>OW285237.1:112793804-115578804 GCA_935421215.2 Melolontha melolontha
ATATATATATATATATTGTAATAAGACCGAATGCCGTGGAGTATTAACCCACGTTCGGTGTCAATAATGTAGTAACGCTGACTGCAATTAATAATAATGAATATAAAATTTCAAGAAAATAACTGTATTGCTAGCTCAAATATGATAATAAAGAATAAATTAAAATTAGTAGAGAACAACTTAATCTCAAAGGGTCTAAATGCGAGTTCCAGATACACAAACAAAAACACGTTAATACATAAAATAAAACGAAATAGTCAAAAGAGAATAATAAATATATTTAAGTTAAATTCAGTAGTTTTACTAACAAGATACAAAATATAATATCTATGCACTAAATATCCAAAATAAAACAAATTTATGTCATAAAATGTATGTAACCTTCTAAATTACAAGATGCAATGGGTTGCCTACTCAAATTCTAGTAATATTGTGTTAGAAATATGGTCGAATTTAAAAACAAGTGTCAATATTTATTAAAAATATCGCAAAAACTGATATAAAAAGCAAAGTGATATGTCTCTTGAAATAACGTGAGTAATCTACAAAGAATTCAAATAAATTTTACCTCAAAGTAGCCCTTGGAAATTATGATTATGTCTTAGCTTGTTACTAATTTTAATAGGAATTTTGTTGGTTATGAATGAGTTATGAGATGAGATATTTGATTGAAATGACAAATGTCAAAATAATAAAACGAACATTTTTAAGTGAATGAAATATGTTTATTTCCAACAAACAAGCAAAATTTTATAAAAATTGTTCAAAGTGTCCACCACCTTGTTCGAAACATTTCTCACATCTTCTTCTAATGGAAGAAAAAGTGTTTTGTAGTATCGCATTGTCAATTCCATTAATTCTTTCAGCAATTCTGATTTGAAGGCCTGCAAGATCAGTTATCTGTACTTGATAAATTGAGTTCTTTAAGAATGGCCATAAAAAGAAATCACATGGGGTAATGTCACAAGATCTTGGTGGAAATTCATGTTCAGTGTTTAAATTTTTGAACCGATTTTGAAAAAATTGCTGTAGAATATTAATTGTTTCACCTGCTGTGTGTGCTCTAGCTCCGTCTTGTTGAAAGTAGCCCTGTGTTATTTCTTCGTCGTCAAGCTGTTCGATAAATGGCATAATAATTTCTTGTCGATACCTTTCTCCTGTTAAGGTTCCGTTAAAAAAAATAGGGCCAATAATTCTCCTTCGACTAAATTCTAAATTCTTCTAAACAATCTTGAAGAGAATACTGCCATTGTCCGTCAATCTTACGTCCGTTTCGAAAATAAGATTCTAGCATGAATGATTTGTGTTGTATAGTAAAAACCATGTTAAATCAATTTTAAATTACAAAGCAATTTTTGTCAACTATGCATCTGTCTAATTGACAACTAATGCAAATTTAAATTATTAATAATCATACGTTTTTAAAGGAATGGCCTACTAGAGGCAAAGCTTATTTGAACGCTTTTTATTATAAAATATGAAATTGTAAGAGATGTTATATCTTTTATGTAAATATAGGAAACAATTTTCACAAGAATACCTGTTGCTAATGACAAATATGGTAATTTCAAAACCAACGTATCCACTGGATGTTGTAAACTCAGTAATATCCCAACAGGTACAGCGTAATAAGAATAAAGTTGCTTGTCTCAAACGCCTGGTTGATATCCTAATCGCAGATCGGCATACGTTCCCTATCCACGTAGAATACAACTAGGTTATGTGCAATTTTGGTATCCTGAAGAGGTGTTCTTTAACAAAAATATCCAAAAATGGTTCCAGAAACCTCTTATTAAATGCTGCTTAAACGCAAACTGATTTCAGCAATGATGGAAATACAAAAGTAATGATGACTAGGTTTCCTAGTACTTTCACACTCGAAGAAAACCTTCTTGCAAGGTAATAATTTTTTGTAAAATTAACAAAACCAATATGTAGGCCTGTAACTTTTGCAGTTTGATAATGACATTGTATGTCGAAACCGCGGTCACTATTATATGTGAATAAAGTGGTATATCAAAGTTATTGTTTTATTTTATTTTATTATTAACAAAACCACTTTCTTGTGATAAAAATGTAGCCGTTAATAATTTATATGATTAATTTTGAAGAGGAATTCAAAAATTAGACTATTCTTTTTAACTGCATGCAAAAATCTTCTTAATCAATAATATTGTTTTTTTGTCGTCCTGACTACCATATCAAAGTTGTAAAAGCATAAATCAAATTTTCTTAGCAAATTGTACAATGAATTAGAAAAATATATAAAAGACAATTTTAACAAATTGAAAAGAGATAATTTAAAAAGTTTCTTCAATGTATCTCTTTAATAATTCAGTGTTAAAAATATCTCTAGCAACCTATTTAAATGCTAATAAAACCCATTCGTGATTTCAATTACAAATTTTGAACATGATGCTTTCAAAAGTCGTAATAAATAACAATGTTTACAGAAATTTGTACACAAATAAAATAATCATAATTAGTTTAAGAAATCTTAAATTCTCGCCAAAATAAGTTATGATTAATTAATTAATAAGCGAATTATATAAATAGACAAAATAAAATATACAATATTAATCGATATCGTGATTTTAAAATCCAATTATGATCTTACATCAAAAATACAAACTTTTGACTCTAAAGTAATATTTCTCAAATCATTGTATTTCAGATATAACATTCTTGGGACAAATATCTTATAAGATGAAGAATTTATTAAGGAAGTAAGCTGAACCATATCAATATATATATATATATATATATATTGTAACAGATCGGAAGAGCTATAAAATATTCAACAGTTTGTAAATACAAAGATTCTAAGTTAAAATAATTAACTTGGTAATTTTTATATCAAATTTTGTGAATTATCAATTTCAACTTTAACTAGGTTACTTCAAATAACATATAGATGGAGTTGCACAATGCTTAATTATATGCGCATGATACAAAGTTACATGCTAGTAAACAACTCCATAACATTAACCTTAAAAAGTTGTTCGGATGTATAGATTTCTTATAAGCATTAATTAGTGGGCGTAAGATGTGATTAAGATCCGGCTAAACTCAAGAACAATGTTGACTCTTGTGATAGGGCATTGAGATATGTCCAAATTTAATAGTGCAAGTTCGGTATCTACAATCAAACACTCATAAAGTTCACTGATTTTAAAGTGATAGACTGATTGTTTCGTTTATATTCTATACTACAAAATAAAAAGGTCGAGATCGGATTAATGAATAACAACTTTAATGAACTGATTATCCAAATATAACAGGTAAGTGAAAAAATATACTAATGTAAATAATTTTTGATATCAAACATGTCACGTGATTAAACAAATATGGTGAAGCTTTTAGATTAATTTAAATAACCACTACATGTGACATAAATAAATTAATGAATAATAAATTTACTGAATAATAATAAAATAAAATAAAATAAAAAGAAACTGTATTCTTCCTTATCTTAGAAATAGAATACCTAGATCTTATATTATGACATTAATAATTATTATCTTAACAGATGTAGAAAATATGATGTATTCTTTATTAATATGTCGATTAATTTGTCGTTTTCAATGTTTATAGGAGATTATAAGAATACTTAAGTAATCTGGACAGGAAAATTGGTGTACAGGATCACTTATAGGACTGTAAAGGCAAGGTTCTTTCAGCGGCAATTGAACGGCGTCATCCCAGTTAGATGTCCGGTCCAACGAACCTCTTCCCGGCAAACTGCACCCGGCGATATCTTCAACACTGGTGTTCGTATGGTCTTGAAAAAAATGTTAAACGGGAGCTGGGAATATTGGTAAGTTTTTTTCTAAAACGGACGTATGGTTTTATTCAAATTATTTGTATTTTTCTTATTGCTTTCAGAGGGACACTCCAGTATTTCGAGGTGTCTTCTTTAATTGCCATATTTCTAGTAACGCTAACTTTCTTTTTTTTCGTATCCCAATTTTGATTCGTCCATTCAATTATTCAATTAATCTCGACATATTTTTATTATGAAAATGACAATTTAATAATTTTAAATATATTTATAAGTAGTAATAAATATTTAATCTATTTTGATGATAAAATGTTTGTTGTTTGAATGTCAAATATAGTACATAATGCTGTTTTTATTGTAGGAAACTTTCCCGCGGTAAACAATTCAAATAATATACAGTTATGCCTAAATAAATGGCGTCATTAATAATTAATCAATTAAGTTAATATTTTTGTAATACAAATTATCGAAATGAAAATACTGATACAAAATGAAATGATATAAATTATAAATGTGAGAATGACTTTTTAAAAATAATTAAATACGCGAAATCAACTTTATTGATTTAGCACGTGAAGAATTCAGTTTTTGATATATTTTAAATAACTCTAGAACTTATATATTTATACATTCTAAAATTCTGTCTTTTGCTTACTGAGGCATTCCCGAGTGTCAGCTTGACCTACCTCAAATTCCCCAGTAATTTGGTAAGCCGTTATTGACTAGGCAAAAAGGTTTATCCAAATTATTCTTTGAGTTTTTATAGTTCAGTGTTCTGTCACATATAATTTTATTTATCTATTTTTGATTATAGTTTTGTATTATACCTATTATGTATTATGTTATATTATCTTCGGTTTCTATCAGTGTTTGTATAACAAATTTATTTCTGTATGTTAGTTTGTACATATCATTATATGTTATTTTGACATTATTGTTCTATTTATGTGTATATTATATTTATGTTCATTATTATACTTTCCAAATGATATGTTTTGCGAACTGTAGACTTTATTTTACTGTTTTTAAAAAAAAAAAAAAAAAAAAAACTTGTTTATTATTCTGGTTATTATAAGTGAAGATTTTCTGATTATTATGTAGTTCAGCTTGGGGTAATGGTACCTGCTTTACATTTCTTACACAAGTTATTATTCTTAATCTTTTCCATAATTCATATATTAATATAAGTTTTAGTTTGCACAATAAATCATTCTTTCATATTAAATACATATCTTCACAATCAAATCCTACTCTTTTCTTACTAAAATACCATTCCTTATAACATAATTAAATTCCCCATTATAAGACATTTTCGTCTATATTTCTATATATTCATATTTATAATAATAATTCATTTATTTATATCTTCTTTATGTCCCCATATTATATTAATACCTTTCCACTTTATTTTATCTTATCCTATTCCATTTTTAATTAACATACTCAACATACCTATACTCCTTCTGGTCATACTATTTTTCTCATTCTAATACATTTAATCTTTCCCTTTTTTTTAATTTTACCTTTAACATGTTTCTAATTGTCATGTTTTCCCCATCGATAAATTTAATATTTGTGCATAAACTTTTAATAATTGCTCTTTCTAAGTTTGTCTTTACCATTCTATATAAATTAAAACAGCTTTTGTCTCAGAAAATGTTCTCTTTCGGTGTTAGTTTATTAATCATTTAGTTCACAAGCTCTAATTATTATAAATTTTCCTTTTATTGTAAATAAAGTTCGCCTGTGTTTGTGTATAGAAATATTTGTATATGAATTTTCTGTTAGTCTTACAATGTTTTGGTATTTCGAACTGTAAACTACCCCCTTTTGTCTCTCAAGTGTAACTGTATATTATATTTTAACTATAATGAAAGTATTAATATTGATTTGTTAGTATTAAATTTATATGTGTTTAGTTTTTATTTAAATTAGTTTCTATACTGTATAATCTTGTAGCATTGATATATGATATCTCCCCTTTATATAATCGGTGTTAGGCTCGATTAGTTCATATGTATTATAGCCTAATTTCTGATTTATTATGAATGGTCCTTGATAGGCCTTCAGTAGTTTACCCATGATTTTCTGTTTTGCATTGGACACTCTTAAGCTTTTAACTATAACTCGATCACCTAATTCATACGTTTTGTATTTCTTGCTATAGTCATTCTGTTTCTTCTCCCATTTACTTTTTCGTTTTATCAATTTTTGTCTGACCTCTTCCGTACGTTCCGATAAATTTATTAACTCTGGCTCTACCCAAGGTCTATGTGGTGTAAAAATCTAATCAGAGCGGCAGGTGAAGTTTTTAATCCAAACGGACAGACTCTAAATTGGTAAACTATTCCATTTATTAAAAATCCACAGTATTTCCTAGAATTGGGTTCTAAATTTATCAGCCAAAATGCGTACCACATTTCGTTATTAGTACATCTATGTTTTGAGGCATTTCGTATTCAGGTTTGATACGTTTGTTTAGTGATCTCGCATCTAAACATATTCTTAACGTTAAATCTTTTTTTTGTACAATAACTATGGGATTGATAAAATATGTATTGGATTTTTCGATAATCCCAGATTCTTCTAATCTGTTAAGTTCTATATTAACTTTTTCCTGATAATAGAATGGTATGGGGTAATTGCTGCTCGATAATGGGTTATCATTGTCGATTCTTATTACATGTTGATAGTTACGGGCGAATACTACTACATCATTTATTAATGTTATGTTGTCAGACAAAATTTTTATTAATTTCGGTGGGATCATATGATATGGTATATTTTGTTGTTTAATTATTTCTTCTATGTTTTCTAACTTATTTACTGTTCTGAGGGTATTTAATTCCTTTCTAACTTCCATTTCTTCTACATTCTGCATTCCTATTCCATCTTCTTTTACTTCCAATCCATATATATAATCATCATTATTCAATTTAATATTTATTTCTTCTTCCTTATTACTCCATTCATTATCATAACTATCTATATTCAATCTTTCTTGTAAAATATTATTAATCTTCTTTTGTAAATGTTTATCTTTAAAATCATTATATTCATTTATCTCTTCCTCAGATAACTGTTTCTCCATCATTATCTCTATTTCATCTATCTTTATTATTTTTCTTTTGAAATCCAATATCATTTTCAAATTTTTAATGTTATCTATCCCGATTATGCAATCGTATTGCAGTTTTCCTATAATGTAGCATTGTATGACAAATTCCTTATCTTTTACCGTTATTTCCGTACATATTCTTTTTTGAATTTTCCCCATTCTTTTACCATTAGCGGTTATTAAATCAGTCCCCTTAGTCCTTATAATTTTCTTTTCATAGTTATCGATTAAGATTGCCTTTTTCTCTTCTAATAACGTTATTTCGGCCCCAGTATCTATTAAACAGCTTAGTTCTATGTTCGTGAATTTAATTTTAATTATTGGTAGAGAGTGCGTGTCTATATTATGGGTTTCAGTTTCTTCTGTGCGTATGAACTCTTCAAGGGGTTGGTAAAAAGTTATATTATTTAATTTAAAGGGGTAGTTACAGTTGAGTTTATTTAATGATTTTGAGTCGAGGGGCTTGGTGTCGGGTTGGAGTACAAATCTATTTCCGAAATTGAAGTTTTTTTTTGTACAACCTCCGATTCTTCTCTAGAGGGCGGTGGTGACAATGGTCTCCTGCAGTAGTTATTAACACGCCCTCTATTTCGGTATCTGTAATTATTCATTCCTCTTCTTACCGGCTGGTTATTATACTGGTTGTAATTATTTGGGCGGTTAGCATCAAATGAACGCGCATTATTGTTATAATTATTACTAGGGGGTGGATTAATCGAAACATTAGGTCTATTATTATAATTATTAAAAGGATTTGTAGGATGGTTACTATTATTTTGATAATTGTTATAATTTGGGGAAGGGCTTGCGTGGTTGTTATTATAATTCGTGTTGTTATTATTAGTTGCTTGATTCGCCTGAGGATAATTGTTATTTGACCTATTGTTATTATACGGAATTGTTTCTTGTAAATGATTCGGTCGATTATTTTGAGAATAATGTTGTCTAAATGTTTGATTATGTGTAGTGTTATAATCATTATTACTCGGTCGGTTATTAGATGGATTATATGGACTGTTGTTTGCATTACGTTGCGCTGACAGGAATGAACCACGATTACCTTCTGCGAAGTCATCTAATCTTCGTAAAATTTCTATTAAAGAGTCCATATCATTGACACGTTGACAAATAATAGCTTGTGTATCTGAATAAATGAAGTGATTAAGTAACTGTCGTGCTATGGTTGATTCCTCCATATCGGCTATGTGTTTACAATGATTGTAAATTCTCGAAGCATATATCTCCCTAGTTATAGAGCCCATTCGATATTTACCGGTTAAAAGTCTAATTTTTGCACGATTTTGTTGCGCTTCATCCCAGTAATTCCTTTTAAATAGTGACACGAATTGCTCTACGTCCTCGCAATGATCTTCTATGCGTAAGAACCACTCCTGAGCACTATCTTTTAGAGTAACTCTTATTATATCCATCTTTTGTTTGTTGTCCGGAATGTCGATTAGGTAACGCAGGAGTCCATTCAAATAAAGCATGGGATGTACATGCGTAATATCCCCGTCGAAATGAGTAAGATTTTCTATTTTGATGGTGGAACCTCCTATGTTTATACAATTAACAGACGCAGTATACCTTTTAATCTTCGTTTCTATTATTCTCAGTTCGGATTCATAGGACTTTTTATTATATTATCTTGGTTCGTTCTGATAGTGTCAAGATTATCTTTCACTTGGTTAATCTCCTGTTCGTAATATGTCCTGTGTTCCCCCATCTGGGTGTTTAAACTATCTGTTAAATGTTGTTTTAAGTTTAACGAAGTTATTTCATTACTTAGATTAAAATCTGTTAATTTATTGTTTAATTTCGTGTGTGCTTCGTTACAGGACCTTGTCAATTCTGTTTTGGTTTCCGTGTTTGCAGTTATTATTTTATTATTTGTGATTTCGTAGATTTCCCGTGAAGTTTTCTCCAATTGTTTGGCCCAATGTTGGTTATGAACATTCAGAGATTCGTCCATTTTCAGCAAGCATTTTATCTCGCTTTCTTCCAGAGTTTGGTGAATTATTTCTTCTATCTTCGTTAGGCTATCTTTCAAACCTTTTATGTCTCCTTTTATTTCTTCTTTATCCTGTTTGAGTTGTTCTAATTTGCTATTAATGTTAGCTTCTATTAAACTAATATTTGTCTCTAATCCTATGTTATTTTCTGTGATTAAATTGTTTGAAATTTTCATTATTAATTTCTAATTTTAGTGCTAAATTCGTTTCCATATTTTTGTTGTTGTCGACTATAAATTGTTTTAAGTTAGCCTCTTGTTTTTCGTTATTTTCTTCTTGTTTTTGGTTGTTCTCTATCATAATTTGTTAAAAAGTTTCATTATTTGTTTTATTACTAGTTTCCATTGATTCTAATTTTTGGGTTAAATTAGATAAAATAGCCGTCAAGGAACTAAGATTCAGAAGCACCTCCTCTTTTGGTGGTTCTGATCTGCCTCTTCTCCTCTGCCTTCCATAATATTTTCCCTTGACTTGCTCCTTGTACGTTTGTCCATATTGTTATAATAATTGTAAATATGTATACTATAGTACCTGTATTATGATTTATATTAGTTTATGTATATTAATTATTCCGATTTATATATTATAATAATAGTATTTAATCTGCGAATAAATTGTGTAAATAATTTTTTATCTCATAAAATCATTTTCGTTTTAAACTTATAGATTTTTCTATTTAAATGTTTATTATGAGAACAATAACCCCTTTTAAGAAACGAACTTACAAATCCTGTGCCTGTGTACCAGTCAGCATTCTATCACACAAAAATGACCACAAAAAGCAAAATACAGATTCACAAGTGCAAAAATATTATGTAACTTAAATAAATCTACAAGAATACAGTTTTTAATTTATCCTCTCTCGTTTTATCTTGTATTTCGTGTTTGATTGGGCACGTTTTCTTGGGCCTACACGTTGCGGTGCCAATTGTAACAGATCGGAAGAGCTATAAAATATTCAACAGTTTGTAAATACTAAGATTCTAAGTTAAAAATAATTAACTTGGTAATTTTTATATTAAATTTTGTGAATAATCAATTTCAACTTTAACTAGGTTACTTCAAATAACAAATAGATGGAGTTGTACAATGCTTAATTATATGCGCATGATACAAAGTTACATGCTAGTAAACAACTCCATAACATTAACCTTAAAAAGTTGTTCGGATGTATAGATTTCTTATAAGCATTAATTAGTGGGCGTAAGTTGTGATTAAGATCCGGCTAAACTCAAGAACAATGTTGACTCTTGTGATAGGGCATTGAGATATGTCCAAATTTAATAGTGCAAGTTCGGTATCTCCAATCAAACACTCATAAAGTTCACTGATTTTAAAGTGATAGACTGATTGTTTCGTTTATATTCTATACTACAAAATAAAAAGGTCGAGATCGGATTAATGAATAACAACTTTAATGAACTGATTATCCAAATATAATAGGTAAGTGAAAAAATATACTAATGTAAAGAATTTTTGATATCAAACATGTCACGTGATTAAACAAATATGGTGAAGCTTTTAGATTAATTTAAATAAACACTACATGTGACATAAATAAATTAATGAATAATAAATTTACTGAATAATAATAAAATAAAATAAAATAAAAAGAAACTGTATTCTTCCTTCTCTTAGAAATAGAATACCTAGATCTTATATTATGACATTAATAATTATTATCTTAACAGATGTAGAAAATATGATGTATTCTTTATTAATATGTCGATTAATTTGTCGTTTTCAATGTTTATAGGAGATTATAAGAATACTTAAGTAATCTGGACAGGAAAATTGGTGTACAGGATCACTTATAGGACTGTAAAGGCAACGTTCTTTCAGCGGCAATTGAACGGCGTCACCCCAGTTAGATGTCCGGTCCAACGAACCTCTTCCCGGCAAACTGCACCCGGCGATATCTTCAACACTGGTGTTCGTATGGTCTTGAAAAAAATGTTAAACGGGAGCTGGTAATATTGGTAAGTTTTTTTCTAAAACGGAAGTATGGTTTTATTCAAATTATTTGTATTTTTCTTATTGCTTTCAGAGGGACACTCCAGTATTTCGAGGTGTCTTTTTTAATTGCCATATTTCTAGTAACGCTAACTTTCTTTTTTTTCGTATCCCAATTTTGATTCGTCCATTCAATTATTCAATTAATCTCGACATATTTTTATTATGAAAATGACAATTTAATAATTTTAAATATATTTATAAGTAGTAATAAATATTTAATCTATTTTGATGATAAAATGTTTGTTGTTTGAATGTCAAATATAGTACATAATGCTGTTTTTATTGTAGGAAACTTTCCCGCGGTAAACAATTCAAATAATATACAGTTATGCCTAAATAAATGGCGTCATTAATAATTAATCAATTAAGTTAATATTTTTGTAATACAAATTATCGAAATGAAAATACTGATACAAAATGAAATGATATAAATTATAAATGTGAGAATGACTTTTTAAAAATAATTAAATACGCGAAATCAACTTTATTGATTTAGCACGTGAAGAATTCAGTTTTTGATATATTTTAAATAACTCTAGAACTTATATATTTATACATTCTAAAATTCTGTCTTTTGCTTACTGAGGCATTCCCGAGTGTCAGCTTGACCTACCTCAATATATATATATATATATATATATATATATATATATATATATATATATATATAAGGTAAACTTAATTAGTCGGCGATTAAAGGCCTGGTTATTACTTCAAAGTGTATATATTTAAAATAATCCTACATGTTTCGGCAATGATGCCTTTGGACAAAGGCATCATTGCCGAGGAAACCAAGGTCATACCAAGGTCACGAAAATACTATATATATATATATACATATATATATATATAAGTGTTTAGATAATTTCTTAGCCGTTCATTAAATATAACATTTGATAAATTATTGGAGTTTTTCGGCTTTTTATATGAAATATTTACAAATATTAAATTAGAATGTATGTAATTGCAGAGTAAGTGGGGATGTAAACATTGCTGTCTACAAATTACAAAGCAAATCATACGAAATTTTTTATTTGAAAAATATGGTCTACGTTGGGACTCGAACCCAAGTCTACAGCTATCCGGGCTGTCGCCTTTACCACTAGGCCACAATAGACCCAGGTTCAAGCCATATAGAAATGCATTATAAAGTAACAGTGTTAGTGAATCAGATGTCAGTTATTGAATGTAGATGTCAAGCTGAAAGCAGAAGTCAGTTTTGAAAGCTCATGTCAGTTTTGATAGCAGATAGCAGGCTAAGAAATTATCTAAACACTCATATAGCTAAGGAGTAATAATTAGCATTTTCAAACATTCAAATCTGACATCTGCTTTCAAAATACTGACATCTACTTTCAGTAACTCACATCTAATTTCAAAATAGGCATCTGCTTTCTAATCTGACGTTTGCTTTCATAACTGACACCTGCTTTCAAAACAGACATCTGCTTTCAATAACTGACATTTGCTTTCAGTAACTGACATCTGCTACCAAAACTGACATGAGCTTTCAAAACTGACTTCTGCTTTCAGTTTGACATCTACATTCAATATCTGACATCTGATTCATTAACACTGTTACTTTATCATGCATTTCTATATGGCTTGAACCTGGGTCTATTGTGGCCTAGTGGTAAAGGCGACAGCCCTAATAGCTGTAGACTTGGGTTCGAGTCCCAACGTAGACCATATTTTTTAAATAAAAAATTTCGTATTATTTGCTTTGTAATTTGTAGACAGCAATGTTTACATCCCCACTTACTCTGCAATTACATACATTTTAATTTAATATTTGTAAATATTTCATATAAAAAGCCGAAAAACTCCAATAATTTATCAAACGTTATATATATATGTATATATATTGATGTAATATGGAGAATGAATAGCTAATTAATGTAAATATGATATTTAAATACTTATATTTGGCATACGTTGAGTCGCCAAAATGATAAAATAATAATAGTAAAAATATACTTTCATTGAAAGTTGCAGCGGTATGGCTTCTAAGTAAATAGATTAAGCAATAGACCTCTTAATCTCTTGGCTAAAGTAAGTTCTAGAACACAGAGAATTATTGTACTAATATACATGAAATAAAAGAATCTTTCTTCTAATAAGTAATTTTAATTTAAAAAAAAAGGATTTTCTTTTCAATATACAACTAACAAACAGTGATACAACCCTACAGATATAGAAGTGTAATTGGTTGCTTTCTTATCCAAATACAAGTTATATGTCCAGACATAATACAAACCATTCATTAATTACTAGACGTCCACTGCAATTTCATTCATTTAGCCGGATACACGTGGAGTAAGATAAGATAATATTTAATATATAAAGATGGGCTATACATTTGTTGTAAGAGTTATTAGTGTAACTGTACGCGACACAGATCGCTAATAATCCTCAAGTGTAATCTAGTTTAAGTCTATATTGTAACGTATTGTCAAAACCGCAAAACAAATATTTTTTTTTAAATTTCAACGCTTCCGAAATTTAACTGGCGCAGTCAGGACGGATCTTGGCCACCACTGTTGGAGAATTACAAACGTCGAAAATAGTGAGTTCAATTCTTTGGGCCAAAAAGCGGCAGTACGAGCAATTAGATTCAACGACGGTTACACAAGGCCTGGAGGATCAAAATTTCCAAAACGTGCAACGTTTGAACTGGGACGAACGCCGAAACGATCAAAATCTCGTCGAGGTACCCAATCAACGTTATAAAAATTAAGAAACACGACTGGAGGATCAAAATTTCCAAAGGTGCGATATTGACTTGGAAAAACACGGAAACGATCAAAATCTCGTCGAAGTGCCAATCAATATTATAATTAAGAAGAAGCAACAAAGAAACAAGCAACTAACAAAAGAAGTAACACAAGAAAACAACAAAACTTAACAAGAAGAATAACTAGAAGAATAACACAAAGAAACCAAACCAATACAGCAACTAATAAAAAAAGTAACACAAGAAAACAACAATACTTAACAAGAAGAATAACAAGAAGAATAACAAAGAGAATAACACAAAGAACAAACCAACCAAAATCGAATGAAGATCTTACTAACAATTCTGTAGGTAGATTTTTAAATTTTTTTTACATATCTACAATTTACTGTAGTGATTGTAAGATGTATTTTTGCTTTTGTGAAAAAAGTATTGAAATACACGACGAAAAGCAAACAGATTATATTCAATTAGTACATTAAATTTAAACGAAATGCCTAACCAAACTCATACGAGAAGTTCTATAAGCCAAGCAGAAATCTGCACGATACCAATATACAATGGTGATCCAAATAGGTTACCATTATTTATTGATGCCTGCGAAGATTTGATAAAAACTTATTTCGATAAAAACAATAGAGACAGCCCTTTAAGCCCTTATTTAATAAGAATAATAAAATCAAGATTGAATGGAGAACCGCAATCGATAATAGGGGCAAGAAATTAAAAACTTGGCAAGATATTAAAGCATTACTAGAATTAACATTCTTAGACCAGAGATCAGAAGATTGTCTTTTGAATGATGTAACAATGGAACAACCTAGGAAGAATGAAAATCCTTATATATTCGGACAAAGGATTACGGACATGTTAAATTTACTATTAACTAAAATGCAACTAGATACTGAAGAAGAATTAATACCGTTAAAAACAAACATGTATAAGAAAACAGCATTACAAACATTTAAAAGAGGATTAATGAATTACGGTAGATTGGGAGAAATAATGTATCTGAAAAATCCGGAGACATTAGAAAATGCTCTAGCTGAAGTACTAGAATACCAAAATTGACAGTACAGATGCGGAAAATCAACAATGCCGCAAAATAACTACAAAATAGTACATCAGATAACACCAGGACACATGAAAACACCAGCCCAACAACAACAACTTCCACGAATGGAACAACAAGTGCCACGAATACAACAATTTCAACACCAACCACAAGTAAAACAATTCCAATATCAGCCAAAAACAAATTATCAAAATGAATTTCCTATCAAACCAAATTTCCAAAACCTTAGTAAACAAAATTCCCATATTAAGCAAAATTCCTTTAAGTTTGCAAAATCTCCTGCACAATTAATGGAAAGAAGAAAACCTAGACAACAACCAATGGAAATTGACCCAAGCATGAGCCGAATGAGACAAACATCATATGGACCATCAACATCACAGCAAAAATGGAAACTTGAAGAAATGAACAATCAAGGCCAAGAAGAAGAAGAGGAAAATGCAGAATATGAAGAGTATGGAGAATCAGAAGGCTACGAATATCAACCAATTTGGGACGAAGCTACCGAACCATTTCCATTCGAACCAGAGGAGCAGCCAAATTTTCCAACAGGAGCCTCAGCGAACGAGACACCACCGAATGTCCAGCAACCGGTATAAAGTTAAGAAATCATTTAGAATTTAATCAACAACATTGTGTACGATTACCTTATATTTATGTACCAGAAATTAATGCAAAATTTCTAATTGATACAGGTGCATCAGCATCCTCAATTTCAACTGAAATAGCTCAAAATCATTTTCCAAATTATATTAAATATTCACCATTTTCAGTAACAACAATGCACGGTACCACATATCATAATTACGTTCTTAGAATACCTTCTTTACACACATTTAACGCGTACGGGCAAATACACGAATTCAATATAGTAGATTTTTCTAAAAAATATGATGGAATAATAGGTTTAAGATTATTAGAAAAAATTAATTCCATAATAGATTTCAAAACTAAAAAACTTCGCACAAGTTTCGCGGAAATGCAATTATATTTTGATAACCCAAAAATTAAAATAGGACCAAGAGAAAGAAAAATAATTAAAATACCTGTAGATCGAAATCTAAAAGAAGTACATATAAATCATCAAAGAATAGCACCAGGAGTAGAAATACCTGAAAACATCACGACCACAGAAGATTACTAACGCAATTACTGAAATCATAAATTTCAATAACTACCCAGTGGAAATAAATTTCGAAAAACCAATTTTAACTGAAGAATACAATTACGTTGAAGAAAACACAATAAAAGGAAAATTAACAATGAAAAGGATTAAAGAAATTCAAAGAAGAACATTAGAGGCAAAGCTACGATTAGATCATCTGAATAGAGAAGAAAAAGAAATAATAAGAAAATTATGTATGGAATATCAAGATTTATGTCATAGTGAAGAATTACCTTTTAACATTCACATCAGAAATTAAACATCAGATACGATTAAAAGATGAAACTCAAATATATCAAAAGCGTTATAGAAAATCACCAATACAAAGAGAAGAAATCAATAAACAAATAAAGAGCATGTTAGAACAAAATATTATACAACCTAGTATAAGCCCATGGTCAGCACCAGTAGCGATAGTACCAAAAAAAATGGATGCATCAGGAATCAAGAAATATAGAATGGTAATAGATTATAGAAAATTAAATGAGAAAACCATCGACAATAAATTCCCAATTCCTAACACACACGATATATTAGACAAATTAGGAAGAGCTAAATATTTCACGACATTAGATTTAGCGTCTGGCTATCATCAAGTCGAGATGGAAGAAAAAGATAGAGAGAAAACAGCATTTATCACAGAAGATAACCACTATGAATTTTTAAGAATGCCATTTGGTCTTAAAAACAGTCCAGCAACATTTCAAAGAGAAATGAATCATATTTTAAGAGGTCTAACAGTAGACACATGTTACGTATACCTAGATGATATAATAATATATGCAGCATCACTAGAAGAACATTAATATAAGAAAATTAAAGAAAGTATTTAAACGCTTAAGAGAAGCTAACTTAAAATTATCAATGGACAAATGTGAATTTTTAAGAAAAGAAATTGCTTATTTAGGACATATAATAACGAAAGATGGAGTAAAACCAAATCCAGATCAGATTGAAGCAATAAAGGGGTATCCAATACCAAAATCACAAAAAGAAATCAAAGCATTTCTAGGATTATTAGGATATTACAGAAAATTTATAAAAGACTTTGCTAAAATTACAAAACCATTAACCAAATATTTAAAAAAAGGAAGTAAAATCGAATTCACAGAAGAATACACAACAACATTTGAACTTTGCAAAAAAATACTTTGTAATGAACCAGTATTACAATACCCAGATTTTAACAAACAATTTTTAGTAACAACGGATGCAAGCAATGTAGCAATAGGAGCAGTATTGTCACAAGGAACGATAGGACAAGACAGACCAATATTTTATGCATCAAGAACATTATCGGAAATAGAACAAAAATATTCAACAGTAGGAAAAGAACTGTTAGCAATTATTTGGGCCTGCAAACAATTTCGACATTATATATTTGGAAGAAAATTTACGATAATCACAGATCATAGACCATTACTGTGGTTACATAATTTGAAAGAACCAAATTCGAAATTACAACGATGGAAGATAAAATTAAGTGAGTGCGATTATGAAATTATATATAAAAAGGGAAAAATTAATAAAAATGCGGATGCATTATCGAGAATCGAATTACATAACCAAGAAGATAATGTAGATGAATTATTACAAGAAGATACATCATCATCATCATAATACCACAAGTTGATAATGAAGAACTAGATGACTTACTACGAAATATAGAACCACGAGAATTAACCAAAAATCAAGAAATCAGGAAGAAATAGATAACATTCTACAAGAACTAGGAAGAATAGAACATAATCCTAATAAACAACAAGAAGACTATGACTCACTGCATAGCAATGTAAATGTAGAACCAGAAACATCAATGCCAATAACCGATATGGCAATAGATATACAGAAGATACAAGTATTCATAGAAACGCATATATTTCCGACAACAGTAACATTTGATACGAAAAATGCTAAAGTAATATACCACGCAAAATTGAAAAAAAAATTTGAAACAAGAATTGATAGATTTAATAAAAGACATAATGCCTCAAAGAAATTACTACATATACACAACAGATGAAATTTATAAAGAAATGTGTCAAGTTTACATAGAACACTTCAATAACAACGGACCAAAAATTTATAGATGTCTTCGATGGGTAAAAATAATCGAAACACCAGAGGAAAAGATTGAAATCATTATGCAAAATCATGAAGGAGAAATCACAGAGGAATCAATGAAACTCTAAAACAGATAAAGAAGAATTATTACTGGAGCCAAATGAAGGATGATATAACGAATTATATTAAGAGATGCGAAATATGTCAAAGAAACAAATAAGATGGAGCACCACCAAAATTACCTTTTCAATTAACGAAATTAATAGAGAAAGCATTTGATAAAATTCACGTTGATACGATATCAATAAATTCACAAAATTTCCTAACTATAATAGATACATTCACAAAATATGCACAAGCATATCCAATTCAAGGAAAAATAGCAGTCGAAGTAGTTGATAAATTAATAGAAAGCTTTAGTATACATGGTTCACCAAAAGAAATTGTAATGGATAACGGTTTAGAATTTAATAATGCAACATTAAAAGAATTATTAAAATTATATAGAATCAATGTTCACTATACAACGCCTTTAAATCCAAATTCGAATGCACCAATTGAACGATTACATTCAACAATTTTAGAACATGTTAGATTAATCAAAAATCAAAAACTAACTCAAGATATAAAACAGATAATGAAATTATCATTGTTAGCATATAACTCGACTAATCATTCAGCAACAGGAACCTCACCTTTTGAACTCTTGTATGGACACACTAATACAAAAGAACCAATGGACCTATATTACGATGAAACGTATTATCAAGATTATATTCAAAAACATAAAGAACGCACGAAATATCTCTATAATAAAATTGCAAATAAAATGCAAGAAGATAAAGAAGAGAAAATCATTAAAATAAATAAAAATGGAGAAAACGAAGAAATAAAAATAGGTCAGGCAGTTTACGTAAAACCCCATAAATACTATTCACAGAAAACGAAAGAAAGATATCAAGGGCCATACACAGTTACGAAAATCAAGGAAAATGGAACAGTTGAAGTTAAAACAAAAAATAATAAAATTTTACGTTATCATATAAATTCACTAAAACTAGCCAATGTTCTAGAATCCATATAGTATATCATGTCAAATCAAGTTTGTCCTCAAATATCAAAACAAACATTCTTATGTAATCATGATTCAGAATTTTATATTTCAAATAACTAATTATGTGTCCATATTTTACAAATGGATAATAATTATAAAAATTGTATTTATCAATCTTTCACTATTCAAGATTTTGAAGTAAGAGATATTGAAAATAATATGAAATTAATTCTTAGTCCTACAGAAAATAAATTAATGCAAAAATGCAATGAACAAATTGATATTAAATTAATAAAATAAATTTATTTGATTAATAACCTTAATAATTGTGAATTTCATATTAAAAACCAAATTATAAAAAATTATAAATCAACAATTAACATGAAACTAAATTTAATGGAATACAGTGAAAATCATAATCAAATTAAAACAATAAATTTAACTGAAGTAAGTATTTTAAATCTTTCAGATAGAATTAATAATGAAAAGGAAATGTTAAGCAAAATTACTATCTCACATAAAGCAAGTAGTTTTTTAGTTTATATAATTACATTCATATTAATACTATTAATACTTGCAATTCTTTTGTTCAAATTGTATGAAAAGATAAGGACTAAACAAAAGGTTAAAAAACAAACAGTTGCCGATAAGAAAAGAATGCAAGATTTACCTTTTTAAGGATAATTTCGCAAGTAAGGCGGAAGGAGTTATATGTCCAGACATAATACAAACCATTTATTAATTACTAGACGTGCACTCTGCAATTTCATTCATTTAGCAGGATACACGTGGAGTAAGATAAGATAATATTTAATATATAAAGATGGGCAATGCATTAGTTGTAAGAGTTATTAGTGTAACTGTACGCGACACAGATCGCTAATAATCCTCAAGTGTAATCTAGTTTAAATCTATATTGTAACGGATTGTCAAAATCGCAAAACAAATAAATTTTTTTAAATTTCAACGCTTCCGAAATTTAACTTACATATATTATTGAATGTTTACCTTATTAAGTATAAAGTTACATACTTTATTATATTTATCTATGTATTTACTAATTATTCACTTGACGCTAAGTTCTTTATACACCCAAATTAAGTTAATTCAATGTTATGACAAAGTATTTTATATTACAAAGTGAATTAATAATATTTAACAGTTTAACAACCTCGATGCAGTACCTGTTTGATTTGTTAGCTTCTGAATCTGTTTTTCCCGTATATCTCTCTGGAATAGCAGCCTGTAGTTATCTGCTGGGAAAAATATCCAGGAATACTAATTTAGGATCAGGAATCGGTTTATTTTCTTTTCGTGACGTTCAGGATAAAAATGACAGGTAAAATATAACAATTTATTTGTAAAAACACCTTCTGATGTTATTTTATTTCCAAACATTAATATTTTAATTTCTTTCAGCTTAATGATAATCACCAATATGGGTTTCTATATGAACAATACACGATATTTTCTAATTATTATATTGAACACTTTTCTGGATCGGAAATTTGTTTAAATGCAGGTTATGTACTTTTTCTTTAAATATTTACTAGTTTTAAAATATACTTGATATTATTTTAATGGTTTTTATTAATTTTTAAATTACTAATTTGAAAATGGGTGCTTTCTGTAACTGCGGTGAAACAATCCCTTTTAAACAACTTCTTTTTTCTCTCCATGAAAACGGTAGAAATTTCTCAAAAATTAATTTTTCTTTTTTATTTTCTAAATATAATAGCTACAATTTAAATAATTTGCTTCGTGAATATTTGTTACTTAATTTTCTTAAAATTACCATATCAGTTGTGTCCGTATTTGAATGATAAATACTATTTCAATTCCAAAATATGAATATTCATATTTTGTATTCTCTTGATAAAGGCGTACACAGCCGAAACATGTAGAGTTTTTTAAATACATATATTTTGAAGTAATATACAGACCTTTAATCGCCTACTGATTAGGTTTAACATTTTAATACCAAGGTCACGAAGTTATTATATTTATATATATATATATATATATATATATATATATATATAATGTTGTGATACAAGACATACCCTTAGATCAGCAGCTGGAATGGGAAATATAAATTACTCAACATAATAAATAAATGTAAACAAGGTTATATAAGCGGTGTTAACAAGTTTTAGTAGTGTCGAAATGTACATGAATTAATATAACGATTATATTACAGTCTTTATATTAGTATATTTCTATTTCATTCACTTATTTCATTTTATTATATTATATTCACAATTCAAATTTAAGCGCGAAAGCACCGATATTTGAATTCATGTACATCTATACATTATATCGTCGCTAGTAAAACACGCCCACTAAATGACGTAACCCGCAATGTAAATATTTATCGTGCGCGATATGCAAAAAGTAGCATTAAGATTGATATTAGACTTAGGTTAGAATTTGTTAAATAATATTAAAATTTAGATAATATATTAAATATAGTTAAATTTTGTCTTAGAAAGTAGTTTTAAAAGGCAAAACTTCGAGACTTTTTGCATATTAAATAACTAGGCTTTGATTATAAAACAGACGCTATCGGCATCATCTTTTGTAAATTTCATTAAAGTAATAGACGCATTTTTCGATTTACTCCTAGAAATTCTAAAATTTAATTAATTTAAAACGTGTATTCAGTGTAAAAGTCATTATAAACAACCTGAGAAAATACTGAACTAAATTACAAGCAAAAATCTAACAGATAATCGAATTTCAACGCATAAACGCATAATAAAGCGTTACTGGATAAATATCATCAACAATTATATCAAATACTCAAGATATCCAAGCAAGGAGAAGCACAGTTCATTTATTGATTGGATTATCGTTAATTCAAGCAAATACCTCGTATCCAGCAGTCATATAAGGCCGCAGAGATATACCGCCGTTCGTACCGAGTCCGAGGAAATTTCCAGAGCGTCATCTTAATCCCCACACACGCCGCCGAATTTGGATAGCGTTCGGACAAGCTTTCATCGTCAAGATCCAACAACATAGCAGCTTAGAATCTACAATCAGTACAACAGGTTTACTATTTTAACTGAACAAATAAATATCGTCTTTAACATTCATATATATTCACATAAATAAAGATTCTCGAATTTTTGTTACCTTTTATCTTATATCATTCAAAACTATAATTTATATTAAATAAAATACCAATTTTACTCACTACAAATAATAAAGAAGGTACTCACCTATGTATTAGAGATAGTATACGTAATTTAGTTCACATTTATTATTTTATTACACACATAACCTTGTTGACTCAACACCTTGTTGCTACACATACATTTAGTTCATATAATTCACTTGATCTTTGATAGTTGTTTATGTTATTACAGTTTTCTATTTTGCGTTTAATAAATATTTTATTTTTACATCTATATAAATCTTTTATTGAAGTGGATTTAGTTGTAGTAGTTATTACTTTTGATATTTATAATTTTGAATTACTTATAAGGAAGCAACTACCATTTACTCACGAAGAGCTTGGGATATCACTTATTTAAACTTTATTTATACAGTTTTCATGCACCCTGAGGCTAGTTGGCAAGGAAAAGCAGAGATAGCGTAGTTTGAGAAGTACATCACATTTATAAGGCGCCCAATTATTCTTTTCAAAATAAATTTAACTAATCACTTCTCGCCCAACGTTATAGTGCTTGTTTTTAAATACAGCTTCTCTGGCTTGTTACAATATATATATATATATATATATATATATATATATATGAAAAAAAAAAGCATTAAGAGCGGCATTGGCAGTAATGTGAGAATTTAATGATTATTAATTCTCATTAGCATTACGTTTATCATATATATATATATATATATATATATATATATATATATATATATTGATATATTATAGTGTGTGTGATAGGTATAGGAGAGATATGTTATTATTTGAATAATATACAGGAAAGAATTGTATATTAATTATTATTATTATTATTAATTATTATTATTATTTTGATTTTGACGATTGTGTTGACGTGGTTAGCCAAGTTGGCGTAACACGTATTTGACATTCTGGTGTACCATTTCTTTTATTGATGCTTTTTGGGTTATTAATAAATCCTCTATTGTTGTTGTTTTACATTTGTTGTTTTATTAGTATAATCATAACGAGATACCTAGATAACTATGATTTAGTTAATTTACCATCGGTAGTGTCTATATTCACCGTAACGGCTAAAGAATATAAACATGGTGGCGCCTACATAAAAAATTAAGAACTCCCCCTACCGCTCGCCTCTAAAACTGAGTTGGGTTCTTTAGTCTAAGATCTCCGGGGCGATCATGTTATTGGGGCATTTGATAAATCCTAAGTAGGTATTACGGTAAGTACGTTGGCTTAACACTATTGCTCGTGGGGCGTATAGCAATATATATATACATATTAGTACATAGTGCTATTCACCATCAACATACACGTTGAATTCCACCATACATATATATATATATATATATATATTCCGCTGCACGGAATTGTAAAGAAGTTGTCGGGAAAGGGTTGGCGGCCCTACGCAACGGCTGGTTATCCGACCTCTCTAAATTCATGCGACCGATCACTAAACACACGCACGAACGCACCGACATACAAAACCCTACACTTACGCTCTCACACAAAACCACACACCCATAGAGAGACGCAAGCTGCCAGCAGCAACCAACACACAAGTTCATACCCAGAAGGAGACACAAATTGCTAGCAGCGAACAACACATATTTTCACACCTTGTTATCTATTTTTTGGAATACTAAGGCATGATTTATTATTATTACTAGAATGTATCTCTGAATAATTTAAACCATAGCAACTTAATTACTTGACATTTATATCCTGTCATTCATATTTTGTATTTTCTTGATAAAGGCGTACACAGCCGAAACATGTAGAGTTTTTTAAATACATATATTTTGAAGTAATATACAGACCTTTAATCGCCTACTGATTAGGTTTACTATATATATATATATATATATATATATTATAATAATATATGAGATGTAAGAAAAGGAAACACAATAAGAACAGATAAACTCAATTTAATAAACATAAACTTAAATAATACAAATAATAAAATACGTAACAATTTGAATTTTCTCCCCCTATAACATTCTTGAGTGCATGTGTACTCAAGTACAGACAAACAATGGTTAGAATGATGATGGAAAATACGCTTATTCAGTTTGTAAATACAGTTAAAACACGAACAGAGGTAAGTAGATATAATATATATGTTTCCAAATAATTTGTCAATATAAATAATTTCCTTTAGGTGGATTGAAAGAATTAAAGATCAATCAATTAAAGATCAATGCAAATCGATATGTTTTAACCTAAAAATGGAATCTGTTCTCTATATTAATGATATCTTAATCTCAGGGCAAATTAAGGTAAGTCATGTCTTAATTATCAATCAATATGTTATTGAAAAATAGTAGCTCAGTAATTCTACATTTAAATATTCAAATAGGTGATATTTTATTTAGTGAAGCTGTACTATTTACGATTAATAATAATAATACAAAAAAAATGCTTTATTTATAGGGTAAATTCTACCTTAACTATGAGCACTGAAAAACTCGTTTGGGTATGGAGACCATCGGGAGGTATTCGGAACTGGATACAGGTATAGATCTTCCGATTAAGTGGCAGGTAATAGGATGTTCAGCACAGTTTTCTGGATGGCTTATATATAATAAAATTAAATTAAGGATTAGAAGGATTAGAATTATCAATTGCTTGTAAATGCACTAGTAATCAAAGGTAAATTTATAACTCCAACGTTATATAATTTTTTAAATGATAATGTACTTTATTTTTCAGCTTCTAAATGCGATTCTACACTTAGAAAATCGCCTTTTAAATCTTGAAATCGCTTAATTATATGAAAAGCGACGCTTCACCATTTTTTTGTTGTTGAATAATCAATTTGCGTACCTCTTTTTTTTTTCGTTACCTACGAAACCACGTTCCCTTATTTTTAACACGATGACTACCTGGAAAAATTGTCGCCGAAAAGCAAAAGGCGTGGCCAATTTGAATTGTAAGATTGAAATTCTAATTTAAAGTGAATTTAAAATAATATGAAGGTATTTAAATCTCCTAAATAATAAACAATAAGTATAAGATAAATTGACATTTAAAATTGTAAATAACTGCATGATAGATAACCTTACTTAAGTTATTCCAAAATAGATGGCGCGATCAGACATAATTTAAATATAATAAGATATAGATTCAAATTTAAACTTGAAATATAAACACTAAAATTGTTTATTCACATAAATAATAAACTGAAGACAGAACCAGCTTAGTATATATATATATATATATATATATATATATATATATATATATATATATATATATATATATATAATTTGAAATCTTGGAAATTCGGCTATATATATAGTAGATTCAATTAGTCGTCTATTTAAGGTTTGTTTTACTTTAATATTTATATACTTAAAATAACCTTACATGTTTCGGCACATAATATTTCAAATAAATCTAAAATATAAATGAGAGTATATAATAAAAATATTTATATAGCAAAGATTGTGTTTATTTATTTATCTATGTATTATTAAATTAAATACTTAATGATAATATAATTGATACAGTATTATGCCAAATGCCAAATGCCAGACCAGGGGCTTGAATAAGCGAAACTAATATAATAAACTAATAATTAATATACAATTCTTTCCTGTATATTATTCAAATAATAACATATCTCTCCTATACCTATCACACACACTATAATATATCAATATATATATATATATATATATATATATATATATATATATATATATATATATATATTGATATATTATAGTGTGTGTGATAGGTATAGGAGAGATATGTTATTATTTGAATAATATACAGGAAAGAATTGTATATTAATTATTAGTTTATTATATTAGTTTCGCTTATTCAAGCCCCTGGTCTGGCATTTGGCATTTGGCATAATACTGTATCAATTATATTATCATTAAGTATTTAATTTAATAATACATAGATAAATAAATAAACACAATCTTTGCTATATAAATATTTTTATTATATACTCTCATTTATATTTTAGATTTATTTGAAATATTATGTGCCGAAACATGTAAGGTTATTTTAAGTATATAAATATTAAAGTAAAACAAACCTTAAATAGACGACTAATTGAATCTACTATATATATAGCCGAATTTCCAAGATTTCAAATTATATATATATATATATATATATATATATATATATATACTAAGCTGGTTCTGTCTTCAGTTTATTATTTATGTGAATAAACAATTTTAGTGTTTATATTTCAAGTTTAAATTTGAATCTATATCTTATTATATTTAAATTATGTCTGATCGCGCCATCTATTTTGGAATAACTTAAGTAAGGTTATCTATCATGCAGTTATTTACAATTTTAAATGTCAATTTATCTTATACTTATTGTTTATTATTTAGGAGATTTAAATACCTTCATATTATTTTAAATTCACTTTAAATTAGAATTTCAATCTTACAATTCAAATTGGCCACGCCTTTTGCTTTTCGGCGACAATTTTTCCAGGTAGTCATCGTGTTAAAAATAAGGGAACGTGGTTTCGTAGGTAACGAAAAAAAAAAGAGGTACGCAAATTGATTATTCAACAACAAAAAAATGGTGAAGCGTCGCTTTTCATATAATTAAGCGATTTCAAGATTTAAAAGGCGATTTTCTAAGTGTAGAATCGCATTTAGAAGCTGAAAAATAAAGTACATTATCATTTAAAAAATTATATAACGTTGGAGTTATAAATTTACCTTTGATTACTAGTGCATTTACAAGCAATTGATAATTCTAATCCTTCTAATCCTTAATTTAATTTTATTATATATAAGCCATCCAGAAAACTGTGCTGAACATCCTATTACCTGCCACTTAATCGGAAGATCTATACCTGTATCCAGTTCCGAATACCTCCCGATGGTCTCCATACCCAAACGAGTTTTTCAGTGCTCATAGTTAAGGTAGAATTTACCCTATAAATAAAGCATTTTTTTTGTATTATTATTATTAATCGTAAATAGTACAGCTTCACTAAATAAAATATCACCTATTTGAATATTTAAATGTAGAATTACTGAGCTACTATTTTTCAATAACATATTGATTGATAATTAAGACATGACTTACCTTAATTTGCCCTGAGATTAAGATATCATTAATATAGAGAACAGATTCCATTTTTAGGTTAAAACATATCGATTTGCATTGATCTTTAATTGATTGATCTTTAATTCTTTCAATCCACCTAAAGGAAATTATTTATATTGACAAATTATTTGGAAACATATATATTATATCTACTTACCTCTGTTCGTGTTTTAACTGTATTTACAAACTGAATAAGCGTATTTTCCATCATCATTCTAACCATTGTTTGTCTGTACTTGAGTACACATGCACTCAAGAATGTTATAGGGGGAGAAAATTCAAATTGTTACGTATTTTATTATTTGTATTATTTAAGTTTATGTTTATTAAATTGAGTTTATCTGTTCTTATTGTGTTTCCTTTTCTTACATCTCATATATTATTATAATATATATATATATATATATATATATATATATATATATATATATATATATATATATATAGTAAACCTAATCAGTAGGCGATTAAAGGTCTGTATATTACTTCAAAATATATGTATTTAAAAAACTCTACATGTTTCGGCTGTGTACGCCTTTATCAAGAAAATACAAAATATGAATGACAGGATATAAATGTCAAGTAATTAAGTTGCTATGGTTTAAATTATTCAGAGATACATTCTAGTAATAATAATAAATCATGCCTTAGTATTCCAAAAAATAGATAACAAGGTGTGAAAATATGTGTTGTTCGCTGCTAGCAATTTGTGTCTCCTTCTGGGTATGAACTTGTGTGTTGGTTGCTGCTGGCAGCTTGCGTCTCTCTATGGGTGTGTGGTTTTGTGTGAGAGCGTAAGTGTAGGGTTTTGTATGTCGGTGCGTTCGTGCGTGTGTTTAGTGATCGGTCGCATGAATTTAGAGAGGTCGGATAACCAGCCGTTGCGTAGGGCCGCCAACCCTTTCCCGACAACTTCTTTACAATTCCGTGCAGCGGAATATATATATATATATATATATATATGTATGGTGGAATTCAACGTGTATGTTGATGGTGAATAGCACTATGTACTAATATGTATATATATATTGCTATACGCCCCACGAGCAATAGTGTTAAGCCAACGTACTTACCGTAATACCTACTTAGGATTTATCAAATGCCCCAATAACATGATCGCCCCGGAGATCTTAGACTAAAGAACCCAACTCAGTTTTAGAGGCGAGCGGTAGGGGGAGTTCTTAATTTTTTATGTAGGCGCCACCATGTTTATATTCTTTAGCCGTTACGGTGAATATAGACACTACCGATGGTAAATTAACTAAATCATAGTTATCTAGGTATCTCGTTATGATTATACTAATAAAACAACAAATGTAAAACAACAACAATAGAGGATTTATTAATAACCCAAAAAGCATCAATAAAAGAAATGGTACACCAGAATGTCAAATACGTGTTACGCCAACTTGGCTAACCACGTCAACACAATCGTCAAAATCAAAATAATATTGAAGAGATTAAAGTTTAATGAATGCAATAAAAAACTATATATAATATTGACCAATGAAATAATTACGTTAAGATGGTGATATTAATTCTTAATAAAACAAAGTCAGGCCTGGTTAGGAGTAGAAGACCCAGTATAGTAAATGAAATAAATAAACTAAGTATAGACAATAAATTGATTAATATGTGAAATTAAATATACTCACATAAAATCAGGCGTTTTAGATAAATTCTAAAAGTAGATCATACGATTTAATAAAAAAATTAAGGTCAACGTATGAAAATGATTTGACCAATAATTATAATGAACTAAATTGAATACGAATCTTAATCTAAAAATTGCATAAATAATTTATCAAAGATCTTGGATTAACCTGACTTCGAGATTATGTATACACTGTATATGCAATAATTATTATATCTAACACACTATTAATTATATAATAGCGTAAATTCCAGTTTATGAAAAATTGTACAAAATAAATCTATAAAGATTTGTCCACACTGTATATGTAGAAAATATAATAATTATATTACAAAATAACTCCTCACTAATTTCAGATATAATAAAAGCTATATGACTCAATTTATAATAAATAATTCAATAATTATTTTTCCACACAGTATGTGCAGAAAGTATTATGTAACCAAAAAAAGTTGAATAATGAAGCCGTTAAATATTGTTCACAAAGCAATTGGCACAAAGCAATTCTATACTTAATGGTAGTACAAAAATTATATCATCAAATATGCAATAATTAATCTATAACAAACATAATTACTTTTACAATTACCAAATTAAACAGAACTAGGGCAACATTACGTGTTTAACACTCTACATCTATGACGTAGAATGTATGAACTTATACGAAAAAAATTTTGTGCTTAACACTTACGTATCTTAATACGGAAGGAAAAAAAATAGTTAATCAATTTATATAATTTATATACAAAATTTTACACAGGAGTTCTTTCCTTGTGAGGGATTGAATTACACCAATCCTAGTCCTCAGGATTTAATCATAAATGTTACTACCTTCTCACATGGGGATTATCGGAAAAAAAAATTACGATCTCGTGGTCCAATCAATTAGTGTCGGAATTTCAGCGGATCGGTTTTCAAATCGGACAGGAGCTGATTACGTCCTTTGCTCAAATCTTGTAATATTATGGCCCTTGCCAACTTCTCTCGTTCAAGAATTTTAGATCATATAAAATGGAGACTCCACCACGTGGTCGAAAAATATATCTTCTTAATCAGTGTACATCTACGAAAAAAACAACTTCAGGACAAATTCCTTGTTACTTTACAATATACTAAGTAGAATTAAAAGCCGCTAATTGCAAACATATAACATCTTTTAAAAACATTCTACTAGTCAGACTATTTTACTACCAGAGAGTAATGAAGGCTTAGCCACTAACACTGGAACGAGAGACTGAGAGCGAAAATGCTTCGTGTTCGCATTTTTATAACAGGCCATGTACGACGTCATATGAAAAAAAAATATTTGACAGAATATTTTAATTACCATTTTACTAATAACCAATTTTAATTATTTCCAAAAAGTAAATCGGAAGCCAAGATAACCACAAAACTAATTTCCTAAAAATTCCCAATTAAATATTGCTAATGATGACCAAAATTGCTAATTAATAATTTGTACTATAACCCAATTAAATACACAATGCAATTAAATTTAGAACTGACAAAAATTCTATTAAATAATTAGGATTTATTGCAATTAGAATTCTACATTAGAACTACGTTTAACATATTATAAAACAAAAGGACATGACTTGCATATATGTACATACGCACACATACACGTTCGCCTGTACATGTGAATCTAAAGCGCATGTACGACTGTCACTGAGATGTTGACAATCTTATCTCTAACCCCAAAATAATAAGCTGAGTAGGAATTTAAATATGTTATGCCCTAAAATGGCACAAAGAAACGAAGGTATTGATAAAATAAGATCTAATTAACTCTCTAACTTAAATGAATTGTAGATTATCCATTTACGATAATTAGCTAGAAGAATGATGATAATTTCACTAGAAGAATTGTAAAGATAACCTTACAACACAGACGTTCATGCAGGAAAATACCGTGGTAAACGGTGTATATAACAGGAATCTAAGATTGTAAACGGACGAATTCCAATTAAATGCTACAGCTACCAGATAAAATTAACGTTCTAGATCACGTACGTAAATTACCAATTACTAATAATTAGAGTATACAATCCCGAGCATGTTTTTCAATCCCGGGATTACGGGATTTTTGAAGCGTAATCCCGGGATCCCGAGATTAGAATATGTGGTTTCTAATTGGGCTCAAATGAAAAAAAAACTTAAGTAATTTCTTAAAAATTATTTATTAGTATTGTTGCACAACACAATATACTAAAATAAGGAACAAAAAAGACAATACAAAAAACTATTTAGAATTTCGAAAATACAATCTCAGAAATATCAAAGCATCCAATGTTTGACTTCCAAGCCTGCTTCGTAGTTTATTGCCAACATAAGCAGCAGCTGAAAACGCTCGCTCAGGTTCTACACTGGTTGGAAGAATAGACAATAGATTATGCTAATTCTAAGTGATATCCACGAACTCCTCCATTTTCGAAAGGCTCATTTCGCGTCTAATACTATTTACTAACCCCGATTCATTTTGTACTTCAGGATCTGGGGATTCCGTGCTCTTATTAATTTCCAGCTGTAACTTTTCCTTTAGTGTCAATTGGGGTTGGGAGGTTTGTTGCCTTAGCTCATCATCTTTTTGGGATCCTGACCTTTCTTCCTTTTCCGTGTCATCTCGACTATTTAGTCTTTTAACAATACTCTTTATTTGCGCCCTTACTAAAGCCTGTGTAGGAACTTGAAATAAGTCAAGCCATTCCAAATCCGATAATAACTGATTTTCATCATATTTTATTGGATTTTGTAAATAATTCAACACACCAGTTAAACCGTCATTTCGTCGTTGCTTTATGCGTTCCACTAAGGATGTTTTCATTTTATTGGCTAGTGCTGAGCTTTTTCTAGACAATTGTTTTATAAGAAATTTCAAAGCGGCATCATCTGCGCATAAATTAGCATCTCGTCGACAGATTGCTTCTACTGTTAATTTAATTGGGGTCAGCACATCAACAATTTTATTTACCAAGTCAAAATCAGCATCTTCTAAACGGATTGGATGATAGAGATCTATAAGAGCTTTTTTGAATGCAGGTTTTTAAAAGAGAAAATCATTCCAGCATGGTTGAAAGACTATTCCACTTGGTTTTACAGTCCAAAAGAAGTGACAGCTCTTTTTCTTGTTCAATCTTCATATTTTTGAAGTACTGTTTCATTTTGCAATGATGATCTTTCGAAATACACTACAACTTTGCGGATTTTCCTTATCAGCTCATTAATGTTTTCATCTTTCGTTAACTCTGGTATGTGTTCTCGTACAAGTTTATTTGTGACATTAAGATTAAACCTGATTCTGGACAATCTTCTAAATTGCAGTCACCATCGCTATAGTTAATATAATCAGCAGTCACAGCTGGTTCATTTATAGTATCATCTGAGTCTGAGGTAGGGCTGTCTTGCCTGTCTTGAAAATAATTCTTTATTTTATAAAGTACATCACAGATGGCCAAATTGATACCATGTGCGAGACACAGTTGTTTTTCAGTGCAAACAAGCTGTCCCACCTTTATCATAATGTTCGATCCATCGGTAGCCACGATATCAGTTTACAGGGAAATATCAAATTTACTTAGATACTCTTTCAATATACGAAGACAATTTTCAGCAGTCATACTTCCATGAATAGGAACGAGTCCTAAGCTCCAATTTTTTTTATGGATGAACGTTCACAGCCATGTATCGTTTATTGGACGTTGATGTCCACTCGTCGAAAGATAGACTGATTCTTTCACCTGCACTTTTCAAATGTTTTAATTCTGCAGTTACTTGCTTTCTGATTTTTCACTGTAATTCATAACACGCTTTCGAATTGTGACGGCTGATTTTGGTAAATCCGTGTATTTCGCTAAGAGCAATTTTCTCAAATCGTCTGAAGTTATGAATACACTGAATGGAAATCCATCTAATGCAATCGTTCTTGCCAAAACATCATCTAGGCTATCGTCGGCACCTTTAGTAAAATAATCTTCTAACTTTCGTTTAGCTGGCAGCGGTGCTGTGTTCAGATTTTCAAAATCTTGACTTGTTGAAGCTCTTAAATGATTAACGTCAGCTAAAGTCTTAATGTTATGTTTTGATGACAAATGTGTATGTAATCCCTTAGTCGATCAACCCAAAGTCTTGAGAATGGCAGGGCATCGCTTACATTTAGCACTATTCCCATCTTTGGCAACTAAAAAGAACTCCACGCTGAAGTCTCCCGCCATTTAAAATAACTTTTTCAGATAATTGACTTTAAATTTAAATGACGTAACCTGCGTAATCTTGTCGCTGGTAGAATAATAAATGAAAAAAGTAAGTCCTAATAAGAGTATTTATACTTTCGTACAGGGAATCCCCGACGAGGATATATATATATATATATATATATATATATTGTAATGGGGCAAACAGCACCCTTATTCCAGCAACTATAATGGGAAAAACAGTATTAACAATTATAAAACTCATAGAAGATGGGTTAAATTGGCGGATTTAATTTGTAAAATTAGTATCGAAATGTATATAAATTAATATGACGATAACTTTGTATACATTAAATTAACCTATTTTTATTTCTAAACTTACTTTTATATTTTTATTTTCAATTTCATAATTCAAATCTTTAGCGCGAAATAACAGATATCTAATTAATTTACATCAATATTTTGTATCGATACTAGTTAGACACGCCCACTTTTTAAAATACAATTAACCCGCGAAAATGTTATTTTCTACACACAAATACAACATAACCTAGTATTGGAAAGCATGTTTTGACAGCTTGAAAAATATTTTATAAATTTAATTATTATGACAAAATTATCATATTGTTTATATTTTTCTTGTTTATGGATTTAGTAAAAGTAAAACTTCGAGGCTATTTTACGATATTAACTAGGCTTTGAAAATAAATAACCGCTATCGGCGTCTTTTCCTAAAAATCTAATAACGAATGGCCGTAATTTTGTTCAATTCCTAAGAAAATTTATGTAAAAATTAAAATACCTGTGATATAATTACAAATTTATGCTGAATCGAGATATTAATAATTGGCACATTTTTTGGAAAACAAACCTGACGTCAATCGCATGGAAACTAATAGAATTCGAGACAAGCATCTTTAATATTGGAGTTCCGACGAGGAGGCAGAATCGAAGCCGTTTTACGCCGCAAACGCCGTCATCAAAAAATTGGAGGACCCGCACTTTGTATTTTCCCGATCACATCGCTTTCATTCTGGATAACTGCAGAGTTCGTTGGAAAACAGGTTCACTTCTATCAATATTCTACAATAAAGTCGAAAAAGTTAATATTATTTAATTAAAACAAATCTTTTAATATAATAAAATCCTGAATTTTACTTTTATTCAAATCTTAGACATTCACATTATAGTTATCTCATATAAATAATTTAAACATAGCAGTACTTGCCTGATTTGTTGTGTAAACTGTTGGAATTTAATATAAGATCATATATCTTAACTACACAAAACCTTTTAGTATAAAACACACATGCATTATTTGTAGTTATTTTTATTTGTCGCTAGACACATTTATTTGTTCAAGTTACAGATTCCTTATTTATTTCAATAAATGATTTATTTTTATTACCTAACTGACTCTTTTATTTGCTAGTGTTTAGTTGTAAGAGTTATTTTATATTAGATTTATGTATTTAAACACCATACAAAGGAATAAACATTCACATTTTATCGACGAAGATCGTGAAGAGTCATATTTTACTTATTTCTTGCTCACGACTGCTAGTTGGTATATTAAGAACATAGATAGCGTTGATCTAAATATATTTTCATATTAAAAGGCGCCCAATTATAAATTCGAATCTATTTACTTTAACTTACATAACCTTTTTTAATTTTCATAATCATATTTTGCTAAGATTCTTTTATTACAGATCAAGCGTCTAATATCAATATATATATATATATATATATATATATATATATATATATATATTCGATGCTAATAAGAATCTAAGGTTTTTTATTTATTTTATTGGCCGTATAATCATACTAAATACAAGTAATTTTCTTGATTTTAGCGACCTTTAATGAAGTTGTACAAAAAATTTTCATACAAAATATGATAAAAAACAGAATTTTTTGTTCCTTTACAGTTTATATATACAATCTTGACAAAGACTAAAAATTAATAAAAGTCGAAACTTCGTATTCATAAATAAATTTGTTTCATTTCATTAAAGGTCACTAAAACCAAAAGAATACTTGTATTTAGTATATATATTGTAACGAAACGGAAGAACTATAAAATATTCAACAGTTTGTAAATACAAAGATTCTAAGTTAAAAATAATTAACTTGGTAATTTTTATATTAAATTTTGTGAATTATCAATTTCAACTTTAACTAGGTTACTTCAAATAACATATAGATGGAGTTGCACAATGCTTTATTATATGCGCATGTTACAAAGTTACATGCTAGTAAACAACTCCATAACATTAACCTTAAAAAGTTGTTCGGATGTATAGATTTCTTATAAGCATTAATTAGTGGGCGTAAGTTGTGATTAAGATCCGGCTAAACTCAAGAACAATGTTGACTCTTGTGATAGGGCATTGAGATATGTCCAAATTAAATAGTGCAAGTTCGGTATCTCCAATCAAACATTCATAAAGTTCACTGATTTTATTTAGTGATAGACTGTTTGTTTCGTTTATATTCTAAACTACAAAATAAAAAGGTCGAGATCGGATTAATGAATAACAACTTTAATGAACTGAATATTCAAATAAAACAGGTAAGTGAAAAGTATACTAATGTAAAGAATATTTGATATCAAACATGTCACGTGATTAAACAAATATGGTGAAGCTTTTAGATTAATTTAAATAAACACTACATGTGACATAAATAAATTAATGAATAATAAATTTACTGAATAATAATAAAATAAAATAAAATAAAATGAAATGAAACTGTATTCTTCCTTATCTTAGAAATAGAAAACCTAAATCTTATATTATGACATTAATAATGATTATCTTATCAGATGTAGAAAATATGATGCATCCTTTATTAATATGTTGATTAATTTGTCGTTTTCAATGTTTATAGGAGATTATAAGAATACTTAAGTAATCTGGACAGGAAAATTGGTGTACAGGATCACTTATAGGACTGTAAAGGCAAGGTTCTTTCAGCGGCAATTGAACGGCGTCATCCCAGTTAGATGTCCGGTCCAACGAAACTCTTCCCGGCAAACTGCACTCGGCGATATCTTCAACACTGGTGTTCGTATAGTCTTGAAAAAAAATGTTAAAGGGAAGCTGGGAATATTGGTAAGTTTCTTTCTAAAGCGGACGTATGGTTTTATTCAAATTATTTGTATTTTTCTTATTGCTTTCAGAGAGACACTCCAGTATTTCGAGGTGTTTTTTAATCGCCATATTTCTAGTCACGCTAACTTTCTTTTATTTTTGTATCCCAATTTTGATTCGTCCATCGGTATGTATTCAATTAATCTCGACATATTTTTATTATGAAAATGACAATTTAATAATTTTAAATATATTTATAAGTAGAAATAAATATTTAATCTATTTTGATGATAAAATGTTTGTTGTTTGAATGTCAAATATAGTACATAATGCTGTTTTTATTGTAGGAAACTTTCCCGCGGTAAACAATTCAAATAATATACAGTTATGTCTAAATAAATGGCGTCATTAATAATTAATCAATTAAGTTAATATTTTTGTAATACAAATTATCGAAATGAAAATACTGATACAAAATGAAATGATATAAATTATAAATGTGAGAATGACTTTTTAAAAATAATTAAATACGCGAAATCAACTTTATTGATTTAGCACGTGAAGAATTCAGTTTTTGATATATTTTAAATAACTCTAGAACTTATATATTTATACATTCTAAAATTCTGTCTTTTGCTTACTGAGGCATTCCCGAGTGTCAGCTTGACCTACCTCAAATTCCCCAGTAATTTGGTAAGCCGTTATTGACTAGGCAAAAAGGCTTATCCAAATTATTCTTTGAGTTTTTATAGTTCCGTGTTCAGTCACATATAATTTTATTTATCTATTTCTGATTATAGTTTTGTATTATACCTATTATGTATTATGTTATATTATTTTCGGTTTCTATCAGTGTTTGTATAACAAATTTATTTCTGTATGTTAGTTTGTACATATCATTATATGTTATTTTGACATTATTGTTCTATTTATGTGTATATTATATTTATGTTCATTATTATACTTTCCAAATGATATGTTTTGCGAACTGTAGACTTTATTTTACTGTTAAAAAAAAAAAAAAAAAAAAAAAAAAAAAACTTGTTTATTATTCTGGTTATTATAAGTGAAGATTTTCTGATTATTATGTAGTTCAGCTTGGGGTAATGGTACCTGCTTAACATTTCTTACACAAGTTATTATTCTTAATCTTTTCCATAATTCATATATTAATATAAGTTTTAGTTTGCACAATAAATCATTCTTTCATATTAAATACATATCTTCACAATCAAATCCTACTCTTTTCTTACTAAAATACCATTCCTTATAACATAATTAAATTCCCCATTATAAGACATTTTCGTCTAAATTTCTATATATTCATAATTATAATAATAATTCATTTATTTATATCTTCTTTATATCCCCATATTATATTAATACCTTTCTACTTTATTTTATCTTATCCTATTCCATTTTTAATTAACATACTCAACATACCTATACTCATTCTGGTCATACTATTTTTCTCATTCTAATACATTTAATCTTTCCCTTTTTTTTTATATTTTACCTTTAGCATGTTTATAATTGTCATGTTTTCCCCATCGATAAATTTAATATTTGTGCATAAACTTTTAATAATTGCTCTTTCTAAGTTTGTCTTTACCATTCTATATAATTAAAACAGCTTTTGTCTCAGAAAATGTTCTCTTTCGGTGATAGTTTATTAATCATTTGGTTCACAAGTTCTAATTATTATAAATTTTCCTTTTATTGAAAATAAAGTTCGCCTGTGTTTGTGTATAGAAATATTTGTATATGAATTTTCTGTTAGTCTTATAATGTTTTGGTATTTCGAACTGTAAACTACCCCCTTTTGTCTCTGAAGTGTAACTGTATATTATATTTTAACTATAATGAAAGTATTAATATTGATTTGTTAGTATTAAATTTATATGTGTTTAGTTTTTATTTAAATTAGTTTCTATAGTGTATAATCTTGTAGCATTGATATATGATATCTCCCCTTTATAGCTGTGGTCGTCTTTATAATTTTATTGGAACACCGAGGTTCTGTTCTTTTTGTTTATATATTAATTTTTCGTCGACGTACCTTAGGTATGTGAGTGATATTTTTATAAGTGTTTAACATATTACCTCTACCTAACGTGATATGCATGTTTTTGATGATAAGTGTGTGTGTAGTTACAGTTTTTGTATAAATGGGTGAACAAGAGTTGATTTGTGTGTTCAAAATAGTATTAAAGAAATTGTTGCTATCAAAATATTCATACATAATAGAGTTGTGTGTGGTTTCTTCTATGTTCATTCCGGTATAAAAGGTGTCATCATGTTTAGTTGAGCTTTGTAAAATTAAGTTAGAGTCCTGAAAGTAAATGTTCTTAATTTGTGGTTTATTTGTAAAAGTGTGATGTATATTTTTGGTAGTAGATGTTTTATTATTTATTTTATTTCTCCCCATTATTAAGGTTATAAGATTGTTGTTTTCTTTAGTAATGTTAATTAGAAAATTGTGATATTGTCTATCATTTATTTGAAATTTATTATGTGTGTTGACTTTACTTTTGCATATAAGCGATTTGTAAGGCCTTTTATCAGATAACAATTTGATTGTGTTTTTGTCATGTATATTGTTAATAATTGTGTTTCCTAACATCTCGTTGTTTTCTGGCGTAAGTTGCTCTATTTTATTGTTATTAATGATCTCGAATTTTTGATTGATATTTATTGTTGATTTTTCATTAAAAATATCTATTTTTGGTATTGAATTTGCTATTAAATTTTCATTAAATGTGTCTATTTTTTGTATAATTCTCTCTTCCATTTTACTTTGGCTATCTTTAAAACCTTTTATGTCTTCTTTTATTTCTTCTTTATCCTGTTTGAGTTGTTCTAATTTGCTATTAATGTTAGCTTCTATTAAACTAATATTTGTCTCTAATCTTATGTTATTTTCTGTGATTAATTGTTTGAAATTTTCATTATTAATTTCTAATTTTAGTACTAAATTCGTTTCCATATCTTTGTTGTTGTCGACTATAAATTGTTTTAAGTTAGCCTCTTGTTTTTCGTTATTTTCTTCTTGTTTTTGGTTGTTCTCTATCATGATTTGTTTAAAATTTTCATTATTTGTTTTATTACTAGTTTCCATTGATTCTAATTTTTGGATTAAATTAGATAAAATAGCCGTCAAGGAACTAAGGTTCAGAAGCACCTCCTCTTTTGGTGGTTCTGGTTGTAGTATAACAGTGGTAGCATCACCCTGATCTGCCTCTTCTCCTCTGCCTTCCATAATATTTTCCCTTGACTTGCTCCTTGTACGTTTGTCCATATTGTTATAATAATTGTAAATATGTATATTATAGTACCTTTATTAAGATTTATATTAGTTTATGTATATTAATTATTCCGATTTATATATTATAATAATAGTATTTAATCTGCGAATAAATTGTGTAAATAATTTTTTATCTCATAAAATCATTTTCGTTTTAAACTTATAGATTTTTCTATTTAAATGTTTATTATGAGAACAATAACCCCTTTTAAGAAACGAACTTACAAATCCTGTGCCTGTGTACCAGTCAGCATCCTATCACACAAAAATGACCACAAAAAGCAAAACACAGATTTATAAGTGTAAAAATATTATGTAACCTAAATAAATCTAGAAGAATACAGTTTTTAATTTATCCTCTCTCGTTTTATCTTGTATTTCGTGTTTGATTGGGCATGTTTTCTTGGGCCCCACGTTGGGCGCCAATTGTAACGAAACGGAAGAACTATAAAATACTCAACAGTTTGTAAATACAAAGATTCTAAGTTAAAAATAATTAACTTGGTAATTTTTATATTAAATTTTGTGAATTATCAATTTCAACTTTAACTAGGTTACTTCAAATAACATATAGATGGAGTTGCACAATGCTTTATTATATGCGCATGATACAAAGTTACATGCTAGTAAACAACTCCATAACATTAACCTTAAAAAGTTGTTCGGATGTATAGATTTCTTATAAGCATTAATTAGTGGGCGTAAGTTGTGATTAAGATCCGGCTAAACTCAAGAACAATGTTGACTCTTGTGATAGGGCATTGAGATATGTCCAAATTAAATAGTGCAAGTTCGGTATCTCCAATCAAACACTCATAAAGTTCACTGATTTTATTTAGTGATAGACTGTTTGTTTCGTTTATATTCTAAACTACAAAATAAAAAGGTCGAGATCGGATTAATGAATAACAACTTTAATGAACTGAATATTCAAATAAAACAGGTAAGTGAAAAGTATACTAATGTAAAGAATATTTGATATCAAACATGTCACGTGATTAAACAAATATGGTGAAGCTTTTAGATTAATTTAAATAAACACTACATGTGACATAAATAAATTAATGAATAATAAATTTACTGAATAATAATAAAATAAAATAAAATAAAATGAAATGAAACTGTATTCTTCCTTATCTTAGAAATAGAAAACCTAAATCTTATATTATGACATTAATAATGATTATCTTATCAGATGTAGAAAATATGATGCATCCTTTATTAATATGTTGATTAATTTGTCGTTTTCAATGTTTATAGGAGATTATAAGAATACTTAAGTAATCTGGACAGGAATATTGGTGTACAGGATCACTTATAGGTCTGTAAAGGCAAGGTTCTTTCAGCGGCAATTGAACGGCGTCATCCCAGTTAGATGTCCGGTCCAACGAAACTCTTCCCGCCAAACTGCACTCGGCGATATCTTCAACACTGGTGTTCGTATAGTCTTGAAAAAAAATGTTAAAGGGAAGCTGGGAATATTGGTAAGTTTCTTTCTAAAGCGGACGTATGGTTTTATTCAAATTATTTGTATTTTTCTTATTGCTTTCAGAGAGACACTCCAGTATTTCGAGGTGTTTTTTAATCGCCATATTTCTAGTCACGCTAACTTTCTTTTATTTTTGTATCCCAATTTTGATTCGTCCATCGGTATGTATTCAATTAATCTCGACATATTTTTATTATGAAAATGACAATTTAATAATTTTAAATATATTTATAAGTAGAAATAAATATTTAATCTATTTTGATGATAAAATGTTTGTTGTTTGAATGTCAAATATAGTACATAATGCTGTTTTTATTGTAGGAAACTTTCCCGCGGTAAACAATTCAAATAATATACAGTTATGTCTAAATAAATGGCGTCATTAATAATTAATCAATTAGGTTGATATTTTTGTAATACAAATTATCGAAATGAAAATACTGATACAAAATGAAATGATATAAATTATAAATGTGAGAATGACTTTTAAAAATAATTAAATACCGAAATCAACTTTATTGATTTAGCACGTGAAGAAATCAGTTTTTGATATATTTTAAATAACTCTAGAACTTATATATATATACATTCTAAAATTCTGTCTCTTGCTTACTGAGGCATTCCCGAGTGTTAGCTTGACCTACCACAATATATATATATATATATAAATATAGTATTTTCGTGACCTTGGTATGATAAGGTAAACTTAATTAGTCGGCGATTAAAGGTCTGGTTATTACTTCAAAGTGTATATATTTAAAATAATCCTACATGTTTCGGCAATGATGCCTTTGTCAAGGATATAAAAAATATAAATGACAGAATATAAATGTCCTTGACAACGGCATCATTGCCGAAACATGTAGGGTTGTTTTAAATATACATACTTTGAAGTAATAAACCAGACCTTTAATCGCCGACTTATTAAGTTTACCATATCATACCAAGGTCACGAAAGTATTATATTTATATATATTATATATATATATATATATATATATATATATATATATATATATATATATATATACACTCAGGGACAAGAAAACCCGGACATTTATTTTATAAAAAGAAAAATGAGATGTATGTTTGGCAGAGTTTTTGTAGATAATGCAATTTAAAATGCATCAATTTGTGATAATTTTGTTACCATGGTTACGTGTAAACAAGTCCTTGTTATGAGATACACCATTTAATTGTCGAAAGTCACAGTCACTGCAGAATTTGTGTCTGCCTTTTTATTCTTTATTATCAATATTTGTTTAATTTTAACATGTTATCAGTGTTTTGAGTGTAAGACGGTAGTCACAATTTATCTGATTACACAATGAGACACGAAGATATTGCTGCAGCCGTTGCTTTACATAATGATGGACGCAGTGTGCGTCACATCGCATATGTCATGAATATGTCTTGAAGTACCATTCATGATGCCTTAAAACGTTTTAGAGAGACGCAAGAATACACCAGCAGACCAGGTTCGGGTCGTCCGCGATGCACAACGCAAAATGAAGACAGGCGCATGTTGTTGTCAGTTCTTAGGGAGCGCAACCTGCCATCTACGATGGTAGCCCAACGGTTTTTTAACATGCATGGACGTCCAATATCGGCCAAAACAATTAGAAGAAGGTTGAAAGCAAGTGGACTGATGTCAGCTAAACCTGCAACCGGTCCCAGATTACTAAGGATGCATCGCGTCGAAAGATTGCTCTTTGCACAGAATCATAGAGCCTGGAGAAATGAACAGTGGAGCTGCGTTCTGTTTACAGGCGAACCCCGTTTCAATTTACGCTCACCTGATGGACGTGAAAAAGTTTGGAGAAGGATAGGGGAACGATATTCGCAGTGCTGTATTTCCGAGAGATCGCTATTTGGAGATGGTGGAGTGATGGTTTGGGCAGGAGTGTGTATAAACGCTCGTACGGAGTTGGTTTTCGTAAACGGAAATCTAACAGCTGATAGGTACATAAATGAATGTTTGGCGAATAATGTGGTGCCATTTGCTCCATATATAGGCCATGATTTTCTTCTAATGCACGACAATGCGCGCCCACACGTCGCTCGCGTTACCACAAACTATCTGCAAGAAGTGGGGATTAGCATTTCGCCATGGCCAGCAAGGAGTCCTGACGTTAATCCCATTGAGCACGGTGTGGGACATGTTGGGACGGCGTATTAGGAGGCGGCAGAGACCATCGGAAAACTTACAGGAGTTAAGAGAAGCACTTCTAGTAGAATGGGAAAACATTCCCCAAGAAGCTATTTCTAACCTGATTCAAGGCATGCCAAGACGTATGGATGTAGTTATCCAATGCCGAGGGAGTAACACGTGTTACTAAAAATGTGATTTCAATGTTACAATCACAAAACATCTAAGCTACAGCTGAAAAATGATGTTACTGGATTTACGCCATTTCCGTTTTGACGAAAAGAGATTTTTTTTCTAATTACATGAACCTTTGTTTGAAATGCATTTTTCTATCATTTAAAATACTTAACCATTAAATCTTATAACATATTAGATCTTTAATTAACAATTTCTGACATAAAACAAGTGTCCGGTTTTTTTGTCTCTGAGTGTATATATATATATATATATTGTGGTGGTTCCCAAGGTCAGGAACTGGATGAAACAAAAATAAATTACTTAGAAATAAGCTTTTAAACAAATAAAAGGAATCGGACTATGCACATGCAATGTAAATTATTAGATAAGTTAATACCGCGTTTTTTAATTAGAAAATTTCTTTGTAATAATTTTATTATATTTATATAGGCCATTTCACTTTCAAACTTCATTAATTTATTTGTAAAACCAAGATAATTAACTTGTTTGATAAGAATTAATGACATATGGAAACCTATTTTATCGACCTGTATTTAGTTTTAATTTGAATTAGTTTTACCGCGAAAGTTACTCATTATGTACTAAACCCATATGACATTAATAACCATTTAAAAACATAATTTAAGATATTCATAATTAATAATGTAATTATTCCTACTGTATAACGTAATTTCGGATATAAAAACAACCTATTTATATAAACAATCCATACAGAAGACGAGATTAATAAAAACATCCGAACAGAGAAAAGAGAATCCCTGGAAAAAAATTAACGACGATATAGAAAGCACGCTCAAACATTCTCCGAAAACTAATATTAAAATTTAAATGGTATAATCAATATTGACTCACTTGAAAATACTATAGTTATTTGTAGAAAGTGTTTTTTTCAACAATCAACATATAAAAACCAGCAACATCGAAGTATTATCAGAAGAAAAACCGATCTATCGCTATCCGATACGAATCCCAGAATACTGTTGAACATCACTACCACACCACAGGAAGACAGGTAAATACCTAATGAAATTTTATATTTTATATCAAAAAATATGAACATAACCCAACTTTACAATTTATACAATTTAATTTACATTTAGCTTAGAAAGATCAATTATATAACCTTAGCTTGCTATTGAATGGTCGTTCCTATAATTTAGTACTTAAACCAAGCATATAATTATCACAATTCACTTAATTTTATGTTGGTTTATAAGTTGATTTTACGTATGTTTAGTACTATATTTGGTTTTAATATAACGTTTATGTATGTGTTCTGCCCATAGCAAGAACAGCTGATTTGGTTTGCTACAAGATAATGATAAATACTGTTTATGTTAACTTTTAAGCCTGTTAGACACTCATTTCGAATCCAAACTTTTATTAATGCTTAACTCCATATTAATATTTTGTTTGTTATTGTTAACTTTAAATCCTTTAATTAAATATTTATACTTTTGAATCAATATCGTTTCTGTTATAAAATAAGCCTTGATATACGCTTTTAAAACACATATGATTATACAGAAGGACCGGCTCTCTGAAATAAGATCTCTAGCTACTGCACATAGCCGCAGGCAAGTAACTAATTTGATTATATAATCTGGCGCCCAAATAACAACGATAAATTAAAATCAATTTATTGTAAATCGATTCGCTCAAGCACTACTTAGAGCGACATCTGACTTTTATAGATATAAATAAGTATAACCGAAGGTAGGTGGATTTCTATCTTATATCTATTATCTTCATATATTTAATTACACTATTATATTAACAACTCTATAACTTGGCAAGCAAATAGAGACAACAACCCCCGATATCTATATATCACTATATATATATATCCTATTTTTCTTCATCAGGGACTTGCTGGCGTTTAATTGAATTTAAAAATTAGTTTGCGATTTCCTTTCTTATCTATTGTAATTCTCTATATATGTTTAGGTTTTCTCTGATTGTCTATAAGCGACAAACTTCAAACGCTATATTTGTTAAATTTTGCCCAGATGTACCAATTATGGCATTGTAGCATCCTTGTCTTCCAAAAATTGATTAATCAGTAAATAAAATTCGAGATACAAAAATTAGGATTGCTTTCGTCTGGATTTAAAAAAATTCCCATCTGGCAGGGTAATCTTCTGGCTGCGAAAGCTGCACATGCGTATAATGAAACGGATGTTGTGGTTCAGTCTTCATCACTCGATGTACAGGAGTTTTCTAAACAGTCAATTCCTGGGCAACTTGTTTAATGCTTTTAGTAACTTCTTCAAAATCATCTGAAATAGTCTCGTTTTCAACAGTGCGTACAGTCCTGAGCGCACCACCAATCTCTTTTCTGTTATATAAAATTTGGCATGTCTCAATTGTTAGTGCGATACTCCTGAGGATCATTTTGTGATCGAGATCACTCCTGTTAGGAAAGCGTTGGGCATAAACGCTTGCTGTCTCTCTAGCATTCCATCCACATTCTACGTAAATTATCATTTCCATATAATCCGCGGCAGTATACATAATAAAAAAAGCACTGTTGAGCACGACGGTGGTACGAAGGCGATTTGAAGGGATTTGAAAGAGACTTTGACACTGGCGTTTCTCAAAGATTTAACAGTCGACCAGTTTATTGACAAAGTATTGACAAAGTAATAAAATATGTAGCCTAGCAACAATTATGAAAAATCTTCCTACATGGCTTACAACACTCTGATTTGTTGAATTATTGTCTTTCTCTGTGATTATGATTGGTGCGATTTTGTGTGTTTCGGTGTTAAATGCCGTTCAAGATACGAAATTTTTTCTTTGACATTATTTATTTATCATTTTATGGTGTTTTGTATTTTCACTCTGGGACGCGAGTTCTGGGTTCCTGTATATTATTACATTTATAGCTTTAAATTTTCAACATTTTATGTATAAATGACTTTAAATTTTGCAGATTTTATTAGGGAATTCAATTGTTCATTGTGATTTTTCTTGTTTTTGAAGTCACTTTTTGATATAATTTAAAAGTTTATATATATATATATATATATACAGTGTGGTCATAAAGTTTGGAACCAAGCTTATAACCGCATTATTTTACATTTTTAGGAAAAACGCTCGGACAGGTAAATTTTCTTTTTTAAAACGCCATCTTTTGACATACAATTTTTTTCTATGACGTCATTGGTTTTCGAGTGATGACGTTATCAACACTTTCTCTAAATGGCAACCATATTATTTTCTTCTCGTTTTTGGTAGATCTTTATATCCACCAAATAGTGATATAAAACAATTGGTATGTTGCATCAATATTTTTTTGAAAAAAATGATATAAATTTAGAAAAAAAAACGAAAATTTTATTTTTGTACAAAATTAAAATTAAATTAAAAAAATACATCTGAACTTAAATTTATTGTAACAGTTAACGTAAATTTTCAAGATGGACCCCACCAACCAACTGACACTGTCCCAGCCGAGTGTAAACTCTTCGTATACTCATCTCAATTATGTCTGGGGATATTTGTGTAAGTTCTACGCGAATTCGTTCTTTTAAATCTTCTAAATTGTTCGGTTTGTTAAAATACACTTTCGATTTCAAATAACTCCACAAAAAAAAATCTAACGGAGTCAGGTCAGGAGAACGAGGTGGCCATTCCATGGCGCCTCTCCGTCCAATCCATTTATTGGGAAATATTTTGTCAAGATAGTGGCGAACCTCTACACCATAATGGGGAGGCGCCCCATCTTGTTGAAACCAAATATTTGGATGGGGTACATCACCATCCTCGTGATTTGGGAAAATAACAGCGAGCGCTGGAACCAATTCAAATCATAAAAATTCTAAATATTGCACAGCAGCCAAATTTCCTTAAAAAAAATATGGTCCTAAAATGCGTCGTCCAATCATTCCAACCATACGTTAACTTTTCCTCTGCGCTGAGTATGACACGCTTGAGTCCAATGCGGATTGTTCTGCGACCAATATCTGCAATTATGGCGGTGAACAGATCCATTTAGGCAGAACGTAGCTTCATCAGAGAAGACGATGTTTTCCAAGAAATTTGGATTTTGGTCACAACGTAACATTACGTCTTCACAGAACTGCAGTCGACGATCTTCGTCATCCTCATGTAATTCCTGTACAAGTTGAACTTTGTAAGTACGATAGTGTTCTTTTTTAAATAAGTTGACGACAAATGAGTGAGCCACCTGATTGGCTAACGCAAGTTGTCTGGTGGAAACATGATGCCTTTCTTCTGCTTCTAGAAGCACATTTAATTTCACATCTTCTCCTACTTGAGGTCTACCTTGCCGTGGCCGATCTTTTACGGATCCAGTTTCGGTAAACTTTCCAACTAGATTTGTCACCGTAGACCTGGTAATTGGAGGTCTATCAGGGTGTTCATGGTTAAACAAATCGCATGCTTCTGCATGCGTTCTTTGTCTGTCCCCATACCCAACCATAATTAAAATTTCGATTCTTTCTCGCTCAGATAAATGTGCCATTTTTATATTAGCGAAAATGAACAATTTTTACGCAATATCTCAAAAATTTAACGTCAAAAATAGAAGTAAATAATTCAAAAATTTTGTCGCCATAGAAACAATTTCAAACTAAAGTTTTTGTTCATAAATTGTGTAAAAAGAAGCAAGAATGTCATAAAGAAATATCTTGCAAAAAAGTGCGTGTTTTTGTTTTTGTAAATATTTTGCATAGTAACATGAGTACATGTGCTTTTGACGATTCGGTTTGTTCAAGAAGAATATTTAAGTCCTCACACAAGACAGAAGTGTGAAAAAAACTTACTTACATATTTCAGTAAATTTTGTAAGCTTAATTAGTTTTTGAAATCTTCAATTTTTGGGCGATAATTTTAATTAAGAAATGGTCTGCCACATCATGTCAATTTTTTAATTAAATTAAATGTCTTTGGCCCTTTTTTGTGAAACTATTTAATGTTAAATAAGATTTTTTAATAAGTAATTGGCCGATTGGGAAGACGAATTTCTTTTGACCTGGAGCGAATAGCGCAGATTACTATTGAGCGCAAAGCATTTACACTCGGCTGGGACAGTGTCAGTTGGTTGGTGGGGTCCATTTTGAAAATTTACGTTAACTGTTACAATAAATTTAAGTTCAGATGCATTTTTTTAAATTTAATTTTAATTTTGTACAAAAATAAAATTTTCGTTTTTTTGTCTAAATTTATATCATTTTTTTCAAAAAAATATTGATGCAACATACCAATTGTTTTATATCACTATTTGGTGGATATAAAGATCTACCAAAAACGAGAAGAAAATAATATGGTTGCCATTTAGAGAAAGTGTTGATAACGTCATCACTCGAAAACCAATGACGTCATAGAAAAAAATTGTATGTCAAAAGATGGCGTTTTAAAAAAGAAAATTTACCTGTCCGAGCGTTTTTCCTAAAAATGTAAAATAATGCGGTTATAAGCTTGGTTCCAAACTTTATGACCACACTGTATATATATATATATATATATATATATATATATAATTATTTCGTGACCTTGGTATGATATGGTAAATTCAATCAGTTGGCGATTTAAGGTCTGGCTTTACTTTAAAGTATATATATTTAAAATAACCCTACATGTTTCGGCAATGATGCCTTTATCAAGGATATAAAATATAAATCATATAGGGTTATTTTAAATATATATACTTTAAAGTAAAGCCAGACCTTAAATCGCCAACTGATTGAATTTACCATATATATACATTTACTATAGATTTATTTAACAGAAAATACTATTTTTGGTTTCTTATATTTCGATATAATAATAGAAAGAGTCATAATCGTATATCATATTTCACTGCTACATATTAATAAACGTTATTTCGGTAATGTAATGTTTGGATTCAGGTAAAAGTTTGATAACAGGTAACATCCACGAAAATAGTAAAGTGCTTAATTTAATAGATGTTTGTAATTCAAATATTTTCTTTAATTTGACAAATTATTGATTATATTGGTCATGTTCACTTGAATCCTAATGTTTTAACCTTAAAAATATCGCGATTAAACTGATTCCTATTAGCTTAAATTAAAAAAAAATCAATAACATTTCGTTGCTTATATTTTTAATTCAAAAATAAAACAACTCCGAAACAAAAAGTTAGTTTCACTTTGGCCATCCCTGTTGTCACAGACACGCATACAATGCGGTATTTGATTCGTACAGTTCTAAATTAACAATGATGTGATCTAGTAGGTGTTTGCGAAGTGTAGTGTGACCTGAATAAAAAATCGCTGACAATCCGATGGCTATCGAATTACATTTACAGAAAACATCTAAAACGCCTTGGGGTTTTAGGTTAGCGGGTGGCGTAGAATACGAAGTGCCTTTAACGGTTATCAAGGTAATTAAAAAGTGAAATTCCCCAAACAATCCAGACTACCTGCTGTATTTTGCGTATTTATTTCAAGGTGATTTTGAAGAGATTTTAAAATATACCTAACTTCGAAAATTATCGAATGCGATTAATTATACCTATTTTGATTTACTTTAATCGATTAATGAAACGATATATGTATGTAAAAAGTCGCGTCTAAATTATGAAAATATTCTACCTTTAATGCAGATATAAATACACAAACACAAGTTTTTAATATAATATCGTTCATAAATTATTTGGCCCTAGTACTAAATGTACGTTAAAGAAGATATAGCATTTACTCCAACAATAAAGGAGTTACTACATTGTAAAAATAGCATCTACTTATAAGCATTATTTTCCCTAAAAGCAGTATTTAAAGTGTACTTTTGATCAAGATATTTGAAAATGTCATTGCAAATTTGCATGATTAAATTTTTTTGGTACAATTTTTGGAAGTAAAAATTGTTATGTTGAATAAAAATTGCGTAAAGTGCGCGAACAAGTTTTATAATACATGATAATCGTATATCTATATATATCTATATCTACATACACTCTTTTACATTATTTAGGAATCGCGTTCTTGTTAAACCTTGGTATTGGCATAGTATGTGAATCGTGGCTTCCTTTTCCTTTTGACAGCATCTATATATCGTTTCTTCTGTCCAGGCCATATTATTCATATGTTTGTTGAGCTTACAATGCCCCGTTGAAAGGCCCACTATCATCTTAGCAGATTTTCTGCCTCTATTCAGTTGGTCTGTTGTAAACTTACGTGAATATTTTCCAAAAAACTGCTTCGACTGCCTTTGACCTGGGAAGTTCTTCCACTTTTCCCCAGATCTCCATTCAGGCCACTTTTTCATTACTGTTTCATTACTTGTTTTTTAAAAGTGTCTGATTGTTTATGTAATAACATAAACAATCAGACACTTTTAACAAATATAAAGAAAGTAGTTTTTATTTTTTAATTAATAGATTATTATCAATCCCTCTATCACCAGTGAATTTTAAGAAAGAACTAGACCACATAACAAAAGTAGCAGAATCTAACGGATACGATAAACAATTGGTGGATAAAATCAAAAACAAACTAGAAAAGAAGAAGCTAAAAACTTTTAAAACCAGATTAACTCCAAATACAAGTAATACCAAAAAATATTGCAAAATTACTTTTCACAAAAGTTGGCAGAATAACGTAACTAAATTGTTAAAAAAATATAATCTAACTCCTGCTTTTTCCAACACTCATAAGTTACAACAATATCTTCAAACAAAGTTATTTAACACAGACCCACTGAAAGAATCAGGTATTTACAGAATTAACTGTAATTCCTGCCCAAAATTATATATCGGCCAAACAAGAAGAAATATTCAAACCCGTTTCAAAGAACATTTAGCTCATGTAAAACTTCACAATGTAGATAAATCAGCATTAGCTCTACATCATTTAGATACCGGACATAATTTCAGCGTAGATAATTTTAAATTAATTAAAAAATGTAATAGCAAAAATTTAGACATGTGGGAAGCCATACATATGAAAAAATACAAAAATTACCTCCTAAATAATGACATGTCACCTATTAATAATAAACTTTTAAATTGTATACCTACAGTATCTAATAACTAATAGATCCTCTTCACGCTACTATATTGTTATTTAATAGAACCCGACATGCCAAACACAGTCAGATGTCTTGTTTTTCATAGGTAACGGTCTTTCCCATAATTTGTCCTTCTTGGAATTTCAATAGATTTTAGCAGACACTGTTACAATACATCCATAAATTTTTTATTTTTATTTTTATTGTTATATTTTTATTTGCATGTTTTTGACCATTTGTTGACCATTTATAATTGTAATTTTTACACCCCTAACCAAAAAAATAGATATTTTTTACTAGACATGTACTAAAAAATAATACTTTTAAATTAGTAACTACTGACGATGTGTGCAGTGCACATGAAATGTACATATAATAAATATACTATTGTTTGTGAAATATAAGGTGTTTTATTTAAGTTTAATAGTGTAATAATTTCACAAGTGCTCAACATATATACTACAACCTACATCTATTTAAAGGTAATAATTTATTTTAATTTCAAAGAAAATGGACAAAAAATTACCAATATAATTTTATTTTTATTAATAATGCATTGGGGCGTTACAGCTGCTACAGCTGCTGACGATGTGGAAGAATATTTAGTTCCACCCATCATCAACGTGATGCGGTGCCCTGGATGTACGTCAACTGAGACCTACTCCCATACACAATAGTACCCCATGCCATAATTACCATGGCTGCGTGGACGCAACCACGTTGAAAGACGTGGTGTGCACGTCTTTCAATAGAAAATAGAATATCTCGACGTTCCCCAGGTCTTCGTCTGACCCTCATGAGCCATTATGCATCTCTATACAAAATCGAGATTCATCACTGAACACCACCCTATTCCACTCCACGTTACAGTACATTCGCAACCTACACCACTTCAAACGTTGGTGTCGGTGTCAAGCAGTAAGTAGCAACACAAGATGTGGCCGATATTATTGCAAGTTCAAAGCCCTCAATCAGAGATAAACCGTTTGAAGGGTCACAGAACGACCTTCATTACCTAGCCAAAGATCAATGATTGCTCTGGTACTGGAGAATCGGTCTCTTAGTGCAATTAGACGAAGGTAATTTCCAAATTGCTGTACTATAGGTATAATCAAACCCTCAAAACACGTTAAACACGTATGACAAGAGACAACGGTGACAATATAATCAAAACTCGTGAGAAATACATTTAATATTAATGCCAGAAAAAAACTGTATTAAGTGTCGGATATGCCATGATCACTTGATTCATCGTAACAAAATTATAATCAATTATTACATTTGAATGGTTTACGTTTCTGTCAAGTTTGGTTACAAAATTCGCACTCTTTCTTGGTGTTGAAATTTCCATGTCATGTGCCATTCATAGTTCTATCTGGAAAGTATGGTGTAGCAGAATCCCGTTGGAAACAACAATCAGTTAATTCTATGTTGTCCAATTGGTTCATAAATGATTTTAAAATAATGGTTTCGTGTCTTCAAGCGTTCATTGTTTCTTGAAACAATATTGGCCCAATAATTAATTGTCTTGACGTTGGCACCCAAAAACAAATGTTAACTGGATGCAATGGTAATTCCATTAAATTGTGTTGATTATCTGCCGGCCAAGTTCTATAATACTGCGAATTAACGTAACCAGACAGGTGAAACCATATTTCATCGAAATAGAAAGTAATATTTTGCTGAGCAATGTCAATATCCAGATGATCATTATATTACCGACAAAAGTGGATTCATTGTAAAAAATGATATTGATGAATTTGAGAAACAATTGAAAATTGATGTATTCATTTATTTCGTATGAGAAGCAAAATAAAATAAAATTAGATATTAGTGTGTAAATCAGTTTGATGACAAAAAACGCTATAAAAATAATTTATACACGTAGCTAAATTTTTAAAACCAGTTCAGTGCTGCAGGAGCTGCCTTGCTCAGCTCGTGGATGCCACCAGGGGAACTTCTTCTGGGGCAGTCGTTTACTATGTGGGTCATAGTTTGTGCAGAGGCTAGTATCTGCTAGTTTTCATTTACACAGCATTGAGTTGCACCTTCCGTGGCCTATCCAGAACCTATTTAATTGAGACCATTGCTTAGGTGGGAGGGTTACGCCTGCCAGAGTTTCTGAAGTATTAGAAATTAAATCCCTATTCCTCAATTCAGAGTGTTATTTGATGAGGGCTTTCCAGTAATCACTCACATTAATGGAGTGTTGATCTTCTGTTTACAGCCAAATCGATCTCCTAAATTTCAGTCGAGTCCTGGGGACGCTGTTCCAAGCATCGTGTTGAAGCGAGACGTCTGATATCCGGCGGGGCAATGTTGGAAAGAAGCGGAAGCTAGAGATTAGGAGTGGATCAAACAGTACCGGTGACGATCCTCACCTCATTGTATCGTTAAGTTGAATGTCGATTAGTTTGGTGTGAGAGATTCGATACCAGACAGTAGCACAGTATTCAGCAGAAGAGTAAGTGGGTGCAATGGTTGCCGTTCGCAAGGTCTCCCTATTCGTTCCCCACGAATTTCTGACAAGTTCATGTAATATATTATTGCGGGTCTTCACCTTTCGACTAGTTTTATAGACATGCTACTTGAATGCTAGAGACCGGTCTAGAAATATGCCCAGATATTTAGGGGGGGGGGTCGTGGTTGATTCGACCACCACCATATTCAACATTCAGCTCATTGTTTTCTTTGTGAGAGGGAACATGATTAGGATTTTGAAGGGTTTGGTAGTAACCGCTATTTCTTTTAATATTCGTATAAAGCTTGCAGATCTTCAGCAAGTTGTAATTTTCCATCTTCTAAATTCTTGGTTTGGATACAAAACTTCAGGTTATCTGCATATAGAATTTTTCGTGATTTTGTGGGTGGGATATCATTGATGTAAGTGGGAATATTAGAAGAGCCTGAACCGAGCTTTAAGAAAGGCCACTTTTCAAGGTTTTGTCATTACTATTTCGATTGTTTAAGCAGAGCGTGATTCGACGATTGCTCAGCATATTCTGGATAAGTTTGCTTAATTTAGCACATTGAGTGGTTTTCTGGAATTTAAAAATTATTCCGTTCGTCCAGACTGTATAAGGTAGGCGACAAAAACAGCGAAAGTTTTCAGGTCCTTCTGAAAACCTGTTTCATTGTACGTTGTTAACGCCAAGGCTTGGTTAATAATCTCGTCGACGGTGGGCGCTATTCGTTTGCAGTAAACCGTTCTAGAATTTTGTAGCAAACAGACAAGAGACCTATAAGTCTATTGCTTCTAGGATTTTCCGGGGACTTTCCAGGTTTGAATATTGCTATTTTTGCTTTCTAGAAAATGTTAGGGATGTCGCCGGTATTTAAGATATTGCTATAAAACTTTCTCAACCATTCTCGAGTATCCAAGATTTTTTATGTATTCAGAAAAGACATTGTCAATACCAGAAGCCTTTCTTAACTTGAATGGCCGAATTAATTTCTTCATATTTTTTTAATGTGGATATAAATGTAGCTGTTTTCCAGGTTATTGCGAGAGGATTCATTGGAAAGTTTCAGAATCGATGTATAAAAGGTTAAAAGAACAGATTAAACTAGTTAAGCGGAGCTTACCTATTAGTTGGGATAGGCATCGTAGAGAAACAGGAGGATTTTGTTCAACAATTTGATTCACGATTTCCAAAATATCGTAACAACAGTGGGGCAGCCAGTAGATTTATCTTTAGTCTTATACCAGTTTGTTCGTCTGCATACATTTCGATAAATTGATTATAAATCAACTGCTTGAAATATATCCAATTATTATCTTCATTTTGCAAGCCGCTTCCAAAACAGGCTATTATAGTAAATGTATTTTACTCGACAGGAAAGATTATTTTGAAAATAAAAATAACAAAGCGTTTTATTTGCTTGTTAGCTTTTATTTTGTAAAATTTCTGACAAATTCAGATTTCAAAATCAGACGTCAGCATAGAGTTGCAGAATTGTTGACAGCTTAAGAAAAAAAATTGAATCATGTACAGTCAGACGTCATAAAGTTACTGTTATGTTATTTTTTAAAATAATTAGGGAGTATGTCAGATTTATATGTGTTCAATGCTTATTACATTAGCAACAAATAATATACGTATTGCTATGAGTTTTACTTGGTCTTGTAGAAGTATATAATTGATGTGTGGGCCGCCATTCACGCATATATCTCTCTAGACTCTTAAATATCTTATATGTGTCTCAGGGTTATTATTGTGTTCTAAGAACTAGGCCTACCATCCAATGTAAATTTAAAGAAATGATGCAAGAAGATGTTAACTGTTAAAATGCTTTTATTGTATAATATTTTAAATATTTATAATTTACATATTCATATATATATATATATATATATATATATATATATATATATATATATATATATATAGTAAACCTAATCAGTAGGCGATTAAAGGTCTGTATATTACTTCAAAATATATGTATTTAAAAAACTCTACATGTTTCGGCTGTATACGCTTTTTTCAAGAGAATACAAAATATGAATGACAGGATATAAATGTTTGGACATTTATATCCTGTCATTCATATTTTGTATTCTCTTGAAAAAGGCGTATACAGCCGAAACATGTAGAGTTTTTTAAATACATATATTTTGAAGTAATATACAGACCTTTAATCGCCTACTGATTAGGTTTACCATATCATACCAAGGTCACGAAGTTATTATATATATATATATATATATATATATATATATATATATATATAAGGTAAACTTAATTAGTCGGCGATTAAAGGTCTGGTTATTACTTCAAAGTGTATATATTTAAAATAATCCTACATGTTTCGGCAATGATGCCTTTGTCAAGGATATAAAAAATATAAATATATATATTTATATAAATTTAAAATATATAAATATATATTATAAATATATAATATATATATTTATATATTTATATTTTTTATATCCTTGACAAAGGCATCATTGCCGAAACATGTAGGATTATTTTAAATATATACACTTTGAAGTAATAACCAGACCTTTAATCGCCGACTAATTAAGTTTACCTTATCATACCAAGGTCACGAAAATACTATATATATATATGTATATATATATATATATATATATATATATATATATATATATATATATATATATTGATGTAGTTCATCTTGGTACCAGAAAGTAGAAAAGAATGAACGTTAATGTTAAAATAAGACTTAGATTAAGAAATATAACTGAAGACCGTACATTAATAGTGTAAGATATTAAATAAGTTAATGTCGCGTAATTTATTATTTATTTAGATCATGTTTTTAAATTAACTTGATAGATAATATTAATCTCATATGGATATCTATTTTATCGACCTTAGTCATTTTTGATTTGAATTAACTTTCCGCGGGAATCATGTATTTTGTCTTCTTGTGCGCATATGAAATTAATAGACATTCAAAGGAACATAATTTTTATTTTATAATTAATAGTATTTATTTTGAAGGCTATGTCGACACTGATGTGATATAAAAGTAAGTCATAAGAAAAGATACCAATATAAGTACTTATAATATTGCAAAATAAATCATATCAAGGCCAAGGAAAAAACAATAGATATAGAGCGTCGCTTAGGTTGTAGATATAAAACCACGTAAGAAATAAAGTTAAAATATTAAAATTTTATTAAATATAGTAAAAACCAAATATACTCACAAATAAATATTCTCAATATAAGAAGAAAGTACTCAAGCATCATTATAACCATAAAGTAGAACTGCATATCTGGCATTTACGGATAAATCCTTTATAAACCGCTGGCGTCCTTTCCTGAATCAATACTTCCACTAAGAAACCTAAACCAAGCCTTCCTGCCGTTTAAATGATCCCGAATACTTCCTGAAATCCATCCACAGACGTTAAGCTACAAGTATTTATCAAATTGAACTATTTTTATATCAATGTATACACGCTATACTAACATAAACTATTTTTACATAACAATTATCTAATTTAAAGTTTAGTTATGAATGGTCTCACCTAAATAATAGTTTAGTAAATGTTTTGCATTTATCAACACTAATATTTCAATCATTGTTCTTCACATAAGTTATTTTATATTTAATACTATTATATTCAACCTTAGAGTTCACAGTATGTCACGTGATTAAGCATATGATATCAGCTGATTAAGAAATGTTATGTTAATATTATTATTATTTTAATATAGAATCTCACTAAACTTAAATTTCCACAACTTACATACAACAATTTTATTTATCTTCTTTCGAAATTAATTCTTAATGTTTGTGGTATTTTACATTTGATCTATAATCAGTATGACTGAAAGATTTTTATAATACATACAAATCAATATTTGAAGTAAATGGAACCGTCTTCTGATGTTTAAGAGATCATGTTCTACATATAAACAACGATTTTATATTATATTGTTAACTAAACTTAGGCTCAGTTAACTGGCGCCGAATGTTATTAAGAATTATTTAAATAATTTATTATTGTCGGTATCTACTCACTATATGAACCGTTATAGCGACATCTAATAAGTTTTAATCAAAGAATTCGACTGAACAAGGTATGTACCATCAATACGTTTTATAAACATTGAACATATATTAAATAATACTTATGTTAAACAATTTCTAAAGCACCATTAATTTACCCATTGATATTATTAATTCAAAAGCAACAAATCAATTTATAGCAAATTGTCACCGCATTGTGGGACGAATTATCTCTAGTAATAATACATTTATATTGTTGTATATATATATATATATATATATATATATATATATATATATTTATATATATATATATATATATATATATATATATATATATATATATATAAGGTAAACTTAATAAGTCGGCGATTAAAGGTCTGGTTCATTACTTCAAAGTATATATATTTGAAACAACCCTACATGTTTCGGCAATAATGCCTTTGTCAAGGGAATAAAAAATATAAATGACAGATTATAAATGTCAAATAATTGAGTTGCTATGGTTTAAATTATTCAAAGATACATTCCAATAATAATAATAAGTCATGCCTTTGTATTCCAAAAAATAGATAGCAAGGTGTGAACATATGTGTTGTTCGCTGCCAGCAGCTTGTGTCTCTTTCTGGGTATGAACCTGTGTGTTGGTTGTTGCTGGCAGCTTGCGTCTCTCTCTGGGTGTGTGATTTTGTATTTGTGTGACCGCGTAAGTGTAGGGTCTTGTATGTTAGTGCGCTCGTGCGTGTATTTAGTGCCGAGCGCACTAACATACAAGACCCTACACTTACGCGGTCACACAAATACAAAATCACACCCAGAGAGAGACGCAAGCTGCCAGCAGCAACCAACACACAGGTTCATACCTAGAAAGAGACACAAGCTGCTGGCAGCGAACAACACATATGTTCACACCTTGCTATCTATTTTTTGGAATACTAAGGCATGACTTATTATTATTATTGGAATGTATCTTTGAATAATTTAAACCATAGCAACTCAATTATTTGACATTTATATGCTGTCATTTATATTTTTTATTCCCTTGACAAAGGCATCATTGCCGAAACATGTAGGGTTGTTTTAAATATATATACTTTGAAGTAATGAACCAGACCTTTAATCGCCGACTTATTAAGTTTACCTTATCATACCAAGGTCACGAAAATATTATATTTATATATATATATATATATATATAGTAAATTCAATCAGTTGGCGATTTAAGGTCTGGCTTTACTTTAAAGTACATATATTTAAAACAAAAACAGGGTTGTTTTAAATATATATACTTTAAAGTTAAGCCAGACCTTAAATCGCCAACTGATTGAATTTACCATATCATACCAAGGTCACGAAATAATTATATTTATTTATATATATATATATATATATATATATATATATTCAGTTGTCCTAAGCCTTAATATATTTTGTGGTTTCACCTAAACCTAATTATAATTATAAAATTATGATGGGAATTGTATAGAACACATAGCTTTGAAGTCTTCCTTAGATCCTGATAGAATCTTTTATAATATCATACTTGAGTGTCTCACGGTCTAGGGGATCTTTCCCCTCTAAACGTTAAGTAATGTTTCAAGGTGTTTGATTTGGCCCTTGTATATGGATATTCTTGATGCTACTGATATGTTTATTACAAATTTATTGTGTGGACGCTCGCTTTTTTGTGGAAGATTTAGTCCCTATTTATCTCCACATTGTATACTGTATCATTTAATCCCTATTCTCTGAATTTTTAATGTTAATTCAATTAAGTCCTTATACGGTCCTACAGATATCTGACACAAATGTTTTGTCTTGATGTCGAATTTACTGTTAATTAATTTAAACTAATTATCCATATATACGTCGACATGTTTAAATTTGAGCTTTATAGACTTCAAATTATTGTGAACTCCTTTACTTACGCTAATCTCCTCGTATATATTCTCAAATTCTTCCTACTACATGTTAAACATTTCTGATTTGTTTATTACACAAAAATAAATAAAAAAATATAATCGGATTCTATACTAATCAAAATTAAAAATATTTCAATTTATTCTTGTTAAAAAATGTGCTAATAATCTAGTTGAGCCTCTCAGAGTTTTATATAATCAGTATTTGGCGATGGGTATTATGCCTGGATTGTGGAAGAAATCTTTTATTATACCTGTTTATAAAAAGAACGGTAACTTGCAAGATGCAAAAAATTATCGTCCGATTCAGATTATGAGTCCGATTGCTAAAATTTTGACTTCATTATGACTGACAAGTTAACTGAATTGTGTATTGGTTTCATTGTTGAACATCAACACGGTATTGTAAAAAAACAAATGTACTCTCACAAATCCTATAATTCATAGTAATTATATTGCCGAGTCGTTGAGTAATGACTTTAGTAAGACTTTTGACTCTGTAATCACAATATTTTGATATATAAGTTACGTAAGTTTTGTTTAACTGGTAGGGTTCTCGGGTGGATTGAATCGTACCTCTCGGGCTGGGAATTGGTAGTTAGGATTCGTGGTATTCTTTCTAATGTATTTGTTGCCAATAGCGGAGTACCACAGGTCTCCAGTCTGGGACTATTTTTATTTATACTGTTTATTAATGATGTGGCTGATCAATTGAAACATTTCATTATGAAACAGACATGTAAATAAATTTACATATCTGTAACTGTATACTTGGACAATACCTCGTATTTTCGGCATTTACTTCTGCTTAAGACATATGTTTCTGCCATTTATAGGCGTCGTCAGCTAAGCTAATGAAGCAATGTATACAAATGATACAAATCTTTATAAATCTGTATCTGTATATGACATTAAGCCGAACCGCTCATTAGATATAGCAAGTTTCATTCTATAAGGTGGCACTTATTTCCGAGTGACATCTTACGGACGAAAGAGACTATACCAAAGAAAGCGATCTTTCGATTGACAAGCTATGCTCATACGAACCGAAAGGAATACGGGTAGTCCTTCTAAAACGAGCCAGGTGGCGGTAGATATACAAAAATGTTTTAAATATGTCTATACGTTATATGCACGTATAAAGCTTTTGTTTCATTATGAAACAAACGTGTAAATAAAATTACATATCTGTAACTGTATACTTGGACAATACCTTGTATTTTCGGCATTTACTTGTGCTTAAGACATATGCTTCTGCCATTTATAGGCGTCGTCAGCTAAGCTAATGAATCAATGTACAAATGATACAAATCTTTATAAATATGTATCTGTACAAAAGCTTTATATGTGCATATAACGTATAGACATATTTAAAACATTTTTGTATATCTACCGCCACCTGGCTCGTTTTAGAAGGACTACCCGTATTCCTTTCGGTTCGTATGAGCATAGCTTGTCAATCGAAAGATCGCTTTCTTTGGTATAGTCTCTTTCGTCCGTAAGATGTCACTCGTAAATAAGTGTCACCTTATAGAATGAAACTTGCTATATCTAATGAGCTGTTCGGCTTAATGTCATATACAGATACAGATTTATAAAGATTTGTATCATTTGTATACATTGCTTCATTAGCTTAGCTGACGACGCCTATAAATGGCAGAAACATATGTCTTAAGCAGAAGTAAATGCCGAAAATACGAGGTATTGTCCGAGTATACAGTTACAGAAATGTAAAGTTATTTACATGTCTGTTTTATAATGAAACAAAAGCTTTATACGTGCATATAACGTATAGACATATTTAAAACATTTTTGTAAATTGAAACATTGTCAAATATTGATATTTGCTGATGATATGCTATGTATGACCAGGTTCTGCTTCAAAAGGATCTAGGACTATAGCTTTATGGTCTCATAAATTCTTTAACACTTAATATTGATAAATGTAAACTATTATCCTTTTGGAAAAGCAGTCGTACTTTATCTTTTCAATATATCATCAATGAAGTGCAGCTTGAATCTACTAATTGCTATAAGGATATTGGAGTTATTTTTGAGCAGACTTTCGTGTTCAATTTACATCTTAACACTACTGTGTCTAAAGCTCTTGTTATTGGGTTTTGTTATTAGATCTACTAAAGAATTTAAAAGCATATCGGCCATTAAATCGCTATACAATTCATGGATTAAGCCCACCTTATTATATGGCTCTGTCATTTGGTCTCTGCATTATCATGTGGATATAAAGAAGCTTGGGTCAATTCAGCACAAGTTTATTCGTTATTTGGCCTATAAGAATGGCATGACCATGTCCTATTTTGATCATACTTATGCTTCTGTTAAATCTCTGCATTTTTACAATTATTTATACATTTTAAAGCGTGTGAGATTAAATATTATTAATTGTATACAAATTGGTGGTCTCTTTACTGAACGTTTAATTTCTCATATCATCAGAAGTCTTAATGAACTTGTTGAGTTCAACTTTCGTCAGAACTTTAATTGGTGCTCGTCTGTTTGTAGGCTGAGAAGGATGTGGAATAGACTACTACATCTATTTACAATGAAAATGTTATCTCTTCTTTTAAGAGTTCATTAAGAGATCACATCTACGAGTTTCTTTAATTTTGTGAGACAACAATTTACGCTTTCTACTTTTTATATGTTTAATTTTGTTATAACTTTGTTTTTTAAGGGCCTTTGATCCGTTTATCGTTAAATAAATTAAAAAAATAAATAAATAGCTGAATACGAAATAAAATACATGAATTTAAAATTATTTTTAACGTCTAGCTAAGCCTGGAGCTCGCGTTCTAATACGCTTTTTTGTCGATTTTACGCTTTATATAAGCTATAGATCCTGTGCCTTTTTTTCCAAGCAGGTTAAGTTCCACATTCGCAGCCTGTATTTATTCCTGGTTTTCTTTCGCTTTCGAATAGTTTTTACGTTCCAACCCTCGTATTGTTTTATTCCACTATATGAAAATGCATTTTCGTTTATTCTTTTTCATTCCGTTTCTCTATATTCTTTCTTTGTTTGTCGTAATAAATTATTTTCGAAATTAAATTCTTTAGTTTACAATTTCTTATAACCAATTAAGTTTAAGTGGAAATTGAACTTTGGACTTCTTGTTGCCGGTGTTTTAAATTCAAAATCCTGTCTCGTGATTTGTTATCTATTGGTTTCTATTCCCGTGCTGCCATTTGTATATTTTCTGATCTCGGATCTTTGTACCTAACCCCACATTTTGTACACATCTTGACATTTGATTTATTTACAACCAATTCTATTTTCTTCCACAGGTTCTAGACATTGTTTGATGAATTAACGACTGGTATTGTATATCCTGAAGCTTCTGTTATCATAATGGATCGGTTTTATAACCTGCTGAATCTATTTTATCCAGATTTTTCTTTGTTAAATGTATTATCTTCTATACAGTTGAATATACAGATGTAAGTTATCGTTTGTTATTATAATGCGTTTCGAACATATTGTTTGCACTTGCTACAGGTATTGATTCATATTATTATAGGCTATTCTATAAATGTTATCTACATAGGGTTTTCCTAAAATTCATCGTTTTATGCAGATTATTTGTCCTATAAATGAATCATACATACTTGCAAGTTGCATAACAAATACTGGATTTAAAATACCTAAATAATTTTTAATATTCTTTTTATTTTGGTACGTTAGCATGCGCCTTTTTATTGATTAGACTATAACTATAGAATCGTACCCTTAGATTTATTGATATTATGCATCGAATTTATTACTTATTACATCGCGTATTATACAGCTGCACTCAGAGCACAACCCATTTTAACTACGTTTTGTTCCCATTTACTCATATTTAATTTATTTAATTTATATCATGTTGAAATGTCATAGCAATATGTTAATTATATCGTACAGTTTAGGAAATAAATAATTCGTGTGAGGGTAAAAAATATTTTTTGATTGTCTTTCTGGATGTTCCACATGCATTTGATAGGGGTGTGAGATTTCTAAGTAAATTCAAGATACTAACCCTATTTTACTAGTTATTGACTAACCGATCTTAATGATCAAGTACAAGAGATGTATTCTATGTACTTAACACCTTCATTGTGATTTTTACGAATAATATGATCATATTAACAAATAGAAATTTCCTAGAAATTTCAGCATTCAACATTGAAAACTGGTTAAGAAGTTAGAGAATAAAGGTCAATGTAACAAAATCACATATCACTTTTACATTGCTAAGACAAACACGCCTAAGTGTTATTCTCAACAGACAATTGACAATTCAAGGGTACAAAATATCTCGGAATGAATAAGAAGAAAGGAATTTGCAGTGACCCTTTCTAAACTATATTTGTTGATTAGGAAAAATCTAAACTTACATTACATAATAAATTGATTTTATATAAAGCTATCATAAAACTCGTAAGGTGCGTAGTTGCAGGATACTGCGAAGTGTCACGAAAGTTATGAAAACTTGAGAATTTTAACCCATTAACCGCCGCATAATTAAAAAATTGCATTTTTTTTTGTTTAACTAATGAGGGTAAAATAAAGCCACTTACAAAATTTTATTGATATATTTACACAGTAACATATAAAAAAATGCTGTTGCGAAAACGCAACGTTGGCGAGATACATAGTCTTTTTTACTTTCGGTGGTACCGATTAAAACATTTGGTATGTAGATGTACGTTACACTTGATACACATAAAAACTGTAGTACTATGGCAAATTCGGCATCTTCTTCTTTGTTCTTTGTTCTTATTCGAATTCTATAATTTGCTATTGCATTATCATGCAAGTCGACTCCCCCCATGTGGCTATTATATTTTTCAATTATGTTTGGTTGTTTTACTTGTACTTCCCTCTTTTCTTTACGGCTATATCGTTTGATATTTTCAATTGGCTCTATTTCTTCTATATTAGACGCTACGGTAACAACAGCATTGTCGTTCCAACGCACCATTCTGATTGAAGAATTTTTGTCATATGCAGCATCAAACCATCCACGATCTCTTTTAGCGATTTGCTTTGTCGTTTCCAATAAACATTTGGCGGTTCTATTTTCTCGTATCGTACCTGTTGCATAAAACCCTTTTTCATCCAGTAATGAAAGCAGAGAGTAGCTCGTAAAAAAATTATCAAAATACACTTTATGATTATTTGAAGGTTTTTCTACCTGCAACGAATCAATAACCGTCTGAGCTCCTAAACCTAGTTGTGGATTTTCTTTTAATTTTCCACCGTAAGGAAAGCATTTATATAGGTATCCGGCAGAAGATGTAAGACACCAAATTTTAAATCCAAATCGAACAGGTTTGCCTCTTATAAACATCTTTGCCGAATGTCTTCCAAAGTAGGGGACCATTTGTTCATCTATTGATAAATTATGTGAAAAAATTCCAAATTGTAAAAATCGCTCATTCAAAAGGTCGAATAAAGGCCGTACTTTCGCAAATTTATCTTCTTTTTGTAAATTTGTATTATCTGACAAATGAATATTTCGTTTGATGTCTCGAAAACGATTTCGGGACATTGTTTTTCTTACCAATGGCACTCCTTTGTCCTCATCTAGAGACCAGTATAAATCCATTTGTGGCAAAGAATGGTACCCTGACAAAATTACAATACCTAAACATTTATGTAAGGCATTCATATCGATGTGAAAATTGTGTCGGTTTTTGCTGCATGCATATTTCTTTGAATAATTTATTATTGCATTGAGGACAGTATCATCAAAGAACAAGGAAAACAATTCGAAAGGGCTATAATTACCAAACTGTTCTTGTAATTCTCTTACGGCCTTTTCCTCTACATTATTTGGCTGTTTTTTTGCTGGAACGTATGTTTTCTGCCACTTTACAGCTTGATGTTTTGAAGAGTGAGCGCGACTTGTTATTGGTTCCGATGCTAATTCTGTACATGCAGCGCCGTCGCCTATATTCATTACTTCAAATGTACCTGTGATATCATTAGGAATACTATCAGGTGCACACATTTCTGTGTCATCAATGTCTTCCTCGTCTGTTAATTCATCGACATTAGGTGGAATTATTACGACATCTGTATCATCAATGTCAGACATATTTTCAATTATCTCTTTCAAATCTTTATAACTTAGGGCCCTTTTTTGCTCATAATCGCTTCTAAATGCCTAAAAAATACAATAAAAAATATTCATCAAATTCATAAATTATGAAAATAAATGCATACCATATTTTCTAACAAGATCACTTCACTGAATACAAAATTGAAAATTCGAAATCACATATTACACACCAGTATATTTATAGAACAATGAACCGCTTGTAGGTATCAAGGAATACTATTTCATTATGCCTTATTTCAAAATTTTAGACCCTTAGTATATAAAGATGTACATACATATGTATAAAAATATATAACGACAAACCACTATGAAAATAAATTTGTAAACATACACATTTTCGCACTTCCTTGAACTAATATAGGTACAGCTATCCGCAGGTATACATACACATAAGTGGCCAACGTTGCGATAACGCAACACCAAATGTTTCAGTACAAAAAATCCACTTCAAAGTAAGGTAATATTTTTTTAGAGTTTTCACATAGTTATAATACCCTCTTGAAATGATCTAACAGCAAACAAACATTATTTTGTAAAATCAAGGGAAGATATAGGAGATAGTATATTAGGGTGTAAAAAACTAAAAAAAGGTCAAACTTTAATTTTTTTTTTCTGATAAACCACTGCGTTATCTATTCAATGTAAAAGTACATATATATTGGTGGTACTTTACACTGTCATCACGTTAAAACAAATCATTTACAGTATAACTTTCAATGATTAAAAAAATATATATACATTCTGTTGCGTTTTCGCAACGTTGGCGGTTAATGGGTTAATAAACGAACAATAATCTTCGAACAATAACATTCCACAGTTTTTTGTTTTTAGTAACGAGACAATACATCGCGATTAGAAAATCTCGTGTGTGCTACGGGAAGTTAAGTTTGTTAGTGAAAGGTACCTTTCGCGCATTGAACTGTATCCCAACATCTTAGCTGCTACAACAGTAAAAAAACTAAATCGTTTTAAGCGTTTTGACCCTCTAGACATAGAAATTAGAAATAATTTTAACTGAGTTATACCAATTTCACTTGCCCTTATTTAATTAAGTATTAATCATATTCTAATAACTGACGTGTTAAATTTAACTATTAGATCTCTAATGTGTGACAGAAACCTCGCGCTTGTTTGATTATCTTAGTATATCTGAAGTAATTACTAGAAAATTATCTCATTGTCAACATTATCCTCATAGAGCATATTGTTAATTTGATATGAATAAACAAGAAATATGTTAATTATAATACAAATTTTTATAATTTAGCTTAAATCCAATTTAAATATATTTAAAAAAACATGGCGCGGATAAGATATTAAATAATTCTAAAAATAACAGGTTGTTATTAAAAACACTGTTTCGAGATGCTGCCTGCATATTTGGGAGAAATCAGTTGAGTATTTAAACCAATTTCATTCGTTCGATGCAAATTGGTTTAATCGACAATAGTTCGTTGTGAATGTAAGTTTCGTCCTGATATGGTTATTTGTACTAGCCGTTGTGGATTATTTCAGTCGGACTCAAAACTTCTTTCCTACTGTGGTAGCACTGACTTTGTCATTTGTATAAAACTGTATGTATGTTCAATGTTCCTAGAAGTAGGGAAGGCGTTAAAGACGATGGGCTATCTGAACGATATTCAACATCACTGCTGACTGATTGATTTTTTCGGAAAAGAACGACATATTAACTTCTTTTTAGAAATTATTTCTTACTACCAGTATGACGTTAAACGCATCGTCATAGCGATGAAACTGCTATCTATACAGATGAATGCATGCTAATGATCTCGAAACAGCCAATTAATCTAATGAATATGGTCAAAAGTGAAAAAGATAATGTAAGTTCGAAACAATTATGTTAAAATCCATTGATTCTATAATCTCGTAATATGTTCCCATTCTTGCGATTTTCAGTAACTTGTGAAGATAAGTATTACATGCACATTTAATATTGAAACAGCTTGTATTGTTATAGCAGCTCCTGTGAACAAATAGTCTACAAGCTATTCATAAAATAGAATAATCGATAAATATTAAAATCATCCGCATTGCTGCAGCAATAATAATAATGATCAGCCAAGCGTGTTGATTAAAAAATGGTAAAACAAAAAATCGAGAATTCTAGTAGCGGCTTTTGCGCAGTTTTGTATTCATTTTATATTGTTCTTCAACTTAATTTGATCATCGATCACCTATGTACAAGTAGATACTTTAAATACTGCAATTACACAATTCACATGTATTTGCTCATACTTATAAATATTTAGATTGTCGGCAACCTTTTCAAATAATGGAAAATCACGACATTGTGTCACAAAATAACAATAAAACAATCACATGCTTTTCCCGGTTATTTATTTACATCTGTAATTAAACTTTAACCATTTGTAATACAACCGAATCAATGGTACCTATGTTAAAAATAACTCTTACATTGCTTTTATACAAAGCGTAGTTCTTTTATTGCATTGTGTGGAGTCTATGTTTAAGTTGCAGATAAAAATAAAACTTCCACTTTACATAACTTATTAGAGAACCTTTACAGGTTGTTTAAATGGCTTTAAGAAGTTCGGAATCATGAATGATATCGACTAAAATATATCTGTGAAGGTCTTTTTTCAAGTTCAGTGTATAAAGATCATATATAAAAAATACCTCTACGTAAGATGGCACAGATGCTTGTCTTCTGCATAGAAATTTATCTAATATGCATCTTCGTCGAAATACAAACTCAAGGTGCAAAATCTTTACAGTATCGGAACACGTGTCTCTTCATTGACAGATCAAGCGAGAAGAATGTAAAAATCACAAAAATGAAATAACCTCCGATACATAGTTTTTCAAGACAGTCAAAAGCTAGCGCTGACATTCAAAAATGGGTGGTATACAAAATAAAATATACAGCTAGACAACACTAAAAATGCATTAAATAAGACGAAAAATTAATAAAAGAAATATTAATTACATCGTACTCCAACATCCTTAATTAAGTTGACGTCCTTAAAAATTCTATACGAGAAAATAGCCTGAACATAGGTCTAATTGTGTCATTAAAAATGCTATTCAAATGTGTTCAATCGTCATCTTGACCGTACGGTCTTACCCATATTACCGTAGCAGCAGATCTCAAAGCCAGATTATTATTTATGGCAAAATAAAGAAAGAGCAAGACCATAAATAATAATAATAATATTACTGAAACAAAAAATAACAATTTCCGTTTACTGGCCAAACTATAAACTTAAATATAAATGCAGTGTAATAGCAAAAAAGAGTAACAAAAGCAATGGTCGCATTGTAATTTGAAAAATAAAGAATGAGGGTAATATTTGTTTACATTGCTTTACATTACTTTTAATGTAACATTTGTTTTTGTAAATGAGTTGCTGAATAATTTGGAAGTACAAAATTTAACTGAGACAGAAGAGAAGGACATTTAATCTAGTTTTGTAATAAATGAAGGAGAAACCTGGCGCTAAAATGTTTTTTTTTATTACTAAAGGAGTTTAAAGAATGTCGTTCAAGAAGAGATATCAAATCTGTGGCTCTTATTACACTTATTTAAGTGTAAGTGTGTAAGTGTATTTAAGTTTAAGAAAGATATCTCAAAAGACGTTTCCTCATTTTCTACAGAACTCTGACACACCGGATAATTGCACATTAGTGGGTATTCAATGTAACACCATTCTGTCTAAACCAATGATCAACTAATTTAAGAATGCTTAATAATCCCGTACAGTCGTTTAACAATGAAACACTAGAAAAGATCCTAAGATCGCCCGTTAATGAATAAAGATATTAAATAATAAGGGCCCGAGAGTAGATTCCTTGGGTATACGTAAATTGCACGCCAAACCCCCAGGTCAATGTAATCCTACAGGTATTTTGCACTCCGGTTTCTTCATTGCCCATTAATCTGACCGGTAAATTGCACTCTAAACATGAATGAATTTTCTATCATATTTTATTCCTATACATATAGTTAAAAATCCAACATAAAAATACATATATAAAAATATAGTCACTAAATTTTACAGAAAAAAAGGGAATATAGTTTATTACAAAATACATACAATAGATGTGTGAAATACTATGATACATAGAAATGATCATGTAGTTATCCTTTGGGAGCACTATGGTAAGATATAACTTTTAAGAAGATATGTCTCTGTATCTCTCCGCTTACGGATAATGAGTATGCAAATGATTAGAGTGCAAGAGTGCATTTTACATGTGGGATTAGGGCGCCGGATTTATAAGTAAAGCTCAAGCGGATTCAATAGCGTGCAAATTACCTGTGCCCGATTCCTTGACGATGACTGACCATGTAATATACTACCTGGATCGAATACCGTAGACTTAATTAGATCTGTGGCCTAAATAAGAGGAAATTTGTTGAAAAGTATAGAATGATTAATGGAATCCAATGCTTTGATAAAATCGGTATAAATTGGGTTATTTTGACCAAATTCGTATGATGTTGATGTACACTTAGAAATAATTTTATTATTATTATTTATTTTATTTGTTCAAAAACTTGCGCAAAATTACTAATAATCTTAAAAGTTATATCTGATTGCCTTCTGCACAATTAATGCATAACTGATTTTGGAGAAGGTTTGTAGTTTTATGCATTCGTTAACAGTTATACCGAAATCTCGACGAGAAGGGAGAAAAGAGTGTCTACGATATGAAGAGAACACTTTAATCTTGCTTAGTTTGTGCTAGTTCAAGAGATGTTAAATGCAATTTTAATATCATATGATGGACAGTTGACTAATCAGGTATATATTCTTCTATACGAGGGATGTTCTGAAAATTTTTAGTAACATGCAATGAATCCAGACAGAAGCCCAAATTTTTATGTTAGTTGACAGCCAGCCTATTCTTTTGACACTTTTAGTTGCAATTTTGCAAGCTAATAAACGAAAATTGGAATATCAGCAACAGAAAAATTCAAGAAGAATTAGACATTGGATCATCTGCAGTAGATATGAATTTACACAAATATGTGCGCATTTGATACACGATGTGAACGAAACTCCTCATACAGCCGCAAAAATATTAAATTTTTTACGCGAACTCGCAGTCTAACTAGTTATTAATCTGTCATATAGTCTACATATTAACTCGAACGATTTTCATATTTTACCCCAGGCGGCGATTGTTAAATTTTAAAAACAATGAAGATATTTTCTTTAAAAATCCAATATTTTCTCCTAACTAAAATTTTTCAGGACAGCCCTGGTATATAGAAATGAACAAATTTCATTGGGATTTTTAAGTTTTGTATAAAATTAAAAGATAGGACATTCGAAGAGAATACATTATTTATACGATTTCAGAAGGTAAATAATTATACTCACGTATACTATACTATGGTATAGTGAAAGGGAATGTACGAGGTGCATTCAAGTTCTAAGGCCTCCGATTTTTTTTCTCCAGACTGGAAAGAGATAGAAGCATGTGCATTGTTTTAAAATGAGCGTACGTTCGTTGTCAATACGTCACAGAGACGGCAGCGCTCTACGGCAGATGGAATTGTAGCGGCAGCGTCGAGAATGAGAACTGTTTTAGATACTTAAAATGGCTACGTTTTCCTTACTTGAACAGCGTGCAATCATTCGTTTTCTGAATTTGCGTGGTGTGACACCAATTGAAATTCATCGACAGTTGAAGGAGACATGTGGTGATGGAGTTATGGATATGTCGAAAGTGCGTTCGTGGGTGCGACAGCTTAATGAAGGCAGAACATCGTGTGACAACAAACCCAAACAACCTCGGGCTCGCACAAGCCGGTCTGACGACATGATCGAGAAAGTGGAGAGGCTTGTTTTGGGGGATCGCCGAATGACAGTTGAACAGATCGCCTCCAGTGTTAGCATTTCCGTGGGTTCTGTGCACACAATCCTGCATGACGACCTGAAAATGCGAAAAGTGTCCTCCAGGTTGGTGCCACGAATGCTGACGGACGACCACAAGGCTGCTCATGTGGCATGTTGCCAAGCAATGTTGACGCGCAACCAAGGCATGAATGGGACTTTCTTTTCGTCGATTGTGACAATGGATGAGACGTGGATGCCATTTTTCAATCCAGAAACAAAGCGTCAGTCAGCTCAATGGAAGTACACAGATTCACCCCCACCAAAAGAATTTCGGGTAACTGCCAGTGCTGAAAAAATGATGATGTCCATGTTCTGGGACAGTGAGGGCGTAATCCTTACCCATTGTGTTCCAAAGGGTACTACGGTGACAGGTGCATCCTACGAAAATGTTTTGAAGAACAAATTCCTTCCTGCACTGCAACAAAAACGTCCAGGAAAAGCTGCGCGTGTGCTGTTTCACCAAGACAACGCACCCGCACATCGGGCTAACGTTACGCAACAGTTTCTTCGTGAAAACAACTTTGAAGTGATTTCTCATGCTCCCTACTCACCTGACCTGGCTCCTAGTGACTTTTGGCTGTTTCCAACAATTAATGACACTGTCCGTGGCCGCACATTAACCAGCCATGCTGTAATTGCTTCAGCGATTTTCCAGTGGCCGAAACAGACTCCTAAAGAAGCCTTCGCCGCGGCCATGGAATCATGGCGTCGACGTTGTGAAAAATGTGTACGTCTGCAGGGAGATTATGTCGAGAAGTAACACCAGTTTCATAGTTTTCGGGTGAGTAGTTAGTTAGAAAAAAAATCGGAGGCCTTAGAACTTGAATGCACCTCGTATTATCCATAACGCTCATAATTTCAGCAAGCGGTAAGATACACTTTTGCTCTTTCCTTCTAGTAACTGATCTTGTAGTAGTAATTGTTATATTTTTTAACGGGGGTTGTATACAAATTCAGAAAGGTTGCTTTATAAACGATTCTTCTTCACGATCCAAACAATGCGTGAAAAATAAATCTATTGCTTCTGTTGCCACCTTTTCAGCGAGTATGTTTGCAATTCACTTCCTCAATCAATTCCTGGAAAAAACATCTTTGGTTTTGGTAGAAATTTTATAAAAGATTTGAAATATTTCTACCTTAGTATTATCGCTGATCAATTGTATTTAATTCTACTTACTGCTAGTATTGTATTGCCTTTAATGTATATATATATACAGGGTTAGTTAAAAGTATGGAGAGGGCGATTTATTGTCGTTAATATTCATTTTAGGGAATTATGTTCAATATAAAAGTTTGTTAGGATATTTTGAACTACATTTGAGAATATTTAAATTTTTTTTTTCTTCAATTGTTTTTTAGTTAGCCTGTCCGCGCAGTTTTTTTTAAATGGGAACTAGTAAATTTTACTCTACCATTCGATAGAGAATTTTTTTCTCTTTACAATAATATTTTTGTTTTTTTAAAATTCATTTTAATAACTTTTTTATAAGAAAAGGCCGGTTTATGTGTTTAACAGATGTTCGGTACATTGCAGATAGACAGAAGCGTAGCGATAAACAAACTTGAGCGACATAATTTTATCAGTGGTTATTGTGTACGTCAAATCTTTGACAGAAATAATTCATTTGTGTAATTTGTTGCTGCTAATATTTACAATGGCGAGTTTAAGTGAACATGAACGAATTGAAATACTTATGATGTTGGGTTATGGAGATAGACGCAGAAGTTTACAAGACGTTTGTAATTTATTTAATGATACTCATCCAAATAGAAATCCAATTTCTAAATCCGTTGTTGGTAAAACTTTAAGTCGCTTTGAACAAACGGGTAGCGTTAAAGATTTGCCAAGGAGTGGTAGACCTAGAACAGCAAAAAGCCATGATAACAAACTGGATATTTTATAGGCTGTATCTGAATTTCCCCATTTATCAACCAATCAATTAGCGCCCAATTTCAATATTTCACAGTCATCGATCGTGTCATTTTTAAAAAGTGAAAAGTATAAACCTTATAAGGTACACCTTGTACACGAGTTAACGGAAGATGATTTTGATAGGAGATTACAATTTTCTGAAGAAATGTAAAATATTTGCAATAATAATGAAAATTTTGTCAACAATATTCTTTTCTCTGACGAAGCTACTTTTTGCCTTACCGGTGAAGTAAACAGACATAACTGCAGGTACTGGTCATCGGAAAATCCCTCTTGGTTTTTGGAGCACCATACGCAGTACCCCCAAAAGGTTAATGTTTGGGTTGGCATTCTAGGCGGTCATATTATCGGTCCCTTTTTCATCAATGGCAATTTAACTTCGGCTCTGTATTTGCAGTTATTGCAAAATGAAATAATACCTGCCTGTGCTACGCTCTATCCTCATGAAAACAATGAACACCTGCCCAATGACAGTATCTGGTTCCAGCAAGATGGCGCCCCACTACATTATGGTGTAAATATTCGTCAATATCTGGACAACGTTTTTCCCCACAGATGGATTGGAAGACGAGGAACCATTGAATGGCCAGCCCGTTCGCCAGATTTAAGTCCTTTAGATTTGTTTCTTTGGGGATACGTAAAAAACAAATTTTTACAATGATAAGCCCGATAATGTTGAAGATTTACAAATCCGAATTACCAGAACGATACAAGAAATTCCCCGAGATTTTTTACAGAACTCTGTTCGGGGTTTTGTAAATCGATTGGGTGATTGTCAAATTACTAATGGACGACAATTTGAACACTTACTTTAATTTACTTTGTTATTAATTTGTATAATTTTTCTTGTAAAAAAGTTATTAAAATGAATTTTAAAAATACAAAATTATTATTGTAAAGAGAAAAAAATTCTCTATCGAATGGTAGAGTAAAATTTACTAGTTCCCATTTCAAAAAACTGCGCGGACAGGCGTAACTAAAAAACAATTGAAGAAAAAAAAAATTCAAATATTCTCGAATGTAGATCAAAATATCTTAACAAACTTTTATATTGAACATAATTCCATAAATGAATATTAACGACAATAAATCGCCATCTCCATACTTTTAACTAACCCTGTATATATAACAATTGATAAATTATTGACTTTTTCGGTTTTTATATGAAATATTTACAAATATCAAGTTAGTATGTATGTAATTGCAAAGTAAATGGGGATGTAAACATTGCTGTCTACAAATTACAAAGCAAATCATACGAAATTTTTAATTGAAAAATATTGTCTATGTTGGGCCTCGAACCCAAGTCCACAGTTTGCCGGATATATATATATATATATATATATATATATATATATATATATATTGTAGTGGGACAGTGATGACTCTAAAATAACATTCAGGCATAGTATACAAATAATATGGAACAATATTCAAAACAACATAAACTCTGTATCATATGAGTAATATATGTAACGTCATTGTAAAATTTGAATTAGTTTTTATATTCTGATACCGAATTTAATTATCTTCTTTTTTCAAATTTATTATATTTTGCTATTTCAGACTTCAATTTATTTATTTATCGCGTTAAATGAAGAATTTAAAGACTAAATACGATTATTTAAATAATTTACAAATATTATGACCACTATTGTATAATGACTTTTGGTTGATCCTTATAAACGTCAATGTAAATTAAGAACACGCGACCTAGTCAAATTAGAGACAAGGTGATATAATATAATATTTGGCATTTAAATACGAAGAAAAAAGAGAATGGTAATATAGAATAAAATCCGAAAATAATATTCAAAAAGAAAAATATAAAAATTTCCGGTTAAGTTAATTAACTTAGCCGGAAATTGAAAAAGAAAATATTAATTTCTACGAACTTCCGTGCGTTACCATGGATTATAAAACAATGTTGTTTACAAGAGAATTTTTTTTTCATCGTTTGATATAGAACCCACGTTTCGTTAAATTAGAATCTTTATAAAAAATAGATATTGAGTAAATAATGTATTTAAACTACTATTAATATTAATATAATAAACATAACCTGTGAAAACGAAGATAGCTGAGCCTAGAGAAGGTTTTTTTTTATTCTCCATTATTGGACTTAGTCTTTCTAAAAACCCATTTTGGTAATACATCGAAGGCTACAAAGAAATCAAAACTGTTTGCAAAAAGATAACTACATAGGAAAGTTGCTATTTATAGTATAAATACCTACATTTACCTTGGATCATATAACCAATTTAACCTAGTAGAAGCTAATATATTATCCAAACCAATCTCAACCAATCTCAGCAATCTCATTGCTGCCAGTCTTTTAGTCTACAATACCTGTTTACATATATCCATACCAGCTGAGTTCAAGACGAGATACCTGCTTTTCATGACCGGAATACCTGACGCGAAAGAAGCATTAATCACAGGTACACGTGCGAAGTTGTTAAAGGCCAAAATATTACCATTATTTCAATATCACTTACTAAAATTTGATTTTTCACAAATACTAATAAACTCACCTTTCATATGATCTAAATATTAACTAAAAGCCAACGTTTTATGTCCAAGTACTGTATATTTTAAATTCTAATAACTAAATTTGGCTCTCTTGTATCATTTGTGTGTAAAATTATAATGCATTCCAGTTAAGAAAAGACCAGATGGCGCGGCAATCTGAGTATAATATACACAGGAATTTCAAAAAAGCAGATAATTTGTATGTGAGGTTATATACCTACTAACCTATATAAAATATAATTTTTTGACGTTCGTTAATATACTTATTATTAAGAAAGCTTAGACTTTAATAATTTTATTCAAGTAAGAAGCAGCAAATATATACCAATGCAAGGTATTAGACTTATATAAAATATTTCAATGGATATCTTACAATCTTTTATTTATTGTTTGAAGGTGTTGCATCCACAATAAATTTGTGCGTAAATACAGTGAGAATGTGTGAAAATTACCATAGGTGAAATATTTACATCTTACTTTGATTTTACTACAGAACAAAACTATTGTGTAGATGTGAAACTAATAAATTTAAAGGTTTGATGGTGATAATGTATTATAATTATGATATTTGTGTATCGTTTAACATTAGTGATTAACAAATATAGCATTTTACAAAATACGGTTATTTGAATAGTATCTATAATGAGAGAGCAATAAGGAAATTCATTTAGCTGCACATCATTTCACATAATTGTGTTAAAAAAGTTTATACATCTAAAAAAGGTATTTATTTAAAAATATTTTCATTTTACAAAAATAAGTAAGTGCATATTAAAAAGGGTAAAACAGCAGTTAGGGCCCAAAGATAGGTAAAACGTAAGCATTTTTCCAGTTTCAGTATTTGGCTAAATGAGAATGGGATAAATTGCTACTATCGTACAATGAAATTTTTTTTGCCTTTAGCAGAAATGTGGTTTGATTAAAGTTTCAGATTTATATTTTTCTCAATGTAATCGCTTTAGTGTTAAATAAGCTTTATGTATAATGTGTGTTTAATATATTTTAAATAAATAATATAATTTTTTTATTATTAATAAGAAAAAAAAGTAGAACAAGAATAAATAAAAAGAAACTCCGTGTGTTCAGTAAAAGCAATCTTTTTCGTAAATGTCTGACACCATAAGTGTAAAATTTTCTTTTTTTAGCATAATCTACATTAAATCTTTTACCTACACTTACATAATTACATTAAAAATATTATATAGTCATTTTACACTTAGATATTTCATTAATATTCTGCGTGTATCACAATATCTGGTAGTTACTTGACACCCAGATTGTCGAACAATTTCTGAGGACTTGAAACAACTTATAATTCCATGAATTTATATGGTGAACATTATTATATAATTATATTTCATTTACACTTTATTCACAATATTCACTATATTTACTAAACTATACAATTTATAAGTATAATTATATCTAACACATTACATACACATGTAACTAAATCTAACTAAACTTAATAAACCACAGTTCATTATATTGCATATTGTTCACAAATACATATATATTGAGAACTACTCATCTTCAAGATCAGAACCTGAATCTAATGAAAACATATTTTCAACAATATTATCTAAATCATACATCTTGTTTTCTTTTGTTGTAACGTGGATGAATGCTATTTTTCCATACGTCAGCATCAACCATGTCTAATCCTTTTAATAATAAATTTCTTACTTCATCCAATTTAAATGTCTTATTATTGTCTGCAACATGATGCTTAACTTGAGCTCATACAAGTTCAAAGTGGTTCAGATTACAGTGATCTAGAGGGAAACGTAAAACTGTATGACCACTTTTTCTAGCTATTTCATCGGCCACGTCTGAAACTGGATGACAGGATACGTAATTTTTTACAAGCTCTAACAATTCAATCTTTAGCATAGTATTATCAACTTAAATTCCTTTTATTAAAAGCCATTCAATAAGTGCCTCCTTTTTCCATGATGAAGTAGGTGATTTTTCTGTTTTAGTAGAATGATAGGGCCTCTTGTCCATTACTATAACACAATTGGGCTCAAGAGACGGTAATATATTTTGCATCCATGCGATGAACACCTCACTATTCATATCTTAATGATAATCTCCAGTTTTGTTGGATTCAAATAATATTAAAACCCTATTCATAAAACCAGTTTCGCTGCCAATGTGAAGTACAATTAGTCGCCTTCCTTTGCCAGATGGATCTTTTAAACCAGTAGAAAGACCTTCAACAAATGCTTATCTTGGATTAAGTACCATTGTATCTTTCCATATTTTTGCTTTTATGTAAGCTGCATTTAACCATGTTTCATCTAAATAATAGATTTTTCTCCATTCTGTACTAAACTTTCTTATACTTGTCAAATAATGACGCCGCCATAAGATATCATTTTGTTCAATTAGTTGTTAGTTAGTTGTTTTGGGCGTGTTTTTCCCACTTGAATCCTAGTTTTTTTAGGATTCTCCAAGGTGATAATCGTTTTAAAGGAGGTAAACTGGTATCCTCTTTAATAGCTTCACATATTTTTGTGCAAGTCGGTAACTCATTTTTAAAGAAAAATGAATGCACGTGCCTTCTAATCATACTTTTTGATACTTCATCCAATTTATTGTAAGCATCTCGGCAACTTCGTTTTCTTAAAGGAGAATGTGTAACTTCAGACATTTAAATTTCCATAACAATGTCAATCATAGTATTCCTACTAATCCCTACTTCTCTTGAAGTTTGACGAACAGCAGCTGTTTTGGATATATTAGCTTTGTTCTTAAAATACACATTATAAGCCAACTGCCTCTGTTCACATTTTACATATTTTCCATAAGGATTTTTTGATCGACCTGATAAAGCAATCCATGCTTTAAAACGTTTGCGATTATATAAATTAAAGAAATTGATAAAAGTGATAAAATATCTTTAGAAAATGAGTTTTTCACTTTATAATCTCTATAAAGAACTATTTTTAACAAATATTAATAATAAACAGCTTAATAAACAACTACCAAAATACGCAATTGACTAGTATTGACAGAAATACTGATTAGTACTGACAGCAAAAAGAAAATTTGATAGAACAAAATAAACTTGACTTTGCCTGCATAAAACGGCCTGTATTTTAGCCAATCACAAGCTCTTATTTAAGTCCTATCTTTCCCAACGGTTTATTCTTATTTGGAATGCATAATAATACTTAATTCATATATGCAACTTTATGAACACATAATTTATTCAGGTTGCATAAATATCAGTGTAAATTTATATAGAACTATTTCATCGATTAATAAATTTATTTATTTTTTTTAAATTCTTTTATTGGTATGCATGATAGTTACAAATGAAACAGACATGCAATATACACGTCTGTAACTGTACACATGGACAATACACCTCGTATTTTCCAGCATTTACTTCTGCTTAAGACACGTGTTCCTGTCATCTACTATTAGGCGTCATCAGTTAAGCTAGTGAAGTAAGTAAAGCTTAAACTAATCGCCTCACAAGGTATAGCAAATTTTGTCCTATCAGGTGGCACCATATAATCTAGTGACATCTGACGGACGAAAGAGACTATGCCGAAAGTGGCAACGTTCCCTTGACCGGCTATGTTGGTACAGAAGAGAAAAAAATACGTATATAGGTGTAAGTCCATTAACACGATGCCAGATGGCAGCAAATATACAAAAAAGGTTTAAGTATATCAATGCATTAAGCACGTATTACGCATTTGTTACAAATGAAACAGACATGCAATATACACGTCTGTAACTGTACACATGGACAATACACCTCGTATTTTCCAGCATTTACTTCTGCTTAAGACACCGTGTTTCTGCCATCTACTATTAGGCGTCATCAGTTAAGATAGTGAAGTAAGTAAAGCTTAAACAAATCGCCGGTCAAGGGAACGTTGCCACTTTCGGAATAGTCTCTTTCGTTCGTCAGATGTCACTAGATTATATAGTGCCACCTGATAGTACAAAATTAACACTGTTACTTTACGTGGCTTAAGTGATAAAAGCGACAATCCGGAAAACTGTAGACTTGGGTTCAAGTCCCAACGTAGACAATATTTTTCAATTAAAAATTTCGTATGATTTGCTTTGTAATTTGTAGACAGCAATGTTTACATCCCCACTTACTTTGTAATTACATACATACTAATTTGAGATATTTGTAAATATTTCATATAAAAGCCGAAAAACTCCAATAATTTATCAATTGTTATATTTAATAAACGGCTAAGGAATTATCTAAACACTTATATATTTAACAATTCATAAATTATTGGAATTTTTCGGCTTTTAAATGAAATATTTACAAATATCAAGTTAGTATGGATGTAATTGCAAAGTAAGGGGGGATGTAAACATTGCTGTCTACAAATTACAAAGCAAATCATACGAAATTTTAAATTGAAAAAATTGTCTATGTTGGGACTCGAACCCAAGTCTACAGTTTGCCGGACTTGGGTTCGAGTTCCAACATAGACAATATTTTTCAATTAAAAAATTTCGTATGATTTGCTTTGTAATTTATAGACAGCAATGTTTACATCCCCCCTTAGTTTGCAATTACATTCATACTAACTTGATATTTGTAAATATTTCATATAAAAGCCGAAGAACTCAAATAAATTATCAATTGTTATATTTAGTAAACGGCTAAGATATTATCTAAACACTTATATATATATATATATATATATATATATATATATATATATATATATATATATATATATAAATATAATAACTTCGTGACCTTGGTATGATATGGTAAACCTAATCAGTAGGCGATTAAAGGTCTGTATATTACTTCATGTATTTAAAAAAACTCTACATGTTTCGGCTGTATACGCCTTTTTCAAGAGAATACAAAATATGAATGACAGGATATAAATGTCAAGTAATTAAGTTGCTGTGGTTTGAATTATTCAAAGATACATTCTAGTAATAATAATAAATCATGCCTTAGTATTCCAAAAAATAGATAACAAGGTGTGAAAATATGTGTTGTTCGCTGCTAGCAATTTGTGTCTCCTTCTGGGTATGAACTTGTGTGTTGGTTGTTGCTGGCAGCTTGCGTCTCTCTATGGGTGTGTGGTTTTGTTTGAGAGCGTAAGTGTAGGGTTTTGTATGTCGGTGCGTTCGTGCGTGTGTTTAGTGATCGGTCGCATGAATTTAGAGAGGACGGATAACCAGCCGTTGCGTAGGGCCGCCAACCCTTTCCCGACAACTTCTTTACAATTCCGTGCAGTACTTCGACGGTCTGACCCCCGCCCCAACGAGGCAAGGCGCAGACAGGCGAAGCGCACCCTGCACGGGGTTGCTCATCGCAACTAAGGGAACACTCTTAGTGGCTACCTCGGTCGATAATGGTCACACTTATGCCATCTTAACGTTTTCCGCCGAAGCGGGGGCATAGCACACACGTCGAACGTGTGTGTGCTGTTAACGGCAACCTAGCCAGGTTGTCGCCCAGGACCGGTCCTAGTGGTGTGTGCATTGCGCGGCGACGAGATAGCGCCGCGTAGCATGGTTCCTCACTCTTGCTGGAAAGGCGGAATGGCACCTGACTGCCCAACGGGCAGACCCCCCTAGAGTTTTGTAGCGCATATGCTAGGCTGCAACCCAGTAGAGGACCACATCAGCAAAAAACTGAAAACAGGGATAGGCAGGGAAAAGCAAGACATGAGTTATTATTACGTATGCGCCCGTGGAGCGACTTAAGATACAAAGTTGTCGGCATTCGCTCAAAACGAGAAGGAAAACCACGAAAACCTGCTCGGACAACTAGACAGGAATCAAAACACGGAACAGTCATCATGATAAGCAAAAGTATATGATATTTAAATGATATTTAAATAACATAAGGTATATAACAAAAAAAAAAAAATATAATATGATGGTAAATTGTAGATCGTTACAAAATTAAATTATAGTATATACTGCTAAGATTTTTTATATCATTTCTGTTGTTAATTGAATTTTTTTCCTGTTTAATACTGATCATTTCTTTAATTTGTCTTTTCACTGTGTGTTGTTCTTTATCAATTATCTGTGTGTTTTCAAAATCGAAATGGTGATCGCGTTGTAGTTTGTGTGTAGACAATGCAGTTTTGTCTGTTCTAGAGTATTTGTGGGCTTGTATTCTTTTGTATAAATATTGTTTCGTTTGGCCTATGTAGTAACTATCGCAATCGCGACATGGTATTTTATATACGACATGTGTTTCTCGATTTTTTTCTATTTTAGGTTTAAGTTTTGAAAATAAATGTTTATTAGTATTACTAAGTTTATATGTTGTAGCTATATCATATTTTTTTAAAGTGTGTTTAATTTTTTCCGATAGTTGTGGAACATATGGAATTGTGATATATGTTGTGTCATTGTTCAAATTTTTATTGGTGTCTGCAGTGTTGTATATTTCGTGTACTCTGTTTTTAATAGTTTGGTCTATAAGTTGTGGTGGATAATTATTATCAGTTAGGATTGTTTTAATTTTTTTGATGTTATCTTTTCTGTATTTAGTATGTGATAGTTTTACTGCCCTATCAGTCAGATTATTTATAATCATTTTATTGAATACTGTAGGAGCATTTGAGTGGTAATTCATATATCGAAAAGAAGCTGTGGGTTTATTATACCAATTTGTATAAATAGTACCCTGTCTATCATAGCTCAAAGAAATATCAAGAAAATTAATACTGTTATTAAATTCTTCTTCAATAGTGAATTTTAATTTGTTGTGAAAACTGTTAAATTTATTTAAGAGATAGTTTATTTTGTTGGTCGGAATACATGTTATGATATCATCAACGTATCTTTTGAAAAAAATGGGGTGGAAGTCTAATGAATTGATAACGTTTTGTTCTAAATGTTCCATTACTAGATTTGCAATAGGAGCAGCTAAAGGAGAGCCCATGGCAATACCAAATGTTTGACTATAAAAAGAATTTTTGTATTGAAAATATGTGTTATCGAGACAGAAGTGTATATCTCTAATAAACTCGTTTTTATTTAGTGATGTGTGTGGACTAATTTCATCCCATTTGGATTCTATTATGTTTATAGCTAGATCTGTAGGAATGTTAGTATATAAAGATTCTACATCAAGTGATATAATTTTGTGATTAGTTGGGACTTTTTGATCTTTGATGAAATTTTGAAATTGCCATGAGTCTTTAGTATGATATTCAGTTTTTCCTAACATCTTAGATATGCTATCACCTAGGAATTTTGCTATATTATAAGTAGGGGCTTGTATGTTAGATACTATTGGTCTTAAAGGGATATTATTTTTGTGAATTTTAGGTAGACCATATATTGAAGGAGGGTGGGAATTAAAAATGCGAAGTTTGTTTTTAGTGTTGAAATCTATTAGGTTAAGTCTATGCCATTTATTTATTAAGTTATTATTTTCTTTTTGAGTTTTTTCTGTTGGATTATTTCTTTCTTTTTTATAGGTGAATTTATCGTCTAATAGTTTTTCTATTTTTTGATCATATTCCTCTTTAAGAATGATCACTGTTTTATTTGATTTATCTGCTGTTGCTATTATAATATGAGGGTTGTCGTGGATAAATCTTTTTGTTTCTTTAATGAATTTATGCATATATAGATTTGATATATGTTTTTTATTATTTACTTTCTTATGTTTATGGTTAGTGATTATATTACAAATTTTGTTACGTATTTCATTCTGTTTGTCTTGTGGTAAATTTTGTATTCCTGTTTCAATGTTAGCTATATAGTCATTAATGGGTATTTTATTAGGTGGCATATTAAATTTGGGTCCTAGGCTAAGTATGTATTTAACATTATCGGGAATATTTATATTGGTTAAATTGATAATCCAGTTATTGTTAATTTTGTAATTTATCTCTAAGTGTTGTTTCTTCATTAGTTTATCTACTTTGTTTTTTAATTTATTTTTGTTTGTTAGGAAATGATTATTGTAAATTTTAGATTCTATTTTCTCGAAGCTATTTAAAAGTTGAGGAGATAATTTCTGTATGATAATATTTTTCAAGTTTGAAATAATTTGGTTGAATGTATTTATGTTACAAATGGTTTGCGATATTGTAATGTTTAAAATTTGTAAATAACAGGAATTCATAATTTTTTGAAATTTAGTTTTCAATTTTGAAATAGTGAAATGAAATCTGTCAAGTTTTTTCATTTTTATAAATGTAGGTGTTATTTGTAACGATCTGCATCTTACCAAAAAGTTTCTTCTATTGATCTGGTTTGCCCTACGCAACGGCTGGTTATCCGTCCTCTCTAAATTCATGCGACCGATCACTAAACACACGCACGAACGCACCGACATACAAAACCCTACACTTACGCTCTCAAACAAAACCACACACCCATAGAGAGACGCAAGCTGCCAGCAACAACCAACACACAAGTTCATACCCAGAAGGAGACACAAATTGCTAGCAGCGAACAACACATATTTTCACACCTTGTTATCTATTTTTTGGAATACTAAGGCATGATTTATTATTATTACTAGAATGTATCTTTGAATAATTCAAACCATAGCAACTTAATTACTTGACATTTATATCCTGTCATTCATATTTTGTATTCTCTTGAAAAAGGCGTATACAGCCGAAACATGTAGAGTTTTTTTAAATACATATATTTTGAAGTAATATACAGACCTTTAATCGCCTACTGATTAGGTTTACTATATATATATATATATATATATATATATATATATATATATATATATATATATGTGTGGGAAATTCAATTTGTTGGCGATTTAAGGTCTGGTTTTACTTCAAAATATATATATTTATATATTTAAAACAACCCTACATGTTTCGGCAAATGATGCCTTTATCAAGGAATAAAAATATAAATATAAAATATATATTTATATTTTATATTCCTTGATAAAGGCATCATTTGCCGAAACATGTAGGTTTATTTTAAATATATAAACTTTGAAGTAAAACCAGACCTTAAATCGCCAACAAATTGAATTTACCATAACATACTAAGGTCACGAAATAATTATCTTTATATATATATATATATATATATATATATATATATATATATATATATAATATTTTCGTGACCTTGGTATGATATGGTAAACTTAATAAGTCGGCGATTAAAGGTTTGGTTTATTACTTCAAGGTATATATATTTAAAACAACCCTACATGTTTCGGCAATGATGCCTTTGTCAAGGATATAAAAAATATAGATTTATATTTTTTATATCCTTGACAAAGGCATCATTGCCGAAACATGTAGGGTTGTTTTAAATATATATACCTTGAAGTAATAAACCAGACCTTTAATCGCCGACTTATTAAGTTTACCATATATATATATATATATATATATATATATATATATGTATATATACGACATAAAAGTAACATTTTTTGCGAGTAGCAGCCGGGTAATTAAAACAATATTTAATTTGACTTTATATGTAGTACCTTTTTAAAAATCTAAAAATTTAATTAATGTCAAAAATGGTAAAAGGTATAATACAATATAAATTTACTTACATGAAATTTTTGTGGCATTAACATATTGTGATTATTATTTGTAACACATTTCTGAGTAAGATGGCAGGTATATTGCTCACAGATTTTCTAAATCTGTTCTGTCGTTTATGGTCTACCAATTATATGACCCCCCCCCCCCTTGGTATAATGAGAATATAAACAAAAAAGCACATGTACGATAACAGTTAAACCAACCCCCCGCATGGGTCGACTCAGACAACATTGTGATAAATACATGTCTGAAAAAACAGTCTACCTGTAATGCAAAAGTTTAGTTTTACTTATAAATGTGTTACAAATAATCACAATATGTTAATATCACAAAATTTTCATGTAAGTAGATTTATATTGTTTTTTACCATTTCTGACATTAAATAAAATTTTAGATTTTTGAAAAAAGTGCACCGAAACGTCATATTAAATATTGTTTTAATTAACCGGCCGCTACTTCCAAAAATATTACTTTTTTTCGTATTATAATTACGGCCAAGAAAATAAGAAATTCCTTCTAATACTATATATATATATATATATATATATATATATATATATATATATATATATATATATTAGATTAAATTAGTCGGCGAGTTAAGGTATATTTTACTTTGAAATGTATATATTTAAAATAATCTAGATTATATAAATGTAAACATTGCTGTCTACAAATTACCACGAAAATCATATGAAATTTATTTGAAAAATTTTTTCTACGTTGGGACTTGAACCCAAGTCTACGATTTGTCAGACCGCCGCTCCAATCAATTAAGCTACGATAGATCTTGGTTAAAGTTTATTAGAAACGCCTTATAACGCGACGATGTTAATAATTCAGATGTCAGTTTTGAAAGCAGATGTCCGTTTTTGATAGTTTGAAATTGCTAATTATTACTCCTTAGTTATTAATATATATAGATAATTTCTTAGCCGTTCATTTAATATATCATTTGATAAATTCTTGGAGATTTCCGTTTTTATATTAAATATTTTTAAATATTTTCAAAATAGTATGTTATTTTGCGAGGTAAATGTAAATGTAACCGTTGCTGTCTACAAATTACAACGAAAGTCATACGAAATTTATTTAAAAAATTTTTGTCTACGTTGGGACTTGAACCCAAGTCTACGGTTTGCCAGACCGTCGCTCCAACCAATTATGCTACGATTGTCCTTGGTTCAAGTTTATTAGAAACGCCTTATAAGACGACGATGTTAATAATTCAGATGTCAGTTTTGAAAGCAGATGTCAGTTTTTGAAAGTTTGAAATTGCTAATTATTACTCCTTAGCTATTAATATATGCAGATAATTTCTTAGTTGTTCATTTAATATATCATTTGATGAATTCTTGGAGTTTTCGGCTTTTATATTAAATAATTTTAAATATTTTCAAATTAGTATGTTATTTTGCGAGGTAAATGTTAATGTAAATATTGCTGTCTACAGAGTACAACGCAAATAATCTTATAAATAAAATTTATTTGAAAAATTTTATCTATGTTGGGACTCCAAGTCGCCGGACCGTCGCTCTAACCAATTAAGTTGTGATAGACCTTGGTTCATCTGCTTTCAACCTGACGTCGTCTGAATTATTAACATCGTCGCCCTATAAGGCGTTTCTAATAAACTTGAACCAATTGAAAAAATTTCGTCCTTAGTTCTCCAGACTACGGCTCTATCCTCTGAGTTACAAATTAGCTAAATTGTACTGCTAAGAAATAGATTATTATTATATAGCTAATGGATGAAAATTTAGCAAATTCCACCGATGACAGAATATTATCTGTTCATTAATAAGTAACTTAAGGCATTCTAACAAACTCGGACGCAAGTCCTTCGTAGCTCAGAGGATAGAGCCTTAGTCTGGAGAACTAAAGGTCGTAGGTTCGAGTCCCACCTAATGACGAAATTTTTTCAATAAAATTTCGAATAATTAGCGTTGTAATTGTAGATAGCAATATTTACAGTTCACATTAATTCGCAAAATAACATTCTAATTTAAATATTTAATATAGCCGAAATTCCTAAATTTATCATATTATATATAATGATTGTATGGCTAAGAAATAGATTATATATATATATATATATATATATAGGGTGAACTTAATAAGTCGGCTATTAAAGGTCTGGTTCATTACTTCAAAGTATATATATTTAAAACAACCCTACATGTTTCGGCATGACGCCTTTGTCAAGGGAATAAAAAATATTTTTTATTCCCTTGACAAAGACGTCATGCCGAAACATGTAGGGTTGTTTTAAATATATATACTTTGAAGTAATGAACCAGACCTTTAATCGCCGACTTATTAAGTTTACCTTATCATACCAAGGTCACGAAAATATTATATTTATATATATATATATATATATATACACAGACAATTATTTCGTGACCTTTGTATGTTATGGTAAATTCAATTTGTTGGCGATTTAAGGTCTGGTTTTACTTTAAAATATATATATTTAAAACAACCCTACATGTTTCGGCTAATGATGCCTTTATCAAGGAATATAAAATATAAGTGACAGTATATTAATGTCATCAAATGACATTAATATACTGTCATTTATATTTTATATTCCTTGATAAAGGCATCATTTTCCGAAACATGTAGGTTTGTTTTATATATATATACTTTAAAGTAAAACCGGACCTTAAATCGCCAACAAATTGAATTTACCATATATATATATATATATATATATAATATTTTCGTGACCTTGGTATGATATGGTAAATTCAATCAGTTGGCGATTTAAGGTCTGGCTTTACTATAAAGTATATATATTTAAAACAACCCTACATGATGCCTTTAGGATAAAGGCATCATTGCCGAAACATGTAGGGTTGTTTTAAATATATATACTTTAAAGTAATGCCAGACCTTAAATCGCGCGAATTTACCATATATATATATATATATATATATATATATATATATATATATATATATATATAATTTCACTGTTAATAAAAACATAATTTGGGTCAATGTATCAAATAAAACGATTTATTACTGGTAATGTTTCAAACTATATTTGTTCCTTCATCAGACCTGATAAATTAATGACAGACTAGCCATACACAATAAAATATGGAAATGTACTTACACTAGTAATTCCAAAATTTCTAAGCGATTTTATATGTGAAAGAAGGAAGATATCAATTAAATTCATATCTAGTTATATTTTAGACATGACAAAAACTTATTGTGCACAAATTCTGTTTTTAGTAATAGTGAAATTATATACATGTTAGAGTAAATATCATCCAGCATTGTACACTCAAAGGAATTTTACCTATATATATATATATATATATATATATATATATATAATATTATTTAATTTACATAGATTTTCCAATGAATTCTTTCCGGTTTACTTTTATATCCTCTATAAAAACTGTCGTATGGTTTCATCCCTTTATTTTCTGTAGATTTGCCTCTATTGTCCAATATTTTTAATAAATGATAAAATATACGAAAGAGCCCATAAATAAAGTTATTACTTTTCCCCACATTCCAGACCCCTACTCAGTAAAAGTTAATATGCACAAGTGTTTTCAATATACATCCCTTTTTATAAAGAAAGCGTGTCCGTAAGAAATTATAACTCAGGGAGAGTTAAAAAAACACTTACCTAAAATGGATGAAATCGGCAAAAAGCTTGCACCATAAGATAAGTTTCTACATTTGTTTCGGTAAGTAATGTTCGCCGTGGTGAGAAAATTTTCTTATAATTTGACAAAGTTCGTTTTACATTTACGGATGTAACACACTCATAATTGAAATAATCTTTATAAATAGATAACGGGCCTGTTGATGCATCATCAAAAATTTGTCTTAATCTAGTAAAATCAATATCTTTTTTCAAAACACCATCGAACTTTTCTACTACGCGAACGTTTTTTGCGTCGTCTATATTGTACTCGTACTCGTTACTCGTAAACTGTAACCAAAAGTAACCAGAAGCAGAAGCAGACAGTTATCGCAGACCTGAAGATGGCAAATGTGATTTTGCCGAAACGTTGTCCAGAAACCAGCACCGGTCTTTACAAAGACCAAATAGTGGAAACGCGGAAGAAAACCCGGAATCCAGTTACAACACATACTACTACCCGCGGAAACCTGAAAGAAAACATATATATATATATATATATATATATATATATATTGTACATTAATGTTTTCACTTCGTCCACTATTTATACCGACTCTACTAACGACAACCGAGTATTTTGCAATTTTTTAATGCGCTTAACTTCAATACGCTTAAATAAAATATAAACATCTGGCCGGCACACACGGCCTTACACAATGCATACAATGAACCTGCTTATCATGTCGCTATCTTTCTTTTGTAACTGAGTGCGTCTCGTAAAAAAACTAAACATCTCTTACGATAAGTAATTTCTTTGTTAATACTTTAATAAATCATATCGGACTGTATATATTAACAAAAATGCTGACTTGTAATTTCATACGAACACGTGTTCTTTATAAAACCCGATGGTTTTTGAAAACATCCATACGCATGTATTAACTTATACTCAGTAAGCTTCTGGAATGTGGGGAAAATCTGACAACTCTACACATAAATCAGCATACTAACTTTTATTCGTATTGTGAAAGCGCTTATAATAATGGCAGAAATAATAAAATGCTATCTGTTGTAAAAATTATATTTTCAGGATGTACAAATAAACAATCTAAGTTAATGGTGAGTCTGTATGTGAAAGGTACAAATGTTAGAACAAGTAAATTGCTTTAATAATAGACTACGGAGATTTCTGTAATTAACGATTCAATTCGACTTCAATCGGCTACATTTGTAATGTTCTCTTTGCATAGGTACGTAATGTACCTATAGTATGAGAGACTTATATTATTATTTATATTTTATTAATGGCTATATATAAAATAATAAATATATTCTTTTTCATTTTGTAGGTCGCTGAGAATAGTATTGCTCAAAATTCTGGTATGCAAGAGGGCGATATAGTGGTAAAGCTAAATGACATTCCCATGGCAGAACTCACACACAATCAAGCGCATGATGTTTTATTATCGGCAGGGAACGATTTTGTATTAGAAGTTAAAAGGTATGTAATTATAAATACTAAATAGCTGCTTCTATTTAATAATGAAATAACGTCTGTAGTTTCAATGTACGGAAATACAATAATAAAATAAACTTTCGGCGTCAAATATTCGCAAGGTAAGTTTCAGGGAAATAATTCAAGAAGTAATAATGGAAATTAAATTGCCACCGGAATAAGAATTTTACAATATGTTTGGTCACTGGCTGGTTCAGATATTTATGATTATGATCTCATTTGCAGTAAATTCAGAATGTTAACTATATATACACCAAGTGTGTAGAAATGAAGAGTCATATCTGTCTCTAGGATACCGTATATTGACAAGCTCCAATAAGAGCGAAATACATCTGTACGTTCCAGGGATAGACGTGACTTTTCATGAATTTTTGATTATCCTAACAACCAGGAAAGTCGACATCGCGACGTGTTGCGTTCTATATACTGGTACAAACTTAGTTTGTAAAATTGTGGTAACGCATCACATAAGGCGATATTTGCATGTAAAAAAAAATGAGATTTAGTAGTCATTAATTCTCATTTGCAGTAAGTTCATCTTCAGGGCTGTTACTATTTTGCTGAATTGAAACTAAAACTTTGTGGCATGGTTATATAACAGCTGTTCCGGGTCACTGAAGTATCACGGTTATGGTTGAGTTTTTGAAATATAAGGGTTTGCCAGATATTGTGTAGAGGGCATCCGTCATTACGGTTGATATAATTCGGATGCTTTAGTATCTCTATAGAATCACGTATTTTGCGGTTAAAGTAATAGAAGTCGTCGGATAAAATCTGGACAGATTGAAATGAAATTGGTGTCCAGTTTCCAACCTATGTTCAGTAAGTGCAGGCCCGGTTACGCGCGGCGCTCTAGTACGACGCTTATATTCTCCAACGCGAGTAGCCACCGAAAGCTTTGTCTCACAGAAGGTACACTGTCACACCAGCATGGAATTCTGTAAACATCAGGTGTTCCTAGATTGCGATCCTTAACAGAAAAGAGAGCCCATAATGTGGTGTTGCTGATATGATCGGTGACACTTTGTATATTATGAATGGGCTTTAGAAATGGTAGAAGCGTGTTAAGAAATGGAACTGGATGGTTTAGGGTTAAGTGGGCGAAACGTCGGCCAAGAAAGAAGTAGCGTCAAAGACCCGGTTTTAGTCTGGAATGCCAAAAGCAATCATGGACAACCATCGCGGAAGTCTATATATGTATTTGAATGGTGTGAAGTTGTGAAACGAAATAGCTAACAGTCAACTAAATACAATATAATACATATTGGGTAATGAAAAAAAAAACTTTTTTCTATTTTGCGTTCGAAATGAACTCATTATGACACCCAAAACAGTATCGAGATGAGCTTCATTTCGATACGATTTTTTTCATTTTTTCAATGTTGGCGTTGTTCGAACACAGAAATAAATATCATTGCTGTCAATTGATTTTAAGAATTTAAGTACATTTGACAGATATAATATATATACATACTCTACACAAACAACGTATATTTTATACAATTGACAACAAGATATATTAGTTTCTATGTCATTCATGTTTATATTTTTAAATAAAATATCAAGTAATGTTAACGAAAATAAATAAATAATATGTAATATAATATTCTTCGCTGATAGCAAGATTTAAATTTGAAAATGTCAAGTATCAATGTGACCAACTGCATGCTTTAAATAAAAAATAAAACTCTGAACTTTCAAATTAAATAATTCCAATTATTTATTAATGTAAAAAATGTAAAATAGAAAAAATAGTATAAAAAACTCGTTGCATAAGGCCTTTTGTCGCACTCGCTTTAGAAAACTCGCTCGTTTTTTAAACTGATCTCGTGCGGCAAAATGGTGCCTTCTGAAACTTATTTTTTAATATACGATAAAAGAAACTTATCAGCAGGTAATTGGGTTTATTAATTCATCACTAAACAGAGAAATTTCTCAAATTAATTAAATTAGGATTAACAAAATTAATTGGGCTTTAGACTGATAATCTAAACTATTATTTAAACTGCAAAAGTTACCTAAACATTCCGTTTATAGATCAATTCAATCGATAGTATTAAAATTTAATTCTTGCAGATTATGTTTTCTCCATTAAAACCAGAAAAATATTTTAAATTTTGATGGTGTTTTGTGATGATAGAATTTGCAGCATCGGCAAATATTCTATAATTAAATACAAAACATAAATAAAGATAAATATTTTAACGATATGAAAATTGCTGCAAATATGATAAGCAGGTGTTCTATTTTTTGCCGTAATCTTTTAGGATTTTTACATACGATAGTATGCGTATATATACGTGTTTTTTCACACTTCTCCTTGTAATTGATTCCAGTATTTGAATATAATAAGATGAGTATGTACACCTGTAACTGACAAAAATAATATCAAGGACTCAATAAAATATGTTAATAGCATAGTCATTGAAAATACTAATCTTCAGTACGTTAGTGACGTTACTTGGTTTCCTTAAAAATATTGTTTTAATATCTGTTAATATTTCTTCCTATAACACAAATTTTAACATTGTTTTAATATATACAGATCAGAAAATTTATTTAAATTGGTGAGATGCGTGAACCAAAAACGAAAAGAGCTGTTTTCCATTTGCATGAAATATAAGTAGGTAATAAAAAATGTTTCTGTAATCAAAAATTACTAAGCTCTGTTGAAAAAATATATAAAAATAAAAATAACAGCAATGAATATTTCAAAGTTATAATTTCTCGAGTCGCAAAATAGATCAAATACTAACTGTATTATAGATTGAGGATGTTGCGATCAGAGCAAAAATATAAGTATAGCTATCTATTTAGTTCAAATTAATTTAAGCTTCGTGACCGCATTACAATATTTAATTTACCTCTTCCTTGAAATGTGTATCATGTGAAATTTAATAACGAAAATTTTCAAAATAATGTTCTACTATTACAAGCGTTGATTTTACTATTAGCAATTTTTAGATGAACCCAAGTCAGTCATGTTCATTAGTATATACTGTTCTATAATGTTCTACTAATTACTAAAATAATGTTCTACTATTACAAGCGTTGATTTTACTATTAGGAATTTTTAGATGAACCCAAATAAGTCATGTTCATTAGTCACACATACGTAATAATGATGATATAAATAAAATTTTAAAAATAAGATTCATACACATATACCTACCATTCATACACATATAACTTTCAATATACAACGTGTTTCAAAACGAATTACATCTAGTTGGCCATGAATTTCTCGTATAAATTATGATGTTCTACATTCTTGAAATGCGGACATAGATTAAATGGTGTGAAGGTTATCTACTTTATCTATATACTACTAATTTATCATCGAGAGATATGGTGTTGAAATTAATAACAAGTACAATTAGATCATGAATTGATTTACTAAGAAAACTTTAAAGATGGGATATTAGTCAAACAACAAAGATAAATAACTAATTTGTAGAAATTTTAGTTATTATAATTTATAACGAGTGTTCAAAATGGTCACCATTCTGTTGAATGCACAATGCAATACGACGTTTCATGTTGTCCAAAATATTCTGCAATACATTTGGTGTTATTTCATTGCATTTAATTGTATTCATCAAGTCATTTAAGTTGTTCATTCTGGTCTTATATACTTCATTTTTTAGCAATTCGAAGATAGAAAAATCTAAGGGAGTAAGATCTGGTGACCTTGCTGGCCAAACACCTCTTCTTATAATTCAACGAGGGAAGTAATATTCTAAAAGCGCTAAATTTTCACGAGTTGTATGTGCAGTAGCGCCATCGTGCTGGAAGTAACCCCCCATTGAATTCGTCTCGTTCCATTTGAGTTAAAAATGGTGTTGGTAACTGTTCTCGGTATCGTTGGCCATTAATGTTATTGTGAAAAAATATTGGTCCTATTTTTCTACGACGAAATATAGCTAACTATATTCCCACTCTAACAGGATGTAAAGAAACTTCGATGTGATTGTTTGGATTGATTATAGACCATATTCTGTAATTGTGTTTATTTACAAACCCGCTTAAATGAAATAATGCTTCATCAGTAAAAAAATTTAGATCCAGAATTTTGTCGTAAATAAATTTTCTTGAAAGAAGTTACAATAATTAAGCCTACTAGCGTGATCTCTAGATAAGATCTGTTGAACAATGGATACATATTGCTGTGTACTTTGGTTTTCAAAATAATCGCCAATATATTATATATGAATCATCATACACACATATTTTGTTTTAGACCCTTTAAATTGCTCTCAGGGTTTTTGTTTTACAAAGAGGATCCCTTGCAACTAGGCCTAGCACCTATTGTAATAAGGACAGAAATAATACGATAGCATGTTGAATTTAATAGATTTATTATTCACACCTTGTCAAATTATACATTAATCCTTATATGTGTTAAATGTCATTAATTATTAATAAAACATAGTATGTAAATCTTATATCTAGTCAGAGAATATTCACATTTATATATACAAATAAAACTTTGAAGATCTTGTTAGATTCCAATATTAATCTTTCAAAATACAGCTGTGTATTATTTTAGACCAGTGAGTTTTATACCCTACAAGATGCTAAAGCATGACACAATGTTTTTATTAAAATTTTATAAATTGTAAAGTTTGTGGATTTAAAAGTAGTATAGATTAATAATATTAGAAAAGAAAAATGTGTTATTTCATATTTATGTGGCGAGACTTTACCCTGCTACATAAAATAGTCGATAACACCCGATATATTTTAATTATTATCTCAAATATTTAACGAGAGTTTAAAATTGCGAGTTCAATACCCAGATATCCTTAAATGTTCGAGAGATTTTTTTCCCTACATACAAGTTTAAAGATAGCTGTGTTATATTTTCTGTTTTAAAACAGAAATTGAAATTATACACGATCAAATAAAATGTCCACACAAAACAAATAAACTTATAAATTTAGTTTTAGTACTTCAAAGTCTTGAGTGTCTTTATTACATAATTTACCTGTCGAATTCATTATTATATATACAAGTGATCAAATTCTGCATGATGTTGATCCATTCTTAATTTTCTTAAAATAAAATAAAATAAATGATATATATTGATAAATTGAAATTAAATATGACTCTACTTTCCGTTATAACTAAAAATATCAAAATTCTAATGCAAAGGTATTTTTAATAATATAAAATATTATTAAAAATCTGGTGTGAAGAACACAAATGCAGGTTCACTATTAATATTTTCTGTGAACGTGTCCGAATATATCCTATCCCCAGAGACGTAGATACGTATTTCGCTTTTCTACAAGCTCATCGGTACGCCCCTGCTGGAGAAAGGATATTTCCAGACACATTCACAGAAAAAAACCACCTCGCCCTATCACCGTAATTATCCAGACCGAGCGCAGAAGTAAATTCGGCGCTACCTGTTGTCAGACAGCCGAAGTACCTCGCATACCGTCCACATAATTAATGTGAAGTAACGACGCCCTTCCAAAGAGGTTAGCACAGCCAACTCTCTAGAAAACTGCATTTTGTTTGTGCCTTCACTCATACTACGGCTTAACCGCATGTGTAATGTATCAGAATAATTGAAACATACATGAGTAGGTAAACTCCACCAGTTTTGTATAATACAAAGGTATTTTTAATAATATAAAATATTATTAAAAATCTGGTGTGAAGAACACAAATGCAGGTTCACTATTAATATTTTCTGTGAACGTGTCCGAATATATCCTATCCCCAGAGACGTAGATACGTATTTCGCTTTTCTACAAGCTCATCGGTACGCCCCTGCTGGAGAAAGGATATTTCCAGACACATTCACAGAAAAAAACCACCTCGCCCTATCACCGTAATTATCCAGACCGAGCGCAGAAGTAAATTTACTTCTGCGCTCGGTCTGGATAATTACGGTGATAGGGCGAGGTGGTTTTTTTCTGTGAATGTGTCTGGAAATATCCTTTCTCCAGCAGGGGCGTACCGATGAGCTTGTAGAAAAGCGAAATACATATCTACGTCTCTGGGGATAGGATATATTCGGACACGTTCACAGAAAATATTAATAGTGAACCTGCATTTGTGTTCTTCACACCAGATTTTTAATAATATTTTATATTATTAAAAATACCTTTGTATTATACAAAACTGGTGGGGTTTACCTACTCATGTATGTTTCAATTATTCTGATACATTACACATGCGGTTAAGCCGTAGTATGAGTGAAGGCACAAACAAAATGCAGTTTTCTAGAGAGTTGGCTGTGCTAACCTATGGAAGGACGTCGTTACTTCACATTAATTATGTGGACGGTATGCGAGGTACTTCGGCTGTCTGACAACAGGTAGCGCCGAATTTACTTCTGCGCTCGGTCTGGATAATTACGGTGATAGGGCGAGGTGGTTCTTTTCTGTGAAAGTGTCTAGAAATATCCTTTCTCCAGCAGGGGCGTACCGATGAGCTTGTAGAAAAGCGAAATACGTATCTACGTCTCTGGGGATAGGATATATTCGGACACGTTCACAGAAAATATTAATAGTGAACCTGCATTTGTGTTCTTCACACCAGATTTTTAATAATATTTTACATTATTAAAAATACCTTTGTATTATACAAAACTGGTGGAGTTTACCTACTCATGTATGTTTCAATTATTCTGATAAAATTCTAATGATTTAATCAAAGCAAAATTTTATTTTAGACCACCGCTTTTAAACGATATTTCGATAACTAACCCTTTTTCTTGAGAAAATTTGTTATATATATCCCCTGTGACGTCAATTCTTTTTCAAATACATTTGTAAGTTATAATATCTTTTAAGTGATCTTCCATACTTAAAAACTTTCATTCTTATATTGATTTACGTTTTCTTAATAATTTTTTCTAATAGTGTTATCCTTCTCTACCGTCCGATGCCGTGTTTTCTTTACAATTTGAAACATATCTATCTTGTAGTACTGGACTAAATTTGACAACTGCATTGGTTACAATATATATATAAATATAGTAATGAATGAACAAATATTATATTGGACTATGTTTTGTATATTCTAAAATCCTTTGAATGGTTTTGAGGTATTAATAATACACATTTTGAAACGAATGGAATGCTTATCCTAATAGATAATTATTATAAAATGTTAATTATAATTTGTGATGCATATCAAATAATAATATATATTTGATACCTCAGAAACCTTAATAGATTGTTTGAAATTTCACAGTTTAGAATAAAAACTGTTCATGTATTAAACAAAAAAATTAAATTCAAGTATTGATTATGAAGCTTACTATGACTTAAAATATTCTTTTATAAATTGGTACATATAGCATGATTTAAAATTTTAAGTTGTTAACATTTATAAACTAGAACGTAAAGAGATAAAATAATTTATATGACATCCTACATACAATATAACATTACCAAATATACACAGATGTCTTTTTCTTAACACGATCTATATTGTTGTATATTAAAGCCTTTTTACAGAAAATAACGGAAAACTCTACATGAAATGACTATGAGATTTGTTTTATGACGATGTTCATACAGGATGTATTTAAAATTAGTTGTTTTAAATTGTTCATTGCCGTTTTCAACTTTATTTAATTATTCAATTTATTTCGTTTAGAAATTATCACAGTAATATATAAATGATGCTTCAAAATTTTATGAACGGTACTTGAAGATGCGTTCGTTTGAAATGATAAACGACGAACTGAGTATGTGGGTTTTCTTCAACAAGGTTTTCTATGTGTTCAACAATATTTTGCTGTGTACTTGGTCTACCAGAACTTTTGCCTTTTAACACAGATCCTATAGTCCGAATCTTCTCCATAACTAGATGAATATAATGATGTAAAGCAGTATTATCCACAACTCTATTAGGACTGCAAGTGAAAATATAGCTTACATTCCGCGTGGGAATATTGCCATTCTCCGTTAAGAAATTGTGCACTTAATGTGCGGAAATATGCTTCAACAATAAAAATATTTTCTACCAATGTGTACATTATTTAGTAGTATTGTTTATTAAGTAAAAAAATATATTACTAGTCACAAAATGACAAATGTCAAAATGACCTTAGATAAATAGTTAGTTATAAATAAAAGGCAAGTGGCTTATAATAATTTGCAAGTACTAGTTACTCAGTGCCTACTGAGATGAAGTTCTTTTTGAAACACATTGTATAAATAAAGCGCTTATACACACATACAGACATATCTACATGTGGGCACAGATACACAAATACACGACCATGATTTAACGGGAAATTAGACTCGACAATTAGTACCATTCTGCGGAATAATTTTGCTTTATATTCTAATTTTATCTTTTTTATGATGACAGGTGAAATTTAGTTAATTTTAACATTTGATTGAAATTTACAGCGGTATGAATAAAATGTCTAAATGGAAAACTCAAAATGCATAAGCTGGCAATTCGTGGTGCAATCTAATATTTATTCAAAGCACACATCTGTAGGTATTCCTTTTTGTATGTCAAGAATTTATTTTTCAACTGCTACTGAGACTGAGATAGGTTTAATTATTAAAAATATCCTATAATACCTTTTGCAGGAGTAGACGCAATACCCACTACGATATTAGTAGCCGCCTCTCCTGACATAAGTTTTCCAGTTTGTAAAATAATTAATCTGTGCTATCAACTGGATCTCTTCCAAATTTACAGAAGGGGACGAAGGTAGTTCCGGTATTGAAAATAGGTGATTGCCATTGCCTAGATATTATAGACCTGTTTCAGTTCTTATAAAATTTTCAAAAATACTTGAACAAGTGATAGAATTCTATCATATGCAAATAAATTTGAGTTATTAAATAAAAATTAGTTTGGCTTTTTACCTCGGAATTCATGTGAGAATACCATATTCAATATTCTGAAGAATATAATGAGTCAATCTAGCTAAAGAATCGAGTGGCTGCTATTTTTTTACTTTCAAAGTACTCGTATTTTGCTTTAAAAACTTGGTTTTACGGTTTCAGGGGAGTAGTTTTGGAGTTGGTAAAGTCTTATCTTGCTGACAGATGACATACTATATGTACTAATACCCGTGGGTGTAGTTCAGACAGTGAGGTTGTCGTCTGCAGTGCCCATCTTGTATGGCGTACCTCTAGGTTTAATTCTGGGTAATCTTTTATTTTTATTTTATGTCAACGACCTTTTGTCTTTTATTACGGCGCCAACATATCAGTATGCTGATGATACCACACATGTTTGTTGCTGGGTAGTTGCTTGACGGATATTTTTATTGTTCGTTATTTTTGTAATTTTGTGCATATGTCATTTACATCTGTCCTCTTATTATATTGAGACGCTATACATTACTGTTTAATAGTATTTAATGTCAATATTCAGTTTTATTTAAATGAAAGTTAGCATTTTTACAATGTCTATATTTCGTAACAAAATCTGTAACAATAAAAGATATTATTATTAGATATTTGAAATTTTATCTGATATGTAACAAATTTAGGGTGACAATATTTGTTCGAAAGCGACAATTGTTTAACAAGAACGAAGTTCATTTTTGGCTAGAATTTCTTGATGAAATCCGGATTTACTACTGTTCGTGAATTCAAAGTGCAATCTCGAAAGTGGCAGCTCTTCCTTAAAGAGAGCCAAAATATTTCAATTAGCTGGCAAGGTAATGACTATATTTTCCGTTTAAATTTTTTTTTTAAAGAAAGAGGCCTAATATTTCAAATTTTCCAAAATTATGCAGTCTTCAATCGCTTTTTCAATTTCTGCAATATACTTTGCAATGTTATAATTTTGATGTTTTTGTAAGGGATCGGCTATATTTAGGAAGTCATGTTTAAGATCTTTTATTAGCATAATAAATTTCGTTTTTTATGCATTAATGTTACTGATTGTTTCAATTTTTGTCTCGTCTTTTCTTTGGGATTCTAAGTTTAAATCATTTAATTACGATGAAAATCTGTAAAAAATATTAAATCACTGAACTAAGTTTCTTCTTTTACAATATGGCAAGTTGTTTGTTTTATAAAATCTGAGTCATGAATTTAATCATTTTAGTCATAGATCTATTAAAATTATACAGTATATAAATAAGTAGAGTAGAATAACACTTACTGATTTCATACTACGTAGCGGTGTACAGCCAGGAAAAAACAGGATATAGGGTATTTTCCAACTTAGTTATGTAGGATGAGGAAATGCAAGGTTTCAAATTATATTTAATATTTATAGCACTTTCGATAAGTTTTCCAGGTAAGTTCCGATTTGCTTCGTTGTAAATTTTCGGTTATTCGTGAGAGCGTCCCATGATGATGATGCTTAGCTCATTAAATTGTCAAACTGTACTTTTGTCTCGTGTTTTTAATGTTCAAATGGATAAAATAATTACTATGCACTTTTATTAATAACAATTATCGTCTTACTGTTTTTTATTCGATTTTATTAAAAATATTTGGAGCAGGTTAAATTTAGATGCATATGGTATCAAAATTTGGAAAAGGACGCTATTTGCCCTTTGTTTTATTTCAAAGCCTTTTAAGTTCAAATTACCTTGAATTTTATCTTAAAATAAATTATTTCAAAATAGAATTTTGAATATAAAAATTATTCAACTAGATTTATAAAATTATTTTGAATATTTATAAATATGTTTGAATAAAATTTTAATAGCTGATTACATTGGCTGCGCGTATTTTGCATTGATCATTTCGTGCGCTCTTGATGTTTAAATGGTGGGCGTGTCTAAACTAATGTCTACTATACACTTTTGAATATTAATAAATTAAATATGTTCTTACTCGCGTAAATGAATTAAGTGAATGAATGATAAGGTGATGAAAAGTAAAATTTTAATAAAATATAATTATATGCAAAGTACAAAAATTATCCGGATATTAATTTATTGAATATTAGACATTAATTTTCACATGTATACGTCCACATACAGTTATTTTCCTATTTACATTTCCTTTTTTGTTTAACTAATTTCTACTTTTCTTATTCCTGGGAACCTTCTGTAAATGTCGTCCCGAACTATAAGAATATATATATATATATATATATATATATATACATATATATATATATATATATATATATATATATATATGTATGTATATATATATGTATAAGTATGGACACTAGCCCGTAATAACGTTATTGTGCATTATTTGACAAAATGCAAAGATATGTCGATTAATGTTTTTTATTAGCTATATTTAGATGATACCATTTTGTTTTTTTCCATCGACCTTGAATAAGTTATGACGTCATTGATAATTTTTTTAAATGTCAACTTTTTTTTATGGATTTTGAAAGCTTTTACAATTCTTTATTCGATGATTTAAACATTTTGGTGTTAGTGTTACATTAGAAAAGTCTATGCGACACAACCGGAAAATTTGGACGTTTTACGACAACGCATCATCTACGAAACCAGACTAATCACTCCCGAAATATTACAGAATGTGCGAAATGGAATTTATCATCGCTTAGGATTTTGTCAACAAAATGAAGGAAAACATTTTGAGCATTTGTTATAAATTTGATACTGAAAATGTCAAAAATAGAAATTAGAATTACAACACAGTTTACTCAAAAATTTTCTAATGTAACATACCAAAATTTTTACATCATCGAATAAAGAATTGTAAAACCTTTCAAAATCCACAAAAAAAAATGGGGTTGACATTTAAAAAAATTATCTATGACGTCATAACTTATTCAAGGTCGACGGAAAAAACAAAATGGTAGCATCTAAATATAGCTAACAAAAAACATTAATCGATATATCTTTGCATTTTGTCAAATAATGCACAATAACGTTATTACGGGCTTGTGTCCATACTTTAAGGACACAGTGTATATGTATATATGTATATATATATATATATATATATATATATATATATATATATATATAATTATTTCGTGACCTTGGTATGATATGGTAACGTTGGCGATTTAAGGTCTGGCTTTACTTTAAAGTATATATATTTAAAACAACCATACATGTTTCGGCAATGATGCCTTTATCAAGGATATAAAATATATCCTTGATATATCCTGCCAGTTAATTGTTACTGTTGTAACTTAAGCCTCTTCTTTAAATATCGTAACGGCAGTTGGGTTAGTTTTCCTTGACGTTTGATTTAATAGGATATCCTTTAAAATGTTAATTTTCTAATTAAATTATGAAGTCTGTGTATTCTGTAAGTCATGTCGCATTAGAGGGTTAATATTATATCCATTTATAAATACCTTAGTCAATTGGGGCTTTCCTTTGCGTGATTTTTAGTTCATTTAAATTCATTTTCCGATGGTTTGTTTACAAACATGAGGTTAAGTATATTTCTTAATACTGTCGAACGCTACGCATGCGGTTTAGCTTCGCATGGACATAAAATTGGCATCTGTGTGCGTTTAATTAATTTCTGCAGTAATTTTGTTTCTATAAATTAATAGACGTTGTTTTAATTTATTATTCCTAATTAAAATGAACCCTAGGTATTTATGTTTGTATTTCCTATGGGATTTGAGAATTAGCACGCCATCTATTGGTATTTATTTGTGATATAGTACGAGGAGTTAATTAGTCAAATTTGGGGTATTAACTAGTTGAAATTTAAAAGGAAAGAGGTTGTAAATAGTAGTATGTTTTCTTTGCGGTCGATTTCCTTTTTGAAAATAATTAAATGTGGGATAATTGGAATATTCTTTTAAATATTATTTTTTTGCCGTATGACTTTGTATTGTCGTCTATATAAGACCCGTACAAGACATTGTCGATCTCATTAATCTTTCGTTCAAGTATTTGTGATTAGGCCTTCATTGCCAGGGTTGTGAAGTATCTAACTGGTAGAATTTTAATTAGAACATGGTATGTGTTCGCTTATAACGTGTGTTAAATTCTACTAGGCATTGTAAAGCAACGTTGAAGTTGTTCTAAAATTGGTTTGCATAGTGACGACACGGATTTAAATGGCTACATTCTTCAGCCAGTGTTTAGTGACCGGTCGCGTAAATTTAGAAAGATCGGACCGGTCACTAAACACACGCACGAGCGCGCCAACATACAAAACCCTACACTTACACGCTCACACAAACACAAAACCACACACCCAGAGAGAGACGCAAGCTGCCAGCAGCAGCCAACACACAAGTTCATACCAAGAAAGAGACACAAGCTGCTAGCAGCGAACAACACATATGTTCACATCTTGCTATCTGTTTTTGGAATACTAAGGCATGATTTATTATTATGCAATTGGAATGTATCTTTGAATAATTTAAACCATAGCAACTCAATTATTTGATATTTGTATTCTGTCATTTATATTTTATATCCTTGATAAAGGCATCATTGCCGAAACATGTAGGGTTGTTTTAAATATATATACTTTGAAGTAAACCAGACCTTTAATCGCCGACTGATTGTATTTACCATATCATACCAAGGTCACGAAAATATTATATATATATATATATATATATATATATACATAAAATTTTACCAGAACGCGTAAATATTAAGAAACATTAAGTCAACATCAACTTCAACGGTCTGTTAATAGCAGATCAATGAAAATGAAACACTTACCTAACCTTTCTTAGCCTAGAAAATGCCCGCGCAACGAAAATCTTAATAAAGGGTAAATTGTACAGGAGATAGTCTTATAATATTCGGCTTACTGTCAAATTATTCGAATACCGTTGTTTATTGACTTGTTTCCAGTATTCTGACTTCTTGGTTAAGCATTTTTTAGATTTTAATATTTAGTTTGTTATCAAAAATTACAAAATCGGTTTCTTTTTCACAACAATACTGGTCATAAATAATAATATCAATAAGTGGCAATAAGTACGAAATATTTTGATTATCACTTTGACATTTCTAACCTATTTATTTCACAAAATATTTCATACCTTAAAAACTCTAAGCAATGTTTTGACTATGAAAGAATTTGTGCATACAAGTACTACTTCTTTAGCAATATTGGATTTATATATAAGATTATATTTATATTTATATATAAGAAAGAGTGTAACAAGAGAGCGCTTGAGGAGAAATTAAATATAGCCTGCATGAGAAATGTGTTTTTAAGGAAATATATGGATAACTTAAATTCAAGTTTAGGTCCTGTTTATTGATGAAACTTGGATATTTTGAAAAGACAATTGAAGCATCATGGCAAGATGATAATGTAAAAAGTGTTAGGAAACCCGAAGGCTATGATGGGAAACGATTTATTATTATATATACCAGCACAGAAAATGACTTCTTTAAAGGAGCTAATCTGGTAACCATGGGGAAATGAATGGTGACTCGTTTAAGCAATGAGCAAATGATAAACTTGTACCAAATCTTGAGGTACTATCACTTATAATATAATACAGTCGTGACTTTGTTATAGTTCATTGTTTGCTGCCTCAAGCCACTTTGCCCTGATGTATCTTGCTCTCAGAACATACAAATATATTTTATTTGGTGCAGATTCTGGGTCGCTATGACAAGTGCGCACAAAACACTTTTTATATATTTGTGTACCCATGATTAACAAATACGTTTATTGCAACTTACAACGAAATAAGTTACACTATCTAACCTAAAAACCAAACAAATGTCAACGTGTTTATGATACGATCGCTGACAGGAAACAAACAACGACGTGAATTCTGGGTAAATCATTCTTCTATACAGTGTTGCCACATAGTACGAAGATCGAGTTTTATGAATGAAAGTGTAGTGACGGCGGCCACAAGTATTTTATTTATTTAATTACAAGCCAAAAAGTTGATTTTTTTAAAAATAATCAATTAAACTTGCATTTTTTAAAGACGATTTATCGAAATATGTAATAAAAAAAGTTGTATTGTTTCCCCGTTGACGAAAAATTATGAGTAGTAATATAATAAGTGCTACAAATGAAACAGACATGTAAAATACACATCTGTAACTGTAAACATGAACAACAACCTCGTATTTTCCAGCTTTTTACTTCTGCTTAAGACATATGTTTCTGCTATTACTATAAGCGTCGTCAGTTAAGCTAGTGAAGTAATTTAAAAGCTTAAATCGCCTATAAGGTATAGCAAATTTCGTCCTATCAGGTAGCACCATATAATATAGTGACATCTGACGGACGAAAGAGACTATGCCGAAAATGGCAACCCTTTCCTTGACCTGCTAAGCCGGTACAAAAGGGAAGAAAACACGCATATAGGTGTAAGTCCATTAACACGATGCCAGATGGCAGTAAATATACAAAAAAGGTTTAAGTATATCAATACGTTAAGCACGTATTACGCATGCTGAGACTATGCCGAAAATGGCAACCCTTCCCTTTTGTACCGGCTTAGCCGGTCAAGGGAAGGGTTGCCATTTTCGGCATAGTCTCTTTCGTCCGTCAGATGTCACTATATTATATGGTGCTACCTGGTAGGACGAAATTTGCTATACCTTATAGGCGATTTAAGCTTTTAAATTACTTCACTAGCTTAACTGACGACGCTTATAGTAATAGCAGAAACATATGTCTTAAGCAGAAGTAAAAAGCTGGAAAATACGAGGTTGTTGTCCATGTTTACAGTTACAGATGTGTATTTTTCATGTCTGTTTCATTTGTAACAAATGCGTAATACGTGCTTAACGTATTGATATACTTAAACCTTTTTTGTATAATAAGTGCAATAAAAATTATCGATAATTTTTGGAAAATTAGCACGAGTGCACGTGGTGTACGAGTACCTTTTCACTTTAACTTGCATGAGTTCAAATTAATTAAAAATTATTTCTTCTCTCTTTCTATTCATTTCTATTGCACGAATTAACAAGTGTTCATTTGAAAAGTCAATCTAGTAGCATGTGATTTACTTAGAACATTTTGAAGTATGTCGAAAATTAAAATTTACTGCTTAACCTACGAAGTCGTATATTTTGACAGTTTCATACATACAAATAAAAAATAACAAATGTGATTGACATTATCAAATGTCATTTGGATTTACGTTTACGGAACAACAAATACATACTAATATATTTGTAAAATAATGTATTTTACAAAAGAAATTTAGTATATCAATGCGTAACACATCATACATATATACATACAAAAACATAGCATGTGTAAATGTATAATTTGTAATGCATTTCAATGTATTTTTCTCCAAAAGATGCTTTTTATTAATAAATTAAAAACTCCACTTTAGATTTAAATATTTAATTACTAAATATTAAATTTGTTTTAGAAGCGATCTATCGCATTTACCGCCACGATTATTTCTTGTAAGTATAATATATTCATACAGTACTGGTTATAAGTAAGGGATCACTTATACATACATACATCTATTGATACGTAACTCCGCCTTATTATCTACTACATATATATATATATATATATATATATATATATATATATAAATATAATATTTTCGTGACCTTGGTATGATAAGGTAAACTTAATAAGTCGGCGAGTAAAGGTCTGGTTCATTACTTCAAAATATATATATTTAAAACAACCCTACATGTTTCGGCAATGATGCCTTTGTCAAGGGAATAAAAAATATAAATGACAGAATATAAAATATTTATATTCTGTCATTTATATTTTTTATTCCATTGACAAAGGCATCATTGCCGAAACATGTAGGGTTGTTTTAAATATATATACTTTGAAGTAATGAACCAGACCTTTAATAGCCGACTTATTAAGTTTACCTTATATATATATATATATATATATATATATATATATATATATATCAATTGATAAATTCTTGGATTTTTTCGGCTTTTATATTAAATATTTATAAATATCAATTTAGTATGTAATTGTGAAGTAAATGAGAATGTAAACATTGCTGTCTACAAATTACAACGCAAGTCATACGAAACTTAATTGAAAATTTTTGTCTGCCTTGGGACTCGAATCCAAGTCTACTGTTTGCCGGACGGTCGCTTTAACTAATTAAGCCATGATAGACCTTGGTTCAAGCTAATTAGAAACGCATTATGAGGTGACAATGTTAATGATTCAGATGTCAGTTTTGAAAGCAGATGTCAGTTTTGAAGGCAGATGTCAGTTATTGAAAGCAAATGTCAGTTATTGAAAGCAGATGTTAATTTTGCAAGCAGATGTCGGTTTTGAAAGCAGATGTCATTTTTTTGAAAGCAAATGTCGGTATTGAAATCCGGTATCAGTTATTGAAAGCAGATGTCAGTTATTGAAAGCAGATATCAGTTTTGAAAGCAGATGTCAGTTTTGAAGGTTCGAAATTGCTAATTATTACTCCATAGCTATAGTATATTTAGATAATTTCTTAGCCGTTCATTTAATATATCAATTGATAAATTCTTGGAGCTTTTCGACTTTTATATGATATATTTATAAATATTATCAAATTAGTATGTAATTGTGAAGTAAATGAGAATGTAAACATTGCTGTCTACAAATTACAACGCAAGTCATACGAAATTTATTTGAAAAATTTTGTTTACTTGACTCCAAGTCTACGGTAGACAGCAATGTTCACATTCTTATTTACTTCATAATTACATACTAATTTGATAATATTTATAAATATTTCATATAAAAGCCGAAAAACTCCAAGAATTTATCAATTTATATATCGAATGAACGGCTAAGAAATTATCTAAATATACTACAGCTATGGAGTAATAATTAGCAATTTCAAACCTTCAAAACTGACATCTGCTTTCAACAACTGACATCTGCTTCAAATAACTGACATTTGCTTTGAAAACTGACATCTGCTTTCAATAACTGACATCTGAATCATTAACATTGTCACCTTATAATGCGTTTCTAATTAGTTTGAACCAAGTTCTATCGTCGCTTAATTGGTTAAAGCGACGGTCCGGCAAACCGTAGACTTGGGTTCAAGTCCTAACGTAGACAAAATTTTTCAATTAAATTTCGTATGACTTGCGTTGTAATTTGTAGAGAGCAATGTTTACATTCTCATTTACTTCCCAATTACATACTAATTTGATAATATTTAAAAATATTTCATATAAAACCGAAAAACTCCAATCAATTGATATATAAAATGAACGGCTAAGAAATTATCTAAATATATATATATAAGTATATACCAGGGTAAGTAAACGAATTTCTTGACATTGAGAAGCTGTGTGTGGAAATAGTCGATATACTCTTATTCTATTCAAAGCGAACTATTGGTTCGCTTTATAAGAGCCGACATACCACATAATCATTTAAGAGGAATTACACGTTCATCGGCATTCTCGTCAGGTGTACATTGTCGACAATCTTTAAGACAAGCAGTTGCTTCAAATTTGTGTATAATATTGTACACAGTGATCCTTTTGGAAACTGGACTGTCTTGAAATAAAAACACAAATTTTGTAATTAGTTAATTGACGAAGGAGATACTTGTTGAAACGTCATTATAACGCTAAGAAATAAGTAATTAAACTTCTAGTTTCAAAAATTCTTGTAAATACCACTACAATATTGTTTCGCCATACAATGGCTTCTTCAGGTGGATGAAATACTGGATTTCATCCACCTGATGAAGCCATTGTATGGCGAAACAATATTGTAGTGGTATTTACAATAAAATAATTTTTAAAACTAGAAGTTTAATTACTTATTTCTTAGCGTTAATTTTGTAATTATTAGCAGATGTGCCGCTGCAAACCCTTTTCGATGCATTTACCCTACTTGCGTCTAAATGTAAGGGTGAGGAGCTTACTATGTTATTTCATACTTACTAACTTAGGCAAATAGGAAAATATGTTTCATTCTGATACATTGGCATATGCATAACTCAATGTCAAGATATACAATTACGTATCCTAGTATATAAAGGGTTTTCCATTAGAAGCGCTCGTTTTTTGTAACACAATAAAACAAATTGTGAGAATGATAGTGATCTATTTTTATTTGTATTATAAAGTACATGTGTTAACATTATGTTTTAAAAATTATATCAGGTAAATGTCCTCCGTGGCTTTGCCTGGTTTGTTGAATCCTGGATACCCAGTTGTGGTGACTTTATCACATAAAAGTGGCTCAATTTCAGCGATAACGCGCCTAATGTTGGCCTTTAATGCGGAAACCGTCCGCGATTTGTCAGCATAGACTTTGGATTTTAGAAAGCCCCAGAGAAAAAAATCCAGTGGCGTTAGGTCGCAGGATCTGGGCAGCCAATTAACGTCACCATTTCGCGATATAACAAAACCATTAAATTTCTCATTAAATAGTGTCACTGTATCACGTATGGCACGTAGGGTGAAGCTCTAAGTCCTTATGCAGAATTCGCCAAGTTGTCGTCGAAGACAGGCCAAGTTCTTGAGCTCGACGCGGAATGGACTGTTGCGAATTCTCATGCACACTTTCCCGAACTGCAGCAATATTTTCAAGGAATATTGCGTTTCGCTGACGTACAGACACTTTCTGATCTGCCACAGACCCAGCTGTTTCGAATTTGTTTATTAACCGGCGAATTCTGGATTCTGCAGGACGATCGTTGACACCATAAATTGCACGTGGTGCGCGAAACGTTTGCGGAATAGAACATTGGTTTTGATAATAATTTTTAACAATTTCGTCGCGTTGCTCAGTCGTGTAACGCTCCATAATCAAATGCAGAGACTAACTGAACACGACTACGTCATGCGCATTTGCCAAACATCGAGCGTTACTATTGGAAAACCCTTTATATATATATAAATATATATATATATATATATATATAAACGGCTAAGAAATTATCTAAACACTTATAAATATATATATATATATATATATATATATATATATATATATATATATATAGGTAATTATTTCGCGACCTTTGTATGTTATAGTAAATTCAATTTGTTGGCGATTTAAGGTCTGGTTTTACTTCAAGAATTATATATTTAAAGCAATCCTAAATGTACATGTTTCAGCAAATGATGCCTTTCTCAAGGAATACAATATATATATATATATATAAAATAAAAATTGTTGGGGAATCCGGCAATAAAAACCTTTAGTTAGTCAATTAGAGTCCTTTATTTTTTACCTTATATTTCGCTCTGTAGATTTAGAGCTTCATCAGAGGTCACTTTAATCAAAAGAAAATACAACATTAGCTAATTTAGTCTACTAATTATAAGATTAATACTTACAAAAGCGAAACTATTTTTTTTGTGAGAGATATAACATTTTTAAAAAAACAAAACCTATAGAGAAACAAGCAGTCCACATATATATATATATATATATATATATATATATATATATATATATAAAGAAGGTAAACTTAATAAGTCGGCGATTAAAGGTATGGTTTATTACTTCAAAGTATATATATTTAAAACAACCCTACATATTTCGGCATGACGCCTTTGTCAAGGGAAGATTCCCTTGACAAATTTCTCAAACAAATTGAAGGACTAGCAATGGGAGCACCTATATCCAGCGTAGTAGCCCAATTAGTATTAGAGCACATCGAAGAAAATGTTATAAAATCCCTGAAAATAAAACCAACCTTTTTCAAAAGATATGTCGATGATTGCATAATGATGCTACCAGAAAATGAAATAAACAATGTACAAAATAGTTTCAACAATTTCCATATAAATTTAAACTTTATCATTGAAATAGGAAAAAAACAACTCATAAACTACTTAGACCTAACACTGATAAAAACAAACAACAACAAACAAACAAAATGGTACACTAAACCAACCACATCCGGTAGATATGTAAACTTTTTTTCAAACCAACCCCTAGCCCACAAAAAAAATGTAGTAACAGCGTTAGTAGACAGAGCCTTAAATCTTACTAATCCAGTTTTCAGACCAACAGTACTAAATAAAGTAAAAACAATTTTAACAGAAAACAATTATCCACCACAATTTATACAAAAAATTATAAAACTAAGACTTAATAAAATTTATAACACAACAAACTGCCACAACAAAAACAAAAAAACCAATGAATTAACACACCCTATATAACTGGATTATCCGAAAAACTAGACAATATATTTAAACCATTTAATTTTAAAATAGCACACCAAAGCGGTAGAAACCTAAAATTCCTACACACCAAACTAAAAGACTCAACAACCGCACTAAAACAATCACACACAATATACAACATACCCTGCAAAGACTGTGACAAAGTATACATAGGCCAAACAAAACAGTTACTACAAGAAAGATTGAAAGGTCACAAATACGCAAAAAATCAAACTGCTTTAAAAAAGCACCAATTGACACTAAAACATAATTTTGATTTTGATAACACCAAAGTAATAACACAGAAAAATAATACAAAAGCTAGGGAGGTCTTAGAAATGATCCATATTTTCAAAAACAGCAGAACAATCAACGACAGAAACGAAATTGATGGACTTTCTAAACTCTATTACCCACTCATTAAACAATAGATAAAATCAAAACCCCCCGCACACACAAACACAAACCAAAAAAAAAATTTTTTTATCAGTTCACATTTGTAAATACTTTTACTATATACCCCTAAACACGGTCCTGACCGTTTTGCTAATTCCAAAATAGAACAGAAATTAACCTCTCAAACCAAGACACAGACACTTACAATATTCGAACTAGTGCGGTTCGGTTCCTTAAATAAAAAAAAAGGTCTCGGATGTCCCCGATAACACATGTTACATAGAATGCGTGTTTTTGAAACCCGAAAAAACGGTGAGTTTTATTGTCATTCATTGTTTCTTTACTGTATTTGTAGTTTAATTCAAATTTTCAATTCATTTATACAGATGTAATTAATCACTTTAATTTTTCCTTACTCATTATTAATCTAATTTTAAATTTTAACTTTAATTGTTAATTAAATTGGTAATTCAGTCTTTAATCTAAATTTAATTTTAATTGTTAATTTAATTGTTAATTCAGTCTCACAAAAGCAAACACAGTTCTCATGTTTTCATTGTATTAATTCTTGTTTCTAGTTACTTTACTGTATTGTAGCATAATTCAAATTTTCAATTCATTTATACAGATGTAATCACGTTAATTTTTCCTTACTCATTATTAATCTAATTTTAAATTTTAACTTTAATTGTTAATTTAATTGGTAATTCAGTCTTTAATCTAATTTTAATTTTAATTGTTAATTTAATTGTTAATTCAGTCTCACAAAAGCAAACACAGTTCTCATGTTTTCATTGTATTAATTCTTGTTTCTAGTTACTTGAAAAAGACTGAATAAAAATAAAAGTCGAAACGTCGTAGAATAAAACATCAAAATTCAATAAAAGGTCGCTAAACCAATAAAAAGTCTATTTTTAATATATATATATATATATATATATATATATATATATGTATATATATATATATATGTATATATATATATATATATATATATATATATATATATATATATATATTGTATTCCTTGAGAAAGGCATCATTTGCCGAAACATGTACATGTAGGATTGTTTTAAATATATAATTCTTGAAGTAAAACCGGACCTTAAATCGTCAACAAATTGAATTTACCATATATATATATATATATATATATATATATATATATATATATATTTATGTTTCGGTAAGTATTACCTTTATCAAAAGAATTATAAATGAGAGGTATTAATGTCAAAGTTATATAATGATGTGGTCATGGTGAGAGATACGAATTCATAAATACATTCAATTCAATTAATAATAATTCATGACATAACAAAAGTTAGATATCAATTATAAAGAGAATGGTAAGTCATAAGATATTATTACAGTTGTGCCCGTGGAGCGACTTATGATATAAAGCAGTCGGCATTCACCTAGAACGAGAAGGAAAACCACGAAAACCTACTTGGACAGCCAATCAGAGTCTAAACACGGAACTGTCAGCATGATAAGCAAATGTACAGATATTTAAATATCATGTGATATATAATTATATAACAGCAACATATATAATGATGGTAAATTGCAGATCTTTACATTATTAGGTTATAAAATATATTGCTTAGATTTTTTATATCACTTCTGTTGTTTATTGGATTTTTTTCCTATTTAATATTAATAATATCTTTAATTTCTCTTTTCATTGTGTGTTGCTCTCTATCAATTTTGTGTGTTTTCAAAGTCAAAATAGTGATCGCGTTTCAGTTTGTGTGTAAATAAAGCAGTTTTGTCTGTTTTGGAGTATGTGTAAGCTTGTATTATTTTGTATAAATATTGTTTGGTTTGACCTATATAGTAACTGTCACAGTCGCGACATGGTATTTTATAGACAACATGTGTTTCTCGATTTTTGTCTATTTTAGGCTTTAATTTTGAAAATAGATGTTTATTTGTATTGCTAAGTTATATGTTGTAGCTATATCATATTTTTTAAAGTATATTTTATTTTTTCTGATAATTGTGGTACATATGGAATCGTGATATATGTTGTTTCATTGTTTAAATTGTTATTGGTGCCTGCAGTGTTGTATATTTAGTGAATTCTCTTTTTAATTGTTTGTTCTATAAGTTGTGGTGGGTAGTTATTATCAGTTAAGATCATTTTAATTTTCTTGATGCTATCTTTTCTGTATTGAGTATGTGATAGTTTAACTGCTCTATTAGTCAGATTATTTATAATCATTTTATTGAATACTGTAGGTGCATTTGAGTGGTAATTCATATATCGAAAAGAAGTTGTAGGTTTGTTGTACCAATTTGTATAAATAGTACCCTGTCTATCATAGGTTAAAGAAATATCAAGAAAATTAATACTGTTATTAATTTCTTCTTCAATTGTGAATTCTTTCTACAGTCAAACATTTGGTATTGCCACGGGCTCTCCTTTAACTGCTTCTATTGCAAATCTGATAATGGAACATATGAAACAAAACATTAATCAATTCATTAGACTTCAACCCCATTTTCTTTAAAAGATATGTAGACGACTTCAAAACATGCATACCAACAAATAAAATAAACTACTTCTTAAATAAATTCAACAATTTTCACAACAAATTAAAATTCATAATTGAAGAAGAAATTAATAACAGTATTAATTTTCTTGATGTTTCTTTAACATGTAATAGACATGGTACTTTTATACAAATTGGTACAACAAACCCACCGCTTCTCTTCGATATATGAATTACCACTCAAGTGCACCTACAGTATTTAATAAAATTATTATAAATAATCTGACTGATAGAGGAATTAAACTATCACATACTCAATACAGAGAAGATAACATCAAGAAAATTAAAACGATCTTAACTGATAATACCTACCCATCACAACTTATAGAATAAACAATTAAAAAAAGAATTCACCAAATATACAACACTGCAGACACCGATAACAATTTAAACAATGAAACAACATATATCATGATTCCATATGTACCACAATTATCAGAGAAAATATAATATACTTTAAAAAAGTATGATATAGCTACAACATATAAACTTAGCAATACAAATAAACATCTATTTTCAAAATTAAAACCTAAAATAGACAAAAATTGAGGAACACATGTTGTCTATAAAATACCATGTCGCACTTCGCCAATAAAGCCAATCATTCCTCGAAAATCGATCCCGTGATAAGAGAGAACATGGTCACGCTTTCAGGCAACGAAGCGACCGATACATCAAAATGACGTAGAATTACATGAAAAGAACGGCTATGATATTTTGGAAGACGTGCTGTTGCACACTTCGCCAATAAAGCAAATCATTCCTCGAAAATCGATCCCGTGATAAGAGAGAACATAGTCGCGCTTTCACGCAACGAAGCGACCGATACATCAAAATGACGTAGAATTACATGAAAAGAACGGCTATGATATTTTGGAGGACGTGCTGTTGCACACTTCGCCAATAAAGCCAATCATTCCTCGAACATCGATCCCGTGATAAGAGAGAACATGGTCGCGCTTTCACGCAATGAAGCGACCGATACATCAAAATGGCGTAGAATTACATGAAAAGAACGGCAATGATATTTTGGAAGATGTGCTGTTGCACACTTCGCTGATAAAGCCAATCATTCCTCGAAAATCGAAACCGTGATAAGAGAGAACATGGTCGCGCTTTCATGCAATGAAGCGAACGATACATCAAAATGACGTAGAATTACATAAAAAGAACGGCTATGATATTTTGGAGAACGTGCTGTTGCAAACTTCGCCAATAAAGCCAATCATTCCTCGAACATCGATCCCGTGATAAGAGAGAACATGGTCGCGCTTTCACGCAACGAAGCGACCGATACATCAAAATGACGTAGAATTGCATAAAAAGAACGGCTATGATATTTTGGAAGACGTGCTGTTGCACACTTCGCCAAGAAAGCCAATCATTCCTCGAAAATCGATCCCGTGATAAGAGAGAACATGGTCGCGCTTTCACGCAAGGAAGCGACCGATATATCAAGATGACGTAGAATTACATGAAAAGAACGGCTATGATATTTTGGAAGACGTGCTTTTGCACACTTCGCCAATAAAGCCAATCATTCCTCGAAAATCGATCCCGTGATAAGAGAGAACATGGTCGCGCTTTCATGCAACGAAGCAAACGATACATCAAAATGACGTAGAATTACATGAAAAGAACGGCTATGATATTTTGGAGGACGTGCTGTTGCACACTTCGCCAATAAAGCCAATCATTACTCGAACATCGATCCTGTGATAAGAGAGAACATGGTCGCGCTTTCACGCAACGAAGCGACCGATACATCAAAATGACGTAGAATTACATGAAAAGAACGGCAATGATATTTTGGAAGACGTGCTGTTGCACACTTCGCCAATAAAGCCAATCATTCCTCGAAAATCGATCCCGTGATAAGAGTGAACATGGTCGCGCCTTCACGCAACGAAGCGACCGATACATCAAAATTACGTAGAATTACATGAAAAGAACGACTATGATATTTTGGAGGACGTGCTGTTGCACACTTCGCCAATAAAGCCAAGCTCGAACATCGATCCCGTGATAAGAGAGAACATGGTCGCGCTTTCACGCAACGAAGCGACCTATACATCAAAATGGCGTAGAATTACATGAAAAGAACGGCTATGATATTTTGGAAGACGTGCTGTTGCACACTTCGCCAATATAGTTAATCATTCCTCGAAAATCGATCCCGTGATAAGAGAGAACATGGTCGCGCTTTCACGCAACGAAGCGACCGATACATCAAAATGACGTAGAATTGCATGAAAAGAACGGATATGATATTTTGGAAGACGTGCTGTTGCACACTTCGCCAATAAAGCCAATCATTCCTCGAAAATCGATCCCGTGATAAGAGAGAACATGGTCGCGCTTTCACGCAACGAAGCGACCGATACATCAAAATGACGTAGAATTACATTAAAAGAACGGCTATGATATTTTGGAGGACGTGCTGTTGCACACTTCGCCAATAAAGCCAATCATTCCTCGAAAATCGAACCCGTGATAAGAGAGAACATGGTCGCGCTTTAACGCAACGATGCGACCGATACATCAAAATGAGGTAGAATTACATGAAAAGAACGGCTATGATATTTTGGAAGACGTGCGACTGCGACAGTTATTATATAGGTCAAACCAAACAATATTTATACAAAAGAATACAAGCTCGCAAATACTCCAAAGCAGACAAAACTGCTTTAATTACACACAAACTGAAACGCGATCACCATTTTGACTTAAATAGGAAAAAAAATCCAATAAACAACAGAAGTGAACGATCTGCAATTTACCATCATAATATATGTTGCTGTTATATAATTATATATCATATGTTATTTAAATATCTGTACATTTGCTTATCATGGTGACAGTTCCGTGTTTAGATCCCTGACTGGCTGCCCGAGTAGGTTTTCGTGATTTTCCTTCTCGTCCTAGGTGAATGCCGCCAGCTTTATATCTTAAGTCGCTCCACGAGCGCAAGTGTAATAATAACTCATGACTTACCATTCTCTTTATAATTGATATCAAACTTTTGTTATGTCATGAATTAGTATCTCTCACCATGACTACATCATTATATAACTTTGACATTAATATCTCTCATTTATAATTCTTTGATAAAGGTAATACTTACCGAAACATGTAAGAGCTTATTTTAAATATATATATATATATATATATATATATATATATATATATATGTATATATATTAATATAAAACAGACCTTCAATCGCTGAATATCTAAATCAACTATATTGTACAAAGGTCAAGAAATAATTATTTATCTATATATATATACCGTATATATATGCCGTAATCGACAAATATTAATTTCTGTTTGCGTATATAGTGTATGCAAAATATGATGTTGTTATATCCAGCGATGTCTGCTTTCAAACAGTGGAAGGAGAAGCAGAGTGATGGACACACATACACATTTAACATGCCCTATTCCCTAACAAACACTTATCGGGTGTACAACACTTATTTCTCTACGTGCGTATATTAATAGTCGATTTCAACATGCATGTTTTTACAACTCAAGAAAAGACACAAATCATAAAATGGTATTATGCAGGTGGACACCTCAATGTACCTGTACATATCCGATATCCATAAAAATTAAATGTATTAAATGTATAATATAAATGAATTGCGAGAAAAAATATTGAGAGCATTATTAACTTTAATACCTAACATGCTCAGTAATGTCCGCCAAGAATTTGATTATAGGTTGGCATACTGCCAAGAACAATGTGGTGGATTATTTGAATCTTTAATTTAGAATATTTATTTTTGTTATTATCGGAGAATAGTTAATATATTTTCTTTTCATGAGAGTTACATTTATTTTTTTTACATAATTTAGAATTAATATTTCATTTTATTTGTACGCGGAAAATATAAAAGTAATACACCATTAAAAGAATATTTTTCTGTAAATATTCTTGGAGAATTTTATACGTATTTCTAAGATGCGTTCTACAACCCTCTGAAGCAATAGACTTACTGACTAGCTATAATCTGACTGAACCTTATCGTACCCCACTTAATCTACTTGCATATATTCATTGGCAACCTCGCTATATGTCTTTCTTTACTTTTCTCCGTCGTGCTCTTTTCCTCTTCTACTTTCGTACCAGAAATTAAAATTTGTCGATTACGGTATAACGCTTCCATGTTTAACTTTTTTTATTTCTCTAACTTAAATAACATTTATAAATTAGATAAATACGGAAACACTGACACCATCGTAACAACATTTTTGATATCATATTCAAGATGCTTAAATTGATACATAAATTTAAAAGCAAACTGTTACTTGTAAATATTATTATATTTTATAAGAATTAAGATATTGCTTCTGAATAGCAAAATATTACGCAATATCTTGTGATCCCTCATTTATGACCTGTAGTGTACGTTACTTCTAAGGTATATAAAAGTGATTTTTAGTACGAAACTAGCTTAGATAATGCCGAAGATCGTGATACTAATGATATCGTGCTAGATAGAAAAGAAGGTAATATACAAATTCTAACATAATTATGCAATATTAGTATAGTAAATAAATATTATTTTAGATGAAGAAAATAATGATAAAGATTTAAACATCACTGATGCGGAGATTGTGAGTATAATAGGTGAGCAAGTACATTCTTCAACACAAAAAGGAATTGAAAAAAATATCGAAACGCCACAAGAAAGTAAAATTCAAGTACAGAGCGAAGTATCAAAGGTAACTTTTATTTTGATTAGCAGTAGTTGTACTAAATATTTTTCAGATAATATTGAGTGAGGAATCGCAGAAAACTGAAGAAAAGAAATGGTCGACATTTTTGCAGAAACCCAAAAATTTAAAACCTAAACCTACCAAGAAAGAACCCGAAGGTCCAAAGGTATAATGTAGATATGTATGTGTTGCTTCCATTAATAGTGTTATTGCTTTGCAAGGCACCACCATACAGAGTAATTATAAAAAAGCAACCAAAAAAAAGCCAAGAATGTCTCAAAAAGATTTCAAACGAAGATGAAGGGCAAGAAGATAATAAATTTGTAAGTCATTTAAAAACTTTAATAATGTCGTACAGAAATTTAGAAATTTAATGACATCCAAAATGCATATTTTAAACAAAATATGGTAGTCTACCACTGTACAGTAGAAATACTGAATCTTTTAAGGAAGACTTTTGGTTACCGTCGAAATATAGAAATTCCTTCGTCTATACGCTCATGTGATTTTATACCGTGTGATTTCTTTTTGTGGCTTTATCTAAAAAAGCATAATATTTCGAATATCTGTATTTAATTTGGATGTTATGCAGCATAGAATTGAGCAGAAATGCATAGAAATTAACAACAATCAGATAATGCTACGGAATGTTATTAGAAACGTTGAACGAAAAATTTGAAGATATATTTATTAAGGACAACATTTTTATTTAACATTTATTGTAATTTTAGCTTAATAAGTTATAAGTATTACATGTACGAAAATGCAAAAACGTAGACTACTTAAAAGGTTAAATAGATAAGTTTAATTTCGCCCATACTTCAAAATGTTCAGAATATATCAAAGACAACTAGATGAAATTTTCATTTGAGCACATGTTATTACTACCAAAATCAATCAAAAATAAAAATATTTTATCTTTTTTTGATGGCTTGATTTAATGTTTCCGATTCTTATATATCTAATCAACTAATTTGTTTAGTTAGTATAAACTGCATATGTTGTATTAAATTAAGTTTTCTAAAAATGACCTAGGATATTGTCGCTGAAAATGAGGAAAATTTTAATACTGAAGAGGAACAAAATGAAACAGATGCAAAAATTATAGAAACTTTTAAAAGTCCAACCCCGGAATTAGATAAAAACGACATAAATAACAATGACGGTGTGGAAGCAGAATCTGTTGAAAGGTGTTCAGAAAATGAAGATCAAGATGAAGAACTTGATGATATACCGGATGGTTTAAAAGCTAGGAGAACATCTTTTTTGTCTGAAAAAAGTAAAGGTATCGTATAATTGCCTACATTAGAAATCAAATGTGCAGTTTTCAGGGTTGTCGATTAATTTGGAAGAACAACTGGCTCAAGTTCAACGACAGCTACTAGCATTATCCCAATTACCATCTGCTATTCAGCAGACACTAAATGCTGTAACCCAACAACTTTCGGAGATAGTATCAGCCAAACATGCCCAAGAACAGGTTGGGTTAACTAGACTAAGTTATTTCAGGTTTTATAAAAATGTTGTAAAAGCAATTTAGAGTATATTTTAATAAAAAAAATTTTTTTTCAAGTTATAGAAAATTGTTTGCATGAAATTTGATAAACGTCATAAACTTTCATAAAACCGTTTCATTAATAATAAATTTTTCTTCCAGGTTTTGTCTTACAATGAGTATTATTCAACGTTTCACCGTATTACTGCAAATTCTCGCAATAATCACTGAGTGCTCAATATGGCAATATAACATACGCATATGCATACCATTCATTTGGCCTAAACTTGAGATTCCAAATTTGCAAGTGATCTGGTGGTATCTCGATTTGTAGTGAATTAAACGTGGAATTTCTTTAGAATACCTTGCCTCCAAAAAAAGGTCATTGTTTTTGAAAGCTCCGAATATAAAACACTTATCAATAAAAAATATATTAAAATAAATATCTTTCTTCATAATTGGAGCAAAAATGTGTTTATTTACGATCATATAATTCGAATAGGAATTCACTTCGTCAGGTAGAAATTCGAAATGGATATTTCTTTCCTGTTAAAAAAGGTATAAAACTTCTTACCACAATGAATTGTCTATCGTATCCAAAATACGTATTTCGACTAATACGTATACGTGTACCTACGTATATATATATATATATATATATATATATATATAAATATATATATATATACATATATATATATATATATATATATATAAATATAATAACTTCGTGACCTTGGTATGATATGGTAAACCTAATCAGTAGGCGATTAAAGGTCTGTATATTACTTCAAAATATATGTATTTAAAAAACTCTACATGTTTCGGCTGTATACGCCTTTTTCAAGAGAATACAAAATATGAATGACAGGATATAAATGTCAAGTAATTAAGTTGCTATGGTTTAAATTATTCAAAGATACATTCTAGTAATAATAATAAATCATGCCTTAGTATTCCAAAAAATAGATAACAAGGTGTGAAAATATGTGTTGTTCGCTGCTAGCAATTTGTGTCTCCTTCTGGGTATGAACTTGTGTGTTGGTTGCTGCTGGCAGCTTGCGTCTCTCTATGGGTGTGTGGTTTTGTGTGAGAGCGTAAGTGTAGGGTTTTGTATGTCGGTGCGTTCGTGCGTGTGTTTAGTGATCGGTCTCATGAATTTAGAGAGGTCGGATAACCAGCCGTTGCGTAGGGCCGCCAACCCTTTCCCGACAACTTCTTTACAATTCCGTGCAGTACTTCGACGGTCTGACCCCCGCCCCAAAGAGGCAAGGCGCAGACAGGCGAAGCGCACCCTGTACGGGGTTGCTCATCGCAACTAAGGGAACACTCTTAGTGGCTACCTCGGTCGACGATGGTCACACTTATGCCATCTTAACGTTTTCCGCCGAAGCGGGGGCATAGCACACACGTCGAACGTGTGTGTGCTGTTAACGGCAACCTAGCCAGGTTGTCGCTCAGGACCGGTCCTAGTGGTGTGTGCATTGCGCGGCGACGAGATAGCGCCGCGTAGCATGGTTCCTCACTCTTGCTGGAAAGGCGGAATGGCACCTGACTGCCCAACGGACAGACCCCCCTAGAGTTTTGTAATAATAACTCATGTCTTGCTTTTCCCTGCCTATCTCTGTTTTCTGTTTTTTGCTGATGTGGTCCTCTACTGGGTTGCAGCCTAGCATATGCGCTACAAAACTCTAGGGGGGTCTGCCCGTTGGGCAGTCAGGTGCCATTCCGCCTTTCCAGCAAGAGTGAGGAACCATGCTACGCGGCGCTATCTCGTCGCCGCGCAATGCACACACCACTAGGACCGGTCCTGGGCGACAACCTGGCTAGGTTGCCGTTAACAGCACACACACGTTCGACGTGTGTGCTATCCCCCGCTTCGGCGGAAAACGTTAAGATGGCATAAGTGTGACCATCGTCGACCGAGGTAGCCACTAAGAGTGTTCCCTTAGTTGCGATGAGCAACCCCGTACAGGGTGCGCTTCGCCTGTCTGCGCCTTGCCTCGTTGGGGCGGGGGTCAGACCGTCGAAGTACTGCACGGAATTGTAAAGAAGTTGTCGGGAAAGGGTTGGCGGCCCTACGCAACGGCTGGTTATCCGACCTCTCTAAATTCATGCGACCGATCACTAAACACACGCACGAACGCACCGACATACAAAACCCTACACTTACGCTCTCACACAAAACCACACACCCATAGAGAGACGCAAGCTGCCAGCAGCAACCAACACACAAGTTCATACCCAGAAGGAGACACAAATTGCTAGCAGCGAACAACACATATTTTCACACCTTGTTATCTATTTTTTGGAATATTAAGGCATGATTTATTATTATTACTAGAATGTATCTTTGAATAATTTAAACCATAGCAACTTAATTACTTGACATTTATATCCTGTCATTCATATTTTGTATTCTCTTGAAAAAGGCGTATACAGCCGAAACATGTAGAGTTTTTTAAATACATATATTTTGAAGTAATATACAGACCTTTAATCGCCTACTGATTAGGTTTACTATATATATATATATATATAATAATCTATTTCTTAGCCGTACAATTATTATATATAATTTGAAATCTTGGAAATTCGGCTGTATTAACTATTTTAAATTAGATGTTATTTCGCGAAGTAATGTGAAATGTAAATATTGCTGTCTACAATTACAACGCTAACCTTACGAAATTTTTTTTTAAAAATTTCGTCCTAAGGTGGGACTCGAACCCACGACCTTTAGTTCTAACATCTAATCTAATTTAAAATAGTTAATACAGCCGAATTTCCAAGATTTCAAACTATATATATTAATTGCACGGCTAAGAAATAGATTATTATTAAGTAGCTAATGAATGAAATATTTAGCAAAATTCCACCGACGACAAAATATGATTATGTGCTCCTTAATAAGTAACTTAAGACATTTCTAATAACTCGAATCCATGTCCTATTGTAGCGCAGTGGATAAAACGTTAGTCTAGAGCAGTGTTTTTCAACCTGTGGGTCGCCACCCCCTGGGGGGTCGCGAGAGGTCGAGAGAACTCAGTAAAAAAATCAATAAATTTTAAAAAGGTAGATATATTAAAAAAAAGTTAACAAAATGATACTCGTTATGTTATTTATACAAACACTTAACGAAAAATAAAATCTTCGAGTACTCGTTCATTTTAATGTGAAGGTTGCGCTTGAGTTTGTTCAATCAATTTCTCTCATTGTGGATCCATTTTTGCAACTTTAAGTATTAAATCGTTTTCCAAATTTAAGCGATTTCTTAGTTTACTTCTTATTTGGGCCATTGATGAAAATGCCAATTCGCACAAGTACGAGGTAGAAAATGGAATCAAACACTTCAAAGCCTCGGTTGTTAATTCCGGGTATTCTGTTTTTCTTTTTAACCAAAAGGTATCCAAATTTTCAGACTTGAATTCCAAGTGTAACATCCCATCGGCAGATAATTCCAGCAGATTCTCTTTGAGCTTAGTTGATAAATTTGCCTCATTTAAAGCTGCATTTAAAAACAGATTTAAGATCCATCCTTGCCCAGTGTTATCCGATATCTCTTGCACTGAGAAGTAATGACACAATTCTTTTTTCAAATTATCTAACACCATGTTCATACCAGATATCTACGAGTTGATGTTTATCTCGCTTCCGACTTCTTCAATGAAAGACTGTGTCGACGAAAATGAATCAAAGTTGTTTTGATTTATAGATGATGACCACAATTCAATTTTTTTTATAAAGCCATGGAGTTTGTCTTTTGCTGTAATGACATTTTCATCCCGCCCTTGAAGACTTTTATTCAAGTTATTTAAATGCTCAAATAAGTCAGAAAGAAAAGCCAATTTCAAAAGGAATTCCGGGTCAGAAATTAATTCAGAGTAATGTGACTTGGCTTGTTGTAAATATACTAATAGTTCAGCGCGAAGTTCCATAACTCTGGTCAGTACTTTGCCTTTTGATAACCACCTAACTTCTGTATGGTAAAGCAAATTGCGGTGTAGTGCCCCCATATCTTCACAAATGATTAGAAACAATCGAGTCTGCAACGCTTTTCCTTTAATAGAATTTACAATGTTAATAATAATATTTAGAAGTTGACTGTATTCTTGTGGCAAAGTTTTGGCTACAAGAGCTTGGCGATGGAGAAAGCAATGCATCCAACAAGCGTTTGGCATCTGTTCTTTCAGTCTAGCAATAAATCCACTCTTCGCACCAGTCATGGCTTCTGCTCCGTCACTACAAATAGCAATGCATTTTTGTGCCCAATCGATATTCATATCTTGCGTAGCTTCAAGGAACGTGTCATGCAAGCACTGACCTGTAGTATTTTTGGGTAGTGCCTTGCAAAATAGTATTTCTTCCATTAATATTTCATTGGATTCAAAACGCACAAAAGCTACAAACTGCGCACAACCCGCAATATCCGTTGATTCATCAAATTGCAAGGACACAAAAGAACTTTTCTTAATTTTTTCTATGACTTGATCACGAACGTCAGTCGCCATATTGCTTATCCTGCGTTGAATGGTATTGTCAGAGAGAGGTATACTTTTGAGCTTTTCGACCTCTTACTTGCCAAACATAATCTCTGCTATATCTAAAGCCGCTGGTAAAATCAAATTTTCGGCAATACTGTGAGGTTTTCCTGCTTTAGCCACTCGAAAAGCTACTCGATAACTAGCGAGCAACGCTTTCTCATTTAGGTTGGACATTTGTCCTATAGCAGTTTTTTGATTTTCAAGAGCTTTTAATTTTCGCTCAAAAAATTCCACGGGTATATTTTTTCCATTAGGATGTTTTCTGTTTAGGTGGCGTACCAAGTTCGATGGCTTCATGCTTTCTCTTGACAAAGTTTTAAAGCAAATTACGCACAGCGGTTTATTCTCAATCACAGTAAACCCAAATTTCAAATATTTGTCGTCATAAAGACTTTTTTCTTTATTCCACTACTGCCGCTAGACTTAGATGGTTCTGATGATCTTTTCAGGAATTTATCCATTTTCAATTATAACAAACAACTCAAATAAATGTAAAACAAGTGATTCGCGCTCTTCAAACAACTAAACAGCAGACGACACTACCACTTGCTTCGCGGTCTTCCACTCAACTGCCGTGGCCACGGTCGACCGCCCTATTTATAGGCCAGCGCATTCTAGCGAGAATCATCTCGAAGCGTAACGAAACGTCTCGAAACTTGTGGACCTTTAGCGCGGGCCGTGGTGCGCGCGGGGGACTACCAGCGCCATCCGTTGGTAACACTCGGAACCTGTACTAGTTCCGAGTGTTACCAACAGATGGCGCTTGGAGTCTCGGCCCTAACAATATGTTTGTATTTGTTTGTTAGTTATCAATTGGCCACGTATTCGATTTAAAATTATATGTTTTACGTACTTAATTGTATATTTATATCCGAATCCTAATAACGCAAACGCCTAAAATTTTGTATGGATTAAATATTTTTAACATACATGAAAAAAAGCCATCTTTCGATTTTTGAGTTGTACTCAGTACAACTCGAAGAAGCAACAAAGTCGTTGCAAAATTAGAGATAATTAATTAAATGAGTTTTTAATTATATATATATATACCTACGTGGACGCCTTGCCAAGTGTTTGCGCGATTCTTTGTGTTAGCTTTACTGAATAATATCAATTGGTTCATAATATTGTAATGGCGACATATGTACAGTTCATAAAGTATAAGTTCGTACTGCCCAAATGTGAACCGCAAATTGTACTTTATCTCTTTCTAATACACATGAATACGCGCTGTAATACTACACACGTTTGTTATTTTAAGTTAAGACGTACGTCTTTGAAATATTATATTAAATAAAAAGGATAAGTTGTCCAGGAGATAGTCTTATGATATTCGGCTTGCTGTCAGATTATTTCAATACTGTTGTTTATTGACTTTGTTTCCGGTATTCTGACTTCTAGGTTAAGCATTCTTCTAATTTCATTATGTAGTTTGCAATAAAAAATAACAAAATCTGTTCTTCTGAGAACAATACTGATAACAAATACTAATATCAATTAGTGGCAATAAATATGAAATTGCTTGATTATCACTTTGACATTTCTATCCTATTTATTTTACAGAATATTTCTGAGATGCCTAATTTGTTCGAATATTAAAGTAATAGATTCCGCATAATTTTCTTGGATATAATATATTTATATAAAACTAGAAAAGAAACAATACTTTTGAACTATTCATGTTCCTACTTTACTCATTATTATTATTTTGACATGTAGGTTATGTATATGCGTTCTTTGGTTATATTGCAAGTACCTAACATACTAAAATTTTGACAATATTGCAAAACATGACGTTTTTATTATATGATGACAACCGTTTATTTCCGCGATTGAATATTGACTTCATTTGACTCTGCAGTACTGATTTGAATCACGTGCTTTGAATTTGGCCTTGAACTGAAATTGTACTTTATGAACTATAACATAGCATGCAACCCAATTTGCAATGCACGTTTGCCGTGGTATGAATGTATCGACAACATTTTCAACATTTATTGTAAATATTAAATTTAATACGATAAATAATAAATACAATCCGTACACTAAAAATCATATCATAAAATAATTCTACCTCTTTTATTATTAATAAAACGCCTGGTTTTATTCACAATAGAAAAGCGCTATCTTAAGTTTTCTTATAAAATTTTTTTGACATTTCAAACATAAAGAGCGATCAAGATAATTTGTAATCGAGTCAACCTCGAAACCGAAATTGTATGTCGTAAATACATTCGTCCTCAGTTGCATAGTTTACATTAACTGTTGTTATTTTAGCTGTCAGCTGACATTTTACTTGACGTTTGTAATTTATGTGCAGTTCAAGTAAATACATACAATTCTGGATTCAAGGTTGACTTGATTACAAATTATCTTGATCGCTCGTTATTTATTTCAAGTTGGGAACTTTTATTCAGAGTATTACCAATCTGTTAAACTGGTAGCATAAGTGTCATGTTACGATATTAAATGAAGACAATATATGCTTCAGAAAAAAAAAAAAACAGTAGCCAACACCTTTAGATATATGTTTCAATAAATGAGTATGTTCCAACAAATGTTGTTTAAGAAAAAAACCTAACAATTATTAATTGTATACATTACAGTGAAATTCTTCAAAAGACAAGATAAATTGCGGGAATTTGTTTTACTTCTTTATTTCTATTATTTCCAATACAGCTGTTCTTCAGGAAAACGGATTTTTTTTTTTTTTGAAAACTAGTCTCTTCCAATGCAAAAGTTTATTGACTGTAATTGCAATAGCATCTTTAGAACAAAATATTTTATTTTACTCTATTATATTTCTTCTGTTAAATATATCTCTTATGTCGAAAATTTACAATTACTTATAAAGTGTACATTTTGTTTTGAAAATTATAAAAACTAATTGCACAAAGGATATTAGACCTTTGCCTAAAGATGATGATATTATATTCTTTCTAGGAAATCACTATAGAAGGCAAAGCAACCATAGAAGAAGAAATAACAGAAGAATACTTAGATGTATCAGGTAATACAAAGAAGAAATTTAAATTTATATTTAGTTTTATATGAAAATGTATTTGAAATGATAATTTTATGGGGTTCATTTAGATGAGCGCGAAGAAAAAGCCTTATCAGTACTAGAAGAAGAAAGTTATGAAAACTTAGAAGAGGAAGCAATGGATGAAGAAGTTAGGACGGGAACAGTAGAGGGCGCGAGAAACGAAAGTGAAGACGAACAGGCACTTTTTGAAGACTTGGAAAAGCAAATTGAGGAAGAAGAACGAAGAAAAGAGGAAGACCTAGAAGCCAGGAGAATTGAGCAAGAGAAAATTCAGAAAAGGGACAAGGTATAAATTTCGATTTAGTTTAATTTTTTATTTCATTTCCAAAATACGTTTTAAATGTACTTACTTAATGCAATGAATAATCATCATTTTTATTTAATCTTTAGTACTAATTTTTGGTTCATACAACAAAATGATTACCAATTACGTACGTCTAAAGAGTTGAATCAGCTAAATTTTCTTACTGTTTTATTTTATTTACATTACTATTTTCCGCGAGAAAAACATTTTCTTTTAAAATTATGGTATCCTATTGAAAACGATCTTAAAATAAAATATAAATAAACCTATCCGTCTATAACTGACAGACTCGAACGATCATTATAAAAAAAGGAATATTTTGCTTAAATATAATACTAGTGTTCATAAATAATAGATATTCATAATCAGTTTAATTAGAAAAATAAACTCGTATCTTATCATAAAGACACGAATAAATAAATAGATGCCTTTCTAAAAATAAATGAAATCTATAATTTACAAGTAAATAGTAAACTTTCTAAATTTGAAATATGTTTTATATTTCAAAATAAATAACGAAACTAAATTAAATTGAAATTCCTTTGAAATAATATATTAAATATTCTAATCATAGTCTGTAGCTGTAGGAAATAAGCAGATTAATCTTTAAATATAAATCCGATTCTAAAATAAACAGATACTTCTAAAATAGAATTATACAAACTATGTACGAGTATAACAACATTAAAAACAGTTTCAGAACGTAGATACGATATATTAAAATAAATAATTTAAAATACAACAGAAATAACATGAAAACCATATAAAATTTCTAATGAATGAAAAAAAATAGTGTATTCTCTATCTGCCAATAAACTATAAGCTACGTTCTATAGTGATCCTTCCTATCTAGCAATAGGATCATTACACTTTCATTAAATTTCTGTTATAGCGAGCAAATATTGCAACAGTACATAAGTATCTATTTTAATGGGGCACCTTCCTACAATATTTAACAGCCAGTACAAGAATTTCTTGCATTTTACATGATTTAGAAAGCGAAATTATTTATTTCTTTCTTAAATACACCTTTTTAATTAATTAAATTAATTTAAGAAAAATTAGAATGTTTGATACAAGCTGTGTATATCAATTGGATATCATACACCGAGAAAATAAGATATAAATTTAAAAATCTTAAAGAGATCTATTCAGAGGAAAATACATATTAATATTAAATGTTTCTTTAATTATGTGCATAAATTGCATTGTTACAAGGCTAATAACAAAAAAGTTTTGAAAGGTATGTTGTCTGTTGGTAAGTCTATTTGTTGTGTATTAAATCATACGAACTAATGTAAATCTGGAAAGGAAGTTGGAAAATTTCTCAAAGGGCATTTCATCGCAATATATTGTAAAGTTTGTAACACGTTTCACTAATCCCACTTAGATATCCTATCTCTCATAGTTAGTCATGATCTCTGGGAGGTAGCAATTGCAAAAATACTGCATTTGTTTGGGTACAAAGTTAAGCAAATTCAAACTTAATATCTACTTTCGCCTCTCAAGCTGTTCCAATATTGTTGTCATTTTTGAATAGTTGTCTAAGGCGTTATAATTGTTTTCAAGATTACCGTTTAATTGTTGAATTCTACTTAAGACGATCCTTAAGTAGTGTTCGTTATCGATTTGCTTCGTATTTTCCACTCCATTTGTAGGACCAGTCTCCTTTTGTGAAGAAAAATATAAAACAGTATTAGTAGTATTACAAGTATATTTAATTATTTCTGATAATATCCTCATGGGTAGTTTTAACTACGTATACTATTTTTGCGTGACAACTATTTAACTAGATACTAATAGTTGCCCATTGAATATACCAATGATGCTGATGTTCTAAGAATAAAAATGTTAGTTGGCTAAATTTTCTGTAGTATATTGTTAATGGCTTTTATTTTATTCGCGATTCTCATGAAATACTTTTTGATGTTCAGTAACAGTTCAAAAGTCACCTCATCGCCGTAAGAAGGTAGAAATGTTGATTTGACTTTCATTTCCTCAATATTTAAAGATAACTGAAGAGAATACCGATCCAGAAGAACATCTCACATGCTGGTCCCGGGCTTCCAACCCTCGATCAATGGAGCTTTCATTTCCGTTGGCAGACTTTCTTATCACTTGTGCCATTAAATTTGTGCCATTCACCCGTTATTTGCGCTGTTCTGCCAGTTTGTCTATTGTTTAAATTAAAACAATCGATTTAATTTTTGTTTATGTTAGGTTTTAACTACAATGTTGATTATTTAGCTTTATGGTAGTTGCGTATATGAAATTTTTAACAATAATATCTGACATCTTCGATGTATAGGGAAATGCTATTATTTAGCTACATCTATGGCAAAGCATAAATTTTACACAAGTGAAAAAAGATTAAGAACCGGGTTACTAATTTCAAACGTGGTGGAGCCAAAGTTATGGCTCGAAAATCAAAAAATTGTTAGAACAGATTGATTTGATTCTCTAAATATATAGTGTTCGGTCTAGAAAATTAGAATTATAAAATAATATAGTCATCGAAAGTAAAAAGTGTTTGTCGTGGTATAGAGCGTCCCAAAAAAATCAAATTCACTATCTCAGTGGAAATCCGAAAACGTCGCATTGCTAATGCACGCGTTTTTATTTAAAGGATTCTCTTCAAACAGCGTGGAGTGAAATAACTTCATCGACAGTACACTTTTTTAAAATTATAATACCCACGTTTAGAAGAATACAAGAAATCATTAACATATTTACATTAGGACCAACGTCTTGTTTTATATTGGCTTTTTGTTTATATTTATGCCTAAGCTATTGCGTGGTTTTCTAAGGAAAATTTTAAACACAGTTCCAATACCACTAATTTTCATTATGATATTAAGTGTAAAATATTATTATGTAGTATAGCAAATTTAAAGAAAATATAATTTATGCGTAGATAATTTGTACCATACTCGACTGGATAAAACCTCACTATTTTTTGTAAAAAACAAAAATATTTTTAATAATATAAAATATTATTTAAAATCGAGTATGGAGCACACAGGACAAGTTCATATTTATGTAAAAATTGCTTTCCAGACATGTATAGATTCGTCAGTGCATAACGCCGAGAAAGACAAGCTTCACAAGAAATAACTCCCTTACTACGTACAATCAAGTCATCAGTATACAAGAACATTCTGCGCCGCTCATTGACTAATGTCAACATTCCGAACGCAAACCAACCATCACTGTTCTCATGACAAGTGTAAGACTTGTCATGTCCGATTTGTAATAATATTTTTAAATTATTAAAAATGTTTTTGTTTAATACAAAAAAAGCGGTGAGGTTTTACCCTCTCAAATGTGTTTGAAATGATTTTGTTATATACGCTATGAGAGTTATCCGATTTATAGTGGGGCACGTTAATACAGTTTCTGTCGGTTGCGACTGTATTCATCACATGCAAATTCCTTGCCGAACCTCAGACAATACTGTGTCACTTATATGGGCGCCAGGACATGAGGAGATTAAAGACAATGAAACGATGAATTGTTCAAGGAAGGCTCAAAGGAGAACTTCATTGGACCAGAACATGTAAGTGGAATCGCTAACGATTCCGTCAGAAGAGAAATATGTGATGACTAGAAAGAGATCATAAAAAGAAATGGAGGCTAACTTCTGTTAGCCTTGTCTTAGTATAGAGTTGACCTTCTGGTTAACTCTATACTAAGACACTACTAGGAGAGTTAGATACTAGGTTTTCAAGAAACCTAATTGCAAGCAACAAACAGAAATTAATCACAGACTTGATAACTGGTCACTGACTTTTAAGGAAGCATGGGCTTGGTTAACAAGCCCTGGTGTAGACGATGTGAAAAACAAGTAGAAACTACCCTTCATGTAATATGTACTTATGAGGAAATTTTCACTGAGGAAGATAGTAGCTTCTATCGAGGACAGGCGACTAACAGTAAAATTAAGAAATTTATTGGGGGCATTTTGCTCAAATGCCTGAACTTATTGGTATCCAATATAAAGATTTACAAAATAAGATAAGGAAAGATCAAATGTTCCAGTTATGATGTATGTATTAGAAGCTATGCCGATAATCTCTAATTAGAGATAACTTATTGATCCTGGCTCTCTCATTTGAATGTTTAATATTTGAGTAACCATTAAGAAAATATTAAACGAAATACGGCTTTTGGGGTTCATCCAAGTATTTTATTGCATGTTTTCTTCACTATGAATTTCACCTACATCATACAAGCAACATCATTTGAAGAAGTACTCTTTGACGCATCTCTTCGAGTATAAAAAGCAATAAGTTTTTAACTAAGGACTTGTGTGTGAGTTTACAGATATGACTTTGATTCAGTTACTACTCTATACATTACAGTAATCACGAAATTTGTTATAATTATATGAGACGCATTCTCATAGTAAATTTAAACGATATGAATGCGTATGTGAATCGCAAAGAAAACACGCAGCTCTATAATAAATACAAGCTCAAAAGATGAAATATATTTTATTGAAATACCATATTACATATATATATTTAGATGATTTACGGGCAAATTGTGTACCTTTACTTTTGAAGTCTTGCCGTGTGTGCGTTCCTGCGCCCTCTAAAAAAGCGGATGCCTGAACAAGCTTTCGGAAGTCTGTCTGCTAAGTCATCTTTTAATTGGCAAAGCTGAAAATTTGACAATCATCTGCAAAATACTTAAGTTGTGAGCAGCTCTCCAAATCAAACGTGTTTTAAGTTTGCATTGAAATGGATAGCGTTGAGAAATGCGTCGTCATGAAATTTCTTTTCATGAGGTTTAATAAACAAGGTTTAAATAGTGAAGAAATATTGAAAAAGATGAAAAGTGTTTTGAATGACTGTGCTACTTCCTACGCAGTGATAAAATACATAGTGGTATAGTTCAAACGCGGTCGTACGAGTGTCTCCAGAAATTGTCACTGAAATACAGAATATGGTGATGAAAGCCAATTCTGAGAGCGTTTCAAATGAGGGGGTATGCAATATCGTCACCCAAGAATTAAGGATGAAAAGCTGTCGGCGAGATGGGTGCAGATTTACTGATAATGAGACAGAAACTTGTGAGACTGGAACTGTCACAAGAAAGTCTGGTCCGCTTTCATAAAAATCCGTCTGATTTTATGCGACGAATTATTACCACCGACAAAACAAAACTTCACTCTAAACAGTATACGGAACATGGCTATTCGGCAACAAAGAAACCCATGGTCATGAAGTCAGCTGTTAAGGTAAAGGCATCGGTTTTTTTGGACGTAAAAAGATTCCTGGTAATTGATTACCTTGAAAGAGGACAAAATATAAACGGGGAATATTACGTTAATCTTTTGCATAAATTACACAAAAATTTTTTAGGAAAAAGACATGGGCTAGGGCACAAAAGATCTTCCCCCGATTTGACTGCCTCGGACTATCACCTATTTCCAAAGCTTAAAACTTATTTAGGTAAACAGAGGTTTTCCATGGAAGAGAAAGGCAAAGTCGACATACATGCCTATTTTACTGTATTTGGAGAAAATAGCTTCTGCGATGGGATAAGAGCATTGGAAAAAGTGTATTGTGTGTTAAGCCACTGAAAAATAATAGTGTTTTTGTACACATAGAATCGTTTCATTGTTAAGCTACCTAATTATCACCCCGCCCTCGTATATGCGGTATGGCGCCATGTGTGTGTGGTACATGTTTCTTTCTTGACACATCTTACGCGAACAACATTTTCTTAAATAAGAAGTTGACAGAAACAAGAAAAATTCCTAGCCACAATATAATCTAATAAGCTCTAAATACGTAGTTCGGCCACTAAGTTGCCATCTTAATTAGAACAATCTGAAAAGTAGTATTAAACGTAGCGTCTGTAGCTAAGCTACAGTCTCTGAAGATATGCTCTTCACAAAATTGCCAGTAGGATAACATATTCGGATTAAATAAGAAAGGTTATTTTTATGAATACTACTTCATATTGTTGTCTTTGTGTGTGTGTCATTTATGATTACAGTAAACTCTCTGTTAAGCGGACACCAACGGTTCACAAAATTTTGTCCCGTGTTCCGTATTTTGATCCCTGACTGGTTGTCCAAGTAGGTTTTCGTGGTTTTCCTCCTCGTTTAAGGCGAATGCCGACAGCTTAACATCTTAAGTCGCCCCACGAGCGCATACATAATAATAAGTCATGTCTTGCTTTTCCCTGTTTTTGTTGTCTATCCATTTTAGAATACTAAGGCATGATTTATTATTATAAAACTGGAATGTGTCTTTGAATAATTTTATCCATAGCAACTACAAATGTACGAGTATAAGTACGACATTAATATACTGTCATTTATATTTTATATTCCTTGAAAAGGCATCATTTGCCGAAAAATGTAGGATTATTTTAAAAATATACATTTTGAAGTAAAACCAGACCTTAAATCGCCAACAAATTGAATTTACCATAATATACAAAATTATCTTTATATATATATATATATATATATATATGTATATATTGTATATATATATATATATATATATATATGTAGATCATTTCTTAGCTGTTCATTTAATATATCATTTGATAAATTCTTGGAGTTTTCGGTTTTTTTAATATTAAATATTTTCAAATTAGTATGTTTTTTTTTCTGTTTTTTGCCGGTGAAAAATCCTTTATGGATATCTCAGGTACTTGTGCTCTCTTTCCCTAGTAGTACAGAACTTCTGTGCATGGTTGTTCAGCTTCAGTATACCCGCTAAAAAGAAACCCTTTCGTCTACGTCTTGGCTTCGGGACCGCTTTCGCCTACTTCAAAGCCCAGGTTGTCTCACAGCGCTTGCGATTGTCAATCACTTATAATTAAGTTGCAGTTGTTGGTCTGCGTCTGCCTTCTAACTCCTTTGTCCCAATTATTCGTCTCACCGCACTGTATGCCTGTTTCCAGCCCTGCTGAGACTCCACCAGAACACGAATCAAATTTTCTGGGCTGAAACACCTGTTCATCGTTTCCTCGCAATTTCTTCTTATTTCTTCCCATCTGGAACATTTGAAAAGAGTATGTTTTACATCCTCTATCTCCCGGCAATAGTTGCAAGAGTGGGACGTCGCTCGCTTTCTGTCGAACAGGTATTTGTTAAAGCAACCACGTCCTGTCAGCGCCTGTGTGAGAAAATAGGCCACCTCCCAATACGGTGTAACTATCCACTCTCTGATGTAAACTATAAGTTACGAGTCCACCTGCCCCAGCCATCAGAATCCCAAGCCTCTTGCCACACATTTAGAGTCCTATCTCTTTCTTCGGTCCTACTTGCTTGTGTGTGACCGCCTTCTCTTCTGTACAGTCTTTCCTTCTCGTCTGCCAATATATGAAAAGGTATTGTACCAGCAATTACCTGGAAGGCTGCTACCGATACCGTCCGGTATCCGCTTACCACCCTTAGTAGTATTCGCCTTTGTATTCTGTCCAACTTCTTTCATTGTCTTTCCACTGTTAGCGCTTTGTACCAGATTGGGGCTCCATACATCACGATCGACTGGACTGAGTTGTATATAGCTTTTCGCTTGGAAGTCCTTGAGGCTCCTATGTTCAGAAGTATCTTTGTCGGAGTTACAATCACTTTTTCGGATTTTTCTACCACATTATCAAAATGTCTTCCAAATGTCGGTCTTTCATCAAGGACGAAACTAAGATAACTGATGCTGCTCTTCGGCCAGATAGTTACTCCTTTGCACATGAAATTGACCTCTTTCCTGTATTTCCTTGGTCCTTCAAAGACCATAGCTTCTGATTTCTCGGGAGCTAATTCCAGACTGTGTTCCAACATCCAACCATCTATAGCTTCCAGGTTGTTGTCGACTCGCTTCATAAGTTGGTAATAACTTACAGCCCCCATCACGAGTACCAAGTCGTCAGCGAATCCAAAAAGTGTGGAACCCTCTGGCAGCCGCAGTCCCAATACTCCATCGTAAAGTATGTTCCATAGGATCGGACCCAACACTGAACCCTGAGACACTCCCATTCTTACTTTTACTGCTACGCCCTTCTCAATTTAGATTTTTCGATCTTCGAAATAGTTCCTCACCAAGTTTGTAAGATAACTTGACACCTTTCTATTGTCTAGCTCCTCAAGAATCAAGCTAAATTTTGCGCAATTGAAAGCGTTTTTCACATCTAGACATATAATAGCCGTCCACCTATTTGTTCTTTCGTACCTGGCCGTTTTTAGAACCTCCTCCACCGCTTGAAGTGTGGAATGTCCTCTTCGAAACCGTACTGATGACTCGATAAGCCCCCACCTCGTTCTATTTCATCCTCAAGCCTTTGTCTAATCAGCCCCTCATACATCTTGTTTATGGTATTCAACAAGCATATTGGCCTATATGTTGTTTTTTGTCCTTGTTTCTGTGGTTTCGGGATAAGAATCCCCACTGTGGAGACTTAACGTTCAAATCCCCCACGATTAAGTACTCTCCAGGGGTCTTACTTGCGTTGTCCATTATGTCGTCGATGTGCTCCTTAAATTGGCCCAAGAGGATATTCGGTGAACAATATGAACAAAAGATTCTTATTTGGTCCATGTATAAAATAAGGAAACCCTGTCTGGCTTCGACCTTTTTAACTCCTATCTCTCTTTTTGGAAAATAGACTGCCACATCTGCACTTTCATCCGTACACCATTTTGAGTTCCTAACAATAGCTTTATTAGGCTCCAACGCTATTTCGTGGGAGACCCGTTTTCTTTGCAGATTTGTCTGCAGTACTCTGAGAGGCCTTTTAATTTCTGGTACTTTATTTTGTTGTTGGGAGCTGTTCATTGTTATGATTTCCCTGTTTGTTTCCCCTCTTATCCAGTACTAGCCTTTTGTACATTGTACATTTCATAGTATTATTGATATGACCTTCCAGTCCGCATGAGAAGCAGTATTCTTTGCACTCCTTAACGCAGTCTCCAATTTTATGGTTGTCTTGCCCACACCTTAGGCACTTATCGCTCCTATCGGGACCTGTACATTCACTTCTGATATGTTCGAATTCTTGGCACCTATAACATCTTTGCAGTTGGATTCTCTCCCTTACTAAACAGTTCAACCAACCAATTTGAACTCTTCCGACAGTTAGCAGCAGGTTTGCATCTTGCTTGTTTACTTCTAGCGTTACATTTTTGTTCTTTCCATGTGCAGGTCTCTCTGATTTTAGTACAAAATCCTCTTTACCCTTGAGAACTACTTTTATGGCATCTGTTACTTCTTCCTTAGTAGTGATACCGTCGATTCCTATTACATATAGAATCTTCTTCTTAGTTTTTCCTACTTTGGCTTCCCGTACCCCTTTCTTAATAACTTCTCTCAGTTTGATTGCTGCTTCGTGTCCCCCTTCCAATTTTAGTAAAACGTCTCCTTCCTTAGTCTTTCTGACAGTCTTTATGCCGTGCTTGAAGTTTTCTTTGAACGCTTCAGTCTTAACTGTTCTAAGTGGATCTGCATATGATTTACCTTCGGCCCTGATTATTACAGTTTCTGTTTGATTCTTGGGTAGCGATTTCTTCCGTGTCTTGTTATATGGTCCTTTTTTTCTACTTTCCCATCCCGTAGCTTTTCTGCATAGTCTTTACGAGTTGTATATAATTGCGCTGTTTTATTCGTTCTTCGAAACAAACTCTATTATTTTTCTACTGGCCAGAGGATCCAACAGTTCTGGTACCGGCATGGCCATTTTTGTAATACCTTCCCTGTCCATTGTTGCCTCTAGCTTCTTTATCGTGTCGGTAAACTAGTTTACTTCCTCTATATTGTCAATATTTTTAGAATACACCATTTTTAAATACATGACTTTCTTTGACAATATATTCACGTTGATCCCTGTCGTATCTCTTTGTGGTTTGCTTTAGCACCCCCACTTCTCCGTTATCTTGTGCTTTCTGTGCATCTACCTCGGCTAGGTCCGGGAATCTTTTCCGGTATTTTCATTCAATCTCCTTCGCCAAAATCCTTCGTTTCTGCTAAGATCGCCTTATTATCTAATCCTGATAGTAATGGGCTGCCCATCACAGTCACGGTACTGCGATAAGTTTGTTCTGGCCATGCCTGGTCAAGCAGCTCTCTTAGCTCATCCGCAATCCTGATTTCATTCAGTTTTTCTTAGATTTTCTCTGCCCTCTCAATTTCTTGTTTCTCACTACTCTCATGATTTGGTGTCCCTAGGTTGGTTTGAGTATTCACTGTTATCATCAATGTACTTTCTGTCTGAGTGCCTATTGGTGCTGTCCGACATCTTTTGGAACTGCCCTGTTCTTTTTTCTGTGGTCCTATCAATCGAAGCCTGTTGGCCAATAACCATAGTTCTGCCGTCGCTTTCCTAATGTCCCCTTTGGTCGTTGGACACCCCTTCACCATTTCTCTGAGCGTTTTGATCTTTGTTAACAGCTTCCCCTGCATGTCTTCCTCAGTTGTCCGGTCGCCCAACCAGGGCAATTGGGGTATATTTTCTCCCGTCTTTCTTTTCTTTGTAGGGTTAAGTTCACTTGTGTCTCTTATTTCTGTTTTGATATGCACAGACTGGGATCTCTCTCTGTACTTTCCGCCATGTGGGGGTTCTTTGGAGCGAGTCTTTACGTGCAGAAACAGCTGATTCTCATTCCTCTGTCTCCCGTGGTATTGCCAATAGATCCTTCCTCATATGGTCATCTTTAGATGTGCCTTGCTATTTACTTCCTCCATCTTCCTTTTTTTTTCCTTCTTCTTTATTTTCTTTATTTATCAAATTAATATGTTATTTTGCGAGGTAAATGTGAATGTAAACATTGCTGTCTAAAAATTACAACGCAAATCATACGAAATTTATTTGAAAAATTTTGTCTACGTTGGGACCTGAATCTAAGTCTACGGATTGCCGTACCGTCGCTCTAACCAATTAAACTACCATAAACCTTGGTTCAAGTTTATTAGAAACACCTTATAAGACGACGGTGTTAATAATTCAGATGTCAGTTTCGAAAGTTTGAAATTGCTAATTTTGGCATTAAATTATTCATTATTTCGCATTGAGTTAGACTCAATACTGGACTTCTCAGCCGAAATGAGCGGAACTAATTTGTTTATAACAATATGCGATAGAATTTATACAAAATACAGTGATGCGGGTGATGTAAAAGACGCCGTCTTTCAAACCATATTAAGTAAATTTAGGGGTAGAGCGAAAGATCTAATTTGTTTACGTTTCGAATTAAATATAGTTCATAAAGTATAACAAGTTTTCAGTTCAAGGCCAAATTCAAAGCATGCAAATAAAGTCAACATTCAATCGCGGAAATAACTGTTTGTCATAAAATATAAACTTCATGTTTTGCAATATTGTCAAAATTTTAGTATGTTACTTGCAATATAACCAAAGAAAGCATGTACATAGCCTACATGTCAAAATAATAGTGAGTAAAGTAGGAACATGATAGTTCAAAAGTATTGTTTCCTTTCTAGTTTTGTATAAATACATTCTATCCAAGAAAACTATGCGAAAATTATTACTTTAATATTCGAACAAATTACTTTAAATGTTATTTATAATTATAAACTCACGACAATATTCTATCAAAAATTTATTTAGAAACAAATATTTCAAGTCGGATATCAATAGTGAAATGCACATATATTGAAAAAGATCTTTAGTGTTAAAAAATGTTTTCATTATTAAGAATGACATGTCTACCGAAACAATTTTCTGGCACTATATCTGGGCTAAGGAGATTGGGAATGTATGAATTTGATGTATAATTTAGATTTCTACTTAATTTATATATTTTAAATCAGTTTTAAAATATTGGAAAAGAATGTAGAAGTTATGTTTGTAACTCTTTGAAAAAGAATTAAAACCTTTTGAGTTGTCAATATATGTTTTAAAATTATCGGTTTACCAGGCATCTAAGAAATATTCTCTAAAATAAATAGGTTAGAAATGTCAAAGTGATAATCAAACAATTTCGTACTTATTGCCACTAATTAATATTATTATTTATTATCAGTATTGTTCTCAAAAGAACAGATTTTGTAATTTTTGATGACAAACGAAATATTCAAATTAAAAGATTGCTTAACCTAGAAATAAGAATACCGGAAACAAAGTTAATAAATAACAAAATGGAAATAATTTGACAGCAAGCCAAATATCATAAGACTATCTCCTGGATAACTTATCCTTTTTATTTAATATAATATTTCAAAGACGTAAGTTTTAACTTAAAATGACAAACGGGTGTAGTACTACGGCTCGTATTCATGTGTGTTAGAAAGATTTACTAAAGAAAACACTCGATATGTTTTGTTTCACAAAGTATATTTAATTACGATTCTTACGAGTTGACACTTTTTGAGTAAGTAATCGTGTTGAAAACGCTCCGAATATATAAACCAATAACTGGAAATTTTCGAGCTATTATTTTGTGAAATCGAGTGATAAATGTTAACAATAGAGAAAGGAATAAGCAGGTATATAAAAATTAGTAGATAATAAATTGAAATTATAAATAAATAGAGTATATAGTTAACTTAAAAACCAAGTCTCCGAGGAGTCGATCCGGACGAAGGTTTTTTGTCGCGCTGTCAATACTAGTAAACAACACAGAGCCGTATTCAGGGTCGCAAAGAGAAAGTCACATCAAAAATAAAAATAAAATAAAATAAAATTATGCCGAAGGAAGGAAAAAGTACATGCTACAGTGATGATTATTCAACTAATGATAGTACAAGAAAGAGAAGAGCCTTAGAGGAGATAGAGGGAAGGATAGAAAGAAGTAAAAAAACACAACGGACTCCAACAAAATCGCAAAGTAAAGAGGAGGACAAGTTAGATTTGATCCTAAAAACAATGAAAGATGTAAAAGAGGAGCAGAAAGAATTGAGAAATGAGATAAAGCAGTACAGAGAGGACCAGAAAGTGTTTAAGGAAGAAATAAATAAACTGAAGGAGGAGAACGGGAAATTGAATAAAGAAAACATCTTAATTAAAAAAGAATTTATTGATATTAAGAATGAAGTATTAGATATAAAAAATGAGATGAATTGGATGGAAAAGGATAAGAAGAAGAATAGTGCAGTGGTCAAAGGATTACAAATAAAGTCAAGCGATACTAAAGTAATGAAAAATGCTATAAACGATCTTATAAAGGAACATTTAAAGGTAGATGTTAAAAATAAAAACGTAATAAAAATCGGAACAAAAATATTTGTAGTAGAATTTGAGAACGAACAAGACAAACTAAGGGTAGTGAGTAATAAAGCAAAATTAAGAAAAGAGGGGACAGTGAGAATATATATTGAGAATTATCTAACCAAGAAGGAAAAGGAGAAACAAAAACATATAATGATGAGAGCTCAAAAAGAGAAAAAGAAAGGAAAATCGATAAAAATTGGATATAACAAAGTAATCATAGATGGAGTGGAGTGGAGATGGAATAAAACCACTGAACAACTTGAAATCCAAGAAGCAAAAAACTAGGAAGTAGAAACGGTGGAGACATAGATGATGACCAGGATAACGAAAAGGACATGAATACGGAAGAATTAAAAAAAAGATCGAAACAATCACAAGCATGCAAAAAAGGGAATGAAATAAACACAACGGGAAGATTGAAAACAGATGCGGAGAACAAATTAGATAAACTACGTAAAAATATAACGAACGCGGCAACCGAAAGGGACATAGTGATGGTAAATGCAAATAGACAAAAGGAAAAAAACGGGATACGCAAAACAAAAAGAATAACAAAAAGCTGGAAGATGGGAACATGGAATGTTAGAAGTTTAACAGGAAAGGACGAAGAATTGGTGGAGGAATTGGTAAAGGTCGATATGGATATACTTGGTATCACCGAAACGAAAAAAAAGGAACAGGTGAAATAATATTAACAGAAGGACATCTGTTGGTGTATAGTGGAGTCAAAATAGAAAGGAGAGCCAGGGAAGGAGTAGCCTGCTACATAAAAAAAGAAAATATAAAGCATTTACAGAAATGGACAGCGGTCTCGGAAAGAATTTTGACGGTGGAATTCGACTTTGAAAAGACAACGAAAACAACAATCATAGTAGCTTACGGACCAAATGAAGATGAAAATGTAAAAACTAAAGAAACATTTTGGGAACAGCTATCTGAAATAGCAGAAGAAACCAAAGCAAGGGTAATAATATTGGGAGACCTAAATGGAAGAGTGGGAAGAAAGGATAATGAAACAGGAGAAACGATTGGCAGACACGGAGAAGAAACTAGAAACAATAATGGAAGAAGACTAATAGAATACTGTATATTTCACAACTTAGTTATAACAAATAGTTTCTATGCACATAAGGATATTCATAAATACACCAGGTACGTACGAAGCAGAAACGAAAAATCGATAATAGACTATGTCATAATAAACAGAGAATACCGGAGAGAAGTAAAGGATACGAAAGTAAGGAGAGGGTGTGAGATAAATACAGATCATTATTTGGTTCTCTCGATAATAAAAATAGATAGCCAAGAAACAAACGAGAAAGTAAAAACAAATATTAATAAAAGAGGGAAAGAGAAGAAGGTAGATAGGACATACAAACTTAGAGAAGAAGAGACCGTTGAAGTGTATAAAGAAAAAATTGAGCGAGAAATGAGTAAAATCAAACAAAAAATAAGTAAAAACATAGAAACAGAAACGCTATGGAAAATAGTCAGAGACACAATAATGATAGTATCGGAAGAAAGTTGTGGGTATAGTAAAATAAGGAAACATATTAAGCAAACAAAGTGGTGGAATGAAGAGATAAAGCAAGAAATAAAACGAAAAAAAAACAAGAATGGAAAAACTACTTATGCAACAGAAATAATCAAACATACAACAAATATAAAGAACAGAGAAGAAAAGTTAAAGAACTGGTAAAAGATGCAAAACAAAGGACATGGGAAGAATTTGGGAAAGCAATGGAGAGAGATAGCAGAGGAAATCAAAAACTGTTGTATGGAGTACTGAAACGATTAAGGAAAGGAAATCAAGTTAAAACCTTGTACATAAAATCAAAAGAAGGAAAAATACTAGAAGATGAGAACGACATTATGGCGAGATGGAAAGAATACTTTGAGGATTTACTAAGCACGGAAATTAATGACCAAGTAAACAAACCGGAAATATTGCACGAGTCGCCTACAAGAAAAAAAGAACACACGGAACAGGACAAAATAACCATGGAAGAAATAAAAGATGCACTAAAGAGGCTAAAGAGAGGCAAGACAGCAGGAATTGACGGAATAACAACAGAGATGGTAAAGAATTTGGGAGAAAATGGAATAGAAGTATTAGAAATACTATTTAATAAAATATGGGACGAACAGAAAATACCAGAGGATTGGGAAATGGGAGTTTTGTTACCGATATATAAAAAAGGAGACAACAAACAGTGTAAGAATTATAGAGGAATTACACTTGTGTGTCATGCTAAAAGTTTATGAAAGAATCTTGGAAGAGAGATTAAAAATAATAATTGAGGCGCAACTCGAAGCACAGAGTGGATTTAGAAAAGGTAGAAGTGTACAGGACAATATATTCACATTGAATCAGATGACGGAAAAGAGTGCAAACAGCACGATATACATAGGTTTTATAGACATAGAAAAGGCTTTCGATTGTATACCTCGAAACTTGGTGTGGAGGAGCCTAGAAAAAAGAGGAATAAATAGCAAACTGAGGAAAGCAATAGCAAGCATATACAAGCGTACAAGAAACGTGGTGAGAGCGTGTAATAGGCAATCAGAAGAGTTTGAAACTAGGGAAGGATTGCGGCAAGGAGGAGTACTTAGTCCTATACTATTTAATATAATACTTGATGACGTACTGAAAGATATTAAAAACAACACAAAAAAGATACAAATAGGATATATAAATATGGGGCTGGTGGAGGTAGCGGAGAACGCGTTTGCTGATGACTTGGTGGTATACGCAAATACCGAAAAGGACCTGCAAACAAACTTGGTAATTTGGAAAACAGCACTGAAAAAGAGAAACATGAAAATTAACGCAGACAAAACTAAAGTGATGGCGATAGGGAAAAACCATAAACAGTTAACAGTTAAAGTAGGAGGAAAGGACATCGAACAAGTTGAAACATTTAAATACTTAGGAGTAAACATTCATAGAGAAGGGAAAGAAGACACAGAGATTAATGGCAGAATTGAAAGCACGACAAAGTTGTACTATACACTCAACAACACTTTCATCAGAAATAGAAAAATTTCAACGAAGACAAAAATGACTGTGTTTATAACCGTATATAGACCAATACTAACATATGGGTGTGAAAGCTGGATACTAAATAACAAAACAAAATCCAAAATACAAGCGATGGAGATGAGGTATTTAAGAGCAGTCAAAGGAGTAACACGCAGGGACAGAATAAGAAATGAAGAGATAAGGCAAGATCTGAATACAGAACCGATCCTCGAAACTATAGAGAGACAAAAATTGAAATGGTTCGGACACGTCGTTCGTATGGAAGAAACAAGGCAGACAAAGAGAGTACGGAAAGCTAGGACAATACAGAAAAGGAAGAGAGGTAGACCAAAGAATACATGGGACAATACAGTAGCGGAAAACCTGCAAAAACGTGGAATGACATGGAGAGAAGCAGAACTTGCGGCAAAAAATAAGAAGGAATGGGAAAAATTCATTTACAATAAAAAATAGAATTAAGTTTCAGAGTGAAAATTAAGTGAATCTAAACATATAAACAATGTCAACCGCAGTCCACTATTAAAATATATTTCCTTCTGGGGCAGATATGTAGACGATATTTTATGCCTGTGGTCAGGTACAGATAGACAGCTAGACCAATTTCTCATGTATTTAAATTCTCTTAACAATAAAATACAATTCACTATAGAAAAAGAGAGAGAGACGGAACGCTAAATTTTTTAGACTTAAAATTAACAAGAATTGATAAACGATTCGAGTTTGATATATTTAGAAAACCCACTACAACGGATACTGTAATCCCGGCTAATTCTTGTCAATCATGGAATATAAAAATGGCAGCGTTTCATAGTTTTATACATAGACTGATTAATTTCCTTTTAAATAATGAGAATTACGAAAAAGAAGTAACCACCATAAAAACAATAGCTAGAAACAACGGTTATAAAACAGAATTTATAGATAAAATGATTATCAAAAAACAACGCACTATCCTTATGAAGAATTTTTACTACGGGCACACATATACAAAAACGAATAAAACATTTCACACACTCAACTATATACCTGGGGTTAGCAATAAAGTTTCTAATAAATTGAATCAATTAGGGTTAAATGTCATCCAAGTGAATAAAGTAAATCTAGGAAATATTTTAGTTAATAATAAAGAAAAAACAGAATTGTGTGATAAGTCAGGTGTGTACGAATTAAGGTGCAGTGATTGTGATGCAATATATATCGGCCAATCAGGACGCTCAATAAAAGAACGGATCAAAGAGCATAGAAGTTCTATTCTTTATGGAAAAATGAATACGGGATTCTCCGAACACTGCATTGAAAAGACACACTTGTTCAATACCAGTAATTTTAAACTGTTATATACTTGCAATAAAGGAAAGAGACTAGACCTCCTCGAAATATTAGAAATTAAAAAAGCCATAAACCTTAATAGACATGTAACAAACACACAGCTGGATTTTGTTAACACCCCGACCATTGATGCCATAATAAAGTCCCTTAAAAACTCATAAATAGTGGTGGAAGTGTACTTTATAATTTAGTTTTTAAAAATAACTCTTTGATAATGCCTGAAAAGGCGAAACATATGTTAGAGATTAAATTAAATATATTTTGTGAAACAAAACATACCGAGTGTTTTCTTTAGTAAATTATTCATTATGTTTCACCAAGAGCCAACCGTGGATTCTATACATTATGTTAGAAAGATATAAAGTACAATTTGCGGTTCACAGTTGGGCAGTACGAACTGAAAACTTATACTTTATGAACTGTATTTGGACATTAGTTAGAGGCGCAATTAATAAATAGTTCGGCGACAAACGCGATTTTAGACAATAAGTACAAGAACTGAAGAATACACGTACATATACTAAAGAAAGTACAGTTGAATTTGGCTACCGTTTACAATATCTTTTATCAAAACTTATGACAAAATCAGCTCATAATGAAACAATTACACATAAGAAAAAAGGACAGAAATTTATGCGCAAACTGGATTAGAAGTGTATTTATTAAAGAAGATATTTACTAGAAGATATACAAGTACATGTAAGGCCACAAAAACATTAGAAGAAGCAATTAGAATTAATGCAAGGTGCATGAAATTTTAAGACTAAATCAAATGCTATTAAAGGAATACAAGGAATACAAGGAGTACAAGTTCTTTTAGTCAAAATATTCAAAAGAAACCTATTTATCCTTTAAAATATTTACGAGAACCTGTATATTTCCCAACGCATACAACATACAACAACAAACATCAAACTGTCCAACAATTGCCAAATATCCCACCATTGCAATTTCCTGGACAAATAAATTCATTTCCTCGAAGAGGAATTCCAAATTTTTCTAAACCATATTCAAACAATCAACACATAAAATACCCACCTGCGCATTTGGAGCACCGAAAAATGTTTGGAAGGCAAATCAAAATACATGGCAACTTCCAAAACCAAACCCGATGTCAGAAGTATCAACAGCTATCGCAAAATCAATTAATTATACAACGAATAGAAGTAACTTCTTCAGAGCAACCAGCCCACCTAGAGTACATGTAGAAGAACTACATAATCACGAGTGAAACAAGAAAACGCGATATACAATGAAGAAAATGGAATGTGATATATCCCTGTGCGACATGAAGATTATTATAATGAAGAGAATTATAACGAAAATAATGAAGAAAATGTAGAAAAACAAAAGATCAGCGAAGTGGAAGAGACGAAAATTTTCAATTGCATGCTTCGCCAACGACTCAATAATATAAATTGAAGTGAATTACCGTATTTAATAATTGACCAATTAAATTATTAATCGGCACAGGTAATTCAATTTCTATGATAGCTCTCTATATAGTAAATTTTATCCGCATAATATAGTTAAAGAAAATGGAGAACTAAGAACGGCAAAAGGTAATATACTAATACTTTTCGGAATTAAAATTTCCAGGGTTCTTAAAAATGGTTAAGTTAAAATTTCATAAATTTTATGCCGGAATTTTAGGACTAGATGACTTAAGATCGATTGAATTTAATATCTATTCAAAGAAATAAGTTTTACTTAGACAAAATTATACAGTTCCTATGTATTTTAGAAGCCTAAATTATTTAAAATCCCCGGAAATACAGAACAATTATATACAGTGCCTGTAAACTATACAGAAGGTGATGTAATAATTGAAAATCAATTACAAAATTCATTAATAATTCCTGCATGTATTACGAAAGTAAGTAAAGGTGAAGCTTTAATAGAAAATCAAAATTGGTCCGAAAATGAACAATGAATTATGAAATATATTTGTTACACCACTAGAGCAGTATTATAGTTATAAATACGAAGTGGACTCAGAAAAAGAATTATTTAAATGAAATGGTATGGTACGTACAGAACATCTCAACACAGAAGAAAGATCGAAAGTACTTTTTTATTGTAAGAAATACATGGATATATTCAAGAAACCAAATGAACAATTAACATGTAATAGCGAAATTAAGCACGAAGTAAAGACAAAGTATGAAATACCGATATTGCAAAGGGCCAGAAGATTCCCATATATGCAAAAACAAGAAATAAACCAACACATTGAGGACAGCATCATAAAACCCAATCAAAATTCTTGGGAATCACCTGTACACATAGTGAATAAGAAATTAGACGCAATCGGTGTTAGAAAAACGAGAATGGTAATTGATTCCAGAGCAATAAATGAGAAAACGGTCGACGATAGATACCCAATACCGAATATAGAAGATGTATTGGACAAATTGGGAAGGTATCAATACTTTTTTACATTAGATCTCGCTTCAGGGTATCACCAGATTCAAATGAAGTCGGAATCGATACCGAAGACAGTATTCAATACCGAACAAGGACATTATAAATTTTTGCGATTGCCATTTGGACTGAAAAATGTGCCAGCGACATTTCAGCGCGTAATGGGTGATATATTTAATTTTAGATAATTTTTGTTTAGTTTACCTGGACGATATCATAGTATTTTCACCATCATTAGATGAACATATAAAGTATTTTAAATGCGTATTTGATAGATTGAGAAATGTAAATCTCAAATTACAAATTAATAAATGCGAGTTTCTACGTAAAGAAGCAGAATACTTAGGACATATTACACCTAATGATATTAAACCTAACCCACAAAAAATTGAAAGAATCACAAAATTTCCAATACCGAAAACAAAAAAGAGATAAAATATTTTCTTGGACTGTTAAAATTGTTCAAAATTTTATATAAGTCAAGAAAATTACCTGAGTTTAAACTGAATCAATTTGGAAATGCCAGAACAAATAAATTAAATTATTCAGCAAAATACGCCAAAATTATAATGTATAATTAATTAATCGTTACTTCAATGAGCGTTAACCTGGATCAAAAATCTAATGATTTAATAAAGCTGGTGATTCATAACCCATCGTCAATTTTCATAATTTAACTTTCTATTGACTTTTCTTTTTGATTTTAATCAAGTTTGTCGCTAGTATATTTATTATTATTTTTTTATATATTATTAATTGCGGCTTGAGAGCCATCTGTTTTTTTTATTGTTTCTTTCAATATACGAATCTTTTTCAATGTACTAAATACCTGAATGTTAGAATATTTAGTTAGATAATACTAAAAATTGTTGAATGTTAGTAATAGTGAAAATGTTAATTCAAGCTATTACATGATTGATAAATGACGCCCAATTACATATGTAGTTGAAAGGAGACTTCTTTGTAATATGTACACAATATTTTTCGCCATTTCATTTGTATTTTTCCATTTTATACTGTTTTCGACAAATCTTGGGTTTTTCGATTCTATATAAAATTTAAAATTAGTTGTTACACACTTGTGCTTCTTATTATCATATCTTAGATTATCAGGATTACTTTTACATAAAACTAAAGTCAAAATATTTTAAGCTGTAGCTAAATTTTATAGTAGGTTTTAAATAATAACAATAATGAATTTTTGCAACCGCGATGTGAAAAGGTGAATATGCTGTTCTAATTCTACGTATTACCTGATTATGTGTTTGCAAAACAAACTTTTTAATTTTACTAGCTTGCTTGCTCAGACGATCGTTGTTTTTAGGAAACCCGTTAAGATTAATGGTTCTGTCACTCGATAAAATAATCTCAATATTATATATGTTCTTTCATTCCATATGTTGACAAGAGTCTGGTATTAATGCAAAGAAAAGTCATACAAAAACTAAAACAAATTCATGAAGTAAAGATTGAAAAACCTAAAATATGTAAATACCTAATAATTAAACGTTGACCTCTTTTGATTAATACGTAAACACATATATAAGGTAAATACATATATCGAAACCTTGTAAGATGATTTATTTAGAGGCGAGTCAATTAATTTATATTACAATTATAATTTAAAAACTAATGTCTGATAACGAAAAATAAGTAAATGAAAAAAAACTTCATAAATGGTATGCAGAAATTTATTGATTTAATGTTCTTACGGTAGTACGGTCTCAGAAACACATAAAGTGAAAACAGCTTCGAATTACGACTATTTAGTATTTAATTTAAGTAAAGTTGAAATAAGAAAACAGCGTTATTCAAAATTGAATTGATTCGGCATTTACTTGATGAAGATCCATAATTAAGAATAGAAATAAAACTACGGTTTTAATCTTAACTTTTAATAATTACTCGTAAAACGACAATTGTTTCGCCAACACAGAAGTTTGTAACGTACTGTTTAGATGTAAACACCTGAGGAAGCCACTGTGTTGGCGAAACAATTGTCGTTTTACGAGTAATAATTAAAAGTGAAGATTAAAACCGTAGTTTTATTTCTATTCTTATTCAAAATTGTTACCTTTAACAGACATGCAACTTCTAAACTTCGTGGCCAGTCTTTATTCATTGGTATTGCTGTCTGCTGTCAATGTTTTTTCATAATATCTAATTTTTTACAAGGGTATACTCTTCCTATTGGTCCACAATTGATAGTTAAGTGAATTAGGACCTAGGTTATACGAAGACAAATTTTTAACAGCAATTAACTTCGATGTGTTTCGAAGGCATTCTTGTGTGGTTTTAGCTTTGTGCACAGGCGACGAGTCTTACCGAAACACCAAGTTTTAAAGATAGTAGTGTTTAGAGGTTTTACAGCAACTTTTAATATAATAATTTAGGCTTCAGTTTAAATTCCTTTTGACCTATCCATACTGTCGTAACTAAATTTTAAGCAATTGTGTAAGTTTTTCTCTTCCGTGAAGAGAATATTTTCGTGATTATTGTTGGTATAATTACAACAATCGTTTATATATCCCCCTAATTTCCTCGTTTCTTAGTAACATTATCTGTAAAGCGCTAATAAAATTGTCCCTAATAGAACGTGACATTGATTTGGTTAAAATCGTCTGTTTTTTTCTGTAATAGACAAGTCTTCATAACGTTTTATTACACTATAAATAACTACTTTCGAAATCTGGAATGGTTTTAATAAGAAAAATAATTTTTTCTCACTTGTAAAGAGAAATTAGGATGATGTGAATTTTATTGGGAAAATATTTATTTTTAATGACTAAACACATCTGAAATTTTACCTGATATGCAAGAAACTTGGAGTGCTAATGCTCCTTCTTAAACCGCCATATGTGGCGTAATACAAGTATCGAAGATGACATGCGACCAAGATCATCGAAAATTGCAATAACTTCGAACGTTTTCAATAAAATCAATAATATTGCTATGCGCCACGAAATTAGCATAAAAGAGATAATTAGTATCATGAGCATATCGAATAAACGCGAACGTCACATTTTACATGTAAAATTGGGCATATCCAAGCTGCCAGCAAGATGGCAGTCTCAAATACAGAATTTTGATAAAAATTGTAATAGAACGTTTAGCAAAAATTTTAAGCTACAATCACCGACACAAAATTCGATCCATGTACTAATTTGGTTACTTTTTCTTAGTTTTTAAATTTTGCTTATGTTTTTTTGTTGGTTTAAACGATAAAGCCAATAGTCGCAATGAATTTAAACCAATTTAGAAAATATGTAACCGGAATAACAAAAATAATGTAAAAAATGGAATAGTGATTAAATCAACAAAATGAATTTTTTCTTTGTAAATGATAAATAATGGGAATTAATAGCGTTTATTGCCTCCCTGTGCTTGAATTACGCTCCATTCTTCTTGGCATTTCTTCAACAAGGAGTCTAATGTCGTTTTGGTCACTGTTTTGCAATTCTTGGACTGTTGCCGCGCTTAGCTCTTGTGTGTTTCTTGTTGATGGAATTTGAGCTCGAAGTTTCCTTCCGACCATGTTCCACACATGTTCCATCGGATTTGGGTCTGGACTTCTTGCTGGCCAGATCATACGATGGATTCCAACTTCTTCAATATACTTCAAAATATCATTACAACTCGAGCAACGTGAAAGCGGGCATTATCATGCACTAGCATAAAATTGTCGTTAACAAATGGAGCAAAAAGCACCATATCTGATTCTAGGATACACCTAATGTATCTGTCTGCATTCAGAGCTCTTCCATCTACCACCAATAAATCCGTACGAGCTTCCATATTAATTCTCCCTCAAACCTTAACTGATTCACCGCCGAAACTAAGCTTTGAAACAATATTACGTTGAGCAAGCCTTTCACCAACTCGTCGCCATACTCTTTGACGTCTATCAGAAGAGCTGCGATTGAATCTCGACTCGTCTGTAAAAAAAGATATGGCTTCATTCCTCATTAACCCGGTTTTGAAGTTCACGATCAAAGCGCAATCGCTCTACACGATGTTCTCTAGTCAACTGTGGGCCGTGTGCGAGTCCTCTAGCAGTCCCATATTCCTGCAACCTTCTTCTTACTGTTTTTTAACTAACAGCTACACCACGCACCTCTTTTAAGTCGTTTCTGACACAAATTGCTGTAGTGTCTCTTTTTTCTCTGTTTCGAAACATTTCAACAAAGCGTAGTTGGCATTATATATATGACAGATAATAATATCCTTCGAATTTGTGGATGAAACGAAAAAAAGGAAAAAGGAAGAAAAAAGTATATGGATCGAATTTTGTGCCTGTGAGTATATTTAACAAGTACCAAACTAATTTTTGGCGGAGATTTGTTACGGTTGATGAAACTTGGCTTCATCACTATGTTCCCGAATCCAAACGGTCCTCTCAACAGTAGACATACTATTGAAGCCTTCCCTCAAAGACACTTCCATCGACGGGTAATGTAGAGGTTACGATTTCTTGGGATTTGAAGGAGACAATCTTCATAGACTATTTATCTTACAATGAATCACATCGATGTTATATCATTCTAGCCTACAAATTTAAGAGAGTGATTTCTAAAAAACGACCGGGTATAGCCCATAAAAAAATTCTCTTTCATCGCGACAACGCACCCTCTCACACCAGTCAAGTTGTTCGCGAAAAATTGGATTAGTTCGCCAAATCTAAGCCTAAATGACTTCAACTCAATTCCAAAACTCACACGTTTTTGGAAAGAAGTCTCTATCCGATAAAAAAATTATTGTAGCAATGAAGTAGTCTTTTGACAACCTTGAGAAAGTCACTGCAAAATGGCATCATGTCCTTACAACGTCGTTGGTCCAAGTTCGTTGAAATAAAAGGGCAATATGTTGAAGAATAATAAAGAACAATGCTTTAACTCATTTATTTTATTTCGAATCTCACCTTCCATCAAATTATCCTCGTATACTACATACAGTATATTATTTAATAAATGTTTTTACTTAATAATATGTAGTAATTATAATTCGAGTTGTTATACGGCCTACATTTTTGTGTATATAGATCATTGTCTATGATTTGAAGACACAATTACAGTTTTTAATTACATGTTATTATTAAAAGTTATATGCTCAATAATTCTGGATTAGGTATTTATTGATTTTATTTTTCGTTTTAATGTATGTCTTATAAAAACATATACTGAAAGTTGTCGTTCTATTTTTAACTTCACCTTTTGCCACTAATATTTCAAGAGACATTGCCCTCTTAAAATTGCACTTACTTTGATATTTTTCTTGGCCTTTTCTTTGTGTACCTTTATTTAATTCTCACTACCAGAAACTGTAGTGTATGTACATTTTTTTGTCTTGTATTAATTGTACAAACATGCACAAGCGCATATTTGAGATATAGATGTACATTTATCATAACAAAATTCACAGTATATGTATAATATACTATAGATTTAAACGAAAGTTTAGATAATTATTTCTTGACCTTTCTACAATATAGTTGATTTAGATATTCGGCGATTGAAGGTCTGTTTTACATTAATATGTATAAATTTAAAATAAGCTCTTACATGTTTCGGTAACTATTACCTTTATCAAAGAATTATAAATCATAGATATTAATGCCAAAGTTATATAAGTGATGTAGTCATGGTGAGAGATACAAATTCATAAATACATTAAATTCAATCATGTCATGATTGTCATGAATTATTATTAATTTAATTGAATGTATTTATGAATTTGTATCTTACATCACTTATATAACTTTGACATTAATATCTGTCATTTATAATTCTTTGATAAAGGTAATACTTACCGAAATATGTAAGACCTTATTTTAAATATATACATACTAATGTAAAACCGACCTTCAATCGCCGAATATCTAAATAATATCTAAATCTATGTGTATATATATATATATATATATATATATATATATATATAGTAAACCTAATCAGTAGGCGATTAAAGGTCTGTATATTAATCGCCTACTGATTAGGTTTACCATATCATACCAAGGTCACGAAGTTATTATATATATATATATATATATATATATATATATATATATATATATCAGTGCAATTTTATCTTAAACAGATACCTACCATGACTAATATTCAATGTTCGTGTCATTTAGTCAATATTTGCTACTTTTCTTATTTATCATTATCTCGCAGTTTTTTTAAATTTTTCTGTATAAAATGCCAGTCAGTCTGAATAAATCTATATGAAAATTGTCTGCACGGTCAGGTTAACTAAAAATAATTTATAAAAGACAGTTTGTAGGTATATCACATGGAAGTAGTAGCGTATTTAGAATTTAAGTTTGGGAAGGGCTTATGTTGTGAGACCTTAATTTCAGAGCATGAGATGGTTTGGGGGGGGGGGGGGTCTGTTTTGCTTGGAGTCTCTCCCCTGAATACGTGACTTTGTGAAACAGTGCATAGAGTTTTCCTAAAACATTTTTACATGCATTCGCGATCTTCAGCTTGGAATAAATTATTTCAATGGCTCAATGAGATTGTTCCACACCATATACATCACAAGACGATATAGACACTTATATCTAGAGACCGGACGCATCAGGCCGAAATTACGATGGACCATATAAATAGTCTATAACATCGCTAAGTACAACACGCAGTTGTTGAATAGTACTATTCATTCGGTTAACCCCACATCTGTTTTTTGACGCAATTACTTCAATATTACAGTTGAATTCTTTTCTTCATGGGCGTAGATGGAAGCGTGAGGAGTTTTTATAATATAATTTATTTATTAGTTAATATTTCGTAAGATAAATGAAGTATGCTGAGTTAGTTTTTTTTTCATTGTTTTAACTGTTAATTACATACTTCGTAATTTCTGTAATAGATCCTGTTTAATATCGTTTCATCGAATCTACTTCCCCCAATTATTTTGAAGTAAGTGCCAGTGAATTTCGTTAAGTTTCAATTACTTGCGCCTACATTTTTAATTTTCATTTGTTTAGATCTAGAACATTGTTTAAGTTACTTTTTCAGATATGATATGGAACAACATCGAGAATGACATCGTTAAACAATGGCGAGCTGGATTAAGGGTCAAACTGATTGTATGTCCATTGCCAGTGATTCCAAAATTTACTGCAGCGTCTGTAAAACATCGTTAAAAAATTCCAAGAAATCGCACGTAAAACATCACTTAACATCAGAAACAGATACACAGAAATTAGTCTTGCTGGAATCTGACAATTTTAACGAAGAACTTTGTTGTTAAAAATCCCACCTTCAAAACATTTCGCCAAAAATATACTGGTTGAAATGTCCCTGATGAGTCCACCTTACGCAAATATTATGTTCCTAATTGCTACACCAAAGCAGTAGAACGCATTAGAAGCCATCTTTCAAATCAGTACCTATCGATAAGTGCCGACGAAACTGTTAATATATTAGGACGCTGTGTGGTAAATGTTGTAGCTGGTGTACTGCATCCAACTATTTCACATAAAGCATATGTAATAGCAACAAAAGTTATAAATATAGTTGAAGCGGAAACAGTAGCTAAAACCATTTACAAAAATATGCACCAAAGTCATTCGGATGACAGGTACAAAGAAAAAATACTCTTATTTGTTAGTGACAGTGCTGCATATATGTTAAACACAGGCAGACTATTAAAGGAAACATATCCTAATATGCTGCATATTACTTGTGTAGCGCATGCTCTCCACAGAATCTGTGAATATATCAGAGACACCTTTCCGGAAGTTGATAGACTTGTATCCACTTTTTAAGAAGTTTTCAGAAAAGCACCATTGAGAGTAGCTCTTTACAAGGAAAAACTTCCATCTTTGTCACTGCCTCCCTCTCCAGTAATAACTAAATGGGGAACATGTTTGGAAGCTACTAGTTTTGATGCAGAGAATTTCGATAGTTTACAAAATATCGCTACATGATTAAATGATGATGCTCGAAGTATTTCTGAGCGCATGGAACTAATATAAATTTCAAATTAAAAAAAGCAGTTGTACTTTTTTCAGAAACACTTTGGAAATTTGCAAAACTAATCACTTATTTCGAAAATCGAAATCTCAAATTAAATGATGGATTAACCACATTAGATGTGGCTATTAATAATTTGAATAATATTACAAGTGGCTTCAGATGTGGCCTTCGGCAAGAGTTACACGTAGTTTTTAATAGAAATCCAGATTTAATAACATGTATGGGGACAATGCCTCAAGATCTAACTGCTAAATACGCTGAAAAGAATATTTCCAGGATGCAAAGGACGTTTTCTGTCACAAAGATGTATTTGATTCAAAGAGAACAAATTTTACAGAAGAGAACCTTGAGAAAGTATTGCTAGTTAATATTAATTCTCCTTTACTCAATTTGAACTACAAAATGAACAAATAAAAATGTATTTTGCATTTTATAGATCACTACCCGTTTGCTTTCCAAATATATAAATAAAATTAAAAACTCTTTAAAAATACAAATTTTCAATAGTACGCCCGTGAGCGATGAATCATGGGCCTCTTGTGTCCGGTACCTACTTATATTCGACCCAATATTCTCTTGTTCTTCAGATTTTATTCCGTTAGCGACTACGATGGCGATTCGTAAAGTAAGTTGGTTATTAAAAACAAAACATGAAGAGGTTTTCATTATATACAATTTATAGCTATTACTTTCAGATATTGTTCTGCATAGTTGCTATTAAAATTGAGATATTTGTCCCAGCGATGAACCGGTCTTTTAGTGTCCTCTTCATAAAACTCTGCTGGCTGTGAATTAAGCCATTACCCACAAGTTCTTTCGTTACAACAGTTGGTCTTTCACTCCGTTCTTCATCATGGACATTAGTTCGATCATGCATACTGTCACTAACTACATTTTCACCAAAAACAGAACAAAGTTCACGATGAATCTCAGCAGCCTTAATGTTCTTTGCATACAAAAATCGGATAACAGCACGTAATTTACAGTCGACGGGATTTTCAATTGCGACAGCTACTTTAAACGACCAAAATAGCACGAAAGAATGTCCGAGGCATTCTCTTACTAGCACTGCCAAACTCACACTGAACCATACTACACCGCAGCTTTGTGATCACGCCGATATTCCTACTCTTCTGTTCACTAGGCGGAAATGGATCTTACTTTACGAAACGCTCTCGTATTCAAAAAACAAATTAGATCTAGTCTGGACAATTTAGAAGAATTCTATAGTAGAAGAAGTAAAGAATAATAGTATGAATAAACATCTTAATTTGTGTTTAAAGAATGAATGTCGTCATTTTGAACACTGCTCATAATAATTAAACTTACTGTTCGAAAAAATGTGACTTTTGACTTCTCCAAATGACTTCTTTGGGACTGTTTTTTTCGGGTGATCGATATTCTGTACTTAAGTGTTTTCTTTTTGGATTAAATTAGAAGCGTTTCGTTTCGTCACTAATTATAATGCATGTAATTCAAGTTCCGGTCGCTATTTGCATATTAACGATATTTCGCAATGCTGAATTCAAAGCCATTGTTTGTTGTTTATCAAATGATTTGGAACAAACTTCCCGCTCACCATTCTTGGGGTCCACAAATTCGATGGTAATTTTTCGATCAATGATTATAACAGTATATTATACATGTACATACATATATAACTATCTGTAAAAGACGTCGAATGGATGGCAGGTATGTCCTTTAAACTATAACACAAATGCCTGTAATATTAATGTATCCTCTAATTAGTCATCCCTGCATCATATTTACTCTATCTACCAGCTGACCGTAAAATTAATTACACAGATGTAAATTAAAACTCGATACACAAAAATTAATTTTGTCTTGTGAAAAGTATTGTATACAAATGTAAGGTTATGCCTAACGTCCACAATCAAGATAGACACCATCTTTTAAATGCATGCATGAAGTACTTTCTGTAAATACACCTAATCGTACTAATATACATTAATTAACCAAGACTTTAAATCATGCACAATTTTTTGTGAATATCGTAAAGGCAAAGCATCGCTTCGTTTATACCGGGCATCTGCCAACATGTGTCTCAAAATTTGGAGTCTGGTTCTACTTTTCAAAACTGGTAAGAAACGCTTAATAAACTATGCCCGGAAACCAACGCCGCTCGGGATGTATTGACTTTTACTTAAAGAAAATACATTTTGTAATTAAGTATAATTTATTTAAGCTAAATAATGTAGGCTGCTTTTAATATTGCAAAACTGAAAATTTACTTAATATTGCAAAAGATGTTCGAAGCAGCCAATGGAGAACAGTTGGCTGTTATGCAAGCATTAGCACGACGCATTATTGATTGTCTTACCTGTTCAAAGGTATCTGCATTGTTTGGCAAGGAGGGGTTGGATGGTAGTGGGAGAGCTCTTTCATGTTGTAACGTTCTCAGTGCCTTATTAGTATATAAAGTTATATCGTAATTGCATGAGTAGTGTTTGAACTATCATCGACCAAGTAACTCAATCGGGAAGAAAGTGTTGAAATATGTAGAAAATTTAGTATCGCGCCGTTATAAAGTTCCTTATGAAGCAAGAAAAGTCTGTTCAAACTATACTGAAAGAGACGTCATCAGCATACGGAAATGCTTATCCATGAAAACCTGTGATTTATAAGTGACAGTCTCTTTAAGGAGGGTAGGGAATCACTGGAAGATTACTGACGTCCGGGATGGCCTAAAGAAGTGACAACTCCAGAACTTATTCAAAAAGTTGAAAAATTAATAAGAGAAAATCAGCTAATTATTGGAGTATCCGATACAACAATTTCTAAAATTCTTCATGATCATCTTAGTATGACTAAGGTCAGCGCAGGATAGGTGGCGAGAATGTCTCACGCGGCCGTAAAACCAACAGCGAGTGGAATTTCCCGTGCGTTTTTTGACCTCTGTTGGAAGATCTGAAAAGTATATTAGGGTTGCAGGTGAAAAAGTAAAATAATTTTAATTTTCTCTCGTTTTCCCTCATTCTGTGAACTTGAAAACACTTGCTCCTGTATTTTAAAAGCGGTTCTCTTTGCATCATATATCAATGACTAATGAAGTTATAAATAAGAAAAGAAGCTCGAATTTGAATCCAAGGAAATTACCAAGGTTAACGTCTTTGTCTGCGTGTCTGTTACTTCTATTTTCGATGGAGTGGGAAGAGAGGTCAGATTAGTGTACGAGAATAACATTTCGTCGAAGCCTGTTTAAGAAAATAACTCTCTTATAGCATTTTGTAGGTTGTGCAATATGTCAAATAAAAGATATTTGTTTTTTGTTATAATATGTGTAATGCGATGTGAGTCGTGCAATGACATCGCCCGTCGTGCAAAGTCAACACGCCCTAGAGCCTTCTAGAAAAACTTCGATACCGTAATGGATGATGTCACCACACGTGTACATCCGAGAACTTTTCCGAACAGAAAATTTGAGGAAAACGGATGTACTATAAATGGCAATCGACAGAGAGAAGAGTTTATTCAAGCTGAAATCACGGCTGAGTTAAAGGTGAAATAAATACTATTACGAGATAGGCAAGTAATTTACAATGGTGATCAGGTGTTAGAGTTTAATAAATAATGGACTAAGTGGACAATTGACTGATAATTAAATATTCGTTTAAATAAATATACAGTGCGGACAGCCGTTTATTCTAAATATCACGATGGAAAATAAAGTGAAACTCTCCGATTTGAAAGTGACTGACCTGCAACTAGAATTAGAGGAGAGGGATGAAGATACGTCCGGTAAAAAGGCAATCTTCCAGCAACGACTTCGAGATGTGTTCACCATATAAGGCGAGGGTCCAGAGAATTATTTCTTCCAAGCTCCAAATGGGAACGCTGGCGCGGATTCGCTGTTAACTCGAATGAAACAAATGGAATAGAAGAGTCTGGGAAGTGTGAAAACTTTTGAACAGCGACTAATAGAGAATGCGCAAACTCAAATGATTCAAATGGAGCCACCAAGCGACCAACCTTTGATGGAAAACGTCATGGGCGACTTATCTTACGCAATTCGAAGCAGCGGTAGAAGCAAACGTATGGCCATCTGTCGAGAATGTCTCTAATCATAGCATTGAGGGGTCATCCCGATGACATTTTGCAGACATTACCCTGAGGAACGCAAAGATTACACCAGGTACACCATACCCAACTGAAGAATCGATCACAGAAGAAAGGCAAGAATCTTCAGGAATTTGTGTCAAATATTATCCGTCAGTTTCAACTTGCATATCCAATGGGCTAGATAATTTTATAGAACACCTGGCCGTTCAGACATTTATAGATGGTCTCTGGGATAGTGGTTAGTCGGCTCCTAAATAAGATCAGACCGAATAAAAGAGCACGGAGATGTTGGAATTGTGGAGCAATCGGTCACATTCGAAGCAAATGTGGTAAGGTGGACAAGAAAGCATCGACTGAGCAACAGGAAAACTAAATCGGGTCGATAAGCCGGGGCAATTATCGATCCAGCATCAGGAAGCCCCAAGAATGCTTGCCCAATTCGCATCTTTGCAACATCAAACCAATGGCTCGTATGTGGACACTATTATGTGAGGAAGGACCTATGTTTGGTTGCTAGATATTGGATCGACGAAAACCAGCGTGCGACCTGATTTAGTTACCAGAAAGACATCAACTGGAGAAGTAGCTTCTGTGGCAGGCGAAGTGGATGTCGACTTTATTATAGGACCAACATCAATTCGAAGTTGCGTTCTGGGGGCCGACATAGAGGAAGAAATAATCTTGGGATTGGTCATTATGAACACCTATGTCTTCCAGTTAGATTTGAAAGGAGGGACTTTAAAAATAAATAATGAAGAATTGGTTCTTCATGAGAAAAATATTGGGCCTGTAAGAATAATTACAGCAGATAATGTTCTAGATAATGTTCTGGATGCAAGAAGTGATACATTTTTGACGGCTTGTATGGATGGTGATAATCTTGAAGGAAATGTCATAATGTTGGAACCAAAGGCTTGTGATGATAAGGTAAGACGAGGGATAGCGGTACCTATAATGGTAATGAATGTAAACTATTGCTCTGTTACATTAAAGAATGGTACCATTCTGGAATGGCGTTCGCCAGTCTTGGCCGCCCTTCATCGTGTAGAGACAAAGAAAAAAACATGGGGCCTCCTCAGAAATTTTCCAGGATAGCCGACTCAGCTTGTCAAAGGTTAAGCAGGAAAGAACAAACCCATGTTAAAGATCTAATAAAATAATGTGATGTCTTTTAAACTGAAAGTGGCACGAAAGGAAGAACCAATATCGTCATGTATAAAATAAATACCGGCGATGCAGTTCTAATACCACAAGGACCGTGAAGGCTACCACTGGCAAAACGTAAGGAAGCCGAGCAAATTATACAAGTTATGGAAAGCCAGGAGGTCACTGAACCTTTAAATAGTCTATGGGCTTCAACGGTGGGCCTTGTAAAGAAGAAAGATAGATCTATCAGATAGTGTGACCAAAAATACAATACAGTAGAGCGGTTATTGGCAAGTAGGAATGGGCAACGACAAAGAGAAGACTGCCTTTAGTTTAGGTACGGGGCTTTGGAAGTTCACAGTCATGCCATTCGGATTATGTAACGCCCCATACTTGTTTGGTATATTTTGATGATGTGATTGTGGTAGGGAAGATCTTTCAATATCACATGAAGAATTTGGAATTGGTATTCCGGAAGTTGCGAGATGCCAATCTGAGATTAAGTCTAAAGAAATGTAATATTTTCCACAAAGAGGTAAATTAACTTGGACATGTAGTTTCCGGAAAATGAGTTGCTGTGGATCCGGAAAAAGTGGGAACTATGGAAAAATGGCCTGTACCCAAAGACAAACATGAACTAAGAAGATTTTTGCGATTATGCACGTACTATCGACGCTATGTTCCTGGATTCGCTAACATTGAGAAACCGCTAACCCGTCTAACAGAAAGCCGAACATTCACTTGGATCAACGAATGCCAAGCTTCCCTTGAGTTGTTAAAAGGGACTTTGATAAGTGCGCCTGTTTTGAGCTATCCATTGTCATCTGGAATGTTCGTTCTGGATACATAAACTAGTAACGTTAGGATGGGCGGTGTGCTCTCTCACATCCAAGATGAGCATTTTTACAAGTATCTGTCCCGGATCCATACTGATCATACTGATCGCTTTGAAGTGGCTCTTGCAGTTTAAGAATCCCGAGGGTCAAGAAGCTATATGTATTGAGAGGCTTCAGGAGTATGTCTTCGACATCGAATATAGAGCGCGCCTCAAGCATGGAAATGCTGATGTTCTTTTCAGAAGGCCCTCTCCAGAAGACTGTCGACATTACAGCCGAATCAAAGACAAATCGGCCAACGTTATTTGAACCATCGTGGTTGATGATCAATGGCAACCTAACAATTTGCGCGCAGATCAAGAAGCTGATCCTGATCTTGTAGACTTAAGGGCTTGGAAGAGAAATTGGCAAAGACCAACCTGGCAAGAAATCACTCTTCGTTCACTCGAATGGAAGTCATACTGGGCACAATGGGATTCCTTGATGATGGAAGATGATCTCCTAAGACGTGAAGTTGAAAATCACGATGGAGGCGAACGAAAAATGTAAACGATGGTACCCAAGAAAAGGAGACCAGAGATATTGCGAGAACTCCACAATGGTGCTTCTGGAGGGCATAATACATTGGAGCTGAAGTCACGGCCGAGTTAAATGTGAAATAAATACTGTTATTATTTACTAAATGTTATTTAGTGTGTTTTATTATTAATATAGTATTTTTAGTTAGCGTTAGTTTTATTTGAAACGAACCAGAAAGACAAATATTTTTACAGTAATAATAAAAGAAAATGATGACCTTAGAAAATATTAAGCTTCCAGGAATACAGTAACTTCCTGAAACATTATACCCGAAAATACAAATCGGCAACTATTGAAGATATAGTGATAAAGTGGGTGTAATAGTATATGTATAGTATATATTAATGAATGCTGATATGAAGAAGATAAGGAAACACTGTTTTTAAATTACTTGAAAAAGTAATGAATAAAAAAATAAGAACAGAACAAATTTAAAATTGTAGTTTTATGTTCACGAATATAAATTTGAAAGGTCAGTCACATTTCATTTGGAATTTCTTTGCATAATAGAAGTGTTTATAGAAACTGTTCGTATATATGTACATATACAATATTTGCATTAAAATCTAAAAAAAAAATCAATAGAGTAATATTTAAATTTCATGTGAGAAATTGTAGATTGTTGTTTTTTTAAAACATTTTATTATGTTTACTAGAGAATGTAAATTAACTGTGAATTGGTGGACAAGCATTTTGTAATATTTACATATAAAAACGATGTAATCAGGAATACGTATAAGACCTTTTCAACAATACAGCTGTTCGAAATATAATAAAATAAGAGATGAACGCTGTATTTTATTTTTAAATTTATAATTTTTAAAAACAAAAAATAAGAACTACTGAAACAGAAAGGCAAAAATCTATTAAAATAAATTTTATTGCAAGTTCAGGACAATGGATTCCGCACGGTCATTTTTTAGTTAATTATAAGAATTCTCAGAACTAGCGAATGTTTGATTAAATGTGCAATAGATTCGCAAGAATTACACGACAATGTGTATATTAAGTTATAATATTAAGCTTTAAGCGACTAATATTTATTCGAAATAAATTTGCATTTTTATAGAAACAAATATATCTTATACAATAGAAGTACAATAAAAAAAACAACAAATGGAATAAAAGGTTGTTGCATATGAAATATCGGATTTGATAAATAAGAATTTTAACTGTTTCGTTTCTGAAAACAATTTTTTATTAATTTCTACGTGCTTAAATAGAATAACTTAAGTTGTTGTTGTTTTGCGACACGTGGGGCCTAGCATTATCATGTAATAGAATAGGCTTATAAGACCTGGACACTATCTTTATCATTTATGTTGTATTTGTTGAATACCTATACACCCATTGATTGCGAAGGAATGATCGATTATACCATCTTTACTCCACCAAACTGTTTGTGATCAGAATTTTCTGTTGATAAAGCTTTGTCGATACCATAAAACTGGTTAAAATTTAATCTGTTCGTCACTTCTTTCGAAGTTTGACTTAGATTTTCTGCCACTAAAGTCTTGGAAACATTACTTACGATCAACGTTTTGGGTACAAGTGACTCAACTTCACTACGGAACTTTTCGAATAAATGTCGCACAGTTCATTTGTATGCGTTAGACTTACAATAAATTTTGTTTATATTATGAGTTACGGCCGTCACCATATTTCCAGTTTAAATCCATATCGTATTATTATTTGTTATTAGAAAAAATATATGTTAATGAGTGAATACTTTGAGAATTGAGAGAATTGATGTGAGCTGATGCCAACTGATTTATTCATTTGGAAATTTTAAATTTTAGCAGAAATATTCACGGTATTGTTCAGTATTTCTGACTGAAAGGAAAACCAACATTTCGGAAGGATTGCTGTGATTATATAACTCATTTGAAATTGAGCCAATGGCAATTGCAAATTTTACATAGTTACCATGTATTGATAAGTGAATCTACTATTGACGACGTGATATAACCGTTTTGGTGTTTCGCTTCCTCCAACAATATGAATTTTGTCATGGTAACAAGTGTTTTGAAGTTTGTTGATAAACGTCAAAAATATATTCAGCAATTTTCATAAGGTTTTTTTAAATTTTTTCGACATGGAACGCTTTGGTATAAGCTCGGGGACCGAAATAGATAAAGAAATTGAAGATTTGACACCGCCAAATACCGTTAAAACACATAAATATGTTTGGAAACAGTTCACCGAATTTTGTGAACAGCGAAATTATAAACTTTGTGCTCAAACTTCTGACGAACAATTAGCAAGTATTTTGAAAGATTGGGCATTCAACATGAAACGTGCAGACGGCACCGAATACAAACAAGGTACCGTGAAAACAATTTGGAATATTTCCGCTAAACTTGTCCAGAAAAAGTTTTATGAAGAGTTTAATCGAGAAGCAAATCCATACAGAGGCGTAATTTTTGAAGATGCAAGAAAGGCGCGGGCAGCTAAAAGGAAGAAGTTACAAGCAATTCCTGAAAAAAGAAAAACAAGTTCTGTCGCCCTTAAAGCGGAAGAAATTAGCAAAATTGTGTCATTTTTTTACAAAAATACGCCAGACGGTTTACAAAAAAATTCTTTCAAATTTGTTCTGTGGAACTGGCGTGGCGTGGAAATGAAGCAGTCTTTTTTTTGCTTAATTGACTATTTCAAAGCAGAATGCGACAGTTATGGTCAACCCACAGGAGGTATTGAGTACAATACCATATTTTCAAAGACAGCACAAGGTGGCGAAAAACACACAGCTGAATCTAAATGGTTGACACTGACTAAAAATTGTGAAGTGTCCAGTACGTCTGTTGAAGAAAATGTTAAGCAAAAGAACACCAAACATTAAAACCAATCATCTATTTTTAACACCTAATCCTGATTGGCAGAAAAATAAAATATGGTATAAAAACTGCCCTGTATGCCTTAATCAATTAAGTAAATGGACACGTTCAGCGGCAGAAAGTATAGGACTTGATACAAAGAAGCAAAAAATATCTAATCATTCCAATCGCTCTTCCGCTGTTAACATCTTGACACAATCTGGTGCAAACTTACAAGAAATTATTAAGATAACAGGCCACTCATGATCTGAATCTCTGAAGCCGTATCTAAAGCTTACTAATGAACACCATAGCAAGATACTTGAAAAAATTAGAAATAAACAAGATTCTGCCAACTCTACCATCACCAGCACCTCAAATTAAACTTCTAAAGATAATACAACAAATATTTATTATATTAATTGTACTTTGAACCATTTTAACCATTATAACATTATTTCAACCAATAAAAAAATTTCGTTAGGTAATTCTTTATATAATCGTAACGAATATCACTCGAGCAAACGAAAATAATCCATTATATAACCTCTTCACTCGACGTATATCCTTAAAATACCACCCGAGCTACGCTCTCGTGGTGTATCGTAGAATACGTCTCGTGACTCGGATATATAATCGATTATTTTCTATGCTCTTGTGATATAACTGATAATACAATTTTCAGGGGGTTTTTAATTTTGGGGTTCGTTTCGCAATTGGTTCACAATATTTTGGATTTATATTCGATATAATTACATCTTTCCGTTTTTCAAACGATGTCTCCTTATTTCAAGGACACCAATATACAGGGTGATTCTTAATATATGCGACAAACTCTAGGAGCTGATTCCTGGGGTTATTTTGATCATAAAAGTTCATAAGAACATATGTCCAAAACCGCTTAGTTCAGAAGTTATACAATGTTTAATAGAAAGTTAAAATAATAAATGGTTTTATTATAAATTAACAAAATAATTAGTGAAACAAAATTAACTTATAGTAACTGTTGAAAATGACCGCCCCCAACTACACTACAAGCTGCTATCCTCCGTCGTATTGACTGGCGAGTCCGTTCGAAAATACCAGGGGTATTTCAAATTGTTTCAAAAGCTGCTATAATACGATTTCTTAGTTCATCGACATTTTTCATGGGAGTCGTGTCAACTAATGATTTAAGGTGGCCCCAGAGAAAAAAGTCCAATGAATTTAAGTCTGGAGACCGAGGAGGCCACGGTTGTGGACCTCCCCGTCCTATCCACCGATTTGGATACGTACTGTCCAGAAACTCGCGAGCAAATAAACTAAAATGCGCTGGAGCACCGTCATGCATAAAATACATTTGTAATCTTAACTGCAACGGAACTTCTTCCAGCAGTAGTGGTAGCTCCTCTTCAAGAAAATTGCGCTATACCTCGCCATTTAACCGCATCGGTAAAAAATGTGGACCTAACAAGTGATCTGCAACAATTCCGGCCCACACATTTACAGAGAATTGATGCTGATGACGGGCATTCATTATTTCTCGCGGATTTTCTTCGGCCCATATGTGATTATTATGAAAATTAATAATCGCGTTTCTAGAGAAAGTAGCCTCGTCGGTGAAGAATATTTGAACCAAATGGTTAGGATTTTGTACGACTTCGTGTTGCATCCATTGACAAAAAGCTAATCTTTGTGGAAAATCTGCTGGCAATAGAGCCTGCACCCGTTGAATGTGATATGGATACAACAGTTGATCTTTCAATATTCTCCAAACTGTGGCCTGACTAATGTTTAAATCAAACTCAATTTTTCTGGTGCTTGTTGTCGGATGTTCCTCAATTTCATTTAATACCATTTCTTCAATTTGTGGAGTTCTCACTGTAGATGGGGGCCCGCTATCAGTCGTCCGTTTTTTAAAACTTCCCGTTTCACTAATACGTTGATGAAGACGGGCAAACATGGAATGATGCGGTATGATACGGTTCGGGTATCGTTCTGCATAAAGACGTCTAGCAGCACGCGCATTTCCATTGGCAAGACCGTAAACGAAATTCATATCACACATCTCAGCATTCGTATAATTCATTTTAGAAAACAGAAACTGGCAATAAACTGAATGAATACTCTGATACTATTAACAAATATTGAAATAACAAATAAACAATTCGTAAATACCGTACATAATCACAACACGTGCTTCTTGAGCAACTGGTAAACACCAACTGATTAACTGGTAAACACCAACTGATTAGCATCGACAACGCGAACACTACGCATATTAGAGAAACAGGCACAGACTTGTTTACGAGCTTGTATTACAGTTGGAAGCGGTCATTTTCAACATTTACTATAAGTTAATTTTGTTTTACTAATTATTTTGTTAATTTATAATAAAACCATTTATTATTTTAACTTTCTATTAAACATTGTATAACTTCTGAACTAAGCGGTTTTGGACATATGTTCTTATGAACTTTTATGATCAAAATAACCCCAGGAATCAGCTGCTAAAGTTTGTCGCATATATTAAGAATCACCCTGTATATATATATATATATATATTTATTTCAAGTATGATTTTCTTACACTCTAAATAAATAAATGTAAAATAGAATCTAATGAACATACTCGTTTTTGTTAGATTTTCAGAAGTTTTGATTTAGTTTTGCCATTAATTTTGATGAAGAAATTTCGTGGCCATATGAAAGCAATTTTTTTAATTGTAATCTTAAATAATAATAAGAAAGTGTAATAGATATTAGGTAGAACATCCGTCGGTTGAAAATCAAAAACATGACCGTGTTCAGTACGTAAGGGACGTCCTTAAAACTTCTCGTAGAAATAAGAATTTCGTAAGTTATATTGTTGCGGAGGTCAAAACTTGGTGTTTTTGCTATGATCCTACAACTAAACGCGGTGGAAATCAAATTCATCAAAGGATAGATTTTTGTAAAGTTTGTTTGCAGAAATCTAAAGTAAAGAAAATTGGTGAGTTGTCTCAGATTGTAGTACCAACGCAATAAATTAAGCGACAATTGCATGTGAGATGAGATTTGAATAATTATCAATTCTCACATGCAATAAGTTCAATGTGTCAGTTCATAAGGCTAAATCATGAAGGTTTGGCTCGAAAACAAGTGTCTGTACTAAATGCGGCTCTTCATTATTTTCGTTATTTCGAATATTTCCGTTAAAGGAGACTCTTTCCCGATATTAAAGACATCCATAAGACTATGGCATCGACTCTTTGGGACAGACTACAATATAAGATATGCAGTGGTTATTCAAGGCATTGCTTGATCGTGCTACTCGTTGTACCGATTTAGAAGGATTGCTCTTTGAAGAAAATATATGTACTATTTAATTAACTTATTTTCATTTTTGCCAGAAAATTCCCATTACTTCTCGAAAAATTTCCCTTTTTATGTTTGAACAAGCTTCTAACTGAAATTGTATTATAATTACGGCCAAAGAATTAAGAAATTCCTTCTAATATAATAATAACAGTAATAAAGGTCTTTATTTGGAAGAGTCTAGCTAAGCTGTTCTACACTACCACTAGATACATAAACTTGATACAAATCAGCTAGCTGATAAATAGTATTTAACTTAAACTAACATGTATGCTTCATATTACAAAGATAATAACACATACAAAAAACAGGAAGCAGAAAGGAGAAGAGATAACAGAATCTGTAGTAGTATTTACAAATATATGCAGTCAATCACTGTATACATATATATATAATATTGAAGGAATTTCGTATTTTCTTGGCCGTGGTTATATACCAGATAAAGAATAAGTGTTTCTTGGGAATGGGGGCCAGGTAATAAAAACAATATTTAATTTTGTTTTACATTTCGGTTCTATATATATAGAGCCTTTTTCACAACTGAAATATTTATTTAAATTTTTAGAAAGGTGAAAGTAGAATTACATTAAATATAATATTGGAAATGTCTGTTTATTATCGTTTTTTGACGGGTGGTATGTAGGTAGTGTCCCACATGTGGGGGGTTATTTTAATCTATTCTCGGGCATGTGTTTTTTTAAATTCATTTTTGTTTGCTTATATTATGAGTATACATATACAGTATATATATATATATATATATATATATATATATATAATGAACTTCATGTGTATGAGAATTAATAATTATTAAATCTCATTTTACATGCGATTGTCGCTATAATTTGTTGCATTTAATTCTACAATTCGGCAAATCACTTTTGCCCTAGATTGTAGACGCAACAAGCCGCGACATCAACTGTACAAGTTGTCAGTACAAATGAAAAATTTTGTGAAAAACTTATCTGCGCGGAATGTGCATATATCGATATTTCACTGTTTAAAAAAAAAAAAAAAAAAAAACATTCGAACATTGTTTTGTCTATGAACAAATTCCAAGAATGCCTTTTTTTCCTGTCTGACTACAAAGGTTGTATAATTTCTAATTTCTTTGTAGTAAGTCCAGTCCGCCTGAGAACGCGACGATATATATAGTAGATTTAGATAGTCAACGATTTAAGGTCTGTTTTACATTAATATGTAATATAACATGTTTCGTTGCATGCCGACACATGTAAGAGATTATTTTAAATATATACATATTAAAGTAAACCAGACCTTCAATCGCCGACTATCTAAATCTATTATAATATACAAAGGTCAAGAAATAATTATCTTTATATATATATATATATATATATATATATATATATATATATATATATAGTGTTTAGATAATTTCTTAGCCGTTCATTAAATATAACATTTGATAAATTATTGGAGTTTTTCGGCTTTTTTTATATGAAATATTTACAAATATTAAATTAGAATGTATGTAATTGCAGAGTAATATATATATACCAGGATATTCAGTTTGGTATTCGCCCACCTGTAACTTTTTTACCTTTAGAAAAAAGTATAATAAACCATATATATTCGTAAATCCGATGGTAAAACCTATCGGATAGGATGATCAATTTATCTATACGATGACATCTGTCAAAAAAGTTACTGTCAACTTTTTTTGCAACATTTAAAGGTATTTTATTTCTAATTCCAAATATGTATCACACTCTTTACTTTTGGATAGAGTAACAGAATTAATCAATAAAATCGTGGAGATATTATAAGTTCTAGGAAAAAAATATTTACCCATGAAAATAATTTCAATTCACTTTTAACTGTCAACAACAAATATCACGGCGCGTCGCTTAGTTATAATTTCTTTAAAAAATGGCTTTGTATTCAAACTAAGAGAAGTTAGATATGATTTTAATCTATGGGGAATGCCAAAAAAATAGTAAGGTCGCTAGACGAATATACCAACAACGGTATCCAGAGAGATCATTGCCATCTGACAAATTATTTGCAAAACTAGCAAGAAATTTGGGTGCATTTGGGAGTTTCAAGAAGAAGAGAAGTGCTTTTAGACCAAGGACTACAAGAAATGAAGACAATGCAATTGCAGTTTTAGCTCGAGTAAGTGTTGATCCCCACATATCCATTCGGCAAATAGCCGATGAAACTGATATTTCTTTTTCGTCAATTCAACGGATTTTGAAAGATAATAAACTGCATCCATTTAAAATTCACGTACATCAAGCTTTGCTTCCTCGAGATTACGACGAACGGGTAAACTTTATAGCGTGGCTGAACTATGCCCACGAAGTTGAGATTTTACATCTTATCATGTGGTCAGACGAATCTCGATTTCATAACAATGGAAAAGTGAATCGCCACAATTGCCACTATTGGTCAGAACATAATCCTTACTGGCTTCGAGAAACCAATTTTCAAAATGTTTGGGGAATAAATGTGTGATGTGGCATCCTTAATGGAAAAATTATTGGACTAAAATTTTATGAAGGCACACTCACGGCGGAAAGGTATCTACAATTTTTAAGGGAGGAATTATACGAATATATGGACGATGTTCCGTTACAAATACGGTCAAATCTGATATTACAACAAGACGGCGCACCAGCTCATGGCGGTAGAATTGTCACCAATTATTTAAATGAAGTTTATACTGGGAGCTGGATTGGAAATCGTAGTGTGGAAGTAAAGTGGCCCACCAGATCTCCGGATCTCATGCCACTTGATTTCTTTTTGTGGCCATATCTTAAGGGGAGGGTTTATACAACACCTATAGTTGATTTGGAAGATCCGCAGAATAGAATAAAACATGAATGTCGTCAATTGACCCAAGAAGTTCTTTTGCGTGTCTGTACTCAGGAGGTATTACATAGGGCTGAAATGTGTCTTGAGATGAACGGTGCACATTTCGAGCATTTGATGAACTAAGTTTTTTGCTAAAATTATTAAATAAATTTTCCTAACAATTGTTTTCATCGTCATCTACTTGTTACGCATCTGAATAAACTTTTATTATTTTTGTGATTGTTTTTTATTATTTTATCATAGTGATACATATTTGGAATTAGAAATAAAATACCTATTAAATTGTGCAAAAAAATATACAGGGTGTCAATTGAAAAAAAAAAGTTGACAGTCACTTTTTTGACAGATGTCATTGCAAAGATAAATTGATCATCCTATCCGATAGGTTTTACCATCGGATTTACGAATATATATGGTTTATTATACTTTTTTCTAAAGGTAAAAAAGTTACAGTTGGGCGAATACCAAACTGAATCACCTAGTATATATATATATATATATATATATATATATATATATATATATATATATATATATATATACACAAGATCTCCCAGAACTTGCGCCCCAGAGAAAACTGACAAATATAGACGATAATCTAGATTCCAAAAAAGGTCACTCCAGGTGTTAATGTGAATAAAATTGGTTGCTAAGTTTATATTCAGAATAGCATGCCTGCTAAAGTGTCAATATCAACATGTTAGATTAAGGCAGATGTCATTGAAGATATTATACTCGTCATCATATTAATCTATTTTTATTTTTTATTAATAAAACAAATGGCGATTCTGAAAAGAACTTTTTGATTATAATACAAGTGAACTTATAAAAAACAGGAGAAAGGGTATAACATATAATAATAACAGAAGCAACATAGCCAAAAGGGATCATGAAACGAAAAATAAACTCAATCAGGGTAAGCGCTCAAACTGGCCACCATTCATTTGCAAGCATACGTGCCCGCCGCAAAAGACTCAGTTTAGAATTTGTAACCATTTCAGGAATTGTAGCAAAGGCTTCCTGAACGCGACCTGTGAGTTATTCTTCTGTAGCAATAGACTGTATACAACATTTTTAATGTAGCCTTAAAGAAATAAATACAGAGTATTTAAATCGGGGAACCGCGCAGGCCAGTGTCGTGGGCCGCCACGATCTATCCATCGATCAGGATACTGTTGATCTCAAATTTCTCGAACTTCTCGACTGAAGTGTACTGGTGCGCCATCGTGTTGAAACCTTTTGTTAATACGCAAACGAAGTGGAATGTCTTGAAGGAAATTATGAAGTTCTGTATTCAAAAATTCTGTATAAATGTGTCCTGTTAATCGTGCAGGGAATTCATAAAGTCCTACCTAAAGAGAGAAGTTAGATGACATGTAAACTAATTTCTATTGAAGACATACCACACCATTTCCTAATAAACCAGCTCACAAATTTATGGAAAATCGTTTTTGAAATGCTCTTGAAAATAGAGCATGTGGATTTACTTCTGCCCAGATGTGCCAATTATGCGCACAGTAGCATCCTTGTCTGCCGAAAATTGATTCATCAGTAAACAAAATCCAAGATACAAATTTAGGATTGTCTTCTTCTTGATTTAAAAGCCACGTACCTACACAATTCCCGTCTGGTAGGATAATCTTCTGGCTACAAATGTTGCACATGCGTATAATGATACGGATGTCGTCGTTCAGCCTTCATCACATGTACAGAAGTTTTCGAAATATTCCTGTGCAACTTTCCTAATGTTTTCAGTACCTTCTTTAAAAGCATGTGAAATAGCCTCTTCATTTTCAACGTGCGTACAATCCTGGGCGCATCACCAATCTTCTTTCTATTATGTAAGTTTGTTTGGCCTGTCTCAATTGATCATGCGATACTCCTGAGAATCACTTTGTGATCGCGGTAACTCTTGTTGGAAAGCATTGGATATAAATACTTGTTACTTTTCTAGCATTTTGTCCACATTCTCCGTAAATTATCAACATTTCCACATAATCTGCGGTAGTATACATAATAAAAGAGCACGATTGAGCACGACGGCGGTACTAAAGCGATTTGAAGGGATTTGAAAGAAACCTTGACACTGACGTTTCTCAAAAGTTCAATAGTCGACCAGTTTATTGACAACGTAATAAAATATGTAGCCAGCAAGTCTAGCAAGGATGATGAAAAATCCCCCTAGATGACTTACAACGCTCTGATTTGTTGAATTAAAATGTTCTTTTCTTGAATGCCGTTCAAGATACGTAATTTTTTCTTTGATATTAGTTATTTTTTATTTAATGGTGATTTCTCTAGGAAGGCCTGTATATACCAACGTATAAAGTTATACATTGAAAAATTTAGTAAGTACAGTATTCTGGATTGAAAGGCTGGGTGACAAATAGAGTTGCCAATATTTTGTCCGTGCAACAGAAACGGACTAGGCGCCTCGTTTACGGCTTCGGACTAATTCAAACAATGCCAAATAATCTAATTATGCGTTATATATGTTATAAATAGAGATTATATTTATATAATAAATACGGTAACTATTACCTTTATCAAAAAATTATAAGTGACTGTCACTTAATATTCTTTGATAAAGATAATATTTACCGAAACATATAAGAGATTATTTTTAATATATACATATTAAAGTAAACTAGACCTTAAATCGTCTAATATCTAAATCTACTATATTATTTATACAAAGATCAAGAAATAATTATCTATCTATCTATCTGTCTAAATATATAATCTATCTATATGTACATATATATAGTAAATTAAATTTGTTGGTGATTTAAGGTCGGTTTTACTTCAAAATGTATATGTATATTTAAAACAATCCTACATGTTTCGGCAAATGATGCCTTTTTCAAGGAATATAAAATATAAATGACAATATATTGATGTCATACTTATACATTTATCGTTGCCATAGATCAAATTATTCAAAGATACATTCCAGTTTAATAATAATAAATCATGCCTTAGTATTCTAAAATAGATAGACAACAAAAACAGGGAAAAGCGAGACATGAGTTATTATTATGTATGCGCTCGTGGAGCGACTTAAGATATTAAGCGGTCGGCATTCGCATTAAACGAGAAGGAAAACCACGACAACCTACTCGGATAGCCAGCCAGCGATCAAAACACGGAACTGTCAGCATGATAAGCAAATGTATAGATATTTAAATAACATAAGATATATAATTATATAACAGCAACATATGTGATGATGGTAAATTGCAGATCGCTACATAATTAAATTATAGTATATACTGGTTAAATTTTTTATATCAATCCTGTTGTTAATTCAAATTTTTCCTGTTTAATACTAATCATTTTTTTAATTTCCTTTTTCATTTTATGTTGTTCTTTATCAATTATCTGTGTGTTTTCAAAATCGAAATGGTGATCGCGTTGTAGTTTGTGTGTAAATAAAGCAGTTTTGTCTGTTTTAGAGTATTTGTGGGCTTGTATTCTTTTGTATAAATATTGTTTAGTTTCGCCTATGTTGTAATTATCGTAATCGCGACATGTTATTTTATAGATGACATGTTTCTAGATTTTTTTTTATTTTAAGGTTAAGTTTTGAAAATAAATGTTTATTAGTATTACTAAGTTTATATGTTGCAGCTATATCATATTTTTTTAAAGTGTATTTAATTTTTTCTTATAATATTATTAAACTGGAATGTATATTTGAATCATTTTATCCATGGCAACTACAAATGTATAAGTATGACATTAATATACTGTCATTTATATTTTATATTCCTTGAAAAAGACATCATTTGCCGAAACATGTAGGATTGTTTTAAATATATACATTTTGAAGTAAAACCAGACCTTAAATCGCCAACAAATTGAATTTACCATACAAAGGTCACGAAATAATTATTTATATATATATATATATATATATATATATATATATATATATATATATATTATAATGGGCTTCAATATCCCCTCATAGAGTATTGATTGTATATTATTAAACATTATATATCTTTTTAATATAATTCACACTAAAACTATATTTCATCTAAAATTTCGTTTGGTTTTCAGTATATTAATTTATGAATAATTTCTTGTTGAAATAAAATAGCTACTAGTATTTACTTTTAAGAATTTATTATAGATTAGACAATGAAAATGTTTTGTTTGTTTTATAATGTAATTTGTTAATTACTAATTTGATTTGTCTGAATTTATAAGTTTATGTAGTCATAAAAATTGTGAATCATGAAACGTCATAATTTTCAAAAAGTAAATCAAAATTAATTTAAGAACTTAAGAAAGTAATTAAAATTAAAATTTAAGTAGCTTTTTGAATCTGAATAGGCATTTTTAATTTACATTTATTTAAAATTCACAAAGGATACGAGGCTTGCCCTGAAATTAAGTACCGTTTCGTTTTACCGCCACCACAGCGTTATTGTCGTAGTTCCGCGCATTTACACGTGTCTCTCTGGTTCATAGTCTTTCGTCTGACACCCTTACAGCCAGATTGTGTTGTGTTTACATTTGTTAGTGATCGTTCAAAATGTTTAAGACAATTTCTGAGACCGCCGACTGTGAAGTGCGTCCTGTAATAATGTTTTTGAACGCAAGGGATATTAAGCCAGCTGAAATTCATAGTCAGCTTATAGATATTTATGGTGAAAATGTAATGACAGATGGAATGGTGAGAAAATGAGTTAGACATTTCAATAACGGACGAACCAATGTTCATGACGAAACACGGAGTGAATGGCCTTCTGTTGTCAATGATGTTTATTGAAAAATTGAATGAAAAAATTCAGAGACGGTTTCTTTAGAATAAGATACTAAAAGTATAAAGGAAATTAGTATATGTATATTTTTCCAACCTAACTATTAGTTGAAACCAGTATATTAAAAAAAGGGTTTAATTTGTTATATACGGATTTCTAAATATTTACTTAAAAATAAAATGCCTAGAAGCCTATAATTCAAAAGTATTATTATAATACTCACTTAAAAAACTATCTTTATTGTATTAAGATTTAGTTAGATAGCCAAATTATATTATTTTTATATCTAAAATAATACTTTTCATGTTAAAAACGTATATTTTTTTGCATTTTCAGTTTTTCATGTTAGGTACGTAAAATAGAGATAAATATATTTACAAAGATGTATACGATTTTCTAAATAATATATAATATTTATTGAATCGATTCTGCCTTTACTTGATATAAATCCATATCAAATGATAAAAACACACACAATGTTGTATTAGGTTTACACTTTATTTAATAATTTAATATATATAACAGCTGTTTCACCGCACAACGGTTTCTTCAGATATAACAAGCGGTGTATTATATACCGCTTGTTATATCTGAAGAAACCGTTGTACGGTGAAACAGCTGTTATATATATTAAATTATTAAATAAAGTGTAAATCTAATACAACATTGTGTGTGTTTTTATCATTTTATATAATATTTATATATTATAAGTTTTATATACGGTCTATTTTTGTTTGAATTATTAATAATTGCTTTGAAAGAATAAAAAAATATTTGCCATTACATTTAAACTTGTATATTGTATATTCTGAATCACCTCTCGCAGATTAATATTTATGCCTCATTGTTTCTCCCTAAATTTAGTCGTTGGTCTATATAAATTATAAAAAAAGGCAAACACATTAATTGAGGTTTTCACATAATTTCAATTGTATCAAAAAGCTAGTATTATATATGTTAATTTGGCACGTAATTTGAAATTATTCAAATTAGGTTTATATACTTATATATAATATACCTATATTACTTTCTTCTGTATTCCATTTGAATATTATACATACATTAATTTTTCTGCACATTTAATAGTAACTTATCCTAGAGCTTAGGACTCATTACAGGAAAGACGACAATCCCAACCGTTTACACCTCTTCAAAGACCAATAATTTTACCAGGTGGTCGAAAATGGTGTCAACCCGATGACGCTTCAAAGATGCGACGACGACCTTCTGTCACAGACGAGAAGATAGCTAATACTATTAATACGTTTTCTGAAGTGATTGTTGGCCGAACTATGGGGTACGCGTTCCGAATTAATTATAATATTTAAGGATTGCTCTTTTCAGGTTAACCACTGGAATAATATCTGGCCGTGGTCTGATACTGAAAAGCCAGTATACAGGTATGGTATATATTTTAAAATTACTCTTATTTACTGACTTTATCTTTTCGACAGTCTCCTTATACTTTAATAGCTTCTTCTTTAATTTATTTCTTTTAAACAATTAAACAACTTATATCGTAGGATATGTTCAATGTCGATAATTATTTACATAAGTTATAAGATATAGTAAATTGATTAGAATTTTGTAGACATATAGGCTAAAATTGCAGGCGATGTACTAAATGTTAATTGTAAGAGGTGTGATATTTTTGTCATTTTATGTGTTAGCGACTTTGAAATATGAAAAGTCATTAATGCTCTACTAAAAAAATTATAAACGACGTTCCTCCTTCTCTCTAAGATGCTTGCGTGCTTCTGTGCTTGTATTCTTCTGTTCATTTGCCCAGTATACGAGGCGTGGTAATTTCAATTCCGAATTAACACTGCTGTAGTGGAGCCACTTGAAATAGAACCAAAAATAAAACCGTATGTCTCACAGTTTCACCAATAGATTCTGGTCAAGCAAAGATAAAACAGCTGTTAGTTTCTGAGTAGGATGTTCAGTCGTAATCGAGTAAGCAGTAAATATTAAATTTTGCTGAATTATGTGTGTTTCAGTACGATCCTGAGACAAAGTGTTAGAGCCAAAGCCCAAAAAATGTTGTTTGCAAAAATCCAAAATCAAAACAACTATCGTTTTTCGATAGTCAGGGTGTAATTCATAAAGGAGTTTTACCGGAAGGACAATCAGTTACTGGTGCATATCACCTTGAAGTGATGCAGACATTACTGAAGCGCATTTCTCAAGTGCGACCACATACCTAGAAAAAGAGTTCTTGGTACATGACAATGCATCGTCACGTTCTTCACTAATTAAAAGGGTATTTCTCACGAAAGAAGGGGTTGTTGAGATTTATCATCTACCCTCTTCACCGGACCTGGCAGTGGCAGATTTTTTCCTCTTTTCTACAGTAAAAATTGTCCTCAAAGGGAAACTATTTCAAGACGGAGAAGATATTCAGAAAAATGTAACCGCCGAATTGAACACCATTTCTTCGGATGCGTTCGTTGACTGTTTTCAAAAACTTTTAAAACGTTGCAATAAGTGTATTAATGTGAATGGAATTACTTCGAATAAATATCAAGCGTTTTTTATGTTACTTCAATTGTGTTCTTGTATTTTGTACCAATCCGGGAATTAAATTGCCACACCTCGTATATTCGGTCACAGTTCAAAGATTTCATCATCATCTAATCTTACTAATGGCAGTAGTCGTAGTAGTAGTAGAGACGCGCCACCTTACAGCTTGAAAGAACTTTTTTCCGTAAAGCCCGTAAACCCAATAGTTACTCAAACAGGATTATCAATAGAACATTCAATAGTACCAATAAACAACAAAAACAACTAGAAATTCTAAGCAGCACTTTCCTACCATATGCCAAGAACACACTAAAAAGAATTAGCAACTGACTCTGCAAACACGAAGTCGACCCAGGCTTTCTCGTTCATAAAAGGTAAGTTGTTGCCTAAAAAATCTGAAAGAAAGGAACAGAAGAAGTCAAAAACGCAAAACGTAAACATCGTAGCAACGAAGAATAAAACGTCGCTACTGATAAGAAATTCAGTAGAGACGGGACGGGACACACGATCGATTTCAGCAATGCAAGCACTTTAGACAAACTACATGACTTAAATAATACGAGAAGTGATTGAGATCGCCAAAGATGAACACTCTTTATAAAAGAGAAACATTATGATGCGGACTATTTATTATATTATTATAAATAAAGGTATTAAATTATTAGTTATCTATTCACCACACATTAAATAAGCTAAAATTGTTACAAATCGAAAATAATTTAATAATTCTAGCTAACAAATTTTATATTATATATTTAATAAGATAAATCTCAGGGTTCACATAAGTCCTTTAAAAAAATCTAAATAAATTTTCAAATTAATTATACTTTAAATACTTACACTTCTATACAAATTAACTAATTAAACTTCTTTAATTTTAGTCTTTAATTTTTTTTTTCGTTTGAAATAATGATGTTTGAGTATTCTAACCTAATATATTCTATAAAATATTATATCTAAATAAATTATATAAATGAACTGTTATGATTTATCTTGTACAACTATTACTTTAACAATTAATCTTTCTCAGGGTTCATAAAAATAATCTAACTTATCTCTATAAAAGCCTGTTTGATTTCTTTCAAAATTAAATTTTTAACATGTTCTTTTTAAATTTTAGAAATCGTCACATGTTATTATTATGTAAATATTATTTCACTACACTAATAGATTTATTTGTTCATATCCTTTTTATATTATCTAGGTCTTAATTATTTTATATATCAAGCGAGCCACAAAATTTGTACCCTAGGTAGGCCATGAACGACTGAGATTAGATATATCCACAAGTCACGTCTGAGCTTAGAGAATTGATGAAGGGTCATTTGTAAATAATCATAAGTCAAATTGACAAGATGGTAGATATCTTTGCAATTTATTAACTATTTAATAATGGCTATTATATTTAACGGACAACAGAAACGGAACATGGTTGAAATTGATTTTAGAAATGGTAGTAAAATTAATGGGTTGGTGAATGGGTTTATTCTATCAGGGATGCATATCAGGATTTTTTAGAAGAATTTCCAGATATTGCTATCCCATATGATTAGTTTTCCACATGCATTCGCCGTTTTGTGCAATTATTCAAGGAAACAGGAAACGTAGATCACAAAAAGGGCAGTGGTAGGTCAACAGTTAGAAATAAGGAAATTTGGAAGCGGTAAGGCAATTGGTAGAAGAACGTCCTCAGCTTTCTATGCGACATTTACACCAAGAGTTAGATCTTTATAATAGCACTTGCAGGCGTATCCTTAAGCTTGATCCACATTTACACCCCTACCGCTTGCAAGCGACTAATGAAATACTCCCTGTGGACAGACCGAAACGACAGGAATTTTGTCAAACTGAATCCACATAAAAATGAGTTTGGGCAACTGTTTGTCAGAGAAAGATTATTGGACCTACATTTTTTGAAGGTATGTCGACTAAAAATTCAAAATTTTAAAAAGTAGCCAAAGACTGCTTAAAAATTTTAGGAATACTAAACGCTGCGCGTTACAGACTGGAAATCTTGATACCATTTGTAAATATGTTACACGATGATGAATTACAGGAGGGCTACTTGCAACAAGATGGAGCTTGTATACATACTACCAATGAAGACATTGTTTCGCTGATAGAATTTTTTGGACATCGAATGATTAGTTTAAATACAAACACAATTTGGTCACTTCGTTCCTGTGATTTAACACCGTGTGATTTCTTTTTATGGCCGTACTTAAAAAATTATATTTTTGTAACACCTGTTTTTGAGAACGTAGAAATTAATAATTCACCTTGGATCCTAGAAAATGTTATTAACTCTGTGAAGCGAAGAATTTTACGCGGCGGTGGCCATGTTACGCACCTTATTTAATGAATATTTAACATATTGGAATAAACGGATCATTAAAACTCCACAGGACTAACTCCAAGGGATGACTTCACAGATGACAAACATTCATTTCTCCAATAAAAAAAAAAAAAACGTTTCTTTTTAGAACCAACACATTTGTGTTAAAAGAAAAAACTAATGATTGCTTCAATGTCATATTTGTTTGTTTTGTATACTGCATTAATGAATTGCTGTGCTTACTTTAATTATTAATTCATCTTAATTCTGAATATTATGAGATTTTACGTACATAATGTTGTTTAATTTGATTTGGTTTTTGATGTTAGTTTTCAAATTTAATTTTTCGATATTTTTTCATTTTATAAGACAACACTCCAAAAAAAAACTATATTTTTTATAATAAATCATTGTAATTTACACATTTCAATAACCAAAGCTTTCAAATAACCGTCTCTTCTCAGAAATTCAATTTTTCCGTAGACTTAAATATTAGTAGTACGAGATTTAGGTTAAATCACTTAGTCAATCTAAGACATAGACATAATGATATAATAATCCATGGCATACTCTGAAAACTATTTTTGTGACTCACTCAATATGTATAACTGAATATTACATGTTTTTTTCTTAAATTTTGTTTAATTACTGATATTAAAGTTTGATGCATATTTTATCAACTCTATTTACAGTGCAAATGCATTTTTTTTGTCATTTGTCATTATTATGTCATTTATGGATTGCATTACTATCAGTAATTTATCATGTTTACATTAATATAATTTAACATTTTCTACTCATTACATATTTTATATGCATAAAGTATTGTGTATGTACGTATATCAGTTTATTTGTATGTGATCAAAAATTTATCTTTAACACTTCTTTTATATATATATATATATATATATATATATATATATAACAATTGATAAATTATTGAAGTTTTTCGGCTTTTATATGAAATATTTACAAATATCAAATTATAATGTATGTAATTGCAGAGTAAGTGGGGATGTAAACATTGCTGTCTACAAATTACAAAGCAAATCATACGAAATTTTAATTGAAAAATATTGTCTATATTGAGCCTCGAACCCAAGTCTACAGTCTGCCGGACTGTCGCTTTTACCACTTAGCCACAATAGACCTAGGTTAGAAAGGTTTAGAATTGTATTATAAAGTAATATGTATAAGTAATTGAATGTAGATGTCAAGTTAAAAGCAGAAGTCAGTTTTGAAAGCTGATGTCAGTTTTGATAGCAGATGTCAGTTAGTGAAAGCAAATGTCAGTTATTGAAAGCAGATGTCTGTTTTGAAAGCAGGTGTCAGTTTTTTAATTGAAAAATATTGTTAAAAACTGACTTCTGCTTTCAACTTGACATCTACATTCAATAACTGACATCTGATTCATACAATTTCGTATGATTTGCTTTGTAATTTGTAGACAGCAATGTTTACATGCCCACTTACTCTGCAATTACATACAATCTAATTTGATATTTGTAAATATTTCATATAAAAGCCGAAAAACTCCAATAATTTATCAATTGTTATATTTAATAAACGGCTAAGAAATCATCTAAACACATACATATATATTGTAGCAATCAACTTTACTATAACAAATTAATTATGAAAAGAAAAACAACAATTTCAATATAGGAAAAGATAAGTTTAATTAGATTTCTTACAAAATGTTCCTCTAATTTTAATTAAAAGAAATATATATCTAAATGAAAATTATCAATAGTAATTACCTTCATAAATTATTAAATACAAAATTAAAATAAACTGATTCCAATTTCATAAATTGTTCTGATTATTTTCAACTAATACTCTTCTTCTACAATGTCTTGCAATATCAAAAAAAAATTCAACTTCTCCAAACTTTCTATTCCAGTCTTTTGCGTTAACGTTTCCAATACAGTCGTTATTTCACCCCACACTCCTCCAACCTTGCCATATTAATTTCAATATTCCGATACACTTATGATAGGTCCTTTATTAAAATATTGATTGCAACAATTATAATAATGAAACATAAACTTCCAGAATTCGTAATCAAAAACACCCAGTTATCATTTTATTATATCATGTAATCTTGTTATTTTTTTCAATATCTCCATGATGATTTTCAAATTGTTTTTTTAACTCAAAGCATACATAATACATAATTAAAAACAAAATATCTTATATTAAACTATTTTTCGTCACACCTACTGCGTAAGTAAACAATTATGACTCCTTTTTTTGAAACGTAAGTGACACTTTACATACCGTATTGACAGTTGCTATGGTAGCGGGCTGTAATATTTATTACGACCCTAGGGAAATAATAGTAATATTAAAAAATTTATGACAAATTTATTTCAAACATGATTAATTAACATAACTAGGAAAAATAGAATCTTGTACAAAAACATATGATTTTGTAATATTAAATGTAAACGAACAATTAGAACAATTAGCTATCTGAACAATAGAGTCTTCTTTCTTACTAGGCAAGTTTATATTTTCAATAATGTCAACATTATTAATGGTTGGATTCCTAATGGAATCATCAAGTTTCTTCTCATTTTTCTGTATCACAGTTGAGCAAACAGCCTATGTAATATTTTGTTTATATAAAATTCGGTCAGCTATCTGTACTTTATTTATCATTGAATCGGAAACATAGCTTTCTGCCACGGTAGAAGATTTCCATCCGCCGTGTCTTTTTAGACCAAGAACATCAATTCCTGAATCGGCTAATAATGTTGCCGAGGTCCTTCGAAAGGAATGTCCGGTGTAGGTAGTGGGGTTCCCCAATGACAAGTATTTTGCTATTTGGCTAGGAATTTTTGCGAGTGTTTTTTCCTACAGGCTGATTTCGACATTTATCAAAACTGTACTTTAAGAAAAATCTATCATTGGTAATATTTTCTAATCTCAGACCAATGTATTTTTTAATAATTAGCATAAAATTAATTGGATATTCTTCCTTCGCAATAATTGTAAAAGAACGTTTTAATCCATTTTTAGTATCCGGTATTTTAATTATTATTACATCATTTTTATTTTCCACATCTTGAATTTTCATTTTAACTAGTTCATCTTTCCTGCAAGCCGCAGCAATTCCCATAATCATAAAAACCTGCAAAAAATTAGTATAGAATGAACACGAATTAAAGAGAATCATTCTGTAAACTAACCTTCATCAACAAATATGTATCGTCGGAAGCTTCAATAAGAAATTTATTCATTTCCTCTCTTGTAAAGATACTAGACTTTTTAGTCTTAAAACCATAATTTTTACGCTTCAAAAATCCTTTCAATTTAGGATATTTTGAAATATCTTCATTTTCGTTAATAAATATGGTAGTTTTTAACATGGAGTATTCACACCATAAACTGTTTGGTGATTTTAACTTCATAGATCTATCACGAAAATATGCCAGCATTACACTTTCTGAAATACTCTCCACATACCTCTGGTGACACCAATCTTTGAACATTTTATAGGTTTCATTGTATCTGTTTTTAGATTTCTCCGGCAAAATCTCAGTACAAGCTATAATAGCATCCATCTCTATTTGATTCATGTTTATAAATTTTATTTAGAAAGAAAAACTTTTGAAAATCTATTGCATATACTTTGACATTTATCAAAAATATAAATTTATATCGACACAAACATGGTTACCATAGATACGACAAATATTCCTGACTTGATGTTACTAATGTGTATACATATAGTAAAAGTAAAGTGGAAAATCATTCAAATCGTCTATTTAAAAAAAAAAGGAAGGTATGACGAAAAATCTCATATGTACCACGGTTCGTACAGTACACTTTCATGGTCTCGAATACATGCAAACCGAGACCAGCATAAAACTGTACTTACGAACCTAGGTACATAAATAACTATTGTGTCAATCTATATCCATCTACAGACAACATTTCTTAATTTGACTTATAAATTGACAACTATCATAATTATAATTTAAAACAAAAAGATGACCAACTCAATATGAAAAATCGTTACTCTAGTCCTTATGAAATTCAAATGTCACTTAATGAGAAAAATATATGACAATACATATAAGAATTTACTCTATCAAAACTTTTTAATGAAAAATAGAATAAGGATGTTTTATAATTAGCCAGTACATCATCACAATATATATATGGTAAATTGAATTTGTTGGCGATTTAAGGTCTGGTTTTACTTCAAAATGTATATATTTAAAACAATCCTACATGTTCGGCAAATGCTGCCTTTTTCAAGGAATATAAAATATAAATGACAGTATATTAATGTTATACTTATACATTTGTAGTTGTCACTATTGAAGAAGAAATTAATAACAGTATTAATTTTCTTGATATTTCTTTACGCCATGATAGACAAGGTACTATTTATACAAATTGGTATAATAAACCCACAACTTCTTTTAGATATATGAATTATTACCACCCAAACGCACCTACAGTATTCAATAAAATGATTATAAATAATCTGACTGATAGAGCAGTAAAACTATCACATACTCAATACAACATCAAGAAAATTAAAACAATCTTAACAGATAATAACTATCCACCACTACTTATAGACCAAACAATTAAAAAAAGAATCCACCAAATATATAACACTGTAGACACCAATAACAATTTAGTCAATGAAACAACATATATCACGATTCCATATGTTCCACAATTATCAGAAAAAATTAATACACTTTCAAAAAATATGATATAGCTACAACATATAAACTTAGTAATACTAATAAACATATATTTTCAAAACTAAAACCTAAAATAGAAAAAAATCGAGAAACACATGTCATCTATAAAATATCATGTCCCGATTGCTATAGTTACTCTAAACAATATTTATACAAAAGAATATAAGCCAACAAATACTCTAAAGCAGACAAAATTGCTTTATTTAGACACAAACTACAACGCGATCACCATTTCGATTTTGAAAAAACATAGATAATTGATAAAAAACAACACACAATGAAAAGGGAAATTAAAGAAATGATTAGTATTAAACAGAAAAAAAATTCAATTAACAACAGAAGAGATATAAAAAATTTAAGCAATATATACCATAATCTAATTATGTAACGATCTGTAATTTACCATCATAATATATGTTGCTGTTATATAAATATATATCTTATGTTATTTAAATATCTGTACATTTTTTATCATTCTGACAGTTCAGTGTTTAGATCCCTGGTTGGCTGTCCCAGTAGGTTTTCGTGGTTTTCTTCTCGTTTAAGGCGAATGCCAACAGCTTAACATCTTAAGCCGCTCCACGGGCGCATTCATAATAATAACTCATGCCTTGCCTTTCTTCGTTTTTGTTGTCTTACTCTTTTTAGAATACTAAGGCATGATTTATTAATATTAAACTGGAATATATCTTTGAATAATTTTATCAATGACAACTACAAATGTATAAGTATAACATTAATATACTGTCATTTATATTTTTAAATTCTTTTAAAAAACCTCATATGCCGAAACATGTAAGATTGTTTTAAATATATACATTTTTAAGTAAAACCAGACCTTAAATCGCCAAGTAATTGAATATACCATAACATACAAAGATCACGAACTAATCATCTTTATATATATATATATATATATATATATATATATATATACATACAACGTGTCCAGGAAAGTATGCAACAAAGGGAAAACTTTTTTATTGTCTATTTCTCAGGAAATTTTATTCTTTATAAAAGTTTTTGCTTTAATTGAAACCTATTTATCTGTTAAAATAAATGAGTTATCATATTAGAAAGTAAAAATACTATTATTTTATTAATTGTACAAAATTTCCGTACCTACTTAATATATATCGTGTGTGCAGTCATTACTTTATACTTTTAATCACGTATGCATGGTATTTGACAGTAACTTTGACATCCTACAAAATACATTACTATGGCAGAAGGTTTAACTTTGCAAGAAAGAGCAGAGTTAATGCTTACATGTGGCGATAATTATAAGACATGTAGAAACGTAGCTACGACATTTAACGAAAGGCATCCCAATAAAAACGTTAGTTGGTCTACGGTATCCCGAATTTTGCGACAATTTAAACAAACAGGCTCTTTGGAATTTAATTTTAAAAAGGAACATGATAGACTAGCAAGAAATTTAGATAATTCTTTAAATGTTTTAAAAAGTGTAATTGAGAATCCTAAATTATCTGTGAGAAAATGTGCAACTAATTTAGGATTACGTAAATCATCAGTACATCAAATATTGAAAACATACAAGTTTACTCCATTTAAACCAAGATATGTCCAAACGTTGCAAGAACGAGATTATGACCAGCGTTTAGAGTTTTCCCTCATGATACAAGGTGAAATAGAAACAGACATAACATTTCCCAGAAAATTATTATTTACCGATAAGGGGACATTCACCACAAATGGTGTAGTTTGTTCGCAAAACTGTCATTGGTGGTCTCAAGAGAATCCACATTTCCAAATGGAGTGTAAAGACCAATATTTACGAAAGATAAGTGTTTGGTGCGGAAGTTTGGAGAGAAGAGCGGTCGGACCGTATTTTTTTCAACAAACTCAAAATGCTGAAAGGTATTTAGCATTTCTGACTACTGAATTAGAAGATGAATTTGACCACTTACCTTTACAAACAAGACGTTCTTTGTGGTTTATGCAGGATGGTGCACCTGTACATAGTTCTCGTCGAGTCGTGCAGTATTTAAACCAAGAATTTCAAGAAAAATGGATAGGATAGATAAGGCCGAACAAGAGGATATCCCTACTACTTTATCTTCGAGATCGCAAGAGGAAAGCACACCGGAAAATAGCAAAATAATGGACATGTTAAACGCGATGATGGCACAAATGAATGACTTAAACAACAAATTAGAAATAAACACAATAAATTTAAAAGAATACATAACTAATATGAATAATGATTTAACAGCTAAATTAGAAGTTAGCAGTCAGATCATTAATGAAAAATTTGAACTTAATATACTAAATATGGATAAAAAGTCAGGAGCTTTCAAGGAAGGCTTATAAATAAAAATTATGGAACTATCTAAAGCACAAAAAGTTATGGAAGAAAACGAACTCAAATATTTAATAAAATTAGACGATACCGTTCACTTTCAAAATCTGCAATGGGCTAAACAATTAGACTCAACCATACACAAAATTTATAAAACCACAGATATAAAAATAAATAACGCTAATATAAAATTACAAGAAAATTTAAATAAAATTATAATAGAAAACAACAATTTATTAGAGAATAAATTAACAACATTAACAAACTAAACGAACATAATGCAGAGATTTTAAAACAAAACTTAAATAACAACATAAATAAAAAAATAAATGAATGTAGGGAAAATTATGAAAAAGAAATTAATACGGTTAAAATAAATATGGACATAATTAAACTAACACAAAATGACAACTATACTAAAACACAAAATAATCTACAAGTATGAGAAAACAAAATTAAAAATTATACATTACCAATAAATTATATTAACAATGGAAATCCAACTATAAAAATAGAAATCCTGCAACAATTTGACGGGGATATCACACGAGTTCACCCAATGACTTATCTTAACTGTATCTTAAGACATTTGGAAGATATCACCGAGGAGAAACAAACATTGGAAGTAGCTAGGGCAACGTTACGTAATAGTGCTCAGAAATGGTTCCAACTGATCGAAGATTACTGCCTGACGTTAGACCAATTTGTCGCCTTATTCACTCGCAACTATTGGGATGAAAATCAACAGAACAGGTCTAAGACAAACAAAAAGAAAAAACAGGCTGTTAACTGGAAAATATCGATTAGGACATGTCACGAGAGAGATGTATGCATCAAGAATCTACAACCAATGAAAGCACATAAATGACATGGAAGAATCGATGATCGCCAGACAGTTGTTCAACCATTTCATATTTACTGACACAGGCCATTATCTGTCAGAAAGTCACATATATGGACTCACTAATAGAAATATTGCGACGATTAGATGATTTTACCGAGTATAATCACAACCAATAACAGCCTAATTTCAGATCTACGAACAACCGAAGCTACCCGCCACAAAATCATCCCATGGACAACGGATCTTCCAATTCACCTCCGCATCGGCCCTCCAATTCTAACAACCGATTCCAATACTCTCCGAGACCCTACAATAATTGCTACAATAACAATTATAACCCAAATAATAATCGCAATAATTACAATTATCAACCTTCACAGAACACGAACCACACTCAAACACGGACACAAGACAATAATAACCATTACAAGAATAACAGTCCTCATAGTAATAACAATTCAAATAACAATACTCATCAATCTAGATGAATCAGGGGATGAATTAATAACTTCCAACGAAGACAACGATCTATGTCACCCATATGTACAGAACCAGAGGAGGTACAGAAAAAAACTTCGATGGGACAAGTAGATGTATATTTAGATCCAAAACCGGGCCCATTCTCTCAAATCAATTAAGTAATAACTGCGACTATAACATACCTTTGAAAATACAAAATATAATATTTTATCAATCACCCGAGGAATTTATAACTATTGAAGACACAGGCGACCAAATAATAGATACATATTCACTACCCATGGCAAAAATTCAATTCGATAACATCAATTTAAACTGTTTAATTGATACATAGGCTGAAATCACACTTATTCAAGAAAATAAAGCTAAACTAATACAGGGATACGATGACAAAATAATTAAGACTAAAGGGACAGATATCGTCGCTGTAAATGGAAAAAGAATGGGGATTGTCACTAAACAATTATGCACTGAAATTAAAATAAATGAATCTAAATACATAATACATTGTTACATCATTGAAAAACTAAAATACGATTGCATCATTGGCATTGACAATATAAAAGGATTACAAATGGTCCTAGACTTTGAGCAGGATATAATCAATATAGAAAAGAATAAGGTAATAATGGAAAAACAGTTATCTGAGGAAGAAGTTAGAAAATACTATGAATATAAAAAATAAAATTTACATAATAAAATTAATTATATATTACAAGGGAACATACAAAGAAGCAGTAGAGAATACGAGTGGGATAAAATGACAGTCGGACACAATGATTATATAGATAATAAATTAATTGGAATGGAGAATTTAGACGATAGAATAGGAACGTATGATAGTTATGAGGTAGAAGAGGTTGAGATAAAGGAAGAAATACAGACAACGACAACAGTAAATAATAAAGAAGATATACGCGAGATAATAATTAAACAAAATATACTGCATCCTACAATTATACCTGAACTTATAAACACGCTCAATGAAAACATACATTTAATTAATAATTATGTAGTTTTTGTTAAGGGATACCGACACCCCATAAAAATAGACAATGACAACCCATTAACTCGTAAAAATTATCCAATTCCATTTCCCTACCAAAATAAAGTGAGTCATGAATTAGAACGTTTCGAACAAACAGGCATAATCGAAAAATCAAATACCTATTTCATAAACCCAATAGTCATCGTACAGAAAAAAGATTTATCCCTAAGAATATGATTAGATCCCCGCGCATTAAATAAAAGAATTAAACCGGAATTTGAAATGCCTCAGAATATTGATGTGTAGTTAACGAAATGTGGAAATAAACGTATTTATTTCACTTAAAAAATTCTTTTTGGCTAATAATTAAGATCCAGAATCACATAAGTTTTGTGGATTTTTAGGCAACGATATTGTGTACCAATATTTAGAGTTTGTCCATTTGATTTGAAGACTTCACCTGCCAGTTTTTTACACCGAATAATAGCAGAATATATTGATGGACTTTACTTATACAACAGTATGAATTCATTATAAAATAACGAGCCATCGAAAAAAATTCATAATTGGAGTAGACTGTGAAATTGGGTTGGTACTTTAACCACTTCCACATAATGACACATTACTTGATGCTTGACAGTTTCATTGTAAAAAAAGTTATGGCATTGAAATGATACTACAACAAAAAAGAAAACAAATAATTTATTTAATATCTAAATCATAATCAAAATTTACATATAGCTACAGAAGTTGTTGAAAATGTTGTCCATTTACATCTAAACACAAACAATTTTCTTAGTAAGAGTTTTGAAAAATTTGACACAAACTTATAGTTTCAATGTCAAATAATAAATGTCATTATGTGGAAGTGGTTAAAGTACCAATCCAATTTCACAGTCTACTCTAATTATGAATTTTTTCGATGGCTCGTTATAAACCTGGTAAGGAAATGATGGCTGCCGACGCTCTTACTACAGTGACTATATTTAATACAGTGACGACAACTAGGTGCATCAATTTTGATTGGTTGTTATGATCACATGGTACCAGACGCCATTTTGAGGCAAGAGGCAAATTATTCTATGAATTATTCGAATGTTATATATTTTGAAGTAATATGTTTTCTTGGCTTTATGTGCTTATTTTTGGAATTTTCAAATAATAGGTAAGATTATTAAGTGATAGAATTTACATTACAGGTTATATTTGTGATTATAGGATATTTTCTGTATTTATTAAATTTATTAGTTTGCCTTAAGCAGTGACGCGCCGTCCATATGGGCAAGGTCGTGCAGCGCACAACGGCGCCAAGGCCTTAAAGGCGCCTACGGCCACTTGTGATACGTTAAACTTTAAAAATATTAAAAACATTTTTTGAAAGTTTACAACAAATCAACAAATTTACATAAAACAATTATAACAAGTCTAAAGAGTTCGTCATAAATTTCAATGTTGAACTGTGGGAGAGTGGCTGGTAATTTTGGCTCAATACATATAGGGTAAAGGCGCCTATCAGTATTTCGCACGACGGCGCCGAAGATACTTGGCGCGTTACTGGCCTTAAGTAAGTATAATACGTCGGCAAATGCAATATTTATTTATAAAATTGAGTTTTTAGTTGTAGAATAAATCATTTCAAAACATTTTTAGAAATAAATTTCAACAAGATGCCTACAGACTTACGAACAAGACCAAACTTCTAATTTATAAAAACACTATTCATAATAAATAAGAACATAATCAAATATTGAACAGATTTTAAATTTATTTTGTTTAATTTTTTTGTGTATTTGTAAGTATATTTTGTGAAGATTATAGTTTTGTAATTGATTTAAAAATAAATTATTAATGTACGTACTACGTAGAAACAATCTTAAAATTAATTATTTTCTATTGATTTTGAAGTCAATTCCTTGTTTTGACATATATTTCAGAAAACAAATGAGAAATTGAATAATATAACTAGAAAATGTTCCATAGTTGCTAAACTCGCAGATTTGAATTTGCCTCAAGATGGCGGCTGGGCGGGACTTAATATGCACTTGTCGTCACTGTATTAAATATAGTCACTGTAGCTCTTACAAGGAAGGACGGGTATGTAAGAGACATAATAATAATAAAGACACAAAATATCTACATAAGTTTAGTCAATATACAGAGACAGAGTTTACTTTCAAAGAAAAAGATATTACAAATACAATCAGGCCCAGAATTTGAAGAAATTCGCAAATTTGTAATAAATGAAGGTCAATATAAAGGTATGGAAATAAAATAGAACATAATCACCAAGCAAATAGGGAAAAATATCGTTTATGTCACTAATGAAGTTCACAGCAGGCAGATTGCAAGTTATTTATTATATATATTATATTATCGGACTTATACCCACATAGGGGCAAGAAAATGCTGGTTGCTATTTAGAGAAGCATTTTACTGTGTAAACGACGAAAGGATTGTAAAAGGCGTGGTAAGACAATGTAAAATATGCGAACTATCGAAAGATAAAAATTTCACTAACACTTATACGAGTATAAGCCATAACATAATCACCTACGACAGACTAGAACTTATTTCAATAGATTTTCTATCCAATTTAATTTCTAGTACAAAAGATTATAGAAATCTCGTATATTAATTATTTGCGAAATCTTTTCTAAATTTATAAAACTTATCCCGACTCAAAAATGCAATACCAACACAGTACTACAAGCATTAGTTGATTACTTTTCTCAATATGGCACACCATTAGCCATTCTTTCTGATCACGCAATTTATTTTACAAATGATAGATACAAGAATTTTTTACTTCACACAACATAAAAACGTTTTAAAGATCAATTTGCTACCTTCAAGGAAATCCAACAGAACGATATATTAGAGAGACTTTAAAATATTTGCGTATACTTTTAAATGACAACGACAATAAATGGGCGTAATTTTTAAAGCAAATAGAGTTTACCATAAATCATACACCCAGTACCGTCCATAATCACTGTCCTATTACTATATTTACCGGACAACCACCTCAACGTCCATGGACAGATTCAGAGACTATTAATTTAGTTGAACGTATACAAAAAGTTAGAGAAAGATTAACAACACGAAAACAAAAATGGGAAAATAAGAAAAACTCTCAAAATAAGAAATATAAAACTTATACTATTGGGCACGTTATAGTAAAGAACTTACGCGTATCTGATCTTAAATATAAAATCATTGGAAAATTATTAAAGCCATACCAAGGTTCTTATAACATAAAGCTAATTCTAGGAAACAACACATATGAATTAATTGAAGAAGAATCCTGATATATAAAGGCTAGTTCATTAACAAATAGTCGCAAATAAAATTTCTCACAGGTATGTTATAGCTCGAAAACAATTAATAACAACAATAAACTTAAACGAAACTAAAATAAAAAGGGCAAATTATATAGAAAACTAACTAATTATCACAAATATGAATACATAAGTTAAACCTAAAGAATAAATGTACACAAACAATTATTATATAATAAACACATATTAATATACGATAAGAAAAATATAGAAAGACAAAGCGAGACTCTTAAATAAATCTGTTTTCAATTTATTATTTTGTTACATATTTTTTTTGTGTTGAGAAATATTTTCTTAATTATTATAACCAGTTAATATTCTGCTACCACAACGCGACCAAAATACAACAACAGGCAAATAACAAGAAGGTTGCAAGTTGTTCTGCAAAACCTTCCTCTCTCGATCTGACCCACCTGAAGGTGGACGTTCCGTCGAACACACCCTGCCGGCCAGCTCAATAGATACGAAGAGCGCACGAGTCCCGAAGGTCGCTTGCTGTTATGGTGGCGCCACCGAATATAACACCTGCAACCCCCCCTATTACTCGCTGCTGCTATATACGAAAGACTTTGCTTATTTCAACATTCGCACGCTATCGATGGCTCTGAGCACATCGGTTGTAATAGAATAAATACGACCGATATATTATATTATAATATATTTTACCGACAACGAAGCGAAACCAGAAGAAATGGCTGGCACCAACGACAACGCCCAAAGTTTAACACTGGACATAAAGAACATCAACACATACGAAGAACTTCAGAATACAATCGAGAACTTTGTCAAGACGATGCACAACGTCTTCGAAAACAAGATGAACGAGCTCAAGAAGAACGAAAAACCACCACGAAAATCCAACAAACGACAGAAGACAGAATCACCGGATATAGAAACGAGAGACATGTACGAAGCACTCCGCACGATCGACGAAGATACGAAGAAAGAAGAAACGACGCCAATGGACAGCAGCGAAGAAGAACCGACAGCCTCCACCTCCGCAGAGAAACCCGGGGTAAGTACCAATATCACAAAACACACAAACACACACAAACAGCACAAAACACACACAAAAACAGCAAACAACACAATCCAATTACCCAAAATGCCCTCTATCTCCCCAATTACAATCACTGATCCAACACAATGGCATCGAGTCCGAGAGATCATGAAAACACACAACATTCAATACACACAAAGTAGATCCGTCCCGGCCGGAGTCCAAATCACTCCAACAACAGAACAAGACTATCGCAATCTCAACCGAATTCTCAACGAAAAAGCCATTCAATCTTTCACATACCAACTCCGTAGCGAAAAAAATTAAAAATCGTCATCAGAGGCGTACCACAATTTCTGACCGACGAAGACATCAAAGCCGATCTAGATTCTAGAAACTATCCGATCGCAAAAATCACTAGGATGAACGGTAAAGACCGCCTTCCAGCCCCCCTTATTTTAATAGAAATAGACAAAGAATACAAGTCAATTTTCGACATCTACACAGTTTGCGGATTAGAAGTAAAAGTAGAGTCCCTCAGACTTGGAACAGACATCGTACAGTGTCACAGATGTCAGAAATTTGGTCATCAACAGCGTACTTGCAACGTGAATTTCGCGTGCATGAAGTGCGGAAAGTCACACTCGATGCATGAATGCACAAAGCCGTCAACCACCCCCCCCTAAATGCGCAAACTGTGGCGGAGCTCACCTCTCGTTCAGCTTATCTTGCAAAAAGAATCCAAATAACCCAATAAACACACCAATACAAACACGCAAACTCATAGAAGCACCACTACCAAAACACAACGCATGGACTCAAAGACAACAGACAAATAACATCACCGCAACCACACCCACACCAACAACCCGGGAAAATACACCAAAACCAACACTTAACTCACACGAAAAAGCTGACGACACAATTGCACTCATGATTGGGAAACTATTCCTAACATTTAGCTCGACAAACCCTACACCCCAACAAACACAAAGCTTTTTCGAACAAACAAATGAACTCACAAAACTTTTCCACGCACGCAGACAATGAATCACAAACACAACATTAAAATAGCCTATTGGAATGCACAAAGCATAACACACAAAAAACATGAATTACACGTATTTCTAGACGAACACCAAATAGACGTAATGCTGCTAAATGAAACACATCTAAAACCAAGTCACTCATTAAAAATACAAAAATACAAAACATACAGACACGATAGGCCGGTACAAAAAGGCGGCGGAACCGCTATACTCGTACACGAAACAATAAAACACAGCGAACTTGAATACAAAACACTCGATATCATCGAAAACACAGGCATACAAGTAAACACAAAAAGGGGACCGATAAACCTTTACGCAAGTTATCTTCCCTCCGGATTAGACATAGTAGAATCAGACATACAAACGATCTTCAATCAAAACACACCTACAATATTTGCGGGAGATTTTAGCGCGAAACACCAAAACTGGAACTCGAAAGTAGCCAATAAAAACGGTAAAAAACTAAAGAAAATAGCACAAGACAACAACCTCAATGTAATCGGGCCTGTGGAACCCACACAGATACACATACCAACGGGCACTACTGACGTTTTAGACATAGCAATACTTAAAAACATAACCACAACACATACAATAGAAACTATAAACGACCTCTCCTCAGATCATTTTCCAGTGATATTAACGCTTGACATGGACACAACTAGAACGAAAAAAACATTTAATAAGACAGACTGGGAAAAATTTAAAGAATCCCTAGTACTCAGAACAGTAAAAATTCACAACGCGAAAGACATCGATCAAGCAGTGATCACACTGGAAGATGACATAAAAAACGCTATCGCACAAACGACAAAAACTAACTAAGACCATCGACCAAAACTTAACATCCCGACTGAACTAAAAATAAAATTACGACTCAAAAAAAACATACTTAAAGAATATAAAAGAACGCTAAATCCGGTAATAAAAACAAAATTAAACGCGATAACTAATGAAATAAAATCTGACATGATCGAACACTTTAACAAAAACTGGAATAACAATTGAATCCCTTAATACGCAAGATCAAACACTCTGGCAGATGACAAAAGCCCTAACAAACAAAAAAAAACAAAATTCCACCGCTAAAAACCGCAAACGGACCGGCAATAACTGATAAAGAAAAAGCAGACGAATTCGCGAACGCGTTAAAGAGACAATTCGAAACGAACCCAACAATACCGAAGCATAACACATTTACAAACCAAATTGAACGGCAACGAAATACAAAAATCGATATAACATATGGAGAAATCGACGCCACAAATACCGACGAAGTGGAAAAAATAATTAAAAACCTTAAAAACCGAAAAGCCCCGGGAGCGGAAGGGATAACTAACTATGCAATAAAAAACCTACCTAAAACCGGTATACAAATTATAACCGACATAATAAACGGAATAATAAAACACGGACACTATCCCGCGATTTGGAAACACGCGCAGATAATAATGATCCACAAACCTGGAAAAACAACAAAAACAACCGCAGATTACCGGCCAATCAGCTTACTTCCGTCAATAAGTAAGCTGGCAGAACGCGTAATACAGACAAGACTTGAAAATGAAGTCGAAAACAAAAACAATCCCAAATTTTCAATACGGTTTCCGGAAAAACCATTCAACTACACAACAGGCACTAAGACTGACAGAACACATAACCGAAAAAATGAACATATCGACATCAACGGGCGCAATCTTTCTTGACATTGAAAAGGCCTTCGACCGGGTTTGGCACGCCGGCCTCATACACAAAATGAAACGTCACAAAATATCAAACACATTAATAAAAATAACCGACAACTATCTAAAGAACCGTACATTTAATGTCACAATCGGAAACGAAAAATCGACAATCGAACACATAGCAGCAGGAGTACCACAAGGATCCGTTCTCGGACCGCTCCTGTATAACATATACACTTCGGATATTCCCACAATAGAAAAATGTAATATCGCACAATACGCAGACGACACCGCTATATACATAAGCAGCAGACGAACATCGTACATACACAAGCAGTTACAAAACAATCTAGTCCTCCTAAAAGACTGGTACGACAAATGGAAAATTAAAATTAACCCATTAAAAACCGCGGGAATTTACTTCCAACACAGAAAACGACACAAAAGGCCGGACGAAGTCAAACTCGAAGGTCACACAATACACTGGCAGGAAAAAGTTAAATATCTCGGGGTCACAATGGACTCACAACTAACATACACGGCACATATTAAAGAAATAAAACGAAAAATAGGGTTCACAACACACGCACTGTACCCGATACTAAACGGCAAAAGCAAACTAACACTGGAAAATAAGATATTAATAATAAAAACGATAATACTCGCGGGCGCAACATATGCCGGAGAAATATGGCATCAAGCCAGCGAAAAGCAAAGACAATCGGTACAAGGGAAAATAAACAAGGTTATTAGACTCGCGATAAATGCACCGCGATACATGACAAACGCGCAGATACATAAAGAGACGAAACTCGAAACACTGGAAACGATAATATGCAAACGAACACTAAAAACAATAGAAACAATACAGTCACACGAAAACCCAACAATAAGGAAAATAATAAACCCAAAACGGAGACTAATTAAAAAAGACGGACTTAAACAAATTAAAAGACGCGCAGAGGATAACGATATCCAATTAGCCGCGAAAAAAATCAAAAATTAACAAATAAACAGAGTTCAACACAAACACACAAAAATGTAGCAAAACACACAGCATTCCATAGGATAAAACAATCGTAACACACAAACACACAACGACACACAATAACACAAAACATACACAACCCCGGGTAATGAAATTGGAGTGGAAATGGAGGCAACTCCGATCACCTAACAAACTCAAAAGGACTCATATAAACTTATCTCAACAAAAGTAGGAAAGGAAATCAAACAAAACACAGTTATCAACAATAACAAGATTTAATTCCAAAAGTAGTTCTAATATCACATCTGTTATCGCAGGTCACAACTAAACAAAGGTGCGGCTAAATAGTACTAAGTTTGCCACTACTACATAAATAAAAAAAAAGGTTATTTACCAAGCTTAAACTAAAAGATTTATATATTGAAATAATCTATAACTAGAGATCCAAAACAGTAATTGAAGATTTATGTAAAATCAAAACAATCAAGAAAAAGTAAGTAGCAGCTTTAAATTTTATAAACAGAATGAAAATGTTTTAAAAGAAATCTGGATATAATACAAAATAAGGCGAGGATTTACCTCACTGTAATTAATTCATTAAGTGATAATATCAATTCGAAGTGGCATTAATCAATGTGAAAAACTTTTACGCAAAATAATTAGCCACAAGGTACTAAAGTTAATATGCCACCTTACAAAATTAATGGGTATCGCCCCAGCAATGCTCCAGGCGTAATCTAGAGTTTTAATAAACAGGAACACCTGTTAAGTTAACAGCACTCTGTATACACAGGTGATAAAATGATGAAAGATTAAGTTAAATGTACGTTAAATAACCAAGACATTTAAATTTAGAACACAAATTAGGAATTCATAACAGTGGTTCTTTACAATAAAATTTACAGAATAAAATATAGGATAACTAGATCTTGACGTAACCCCAAATTAGATTCGAAGGCTCGACTGAAGGTTCTAAGCCTCGTGTTTTAAATCAACAAAACTACAGGCTGCTGGAGAAGCCAGACAACCAGTAAATTAAATTAACTAATAGATTAAGTATGAAAGAAGTCAGGCGTTTAATGCCTTTCGGACAAGGTAGGTGGGTGAAGCCCGGTAACTGACTACAGTTAGCGTTTAAAATATCAAAGGTTGCACAGAGAAGGGTAAAGCTCCTCTCTAGTGCCCACTAAAGTTTAAATATTCTAAGAAACAAATCTCAGAAAAAAATAAATAATTTAGAAAAGTATAATTCGGGGCTGATTAATACCCACTTTAGTTAAGAAAACTATATCAGCAACTACTTAGCTTTAACAAATGTAATGCCCAGATTTCCTGAATTCTCTCCTCGTGATAGCCCTCACGGAAGTCATTCGAAAATGTCGAACTCTGAATTGTATCAGCAGGGAACAGCCGTCATCTTGGTGATGCTGTCTAGACGGAAAGATTTCTTCGGTCAGGAAGTTCTGAAGATATCAGATGCTCCGCCGTAAGAGGTTTAAGTAACCCAACTCGGGACTCCTACTAAAGTTCTCTAATCTTCGCTGCCAATTCAAAATTAAGATCCAAAACGATAAATGGCTACCACGTGGTATTTCACACGATAAAATCTCAAAGTATAATAAACGGTTACAAGTACTTGGAACCTGCAGAGATAGCTCCAATAACAAATTAAATCCTAAGAAAGATAGAAGATTCGAAATAAATAAAGATACAATAGATAAAGATATTTCTTACCGCAGATATAAAAGACCACACTAGAATAGAACACAAGTTAGCGCTACTAAGACTTAAGGGCAAGTGCCCGCCGATCTAGGCAAAAGTAGTGAACAAGCCGGAGATACGTCATATACAAGAACGGAAAACTGGTAATTTCAAAAGAAGGGAATTTAATTTACAATAAAACATAAACAGGCGCCAGAGTGTACAGCAAGGCCAAAAAGCGACGTGGGGTTAATTATAACTCCATAATTTAGGGTGAAAATCGATAAAATAGACCAAACGAATGTCTAGAAATCTTCCAAAAGCTAAATAAATCAAATGTTGTGAGATGGCGCTACGAGCGAGAGAAAATAATTACACCAATAAAAGTAAATTAACAGAGATAACTAGACAAATAAGCTCTAGAAAAGGCTCACGAAATTCTAAAAGAATTTCTACATTTTAAGTAATGAATTAAAGAAACAAAATCTGATTTAGAAACAGATATAAACTACAACGTGACTAAGCATTTAAAATAACAAGATTTCGGATTACCCGACGTGTATGAAACATATACCGGAAATATATATATAGTCGGCCAAATTATTAGAACAAGGATAAATTTTAAGAAAATATCGAGGTTTAAAGATGCCCAAGCGTTAGTTAATCGACAACAAAAATCAATAAAATATTAATACTTGAAGAAGGTGAAAAATGAAAGGACTGAATAGATAAACGTAGGAAAATAATTAATTAACTTCAATATAAATTACCGTATGGTCTTAAAGAGATTTTCGAGCGTAACAATTCTTTATCCCATTCTTCATGGCTGGAAAAGAGGCATCTTACAGTTCCTTTCAGCTTCTCTTTTCACGGGGTTTTTGCTATAATTCAAACTACGAGTGTACTAAAGTTGCCTGGGAATGAAAAGATGCAAATTAAAATAAGGTAAAAGCATATTGTAATGCGGCTGTATGGGACGCAACATGAGAAAATTAATGTCGAATTGTTAATAAATTAATATCCCGACAATTTCTGATATTTTAGTCATAATTATATTTATTTCAAAATTTACTTTTAATTTTTTATCATTTGTTTAAGTCATTTAATTCATTAACGCGAAAATGAAAATATATTTAATTTATTTACATTCAAATTTGTATCGACATTAATTTAGACACGCCCACTTTTTAAACAGGAAAGCCCGCGAATTAGATCTGTTTGTATAGACACAGCCAACATAACCTACCACCTAAGGCGCCCAATTTATGATACTATCAGCATTTAATTATTTTTATCTCTTACATTTAACTTTCTCATCCAGACAGCATCATATCATTTTGGCTTAACCCAATCGTGGGGCCTCCGTATCATATCATTTTGTGAGCCCAACGTGAGGCAGGAACATATCATTTTGGCATCCATTTTGGCCTTGTTTATACCTAATAAACAAATTTAACACTCAGATATAGCTGACGCATGAATAAAGAATGGACCAACATATCAATATATATATATATATATATATATATATATATATATATATATATATATTATAAACTACATTATAAAAGTATATTCATACACAAAGAAACAATATCCCTGTTATGGTCGATATAGTTTGTTTTAAATAATTTTTTCGACTGATACACTTAAAACCTTAATATTTCTAGAAATGATTGGAATATAACGAGCGATCATTAAAATTTTCACTCGTAGCTGGCCGTGTATATAAAAATTATGTCGTAGCTTTAGTCATTAAGATGTTATTTCAAACATCTGTCAGTGTCAAATATATATTTTAAAGTTTCATCAAAAGAAAAAGTAATAGCCTTTAATGATATGCATAAAGCGTTTATGGTAGAATGTTACTTCCTGACATATCAAAAAATTGATGGTATTTGGCAGCATTCAATAGAAAATTGCCTTGCGGAGTTTGAAGAGAGATATCGAACTACTGTTCCTATCTATAAAACTTTCCGTGATACGCTAATGCATTGGGTAAATCTTTTTCGTCAAACAGGCAGTATTTTAAGGAAAAAAGGAAGCGGTCCTCCTCTCAAGAGAAGTCGCGGCGTAATTGAAAATGTCAGACAAATTATTAACGAATCTCCTCAAACATCTATTCGCAGAGTTTCGCAACAAGTAGGGCTTTCGTATGGAACATGTCAAAAAATTTTAAAAAAGGACTTGCACATGTATCCATATAAATTAACTTCTGTACAAAATCTATTACCCACGGATTATGAAAAAAGAACACAATTTTGCCAATGGTTTATTCAAACAATGACAATGACAAACAATATTTTAAATCATACTTTTTTCACCGATGAAGCTTGGTTTTATTTGAAAGGTTATGTTAATTCGCAAAATATGCGTATGTGGTCCAGTGAAAATCCTCATTTCTACAGAGAAGTTCCCCTACATCCAGAAAAAATAGGCGTATGGGTAGGTATGAGTCGTCACCGATTAATAGAACCAATATTCTTTGAGGACACGATAACATCGGAGAAATATCGTAACGAAATTCTCAGTGTTTTTACTAATCAATTGACTAATGTCGGATATTTTCAACAGGATGGGGCTACATCTCACGTTACACTTGAAAATATTCAGTTTTTGCAACAATTTTATGGCAATAGGATAATAAGTAGAAATACAGCGATTCCATATCCACCACGATCGTGTGATTTAACAGTCATGGATTTTTTTTGTGTGGCCATCTATAAAGAATATTATTTATGAAACACCAATTAATAATCTACAAGAGTTAAGACATAAAATCATAGAAAAATGTGAACACATCAATAACTCACCGCAAATACTGATCAATGTTTTCAATGGTCTACGAAATAGAGTGCGATTATGCTTGGTGGAGAATGGTCAACATTTTACACATTTTTTATAATATTACTTTGTATAAAAATTATAAATATATTTAATATAAAAGTCAGCATTTCAAATTATTTTTTAACAATCATGACGTTTGAAATTATAATGACAGATCTCCTCTAATAACTTAAGTTAGGACATACTTTTTGTGTACTATCGGGAGCAAATGAAAGTCCACACTTTATTATGTTGGCATGTCGAAATTTCAAAATTGATCTAATGTATACAGTACTTTTGTAGTGTCAGTGTCAGCATTTAATCATAACATAAGTGACATTAGCTTGACAATTTGATAAAATTTACGCAGCTATAATAGTGCGTTTACTTTCAATTGCTCACGATAGTACATGGCTTACTTGACCGAAAATTTTAATGATCACTCGTTACCATATACAGCCACCTTAGTTTATAATTTGCTCAGAAAGCAGTGTTATTTATGTCTATCGATAATTCACTTTGTCTTGTGCAAAGTGTTTAGTAATTAATTTTCAATTAACATGTATTGTTATAATAATAATATCTGACACGGGGATAAGATATGGAGACACTAAAATTAAAATTAATTAGTAAACAATTTTCAAAAGACCAAGTGGAATTATTACATATAACACTGCTTTTTGAGCGAATTATAAACTAAGGTGACAACGGGTGTTCAGAACCATTCGAAGTCAAGTGGGCTCTGAACAAAAAATCGTATATCTTTACTTAAGTATCTGATTTGTAATAATTATTAAATATCAACTGTTGTCTGTCAAAAATCAATCTATCTCAGACATGACTTCATATTTTCAAGGACTACTTTGACTTCGAATGTTTCTGAACACCCGTTTTATATATATATATATATATATATATATATATATATATATATATATATATATATAACGTTATATATATATATATTATATGTATTCATGCATAACTATCTTTAAGTGTCGCAAAATTAAGTCGCAAAATTTATTTACCACAAACTGGAAAGATAGCAGAGATTTGTTTCTTGTCAGATTTACCTACATTGGTTTTACGTTGTGCATAAAGATATTTTTTTATATTAGCTTCTCGTAACAGGCGCCTTGGGGTTGTAACATTGCTTCTTCATGCAATCAATAGTTTAGAGAGCAACATAGCTTTTAAGAACCTTCAAAAGTTAGTTATAGTTTTTCGAAAATTAATTAATTTAAGACAATTTGATTAAGCGGCGCTTGACTTTTGGATGTCTACGTATACTACCATTATATGTTCTTTTAAGATAAAATAATATTTGTTTGTGTGAATTCCGTATTACTGTAGATTTGCTGCAGTGATTATAAGATATGTGTGTGAAACTTATAAAAGAGAAAACGCAAATTATTTCAGAGGTGGATATGATGTAAGAGTAATTTGAATAAATTAAAACAAAATGGGTTAGAAGTTACCCTCAATATGAAACATATACAGAAAATTTGAACATTAGCTAGTGTATTTCTAAATTCTCGTCTGAAGGAAAAATTATAATACAAAGGTATTTTTAATAATATAAAATATTATTAAAAATCTAGTGTGAAGAACACAAATACAGGTTCACTGTTAATATTTTTTGTGAACGTGTCCGAACATATCCCTCCCCAGAGACGCAGATACGTATTTCACCTTGCTACAGGCTCATCGGTACGCCCCTGCTGGAGAAAGGATATCTTCAGACACATTCACAAAAAAGAACCACATCGCCATATCACAGAAATTATCCAGACCGAGCGTAGAAGTAAATTCAGCGCTGCCTGTTGTCAGACAGCTAAGTACCTTACCCTGTCCACATACCCAATGCGAACCAACGACGCCCTTCCAAAGATGACAGCCTTCTCTATAGAAACTGTATCTTGAAGGGCGTCGTTGGCGCATTGGTTATGCGCACAGGGCGAGGTACTTTGGCTGTCTGACAACAAACAGAGTTGAACACTCGGTTTGGATAATTTCTGTGATATGGCGATGTGGTTCTTTTTTGTGAATGTGTCTGAAGATATACTTTCTCCAGCAGGGTGAGCCTGTAGAAAGGTAAAATACGTATCTGCGTCTCTGGGGAGAGATATGTTCGGATACGTTCACAAAAAATATTAATAGTGAACCTGTATTTGTGTTCTTCACACCAAATTTTTAATAATATTTTATATTATTAAAAATACCTTTGTATTATACAAAAACTGGTGGCGTTTTACCCACTCATGTATGTTTCAATTATTCTGGGAAAAATTACAAGTTAAAATTGTTTTTTTTTGTTTGATATTTTCTGTGAATAAAATAAAATTAAAAACCCTTACCACAATAGAATTTAATGATTCTAAATACGTATTTCTACAACCACGTTGTCATCTTCAGTAGAAAAAACAGTGTAGCACTTGAACGCACAAAAACACTCACAGATGGATTGTTCTGAACGTCTTCTAGTTTAACACTAAAATCTTCAATCTTAAATGCTACAAAAATTACCTACATTTTGGTAAACCCCACCTATTCATGCAAGAGCATTAACCCATTATTTGTAAATTCTATAGAAAAACCGTTTAGAAATATTATAAAAGCCGTAATTTAACATACATTAAGAATCCAATTATGAAACTAATCCTTAAATTATGTTGAAATATAAATTTGGAAATTAATGTTGAGTCAGAATATTTTAATGGCAAATATTGTAATGAAACGAATTTAAAAATAGATTCCATGAATTCGAATATTTTTTAATGGTTTTCCTATTTTTCTTGCTTTAATAACATCTAACTGTCAATTAACTCAAATAAAGAAGAACCTGGTATAGGACCCAAATCTGCGTTAATTACGTTATTCCTATTTTTAAAGATAAAAATGCTCTCAAAACTATATCTAATTCGCGGGGGCGTGTGACGTTTTTTTATTAATCTCAGACAGTCAGATGTTACGTTGTGATCTGATTCAAGAATATATCGGGCAACACTTGATTTTTCCATTCTATTGAATCTAATATGCGAAACATATTCTTTATGACGAGTTAGAATCGAACGTTTTGTTTGGCCGACATATTTTTTATCACAATCCTTACAATTTATTTCATAGATTCCATATTTGTTGTTTACCTCAACTTTGTCTTTCGCGTTGCCTAAGAGAGATTTTAGGGAGTTATTCGACCAAAATGCTACTTGAACATTATACTGTTTAAAGGTTTTACTTAAATTTTTCGTAGTTTCGTGAAACGGTAAACTTATAAATTTTTTGCTCGAATCAATTTGAGGTAGCAAACATGTGGAATCCTGAATTGTTTTTCTTACTTTATGTTTTCTAACTAGCTTGTTTATTATTTCTGAATCGAAACCGTTGTAACTCGCGATTTTCTTAATTAAAATAAATTCCTTTTCATATCTATCCTTTGTCAATGGCATGCTTAACAAACGATTGATAAGAAAATTGAAAGAGGCACTCTTGTGCTGAAACGTATGGTTTGAATCTGCGGTTATAAATCTGTTGACGTTGGTTTCTTTTCGGTAAATATCAAACTCGAAGTTTTTGTCCTTCCTAATTACTAAGGTATCTAAAAATGGCAAACCTCCGTTGTTTTCCTTTTCAACCGTGAATTTAATACTAGGAAATTTTGAATTTAATTCTGTTACAAAATAATCTAAGTCGCACTTATTGGTATCAAAAATTGCAAACACATCGTCTACATACCTGACCCATATGTTTGGAAAATATTTGGCTGACTTTTTAAACTCAATCTCAAAGTGACTCATAAATAAATTCGCGATAAATGGAGATAAGCAATTACCCATGGCTGTACCCTGTTGCTGTTCAAAGAACTTGCCTTCGAATTGGAAGCAATTTTGGGCCTTGCAAAGGCTTGTTAACTGCAAATATTCATTTATTTTTACCTTTTCAACTTGATTGCTATGAAGTAATTCAGACAAATATTTTAACGTTTCTGGGATAGGTACTGAAGGAAACAAGGACGTTACATCGAATGAAACCAAAATGTTACCATCTTCCAGCCGACAATCTTTAACTTTCTGAATAAATTCTAAAGAATTATTGACCGATAAACTAACTGGTTTTTCTGGTAACTTCGAATTGGAAGCAATTTTGGGCCTTGCAAAGGCTTGTTAACTGCAAATATTCATTTATTTTTACCTTTTCAACTTGATTGCTATGAAGTAATTCAGACAAATATTTTAACGTTTCTGGGATAGGTACTGAAGGAAACAAGGACGTTACATCGAATGAAACCAAAATGTTACCATCTTCCAGCCGACAATCTTTAACTTTCTGAATAAATTCTAAAGAATTATTGACCGATAAACTAACTGGTTTTTCTGGTAACTTTCTAAATTCATTCACTAACCATTTTGAAATCAAATAAGTCGGTGAGTCAATACCAGCAACAATAGGTCTCATCGACTTACCTGGTTTGTGGATTTTAGGTAAGCAATATAACCTAGGCACTAACGGATTTGCACATTGTAATTTATAAAGGTTGGAATTAGTTATTAAGTTTGGACAAATCCAGACCGGGCGTAGAAGTAAATTCAGCGCTGCTCAGTGATGTGGTGATGTGGTTCTTTTTTGTGAATGTGTCTGGAAATATTCTTTCTCCAGCAGGGGCGTACCGATGAACCTGTAGAAAGGAGAAATACGTATCTACGTCTCTGGGGAGAGATATTTTCGGACACGTTCACAAAAATATTAATAGTTAACCTGTATTTGTGTCCTTCACACCAGGTTTTTAATAATATTTTATATTATTAAAAATACCTTTGTATTATACAAAACTGGTGGGGTTTACCTACTCATGTATGTTTCAATTATTCTGACACTATACTGATATTGAATTTCTGAATTCAACCATTTCATTTTCGCACATGAAATGACTTTTTCACTATTTCTACAATTTGATGTTAACTTTACATTCTCTGTGAACTCTCGCCCGTTCTTTACCTTAGTACTTTACCTTTGCCGTCTAATTGTAAGTTGCCTGATCGACGTCAGGTGTAAAAAGTGTATCTCGTCTCTTCTGTTTAGCTATGTTTCTAGGAAAATACCCAATAACCAAAGCTAAAACCAATAATAATAAAGATAATGATAATATAACGAACAATGAAACTTGAGTGTATTCATATGTTACAAAAAAATGACGAGATAACGGTTAGAGTTTCCAAAATGAGTTCTGAATGTATACGACGGTGTACTTGCCCGAAGTTCTTCAAAGGATTCATAATAACTGATCAAAAGAAACGGTGTGCTAGCTCACATATCGCCACTTCAACGGTGGACTTTTGAAATAAAAAAAATATTATTGACGCTCCATCCACTATACAGACCCAATCTAGCAATGATTTTTTATTTTATAACAATACACTGCGTTTTACTGTATTAAGGGAAACTTTAATAGAACATTGCTTTACACTTTCTTTAACTCTTAAAATATTTTTATGTACAAAAAAAACAAAATAAGTAATTCTGACAACGAGCAAATAGCCTGGTGCTAGTTTGTATTCTTCGCTGATTAATAATTTATTGAACCACGCATATAGGCATATAGATTTAAGAGAGTGTTTTAACTACATAGCGTTTATTTAGTAATACTAATTTACTTAATTCGTCTTAATTTTAAATGTCCTTTTAATTATATATGTAATTTGTAATTGAAGAAATCAATTTTATGAAACTTTACATTGCCTTTAATTAAGAAATATATAGTTCAGTCAGAAACATCCTTATAGGCCATTAAATAAAAATAAGGTACGTCGCACGACAATTTATTATCTAATTTTAAATATTCAATATCATTAGCAATATCGGGAACGATATCTTACAATACCATTTGTTACAGGATAAACTTTCTAAAATTTCAACCACCTCCAAAAAATTTAGATTACCTGCAAAAATCTGCGGTTTATCGGTTTGTCCATGATATCGAACCCCCACCAAGAGGTGTTATTGCCAGAGATGGCAAAATTCTAGCGGAACAAGATTATTATGCTGAAGTAAGTTTCTTTTCTCAAATTATTAATTAAATCGTATATTAATTGTAATATGAGTAAAATTAAGAGTTAGGAATTCAAAATAAGTCTAATAAATTTTAATTTGTATTGCTATAATTTATAATTGTAAGTTGCATATGTGATCACATCAGTATTTGTAACAATTTCCAGATGCTACGATGTTACAGACAAATGTACGCATTATTTTACTTTATGCACTCGGTTAATAGTGTTTAAAAGGAAAATACAAAGAATTTTTTTGTGAATTTTCTTAATCAATACGTATCAATTTTAAATTGGATCGTAATTAATAATTCATGCCACGCCGTCCCGGGATCTCCTACACGATAAATCAGCAACTTACCGCTGCTAATTGCCCAGTCAATATTTAAAATAAAATGTAATGCTTTCTCTTATAATATTTGAGTGAGTTTTTTATTACTACACAGATGAAGCGGTTGAAAAGGAAAAATAAGTGTGCAAATTTTTTTGTGTATGCGTCGTAAAATAATTCCCCTACCCTTAATTTCTTCGAACAAGGCAAAATATTAAGAGATGTGTTAACAGAGACGAGTAACAATTCTACGCTCGTTGTATTATTAGTATGTCACAAGTATATAAACACCAAATTAAATTCAAAAATTAATATTGCTTGTGTGGGAATAAGCGGTGAGGTTACTCTTGGAAACAGAATCTCTTCCGATTCACTATTCGAAGCAAATCCTTAATAGACAGACTGCGGAAATTATATTCGTGAGAAATTTTCGTGCACATTAAATACGAAAATTTCAGTATCAAGGTCTGTTCACATGTTTGCTGTAGCTGAAGATACAATTCGTTATTATTAATTTAAAAAATTTTCAAAACGACTACAAATTGCCAGTAATTGCTATGTCTAGCTTTGAAATCAAGACTTCGATAGTTTCTGTATGAAAAATATAATACTGTGAACACTTTGGGCATAAAGCAAACGAACTTTTTGTTTGCTTTATGCTCTTTCTAAAACGAATTCGTTATAGATACATACTGAACAGTTTGGAGAAATATTGATTCGATCCACTTGTATGAGTATAAATTATCATAGTTATATTAGCACCTTTCTATAATTCTTCTCTTAAAATTATTTTTATAAGAATATGTGCGCTTCCATAAATATTAACTATATTTTAGCAGACAATTGTATGGGAAATATTACCGGAAGGTAACAACCAACAAAGAATAAAATTAATAAATCAAATTCAATAATCACATAAGCAAATGTTGACATTGTTATGACATTTTTACACGTGGGAAAGAAGATTTAATTTAGGCTAAATCAGACATAATAGCTACTTATGTAACCAGTTATGAAATGGGTTATTTTGTGTAACGGAATGGAATGCGAGCGTAGCGAGCGAGATCCTGCAAAATGACATGAGTTACCAAAATAACATTTCATAACGTGTTTCATACAAGATTTTATCTAATTTAGACCAAAACATAGATTTATAATTTTCCAGTTGATCTGACATTAAACGTCATAAGTCGTATTAAATAATTAGTGACAGTTTTCATGCTATTGATAATTAATAATTCATTTGACTTGACAGGTGTTTGTTAATTTAAGTATAAGTATTTACTTTTATTAGCTAAATATTTCGGTGCATTGTACGAGTAAAAATGTCGGATTCAGATTCAGGTGGACTACCAAGCGATATAGAAGAGGCTGCACAAAGTGCATTATCGACTGTGATTCCACAAAAGTTGAAAGCCCAGTACGATTTGGCTTATGAAAAATTTGGGAAGTGGCTTAAAGACAAAAAAATTAAATGTGTTAATGAGAAGGTTTTATTAGCCTATTTCGAGGGAAGAAAGAATCAAAAAGCTTCAACACTCTGGACTCTTTATTCCATGTTACGAAGTGAATTGTCTTTGAAGAAGAATATTGATATTGCAAAATATGCCAGTTTACATGCATTTCTAAAGAGGCAGTCAGAGGGATACCATGCAAAAAAGTCTAATATTTTGTCAAAGGAAAACGTCTCCCGGTTTATGACAGAAGCTGAAGATAAAACATATTTAATGATAAAGGTCGCATTGATCGTTGGAATAGCTGGTGCTTGTCGAAAAAGTGAGCTAACTTTTCTACGTGTGGGGGATATTTTAGACGAGTTTTCTCATTTTGTAATAAAAATCCCTAATACAAAGACAAAAGTAACGCGCGAGTTTGTGATCACAGAAGGAAATATTGAAGGGCAAAATTTTCTTGATCTTATTAGAAAATATATTTCTTTGCGTCCACAAAACGTTAATCACGATAGGTTTTTCGTCAAATATAATAATGGTAAATGCGGGGCACAGCCAGTTGGCATTAATACAATCGGTAATTTACCGAAAAGAATTGCTCAGTTTTTGAAACTACCAAATCCCTTCTTATTTACCGGACACTGCTTCAGAAGGTCATCGGCTACCTTTTTGGCAGATTCTGGTGCGGATATTTTTAAGGTTAAACGACATGGAGGCTGGAAGTCCAATACTGTAGCTGAGGGCTATGTAGAGAATTCTATAGAAAATAAGAAAAGGATTGCCAATGATATTCTTGGTGAATCAAGCTCAAATGCACATTCCGTTTTGCATCATAACATCAGAGTACCTGCCATGAATTCTACGTGTGCAGGAATTAACCTCACCAATTGTTCACATTGTGTCATAAATGTTTATAATGCATAAAATACAAATTTAACCAGTTTGTGTCATTTAACGTTCCCCTTTATTAACTTGAGATGAAATGATTTTTTCAAAATATTTCGTAACTAGTGATGAAATGAACTTTTCAACACTAGTTACGAAATATTTTACTTTTCGTAACTAGTTACGAAAAGTAAACCGTTTCCTAACGTCATACAGTATTGAAAAGTGTCACTTTATGTGTCAAAATTAGATAAAAGATTTTTTTCTGAAATCGGTCAAGATTGCCTACTTTCTCGGCGCAATTTTAGATCCCAAAATAAGCTGTTTTAGAATTTTAGTCCGTTGCTAAGTAATCATCAGAAAACAGTTCTGCAAGGTTTTTTTCGCCCTAAGCCGACAAAGTCGGTAGCGTTTCCGTACCGGTTTTTTATATACATTTTAGACAGTAAATAAATACACGCAGATAATATTTTCAGCAGCTTATACTAACTTCGGTGGTGTCCCGCACATCAGGACATCATCACTGTCCATTTAAATTTTTTTTTAGCGATAAATAGGTATTAAAGCGAAATAAGTAATGAATCTCTGACCTTTTTCACAACAACAAACAAATAGTGATTGTCAAGGAAACTATTTAATAGGCAATTAGGTGGTAATGAAAAAATGTTATGCATTTATGAAAATTCTTTAATTTATAATAATGTTGATTTCGATTTCATAAAAAACAGTATGTGTACCTCGTAGTAAAAGCATATTTCCGGACTTCAATGCTTGCTGGGTGCGTCTTCACGCCTCAGCCAAAAATTTACATTGCCGTCCAGGAATGTATTGCTTTTAGTAAAAAGCGTTCAAATAAGCTTTGCCTCTAGTAGGCCATTCCTTTAAAAACGTATGATTATTAATAATTTAAATTTGCATTAGTTGTCAATTAGACAAATGCATAGTTGACAAAAATTGCTTTGTAATTTAAAATTTATTTAACATGGTTTTTACTATACAACACAAATCATTCATGCTAGAATCTTATTTTCGAAACGGACGTAAGATTGACGGACAATGGCAGTATTCTCTTCAAGATTGTTTAGAAGAATTTAGAAATGAGTTCCCTAACGTCATCTTTGATTATGACAGTTTTCGGCACACAGTGACACATTCCGTTATGGTTTTCAGAGAAACAGGGAGTGTTAAACAGAAAGAAGGCGCAGGTCGGGCGAAAAAGCGTACAGAAGAGCTAGTTAATAATGTAAGAGAAATTATAAATAATGCACCAAGAACTTCCGTACGAGCATTATCACAACAAGTGGGTGTGTCAATTGGCACATGTCATACAATTTTGAAAAAGGACTTACATTTATTTCCATATCACATGACCTGTTATCAAGAAATCAAGGAAATCGACTATCCCAGAAGAATAACGTTTAGTCAATGGTTCTTAAATAATTTTGATAATGAACTTCTTGACAAAACCTTTTTTTCTGATGAGTCATGGTTTTATCTGAATGGATATGTGAACTCACAAAATATGAGGATGTGGACTAATGAGAAACCACATAATTTTTTTGTTGAAACCGCACTTCATCCGCAGAAATTTGGTGTATGGTGTGCGATTAGTCGAAGGAGAATTATTGGCCCTATTTTTTTTAACGGAACCTTAACAGGAGAAAGGTATTGACAAGAAATTATTATGCCATTTATCGAACAGCTTGACGACGAAGAAATAACACAGGGTTACTTTCAACAAGACGGAGCTAGAGCTCACACAGCAGGTGAAACAATTAATATTCTGCAGCAATTTTTTCAAAATCGGTTGATAAGTTTAAACACTGAACATGAATTTCCACCAAGATCTTGTGACATTACCCCATGTGATTTCTTTTTATGGCCATTCTTAAAGAACTCAATTTATCAAGTACAGATACCTGATCTTGCAGGCCTTCAAATCAGAATTGCTGAAAGAATTAATGGAATTAACAATGCGATACTACAAATCACTTTTTCCTCCATTAGAAGAAGATGTGAGAAATGTTTCGAACAAGGTGGTGGACACTTTGAACAATGTTTATAAAATTTTGCTTGTTTGTTGGAAATAAACATATTTCATTCACTTAAAAATGTTCGTTTTATTATTTTGACATTTGTCATATCAATCAAATATCTCATCTCATAACCAACAAAATTCCTATTAAAATTAGTAACAAGCTAAGACATAATCATAATTTCCAAGGGCTACTTTGAGGTAAAATTTATTTGAATTCTTTGTATTATGTACTATTATTATACGAGCAAGTTTAGAAATTTCGATATTTTCTCATTATTCAAAAGATAATAGAGCCAGCAAAACAAATTCTCTTCTGATCTTCCAAGACTTGTAATTCCCTAGTATTGTTGAAGGATTATATTCGATTATTAGGGTGTGTATGTAACTTGAATGCTTCTTATCGATACTCAATATAAGATGAGTATATAAGCTTTTCTCAGTAACTGTATTTATTAAAAAATTAAAATATATTTTAAGATAAGAATTTATTATTGTATCAGAGTCAAATAAGTTACTTAAAGCTTTTTTTACAGAAAGAAGAAAATTTATCTCCTCAAATGGAACGTTAATGGATTTGTCCCTTCGTATATTTTAAGACGTGATGTAGATACATATATTAGTGATAAAATAGATTAGATTTAATAAAGTTGATTAAAAATTCAAAATTTTGTATACTATTCCTGATATAATGAAATATGAAAGCATAATTAAAACAGTCACAATGCGAATATCCTGTCCTTAGTAGTTGAAATTAACAGACTCTATATATTTGCTTATAAGGTAAAAAGAGTAACAAGAATATTATTATAAATTCTCGATATAAAAGTTATAGTATTCTATCCTCGTGCAATATTAAATAATAATTAACTGCTAATTTTTTCAAAGGTCAATGTCCAGTTATTTATTTTTAGTGAAACACCTCACGAATAACATATATAGTTATATGTAATAATAATACGTTACTTATACACATTCATGCATAAATAAATATACGTCTAATGAAATTTTATCGCCGTCTAATTATAAAATAAATAATTTGCTTGAAGCATGAATAACTTTATGTTTACATTATCTTGGAAGATGAGAATCTTGGATAACTATTGAACTATTGCTTTCAAAGATTAACAACGCAATATTCATGTATGAAAGTTCCCTTGCATAAACAAAATTATTATTCGATATTCTGAATAAAATAAAATAGCAAACAATGCTTTGCATTTGTCAAATTTAACAATAATTTTATATAAAATATTCAAATTAGTGAGCTAATACTGATTTTGAATACACGAATATTCAAATTAAAAAATTTAAAATACATGCTACTGTGATTTAAAAGTATTGAAACTGCTTCATTTAAACCATAGCAGTTAATTCAACTGCACTCATCAATTTTTATAGATTGCTAACACTATTTTCGACGTCTTTACCACAGTGTGAAGGGTGTATTCTTGTCTCATTCTGATTTTCTTTTGTATTACTTACTACTTATTGTTGTTGCAATATATATAATCATTGCGTGATTTGTAAAGGGGATTTAACACTTGATAAGGAAATTTCTTGCGATCTTCGTAGAAAATATTCTCATTCTACATGTATCGGTTTATCAAGATTTGAAATACAAGGTTTGAAAATTACGGATCGAAAAGTAAGTTATTTTTGTGCTACAGCTGATTTTAAACTCCAACTAGTTAAATTGAAAGAGCTAAATGAGCTAAATGTTTTGCAAAACGAAATTACAATTTTTTAGGATGAGAAGGTAACATCCAATAACGCGGTTATTGATGACGTTAGTAAACACGATGGTGATAATTTGTTAATTTTTTTATTTGATATGGATGCGTCTTTAGAATCTGATAAAACAAACATGAGAAGTAGATGAAGATATCTAACTTTATCCGCGGTGCACATGAAGATGTTGATTTAGATAATTTAAAATTCTTTCTTTCGGGTCGGTACAATAATGATAAATGCTATTCCATTAAAGTGACTTTGGTCAGTACAAGCGTTTTCGTGGTCTTACTTAAAAATAGGAAAGCCAATTCTATTCCATTAAGAATATCGGCTGATTTGACACCATCACAAAGAAGTTACCTTAAACCACTTAAAACGAAGTTGATGGATCTGAATAGTTTAGTAAGAATAAAACGATTAAATATGTAAACGGTATAAAGAAAAAGTACTCTAAAAAAGCAAACTCGAAAGTAAATGTTTTATATCAGAATCTGTGAGGTTTATAAATAAGGACTTGGTGTTTATCAAAAAACATTGACTTTAGATTTACTATTTTAACCAGAAATGGTGTCCGGATTCTATATCCAATAGTGAATTATTTAATTTAAATTAAGTATATTGTTTATCGTAGGGATAGAAGTTATTTATGTAGCTCTAAAATTCTTGGGATTGGTGTATTAATTACCATTGTATCAAGCTTTTCTTCTTCCATTGTTAATATTTTGATTAACTTCTGTGAAGAACTATTTGTATCTATAAAAATAAACAGTAATACACTAATTTATGCTCGTGTATGTATACCTTAAAATACACAAGCGAATATTTATTTATGGAATATTTCTTCATTAGATTTTTTACTAACACACTTTCCAACTGGGTTATAGGTGACTATAATATGTCGGGTATATAATGGAGAAAGGACCCTTTTCAAGATTATATTTTTACTGCTTCTGTTGGTGCAACTTGGGAATCATAAATTTGTAACGCAATTTTTTAGAAATTACCATCTAAACCCTGTTTTTGAATTCAAGATATAATGACGGACGGTCTTGTAGACAGCTGGGGATGCTACTGTATTGCGGAATAATTTTAATATTCACCTAAATGACCGTCATCCTTCGCTATTTGTGGGTTCCACTAAAATCCTGTACCTTTCATGTGTGAAGAAAATGATTGGATGTACAATTTCAGAAAGGCTCCTTACGAACTTATTAACGATTATTTATTTAGCCTACAATTTTGTTGGAGTCAAATATATTTGATAACTAGTTTATTAGAAAATATCCCGATGGGACAGAAAAAAAGGTAAATATGTCGCGCGTTTGAATCTTTAAGCAAATAAGCAAAAAGGTGGCAAGCTGATAAAAATTGTGGATTCTAGACCCCAAAAAGTCCCAAAATCTTATAAATTATGCCAAAAAGAATATATTTCGCTAGTTAATCTGTTGCAGAATCTTTTAGATACAGGGAATCTAATACACCTTTGTATCTTGTATGCATATTTATACCTTAGTTAACACTAACACTTTTTAAAGTTCCGCTGTGATCCATGAAAATGACCAAGCACCTGAAAGTGAAGATTACATGAAGCTTATAAATAGTGATGATTTTAATAATAGGTACCTATTTAATTACTAACGAGTATGCTGAAATTGTGTTGTTGCTCAGCTCAGCTGTGAAATATACTTTTTCGACAACATTTATAAGATTTTTTTGGGACTTTTTTGGGGTATGGAATCCACAACTTTTATCAGCTTGCCACCTTCTTGTTTATTTGCTTAAAGAGTCAAACAGATGAAGTATATTTACCTTTTTTCTGTCCCATCGGGGGATTTTGCAATAAACTAGTCCACAACTTTTTTCTGAAATACATTGCACTTTGACAAAGAAATACTACTAGTTTCAACGCTATCAAATTCATACATGCACGTGGTTGGGGAAGGATAAATCCAGAAGCTATTCACATCACAGATAACCATGTGACCATATTTTTTTTACTTTTCTAGGAAAATTTTACTGTAATTTTTAAGTTGAATTAACTACGAGTACCTCGAAACGTTTGTTTCCCCTTTCACAAATATTTTTACAACACTGAGTGTTAATGTAAACCTAGAAAACCAAAAAACTATGACACTATGTTGGGTTTTTAATTTTTTTAAATAGTGAAATATTAATAAAGGAATTGGTTAGGCTCACAGACACGCTTACGACTTCGGTGAAATAAAATTTTATTTAACGTTTATCTTCGAATTTATATTAGCTTGTAGTGGATTAATTATTTAAAAATTCGGTGACATCCAATCGTAATTTATAAAGAGCAGCTCAACAATACTCAAATTTATGGGTTTTGCAGGTTTAAAATAAAATTAATATAATTATTATTTCATATGAGAAGCGAATTGGAAATTTAGATATTATACGCCGTTCACGATTCGAAGATGTGCACTTCATAAACAGAATTTTCAGAATCACCAACACAAAAACAATAAATGAAATATATATAATATTATATCAACATCACTGCGAATGCATATCTATGTTGGTGCGAATGTTCAGTGTTGATACATATCGTTTGCTTACTCCTTGTTTGTAATACCGAAAGCGTTTTGCAGTCTATGTAAACGACTTGTTGCATCCGCAATTGCAAACTGTGAAGCAGAACGCGATAATGATGGACCGTTGCTACCTTTATCAATGAAAAAATTTCTCTATAGTCCCAAATTTTATTATAATTCACTATTTTTCGTCGGAGAGCTTTTGGAAGTTATAACTAGAGACCAGACACGAGAGGCCCATGACTCATCGCCCACGAGCGTACTATTGAAAATTTGTATTTTTAAAGAGTTTTTAATTTAATTTATATAATTGGAAAGCAAACGGCTGGTGATCTATAAAATATAAAATACATTTTTATTTGTTCATTTTGTAGTTCAAGTTGAGTAAGGGAGTATTAATATTAACTAGCAATACTTTCTCAAGGTTCTCTTATGTAAAATTTGTTCTCTTTGAATGAAAGACATCTACATAGATAGAAAACGTCCTTTCTACATCGCAACTAGTTATAGGTGCATTTTAGAAATATTCTTTTATTTCAGTGTATTTAGCAGTTAGATTTTGAGGCATTGTGCCCATACACAGTTGCCGCAATGCTATTAAATCTGGATTTCTATTAAAAACTGCGTCTAACTTTTGCCGAAGGCCATATCCGAAGTCACTTGGAATATTTTCCAAATTATTAATAGCCACATCTAACATGGTTAATCCATAATTTAATTTGAGATATTGATTTTAAAAATAAGTGATTAGTTTTGGCAAATTTCCAAAGTATTCCTGAAGAAATTACAACTGATTTTTTAAATTTGAAATTTGTATTAGTTCCATGTACTCAGAAATACTTGGAGCATCGGCATTTAAACGTGTAACGAAATTTTGTAAACTGTCAAAATTCTCTGCACAAAAATTAGTAGCTTCCGACCATGATCCCTATCCAGTTATTAATGGAGAGCAGCTGTAATGTTAATGGCGAGGGAGACAGTGACAAAGATGGAAGTTTTTCCTTGTATAGAGATACTCTCAATTGCTTTTCTGAAAACTTGATCAAAAGCGGATACAAGTCTATCAAGTTCCGGAAAGGTGTCTCTGATATATTCAGAGATTCTGTGGAGAGCATGTGCTACACAAGTAACATGCAGCATGTTTCCGGATATGTTTCCTTTAATAGTCTTTATTTTAATAGTTTTTAACAGCACTGTCACTGACAAATAAAAGTATTTTTTCTTTGTACCTGTAGTTCGAATGAAACATTTGGTGCAAATTCTCGTAAATGGTTTTAGCTACTGTTTCCGCATCAACTGTATTTATAATAACTTTTGCTGCTATTACATATGCGTTATATCGAATAGTTGGATGTAGTACACTGTCCGACATATAAACGTGACAGATGTATTCATACTGTCACTTGTGGACTTCATAGTTTATACATACATTGCTAATACTGTAACTTATGTCAATTTTGAAAAGTTAAATAAAACATGTAAAATTTGATAAGCCTGCTTTACATTGATAATATGTTACTGTATGGGTTTCATATGTAGGGCAGTGTACACCAGCTGCGACATTTACCACACAGCGTTCTAATATATCCACAGTTTTGACGGTACTTATCCATAGGTACTGATTTGAAAGATGGCTTATAATGCGTTCTACTGCTTTCGTGTAGCACTTAGAAACATAATATTTGCGTAAGGTGGATTCATCAGGAACATTTCGACCAGTACATTTTTGGAGAAATGTTATGAAAGTGGGATTGTTAAGTTTATTTAATGGAATATTTGCTGCCATTAAAATTTCACAAAGTTCTTCGTTGAAATTGTCAGATTTCAACGGGCCTAATTTCTGTGTATGTGTTTGAGATGCTAAGTGACGTTTTACGTGCGATTTCATGGAATTTTTTAACGATATTTTACAAACTTTGCAATAAATTTCGGAATAACTGGCAATGGATATACAATCAGTTTGATCCTTAATCCAACTTGCCATTGTTTCACGATGCCATTCTCGACGTCGTTCTATATCATATCTGAAAAAGTAACTTAAACAATGTTCTAGATCTAAATAAATGAAAATTAAAAATGTATGCGTAAGTTATTGAAACTAAACGAAATTCACTGGACACTTACATATTGCAGTGGAATTTTCTAGCACCACGTTGGGTTAGCCATATTGTGCAGTGGAATTTGCTTTGAAATTGCTTTATTTAATTTTAATTCACACTACAGCTTATTTTTTTCATCGGCTATTCAGTCTAGTAGAATCCTTGAGCTTACGTCTCTGGGTCAATCCTCGCGGATGTTGGTAATATCAAAAATAAAACACAAGGTGTCAGATAAATTATACACGCATTTTCCCTTTACATTGATATATTAAAAATAAAAAAAAAGAAAAATCCCTCTACAAAGTGTATAGGGTGCTAAAGCATCATTAAACAGTAGCAATGAGGAAACACTCTTTGTGAACATTGACTCGCACACAGAGAAAAACCTCTTGTGAAACACGATCAAATATAAAACTAATAAATATTAGTGAAATCTGTCAAGTTTAACCTTTACTGTGACCCCTACAATCAAATATCAAAAACAAATTAGTTTTCAAAACTCACGCAAGTTGAAAATTTATTCATGCAACAAATAACATGATAAGATCCATTCCCACTACAATCTCTCCAACCTTAAATTCCAAAAAAAAAATGTTCTCGAAGTATAATATTAAGAAAAACAACTTCCCTTAAACAAAAAACATGACAAGGTTTCGCTAATATCCATATACTACTTTCAAACACGTTATTATTACAATAAATACAAAATTTATAGCACTGAAAATAATCCTAATATCTAATAAATAAATAATATAATTTTTATCAACTTACATTAAGTTTTTTGTGTGATTTCGAAATACACGAGAGGCATCTTTTTACACAAGATTTCAAATAACTATGAAAAACTTCGCAAAAATCGAATTAAGGTTTACTTGCACCTTATACTAAATGCAAAACAAAGTACAGACCGACTTTATAAAACAAAGAATAAAATTTATTATTTTATCCTTTTTTTAACTAAACACATTAACAGTCAAGATACCTCTGAATCAAAAATGAAAAATTCTTCATATCCGCCTGGCTATCCCTTCCATCTATCAAATCAAAATATACAGACAATACATCTTATCAAATACAATATCCGAAAAAGCGGCAAATTCAATTCCTTTGGTCCACCTAAATATACGAGGGCTAATCACAATTTCATACATTAAATATTTTATTTATACAACATTAGATATATCGATCCCCATCTGAAATAAATAAATATACAAGTGAAATAGCTAATTTTTTTATAAATTGTCCCTAGTAAAGAGTTCACTAATAGTTCAATCTTTTTCCTTGCTTGTTCATGGAAAATCCATGGCATAATTCCCCGAGATTATCCGAGAACAAAGTCAGAACATCACTGAGCTTTTTTCAAGGATAATCTTCAGCACAGCACTCGAGACAGTACCGCACCCTGTCTTGGTTCTCGGCACTCACTTGTTGTATTAGTGTTAAACAGGATCCACGTCGTTCTGATGCTGTAGTGTGATAAACGGTTTCAACATCTCCATATAAAAACAACATCTCCAACATCTTCAACATTTCCATATAAAATTTTTGAATATTTAAATGTCTTATTTGACTTAAAACATTTTATCTTTTATGTCGTTTTACTTGACATAATTCATCTTAATGTCATATGGCTTGACATTATATAGTTAATGTCATTTTGCTTGACATTTTTCGAATGGGCTTCGTTACAAACATCACAGACGAAGGAACACGCCGAAGCAGCAGTCATCCCCGTCGAATCCTCGAGCACTCTCTCGATCACATGGACATGAATGTTTCCAACGAATTTTCATAAATAAAAGAAAAACATAGCATCAAAATCTCATATACCAAATCATCATCATAAACAAATTCATAACACCATTAGTTTCCAAGCAATTTCAATAATAATAATCATAATAATCAACAATAATATCATGAGCTCAATTTCTTCCTATATTTATATAGTTTTAATTTTTTTCAACGCAATTCCCATTATCAATAATTTTTATACGCAGATAAATTTTAATTATTTAATTATGTCAACAATAAATTTTATTTTAACTCATCCTGTATATATATCCGTTTGCTTAATCCAATTCATTACCAGGTCAGTTAAATCAGCACATCGTAAACCATCCTATTCAAATAATTTTATTCATTAACCTTTTTTCACATGCCAATAATTCTTTTTCTATATATTCATAAATACCATAATTTTATTTCAATAATATATATATATATATCTCAATTATCATAATAACTTTTTTCATATCACCGACGAAATTCTATTTAAATATATTTTCATTTTCAATATCTTATTTCATATATTTATTTCATATATTACCGACGAAAAATTTTTTTCATATTCAATATTATATACTTTTTATCCCGACGAAATTCAGTAAACACTTTTTTATTTTACTGCTACATCCTCTTCTTATACTAATAATCTAATCCTAATTATCTATTACGTTAAATCCATTTCAGTATCATTTATCAAATCCTATTTACTTTTCCAAATTTTTTATTTATATATCCTTTTGTTACAACACATTCCATTTAGTTATTTCTAAAGCAAAAATCCTTATATCTCGCATATTCCTCTAAATAGTTTACAACGAAATTTATTATTAAGTTGGGCCTATTTGAAAATATCCGACAGTAAATAAGTTTTTATTTATTTTTCTCGTTACATTTATTTCTTTATTAAACTCAGGTCGAGGACCTTTAAATCTAGTCCACTTGTGATTACCTATAAGTTTAATACTTTTGTATCTATTACCTTTATATTTTTTATTATCTACCATAATTTCTTTACTACTTTCTTCATGATAATTATTGCTATTTATTCTTTCTAAATTATAATTACATCTAATATCCCTACTATTATTGCTTATTGTCTCTGGTAACGTTTCCCTTCTTATATTCTTTTTATTATAGTCTATCCTACCTGGTGAAGCCATTCTATTCTTTCTTTTACCATAATTATTTGCTCGTTGAGGACTTGAATAATTACTATTATTGTTATTATTTTCCATTTTAGAATATGGAGTTCTATTAATATTACTATCTATATAATTATTCTGATAGCTATTATTATACTCCATGTCATCTACTCTTTTTAACAGTTCAACAAACTGTTGCATGTCACCAATGTTTTGAATGGCTACTGCCTGACTAATTTGTTCATCAAAATGGGCACTTAATTGACATATTAGGTCCCTATCAGTGATTTTTGGTTGTAAATATTTTAAAATTGAGTGTCTCCTCATAACATACGACGCTCGTGACTCATTACTATTATTATTATATCTACCAACTAATAAATCATTTCTTACCCTATTTTGCGTTATTGTTCCCCAGAATTGACTGGTAAATCTGACTTCGAACTCCTCCATGGTCTTCACCTCATCCGAGATCATGTCCCACCAGGTCATTGCATCGTCCTTGAGACAGTTCCCTATTTTCTGGAGCTTCTTTTGGTCCCCTTGCACATCCTCTAGACTTTCCTTTAATTTTTTTAGAAAACCCATGGGATTTGTGTTCGCCATACCATAGAACTTCGGCAATGGTTCATTTTGTACTGGTACAGGAATGAACACAGGCACATTCGCTTCGTTTTTTTCTTTTTTCATTTGATCAATTTGTTTTTGCATGTACGTCACCTTTTGTTCCAGCCATTCTCTTTTCTCCTTTTCTTCTAAAAGTTGACCATTCAATATATCTATATTTCTTTCCATTCTTTCTTCCATATCTTTCATCATTTCCATCATCATTGTGTGCATCATGTCCATTGTCTCTTGACTCCTGTCTTCATTGTGTCCTCCTTCATGTATGTAACCAGCGTTACCCATCCTTTGTTTCAAATTTTCCATTATATTTTCCATATTTGAATTATATCGTTTTATTTCTTCCAATTGTACGTTGGACTCGCCAAAATTGTAATATCGGTCCCACGTTGGATTGCGCCAATTGTGCAATCCAATTATTAAATTATTTACTTATCTTCAAATCGCCGACACGTTGGGCTCCAATTGTGCAGTGGAATTTTCTAGCACCACGTTGGGTTAGCCATATTGTGCAGTGGAATTTGCTTTGAAATTGCTTTATTTAATTTTAATTCACACTACAGCTTATTTTTTTCATCGGCTATTCAGTCTAGTAGAATCCTTGAGCTTACGTCTCTGGGTCAATCCTCGCGGATGTTGGTAATATCAAAAATAAAACACAAGGTGTCAGATAAATTATACACGCATTTTCCCTTTACATTGATATATTAAAAATAAAAAAAAAAGAAAAATCCCTCTACAAAGTGTATAGGGTGCTAAAGCATCATTAAACAGTAGCAATGAGGAAACACTCTTTGTGAACATTGACTCGCACACAGAGAAAAACCTCTTGTGAAACACGATCAAATATAAAACTAATAAATATTAGTGAAATCTGTCAAGTTTAACCTTTACTGTGACCCCTACAATCAAATATCAAAAACAAATTAGTTTTCAAAACTCACGCAAGTTGAAAATTTATTCATGCAACAAATAACATGATAAGATCCATTCCCACTACAATCTCTCCAACCTTAAATTCCAAAAAAAAAATGTTCTCGAAGTATAATATTAAGAAAAACAACTTCCCTTAAACAAAAAACATGACAAGGTTTCGCTAATATCCATATACTACTTTCAAACACGTTATTATTACAATAAATACAAAATTTATAGCACTGAAAATAATCCTAATATCTAATAAATAAATAATATAATTTTTATCAACTTACATTAAGTTTTTTGTGTGATTTCGAAATACACGAGAGGCATCTTTTTACACAAGATTTCAAATAACTATGAAAAACTTCGCAAAAATCGAATTAAGGTTTACTTGCACCTTATACTAAATGCAAAACAAAGTACAGACCGACTTTATAAAACAAAGAATAAAATTTATTATTTTATCCTTTTTTTAACTAAACACATTAACAGTCAAGATACCTCTGAATCAAAAATGAAAAATTCTTCATATCCGCCTGGCTATCCCTTCCATCTATCAAATCAAAATATACAGACAATACATCTTATCAAATACAATATCCGAAAAAGCGGCAAATTCAATTCCTTTGGTCCACCTAAATATACGAGGGCTAATCACAATTTCATACATTAAATATTTTATTTATACAACATTAGATATATCGATCCCCATCTGAAATAAATAAATATACAAGTGAAATAGCTAATTTTTTTATAAATTGTCCCTAGTAAAGAGTTCACTAATAGTTCAATCTTTTTCCTTGCTTGTTCATGGAAAATCCATGGCATAATGTATGTAATTAACAGTTAAAACAATGGAAAAATTAACTCACCGTACTTTATTTATCTTACGAAATATAAACTCCCGCTTCTATCTACGCTCATGAAGAAAGGAATTTAAGTATAAAATTGAAGTAATTGTATCACAATTCGACGACAAAAAACAAATGTGCGGTAAACTGCGTGTTGTATTTAGCGATGTTATAGACTATTTATATGCTCCATTGTAATTTCGGCCTCTCATGTCCGGTCCCTAGTTATACTTATAACTTAAATATTGCAAGTTTGACATAAGCGTTTATTACCCTAACCTAAAATGTAAGCAAATCGATTTTACAAATGGAATTTGCAATAATTTCGCAACGTTGCCTTGATATCGTTGATGACGTGTACGTTTTCGAATCGTGAACGACGTATAGATATATGTATATACGTATAAATCACCTTAATTTGTATTATTGATTAATCAATTTTTATCTAACGAAAACTTAGTTGAAGAGCAAAATAAAGTTAAAATCCTTAATCTCTGACTCACTTTACATAATAAAACATGAAAATAAAAAATTAAAGAAAATTGTGGGTCAATGGCCTTGAACTCCGACCATGTAGTCATGTAGTCCATTTAGCTTCTAATAAAGATTTTTAAAAACGGAAAGAGTGTTATCTACAGCACACAATGTAGATTGCCTTTACAAGTGTTCACCCACTTATTTAAAATATTATATTGTAGGGAATTTCTATACCGACCGCTACATATTGTGAACGTATTGAGAGAATTCAACGGAACATGGTAAATTAATTTCTTTTTAAGTTAAATATTGATCAAATCGCTTGTTCGAGTTCGAATTATTGGAAACAAGAGGGAAACAAAAGTTCGAATTCAAACTCTTCAATAATTATATAAGGTCTTCGTAGTTGCTGTCCCTTTTCGATATGAGAGTCCCGGCGACATTTAGTAAAAATAACGATGCATTTGCTGCGCGTTACCATCGAATAACGTATGGACTTAAATATCTCTTATATTTTATTGAAATGAATTTGGAAGAAGAAATTTTGATCCTGGCAATTCTAAATAACGACGAAGAGCAAGAAAAATGTGCTAAAAACGGGTATGTACTTAATTTTGATATTTGTAATATTAAATTACAATTTATTTATTTTGAAAAACGAAAAAGGAGAAGTGTCTGGTTAAATGAAATCAATCAAAAACGAAAACAAGAAGGCTTACTTACGTACTTAGTTATACTTTGCCATCGGGATGAAAATTTTTTGACATACAGTTGAAGGTGAAGTGCAAATATTTTCTGATTTTTTCTTTTTTTTGTACTAGTACTTCACGGAGTTTCAGGTTATTCATTACTCTTTGTTGTTGGCGCTCGATGTCGGAGTAGGTACTGGATGATCCTCGGAGTGTTTGCTTCATTATTGGTGCTATTTTCATCGTCATTCAGCTGCAAAGGACCAAGTGGCGTATCTGACAGAGATATATTAGAGTGTGTCTGCGCAAAACCGATAAATTGTCGAAATGTTTCCATTGTTTGTATAAGCAGCTAAGATTAGATAAAAAATATTCTACGTATATTTCAGAATAGATATTGCCTGCTTTGATAAACTATTGTTTCTAAAAGAAGATATAAAAAAAGAAATCTAGCAAGTTCGGACAACCAATTGAACCTGCCCAGCGTCTAGCAACTTATGATAAGCATAAATAACCTTAATGAAATTACATTAAGGTAAGACATTATTTTTATTTGTTGTTTATTAGAGATTTTTATTACAAGATTTATAACAAAAATTAATTATACTTGCTGGCCACTAACATGAGGTAATATTTGATAAGGAACAAAATTTACTGGGGTTCTCCGGGCTGTAACTTCACTTAATAATCTTCGAGATATCGTACTTAGTTATACTTTGCCATCGGGATAAAAATTTTTTGACATACAGTTGAAGGTGAGGTGCAAATATTTTCTGATTTTTTCTTTTTTTTGTACTAGTACTTCACGGAGTTTCAGGTTATTCATTACTCTTTGTTGTTGGCGCTCGATGTCGGAGTAGGTACTGGATGATCCTCGGAGTGTTTGCTTCATTATTGGTGCTATTTTCATCGTCATTCAGCTGCAAAGGACCAAGTGGCGTATCTGACAGAGATATATTAGAGTGTGTCTGCGCAAAACCGATAAATTGTCGAAATGTTTCCATTAGCTGTGCCCACAGCCAAGCCTTGTAACGACAAATATATTTCCTTTTCTGTTCGGTATGGTTTTTTTCCTGACCTTAAATACCTCGAGTAATTATCTCTCAGATTTTTTCATTTCTTTCTGATATCATCTCCTGTAATAAAGAAGTTTTAGTTCAGATTTTTAGCCACTGGAGATTCGTATAAGACAATTGGCTATAGTTTCCGTATGGAATTTTCTACTATATCTACAATAGTAGCAAAAGTATGCTGTAATCTGGAAGAAACTGCAACCAATCTATATGCCTAATCCAACGATAGAAATATTGATAAGTTTCAATGATATCTGGCAATTTCCTAATTGTCTTGAAAGCATAGATGCAAAACATGTAACTATTAAATGTCCACCAAAAACCGTTTCACTATATTTCAGCTACATGAACAAATTTTCTATAGTTTTAATGGCTATTGTAGATCTAGAATATAAATTCATTGGCATAGACGTTGGAGGTTACGGAAAAAATAGTGATGGGCAATATTTGAAACATCAAATATGGGTAAAAAATTTGCAAATGGAACAATTGATACGCCAAGGAATAAATGTTTTATAATTTTATTATTATCCTTTTTTTATTATTATATTCAATAAAATTGTTTTGAAGGTACTACTTACCGTCCATTCCTCCAATCTTTAGAATATCCGCAATTTCATTCCATTTTTTGTTTTTAAAACGAAAGATCATGTTTATAGAACAGGCATTTTTCTTACATTTTCTATATGTTTTTTATTAAGTTATTTTCTTCACTTGTCATTTTATGTACGTTTATGAGCGGTAACAGCGGTGAAATATAACTAGCACCATTTTACCACCACCGCTAGCTAGAACGCAGTACCACCGCTCGTAACGCCGGACATGTACAGCAGACCGATTTTCATGTGGCCGGTGAGAGAATTTGTACGTGCGTCAAGTAAGGGTCAGTGTTAGATAGAGACAGTATTCGGAAAAATGAAATGAAAACTCTTTGTGCGAGTCGTGCATTGGGACGTAGTAAGGGATAAATTCAGAAAATCACATTGTTGAACATGTTTATAATGGTTTGTATTTCACTAAATTAAGGCAAATAGAAGTAAAATAAAACGCATAGTTGCATGTAACATGTTTAATTAAAATGTCTTACCTTACCTACTAGCTAATAGCGTACTAACATCACATTAAGGGGATGACTGAATAAGATTGTTAGCTACACTTAACGGTAGAAAGGCTTAGGATTAAGTAAAACTAATTTGGATAATTAACTGAATTATTGGCAAATAATGTTTATGCTAATCTCTTTCTCATTATAATCACATTGTAAACTTTCTATATGTACAAAAGAACAGTATATTCTTCAACGAGCGTAGGCGAGTGTTGTAATAACATTATTTAATAGTCGTGGAGAAAAGAATATTATTAATACTAATATTATTGGAAATAACAATGAAAATAATAATTACAATAAGAAATAATACATAAATACTCAAAAATAATTATAGGAGAAAACAATAATGAACAATAACTAAGTTTCAAAAAAATTACGGTAAATTATACATGTAATTATATAAAAAGTTATGCAGAATCACTATCACTGACTTCCTCTTCGCTCTCCGATTCAGAGTCTTCACCCAAATTAATAATGAACTGGCCTGTAACTTCGTCTATGAGAGGTTCCGCTTCCAAAAACTTTTGCTCCCACTTTATCGCGTGGTCACAACATTTATTCCATTCAGCAGCACTAAATTCATCAAAAAAGTCACATAACTGTTGAACATATCTAATAGTGAATGATACATTTTTTTGTGCCACATATTGTTTAAGAGATGCCCATACTAACTCAATCGAATTTAAATCTGGGTGGTATGGCGGTAATCGCAAAACACTATGGCCACGTTGTGTTAACATTTCATCTATCTCAAACGCTTTAAATGTTCGCTTATGTACTTTAATAATATTATATAATTCGGGCTTGAGCATGTTATTGTCGAAGTAAATATTTTTAGACCTTAAACAGTCTATCATAACTGATTTCCTGCTATTAGAATTCGGTGGTTTATCTTTTTGGACATTATGATAAGGAGCATTGTCAATTACTAGGACAGACTTTGGAGGCAGGTTTGGAATTAATTTTTCTAACAACCATTTTTTGTAATTTTCATAATTCATCTCGTGATGATAATCTCCCGTTGTGGTATTAGACTTAAAAATCAATTTAGCATTCGGAATGAATCCTGTCTCGCAGCCAGCATGAACAATAATTAGTCTTAGACCTTTTGATATAGGCCTTGCTAATCCTTCATTGGAATTGTCACTCCAACAAGTAGCCACGGTATGAGAACTGTGGATGTAAGTTTCATCCATATATATAATCGGTCTTTTTTTATTTCTGTAGCTTTGAATGGTATGCAAATAAGACACTCTTAATTGACGAATGTCGTGCTTTTCCATTAACAACTTTCTGTTGGTTTTTGGTATTCTCCAACGAAAGCCCATATCTTTTACTACTTTCCGAAGAGAATCTATTCCTCCAGTGTATCCTGTTTCTTTAAATTTTCTTAGAATGTTTGGCATTGTAGGTACAATTTTGTCAACAGTAAAGGTATTTGAAATTGTTCTACGCAGCACACCTTTATCTGAATCGTCTAAGTCGGTTTTGGGCTTGGTTTTTTTTTTATTTTTCTTTGGCGATGTAAAAGATGAAGTGGCACCTGCGTTTATTTCACTTTTTTCTTTAACAATCCGTCTAATACTTCTCTCAAAAACACCCGTTGCGGCAATAACGCGTTCATATAACTGATCCAGTGGAATTTTGATCTTGCATATATTTAAATACATTTGAGATCACTTCACGAGTTTGACTGTGTAAAACACATTTATTTAATTTACTTTTAAACTCCATTACTCACTACCTTAATACGGCACTGCACTACTGTGTTTATCGCTTAAAACGATGTAAAACACTGAATGCCAGAGGTTCCCCTACCTATGAATTTCGTGCGCATCTCGAGGGCGGTACTTCTAACCGGCCACATGAAAATCGGTCTGCTGTAGCGACATATCTGCAAGGCCGTATTTGATTAAACAGACCGAGTCTGACCGCCACCGCTGTTACCGCGTATATCTGTGCACCGCTTAATTCAATCTCTGAAAACTGAAAAACTGAAAACTGAACTGCTTGCCATTTGACTTAGATTTATTTAATTGCACGAAAACTACGTTTTTTTTTGAGTATGTAAATAATGTATATTTTTATTTGAAAGTTTTTGTTTATTTTGTTATTTTGATTATTAGTAGTGGTTCTTAGATATATTTTAAGATTTACATGTTTTGCAATGTATAAATGAATAAATAAATAAGTAAATGAATAAAACACCCTGAATTATGGAAAAATAACTTGTGATTTTTGCATCACAATATTGTGTCACACTTCATCAATTGTTCGAGGCTATTTGGCCAAGCAATTAACATACAGTGTTTCAATATTCACCTGATTTAGCACCATGTGACACAAGACTGTGTCCACTACTCTGTGGACACGGCCTTGAATAGCTTCAATCGATTCAAGCCGCGTCAACAAAATTTTAAACTTATTCTGAAGGTTAACGGAAATCGATCTTCAGAACTACTATGGAGTTTGGTAGACTTTGGAATTAGAGTATTGCTTCAAAGTCAAAGAGATACAATTTTTGTGTTCTATTTAACCAGTTCTATGGGTACAGTTGTGTATTAGTATAACAGGCACACAGTTTCTAAATTTTAAAGTAGAATTTGTAAATTTTTGAATACGAAAATTTAATTTAACATGTCACTTTTACCGAATAATTAATCTATTGTGTCAATTAATCATTCAATACTTTTTTCTTCGGCGCAAGGGTCTATACATTATATAATAAAAATCATGGTCTTTCTAGTAAGTTTCCTAAGGATGTAATCCTTGCTACACGTTTTTCAAATATATAAAATTCTAACAAATTTTAGAAAAATTGGGTGCTGCAGACACGAAAACATATTCTTGTAATTGTACTTAAGTCCATTGAAAATTCTTATGAAATGAAATTCTTGTCTGTAATATGCAAAAAAAATAATTTTACTAAGTACATATTAATGTAGACAGGCATTCTCAAGATTTCACAGAATTACACCAAACTTTCATTAATTTCAAAAATATATTTTTTTTTAAACTACGTCTACAAATATTTATTTTTATATCTGGAAACATATATCTGAAGTATTTGTATTGTTATTCAAATAAAACTGGTTGGCATATCTATACTTCAATCGCTGAATTTAGTTATAAGATTTATCAGGCTAATATTAAATTTTGGTTGTTATTACATGAAATATTTATAGTAATAAGGTAGAAATGGTATCATAAAATTTAAAAGATTCAATATTTATTTAATTTATTATATGTAGGAAAAGAAAAATGTTTCAGGATATTCGGTTTGTTTTTATTAATTAATTAACTCATTTGTTTATTAGTCCCAATATTACGTTATTTATTTATCACTTCATCAAGAGTAAAAACATTTTTTTTAACTGATTGTACTAATGTATAAGGATTTTGTCTCAGGAAGAGTTCTCGCTGATTCTTATACAATATTTCCTACTGAATCCGAGTATGGCATTAGAGTTTGTTCATTGACAAATTGTTTAAATTTTTATGTAATTTTTACCCCCAAATTTTTAACCATGCATTCTTATTCACCTAAAAGCGTATTATTCTGGATAAATCTGATTTCGACGACTAACCGATTTAGGGTTTCCCGGCAATGAGTAATTTCTCGGCAATGAGCTAAATTGTTAATTTCTTTACTATCGTTTGTAAAGTGTATATCTATTCTCTATTATTACCCACATCATATTTTGACTAACTAAATTTGTGAACCAGTCACGCTATGTGAAATTTATTTTTTAACCTTATAATACAACTGTGTGAATGGTCGTGACAACTTTTGTTACGTGTACGATGAAGTGACATTCAAGCCTCAAAAAGGAAATATAAGTCCACTCATGAATTAAACTTCGGGTGTAAAGTTGGAGATCAGTATAAAGTTTGTGTCACATATATTTGCTATTTAATATGCACTAGCTGGCTGAATGGAAAATCTCGTTACATGGTGTTTGCAGTTACAATGATATGAGAGAGCCAAGGGACAATTCTTCAGACTGCAACTGCTTGTACAACTCATATCCTTGGTATATTAACCTGATAGGAGAAGAACTAAAGTAAAATATCCAAACAACCCTTGGGTTATAAGACCTGTACTGCATAATATTATGTACCTTTCCATACTACCTCCACCAGATTCATAGACTCCGGATTCCGAGGAGGACCCACTAGATGACTTCGAGGGGCAAGGCTTTCAGAGCCATGTAAAATAAGTCAGTCAGATTTAAATGATTTAGTCCGTGATCTGAATTTGCCAAAAATTAAGCAGAGCTCTTAGCTTCAAGGCTCAAAGAATGGCATTTATTCGGCAAAAGGACAAGAATATACATTCCGCGGTAGACAGCAAGAGCTGCCACATTTATTTGCAAATGAAGATGACCTGGTATACTGTAAGAATGTTAACACTTTAATAGGCCAGCATCACAATCCACAAGAGTGGAGACTTTTGATAAATTCCTTAAAAACGAGTGTTAGTGCCTTCCTTCATAGTGGAAATGAAAATCCTTCTATTCCTATTGCTCATGCTGTAAAACTGAAGAACTGAACTGAAGAACTCCAAACACAAAACTATTACTGGATAAGACAGAATACCAGAGATTTCAATGCTAAATTGTTGCGAATTTAGAAGTTGTAGCCCTAGTACTGGGTTTGCAGTTGGGGTACCGGAAGTTTTGCTGTTTTGTGTAGTAGGGACAGAAAAAATAATTATATACAGAAGCAATGGCTAAGAAGAAGTAAACTTATTACTAGTTTCAAAATGCCATTTGTGAGTCTACCGTCAATTCAGAAAAAAATCTGCTATCTCCTCTAAACATAAAATTGATATTGACTAAAAATAATTTTTGTATCGTCGGATGAACTAAGATTGTGAAAGTTTTCTTTACGAAGCTAAGATTGAGTGGGACATCTTTGAAACGAATATCTCCGAAAAATTGCTACGAGACAACTTGGTGGCTCTTCGTAATCGAAAGGCCTTTCTCTCTTCTTTTCTACACGTTAAATATTTCGCTGGTATAGTCTCAACAATTTTTCTCGTTAACGGCTGATAGGCTACGCCCATGCCTTTTGCTACCGAAAATTAATTTATGATTGTTGTATGTAATATTAGATTCCACCAAACAATATCACGTTAAAGTACGACTAAATCTTATTCATGTGTATGACTCACCAGTTGCCGTAATATCAATACCAGCGGCCTCGTTATCTGGAAACCATGTGTTCGATATATTATTTTAATCAATACCGATTGACCGCGTGACAACCAAGGCCAGATCTTTAAGTAATTTTCTTTATGTTTGAGTGTTCAGTATTGACTTTTGAATTAAATTTTATTAGTTAGTAGCCCTTCACGTGTGTTAAGTTAAACCTATGATTAATCTTCATAATACGAGTATAAGACTGTCATGCTTAATGTAGTGTATATAATTTCACTGTTAATAAAAGCACAATTTGGATCAACGTATCGAATAAAACGATTTTTGCGCGTGACATCGTGATTAAGAATGATTACCCAAAAAACATAATTAATAGATTACTGTTCTCCACTTGTAAACAATACAAACCTGTCACAAAGAATATTCCATCATTCATGGGAAGCAATACCAACAATAATGTAAATATGGGACAATGCATCTATAAATCTCTTCTATATATATCTAAGTTAATGACAAAATCAAAACCTTTTTCCGGAATCATGAGTCCAAAATAGTTTTTACGTCTGCTATTCCAGGAAGCAGATTTCTATCCACACTAAACAGCCCCATATCTTCTCTTCTACAAAATCATATAGTGTATGCAGTTAAATGTAAATGTAAATGTACATTATGCGATCGTGGTTTACCATCAACAATTGTGTCTCGCCAAGTCGAAGACGTTTACGGTACTGCAGTTTTAGCACGAGCAGTTCGTCGAAGATTGAAAAAATACGAATCGATGTCAAGGAAACCTGCTGCTTGTTCACTTTTGCTCCCAGCGACTGCTTCGGCGACTACGACTTACCCGTGAACATAGACATTAACAATGGATCAATGGAGCTCCGTATTGCTCACGGATGAGTCTTGTTTTTGTCTGCGTTCATCAGATGGACGAGCGTGTGGGGAAGGCCTGCTGAGCGATTTTCAGCATGTTGTATATCTCCAAGAATGAGAAGAAAATCTCCGCATTTGAAAAAAACGGTATAATGGTTTGGGCAGGCATTTCACTGTACGCGAAACTGAGCTTGTTCTCATTGAAAATGGTACCACGACGGCTCTTAGGTACATCACACATTGTACCAATTGCTCCATTCGTAGGTAACAACTTTACTCTAATCCACGATAACGCACGACCTCACACCGCACGAGTAGTTGAGCAATATTTGGATGCGGTTAACTTTCGCCGTTTACAATGGTCAGCTCGAGGCCCGGGCTCGAATTCTATGGAAAATCTCTGGGATTCATTATAGTGACGCTTTCGGCATTGACAACCTCTAGCGGTAACCATTCGGGAGTTTCGAATAGCTCTTCGTGAGGAGTGGAAAAACATTACACAAGAAGAGGCCGTCAACTTCATTCAAAGTTTAGCACGCTGTATGACAGAAGTCATTAGAATTCGTGGAGGTAGTACGCGCTATTAATCGCTCAAATTGGGTGAAAAGGTAGATGTAAAACCTAGCCGATAAGACCAATGAATTTGTTAATTTTGCAAAATTTACTGTTTCGTGACTTTTTCCTATTGAATAAAATTTCAAATACTTTTTTCATTTATTATTCCTACTGTGTAGATAATGTTTCATGTCGTTAAAAAAAAAGGAAAAAATATAATATAATAATAATTTTTCTTGTACGAACAGACATCTACTTCAGTATCCGGAATTTTTTGTCCACGAGTGTATATTCGATATAACTATTCCAAATCATATATATATATATATATATATATATATAATTAGACCAGGAGTCTTTGCCGTTAGAACATGTATGGAAAGGATAGTCGTCTTTTTTTTTGGGGGGGGGGGGGATCCAGCAAAATTAAACTCTATTAATTAAGTCAGTTCTTTATTTTTTAGCCCAATATTTCGCATCGATCTTTTTAGATGTGTTTGTCCTGTTTTAAAATGTAATTTCGAAATAACTAAGTGTACGTCCGTTGACATTAGTTTTATTAATTTACAATATTACAAAATTTTGAGTAACTTCTCCAAAAAAAAAAAACAAGTTCACATTTGTAAGTATTAATTTCTTTTGTTAATAAGTACTAAATTTATGTCCATCTACTCTTAAAGTGATCCCCTGAGGAAGCATACGAATTCGATGCGAAATATTGGGCTAAAAAATAAATAAATGATTTAATTAATAGAGTTTAATTTTTCTGGATTCCCCCCCAAAAAACGACTTCCCTTCCATATATATGTATAGCTTCTTTTCGATATATAAATTACCACTCAAATGCTCCTACAGTATTCGGTAAAATGATTATAAATAATCTGACTGATAGGGCAGTAAAACTATCACATACTCAATACAGAAAAGATAACATCAAAAAAATTAAAACAATCTTAACTGATAATAATTATTCACCACAACTTATTGACCAAACTATTAAAAAAAAGAGTACACCAAATATACAACACTGCAGACACCAATAAAAATTTGAACAATGACACAACATATATCACGATTCCATATGTTCCACAAATATCAGAAAAAATTAAATACACTTTAAAAAAATATGATATAGCTACAACATAGTAATACTAACTTACTAACTTAGTAATACTAATAAACATTTATTTTCAAAACTTAAACCTAAAATAGAAAAAAATCGAGAAACACATGGGATATATAAAATACCTTGTCGCGATTGCGATAGCTACTTCATAGGCCAAACGAAACAATATTTATACAAAAGAATACAAGCCCACAAATACTCTAAAACAGACAAAACTGCTTTATCTACACACAAACTACAACGCGATCACCATTTCGATTTTCAAAGCACACAGATAATTGATAAAGAACAACACACAATGAAAAAACAAATTAAAGAAATGATTAGTATTAAACAGGAAAAAAATTCAATTAACAACAGAAATGATATAAAAAATTTAAGCAGTATATACTATAACTTAATTGTGTAACGATCTACTATTTACCATCATAATATATTTTTTTGTTATATATCTTAAGTTATTTAAATATCAATTACATTTAAATATCATATACATTGGCTTATCATGCTGACTGTTCCGTATTTTGATTCCTGTCTGGTTGTACGAGTAGGTTTTCGTGGTTTTCCTTCTCGTTTAGGCAAATGCCGACAACTTTGCATCTTAAGACGCTCCACGGGCGCATACGTAATAATAACTCCTGTCTTGCTTTTCCCTGTTTTTGTTTTGTGCTGATGTGGTCCTCTACTGGGTTGTAGCCTAGCATATGCGCTACCAAACTCTAGGGTGGTCTGCCCGATAGGCGGACAGGTGCCATTCCGCCTTTCCAGCAGGAGACAGGACCAAGCTACGCGGCGCAAATCACGGCGCCGCGCATTGCACACACCACTAGGACCGATCCTGGGCGTCAACCTGCCTAGGCTGCCGTTAACAGCAAACACACGTTCGACGTGTGTGCAGTGCCCCCGCCTTGGCGGAAAACGTTAACATGGCACAAAGTGTGACCGTCGTCGACCGAAGTAGCCGCTAAGAGGGTTCCCTCGGTTGGCGATGAGCAACCCCATGCAGGGTTCGCTTCGCTGGTCTGCGCCTTGCCTCGGTCGGGCCGTCGAAGTACTGCACGGAAAAGTAAAGAAGTTGCCGAGAAAGGGGTTCGCTCATGCGTGGTAAATAGAGGTGATCTAGTGCATGTAACGTCGTATGGCTGAATCCCATGCGATGGACTTGAGTTGCGGTTCATTGTCGGTAAGTAGGTCAATTAGGAACAAAATCGTTGAAAAAACTTTTCAAAGAAATTCGTGACGGCTTCTCCGCTGGCTTGTCCAACCGCGCTTACTTCCGTCTATCGAGAGTACAGGTACGTTTCCACGATCCCGAAGCGCTTCCCGGTCCTGAACTGCGTTAGTGACCCTATGATGTCGACCGAGAACAACCTGAAAGGTTGTATCAGTGCGTGTGGTCTCAAAGGAGCCTGAGTTTTTTTAGGATCCTCTCTTAAAGCCATTACATATGTGGTAGTTTCACATATGCTAGTCACTTCTTGTTGAATGTGCAGCCAGTAAAACCGCTTGCTGATGGTTCGAAGTCCCAGGGTGGCCGTAGTGTGATAGTCGTGGTCGCGGTGTAGAAACGGTTGGCATGCGGCTGGCTGTATTTAAAATGCGGAAATGATCCCTTCTCCGGTGTCGAAAGCATCCCGTCGCGGAACATCAGGAATAGTTGGTCTCGCACTGGTTGCCAGATGGCGATTCGAACCATGGCTAGAACTTGTGGGTCCTTTTTTGGGAATCCCATGGGAGTAAGCAATTCACTCTCATCCAGATTCAGGCACGTGTCTTTGTCTCGGGGTTTGTGTCGGGGTCATCGGAGGGACTTCTTCGTCCTCGGCGACTCACTAGCTGTAATGGCTTCTACGTGTGCTTCTCGGGGGTGGTTTCAAGCTGCCCTCACTACGTAGCCTAAATACTTCAACCGGTCACTGGCACTTACACTTCTCTAGGTTCAGCTTTAATCCATGTTGAGCTAACCTTTCTCTCGAATACCAGTCGGAGGCGGGCTGTCCTCATCCTGCGTCCTTTCGTTCAGTTTCTAAAAGTCGATGCAGAATCGAGGTTCTCTGGCAAAAAGGGCGCCACCGCGAATGTTTGTTGGTTTGTAACAGTGGCTCATACGTCACATGGATGGCATAGAGGTTATGACATTCCCACACAGTGTTACCTTGAGGAAAAAGAAGAAAAAGGAAACTACGACTAGCAATCAATATACACACCAATAAGTAATAGTACAATATTTATTGGGAATGTTTTCCCCTCAAAAATCTATCATCATAGATTCAGTACATATAATATGAGCGGTCCTATATAAATATATGCTTCAAAAATACTAACAAAGGGCAATTAACAGATATGAGCTGGATATGGCATTAAATAAAAATAAAGGCAGCGCGCCCGGATTAGATGGAATAACAATAAATGCTAAGTCAGAGTTAGCAGAATCTTACCGCCCCATATCACTATTACCATGTATATATGTAAAGTAATTGAAAACATTATTAAAAACAGAGTTGAACGGTGGAGTCAAGAAAATAAGGTACTACCTACAAGGCAGTATGCCTTCAACAAAGGAGTAGGAACCATGGATACCCTAACAGATCTTATTACTAATATACAAATTGGTTTTACAAAAAATACAATGATCAAGAATTCGTATAATTGCGTAGATTTGTATATATTAGAACGGAAATTAGTGTAGCTGAAAATCCCGCACAAACAAGCCAAATATCTAATAAATTTATTTCGAAACAGGCAAATTTATATACGAACGTCCAATGGTAAACTTGTTGTCCCCAGATCTGTATCAATAGGGTTACCCCAAGGATTAATACTTAGCCCAATTTTGTTTAATTTATATACACTGGACTTTCATGAAAAGTTTAACTCTAATATGCAGATGATCCAGTAGGTCGATGATGTATGTATAATATCTCCACAGCAGACAATGAAGCGTTTAAAAGATAGCATAGTCGAATCAATTGACATAACTAGCACTTGGCTCGTGGATAACGGCTCTGTATTGTCGCCAATGAAATCAACAGTCGTATTTTTTACTAGGCGCAGAGCAGTATTAGAAGAATGCATTAAAGTAAATGAAATGACAATTTTTATTAAAAGAACAGTAAAATATTTGGGAATGATCGTAGATGACAAACTGGGTTGGAGAGAACACATTGATTATATAAGTATAAAATGCGAAAAAATTCTTAATATAATGAGAATGATGTCTAAAGTAAGATGATATTTCGACTACCAAAAAAATGTATAATGCATGCATAAAATTGGTTCCAGATTATGGGTCATCTCTATACGAAAACGCCACTAAACAGCAACTTCAACGTCTAAATATAATTCAGAATAAAGCCCTTCGAATATGTGTTGGTGGTATGCGGTCTACACCCATCGGAGTTCTCCAAGTTGAAGCACAAGAACCACCTTTGAATCTACGGAGAAAATTTGTATCGTCTAAGTATATACTTAAATGTCATAAAAGTACAGCACATTCGGAAATTTATAGGAATATCTATAAATTAGCCTTTACAAGCAAATTCTGGGAAAAGAAACCTTCGCCTTCTTTAGCAGTAGCTTACAGAGATGCGGAAAAATTCAGTAGACGCATTGAGAATAAGACAATCCTAAATATTGACTACTTTGAAAGTCTGCAATCCATCCATATTACATTTCCTCCATATACAGATAATTTTGTATTAAAAAAGCAAATTTTTCTGTCGGTAAAGGAGTCGCTTACAAAATTAACAATATTGTTTACTGATGCCTCAAAAGCCTTAACTGGATGCGGATGTGCCTTTTATGGCGATAAAAACAAAGAAAGTCAAAAAATTAAGCTAAATGATATGTCTAGCTTTTTTGCCAAAGGGGAAGCTATTTCAAGAGCCATAGAATATGCAGACATCCTAGATAGCAGCGAGATATGCATAATGAGCGACAGTAAAAGTGTGCTACAGGCAATGCTTAATAGAGATAACATCTTTAAATTCCATCCGATAATTTTAAAAATAATACACTGTTATTATAAGTTAATCAAGAAGCAAGTGGAAGTAAAATTTTACTGGGTGAACGGGCAGGCCAGTATAGCGCCTAACGAAATTGTAGATACGTTGGCAAAACAAGCCATAGCAGACGCAGACATCGTGTCTGAGGTTCTTTATTGGCAAGACATGGTACCCATTGTGAGGAAAGAAATATTGCAGGAAGAATGGAATAAGTAGTGGGAGGACACATATCAAAAGAAAGTGACCCGGTACACTTTAATCTATCCCTGTATTTTTATAAATACATGGTACCAAAATCAGAAAGTCTCGAGATACAATTACCAAACGATTGCTAGGCTGAAGTTTTGGCGTGGACAATACCCCGCCCACTTACACAAACTAGGTATGATTGAATCACCAGAGTGTAAGTGCGCACATGATTAGGCGGACGTTAATCACATTTTATTTCAGTGTCCAGATTATCTGATTCAAAGGGAATTGTTCACTGAATCAATTAATCTCTTAGGAATAGAAATGCCCACTAATATTGTATTATTATTACGGACAAATAATTTGAGGCATTTATGACAGCATGTAAAATTAAAATATAAAGCTCATGAATTCGACATTTCTTCCTACTTCTACCTTTGCGGATTTGCCTTTTGACCGTTAGCCGTTTTGTGTGTGTGTGTCAATAATAAAGTCGCTTCGATAGGCCCCGAAGCGTGAAATATGTCTCCCTGTGCCTTCCCTAATGTCAAAGTTTTAATGTTTTTGATTATTTTTTGTGTTTTTTCACACATCTTGGAAAACCGGGATTAGAATTTTGCTGGTGGGCTTATGGGCAAAGATCCCGAAAAGCCCTCAAATAAAAAAAAATACTAACAAATAATCAGTACATACAAACCTGCACTGACAGTATGTATATTTCAAAGTATTATTAAATATACAAAACGCAAAAATATGAACTGACTATATATTTATATCAAAATATTATTAAATATACAATACACAAAAATATGAAGAGACTGTACATAGTCTGCAGATGTTATACAATATACAATTTTGTTACAATTTGACATGCCTGAAGGGCTAGTAAGGATAATCGGAGCTCCGGTATCGTGACAAAAAATATACAAAGAAAATACAAATGTAACATACGCTAATTAATTGGTTGAAAATCAACTGTAAAATATATTGATTACAAAACGTAGGAGTAATTAATAATTGTTACATTAGTTACCATATAATTCGAATATTAAATAAAGATACTCGTGAATGCAAATATTAAAATAAAAGAGCAACCAATGTTATAAGTATATCACTAACGTAAAATGGTAATTATTTGGCAAGAATAATTAAAACCCACGGAAACAACAATGTATAGGTACATATAAGCTTATCTTATTATTTCGCTAGGTTGTAGAGTTTGTAGATATAATTCCCAAAACCAAGCAGCTCGTCCAATTATGGGTGATCAATCAGCCTCGTGAAATATTAATGGCGTGGTATTTCGATCGCCAACATCGGACTCAGCTTAGTTAGATTGGTTAGCGGTAGCTTAGTGGTACTAAGTGCCTTATAGATACAATATATCACGCATTAAGAGAGAAAAACGTGCATTAAAATATAATATATATATATATATATATATATATATATATATATATATATCGCAATGAGAAAATGGCGTCAGACTTACTTTTTAGATGGTATCGGGCACAAGTATATCATTGGCGGTGAGTTCTGAAACCGACGGAAGTCGTTGCTTGTTTACTTGTTTATAAATTAGTTAATGTTCAAATAAAACTCAAACAAATAGTTGCACAATTCGTTTAATTTATAACATTATGGTTATGATTTGACAAATTGTTACAATGCTCATGTATCGTCTCTATATGCTCTTATCGGCGTAAGCACAGTAGTCAAAGCTACCAACGTAACAACAGTTCAAACGTTTAACTGCAACACACCTCACAGATGATTTTACACGAAACTTACACAATACTTCACAAACTATACAAACGGCCTTAACTCACACAACTGACCTGAACGATATTCAAAACGGAAATGGTTACTTTTGAACAGCTTATTCCAAATGGTTTCTAAAAAATATATTTTTATATTATCTTCTTGAATCCATTTCTTTTCAACATTTGCACGTACTATCGAATGCAAAAAAAAGGTACAGCAGTGACGTTATATGTAAAGTCAATTTTTAAACATTTTAGTATTGTGACGTTGCTAACATTCTTAAGATTATGGTAATGTGCAAATGTCATTTTTGACACTTACACCTATCTGTATATCAACATATATGTTATTTGACACTTATAGGTTATTAGAATATTTAAATTTTACGCCTACATTTAATATACAGGCTGATTCATTTCACAATGGGGATCTCGCTTATTATTGGAGATAGAGTATAGGTTTAAATTTGACAAAGTTGTTAAATTTTGTGTTTGTTATAAATCCGTAAAGAAAATAGACCTGTGACAAATGACCTTCGTTATTTAAAAAAAAAAAACGCGAAAACCCCATTTTCTTCTTTTACCTGTAGCACCGACATTTGGCCTTGTAGAGAAAAAATAAAAACACATCCTTTTGGTCATTTCTAAACCTCTATCCAGTGGTGTACTCTAAATTTTTATACGACGTTTTGTTTCTTTCTGGCCATCATCAACTATCTAATTTCTTATAGGCGCCATATTGGATTTAGACATCTTCAGAAAGAGTTTTTTTTTCTGATTTCAACCATGTACAACATGCTGACTATAGTTTTTGACATTCGGTTTTATTTGAAAGAATAAATTATAAGATTAAATAAGGTAGCCATGGAATTTCAATCTGTCAAACATTTCATTTATTGTTCATTAATAATACAAAAATGTCATACACTAACGAAGAGAAACGAGATATGATAAGTATTTTTTATTCTTCGAACCGAAATTCAACAGTAGCGAGTACAAGATATCTACAATTATATCCAGAACGACAACAGCCTCATCGTACCATTTTTCTAGATCTCGACAGAAATTTGGTCGCGAATGGATCGTTTACTAAGCCGCGTAATGGTCAAGACAACAGGAATTTAAATGAAAATCGACAAGATATTTTACAAATGGTAAATTAAAAGCGTGTTTTCAAATTTCATGTTAATCTTGTATTTTTATAGATAAATAATAATCCATCAATTTCTACACGCGAAGTAGCGTCAGAATTAAATTTGTGCCAATCCAGAGTTTGGAGAACTTTACATAAAAGTAGGTTTAAACCATACAGGATCCATGTTAGTCACTCTTTACTGCCTGGAGATAATTTGAGAAGGCTAGAATATTGTAATTGGTTAATGGGAAGGATAGAAAATGACGAAAATTTTTTAAGCAAAATCATCTGGTCAGATGAAACAAAATTTACAAATTCTGGAATGTTCAACAGAAATACGGAGCACTATTGGGCAGTACAAAATCCCCGACAAAACAGGGCTAGAAGACCACAACATCGTTTTGGAATAAACGTTTGGATGGGTATTTTGGCAAATCGTCTCTTAGGAGCAGTTATGTATGAAGAACATTTATGTGGAGAAAGATATTTAAACATTTTATGTACACACGTATCTGATTATCTTGACGACAATATCCCATTAAATCATTTACAATATTTATGGTGGTAACAAGATGGCGCACCAGCACACCATGCAGCTGTTGTTAGAAATTTCTTAAATCAAGAGTTTGCAAACCGTTGGATTGGAAATAGGGGAGTTGTTGAATGGCCTGCGAGATCACCTGATTTAAGTCCGTTAGATTTTTTTTTATGGGGATATGTTAAAAATAATATTTATAAATTAGATGCGCCACAAAATATTAGAATTACGAGACAGACTTCAGAATGCCTTCGATGCAGTTCCTAGAAGAACTATACAAAGGGCAGTACCTAATGCCAGAAGGCGTGCCCAGTTGTGCATTACCGAAGATGGCCAGATAATTGAACATTTACTGTAATTGTTTATTGTTTACTTTTCTATGTATTTTTATTAATGTTTTTTGTTATCTTGTACTCGCTACTGTTGAATTTCGTTTCGAAGAATAAAAAGTACTTATCATATCTCGTTTCTCTTCGTTATGACATTTTTGTATTATTAATGAACAATAAATGAAATGTTTAACAGATTTAAATTCCATGACTACCTTATTTAATCTTATAATTTATTCTTTCAAATAAAACCTAATATCAAAAACTATAGTCAGCATGTGGTACATGGTTGAAATCAGAAAAAAAACTCTTTCTGAAGGTGTCTAAATCCAATATGGCGCCTATAAGAAATTAGATAGTTGATGACGACCAGAAAGAAACGAAACGTCGTATAAAAATTTAGAGTACACCACTGGATAGAGGTTTAGAAATGGCCACAAGGATGTGTTTTTATTTTTTCTCTACAAGGCCAAATGTCGGTGCTACAGGTAAAAGAAGAAAATGGGGTTTTCGCGTTTTTTTTTTAAATAACGAAGGTCATTTGTCACAAGTCTATTTTCTTTACGGATTTATAACAAACACAAAATTTAACAACTTTGCCAAATTTAAACCTATACTCTATCTCCAATAATAAGAGAGATCCCCATGGTGAGGGCCGAAAATGAATCAGCCTGTATATATCTACATTCACACAGCCGATTAAAATATGACTCTACCACTTTTTTGCGTTCGATATTACAAGGGGATGCACAAAAATTATAAAAAAATCTGAGAACATTAATATATATTATATTTCCTCTCCTTTTGCGTAAATGTTAGGTACTGAATCTGAAAAAATTATTGCAATAGATAAAATCTTCCTTTTTTTCGACAATTCTTCACAGTTTTTTTTTTTATTGCGTTAAGTTTGTAGTTTAGTTTTGTTGTTACAAACTGTATCTTTTGATTAATCATTCTGTTCTTAAAATATCTTATGTATAGCAAACGCCAATTAAGTTGGCGCGAGGAGGAGGTGCGCAGAAGCCGTTTTTAAAAACGTCCACCCCCACTACTCAAGTAATTGTCAGAATACATTTGTCATTGACGTTTGACAGAACATATTTTGTAATGTCTTTGCTAGGGGATCATACACGCTCAGAGGTTAGAATTATCTGACATTTGATGTAAAACCAAATACAAATCTCCCCACTACTTCTAATCCTGCGCGAACTTACCCCTTCTCGCGCCAACTTAATTGGCGTTTGCTATACTTTATTATATTATGTAAGTATTGATATGTAGCTACATTTAAGTGAATACTTTATTATAACTGTTATAATATTTATGCCGTTTTACAGCACAGAAACTTCAATTTGCGGTATTGGCAGTCAGAATTTTAGAATGTCTCAACAATGTTATAAAACACTTTGTTATGTTTTTCCCATATTCAAAATTATAATTAAATTATACATCAAGTTCTGTTGCGAGTAAGTAATAAATATACATTATATATATATATATATATATATATATATATATATATATATATATATATATATGTATATATTGATATACCCCAAAAGGTCGTATAATACATACAATATCCAATAATAAAATATAGTGAAGCTGGTAAGGTAATTTTTAAAAATAAAATAAAAATATCTATTGATATAATTTCAAATATTGCATACAGATGGAGCTGTTTAAAATATTGTATCTGTTACATGCGTATAATTCAATAATAAATAATCGTACATAAAACGAAGTATACCTAACCTCAACAGCTTTTTATTTGTATACCTTTTTATTGCTTAATTTCTTGTGGGCTATAATTTATGTTAAATATCCGGCTTATAGAACAATGAGACTTTTAGTTTTGTGCTTTATAAATACACTTACGATGTAGGTTCGGTACTCGACAGAAATACGTGTTAATAATGGTAAACAAGATAATAAATGATGGTATATTTAAAATGCAATTTCTACAAAATGAAACGAGAGAATCAAAGAATAATGTAAATGGTTTTATTAATGTATTGATTAGCAGGTAAGTGATTAATATAAAAATAGGAATAATATTTATTTGAAACAAGTCATGTGATAATATGAATACCATAAATTCTTAGGTTAAGTTACGATTAATAAAGATAATGAATTAAATTGTATTTATCTACTTAAACTATTATTTTTTAGAGAGAATTATAAACAGAGGAATTGTATACTTCGGCTTTTTATAAACGAATTCTTATTCTAAATGTACCTATAAGGCATATCTTTCTTAATATCTATAATAGTAGTTTTTCTATATGAATTTAACTTATTCAACATTTCAAAATTTTTAGGAGATATAAATCATACTTAAATTGGAAATAGACGGGATTCGGGCAGCCAGGAGTATTCTTGTAATTCCAACGTTCAAGATACAGGTTTTTGTAGCGGGTAATCTAATGGCGTCACCGCTTAGCTTCGGTTTGGCTGGATGTTGTCCCCGGTGAAATGCAAGTTTCGGTTAATATGGAACTGGATGATGTATGGATACGCAAACTACGTCAAAAAGGTGCTGGATAAACAGGTGATATTTTTATATGTTCGTAGTATAGTTTTTCTAATTTATTTAATGATTTTTCTTCTTATTTCCAGAGCGGCACTTAATAATACGTCGGCGCCTTTTTTGGAATTTTTACAACCTGACGCTAACTATCGTTTGTTTAGAATGCTAGCTTCTTATTCGTCTAATTTGTATGTTTTAATATAATCTCGCTAATAATTTTAGTGGAAATGATAATTTAATTACTTCAACCATATAGATATCTTACAAAAATTATATATTTTATTATAGTAAATAAATAATTGTCATGTAAATGTTAGTAATTTTATATTATGCTAATTTTTGATTGGGATATTTCCCGCTATATTTAGTTTGAAAAAAGTACAGTTTTCTCTAAAGATTATGTGTCATTTATTATTGATCAATTAAGTTAAAATGTTTTCGGTTGGACATAATATTGAAATAAAATGACTAAAGCAAATGAAAAGATATAAATAAATAAATATGAGAATTAATTTTGAACAATTAAAACGCGAAATTAACTTTATTGATATGACAGATGAAGAATTCAGTTCCAAAATATCTTAATTTCTAATATTTACATACTAACTAAGATGATCTGTATTTTACAAAAGTAGGGCATTCTTATGCGCAAGCTTGCCCTATATATATATATCACTTCTTTTGCATTAAAGTTTTCTTACTTATTTTACTTGTGATAATAGGTTCATAATTGCATTTTGTCATTTTGGAAGTATCATCAGCCCCTTCATGGTTAAAATATGTAGTTATAAAAAGTGTTTTATACTATGTAGAGGATTCTGTTCATTTTCAAAGATTTTGTTAAGGGTTACTAAAATATATATGTAATTACTTTTTTTTAGTTTATAGAATAATAGTTTTCTTTTATCTGCCTTTTATTCTCTTCTTTTCTACCTGCTGTCGATATTATACCGGGTATATTTTTTAACATGAAACTGTCAAATATCTCGAAAAATAAGGAGTTCACGAAAAAATGTCTAGATTTAAAATTTAATAATTCAATTGAGGAAATATACTAGTGCTAGAATTAGGCCCAGTTTTTCAATCGGAGGTAAATCTGAAGGTTAAGTTTACCTCCAACTGTTGGTTAACTTACAGTTAATCTTCGCAAGTGTATTTCAATCTTTATGTAACCGTCAGTAAGTTAACTGGTAGCCTCTCCCTTGCTATGTACGGTTGGCTAACCTGTGCGAGAGGCATTAAACATACTGTTCATAGTTTTATGGAAAGTGACCGTTGCTGTCGCCGTTAGCTGCTATGTATTCTTTTATAAAATTCGCGTAATCTACCTTAAGATCGGGTTTTTTTTTGCGAATCTTCTTTCTAATGAATAAAATCGTTTGAGAGAGAGATCCCGTGAATTACCTAATGACAATTTGTTATTTCGAAATTGGCAATAATACAACAAAGCGACTATCGTCATTTCGTGTAGTTGTATTAATAAAATAAGTTTCACACAGCTTTTCTTCAGGTGAATATATCTGAGACTTGTGTGTGTTTTCCAATTCCCAAAATTTCCTTATGTTTTCGTTTAAATCATTTAAAGTTGAAATGTTACAAATTGATGTTGATTCTGAGGATGAATTTGAAGGAGCTCTGCCTGAAACCAACCAACCTAGCAGCGTTTTTTGTAAATATGGCTGATCTTTTCCAAATTAATCTGTCCTACACATAATAATTTATAAAATAGTTCTGCTCCTAGTAACATATCTATATTTTTAGATACATGAAATTCTGGGTCCGCTAATTTTACATTTTTCGGAATCTTAATATATTCTCTTGCTAAAGAAATTAGTGGAATACGTTCAGATATTTTATATAACACTATCTATCACTGCGATTATAAAAGCTAAATTTAATTTTTGTACCTGTCATTAGAATCTTCAATATGTTTCTATAATTATTCAAACAAATGAAGCGGTATTTATTCTGATTTTATTAATATTAATGGCAAAAAACTTACCTGAAATGGGCAAATAATGACACAACGTTCCAATTAAAGGGAGCGACAATGGCCCCGGTATATCACTAAAACTTTTTATGTTAGAACTTACCGACGTACTATAATCCATACAACTTTTGATGTTATTTATTACATATAACTTTTTCTTGCCCAAAAGTGCATATTAAATCAATCTTTTAATCTAGTTTCAAATTTAAATCTAAGCGCTAGAATTTAAATAGGGATAATCTTAACTTACTCATGAACATATGACAAACAAGCAAACAAATGTAAATAATCAATTGGTTAACTTAATGCTCTATAGAATTTAATTTGAAAATATTAATAGCAAAAAATACGTAACGCTATTCACTCGTGATGCTGTATTTACAGCAGTTACAGTAGTTTACAAACTGTTCTCTGAGTTTACCGGAAGATGGTTTGGCGGTAAGCAGAACTACTAGTTAACCAACAGATGTGGCGGTTACCACCCATTTAAAGACGCATTTCTGCAATTAACTTCCAGTTTTCTTTTAACTGTCGGTTTACCTCCGATTGAAAAACTGGGCCTTAGTCTGCCTCTCTCCCTCCATGTAGGTGGGGCGGGGGTAACTTTGAAATCTTAAGTAGGAACTCCTATATTACGGATTCGAATTTTACTGGAAAAAGTACGTAGGATTTGTCTAAAACATTTTTTTCAATTCATAACAGATGGCGGTGTAATCGATGAAATTCAATTGTTTTCAATTTCTCGCACGGCGTTGCAACGACTCGTATATTAAAAAGAACGGCGTCTAAACGTTCACTCCGTCTCGTGGTATCATGTTCTACATGGTGTATGCGCAACCCTTTCTTAATTTCTTGATTACGTTGCCTACTGGGTTAGCACGTGGATGATATACGGGCGTCGTCCAATGTGTCGCATCCCAGCAACGCACAGCTTCTTCCCACGTCGCGGATCGAAATTGGAATTCGTTGCCTGTCAGTATGCACTTGGGGTATCTAAATCGGCTGAAAATGTTGTCTAGGAAACGTGCGTGCGTACATAAATCTGTTTAGACAATTATAGTTCTCTTACCGCTGCGACTCTTTGGTAGTTGTCCAACTAAATCGACTGATACAGCCTAAGAGGGCCTAGTTGGTTGATGAGGCCGTAAGCTGGCGCATTCTTGATGCGGTGTTCGCTTATAACAGGTGCATATGGAGCAAGCACGAACATATTCACGAACATCCTTCCGAAGTGTTGTCCGGAAGAAACGGCTTTCTATGTTCCGGATAGTTAATTTTTGAAATTAGTTTTGGTATAAGGTATAACAAATTATACATTTTTAAAAAGGGAATGAAAAATTGATTTCGATAGTGTCATAGCCAACTATGACGCCCATATGAAAAATGAAACTTTACCATTGTAGCTTAACTACTATAGCAGTATTCAAAAATCTAAATACACCAACAGATTCCTAAGAAGGTATATCTCCCGTCCGATTTTTGAATAGACCTAATTGTGTTGGAACGATATTTTTTGAGAATTCTGTTAATTCTGGCCATGTTAGGGACACCTTCGATGTTCTCACAGAATTTTCTCCAAGCCTTTCTTTCGCTCTCTTTGATTTTATCATTGTATTTTTTGAGGGGAGCCTTGTGGGCTTCCCAATTACCTGTTTTCTTCGCCTTATTAAATGACCGGCGAGTAGATTAGCTAATCCTGTATTCCACCAGGCAACCCATCTATCTATACGTCGCTCCTTAAGGGGAAAATTATTTTTATATCAGGAAAGAATTGTCCTTCGGAACCATAGAACAGCCAATTCCAACTCCTCCACATTCCCTATTCTAACAGGGATGTTTAGGATTGCAGTTAACACATCTTCCTTGTAAGAGCCTCGGTCTGTTCTCTTGAGATCCCTGTATAGTCTGTGTTCCGTTAAACCTATACACAATTCATAGCGGATATACGCATGATCAGAGAGCGATAACCCGTCGGGTACATGCCACCCCCTTACAATATCTCGTACTCCAAACGTGCATAAGTTTAGATCTATGAGTGATTCCTCCCTTGATGTCTTAAATGTCGGTTTATCAACTTGATTCAGACAATCAAGTTCAGTACCACAGATATAGCTAAAGAGAGACTTACCCCTATAATTGTTATCCATGCTGCCCCAAGCCTTATGATGAGCATTGGTATCTGCGCCGATAATCAATTCCAGATTGTTGTTACTGGTATATGCCACCAAGGCCTCAAGATTAGGCCCTCGTAGCTCTGGAGAGTCGATGGGTAGATATAGAGACGCAATTGTCGTCTCTAGTATCCTCTCATCGACACTCAGTCTGATTCTGGCTGCCGTCATGTCCCCCCACTGCATAGCTCCATGTATGGCTTTTGATGAGGAGGATATCGGTATCTTCAGCCAGCATCCTTTGGCAAAGTGACGCTATGGCTGTTTTCTTATGTTGAAGATTTATCTGGAGAATCTTCAATATTTTGACACCCAGAGGTTGATGCCTGTGGTTCTTCTAGAGTATCCTCAACCTGCATCCCCGGTTTCTGGTCTTCCTTTATTTCGAGGGTTACAAAGCTAGTCCTCTGAAAGCGATAGTAAGGTCTCCAATCAGTCTTCACCAAGGCTTCCTCAGACTTCTTGACTTCTTGTCAATCCGAAGGCCCACATGTTGGCCACTTTCTGAAAACCTGGAACTAAGGACAATCCATCGGTCCACTTTAAGCCCTGTATTTTGCCTCTCGAGTCTTTTCAAGCCCACTGTCAGATCCTCTTTTTCAGTCTCTGGCAGAAACGCTAAAACTCATTGCTATTTTAGCAGTTCCTCGCTGTACTTAAGATAAATAAATCTTTCACTCTTATATTGTTTTAATTTAAATGAATTGCTAACATCTATCAACTCAAAGACTGAACGTGAAAACTACTTAGTTTATAATAATGACAATACTGAAAAATGCAAATATGAATTTATAAATTAATGATAAATCTCTAACGAGTGAATATCTGATGAATCAATGATGAATGAATGATGAGTCCCTTAATTCTGCCGCGTCTGGCCTTTTATATTCTGCGTTTTGTGATTTCTGGAATAGTTTTCCCAGTCCGAAATAGTTATTTCTATTTCGTCTAATTTTAATCATTATTTTACATTTTGACCCCTGTATATTCCTAATTATTAGAAGTAACTTTGTTTTTTTCTAGTTTTGTGTGCAATTTTTTTGTCTCAAAACTTTTTTCATTGGCTTAATTTCAATGTATGTCCCTTTTATCTTGGGGTTACATATTTACTCTCTCTTCCCTTCTAGAAATTCCCTTTTCAGCGTGTTTCATCCTGAAAGTTTTTCCAGGTAAATAAGCTTTTCCAAATACCCATGGTATTTTCTTTCTTTTTCTTCCTCCTTTGTTTATCGTATTGGGTTTTCTCGTCCCTCTCATGTCTTCTCAATCATATATTTTATTATTGGGCATGCGTCTCCTAATATGCCATTCATTTTGACACCTTGCTTGTTATGTTTCTTGTTTACATCAGAAACATTCGTGTTTTAATCGTATTATTTTTATTTTACAATGTTTTGTTTGAATTTCGTTATTGATATATTTGTTGTTTTTAGATCTCATTCTTCTGTTCTTGATGTTTGAATGGCTTATTTACTTGGTTTTCCTATTTCTAATTTCAAATTGCCTTTGATACCTCATGTTTATTTGTACATTTGGAATGTTGTTTATAAAATACAATGAAATTAAATGTGACTGATGATGTTATTAATGCATAAAGAAAATATGATTCTGTATCCTTTTTCTTACATTACTGGTACAGCATGTTTTATTTATTATTTAATTAAATTCTAAGTGTTTAATGATTAAGATAACCTCAAATTTATTTACAAATCGTTAAGTTACTTAGATATAAATTTTAAAAATTGTATCTATGTTTTAATAAATCGATTTCACAGCATCATGAGCAATTGCAGTTTTCTATTCATATTTACATAAATGGAATAAATGATAAACATTTTAGAACTACAAATATATACCTAATATATATTTCTTTACTCATGTCTTTAAAGTCAGTTATTATTCTTAAGATCAATCTAATAACAACTCTATTAAGTACGTAGACCCACAATGAACCCTAAAGTTTGAAATATAAGTATTTCGAAAAATATATGAGCTAACCAACCCTATCTAGGTACGACTACGAGTATAAGCAAAATTATATATATATATATATATATATATATATATATATATATAAATATAAATATAATAACTTCGTGACCTTGGTATGATATGGTAAACCTAATCGCCTACTGATTAGGTTTACCATATATATATATACAGTAAATTAAATCAGTTGGCGATTACAGGTCTGTTTTACTTCAAAGTAAATATATGTACATTGAAGTAAAACAGACCTGTAATCGCCAACTGATTTAATTTACCATATCATACCAAGGTCACGAAAATATTATATATATATATATAATAACTTCGTCACCTTGGTATGATATGGTAAACCTAATCAGTAGGCGATTAAAGGTCTGTATATTACTTCAAAATATATGTATTTAAAAACTCTACATGTTTCGGCTGTGTACGCCTTTATCAAGAGAATACAAAATATGAATGACAGGATATAAATGTCAATTTTGTATTCTCTTGATAAAGGCGTACACAGCCGAAACATGTAGAGTTTTTTAAATACATATATTTTGAAGTAATATACAGACCTTTAATCGCCTACTGATTAGGTTTACTATATATATATATATATATATATATATATATATATATATATATATATATATATATATAGTAGATTTAGATAGTCAGCGATTTAAGGTCTGTTTTACTTTAATATGTATATATTTAAAATAATTTTAAAGAATTTTAAATTACAAAATAATTTAAAATTATGAAAGTAAGAGAAAGTAAAATCAATTAATTACAGCTGATGTAATAATAACTAAAACGCAATACCTCGAAAGGCCAAATTAAAATCAGGACGTAGATCCTCTTTTATTTTGGAAAATAAGTTTAATAAGAAGGGGTAATTGCATTTTTTATTTGGCTTTTCTTTTAGGTAACAGGAAGGGAGCTGAAACACTTAAAACGATGTGCTAGGTAGTACTTCTGTATTCCAGGAAGTTCAGCAGAAAGTGAGAGTGTATAGTACAGCTCGTTTAATAATAGAACAAATATTCACTCAATTTGTGGTATTACCCAGGATATTCTCCCAGTATGACATTAACGGGATAGCAAAATAGGAATTAGGAAAACTGTTGATTTAATTTAGTATGTAGTTACCTTCTTTCTGTTAAGTATTTATTTTATCCTTAATAGGCTAGAATAATTATTACTCTTCCGTGTGCTGACTTGTTTTCGTGTTAAATATGTTTATAACATTTATTTTACTTATTTTATATAACTTTATACATTCGGCGTCTATTCACAAAAATGCAAATTAATTCTCTGCTTCTTTTGTTTGTTATATTTTGTCTACAAATTAATCTCATATTTAAACTAATTCTACGAACCAAAACAGCAACACAAAACATCTGGTTTTTCAACAAGTGTTTAAAAAATGAAGTTTTCCCGAGATACGTTGAATTAAAAACGAAGAACAATAGTAGAGCAGCGAAAATAGGAAGTAGAGAAGGAAAGAAGAAGTGGATTAAGGAAGAGAGAAAATCCCAATATCACAGACGGGATGTCAACAACGTCTATCTTAAGGTAATCCACTCAGAATTAACTTATAGACTCATGAATATAGAATTTGATTTATTAGATTCACAAATTAGACTTCAAGTTAACGAAATTATTAATAAAAAGTATGTTAGACAAAAAGAGAAGATTAATTATTTAATGCATAAAAAAGCAAATAAACCGGTTAATAACAAAACACAAATTTCTAACCACATTTTCTACAAAAGGTTTCAAAATTTAACTGGTACTAATTTCAGTTCAGACGAAGTTAATTTATTAAGAAAAGGTTTTCCCTATAATATAAATACAAATATAAATAAAAACTCTTTAGAATACTTAGCAGTTGAAACTGAACTAGCATTGTCAGACATTCCTAATAATTTAAACCATAAATTTCAATTAGCGAAAATCATTAAACAACCGAAAAGAGAGAATTATTTTAACCAAGAACATATTGAAGTTAAAACTATTAAAAATAAATCTATACAGAATGACATCATCTTTACTAGAGCAGATAAGGGTAAAACAGTTATTGCTATAAATAAACAAGATTATATATCTAAGACATACGACTTTTTGGACTCAGATAAGTATGTCTTACTTAACAAAGACCCTACAAACTCATACCAATTAGCTATTAAAAACACTCTAAAAAATATAAATGTTGTCATTAACGAAAAAGAGAAAAGAAGTTTAGTAATTATGAACCCTCAACCACCTAAATTATACTCTTTAATTAAATTACATAAACAAAACGATCCCATTAGACCAGTTGTTTCTTATGTTACTGCACCTTCTGTTAAAGTATCAAAAATACTTATTGATATCATTACTAAATACACTAACTTTAAGCCACAGTACAGCATAAAAAATTCATACGAATTAATTAATAAAATCAAAAATATTTCAATACCTCATAATGCAAAATTGATATCTTTTGACGTTAAAAACTTATTCCCGAGTGTCCCTCCAGCCGAAACCGTTAATTTAATTGAAAATTTACTTGTAGCTAAGAACACTAACCCGGTAATTAAAGCTGAAATTTTAGATTTGTTAAATATAGTTCTGAAACAAAATTATTTCCAATTTAATAATTCAATATACACTTGTAAGGAAGGACTAATTATGGGTAACCCCTTAAGTCCGTTACTTTCAGAAATTTTCATGAACCACTTAGAATCCATCATTTTTAATAATCCCCTAAGACAGCATATTTTCTTTTGGCATAGATATGTAGACGATATTGTACTTTGTTTCACAGGAACACAAAGACAATTAAACTTGCTATTAGAATTCGTCAATTCTATTCATAAAAATATGGAATTTACAATGGAACAAGAAGTAAGCAATAGTATTAATTTTTTGGATCTAACTATTAAAAAAATAAACAATAAATTAGAGTTTGATATTTACCATAAAGAATCTCATACTGACATAACTATACATAATTCATCAACACATCCCATACAACACAAATTAGCGAGTTTCCATAGTGCTTTACATAGATTAATTAATTATCCACTATCTAAAGAAAATTATGAAAAAGAATTAAATTTAGTCAAACAAATAGGCTAAACAATAACGGCTACACAGATACTTTAATTGAAAATATGCTGACAAAAAAACTTTTCAAAAAAGCAATCTCTATGGTATACCCTGCAATAAAGGATAAAGAAAATTCAAAGTTTAGATTACTTACGTACATTGGGACACCTAATAAGCATATTTCAAGTTATTTAAAAAAACTTAATATTAACACAGTTTTTAAAACTAATAATAAGTTATCCAAACACATCAAAAACAATAAAGATAAAACAGACAAAAATAAGAAATCCGTAGTCTATAAGTTAATGTGTGGATGCGGTAAGATATATGTCGGTCAAACAGGAAGATCGTTTGAAAAACGCATTGCCGAATATTGTTCTTCGTTTAAAAATAAAAAGCAAGATTCTACTTTTGCGAATCATCTTTTAGAAGAAAACCACCCTTTCAATAAAAATTTCCAAATTCTGCATTTAGAAAATAAAGGCAAGAAATTAAATTTACTGGAAAGTTTAGAAATAAACAAATTAAAACAGTCACAAATTTTATTAAATGATAAATTAGATTTAAATAACTCGCCTTTATTAAATTTATTTACTTAAAATCTGTTTAGACAATAATACAAATGTATATGTAGTTCATTAAACAAATTTATGCGTAAACACGTTTAGTACCTTATAATATACAGTTAGGGCCGACCAGATGCACCACATTTTTCAATACCGACAATACTTGTATAGATTTCTGTAAAAATATTTTAAATACCATCCCTTTTGATTTTATAGATATATTTTTTATTTTTCATTTAGTTTGTAACGTACTGTTTAGATGTAAACACCTGAGGAAGCCACTGTGCTGGCGAAACAATTGTCGTTTTACGAATAAAGAGTAACAGTGAAGATTAAAACCGTAGTTTTATTTCTATTCTCATACCTTTTGTTGATTTATTATTCATAGCATACCTTTTGTGCAAATATTTACAATATTATTTTACATATTTAACAATAGCCTGCGAAATTTTATTTAGCAATGTATAATTAATGTGTCACATTTTATATTTACTTTTAACTTACTCAATTTGTTTCTAATTTGAATTAACATTATTTTGCAATTGTAGACGTTTAGCTTTAAGTATAAAATCAAATTTGCTGTTCTTCTTTTTTTTATAGATGTGTCATTAAATGATTAAATATCAATATTTTTATTCCTTGATATCTTTTAATTAAAATAGAGTACACCTATTATAGTAAAATAGAGTATATCTATGTCTATGATCTACGAAAGTGACTGACTTAACTATTCCAATATCTTTTATATATTTGATAAGTACGCCCGTTCTGATTCAATTATTTACCATATCTGAATCATCGATTGCTACATAAATTGGATGAAAAAGTGATATGCTTGAAAATTGTTGCCACAAAATTAAATAATTCAAGTTGTATGTAATCTATAAATAACTAACTAGCAAATTTCAAGGTTGTGTATTAAAAATAAATTCGTATTAAAATTTAAAAGTTAAATCTCAGGATTGATGTGATTCATTGGTTTATGATCCATTAACAAATTATGTTTTGTATTTCGTTGCAAATTAAATACGCATTCGCATCTGTTAAATATTAAACAAAAATTAGTGGCTCTTCTTAAAAATATCATTTCAACATTTATAACTTCCGTAATGATTTCCAAGCTCTTATTCGTCTTTTGAAAATATCATATAATAAAACTAAAAGGTTAGCAGCAAAAACTTTTTTTTAAATTCCTTTTTAAAAAATACTAGGGAAGTTAATAAGCAATATAGGTAATACATGTTCCACCAAAACGTAGTAGTTACTCAGATACCCTATAACATACTTCCAATTCAAGAGAAAAATCATCATGATGATACCGCTCGCCTACATATCACCCTTAAGTGGACTATTTAAACTAACAAAATATTGAACCGACAAATTATTTATCATATAGTCCCGACTAAGTACTCAACGATTGCCTTTTATGCCTCCTGTAAACGTTAAGCTGTTGAATGGTACTAAGGCATGGATTATTTTTATTATACCGATTTTGCTCGCGCTTCCTCAGTGTATCGCTTAACCCACCTAGCTGTAGGTATGAGCTCGCCTAACGAAGCTATTTTTGCGGTATAAATATACTTCATAGAACGCTATCTATACAAGTTCTATGTTTTGGTTCATAGTTGATCGAGTGAGTAAAACTTTTCCTACTATACTGCAGGTAGAATAAGGCTAATAGTCTTATTCGCTCGATATCTATACACTTTCAATCTTCTTGATGGTTTTGGGCGATAATTGATTTCTAAGAAATAAATAAAGACCTCCGTTTGTCAAGAATATTTTTATCATTTTTTAACATTGGTTGAAGTTGTTTAATACTTTTATATAATTCTAAGAGATTCTAATTGTAAGAGATTTTAATGGACTTCATTGTAATGTAACTTGCAGTTAGTAACGATATAGATCAATATTTATTTATTGATAACTAAACCAGGTCATATATTCACAAACACGCAATATCCTACTTATTCACTTCATCAACATGACCTTGCATGATCTTTCACTATGTTGATAAACATCTTGTAACCAGGTCACTAGGCTAAGAGAACACACTCAGACGATATATAAACTAGAGACTAAGAAGTCTCCACAGTCAGAGTCACAGCCAGAGTCAGAGTGAGTACCAGTCTCGTGCATCATATTACTATGTATTATTTACTATTGTTATATTCGTTATTAAATTAAATGTTATTATTTAATCGTTCCAATGAATATTATTTGTACCACTGTTAAACCTGATGTCTAAATGGAACTGTCTCGGCAACAATGTTGCCTCCGGAACCAGTTGACATTACACATTTGATTCGTTGTCTATTTACTTTCTTTCAGATTAGCGTTTCGATAGGTTAATCGCTTGTCACGTTAACATCTTTAAGAGTTGGATAATTTTTTCTTTTATTTGGTTTCGCTAATTCGCATTATCTATGTTCACAATGAGTACATTCTCACGATAATTCCGTGTCCTAACCACAATCTAAATTACCGTCAAACGGGGTTACTTTGCACCATATTTTGAACTTTCATGGCTGTAACATTTTCCCAATCAAAGATAGCGGTTTGATTATGACATATTTGACATTTTGATGATTCTTCTTTACATGTTCAAAATTTGGAGAGTGAATATTTACAAGAACTATTTTTTTCTAATTTTCAAAAATCAGGCAAAGTTACCTCACGATTGGGGTAACTTTGCAACGTAGAATAAAATGCTCATAATAGCCATTTAAACTATTTAAATGGCAGTTTTAAGCCTCTATATAGGTATCTTTGCCACGTAGTAAATAAAACGTTTCATTATATTTAAAAGTTATAGTGACTGCATAAAAAAACACCCAATTTGAAAAACAGTTTTTTATTCTCTTAAAAATAATCATCTATTGAAGTTTAACATAAAATTTAATCAGAACATATATTGAAAATAGGCTAAATAAGTACATATTTCATTCAGGTAATAACAACAAATGAATATAAAAAATAAAAAAGGATCGTAATTTGCATTTCACAGCACTTTTAATAAAATACCTAAAACTCTTTTAGTGTTAGACAAAGTTGAAACCAGATAGATCTGTATCAAAGACAAACAACTGCCTAGACGAAGACACATTAGTTGGCGTGGGTAATACTAGTATTATTTCTTGTTTTGAAACATAGCTTACGTCTTCCACAATCGGGAAATGAAATTTATTTAAGTCAGCTTTATTAAGTTGAGGTTTGGACCTCAGAAATTTTATTTTAAAAAGATTGTCTTCTTGTAATTCTATCTGCCCAACGTAATGTTTCGTATTCTTTTTTCCAGGGAAAGCAACCACCACATATTTTCCTTCCACAATGTAATTTTGACATGGTTCGTTTTCTTTGTCTGAGCAGGGCTCGTTGTCGTTGTCTGAGCCGGGTTCGTTGTCCGAGCAGGGTTCGTTATCTGAGCAGGGTTCGATATCATTTTCTGAGCATGGTTCTCTTTCGCTAACTCCTTCTGGTCTTTCTACTATCTCTTTGGAAACCTCCAGATTAAGGTCCTCTAATGTTACGGACTTTCCTGGTTCTACTTTTACCATCTTTTTCCGTCTTTTAGGTGTGGATTCATTTGGTTTTCGTTGGTATTTCAAGTACTGTAAGAGAGAATCATTAATCTTTGTACAGGAATTTTCATATCGTTTTTTTGGCATTCTTTTTAACACCTGGTCAACGTCAAAAGGGAAGATTCCCGCTGTTAGAAAACCGCTTTTTATATTTTTTTCTTCGTTTAATTGTATATCATCAATTAACCTTTTCAATAATCCAGGGAATGTTACTTTATTAACCGTGTTATCTCTAGGGTTTTTTTGTCTTGTAATCAGTCAATATCTTTCTCCAACAGATTTTGAGGGGTCTAAAAAAACTACTGTCGAGTGGTTGTGTTACGTGAGTAGAGTTTGCTGGCAAAAATATAAATCTGATGTTGTATTTTTTACATAGTCTTAACACTGGTACATTTAGGTGGGATGCCAGATTATCGCCCACTAGCACTTTTGGACCCTCAAGGGATTTTGGCCACGGAATTATATTTTTTTTCGAACCAGTCCATAAAACAGTACGAGTCAAACCAACCAGACTTTGTACGGTTATATCTGGTTTTTGGTGGACCTCCAATGCACCATGCATCATAAATCCTTTCAGCCTTATAGACGACATAGGGTGGTAGTAAGTCCCCCGCAGCTGTAACTGCAAACATGATGGAAACTGAAGATTTCGTACTGTTTAAAATTCTTTCTGGATATTTTGTTCCACGTCTAAATATACACTTCTGAGATCCAGGATCGCCCGTTAAGTTTGTCTCGTCATAATTTAGGATTCTGTTCGGTGGTATATCGATGACGTACTCTTGCAAATTATTGAAATAATTTGTTATCTGCTCTTCAGTGTTTTCGGCCCTAACTCTTTTAATATTTTGACAGTGCCGATTCGTTAGTCTTTCTTTATGGCGCTTGAGAAATGATTCACACCAATCTTTTCCGGGAGTATTGTTGGCAAATTTTTTTATTTTAATACCTTCTTTATCTAAGTATGTTTTGACTACAAGTCGCAAATCAAGCATAGTGAGAGGGCATCCAAACTCAGCACTAGCTATTATGACATCTACCAAAGGCCTTTCTACTTCTGGAGGAAGGGCTTGTGGATATCCAACACTTTGCGAGTGCTTGCCTTTTACTTTATTCACTAATGTTCTCCTTGGCACATTGTAAACTTCCGATGCTCGCTGATAAGATAATGTTCCATTTATGATGTCTCTTATAGCTGTTTCCAATGTGGCATTAGTATAATCTCTATACTTTCGAGCCCCCAACTGTCGCTTGTATGTTCTCGGCATGATCTTAAATAAAATATTTGGTTTAGCTACTTTTGGTGATCACATAAAAATGCGGGGTAACATTGCCAAACGCAATATCAATTGGTTTCTTTCAGTATAACGAGCAGTAAATACAATTTTTTGAATGCTACTGTATAAACACAAAACATGTATAAAACTCAGTTCTCAATTATAAGCGATCTCCGTTGTATAATGCTTAGCAGTAACATATTATTAGAAATAAGTAATAATGCAGTTTTACTTAGTAGGTAGGTTATGTTAGGTTCGGCTGCAGACACACTCACTGTAACGTGTTTACATGATACACTGATGTATTTGAACCGACCACTGCAATAACTGGCGCGCAAACAGTACCAAAATAAATGGTGCCAACCCAAAATCTTGTGAATACACGACTCGGCAAAGTTACCCCTTCATGGCAATGTAACCAACCCTGTTTGACAGTAATAAAACTAAAAACGAAACATACCAAAAAGCATTCAAAAACATTATGTTGTGAGTTTTATTTTGGCCAATAAAGCCGTCGATTGTTTTAAAAGAGAGAAATATGGAATGAAAAAATGTTTTGAAAAATAGTTTCTTGTAATTTATGAGTTGACTGCAAATATGGGAAATATTTCGAGAAAATATAATAATTTCAAAACTGCAAAAGTAGATTTTTCAATAACGTATAAGTCACTTCAAACATAAAAATGGTTAGATGTAAAGTGTACTTAGATTTTTTTGAGTTATTTGTTTAATTATTCTAAATCGTTGTTGACAGAGTTATTTATTAAATAATCACTACATAATCAGACATTGCGAATGTATAATGTGAAGCATAACGATTAAATAAAATTTAAAAAAAATATGAATTCCTAAAAAATATATAAAAAAAATAGTACTTGAAAATTATAGTTAATAAAACGTTATGTAAAATAGTTTTTATTTTATAATAAACCTTGAATTATTAAGATTATGTATTTGCGACCATTTGCAAGCAAATGCATTATGAACTTAGATACTGTATAAGACTGCTTAAAAGATTGTTTTATATATTATTAAATACTTACTCATATTCTCTTTTAATAAATTATTACTTTTTACCGACCAATTATTTGTAATGCATAAAGTATAAATATTATCACGCATATTTATTCTCAAGAATAAATGTTATGTTATCCTATTATTGAAATATGCAAAATATCATCTTTTGAGGTAGGTAGTGGATTAGAATGAATTGCATTAATAATAAATCTTCTGATTTCGATGTCTTCTTTTTTTTTACTTTCATTTTTTTCAGGAACTGGTCTAGAGTATTGTAGTGTTATATACCATAAAGTTTAATACAGTTGATAAAGTATCTCTTTGCAATTCGTACTGCCAAAGTGCGAGCCGCAAATTGTACTTTGTTTCTTTCTAACAAACATAAATACGCGCTGTAATACCATACACGTTAGTCATTTTAAGGTATTTTTATGGCTTAAATTTGGTTATGTGACTGTAAATAAATACTTTATGACTATACGTTTTTAACATTTGATAACTCTAACAAATTATCTATATACAACATTTCAAGTATATATATATATAAAACACTTATTGCTTTAGACCCTTCGAAAACAAATAAGTTCACAGGTGATTGTGAATATTAAAAAAATAATTTCGTGTGTTGAAAAATAGTAACAATATTTTGCGTAAGAAACAATTTAGTATCGAAAAAAGGCTAAAAAAAGGATTTCGGGGATTCTATCCGTAATATGGTGTTGAAAGATCGCCGACATAAAGCGCTTTAAAAAGATTAGCTCTATTTAATATAAATATTTGAGTATGAAAAAGCAAAATTTTGCTGCGTTTACTGTACAGCGACCAAAAACAAAATAGACAGATAATTTCGTCGCAATGCTTGAATATGTACTTAAAAGCGCATTTCAAGTGAGTTTTTGGAGCGTTATATACTGTAGAAGAAACATGGATCCATTACTTCGCGCCAGGAAGGAAAATACTGTCGAAATAATTAATTTTTATCGATGAACGAGCACAAGAAAAGACAAAAGTGGCCATCTGCCGGCCGATTTTTTGATATAGGAAAGAACAATCACATTAAAATATTATGCTAATTTAAACGACAATTACGATGCTGAATTAAAAGAAACATGACACATTTAGTGAAGAAAAACAGTATTGCTTCACCATGATAATGAACCAGTCCATTCATCTGTAATTGCAATCGTTAAATTGGTCGAATCACATGCTAAAAATATTATTTTGGACTAAATAGGTCTGTTTCAAATTGAGACCTTTACCGTTTTGTGTATCCGGATGTAAATTTAGTTTCATCTTGAGAAAAATACTAACTTGATACTAACTTGATACAGTTACTTGAGCCAAGATTTAATAAGAAGAATAAAATAAATATTTCATGACAAAATTCAAATAAGCTTGTAGAACTGTTTTGATATAATAGACTACTACCATAATACTTTTTTAAAATCCTATTCCATATATATATATATATATATATATATATATATTAAGAATATGCACTTTTAACCAACTATAGATTATATTATTGTAGATTTATAATATGACGAGAATATTAAAGATCAAGGACACTGCTCGGACGCTGCTAGTATTCTAGCTATATTCAAAGCTTTATCGTATCATCAAAGCCGAAAATAAATCAATAATTTTATTATGATTATTATTAGTGAAACGTGTAAGAACAGATTTTTGGATTTTCTCACATTTTAAATGTGCAATGTGTCAAATACTGAAGAATCATTGGAATGTTCACTATATGGAAATGCTAAAGAAACTGAAGGTCTGGCAATCGCACACACGAACGACAATCTTTCACATTTAACAATTGCGACAAAATAGATAGTATGTTCAAAAATAATTTTGTATTCCGATTTTGATCTAACGTATTATGAGTAACCAAGATAATGTCGAGATCTTGTAATAGTATGGTCTCAATAATGATCAATAAATGCTTAACATTAAAAGAAATTAATAGATGCTGATAAAATATGTAAATAAATAATATATAAAATACATAATATTTAAAAATATAGTTTTCCTGAACAAATTTTGTTGTAAAAGAAAAGAATTTACTTCACATAAAGTATTTTATTTTTGGAATATTACTTAGCCATGTTGGTTTTTATAACTGTTATGATGAGTGTTCAATTATACCATGGTTCTCTTCTTTTATCTCTAAGCTATTAACTATTGTGTCAAGTTCCATAAAAGTTCTTTACTAAATATTGTATTTGCAAGAGCTAGATTTATGTACATATTTAATAAGAATTAGAGGTAAAACAATGTGCTCACTATATGTAGCGGTATAGGGATTCCATACAATGCAACAATATTCTAAGATCGGCCGCACTAGTGAAAAATACAATTTTATAATAGCAATAAGATTTTTAAAATCACGTGCCTGTCGTTTAATAAATCCATACATTTTATTAGGTCTACACAAGATATCATCAATGTGCAAGTATATTCTCAGTTTTAAATACACTTTTAGATACCTTTAAACAAATTTCAATTCAATTTAAAGTAGACGCAAAGTGAGCATGAAATAGCTGTAGAAGACCTAAAAGTTTCATTTTATATGTTAAAATGACGAAAAAGCCCCAGGAGAAAACAAAATATAGTCGATTTGGTTAAATCGTTGTAGTCGATTTGGTTAAATCGTTGCCCGAAGGAACCTTACGAGAACGATTAAATTCAAACATTAATAATTGAAATAATTGAAAAATAATTGAAAAAAAGTGCAAGAATATTCTCGCCAAAAAAGTTTTTATGATGACGTCATAGATGAGTTTGCAAAAGAAAATAAACGCATGGAACTCCATTTTAAGTAAGGTAGGACTCAATTGCAAAAGTATTATTATTATCAAAAATATTATTATTAGTATTAAATAAGTTCCTAACACAAAATAAGAATTTTAAAATATCTTTCCCTATGTCCGTACATGTAGGGAAAGATCACTACACTTGACGTCACTGGTACATACTTCACTTAAATAATGTATTTATAGATAGTAAAAATGTCGGCGTATCAGTGATACAAATTGAAAAGTACTACTCGCCTAATTTAGCTTTAATTATGAATATGTCATTAAATTTTAACTAAAATACATTTTCCTTAATGTATGTGTATATGCAGAGAATTATTTTTAAAATTATCAGAAATTTTCTTGCAATAAAATACTTTTATTATTAATAAATAGATATACTCAACATACTAATTCGAAGCGATTTATTTTTAAATAGAATATTTCTTTGTTTAGAAATTTGTTTTTTAACTTAAATATATGTTTTCGTGTGTAGAGAAATAAAATGTTTTTTTTTAATCAACAATAGTTGATCATTTAAAAATTAAAAAGCACGTTCCCATCAAATATTTATAGTATGTAATGGACTAATGAGCGACTTGAAACGATAATTCCGAGGTACTATATATTTGAATATTATGCATACGTACAATTAATTGTTCAAGAAAACGCTGTCGACGTGTGTATGATCTTTCTAATATTAAAATAAAACAATTGTCTAATTAATGTCTAATCTTTGGAAAAAGGATTATTATACAACGATTGGAAAACCCCTCCACTATTTCTTATCAATATTATGGGTTCCGCAAACGGTATTTAACGAGGCAAGTTATTTTAAGGACTTTAGAAGCTTCCAGAGCTGAGTTTTTCATATATTATATACATTTGTATTAATTAAAATAATTAAAGTAAGTAAAGTAATTAAACAAAATGTTTGGTGCTTTTATTTTGATATGTGCTGCTGCAATAGCGTTCTTAACATATAGATATTTAAAGAATAAACGTTTCAATGACTTCGTTAGAAAGTTACCTTCACCACCCGGTGTACTGATTCTTGGACATATTTCAAAATTTAAAAAATTAAATGGTAAGTATTAATAATTCTACTATTAGTGCTTAGTTTTGTTTTGTTTCCATTAATAACAAAATATTTAAAGTGCTTTATTTAAAACATAGCGAGTAATAATGCTTAGATTTTTGCTCGTAGTAAATAATAAGTATTTTCTTAATATTTAACATAGAATATTGGATTTTTATTAATTTAAGTACTGAAGTAATTAGCTAACGTTTTTGTAAAGCATTCCTTTGTGACAAAATAATTAGTTACTAAAGGAAGTTAATGAAATAAATAAAAACTATATAATAAAGAACGTAAAAAAATCACATACCTAAAGTTTTAATCGATTTCAATAATCTTTCTCCGAAGATCTGGTAGTATTTGAATATTTATTGATTTATTATCCAAGAACAAGATTGTATTTTCCATAACTTCTAATAATGTGATTGAGTTTTTCGTAATGAATGAAAGGGATTATATGATGATATCAAGTCAAGAGTATAAGAATAATAAATACAAATTTTCTAATTTCACTATATCTATAATAATAATAATAACACACAATTCGCTGTATTTGCGAGATAATAATATGTATATGCGGTTTAAAAGATGACATTTGAAGCTAATTTTTGGAAAATTTGCTAATCATTATGCCTAAAACTACATTTTTAAAATAATTGTAACATCATTTGAGGAGCAATGGTTCTACTATAGACAGTATTTATTCTATATCATTGTCATTTAGAAGTTGATACTATATACTACAGCAGCGTTTTAATGCTTATTTAAATCCGCCAATTTAAATATAGACTTTAGCCAAGCTAAATAAAATGCGTTAAAATTTTAGTATTGGTAAATTATAAAATGCATAACTTCAATTAATTTCTATAATAAACGACGACCAGGGATTAAATAATGTGCTCGGCCGAAAATTATATTCTGTTAAAGTCAGAACATAATAATATAATAATGGCCATACGTATACATACTATCACCATCTCAGTTTGTTTTAAATATATATATAGTTTATAGAGAAACAAAATCACATTAATATATTTTTGAAACTATTATATAGTAATATGTTTTTCTAAATAGAAGGCGTGAAATTCAAGTAAGTAGTTGACGCTGAGAATAAAATTATTAACTTCGATCGAACGAATGGCAATCGATACATGTATCGATCGATAATTTATAGCGAACCATCAGAATGACCATTTAAACAACAAACAAAACAAATAAATGGGCTCGCTAACTTTGTTTTTATAAAAATCATGTTGTTGAGATAGCAAAAGACAATAGAAAGAAGAAAAAGAAAATAAAGAAACAGAACAAGTAAGATAAACTTACGCATTTTATTTGTAGAAGTAACAAATATTATGGAGATAACGTCATTTAAAAATATTTGTATTATCTTCTTTGATAATATCACAAATAAATGTTATGTCACAAATGACTTATCAAATGATCTCTAAAATATTTAATGATGTAATTTATATCTTTAATGGTTACCATCGATTTTCATGAACGTCAATTGTGTTCCTTAAAAATGGGACTAATCACATTTTTAACATTGTTCTACATAGTACTACGTGTCTATATTCGTATTCACATTATTTATCTTATATTGGATTTTTGACCATGCATCGACTTCAAATTTGTAGGTAATTTAGTAGATGGCTTTCTTCTCGATATATTTCGACTTTCCCTTTCCAAAATTAATTTTTCAAAATTCTTGTGATATTTTTTATTATCCACATTCGTCTTCTTTGCTTCCATGTGTTGAGGATTGATGTACCAATGTTATGGTTGATGTTAGCTCGTAGACCAAATGTTTGCAATGGCTTCGATTTCTGGCGGTGATGAGAATCACGACTCCAATATTGCTTCACCGTAACCAGATTGTAAGGCTGTATACACTTTACTTTTTTAAATCTTCGGTTACTATTTGTTAAATGAATGTACTTTCATCCAAATATATTTATTTACACTATATACTTTTATTTTAGATCTACAACGATTTATACTAACATAAAACTGCTGTTCAGACTGATGTCTCTTATTAAAATATGAGTGTTTGATATGGATGTAATGAAGAGTATGTTATATTAAGACTGAGTGTCTTGTACTTATGTCGAGTTTGTACTGTGTTTGAATTCATACTGGTCTATTCTGTTCTGTTTTACAAGTAGGTAAAAATATACCACTATCCCTACACTATCACATATTAAAATCGTATTTGTTAAATACTATATTGTTTGACATCATAATGGAAAATTTTTGTGTTATTTAATTTGTGGAAATTATACTTATGGCAATAATACCCAAGGTTTACGATAGAGTCTTAAAATTCTTACCTTATCTAATCAATATATAATAAAAGATCATTACTAATTAAGTATTAGTAGGTGTTATAAACCTAAGAATGTTGTTCCGTATCGGCCCTTGTTAATAATTGAGTAATAAAATTTATTATACATGTTTAGGAAAGGAGATGTGTATGTAATTTTTATATGAAAACTTTACTATTCACATCATTTTAACTGTTTTGTAGTCAATGTCAGCAATGTCAATAGAGAAGTAATATATATTTTATAAGTAATAATAGCAACAATGCGGATAAAAAATAACTCCAAGTCAATTTTTTAGTGTGATTACTTAAAAATTGCTTTGTTATTCTATTACTTATATTAAGTAGAATAGTACAAATAATATCAAATAATTTTATTGAAAAAGTAACATTTAAATAGCTAGCGTTTAGTAAAATGTCCTATAAGACGCTTTATTTTTTTTGCCCACCACAGTACCTTCGTACTGTCTTAGTGTGGTGTGTTCGTATACAATTGACATCTAAATCCAATTACATCGTAACCCGTACCTAAGTAAACTAAGAAATTAAAATACAAAATTCCTCATACTATCATGAATTTCAAAGCCTTTCTTGTTTAAAAATACACTTAATGAAAATGTAATATAATTTTTGTTTCCACATGAAAAATGTTTCCACGTATCGCTCGTCAGTTATCGTTAGTTAAAAAGAATATAATCTATGTATTTCCAACTTGTTAGATTCTAAGCAGTCATAATAAAGATAGTTTCACATTAAAATTGAATTTATACCAGAGTAAATGGCGAGAAGCTATATTCAGAAACATAATTAAAACGAGAGTGCAATCTAAACTAAACGAATACATTTTAACTGTCTTGAAGAAACATTGTTTCAAGTTAAATGAGATTGCTTCTGTAATATTAAAAGTTGATTTATTAAGTTGCATTATATTTTCACTATATAAGAAACACTTTGAAATGAATACCGCACCATGTTCATAGCTCGATGAACTTGTACTAGAAAAGAACAAAATTTTTATTTCGCAATTTCTGTTAACCAAAATATACGAGGATCTTTCTCTCTCACACACATACGGCAAGTCACACGAAAGAAAGATTCTACACGGTTTGGCTGAGAAAACCTTCGCAATATATATTAAAGTATATATTATTTTATATCGAATAATTTCACCTTGATCTCCAAGTAAGTTAATATTATCTGACGCGTGGAATGAGATACCATCAAAGTATATTTTGTAATCCTGCATTGGTTTAATTGTTTTTCAATATTATAAAAGATTTCAATCTCATTATTATTTATACGTTGATAAACTTATTAAACAATTGTACTTATGAAACTATGCAATTTAGTTCAAGATACATATTAATATGTATACCATTTGCAAATATAAAAATTACTGTGCGCTTCAAAGTTTATTAGTGCGTTACTCGATCAAATTCAGACTAATACCGAAAGTGTCTTAATAATAATAATAATAATAACAATAATATCATAGAATTGAGTGGAAATATCGTTGTATCATGTATACCAATACGCCAGAATCAGCCGCGTATCACCGAGCTCATACCTTCAGATGTGTGGGCAAAGTAAAATGTTTTCAGGCTTACAGAGTGAGGAAATGCGAGATAACTCGATGCCATAATAATAAAAATAATAATTAGTGTTATAGCTTTATTGCCTAATATATATTCCCCAATCACATAACAAAATTGATTACTTACATTAAGCAAAAAATATACAAAGATAAAACAAAGACAAATTTGCTCTTTTAAATATATATACAAAAATTAAATAATTTAGGAAGTTAACGTAAACTTTGAATCAACAAATATGTGGTCGTATATATTTTCTGAGTTGCAATGCATATATTACAGTGGCATTTTCACAGTGATCCTTGGATCATTCATCAGGGAGGATTTCGTGTAATCGTTTGTGGAACATAATTACACTTTGGAAAGTAGCTTTGAGCAGCTAATATCATTAGATAACAACTTGCGTAAAAATCTTGCACTACTCTCTTCTGGCCGATAGCGATTGCTCATTGTGGATGATAAGCATATCTATATAGTTGCTATTGAGTTCCGTTGGCCAAGGGCTTGAATCGGGCTGGTGCTGAATAAGTTGTTTTTTTTTTCGGGATCGGTATCTTCTTCAATTGCCCTGAAATGTTGAGCAAATGAAAGTAAAATCAACGTTTTTACATTTTAGGGCTAGGAGGTGTAGTAACAGACATAGAAAACTTCACACACTATATACATTCTAAGCGGTCCTGGGGTCTTGACGAGCTTTCAGCTTAAGGTATTGGAGCACTCCCTACACACACACCACAAATAAGTGAACGTTGAGGCAAATGTTACTCTAATGTCCTTCAATAATTCAGTTCGATGATATAATTGACCATTCATGTGGATGAGTGTAGAGGAGTAAAATGGTTGAGTGTTACACGTAAAGAACATAACATAACGCTTATTAGTAGTACCTAGTATTCATGGTTAACATATTCTCATTAAAAATGTAATTAGTTATATTTTCTTGCTGTTTGTAAACATTGTATCCTCATTAACATATAAATATACTTTTAAATCGTCAGCATAAACTAAAGCGTTACATGATAGAAATACTAAAAGGTCATAATAAATATGGCAAAGATCCCGAGATTTCAGCCCTGAAATTCTCTAGATTTGAAATAGAAAGTATAAAGAATAAACCCATTCTCAAATTCGTAGTTTTGTCTATTTAGCAAGTACTATCTCATGAGATTTAGAAGACAAACCAAAATATTTTAAATAGAATTAGTAATAATGTGTTCTAGTTAGACATTTTAGTCCAAGATAGAAATTATAGTATTAAAAGTAACTTTTTTGTAGTATATTATCAGACTAATTATTATATAATTATAATAAGAAATAACTTGTAAAGTATTATTAAATTATATTTTGAAATAAGTTAACTTCAGCAAAAAACAATAAAATTTATGAAATGAAGATCTCTTCAATAACGATATTAAATATTTGGAATATAATTTATAAATATTTTTTGTCTTAAAAACCAATGGCAATTATAAATAATTTTTTTAAAGAAATAGTAGGAAATCAAATAAATACTATTAAAAATTTAATAAAATAAATAATAAAGAAGAAATAAAGAAAAGATCCTTTCAATAACAATACCATCAAATATCTTCAATTTAATGATAATAGTCCCCGCACTAGCCTTCCAGGACTTTGGGGTAGTAACATGGTTGGTAGGTTTGTTACAAACTTAAGCTGTTCGGTACACTAGGATGGTAACATGGCTAAGCACCGTTCGCTATTATTATCCAGAGGTTTTCTAGTTAGCCTAAGTCGAACTGGGACCGAAAAAAAAGCCATCGATATTATGGGCTAGACCAGCGTATGAGCCTGGTCCATAGGCCCATATCTTCGATTTAATTTATAAATATCATTTTACATGGCAATTGTTTCCCCACATAGTCGCTTTTTCATATGTTTAAAGTATCTGAAGAAGTGGCTATATAATTGTTGTGTGAAATAGTTTCAAAAAATTAGATAAGTGGAAATTTTAACAACATGTGTATTTCTTATAAATATCATTTTTCTTAGCGAAAAATATTTTTTTCTAAAAAAACAATTTTGAAGTAACGAAGATACTGCTAAAAATTTATTAAAAGAAATGCGATTGAAAGTGATATAGGCAGATTTAGATGTCCTAAGTATAAGAAATAAATAAATAATTCATTTTACACTTGATTTTTTTTAGGTTTAATGGAAGTTATAACAAATTATCTAGAAGAATATGATGGAATGGTGCTTTTACGTCCTGGTCCGACAGTCAAATATTTTGCGGTTGCCGATCATAAGCTGACAGAATATTTATGTACTAGTAAAAAAGTAATTAAGTCAAAAAGGTATCGGTTATTTGTTAAATGGCTGGGAATGGGTTTGTTTACAGCAGAACGTAAGTTTGTTAGCTAGTGAATGTAATTTTATTGACAGCTTAAAATTTATTTGTTTTAGACGAACTATGGAGAAAACACAGAAATATAGTAACACCGGCTTTTCATTTCCAAATTTTAGAGCAATTTGTTCATACTTTTAACTCAGTTACAGAGACATTTATACGGAAAATATCTGAGAAAGTTAATACCGAAATAGATATTTATGAGGTAGTAAATCTATGTGCTTTGGACATTATTGCTGGTAAATATAATTAATATAATATTAGTTTTCTGTTTAAATTGACTATAACTGTAATAAACATGTTTCTTTATGTAATAGTCAAAATTTATAACACTCGTCATAGTGATATAGTGAACGGATGTGCGCTTAATTTTTAGCCCAAGGTTTAACTGTTTTTATCATATACCGTGTGGGCGAGTATTGTCACCCGATAATACACGCAATCAGAACTTCCAAGCGTGTACCGCGCACTATATAACAACTTCATGAATGTATTACAACTGTTTCAACTCAATATTATTGTGAATAGAGATAATAGATTACTGAATTTAGTTTTTACTAACTTTACTTGCTCAATAGTTGTCAAACATTCCCTATTTTCGTTAGTTCCTGCGAATACTTTCCATCCAGGTTTAAATTTTAATATGAATTTTCACAGATATCATATTAAAACTTTTCCTTCAAAGACCGATTTCAGATATAACTTTTGTATAATTTTCCTATCTGAAGGTGTGGTTACTACTTTCTACAAAACAGCATTTTCTATCATTGATAGGCATGTTCCGAAGTGCTCTACCCCGTTGCTAGATTTCCTGTCTGGTATAGTACAACCTTAAACAATCGAATTAAACTAATTAAACTAAAAGTCTTCTGGCTCTTTAGCATTTAAAAAAGATTGTGTTAGAGTGCCGAGGTTGGTTAAATCTAAAATCCATAACGCCTATAAGATACACCTCGCTGATCTTGAACAGAGATTCCCGAAAACCCCAAGATATTTTGGCGATCCATTGGACAGAGGAAGGGAAATCCATGATTTTCATTCATCTCTTGAGGAAAGTCTGAACAACTTTTACGTCGGAATCTTTTCAGAAAGTGTTACGCTAACAACCATAAACCACCTCAAGGCAAACAATACATTGGGTCATGATGGACTACCTATCTTTATAATCCAGGATTGTTGCGTCTGTTTTATGCTATTCGTCATGGACTATATTTAATCTTGCTCTTTGTACATCTATGTTTCTAGATATTTGGAATATAATAAGATTACATCTATATATAAGAAAGTCAGCATATTAGATTTCTAACTACAGACCAATTAGTATTTTGTCGAGCTGCTCTAAAATCTTTGAGCATTTGCTTTATAACAAACTATATAACTCTATTTAATATTTTATCTCCACGCATCAGCATTGGTTTATGTACGGAAGGTTAACCTTAACGAATTTGTTTGAGATTACTCAATATATAAGTTTCCGTACTCATTCAAAAAATCAAGTCGAGGTTCTTTATACCGATTTTGCGAAGGTCTTCGATACTAGTTGATTCATAGCAAACCTGATAGCTTTTTATCTTTATAACAGCTATGTTACGTCTACTATAAAGGCTTTTATTCCTCCACCTTTACCGCCTCTTCCAGTGTTCCTCAGGGTTTGAATCTTGGTCCGCTATTGTTTAATATTTACATATTCTGTCGTTGTTTAACTGTCGTATCTTTGCTTATGCGGACGACCTAAATATCTTCAACCTTTGATTATGAGACTCTACAAAAGGATTTAGTCATCCCAGTCATCTCATATACTACAAAGACAAATCCATTGATAGATACATATTTACTTGATGCGTCAATATTCCATGACAATCCAAAATTTAAGGACCTAAGTGTTTTGTTTGATCAACGCTTGCAGCTCATTGAACAAATTATATCTATTCAACTCAATTTTATGAACTCTTAGTTTCGCTATTGAATCCTGACGTAAATTTGCAAATCTACGCTCTATTTTACGCTGGTGCATCCAAAACTAGAATATGCGTCAATTATTTGGTACCATTATTATGTTTACCAGAATTTACTGATTGAAAAATTGCAGAGAAGATTTTTGAAATACTTAACCTACAAATAATCTGGTAACTATCCTGCTGGGTATTGACTATCAAGAATTGCTGCGGAAATACAAGTTTACCTCACTTCCTGATCGCAGAGAGATAGCGAGAGCTAGTTTTACGATTAAGTTAGCCAACAATGGTATCGATGGTCCGAACTCAATCTCTGCTCTTGACATTATGGTGGCAAAATATTTAACAAGATCAAGTGAAACATTCGCCGAAGTCGGAGCTAGAACTAACGTTTTTGCCAAAGCACCTATTACGAATATGACTAAAAATGTCAACAGAATTTCTTCTAGTCCTTTTTACCCTTCCGCTACCTACGTTTGCGTTTATTAATAATGTAAACACTTTTGTTTAGTACTTCTTATAATTTCTTTCTATTTGAATTCCTATTTTTATTTTAATTAGCTTTTCTTCTTACGGATTATAATTTCATTTTAACACTCTATTATTGTATTGTCCTATTTGGACAATAAAGACAGTTATTATTATATAAGTACAACTTAATTTTCTGATTAGTAACTATCTACAAATCATAAAAATGTCCATACATCTCCAATATTTAAATAAATATTAAATACTAGCTGCCCGCAGCCCGGCGTTTCTCGGACACATTCTATAGAAAAATTAAAACTGCCTTTGTGTTAACTGCCATTAACCGATACAAAATTTTTGTTTATTCTCTATAATCAATCAATCACTCCAATGCCTTTGGATAACAATATTCTTCGTTGTTACATCTGGTGCATAAACAAACAGAAGAGATAGTTTCCCATTTTGCGAACATGCTACATATGCACATGAAGATTGATAATTTCCAACTGTTGTAATCACGCATAGCAATTCGATAACTGTGCTCGCAGACAAAAATGCATTGTTCACCTTAATGTCGAGGTAGTTGTAATTCTGTCGAGACAATTGCTAAGAGACAACTTGAAAACAGTATACATATGTGCAGTTGCGGCCCTTGAAAACCCAGACACTTAAATACAAAAATATTTTAGGCGGTGCAAACTTTTTTTAAACTCTACTAAGAAATAGTAAATTTAAAAAATGATTAACAAAACTGCATATAGTGTCCTGCTTTACTTAAATTTCAAAAATATCATTTCGAATATCAGAATACGAAACTTTACTTCAAAATTAGTATTCAGTTTTGATAATAGATTATTGTAATTCTGAGAATTGCGGCAGTTTAAAAAATAAACTGACTATGGATTTGTCAAAGGTGACATTGTCATCAAAATGACTGATGAAAAGTTGATTTACACACATTACAAAATTTTTGACATTCACGTCAAAATTGAGTGTGTGAGTTTTCAAGGGCCGCAAACCGTACATACATGAGATGCATGCGATATTTTTTTTATTTGGCGATTTAAGGTCTGTTTAAGTTTAATATTTATTTATTTAAGATACATTAACTCTTACATGTTTCGGCACTTATATAATTTTTGAAAGAGTTTTTTTTTGTGTAAATATAAACATTCAATTACATATAATTATAAAAATGACAGTATACTCGTATTATATTTGGTACTATTTTCGATGTGTCGTTGTCATGGTTTTTATATAATGATTTAAACATTGCGATATAGATATTTTATAGAAATTAATGTTTCACATATTGCAAATTCTTTAATATTTGCCAATAAAATTTGCAAAAAAAATATGAAAACATCCTTTCACACAACATAAGGAACATACACACCAAATTTGATCAAAATCTGTTATATAGCTTGTGAGTCTATAGAGAACAAATGAAATGTTTTTGATTTTTATATATATAGATAAAAATTTATATTTCAGAAACTGCTATGGGCGTTCCACTCAATGCTCAAACAAATTCGTTCTCAAAATATGTACATAGTATTCACGAAATGTTGAGAATAATAGCAGTGAGATCATTTTCTCCGCTTAAAGTTCACGATTGGATATTTCGTTTAACCAAAGATTATTACAAAGAAGAAGAGGCGTTGCATATATTAAAAGGATACACGAATTCCGTCATCGAAGCAAAACAAAATGCATTAAATGGGAACGGTACGCGTGCAACTGATCCTGAAAAAAAGAAACGTTTAGCCTACTTAGATTTGCTTTTGGAAAAACGCGGAGAAATAACAGATGAAGACATTAGCAATTCCGTTGAAGGCTTCATGTTTGCTGTAAGCAAATAATCCCTAATGAAAAGAGACAATTAAATATGATTTATTTTAGGGTCACGATACATCCGCTATCGCAATGGCAACAACATTTTATTTGTTATCTAAACATCCAGATGTTCAAACAAAAGCATTTGAAGAACTTAAAGACTTGTTCGGTAACGATACAAATAGAGAGGCTACATACAAAGACCTGCAGGAAATGAAATATTTAGAAATGGTTATTAAGGAATCATTACGTTTATATCCACCCGCTCCCATAATTAGTAAACAATTATTAGAAGATTATGAATTTAGTAAGTGTTATTTATTTAGGGCTAGATACGTTAGAGTACTGTAGTTTACAAATTTCATGAAAATCAAATATACGAGGCATATTCACAAACTAAAGTTCGATTTTTAATATAATATTATATTTTTAATACGCTGTTCATATTAGACTACCCATTTTTTATTTCGAATAAAATCCTTCTAAGTAGAGTAAAGAAATCTTTTAATGCACTAATGTACAAATAATTCTCTTGGATTTATGATTAGCTTAAACTTTTCTTCATTATTTAAAATGCCCTCCATCATCTTGAATACAATTTTCAATTCTGACTGCAAAATTGTCCATCACCGTCCGAAGCAAATCTCCATCTATTCTTGTTATTTCTTCTCGAACGCGGTCTATTAGTTCCTCAGTTGTTGCAGGACGACTTGCATAGACCATTGTCTTCAAATACTCTATAGAAAAAAATTAGGTGTCGATAAGTCGGAAGACCTAGGTGGCCTAGGTAAATTTCCATCGCGAAATTATACGGCCGTTAAACAATTCTCGCAGAATCCTCATACAGTTTCTGGCTGTGTGAGCTGTTGCTCTATCTTGTTCGAATAACAGAGCATCAATTAGTAATCTCCGTCTAATCAGTTCTGGGATGAGAAACGTGTGTAACATTTTTATGTAATGCTCGGAATTGACCGATACAGAACAGATATTTCATCTTCAAAAAAATAAGGACCAATTATACCAAATGATCCTACACCACACCAAACAACGACCTTTGGATTATGAAGATTCTTTGCAAACAATTCGCGAGGATTTACAGTTCCCCAATATCTAAAATTCTGTTTTTTAACAACGCCATCCAAATGAAAATTTTATTCATCGGTCATTAACAAATTGTGTATTGATTGTCGATACCGATTTAAAATTTCTTGACAAAATGTTAACCTTGCTTCCTTATCTCGATAGCTAAGGGCTGTGCCATTTCGTATTTGTAGGGATGAAATTTTATATCGTTGTGAAGGATTCTGTAAAGACTTCCCTTGGATATTCGTAGTGATTGTCGATTTTCAGAACTGGTAGGACTGGTAAGTTTTTTTACGCCATTGACGAACCCATGCCATATCTGTTTTGAGCATTGGTGCAATACTCCTATTATTATCACCAAATTGCCGTCGAAATGCACGCCGAACTTCTTCTACTGAATCAGTTCTTATGTAAATTTCCACGGAAAACACACGTTGTTGCACTGAATAATCGATACTACTGAAAAATTATATAAAATTTGACACAAATTGTAACACTTTGTGACACTGACGCGAATTTATGTTTAGTAATTATTCGATTGGTTTTAGACAGATACCTACTCGATAAAATGTAATCCCGAAGCCTACTGAACTTGACCTACTAAAGAAAAAATAATCACATACTTCGTTTAGATTTAAATCGCATATCAAAATGGATAGTCTAATATGGGGAACTCTGTATAATCGCCATTTAAATTTAAATATTTTTCATAGACGGGCACAGGTTTTTGTATGCCACTATTTGTGTAATTTGCCTCCAACTGTTTCATTTAATCTTTAACCATTGTTTCTACTTCATAATGCTGATCTACTGAAAATGTCCTAATATGGGAAAAGAAATGGTGATCTTTCGATGTACGATAGGGTCTATAGGGTGCGTGGGTAAAAATTTCCCTTTTAATTTGTTCAGGGATGCTTGCGTGGAAGTGGTTGAGCGTGCATGTGCATTGTTATTTCCATAGGGACTTTCCCACTGGAAAGTGTATGTTTGCTTTTTTGTTTTATTTTGGTGATTGACTACCCCTTAATTACATCGATTGCTACTTACGCTCTAGTAACACAAACAATGTAAGTTTCATGGTTCTTCACAATATGATCCAAAGCTTCGTCACCACGAATATCGTAGTGCTCTAACGACGAATACAGAGCATCAGTGAGCATTTTTGTTACCCATTTTGCGCATAATTTGCGTTAATACAATTTTTCTGTTATGTACAATTTTATGCAACAGAGATCATGAAATTTGTGGAAAATGAATGACCAGTTCAAATAATGCAACCTTCTGTTCTTACAAATTTTCTAATTCTATTGTTGAGGCTAATTCTCAGTGGCTAATGATGACCTCCCATTTCGCTCTTTTTGATGCCTTTGTTATACTGTTTGCGCCACCTTCCCTTCACTTATGTATTTTCATCGTAAACTTCAACATAAATTTGTCGAAAAATTTCTGCCGACCAAACATTTTTAGCATTTAAAAATAATCACTAATAACTTTATGAATTTTAACATAACATAGTCGAACGTTAATGGTATATAAATAATTTGATGCTCCTATATAGTAATGAGGTTGTTTGAAGTAGATTTGCCTCACTAGCGCTATTCTCTTAAAACATATTTCACTATTGGAACCTAGTTTGTGGATATTTATACAATTTTTGAAAATTTTGATGAAATTAAACACTTTTTTCTTTTTCTTACGAGCAAAGTTTAAATTAAATTGATAACACTTGATTATATTTATTTCCTAATTAGATGGTGATTATAGTAAACAATGTAACTTACTTTATATGACTAGATTATCTGAATACATGATAATTTATTTACTTAATAATTTAGTTGTAAAACGCAAAAAAATAACATTTAAAATAAAACAAAAATTTGTTTGCCCCATTACCGTCGAACAGAAAATTTAACGTAAAAATTTGAAAATTGTTGGAATTCAATATTAGTGATACATTTATTTTGAAATTTTGATATTAGCTTCAAACGAAATACAAACAAATTCTCTTGCATTGGAAATATACGAATTCTATTATCTAAGATATAATAGTATTTTTCTGGGTTTTACTGTGTAGTTATAATAATTAACACTTCGCTGTTTATAGTGCCACCTTCTTCAACAGATTGATTTTCTGCGTGTCGTTTTTTGTTATATATTATAATCTTCGTGCTTTGTTGACCATGAACTAAATTTTTAATAAATTTGTGGTTATTTTCGGTTATAATTTTTGATTCTAGACAATACTTCAATTTCTACAAAGTCTGCTCTATGTTTGTTTCTATGCTCATTGTATCACCGCCGATTGCTGAATTCCTATTATTCGTGGCAGTCTGATGCTTCCTTATCTACTATTCAATAGTTATGAGCGATTTGTTTGTATTCCTTTCATCTTAGCATAGCAGAATTTATGACGTATTGACGTATCTTATTTATGTATTCCTTTTCCTAACCATTGTTTCTATTCTCTTCGTGATACTAGAAATGTATAATAGGGAGGTAAATCCAATGAGTGCTATTATATCTTGTAATGCTAATGCTTCCTTGACGTGCCTCCTTTTTCTAAGTGTTCAGTGTTGTTAACCATTATTACTTGTCTTTTATTACTTGCTTTTGATGGTGACGATATGTGCGTCTGAATGCCTCTTCATGTATACTGAATCATAACGAATGGTAATCTTTCCTTCTCTTCCATGTACAAAGAGCAAACCAAAGTATAACTATTATAAATAATTAATTTAAATAAAGCCAAATGAAACTGGGAGATAAATTAATTAACTAATTTTTTTTTCAGATGGCTACACTTTACCTAAAGGTTTAAACGCATTAGTTATGATCCATTCAATTCATAGAAGAGAAAAATATTTTCCAAATCCTAATAAATTCGATCCTGAAAGATTTTCTTCTGAAAATCAGAACAACATTCTACCATTCAGTTATCTTCCATTCGGGGCCGGACCAAGAAATTGCGTAGGTAAGTCGGCATTTACTTACTTAATTCGGCAATTGTGTTAATTAATTTTGCAATGCATTGCAGGTCAAAAATTCGCTATGTTGGAAATGAAAGTTGTCGTTTCTAGAGTACTTAGAAGTTTTGAAATTGTCTCCAAAGATGATTTTGAGATTAAGCTTATACCGCAAATCGTTCAAAAACCAGAAAATGGAATATTTGTTAAACTGATTCCTCGTAAATATTAAATATAATGTACCTGAATTAATGTATATATTCGCTTATTATATACGACAGCTATTAATTACTATATTTAGTAAACAATATTTTTAATTGTATTTTATCAATTCCATATAATAATTTTTATAGACGTGTTTGTGATATTATTTATTATGTAGAGTCTATTTGTAATAAAATGTAAAAAGTTTAGTAAAGGAACAATTTAGCAATTATTTTTCAATTTGTAACTAGTTCTTAATATATAATGTACAGCAGTAGGAAGGCGAGAAGCCGAGTAGGTATTTACTTGCTCATAGTCTTTGTAATAAAAATTAAAAAGAATTATGTTGTTAAAACAATTAATGTACAATTAGAAAAAATTACAATTTTAACTTAAATCGGCATTAGATTCTTAAATTATAATTACACGTATATAATGTTTATATATATATATACATATATATATATATATATATATATATATATATATATATATATGTAAAATAAAAATTGTTGGGGAATCCGGCAATAAAAACCTTTAGTTAGTCAATTAGAGTCCTTTATTTTATACCTTATATTTCGCTCTGTAGATTTAGAGCTTCATCAGAGGTCACTTTAATCAAAAGAAATACAACATTAGCTAATTTAGTCTACTAATTATAAGAAAGATCAATACTTACAAAAGCGAAACTATTTTTTGTGAGAGATATAACATTTTTAAAAAAACAAAACCTGTAGAGAACAAGAAGTCCACGTAATACAAATAAAACTTTATATTAATTAAAAATTGTTACTTTAAAAGCTTATTGTTATTACATATTAAAACCATTTAAAAAATTATTATTTTTTCAGCAAACACATCTAAAAAGAAACACACACGTAGTAAAGAACTACTTGTCTTGATGTAAATTACATTTTAACAATTCAAGTGTCGACAAGGTAGTGTATTAAATTTTCGACACCAATGTCATATTTGTATATGCAAAACCTATGATAAAAGTACAGTAGGTGAAAAACAAGCAATGTCAAGGTTAACGATATATATACAGATGTTCAAAAGTTGCGTGCTTAATTTCAATAATGTGCTGGCTACAAACAGGTTAAACTTAATTAAAAATTATATGAAAAAATTGTGGAAGGACAAATGTGTTAAATGACATCAATAGAGTTAATATTCTGTGTATTTTGATGACTTGAGTTTTTGATATGAGAAAAAGTCAGTAAAAAGGCATATATTGCGCTTAAATTATTTGTGTCAGATCTGAAATTCATAGCGTTAGGATTATTATTGATCTCAACCATCTCCAAAAACTCCCTACATTTTAAACTATTAACTCTCTGGAGGATTTTAACATTCTCAAAATTTGGGTTGTGGTTGTATTTGATCAAATCCGTTACGTACTTATTTTAGTAAAACTAAGGACTTGACACCTTTGCCTTTCCAGTCGAACGTTGTATATATATAGCATTCCTTGCAATGAATGCAACAAAGTTTATATAGGTCATACCTCAACTTGGTTAAAAACCAGACTTACCACACATAAGAGCGACGTTCGAACTGGGAAGAGCAGATGTGCTTTGTCCTCACATATGATCAAATACAACCACAACCCAAATTTTGAGAATGTTAAAATCCTCCAGAGAGTTAATAGTTTAAAATGTAGGGAGTTTTTGGAGATTGTTGAGATCAATAATAATCCTAACGCTATGAATTTCAGATCTGACACAAATAATTTAAGCGCAATATATGCCTTTTTACTGACTTTTTCTCATATCAAAAACTCAAGTCATCAAAATACACAGAATATTAACTCTATTGATGTCATTTAACACATTTGTCCTTCCACAATTTTTTCATATAATTATAATTTTAATTTTGCAATTTCTTTTTAATTAAGTTTAACCTATTTGTAGCCAGCACATTATTGAAATTAAGCACGCAACTTTTGAACATCTGTATATATATATATATCGTTAACCTTGACATTGCTTGTTTTTCACCTACTGTACTTTTATCATAGGTTTTGCATATACGAATATGACATTGGTTTCGAAAATTTAATACACTACCTTGTCGACACTTGAATTGTTAAAATGTAATTTACATCAAGACAAGTAGTTCTTTACTACGTGTGTGTTTCTTTTTAGATGTGTTTGCTGAAAAAATAATAATTTTTTAAATGGTTTTAATATGTAATAACAATAAGCTTTTAAAGTAACAATTTTTAATTAATATAAAGTTTTATTTGTATTACGTGGACTTCTTGTTCTCTACAGGTTTTGTTTTTTTAAAAATGTTATATCTCTCACAAAAAATAGTTTCGCTTTTGTAAGTATTGATCTTTCTTATAATTAGTAGAATAAATTAGCTAATGTTGTATTTCTTTTGATTAAAGTGACCTCTGATGAAGCTCTAAATCTACAGAGCGAAATATAAGGTATAAAATAAAGGACTTTAATTGACTAACTAAAGGTTTTTATTGCCGGATTCCCCAACAATTTTTATTTTACATACATGTTTTAACGGCAAAGACTCTTTGTCTACTTATATATATATATATATATATATATATATATATATATATATATATATAAAAAGCGTTCAAATAAATTTTACCTCTAGTAGTCCATGACAATAAAAATGTTTGTCGTAACTTGTACTATTTACATTTGCATCAGTTGTCAATTTGACAGACTATTTATTCTGATGTATACTTAGTTGGAGCTTTTTGAAATTGCTTTGTAATTTAAAATTGATTTAAAATGGTTTTCACTGTTCAACACAAATCATTCATGGTTGAATCTTATTTTTGGAACGGACGTAATATTAACGGACAATGGCACTATTTTCTTGAAGAATGCTTAGAGGAATTTAGAAATATGTTTCCAAACTTCGTCTTTGATTTTGATAGTTTTTGGTACACAGTTAAATATTGCACTAAGGTTTTCAGAGAAACAGAGAGTGTTATACGGAAAGAAGACAGTGGCCGTCCGAAAAAATGTACGGAAGAGCTAGTTGACGATGTAACGCAAATTATGAATGATACACCAGGAACATCCATACGAGTATTCTCTCCACGAGTGGGTGTTTCAATTGGCACTTGTCATACAATTTTGAAAAAAGACTTACATTTATTTCCATATCGCATGGCCTATTATCAAGAAATCAAAGAAATTGACTATCCTAGAAGAACAACATTTTGTCAGTGGTTCTTAAATAATTTTGATAATGACATTCTTGACAAAATTTTTCTCAGATGAATCATGGTTTTATCTGAATGGATATGTTAACTCACAAAATATAAGGTTGTGGAATACTAAGAAACCGCATGACTGTTATGTTGTTCATCCACAGAAAATTGGTGTATGGTGTGCGATTAGTCGAAGGAAAATCATTGGCCGTATTTTCTTTAAAGGAGAAAGGTATCGACAAGAAATTATTATGACATTTATTGAACAGCTTAATGAAGAAGAAATAAATAAGGTTTACTTTCAACAATACGGAGGTAGAGTGCACACAGCTTGTGAAACAATTAATATGATACGGAAATTTATCAAAATCGGTTGATAAGTTTAAACATCGAACATGAATTTCCAACAAGATCTTGTGATGTTAACCCCTGTGATTTTTTTCTTTGGCCTTTTTAAAGAACTCAATTTTTTGTGTACAGATACCTGATCTTGCAGACCTTCAGATCAGAATTGCTGAAATAATTAACGAAATCGACGATATGCTACTACAAAACGTTTTCTCCTTCATTAGAAGAAGATGTTAGAAATGTCTCGTACAAGGTGGTGGCCACTTTCAACAATTTTTATAAAATGTTACTTGTTTGTTGCAAATAAACGTATCTCATTTCGTTAAATATTTTAATTATATTATTTTGACTTTTATCATGTCATTCAAATAGTTCATAACCAACAAAATTCATATTAATAAGTTAAGTAAAAAGCTAAGATATACGCATAATTTCCATGGGCAACTTTGAGGTAAAATTTAGTTGAACGCTCGTTATAATTTCTACACTATGTGTCGAAACATGTAAGATTGCTTTAAATATATACATATCAAAGTAAACCAGACCTTAAATCGCCGACTAATTAATCTACTTTATATATATATATCTATATATATATGTATATATATATATATATATATATATATATATATATATACATAAGGCAATGTTCGTAAGTGAAATCCTCGATCTGAGCAGTAGAAAGAAAGTTAAGGGCCTAATAATCTAATGTCAATAGTAGTAGTACAATTATTTAAATGTAGATGGCGCCACGAGATGGTACTTAAGTATTGTCACAAATATCACAATGATATTAGGTAATGAGATCATCTAATCGACTAGCTAATGATATATTTCCTACTGAATTACAACGCAAAAAACTTCGACATCAATGAATTAAATATATTTGTACAATCAAATATTAAAAAGTTACTTCAAGAACAAAAACACATTTATGGTGCGATAATACGAATAAGATATGATGACAGTAGTAGAATGTATTTCTTGACGCACCAGGTGACACGGAAAAAATATTTCTTATTTCAATGGTACTAGAAACTGTACGTGTATAAAATAATATCACATTGGCAATCGCATCAACTGGAATTGCGGCGACTTTTGGATGGTTGTCGAACAGCACATTCAGTACTTAAATTTCCATTGAATATACAAATCAGTGAAACACAAGCTTGCAACATTTTGAAAACATCAGGAATGAGTAAAGTACTCTAGCAATGCGAGGTAATTATATAGGATAAATGCACAATGGCGCATAAAAAAATCGTTTGAAGCATTGGATCACACATTTCAAGATTTACGTTGAAACGACCGACCATTTGGTAGTGCACTTATAATTCTTAGCAGGTGATTTTCGATAGACATTACCTGTTACTCCACGTTCAACACCCGCAAATGTATTTAAAAACATAACACTTGTGGAGACATGTTACTAAATGTTCATTGACGACAGACATGGGCGTTAAATTATAAAACGATCCTGCTGCAGAGCATTTTGCGATACAATTATTGGATATCGGAAATCGAAAAATTGCAATTGAAAAAACAACAGACTACATTAAATTATGAAACGATTTTTACAGTATCACTCACCCACAAGAAGAATTGGTTCAATGCATATTTTCAGATGTCAAACAAAATTACGCTAGAATAGGAAATAAGCAGTAGATGGAGTAAAACAAAAATACAACGAAGAAGTAACTAACAGAAATGGCGAAATGTTGACAGAATTTTGTGCACAGAATGAATTACGAATAAACAACACATACTTCCCTCATAAAGACCAACACAAATACACCTTTTACGACAATAGACAAAACAAATCCATAATCGATTACATCATCACAAACAGAATGTTCATGCCCCAACAAATAGTAGATATAAGAGTTCTGTCCTCAGCCAACATTGGAACAGACCACAAATTAGTGCTAGGAAAACTACGAATAGCAATGTCACTGAGGAAACAAAAGCCAACAACAAGAGCTGAAAAATTCAACATAGAATCGCTCGATCAGGAAAATACGAAACAATTATACGCAGACTGTTGCAAACAATACATTACTCTTAACCCAATAATACAACCCGACACTCCCCAAACAGCATGGGATAAACTGAAACAAAACATCTATAAAGCCGCCGAAGAAACCCTAGGCACACGCACGGTATCGCAGAACAGTAGACCGAACAATAAACCTTGGTTTACAACGGAAGCCAAGGATATCACAAGGGAAAAGAAGAAAAATTATTTACAATACAAGGAATCTCCAACTCAAGAAAACCGAAATAAGTATATTGAAACTAGGAACAAGGTCAATAATAGGGTTAGAGAGATCAAGGAAGAATACTGGCAGGAATTCAGTAACGAAATGGAAGCAGATATGTATGGAGCACAAAAACGAATTTGGAAACTACTAAGAGGCATGAAACGAGAAACGAATGAAACAATACAACTCAGAACAATTACGGAAGAAACTTGGGAGAAATATTTCAGAAATCTATACGCAGACATAAAGAACCCAGTAGAAACACAAGAAGAAGACATACAAAACGACCCACAAGAAGAGTGCACGCAAATCACTGAAGAGCAAGTAAGAGAGACAACGAGGAAACTTAAGAACAGGAAAACTCCAAACCAAGACAAAATACCAAATGAGCTAATAAAAAATGGAGGAACTGCCACCATAAAAGAATACACAAAACTATTTAATATCATACTACAACATAGAAGAATACCTGAAGAATGGAAGAACAGCGTAACAATACCCATCTTCAAAAAAGGAGACAAAACCAATCCAGCAAACTACCGCGGGATAACATTGTTGAGCACCTCGCTAAAACTCCTAACTAAGATCATTGCGGACAAAATAACCCCAACAATGCCAATAAGCGAAGAACAACAAGGATTTCGAAGAAGTCGATCCACCACTGACGCTCTATTCATACTCAGACAACTGATAGAAAAATCATTAGAGTACAACACCCCTGCCTATCTTTACTTTGTATATCTAACTAAGGCCTTCGACAGAGTACAACTAAAAGACGTCATCACGATCCTGGAAAACAATAATACGAAGAAAGAATACGTAGAACTCATTAAGGACCTAAACACGAACACAAGAACGCAAATACGCACAAACCTCACCCTAACGCAACACCTACGAACCACAACAGGCATCCGTCAAGGTGATAGTCTCAGTCTTTTATTATTCAACGAAATCATGGATGAGCTGGTGAAAGCTGTAAAGAACACCGGACTAGGATATCTGATGGGCATACACAACATAAATATACTATGCTATGCTGATGACGCAGTACTTATTGCGGAATCAGAGGACGACCTACAAAGAATGTTACATGCTTTCAACAAACAGGCAGGAAAACACAACATGGAAATTTCCATAGACAAGACCAAATGCATGACCATAGCAAAAGAACCTGTACGCTGCAAATTGGTAATAGAAAATAAGACCATCGACCAAACCATGTCAATCGAATACCTTGGGTGCAAAATTACAAGCGCAGGGTTTTTGGGTGATGAGGTGAGGAAGCAAGTAAACAAAGCAGCAGCAATATCGGAACATCTTAGGTATCCAATCTGGGGAAACAAACACCTAAGTACGGAATGCAAATCAAGGATATACAAAACATGACCGGTGATGACATATGGTGCGGAGACGAGAGCGGAAACGGCGATAACAAAGAGGATACTAAGAACAACCGAAATGAAGACCCTAAGAACGATAACAGGATACACATTACATGATAGGCAAAGAAATACAGATATGAGGGAGAAGTGTCAAACGGATGACGTAGTCAGATGGATACGGAAAAGAAGAAGAGAATGGAACCACCATGTCAGCCGAATGACTCCCGTCAGAATGGCCAGAATAGTACGAAACAACATACATCACGGAAGAAGACTCATAGGACGACCACCAAAACGCTGGCGAGACAGCTGGCAATCAAATTCACAAGAACTGCCGCTACAAAGAAACCGGAACTAAACAGGCCATACGCCTATCGAAAGAAGAAGAAGAAGAAGAAGAAACAAAATTACAAAAGTCATCAATGGTTAAGTGGACATCAATATTAGCTGCAAAAAAGTGGATGTAAATTTCATTAATATTCAACATATTGCTATGGATTTTTCCCTAAATTATATTTACAATTTATTTAAAAATGAATGTACATTACTTGTGGATATCTGTGTATATCCGATATGTATTTCTTTGTGCTAGGAGCAAAAACTTGTATTTTTGAAGGTCGGCTTTATGTGAAAGCGATTGCGGGTGATGTTGAGGGGCAGACTAAGTTATACCTAGACACAAGAACGTTATATTTCACTAAAAAATATATAGATTTATATATTTAATTAAATTCGGGTTTTGATTGTGTTAATTAGTTGTTGTATCTTTTATTCAATTCCCGTATATTGTTCGAGAGTTGTTATTCTCGTAATTTGTTGGTTTTTAAGATTTAATAACGTGTCTTGTGAGTCTCCTTAAAAACTGTAAGTTTTTTTGATATTTTTATGATTTCATAAAATTTTGATTAATATTATAAGATATTTATATTGTATTCAATATTGTTATTAAGAGATTTATTATTAGAAGAATTAAATGATAAAGAATATTTTTAAAATTTCTATGTAAAAAAAGGTATTACTGTGAAATTTTATTTCGTTTGGAAATCAAGGGATTTTTTGTTACATGTGTGCGCGCATGTGGCAGATTTTGATCGTGTTTTCAAGTTTATACAGTTTGGTTCTCTGGGGAGAAATTAAAAATAAACTTTATTATTTTTTTAATATAAGTTGATCGGAAGTCATTAGAGGAAGTTTTAATTCACGTAGCGGTCATATTCAGTGGATTGTTTTACCTCTTTGTAAATTGTATAATACACAATCTTCATACTCTATGAAGATAGTTTTTTTTCTTTTTTTGATTTTTTTTGTATTAAATATTCATTTAAATTTTATCCTGTGTTTTATTCTTGATATAACTTTACTACTGAATTAATTAAAAAAGTAACTCAGAATATATAAACGTACTTAAAGTGAATTCTTTTACTGGCGCCTAAATGATATTACAGTTCCACGTATTTCCGATTGGAACCCTGAGAAGAAAGCCGTCCCATTTTTGTAAATCAACCGGCTGAGTATCCTAGTTGGGTAGATTAGTTGTGGATGGTGGTGCAGTAAATATATAAACCACAATTCATAGCAATATGTTACTACTTACACATCAACTGTTGTAGATCAAGATGAAGCAATACATTATCCAACTGAATTCTTAAATTCACTTGATTTATCTGGATTGCCACCCCACATAATTAATCTGAAGGTTGGTGTTTCTATTATTCTTCTTAGAAACATTCCGTCTTTGCAATGATACCAGATTGGCAGTCAAAAGATAATTAAACAATTTCGTCAAAGCAACCATTTTACTTGGCAAATTCAAAGTGTGCTAATAGCACGTATACTAATAATACCAACAGATATGCCATTCCGATTCAAACAATTTCTAATTAAATTGGCTTTTGCAATAATGGTAAGCAAACACAAAGTCAATCGTTGCAACATCGAATTTGGAGAATCCATAGTTTTCTGATGAACAATTATACGTTACATGCTCCCACGTAAGCAAATCAACGGATACGTTTGTATATATGCCAAATGAAATCACCAAAAACCGTGTATTTCCAAGAGCATTACAATGAAATTAAAGTTGAATACCACAGTAATTACAATTTATGTAATGTTAAAACACAAAAATAATAATGTATATATAACTATATAATTTTAACAAAATTCAATAATTTTATATATATATATATATATATATATATATATATATATATATATATATATATATATATATAATAACTTCGTGACCTTGGTATGATATGGTAAACCTAATCAGTAGGCGATTAAAGGTCTGTATATTACTTCAAAATATATGTATTTAAAAAAACTCTACATGTTTCGGCTGTATACGCCTTTTTCAAGAGAATACAAAATATGAATGACAGGATATAATTTATATCCTGTCATTCATATTTTGTATTCTCTTGAAAAAGGCGTATACAGCCGAAACATGTAGAGTTTTTTTAAATACATATATTTTGAAGTAATATACAGACCTTTAATCGCCTACTGATTAGGTTTACTATATATATATATATATATATATATATATATATATATATATACAAAATATAAATGACAGAATATAAATGTCAAATAATTAAGTTGCTATGGTTTAAATTATTCAAGGATACATTCCAATAATAATAATAAATCATGCCTTAGTATATATATATATATATATATATATATATATATATATATATATATAAGTGTTTAGATCATTTCTTAGCCGTTTATTAAATATAACAATTAATAAATTATTGGAGTTTTTCGGCTTTTATATGAAATATTTACGAATATCAAATTAGTATGAATGTACTTGCAAAGTAAGTGGGGATGTAAACATTGCTGTCTACAAATTACAAAGCAAACCATACGAAGTTTCTAATTGAAAAATATTGTTGGGACTTGAACCCAAGTCTACAGTTTGCCGGACTGTCGCTTTTACCACTCAGCCACAATAGACCTTGGTTCAAGCTATTTAGAAATGCATTATAAAGTAACAGTGTAAATAAATCAGATGTCAGTTATTGAATGTAGATGTCAAGTTGAAAGCGGAAGTCAGTTTTGGAAGCTGATGTCAGTTTTGATAGCAGATGTCAGTTAGTGAAAGCAAATGTCAGTTATTGAAAGCAGATGTCTGTTTTTGAAAGCAGGTGTCTGTTATGAAAGCAAACGGCAGATTTGATAGATCAATTTTTTGGACTTATAAAAATCCCTTCTTTAATATTGGCATCGCTTAAATTCGAACATTTTTTATTAAGATATTGAAATCCATGTCTTTCCTTCTCAAAGTTCTTCACTAAACGTAATATAATCTGTAGTTGTGATAGGAATATGTTTACAGGCTTCACTAATAGTTTATGGACCAGCTTTCTTTGACCAGGGCTGTACTGTGTCCTAACTTGCAAATGTTGAACAATATAATCCAAACTTTTTACTCTGCTGTTTCATTCACAACACATATCTTTTACTGAGTAGGATTGGTACGATTTCTTCTGTAATTTATCTTGTCAAGGCTTGTCATATTATTATAGGATTCCTTTATGCGGACTACATAATCAACAGGATGGAAGGGTAAATATTTACGATGTTTAGTAGTACCATTTATTTTTTATTTTGTAACATTACCTTCGAGATCTGAATTGATCGAAAATGCAGAGAATTTACACTGCAAGGATGAAAGATTTTGCCCTCAGAAACAGACATTTCTTTACGTCGTAATTATCAGAAACTGTATGTACAGAAATGCCTTTTTCTGAGGTTAAGATCTTCCATCCTTGCTGTGCGGATTCTAATATTTTTCCCGTATTTTCGAATATTTAGATTAAAGAGAAGATTAGAGTAAAAAAGGGGATTGATAATATGATTAACTCTTTCTAGCGTAGAATTGTGCTATCTAGATACCATGCCCCGTAGGGCATGGTATCTATTTCCTCTGCTGTGTTGAGCCTCACTGTTTTACGTATTTACTTTTGTAAATCACCCTAGTTTATCCTTACTTTCCAGAGCCGATATGCACAACGATGCTTTTACATTATTTAGCCTTATTCCTTTAACTAGAACTAACAGCTTCAAGAAAAAAACCTCCTCGATGCTTAGATTTTCTTTCTGGAGTTGTCTGACACCTCTTCATATAGCTAGTGAAGCCTCGACTACGGTTCTTTTAGCCTGCATATAGTTCTGAACCCGTTTCGCCAGTCCTTGAACTTTAGCCTTAGAAATTCCAGATAGTTTGGCTATTCAGATCTCCCTATCAGACAACGGTGTTTACCCTTACAGACTTATGTCTTTGTTTACGTAGATAACTAGTCCACGCTTGTTTTCCTGATTTACATATTGTATAATGTAACCGTTCACTCAAGCGACACTGCTAAAAACTATAGCATAGAAATACTTTCCAAAATTTGTATTTTTCAAAAATAAATTACAATATTTACAACTTAAACCATGAAAGCTTAATAATTATATTACTAGTCAGATGAAAATTTGTGTGAATAGGTCTGAAACAGGAAAATAATTACATATCCGAATTAGAGCATATAAATAAATTTATTCCTTCACCTTTTTTGCTATCTCGTATAAATTCTCTGCCATTCCCGTTTGTTGCACCATGTCATAAAATACACCCTTATTTTTTAATAGAAGATACGGATGATCGAATTCTTTTACTATTCCAGCATCCATAACTAATACTTTGTCGTTGTCAATAATTGTGTGTAGTCTGTGGGCAATTGTTAAAACTGTACAATTGTTAAATTTTTTTCTAATCGTAGCTTGAATTAAAAAGTCTGTGTTAGGATCAACGTTAGCTGTAGCTTCATCCATTACCAAAATCTTATTTTTTCTCAGTATCGCTCTGGCTAAACAAACTAATTGTCTTTGGCCTACACTAAAATTAGTTCCACCCTCTGACATTTTGGTTAATAAGCCTTGGGGTAAATCTGAAACCGCGTTTTTTAATTCTACTTCATCTAGGGCGTTCCATAATTCTATGTCTTCGTAATTATCGAAAGGATCTAAATTCTTTCTTAGAGTTTCGGAGAATAAAACGGGTTCTTGAGGAATTATGGATATTCTTGCACGTAAATTTTGAAAAAGAATAGTTTCTATATTAAGATTGTCTATTGAAATTTTCCCTTCTGTAGAAGCCAGTTGAAATAATGCGGTTGTGATAGACGATTTTCCAGCACCTGTTCTACCAACTATGCCAATTTTCTCTTCCGGATTTATAATCAAATTTAAATCATTTAGAACATAAGGGAGGTTTTTGGCGTATCGCATTTTTAGATTTCTGAATTCTATAGCTCCTGTTTGAGGCCATTGTCTATCAGGAATACATAATCTAATTTGATGATCTGTTTCATTTTCAATTTGCGTGTATTCAACAATTCTCTCTACTGATGTCATTTGATTTTCAACTTCACACCATTGCCTCATACCCCATTGTAATATTTCGGTCATAGCTAATGCTTGGGTTATGGCCAAACCAACATCAGCACCTACTGCATCTGAAAATAATGATAAATATGTAATTACGATAAATATCTTCAAATGAGTGAAAAAGTACCTTTAGACAAAACAAAGTTAAACGTTACTACACAAATATATAGAACACAAATTGTGTCTAGAAGGAATCCAAATGTATGTGAACTAGCTAAAAACATATACCATGCAGAACTATGTACATCTTGCAGGTCATCAAATGTGTTTCTAAGAGCTTCTTGTTCGCCAAAAGCTCTTATAGTTGCCAGTCCTTGCAAAGAAGAGTTCATGTGGGTAAAAACTGGGCTTCTTGCTGAAAAAAAAAGAAATTACTGAATGTACATTAAATGTCGTAAAATTTTATTTTTAAATAATATGTATATCACGACCAGATTCAAATATAGAACAAATATCGAAGACACCTTTAGTTTTGTGTTCTTGAAATAATAGTTGGACATCGAATGTTATTCAGACAACGTACATTTTAATTTTTTAAATGTTTTCTCTCTTTCGCCCAAACAATAGTGTAAAACCCATACGTATACATAGTACGAATTCTAGGTTTAAGTAAAATATTTGCGTATCAATACATATATTCTTATTATTTTGACAGATAGAAGAAAGTTTAATAAACAGAATGTTTATCAATACTACACATTCTGGGAATCGAATGACTTTCCTCGCTTTGTTCGTCAAGCCCTAAACTTGCGTTCGCAGTGTTATGGCACTATATTATTGTAATTCTAATTATGCATATTATTTTGAATGTTACATCTACATATAAATCCGTAAAATGTAATGAATGTGGTTTGAAAGGATTTTGCTATGGCATGAACATTTAGGAACTACATATATTAGTATATGTATATATATAGTACTTACTAACACCTTCAAGTCGCTTTATATCCACGCTCGTTGCCAAATATACAACTCTCAATAAGTAAAATATTATAAATATAATGCCTCCAGCAAGAAGTAACCAAGGATTCACAATACCAATAATTATGACAATTCCTATAATGATCAATCCTATCTGCAAGATATTAAATATATAAAATGATATCGTATTAAAAAAGTTTTTTCACACCTCGATAGCGTCAATAAATACAGCAGGAAGATAATCATCAACAATTCCCATATCTTTAGAAAATCTATTTAATATTCTTCCCGAAGCATTTGTGTGAAAAAAGTTCATTGGCGCAGTTACAATTCGTCCAAAAATTTCATTGTGAAGATTTTCAGAGCAACGAACGCAGAACAAAAAGCAAAGAATTGAACACGTAAATGATGATAAAATTAGTATAACGGTTAGAGCTGTATAAATTATCATTGCTGTATCTTTTGTAATCGGAGATTCATTATTACAATCAATTTGCGTGTGGTTATATGCAATTTTTGCCCTACAAAATAAATTTTAAGAATTACTACCTTATTCACAATAGAATATTCACCAGTAGCCAATGAAGTAATCTCCGGCGCTAGTACTTGTCTGCAATATAAGCAAAGCTGCGACTAAGCATATATAGATAGAAATATTACCGCCTGCTTTGAAATAGTCTTTATACGTAGTTAATCTAACTGAACCTTTACTACGCATTTCTTTATTTTCTGAAAGTACATCGATATTATTGTCTTCGGAAGAATGTTCGTTAACATGAATAGCTTTATATATTACTTCTTCATCGTGCATACTTTCAAAAAATTTAACAAAGTCTAATCCGGCATTCTGTAATTCTTGGTATGTTCCTTGTGTAATCATACATCCATTTTGTAATAAACATATATGATCAACAAATTTAAGAAATTGTAGTTGATTGGTCACTAAAATAATACATTTATCTTTAAGAAATGTACTAACACATTCCTCAAAAATATGTTTTGCAACATGAGCATCGACAGCTGATAAAGGATCATCTAATAAGTATATGTCAGCATCCTTATAAACAGCACGTGCTAAACTTATTCTCGCTCGTTGGCCTCCACTTAAGGTTGCTCCTTTTTCGCCAATGACTGTTAAATCTCCATTTGGAAGTAAACTAAAATCTTTCTCCAAAGCACAAACTTTTATAACACGTTTATACTTGTCCTCATTCCACAATTGCCCAAATAAAATATTTTCACGTGCTGTTCCAACAAATAGCCAAGGTTCTTGAGCGGAGTAAGAAGTTTTACCAACTACTTTAAGTTTACCACTGCAGAGTGGCAATTCTTTTAAGATAACATTAAGAAAACTGCTCTTTCCACTACCCACAGGACCAATAACTGCTACTAGGAACGCATTTTCAAAGTTAACAGTAATATTTTCCAGAGTATATTCATTGATATTTTCGATCCATCTTGTCGTTGCGTCCGTCATTCCAACTCCGAACTTATAAATAGAATTTTGGTTGGAAATAATCCCATTAATTGGCTTGTATTTGTCTTTCGATGGTTCCGCTGTAAAAACTTCTTTATGTGACAGAAATTTTTCGAGCCTTCTAACTGATACATTAGCTTCGGCTGTTTGAGTTATACCCTGAGGGAAATATATATTCATCGAGAGTTTTAGAACATTATAAAAAGCTGTAATAGTGAAAACATATTGAGGATTTATTATATTATCCGTTAATGTATATGTTATTACGCCCACGAATAAACCTACTTTTGGTATAAAGTTAATAAAGGATAATATAATAGCTTTAATTAAGGCCGTATATCGTAATTTCATAATTTCCGTCCTGCAATCAATACACTAAAATATTTTTTACCACAACAGAATAAATACTCACTTTCTGATATTAGTTATAACTTTTATAAATGGTAATTCCCAAGTGTACATTTTTATTACTTGAATTCCAGAAATAATTTCACTCATTACACGAACTCGTTCGTCTGTTTTAATTGCTGTTTCTAATCGTAAATGTGAAGATTTCTTTCCCAAATATACTAAAAAATAAAAAAAATGGGCGCTGCAAAGCAAACTCTAACATGATATAGTATCGTGCATAACTATAAACTAAATTCTGAACCTTCGATTGCATTAATTCGAATTATCTTTTACTTTAAATGCATTTAATTTTTATGCTCTCTATTTTTATTATATTTTATTAGTTAGTTATTTTAAATCGCCTATAATAGCAATGACTATTAGGTTCATAGGCTACTTGGATTTCATGATCAATGTTGTTCTGGGTCATCACTCCCTTAATTAAACTATATTTTCGTAAGGTTTCTTATTTTCAAATGTATAAATTATGTAATATATGCAATGTATTAAGAACAACAAATTATAAAAACTTACTTCCTATTATTTACTTAAAAATGTTTTTTTCGAATTATTCGAAAAAGGCGATCATTTAGAATCATAATATTTTTATTATTTTAGCATTATTTTGCTTAAATAAATATCTATGATTAAAAGCTTCTATTATATCTGAAGACTCTTGTCTAGGGGCTGTAAGATCTTAATGCTGGTGGGAATGTTCCGCTTTTGGTTTCAGTACGATTTAAGGAACTGATCAAAAATGGCTGGTGAAGGCGTAAAAGATAGCAGTGGTACCGAGCTGGTATTACCACTAAAGGCTGAGCGATTATGGCGGCTAAACGGCCAAGTGTGATTTAGAACGGATCGAACGGATCTTCTCGGCTAAAGTATGGTAATCCGAAAAGAAGAGTCTCGTTTATTAGCTTAGGGATTGACGAATGGCTAACAATCCTAACTGTGAAACATAAAACATTGCGAGAAACCAAGTAGAAAAATCGGACAGAACTTTCGACACCGACCAAGAAAAACGAAAAAGCAAAATTATATTAAAGTCTACATTTAAAATGTCACGTCGCTCTATAGAGCAGATTCACTTAAAGCCTATAAGAACATACAAATTCGACAGAATGGATTATAGAGGATTGGATCGATAGGAAAAGGGGTAATGCCAAAAACAAAATATGACGTATATTATAGGTGGGACTCCACACAACATTAATTTAGTGTTGTTATCACAGAGGATCCAGTGAGCTCCAGAAAATGTCAAATTAGGATAATAAGTATTTTTTTTAAATTCTAGCAATATCTCAGTACATGCTCCAACAGAAGAAAAATCCGAAAAAGAAAAAGAAACTTTCTTTGAACTACTGGAAAAATCTACAGAGACTGCCAGAAGCAGGATATAAAGATTATGATTAGAGATTTTAACGCTAAAGCAGGGAAGGAAAGTACATACCAACCAACTATTGGTAAATATAGCCTTAATGGCGATTCTAGACTTATCAACTTCGCTGCCTCTGCGGGAATAGTGATGGCAAGCATATGTTGTGACAGTGAAAATATCTATAAAACAACATGTGTCTCTCCAGATAGAGCGACAAAAAAAACAGATAAATAATGTATTTGTAGATAGTCGCCTCTGACATAGTAACAGTTGGCAGTCTCATAGAGGAACGAACATCGAATCCGACCACTACCTGGTAGAAAAGATACTTAGAGCTCGAATAGCATACGTTAAAGAAGCACATAATATACAGGACACGGAATATAACATAAATGCATTAAAAGGCCAACAGTAAAAAATAAATTTGTGCAGACCATTAACCAAAATCTAGAAGCAGTAGAAGAATATCTGAGTGTAGAGGACCGCTGGAATAAGTTAAGCGGAAATTTTATGCATGTATCTGCAAATATACGCAATGACAGGAAATCTGGAAGGAATGATTGGCATGATGAAGAATGTAAAAATGTAAATATACGGAAAAATGAAACATACAAAAAACTGCAGTAACTCGGAACACGTTAAATATCAGAAGAATACAAGCTTTTGACAAGAGAAGAAAAGAAGACTGTTCAAGAGAAAGAAAAATGATCATATCACCTTTCATTGGATGTTACGATAGAACACCAGAGAACACAAACTTTGAAGAAATTTTACCAGAAAGTGATCAAGCTACGAAAAGAGTTTAAACCAAGAACAGCATGCATGGAAGGACAAATAGGGCAACATAATAAACCACGAGAGAGGCATATTTGACAGATGGGCGGACCATTTCCAAGAACTATTATATAGAATGTATGGAGACAAGCACGAACACGGAAAGAATAACCAGAGAATAGCCAAGTTGTCGAATATCAACAAGCACCAAACAAAGAAGAAATAAAAAATGTTATCGAAATACTTAAAACCAACAAGGCTACTGGATCAGATACATTGCCAGTAGAGCTATTAAAAAATAGGGAAGATATATTGATCAATCACATGCACAAACCTGTTGAAAAAATCTGAATCACAAAGCATTACCCAATGAGTGGAATCTGGATACATTCCATTACATAAGAAATTAGATACGATGAGGTATGAGAACTACAGAGGTAGTGTTCGAAATCACAGCAAATATCCTCCAGGTTCAACAGGTCCCATATACAGAAAAAGTAATCGGAGAATACTAAAGCGGTTTGCGCAGCCATTGATCAACAATAAATAGACTAAATATTTTCCCTTAGATACATTTTTGGGAAAACTAGAGAACGCAACGCAAACAGCAAAGTTCTTGTAACATTAAGACTATTTGTGAAAAATATGGGCCTGAAATTAATGGAGAAAAATCTAAATATATGTTTGGCTCTACTAAAATAAGCCACCAGACTCCTTAAGGCTTCCAAATTGGCGACCTAACACTAGATTTGGTGCATCCTTGGTATTACCTCGGGTCACTGGTTACAGACAAAAATAACATGAGCAGTGAAATGAGGTGAAGGTTGGAGCTAAAAGTCCTTAAAAAAATTGGACAGTGAGAGAAAACGGAATGTGGCGTCAAAGATATAATTTTGATTTATATCAATTTTATGATTAACCTAATATAGTGCACCACATAAAAGTTGTCAGACCTTCAGTCTTGTACTCCGAAGGTCTACAAAAATTTATGCCAAGAAAGCTGTTTAAAGACTTGGACAGGTCTTACGTATTGTGGTCGACTTAGACTTATATATATATATATTCAATCACATTTAAACTTAATGGTTTGTATCAGAATTTTTTCGAAACGAAGTCTAAGTCGACCACAATACGTAAGACCTGTCCAAGTCTTTAAACAGCTTTCTTGGCATAAATTTTTGTAGACCTTCGGAGTACAAGACTATATTGAGTCGAAGAACTTAATCAATGACTGAAAACGTTTACATACAACAGTAGCCATCTACATTACAAGAGATAAGGATATAATAAATAAATATAGAAACCTAATTAGAGATTTAGTTTGAAAGGATTGGCACATTTAAGAACTAACTAGTGTTTTGTTATACAAGCTAATTTTCGAGAAAATTTTATTTTTATATTTGAACTATTCGTCTTTGCTATATCAGCGCAGAAGATATTTTAGTTCTGATGCACAAATTTATGAATATTTTTTCTACTATCAAAGATTCTAGTATAATTTATGAAATATATAAAGTCAACAGAAGCTTAATCTACGGTGGGATTAAAAAGTATTGAAACCTTTTAGATTATGAGAAGAATTATTCAGTATTTTTTCAAAATGTTGTGTTGGTTATCGTCTTAACTTGAAATTTGCCGAATTTGTAAAATTTGAGGCCTTCTTTCGAAAATTTCTTATCATGCATATATGTTTTAGAATTATTGAACGAATTTTAACAAATTTTTAAAATTAATCATTATCAAAATTTACAAATTTGCATTATATTATTTGAATAATATTACTTTACAAAAAGGTTTTGTTTAAGTATGACAATACGTTAAGCACGTATAAAGCGTTTGTACAATACGAAACAAACATGTAAATAATTTACATATCTGTAACTATGCACATGGACAATACACCTCGTATTTTCAGCATTTACTTCTGCTTAATACATATGTTTCTGCCATATAGGCGTCCTCAGTTAAGCTAGTGAAGCAATGTATACAAATTAATACAAACCTGTTATAAACAACTGGTTTGTATCTGTATTTAAATTTACTGAAATAGCCCGCATAGATCACGCAAGTTCCGTCCTATAAGAAGACAACTATTTAATAATTGACATCTTACGGGCGAAAGATACTTTGTCCGGAGGGCTACCTATCGTTCTAACAGCTATGCTGCTACGGGAAACGATAAAATACGTATGTAGATGTAGTCCAATTAACAACCTGCCAGATGGCGGTAAATATACAAAAAGGTTTTGTTTAAGTATGACAATACGTTAAGCACGTATAAAGCGTTTGTACAATATGAAACAAACATGTAAATAATTTATATATCTGTAACTATGCACATGGACAATACACCTCGTATTTTCAGCATTTACTTCTGCTTAATACATATGTTTCTGCCATATAGGCGTCCTCAGTTAAGCTAGTGAATCAATGTATACAAATTAATACAAACCTGTTATAAACAACTGGTTTGTATCTGTATTTAAATTTACTGAAATAGCCCGCATAGATCACGCAAGTTCCGTCCTATAAGAAGACAACTATTTAATAATTGACATCTTACGGGCGAAAGATACTTTGTCCGGAGGGCTACCTAGCGTTCGAACAGCTATGCTGCTACGGGAAATGATAAAATACGTATGTAGATGTAGTCCATTAACAACCTGCCAGATGGCGGTAAATATACAAAAAGGTTTTGTTTAAGTATGACAATACGTTAAGCACGTATAAAGCGTTTGTACAATATGAAACAAACATGTAAATAATTTACATATCTGTAACTATGCATATGGACAATACACCTCGTATTTTCAGCATTTACTTCTGCTTAATACATATGTTTCTGCCATATAGGCGTCCTCAGTTAAGCTAGTGAAGCAATGTATACAAATTAATACAAACCTGTTATAAACAACTGGTTTGTATCTGTATTTAAATTTACTGAAATAGCCCGCATAGATCACGCAAGTTCCGTCCTATAAGAAGACAACTATTTAATAATTGACATCTTACGGGCGAAAGATACTTTGTCCGGAGGGCTACCTATCGTTCGTACCTATCTATTTCAGTAAATTTAAATACAGATACAAACCAGTTGTTTATAACAGGTTTGTATTAATTTGTATACATTGCTTCACTAGCTTAACTGAGGACGCCTATATGGCAGAAACATATGTATTAAGCAGAAGTAAATGCTGAAAATACGAGGTGTATTGTACATGTGCATAGATACAGATATGTAAATTATTTACATGTTTGTTTCATATTGTACAAACGCTTTATACGTGCTTAGCGTATTGTCATACTTAAGCAAAACCTTTTTGTATACTTACCGCCATCTGGCAGGTTGTTAATTGGACTACATCTACATACGTATTTTATCGTTTCCCGTAGCAGCATAGCTGTTCGAACGATAGGTAGCCCTCCGAACAAAGTATCTTTCGCCCGTAAGATGTCAATTATTAAATAGTTGTCTTCTTATAGGACGGAACTTCCGTGATCTATGTGGGCTATTTCAGTAAATTTAAATACAGATACAAACCAGTTGTTTATAACAGGTTTGTATTAATTTGTATACATTGCTTCACTTGCTTAACTGAGGACGCCTATATGGCAGAAACATATGTATTAAGCAGAAGTAAATGCTGAAAATACGAGGTGTATTGTCCATGTGCATAGTTACAGATATGTAAATTATTTACATGTTTGTTTCATATTGTAATATTACTTTCTCGAAAACTAATTTTTATTTATCATCAATATACATAATTTAGATGTGATTGTGATTTTGTAATTATACACAATATTATTTCAACTTACTTTGTATAGGAATTACCAAGCCTAATATTATTATACCAATAATACCAGTCCACCCAACTTCTATGCACAAAATTATAATTATCAAGAATGTTTGAAGCGGAGATAGCCATAAGCTGTGCATAAAAACAGCAGCAAAATCAAATCTGTTCACATCATTTGATAGTAAATTAACCAACTGACCAATTGTCGTTTCCCCAAATACTGTTTTGCTAATTTTCAAAGATTTTCTGTATATTAGAGAACAACAAGCGACTCGCACTTTCATACCCAGATGTTGTAAACCCATCATATACAAGTGTGTTCCCATGGATACTGCAAAGGGACATATTACCAATATCACACCATAGATAATTGCATTATCATTCGTATCGCTTGCATCTATCTCTTCGCTCTTTTTTGTTAAAAAGTGTTGTAGAAGTCTAGCAAATGATAAATTTTGGGCTATTCTATAAACAAATTTAGTAAGTTACAGTATAAAGAGTTTTTTTTAAGAAACCAACTTAAATATAAGTTCAACACAAGTTGCTAATAGCCCCAAGGATATAAAGTTTAAACCAAACACTTTCCATAACGCCTTCCATAGAGAAGGTTTATTCTTTATTTTTTCTTGTTCCCACGCTTCTTCTAATAAATCTCCCAAGTAACTTGATTTTTGATCATGAAGTGTTTCAAATAAATCCTCTTCGTCTAAAGATTTTTTAAATCCATTAATAAATGTTGGCATAAACCATCTAAAACACAAGTATTAATAAATTAACAAATAAAATTTAGTGTACTTTATATTCACACATTTGATTCAAATAACAAGAGTTGTGCGACTCGAAGTTTAAAGTTTCTAGGAAAATGAATTTTATAAATAACTTCAATAATTGAAACAATATATGGTATTACTAAGTCTCATAAATACTTAACCACTGAAAATACAAAGCCACGCCTGTATAACTTCAAGGGCATTCACCTTGAAGTTATTCATTAGCTTATAACCTACATTCATTTAATTGAATCGCTTAATTGCTTGTATATCTTGAAAGGTTAATGATATGTAGCCAACTCTAAAAAAACATTTATTAAAAATTCGCGTTTTTGTAATTTAAATATCAATATCGTCCTAGCGGACGAAATAAGTGTTGGTTATATTGCATTAATACTGGTAGCCGTAACTTTGTGGTAATTCATTTTGAAAATAATAAAATAAAATAAATCAATAACTTTGTTATACCACTCTATTCACATGTAATAGTGACCGCGGTTTCGACAACCAATGTCATTATCAAACTGCAAAAGTTACAGGCCTACATAGATCTTATAAATGACTTATAAATGATTTTTGTGTCATTTATAAGATCTATGTAGGCCTGTAACTTTTGCAGTTTGATAATGACATTGTATGTCGAAACCGCGGTCACTATTACATGTGAATAAAGTGGTATAACAAAGTTATTGTTTTATTTTATTTTATTATTTTATATTGCATTGGTTATATTTTAGTTCTACGGCTATATTTTAATTTTAACGACTGTTTTTAATTTCACTTAATATTGTGCCTAGCTTAATACCGTAAAACAACATTTTATTCTAAAATTTTTAAAAAAATCGCCCCATTACAGTTTCAATGTGTTTTCATGTTTCTGTAGGATTATCTTCCGAGCTTCATTGGTCAAACACTTATTTTTGTTGTGTGAGAATAAAAAAAAAACTATGATAAGTCGATGTATGGTGTACCTGTCAATTCAATTTTTTGTTTGTTTAACTTATTAGCTATTCAAACGCCCATATGAGTTTGTGCCTCTTCCTTTTATTATTGCGAAGTCTTAGGAAATTTGAGCAAACATAACTTAATAAATGCTGTAGTACAATTATTCAACGCAATATTTGAAATACACTCAGTAATACTGAACTTTTTAGCTTCCTTTAACATCTTTTTATTGGACTCATTTCGAATAATGCAAACAGCAGGTTTGCCTTTTTTGAAAACCAATACATTCTACTTTTAGGACAAAAGTTAGATGTTTTATAAATATATATATATATATACATATATATATATATATATATATATATATATATATATATATATAATATATGTGTGTATATAGGAGGTAAGATAGATAATTGATTATTTAGTTAGTAGAGATATATTCATTAAGACAAATCCGTTTCCATGTGATTTCCTTTAAAAATCAGGATGAATTTCCAAACTACCTATTCTTTATATACTTACTATATAAATTACTTTTATCTTTTTTTAAATTCTTTTGTAATAAGAATGTTTTGCTATTCAAATCTTATATGTAATCTTTATAGTTCCTTTTAACATTATATTTTTTAAACGTCATATTTTTTCATTTTGTAATTTATATCTATGTTTTATGTAATGTAAGAGAATATCCTTCATATATTTCACTTACGAAAGATATACGGGAATTTGCACCCTTTGTTTTAATAAAAATGAAGTCCAAAGCTTTAAGATAACTAATATTCGTTTAAATGAATAGGCAAGATAAATTAATTGGGTGATCGTGTTATTGTCAGTCAGTCTTTGACAAGGACTGCTGATAATTTACTAATAACATCCTACATACGTTTTTTAAGGAAAGGTCGGGATTTTCTCAAAGAAGTTTAACGAAATCCTGAAAACGGAAATAATTTTGTTCGAAAATTTGACTTTTTAGATTATAGATATGCGAAGAATGCGTTGTTTGTTATGTAACCGGGAATGAAGGTCATAGACAATCACTAAAACCAATTCTACGCCATCCTTCGTTAAAGTTGCATTAAGGCGGCTTAAGAAAGAAGTATTCTCATCATTTAAAGGGCTACAAGATGTTTTCTACAGAAAAATAAATATGTTGGCATTTGAGAAGTTGTAATCGGCCATCTTAAGGGTTAGTAATTCTTCTTGTACGCCATTACTTTTTTTTTCTATTTTGGGACTTCAAGTCACGAACATCTCATTATTATGGGTTATTTTTTAATTAAATGAGAGCTTTCCTAGCCGTAAGCCAGTATTTTGAACCCATCAAATTTGCTCAAGTAATTAGAGATTATTCGCAAAATCTTATTTTAAGTAGGAAACACGTACAACAAAAACTATCAGTTAATTCAAGTGTTTATCATCAAACTAATAGAAAAATGTTAATAATAAGAAAATTACCTACTTTTTAGTTTTGATTAATCTAATTAATTAATTAGGCGAAAAATATAATTATATATATAATTAATTAGAAATTCAAGCAAATTAATGTTATGCTTCACAATATAAAAATACACACTATACTTTGTCACAATATTATTTTGTTTAACTAGCGACTGCAGTTTCAACATAGGATGCCATTATCAAACTGTTATCGAAGGGCATAGCATGTGAAAACTGCACTCACTGGTTAAGCTAAATAAAGTGATATGTGATATTGTTACAAACTATAGTCTGTATTTTTATTGTATGAAATATAAATATCACAAACAACCCAAATTGTTAAATATTACATGCTTCATTTGAATAGCGAAGACATACTAAAATACTTTCGTTATAGTTCTGAAGATTCACTAAAATATAACTATGATTGTAGTTACATATATACTTACGCAAATGTACAATATGACAAAATATTTGCATTTTCTCTTGGATTTTTTGCCTTTGGTACTAATGTGAGTCCCATCTAAAACAATAAAAATATAGTTAAACTATACAGTACAGTACTCAATGCTATTTATACTATTTAATTTACTCGAATGACAGAGAATGTATCGACCTGTTTTTGCTCTAGCACTGATAAATTTCAATTCCGAATGCAGGTGTTAGGAACTTTTGAATTCTCGATATCGAATGTAGGTTTACGACTTGACATGTTATTATAGTTTCCTTGTATATACATTTTCTGTTATATATAATTTCTAAATTCTATTATTTAGCTTTACGAATTTTGTAAATTAATCCAGTGTAAAAAATTTACTTTATGTATGCATCATAAAAACTTTGGTACTTTTAATAATATTTTTTATATGAAACATTTTTTTGCGAATTTCATTGCTACAGAGATAAGATTTGAAGGGGTTTGTCACGAATTTCTATTTACATGATTTTAGAATTGCTAATCTTTATCATTAATTTCTTCGGATTTTTTTCAGTAATTGTGTGTAAGCAAAACGGTAGTGATTCTTATCGTTAACAGTATTTTGCGTATTTTATTAAACTGCTGTAGTTAGGATAAAATCGACGAATTGTAGACTTTTCAGTTTTTCTATCTTATGGAAAATGGGGAGGACATCTACCATCGCCGCCGCAAGGTTGCGATTGCCATTGGGCTACCATCCGTCATTAATGGTGACTGGGTGCAGAAAGTTGAAAAAGGTCGAGGTAGCGATTATCTAATGAATTTCTTCAAGTTTAAAGTAGTGTTGTCTATGAAATTGTAGCAGAAAGCTTAAATTATTGGCGCTAGGTACCAGAAGTGCTGACTGAGTTGCACAAAGCTAATCGCTTAGTCAATGCTATGACTTTTCTTTGGAGGTACAGCGTCGAAGTGAATATGTTTTTAAGCTAAATTGCCATGACGAAGTATCGGTTGCTCAGGTTACACAACATCATACAAGAAAGCGAAGTTCAAGCAAACAATTTCCGTCCAAAAAATCATTTGCACTGTGTTTTTGGATAGGCAGGAGAGTGTTGCTTGTGGATTTTTTGGTCTTGGGGTTGCACAGCAAATACTGAGATACATATATTGTGACCACAAAAATAAACTGTGTCGTGCAATCCAAAATAAAAATGGCGGCGAGCTTAGTAAAGGGATAATTTAATTAAATTAAAAGTGATTACCATATGTTTCTGTACTTAAAAATATATCCTGGCGGTCAGCATTACGGCGACTATAACAACGTCAAAACGGCCATGCTGCAGTAGTTAGCAATTCCAACGAAAAGTGAGGGTGAGATACAGATGCTGGTTATATAATACGATAAGAACCTTAATAGGAAGAAATTATATTTAAAAACAAATTAAAGTCAAGGCTTTCAGGTGAAAATAAAATTTTTCAAAAATAACCTTGTGTTTTTTTACTATGAAAACGGTACCTAGATTTGATTAGACTAAATTACTTGAGGAGGCCATAAACCTATTCCACTGCCACCTTTCTAGGTCTATTGTGATCCTTAATCCTTGTTAGCGTAATCAAACCCTCGTTTGATTAAGCTTGGCAGCTTCAAGAGAATATAGTTCTGCTTTAGAATATTGATTTTCTATTTGTAGGATCCCCGTTCTTGAGAAACCTTAGCATTGATATAGCATATGGATCGTGGTTTCCTCCTGACAGAGTCTCTTCGCTTCTTCTGTCAAACCCATATTATTCATATATTTTTTTAAGCTTGCAATGCCTCGTTAATAGGCCTGTTATCTTCTTAACACATTTTTTGTCCCTATTCAACAGATCCGTTGTAAACTTGGGCAAATGTTCTCTAAAGAACTGTTTTGCCTGTCTTTCATCCGGTGAGCTCTTCCACCTTTCCTTAAATCCATTTTCAGCTCATTTTTTCTTGTCCGCTTTGATATTTAGTTTAGCAAATGTCAAAGGAAATCTATAGACGAGGCCTATCGACGCAGTTCGCTTTTTCATTAGACCTTTGCCCCTAGTACCATGAAATCCAGGCTGATATCACTTTCTTATGATCACTGAGCTCGTTTAGGGCACGCACAATCCCATACAAGCTTAGATTTAGCTTGCACTGAATGCAGCGCCTTTAACATTGCCTGGCCTTTTTTTCTACTCCTACCTAATTGGTTTAACTATTTTATATTTTTTATCCAAATTGAATTTCTGAATCATGGAGTTACTTGGTTTCCCAGTAATGGCATCTGCCTTGAATTCTTCTATCAACTTATGATGAGTAGTGCGTTAAACTTGGATTCTAGGTGTTTGGCCTTGCATGATTGTGTAGAGTATTGACGTTGATTTTCCTTGTGTGTGGATATCTAGTGGTGAAAAATTAAATTTCACCGCGAAGGGGTAGGAGTTCTTCTCATGGGTCTTGTGATATTTAGACATACTAGTTTTTGATAAATAGGTCTAGCCATTTAACTGTCTACCAACTCCTTTTTGCTAATTTTTTGGACGCCACCCGACTACTCCGTAGCTTGTTATGCATCTAATTACTCTTTACTTGAATATAAATTTTAGCATTTCCTAACAGTAGGTTCGATTACCCGACACGGGGACCTCCACCTCCACAATTAATTAAAAGGGTTAAGTCGCGGGATTCGCGATTTTATTCGCGGCTTTATTCGCGGTTTCGCGGATTTTTTTCGCGTATTCGCGGGTTTATTCGCGGATTCGCGGCCTTTGTCGCGTTTTTTTTCGCGGATCCGCGGTTTTATTCGCGATATATTTCGCGGAATTCGCGGGGTGTCCGCGGATTGATTCGCGGATTTTAGCGGGCCCGCGGTTTTATTCGCGGATTTTAGCGGGGACCGCGATTTTTTTCGCGGTATTCGCGGCTGAAGTCGCGGATTTCGCGGGTGAAGTCGCGGATTTCGCGGTTGAAGTCGCGGATTTCGCGGAATGAGTTTAATTAGATGCAAATTCGCGGATCCTAACGTAAATTTCAGTTTATAACCAATGTAGTTCAGAGATATTTAGAATAGATGGAGCCACGTATTTATTTAGAATTATTCGAATTATTTCCTGAAGATTTGGAATTTTTAGAATAGATGGAGCCACGTATTTATTTAGAATTATTCGAATTATTTTCTAAAGATTTGGAATTTTTTTATTTAAAAATGCCTGCCAGGAATCAAACCTTAGCTATCTTGATGTGGTCAGCCCTCTTACGCCATTAGACCACAACGGGAATGAGATTTTAAATTTTGAAAGTTGCCTATAAAGTGTAATATATTTCGAATTATTTTAAATTTTTTTATTTTTAAAAATGCCAGTGAGAGGGATCGAACGTTGGCTATGCTTCGCATAAACCGACCTCTTACTCGCTAGACCACACGGGTCCTAGAATTTAATATTTTGTAAGTTGTCTATATAGTCTGACTTATATTTCGAATTATCCAAAATTTACGTTTAATTTACATATAATTAAAATCAATTATCCCGTTTAATACACAATATTTTCCAACGATAAATTAGAATTACTGTCATAGGTAGATATATCAATCGGGTCTGAACAAGTTTGAATAGTTATAATTTAGCGGTATTATTCGTTAAATTTACGTTTAATTTGCATATAATTAGTATCAATTACCCCGTTTAATACTCAATATATTTGACGACCGTAATTTTGTGCGTAATAATTCTTCGTTAAAAATAAAACATAATTTCACATAAAATAAATTTTTATTTAGACAACATCTATTTTTTAGCATAATATACAGTAATATACAGAGCATCTAAGGATTACAATGCAAGTACATAGATCAAAACAGGTCTATACATGTCTTAACAGATATAGACTCGTAGTTTTGTGGGCAGGAGATCGGTATGGGAGGGGTAAAGATATATAAATGATATTTCTACTTTAAAATATATATAGTGGTTTTGGTGTTTATCTCGATCTGTGGCTTTTGTATCGCGTAATATAATCAAGTATAATGGGTCTGAAATTAGATCCGATGGAAAAATATAAACAATTTATACAAGTAATCGGAGAAGATTTACCCAATGAAATTCGCAAGTGGTTATTATCGCAGTTGACATTGAGGGATTGTGGATTTATAGCGGCATTCAGTTATCAGAATAGACGATACTTTCACATCGATGATTTAATGAACGTGCTAGGATATTGCAATCCTAATATAGATGGTGAGAAACAGACAGCGATTTACGAGGAATATTATTTAATACTCGAACCAGAAGCTGATTACCTAGAGAATATATATGTTTTCGACATAGAGGCTTCACGAGTGTTAAGTTTACGTGGACAATATCCGAAGACACACATAATCCAGTATCCTACACATAGGTACCCTGAATTCGATTACAATAAAGATATTGTATGTGATGGAGGCGGCTGTTGTATAGGGATATGATAAATGGTTTCCCACCTCAGTCGTATTTTCGCGTTCGTCTTGAATGTATGTTTATAAATATTGTGCATCGATATATATAAATTGTAAAATGGCAAATCAAGAAGAAAAAGTGTATCAAGTTATACAAAAATTAGAAGATAATTTCGGTATGTTAGATGATATATCTAAAACGACAATCCAACACATACCGCTTCATATTCTTCAAACAAAGGTGAAGACAGGATCCTTAAGACGAAACTGGCACAAGATTCCTATAGAGAAAAGAGCTGATCTAGAGGATTATTTACCCTGTGATAGACATTACAATCAACTGGACCAGGGCGATCATATAGATGGATTTCCGCCAGCAAAAATTAAGTGTTGGTTCTGTTTAATATCACATTAAGATGTATATAACTATGTAAATTTAAAATAAAAAAAAGATATAAAGTCATTTATGTTTTATTTATAAGGTATAATATATAGGTAATGATAATAAAATCATAATATATTTTTATTGTCTATCCAAGAATTGTGTGAGTTGTTCAACCCCAACCACTTGACGTATACTTTATTACGCTTCCGCCGCAAAATCCTTTCAACGAGGTAAACGTTCCTATGTATAGTCTTCTGCAATTCCAGTTCATAGAAGCTACCTAGTATTGGTCGACCGGACATATCCTCAAGTATATATGTCGAAGGATTAGTAATATTCGCTTTAACTATTCTGAACAATTCCGTAGACCAATTCGCGGTGAATCCTTTAGCAAATGTTCCTTTATATCTACTTATACGAACGATGTCACCTACATTAAATTTCCGAAGTCCGCTTATTTTTATATTATTATAAACACTTTTTAGCAGACGTTTTTCTATCTTCTTGGTAACATCACACGGTCGCATTTTAATCTTTCTATGTACAGTATGATTTTACTTTTCGGTAACTGTCTGTAATATATCGAGCCATTTATATTTACCTCGCATACTGAATTCTTTATACAATGTTTCCTTAATAGTTCGAATTACACGCTCGGCAATAGACGCTTTCATTATACTATATGTAGAATAATGATTTATACTGTAATTTTTTATTAGATTTTGGAATTTATTGTTATAAAACTCTTTTCCAGCATCAGTCTGCAAATTTTTAGGCTGTCGCGGCCCTTTAAGGATTATTTCCATTGCGTTTCTCACATCTTGACCGGTCTTAGTTTTAACGGGCTGCGTCCAAAGATATTTCGAGAAGCAGTCTACTACCGTAAGAATATATTTATAGCCACTATTCTCTCTAGCATAGGGGATAAATTCCATGAGATCCGCATGCCACAAGTCGTCGAAACCCTTAATAATAATATGTCGCCTAGTAAACAATCTACGAGCAGGTTTATGTAGTTCGTTTAGAACGTCACGTTTAATTTCACTCCTTTCTCTATTAGAATATTTAATATCGATACAGCTTAGATGTTTACAGCTGAACTTTATCTGTTTAAATGAAGTCGCAGCTCATATAGAATTACTATCGTTTAAATGTTTTAATGCGTCAACGTAGATCCAATTTTTTATAGATCTACAGCGCGACCAAGTGGTGATTTTTCTATTTTAAAATTTTCAAAAGTTCTTTAAACTTACTATCCACATAGCTTTTATTTTCGCCTAAGGATATAATCTTTTTAATTAGCTCATCAACCGCTGTAAACTTTTTATCTACATTAGTTTTGTTTGCACATACCGATAAGCTCCTTCTAAAATTATCTTCAACTGCGATAAACTTTTTATCTACATTAGTTTTGTTTGCGCATGCAGATATAGTCTTTCTAATATGCTCATCAACCGATGTAAACTTTTTATCTACATAAGTTTTGTTAGCACATACAGATACACTCCTTTTGATAATCTCATCAACCGCTGCGATCTGTGTATCTACAAAGGTTTTGTTCGCACATGAAGATTCAATCTTTTTAATATGATCATTAAGGACTTGTATCTTTTTATTAACATAAGCCATATTCACAGAATCATTATCTTCTACAGGCGATAGAATATTGCGTATTCGTTTATTTTAAAAATCATAATGTCCTTCGATATCTATAGGTAAAATAGACTGAAGGTTGTATGGTGCGAGTGATTTTTTTATTTAACTTTTGTTTAAATGCCGCCCGAATTTATCAATACTCTTCATGACTGACTGGCTTTTACGGACAGTAATAGCGTACTACTATATTAATACTCGGCTCCGATCAATTATACAATTACGCCGGATTCTTTGAGCTCTTCAACAATGGAGGCAATTTCATTTATATGTCCAGAGTGCCCGGCCGTTTTTGATGCTAGGAGTAAACGTAGTCGATCAACTAGTTCGTTTATATCATCCCAGTACACATACTGATAAAGAGCATTCCTCACTACTATTTCTTCACCAACATGGCCACTCCCCTGTATATATCCACTCGTAGACGATGTGTCCAGATTCATCGATGAAGTGTTTAGATTCAATAAAGGTTTAATGATTTATGAATATTTATAGCTTCTGCTTCCTTTGACTTGCTTTTCGGAGTCAAAGTCACGATGATGTACACTAGTTTGTTTTAAGATTCGTCTATACTGCTCTTTGTCATCTCTCGTAAACTCGCTAGGATGTGCCTTAAATATTAACTCACATAATCCTCGCGTCCCCCTATATCGCACGTTGTCGATTACAAAATCACGACCATCGGAAGTAAAACTATATTTACCCATTTTAAAGTTATCTGACAAAGGATCAACGTGGACACCAAACGTTAAATCATATTCTCTGCTAACATCGGACAATAATCCGTCCAAGTAGATTCTAGGAAAATAATACAGGTCGGAATTCTCAATGTTACGATTAGTTATATTAAGTCCCTCATAAGGGCTATCGGAACTCTCCATAGAAAGACCATGTGACTTTGTGCTTGATGTCATCTTCGGAATTCTTATATTTTGTTTAGACTCTTCATCCTCTGACTTCATCTTACTCTTCAGATCTATTTCAGTCTGTGGTGATGTTTTTTCTAAAACTTTTTTAAGGGGTTCAGTGACTGGTTTGAAATGGCGTGTTAGTAATGCGTCAAATTCAGAACGGCCTAATTTCAATGCCAAATATTTTTTTCTAATTGAAGCGCTAGCGCGTATGATTTCAGAGGTGATTTCATCTTTATCATTTCGTTTGCTCCTTTTCTTCGGCGACATCATCAGGTCCGTCTCGCAAACAGATAGCGAGCAGCTCCGAAACAGATAGCGAACAGAAAATGAATGACTCCGAAACAGTTATGGAACAGGTCTGAGCGAATAATGATCAAGTCTGAATAGATATGAAACAGATATTAGGCAGCTCTGAAACAGGAAAGAACAGGTCCGAACGGATAAACAGGAATGAACAGGTCCGAACGGGTATTAACCAGATATTGAGACAGATAAGCTGTTTTCATACTTTAATACTATTAAGTGTGATCGTAGCTAGCGGAAAAGTTTTATAAAAAGTGAAAAAATACATTCACAGAGTGTCCAATATATATCACAACATATATCTTTTATATCGGTTGACGATTATTCTTCCTCCATTACTATACTTCTTAACCACATGCATATCGTTAACCGAGTGTCTAACATGCTTGTGTTCACAAATATATATAACAATCGAACATTTTTCTATAGCGACCCTCATCGATATTACTATCTTTATCTATCGTTAGAAAACCATAATTATTTTTCCAACATTCAGCACAAACTTCTTTAAACTTATCAAATGTCATATCAGTGTTAACATGATCGGCATATATATGTCGAAGATTTAAATCATCTTGTTTAAATAAAATAATAGAATTAGCATTATCTCGTATTAAATGTTTTGGTATTCGAGTATACGTCTGACATAAGTAGAAACAATCAATCGACTTATGTCGACCCATGCAAAAATATGTTCTAATTTTATCTTGTGTCTCGCAAGCAACATCATCGAAAATAAAAACAGAGTTTTCTAAAGCTTTACAGGGATCTATGATGTCATCGTTTTCCGAATACTTAAAATATTTAACATCCTTCACGTTATTCATCACTGCCTCTAGAAATCGATATTTAGACTGATAAAGTGACTTGGAATAAACATAGATATTGTTAAATTTTAGACCATTCTCTTCGGTAATCAAACTCAAAAGAGCATTTGTTTTTCCACAGTTAGATGGCCCACATATTATACCTCTGATAGTATTAGGTAATATTTCTCCATGTCTTCGTTTAAATTTATTGTCTATCAAACCACCGTCTAAATTTTGAACCTTTAAGTTTACCTTCTGCTTAAAGACACGCATTTCACAAGAATGAATCTATATAATGTGATCATACATTAATATATGTTTCATTCAAATGTCTACATTCAAAGAGGGTAGAGGTATTCTTTCAATGGAGACTGTGGTTAAATAATAATTTAAGAAAGGTATATAACCCCTTACCACAATTATTAGTCGTATCCTAAATACGTATTTCGACAACTAAGTTGTCATCATCAGTAGGTAAAAACTACTAGTTAAAGTCACACGGGGCACAATAAAGTAAGATAAACGCTTCCGCACAACTACTATACACTGCAACCCTGTAAAGACTAAATTTACCATGCACATCTCAAACTACGAGACAAAACACTTGTCTCTTAGAAAAGGTTTTTAAACATGTGTTAAAATATCGAACAAAGGGACGGCAAAAATTCTTCTCTAAAGAAGGCGTCTACTAAAAACGATTTTAAAGCTACGGTGACCTACTAATAAACTAAATGAAACACCTTATATTTCCACAAAACACTAGTATATTTAACTGTATGAGCATTTCATGTGCAATGTACAAATTAATAGTTATTATTTAAACGTGTTATTTCGAGTACGCAGGTAGTGACAAAATCTATATTGGGTAGGAGTGTAAAAAATTTTCCATTAACAAATGGTTAAAAAGTCGTATATATATAGTAAAGGCCGAACTCTCATAGCAAATTCTGAGAAAGACAAAATTAAGAAGGGGCGTTATATGTGAAAAACCAGACATCCGGCTTGTTGTATTATATTAAATGAGAATCAATCCTCGTGAAAAGGGTCAATGAATAATTAGATATTGTAGGTGTATAATTTAAAAGTTAATTATAAATAGGTGACAATGTGTTATATTAAATGAGAAACCATTCACGTGAAAAGGGGGGTCTATGAATAATTAGATATTGTAGGTATATAAATTTAAAAGTTAATTATAATTATATAATAATATATAATTATATATATTTATAATTAACTTTTAAATTTATATACCTACAATATCTAATTATTCATAGACCCCCCTTTTCACGTGAATGGTTTCTCATTTAATATAACACATTGTCACCTATTTATAATTAACTTTTAAATTATACACCTACAATATCTAATTATTCATTGACCCTTTTCACGAGGATTGATTCTCATTTAATATAATACAACAAGCCGGATGTCTGGTTTTTCACATATAACGCCCCTTCTTAATTTTGTCTTTCTCAGAATTTGCTATGAGAGTTCGGCCTTTACTATATATATACGACTTTTTAACCATTTGTTAATGGAAAATTTTTTACACTCCTACCCAATATAGATTTTATCACTACCTGCGTACTCGAAATAACACGTTTAAATAATAACTATTAATTTGTACATTGCACATGAAATGCTCATACAGTTAAATATACTAGTGTTTTGTGGAAATATAAGGTGTTTCATTTAGTTTATTAGTAGGTCACCGTAGCTTTAAAATCGTTTTTAGTAGGCGCCTTCTTTAGAGAAGAATTTTTGCCGTCCCTTTGTTCGATATTTTAACACATGTTTAAAAACCCTTTCTAAGAGACAAGTGTTTTGTCTCGTAGTTTGAGATGTGCATGGTAAATTTAGTCTTTACAGGGTTGCAGTGTATAGTAGTTGTGCGGAAGCGTTTATCTTACTTTATTGTGCCCCGTGTGACTTTAACTAGTAGTTTTTACCTACTGATGATGACAACTTGTTGTCGAAATACGTATTTAGGATACGACTAATAATTGTGGTAAGGGGTTATATACCTTTTTTAAATTAGGGTAGAGGTATATTAAATTCACTCATTAATAAGTTACCAGTAGAATTACATCTACCTGGATATCAATACTGCGGTCCAGGTACGAAACTGAAACAGCGTATAGCACGTGGTGACCAAGGAATTAATCCGCTTGACGCTGCATGTAAAGAACACGATATCGCTTATTCGAGGGATAGTGATACTATAAAACGACATCAAGCCGATCGGATACTGCAAGAAAGAGCGCGGACTCGAGTCAAATCCAAGGACGCAAGTTTTGGTGAAAAAGCAGCTGCTTGGCTGGTCACAAACAGTATGAAAGCTAAAAGAAAATTAGGTATGGGGTTAAATTCAATTAAGACTAAGCGTAGATCATCTATAGCGAAAACATGGAACAGAATAGAAGGAGGCTTCGTTAGAAAAATCCCGTTTAGAAAAGGAGTTGCCGATCATGCTAAGGTAACCCTAAAAAAGTCTAAACTGAAGGATATTGTTGATGGAGCTAAAATAGCGCTCGCTTCTGCTAAAATCGCGATAAAGAAGAATGGGGGTAAAACAAATATTAATACACCTAGAGTTATTCCTCTACCGAAATCGGGAGGTATCATTCCTCTCATACCTATATTTGCTGGCTTAAGTGCTTTAGGTGGTCTGGCTGGAGGCGTTACCGGAATTGTGCAAGCGGTCAATAAAGCTAGAGCATCTCAAAAAGTGTTAGAAGAGACGCAACGTCATAATAAGGTTATGGAAGAAGTTGCTTTGGGGAAAAAAGGCGAAGGAATGTTTTTGAAGCCATATAAAATGGGGATGGGACTATATCTTAAATCAAATAAGGAGACAAAAAACTTTTAAATCGACTGCCACGCAGAGCTCTCTCAGACGTAGACATTTTAAAGTATGGAGATTATTTACCCTACTTCCGAGGCGTCTTTATGAGAAATAGCTTACCGAATATACCAAAAAGCAATGAGTGTGCAGTCGTTAATCTCGATTCGAAAGAAGGATCAGGCACACACTGGGTTGCATATTCCAAGAGAAAACTGAAAGTTCAATATTTCGACTCGTATGGGAATTTATCACCTCCGCTTGAACTTGTTCAATACCTAAAAAAATGCGAAATCAAATATAATCACCCCCGATATCAGGAGTTTAACGAAAAGAATTGTGGACATTTATGTTTAGAATTTCTATATAGCCATATGTAGAGTACATAGTAAGTTCAGTATCATGTCGAACACGTTCACACTCAAAAGCACTAGTCACGTGCTTGCTGCAGATTACTATCCCCCGATTGAATTAGATGATCGATATGAATATGGATTGGGGCTTATAGGTCTACACACTTACAATACTATACCAAATGTTTACGAGGGACATAACAAATTCTATTATGATAACGAGGTGTTGGAAATACCCACTGGTTCATATGAAATAGGTGATTTAGAGACTTATATACAAAACCGATTGCCGTCCACAAACAAAAACATATTAGATAAAAGCGCTTTACTATCTTTAAAACCCAACAACAACACGTTGAGGTGTGATATATAGTATTTTTTCTATAGATTTTACTAAGGAAGACTCAATCGGTCGCATGTTAGGATTCAGTAAAAACAAATTGCGTGCTAAAAGGGCCTATGAATCTGACCTTCCAGTACAGATTATAAGGGTCGTTACAATTAGAATCGAGTGCAATATAGTATCTTCTGCGTATTATGACACACGTCCCTCTCACACACTCTTTGAATTTTCACCAACAGTAGAACCTGGTTACAGCATCCAGAACCCCAGAATATAGTATATCTACCGAGAACAACAAAAAACATTAGCAATATTACGTTAACGTTGCTAGACCAAGAAGGAGATCCAATAAATTTTCGAGGTGAGCAGATCGTTGTGCGCCTAGAATTAAAGCGATTATAATGGGTTTGGAGTTTAACAAAACATATAAAGAACTCTCTTATCAGCAGACGGCGGCCATTCAGTCTCCAACGACTAACGTGCTAACACCTATAAATTTAACATTCCTCCAATCATTGGGATTTGTTGTTAACGATGGAAAAGTTAGACATTTACGCAAAGTTAAACTTCGACGAAACGATAACTAAGGAGCAATATCATACATATTACCCTCGTGCTAATAACTTCAATGCGAACGATGAAATACGTATACCAATAAATAATCAAGATGTGTACACAATTCCAGGAGACAGCTACATATATATTGAAGGTACATTTAAACCAAACATAGATGGAACGGGCTCTTGTGATATGATTAATAATGCATACGCGTTTCTGTTTGATCAGCTGCGATATGAAATAAATGGTATCGAAATAGATCGTTGTAATAAGCCAGGTATAACTTCTACCATCAAAGGTTTCTTGTCTTTAAGTGATAATGAGAATAAGTCTCTAGAAATGGCGGGTTGGTATCCATTCAAAAATACAGGTCAGCCGACATTATCGGGTGAGATATTTAGTGCATATATTCCCTTAAGGTTTATAGCCGGATGTTTTGAAGACTATAGGAAAGTGGTCGCCTATACCTCCCAAGAATTGATATTAATACGAAGCCGATTAGACGTTAATTGCTATAAAAATATTGCAGTAGGTGGCACGAAAAAAGCGAAAATAGATATAAGTAAAGTTGAATGGCATGTTCCACATATTGTTATGAGCGATTCAATTCGTCTAAATTTATTAAAAACTTTAAACGCTAATAAACCTATCTACATGCCATTTAGAAAATAGGATCTACATGAACTACCATCTTTACGAAACAATAAAAAAAGATGTGTGGAGCGTTAAGACGAGCACAAATTTAGAGAAACCTCGCTTCGTAATATTAGCTTTCCAAACAAATAGGAAGGATAACTTAACTGCGGACGCTGGTCGATTTGATCATGTGTCAATCAGTAATATAAAATTATATTTAAACTCAGAGGCCTATCCATATAATAATCTGAACTTACAAATGGATATTAAGCGATACGCTTTAGCATATAGGATGTATACATCCTTTCAATGTTCCTATTATAGGAGAATGGTCGCTCAACCTCTAATAGATTATAACGCTTTCATTGATTACACCTTCTTAGTATTAGACGTTTCTAAACAGGTAGACAGTATAAAAGCAGGTGCTGTAGACATAAAACTTGAGTTTGAAGCAGACACTCCTTTTCCTAACAATACTACTGCACTCTGCTTAATAATTCACGATTGCGTTGTAGAATACGCTCCGCTTACAGGAATAGTGAAAAAAATAATGTGATTATTACTAATTACTTGTATATCTACATCGATAACATGAAAGTTACCTTCGATAGTGTTCCGGTACAATATTCATGGTTTGATATAGAAAACAGAAAATCCGACTGGATGACTATGGCTGTCAACAGAAGCCGTTTTGAAAATAGAATCAAGAAAGTGGATAATATCATCAAGCATGTTTTATCAAGCGTTCATAGAGATCGAATATATAGACAGCGTTTTATCTCAGCTTTGATTATTGATATCCAGGGGTTCAATACGCCAAACTTCACCCCCAAGGAGATGTCGATTACCGATGGAGATCGTTCAATACATATGTTAATTAAATCTATGACACCATTTAATAAATTATCTATAAAGAATCAGAAGGGGGCAAGGTGGCTGACGCATAATTATTTTCATATCCCTTATGCTTCCGGATTTATAGAATTACAATATGTAACCTCAATTTTAGATAATGTATGTAGGAATTATAATCGCATATATGTGAAGGAATATCAAAAGGTTCGATTCCTACAGACATATATTGATATAGAAATTGTAAATTTAGAATATACTGAAAATGTACCTATTTTATATATTCAACCTAATGCCTGTTTTTACCATACTCGTTCGAATTCTGCGTGCTCACAAAATAACGTTAAGATGCTTTTGAAATATTTACAAACATCTGCTGTAACCTAAACACAATAAATTATGTAAAATGATTTTATTTTGTTTAATTTACGAGGTTTTATTTTTTCTATACTATATTATAGATGATATTTACATTTATATATATATATATATATATATATATATATATATATATATATATTACTATATTATAGTTGATATTTACATTTATATATATATATATATTCCGAAAAACGAGCCCGATGGCAAAGGCAAACATAATCATCTGTTTAAGAATCCTTTGTATATCTTCGATAACAAGGTGTCTCTTTGTCCGAACGGTTACAATAGTCTATGGGAATTCTTAGCAGGTGTAAACGCGCAAAACCTCAGGCTTTATGATTCTAATATTGACAGTTGTTCGGATCTCTTTTCAATGCAATAGCCTGTGTGAATTCTTAACTGATCTGATATACGTCCTCTCCCCCCGATATAATATAATGTTTAATGCGTCTGCGCTAAATTTTGTATTTAACATATCATATCTGACTATTTATCTCCAGTATATATATAACATTAGTGGTGAGCAGATAACTGTGAGTGTGAAGTGTCATCTGGGCTGTTTTTCTAAACGTAAGTACCTGTCGTATTATTTTAAAATAATGTAACAATTTTTTGTCTGGCAAACAGGTTCTACTTTTATGTATAAATAAATTTTATTTTCGATATTCACTTTAAATCCGTTGGCATTATTTTTATATTTTATGTGCCTCACTTTTAATTATGAAATCTAGTTTGATTATATCTGTTAGGTTTTTCTTATATATTTTTGAAAACAGATCTCATAATATTTTTAATTAAATTTGTCAACTCACTCTTTTCTATAAGATGTTTTACATGATTTTTTGAAATTTAGTTTTCAGTATCTTACATATTGAGAGTATTTTTATCTGATTAATATGTTTCTTTTCTATCTCATATTAACTATTTCTTATTGTTAGTTTTAGTCATGGATTGTGAGAAATGCGGAAAGATATTCAGTCGCCCAGATCTTCTTAAAAGACACCCCTGCGTTAATGATCTCGTTCATACTTGTGATGTCTGTCAGAGAACGTTTTCTAGGAAGGATTCTTTAAAACGACATCTGACAAATGTACATACTACAGAATCGCTTAACAGGAAATCAGTTCAACATCATGCATCCTCCTCCAAGACAGTTAAAATAGATGTGCCTCAGGTAATACCGAGCCGTTGCGGGCGAACGTTCCCTAACAACTATTTATATAGGGGACATCTTCGTTCTCAACAGCATGTGTGTAATAATGCTTCGTTATTGGTAGATGGAGTTTATGAGATAGGAAGCAGTTTTAGATCTCGTATTGCATCATATTCAATTTTAGGCTCTAGGACTTGTGATATTCATACATTTTTTATAGATTCTAAATTAAAGTCACGTCAACTGATTACAAATATCATTCAACAGACGATATCGGGTGTAAAGGTACAATTTGAACTGTTTGCTAATTATGTTAAGCCTCACGCAGATAATCAGATCACCGAAGAATTAAAATCATTCTACACTCAATACGTAGTTCTTATAATATCTTCAGCTGTTGAGGATGTTTACGATCGGTTGGCAAATATAATTCAAACTAAATCTGAAGAGTTTCAAGTACGAGATTCTGGATGGGGGTTGGTTTCAGTTTCTCATTTAGAAATTAATATTAATTCGTATTCCCCCCTCTCTGGTTCATCGTACTTGGAATTACCTCGATCGATTAAGAATAGAGAGGCATGTATAAATATACAAAACAACGATAACGCTTGCCTAGCTTGGTGTCTTACAGCTGCACTTCATCCTGCCAATAATACAGCACATAGAGTTAGTATGTATCAACATTACTCTACCGTACTAAATTTGGATAGGATCGAATTTCCGGTTAAATTAAAAGATTTAGAAAAAATAGAAAGCCTTAATAATTTAAGTATCAATGTTTATGGTTTAACTTTAAGCTCAGAAACTAGTAAATATGATGTAGTAGGACCTATTTATTTCACCAAGAATAGGAAAGATATACATGTTAATTTATTGTTGCTTGAGGAAGGAGTTAAATCTCATTATGTTTTAATAAAAAATCTCTCTAGATTGATCTCATCTCAAATAAGTAAAGGTCAACATAAACTGCATTTATGTGATGGATGTTTAGTTTCTTTTAACTCTCTCACAGCTTTAAACCGACATCGATCATATGATTGTAATCATGTTTGTGCAATTCTACCCTCAAATAAATCGGTTCAAAATAAATTAGGAAATATGGTACCTAAAAACATTCTACAATTCAACGATTTCGATAAAAAAATTCCGGTTCCATTCGTAATATATGCAGACTTCGAATGTATACTTGAACCGATTCTCTCGTGTGGCGGAGATCCGTCTGTTTCACATATACGCGAAACACATAAGCATATTCCCTTCAGTTTTGGTTATAATATAGTTTGTTCTCATGATTCTACGTTAAATAAATTTGTTACTTACGCAGGACTAGATTGTTCAAAAGTATTTACAGCGCGATTGCTAGAAGATGTCCAAACGATATATGATAAGTTTTTGAAAATTATCGTTCCTATGAAACAATTAACCGAAGTTGAACGTAATAGTTTTATAAATGCTGTTAGCTGTCATATATGTGAAAAAAGTCTTAATGACGATAAAGTGGCAGATCATTGCCATTTAACTGGTAATTTTCGGGGTGCAAGTCATTCTATATGTAATTTGAATTTCAAAATACCTAATTATATTCCCTTCTTCCTGCATTGTCTTACTTCGTATGATAGTCACCTTTTTATAAGGGAATTATCGGATAATAAATCGGATATTTCAGTTATCCCAGTTAACAAAGAAAAATATATAAGTTTTAGTAAAAGAGTTTTAGTCGATAAGTTTATAGATAAATCTAACACTGAGAAAGATGTATACATAAACTTACGTTTTTTAGATTCTTTCCGCTTCATGCCATCTTCTATCGATAATCTAGCCAAAAATTTATCTCCACAAGATTTTAAGAATGATCAAATTATATTGATGATTTGAAATTTAATTTAATTCAACGTAAAGGCGTCTTTCCATATGAATATGTAGATACTTTTGAACGATTAAATGAGCAACTTCTACCTGCTAAGGAGCGGTTTCATAATTCTCTGACTGGGGAAGATATTACCGATATCGATTAGCAGCATGCACAAAATGCGTGGAGAGTATTTAATTGTCGGAATTTATTAGATTACTCTAATTTATATTTAAAAACTGATGTATTATTACTGACAGATATTTTCGAGAATTTTCGTAAAATTTGTTGCGAAACATACGGTTTGAATCCTGCCCCCTATTTTACTAGTCCTGGCCTATCTTGGAGTGCTATGTTAAAATATACTAACATAGAATTGGAGCTGCTTACTGATATAGATATGCATTATTTTATTAAGAAAAATATTAGAGGGGGGTTATCGCAGGCTACTTTAAGACATGCTACAGCTAATAACAGATATCTACCGGAATATGATGCAAGTTCTCCAAATTCTTATTTAGTATATTGGGATGCAAACAATTTGTATGGGTGGGCTATGTCACAGTAATTTGGCTTCAGGAGGTTTCCGCTGGCTCTCAAATCTAGAAATTAAAAATTTAAACATATCACAGATCCCGGATGATTCTGAAATTGGATACTTTTTAGAGGTTGATATCGAGTATCCAGAAGTCTTGCACGATAGACATAATGATCTACCTTTTCTTCCTGAGAAGATGACGCCTCCTACATCTAAATATTCTAATGAGAAATTAATTGCTAACTTACAAAATAAACGAAATTATGTTGTACATTATAGAAATTTAAAACAGGCTTTAAATAGCGGACTTAAAATTATAAGAATTACTCGCGTTTTAGGATTTAAGCAATCTAATTGGCTTCAAACATATATTGATCTGAATACCGGCTATCGTAAGATAGCACGAAATGACTTTGAACGAGATTTTTATAAACTTATGAATAACTCAGTTTTCGGTAAAACGATGGAAAATGTTGACAAGCGTGTAGATGTAAAATTAATATCTCATTGGGAAGATATAGGTAAAAGGCGAGGGGCCTCTAGTTTAGTTTCTAAATTGAATTTTAAAAATATTAAGATTTTTTCTGAAAATTTTGTAGCGATACAAATGGAAAAATTGCGAGTTATTTACGATAAACCTATCTATATTGGTTTCTCCGTGTTGGAGCTTTCTAAACTTCATATGTATGATTTCTATTATGAGCATTTGAAAGGTGTATATGAAGAAAACGTAAATCTATGTTATATGGACACTGATAGTTTTATATTACGATTTCAAGTAGATGATATTTACTGTGACATTAAAAATAATCTTTCTAAATTTGATACATCCAACTTTCCGATCAATAATGTTTTCAACATCCCTATACAAAATAAAGCTATTGTTGGACTATTTAAAGATGAGAACGCGGGCAGGCTAATGAGTGAATTTGTTGGTTTGCGGTCAAAGGTTTATGCACTTAATGACGAGGGTAAACAAATAAAAAAATCTAAAGGCATCAAAAAAAACATTGTTAGGAATGAGATCGTTTTAGAGGATTATAAAAGATGTCTATTCGATCTAAAGCTGCTATTTAAATCTCAAAATTTATTTAAATCTCGACTGCATGAGATTTCTTCGATCTCGCAAAATAAATTAGCTCTATCTCCTTTCGATGATAAGCGGTGGATTGATGTTGATGGTATACGCACTCTAGCTTGGGGCCATCGTAACATCGTTGGCGGGATATCGCCTTAAGAGACAAATATATTTTATAATACATTTACGATTTGATGGAACATTACTAATTTTAAGCTGACAACTAATACCCCCCACCCTACATCTATGGACCTGCGCTGAGAATGTCTTTCCGCTTCCCCCACCTAACCTGATCGCAGCTAACAGGTAAGCATGTATCACAGAACGATTCAGTTTTATGTTTTTATTAGTGTTGATAAGCTGCGTTAAAGCAATGGCAGATGGTATCTATATTTTATATTTACTTTTTCAGTTATAATATTTTTGGTTCTGTTTCAGTTGAAAATACGAATAACTACAACCAATTCATCACTACCTCTCTTAAATTGAAGGAGTATGCAATCTTTCGTGAAAAGCAGCTTATTGGACAATCGACTTATCTACTTAATAAGGCAGGCACTAAATATATTACGATAGGTCTGAGTCCGGCAGCAGGCTTCATACCCTTGATTCAAGTTCGTTCGTGTAGTACACTTATCTTCTTTACTGCAGACGAGTGGGAAGAATTTTGTAAAACCGAAGGTAGCAGTCCAGAACATTATATTAGAGCTAGTGCGTATAAACATATAAAAATTGTACGACTTAAAAGCCGAAATCGAACTATCGTTTTCTCCGAAAACACTTACAACAATATGTTTCATCTTATGCAGCTAATTAACCAAAAGTTATCTGTGTTCAAGAGTATCGATTTTGTGCGATTCTACAATGCAACACTACAGGCATGCTCTCAGATGGAAGGTGACTTGCAGCATAGGATTAGAACGTTATTGTCTTGCCATGATACTTCATTAAACGCTATGTATATGTTAGAGATATTATATTTACATTTTAATACTCTTCATTTCGATTTCGAAGTGATGAAATTGAAAGAATAATAAAAACGTATGTATATATGTAGAATAAAAAATTTTACACCTCCCATACCGATCTCCTGCCCACAAAACTACGAGTCTATATCTGTTAAGACATGTATAGACCTGTTTCGATCTATGTACTTGCATTGTAATCCTTAGATGCTCTGTATATTACTGTATATTATGCTAAAAAATAGATGTTGTCTAAATAAAAATTTATTCTATGTGAAATTATGTTTTATTTTTAACGAAGAATTATTACGCACAAAATTACGGTCGTCAAATATATTGAGTATTAAATGGGGTAATTGATACTAATTATATGCAAATTAAACGTAAATTTAACGAATAATACCGCTGAATTATAACTATTCAAACTTGTTCAGACCCGATTGATATATCTACCTATGACAGTAATTCTAATTTATCGTTGGAAAATATTGTGTATTAAACGGGATAATTGATTTTAATTATATGTAAATTAAACGTAAATTTTAGATAATTCGAAATATAAGTCAGACTATATAGGCAACTTACAAAATATTAAATTCTAGGACCCGTGTGGTCTAGCGAGTAAGAGGTCGGTTTATGCGAAGGATAGCCAACGTTCGTTCCCTCTCACTGGCATTTTTTAAAATAAAAAAATTTAAAATAATTCGAAATATATTACACTTTATAGGCAACTTTCAAAATTTAAATTCTCATTCCCGTTGTGGTCTAATGGCGTAAGAGGGCTGACCACATCAAGATAGCTAAGGTTCGATTCCTGGCAGGCATTTTTAAATAAAAAAATTCCAAATCTTTAGGAAATAATTCGAATAATTCTAAATAAATACGTGGCTCCATCTATTCTAAAAATTCCAAATCTTCAGGAAATAATTCGAATAATTCTAAATAAATACGTGGCTCCATCTATTCTAGATATCTCTGAACTACATTGGTTATAAACTGAAATTTACGTTAGGATCCGTGAATTTGCATCTAATTAAACTCATTCCGCGAAATCCGCGACTTTAACCGCGAAATCCGCGACTTTACCCGCGAAATCCGCGACTTCAGCCGCGAATACCCCGAAAAAAAACCGCGGCCCCCGCCAAAATCCGCGAAAAAAAACCGCGGACCCCCTAACATTCGCGAATAAATCCGCGGACACCCCGCGAATTCCGCGAAATATATCGCGATTCTGCGAATAAAACAGCGGATCCGCGAAAAAACCGCGATAAATGCCGCGAATCCGTGAATAAACCCGCGAATAAACCCGCGAATCCGCGAATAAAACCGCCAATCCCGCGACTTAACCCTTTTAATTAATTAATTGTGGAGGTGGAGGTCCCCGTGTCGGGTAATCGAACCTACTCCTAACCAATATAAAATTCGGATTTCCACCGAAAAGAAAATGATAGTTCACCCAAAAAATTCTACTAATTAATTATTGTTCCACAAATGATTGGGATTTATATTCTATTGATAGCATACATTTTTTCAAAATTTAAAATTGGAACAAATTATTAATGTAAACTTATATAATAAACGAGGGCACCGAAAAGAGAAAACTGGGACTTAATTAAATTTTATTTATTTACTACATATATTATGGATGCAATATTCATAATTTTTATTGAGATTTTCCAAATTTTTAAATACTAGGGGAAACTTAAATAATCAGAAAGCTCAATAAGAAACTTTGACATTTTTTGCAATAAAAAATAAGGGATGAAGTACAATTAACAATAACCACTGTATTATTGGTTGCTCATAATGTATCTTCTAAATCTTATTTTAAATTTGTATTTATTTTTCATATTTTCACAGCAGTAAGAGTCTCATTCAAAATATTTAGTTTTTATAAGGAATTTAATATTTAATTTATTTCTGTTTTCCGGGCTACAATAGATTGCAGCATATATAAAAAAGAAGAACAGTTTTATCCCACTAGCATTATGTATTTGCTATTTATCAACAGATAATATTTTAAAAATGATTAAGAATTTATTATAATTTAAAGTATTTTAACTTGTCTGCACTAAGCAAAATTATTAATCACCAATCACATTAAAAATTGCTCAAAAAGAATATACTCATCTGTTTAACAATAGCTAATTAGTAAACATGTTTTCAATTAAATAAAAAGGAGGAAATACAATACAACTTACAGACAAAATACGTGAAATAAAATTTTATTTGAATAACTGTCTACTTAAAATAACAACGTACCTTACATTACAAAAAATGTACACTATACACAAATTAATAAATTACATTTGCAGTTTTACGCACTTCTTTTTAATCATAGCACTTCATTACCGTTTGCAAGTGGAGTGATTGCTGTTAAAACAATAAAGGAAACGAGAAGATAATTTTCTAGCGAAATACACACGTTCAAGGTCAACTAGATACCCAAGCCCAGGCATAAGAAATTCCTACATACACTTTCTTAGGTCAAGCTTACGGCGTATCTAAAACGAATGTAGATAGTATCCGGAAAACGTTTTTTAAATTAATTTCATTCATTCGAAAGCTTTTTAATAGGACCTTGCTAGTGATTTATTTGTATATCATGCGATATAAGTAAAAATAAATAATAAAAATGATATCATTTGTATTTCATTATTTTCATATACCTTATAATTAAGTTAGTAATATCTGCTTAATAAACATCTCTAATTTATTAATTATTACACATTGTTTATATTTATATACACTATTATAATTTGAGAATAGTATACATAGTATAATATGACTTCAGCTTATCTGATAATGTACTACTTAATTGTAAAAAGTTTAAAACGTTTGCCGAACATAAATATATTTGTATTACGAAGGATATACCTCCTATGAAAATTGTATATTTCAAATTAATGAAGGAAATACTAAATACTAGACACCCTGTAATCTTATGATAAACTCACTATTACATATTTGCAATTACTCGTTGCCATTTATCAAGTTGACATAGAATTCAGTTCCTTTTGATAAGAAAAACTCAAATTTCTCAAACTCTCAAACATGGTTGAAAATGTGAAACTAGTATTTGTAATTTATATATATATATATATATATATATATATATATATATATATATATATATGGACAAATTGACGTCGTGTACACGGATCTCACCAAGGCTTTTGATCGAATAGATCACGACATCCTATTACAGAAGCTTGACGCTGTAGGATTCTCTCCATCCATGACTTGCTTTATGAGGTCTTACATCTGCGACAGGCGGCAGTTGGTCACATATCGTGGACATTCCTCTAAAATATTCTGTCCAACATCGGGAATACCACAGGGCAGTAACTTGGGGCCACTTTTATTTTTAATTTATATTAACGACCTTTGTGGCGCGATTGCCTGCGAGAAGCTACTATTTGCAGACGATCTGAAACTATACAAGGAAATTAACTCAATAGAGGATTGCATTGAGTTGCAAGGGGATATTGACCAACTTCTTGCCTGGTGTCATGACAATAAGCTGGCGATGAATGTGCCAAAATGTAATATACTTACCTATACTCGTAAGTCTCATCCAATAGTGTATGACTACCAGTGGGGCGGTACATGTATGAATCGGGGTTTGACTGTGAAAGAACTGGGGGTTGTATTCGATTCCAAATTGTCCTTCTCGGAACACATATCTTACGCGACGTCTACATCTCTCAAGACCTTGGGTTTTGTTATACGCAACTCGAAAAGCTTCACGTCTACTGATACCATTATTCAGTTATACAACTGTTACGTGAGATCTAAATTAGAATACGCCTCACTGGTATGGTCACCTATATATACAACTTATATTGAGTCACTTGAAAAAGTGCAACGTAGATTTTTAAAATATCTACATTTTAAAGAATATGGCGAATACCCACGGCAGGGATACGATCATACTACTTTACTACAATTACTTCATTTCGATTCACTGGAACACCGTCGCAAATTAACCAGCATTACATTCTTCTGCAACTTACTACACAATAACATTGATGCCCCCAAACTACTAAGTAAGCTGCCTTTCGCGACACTACAGCGCTCCGCGCGTACGTACACCGCATTATACTGCCAAACTCCTAAAACTAATACTTTGCGGAAATCCCCAATCTATTCAATGTGTACCATTTGCAATGAAATTCTCACAGCCAACAAAAGTATTGATCTATTTTCCACCCCCCTACACATCCTATTAACTAATGTACACACTCCCAATAGCTTTATCGTATAGCATTGTATCAACCACCTCACACCACTTGTTATTTACTTCTGCCTTCTTTAAGTATATGTAACCCACGAACTGTATTATCAAATTCTTATATTGTCCTGTAATTAAATATATATCTGTTGGGCAAATATATCTATTATTATTATTATTATTATATAGTATTAATATTTACTCCTCCTTTCATTCGGGTTAGTTGCGAAGAAGTTTTATTATAGAAGTATTGTAATCTTTTCCATTAATATTCTTCCCATTTTCTCGGTGACACCGGGAAGGTATGGTAAACAGGCGTGTCATCTGGATCGTTTTTTCTTTCCTTCGATCGCGCTTTAGTTTTTGACATGTGTCAATTACGAGGTTGATTGGTAAGCATGGCTTGTTATTATTTCCACATACGTGGAACAATTTTTGAGCAGTGACATTTATCTTAAACTAGAAGGAAAACCAGGAAAACCTTATTAGGCAGGATTGAACTGGCGATCCTGGTGTGATAAGCCAGTAACTTACTACTCTGTTATTATAACCTTTGTATATAACAGCAATGTAATATAACAAGTTATAAAACGGCCAAAAATTAAGCGTCAATCAGAAGGAAGAGAGCCGCCTAGAGAATTTGCTGTCTAGCATACCTTCCTGATGTACTGCATTTACGAGAAAGTTCGATAATTAATTAACGCTGAAATTGAAACCATTTTTTGACGACAGACCATATTTACGTTAGCCTAATTACAAGCGATGAAATTCTATGTATAAATACTTTGCATTGTAGGCTACCGTGTTTCCTTAAAAGTTCGAAAAATTATTGTCATTTAATTTGACCGCCTCTATGAAAAATCAAGACATTTAACAACTAACATTTTCTTCGATAGGGAATGTTCTACAAATTCAAATGTGGATGAAGTCGGTGAGTATGTTTCGATGAACTGAAGAATGCGTTTAATAATGATTATCTACAGTAAAATATATAATTAATAAATTTCGTTTTGGCCGAGGAGGTTTAAAAGACTAATTTCAAACAAGATATCCAAAAGCAGATCTTTTACAAAAACCTTAAGAAAATATTTCTCATTGCAATTAATAAGTTTTTGGATTTGAAGTCACAAATTTTTAATGCAGCGTTTTCCATATTTCTGTACATATACATATATCATTTATCTCTATTTTGAGAGTTTTGGTAGCTGCATTAGTCGCAAAATTAATTCCCCGTGATATTTGGAACCAGAAAGAAATTGAAAAGTTTAACTGTTATTGAAATTCTTTATACTAGGTCATATTCCAGTTGCTTATTCTTATTGTATCAAGCGCATAGTTTAAACTAAAAGATAGAATGTAGACGATATTGTACTTTGTTTCACTGGAACACAATTAAACTTGCTACTAGAATTCGTCAATTCTATTCATAAAAATATGAAATTTACCATGGAACAACAAGTAAACAATAGCATTACTTTTTTTGGATCTAACTATCAAAAAAATCAACAATAATTAGAGTTTGATATTTACCATAAAGAATCTCATACTGACATAACTATACATAATTTATCAACACATCCCATACAACACAAATTAGCGAGTTTCCATAGTTTTTTACATAGATTAATTAATTATCCACTATCCACTAAATATAAAACAATACATAGTCTACAAAACCATGATTTTTGTTTTTAAAATGAAAAACTGCATGTTACCATCTTATTTAAGTGATAGAGTAGCTGTTGTGCAGGATATACTATATAATGTAAAAGACCTTTATATAGAGCGATTTGACAGGGTTCGGACATCGAGGAACGTTTTTGTGAATGGTTTCATATTGTTTAATGCGTTGCCGCGGGGTTTGAAATATTGTAATGACTTAAAAAACTTTAAGAGAAATCTGTTAGAATATGTTAAACAAAAATTTGAGTGATCCATGTAATTTCGATGTTGAAGCAGCGTAAAATAGTTAATTAAGTAAAATGTAAGAAGTGTTATAGTTGTAATAATAGCTTTGCTAATAAAAAAAAAAAATACTTACTTACTTACTTACTTACTATCCAAAGAAAATTATGAAAAAGAATTAAATTTAGTCAAACAAATAGCTATCAATAACGGCTACATAAATACTTTAATTGAAAATATGCTGACAAAAAAACTTTTCAAAAAAGCAATCTCTATGGTATATCCCGCAATAAAGGATAAGGAAAATTCAAAATTTAGATTACAAACATTGGGATACCTAATAAGCATATTTCAAATTATTTGAAAACACTTAATATTAACACGGCTTTTAAAACTAATAATAATTTATCCAAACATATCAAAAACACTAAAGATAAAACAGACAAAAATAAGAAGTCTGGAGTCTATAAGTTAATGTGTGGATGCGGTAAGATATATGTCGGTCAAACAGGAAGATCGTTTGAAAAACGCATTGCCGAGCATTGTTCTTCGTTTAGAAATAGAAAACAAGATTCCACTTTTGCGAATCATCTATTAGAAGAAAACCACACTTTCGATAAAGATTTTCAAATTCTGCATTTAGAAAATAAAGGCAACAAATTAAATTTACCGGAAAGTTTCGAAATCAATATATTAAAACACTCACAAATTTTATTAAATGACCAATTAGATTTAAATAACTCGCCTTTATTAAATTTATTTACTTAAAATCTGTTTAGACGATAATATAAATGTATATGTAGTTTATTAAACAAATTTTATGTGTAAACATGTTTAGTACCCTATAATATACAGTTATGGCCGACCAGATGTGCCACATTTTCTCACTACCGACAATACTTGTGTAAATTCATAGAATTCTTTAAAAACATTGCAAAATAATACCAACCTTCTTGATTTTATATATATATTTTTTTAAATTTAGTTTGTAACGTACTCTTCAGATGTAAGCACCTGAGGAAGCCACTGTGCTGGCGAAACAATTGTCGTGTTACGATTAAAGATTAAAAGTGAAGATTAGAACCGTAGTTTTATTTCTATTTTAAACTAAAAGTATCTATTAGTGTGTGAAGTGAAAAATATATTCTGACACTTTACTCTATTACCTTTTAAAAATCGCAGAATCTTCATCCGATGTCTAATGATAATAATAATAAAAATATGTTCAATATGAATTTAACATTTTGATAAAAGCTATAATTTTTGATCATAAATGCATGTATAGTGTAAAATAAAATAATAGCTTAAGCTTAAAAATAGGTCATGATAAGCATTTTCGCATTTACTAATGATGAACATAAGCTGTAGATGTCTTCCTGTTAAATGTAATCCTAAACGATTTAATATATTTTGCTTATGTACATGTGTACATATTGCTGTGGACTTTTCCCCATAAATATTATAAAAATTTATGTATTTACATTTGAACTATTATTTTGATGCTAGTGTATATTGTTTGTAATATTCATTTGTTTTGAAAAAAACTGGTTTTATATTCTAAGCCTGCGCGCTTGATTTGACCTTTACTGAGACACAAGTGTACTCTGAGATAAGAAAGTTGTGTTTATAAAAAGATTGATCTTTATCATTTTAAAGTAACTTCGAGTTTTTTTTTGATTTAATTAGTGGTTGGTGCCTATTTAAATTTTCATTACCGATATTTATACGAGTTTGTTAATCTCGTAATTGTTTTATTTTTATACTTTCTTACTCACGTGTCTTGAATATATATATTTTTTACGTAAGTAAAATATATTATTAAAAGATATTTTTTATATTGAATGAATTGAATAGTGTATTTTTCTATTGTATTATTATTATCGTTTTAAGATTTAGTCTTAGATATTTGATATAAATAACAAAGAAGGATTTTTAAAATTTCTAGTAAAGAAATTCTGTAACTGTAAAATTTTATACGTTTGGATCTCAAGGGTATTTTTTGTCACATGTGGTTGCACATGCGTTAGAGTTTGCTTCGGTCTGTCAAGTTTGTTTCTTTTGATTTTGTTCTCTTGGGAGAAAGTCTCCCAAGAGAACAATTTAAACAATTTAAAAAGTTTCTTTGTAATTTATTATTTTTAATTTTGATCGGCTGTCATTAAGGTTTTTTAGACGTATGCTGCGGTCATTTCCATGCGTTATTTTTACCTTTATAATATTGTTTAATGAGGCAATATTAATCTTTATACTTTATAAAGATTATTTTTGGTTATTTTTTTTAAATTTTTGTATTAAATTTTCATTTAAATTTTATATTGTGTTCTTTAATTTAATAATCCTTTCTACACATTTTAATAAGTAACTTAAAGACATTATCATAACTTTTCTCAAACAAATTTTGAGTGGCGCTCAACTAAGTAAATTTTACTACTTCAATAATTTTCCACTTTTCCGATTGGAACCCTGAAAGGAAAGCAGTCCCATTTTGGAAATAAGCCGACTGAATATCCTAGCTGGATAGATTTGTCGTGAATGGTGGAATAGCTAATTTCCAAACCACAGTTAATAGCAATATGTATCTGAACCTCTTGTAATACTAATTTATCTATAAATTAAATTATAATTAAAGATGAGATATTATGAGCCCATGAAATACGAGATATTTGTTATTGCAACTGTATGTGCGATATATTTAAGTCAAAGCAAATGGCTACAATTACATGTTATGATGCGGGTAGTGTTTTGTAATACAAGTTGTTAATAACGCCTCGTTGGTATTTATGTTAAGGTGATGCAAGATATACAATTTGTAACCTGAGTTTACCTGTTTCTTTTAGCTTCATACATTCGTTGAATAAAATAATATAAAAACCTGTAAAAAAATAAAATTAATCGAAAATTCAGCTTTTATTTAAATCTGTTTACTAATTTTTTACTACAGAATGTCTGTTAATATTTGCACTTTTCATACAATTCAAGAAAGGAAATATTTTCAAAATATATGTGGATGAAATATAATTTTACATATAATTGTCATAATCCTAAAGTTTTATGAAGATGGTGCATAGGCGTCTAAACATTTTGTTCGAAAGATTTTACTATAAGTATCAAGAAATAAAATCTTCTGTTATTTTATCCTCCAACAAATACTTTTCGGAAGTGAGTACTATGAAAACCTTTTAAATATAGTATTGATCTTGCGAATTTTATATTATATCTATATGTAAATAAAATAAATAACTAAATATACTTTAATGTCCAACAAGTAACACTTAATAATAGAATAAACTAAAAATGTAAAGAATAAAATGTGTATACATACTACTCAAAAATATAAATTTAACGAAAATAGAAAATTAAGAAAAACTAGTTTAAACACAAGTAACTGAAAAATAATACTCTAACGGCCATGTCTAGAACATTATCTTCCATTAAATTAAAGAGATCGATTTTTTGACAATAACTTAAAACAAAGCACTTATTTACTTTTTCACTGAATTTAAATGCAGTTTATTGAAACGTGACCAGGAAACTATAAAATTAATAGCTATTGTAAGTTATAATAACCTGCGGAAAGAGACACACGGGTGTATAATTCAATGTCATCGGTATAGGTAAGGTAAGGAATTCAAGAGATCATTAATAAATAAAGTAAAAAGTAATGTACTTAGGTTTGAGCCTTAAGGCATACCAGAAGCTGAAAATAAATTAAAGGATCTTTTGATTTCTCTTCAGCTTCTGGTATGTTTTTTATAATGGTTATAGATCTATAACCATTATAAAAAACATAATTACTTCTATTGTTCAAATTTGACGTCAGTTTAATCAGAGAAGAGGCAAATCCATAAAACTCTAACTTCCGTAAAAAAACTCGACGATTTATTGAATTTAAGGCTTTGGTGAAGTCCAACCTGGCCTCGATCGTCAATAACTTTACTAATAACGGAAAAATGAGTAAAAGTGGAGCAGTCAAGAAGAAAACAATGCAGTTAAAAATCTGTTCAAAAATCTTGGAAAAGTTAGATAAAGTTAGGGCTATAGGTCTATAGTTCATAAACTGAGACGAATAGCCTTTTTAAAAACAGGAATAAACCTCGCTATCTTCCAAGCAGTGGAAAAAATTGAAGTAGATATAGCTAAATTGGAAAGAATCTCCATGGACTGTGAAAGAACATATCTAATGTCCTTAATAAGAAAACTAGGAGATGAGTCATCTCCAATCTTCATTTTGTTAGCTAAAGAGGATTTTATTTTTCCAATCAAGGTATCAAAACATGGTCAACGTGAAATTAAGGTATACTCGTATCAGAATCTAAAATAAGAATTTCAGAGGGAGGAATTTTAGTAAATGAAGCTTCACTAAATTCTCTTTCTTTATGAACATATCTCTACAACTCTCATGGATTAGATTTTATGTTATTTCCTATTTGCAGGACATAACTTTTTTAAGGAGATGATATTTAATTTTTAACAACACTCCGAAGTTTGCAAAATTCATTGTTATAATTGACGTAATAATTGAGTTTTTCGTCACGCACGCCTATAATAATATTTCAACTTATCTCGACATTAAACCAGGACGGGTAGGATAATTATCCCAAAAATAGAATTAGGAAGCCACATAGACCCAACGTCGACAGAATACTAAAACTTAATGAAAGGTGAAACATATACGCTAGAAAATGTAAGAAAACAGAATGAGTATGACAGAACAGACAAATCTAATAAGCAAAACGAAAGAACCTAAACGAAATAAGAAAAATATGAAGAGGGAGAATTTTGTAAAAACAACGTATCTTGTATGACCAGTTTTTAATGAATAAGATAAGTGTAACGTTAACGTCGTGTTGATAGTGCTTAAAAATTTTTAGCGGGCATATGTATGTTCATCGACCTCGAGGCCACAAAAGAATTTTGCGTTTCATAATGATAAACCTGATGCTGTTATAAATATAATGCTTATGAGAGAGAAAGCTATAATATTGTGTTACTATCCTCAAGAATCTATGAAATGGAGAAAAAACATGAACAACCTTGAAGAAAAATAAAGGTTGTCCACTGAAAATATCGTAGTATTCTGTTGACTGATTATGAGGTACGTAATACAAGTGATTAATGGTCCGTATTATGCCGAACTTTATTTATGTAAATTATTAAAAATATATAACACAGGACATACGAAGGAAACTGAATAAAATTGTCTGCATTTTCTGTTTGGTGTTGTATATTGTGTACATTGTATTGCTATTTAAAAGTGTAGTTTTTGTAAGAAATGTATTTTAGTTAAAGATGATTATATTGAAAAATAAGAACATATAGATTTAGTTCATCTCCTCTCCCATCAGGACGACTATTTATAGAACATGCCAATTTTTGCAAATTTTCCACAAATTTCCTTTTCAGAAAAATATTCATGGTTTTAAATAATTTGATTAATTTGAAAAAATAATTAGTTTTAATTAGAAATTAGGCCGGTGAATATGCATAGTATTATCATTAGATTAATAACTACAAATATTTTCTTCCTTATTATGGTCAATACAGTTTTGCAAGCCATTATCATAATCATTCAGAATTAATCATACTATAATCATTCAACGCTATAGTTACAACTTGCTCAACGAAACCAAAGAAATTAATTATCATCTTCAGGTTACACTTTTTCACGAAAAGCTTTTTTCTAGTAGATTCTTGGACGACAAGAAAGCTGGCTATTGATTTTTTGGGGTTATATGTATGCATAGATCCAAAATCCGTAGTCTGTTACAATATTATAAACCAGGCAAGGAGATCCATGGGCAAACCATACAAGAGTAACTTTGCACCAATTGACGAATTTTATCTTTTGAGCTGATATTAACTTGTGGGATATTCAAAGAACATACATTTTTGTAAACACAAATAATCCTGCAAGAGTGTTGATCGTTTTCACACTAATGCTAATAGTCTCTTGAACAAGCAACAATACAATAAAATTTTTATTTCACTGTTTCGAACTTTGCTTGATGTAAATCCATATCACAAATAAATAAAACACACATAAGATGTTTTAGATTTACACTTTATTAATAAGATAATGACAGCTGTTTCGCTAACACAGTAGCTTCTTCAAATTCAACTTAAGACTAAAGATACATACAATATACAGCGTTAAATCAGGTAGTTGAGCCAAGTTAAAATTCTATTAACTATTACATTTATATTTATTGATTTTTGAAAACTATACTATGTCCTACTTGTGTGAGGTTTAAGTTTAATAATATAACATAAGCAACTAAGAAACAATATTTCAATGGGTGAACAGATTTAACAGTGGGGATGAATTCAAGTCTAATTTATCGTTTAGTAACATTTCTGAGTTTTTGAGTTTATTAATTTCTAAAGACTCTAAACAATTTAGTTTTCTACCTTTATTTTCTACATGTATAATATCGAATTGTAAATTGAATTCATGTTCATTCTCTATTAAATGATTAGAGTAGGTTGAGTCAGTTTTCTTATTGATATAAGAATTATAGTGGTCTTGGATTCGGGTTTTAAACGTTCTACCTGTCTGTCCAATATATGTTTTGGTACATGAACCGCATGATAACTCATAGACTCCTGATTTATTGTCTAAGGTAGTTTTTTCTTTATTATTTTTAATATATTTGGCTAGATTATTATTAGTTTTATAAGCGATATTAATGTTTTCTTTTTTAAGGAATTTTGATAATTTAAGTTGCTGTTGACCTATGTAAGTAAATGATTTAAACTGCTTGTCTGACTCCACTTTAATGATAGGGTACACCTCCCTTAATAATTTATTGACAGATTTTTTAAAAATTAATTTATCTATTAGATTTGGGTCATATCCATTGTTGTGAGCGATTTGTTTTATAATATTATATTCTTTATTATAGTCTTCATTGGACATCGGGATATTAATAAATCTATGTGTCATGCTGTGAAGAGCCGCTACCTTGTGTTGGACCGGGTGGTTAGATTTATTTTGTATCGTAGTATCAGTATGAGCCACTTTGTGGTAAATAGAAAAATGGACTCTATTGTTTACACGTTTTAAAGTGAGATCCAGAAAGTGTATACTATTGTTAAGCTCCTTTTCTATCGTAAATGTGATATTAGGATCAATGGAATTGATAAATTCATAAAGAGTGTTCAACTGCCTATCTGTACCTATATATCCTATCAATATATCATCAACGTATCTGTACCAAAACAAAATGTTCTTCACTTATCTGTCATTATGAAAAATCGTATTTTCCAGGTAATCTATACGATTTTTCACTTGTTGTGCAAACTCAAAATGTTTTTATCCGAATTTAATCGTTCAAAGATTTTCGGTCGAAAACAAATTTTTACGCTATTTAACATGACTAAATACATTCGCCAGTTCATGGAAACATTATTGAGTGTTTAACGTTGTTCAAATGACTATAACTTCAAAATGCCACATTTTATTGATCTGTCGCCTTTATTAAACTTATAAAAGATCAAACAAAAATGTCACGATAATATTTTTGCGCTTTGAAATTCATTTAGTTTTTAATATAATTTTCATTCTTTTGAACTTACAGTGACGATTATAATAATTTCTTTTCTTAGTGTCTCATATTAATGGAAAAACATTTTCGTCAATACTATCGCTTTTTCTTAATATCAGTTTCAAATACCTACAATAGGTTAGCATTATAATCGCCATCGACTATTTTACACTATTCAAAATAGCCAGTTAATATTGCCGCCCTAAAAAGAATTTCCTATTTTATTCTCTCAGACCATAGCTTTCATATTTCTTGTTCTCAAATGTTATGGAGCGTCAGAAAAATTCAATTCTTTGTTGAGAATGTCCTTAGAATCGTAAAAGTAGTCAGCATTGCTTTGATTTTTAAACTCTCCACTTTTTTTGGATTTATATTTATCTGATGACTGCTGTTTAGCATTTTGACGCTTACTTCCTGAATCGTATTGAAACACCACTCTTATCGTCTCATCGCTAAATATCGATATTAAATTTTTTTCAACGTTTACATCTTTCCTTACCTACATATATATTATGGTACTAAAACGCACGGTGGTACTTACTACCAGAAATGTTTGTCTACGTAAACATATATTTCATTTAATTTTAATTAATTTAAGTTTCATGAACAGTTGAAAATACGTTTACCAACAGGATTGCACGTTTACGTCACCTTTTTCTTTTGGGCAATGTAGTTTTCTAATCAGATTTCCGTAAACGTCTTTGTATGCAACTTATACACAAGTTCCCGCATTATTAATTTCTACATAACTATGTGCATGGTGTTGATAGGCCGTATTTTGAAAAGTGTAGATAAACAAGGGAATTATTATGAACACGTTTTGCGGTGCTTATATTTCGATAGTTTATAGACGTATAGAAGATCACCTTTTACCAATATAAATGTAAGATAAAATTACTTCTAAAACTAAAAATTAAAAATTTTGCATGAAAATATAATCTAATACAAAGGTATTTTTAATCATATAAAATATTACTAAAAATCTGGTGTGAAGAACACAAATACAGGTTCAATATTAATATTTTTTGTGAACGTGTCCGAACATATCCTACCCCAGAGACGCAGATACGTATTTCATCTTTCTACAGGTTCATCGGTAGGCCCCCGCTGGAGAAAGGATATCTTCAGATACATTCACACAATAGAACGATATCGTTATCTCACATAAATTATCCAGACCAAGCGTAGAAGTAAATTCAGCGCTGCCTGTTGTCAGACGACGGAAGTACCACACTCTGTCCACATAACCAATGCGAACCAACGACGTTTTCTAGAGATGGCACTGCTTTCTCTCTAGAAACTGTATTTTGTTTGTGTCTTCACTCATACTTACGGCTAACCGCATGTGTAATGTAACAGAATAATTAAAACATATATGAGTGGGTAAAATCCTACCAGTTTTGTATCATATAAAGGTATTTTTAATAATATAAAATATTATTAAAAATCTGGTGTGAAGAACACAAATACAGGTTCAATATTAATATTTTTTGTGAACGTGTTCGAACATATCCCTCCCCAGAGGCGCAGATACGTATTTCACCTTTCTACAGGTTCATCGGTACGCCCCCGGTGGGGTTTTACACACTCGTGTATGTTTCAATTATTCTGTTACATTACAGTTTCTAGAGAGAAAGCAGTGCCATCTCTAGAAAACGTCGTTGTTTCGCATTGGTTATGTGGATAGATCGAGGTACTTCCGCCGTCTGACAACAGGCAGCGCTGAATTTACTTCTACGCTCGGTCTAGATAATTTCTGTGAGATAACGATGTCGTTCTTTTTTGTGAATGTGTCTGAAGATCTCCTTTCTCCAGCGGGGGCGTAACGATGAACCAGTAGAAAGGTGAAATACGTATCTGCGTCTCTGTGGAGGGATATGTTCGGACACGTTCACAAAAAATATTAATATTGAACTTGTATTTGTGTTCTTCACACCAGTTTTTTAATAATATTTTTTCTATTTTGCGTTCGAAATGAACTCATTATGAAACCCAAAACAGTATCGAAATGAGCTTCATTTCGATACACTTTTTTTCATTTTTCAATGTTGGCGTTGTTCGAATATAGAAATATATATCATTGCTGTCATTTGATTTTAAGAATTTATGTACATTTGACAGATATGATATATATCCGTATTTTACACAAACAACGTATGTTGTATACAATTGACAACAACATATATATGTTTCTATGTCACTCATGTTTATATTTTTAAATGAAATATCAAGTAATGTTAACGAAAATTAATAAATAATATGTAATATAATATAACTTCGCGGATAGCAAGATTTAAATTTGAAAATGTCAAGTATTAATGTGACAAACTGCATGCTTTATATAAAAATTAAACTTTGAACTTTCAAATTCAATATTTCCAATTTAAGCAATTTATTAATGTAAAAAACGCAAAATAGGAAAAACAGTATAAAAAACTCGTTTCATAAGGCCTTTTGCCGCACTCGCTCATTAGAAAACTCGCCGCTATCGCGGCTCGTTTTCTAAACTGATCTCGTGCGACAAAATGGTGCCTTATGAAATTTGTTTTTTAATATACTATTATATTATTAAAAATACCTTTGTATTATATAAAACTGGTGGGGTCTTACCCACTCATGTATGTTTCAATTATTCTGTTAAAATATAATCTGTTTAAGTTTATATCTTTATTAGGGTTTCTAGTATTTGCAAAAGAAGTCAGATTGGAATACAATTAAATAAAAGTTGGTGTTCTTCAAGGCTTTGCTCTGGGATCACTGCTATTTATTTTATATATAAATTATCTTTCAACAGTAGGTACACGAAAATTTGTACTGCCACTCTTGACCTATAGATGACTCGGGGCATGGTGACTTCTGTCGTACATCGATTAAAGCAGGGCAACCTTGAACACGTGTCCGAACGTTGATTGTTTCTAATGCAAATTTGGTATGCTTTGTGTATCCATTTATATAGTCTGTTTCAAGATATAGTGCAAATCGCTAGCTTCCATCGCCACATGTGATATGTAATAAAAGTAATCAATATGAGAAACACGCTACAGGCCCGTATTATCAATATTTGATTATAAATAAAAGTATACGTGTTAGAATATGAGTGTATATTTATACGAAATGTCATCTACGCTATATGAAATATAAGAATACATTTTGTACACTAATCTATTCTGTAAATTGTATGACAGTTAATTTGCAAATTAGCAATTTAAATTAATTATGAGCTCGGTATGCAACCTTGGTAAATCATTGTACTTTGTTTCAATCTTCGTAACATGATTAATTGCATTACGCCAGCATTTGTAAATACGTTTTTAATTCTTCTTTTATTAGTTGTAGAACACTCTCACTGAATTTCCGGGATTTATTTTTTCTTCGTATGTTTTCTGTGAATTGTGCCAAATCAATTTAGTAGGGTTAAAAAAAGCAGTGATACGGCGGAAAATGTAATACGACATGATTTTTTTTCTTGCGATGGTATCCACTATATATTTCTTTGTGAATTCTAATTACATACTTCATGCATTCAAGTAATTCCTTTTTTGTATAACAACTTTTAAAGAAAATATTATCGTGGTATATAAACTCTTGTATAGTTTCCTTGCTACTGCTATTATTTTCTTTTGCAAACAAAAGTGGTAGGGAGTATTATCAAAAACGCCACCTAGTACGCTATTTGTACTTAACTTTCATAATAAACTATTTTCACACCAATATTCCCATATTGATGCCGACATGTCTTCGTGGTAATCCAAGGAACAATTTTTTGCAGACAAGAACGCAGCACCTTCAACCTAACCATTTGTAGATCCACAATACAGTATTATAAGTCTCTTTCCTCTAGATGCAGGAACATCTAACTGGCGCTGATCTGAATGATCACTCTAGCCCATTTTCACACTATCATGCGTATCATACGACTTTCGTCGAGGTAATAAATACTTCTTTCCTTGCTGTTTACATGTCAGAGACCGGACACGAGAGGCCGATGACTCATTGCCAACGGTTCGCCTCTGTAATATTTGTTCTCTTTGAATAAAATAGATCTTTGTAGATAGAAAACGTCCTCTCTACATAGTAACTGGTTATAGGTGCATACTGAAAATATTCTCTTATTTCAGCGTATTTAGCTGTTAGATTTTGAGGCATTGTCACCATACACAATTGCCGCAATGTTATTAAATCTGGATTTCTAACTGCGTCTAACTTTTGTCGAAAGCCACATCCGACGTCACCACATCTAATGTGGTTAATCCATCATTCAATTTGAGATTTTGGTTTTCAAAATAAGTGATTAAGTTTTGACAAATTTGCAAAGTGTTCCTGAAGAAAGTACAACCGATTTCTTAAACTTGGAATTTGTATTAGTTCGTTGCACTCAGAAATACTTAGAGCCATCTTCATTTAAACATGAGTAGGTAATCTAGGGGGACCACATCCCGGATCTCTCTCTCACTCCCATTGAAGCGTCCATAAGAAATCCTCACTTCCGGTCTTTGGACGACTAGTTCCCTCTCACTCTAACGTTATTTGTGGTCAATTTGCGGTTTGCGGTTTAATTAAAAATAATTTAATAAATGCCAGTGTATACAGGGCCCGGTCAAAAGTTTCTGAACGCTCAAATACAGTGTGCATCAAAAGTTTGTGATAAAATTTTAAAACGCCTGCGCTTTCAGCCAGAAGGGCCCGGGCCGGGGGACGTGGCGTATATTACGGGGGTATATTACGGAGATGTATTACGGGTGGTGTATTACGGGGCGCGTATTACGGGGGGCGTATTACGGGGGGCTTATTACGGGGGGCGTATTACGGGGGTGTATTACGGGGGGTGTATTAAGGGGGGTGTATTACGGGGGGTGTATTACGGGGGGGGTGTATTACGGGGGTGTATTGCGGGGCGTGTATTACGGGGGTGTAGGGTGGAAAGTGCTTGCTTTTGAAATTCGCGCGGGAGGTAGTGGCAGGGGCTGTAGTGTCCATGGAATTTTCACACAAAAAGCTATGGGGGTTCTAGCGCAAAATCCCATGTATTTTCTTATGGAGGTTCATTTTGCACTTTCAAGGTCGTTTGAGCTGTGACGTCATAACTGAGAAAACAGACAGGTACCTGTCCGTTTCAAAGACAGACCTGTCTGTTTGTTTTCTAGATGGCTTTTAAATAGAAAAATATACCGTCTTAAAAAAATTACCTTACTCAATTATGACAGCACAGTTCAAATGACCTTGCTATTTTCTATGATTTAATACTTACGGTGCATAAAAAAGAAGAATTTGCTCACAAGAATGTGGTTTATTATTTATATCAGTAAATATAAAATAAATATATATATATATATATATATATATATATATATATATATATGTAATAATTTATTTTTTTCTCATTTTTTCGACATTCAAAATATAAATATATAATATAAGTATCAACTAAAAAGTAAATATATAAATAAATGCTACATGTACATAAACTCTATCTATTCTACAATACAAAAACAACTAAATATAAGGATATATACAGGGTCCGGCAACGAAGCGGGGACGGAAGATTACACGCGTATTTGAAAATTAGTCAAATATTTAGTCCTCGAATATTCTTCCGTACCATCAAGCGCACGTTTTAAAAATATTTTGTTTTATACAGGGTGTTCCAGATGGAAATGCCAGACTAAAGTTACATTTTTTTAAATTGAACAACCTGTATATTAATAGATAAAATGATCCGCGCTTGAAAGCTGGTTACATTGATATAATGTTGTATGGGTCTAAAGTTGATAGTTTCTGTATAAATAATTATTTTACTTGATAAATTGATACATTTCAGTAGGCTATTCTGCATAAGGAAAATCAAAAGATCCGAAACCAATAGAATAGAATATTTTCTACTAGTATGCACTTTCGTTGCTACGTGAAATAAATTCTGCATCTAATCGCGTTATACAGGGTGTTCACAATTTCGCAAAATCGAAGAAATCTCGTAATTTTTAAATGGAACACCCTGTATATTTTTAGCTCATTGAAAAGCCCTTTTACTACGCTTTCTACTGATACCTCATTTGACACCTAGGATGGATCATTTGCTAATTATTTCTTTTTAGAGTTGAATTAATGAAAAATGTTTGTATTTTTAGTAGCTAATTTGCCCTTTTAAACCTTCTGTAAGATCGGATATTCAACAAATTATCCATAAATGGTCTATAACAAGAAGAAACCCCATTAAGTGCGAGAAACAGTTGATTTTCACTCAGCGGTGAAAGCAAACATTAAATTAATATAAAGTAATATAGCATTTTCAATAGATTCACTGCTGATCAAGTTATCTGGTGTTAGTTTAATAAAAAATTTGCACTAATTAATTTGTATTTTAAAGAATTTTGTAAAACGAACATTTTACGAATACCTAATATGCAACAATACATACCTAATTAGCTTAACATAAATCGAAATCATGTAGGAAAGAATCAAGTACGAGTAGTACTAAAAGTTTGCACTATTTTAAATAAATACTAATTATTAACCACAACATCAAATTTAATTAACAAAGGTAGTAGCACAGTATATAAAAATAAAGTAAATGTAAATAGTAAATGCAAATAAATCAAAGAAAACTTTCAAATGTCCTTCCATGTCTCTCAATACATAAATGAAGTCGCCTGGTGAAATTCTGTTGAACATGCTGTAATGTTTCTTGGCGAACATTTCTAAATGCCTCTCTTATGCGTTCCATCATATTTTCCCTTGTTGTAGGAACTTCCGCATAAACTAGAGCCTTGACATATCCCCCAAAGTAGAAGTCCAAGACAGTAAGATCTGGACTTCTTGGAGGCCAAGCGATTGGACGACCTCGTCCTATCCATTTGTCTTCCTTCCATCGCCCTAGAAACGCCCTAACGTTAAAGCTGTAATGAGCAGGTGCACCATCGTGTTGCAACCAGAAAATTTGTCGGATGTCAGCATCCACATGCTCAAGTAAATTAGGCAGTTCGTTCTGCAAAAAGGCCAAATACGTATCGCCTGTAACGGTTCCATCGAAAAAGTACGGCCCAATAATATATGGACCAAGTATACCTCCCCAGACGTTAAGAGACCATCTATTCTAATTGTCTACATGACGTATCCAATGCGGGTTTTCTTTTGCATAATAATGCATGTTATGTTTATTTACCGCCCCATTACTTTTGAAAGAAGCCTCATCCCTAAACAAAAATCTTTGTTAAAATATTTGGCATTTCTCGCATTTTATTTAACAACCAACCACAAAAGTATGTTCTTTTAATGAAATCATCACCCTGCAATTCCTGATTTAATTCCATATGGTACGGATGATACTTATGACTTCTTAAAATTCTTCGTACGCTCCTATCTTCAATAGCTGTTACCTTTGAAATACCGTCTATACTTATATGTGGATTTTCCTGTATTGTTAATAATACGGCCAATTCGCTTTTTTCATTGATTACCGGCTTATTTATTTCTCTTTTCTTGTAGGTTACACTACCAGTTTCTGTAAATCTCTCTAATAAACTTTCAAATGCTTCCGGTCTTGGCTTTCTTTCAAGGTTTGGAAATATCTCTGCATATACTCTACTTGCTAGGAGACAATTTCTTGTACACTCCCCAAGAATAAATATCATATTCACCATTTCTTGAATACTAAAATTAGTCATTATAGCAATTTCTTTTAAAGATTGAACGAAATACTGTGTAAGATGGAACGAAATTTTTGACAACTTGGTTATTAAGTATACAAGCTTAAAACTGACACCAGATAACTTGATCAGCAGTGAATCTATTGAAAATGCTATATTACTTTATATTAATTTAATGTTTGCTTTCACCGCTGAGTGAAAATCAACTGTTTCTCGTACTTAATGGGGTTTCTTCTTGTTATAGACCATTTATGGATAATTTGTTGAATATCCGATCTTACAGAAGGTTTAAAAGCGCAAATTAGCTACTAAAAATACAAGCATTTTTCATTAATTCAATCGTAAAAAGAAATAATTAGCAAATTATCCATCCTAGGTGCATCAAATGAGGTATCAATAGAAAGCGTAGTACAAGGGCTTTTCAATGAACTAAAAATATACAGGGTGTTCCATTTAAAAATTACGAGATTTCTTCGATTTTGCGAAATTGTGAACACCCTGTATAACGCGAGCAGTTGCAGAATTTATTTCACGTGGCAACGAAAGTGCATACTAGTAGAAAATATTCTATTCTATTGGTTTCGGATCTTTTGATTTTCCTTATGCAGAATAGCCTACTGAAATGTATCAATTTATGAAGTAAAATAATTATTTACACAGAAACTATCAACTTTAGACCCATACAACATTATATCGATGTAACCAGCTTTCAAGCGCGTATCATTTTATCTATTAATATACAGGCTGTTCCATTTAAAAAAATGCAACTTTGGTCTGGCATTTCCATCTGGAACACCCTGTATAAAACAAAATATTTTTAAAACGTGCGCTTGATGGTACGGAAGGATATCCGATGACTAAATATTTGACCAACTTTCAAATACGCGTGTAATCTTCCGTCCCCGCTTCGTTGCCGCACCCTGTATATATATATATATATATATATATATATATAATAACTTCGTGACCTTGGTATGATATGGTAAACCTAATCAGTAGGCGATTAAAGGTCTGTATATTACTTCAAAATATATGTATTTATGTAGAGTTTTTTAAATACATATATTTTGAAGTAATATACAGACCTTTAATCGCCTACTGATTAGGTTTACCATATCATACCAAGGTCACGAAGTTATTATATTTATATATATATATTACTTACTGATTAGGTTTACCATATATATATATAGTATTTTCGTGACCTTGGTATGATAAGGTAAACTTAATTAGTCGGCGATTAAAGGTCTGGTCACTACTTCAAAGTGTATATATTTAAAATAATCCTACATGTTTCCGCAATGATGCCTTTGTCAAGGATATTTTATATTTTTTATATCCTTGACAAAGGCATCATTGCCGAAACATGTAGGATTATTTTAAATATATACACTTTGAAGTAGTGGCCAGACCTTTAATCGCCGAAAATTAAGTTTACCTTATATATATATATATACATATATATATAATAACTTCGTGACCTTGGTATGATATGGTAAACCTAATCAGTAGGCGATTAAAGGTCTGTATATTACTTCAAAATATATTTATTTAAAAAACTCTACATGTTTCGGCTGTGTACGCCTTTATCAAGAGAATACAAAATATGAATGACAGGATATAAATGTCAAGTAATTAAGTTGCTATGGTTTAAATTATTCAAAGATACATTCTAGTAATAATAATAAATCATGCCTTAGTATTCCAAAAAATAGATAACAAGGTGTGAACATATGTGTTGTTCGCTGCTAGCAATTTGTGTCTCCTTCTGGGTATGAACTTGTGTGTTGGTTGCTGCTGGCAGCTTGCGTCTCTCTATGGGTGTGTGGTTTTGTGTGAGAGCGTAAGTGTAGGGTTTTGTATGTCGGTGCGTTCGTGCGTGTGTTTAGTGACCGGTCGCATGAATTTAGAGAGGTCGGATAACCAGCCGTTGCGTAGGGCCGCCAACCCTTTCCCGACAACTTCTTTACAATTCCGTGCAGTACTTCGACGGCCTGACCCCCGCCCCAACGAGTCAAGGCGCAGACAGGCGAAGCGCACCCTGTACGGGGTTGCTCATCGCTAACCAAGGGAACACTCTTAGTGGCTACCTCGGTCGACGATGGTCACACTTGTGCCATCTTAACGTTTTCCGCCGAAGCGGGAGCATAGCACACACGTTGAACGTGTGTGTGCTGTTAACGGCAGCCTAGCCAGGTTGCCGCCCAGGACCGGTCCTAGTGGTGTGTGCATTGCGCGGCGACGAGATAGCGCCGCGTAGCATGGTTCCTCACTCTTGCTGGAAAGGCGGAATGGCACCTGACTGCCCAACGGGCAGACCCCCTAGAGTTTTGTAGCGCATATGCTAGGCTACAACCAATGCTTTCCCTGCCTATCCCTGTTTTCTGTTTTTTTGCTGATGTGGTCCTCTACTGGGTTGTAGCCTAGCATATGCGCTACAAAACTCTAGGGGGCTAACTGACCGTTAGCCGTTAAAACCAGTTCCGGAGCGGTTCTGAAGCTGTTAAATCGGAATCAGATACTGTTGAAGCTGAATCCGCTCCTGTTAAGTCTTTCCTTGAGGTAATTAATTATTCAAATTTAATTAATAAAATCTGTTGATTAATTTGAAATAATACGCTAGTCGATTTGATCTATCGATAAAACTGATGAGTATGTTTGTTTCATGAGATATAGTATAAATTCTTTAATTGTTTCGACCTTTGCTTGATGTAAATCCATATCACAAATAAATAAAACACACATAAAATGTTTTAGATTTACACTTTATTAATACAATAATGACAGCTGTTTCGCTAACACAGTAGCTTCTTCAAATTCAACTTAAAACTAAAGATACATACAAGATACAGCGTTAATCAGGTAGTCGACCCAAGTTAAAATTCTAGGAACTATTACATTTATATTTTGCTTTTTGAAAACTATACCAAGTCCTACTTGTGCGAGGTTTAAGTATAAAAATATAGTATAAGCAACTAAGAAACAATATTTCAATGGGTGAACAGATTTAACAGTGGGGATGAATTCAAGTCTAATTTATCGTTTAGTAACATATCTGAGTTTTTAAGTTTATTAATTTCTAAAGACTCTAAACAATTTAGTTTTCTACCTTTATTTTCTACATGTATGATATCGAATTGTAAATTAAATTCGTGCTCATTCTCTATTAAATGATTAGAGTAGGTTGAGTCAGTTTTCTTATTGATATAAGAATGATAGTGGTCTTGGATTCGTTTTTTAAACGTTCTACCTGTCTGTCCAATATATGTTTTGGTACATGATCCGCATGATAACTTATAGACTCCTGATTTATTGTCTTTGGTAGTTTTTTCTTTATTATTTTTAATATATTTAGCTAGATTATTATTAGTTTTATAAGCAATATTAATGTTTTCTTTTTTAAGGAATTTTGATAATTTAAGTTGCTGTTGACCTATGTAAGTAAATGATTTAAACTGCTTCTCTGGCTCCACTTTAATGATCGGGTACACCTCCCTTAATAATTTATTGACAGATTTTTTAAAAATTAATTTATCTATTAGATTTGGGTCATATCCGTTGTTGTGAGCGATTTGTTTTATAATATTGTATTCTTTATTATAGTCTGCATTGGACATCGGGATGTTAATAAGTCTATGTGTTATGCTGTGAAAAGCCGGTACCTTGTGTTGGACCGGGTGGTTAGATTTGTTATGTATCGTGGTATTTGTATGAGCCACTTTGTGGCAAATAGAAAAATGGACCCTATTGTTTACACGTTTTAAAGTGATATCCAGAAAGTGTGTACTATTATTAAGCTCCTTTTCTATCGTAAACGTGATATTAGGATCAATGAAATTGATAAATTCATAAAGAGTGTTCAACTGCCTATCTGTACCTATATATCCTATCAATATATCATTAACGTATCTGTACCAAAACAAAATATTCTTCACGTATCTGTCATTATGAAAAATCGTATTTTCCAGGTAATCCATATAAATTTCCGCAAGTAAAGGAGAAAGAGGATTTCCCATGATAGGACCTTGTTTACAGAGGTAGAGTTTGTTATTGAAAGAAAAGTAATTTTGTTCTAGGCAGACTTTTAGTGAATCTAAGATCTCTTCTTTTATTATGGGGTTAGTTCTATTGTATAATAACATTTTATCAATTTGATCTATCGTTGTATTGGGGGGGATACTAGGAAATAAGTTCTTGACATCAAAGAATATGAGTTTCGTGTTATCCGGAAAGTTGCGGTCTTTAATGTTATTAACTAACTCTAGACTATTTTTAATACTATGTTTGGGTTTGAATTTCGTGAGTTTAAGGATGATATTTATTAGGCTATTAGACACTTTAACTGCGGGTGCTGTAATATAGGAGACTACTGGTCTAATCGGGAAATTGTCTTTATGTAGTTTAATCAATGGGTATAATTTCGGGGGTTGTGAATTCATTACTTTTAGTTTTCTACTTTCAAACACATTAGAACTGTTAAATATGCCAGGTGAGTTCTTGATTAAATTAATGATTTGTCGTTGGAATTTAGGGGTCGGATCTTTATTAATGATAGTGTACTTATCCGGGTCTAGAAAATTGACTGTTTTTGAAACATATTCCTGCTTGTCAATGGCAATAACCGTTTTGCCTTTGTCAGCACGTGTAAAAATAGGGTTGTTCTCTCTAGCTTTTTTGTTAATATTTCTCGCTATTATTACCTCCTCATGACTATTGGCAGTACACTTCATGTTTTTAATAATATTGCTGGCTTGGTATTTATTAGAGACTTCCTTTAATGCTAATTCTGATTCTACCGCAAGCAGTTCTAAATAATTATTCTTAATGTTTGATTTAAGGTTATAATTAAAACCTTTGGTTAATAACTCGATTTCTTTGTCTTTGAATATTGTGTTACTAAGGTTGCAAAATCTATCGAAAAACTTATGATCTGAAAAACTATTATGAGTAAATTCTTGGTGGTTTTATTTATAGGAAATTAATTTATCTAATTTATTACGTTGAGTTAAATATCTTTTATGAATTAAGTCGTTAATTTGTTTCCTAATGTTTAATTCTAACGTATCAAATTCAATCGGGTGGAGTCTATAAGGGTCTCAAGGTAGTACATTCCGAGTTATCTTATAGACTCCACCCGATTGAATTTGATACGTTAGAATTAAACATTAGGAAACAAATTAACGATTTAATTCATAAAAAATATTTAACTCAGCGTAATAAATTAGATAAATTAATTTCCTATAATTTAAAAAAGGTATATAACCCCTTACCACAATTATTAGTCGTATCCTAAATACGTATTTCGACAACTAAGTTGTCATCATCAGTAGGTAAAAACTACTAATTAAAGTCACACGGGGCACAATAAAGTAAAGTAAGATAAACGCTTCCGCACAACTACTATACACTGCAACCCTGTAAAGACTGTACAGGGTTGCAGTGTATAGTAGTTGTGCGGAAGCGTTTATCTTACTTTACTTTATTGTGCCCCGTGTGACTTTAATTAGTAGTTTTTACCTACTGATGATGACAACTTAGTTGTCGAAATACGTATTTAGGATACGACTAATAATTGTGGTAAGGGGTTATATACCTTTTTTAAATTATTATTTAACCACAGTCTCCATTGAAAGAATTTTTTAATTTCCTATAAACAAAACCACCAAGAATTTACTCATAATAGTTTTTCAGATCATAAGTTTTTCGATAGATTTTGCAACCATAGTAACACAATATTCAAAGACAAAGAAATCGAGTTATTAAACAAAGGTTTTAATTATAACCTTAAATCAAACATTAAGAATAATTATTTAGAACTGCTTGCGGTAGAATCAAAATTAGCATTAAAGGAAGTCTCTAATAAATACAAAGCCAGAAATATTATTAAAAACATGAAGTGTACTGCCAATAGTCATGAGGAGGTAATAATAGCGAGAAATATTAACAAAAAAGCTAGAGAGAACAACCTTATTTTTACACGTGCTGACAAAGGCAAAACGGTTATTGCCATTGGCAAGCAGGAATATGTTTCAAAAACAGTCCATTTTCTAGACCCGGATAAGTACACTATCATTAATAAAGATCCGGCCCCTAAATTCCAACGACAAATCATTAATTTAATCAAGAACTCACCTGGAATATTTAACAGTTCTAATGTGTTTGAAAGTAGAAAACTAAAAGTAATGAATCCACAACCCCCGAAATTATACTCATTGATTAAACTACATAAAGACAATTTCCCGATTAGACCAGTAGTCTCCTATATTACAGCACCCGCAGTTAAAGTGTCTAATAGCCTAATAAATATCATCCTTAAACACACGAAATTCAAACCCAAACATAGTATTAAAAATAGTCTAGAGTTAGTTAATAACATTAAAGACCGCAACTTTCCGGATAACACGAAACTCATATCCTTTGATGTCAAGAACTTATTTCCTAGTATCCCCCCCAATACAACGATAGATCTAATTGATAAAATGTTATTATACAATAGAACTAACCCCATAATAAAAGAAGAGATCTTAGATTCACTAAAAGTCTGCCTAGAACAAAATTACTTTTCTTTCAATAACAAACTCTACCTCTGTAAACAAGGTCTTACCATGGGAAATCCTCTTTCTCCTTTACTTGCGGAAATTTATATGGATTACCTGGAAAATACGATTTTTCATAATGACAGATACGTGAAGAACATTTTGTGTTGGTACAGATACGTTGACGATATATTGATAGGATATATAGGTACAGATAGGCAGTTGGAAACAAATCGCTCACAACAACGGATATGACCCAAATCTAATAGATAAATTAATTTAAAAAAAATCTGTCAATAAATTATTAAGGGAGGTGTACCCGATTATTAAAGTGGAGCCAGACAAGCAGTTTAAATGATTTACTTACATAGGTCAACAGCAACTTAAATTATTAAAATTCCTTAAAGAAGAAAACATTAATATTGCTTATAAAACTAATAATAATCTAGCTAAATATATTAAAAATAATAAAGAAAAAACTACCAAAGACAATAAATCAGGAGTCTATAAGTTATCATGCGGATCATGTACCAAAACGTATATTGGACAGACAGGTAGAACGTTTAAAAAACGAATCCAAGACCACTATCATTCTTATATCAATAAGAAAACTGACTCAACCTACTCTAATCATTTAATAGAGAATGAGCACGAATTAAATTTACAATTCGATATCATACATGTAGAAAATAAAGGTAGAAAACTAAATTGTTTAGAGTCTTTAGAAATTAATAAACTTAAAAACTCAGATATGTTACTAAACGATAAATTAGACTTAAATTCATCCCCACTGTTAAATCTGTTCACCCATTGAAATATTGTTTATATATTTATGTTATATTATTAAACTTAAACCTCACACAAGTAGGACATAGTATAGTTTTCAAAAAGCAATAATATAAATGTAATAGTTCCTAGAATTTTAATTGGGTCAACTACCTGATTAACGCTGTATCTTGTATGTATCTTTACTCTTAAGTTGAATTTGAAGAAGCTACTGTGTTACGAAACAGCTGTCATTATAACTATTAAGATAAAATAAAATAAAACAAATTTTATGAATTTCACTTTTTAATTATCACTGTAACGAGTCGTTTCGCACCAACCTGGGCTTCGTCAGACATATAACTTACTTATTTACAAAATATTTTTTATATTAAACACAAGTAAACGGTAACAAGCAAAAACACATGTTTTATTTTAAAAATAGTCAGAGGGATGGGTGCTTTTTATTATTGGATGTCTATGCACAAAACTTTCGCTACGGTTCATACAAAATGTACTGTTCTTAAGTAATAAAACTAGAGGTTTACATTATATTACAGGCAGGTAAAGAATTCTATGGAAAAATACAAAAATATAATATGTAAGTGTCTGCATATCAAATAAATAGATTGAGTAAGGGTGAATTATTTGTTTCTAATTGATCATTTAAGATCTTGTCAGTTTTCTTTAATTTTAATGATTTCAAGTGACTCTAATAAATTAAGTTTTTTGCCCTTATTTTCTACATGTAATATTTTAAATTCTTTGTTAAAATTGTGGTTCGTTGAATTGATATGAGACGCATATGAAGAGTCACTTTTATTATTTCTAAATGAAGAAAAATGTTCTTTGACGCGTATTTCAAAAGATCTGCCTGTCTGTCCGATATAAGTCATATGGCAACTACTGCAGGTTAACTCATAGACCCCTGACTTTTTATTGTTGTTTGTTAAATCCTTATTGTTTTTTATAAATGTGGATAAATTGTTATTAGTTTTATACGCTGTATTAATGTCAAACTTTCTTAAATATTTACAAATTTTTGTGCTTGAAGAGCCTATAAACGTGATCATTTTAAATTTTTGGGTGTTATTATTTAATATTGGGCAAACTTGTGATATGGCTTTTGTAAGGAGTTTTTTATTTAAAATATTATCTATTATATTACTTTTATATCCATTGTTGATAGCTATTTGTCTAATTAAATTTAACTCTTTCTCGAAATTTGTTTGGTTCAACGGAGTATTTATTAATCTATGTATAAGACTGAAGCCGCTAATTTGTGTTGTATCGGATGGCAAGAAGTGTTATGTATAGTAATATCTGTAGTTGACGGTTTGTGGTAAATAGTAAAGTTACATTTATTGTTAATTCTAGTAATCGTTAAATCGAGAAAGTTAATACTATTATTTGTTTCCTGTTCCATTGTAAACTTAATATTTTGATGCAATGTATTAATATAATCAAATAATAAATTTAATTGTCTATTTGTTCCTATGAAACCTAGTAATATGTCATATACGTATCTATACCAAAATAATACATTTTGAAAAAGAGGATTTTTTGAAATAGAATTTTCAAGATGATCCAAAAAAATCTCAGCTAATAACGGACTTAGGGGATTACCCATGATTAAACCTTCTTTGCAAGTGTATATGTTTTCATTAAATTGAAAGTAATTTTGTTCTATGCATAAGTTTAGTAGATCAAGAATTTCATTAATAATTAACGGATTTACATTATTTTTATGGAGAAGATCTTTTACTAAAATAGCTGTCATTATTTTATTAATAAAGCGTAAATCTAAAACATCTTATGTGTGTTTTATTTATTTGAGATATAGTATATTTTAATAATTAGTAATATATATTCGTTTTAACATGCTGCTAAAATATTTTGCCCTTAGATTAAAGAAGAAATTTTTATAGGGGTATATACAATCTATAATAGTAATATAGATTGTATATACCCCTCTAATATTTTCTCCAATCTATTGTGTTGAAACATCCGTGCGACTCTCCTGAACAATTAGTCGAAGTATACCGTTATTCTGTTATTACGAGCAATAGTTAAACACCCCTACCTAGATTACAAGCTTACAGTAGTTCTAATTTATCTATGTCTTTCTTAAAATAATTATAATGATAATTGTATATTAATGTCTTAGATATATCTAAAATGCTCATACCAACATAAATAGGTTTGTCAAAGTTAATTTCAGTTTTAAGTAATTCAACAGCGATTAAATTTTCATCAAATATTGTTAACGATTTAAAGTTAGGTTGGGCAATTAATTTTTCAGCACCATAACGTCCTTTCCAGTGTGTTACGAGACGAACATCCCTGTGATTTCTAATATTTTCCAGAGTTTTTCCGAAAACAGCATTATTTTTCAACTTGTACAAATCTTTTTCAAAAGAGGTTTTGGCATTTGCTATCATATTCGTATTAAAATCAATGTAATCTTTTAACCAATTGCTTTGTCTAAATTTTAACACTCTGTGAATGTTAATTGATTTCATGCCGAGCGATAACGCCTGAATTACATTTTTATAATGTAAAATAATTTTTTCTTTATTATATAATGTACTCATTAATTTACTATTTTTAGAAATGTTCGATTTGATATGGTAACAGTGGCAAATCTTTGTGATACTCATGTAAATATTGTGGATATTCTAAATCTACTTCTAAAATATAACCGAATTCATCGAAGTTATCAACTACACTGCTAAATTTAGATTGTATGTTGGATTCGAAAATAAGTTTATTTTTCACATATTCTATATCAATTTCCCTAGATAAATCACCATATGGTAATGGATTAGACATTGCCCAACCGTAAAGATTATTAACATCGAAATACATTATGTATGATTCCTTCATGTTCGGATCGAAAGATTTTAAAAATTTATTATTAGCTTTGGCATACCGTTTACTACATTGAACCAAACCACCCCTAATTCCCCTCTCAATAAATAAAATCATATCGTTATCAGTTAGAAGTTCCAACTCGATTTTAGTCATTTTGAGCATAGCTTGCCAAGAGAAGCCGGCAGTAGTATAAAATTTCGCAGGGTCTAGACCGTAACTTTCTGAACAGATTCTACGATAATTCTCAAAGACGTCTACTAATAATAACACATGAATTTTTAAATAAATATCAGAATACTCCCCCAATGTTTTAACATTGAACTGATTCCAAACCAATTTAGCGTGTTCATAATCATCTTTACTGACATGAGTGTCGTACAGTTGATTATAAAATTAATTTCCATTCGGCAGAGAGTGTGTATTTTATAGTTTTTCGAAGCTGTCTATGTAATCATAAGGAAATACACATTTACGTGTTATAATATCTAAACTAATGTTTGGAAATGCCGCTTTAATTGAATGAAATCATTAACTTCGAGAGATTTAGCTAATTTGTCTAAAATGTTGAGAGAAATCTATAGCTATCGAGAAAACGTAAATTTACCATCTTTCCACCGATATTGATAGTTTTAGTGAAAGAAATGTAATTTTGCATAGAAACAGAAATTACAGATATCGGACCCTGTTCAAATGACAATTCTCTAATGATAAAGTGCCCATCGAACCCAGAAAGATTGTGGAAGAAGATCGGTATGACATTTTCTATTTGCAAGTTAAGATTACAATTTCGATATAATGTGAATGGATAGAGTCCAGTAGCATGACAATGATCAATTGTTTTCGGATTACTACTATCAAAAATAGCTGAACATAATGCACATTGTGTAGCTATGGTGTATTCATGTAACTGTTCAGGTGTTAGAGGTTTCAGTGTATTATATTTTAGGGGATTTGCCTCTGATATTTATAGGTGTAAGACGTGTTCTCATTTCGATTTAGATCATCATCGTTACCTATTTTTGTTGTAAGACTTTCAAAATCAGCATAAATTACAAAAGGGGATGGTACTTGTTTTCGGTAATTGTTAAACTTTAACTTGTTATTACCAGCACATGGTATATTAATTTTGACGGTTTTGAATAGAGAAAAGTCTTGTAAATGCAATTTTAATTTCTCTTGCGTTCTGAAATAACACAGACGTCTATCACAAATGAATTTTTTATCTTTATGTGCAGAAATTTGCTGTGAACAAATTTTACCCAAATCAATTATTAAACAGTAATTACTTTGTCTACGTTTAGTTATGTATAAAAGATTGACATGGTTTATTTTCATTTGTTTAGTGTAATATAACGGACCTACAACTGTTTTACCATATTTATGTAGACCAAATACATTTACAGAAATATCTGGGTTTTGTATTTCAAATTTACTTATATCACATATTTTAAGTGGAACTTGAATACCAATTAAATTTAAATAATCATGATAATTTTGGGGATAATCTATTGTATTGATGGAGTATCGTTTAGTTAGATAAGCTAGAATACACCAAACGAAACATAATTTATCGTTATTTTTTATATTCAGAACAGTGTTACTCAACTTTAATGTTTTCGGTAATTCAATAAAACCATTTCCTTTTAATGGATTATATTTATTAATATTGATTGCTAAACCAATGACTTCTTTTAATGCCCAACCACTATCACGTTCTTGATATTCACTCATTTTTAATAAAATTTCGTTAACCATTTTTTTCATATATTTCGTGAAAAGGAGATGTTACAGTTACAATATAATTACAAGTACAAAAATATTTATAGTCTTCTTTGATTTCAGTTGTTGCTGAATTTTTTACATATAGACAGCATAAAATTAAATTTACCTTAATGGAAATAAATTGTTGACATGCCCATCCAAATTTTATCTTCCAAAATACTTAAACAGTCTGCCTTAAATAGGACAGGATCGGTATGATGTAAATTCAAAACGATGCCTGTTTGAATCCTTCCTCTGAATGCACTTTTAATCTATTATAAAACATAGAATGTACAAATGACATAAAAATTAATTAACAAAAATATTACATCTTTCCAAATGATATTCTGGGAAGTAGTGTTCGATTGTGTCCTCGATGTTGACGTTCTTTGCAAGGTAGCGCCAGTCACTATTCTTTCTTGCAGTTGTTTTAATTTCTCCTCAATTTTGCTACGATAATATTTGAAAATACCTAATTCAGATTCCAGTTTACGTCTCATTCCCAAAGTCGTGCTATTAGTAATTTCATTTTCAACAATGTTTATATTTGCAGCGTTTAAATTTAATAATTAATTAAATTCCTTAATTGTTTTACTTGATTTAAATAACTCGCGTACGAGTTCAACTAAATTATCAATAATTATATTTACTTTAATGTCGAAAAAAAGGAAAAGATAAATATACAAAAATTATAAATTTATATATACATGTACATAAAATCAGTACAATAAAATCTTACCAATCAAGTATTAATTTCTAAATTTTACAATTGGACACAGCTTTCCCTGTATCTCTTTTATTTCCGTTACAACTAGAAATAACCCATTAATATCGGTTAGTTCCTCTTGCGTTAATACCGAATAGCGCTTCGGTAAAAATTATTCAAATAACCCATCTAATTCAACAATAATACTGGCACCATATTTTGTCGTTACTCTTTTTATATTAGTAATTTTAAAACGTTTACCGATTGCTAACTCACTCAATTTCTTAGTTGGTTTAAAATCAAATTCAGAAACTGCGTTTGCTTTTTCCATTGATATTAGAACTTAGAGAGAGACGATTGCACTGCAAACTTTCTAATAGATACTGATGACCATTATCTACTTACTTAATTTTATATGTGAAAAACCACATCCTTATCTATATATTTTTTTACTTGAACATTCAATTCCGAATTATCATCTTTCACATTACAAATTAAAAATAAATATTAAAGTAATTGATCTAGCAATTTTCGAATTTTTTGTATTAATGTTGTTTTAGTAGAACACTCAAACCCAAACAGGCGGAAATTAAAATCACCAGCACTTACTACTTTATTGGAAAATTCGTTGAATTCGTAATATATATTACTTTTTATAAAATATAAATTGCCATTGATATACCTAAAGACACTATCGATTTTTTCAGGAATGCCGGGAAATTTGTTAAAAATAATTCCCCTAGTTTTTAATTTGAATTCGCAATCATTAACTTCCACGTAATAACAATTATTGTAAAAAATATAAGTTTTTCCACTGTATGTATTGAAGGCAGCGTCAATTTTGGAATCAATTGGTATACCAAATATACTACTAGTATTATATTTATGCAGCAGTTTGAAACTTGGAAACTTAACCTTATAAATAACACTATCATCATAGATCATGATAAAGTCGTTAGAGTTTTGATACATATTGTCATGGATTTTTCGTAGGACAAGAAAGGAAAATGATTGAACGATATTAAAATTTTTATGTAGTACATTTATTAAAATTATCTATTTCAATTTTTATGTTTATTTATTTCAGACGGGGATCGTTATAAATATATTTTATTTTATAAGTGATAAATGTTATTATGTTTGAAATTTTGTTCCATCCTCGTATATTTAGGTTGATTAGAGGATTGAAGTTGCCGCTTTCCCGGATATTGTATTATTATAAAAATGTGTATTGTCTGTATATATTTTTGATTTTATAGTTGGTAGGGATATCCAGGCGGATGTTAAAAATTTTTTTTTTTTTGTTAGAGATATCTTGACGTTTGAAGTGATCGGATTATTAAAGGATAAAATACTCAATTTTATTCTTTGTTTTATAAAATCGGGTTGTATTTTGTTTATGCATTTGTGTGAGGTGCATGTAAATCTTAATTCGATTTTTGCGAGAGTTTAGTGATTATAAAATGTTCTTATAAATAAGATATCTCTCACGTAGTTTTTATTAATGGTGCATAGATCTATGTAAGTTTGATAAAATATTTTATTTATATATATTTATATTGCGATTATTATCATTATTATAATTTCATGTATTTTGTAATAATTTATATATATTTGAAGGTAGTATATGGGTATTAGAGAAAATTGTCATGTTTTTTGTAAGGGGAGTTTTTTCTTAAAAATAATATTCTAGAACGTTTTGAATTCAAGGTTGGAGTTTTCTTTATTGTGGGTTGACCTTGTTGTGTTATTTTTGCGCACGACTAAAATTCAATTTTCGCGGGTTTTGAAAACTTGGTTGTTTTTGACATTTGATTGTAGGGGTTAAAGTAGAGGTCAAACTTGACAAATTTCACTAGTATTTATTAGTTTTAATTTTGTTCGAGTGTCACAAGGGGTTTTTCTCTGTGTGCGAGTCATTATTCACAAAGAGTGTTTCCCCATTGCTACTGTTAATGATGCTTTAGCACCCTATACACTCGGTAGAGGGATTTTTTTTATTTTTTTTTAATAAAAATTTCTAAATTAACTAATTAAGATCTTTCATTGACATTCATTGTTTTACTTTCAAATTAAGTTAAAAAACTTGGACCTATTCCGCAAGGAACGATTCATGAGATGGGAGTTCGTGGATTCTACTAGACTGAATAGCCGGCAATATAAGCTGTAGTGTGAATTAAAATTAATAAGCAATTTCAAAGCAAATTCCACTGCAATATGCATGTAATTTGTGGAAATATCTGGTAAATATTCGCTTATTCTCTCTGGTTAAACTTGAACTGTTTTGTGATATCCGTAATCCACACCCAATCTTTATAAAATATGTACATATGGTGATTAGATGTAATAAAAACATTAGTTCGTTGAATTGGACACAAGTTCGGAGCAATTGTCTTATTAACGCTAATATCAGAAGTTGAAGTAGTGGTAGTAGAAGCTGTAACATTTACTCTCTCTCCATAAATATATTGAATTGCCTCTATATCACGGTCAGATAAATCAACAACATTCTCACGATAAAATGAATATATAATAGATGATGGATCAGCATTATGTTTTAATCCTAAAGAATGTCCGATCTCGTGTATTAAAACTGAAAACAGACTGGTTTCATTCATCTGTATATCACCGAACCCGTAATACCAGTTTTCGCATTTATCTAAATGAATTTCAACACATCTATTTTGTATTGGTGGAAAAGCGTGTGCTAAAACATCCCCTTTCCCATCGAAATTTGAAGAACACACTCCTTTCAGACACCGCTGGTTATTTCTGTGTATACATCTTATCAGAAAATGAAATTACAATATCTGGTATTTTCACTGAGTAAATGAATGTTAAATTTATATATTTTTGCCATATATCAAACGCTTTTCGAGCAACGTTTATCGCCGACTGACTCCCCAACGAAAAATACCATAATCCATAATACATTGTTTTTATTCCTTTTAAGTTGATGAGTTAATGAGTCCTGAGGAAAATCTGTTATACCACAACGAGGTCTACTCATTAACTCTAATGTCTCATTATTCTGTGTCCCATCAATAGTTAAATTGTAAAATTCCTGAAATTTGATTAGACCATTTTCTACATCTGTGATCGATGTTTCAGATGTCTCTAAATATCCATAATGCTGTAGATAGTTGGTGACGTTAATCGATAAGACAAATTTAATTATGGTGAATAAATATATGATGCTATATTGCAACAGGTTTTAACGTTGATGAGAGAATGTGAAATGATAATGTAGTTGTTGTGTGACTGTTTAAATAGAAACAATTGTTAATTAAGAGCTCGAATTATAATGAATAAATATATGATGCTGTATTAGAACATGTTTCACTGTTGATGGGAGAATGTGAAATGACGTCGTAGTTGTTATGTGTCTGTTTAAATAGAAACAATTGTTAATTAACCCGTTTATGCCCGAATTATTTCTTTTCGCAATTTTTTCGTTGCGGTGTAAATTTTAATTGTTGGGGATATTTTATAAGCTGTCTGGTTATAAATTTTTACATTTTACATTCTACTTTTGTGATTTTAGAGTAGTTCCAATAATGGAACAATGGGCATGAATGACAGCTATATTTTAGGTACACTTATGTCAAAAGAATTAATAAAACCAAGTATCTTTTTTAATATAAAAGTATAATTTATTAAAAAAAACGTATTTTTGCATTTTATATACCTAATGGAAAATATTATAAAACTGATTCACAAACAAAAGTTATTTAGAATGGAACAATGCAAAACAGTCTTCATGACAGTTAACACCACATTTTTCACATGCTTTTGTAGTATTTTTTTGCAGACAGCGCAGCGATTTTGTTTCTGGGCTGCAATAATCCAATGGTCTAATCGATCATACCTGACCTGGTTGGGCACTCTTGAGGAAATTTCTTTATGTGTGATAGGACGACCAGCACCTTTTCCAGGCTTACCATATTTTGTCAGATAGGTCTGAACTATTGCTCGTCTAAACTTTAGAAGATCAATCTTTTTTCCGCAGCTTTTTCTGTGTAGTTGCCAAGCATTATGAACACTAGTGTCTACGCAATATGCAAAGACCGACCACCACCACTTTTTCGATTTAATTGATATTCTATAATTGTCGACATTTTGGTCTAACCGATCGACACCCCCCATAAAAACTTATTGTATTGAGATACCACAAATGGCCGAGTAACAGGAACTTTTATCTTTTCTGCAGACATCCATCTGTCTACACTACCTACAGGACCGGTAGGATCGCAGCTGCTAACAGTAAGCACGATTCTATTGTCATGCCAACTTGTAATTGTAACATTAGTTTTTTTATCAGTGCAGAAATCGTAGTAACCCCTGGGTTTTTTCTCGATAAGTTTTGAAGACATTATAGCGGGGCATTTTTCAATTCTGTTGTACTTTATAGTTCCTGTATAACCGATACCTATATCTTGTAAACGGTTAACGTTTTAACGATGAAAAAAGCGATCGCCGTATATTTTGAAGGATGTGTTTTGCGGTAGATCTTTCAAGAGAGCAACTACAACGGTCCCACCTACTCCCAATTCATTCCGCAATAATTTTGAGACTACCTTTGTTTTGTTGTTTCTTGTTGTGGAACACCCTGCTATGACAGTTTTAGTTGGTATAGAATCTTCAGCTTGTTTTACTTTCCCTTGGTAAGGCTCAAATTTCATAAGATATTCAAGAGGTTCGCACAGGCACCACATTTTATAACCATATCTTATTGGTTTTCCCTTTAGGAATTGTTTAGCCCCATGTCTCCCAAAGTATGGTACCATGCTTTCATCAATGCTTAGTTTTTCTTGAAGTTCTGAATACTTAAGAAATCTTTCATTTAGCATATTCATCAAAGGTCTCATTTTTCCGAATTTGTCATTAGTAGGTAAGTTATTATTGTCAGAGCAATGCAGATATCTTTTTATTTCCTCAAACCTATTTCTACGCATTGCATTTACGACAGACAAGTTACAGGTCTCAGTTCCAATCTCCCACCACATACGCCAACGAGGTACTGAACAATAGCCGGATAATAGAAGTATTATCCGGCTATTGTTGTTAAAAATACCTTTGTATTATATAAAACTGGTGGGGTTTACCTACTCATGTATATTTCAATTATTCTGATACATTACACATGCGGTTAAGCCGTAGTATGAGTGAAGGCACAAACAAAATGCAGTTTTCTAGAGAGTTGGCTGTGCTAACCTCTTTGGAAGGGCGTCGTTACTTCACATTAATTATGTGGACGGTATGCGAGGTACTTCGGCTGTCTGACAACAGGTAGCGCCGAATTTACTTCTGCACTCAGTCTGGATAATTACGGTGATAGGGCGAGGTGGTTCTTTTCTGTGAATGTGTCTGGAAATATTCTTTCTCCAGCAGGGGCGTACCGATGAGCTTGTAGAAAAGCGAAATACGTATCTACGTCTCTGGGGATAGGATATATTCGGACACGTTCACAGAAAATATTAATAGTGAACCTGCATTTGTGTTCCTCACACCAGATTTTTAATAATATTTTATATTAATAAAAAGATCGTCGTGTATAATCAAAGGGTAAACATTAGTGTCTTCTTTGAATTGTTCTTCACATTCCATTTCGAGCTTTATGTCTACACTAGATGAGAGAAGCGATTAATTTTGACGGGCACAATCCACGATGTAAAAAGTGGTATTGTGGAATTGGTCAAAATCTAAGAGTGGTTGGGTTTGACGACCATAGTAACTGGACTAGAAATTTGCATACATATGATACGCAACAGCATAACGTTTTAATCCCATATTTAAATTCATGTTCGAGTATGGATAGCTCTCGGAATTTAAATATAATTTTACATTTGTAATTGCAGAATGGTCGAAGTCTGAAGCGTCCTCGTGTACATTATCTTTTTCTTATATTGAAACCCGACAATAAGGTAACGAGGTTTCTCTAAATTCGTGCTTGTCTTAATTGGCCAAATATCGTTTTTCGTAGTACGTAGAGAAGGTAATTCAAAGAGTTCCCAACGCCTAGACGGAATGTATATCTTTTTATTTTACTTGAGAGCTTGCAGCAGTTTCAACCGATTCTTATCATTTACGGTTATGTGTGGAACATACCACTCAATTTTATCAATTTCTATTTTTGCTCTCTTTGTACCATCTTTCAGAGTGTTTTTATAACAATTATCATCTGTTTTGCTACGATTTAATATTAATTCTTGATTTGTATTAATTAAAATTCTTCCCCAGTCCTCGAATATACCAAAGAAAAAGTTTAATGGTAAACAAGCAATAAATTTCCCTGCTAATAAAGTCGGTTGTGCATCTTTAAATGGACACCATCCGGCCATTGCTAACATCTTAGATTCACTGCCACTACAAGAAACGTATGCTTTCATCGTCGATGTAATACCTGGTTTGATACACCTATAAACTTCAACGCTGTTAATTTCGAAGCGCATTTGTTCAAATAAAAACGCATATGCGTTATTTGTCAATCTACAAGCACCAGTTCCCGTAGCATCCTCTATGAATTTACCCTCTATGCGAATAAAACTATTGCTAGGTAATGTGTAAATATCTTGATGTTGAATGGAAATGCGAATTTCAACGTTGTGTTTAAAATTACTCGTTCTAGGGTAGTAGATATGATATTGCTCTTTTACGATGGCATCATTAAACTGCACTCCTTGAAATATATCCAACTTTTCCTCCATTTTTCACTTTCAAACCAATAGATTTTAAGAAAGCGATGTTCGTGGGTGTTAATCGTTGGTTATCAGGCGACTGAATGACTGCTTGCTCTATATATCTGTTAGTTTTATTATTTCTAAAAGCTAGACCCATCTCTCCTCAACTCCAATCTAATAACGATTTGTTCACCTCGAAAATTGACCGGTCTACCGTCTTGGTCAACCAAAGTTAATGTGATGTTGTCTATACTATCTCGTCTATTAATAGGTAAGTAAATGACGTGTTGTGGTTCGATGTTTATGCTGAATCCAGGCTCCACTTGAGGTGCAAATTCGTACAGGGTGTGTGATAGTCGTGAATCGTAATATGCAGATGTTGTAACACTACATTCAACTCTAATCGTTTGCACTTTTATAATTTGTACAGGTAAATCGGATTCATGTTTTTCGTTAGGTGCTAGTATTTTAGAACTGAAACCTAACATACGTCCAATTGAATCCTTGTGTTTGAAATTTACGTGAAATTTACTCTTAAGTAAACATCGCAAAGTGTTATTGTTTGGTTTGAGGGAGAAAGTATCATTATCATCATCTTTCACTAACAATTGTTCCTTTATATATTGCTCAATGTCACTTATTTCATATGAACCATCAGGAATTATGATAACTTTATCGTCATCATAATAGAATTTATTATTTTCCTTCGTTACGTTCGGAATGGTATTATATGTGTATAAACCAATTAAACCGAGAGTGTATCGAGAATTTAGATCTAAATCTATTGGTGGATAGTAATCGGCGGAGAGCATAGAGCTCATTCCAATTATAGTAAACGTGTACGACATTCTCAACGATTACTTCAATACTAATCCAATCTATACAGCATTGTTCAATAAGAATTGTAAACAGAGGTGACCACAATTTATATCATTGTAATTTTGATATCTATCATAGTTGTATGTAATTTTTATTTTCTTATTATTTTTTCGGAAATATTTCAATAGTTCGATTGGTGGTTTTAAATTGCCAAAGGAGTCGTAGTATTTTATTACATCACCATTTTTAACATATTCAACCCAATGCGTGCCGGGGCCGCTTTCTGAATCTAAATTAACGACTGCGCACTCAACAGGTCTAGGCGTTTTAGGTAATTTGTCACGCATATAGACATCTCGAAAATTTGGTATAGCACTGGCGAATTTAGTAATATCTCTATCTGTCAGAGCTCTGTCGGGCAATCGATTTATAAGTTTTTTGGATAGGGTTTTAAATACAGACCCAACCCCTTCTTATAGGGTTTTAGATATAGACCGGTGCCTGTCTTGTTTCCCAATGCAACGGCTTCCATAATTTTATTATGTCTTTTCGCCCCATCCATCTGCTGTTGAGCTTCCTTTGTTTTGCTAACAGCTCTAGCTATACCTGCAGCACCACCCGCTAAACTGCCCAATGCACTCAAACCGGCAAATAGCGGTATTAGAGGCAAAATTCCTCCAATTTTCGGTAATAGAATTATGCGTGGTATCCTTATTCGTTTCCGACCACCTGCCTTCTTGATAGCAATTCTAGCAGCTTTCAGCGATATACCTGCCCCCGCTTTCACTTTACCACCTTTATAACCTCTGAATACGTTTTTCACCTTTAATAAAACAGCTTTAGTAAATGGTTGTTTCCTTCGCATCACACGCCGCTTCAAGCCCATCCCTAATTTACGTTTAACTTTTATAGCGTTCGTAACCGCCCACGATGCGGCTTTTTCACCTATTGAAGTTTCCTTAGCTATTGCCCGAGACCAGGCTGCTTCTTCTAATATACGATCCGCTTTATGTCTATTTTGTAAATCTTTATATTGAGAATCTGTAATGTCGTGTTCTTTACAAGCTTTATCTAACGGATTTATTCCAGAATCACCTCGATTTATTAATTAATCTCTCTCTTAATTAATCTCTCTCTTAATCTCTCTTAATTAATCTCTCTCTTAATTTCGTTCCTGGACCGCAGAATTGGTATGCGCCAGGTATGTGTAGTTCAAATGGTAAATTGTTGATTACCGAATTTCAGCAGACCTCCACCTTCTCTGAATGTTAACATTGAACTGATTTCTTTGGTATATAGTGATTTGTATTTAACAAAAGTTTTCAGTTTCCAACGATGCGTTTTATAAAACAGAAGGAACAGTTGTTAAATTTAGATACCTGTACCGGAGACCTAAAAGACTATCATAGACATGGTGTTTTATTGCCCAACTCGGTCGCTGTATTATTTGCGGTCCTTCTAATTGTGGTAAAACAAATGTTATGCTATCACTATTGTTTAATGAAAACGGACTTCGATTTGAAAACATTTAAGTTTATTCTAAATCGTTGTATCAACCTAAATATCGATTGTTGGAAAATGTTTTGAGAAAACAACCCGATATTAAATACTATCCCTATAAAGAAAATGATGACATTATAGATCCGGTAGACGCGAGATCGAATTCTGTATTCATATTCGATGATAAAGTATCTATATGGTAAGGGTTATTAAATTATCATTTTCACTAATACTATTTACGAGATTAAATGTATACATACAAGATAGACGAATAAGAAGCCTGCAATAAAAACAAAGGATAGTTAGCATCATGTTGTTGAAGATTCCAAAAACACGCCGACGTATAAAAAAGTACTGTTCTGAAATTAAGAAAAAAAAACATAAAATAAGGTAGAAAAATCATATTATGGATATATTCAACACATCACCTACTTATCCAGTCCCGTTTGACGTATTTTTTGTATCCATACACCTTCCTGTGCGTTATAAAACCAAAATTCCATTTTACCGAGGACGCCATCCAGCTAACCGAAGCGTGGGCAGAGACGCCGTTAGAAAACTCCGTTGTACCAGCCCTGTATCCTGAATTTTGGAATAACCAAAGTAGCCTGCGATAAACAAGATAAGATCAGATCGTTCTTTTGCATGGGTCGTCATAAATTGGTTGATAGTTTGTATCTATGTCAAACCTAAACTCGCATCCCTAAACATCTAATCAGAGACAATGCAAATTTTTTAGTATTATTTAAACAAGATGATACCAATCTCCGTCATGTGTATGAAGATCACGTGGGCACCGATATGACATTTGATCAGTTTAAGATGATGTGTGGTGATTGTTGGAAAGATAAATATGGATTCCTAGTGATAAACAAGGACTGTGATATACAAAAACGTCGATATAGAAACAAGTTTGATTGTTATATATGTTTGTAAGTCTCTAAAGTTAACATTTATACCTTTGAACTCGTATGAGCAAGTGTTCCTGAGATGGAGGAACCTTCAGAGGTAGTTGAAGAAAATGTTTGCTGTTGTAATAAATTAGTCAGATGTTGTGGGTTATGTTGTCTATTAAGTGAATGCTTTTCCTCAATATTATTCCTCAGTCTCACTATAATAAAAGGTTGATTTTTAAAAGCCACTGTTCGGGTGAACTTGTTAACAGTATCGATCAGTTAGTTAAAGTGTTATCATGGCAAAAAATAGAATATTGAAGCGAAAGGAGAAAACAAAAAAAACCTTTAAACGAAAAACTTAAACAAGAAATTGTTAATATTACCGATGCTGTTAGGAAAAAGCATTTACAGTTAAAACTACAACGTTCCCGTCACGGAACCTCTAAATAAATAGCTGTTGCAAACTCAGTTAAATTGAATAACGTTAAATTGGAACAGCTTAAAAAAGAGGAGAGACCTACTTCTCCGATAACCGAGGATACAATAAAATCAATAAGACAACCAGATTTTTTGACTGATGAAAATGTCTTTATATATAATCAGGAAACTTCTAGACCAATTGACAGCTCACTCCGAGAACTGTATCAGTCGACAAGTGATACGAGACCGGAAGTAATTGAAGAATTTTTCGAAAACTTTAATCCTTTACCCAAGAGCTATATAGACGGTCTGTTTAAAGATACAAACAACGTTTTCGATACTACTTATGGTGTAATATTTGATGCTGATACTAATAAATTAAAGTTGGGGAGTAAAACTATAACATTTGATGATGATGATATATTCATTGAAAACAAACGATTCAAAGGAAGTAAGGGTCTGTACGAACTCATCTTTAAATCGAATCCAGAAAAATACCATGATGATGATTTAAAACAATACCGTAACATATTAGAGTATACCAGTGTACATCGTAGAGACAATGATAAAACAAAACAGTTACGAGGTAATGCAGGGATGAAATGGAAACGTATAATTCAACCGCTATTTACTAAAAAACAAGCATCAAAATCTTGGAGTGAGCGAGGACCAAACATGTTTGTTAAGAACACCCCGTATCAGTACGTTTATTGGGATGATGTAAATGAGCTGGTTGATCGCTTGCGACTTCTAATTGCATCGGAAGAGGCTGGTCACACGAACCATAATAATGAAATTTTATCTATAATCGAGGAACTAAGGGAGGCAGGTGTAATTAAATAGTGGTTACATAATATATTTTCCCATTACCAAAATGGCTACCGACAAGTTTGGGCTTCATAGTAATAAAATGCAAGCTACATCAACGGTCGAGAGAATCTTCAATCGTCGACCGGCCGGTCTACCTCTAACTGCCGGCGGTAATATAAATATTGGTGGTAAGCGTATTAGATTAGGGGGATTGAAGATGAAGATTGTGTAAATAAAAAATATTTAGTTAATATCGTTATGGACTTTGATAAAGAAAACAAAAAAAATTCTCTGAGCAACAGAATACACTGATTCAGCTCAGGAAGAGCATTGAGAAGCAGATTACGGAAGAGAACCTAGTTTTGTCTAATGAAACAAAAAATAGTTTGGATTCAATTTTGAGTCAATTGAAACAATATAGTACTACTTTAGATATAAACAAACTTGCTAATGAAAAAGTTGTAGAATTAGAAAAAGCCGATAGCAATTTAAGGAAATCCATAATTAAAAATCGTAGTGAATTTATTAGAAACGCGAATACTTCATATTCAGCATTTAAGAAAGATATCAGTATTTTAAGTAAAGCTGACTCTAAACACACAGATAATTATCAGGAGTTGAAGAAGCAATTAGAAACTATTAATAATAATATATCTAAAGCTATAACCGACATAAATGATAAAATTGATAACATTGCTACAATACAGACGCAAAATTTAAATGTCGTTGAGGATTATAGGAAAAAATCAGAAAACGAAATTTCACAATTAAGACAGGAATTAATAAAGAAAGTGGAGCAAGATTTGTTGCTTGATAAGAATAGCGTTCAAAACGATAGTTCACAAATGAGACCGGATTTAATTAAAAAGGTAGAGCAAGACTTGTTGCTTAATAAGAATAGTGTTCAAAACGGTAGAGGAAGCCTTGTTGCTTTATAAGGATAATTCGCAAATGAGACCGGATTTTATTTATAAAGTATCTCGAGACTTGAAACCGTTCTAATTTTTTTCCTTATATAAATAATGGCAGCTTACAATTATAGTAGTGCACAATGAGTAAACAAGACGTGGTTAACGAGATTCATCGTCCGGCAAGGAAAAACTTTCCTCGACGTCGTACTATAATTAAGGGTCTCGATGACATCTGGCAATCTGATTTGATCGAGTTTCAACCCTATTCTAAACAGAATGCCGTTTTTAAATACGTACTCATTGTTATAGACTGTTTCTCTAAATACATATGGACACAGCCTATAAAGAGTAAGACCGGTCTGGATGTTCGAAATGCTATGGAAAAAATTTTGAGTGGTCTCAGACGACCGAACAATTTGCAAACAGATGTCGGAAAAGAGTTCTACAATACGCATTTCAATAAACTGATGCAATCATATCAAATAAATCATTACTCTACGTATAGTACTAAAAAAGCAGCCATTGCTGAGCGAGTAATTAGTACGATCAAGAATAAATTATATAAACATTTCAGCATGGTAGGTAAATATAAATGGATTGACATTCTAGCTTCCATAACGGACGATTACAATAAAACACAACTTCGAACAACTGGTATGAGACCTTGTGTCGTTACATTAAAGAATGAGAATCATCTATTATCTACTGTGTACAGTAATATTAAAATAAAAGGAAAAAATAAATTTAATGTGGGTGATATCGTTCGCATCAGTAAATATAAAACCCTATTTGCGAAGTCATATTTCCCCTCGTGGAGTACGGAGCTATTTAAAATTGTTAAGGTGAAAATCTCCAACCCTACAACATATTTGCTAGAAGACATGAATGGTGAACCGATACTGGGTAGTTTTTATGAACCAGAATTACGGAGAACAAAACATAAGGATATTTATTTAGTTGAAAAAGTGCTTCGGTCTAAAGGGAAAAAAACTGTACGTTAAATTTTTAGGGTTAGATAAGTCATTTAATACGTGGTTAAATAAAGAAGATTTGATTGAATTATTATATATTTCTTTGTTTCTGTCACGTTCAACTTTAGTCGTTTGCTAGACACATGAGAAAAGTAGTTACATTCAGGGATAATATAGTGGTACACGAATGGATTGATGACACAGATCGATCTTCGGTTTGGATGCGTCATGCTGCTGACAGAAATCGTTTTCATCGACGTATTCGAAATTTCAGGGAAATTTTGAATCCAATTTTAATGAATACACATAGAGATAAAGTCTACCGGCAACGATTCGAGTCTTTTCTCATAATCGATATACAGGGATATACTATACCCGAATTTACATCGAAAGAAATGAGTATAACAGATGGTGGTGAAAAGAATCTTCATTTTTTATTTAAACCAACTGTAAGTTTTCATTTTTTGCCAAGGCCAATACGAAAGACAGTTCGGTGGTTGGAAAACAATTACTTAAATATAAAATATTCTAGTGGATATGTGGACTTGAAGTGTATTAAAACCCTATTAAATAGTGTTTGTGATTCATGTGATAAAATTTACGTGAAAGGACATCAAAAATTCGATTATCTTGAAAAATATTTAGATATAGAAATTATTAATATAGAAAACTTTGATAATGTACCTAATTTAATTAAAACTGATTCTCCATGTTTCTATCATAATAAGAGAATTGGGGAAAAATGTATGTGTACGAAACATAATGTCAATCTTATTTATACTTATTTACAATCTAAATAAAAAAGTTTTGTTTATTTATTTTTTTTTAATTTAAAACCTTAACCTACATACAATTCCAATAGATATAATACATAATAAAATATTTAGATGATGCGAAGAAGCGCAGAAAGGTCACTTTTCAATTTTTCAGGTTCGAAAGTTAATATTTCCATTACATATTCTAAAAATTCTGAAATACATATATACCCCGATATGATCAATGCATATCACACTATAAACGTGCACGCGGATTTTGTTCATGTCTATATTTTCACTACCTTCTACGAGGGTCTGCAGAAAAGTATTGCAATACTTTGGAAAATCTATTTGTTCTAATCTTTGTAACCGCTTCTGGACAAGGTCCAACACGTTCAACAGCATCGAAGCACATGACTTATCTAGAATTAATTCCACATCTCGACGCTGAATTTTTAAAAATGGAAGTAGCGTCACTTTTGATTTATTACAAGAAAACATGAAGTTTAGATGAAAAAGATCTGCTATGTTTAAATTTTCATCACATATCGCTGCACCTTTTTGCTCGTTCCGCAATGATCACAATGGTCTTGTGATCATTGCGGAACGATCATCTTCGATTCGATGTGTTCTTTAATATTCAACCTGTATTTAAAAAAATCACCCCATTCGTAATTTATAAGTTACGTTATTAAGTTATTATTGAAAGCAGATGTCAGTATTTTGAGAGCAGATGTCAGATTTGAATGTTTGAAAATGCTAATTATTACTCCATAGCTATATGAGTGTTTAGATAATTTCTTAGCCGTTTATTAAATATATCAATTGATAAATTATTGGAGTTTTTCGGCTTTTATATGAAATATTTACAAATATCAAATTAGTATATAATTGCAAAGTAAGTGGGGATGTAAACATTGCTGTCTACAAATTACAAAGCAAATCATAAGTTGTAAAAGCGACAGTCCGGCAAACTGTAGACATGGGTTCAAGTCCCAACGTAGACAATATTTTTCAATTAAAAATTTCGTATGTAGTAGCGTGGTAGTTATAGAGAATAGACGTGTAATTTTGGCTCCGCAAGAATTTATCGAATACGAGATTTTTGCGAGTGTAATAAAGTAATATTGTTAGTAAATAATTAGAAGTGATACACAAAGGTGTAAATTTGTGAAATAGTGGAAGAGATAAGTACATGATTAAAATAAATAATATATGTTAGTGTTTGCAATAACAACAGAAAAGAGATAGAGAGAGATGTGGGCGGTGACTCGCTAAAGAGGCCAGCATCCGACAATATAAACATATGGCACAATAAAAACAAGGACTAGTAAGACATAAATAAATTTGTGGCGTACGAGCGAATTTCAAATTAGTGTGAAATAAAATCAAATAAATGTGATCCGAAAATTTTAAAATAAATATTTGAAATGGTTATACAAACATGAATTAAACGTGATTTTGTCCTTACCTGCTTTTTAACTATTAATTAAATAGCAATTAGTTAAATAAATGGTTAAATATATCAATAAGGAACAGGTCCGGCTTATAAAATATTAGGAAATATTAACGAGATAACTAGCTTAGTGGTTTGGGGGCCTGGATAGACATTGTTTGCGATGGACAGTGATGGGAGTAACACGGATGAAGGAAAAAGAAAGAGAAATAAAAAAGACGTAGCCGAAATCTTCAAAAAGAGTAAAAAGCTGACCAGAACACCAGACAAAGAAGCAAGCAGTGACGAAAGTAAATTAGATAAATTAATGGAAATGATGCGAGGATTAGTTACACAAGTGCAACACATAGAGGGAAAACAAGATAAATATATGGAAGAAATGAAAGAAATCAAATTAGAAAATGAGAAGATTAGAAAAGAAAACGAAGAACTGAAAAAAGAAATTAGAAGTGCCAAAGGAAGATTAGATAAACTCGAGGGTATGAATAGAAGAAAGAACGCAGTTATGGTAGGCTTGAAAATAGATGGGAGTGATCAAGATCAATTAAAGGTAGCGGTGGAAGATATTATCAAGAAGTACATGGAAATACAAATTGAAATTAAAGCGGTGAAACAATTGGGTCCAAAAACTTGCTTAATAGAACTGAAGAATATAGATGATAAGATAAAAATAATGAAAAATAAGGGCAAATTGAGAGGGTTTATGGAACAAAATATATACATTAACGATGACATGACAAAAGAGGAAAGAGAAATACAAGAAAAGATACGAAGAAAGGCCAAAGAAGAGAGAATGAAAGGAAAGACTGTTAAGATAGGATTCCAAAAGTTAATAGTAGAGGGAGAACAATGGAGATGGAATAGGGAAAAGGGGAATTGGAATAAGGAGGAACGAGAATTGGCACGAGAAAAGAAAATCCCAAAAATAGTGTCAAAAAACTAATAGTAAAGACTAGTGAAAATAAAGATGATGACCCGGACAAGAAAAAGGATATGATAAAGGAAAATAAACAAAATAATGATCAGTATGATAATGATGATACACAAAAAATAAAAAAGATAGAGAAAAGTAAGGATAAAGAAAGTGAAACATGGAAAATTGGTACTTGGAATATAAAGAGCATAACAGGAAAAGAAAAGGAATTAGAAAAGGAGTTTGAAGAGTTAGGAGTGGATGTATTAGCAATTACGGAAACAAAGAAAAAGGCACAGGGAGTTATTAAGACGGACAATGGTCATATTATGATGTATGGTGGTGTAGGAAAAGAAAAAAGAGCAGCTGCAGGAGTGGGATGCATTATACACAAGAAATTAGAAAACCAAATTTATAGATGGAATGCCTGGTCAGAAAGAATATTACTAATAGAGATGAAGGAAAGAAACAGAACGAAAACAATAATAGTGGTGTACGGGCCAAACGAAGATGATACATCAGAAAATAAGAATAAATTTTGGGAAGAACTAACATTAGTGGTGGAAGACGCGAAAGGTATAATGTTTGTAGTAGGAGATTTCAACAGTAGAGTTGGCATAAGAGACGATGAATATAGTGAAGTATTGGGAACAAACGGGGAGACTGTTAGAAATAACAATGGAAAAAGAATGCTGGACTTCTGCATTGTACACAACTTGGTAATAACTAACACTCTTTTCCAACACAAAGATATACACAGATATACTAGAGAAGTCAAGAGTAGGGGGGAGAGGTCCATAATTGACTACATATTAGTTGACAAAAATAACAGAAGAATTGTGAGCGACACGAAAGTAAGAAGAGGGCCGGAAATAGGAAGCGATCACTTTGTGGTTATATCAAGAATAAAAGAAAAAGTTCAAAACAAGGAAAAGCAATATATATACACAGAAACAAGACCAAATAGAATCACTTAGAATATACAAATTAAGAAGTGAAGTCATTGCTGAAAAATTCCAGAAAAGGATAGCCGAAAGAGTAGAAAATATAGAAATTAATGGAACTATCGAAGAAATTTGGAATAGGTTTAAAGAAATAATAATAACTACAACGAAAGAGATATGTGGCGTAAGGAAAAATAAAAAGAAAAAACAAACAAAATGGTGGACAAATGAAATAAGACATCAAATTAAGATAAAGAAAAAAGCATGGAAAACATACTTAGCAGAACAAACAGTGGAAAAATACGATATATACAAAGAAGAAAGAAAAAAAGTGAAACATTTAGTAGTACAAGCAAAAAAGGAGACATGGAAAGAATTTGGGGAAAAGATGGAAAAAAAAAAAACAGTAAAGAGAACCAAAAACTATTTTATAGAGTCTTGAAATCAGTAAGGAATGAAGAAAGGTCACAATCTACACATTATATACAAAATAAGAAGGGAGAGATCCTAAGCGATAGAATGAAGATTATAGAAAGGTGGAAAGAATACTATCAGGAATTGTTAAGCGGAGGAGTGGAAAACGAGAATGCTAGTGAACAACAAATAATAGGAGAAGAAGAGACAGAAGAAATAATTACCATGGACGAACTGGAAGAAGCAATACAAAAACAGAAAAATGGAAAAGCGCCAGGCTGTGACAAAATAACAGCAGAAATGATAAAAAATATAGGACAAAGAGCAAGAGAATTAATGTTGAAAATATATAACAGAATATGGAGAGAAGAGGAAATACCAAACGATTGGAAGAAGTCATTGATAGTACCAATATACAAGAATAAAGGAAATAAGAAAGAATGCAATAATTACAGAGGAATATCCCTTCTAAGTACTGCAATGAAGATTCTCGAGCAAATAATAGATAAAAGACTAAGAACAAAACTCGAAAATACGTTACATGAGTCACAAAGTGGGTTTAGAACAGGAAGGAGCACACAAGACCAAATATTCTCTGTGAAACAAATAATACAAAAAGCCTCTAGAGAACAGAAGAAAGTGTTCTTAGCATTTATAGACTTGGAAAAAGCCTTCGATAAAGTACCAAGAGAAAGATTGTGGAATGTATTAAGAGAAAGAGGTGTCAATGGCAAAATAAGACGATTAATACAGAAAATATATAACCACAATACTAATGCTGTAATAGCTAACAATTTAGAATCGGAGATACTTAAAACAAACGAGGGACTGCGCCAAGGAGGAAGTCTGAGCCCAATGCTGTTCATTGTTTATATGGATGACATTATCAAACAGTGTACATGCAAAAGTAAAAAGTTCAGGGTTGGACACCTTAACTTGAATGCAGTCGAAGTTTCGGAAGGGGCATTCGCAGACGACATAGTAGTTATAGCCGACAATGAGGAAGATCTGAAACGTAACTTAACAACATGGAATATGACACTAAAAGACAGTGGAATGACGATGAGTAAGAGCAAAACTAAAGTAATGGTAGTGGGAGATGAACAGGTAGATACGAAAATCGTAATAGAAGGAACTGAAATAGAACAAGTGAGAACATTCCAGTACTTGGGAGTACGAATTTATGGAAGAGGGACCCAGGACGCTGAGATTAATCAAAGAATAGAAAAAACAACAAAGCTGTACCACAGCATGAGGAATAATTTCATTAACAAAAAAGAGATATCCCGAGAAACAAAACTAAAAGTATATAAGGCAATTTACCGACCGATATTAACATATGGCTGTGAATCCTGGATATTAAATAGAAGACAAAAGAATAAATTACAGGCAGTAGAAATGAAGTATTTAAGAAGAGTTAGAGGAGTTACAAGGATGGACAGAATAAGAAACTTGGAAATACGAAAAGATTTGAAAATGCAGTCAGTGTTAGAATACATTGAACAAAGACAGCTAGGATGGTGGGGACATTTATATAGAATGGAAAATACAAGACAAACAAGAAGGATATGGGAAGCAAGGATAATGAAAAATAAAAGAAGAGGAAGGCCAAGGACAACATGGAATGATGTCATAGCAGAAATACTGGGAAGGAAAGGCAAAACATGGACAGAAGCGAAGAACATGACAAGGAATAGAAATGAATGGAAAACGTTTATAAAAAGCTAGAAGATAAACGCCCTACACCATTGTTATGGTAATAGGGATTTTTGGATTATATATATATATAAAGTAAATATCTAATCAACTATAATTAAAATAAAATGTAGTGTTTCAAGTAATGTCATACTAGCGATTAAGATAGAGCAAAAAAGTATTAGGAGAAGTTTTTTACAAATCACTCAAGAACCCTCAATACCAAATTTCGCGGAAAAATTTTCATTTTTAAATTCTTCTACATTTTTATGCTATCAGTAGATAATAGTTTGTTATTGCAATAATAAGAGTGCCATGAAGCAAGAAAACAATTCACAATTCTTATTCAACATTAAAGAACAATCAAAACAAAAGCAACAATTTTACGAACAATATTTTAAATAGGATCTTTTTCCACTAAATCACCTTGAAGGCGGATACATTTTTCCAATAGCCTTTTGTGATTCAGTACAACCCGTCGTAATACTTCTAGAGAAATTTCTCGACAGTCTTGTCGGATTTTCTGACACAGTTCCTGTATGTTTTGAGGTCTAGATCCATACACAGCATTTTTAATAGTCCCCCAAAGAAAAAAGTCGAGTGGTGTAATGTCAGGTGATCTCGGAGGCCAATCTATTAAAGGGTTATTTCGGCCTATCCATCTTAACGGAAAGTTTTCGTCTAACCATGCTCGCACTATTCTTGCGTTATGAACTGGGGATCCATCTAGCTGGAAGTGTAAATCTCGCCTCATATTCAATGATAAATCATCAAGCACATCAATTAATACAGTATTTAAAAATTTACTACCTTATTTTTGGAGTAGTTTTCGTTTCTTCTTTTGAGTCCATTTCTTTCGGTATTTCTTAGTATTTCTCTTTATTTTCACTAACTACAGAGAATTCTCGTAGGACAACCATGGTAGGATTGATTAGAGGCCATACAGATCGGTTGCATATTCGTAATGATACCGAGATATATTTCAGTGCCTGTTCATTAAATTTAAGGCGTCCAGAAAAGTATACTGTGCAAAGACATGTTTCTTCGAAAACTCATCTAGATAACACATGTCCATCTGCACCTGACACATTTAACGATGCACTGTGTGAAGCATTCATGGCGGCCAATATTCCATTCAAAAAGCTTAACAATCTAGCCCTTAAGAGGTTTCTTACAAAATATACTGATCGTCATATACCAGATGAATCTACTTTACGTAAATACCACTTACCAAAATGTTATTTGAGAACCATTGAAAAAATACGAACCAACCTATCTGGTCATTATCTTTGGGTAAGTGCAGATGTAATGGGACGATATGCGTTAAATGTAGTTGTTGGTATTCTTCATCCGATAATTTCATACCAACCATACTTAATTGCAACTAAAATATTGCCAGTCATAAATGGTGAAACAGTTGTAGAAGTAATTTATCAATGTATTCATAAGCTTTAAAGACAAGATGCTATTATTTTTGACTGATACGGCAGCTTATATGTTAAAAGTAGGGAAGTTATTAAAACAATTTTATCCCAATATGCTACACGTTACCTGTGCTGCACAAGTACTACACAGAGCATACATCAGGGGTCATTTTCCAAATGTTGATAACTTAGTTTCATCATTTAAAAAGATATTTCTCAAAGCACCTTCACGAATGGCATTATATAGAGAAATACTTCCAAATTTGTCTTTACCGCCAGTTCCTGTATTAACTAGGTGGGGAACACGGCTAGAAGCAGCATTTTTCTATTCTCAACACTTGGATAAATTAAAAAACTTTGTTTTTCATTTTCAAGATGATGATACACAAAGCATTTCTAATTGTAAACACCTGATACAAATTGGAAACTTACAAAACCAGCTAAACTTTATTAAAGCTAATTTCTAGTGTCTTACAGATACGCTTACTTACATGTAAAATCAAGATATAAACCTAAAAGAGGCGATAAATAGCTTATAAACCGTTATCGATCGAATGAAAAGTATGCCTTCTGAATTTCCAAACAAGCTGAACCAAAAAGTTGATGCCATATTTAGCAGAAATCCAGATTTGAATATATTATATCAATTCTGCACAGAGTCAATTGAAAAATCTATACATTCGAAGTATGGTGCACTTTTTCAATATTTTTATTAACGCACCCATCACCAGTTGTAATGTGGATTTTTATTCAAAATTCGCTCTATTGTGCATCGACAGATACATATTAACTGCATATGTAGGTATGTGCCACTTATGCATGTCGCCACACGTATCAAATTGTTCGAAACTCACAGATCGCTTACAGAAACAAACCTATTGCGAATACAAGACAGACGACTATGAGATGAATCATCAATCGCTCGTGTCCGCTCTCTGCTCATCACTCATCATATTATAAAACATGAGTGCGTTATCCGTTAAACATGCTCTTACCATTTACAATTTCAGTACTTCATTTCTGAGATTACTTTGATTGTCTTCAGGAAAGACATTGGATTGTCTTCGTAATGACCTCCAAACTTCGGTGTACCTTCGGGATCTAACGATATGTACCGAATTGCTATGTAACGAATATAATTTCCTTGTGAATTTATTTCTTTCATCTCCTATTCAATTGTTTTATTTTCGTCATGAATTTTGTTTAAAATATCAATTTGTGACCTGCGTCTACCTAAATTGTCTTCCTTGCTTTCTTTCATACGTTCGGGAACATTTTTGATGTTACATTGTGTCCATTTATGTTTAAAGTACTGATCCTAAATTCTGTATACTCCTTGTGTTGATCTATCTTTTTATCTAGATTCTTTATTATTTTTCCTTTATTTCCTTAGTGTCTTTCTTGTTCGTTTCAATCTCCTCTTGTAGTTCACCCTTAACCACCTTCAGTTGATCTCTCTTCTCCATTTGAACTCTAATCTGTTTAAAATATTGATCGAACCTACAGTTTCAGCTTATTTTGACTGCATCAATTTTTGTTTCCAGTTTCTTATCCATTACATACATTTTTTATAAGAATCTTCTAACTTTTAGCATAAATTTTGGTTTAAAGTATCTATCTTTTGACTTAAAATATCCAAGCTTTGTCGAAAAACTTGCATTAATTGCTCCATTTCACTAGATGAAATTTTCGTTTTCTCTTGGTTCTGTTCAGTTTCTTTTTCAGTGACTCTCTCTTCGTCCAATACATATGATGGTATCAAATATTTATATTCTCTGTATTCACGAAAGGGAAACGATGGAGAAGGAAGATATCGTAATGCCGGAAATATCTATTTTTTTACCACTATTCTTTTCGACGTTCTTGTTTAAGCTTCTGTCCCACATTTTTGCTTTTGTGTATATAATTATTATAATAAAATTATAATACGTTTGTCTCGTTTGTTTATTTATTAACGCTTGTTATATATCCCATCATTTACTTGGAGTATATTCATAGCGTATAAATGATCCCTAATAGTTTGGTGCCAAAAATATATGCTATGTATTTATTCTAAATACGAGATGTAATATAATTTGATATACATGTTTCCATTCTGTGTTATTACACAAGCGTATACCTACCTAGACTCTTTTATATTTTTATCTTACCGTAGGGGTTAATATCAGTTCTTTCCTACTAGCCTTAAGCGTCCAAATTGTAAATAGTTCAGATAAAAGGTATATTTTTTCGTAATTATTTAAATTCGATTATTTTTAAAATAAAATATCATAACAATACGTTTAGGCTTAATTATATTACTTGTATTTCTTAATATTAACTGCTTATACAAAACACGTTGACACCGCTTTAAACGACATGGTCCGCATAATTACAGGATGCTTTCGTCCCACCCTATTGAAGCAGATATAGCCTCTCGCTCGCATCGCTCTACCTGATATAAGGCGATAGGCTGCCTTGGAGCAGGAGAGGAAGAAACAAACAGACACAAGACATGAAATCCAGAAAATGTTTCCTAGAAAGGAAAGCGGTAATGGAAAGCTTTACACCTGCATCACGACGTGTGGAAGAACAAAACACCGAATAACCTATGTAAAATTAAGAAAGAACTTGCCTCTGGATATAATCAACCTTATAGAATCTTGAGGAGGGTGTTACTTGCTGTCGCGTAAACTTTAGGAGATGGAATTTCCATGCGGAGAACCATCTGTACGATTGTAGAGAGACCCAAACAAACCTGCACCTGTTGTGTTGCGCTGGCCTTTGGGAGGGCTGCACAGTTGACGACCTGTATTCCGAAAATGATAAAGCTATAGCCATGGTCGGCTATGTAGAGCATTGACGATATTTGGACACGGAAATAAATGAACGAACAAACTGATGTAGACGCTTCTCTTTGAACTTTTCTCAGAAAAATAATCTTTTAATTATGTCACAATGATGTGAAATATATGCATAATTACAGTATTTAATGACAATTAAGTATATAAATTAAAGTATGTATTTAATATCAATAATAATCCACATCTTGCTAGCTTTCCTACACTAGGGCTTAGCGAATCCTGTTGTAGGAAATGTGAAAAACAGGAGGAAACTAGCCTTCATGTAATATGCACTTGTGACGAACTGAAGGAACTCAGACAGAGACACTTCGGAAGGGATCTATTGGATTTCACTCAAACTTCTCCTGACGAGGACACAAGAGCAACAAAGTGGAACTGAGAGATGTATTGGGGGTGGTATAAAGAGTACTATGCTAGCGTGGTTGAACGTGCTGGCGCCTACCCCAACAATTAGAAGAAGAATACGTTGTCTTGGCATTTCCCAACACGCCTGTGGAACGATTTAAGAGATTTGGGTGTTGTCATCTTGTGATAAGTTAATGACTCACCATTAATCTATCGGCCAACTAAACAAGAATATTTATTAAATGTTCTTACATAACAAAATATAGATTTTATTTCATTATTATTATTTCAATTTCTTTCAATATGGAATATCCCAAAGTATCAGATAGTAGTGTAAATTATTTGATTAGAATCAGACCAATCAGTAAATGGAATCATACTATTTTGAGTCATGGATGTTATATCAAGTTTAGTGAATATTACATGAAATTTTTACATTAATATTAGGCAGAAAGAAAATTTTGTAAAGTTTTGAACGTTGATTAACACCAGAAGTAGACATAAAGACATTAGACAAGTAGCTATTATATAAATAACGGGTGACTATAAATGATTGATTTTTTAAACTAACAATAATTTCGCAAGTTTATATTGACTTGTTTGATAACGCTAAGAAATAAGTAATTAAACTTCTAGTTTCATTGTAAATACACTAAAATATTGTTTCGCCATACAAGGACTTCATCAGGTGGATGAAATACTGAATATGCACAATACAAGTTTGAACATTTATGTAAAAATTATTGAGCAAAATGGTGGTGGAAAAATTTTACAATCTTAAATTTAGTAGAGGGGAGTTGTTTAAATCTAGTTGGTAATTTAAAGCTAATCCTAAACTATTGTATCTATCAATTTCTAAGTTTTCCAACAAGTTAAGTTTTTTACTTTTGTCTTGAATGTGTAAAATTTTAAAATCTATTTCAAATCTATGATTGATATCTATACAATGACTTGCGAAAGTTGAATCTGTTTTCTTTTCTTTATGACTTCTCTCGTGTTCTTTCATCCTAATTTTGAATGTCCTCCCCGTTTGTCCTATGTATACCTTATTACAATCTTCGCATGCTAACTTATATACAACAGAGTTTGATTCTTTGTCTATTTTATCTATGTTGTTTTTAATAATGTTCTGTATAGTCTTGTCTGTTTTAAATGATATATGTACGTTATTAAATTTTTTAATGAAAGTACCAATTTTTTCCGAAATTTTTCCTAAATAAGTGATTGAATTGTATGAATTAATTATCTTGTATTTTAATTTTGGGTAAACTAAGGAAAGGGTTTTAGATTTTTGTTGGCTATTCAGGATGTTATTGATAATATTTATAGAGTAACCATTGTTTAATGCTATTGTGTATATTCTATTTAGTTCGAGGTCGAAATTACTTTTACTCATAGGTGTATGATTTAATCTATACACCATTGATTGGTGTGCTGGTAATTTGTGTGTTATAGGATGAAAAGAATTAGCGTGTATTGTGGTGTCTGTATGTGTTGGTTTATGGTATATAGCGAACTCGTATTTATTAATTAGTTTTGTGTGATATGGTTAAATCTAGAAAATTAATGCTTTTATTTATTTCTCCTTCTATAGTAAAATTTATTTTGGGGTGAATAGTGTTGATATAATTATGTAAAGTTTTTAATTGTCTATCTGAACCGTTAAACAAATTAGTATGTCGTCAACATACCTAAAACAACAAAGATAAAATAGACAAAGAATCAAACTCTGGTGTATACAAGCTAACATGCGAAGATTGTAATAAGGTATACAAAGGACAAACGGGAAGGGCATTCAAAATTAGGTTGAAAGAACACGAGAGAAGTCATAAAGAAAAGAAAACAGATTCAACTTTTGCAAGTCATTGTATAGATATCAATCATAGATTTAATATAGATTTTAAAATTTTACACATTCAAGATAAAAGTAAAAAACTTAACTTGTTAGAAAACTTAGAAATTAATTGATACAATAGTTTAGGATTAGTTTTAAATGACCAACTAGATTTGAACAACTCCCCTCTACTAAATTTAAGATTGTAAAATTTTGCCACCACCATTTTCCTCAATAATTTTTACATAAATATTCAAACTTGTATTGTACATATTCAGTATTTCATCCACCTGATGAAGCCATTGTATGGCGAAACAATATTGTAGTGTATTTACAATAAAAGAATTTTTGAAACTAGAAGTTTAATTACTTATTTCTTAGCGTTATAAAAGTTTCAACAAGTATCTCCTTCGTCAATTAACGATTTGTTTGATCCTTCAATTTAAATTTGTTAAAAATTTGACAAAGTAGAAGTCAAAGAAGTAATCCTAACTATTTGTCATCCACATTTATTTAATATTATGTTAAAAACAAAACAAAAAAACAAAAAATACTCTTTATTGAAGTATATTATGCTGGAGATACACCAGTGCGACATTTTCATGCAACTAGCAACTCATTTTGATAATAATCTTGTACAAGTTGTTGCATTATTAGGAACTGACAGCATCGGGAATCTATTAGACCTTGTGAGGAAACGATACTGATCTATAGCACATAAGATACTGGAGTAATAGCAACTATAACAACAATAACATAATGCAAATATCAATTAACATAACAGAAAGATGATAGAAAATCCTCAACAAAATGTCAGAGTCATCAAAAATGTCAATAGAAATAGTCCTAGACAACAAAATGATGACAAAATAGATAATTCAGTCACATAAGAGGCAAGAAACACAGAATATGAATATACAAGAGACTACTCTAGAAATGAAAGTAAGAAAAAATTTCAAGGCATGAATTCAGAAGCATTAAAGAAATCGCTTTAAGACCTACATACTTCCTGCTAAAAAAAGCGTTTTTTACTTAGTAGATAGCAATAACTTCCTATTATTAATAATAAGAAGTATGTGTGATTTTAGTTGCGTCTTGAAACTCAAGTTTAACAAGGTAAAAAGAACCTTGTATGTAGTATATATATATATATATATATATATATGGTAAACCTAATCAGTAGGCGATTAAAGGTCTGTATATTACTTCAAAATATATGTATTTAAAAAACTCTACATGTTTCGGCTGTGTACGCCTTTATCAAGAGAATACAAAATATGAATGACAGGATATAAATGTCAAGTAATTAAGTTGCTATGGTTTAAATTATTCAAAGATACTTTCTAGTAATAATAATAAATCATGCCTTAGTATTCCAAAAAATAGATAACAAGGTGTGAAAATATGTGTTGTTCGCTGCTAGCAATTTGTGTCTCCTTCTGGGTATGAACTTGTGTGTTGGTTGCTGCTGGCAGCTTGCGTCTCTCTATGGGTGTGTGGTTTTGTGTGAGAGCGTAAGTGTAGGGTTTTGTATGTCTGTGCGTTCGTGCGTGTGTTTAGTGATCGGTCGCATGAATTTAGAGAGGTCGGATAACCAGCCGTTGCGTAGGGCCGCCAACCCTATTATTATTACTAGAATGTATCTTTGAATAATTTAAACCATAGCAACTTAATTACTTGACATTTATATCCTGTCATTCATATTTTGTATTCTCTTGATAAAGGCGTACACAGCCGAAACATGTAGAGTTTTTTAAATACATATATTTTGAAGTAATATACAGACCTTTAATCGCCTACTGATTAGGTTTACCATATCATACCAAGGTCACGAAGTTATTATATTTATACATATATATGTATATATATATATATAGATAATTATTTCGTGACCTTTGTATGTTATGGTAAATTCAATTATATATATATATATATATATATATATATATATATATATCAAAAAATAGATTGCATGTCGATGCGATAATTCACATCAAGCTTTGATACAAAATAATACAAATCTGTATAAAAACAAATTTGTATCTGTATATGCATGGACACACAGTACGTATTTACCAGCTTTTGCTTCAACTACCAGACGCATGCGTTTCTGTGTAACCACTTTGTCAATGATAGATTTACGAAGCAAAAGACTGTAGTACACTTGCGGTCAAGTAGTAAGTTTTGTCCTATCCGAAGACAACAGATAACCTCTTGCCATCTGACGGACAAAACCGACCACGCCGGTGCAAAGTGTTCTTCTCGAATAGCGAAGCTAGTGCTTATTGAAGGAGTATCACCTACAGTATCCAAAATATTTTCCTCCAATTGTACCAACGTACTGTTCTTCTCACACCAGCATCAGTACTTTTTTTCGCAAAACTTCCGAAAACATTAAAGAAAGTCAATAATGTTACCTTATTAACTGGAATCCCCACCAGTCTCTCTTAGACGTTGGTCAAGTCGCTGAAATGTTTTATGATTTGGAATATTGCGATTAGGATATCTTTCTTCATACAACATTCTTGCTTCCAAAGCATTGCAAGATGCAAGACCGTACATAAGATGCATATCTGCATACTCACTAAATGTGTATCCCATTATCAAATTAAATTTACCAAGATATTCAAAATTCAATAAATTAATATCGAAATAAAGGATCAACGTGTTAACAATATGAAAGATTACAAGATTTAAAATTTACACGTCAATGCAAGATATTTATTAATTCGTGGGTACCATAGTAACGTTTGTAAAAACAATGCGTTTTTTAGTACTGAAAACAGTTTTATTTCAGACTTTTGTTTCACACTTTGTTGCAGACAAAAAAAAAATAAAAAACATGGAAATAAAACATTAATTCTTTTATTTTTTTTTCTCGAAAACGGTTCGTTTTATCGACAATGAACAAGAGTACTTTTTCTTTAGCTTAATGTTCATGGTATCCAAATTTGTTTTTTTAACTCCTTATCATACAGGGTGTTAAAAATGTAAGCATTAAAATGTACAACCTAGTCCGCCCCTGGTAAACTAAACAAGCTAATTTAAATTTAAGGGCAGTATTTTAAGAGGCCCTTACTACTGTTTATCATATTAAATTTTCATTAAATTATAATAAGTAGTTTAAAAGTTATTCAAGAAAAATTTATTTCCAGTGGCGTCCTTTAGGAGGCCGTATCTCCGTAGGGAGGGCCGCTAGGAAAAAAATTATGGGAACTTGTCATCTTATTTTTTAATGTTCTATCTGAATCCGAGAGAATTTCCCACATTTTCCCGGACACATTGTATATATATATATATATATATATATATATATATATATATTGATATAATACGGGCAACAGCCCCTAAGTTGGGCCGCCAAATGATATAATACTGTGAATGCCGTAGAGAATTGCTAGTTTAGTAATAAATAATAGCAATTGTCAAATAAAATGTAATGACAGAATGGCTAGCTCAAGAAAAATACGATAGTTAAGTTATAAATGATAGTAAATGCCTGAAAACTACTTATTCTCAAAGGGTCTCGGAGCAAGTTCTCGATACACAGACAGACATCTACTAATACATGAAATAAAACAGAAAAGTAAAATTTATGTAAAGAAATATATTTAAATAATGTTATATTGATTATCACAAGATATAAATTAAATTAAAAAAAATTCAATGAGACATTTAAAAAAAAATTATGAACGTAATATAATATGATATTGTGCTAACCTTCGTTTAATAATAAGAAATGGATTGCTTATTCAGATTCTAGAAAACCTGATACCTGATATATAGATAAGTGACTTCAAGTAATGTTATATCTTTAACAAATTTATATATCACAATTTTCACAAAAATACCTGATAAATACATTAAATTTTGAAGTCCACAATTTCATTAATTTCTTTGGATGAAGTTCTCAGGAAAGTTTCCAACTAGAACATCAAGATTAGCTGTCAATTGCTTAATTCAAACTACTGGATACTATCCTAGTCGCTGCGATGCTTATGATACAATTTTGCAGAATCTCCCACCAGGTTATGTTCAGTCTAAGTTCCTGAAGAGACGTTCTTATACCAAAATAATTCAAAGGAAATATGATTTCTTCTTTAAGAGCGTTCCTTTCATAAAAATCTATTCCTCAGTAAACACATGAAAATCTATGTTCTCCTTCAGAAATTTTGTAAAAGTATAAATCAGATATTCTAAGAAATTTATACAAAGGTTTCTAAAATAATATAAAAGATAATATTATAAGAAAATCCACCCACGTAATCTCAATTACAAATCTTGTAAACGAAGTTCACATAAGTCAAACAAATAACAAAATTTACAGATATTTGCTCAAAAGAAAGATAGAACATAGTTGGTTTTAAAAATCCAAAATCCTTGTGAAGATAAGTCGAAGTAAATTTACTAATAAGCAAAACGTAATCATAAATTAAATATAACATACAATATTACATGGTATCATGATTTCAAAACCAATTATGAACCTATATCAAAATTACATAATTCTTACTATAAAGTAATACTTCACAAATCTGAACATTCAAGATATAACATTCTTGAAACCGATAACTTATTAGAAAAGAATTAATTAATTAAGAAAATTGACTCGACCTCGAGTGTGTGTAGTTATAGAGAATAGACGTGTAATTTTGGCTCCGCAAGAATTGATCGAATACGAGGTTTTGCGAGCGTAATAAAGTAATATTGTTAGTAAATAATTAGAAGTGATACACAAAAGTATAAATTTGTGAAATAGTAAAAGAAATAAATACATAATTAAAATAAATAATATATGTTAGTGTTTGCAATAACAACGGAAAAGAGATAGAGAGAGATGTGGGCGGTTACTCGCGAAAGAGGCCAGCATCCGACAATATAAACACATGGCACAATAAAAACAAGGACTAGTAAGACATAAATAAATTTGTGGCGCGCGAGCGATTTTCGAATTTGTGTGAAATAAAATCAAATAAATGTGATCCGAAAATTTTAAAATAAATATTTGAAATAGTTATACAGATATAAATCAAACATGATTTTGTCCTTACATGCTTTTTAACTATTAATTAAATAGCAATTAGTTGAATAAATAGTTAAATATATCAATAAGGAACAGGTCCGGCTTATAAAATATTAGGAAATATGAACGAGATAACTAGCTTAGTGGTTTGGGGGCCTGGATAGACATTGTTTGCGATGGACAGTGATGGAAGTACGACAGATGAAGGAAAAAGAAAGAGAAATCAAAAAGACGTAGCCGAAATTTTTAAAAAGAGTAAAAAGCTGACCAGAACACCAGACAAAGAAGCAAGCAGTGACGAAAGTAAATTAGATAAATTAATGGAAATGATGCGAGGATTAGTTACACAAGTGCAACACATAGAGGGAAAACAAGATAAATATATGGAAGAAATGAAAGAAATCAAATTAGAAAATGAGAAGATTAGAAAAGAAAACGAAGAACTGAAAAAAGAAATTAGAAGTGCCAAAGGAAGATTAGATAAACTCGAGGGTATGAATAGAAGAAAGAACGCAGTTATGGTAGGCTTGAAAATAGATGGGAGTGATCAAGATCAATTAAAGGTAGCGGTGGAAGATATTATCAAGAAGTACATGGAAATACAAATTGAAATTAAAGCGGTGAAACAACTGGGTCCAAAAACTTGCTTAATAGAACTGAAGAATATAGATGATAAGATAAAAATAATGAAAAATAAGGGCAAATTGAGAGGGTTTACGGAACAAATTATATACATTAACGATGACATGACAAAAGAGGAAAGAGAAATACAAGAAAAGATACGAAGAAAGGCCAAAGAAGAGAGAATGAAAGGAAAAACTGTTAAGATAGAATTCCAAAAGTTAATAGTAGAGGGAGAACAATGGAGATGGAATAGGGAAAAGGGGAATTGGAATAAGGAGGAACGAGAATTGGCAAGAGAAAAGAAAATCCCAAAAATAGTGTCAAAAAACTAATAGTAAAGACTAGTGAAAATAAAGATGATGACCCGGACAAGAAAAAGGATATGATAAAGGAAAATAAACAAAATAATGATCAGTATGATAATGATGATACACAAAAAATAAAAAAGATAGAGAAAAGTAAGGATAAAGAAAGTGAAACATGGAAAATTGGTACTTGGAATATAAAGAGCATAACAGGAAAAGAAAAGGACTTAGAAAAGGAGTTTGAAGAGTTAGGAGTGGATGTATTAGCAATTACGGAAACAAAGGAAAAGGCACAGGGAATTATTAAGACGGACAATGGTCATGTTATGATATATAGTGGTGTAGGAAAAGAAAAAAGAGCAGCTGCAGGAGTGGGATGCATTATACACCAGAAATTAGAAAACCAAATTTATAAATGGAATGCCTGGTCAGAAAGAATATTACTAATAGAGATGAAGGAAAGAAACAGAACGAAAACAATAATAGTGGTGTACGGGCCAAACGAAGATGATACATCAGAAAATAAGAATAAATTTTGGGAAGAACTAACATTAGTGGTGGAAGACGCGAAAGGAATAATGTTTGTAGTAGGAGATTTCAACAGTAGAGTTGGCATAAGAGACGATGAATATAGTGAAGTATTGGGAACAAACGGGGAGACTGTTAGAAATAACAATGGAAAAAGAATGCTGGACTTCTGCATTATACACAACTTGGTAATAACTAACACTCTTTTCCAACACAAAGATATACACAGATATACTAGAGAAGTCAAGAGTAGGGGGGAGAGGTCCATAATTGACTACATATTAGTTGACAAAAATAACAGAAGAATTGTGAGCGACACGAAAGTAAGAAGAGGGCCGGAAATAGGAAGCGATCACTTTGTGGTTATATCAAGAATAAAAGAAAAAGTTCAAAACAAGGAAAAGCAATATATATATATACACAGAAACAAAACCAAGTAGAAACACTTAGGATATACAAATTAAGAAGTGAAGTCATTGCTGAAAAATTCCAGAAAAGGATAGCCGAAAGAGTAGAAAATATAGAAATTAATGGAACTATCGAAGAAATTTGGAATAGGTTTAAAGAAATAATAATAACTACAACGAAAGAGATATGTGGCGTAAGGAAAAATAAAAAGAAAAAACAAACAAAATGGTGAACAAATGAAATAAGACATCAAATTAAGATAAAGAAAAAAGCATGGAACACATACTTAGCAGAACAAACAGCGGAAAAATACGATATATATAATGAAGAAAGAAAAAAAGTGAAACATTTAGTAGTACAAGCAAAAAAGGAGACATGGAAAGAATTTGGGGAAAAGATGGAAAAAAAAAAACAGTAAAGAGAACCAAAAACTATTTTATAGAGTCTTGAAATCAGTAAGGAATGAAGAAAGGTCACAATCTACACATTATATACAAAATAAGAAGGGAGAGATCCTAAGCGATAGAATGAAGATTATAGAAAGGTGGAAAGAATACTTTCAGGAATTGTTAAGCGAAGGAGTGGAAAACGAGAATGCTAGTGAACAACAAATAATAGGAGAAGAAGAGACAGAAGAAACAATTACCATGGACGAACTGGAAGAAGCAATACAAAAACAGAAAAATGGAAAAGCGCCAGGCTGTGACAAAATAACAGCAGAAATGATAAAATATATAGGACAAAGAGGAAGAGAATTAATGTTGAAAATATATAACAGAATATGGAGAGAAGAGGAAATACCAAACGATTGGAAGAAGTCATTGATAGTACCAATATACAAGAATAAAGGAAATAAGAAAGAATGCAATAATTACAGAGGAATATCCCTTCTAAGTACTACAATGAAGATTCTCGAGCAAATAATAGATAGAAGACTAAGAACAAAACTTGAAAATACGTTAATGAGTCACAAAGTGGGTTTAGAACAGGAAGGAGCACACAAGACCAAATATTCTCTGTGAAACAAATAATACAAAAAGCCTCTAGAGAACAGAAGAAAGTGTTCTTAGCATTTATAGACTTGGAAAAAGCATTCGATAAAGTACCAAGAGAAAGATTGTGGAATATATTAAGAGAAAGAGGTGTCAATGGCAAAATAAGACGATTAATACAGAAAATATATAACCACCATACTAATGCTGTAATAGCTAACAATTTAGAATCGGAGATACTTAAAACAAACGAGGGACTGCGCCAAGGAGGAAGTCTGAGCCCAATGCTGTTCATTGTTTATATGGATGACATTATCAAACAGTGTACATGCAAAAGTAAAAAGTTCAGGGTTGGACACCTTAACTTGAATGCAGTCGAAGTTTCGGAAGGGGCATTCGCAGACGACATAGTAGTTATAGCCGACAATGAGGAAGATCTGAAACGTAACTTAACAACATGGAATATGACACTAAAAGACAGTGGAATGACGATGAGTAAGAGCAAAACTAAAGTAATGGTAGTGGGAGATGAACAGGTAGATACGAAAATCGTAATAGAAGGAACTGAAATAGAACAAGTGAGAACATTCCAGTGCTTGGGAGTACGAATTGATGGAAAAGGGACCCAGGACGCTGAGATTAATCAAAGAATAGAAAAAACAACAAAGCTGTACCACAGCATGAGGAATAATTTCATTAACAAAAAAGAGATATCCCGAGAAACAAAACTAAAAGTATATAAGGCAATTTACCGACCGATATTAACATATGGCTGTGAATCCTGGATATTAAATAGAAGACAAAAGAATAAATTACAGGCAGTAGAAATGAAGTATTTAAGAAGAGTTAGAGGAGTTACAAGGATTGACAGAATAAGAAACTTGGAAATACGAAAAGATTTGAAAATGCAGTCAGTGCTAGAATACATTGAACAAAGACAGCTAGGATGGTGGAGACATTTATATAGAATGGAAAATACAAGACAAACAAGAAGGATATGGGAAGCAAGGATAATGAAAAATAAAAGAAGAGGAAGGCCAAGGACAACATGGAATGATGTCATAGCAGAAATACTGGGAAGGAAAGGCAAAACATGGACAGAAGCGAAGAACATGACAAGGAATAGAAATGAATGGAAAACGTTTATAAAAAGCTAGAAGAAGATAAACGCCCTACACCATTGTTATGGTAAATAGGGATTTTTTTGGATTATATATATATATATATAAGAAAATTGACTCACAACAATATATATATATATATATATATATATATATATATATATATATTTAGTGTTTATAATAATTTTATTTTTCTTATTTATTTTATTGGCCGTGTCTTAATATTAAAAATAATAGACTTTTTATTGGTTTAGCGACCTTTTATTGAATTATGATGTTTTATTCTACGACGTTTCGACTTTTATTATTTTTCAGTCTTTTTCAAGTATCTAGAAACAAGAATTAATACAATGAGAACATGAGAATTGTGTTTGCTTTTGTGAGATTGAATTAACAATTAAAATTAAAATTAGATTAAAGACTGAATTACCAATTAGATTAGCAATTAAAGTTAAAATTTAAAATTAGATTAATAATGAGTAAGGACAATTAAAGTGATTACATCTGTATAAATGAATAGAAAAATTTGAATTAAACTACAATACAGTAAGGTAAATAGAAACAAGAATTACTACACTGAAAACGTGAGAGTTGTGTTTGCTTTTGTGAGACTGAATTAACAATTACATTGACAATTAGAATTAAAATTAGATTAAAGACTGAATTACCGATTAAATTAACAATTAAAGTTGAAATTTAAAATTAGGTTAATAATGAGTAAGGATAAATTACAGTGGTTAAATCTGTATAAATGAATGAGATGTTAAACTTTTGATGTTAAACTACATTACATGAACAATGAATGACAAAACTCACCGTTTCTTTTGGTTTTCAAAATCACGCATTCTGTGTAACATGTGTATCGGGTACCCGAGACCTTTTTTTGTAACGAACCGATCGCACTGGTTGGAATATTGTAAGTGTTTGTGGCTTTGTTAAGAGAGGTTAATTTTTGTTCTGTTTTTGGAATTTAGCAAATTGATCAGGACCGTGTTTAGGGGTATGTAGTAAAAAGTATTTACAAATGGGAACTGATAAAAAGTTTTTTTTGTTTTTTTGGTTTGAGTTTGTGTGGGGGGGGGGGGGTTGATTTTATCTATTGTTTAATCAGTGGGTAATAGAGTTTAGACAGTCCATCAATTTCGTTCCTGTCGTTTATTGTTCTGCTGTTTTTGAAAATGTGGATCATTTCTAAGACCTCCCTAGCAAAAGTTTAACATCTCATTCATTTATACAGATTTAACCACTGTAATTTATCCTCACTCATTATTAACCTAATTTTAAATTTCAACTTTAATTGTTAATTTAATCGGTAATTCAGTCTTTAATCTAATTTTAATTCTAATTGTCAATGTAATTGTTAATTCAGTCTCACAAAAGCAAACACAACTCTCACGTTTTCAGTGTAGTAATTCTTGTTTCTATTTACCTTACTCTATTGTAGTTTAATTCAAATTTTTCTATTCATTTATACAGATGTAATCACTTTAATTGTCCTTACTCATTATTAATCTAATTTTAAATTTTAACTTTAATTGTTAATCTAATTGGTAATTCAGTCTTTAATCTAATTTTAATTTTAATTGTTAATTTAATTGTTAATTCAATCTCACAAAAGCAAACACAATTCTCATGTTCTCATTGTATTAATTCTTGTTTCTAGATACTTGAAAAAGACTGAAAAATAATAAAAGTCGAAACGTCGTAGAATAAAACATCATAATTCAATAAAAGGTCGCTAAACCAATAAAAAGTCTATTATTTTTAATATATATATATATATATATATATATATATATATATATATACAGTGTATTTTACTTTTCATGGGGACACCTAAATAACATTTTTATTTTGAAAGCAATCAGTATAAAATTTTTATCAGTTGTGTAGGCCCCGACAACGCGCCTTTTTGTGTGAATAGAGTTTTTATAAAGTCAATATCTAGCCAACTATAATTAAAATAAAAAGTAGTGTTTCAAGTAATGTCATACTAGCGATTAAGATGGAGCAAAAAAGTTTTTACAAATCACTCAAGAACCCTTAATACCAAATTTCGCGGAAAAATTTTCATTTTTAAATTCTCGTACATTTTTATGCTATAAGTATATAATGGTTCGATATTGCAATAATAAGAGTGCCATGAAGAAAGAAGATAATTTGACAGTTCAAATGTCAAATGTCAGTTCACTAAACAGTTTATTTCAGTTTAAACTATTGAACTTTGCTAAGCAATGGCCGATAGACATTTAAGTATTGCTCAAAAAGTAGAAATTATGCGAATTGTTGGTGATAATGTACGTTCTACCCAAGAGGCTGCAAGAGAGACATCCTGAACGTCCACCCATCTGTCATCGAACTGTTGCATACTTGAATAATATTTTCAACACTACTGGAGATGTTGCTAAACTACGTCAACATAAATTGAACAATATGCAGTAATATTAGCAGCGCATAGTAATAATCCTCACGCGAGTTACAAGATATGGCTAGACATTTAAATATCTCTTACTCCAAAATTTGGAGATGTCTCCGTCGTCACAAATTGAAACCGTATAAGCCAAAATATTTACAGGCCCTTGAAGAAGGAGATCTCAATAGAAGAATGGAGTATTGTCTATGGGCTTAAGGCAATTAAAAAAAATAATGTTTAGTGATGAAGCTGCCTTCACTACAAATGGTATTGTTTCATCCCAGAATTGTAGATACTAGATACAGAAACTCCAAAATGGGTTATCAATTGTAAAAGACAATATTCGCAGAAAGTTAATGTGTGGTGCGAAATTTTAAATACACAAATCATTTCTTTTTTGATCCGCTAAATACAGAAAGGTTTTTAAATACTGTATTAATTCATGTGCTTGATGATTTATCATTGGATATGAGGCGAGATTTACACTTCCAGCTAGATGGATCCCCAGTTCATAACGCATGAATAGTGCGAGCATGGTTAGACGAAAATTTTCCGTTAAAATGGATAGGCCGTAATAACCCTTTAATAGAGTGGCCTCCGAGATCACCTGACATTACACCACTCGACTTTTTTCTTTGGGGGACTATTAAAAATGCTGTGTATGGATCTAGACCTCAAAACATACAGGAACTGTGTCAGAAAATCCGACGAGACTGTCGAGAAATTTCTCTAGAAGTATTACGACGGGTTGTACTGAATCACAAAAGGCGATTGGAAAAATGTATCCGCCTTCAAGGTGATTTAGTGGAAAAAGATCCTATTTAAAATATTGTTCGTAAAATTGTTGCTTTTGTTTTGATTGTTCTTTAATGTTGAATAAGAATTGTGAATTGTTTTCTTGCTTCATGGCACTCTTATTATTGCAATAACAAACTATTATCTACTGATAGCATAAAAATGTAGAAGAATTTAAAAATGAAAATTTTTCCGCGAAATTTGGTATTAAGGGTTCTTGAGTGATTTGTAAAAAACTTCTCCTAATACTTTTTTGCTCTATCTTAATCGCTAGTATGACATTACTTGAAACACTACATTTTATTTTAATTATAGTTGATTAGATATTTACTTTATAAAAACTCTATTCATACAAAAAGGTGCATTGTCGGGGCCTACGCAACTGATAAAAACTTTATATTGATTGCTTTCAAAATAAAACAGTTATTTATGTGTCCCCATGAAAAGTGAAACACACTGTATATATCAATTGATAAATTATTGGAGTTTTTCCGCTTTTATATAAAATATTTACTAATATCAAATTAGTATGTAATTGCAAAGTAAGTGGGGATGTAAACATTGCTGTCTACAAATTGCAAAGCAAATAATACGAAATTTTTAATTGATATTATATATCTACGTTGTCTTCCTTGGGGCTTGAACCCAAGTCTACAGTTTGCCGGACTGTCGCTTTTACCACTTAAGCCTCGATAGACCTTGGTTCAAGCTATTTAGAAATGCATTATAAAGTAACAGTGTTAATGAATTAGATGTCAGTTATTAAATGTAGATGTCAAGTTGAAAGCAGAGGTCAGTTTTGAAAGCTGATGTCAGTTTTGATAGCAGATGTCAGTTATTGAAAGCAAATGTCAGTTATTGAAAGCAGATGTCTGTTTTGAAAGCAAATGTCTGTTATGAAAGCAAACGTCAGATTAGAAAGCAGATGCCTATTTTGAAAGTAGATGTCAGTTATTGAAAGCAGATGTCAGTATTTTGAGAGCTGGCGTCATTTGAATTTGAATGTTTGAAAATGCTAATTATTACTCCATAGCTATATGAGTGTTTAGATAATTTCTTAGCCGTTTATTAAATATATCAATTGATAAATTATTGGAGTTTTTCGGCTTTTATATGAAATATTTACAAATATCAAATTAGCTTGTAATTGCAAAGTAAGTGGGGATGTAAACATTGCTTTCCAGAAATTACAAAACAAATCAAACGAAATTTTTAATTGAAAAATATTGTCTACGTTGGGATTTGAACCCATGTCTACAGTATGCCGGACTGTCGCTTTTACAACTTATGATTTGCTTTGTAATTTGTAGACAGCAATGTTTACATCACCACTTACTCTGCAATTACATACTAATTTGATATTTGTAAATATTTAAAATAAAATCCGAAAAACTCCAATAATTTATCAACTGATGTACTTAATAAACGGATAAGAAATTATCTAAACACTCATATAGCTATGGAGTAATAATTAGGAATTTCAAACCTTCAAAACTGACATTTGCTCTCAAAATACTGACATCTGCTTTCAATAACTGGCATCTGCTTTCAAAACAGGCATCTGCTTTCAAATCTGACGTTTGCTATCATAACAAACATCTGCTTTCAAAACAGAAATCTGCTTTGAATAAGTGACATTTGCTTTCAATAACTGACATCTGCTATCAAAACTGACATCAGGTTTCAAAACTGACTTCTGCTTTCAACTTGACATCTGCATTCAATAACTGACATCTGATTCATTAACACTGTTACTTTATAATGCATATCTAAATAGATTGAACCAAGGTCTATCGTGGCTTAAGTGGTAAAAGCGACAGTCCGGCAAACTGTAGACTTGGGTTCAAGTCCCAACGTAGACAATATTTTTCAATTAAAAATTTCGTATGATTTGCTTTGTAATTTGTAGACAGCAATGTTTACATCCCCACTTACTTTGCAATTACATACTAATTTGATATTTGTAAATATTTCATATAAAAGCCGAAAAGCTCCAATAATTTATCAATTGATATATTTAATAAACGGCTAAGAAATTATCTAAACACTTATATATATATATATATATATCAGATAAAGAATAAGTATTTCTTGGGAATGTCGGCCAGGTAATTAAAACAATAATTAATTTTGTTTACGTTTCGGTCCTATATATAGAGCCTTTTCCACAACTCAAATATTTATTTAAATTTTAGAAAGGTGAAAGTAGAATTATATTAAATGTACTTACATTATATTGTATTGTTTTATTACATTTCAACTATGACTAACTGTGTTAAACATATTGTCTAGTTTTCATTTCAAAATAAAACTAAAGCTCTTGGTGACCGTGTTTGGTCTGTTTATTATCGTTTTTTGACGGTGGTATGTAGGTAGTGTCCCACATGCGGAGGGTTAGTTTAATATGTTCTCGGACAGTGTTTTTTTTAAATTCATTTTTGTGTGTTTATATTATGAGTATACAGGAGGTGTTATATATATATATATATATATATATATATATATATATATATATACAGGGTGTCCAGAAACTCTCCTGACAAACGAAGACCGGAGATTCCTCTGATAATTTTAAGACAATTAAACCCAAATTCACCTAGTCCGAAAATGCTTCCTAAGGGAGCTAGAGTTCTTTGAAGAGTTCTTTGAAGCGCCTTGTATTTATTTTTTTTTTTAATTCCTCCAGAACGCTTCTATTTAGAAAAACAAAAACTGGTATGCTTATTTATCCTCCAGAGATGAATCGATTCCATCAATTGCGAATTTCTAGTACCGGTCATAGGCGTCCGTTTTGGGTAGGTCAACGGTTATTTTAAGGCATAACTTTTTTGTCTTTAACTTTTAAGCATTTGTGACACTAGATTATTAAATTTTCAGGTATTCCAGTACTAAAAGGTACTCTTACTTTAAGTCGGTAGGATACACCGGTTTCTAGAAAAATCGATTTGTAAATTTTTCGTTTTTTCTTCATTAAAGTTCAATTTATTATGTACCTACTTATTTTTAGCGACGAAGTTGGCTTCGACTATCAAGGCATGGATGAAAATTAATTTAATAAATTAAAAACAAATTATTTATTACAATGGAACAAAACTAACAAAAAAAGAACAAGTATCAAAGGTAGATTGTTACAAAAGTTGCTCGATGTGATGACCATTAGTCTCTATGCATAAGTTTACCCTTTTGCTTAGAGAACGCCGAATTCTTGCAAAAATTCCAAAGTTATTTCTAAATTCGTTGCAAGCATCTTGTATCCTTAGCCAGAGTTGTGCGCGATTTTGTATCGGAACGGAATAAACAAATGCTTTTATGTATCTCCAAACACAATAACCGCAAGGATTCAAATCCGGCGACCTTGCTGGCCAAGCAACTGGACAGCCTCTTCCAATCCAATGGTCTTCGTAGTTATTATCTAGAAAGTCTCGTACATTCCTGCTAAAGTGGGCCGGACAGCCGTCCTGTAGAAACCATAAGTTTTGCCGAATATTTAAACGCACCTCCTCTAACAAATCAAGTAAAATATTTTGCAGGAAATGTAAGTAATCAGCACCATTTAAACGAGCAGGTAATTCCACAGGTCCAAGTAGATAATCGTCAACTACTCCTATCCAGACGTTTATGCTAAACCTATGCTGATGCTTAAATTCTTGAACAACGTGGGGATTGTCACCAACGTACGAATAATAATGTGCATTATGTACATTAAAAATTCCATTTTTTGAGAATGTAGCTTCGTCACCAAACAAAATGTTCCTGAAGAAATCTTCATCTTGATTTTTCTGATTTTGTAACCATCTAGCGAATTCTACGCGAGCAAGAAAATCTCCTTCTAGCAGTGCTTGCACCTTTGTAAAATGAAAAGGATATAAATTTTCTTTGTGTAAGATATTTCCTACGGAAGATTTTGAAATTGTGGGGTACATGGCAGATAGTCTTCGAACGCTAATTTCTGGATATTCCTCAACTTCCATTAAAATAACATCTTCATGTTCTGCTGTTACATCATTATGTCTCCCTGTTTCATTATTTTTTGGGACCACTGAACCTGTTTCTCTTAATCGTTGATGAAGAGCTGTAAATGTTGAGTGAGTGGGATGCTGACGATTGGGAAACTTTTCAGCGTATCTACGTTGCGCCGCTCGAGCGTTACACCTCATTACGCCATAAACTAAATGCATATCGGCGTATTCCTCATTAGTAAAAACCATTTTTTTTTAAATTGAAATCGTTGTGTTTGAATAACACAAAGTAAAAAATGAAAAGATAAACTTCGCGAACTGACAACAATTTGACAATGAAAAACGTAGGTTTTACTTCTGTTGGCAGTTCAGAGCTAACTATTGCACAAAATAAAAAATTGAACTTTAATGAAGAAAAAACGAAAAATTTACAAATCGATTTTTCTAGAAAACGGTGTATCCTACCTACTTAAGGTAAGAGTACCTTTTAGTACTGGAATACCTGAAAATTTAATAATCTAGTGTCACAAATGCTTAAAAGTTAAAGACAAAAAAGTTATGCCTTAAAATAACCGTTGACCTACCCAAAACGGACGCCTATGACCGGTACTAGAAATTCGCAATTGATGGAATCGATTCATCTCTGGAGGATAAATAAGCATACCAGTTTTTGTTTTTCTAAATAGAAGCGTTCTGGAGGAATTTAAAAAAAAATAAATACAAGGCGCTTCAAAGAACTCTTCAAAGAACTCTAGCTCCCTTAGGAAGCATTTTCGGACTAGGTGAATTTGGGTTTAATTGTCTTAAAATTATCAGAGGAAACTCCGGTCTTCGTTTGTCAGGAGAGTTTCTGGACACCCTGTATATATATACAGATATGCGGGGGTTAGTTTAATCTGTTCTCGGACTTGTGTAAGTTCTTTTTTTTATATTCATTTTTGTGTGCATATTGTGTTTATATAATGGGCATATATATGGTCGGGAGGTTGTTTATATCTGTTCTGTTATTAGTGGACTTTTTGTTTTTTTTTGTATATAGATGCTTTCTAATATATTTCTTGCCTTGTTATTTTTTTCTGATGTAATTATTGAAGTTTTATCGAAATTGAAAGTGTGTTTTGTTTGTGTTATGTTTTTTAGGGCTGTACTATTGCTTGAAAATTTGTGTTGCGTTGTTTGGGCGATGTATACGCCTTTGCAGTCGTTACATGGAATTTCATAAATAACGTGTGTTTCTTTAATGGTGGTATTTTGTCTTTTAATTTAGAGTGTAAGTTTTTGAGATTATTGAAGTTTTTATGGGCAACTTTTATGTTATATGGTATTAAGATTTTGTTTATTTTTTCTGACAGGTTGTGAATTGTGTAACAAGGCCGACTGGACGAGCTTCTTTATTTTTGTTTGATATTGTTACGTGGATAAAATAAAACTTCACTTCTATGTAGAACTTAAAGTATTTAATTACACATAACACAATAAAGGGTACAAAAATGCGGTTTGAATCTCACAATACTCGGAAGAGATCCGAATACTTCGACAACTAGCACGAGATTGTTTTTACATCTACAAAAGGTGCGTATATCTGTACATCTGTAAGAACCTTTCATTTAAGGCGACAGTTATTTAGTTTTTGGGAACAATGAATATTTTACGAGACACTTGGCCTCGACAGAGGGTTTCTGTCCCAACCGGCCCTTTGTATCAAATCGGAGAAATTATGTTTAACCGACGAACGAAATAAAAATAAAAACAAATATATACAAAATGTTAAATTCAGAGATATATGTGGAATGTTATATTAAATTTTAAATCTAAGAATTGTATAATAATAATGTACGAAATATAAATAATAGTTCTATTCTGAACAGGTTGTTTATATAAGGTACTGGGACATATTTATAAATAGTTTGGGGTTTTTTTTCATTGGTTTTCATGGTATTTGTTCTATTTGTGTTGTAGTGCTGCCAAACAACGCAATATTTACAAGAACGCTTAAATGGACACAAATTTTCAAGCTATAGTACAGCCCTAAAAAAACATATAACACAAGCAAAACACTTTCAATTTCGAAAAAAATAACAAGGCAAGAAATATATTAGAAAGCATCTATATACAAAAAAACAAAAATTTCATTAATGACAGAACAGATATAAACACAATATGAACACACAAAAATGAATATAAAAAAAGAAATTACACATGTCCGAGAACAGATTAAACTACCCCCCCCCCGCATATCTGTATATTATATAAACACCTCCTGTATACTCATAATAAAAACACACAAAAATGAATTTAAAAAAAACACATGTCCGAGAACATATTAAACTAACCCCCCCGCATGTGGGACACTACCTACATACCACCCCTTAAAAAACGATAATAACCAGACCAAACACGAGTAGAAGGGATTTGCCGGTTCTGGACCCTCCTCCTCCTCTGACCTTGAACTTGACTTTATGACGTCACAACCCAACGACCTTGACCTTGAACTTGACCTTATGACGTCACAACCCAACGATCTTGACCTTGAACTTGACCTTATGACGTCACAACCCAACGACCTTGACCTTGAACTTGACCTTATGACGTCACTTCAAGGTCATAGACCTTAACCTTCAAGGTCATTGACCTTCAATCAACTCAATGACGTCACAACCCAACCCAATGACGTCATACTTACATAACAATGACGTCACAACCCAACACAATGACGTAATACTTACGTAACAACCTCCTCCACACTGATATACGAGGTTCAGTCAAAAACAATGACATCATAACAGACATTACACAAGTAGCAGGTAGCAGGTAGCAGGTAGCAGGTAGCAGGTAGCAGGTAGCAGGTAGCAGGTAGCAGGTAGCAGGTAGCAGGTAGCAGGTAGCAGGTAGCAGGTAGCAGGTAGCAGGTGGCAGGTAGCAGGTAGCAGGTAGCAGGTAGCAGGTAGCAGCTAGCAGGTAGCAGGTAGCAGCTAGCAGCTAGCAGCTAGCAGGTAGCAGCTAGCAGGTAGCAGGTAGCAGGTAGCAGGTAGCAGGTAGGAGGTAGCAGGTAGCACAATTAATAATATTTCACAATATTATAATTGCCGTTAAATTGATAATCGCGAAACAAGATTTTACATGAATTTTTAGCAACTCAGTTAATTATATATCTGAAACGCCACAAGGATATATAACAACCTCCTCCTCCTCCTCCTCATACCAGTACCAGTATCAGTAAAAAAAAGCAAAAAAAGAAAAAAAATACTTAGAAGATGGGCAAGAGGGGCCCTCTGAAACATAACCACACACACCCCCTAGTGGGGGCCACCGAAACATAACCTCACAATTTAATAAAACACGAGCAGAGAGAAACACAAGTACACTCGACGAAAGCTAGATGAACACTGAAGGAAGTTATATCCGGCGCGCTATATAATTAAGATAACAATTAAAATGGGCAATATATTTTTTCTAGAACCAGCTTTAGGAAATCATTACGTCATATTTTTAAACATGATAGGACACGATTTCTCTCGGTGAAACCTGTCTAGACACTTTAAATATTTTTTTTTATTGAGGGGAAATTAAGTTTTAAACATATATTATTCAAAACTATATATATATATAAATTATAATATGTTATTGAAAACAAAATGGCGGATGAGGGTAAGTTTGAAAAAGCAAAAAAAAAAAATCCGGAGTGTTATAAGTATATTATTACGTCATATTTTTGTATATTATTACGTCATATTTTTTTTTAAAACATGATAGAACACGATATGAATTCAAAAGGAGAAGAAGGAATAGTTGAAGTCCGGCGTTCTGTTGCTATGCATAAATGATTAATATGTTTTTTTTTTAATTGCTGACTAGTGTAATATGATACCTAATGTTATTTTGCAGTTATTTTGCATTTAACAATTTAACGGTTAAATTATAATATTGCGAAATATTTCGCGCCCACATCCGCCACCTACTCACCATGGATGAAGTTACATCCGACGTGCTATAAGTATATTATTACGTCATATTTTTTAAAAAACATTATAGAACACGATATGGATTATAAAAGGAGAAGAAGGAATAGTTGAAGTTCCATTATATGCTACCTTCAATTATTTATAGCTGTTAAGCCCATCGAAATTCAAAGGCACTACTCACGAGGCTCGATATAGGCAGCTAGGAACACGGACAAGTCTACCGTCAAGTAATTTATAGTCATAAAGACCCCTTGAAATTCAAAGGCGCTACACAGAGGCTCAAGGTAGACGGCTCTTCTTGTTAGGAAGATTTCATATGGAGTTAGCTCTTAAAAGCAGTAAAGCTTCCTCAACGTCAGTAGGTTTCTGCCGAAACATTAGGGTGTCGAATGTCTCTTTGGACCGAGCACCACAGCTAATAGACTGCCTAACGTATTTGGGTAAACTCCTGAAATGACCTGTCTCTTCAACTGATAAGTAGGAAGATATAAATTCACATGTTAACGTAAATAAATATGTAAAAAGAAAAAGTGTATGAATAAATTATGTTAACGTAAAGTATTAATGCTAAATATAACCCCGAAAGGGTTGAGGTGTCTGCAAGGAGATACTAACTATGAAGCACCCTCCGAAACATAACCGCACACGCCCCCTAGTGAGGCCACCGAAACATAACCTCACAATTTAATAGAAACATGCGTGCACTTAACAAAAAAAACATAGCCACACAGTAAGTTTGAAAAGCAAAAAAGAAGAAAAACTTACAAGATGGAGGCCCCTTGGAGGCCGTCAGAAGCAAAAACCACACACACCCCTCGAGCCCCCTTGCGGGGCCCTCTGAAACATAACTACACACACCCCCTAGTGGGGGCCACCGAAACATAACCTCACAATAAAACACAACCGCACTCGTTGAAAGCTAGATGAACACTGAAGGAAGTTACATCCGGCGCGCCATATAATTAAGATAACAATTAAAATGCGCAATACATTATTTTCTAAAACCAGCTTTAGGAAATTATTACGTCATATTTTTTTAAAACATGATAGGACACGATTTTTCTCGGTGAAACCTGTTTAGGCACTTTGAATATTTCACTATTAAGAGAGCAATAAATGAAAGAGGAAAATATGTTTAAATATTTATTATATGAACTATATACAAGGTAAATCACAATAATATAAAATATGATAAATATAAATTACAATATACTGTTATACATGTTGTTATATAAAAATTCACATAAAATTTTAACATTTTTTACCGTACAAGAACAGTTTGCTTCTTCATGATGTTACGCTTGGCATTGAAATATTTTTATGTACTTTTAAATAATATTTCTTCTTTGAATATCTCTATATTAAACTTAAGACATTTCTTCTGTATATTCGTTTCCAAAGAGAAAGTATTTTCTTTTGTTATATATCTTGAACTGACCGCCGACGACCCTTATTACCTGGACCGTCAACCGATACCGAAATGTTGAATTTAGAATATTGAATTCGTCTAGAACATTCCAATTTTTAAATTGTTTTAATTTAAGATTATTTACATCTTCTTTTATATGTCTTGTTTGATATCGTTAGAGAGCTTATGTCACAAAGGTTAATTTAAGAATATTTATGACATTGACAGATGACATCTTCAGGTCGCGTTTTTAATTAACTATTATTTGAGATATCGACCCCCCTCTTTGATACCTCAAAAACCAACCGTTTCTAGACATTTTCTATCGACGAAAACTAATAGTTCCTTCTTCCCTTGCGAACCTTTCGTGAGAAAACACACATCGCTCATCGTGCTGTTCAAGCACACAATGGAACTCACCACGCTGTCCAGCCTCTTTCGCTTCTAAGGTAATTCTGTATATATATATATATGTATATATATTATTCTTTTAAGCGAATCCGTATTAATCTAATTAATTTCTTATTCCTCCGGTAAAACATCGCTCTGCATATACTTGACCAAGGTATATCTTCGAAGACAACGTGACTATCATCGCCACATAAAGGTAACTGTATTGTTCTATACAGAGATTCTTTTATATACATATTAATTAACCCTTAATTTACTACCCCATTTAACGTTCGTTTCAGAGTATTTTTTGTGTTAATTTTAATCTACTTATCCACCACTCCACGTGTACATATTACTTTGTTTTAATTGCTTTTAAATATACGAGTTTCAATTTCTTATTATGTAAATATAAATACAAAATTTAAGGACGCCGCTGTGTTTTATTTTATGTATTAAGTTGTTGTATATTTATTTTAATTAACCAATACCGCGCACGTCCTGGACCTTTGAAGGAACTTCACCGAGTTTCAATTTCTTATTATGTAAATATAAATACAAAATTTAAGGACGCCGCTGTGTTTTATTTTATGTATTAAGTTGTTGTATATTTATTTTAATTAACCAATACCACGCACGTCCTGGACCTTTGAAGGAACTTCACCAGCATCCGTAATTATTTTATTATCTATCAAATAATTTTATTATTATAAATAGCCGAGCCCCTTGTATTTGTAATAATGATAAAAACACGGTTCATCAGTCTTAACTAAAACGGGTACATTGTCCGCATATTCCAAGTTGATTATATCTATATTTACAATAGTTTTCAAATAGTCACACTTTTGCCGACCCTTTACATATATTTTACCAAAGTCTCTACAAATATTTTTCAAAACATTTCGTAGAGATTTCAAGTCTACGAGTCCGTCTGAATATTTAATTTTTAAATTATTACTCTGCAGCCAACATACCTCCCTCTTTTCACTAGGCGATAACTGAATATATGGCACTGCGGGTTTAAATAAAAGATGCATCGATCGGGAACCATCGGTGATTGACATCTCCTTAGGCGTAAAATTGTTATTAAAAAAACCTTGTATGTCGACAACCAGGTAAGGCTCGAACCGCTGTTGGTACACTCGAGTTCGATGTAAAGGTGTTAAAATTTCTATTAATTTCTCCTCCAATTGTTTAATTCTTCTATTAAATCTATGTCTGTCTGCTGCAGACATTCTGAATTCAAACCATTCAAAAATTTTAATGTTATCGCTAAACTGTACTCGCTTAGACATTTTTCGCGAAATATAGTAGAAGTGTTATACACGATATCAAAGGACAGACTAAATTAGAATGCAATACAATGGTAAGTATATATATCAAAATTTCTTGTACCAACTTGTTTAGCAGTTATCAATTTAACGGTTAAATTATAATATTGCGAAATATTTCACGCCCACATCCGCCACCTACTCCCCAACATAAAAAATTCATGTAAAATCTTGTTTCGCGATTATCAATTTAACGGCAATTATAATATTGCAAAATATTATTAATTGTTTAAATATGTATCTAAATACTAGAAAAAAAACATTTAATAAAGGTGGATAGTAATCAAATAATCAGAATGATGAATCGATGGTAAATATTTAACTGGCAACCAAATAAATTTAAAAGTTGTTGAGTTTCAATATCGAAAACAAAAACTTCAGCTCGAATATCCCCATCTGGTTCACACACTGCTTCAAAATTTTCATAAATTTTAAAACTGTTTATTCCGGTCAAAGTTTAAAAAAACAAAATTATATTAAATCTCTTTTATTTTAACCAAATAATGTGGTGATTATATAACGAAATTAAATTAAATCTCTTTTATCTAGCCAAATATTGTGGCTATTATCTAGCCCTAAAAATTTAACATATATTTTCTGTCCTTTGGTACGCAAAATTTTTTCGACCAAATAAATATCCTTATGTTTAGCTCTCTGTAATTCTGGTTCATAAAAATTGCCAAGAATAGGCTTATTATTCATATCTTCCAATAAATATGTTGCCGGGTTGGAAATATTTACTCTTCTAATACGAAACAGCTCTGTTGTCCATGAGGGAAAATATGACTTACTAAACAGAGTCTTATATTTACTAATGCGAACAATATCATTCAAATTAAACTTATTCTTTCCCTTTATTTTAATATTGCTGTATACGGTAGATAAGAGGTGCTTTTCATCTTTTACTGTAACGTTGCGAGGTCTCATGCCAGTAGTTCTATGTTTAGTCTCATTATATTCATCGGCTATGAATTCAAGAACGTTAATCCATTTATAACTGCCAACAAGACTGAAATGTTTATATAATTTATTCATAATAGTTCTAATCACTCTCTCCGCAATAGCGGCTTTCTTAGTGCTAAAAGTAGAGTAATGATTTATTTGATATGATCGCATTAGCTTTTTAAAATGTATATTATAAAACTCCGTTCCGGCATCTGTTTGTAAATTTTTAGGCCGTCTGAGGCCACTCAATATTTTTTCCAGTGCATTCCGAACTTCCAGGCCGGTTTTGTTCTTAAGGGGTTGTAACCATAAGAATTTAGAGAAGCTGTCGATAACAACGAGTATATATTTATAGCCGGCATTCTGTTTATAATAAGGCTGGAATTCCATTAAATCGGATTGCCACAAGTCGTCATAACCCTTAATAATAATTCGACGTCTAGGAAAGTTTTTCCGAGCAGATCTATGAAGTTCATTAACAACATCTGCTTTAGACATTTTTTTACACTAACAAAGCTATTTAAATCTGTGGGTATATATACAAAAAATAGTTACAAGTCTGCCATTATATTTAAATAAAAAATTATTTAAAATCAAATTTAATTCGTTCTTTTTTTCAATATCAAATATTGTACAATTCAATTATTAAAAATCAAATTTAATTCATTCCTTTTTCAATATCGTATATTGTACAATTCAATTAAAAAAAAAATATCTGAACGGTTTTATATTCGTGATAATTATAACTGCAGGATATACTTATCAGTGGATAATTAGAACATATTAAAAATAAAAACTATGATGCATATTTACTTCCGTTTATTTAGATAGCAGAATACAGTGATATACGTTTATGCTTACACATTAAAAGAAAAACGATATTATATTATACAGCGATGTACATATATATGCTTACACATTAAAAAACAAAATTATATTAAATCTCTTTTATTTTAACCGACTTAGTCATTCAAATTTTTTTTTGTGTGCAATGTATCCAAAGAGATATCCGATGTAGTCAGTAATTCTTCAATATTTTGAATTTTATCGTTTATTTCAGTTATGGTCTTGGAAATATTATTATTAAGAGTTTCCACTCTTGTTTTTAAATTCCGATAATTATTTGAATGTTCAGTTTTTGCTTTACTAAAAATATTCATGTCATCTTGAATTAATGCGAATGTTTTGCTAGCGTTTGTAATTATTTCAATACGTAATTCGCGCACGCTCTCTGCTATTTTTTCATGTTTTATTTTATTCCACAACTTTTTCATTTATCAGTTTTTCCATAGTTGAGGTGGTGCTATATTGTTTTAAAACCGATGCAATAGAATCGATATCAGCTCTCTGTTTATCAGTCAGCTGAGCATGATTTTGAACAGTTTGTTTGAGATGGTTTAGCGCTGAGAAATTTTTTCGGTTTTCCTTTTCCAAGTCCGCAAAGAGTTTTAGCACATATCTTTTATTTACACTATCATCAACAGCAATAAGGTCCGCCATAAATCGAATACGTTTACCACCAATATTTATGTCGCCATCACTTGTCAGAGGGAAACCAGCTGGTCTACGGTTGAAAATTCTCTCAGCAGACGATGCGGCTTGCACTTTATTACTGTGACGTCCAAACTTGTCGGTACTCATTTCAATAATGATGAAAAAATATATGTAAACGTTATATAATTATGCCGGTCTCTCTCAACTCTTCGATTATTGCCAAAATTTCATTATTATGATTTGTATGACCCGCATTTTCCGATGCTACTAGAAGGCGTAAGCGGTCAATTAGTTCATTTATATCATCCCAATAAATATACTGATAAGGAGTGTTTTTAACAAACATATTAGCTCCTCGACCGCTCCAAGATTTTGATGGCTGCTTTTGTTTGGCTAAAGTTAATGGTTTAATTATACGTTTCCATTTTAATCCTCCATTACCCTTCAACTGTTTTACACTATCATTAGATCTACGATGCGCGCTGGTATACTCCAATATTTCATGATAGCGTTTTAACTCATCATCAGTATACTTTTTCGGATTTGATTTAAAAATAAGCTCAAAAAGGCCAGCACTACCCTCATATCGTTTTTTTTTCCAATTACAATACTATCTCCTTCAAATTTTACTATTTTATTTCCCAATTTCAATTTATTAACGTCTGGCTCATATGTAACACCATATGTGGAATCATAAACGTTTCTAGTATCTTTAAAGAAACCGTCTAGGTAGTTTCTAGCTATGGGGTTTATATTTTCGTAGAAGTCGTCGAGCACTCTCTCACTCATCGACTGATAGAGGCTTCGAAATGAGCTATCGACTGGATCTGTTGATGTGGAAGCTTCTGGAGTAGCTGTGAAAACGCTCTCATCCTCTAAAAAATCTGGCTGTCTCAATAATCCATCGGTTACCGGTGTGATAGGCCCCATCGGTGTTGTTAAATGTCTATCTTTAACAGCTGGTGAAGCTGGTATCTCCTCTTTTTTAAACTGTGCAGACTTGATGTTTTCTATTTGAAATTTGTTTGCATTAACAATTTTCTTGAGGGGTTCTGATACGGGCTTGAACATTTTCTGTAGTAACTCATCTTGACCCGACCGCTGTAGTTTTAATTTTAAATGTTTTTTCCTAACAGCATCGGTAATATTAATAATTTCTTGTGTAAGTTTTTTGTTTGGAGATTTTTTTTAATCTCCGTACGCTTCAATATTTTATTTTTCTTTACCATGATAACTCTCTAACTGACAAATCGAGACTGTCAACAAACACAACTGAGCGGTACTATTTAAAATCAACTTTTTATTATAGCATAAATGCATACAAATATTGAGGCAAATCCTTCGCCAAATAAACAACACAAGCCACAACAATCGATTATTTTATTACAACAGCATACATTCTCTCTAACTATATCTGAGGGTTCCTCCATCTTAACACAACAAACTCAAACGAATATCTAGATTTGAATGTACAAAATTGATATTTACAAACTTATATAACAATCAAACTTATTTCTATATCGACCGCTATTAATGTCACTGTCCTTATCAACTATTAAAAATCCAAACCGATCTTCCCAACACTTTGCACATATAGATTTGAACTCATTAAATGTCATATCAGTACCCACGTGATCTTCATATACATGTAGAAGATTGGTATCGTCCTGTTTAAATAATATTAAAAAATTAGCATTGTCCCTAATTAAATGCTTTGGTATGCGTGTGTATGTTTGACATATATAAAAACTATCAACACACTTATGTCGACCCATACAAAAATACGACCGAATCTTATCCTGCTTATCGCAGGCTACATCATCAAATATGAATATAGAATTTGATTTAACATCTGCCGGGTCTATGATGTCATCATTTTCTTTATAGGGATAGTAGTTAATGTCAGGCAGTCTCTTCATAACATTTTCAAGGAACTGATATTTCGGTTGATAAAGAGATTTAGAGTAAACATAAATGTTTTCGAATCGAAGTCCATTTTCATTAAACAGGAGTGACAGCATTAAATTTGTTTTACCACTAGCTGAAGGGCCACAAATAATACAGCGAACCGTGTCGGGTAACAGAGTACTGTGTCTACGATGGGCTGTTTGACTCTCAACACACATATCTAAATTCAATATGTTCAACTGCTTCTTCTGTTTTATTAAACGCATCGTTTAAAACTGAGAACTTTAGTTAAATACAAAGTACTATATACATAATAAATCAGTTCAATGTTAACATTCAAGGAAGGCGGAGGTGTTCTGAATTCTATTATTAACAATATACCGGTTGAACTACACATACCAGGATATCAATTCTGCGGACCGGGCACAAAACTAAAGAAACGGTTGGAGCGAGGGGACAGCGGAATAAATCCATTAGATAAAGCCTGTAGAACTCATGATATTGCATATTCTAAATATAAAGATTTACAAGACAGGCATAAAGCAGATCGGATACTAGAAGAAGCAGCTTGGCCTCGAGCAACAGCTAAGGACAGAGCAGTTGGTGAGAAAGTGGCCTCGTGGGCAGTTACGAACGCTATGAAAGCTAAAAGAAAAATGGGAATGGGCTTAAAAAACAAAACAAAACATCCATTCAACAAGTCTGTATTGTCTAAAGCAAAACTTATACTGAAGGGATATAAAGGCGGCAAAGTTAAAGCAGTAGCGGGTTTATCATTAAAAGCCGCTAGAATTGCAATCAAGAAAGCTGGTGGTCGAAAACGCATAAAGATACCTCGAATATTACCAATACCGAAATCTGGAGGGATTTTACCTCTGATACCGCTATTTGCAGGTTTGAGCGCTCTAGGTAGCCTCGCAGGCGGAGCTGCTGGTATTGCTAGAGCAGTTGGTAAAACAAGAGAAGCCCAACAACAGATGGAGGAAGCAAAGAGACATAACAAAATTATGGAAGCTGTCGCATTGGGAAACAAGACAGGTACCGGTCTATACCTAAAACCCTATAAGAAGGGGTTGGGTCTATATTTAAAGCCCTATTCAAAAAACTAATAAAACAGCTGCCCGATAGAGCTCTCACCGACAGAGATATTATCAAATTCGCTAGCAATATACCAAATTTTCGAGGCGTTTATATGCGAGACAATTTACCAAAAACGCCTAGACGGGTAGAGTGTTGTATTATAAATCTTGACTCGAAATTTAACCCCGGCTCACACTGGGTGGCGTTTTATAAAAATGGTTCTATAGTAAAGTATTTCGACTCGTTTGGAAATTTAAAACCGCCAATCGAGCTGATTAAATATTTTCGGAAAAATAATAAAAAAATTAAAATATTATACGACTATGATAGATATCAAAACTATAATGAAATCAATTGTGGACACCTATGTATACAATTCTTATTAGACAACAGTAATTGATATAGATTAGTATCAAAGTAAACGTCGAGGATGTCGTACACGTTCACTATAATCGGCTCGAGTTCAACTCTCTCTACCGATTATTATCCACCAATCGATTTAGACCCCAATTCTCAATACCCTCTGGGCTTAATTGGTCTATACACATACAACACCATTCCGAATGTTATGGAGGGAAATAATAAGTTCTATTATGGTACCGATGATAAAGTTATCATAATCCCAGACGGTTCATATGAAATAAGCGACATTGAGCAATATATTAAGGAACAATTGTCAGTGAAAGATAATGATAATGATACATTCTCTCTCAAACCAAATAATAACACTCTGAGATGTATGTTGAAAAGCAAATTTCAAATAAATTTCAAACATAAAGATTCTATTGGCCGTATGCTAGGTTTCAGCTCTAAAATACTGACACCTAACGAGAAGCACGATTCAGATTTGCCAGTGCAGATTATAAAGGCACGAACTGTGAGAATTGAGTGTAGTATTACAACGTCAGCCTACTACGATTCACGTCTATCGCACACTCTGTATGAATTTGCTGCTCAGGTAGAGCCCGGATTTAGCATTAATATTGAACCGCAACACGTTATTTACTTGCCTGTTAATAAGCGAAACAATATAGACAACATAACTCTAACTCTAGTTGATCAAGACGGTGAACTTGTGAACTTTAGAGGAGAACAGATTGTAATTAGATTGGAGTTGAAGCGGGATGGGTCTATCGTTTAGAAATTATAAAACTTATAGACCCCTAGAACAAACAATCAGTCAATCTCCCAACAACCAACGGATAACACCTACGAACATAGCTTTCCTAAAATCTATTGGGTTGAAAGTGAAAAAATGGAGGAAAAATTAGAAATTTTTCAAGGAGTAAAGTTTGATGATGCCATCATAAAAGAACAATATCACATATACTATCCAAGAAATAGCAATTTTAATCCGAACGATGAAATACGCATTTCCATTCAACATCAGGATATTTATACATTGCCGAGCAATAGCTTCATTCGAATAGAAGGTAGATTCGTTGTAGATGATAAGGGGACTGGTACTTGCAAATTAACAAATAACGCATACGCGTTTCTGTTCGATCAAATGCGCTATCAAATCAACGGTGTAGAAATTGATCGATGTGTGAAAGCAGGCATCACCACAACAATGAAAGCATACGTTTCTTCTAGCGAGAACGAGTCTAAATTGTTACAAATAGCCGGTTGGTGTCCATTCAAGGATGAGCAGCCTACCGTCTCGGCCGGAAAGTTTAACGCTTGCTTACCATTAAACTTTTTTTTCGGTTTGCTAGAAGATTATAAGCACATTTTCTTAAACGTTAGTCAAGAATTAATATTGAACCGCAGTAAAACGGATGATAATTGTTATAAAAACACTCTGGCGGACGGTACGAAGAAGGCGAAATTGGAAATCGAAAAGATTGAATGGTATGTACCGCATATAAATGTTAATGATAAAACCCGCTTGAAACTACTCCATGCTCTCAAGGAAAATAAAAAGATATACACACCGTTTAGAAAGTGGGAGTTGTATGAGTTACCGGCATTGCGTGCTACAAAGACCGATATATGGCCTATCAAAACTAGCACAAATTTAGAGAAACCTCGCTATGTTATAGTAGGCTTTCAGCATAAAGAGAAGGATAATATACATGCAGATTCTTCAGATTTTAATCATTGTGCAATTACAAATATAAAGTTATATTTAAATTCAGAGAGCTATCCATACTCTGCCATGAATTTGGATATGGGTCAAAAGCGATATGCTATTGCTTATCATATGTATGCAAATTTCCAGTCTAGCTATTATGGCCGGCAAAACCAGCCGCTCTTAGATTATAATCAGTTCCACGATTGTGCCCTCTTCTCTATAGATGCCAGTAAACAGGCTGATAGCTTAATTAGCACTAGTGTTGATATAAAGCTTGAACTAGAATGTCAGGAGGAATTTAATGCAGATATTGTAGCATATTGTTTAATCACAAATGATAAGCTTATTGAATATGAACCCTTAACTGGGTTGGTAAAAAAAATAATTTAAATTTTATTTTTAATTATAACAAAATGTAATAAAAAATTTTTGTTTTTATAATTTTTTTCTTTATTTAAACTACAACACCCCGTACGAAAATAAAAATTTACTTACTATGCAAATTAGTCAACATTAAAATAATGACGACGCATGTCTGTTACTAAGCGAATCACATCTGGTGTAATATGATTACGATGTAAAAGAAATATTTTTTTTTTGCTTATTTCGCTTTTAATATAAAAAATATGATGACAAAGCAATATGATGAGGAATGTGTTTACATACTATACTAGACTAATTAAACTTCCCTAAAGCAATTTCGATTCTTTTATTATATTAACTTAGCGTAATAGTTCTTAAATTTGATTCGGGTGATAAAAATTTTAATATTTATTTTTTATATATGGCTGGTGATGATTTAAGTCTTTTTTTTGTTTGGGATAAAACTTGTTTATTTGTAACTGCATTTGCATAACTAAATAGTAAATACTGTGGTGTTGGAGAGCTGCTGATGGATGTGTTAGAACAATGTAACCGATATATGGATAATAGTAAGTTAGTCAAGATTTATAATTAAATATTTTAAACCCGTATTGTTAAGATAGGTTAAATATTAGTATCTATGTTTTTTTTTAAACTTTTTTCGTAAAACTAATATATTTTTTCTTTATTAACCCGAACAACGTTTATGTCTAAATTATCGTTTGCCAAATCTCTAATGAATAGATGACTGTCATAATGGCTCATGTTGTGTAGAAACAAGGGTGTAATATTTGGAATTTTGAAATTTAGATTATAATTTGAATGCACGGCACCCCTGAATTTCTCCGTTAAATGACAGTGATCTGACACTTCATCTCCATTTAATGACAAATCACAAATGTGACAGATAATTGCGTTATTAACATTATTTTATCTCATCAATAGTTAAGGATTCATCGGGGAACGACAATTTTTAAATAGTTTTTATGAGTAGGCCTCGTATACAGAATAGCCGGATCACTGTTGCAAGAGCGTATTCGTTCCAAGATACACTTAAAATCGATATAAATAACAGCGTTTCCAATAAGAATTATCTATATTTATATATTAACAGACTTTTTACAATTTAAAAAAATATAATACGCTGAGTATCGACATTCGACACCGCAACATGTGAAACTTTTCATAATATTTTTTTTTTGCTGATTTTACAGTGTTATTTTATTAAGGCATGTAAAAAACATATGAATTGCATATACAGGGTTTATTCTATTGGAAAAGATTATTTCCAAGTAATGTGTATTTTTTTTAAACATGATAGAACAAGCTTTTTCTCGGTGATTTAATTTCACTGTCGCAAATGATGGGAAAATAATATATTGTTTACTTTAACAAGGTATTTCTATCTTCAATAGATGTTTTATTTAAGTTTAAATACACGTGATTTTTATTCGAAAAAATTGTTAACATGTAAATTTTGATTGAGAAATTCAAAATTTAGTAAAGAATGATAAATTCATTATTTTAATATATTTAAAGTATTAAATGATGAAGAATATAAAATTTCGTTATTAGAAATACTAGTAGAGGTATACAGATTTGTAAAATAATTCTATTATTAACAATCTACCGTTGAAATGAAATGTTTTCTTACATTAAACTACAAACTTAGATAACTGCGAATGTTAGCACTTCAAAAAAGAAATTCTTGCTTATTAAGTATATCGTATGACAATCTGGTAAAAAAAAACAAGATAAAATTTCATCTGGTGTCATATTAGAAAAGAATGTAAATGAAAAAAGCTTACTATAGTATAATATGAACACACATCATTTGTTGTTTCTAACAAATTCAATATATAGGGTCCATTTAATAAACAACTTAGGAAATTTTAAAATAACATACTTCAAATATCTAATGATATATAATTGTTTGCTTCATGTTGTTGACTAGAAAATAAAAAATTCTATATATTACATTACCATATTGATGGCTCAGGTGGTTGATAGCAATTAAACATTCTTTATTTCACAAACTTGTGTCATTATTATTATTTTTTTAATGCTGATGCATACATTTTTATTTTTCCTACACCGGGAATATTTAATTTGTTTATATCGCTTTTAAATAATTATATTCAATTTAAATGTAATCGAAACATTAATATAACTAAGATAATAAGAACCTGGGAAACTGCTTTGCTATTTAGTAGGAGGGTATATCATCATTCATTATAATTGATGGTATTAAGATTGAAATGATGAGAAAATAATATATTGTTTATTTTAACATGATATTTATAAATTTTCCATAGATGTTTTATTTAAGTTTAAATAAACGTGATTTTTAATCAAAAAAAAATGTCAATATCTAAATTTTTGATTGAGAAATTCAAAATTTAGTAAAGAATGATAAATTCATTATTTTAATATATTTTAAGTATTACATGAGGAAGAATACAAAATTTTTCGTTGTTAGAAATATTATTAGAGGTATATAGATTTGTAAAATTTATGACTATTTCTATGATTTTTAAAAACATAAAAGCATGTAATATTTATATTAACAATAAAATTAGGTTTTATTTTATTAAAGCATGTAATAACATACGAATTTAATATACAGGGTTTTATTCTATTGAAAAGATTATTTCTAAGTAATGTGTTTTTCAAATATCAGTTAATATATAACGATTATTTTTACAATTGAAGGTATTTATAAATTTTTAATAGATGTTTTATTCAAGTTTAACTAAAAACGGGTATATTATTCCAAGTTGATTACATCTAGATATAAATAACAGCGTTTTAAATAAGAATTATCTATATATTTATATATTAACAGACTTTTTTTGCAAATTTAAAAAGATAAAATACTCTGAATATCGACATCCTACACTGTAACATGTGGAACTTTATCATAATTTTTTTTGGCTGATTTTACAGTTTTATTTTATTAAGGCTTGTAATAACATACGAATTTATTATATAGAGTTTATTCTATTGGAAAGATTATTTCTAAGTAATGTGTTTTTTTCAAATATCCATTAATTTTTCTTAGATTGTCATTATAAAATAAAGATTCAAAAGGTATTCCATGAATTTGCTATTAACATAGAAAATTATATTTGAAAAGATATGTGAACGTTATATAATTATGCCGGTCTCTCTTAACTCCTCGATTATTGCCAAAATTTTATTATTGTGATTTGTATGATCAGCATTTTCCGATTAAAAGCAACATTTCAATCAAATTGTTACATTTTTTCTATAAATATACCTAAGTATCTCATCTATTTTATAATAATACATTCTTAAAATTGTTTTTATGGTGATATATATATATATATTTTATTAAATACTGCTACAGACTATATAAAAAAGATATAAAACAAATATCGCACTTTTCTATTTTATTATAATATTTAAGCTTCAATTACTTAATTTTAAAAGTAACATTTCAATCAAATTGATACATTTTTCTGTAAATATGACTAAGTATCTTATCTATTTTATAATAATACATTCTTACCATTGTTTTTTTATGGTGATATATATATATATACATTTTATATTAAAAAGTATTCCATAAATTTGCTATTAACATAGAAAATTATATTTGGTTATAGGTATCAATTATTTAAAATAAAATTTTTTAATCTTAAATAACATCACAAAAGTGTGACTATTTGAAAACTATTGTAAATATAGATATAATCAACTTGGAATATGCGGACAATGTACCCGTTTTAGTTAAGACTGATGAACCGTGTTTTTATCATGAAGAAGCAAATTGTTCTTGTACGGTAAAAAATGTTAAAATTTTATGTGAATTTTTATATAAAAACATGTATAACAGTATATTGTAATTTATATTTATCATATTTTATATTATTGTGATTTACCTTGTATATAGTTCATATAATAAATATATAAACATATTTTCCTCTTTCATTTATTGCTCCCTTAATAGTGAAATATTCAAAGTGTGCTACCTTAAACGCGACGTCCTAAAATAAAAGTGATTAACAAGCAGCAGCGAGTGCTCGCGATGTGCGACGGGGCTACCCTCTTTCGTTTCGAAGCCTCCCGATGGAAAACGACCCCAGGTATTCCTCTGCCAGCCAGCCCAATGGTTTCGGAGAGAGCGTGAGTTCAACGTCGCGAGGTGATATAGCGCCACCGTGTTACTACACCAGCACAGAATTCCCCTAAGAACACGGAAGCGGGTGGTGCAATGGCAGCTACCGAAATAAAAAAAAGGTTGCTCCTACTACTTGCTAAATCCAAAACTCAAAACGAACTTTGCTCAAAATAATCACTTGTGGGACAGGTGCCAATCAAACAATGTCGACAACTTAACAAAATTTAATAATATATGCCGCAGGTTTTAAACATTCGCTTTATCTCAACAATAAAATTTACAAGACAACCAAAATAATTAATAATTAAACAATCTTAAAATAATCTGAATTGATCTTCCAACGCAATCGACAAGTCAGAATGAAGGAAAGTTAATTGTATTAGAATATATTAACTGAATACTTATTGCATCAAAATATGGTGTAACTAAAATCTTAAACGTGTTTAAGACACCTAGATTTTCAAAATTTTCCACCCCTGTACCAAATAGGGTAGAGAAAGGCACAGTAATCTAAATAGTGACTACAAGAAATTAAATACTCCCCCTGTAAAGCAGGATGGTACTATAAATGTTCAAAATTGGAGTACGAACAAAATCAAATATATCCCCCTGTATAAACAGGTGAGACAAAAAAAATTAATTACGAAAATTAGTTAAAGCAATCTAACAAAGGTTAAATAGAACACAAATTACGTATACTTAATTCAGTGGTTCTTCACATAATGGTTACAAAGCTATTATCATAAGTATTACTTAATATCGAGCAACGTACTCCCAAATTATTGATAACACCAAGTGTGGTCGATCTGAAGGATTCTGCCACAAAGTTGGCTTTGAGTAAAGCTCTTCTGGCAGCCGTTGAAACGGACAGTCAGATATAATACAAACTATATCTTGAACCCAGTGGTTCACACGACTAACTGTGCAATAACAAAAATATCTTAGCTCGCTACCTTCGTGTTAAGTTCAAAAACGAACGTGAAATTTTAAGATGAGAACAGATGACGTAAAGCAGAGAATAAAAGTCCTGCAATTAGACTAAATAAATTGTCAAGAACGTACAAAATTCGTTCTTCCTAGAATCAGTTCCGATTCCAACAATCAACTACACACGACACTAAAATCAGTGACTGTAAACTTTTACACCATCTGTACTTATCGTCTGAACGGCTATACAAGAGCCTTGCTAATAGGTAACAGCTGATATAAGAAAAATTAAAAGGATAGCAAAAATTTAAATTATTAAACAATAATAAAATTTAGAAATTCTACACCTACTTCATGTCATAGACTAAAATAACGTCCCCTAATGTATTTTACAATTGATTAGCCTTCCCTGTGATTGCTTGATGATCCAATCCCAGAATTATTTTAAAATGGAGTGTCGACTCGACACCATTTTGCACGTGGTGGATTAATACTTCCCGCGATTAAATGGACAGAGATTAGCTTTCCAGAAATTCTTCCAAATCTACACCGCTTACTCCAATACCACAAACAGTATGTAATTCTCCAAATCGGCCTTCCCTAAGGCACGTAAAACTTGCTAGGAACAGAAGTTCGCAGGTATAGCTACCTCACAAAGCAACGGTGAGATAAAGGTATCCTAGTCTTAAAATGAAAACGACGTAATATAAGTATCGTAAATTTACGACTAAAATTATAATCCTGAAAGAAATAAAAGAAAGAAATAAGCCAAAGTATAAATGAAGAGAATAAACCTACCGCAAAGATGTAGGACCAATATACGAAAAGGCGATACAGCGGCAACTATCGTTTAAGCACTAATGGCCGATGAACACGACTTACGAGAAGAACAAGCCGGTCGTACGTCACAAGAAGTGTCGGAAAATTAAAAGAGGCAAACTAAATTCTCAAAATTTCTAAATCGATTGAAGAATGTCTTAAGAGTCTAAAAGAGCACAAAACATCAATAAATTAATGAATATTTGAAAAGGAAAACATATCAAATTGCAGGTTTCTATAACAAAGGAGAATCTTAAACGATAAAGAGAGGGCGTGATAAGCGGAACGGTAATTTAGACACAATAAATCAGTAAAACGAGTAAATCAACGTGGAAATTGCGTCAAGACCGTCTCTAAATTCGAAATAAAAATTACCACCACCAAAGAGTGGGTAACAGGGTTACACAACACGAGATAAAGCGAATTTCGGCGTGAATGACTAAGCGAGAAAATTTCAATATGGAAGCCGGTTGAAAATGTACAGAGACATCCCAAATAATTTGAACGAAAGAAAATTAAAAGAAAATACCCAGGTTTGGATACGCCTAAGCTGTACGATAATTAACAATATAATGAAATAAGATAGCATAAAACGTACATGTTGAAAAAAAACGGTTCAAGTTGACTTGAAGTGCTTAAAATAAAAGTAAATGGTTTAAGAATATATCGGCAGAACGCAGAATTATTTTCTACACGTAACAACTCCCCCCTTACGAAACAGAAATTTACTTGAAAATTTCTCCTAAAAACTAAGTAAGCCGAAGCAACGGCAACTGAACAAACAGCACGGAAATGCGGTAGAAATGAGATAGGCAAAAATTGTGCAAAAATCTATACGTCGGAAACTAGATAAAGCGAAAAGAAACGTACTGAGTAGTGCGCTAATATACGGAGTGAAACAAATAAAAGAAGATCTGAAATCATCAGAACTATCAGCCAAAAATCTGCTAGAACAACTAAAAATATGATCGGTAAAACTAAAACCATATAAAACCAGGTAATACTAACAGAAGTATACCAAAAATAACACCCTAAATAATATATTACAAGATAAACTATCCAACCAAAGATAGAAGCAAACTAAACGCAGAACGAGAAATTGACATATCGTCAAGCAAAACTATCTTAAACTAGATAGGAGAAAAGTAAAACGCAGATGGCGAAATTGACATAACGTCAAGCAAAACTATCTTAAACTAGATAGGAACAATGTAATACGCAGGAAGCGAATTTGACTTAACGTCAAACTATCTATCTAAAACAAGATAGAAGAAAAGCAAAACGCAGAAGACGATAATGACACCAGGTCAAGCAAAACTATCGACGCTCAGATTGATTGACGGTAGAAACTCATTAGCACCACAATAACCAAACCAACTCACCATGTCAACAGTTAGCTCGGCCTAAACCACCACAGAGGCCCTTCGACATTCGGTCGGTACGAGGATTACAAATAACGAAAACAAAAAAAAAACAAACAAACCGTACTGAACGGTCGTCACCCCAGCATCAGAATGTGCAACAGCCGATATCATGCCGAGTGTTCAAGCGCCACGAAGAAAACAAGAAAGGGAAGAAAAAGCTGCATAAAGCACCGAAAAAAGCACAGACTAGGAGGGGATCATTACTCCTAGCGGCGAAAGAAGATAGAAAGCTGCGCTATGAACACAAGTCACGAAAATCGTTGCGTCACAACCAAAACTAGGGAACAACTTCCGACAGCTCAAAAGAGACTAACTACCGTGAAGCAGTAGCAGCTCAAAAAAAAAAGGATTAACTAAAAAGGTATATTACTAACGTTAAGGGATGCAATTGGATAAGGGAAAAAGAGGTAAGAATCTAAAAGGTAGGAAATGATTAACTGTGACACTGTGTACTTACGAGTTCCAACAATCTTACAATCGTTACGCCATGCGATAGAGACAACAACAAAAAAAAACTTAATCTGGCCAAACAAAATAAGAGGATACGATATAACAAAAGTTTAAAGTGCAGCGGCGGCCTACTACCACACTAATACGGTTGAGGACCAAAACACTAAAAATCAAAACAAACAGAGACACGTCCAAGATCGAAAAAGGAAAAGTCGCGATTACAAAACGAGGGGTGTCGATCTCAGCCCTATTAGAAGCATACGGAAATGGACGACGGAATTTTTTTGACGTCCACCCCGCTTCTTTACACGAAAGTGTCGACAAAATCGAGAATAAAAAAAAAGTGGATCACATCAGAGATGTATTCCAAAGTCCAACATAAAGATATTCTTTAGAATCAAACACAATGGTCAACAAGTAAACGGTAAACAGCAGTATGCAGGTAAAATAACAACCCATATGCCAAATATAACACTAAAGTGAAAGATCTCTATAAGAATAATATATTAACAGTCAAAATCGGTATTCAAGTTAACAAACTGTTAACGTCAAAATCGGTAATCAAAAATTGGAATCTACAAAATCCAATAGACAAAATCAAACGTCCAGTACGTATATGAGTTCACAAAACCCTCACAAGAGGAAAACCTACACGGTACGATAAAACTCTATACGACAAGAACAAAACAAACTGGTAAGATCTGTGTATAAGTGTGATCTCCAAATCCTCTAAATAGAGATGCAGAACAGCAAACAGAACAACACTATCTACAGTTCTAAACCTTATAACGTCCAAACTCCATAATATAAACGTTAATCAATCTACAAGAAAGTTAACAGAGTCAGCACGATAACAAAAGTTATCCTAGAATGTAAAAGTCATAATCATAAACGAAAATGTCAGTATCAAGAATCGATAAATGTTTCAACAAACATACGCAGTCCGATCCAAATTTGGAATAACAAACTTATCTCAAAATTAGTACAACAAAACCTAGCACAAACAGCTAGAACCAAAATATACCAAAATAAAAGGATCTGCGAAACGTAAACTTGTCAACACGGAAAATCGATCTAGAATAGACAAATGAAAATCACAATAATATAAATAAGACAAAATCGGTATACCGTACGACAAAATATTGAGACCCAACTTAAACCTGAAGAAAACGAAATGTTACAGATGGAATGAACGAATAAACCACTAGAACAGGACTCCTTTTTGGTCGCTTTTTACGCCAGGGCGGATTACACCCGACTGAGTATTCGTAAGCCCCCAGACAGGCCGGAATACCTAACAAGATGGAAAGTATCTCAGATAAACAGGACTCCGTTTAGTCGCCTTTTACGACATGGTGGATTACACCAGTTTGAGTATTCGTCCAGCCCCCAAACAGGCCACAAAATATAAATTACTAGTCGTCACTCGGTTGTGCTTTCAGATGTGCGCTATTCCAAGTTCCAGGCAGAAGTTCGCCTTCACAGGTTTTGAGTTCGTAAAAATCGGAAGACAGTCGACGATTAATTCGATAAGGACAAACGAAGTTCCTACGCCAGACTATCTGATTCGGAATGAATTCTACCACACGATGTCTCAAATCACATCGAGATTTAGATTTCAGCTGGGAATCAACGACAGCAATACGAGGTACTTCCAAAGACTGATTACTACAAGAGGGTTCTACCAAACGACTAATAGGTTTCTGTTGTTCAGGTTTCGATCTTAAACAAGTGCGACAGCGATTAATATATCGGATGACATCAGCTGACATTTTAGGCCAATAATATGTCTCAGAAATGCGTCTTAAAGTTGTCGAGATAATCAAGTGTCCACCAGTAGATGGTTTATGATATGCCTTTAATAAATCGGAACGACGATCTTTAGGGACCAACTTACTCCAAGAATCGCTTACGGTACCAACACTACCACGCCAAGGGCGTACAAACTTAAAAAGTTTACCATCAAAAATCTGGAATGCTGAATATCTTTCTGGAGATTCCCTAACATGATGTAACAGACGATTATACCACTTATCAGAAGTATTAGACATGGCCTTCATTGATCAAAGTTGAGCTTGAGTGTGAATCGGCTCACGGAAAACACTTTCACGATGAAAAACGGAATTGGGAAACGGACACGATCTCATTGACGTTTCCTTCTGTCGTTTCCTAGAAGGACGACATCGAGGACAGGAATTTGCGATATGACCAAGAGCACCACATCTATAACAGAAACGAGATTTACGAGGATTAGGACAATCTCTTACCAAATGACCTGGAACATTACAATTCCAACATTTAGGACCAATGTTGGACGAAGGCACAGCTACTGCTGCTACAGCACAAGAAGTCGAAGAGTACGTGTATGCCATATCAGGCTCATGCAAAGAAGTTTTATTGCGAGGTGGAGGTGCATAAGCTTCAATAGAAATTTTGCAAGCTTCCAATTTCCTGCATAATTCCAACAACTGATCAACAGACTTGACTTCGGTAAGACCTAACTGACTCTGATAGAATGGTGCAATGTTTTGCATCAGCACGTCTAACTTAAGACCTTCGGCAACCGGTACAGTCAAACGCCCAAACATACCATTCATAACAGAAACATACATTCCAATCGTCTCAGCAGGCCCTTGGGTACGCCTCTTAATTTCTTGGAAAAGCTTATCATTATAATTGGGAGGTTGAAATTGAAGCCGAAGTTCTCGCACGAAATCGACCCAGGACGATACTTTATGACGTGTGGAACGCCACCAAATTAAAGCTTTACCAGAAAACAATTCTGTTGCAGATCTAATTAACTGCTCTTTGGATATATTATTTGCAGTGCATTTGTCTTCAATGACTTCAAGAAAGGCACTCAAAGACTGTCGAGAACTCTCGCCATCGAACCTGGAAAAACTCCACCGGGACACAGGAATGACCTTAAAGGCAGAAGATGAAGCAGAAACAGATGCCGCGCTCACCGCATGCGTTGCAGTAGCACGAACAGGTGACAGCATAGGCTTCCCCACGGATTCTTCAGAATCGGACAACTCACTGTCAGATTCAGGTGGACCATGAGCAACACTAGTCGACGCAAACACGAAAGACATGTCTGCAGGAACAGAACCAGCCAAAACGGACTTCCTGGCTTTACGCGCCTTGGATTTCAACGACGCCTGAAGGGATACCAATTCAACTAAAATGCCCGCTACTTCCTCTTCATCTACCGGAGTCGCCGGTTTTGCACGCCTGATACGAGAAAAAGCGTGAACTATTTTAGTATTGATTTTGCGATAACGCAAGCTAGTCTCAATCTCAGAAAACTTGTCAAGAAGAACTTTAATCTCGTTGACTTTTTGTTTGACTTCACGCGCATCGTCCTCGTAGGAATAAGGATTCGCTGGTTTAGCGAGCGCAATACCCCCAGACTCCAGCTGCAACAAACTCCTTAAAGTCGCACGCATGGCCTTGACGGGAACATTGTCGTTCGCCCCGCGAACCCTCAGCTCATAAACGAGCTCCTCACCCTCCAATCGGTTGATTTCGATTTTTCCTTCCATACTCCCCAGTACAACCCACACACTCTAAAAGAAAATATTTCCCTAACTTTCGATACAAAAAAAACACCGAACACAATAATAGTGTAAATTCAACTCCCACGCGGGATCTGTCCCAAAAGCCCCTAAAGATAAAGACTGAAACCGAAATTCAGAAAAAGTAACCTGAAGATGATCTAAATTGACTTGAAACAAGAAATGTCAGACAATTCGCAGACTAACACCACAAACGGTCCTCCTATAACACCAACTAAATAGGCGTCACAAAGCTAAATTTGATGCCCCCCCCCACAAGTGTGAGCAAGCAAAGTCTCCAAAATTTAAAAAAAACTAAGCTCTACGCCAGGGCGCCAAATAACTTGCTACCTTCGCGACGTCCTAAAATAAAAGTGATTAACAAGCAGCAGCGAGTGCGCGCGATGTGCGACGGGGCTACCCTCTTTCGTTTCGAAGCCACCTGATGGAAAACGACCCCAGGTATTCCTCTGCCAGCCAGCCCAATGGTTTCGGAGAGAGCGTGAGTTCAACGTCGCGAGGTGATATAGCGCCACCGTGTTACTACACCAGCACAGAATTCCCCTAAGAACACGGAAGCGGGTGGTACAATGGCAGCTACCGAAATAAAAAAAGGTTGCTCCTACTACTTGCTAAATCCAAAACTCAAAACGAACTTTGCTCAAAATAATCACTTGTGGGACAGGTGCCAATCAAACAATGTCGACAACTTAACAAAATTTAATAATATATGCCGCAGGTTTTAAACATTCGCTTTATCTCAACAATAAAATTTACAAGACAACCAAAATAATTAATAATTAAACAATCTTAAAATAATCTGAATTGATCTTCCAACGCAATCGACAAGTCAGAATGAAGGAAAGTTAATTGTATTAGAATATATTAACTGAATACTTATTGCATCAAAATATGGTGTAACTAAAATCTTAAACGTGTTTAAGACACCTAGATTTTCAAAATTTTCCACCCCTGTACCAAATAGGGTAGAGAAAGGCACAGTAATCTAAATAGTGACTACAAGCAATTAAATACTCCCCCTGTAAAGCAGGATGGTACTATAAATGTTCAAAATTGGAGTACGAACAAAATCAAATATATCCCCCTGTATAAACAGGTGAGACAAAAAAAATTAATTACGAAAATTAGTTAAAGCAATCTAACAAAGGTTAAATAGAACACAAATTACGTATACTTAATTCAGTGGTTCTTCACATAATGGTTACAAAGCTATTATCATAAGTATTACTTAATATCGAGCAACGTACTCCCAAATTATTGATAACACCAAGTGTGGTCGATCTGAAGGATTCTGCCACAAAGTTGGCTTTGAGTAAAGCTCTTCTGGCAGCCGTTGAAACGGACAGTCAGATATAATACAAACTATATCTTGAACCCAGTGGTTCACACGACTAACTGTGCAATAAAAAAAAAAACTTAGCTCGCTACCTTCGTGTTAAGTTCAAAAACGAACGTGAAATTTTAAGATGAGAACAGATGACGTAAAGCAGAGAATAAAAGTCCTGCAATTAGACTAAATAAATTGTCAAGAACGTACAAAATTCGTTCTTCCTAGAATCAGTTCCGATTCCAACAATCAACTACACACGACACTAAAATCAGTGACTGTAAACTTTTACACCATCTGTACTTATCGTCTGAACGGCTATACAAGAGCCTTGCTAATAGGTAACAGCTGATATAAGAAAAATTAAAAGGATAGCAAAAATTTAAATTATTAAACAATAATAAAATTTAGATATTCTACACCTACTTCATGTCATAGACTAAAATAACGTCCCCTAATGTATTTTACAATTGATTAGCCTTCCCTGTGATTGCTTGATGATCCAATCCCAGAATTATTTTAAAATGGAGTGTCGACTCGACACCATTTTGCACGTGGTGGATTAATACTTCCCGCGCTTAAATTGACAGAGGTTAGCTTTCCAGAAATTCTTCCAAATCTACACCGCTTACTCCAATACCACAAACAGTATGTAATTCTCCAAATCGGCCTTCCCTAAGGCACGTAAAACTTGCTAGGAACAGAAGTTCGCAGGTATAGCTACCTCACAAAGCAACGGTGAGACAAAGGTATCCTAGTCTTAAAATGAAAACGACGTAATATAAGTATCGTAAATTTACGACTAAAATTATAATCCTGAAAGAAATAAAAGAAAGAAATAAGCCAAAGTATAAATGAAGAGAATAAACCTACCGCAAAGATGTAGGACCAATATACGAAAAGGCGATACAGCGGCAACTATCGCTTAAGCACTAATGGCCGATGAACATGACTTACGAGAAGAACAAGCCAGTCGTACGTCACAAGAAGTGTCGGAAAATTAAAAGAGGCAAACTAAATTCTCAAAATTTCTAAATCGATTGAAGAATGTCTTAAGAGTCTAAAAGAGCACAAAACATCAATAAATTAATGAAAATTTGAAAAGGAAAACATATCAAATTGCAGGTTTCTATAACAAAGGAGAATCTTAAACGATAAAGAGAGGGCGTGTTAAGCGGAACGGTAATTTAGACACAATAAATCAGTAAAACGAGTAAATCAACGTGGAAATTGCGTCAAGACCGTCTCTAAATTCGAAATAAAAATTACCACCACCAAAGAGTGGGTAACAGGGTTACACAACACGAGATAAAGCGAATTTCGGCGTGAATGACTAAGCGAGAAAATTTCAATATGGAAGCCGGTTGAAAATGTACAGAGACATCCCAAATAATTTGAACGAAAGAAAATTAAAAGAAAATACCCAGGTTTGGATACGCCTAAGCTGTACGATAATTAACAATATAATGAAATAAGATAGCATAAAACGTACATGTTGAAAAAAAACGGTTCAAGTTGACTTGAAGTGCTTAAAATAAAAGTAAATGGTTTAAGAATATATCGGCAGAACGCAGAATTATTTTCTACACGTAACAAGTGCCTAAACAGGTTTCACCGAGAAAAATTGTGTCCTATCATGTTTTAAAAAAATATGACGTAATAATTTCCTAATGCTGGTTTTAGAAAATAATGTATTGCGCATTTTAATTGTTATCTAAATGAACCGTGTTTTTATCATGAAGAAGCAAATTGTTCTTGTACGGTAAAAAATGTTAAAATTTTATGTGAATTTTTATATAAAAACATGTATAACAGTATATTGTAATTTAAATTTATCATATTTTATATTATTGTGATTTACCTTGTATATAGTTCATATAATAAATATTTAAACATATTTTCCTCTTTCATTTATTGCTCTCTTAATAGTGAAATATTCAAAGTGCCTAAACAGGTTTCACCGAGAAAAATCGTGTCCTATCATGTTTAAAAATATGACGTAATAATTTCCTAAAGCTGGTTCTAGAAAAAATATATTGCCCATGTTAATTGTTATCTTAATTATATAGCGCGCCGGATATAACTTCCTTCAGTGTTCATCTAGCTTTCGTCGAGTGTACTTGTGTTTCTCTCTGCTCGTGTTTTATTAAATTGTGAGGTTATGTTTCGGTGGCCCCCACTAGGGGGTGTGTGTGGTTATGTTTCAGAGGGCCCCTCTTGCCCAGGAGGAGGAGGTTGTTATGTATCCTTGTGGCGTTTCAGATATATAATTAACTGAGTTGCTAAAAATTCATGTAAAATCTTGTTTCGCGATTATCAATTTAACGGCAATTATAATATTGGGAAATATTATTAATTGTGCTACCTGCTACCTGCTACCTGCTACCTGCTACCTGCTAGCTGCTACCTGCTACCTGCTACCTGCTACCTGCTAGCTGCTACCTGCTAGCTGCTAGCTGCTACCTGCTACCTGCTACCTGCTACCTGCTACCTGCTACCTGCTACCTGCTACCTGCTACCTGCTACTTGTGTAATGTCTGTTATGATGTCATTGTTTTTGACTGAACCTCGTATATCAGTGTGGAGGAGGTTGTTACGTAAGTATTACGTCATTGTGTTGGGTTGTGACGTCATTGTTATGTAAGTATGACGTCATTGGGTTGGGTTGTGACGTCACTGAGTTGATTGATGGTCAATGACCTTGAAGGTTAATGTCTATGACCTTGAAGTGACGTCATAAGGTCAAGGTCGTTGGGATGTGACGTCATAAGGTCAAGTTCAAGGTCAAGGTCGTTGGGTTGTGACGTCATAAGGCCAAGTTTAAGGTAAAGGTCGTTGGGCTGTGACGTCTTAAGGTCAAGTTCAAGGTCAAGGTCGTTGGGTTGTGACGTCATAAGGTCAAGGTCAAGTTCAAGGTCAAGGTCGTTGGGTTGTGACGTCAGAAGGTCAAGTTCAAGGTCAGAGGAGGAGGAGGGTCCAGAACCGGCAAATCCCTTCTACTAACACGGTCAGCAAGAGCTTTAGTTTTATTTTGAAATGAAATCTAGACAATATGTTTAACACAGTTACTCATAGTTGAACTGCAGTCAAACAATACAATATAATGTAAGTACATTTAATATAATTCTACTTTCACCTTTCTAAAATTTAAATAAATATTTCAGTTGTGAAAAAGGCTCTATATATAGAACCGAAAAGTAAACAAAATTAAATATTGCCAAGAAACACTTTATCTGGTATTATAACTAGAGAACGGACGCAATTTCCATAAAACGCAATCGGCAATTGGAATTGTATATAACGTCGCTCAGTACATCCCGGCGTAATTCAATGAAGTATTTGTTTGATTTACTCGGACACCTGGTCCCGCCGCGATAACAATGGACAAGCCAGCCATTGTATTCCGAGAATATAGTGCTTTTTAAAGTGTTTTCATGAGCGTAGATAGAAGCGGGGTTTTTATAATATATTTTATTTATTAGTTTATATTTCGTAAGATAAATAAAGTGCTGTGAGTAAGTTTCTTGTTTTCATAGTTTTAACTGTTAATAACATTGTAATTTTTGTGATAGATCCTGTTTAATATTGTTTGATTGAATCTATTTCTACCAATTATTTCGACGTAAGAGTGTGCATTGAATTTCGTTCAGTTTAAATAACTTACGCACACATTTTCAGTTTTCATTTATTTAGATCTAGAGCATTGTTTAAGTTACTTTTTCAGACATGATATGGAAGAATGTCGAGAACGGCATTGTAAAACAATGGCGAGTTGGATTGACGGTCATACTGATTGTATGTCCATTGTCAGTGATTCCGAAATTTATTACAAAATCCGTAAAATATCGTCAAAAATTCGTCACTTAGGATCGCAAACACATCTGAACTCTGTAAAACTTTTATGGCGGCTAATATTCCATTAAATAAACTTAGCAATCCCACTTTAAAAATATTTCTGAAAAAATATACTGGTCGAAATGTTCCTGATGAATCAACATTACGCAAATATTATGTTTCTAGGTGCTATACGAGAACAGTAGAACGCATTAGAAGCCATCTTTTAAATCAATACATATGGATAAGCGCCGACGAAACGGTGGATATGTTAGGACGCTGTGTGGTAAATATTGTAGCTGGTGTACTACATCCGACTGTTCCCTATAACTCATATGTAATAGCAACAAGTGTTATAAATAGAGTTGATGCGGAAACAGTTGCTGAAACCATTAAGGAGAATATGCAAAAAATGCTTCATTCGGACGCCACGTACAAAGAAAAATACTTTTATTTGTCAGTGATAGTACTGCGTATATGTTAAAAACAGGCAGACTATTGAAGAAAACATATCCTACTATGCTGCATATTACTTGTGTAGCACATGCTCTCCACAGAATCTGTGAACATATCAGAGACACTTTTCCGGAAGTTGATAGACTTGTATCAGCTTTTAAAAAAGTTTTCAGAAAAGCACCATTGAGAGTAGCTATTTTCAGAGAAAAATTTCCATCTCTGTCACTGCCTCCCACTCCAGTAATAACTAGATGGGGAACATGGCTGGAAGCTACTAGTTATTATGCTGAGAATTTCGATAGTCTCAAGCATTTCGTAACACTGCTAAAGGAGGATGCTAGAAGTATTGGTGAGTACAAGGAGCTCACGCAAATCCCAAATTTCAAAAATCAGTTGTACTTTCTTCACGAACACTTTGAAATTTGCCAAAACTAATCACTTATTTTGAAAATCGAAATCTTAAATTAAATGACGGATTAACCACATTAGATGTGGCTGTTAATAATTTGAAAAGTATTCCAAGTGACTTCGGATGTGGCCTTCGGCAAAAGTTTGAAGCACTTCTTAATAGAAATCCAGATTTAATTACATTGCAGCAATTATGTATGGAGACAGTTCCACAAAATCTAACGGCTAAATATGAAGAAATAAAAGAATATTTCCAGTATGCACCTATAACCAGTTGCGATGTAGAAAGGACGTTTTCTATTTATAAGGATGTACTTAATTCAAAGAGAACAAAATTGACAGAAGAAAACCTTGAGAAACTATTGCTAGTCAATATTAATACTCCTGTACTCAACTTGAACGACAAAATGAACAAATAAAAATGTTCCAATTATAGAAATAAAATTAAAAACTTTAAAAATACAACTTCTCAACAAATACATATGTATTTCGTAATTTTATAGATCACCACCCGTTTGTTTTCCAATTATATAAATAAAATTAAAAACTTTATAAATACAACTTTTCAACAAATAAATATGTATTTCGTAATTTTATAGATCACCACCCATTCGTTTTCCAATTATATAAATAAAATTAGATATTTTAGAAATACAGCCTTTCGCCAGTATTGCACTGGGTGGTAAGCGTGTCCGTTCTCTAATTATAACCACAGCCAAGAAAATACGAAATTCCTTCAATATATAAATATATATATACATATACATATATATATATATATATATATATATATATATATGTATATATATAAAAATTTTCATATAAGATATTATTGAAAACATAATTTCTTGAATAATAAACCTTTGATTCTTATTAATATCGAATATACGTATATATAAACTCTATACATAAATTTGCATGTAAGTAAAATAGGTATAATTCGTGGTAATACATGCTAGTAAGTAAACGTATTAATAAGCGTTAATAAACTCACTTTTATAATTGGTTATAGACAGTAATTGTATCATAAGAATATCTAAATACGCGTCTAAGTTTGTGAAGACAAATAAACAAATATCTCGCAAACACTGTAAGGCATGTTTAAGTACATAATGTCCTATTCTGTAAGAAACAATATATCGTAGAACTGACAATGAATGTGTAAAGGACAGGGTTATAATATGACATACTAAACAAATTCTCAAGGTCATCATCTTTTTTCCTTTGTTGCCCGTAGATATCATAGTGAAAGCATATTGCTGGTAAAGTATATCATGTATCTACAAATGCTTTCATTATAATCACGAAAAAGTAATACGATTTAATATTTCAAAAGTAGGTTTGGTTGTAAGTATGTTATTTCTATCGATGAGAGTACTAACGTAATTATTCTTTACCGTAAATCTCAAAAGTTGTAGAATAAAATCGAACTTATATAACCTTCACATGTAGATAGTAAATACATAGCTTAGGTCATCTTTGCAAATGTGGGTTTTAAAATTCAACGTTGTATATTGACTTGCTTTGACATTGAATTTTCTAGCATAAGCCAGTAATAAATATGTACCTAGTAATGTAAATAATGATAATATGATTTTATTTTTAAAAATACTCTTTTTTCTTATAGGAATGTATGTTTGAGTATTAGATATCTGAATAAGATACAGTGGAGCGTATACCGTGGAAACCAGGGAAACACAGCTTCCTCTACATGAACCAAGTAAAATACAGTGTACAGAAAAGGTTTTAAATATATCTATACGTTAATGCACGTATAACGCTTTTGTTTCATTATGAAACAGACATGTAAAAAATGTACATATCTGTAACTGTATACTTGGACAAGACCTCGTATTTTCAGCATTTACTTCTGCTTAAGACATATGTTTCTGCCATCTATAGGCGTCGCCAGTTAAGCTAGTGAAGCCAAGTATACAAATGATACAAATCTTTATAAATAGATCTGTATCTGTATATGACTTTAAGCCGAAATCACTTACTGGATAAAGCAAATTCCATCCTATAAGGTGGCACTTATTTAATAAGCGACATCTGACGGACGAAAGAGACTTTCCCGAAAAAAGCGATCTTTCGTTTGACCAGCTATGCTGATACGGAAAACGAAACAATACGGGTAGTCCATCATAGTCCAAGTATACAGTTACAGATATGTAAATTTTTTACATGTCTGTTTCATAATGAAACAAAAGAGTTATACGTGCATTAACGTATAGATATATTTAAAACCTTTTTTGTATATTTACCGCCATCTGGCTCGTTTTTGATGGACTACCCGTATTGTTTCGTTTTCCGTATCAGCATAGCTGGTCAAACGAAAGATCGCTTTTTTCGGCAAAGTCTCTTTCGTCCGTCAGATGTCACTTATTAAATAAGTGCCACCTTATAGGATGAAATTTGCTTTATCTAGTAAGTGATTTCGGCTTAATGTCATATACAGATACAGATCTATTTGTAATGATTTGTATCATTTGTATACATTGCTTCACTAGCTTAACTGACGACGCCTATAGATGGCAGAAACATATGTCTTAAGCAGAAGTAAATGCTGAAAATACGAGGTATTGTCCAAGTATACAGTTACAGATATGTAAATTTTTTACATGTCTGTTTCATAATGAAAAATACAGTCTATAAATAAAAAAGTTCAATACTATACTTTAATATAATATTTTAAATTATTACCTAATATTACTAATTTAAAGCGCCCATATCGATTGCAAATGCTGACATTAGCGAAGAACGACGAACCATGCCCGAGTTGACAACTTGATGTGCTAGATATCTATAACTTACGGGTATATAGTGAGTTTCTTAAGCATTGCTTTTTAATGGGCGTGTCTAGGAATATTAACAAATAAAATAAATAGCCTTTTATTAGTTTTACTGTGGAACTATGCAGATGAAATTTGTTATTTATTAATTTACAATATTTATAGACAGAACAAATACTGTGTTAATGCAAAATCTTTTGTTTCTATGGATTATTTCATTTGAAAATCGAATTAAAATAGTTAATTATGTAAGCTGTTTTCGTGTAGATTATGTATATTAATTTCGAACAAAAAACAAATTATTACCAAATGTAGGCCAACTTCTACATTGACTAATTTAACAAAACAAACTAAATTGTAAGTAAGATATTTTCAAAAAGAAAATTACAAAAAGTGCGAATGGTTGACTGGTTGTGACAATAACTCTCTTTTCTTTTACTGGCCATGTATTTTATTTTCAAACAACAAAAATTTGTGGAATAAAAATGGATTTGCTGATCTAAATAATTTACGCAAATTAATAAAAACTATTGGGTTCAGTCACACATGCGATTATTAAAGAAAAAATTTTTGGAGAAATCAAAATTGAATACAGATGGGTTAAGCTATGAGCAATGAGTTAAGAATTGAAACAGGAAAACATAATCAAGACGTACGAAAAACCGTGAAATACATAAAAGTTGATAGATCTGGCTTGTTTCCTGGGAGAACATGAACTTGCATTTCGCGCTCAAAGCGAAATTGAACAATCTTCAAACAAGGGAAACTACGTAGATTTAGTAAATTTATTGGCAAAATATGACGAAATTTTACAATCTCATTTGGATAATTCTACAAGGTTCTTTCAATTTAATACAAAACGATCTTATTCTGTGCATATAAAAAGTAATATTGAAGAAAATAAAATTTGAAGTAGAAGAAGCCTCTTTTGTTGCCATAATTCCTGACGATACTACATATGTGATAAAATTATCATAATATTTATATTAATAGGGCTAGTCTTAATAAGACCCTACCTTCTTGTTGATAAGTATTAATCAGTTATCAAAAGTCTTACGTTAGGGAAATTAAAGAATAGGATTTATAGGATTTTTAAATCTTTCCACGCAAAGAACAGTTTTTGCTTTATTTTGTGTTGGTGAGACTATAGCGAATGATTAAAATTGTCATAATTTCTTTTAAAATCAATTTTTAAATTTCAATTAAATTTTATGTTTTTAATGTTGTTAATATTTACAATATAAATAATTTAGAAATATACTTGTTACAATTCATTGACATCGGCATGTTTATATATATATATATATATATATAGATACACAAAATAAATTAAAAACGGGCAATCGGTCTGTCAATTAAAAACTCATTTAATAATTATCTCTATATTACGCAATGAGTTTGTTGCTTCTTCGGGAGATAAAAATGTAGAGTTCAAAAAATAAAAGTAATTTTGATTTTTTAATTCTACATTTTTATCTCCTGAAAAAGCAATAAACTCGTTGCGAAATATAGAGATAATTAATAAATGAGTTTTTAATTGACAGACGGCTTGCCCGTTTTTAATATATTTTATCCAATATAGTACGGTCGATAATTTCTTTTAAATTATATATATATATATATATATATATATATATATATATATATATATTTATATATATATATATATATATATATATATATATATATATATATTGAAATATTGCTGACGAGCTGTGTAATAGTAATATGTGTAAATAAAATTTGTAATTTTGAATAAATCGTACTTCAAGTGATAGATTATGTTGGGCTCCTTTAATATGAACATATGATATTAGTCTACCAGCCGATAGTACACAGTATCTTTAATTTGTTAGAGCATGACTAAGATACTGAATTAATTCGACTCTTTCTCTGGGCGATGATCCAGAGAAAGAGTCGAATTAATTCAGTATCTTAGTCATGATCTAACAAATTAAAGATACTGTGTACTATCGGCTGGTAGACCAATATAAATAATAAATTAATAATATCAATGAGATATTTTTAGCTACGCATAGATAAATAGAAGAACTTCTTTAAAATAATAAATATAAAATATTTATTCAACGCAAGATATCTATACACTATAATATGTAACTTAGCTAAAGGCAAAACAACGAATTATGAATTTATGAATATAGTAACATATGTGTGAAATTATGGTTATGTTTACGAGTTGATATATTTAAGCAAAGTGTGTTGTAATATAAATAAGTTAGCAATATTATGGTAAGTACTACAAAAATCTCAATAGGTAATATTCTTTCCGTTAAATTTATCAAAATAGTGATATTTTTAAAGCAAAATCAAGATACAATTATTAAATATTGAATTGATAATAAAGATTTACTAATTAGGCTTTTACAAGAAAATAAATTAACTTGTGTTTTGTAGGGAAGGCGGTAATGTATTTAACGGCAGGGCTACGGCAAATTAGGATACTCGGCCAAACAGGATCGAGAGAGATATTCTTGGGTTAGAATGATGCAGGTACGTAGAAGTTTATTATGTTTCATAGCTTTGATGTCGACGTTCCGCAGCAAAAGATGCTTTCGCAGTTTTCTTGCCGGTATCTGATCTTATTCTGGTAAAAATTTATTCAAACGTTGCGCTGGTATTATTTACACCGTTTATATATATATATATATATATATAATTGATATATATATAATTGAAAAAGACTGAATTGATAAAAGTCGAAACGTCGTAAACAAACATCAAAATTCAATAAAAGGTCGCTAAAACCAATAAAAATCTATTATTTTTAATATATATATATATATATATATATATATATATATATAAACAAAAATTAATTAAAATTGGGGTAAGCGGTCAATTAAAAAACTCCTTTATTAAATTACCCTATATTTCGCGACAGACTTTGTCGCTTCTTCTGGGGTAAAAAATGTAGAGTTAAAAAATAATAAAATTGACGTACAAAATATAAAAATGATTGATTAATCAATCATTGTCTGTCGCGAAATATAGGGTAATTTAATAAAGGAGTTTTTTAATTGACCGCTTACCCGAATTTTAATTAATTTTTGTTAATATATCACGGTCGATAATTTCATTTCAATTATATATATATATATATATGGTAAACCTAATCAGTAGGCGAATTTCGTAAAATACAATTCTGGGAAATGATTAGATTAACGGAAATGCATAAAATAACAGTCATACAAATGATTGGTTGCGGAGATAGAACCCGAACACAACAAGAAGTAACCCGCCTATTTCATGAGAAATTTCCTGATTTACCGCCTATAGCTCAAGAAACAATAAGTAAGATAGAGAAGAAGTTTCGAGAGTTTGGTCATGTAAGGCAGATAAAAAAACCAGCTGCCAATGCACTGAGTGATGAAATCAAAGTAGATGTGATGCTTGAGTTTATGGAAAACCCACATACATCTAGTAGACATGCACCCACTACATTAAATGTTAGCCATACATCGACAGTAAACATATTAAAAGAAAATAAAATGCATCCCTATAAAATGATATCTACTCAGGAGCTTATGGAAGACGATTTTGATAGAAGAACTTATTTTTGTGAGCGAATGATGGACATGATGGATAATAATATTATCAATTTAGAAGACGTTATGTTTTCTGATGAGTGCACTTTTTCTCTTAGCGGTCATGCTAATCGGCAAAATTGCCGCTACTGGTCTACGGAAAATCCTCACTGGATGAGGGAAGAGGGAAGAACACACACAATACCCAGTAAAAGTTAATGTTTGGGCAGGTATTGTTGGAAACCATATCATTGGTCCCTTTTTCATTGAGGGCAATTTGAATGGCGATCGTTATTTGGCACTACTTCAAAATGATGTCATTCCAACTTTGGCAAATTTATATCCTGATCCAGGAAACCCTCAAGTTCCAATGAATACGATATGGTTTCAGCAGGATGGAGCACCACCACATTACCAACGCAATGTCCGGCAGTACCTCGATGCAATATTTCCCATTCGGTGGATAGGAAGGCGAGGATCGATAGAATGGCCAGCGTGATCACCTGATCTGACCTTACATGATTTTTTTTATGGGGATATTTGAAGAGCATTGTGTACAAAACTAAACCTTTGGATTTAAATGACTTAAGAGAACGAATAACGCTTGCGATTAGGTCGATCACGCCTGATATGTTAAATAATGTTAGAAGACAGTTTTATTTAAGATTAGGATGTTGCCAGGACGTTCATGGTGAACATTTTGAACATCTACTTCATTGACATTCATTTTTTTTTTGGGTTTTAAATTTTTCTTTACATTTTGCATTAAATTTTATTTTTTGAGTATATTGTAGCGAATTTCGATAACAACATGATTTTATTTTATTCTATCTTAATTGTTGCAACAAACATGAAAATTATAACATTTTTGAATAGAGAATAAAGAGACCTTTACAACGATATATCACAAGCCTATACTTCCCATTTAAAAAAATGGGGGTTGTACCTGTCATTCGAATGGGGTTGAAGGTAGGGATCGCATTTTCACGTTGAAGAATGTTAATTTATAAATTAAATATGACATGTTTCGGGATTTTTTATAAATATGTACAGTAACCGAAATAATGAATTTATTCCATTTGGCTTATACACACTGTATATATATATATATATATATATATATATATATGTATATATATATGTGTGTATATATATATATATATATATATATATATATATATATATATACCAATTTATAAATTCTTGGAGTTTTTCGGCTTTTATATGAAATATTTACAAATATTATCAAATTAGTATGTAATTGCCAAGTAAATGAGAATGTAAACATTACTGTCTACAAATTACAAAGCAAATCATACGAAATTTTTCATTGAAAAATATTTTCTACGTTGGGACTTGAACCCAAGTTGTAAGCAACAATAGATCCTGGTTCAAGCTATTTAGAAATGCATTATAAAGTAACAGTGTTAATGATTCAGATGTCAGTTATTAAATGTAGATATCATGTTTGGAAGCAGAAGTCAGTTTCGAAAGCAGATGTCAGTTTGGAAAGCAGATGTCGGTTTTTGAAAGCAAATGTCAGTTATTGAAAGCAGATGTCAGTTTTGAAAGCCGATGTCAGTTATTGAAAGCAATGTCAGTATTTGGAAGCAGATGTCAGTTTTGAAAGCAGATGTCAGTTTTGAAGATTTGAAATTGCTAATTATTACTCCAAATGAGTGTTTAGATAATTTCTTAGCCGTTCATATATATACATATATTGTTATGATACCTACAGCTCGGTTATTCCAGGTATCTGTAAATAAAAGGGTAAGAATTAACACAAGAGAAACACTCAATTGAATAGCTGCACTTGGTGGTCACAACTTGTAAAATTAGTGTCGAAATGTTAATAAATTAATATCACGACAACTTTGTATATTTCAGATTAAATTATATTTATTTCAAAATTTACTTTTCATATTTTTAATTTTCATTTTTGTCATTCAAGTCAATTACGCGAAATTAAAAAAGATATTTAATTTCTTTACATTTGAATTTTATATCGATACTAATTGAACACGCCCACTTTTCAAACCATAGAAAAACCGCGAACAGGTTATATTTGTATTCAAAATTATAACATAATCTAACATCCAAAAGCAAGTCACATATACATGTAAATTCGTATTTTAATTTATTCTGTCTATCAACATCAACGTTATATTTATAATTTGATTAATATGAATAGTTGTAAAAAGTACAAATCAAGATCATTTTTACTTTCCAATAAAGCTTTGGGAAAAATAAATGAAAGTCAGAAAAAAGAGTAGTAGCAAAATTTTTGCACAAAGTTGCCTCGAAAAGAGATTCTCCGTTCTTTAAAATTTATTATATACCGAAATATCAGTGATACAAGTAAATATATATATATATATATATATATATATATATATATATATATATATATAATAACTTCGTGACCTTGGTATGATATGGCAAACCTAATCAGTAGGCGATTAAAGGTCTGTATATTACTTCAAAATATATGTATTTAAAAAACTCTACATGTTTCGGCGGTACGCCTTTATCAAGAGTATACAAAATATAAATGACAGAATATAAATGGTCATTTATATTTTGTATACTCTTGATAAAGGCGTACCGCCGAAACATGTAGAGTTTTTTAAATACATATATTTTGAAGTAATATACAGACCTTTAATCGCCTACTGATTAGGTTTACCATATATATATATATATATAATTGAAATGAAATTATCGACCGTGATATATTAACAAAAATTAATTAAAATTCGGGTAAGCGGTCAATTAAAAAACTCCTTTATTAAATTACCCTATATTTCGCGACAGACAATGATTGATTAATCAATCATTTTTATATTTTGTACGTCAATTTTATTATTTTTTAACTCTACATTTTTTACCCCAGAAGAAGCGACAAAGTCTGTCGCGAAATATAGGGTAATTTAATAAAGGAGTTTTTTAATTGACCGCTTACCCGAATTTTAATTAATTTTTGTTAATATATCACGGTCGATAATTTCATTTCAATTATATATATATATATATATGGTAAACCTAATCAGTAGGCGATTAAAGGTCTGTATATTACTTCAAAATATATGTATTTAAAAAACTCTACATGTTTCGGCGGTACGCCTTTATCAAGAGTATACAAAATATAAATGACCATTTATATTCTGTCATTTATATTTTGTATACTCTTGATAAAGGCGTACCGCCGAAACATGTAGAGTTTTTTAAATACATATATTTTGAAGTAATATACAGACCTTTAATCGCCTACTGATTAGGTTTGCCATATCATACCAAGGTCACGAAGTTATTATATATATATATATATATATATATATATATATATATATATATTTACTTGTATCACTGATATTTCGGTATATAATAAATTTTAAAGAACGGAGAATCTCTTTTCGAGGCAACTTTGTGCAAAAATTTTGCTACTACTCTTTTTTCTGACTTTCATTTATTTTTCCCAAAGCTTTATTGGAAAGTAAAAATGATCTTGATTTGTACTTTTTACAACTATTCATATTAATCAAATTATAAATATAACGTTGATGTTGATAGACAGAATAAATTAAAATACGAATTTACATGTATATGTGACTTGCTTTTGGATGTTAGATTATGTTATAATTTTGAATACAAATATAACCTGTTCGCGGTTTTTCTATGGTTTGAAAAGTGGGCGTGTTCAATTAGTATCGATATAAAATTCAAATGTAAAGAAATTAAATATCTTTTTTAATTTCGCGTAATTGACTTGAATGACAAAAATGAAAATTAAAAATATGAAAAGTAAATTTTGAAATAAATATAATTTAATCTGAAATATACAAAGTTGTCGTGATATTAATTTATTAACATTTCGACACTAATTTTACAAGTTGTGACCACCAAGTGCAGCTATTCAATTGAGTGTTTCTCTTGTGTTAATTCTTACCCTTTTATTTACAGATACCTGGAATAACCGAGCTGTAGGTATCATAACAATATATGTATATATATGAACGGCTAAGAAATTATCTAAACACTCATTTGGAGTAATAATTAGCAATTTCAAATCTTCAAAACTGACATCTGCTTTCAAAACTGACATCTGCTTCCAAATACTGACATTGCTTTCAATAACTGACATCGGCTTTCAAAACTGACATCTGCTTTCAATAACTGACATTTGCTTTCAAAAACCGACATCTGCTTTCCAAACTGACATCTGCTTTCGAAACTGACTTCTGCTTCCAAACATGATATCTACATTTAATAACTGACATCTGAATCATTAACACTGTTACTTTATAATGCATTTCTAAATAGCTTGAACCAGGATCTATTGTTGCTTACAACTTGGGTTCAAGTCCCAACGTAGAAAATATTTTTCAATGAAAAATTTCGTATGATTTGCTTTGTAATTTGTAGACAGTAATGTTTACATTCTCATTTACTTGGCAATTACATACTAATTTGATAATATTTGTAAATATTTCATATAAAAGCCGAAAAACTCCAAGAATTTATAAATTGGTATATATATATATATATATATATATATATATATATATATATACACACATATATATATACATATATATATATATATATATATATATATATACAGTGTGTATAAGCCAAATGGAATAAATTCATTATTTCGGTTACTGTACATATTTATAAAAAATCCCGAAACATGTCATATTTAATTTATAAATTAACATTCTTCAACGTGAAAATGCGATCCCTACCTTCAACCCCATTCGAATGACAGGTACAACCCCCATTTTTTTAAATGGGAAGTATAGGCTTGTGATATATCGTTGTAAAGGTCTCTTTATTCTCTATTCAAAAATGTTATAATTTTCATGTTTGTTGCAACAATTAAGATAGAATAAAATAAAATCATGTTGTTATCGAAATTCGCTACAATATACTCAAAAAATAAAATTTAATGCAAAATGTAAAGAAAAATTTAAAACCCAAAAAAAAAATGAATGTCAATGAAGTAGATGTTCAAAATGTTCACCATGAACGTCCTGGCAACATCCTAATCTTAAATAAAACTGTCTTCTAACATTATTTAACATATCAGGCGTGATCGACCTAATCGCAAGCGTTATTCGTTCTCTTAAGTCATTTAAATCCAAAGGTTTAGTTTTGTACACAATGCTCTTCAAATATCCCCATAAAAAAAATCATGTAAGGTCAGATCAGGTGATCACGCTGGCCATTCTATCGATCCTCGCCTTCCTATCCACCGAATGGGAAATATTGCATCGAGGTACTGCCGGACATTGCGTTGGTAATGTGGTGGTGCTCCATCCTGCTGAAACCATATCGTATTCATTGGAACTTGAGGGTTTCCTGGATCAGGATATAAATTTGCCAAAGTTGGAATGACATCATTTTGAAGTAGTGCCAAATAACGATCGCCATTCAAATTGCCCTCAATGAAAAAGGGACCAATGATATGGTTTCCAACAATACCTGCCCAAACATTAACTTTTACTGGGTATTGTGTGTGTTCTTCCCTCTTCCCTCATCCAGTGAGGATTTTCCGTAGACCAGTAGCGGCAATTTTGCCGATTAGCATGACCGCTAAGAGAAAAAGTGCACTCATCAGAAAACATAACGTCTTCTAAATTGATAATATTATTATCCATCATGTCCATCATTCGCTCACAAAAATAAGTTCTTCTATCAAAATCGTCTTCCATAAGCTCCTGAGTAGATATCATTTTATAGGGATGCATTTTATTTTCTTTTAATATGTTTACTGTCGATGTATGGCTAACATTTAATGTAGTGGGTGCATGTCTACTAGATGTATGTGGGTTTTCCATAAACTCAAGCATCACATCTACTTTGATTTCATCACTCAGTGCATTGGCAGCTGGTTTTTTTATCTGCCTTACATGACCAAACTCTCGAAACTTCTTCTCTATCTTACTTATTGTTTCTTGAGCTATAGGCGGTAAATCAGGAAATTTCTCATGAAATAGGCGGGTTACTTCTTGTTGTGTTCGGGTTCTATCTCCGCAACCAATCATTTGTATGACTGTTATTTTATGCATTTCCGTTAATCTAATCATTTCCCAGAATTGTATTTTACGAAATTCAAACTAAAATTATCAAACTGTCAATTTAAATGACAACTTTTAAATATAAAACAATTTACTAAGGCGTTTGCTACCCACGCGATCCAAAATAGTAGCAGCACGCTCGCAACAAGGCTGACGCTCGGTGTTCAGCGAATACCTCTCTCTCCCGGGCTGACCCACCTGAAGGTGAACGCTCCAAAGAAATACCCCTACCGACTAGCTCATACGAATGGAGAGCGTGTGGGATCAAAGATCGCTCGATGGAAAAATAAAGGCGCCACCGCATATAAGTCCACGGCAGGCGCACCCCGTATACACGGCTGCGGGTGGAACTTAGGTGGCCTCAGTCGCAAGAGAGAGATGTATTCCCCCCACCTTGTTGCTGCCAAAACGTGAAACTGTGTTCTCCTCAGCACCCGCAGGGAAAGAAATCAAACACGCAAGTCAGATTCAACAAATAACTTTAATATAACAAATCAAAAATCATTAACAAACCAACAGGTCCAATCAGATAACAAAATAAATTAGGAATCTAACAACAGTAATCAAATAGAACAAATTCCAACTTGTGAACGTGACATACAGTAGTACAGAAGGTTTGATATTAAAATCTACAAATCAAAATATCATAAGAAAGGTTAAGTCGTATATTAATACGTTATTCAGACGAGGTTAAGCCTCTCTGTATAAAGTGAAAAAGAAATCAAGAAGCAACCAAGTGGCTAAAAACAAAAGTATATACCCACAATTTAAATAGCCACCGGGTATATTTTCAAAATGAATAAATTTATCTAAATGAAAAAATTAACAGAGATAACGCTTTATCTGATAATGAAAATAATCTAAAGTGTACGTTAATTAAACAAAGCACAGGTACACCTAATATGTTGCGTCACCCTGTATCACAGGTTATTAATAAATGTACATCTAAACCTATTACGCCAAATTAACAATAAAGAAATTAATTAGAACAGCAGTGTGAATTCAAACAGTAGTTCCTTACAGAAACGATTACAAATAATTTAAACTAAAGTAAGGTTTGACGTAACCACAAGTTTAAAACAGAAGCTCTACTGATGGTTCGAGCCTCGTGAATATTATAAAGACAATTGCTACGGTTGCTGGATTTAACAGACAACCTTTTATTTAAGATAAAATAAGTGAGTATAAACGTATTTTTTTTACCTTTCTTATTTACTTAGTGTGTGGAGCCCTTAATCTGTCTACTACAAGTGACAGGTTTTAAACAAGAATTTCGCAGAGAAAGGTGAAGCCCCTCTCTGAAGTTTTCAAGAGATTGAAAATGAATACAAAAAAAACACCCAATCTACGATTCAAAAATACAGAATTAATCTTGTCTCCAAGAACCCCTTAAAGACACCAAAAAGAAATTAAAGCACACTTAGCTTGCACCAAAAATTCAGTAGTATAGTTTCCCTGGAGTCTGTCCTCCTGGTTAATACTTCCAATAAGCCGCCCGGAAGAGTCTGTATCTCCACCAAGGATACTTGGTCCCAAAATGGCCTTAGCTAGCCACGTGGAAAATAACTTCCTGACAGTATTTGTCAATTAAAACAATAGATGCTATTCCTTCGGAATTAGCACTATTTACAGAACAATCCTAAGGAAGAAAATACGAAATAAGTAAAACTCAATAAAGTAAAAATATTTCTTACCGCAGAATAAGCTTCTTCGCACAAAAGAAGACAAGTTAGCGCATGGATGTCTAAAGAAGAAGTGTCCTAAGAATGCCTCGTGTTACATTCAATGGCCGTCGTACGTCACCCACAATATTCGGAAACATAAACGAAAGAAAATAAAGCTCAAAATCTCCCAAACGATTGAAGAACGCCTTAAAAGTCCGACAGAACACATTTCGACAATTAATTAATTAACAGAAATCGGCAATTACAAAATAAAATAATTAAACTCTCATTTACAGAACTCTGTAATTGAAAGAAACCAACATGCCGAACAGAGGGCGCTCTAACGAAAGAATTATCAAATAATAATATAAATCGGTAACTCAAGACTAAAAGAAAATGCGTCAAGTCGGTCTTACAATTCAAAACAAAAGTAAGCACAACAAAAGAATGGGTAACGGAATTTCAAAATACGAGAAAAACGAATTACGACGTGTATGACTATTCGGAAAAATATACGTCTTAAGAAGCGCGCTGCGTTAAATAAAACAACTAAAGATATATCTGGAACTAAGTAAATGGCGCAAGCAAAACATAGACCCAAAATTATATAACGGAAATATAGGGTCGGTCAAAATAATCGAACCCGAAATAAAAATTTGGAAGAATAAACGTTTTGAAAAGCTTAAAAGACATGATAATTAATAAACTAATAAAATAAAATAGAATAAATTGTACATATTGAAAAATAAGCGGACCAGGCTGACTTGAAGAGTCTAGAATAAAAGTAAATGGATTAAGAGTATACTAGCAGAACGCAGAGTGATTTTCTACCCGTAACACGTTTTAAACAAACTAATGTTGCCACAGAAACTTTTTAAAGTATTTTTAATGGATACCATCTAAAAAGCACATTGGTATGGTTTTTACTCACTTTCTTATTATGAAGACCTAAACGGGAAGTAAGTAATGCAATGATGCCTTTGATGTATGTATTAAATCTTTATAAACGCAAATGAGCATCTACTTCATTGACATTCATATTTTTTTCTGGCGTTTTAAATTTTTCTTTACATTTTGCATTAAATTTTATTTTTTGAGTATATTGTAGCGAATTTCGATAACAACATGATTTTATTTTATTCTATCTTAATTGTTGCAACAAACATGAAAATTATAACATTTTTGAATAGGGAATAAAGAGACCTTTACAACGATATATTACAAGCCTATACTTCCCATTTAAAAAAATGGGGGTTGTACCTGTCATTCGAAGAGGGTTGAAGGTAGGGATCGCATTTTCACGTTGAAGAATGTTAATTTATAAATTAAATATGACATGTTTCGGGATTTTTTATAAATATGTACAGTAACCGAAATAATGAATTTATTCCATTTGGCTTATACACACTGTGTATAAATTGATAATATTTATATGAAATATTTACAAATATTATCAAATTAGTATGTAATTGCCAAGTAAATGAGGATGTAAACATTACTGTCTACAAATTACGTAGTTGGTACGCGTGTCTGACTCCTCGTGGTTGGTCCGTCCGTTGTTCTGTCGCTTTCGACTATTGGTCGATCAGTTTGCGTTCGGTCCGAGTTAGTATGACTGGGCTGTGGCAAGTTGTTATCATTACGTCGCTTGTGTGTAATCTGCCTGTTGAGCACGGCCGGCTTCCATGTGCCAGGCAAACGCTGTCGGTCGTCACGTTTGTTCATACAGTTTTGCCGTTTCTCAATTTCTATAGCTTCTCTTATAATCCTGTACGTTAACCTCGTACTGCATGCTATAGTTTTTGTACCGTCAAAGTCGATGGTGTGTCCTGTCTGTAGCACATGCTTAGCTAGGGGTGATGTTGTTTATTTTTTAGCAACCGCATTTCTGTTCTCTTCCCTCTGTACGCTGGCTTTACGGTTAGTATGCCCTATGTATGTTTGTTCGCATTCATAGCACGGTATTTCGTAGACTCCTTGGTTTTCTAGTTCCATCTTGTCCTTTGTATTAGGCAAAATGTCTCTTATTTTCCTGTCTGTCGTATAAATGGTGTCTATGTCGTGTCGGCGTAATATTCTACCTATGTTCTCAGTCGTACCTTTCACGTATGGGAGAAATGCTGTCCATATAGATCTTTCTTTCTTTTTTGGTTGATTCTTGTTAATTCGTGTCGCTCTGTTAATGGTATGTTCTGAATATCCGTTCGCTTGTAATATGTTTTTTATTATTCTCATTTCTTTGTTTCGATGTTCTGCGTCTGACAGAGTTTGAGATCTGTGGATTAATGTTTTTACTACGGAGTTTAACTGTGCTGGGTGATGATGTGAAGATGCGTTGAGATATCTGTTCGTATGTGTAGGTTTTCTGTACACTGCGTATCCTAGCGAGCCATCCGGTTTTTTTATTATCATCAAGTCTAAGAACGGTAGCCGATTTCTTTCCTCCATTTCGGCAGTAAACTTTATTTTCGGATGTCTGGTGTTCAGATGTTGTAAAAACTCGCTTAATTTCTCTCTTCAATATAATACGAGCGGCACAGGAAATGGACGCACTCTTGAAGTTACCATCGCAACGAGAAGATCCTCTAGAAAAAGGTGAAAGTGATGTCACCGAAATGTCAGGAAGAAAGTTGTCCTTCTCTGGACGAAATCATCCAAACGCGGCGAAATATCCAGAAGAACAACGCTTCAACAAACGACCGCGAAAACATTCGACGAAATATATATATATATATATATATATATATATATATATATCAATTTATAAATTGTTGAAGTAATAACGCGATCACCATTTCGATTTTGAAAACACACAGATAATTGATAAAGAACAACACACAATGAAAAGGGAAATTAAAGAAATGATTAGTATTAAACAGGAAAAAAAAATCAATTAGCAACAGAAGTGATATAAAAAATTTAAGCAATATATACTATAACTTAATTATGTAACGATCTGCAAGTTACCATCATAATATATGTTGCTGTTATATAATTATATATCTTAATTTATTTAAATATATATACATTTGCTTATCATGCTGACAGTTACGTGTTTCAATTCCTGTCTGGCTGTCCGAGTGGGTTTTCGTGGTTTTCCTTCTCGTTTAAGGCGAACGCCGACAGTTTTACATCTTAAGACGCTCCACGGGCGCATAGTACATAATAATAACTCATGTCTTGCGTTTCCCTGTTTTCGTTGTCTATCTATTTTAGAATACTAAGGCATTATTTATTATTATTCTATTGTAATGTATCTTTGAATAATTTTATCCATAGCAACTACAAATGTATAACATTAATATACTGTCATTTATATTTTATATTCCTTGAAAAAGGCATTATTTGCCGAAACATGTAGGATTGTTTTAATTATATATATTTTGAAGTAAAACCAGACCTTAAATCGCCAACAAATTGAATTTACCATATATATATATATATATATATATATATATAATGTTGTAGGGAAATTAACCCACATATCAAATTCTTTTTCTTATAAGATAACAGATCCGAGAATGTTATATCTGAAAAATAATGTTTTGTGAGATTATTGAATAGTTAAATTTTTGTATATTAATGTAAAACCATAGTTGGATTTAGAAATATTGATATCGATAAACATTGTAAATTATATTCAGTCTATTTTTATTACTCGCTCTTTATTTAAATATCTTTACATTTTTCCGCGAAGATCTAGGTTTTCTAAATCTGATTATAGTTATATTCTTTGTTATACATATATTTCTTTTAATATTGTAATATCTTTTATTGTTCCTTGGATTCTAAATTTGTAATTTGGAATACGTGAGTAGATTTCGTTAGCATGACATTTAACTGTCAGAATTATTTTCATTACTAAATTATTTATTCTATTTACAAAAGGTAACATTCAAAACTATTATTTATTTTAATTTGTCATAGTTGTCTTTAATATAATCTTCGAGATCATTGTACAAATTCCTAAGAAAATCTGATTTATGGAAATACAAATTTTTCTTATGGGAGCCGGGACAACGAAAAACAAGATGATTGAGTATTATTTTTTGATTGATTGAGAAGTTTTTTTGCATGCAGTTGGATAATTAAGTGTTATTTTTGAATTCCTCTACGAAATTATTCTCATAATAACTTATAAGAACGTTTTAATCACCAGAAAGTGGATAATTTAAAATTATTTGACATATTTACCTTGCGAGAAGATTTTCTTCGTGTGTGGAGATCAAGGAAACCTAATAATCTTCACTATTTTGATTCCTTCTATATATTAATCTATCTTCGTCTATGCAGTTTTATTAAAGAAGCTACTGGATTTATCTTTTGGAAATTTTGGACAAGATACACTCATCTGGAAAACGTATATACACATAACCATGCTGTTTACTTCATGCAAGAGGACTATTTGCGAGTCTACAACAAGATTATCTATCAGACGTTCGAGATAAGGATATCGTAACCTGCCTTTGCTGTATTTGTTGGTTTTCTACGGCACATTTTACAGTTGAGAAGACACGTGGTTTGACATTTCCATTTGTACTTAAAGTGACAGGTATTCTGTAAAGATTGTTTACCTTAATTATATTAAAGATATACCTTTTCTCGAGATCGAATATCAAATATTTAAAATTACTAAACGATAAAAACACACAATGTTGTATTAGATTTACACTTTATTTAATAATAATAATAATAACTATATAACAGCTGTTTCACCGTACAACAGTTTCTTCGGATATAGCAAGCGGTACTATAAAACATTTTACTTAAACGTAAATATTTTTTTATTTTATTACTTAATGGTATTCTCAGAAATTGGAAACCGAAATATTTTTACCCGCCTCTTTTAGTAGGGATACAAATAGATAACATAAATTATATAAGTGACACATATCTAACAAAATATTTCAATCACAAATAGGAAATAAATTCAACAGAGGGGAGGAATTAAGCTCTGTTTTGTCATTTAATAATTTATTTGAAAATTTTTGTTTATTAATTTGCATTGCTTCTAATAAATCGAGTTTCTTACTTTTGTTTTCTTCGTGTAGGATCTTGAAATTATTATTAAAACTATGGCTTTCTTCAATTAAATGGTTGGAGTATGCTGAATCTGTTTTCCCATTTCTAAACGAATAATAATGCTCGTATATGCGCTTTTTGAACGTTCTACCTGTTTGCCCGATATCGGGCAATGAGGCTGTTGAATTTATTTCCTATTTGTGATTGAAATATTTTGTTAGATATGTGTCACTTATATAATTTATGTTATCTATTTGTATCCCTACTAAAAGAGGCGGGTAAAAATATTTCGGTTTCCAATTTCTGAGAATACCATTAAGTAATAAAATAAAAAAATATTTACGTTTAAGTAAAATGTTTTATAGTACCGCTTGCTATATCCGAAGAAACCGTTGTACGGTGAAACAGCTGTTATATAGTTATTATTATTATTATTAAATAAAGTGTAAATCTAATACAACATTGTGTGTTTTTATCGTTTGATATGGATTTACATCAAGTAAAGGCAGAATCGATTCAATTTAAAATTACTCACGACATTTCAAAATATCATATCATTCAGATCTTACATTTGTATTAGATTCTTTGATCAACCATTTTAATATTATATCTTGTTTTATAATTGAAAAGGGATATCAGTTAATTTCTAAAATATATTATTATCATTATAGACATAATCGTTTTATTTTATGTATTCTTGTGTAGCTGTCTGCACGTCCGGAACCTACCTTTGACCCAGAGATAAGCAGTATTCATCTCAGATTATCTTTTATTTATTACATTTGAGCTAGCATAATACAGGTATTCTTTCTAAATTTATTTATATTTATCATTAATATATTTTCTTATACCACGTCAGTATTATATCATTAATTGTCACCACAACGTGGGGCAGTTTCCCGCATTATATCAATATATATATATATATATATATATATATATATATATATATAAAAACATGTCGATGTCAATGAATTGTAACTAGTATATTTCTACATTATCTTATATTGTAAATGTTATGAAAGATTCTTAAAAACATAAAATTTATTTGAAATTTAAAAATTGATTTTACAAGTTATTATGACATTAACCTTTTGATGTCAGACGTGATGTCTAACGTGTGCAGGATCGCCATGTGATGTGACCCGGTCCTGAGGGGCACATCGCAATAGACAAGTAGCGTTGGTATAACAACATATAATTAGTTAACACTTATAACGATACAACGATAACAATATACATAATAACAAAATAGACAGTAGTCTAAAGGAGGTTTCTATCTTACACTCGCTATGTCATACTGTATATCTAACTATGTCTGACAGTGTCTGACTGTCTGACTGTGTCTGACTGTCTGACTATGTCTGACTGTCTGACTGTCTGACTCCTCTTAAGATCTGATGGATCGTCTTATATACATTAGAGTGTGCTCCTTTTGACTAGTGTCCTTAGTTTAATATCAACAAGTGGTGAAAGCGTGTAACGTATATTGAGGACGCTTGCGTATGTAAATCGGATGGACCGAGGTCATGTTTTTATATACAATAAAAACTAGACCGGGGTCGAACCTTGACTAAGATAAGTAGTACAATACATTACTTAATTTGGTTACTACAACCTGTGACCCCTCTAATTCACCTGCCATTACTTCTGCTCCATCATAACTTTGTGCTACTAATATTGAACCACAATTATAATCGTTCGCTATAGTCTGACTAACACAAAATAAAGCAGAAGGTGTACTTTGCGTGGAACCATTTAAAAATCCTATTCCTTATTTCTCCATTTTATTACATAACGTAAGACTTTTGATAACTGACTAATGTTTGATATGCAGTTCTTGGAATTGCGGTAGGTTTTGTAATAAAAAATAAGGTTTTACTCAATACGTTTCGGCTGAATAAATTCAGCCTTATTCATTTGATTTTATTAGCTGTAACAATGTGAAGAACATATGATTTTTACATGGTTGTTCAAAAGAACATATACTTACTTATATAAAGTATGACACTCGTTAATATTTAAAAACAAATATAGTGAAAACGATGTTTCAAGGAAGCATCGGTAGGTTAATAATTAAAACGTAAAAACACAAATACTATATAGATGAAAGACACTGAACAGATTAAAAATGTAACAATCAAACATATTTTAATTTACGTCAAGTTATAATTTTATAAATAACTAGAGTCAGTTCTATTCTTAATAGAGTTTTTATTTTTTGTTGGATATAAATACTCTCCAAGATTGTTCTTGCGGTATTATTTATTTCAGTGGTGAGAATTTTTCTTAGTTGATAATTGAAGCTGTGGTTTGTTTAATGGGTGTGTTTTTTAGCGCAGTACTTTTGTTGGAATTCTTATGGCCGTTTAACCTCTCTTGCAAATGTTGAGAAGTCTGTCCTATGTATACTCCATTGCAGTTTTTGCAAGCTATTTTATAGATGGTATGTTTTGTTCATGGGTTCAGTCACAGATGCGATTATTAAAGACAAAGACATAGAATTTTTCAAAGTTGGAATTTTAGCTTTAAGTCTAGACACCCTTCTAGACTATTAGAATTTTTGTGTGCAATTTTTATTTTGTAAGGTATTAGAATTTTGTCGATAACAATAGAACTGACCCTAGTAATTTATCAAATTTATATTTTCCAAATCTTTAACAATAAATCCCACATCGACGCTGCTGGCTACTACAGTTACCGTGCATTTACTCTCGTAGGAAACAAAAATCATGTTCTTCTTTGTCTGTTTTATTGCGTGATAAGAAATGCTAGGGCTTTTCCGAGTTCTTTTTTCTATTTTAATCTTTTATTATAATGTATATGTTTAAAATAACATCCACTTCATGTACCAGATTATAACTTGACGTAAATTAAAATGTGTTTGATTGGTACATTTTTAATCTGTGGAGTAATTGTCTTTCATTTATATAGTATTTGTGTTTTTACTTTTCAATTATTAACCTAGCGATGCTTCCTCGAAGCATTGTTTTCATTATGCTTGTTTTTCAATAATATCGAATATCATATTTTTAAATTTATTGATATATAAGTAAGTATATGTTATTTTGATCAACTATGTAAAACAATATCATATCTTATTCACATTGTTGCAGCTAATAAAATCAAATGAACAAGACTGAATTTTTCAGCCAAAAAGTATTGAATAAAACCTTGTTTTTTATTACAAAACCGACCGCAATTCCAAGAACATTATATTAAACACATATAAATACAGTCAAGAACTTCCGAAAACATTGTCTTTCGACGGGATATAATTAAAGACGGCAGACTATGTGCCCCACACTGTTAAATTTAATAATACACATAAGGTGTATTAGATAAAAATGTAGATTTTACAAAATTAGGGCAACTTTTTACCAATACTGAAGATCCATTGTACAGATACAAAGAGCACTTTAACTATGCAAATATAACATCTCTCAACGTCGAACAATCCTTCTCAGTATATAAACATATATATATACGTCGCTACGTACGAACCTTTCCGAGACTAATACAGAAACATATATTATGGTGCAGTTTTTTCATCGCGCACATCCGCATTTTTTTGCAACAATGTAAACATGTTGGGTAAGTTATTTATGTTTTTTCTTAACGTTTTGTATAGGTATTCGATATATTTATTTTTTAAAAATTTAACCGTGTATTATTAAATTTGACAGTGTGGGCACATAGTCTGCCGTCTTTAGATATAATTATATATATATATATATATATATATATATATATATATATAATAATTTCTTGACCTCAGTATGTTATGGTAGATTCAATTAGTTGGCGATTTAAGGTCTGGTTTTACTTCAATATGTATATATTTGAAACAATCTTACATTTTTCGGCATATGATATCTTTTTCAAAGAAATTTAAAATTTTAAATTTCTTTGAAAAGGCACAAGGACAATAAAAATTTTTGACCTTGTACGTCACTTTTATTATTTTTTTGAACTCTACATTTTTATCTCCGGAAGAAGCAACAAAGTTGTTGCGAAATATAGGGATAATTAATAAATGAGTTTTTAATTGACAGGCCGCTTGCCCGCTTTTAATTTATTTTATTCAATATATTACGGTAGATAATTTCTTTTAAATTATATATATATATATATATATATATATATATATATATATATATATATATATATGTCGTTCCATCAATCCTGCGTCCATACATTGATGATTTTGCATGTAATTCTGCGTCTAATGTATTGCTGCGTCCGTATACGGACGCAGAAATGGAAACTTCACAGACAACTCTCATTTGGCATACTTGTTTGGCACAAAAATTTTTAGCGGGATGCAAAAATATCGATATGGTGTAAAAACACGAATAATTTAGTTCGCGAGAATTCGATTATTTTTGTGTGATGGCGCTGTAATAGTGTACGTGTATATGTATATGATATTCATAATTCCGATTTTTCTGCGTCCAACCGACTTGGCAACGCTTAGGATCGCCTCGTTCATTGGTGCTTCCTACATTTGTGAGTAAACTGTTTGGGTAGTATTCGAATTTATTTCTAATCAAGATTCTTTAATAACAAGTAACGGTTACAGATACATATATAAATAAACTAAACTGCTTAATCTTAAATTATAAACTATTTGAAAAATGTTGATACTTGCGTAAAACCTGTTAAAAAATCACATCTTGAAAAACAAAACTCAGAATGTGTTCCCTGCAAATATTGCTACGGATACTACAGACCAAATCAACTTTGGCGCCATATTAAAATCTGTGATTTAAATACAGAAGGAAAACCTAAATTTTCTCATTTGAGTGACGCACAAGATTTATTAGTGAAGCATTTACCTATTGATAAACATCTTCGAGAAACAGTATTTCCGATAATGGCGGCGGATAAAATATCACTTACAGCTAAAAAGGATTTATTAATTTGTAAATTCGGATCTCGATATTGAAGAAATCATAGGGAAAAACATCTCATAAACGTGTGTTCTCGGAAAATGAGGGAACTTTCTAAATTACTAATAGAAATAAAGAAACTAAATTCTTCAATAAAAAATTTGTACGACGCATTGCAACCAATCTATTTTGATTTGTAGAAGCAACAAAAATTGTAGCAAAATTTGATCCCAATACAGAAGTGTTCAAATCACCAACTTATGCTATGAACATACAGACATCCTTAAAAAACTGTTGTGATATAGCAATTTTATTCACGTTGAAACGAAAATATAATAATTCAACTATTTCGACAGCCGATAGTGAATCAAATTTTAAAACATTCAAAAAGCTTTTGGAGGATGCATGGAAATTCGAAATATCCACAATAGCTGCATCTGATTTAAGTACCAAAAAATGGAATAAATTAACAATATTACCTTTAGCAACCGATTTAAAAACATTTCGAATATATCTTCTACAGAAAGCAAGTGAAGCTGTTGAAATTCTTAAAGTCAATGAAAAGGATGTTACCGCATATAAGTTGCTAATGGAAACCATATTTTGTAGGCTTTTGTTATTAAATAGGAAAAGAGTAGGAGAATTGCAGCGAATGCCATTGCATCTTTATGAGAATGCTAATATTCATCAGAGTTATGAAGAGTTTAATGATGCCATAACACCTACAGAGAAGATATTATTAACAAAATTTAAAAGAGTAGTAATTCGTGGTAAACGAGGCCGAGGCGTACCTGTTTTGTTTAGTACTGATTCAGGATCATGTAAATATTTTAATTCAATTGCGCAGTAATTTTGTCAATGACACAAATATATACATGCTTCCCAAATTAAATACAAATAATCCTATTACTGGATATCAAATTATGAAAAGACATACACAATTAAGTAAATCCGGAAGCTATTACCTCTACAAGATTACGAAAGCATCTTGCTACTTTGACTCAGATTTTTAACATGAATTCGAATGATATTGAACAATTAGCCACTTTTATGGGACATACAAGTAATGTTCATAAACAAGTTTATTGTCTACCTGATGATGTATACCAAACAGCTAAGATATCTAAAATTCTAATGCTTATGGAAAAAGGTAAAGCAGGAAATTTTAAGGGAAAAGCTTTGGATGAGATAGAAATAAATTTGGACGACGAAAGTGTTGAAGAATGTGAAGAAAATAGTGATAGCGACGATGAAAAAAAGATAGAAGAAATTAGTGACTTAAGCCAAGAGGTGCCAGCTACTGCCTCAGTTAAATCTATCGTAACTGTTAGAAAAAGAACGTTAATCCCTTGGACAGATGATCAAAAGAAACTAACTAAACTATTTTTTAAAACACACATAAATTCAAAAATTCCTCCCAAGAAAAAACCAATGTGAAAAATTAAGGGATAAATATCCTGAAAAATTCCATAATAAGTCATGGCCACAAATCAAAGTTTTCGTTCAAAATATGAATCGCAATAAAAATTAGTCTTTAATTCTTTGTATCAAGTAAATTATCAGATCTTTTGTTTGTTGTACTTATAAATTGTTTAAATAAAAATAGTTTGTATATTTATAAATTATTCTTTATTTTGTCATTGATAGTACTAGTAAGCTTAAAAACGTAAAAATGTTTGCCTTTGTTATAGTAACACTTTATCCTACAGAATATTTAAATAAAACTTGCTTGAAATCTCAATACTTTACGCAACCTAACAATAATAAATAGAATAGCGTAATTTTATTTAGAAAGGAGCATGCTATTAACACAGAATTACAATATGGAATACAGCACAAATGTATGTCTGTGAATATGTGTACATATTACATATTTTAGATTATTAAGTAAGATTCCTACACATAACTCATTATTTGCTTGTAAATTCATCACTTTTGTTTATTATGATTTAAAATAAAATTTTTTTAACTAAATTTAAATAATCAAACAATTTTTTTTTATTAATTTTAATTCAGAAAGATAAGCAATAGAAGCAATTCCATATTAAAAATGTATATAAACTAAAATACGCCAATCCACGTTACTGCTATTTTTTAAAGAATTGCACAAATACTTACGAGTATATTAAATATATGTACCTAGATAATACGTAATATGAGATACGAAGTTTGACAACATAGCAGACGCAGAAAGATGTATTCAGTAAAATAAAAATACCTACCTCGGACGTAGAATTACAGATTTCGTAAAAAGATATATCTGTTGATGCAGAAATAATAGTCGCATGTATGGGCGCAATATTGATAAGAAAATGAAAACAAAAAATCCTTAATTTTTTTTTTCTGCCGTCAGAGTATATTAGAAAATAAAGTCACTATAGCGTTTGATTTGTACATTCAGCGGTTTAGAAAAGAGAAAAACATTATATACTTCAGAGCTTCAAGTAGACGCCAAATTGAAGGTATAATGAAAAGAAGCAGAATTGATAGCGGTTTGTATATATATATATATATATATATATATATATATATATATATATATATATAGATAATTATTTCGTGACCTTAGTATGTTATGGTAAATTCAAATTGTAGGCGATTTAAGGTCTGGTTTTACTTCAAAAACTATATATACATAATAATAACTCATGTCTTGTGTTTCCCTGTTTTTGTTGTTTATCCATTTTAAAATACCAAGGCATGATTTATTATTATTAAATTGGAATGTATCTTTGAATTATTTTATCCATAGTAACTACAAATGTATGACATTAATATACTGTCATTTATATTTTGTATTCCGTGAGAAAGGCATCATTAGCCGAAACATGTACGTGTAGAATTGTTTTAAATATATAGTTTTTGAAGTAAAACCAGACCTTAAATCACCTACAATTTGAATTTACTATATACCGGGTGGGGCACATAAAGTGTTACAGAGCAATAGCACTCAAACGATTAATCATATCGAAAAATGTTTCAGACAAAAGTTTCAGTGTTCGGGAAGGCGGTCATACTGGGCCACCCAGTTTTTTGATCGGTGTAGGCGTAGAAGCTACGTCAATATCAACTCCAATTTTTTAAATGGAACCATGTATTTTCTTTTCAATAACATTATTACAGATTTTAAGACGAATTCAGCGACCTACAACACAAGGTCACTCTAGTCACGCAAACTATGAAAACAGTCGATAAATCGAAAAATATGGGAATAATCAGCATCAACTGTCAACGCATACGGCTGTCAGTTAGTAGTCACGTATTACCTTCTATTGTGAGTACATCGGATCGCGAAAATGAACGATTATCAAGAATATTTTGATATGTTAATGGTGCTGGGGGAATGCCGCAAACATTACAGAAACGCTGAGCAGTTGTACGCGGCTCGTTATCCGGACAGACAACAAAAATCGCACATGGCATTTAAGCGATTAGCTAACCGTTTCTGTCGCTTCGGTACAATGAAACAAACACGAGCCAAACGTCGACCGATTGTTGATGAAAATGCGGCTGCTATCTTAGCTTTTATTGCACAAAATCCCCATGCGGGCACCAGGCAAATGGAAAGAGAGAGTGGAATTAGTCGGCGATCTGTATTAAGAATATTACATCAACACAAATTACATCCGTATTGTATGTCACTGCATCAGGTTTTGTACGGCAATGATTTCCAAAATCCGCGTCAATTTCTGTAACTGGATTCGTCGAAAAATGGACTCGGATGTTTCTTTTTTTGAGTCATGTGCTTTTTTCTGACGAAGCTAACTACACAAATACGGGAAATGTGAATAGACATAACATGCATTACTGGGCCAATGCGAATCCTCGATGGACGAGAAATGTACGATATCAACATCCGTGGTCCGTTAATTGTTGGGCCGGCATTGTCGGCGATCACGTCATTGGTCCACATTCTTTTGAAGGTCACTTAAGTGGGCAAGTTTACGCAAACTTTCTGCAAAACGTACTGCCCGAATTACTGGAAGATGTGCCCTTGCTAGTTCGCATAAACATGTGGATGCAACACGACGTTGCACCATCCCATTATGCTCTATGTGCAAGACAAGTGATGAATGAGATTTATGGTGAAAAATGGATAGGACGAGGCGCTACTGTTGCTTGGCCACCTCGTTCGCCTGATCTAACACTAATGGATTACTTTTTCTGGGGTTTTGTCAAAGGACACGTAATGGCGGAAGCACCTACCACGCCTGACGACATGAGAGAAATTTAGAGAGATCGGATAACCAGCCCTACGCAACGGCTGGTTATCCGATCTCTCTAAATTTACGCGACCGGTCACTAAACACACGCACGAGCGCACCAACATACAAAACCCTACACTTACGCGGTCACACAAATACAAAACCACACACCCAGAGAGAGACGCAAGCTGCCAGCAGCAACCAACACACAAATTCATACCCAGAAAGAGACACAAGCTGCTGGCAGCGAACAACACATATGTTCACACCTTGCTATCTATTTTTCGGAATACTAAGGCATGATTTATTATTACTATTGGAATGTATCTTTGAATAATTTAAACCATAGCAACTCAATTATTTGACATTTACATTCTGTCATTTATATTTTTTATTCCCTTGACAAAGGCATCATTGCCGAAACATGTAGGGTTGTTTTAAATATATATACTTTGAAGTAATGAACCAGACCTTTAATCGCCGACTTATTAAGTTTACCTTATATATATATATATATATATATATATAATTGGAATGTTTCTTTGAATAATTTAAACCATAGCAACTCAATTATTTGACATTTGTATTCTGTTATTTATATTTTATATCCTTGATAAAGGCATCATTGCCGAAACATGTAGGGTTGTTTTAAATATATATAGTTTGAAGTAAACCAGACCTTTAATCGCCGACTGATTGAATTTACCATATATATATATATATATATATATATATATATATATAATATTTTCGTGACCTTGGTATGATAAGGTAAACTTAATAAGTCGACGATTAAAGGTCTGGTTCATTACTTCAAAGTATATATATTTAAAACAACCCTACATGTTTCGGCAATGATGCCTTCATCAAGGGAATAAAAAATATAAATGACAGAATATAAATGTCAAATAATTGAGTTGCTATGGTTTAAATTATTTAAAGATACATTCCTATAATAATAATAAGTCATGCCTTAGTATTCCAAAAAATAGATAGCAAGGTGTGCACATATGTGTTGTTAGCTGCCAGCAGCTTATGTCTCTTTCTGGGTATGAACCTGTGTGTTAGTTGCAAAATAAACTATCTCTTAAATAAATTCAACAATTTTCACAACAAATTAAAATTCACTATTGAAGAAGAATTTAATAACAGTATTAATTTTCTTGATATTTCTTTGAGCTATGATAGACAGGGTACTATTTATACAAATTGGTATAATAAACCCACAGCTTCTTTTCGATATATGAATTACCACTCAAATGCTCCTACAGTATTCAATAAAATGATTATAAATAATCTGACTGATAGGGCAGTAAAACTATCACATATCCAATACCGAAAAGATAACATCAAAAAAATTAAAACAATCTTAACTAATAATAATTATCCACCACAACTTATAGACCAAACTATTAAAAAAAGAGTACACCAAATATACAACACTGCAGACACCAATAAAAATTTGAACAATGACACAACATATATCACGATTCCATATGTTCCACAACTATCGGAAAAAATTAAATACATTTTAAAAAAATATCATATAGCTACAACATATAAACTTAGTAATACTAATAAACATTTATTTTCAAAACTTAAACCTAAAATAGAAAAAAATCGAGAAACACATGTCATATGTAAAATACCATGTCGCGATTGCGATAGTTACTACATAGGCCAAACGAAACAATATTTATACAAAAGAATACAAGCCCACAAATACTCTAGAACAGACAAAACTGCTTTGTCTACACACAAACTACAACGCGATCACCATTTCGATTTTGAGAACACGCAGATAATTGATAAAGAACAACACACAATGAAAAGACAAATTAAAGAAATGATTAGTATTAAACAGGAAAAAAATTCAATTAACAACAGAAATGATATAAAAAATTTAAGCAGTATGTACTATAACTTAATTTTGTAACGATCTACAATTTACCATCATAATATATTTTTTTGTTATATACCTTATGTTATTTAAATATCAATTACATTTAAATATCATATACTTTTGCTTATCATGCTGACTGTTCCGTATTTTGATTCCTGTTTAGTTGTCCGAGCAGGTTTTCGTGGTTTTCCTTCTCGTTTTGAGCGAATGCCGACAACTTTGCATCTTAAGTCGCTCCACGGGCGCATACGTAATAATAAGTCATGTCTTGCTTTTCCCTGTTTTCTGTTTTGTGCTGATGTGGTCCTCTACTGGGTTGTAGCCTAGCATATGCGCTACCAAACTCTAGGGGGGTCTGCCCAATAGGCAGCCAGGTGCCATTCCGCCTTTCCAGCAGGAGTGAGGAACCAAGCTACGCGGCGCAAATCACGGCGCCGCGCAATGCACACACCACTAGGACCGGTCCTGGGCGGCAACCTGGCTAGGCTGCTGTTAACAGCACACACACGTTCGACGTGTGTGCTTTGCCCCCGCTTTTGCGGAAATCGTTAAGATGGCACAAAGTGTAACCGTCGTCGACTGAGGTAGCCAGTAAGAGTATTCCCTCGGTTGGCGATGAGCAACCCCTTGCAGGGTGCGCTTCGCAGGTCTGCGCCTTACCTCGTTGGGGCGGGGGTCGGGCCGTCGAAGTACTGCTCGGAAAAGTACAGAAGTTGCTGGGAAAAGGTTGGCGGCCCTACGCAACGGCTGGTTATCCGATCTCTCTAAATTTACACGACCGGTCACTAAACACACGCACGAGCGCACTAGCATACAAAACCCTACACTTACGCGGTCACACAAATACAAAATCACACACCCAGAGAGAGACGCAAGCTGCCAGCAGCAACCAACACACAGGTTCATACCCAGAAAGAAACACAAGCTGCTGGCAGCGAACAACACATATGTTCACACCTTGCTATCTATTTTTTGGAATACTAAGGCATGACTTATTATTATTCTTATAGGAATGTATCTTTGAATAATTTAAACCATAGCAACTCAATTATTTGACATTTATATTCTCTCATTTATATTTTTTATTCCCTTGATAAAGGCATCATTGCCGAAACATGTAGAATTGTTTTAAATATATATACTTTGAAGTAATGAACCAGACCTTTAATCGCCGACTTATTAAGTTTACCTTATATATATATATATATATATATATGTATATATATATATATATATATATATATATATAAGTGTTTAGATAATTTCTTAGCCGTTCATTAAATATAACATTTGATAAATTATTGGAGTTTTTCGGCTTTATTTTACATGAAATATTTACAAATATTAAATTAGAATTTATGTAATTGCAGAGTTAGTGGGGACATCTGCTATCAAAACTGACATGAGCTTTCAAAACTGACTTCTGCTTTCAGCTTGACATCTACATTCAATAACTGACATCTGATTCATTAACACTGTTACTTTATAATGCATTTCTATATGGCTTGAACCTGGGTCTATTGTGGCCTAGTGGTGAAAGCGACAGCCCGGATAGCTGTAGACTTGGGTTCGAGTCCCAACGTAGACCATATTTTTCAAATAAAAAATTTCGTATGACTTGCTTTGTAATTTGTAGACAGCAATGTTTACATCCCCACTTACTCTGCAATTACATACATTCTAATTTAATATTTGTAAATATTTCATATAAAATAAAGCCGAAAAACTCCAATAATTTATCAAATGTTATATTTAATGAACGGCTAAGAAACTATCTAAACACTCATATAGCTATGGAGTAATAATTAGCATTTTCAAACATTCAAATCTGACATCTGCTCTCAAAATACTGGCATCTACTTTCAGTAACTTACATCTAATTTCAAAATAGGCATCTGCTTTCTAATCTGACGTTTGCTTTCATAACTGACAACTGCTTTCAAAACAGACATCTACTTTCAATAACTGACATTTGCTTTCACTAACTGACATCTGCTATCAAAACTGACATGAGCTTTCAAAACTGACTTCTGCTTTCAGCTTGACATCTACATTCAATAACTAACACCTGATTCATTAACACTGTTACTTTATAATGCATTTCTATATGGCTTGAACCTGGGTCTATTGTGGCCTAGTGGTAAAGGCGACAGCCCGGATAGCTGTAGACTTGGGTTCGAGTCCCAACGTAGACCATATTTTTCAAATAAAAAATTTCGTATGATTTGCTTTGTAATTTATAGACAGCAATGTTTACATCCCCACTTACTCTGCAATTACATACATTCTAATTTAATATTTGTAAATATTTCATATAAAATAAAGCCGAAAAACTCCAATAATTTATCAAATGTTATTTATATATATATATATATATATATATATATATATATATATATATATATATATATATATATGGTAAACCTAATCAGTAGGCGATTAAAGGTCTGTATATTACTTCAAAATATATGTATTTAAAAAAACTCTACATGTTTCGGCTGTATACGCCTTTTTCAAGAGAATACAAAATATGAATCATTCATATTTTGTATTCTCTTGAAAAAGGCGTATACAGCCGAAACATGTAGAGTTTTTTTAAATACATATATTTTGAAGTAATATACAGACCTTTAATCGCCTACTGATTAGGTTTACCATATCATACCAAGGTCACGAAGTTATTATATTTATATATATATATATATATATATATATATATATATATATATAGACTATTAAGTATTATCGACCGTACTTTATAAGTAAAAATTAATTAACGGGTGAGCGGTCTGTCAAGTAAATAAAAACTCCTTTATTTCACTCTATATTTCATAACGGATTTGTTACTTCATCAGGAGTGTAATTGAGAGTTAAAATTCAGCACACAACGACACTAAACATGTTAAAATTAATCAAGTTTAAAACATTAAATTAAGATGATGTTGGTTTATCGTCAACCTTTTAAAAACAAATGAATGTCATTTGCAATTTTTTTTGATAATTTTGTTAGATACAGCACCGTACATGATAAAGCCGCGCAAAATTTAAAAATGTTTTATCCGCACTTAATACATGTAGCATGTCTTGTTCATGCTTTAAATAGGGTTGCGGAAGAGATTAGGAAACATATTCCTTTTGTAAATAGTTTTAATTTCCAACATATAAAATCTTCCTTAGAGCGCCTATAAGGATTCCGTTCTATAAAGAAAAACTACCAAACACTTCCAACTCAACCTGTTATTACAAGATGGGGCACTTAGTTGGAAGTCGCTTATTTTATTGCGAGAATTTCTGTCAACTAAAAGATCTAATTTCAGAATTGTCACACGAATCTTCCCAATCTTTCACTGATGTTAAGCAATTATTCGAAAACAAATAAATAAAACAACAACTTTCGTTTATAAAAAACAATTATAACTTTGTTTCTAAAACAATAACACAAACGGAGGAATCTATTTTGACATTAACCCGAGGTGTAGAACTAGTAAAACAATCTGAGGCAGCATTCCAAAATGTCGCAAGCAAACTGGGGGACAAAATTTTTCAAAAATTCAAAAATGTGATGGGAAAAAATTATGGATTTCGGTTTCTTAGCCAAGTAGCTTAATATTTTAGACGGAGAATTTACTGAATTCATAAATTTGGATCCTGTCATATTAAGCAATTTAAAAAACGCCCCTATTACATCGGTTGATATGGAAAGGAGACAATTTTTTTAATTAAGAACTTCGGGAAACATTTAGTGGTTTATTGTTTTTTTACAAGTAACGACAACCTGCTTTGTGTAATAAATGCATATTTAGGTTTAGTTCAGTATGTAGAAAAATTAAAATGTCTGTTTATTTTTAAGTGAATTAATAAATTTATGTATTATAAGCATTTTTTATTTGCATTTTTCAACATTTTTGTACATATTTTGACTAGATGATTTGCATATTTATGCGCATATTTTTGCGTTTTCCAATTGCATATTTGTGTTTCTCTACTCATTAAAGACAGCCATGCTCATTCAAAATTATATGTTTGTGACAGATGGCGTGCACTGAAAGTTTTTGAAGGCACGATATATATATATATATATATATATATATATATATATATATATAGTAGAATAATCAGTAGGCGATTTAAGGTCTGTTTTACTTCAAAGTATATATATTTAAAATAACCCTACATGTTTCGACAATGATGTCTTTATCAAGGATATAAAATATAAGTGACAGTATATAAATGTCATATAATTAAGTTGAAAGTTGAAACTTCATTATATGACATTTATATACTGTCACTTATATTTTATATCCTTGATAAAGACATCATTGTCGAAACATGTAGGGTTATTTTAAATATATATACTTTGAAGTAAAACAGACCTTAAATCGCCTACTGATTATTCTACTATATCATACCAAGGTCACGAATTAATTATATATATGTATATATATAAATATAATATTTTCGTGACCTTGGTATGATAAGGTAAACTTAATAAGTCCGCGATTAAAGGTCTGGTTCATTACTTCAAAGTATATGTATTTAAAACAACCCTACATGTTTCGGCAATGATGCCTTTGTCAAGGGAATAAAAAATATAAATGACAGAATATAAATGTCAAATAATTGAGTTGCTATGGTTTAAATTATTCAAAGATACTATCCAATTATATATATATATATATATATATATATATATATATATATATATATATATATATAAGTGATTAGATAATTTCTTAGCGGTTCATTAAATATAACATTTGATAAATTATTGGAGGTTTTCGGCTTTTATATGAAATATTTACAAATATCAAGTTAGTATGTAATTGCAAAGTAAGGGGGTATGCAAACATTGCTGTCTACAAATTACAAAGCAAATCATACGAAATTTTTAATTGAAAAAATGTCTATGTTGGGACTCGAACCCAAGTCTACAGCTTTCCGGGCTGTCGTCATTACCACTAGACCACAATAGACCCAGGTTCAAGTTATTCAGAAATGCATTATAAAGTAACAGTGTTGATGAATCAGATGTCAGTTATAGACTGACAACTGATTCATCAACACATTGCACATGCATTATAAAGTAACAGTGTTGATGAATCAGATGTCAGCCTATAACTGACATCTGATTCATCAACACTGTTACTTTATAATGCATTTCTGAATAACTTGAACCTGGGTCTATTGTGGTCTAGTGGTAATGACGACAGCCCGGAAAGCTGTAGACTTGGGTTCGAGTCCCAACATAGACATTTTTTCAATTAAAAATTTCGTATGATTTGCTTTGTAATTTGTAGACAGCAATGTTTGCATACCCCCTTACTTAGCAATTACATACTAACTTGATATTTGTAAATATTTCATATAAAAGCCGAAAACCTCCAATAATTTATCAAATGTTATATATATATATATATATATATATATATATATATACATATATATATATATATATATATAAGGTAAACTTAATAAGTCGGCGATTGAAGGTCTGGTTCATTACTTCAATGATGCCTTTGTCAAGAGAATAAAAAATATAAATGATAGAATATAAATGTCAAATAATTGAGTTGCTATTATTTAAATTATTCAAAGATACATTCCAATAATCATAATAAGTTATGCCTTAGTATTATAAAAAATAGATAGCAAGGTGTGAAAATATGTGTTGTTCGCTGCCAGCAGCTTGTGTCTCTTTCCGGGTATGAACCTGTGTGTTGGTTGCTGCTGGCAGCTTGCGTCTCTCTCTGGGTGTGTGATTTTGTATTTGTGTGACCGCGTAAGTGTAGGGTTTTGTATGTTAGTGCGCTCGTGCGTGGGTTTAGTGACCGGTCGCGTAAATTTAGAGAGATCGGATAACCAGCCGTTGCGTAGGGCCGCCAACCCTTTCCCAGCAACTTCTTTACTTTTCCGAGCAGTACTTCGACGGCCCGACCCCCGCCCCAAAGAGGCAAGGCGCAGACCAGCGAAGCGCATCCTGCACGGGGTTGCTCATCGCCAACCGAGGGAACACTCTTAGTGGCTACCTCAGTCGACGACGGTCACACTTTGTGCCATCTTAACGATTTCCGCAAAAGCGGGGGCAATGCACACACGTCGAACGTGTGTGTGCTGTTAACAGCAGCCTAGCCAGGTTGCCGCCCAGGACCGTTCCTAGTGGTGTGTGCATTGCGCGGCGCCGTGATTTGCGCCGCGTAGCTTGGTTCCTCACTCCTGCTGGAAAGGCGGAATGGCACCTGACTGCCTATTGGGCAGACCCCCTAGAGTTTGGTAGCGCATATGCTAGGCTACAACCCAGGAGAGGACCACATCAGCACAAAACAGAAAACAGGGAAAAGCAAGACATGACTTATTATTACGTATGCGCCCGTGGAGCGACTTAAGATGCAAAGTTGTCGGCATTCGCTCAAAACGAGAAGGAAAACCACGAAAACCTGCTCGGACAACTAGACAGGAATCAAAATACGGAACAGTCAGCATGATAAGCAAAAGTATATGATATTTAAATGTAATTGATATTTAAATAACATAAGTTATATAACAAAAAAATATATTATGATGGTAAATTGTAGATCGTTACAAAATTAAGTTATAGTATATACTGCTTAAATTTTTTATATCATTTCTGTTGTTAATTGAATTTTTTTCCTGTTTAATACTAATCATTTCTTTAATTTGTCTTTTCATTGTGTGTTGTTCTTTATCAATTATCTGTGTGTTCTCAAAATCGAAATGGTGATCGCGTTGTAGTTTGTGTGTAGACAAATCAGTTTTGTTTGTTCTAGAGTATTTGTGGGCTTGTATTCTTTTGTATAAATATTGTTTCGTTTGGCCTATGTAGTAACTATCGCAATCGCGACATGGTATTTTATATAGGACATGTGTTTCTCGATTTTTTTCTATTTTAGGTTTAAGTTTTGAAAATAAATGCTAAATTTAATATGTCACCTAATAAAATACCCATTAATGACTATATAGCTAACATTGAAACAGGAATACAAAATTTACCACAAGACAAACAGAATGAAATACGTAACAAAATTTGTAATATAATCACTAACCATAAACATAAGAAAGTAAATAATAAAAAACATATATCAAATCTATATATGAATAAATTCATTAAAGAAACAAAAATATTTATCCAAGACAACCCTCATATTATAATAGCAACAGCAGATAAATCAAATAAAACAGTGATCATTCTTAAAGAGGAATATGAACAAAAAATAGAAAAACTATTAGACGATAAATTTACCTATAAAAAAGAAAGAAATAATCCAACAGAAAAAACTCAAAAAGAAAATAATAACTTAATAAATAAATGGCATAGACTAAACCTAATAGATTTCAACACTAAAAGCAAACTTCGCATTTTTAATTCCCACCCTCCTTCAATATATGGTTTACCTAAAATTCACAAAAATAATATCCCTTTAAGACCAATAGTATCTAACATACAAGCCCCTACTTATAATATAGCAAAATTCCTAGGTGATAGCATATCTAAGATGTTAGGAAAAACTGAATATCGTACGAAAGACTCATGGCAATTTCAAAATTTCATCAAGGAACAAAAAGTCCCAAGTAATCACAAAATTATATCACTTGATGTAGAATCTTTATATACTAACATTCCTACAGATCTAGCTATGAAAATAATAGAATCCAAATGGGATGAAATTAGTCCACACACATCACTAAATAAAAACGAGTTTATTAGAGGTATACACTTCTGTCTCGATAACACATATTTTCAATACAAAAATTCTTTTTATAGTCAAACATTTGGTATTGCCATGGGCTCTCCTTTAGCTGCTCCTATTGCAAATCTAGTAATGGAACATTTAGAACAAAACGTGATCAATTCATTAGACTTCCACCCCATTTTTTTCGAAAGATATGTTGATGATATCATAACATGCATTCCGACCAACAAAGTAAACTATCTCTTAAATAAATTCAACAATTTTCACAACAAATTAAAATTCACTATTGAAGAAGAATTTAATAACAGTATTAATTTTCTTGATATTTCTTTGAGCTATGATAGACAGGGTACTATTTATACAAATTGGTATAATAAACCCACAGCTTCTTTTCGATATATGAATTACCACTCAAATGCTCCTACAGTATTCAATAAAATGATTATAAATAATCTGACTGATAGGGCAGCAAAACTATCACATACTCAATACCGAATAGATAACATCAAAAAAATTAAAACAATCTTGACTGATAATAATTATCCACCACAACTTATAGACCAAACTATTAAAAAAAGAGTACACCAAATATACAACACTGCAGACACCAATAAAAATTTGAACAATGACACAACATATATCACGATTCCATATGTTCCACAACTATCGGAAAAAATTAAATACACTTTAAAAAAATATGATATAGCTACAACATATAAACTTAGTAATACTAATAAACATTTATTTTCAAAACTTAAACCTAAAATAGAAAAATATCGAGAAACACATGTCATATATAAAATACCATGTCGCGATTGCGATAGTTACTACATAGGCCAAACGAAACAATATTTATACAAAAGAATACAAGCCCACAAATACTCTAGAACAGACAAAACTGCTTTGCCTACACACAAACTACAACGCGATCACCATTTCGATTTTGAGAACACACAGATAATTGATAAAGAACAACACATAATGAAAAGACAAATTAAAGAAATGATTAGTATTAAACAGGAAAAAAATTCAATTAACAACAGAAATGATATAAAAAATTTAAGCAGTATATACTATAACTTAATTTTGTAACGATCTACAATTTACCATCATAATATATTTTTTTGTTATATACCTTATGTTATTTAAATATCAATTACATTTAAATATCATATACTTTTGCTTATCATGCTGACTGTTCCGTATTTTGGTTCCTGTCTAGTTGTCCGAGCAGGTTTTCGTGGTTTTCCTTCTCGTTTTGAGCGAATGCCGACAAATTTGCATCTTAAGTCGCTCCACGGGCGCATACGTAATAATAACTCATGTCTTGCTTTTCCCTGTTTTCTGTTTTGTGCTAATGTGGTCCTCTACTGGGTTTTAGCCTAGCATATGCGCTACCAAACTCTAGGGGTGTCTGCCCAATAGGCAGTCAGGTGCCATTCCGCCTTTCCAGCAAGAGTGAGGAACCAAGCTACGCGGCGCAAATCACGGCGCCGCGCAATGCACACACCACTAGGACCGGTCCAGGGCGGCAACCTGGCTAGGCTGCTGTTAACAGCACACACACTTTCGACGTGTGTGCATTGCCCCCGCTTTTGCGGAAATCGTTAAGATGGCACAAAGTGTGACCGTCGTCGACTGAGGTAGCCACTAAGAGTGTTCCCTCGGTTGGCGATGAGCAACCCCTTGCAGGGTGCGCTTCGCTGGTCTGCGCCTTGCCTTGTTGGGGCGGGGGTCGGGCCGTCGAAGTACTGCTCGGAAAAGTAAAGAAGTTGCCGGGAAAGGGTTGGCGGCCCTACGCAACGGCTAGTTATCCGATCTCTCTAAATTTACGCGACCGGTCACTAAACACACGCACGAGCGCACTAATATACAAAACCCTACACCTACGCGGTCACACAAATTCAAAATCACACACCCAGAGAGAGACGCAAGCTGCCGGCAGCAATCAACACACAGGTTCATACGCAGAAAGAGACACAAACTGCTGGCAGCGAACAACACATATGTTCACACCTTGCTATCTATTTTTTGGAATACTAAGGCATGACTTATTATTATTGGAATGTATCTTTGAATAATTCAAACCATAGCAACTCAATTATTTGACATTTATATTCTATCATTTATATTTTTTATTCCCTTGACAAAGGCATCATTGCCGAAACATGTAGGGTTGTTTTAAATATATATACTTTGAAGTAATGAACCAGACCTTTAATCGCCGACTTATTAGTTTACCTTATATATATATATATATATATATATATATATATATATATGACTTTATTTTTTCATATAGAGAAAAATAATAGTAAAAATATATCTATGGATATTAGAATCCCATTTTTATATTTAAAAAAAATAGTAAGCCTTTTGATGATATTGACGAAATTTCAAGACATATTACCTCAAATTTAAACTAATAATTTAAAAGAATAATTAATTTTCGTTAACATATCATCCTGCATATTTCTTAACATAAAAATATTCTATAACTCATGAAATTTGTTCTTGAATAATCGAAGAAACTTTTTTTTAAAAATTTTATTTATTTAAGATTATAACAATTTTATTATTTGTTACAATAATTATAATTTTGAATGATATTCATTTCAGTATGCGAGTACAACTACTATGATATTAAAGTGTTTGTATAAAGTAAAAGTAAAGTATTGTCGATAATAAATCGCTTGTGTTTGTTGTTTCTGCGGTCAGGTGGCCCACTTGACGGACGTTGGTTTGTACATCAACATTTGTTATACAGAGTGTGACATAATTCCTCTCCACCAAGATTCAACTTATGCAGTAAGGCGAGGAAGTTGAACTTCTTGTAGTTTTAAATTTTTTTTTTTCGCAAATATAGATTCGAGGAAGTGTGTGTTTGCAAGTGTCACTTTTAAATGAAAAGTAAAATTCATTCTTTACCAGATATCTGTTATTAGGAATTATAACTTAAAACTGAGTTGCAATGTAGATAGGAATTGAATATAATACGTGATAGTAATTAAAAATGATCGGAATATACTATCGCAATTTTTTCTTTCAAATAAGTAATTTTATTGTTTAAAATATATTCAATTTTTTAGAAGTGATTCAATTAGTAATTGATTTGATTTAATTTCGGTTTGCAACTTTTGTAGTTCATTGTATAAGCTTGTCGATTTCGTTATGCTTGGATGCATTACTTGAAATTTCGAAAATGTAATGGAATTCTCAATGTCTTGTATAATTGAGTTAATGATTTCGTAAATATTTATCAAATGATTTAGAGTATCGGTGATTAGTATCAATTTTGAGAGTATGTGATATTTGTTTGACGGTCTTTTCAAATTTGTTAATTATACTCGCTGAAATAAATTTTTGTATTATAATATTTGAAGTTTCAATAGAATCATTGTAATAAATATTGATTGTACTCAATAATTGAATTTTAATTAAATTTAAATCGTAGAAATGAATGAAGGTGAAATTAATATACTAATATTACTAAAAACTATAAGGATGCTTTAATGGACGTTTTAAGTTATCCATATGTATTTTTTCAGCATCTTCTGTGCTAACAGTTTTTCTTTCGTAATTTACCTCTTTTATCTCAGTGGATTTATTAAACTTATTTGTGTTCTTTTGTCTAATATATTTCTTTTTGAATACCTTTTGTTCGGCTACGAATATTTCGGGATCGTCGCGATTTTTATTTAATTTGTGGATCACATTTTCTTTACTGTCTAAAAGTTTTTCGTTAATTTTTGAGTATAGTATTTTCGTTCTCTCTTTGTGATCATTGATGTAATCGTTTGTGAGAATTTTGTCAATTTCTATATTAAAAGGATCATCACTATTAATGTGTCCGTTAATGATATCTATAGGTTTTAATTTCATGACGGAATGGATTGAGTGATTATAAGCTAATATCGCGTAAGGCATTTTGATTGAAATTGGTGTTTTCAAGAAACCTTGTGTATTAAGAAGTCGAACGTGTTCAATTAACGTTGAATGTAACCTTTCTACGGGTGCATTTGATTGGGGGTGATTTGGTGAACAAAAGTGAATTTTGATTTTATGTAATTCCAATAGTTCTTTAACTACGGAGTTTTTAAATTCAGTTCCATTATCGACTATCATTTGTTTGGGTGTACCATGATGTGAAAAGAAGGTTATTAGTTTGTTTACTATTTGTGTTGCTTCGGCTGAAGATATTGTATACACTTGTGCGTATTTTGAAAAAGTATCGCTCAATGTTAAAAATTTTCTAAGATGAATGTGTCTAAATTAATTATTTCAAAGGGTTTAGTTGCAGTTGGTGTGATATTCATTTCCATTTTAACAGGGTTTCGCTCGTATTTACTTTGTTGACATATTTTACAATCATTTATATAAGTTTGTATTGATTGTTTCATATTGGGCCAATAATATAATTTTTTTATTTTTTGGTCCGTCTCTTCAATGCCTCTGTGATTTGACTTACTTTCATGATAATTTTGAATAATTTCTCTCATATCGTTATTGTTTATGACATCAATTAATTTAATTTTACATTTTTTTAATTTTAGCGAAGGCCATTTGAAATTTTTGCGAACTACTTCGTAAATTTCGGGTGTTTCGAAATACAAGTGATATTGAACTTTAGGTACAACAAAAGTCCTAATAAAATTTATTATATCTTGTTCGAAATTATTTTGAGAGAGTTGTATGTTAAATCTCTGTTTGTTACCGAATAATTTAATTATTTTTGGTTTCATAGGTGTATGAAAAACGGAACTAATGATTATTTGGTTTTGGCCATGATTAACCGGTGTTTCGATAAAAGGTATTTCTATAATGGGATTTTGTTCATCGTTACTATGTATAGTAATAATTTCGTCGTATTTTTCAATCGGTTGATTGACATCTGGTGCGTCGTCTATTTGAACTCGCATTGATATATTATCGTCGTTTTGAATTTCGAGGTTTTGTGATTGATTTGGAATATCGGAAGTTTCTTTGCTATGTATCTCTATTCGTGATAGAGTATCCGCGTTTGTGTTAAGTTTTCCTTTTTTATACGTTATGGTGTAATCAAACTCTTCGAGTCGGATACGCCAGCGTAATAATTTGGAACTTGGATCTTCTAATGAAAATAACCATTGAAGTGGTTTGTGATCAGTAATTATATTAAATTTTCTGCCGAATAAGTATGGTCTGAAGTATTTAGTAGCCCATACAATAGCTAAGAGTTCTTTCTCAATAGTGCTGTAATTACATTCACTATCATTTAATGTACGTGAAGCGTAAGGGAGATCTTTTCCTATAGGGCCTTGTGATAATATTGCTCCAATTGCAATATTACTAGCATCGGTAGTGAGATTAAAAGGTTTTGCAAAGTCTGGGTACTGCAGAATAGGTTGGTTTGTTAATAAATTTTTACAAGTTTCAAAACAAGTTTTAAATTCTTCATCGTGAGTTGTTTTTGCACCTTTCTTTAAACATTTTGTTAAAGGTTTTGTCAACTTAGAGAAATTATTAATAAATCTGCGATAATAACCAAGTAATCCTAAAAATGCTTTAATTTGTTTTGTTGTTGATGGTATGGGAAATTTCTTAATGGCTGAAATTTTATCGGGATTTGGTTTAGCGCCTTCAGGGGTTACTATGTGCCCTAAGTAAGCTACTTCCTTGCGCAGAAATTCCGATTTGTCAGTTTGAATTTTAAAATTTGTTTCTCTTAACCTTTGAAATACAGTGCGCAACCTATCGATATGTTCTTGTAAGGACGTTCAAAAAATTATAATATCATCTAGATAAACTAGACATTTTTCGTTTTGTATACCTCTGAGGATGTTGTCCATTACACGCTGAAACGTCGCGGGACTATTTTTTAAACAGAATGGTAATCTTAAAAATTCAAAGTGAGCGCCTTCCGTATTGAAAGCTGTTTTTTCGATATCATCTTTGTGCATCTCTATTTGGTGAAAACCGCTAGCAAGATCTAGGGTTGAAAAATATTGACACTTATCTAATTTGTCTAATAGATCGGTAATATTTGGAAGGGGGTATTTATCATCAATAGCTTTTTCATTTAACCTGCGGTAATCAATTACGACTCGCCATTTTTGTTCGCCGGATGCATCGAGTTTCTTTGGTACAACCCAGATGGGTGATGACTGATGACCATGGTGAATTACTATGTCTAATAATATTTTGGTCTAACATTTTTTGTAAGTGTTTTTGAACTTCTTGTTTGTGAATGAAAGGATATCTGTACGTTTTAGTATATGCTGGTATTTCGTCTGTTGTTTTAATACGATGTTTAATTTGATTTGTAAAAGTAAGGGGGGTGTTTTCTATGTAGAATATATCAGAATATTCTTTGCATAAATTTTCGATTAAATATTTTTCTTCAGAATTTAAGTGATCTGTACGCAATTTGAAATGTCAAAATGTTGATTGTGAGAATCGTCTAAATTATTTAAATTAATTTCTTGTAATGAAATATTATCTAATTTTTCTACTAGTATTGGTTCAGAGAAGTCTAATGTAATTGATTCTGTCGTATTATTTAGTAATGTTGTCAGGGCTTCACTATTTTTTGCAATAGTGAGTGACTCCGGGATTTCACAATTATGAATTTTGTGATGTGGAATTATTATTTCACCGTTTTGTGTCGAGGTTCTTAGTTTGATTACTTTTTCTACTCTTGGTTCGATAGTAATTAAATTAAGTTGTTTCTTTACGCTGTGATAACGTAATTTCATTGTTGCGTGTGGTGTTACTAACAATCCTTTATCGAAATCAAGGTTTGCTTGAAGTCATTTTATATTATCTAATCCTATTAAACCATGGAAAACGTCGCGAAATTTAAACAAATAAAATTTTAAATTCAAGAGGTTCTGTAATTTAAATATTTTTGGTGTAGGTATACATGTACTAAATCTATGCGCTGATTTTTGGAAAACAGTGGAAACTATAAATGTATCGTTTTTTATTGAACGTGAATAAAATTTTTCAGCAATAGTTGGGTCTATGAATGATTTTGTCGCACCTGTATCTATTAAGAATTTTAATTTGTGTTCGGGAAATATAATGTACGGCAGTTCATTTGATTCGTTAGTATTAATGGCTATAATAGGTGGTTTTATGTTTGGGGCTTTTGTGTACGAGTCTATAGGAAAATTTACATTTGAATCTTCGGTTATATTGTCATAAGATTCGTAGTTTTCATAATTATCGATTTCAGGTTGATAATTATTTTGTTGATTCTCTGAGGTAAAGGTAGAACATGAAGATGTTTCTTCGTATTCAGGCTCTTGTTCTAATTCGTTTGTTTCGACATTAAATAATTCTTCGGAATTTATTTGTCTCTGTGGTGTTTGTTGGTAGTAAGAGGGTTGATTAAAATTAGGTTGACTAGGACCGGGTTTAGAAGTTAATCTAGTAGTTACACTCATAGGAGTTGGCTTTGGAAATTATTTAGTTTGATTTGGTCGAAATACATTTTGATTTTGAGATGGTGTTTTAAAAACTTGGGAGTTATTAAAATATCTCGGAGATGAGTTATTCGGTCTAGGGCGAATATTTATCGGTTGTGAAGGGAACCTATTTTGTGTGTGCTGAAATTGATTATTAAATTGTGGTGGATTAAATCGTGACTGAAATATATTAACAGATTGTGGAAATTGAAAATTTGGTGTGTTTCTATAATAATTATGTTGTTGTGTATAATTTTTTGTAGGAGTATTAGTTTGTACTTTGTTCGTAAATCTTTGATAGTAATATATATTTTCTTCTTCTATAATACATTGTAACGCTTCTTTTAAAGTTTTGGGACGCATACAACGTATTGTAGTGCCTAAAGGTTCTCTTAGACCGGCTAAAAATGATTTTAATGTTAATTTACTATATAATTCGCGTTTTAACCGTTTAGCATTGTCATCGTCTTCATTTATGTCGATATATGAACATAATAAATTTAATAGTTGTAAGCATTTGTCGTAAAATTGATGAGCGTTTTCGTTTGCGCTTTGTTTAAGTAAAACTAAATCTCTATTTAAACAAGCTTCATCGCGTTGGTCGGCAAAATTTCTATGTAATGTTTCTTTTAATTCTTGCCAAGTTTGAATATTTTGAATATTTGCAATAATTTTAGCATTGCCAGTTAGCTTACCTAATAAAGACTGTAACAAATATTTATTTATAAAATTGTCAGGTTCTTTGTGTTTATAAAATTCGTTTATTAAACTCTCACAGCTAGATAAATATCTACTTAAATCATTTGGATTTCCATCGAATTGTGGAACACAACTTAGATATTCGGGTCTGAATTGTGCCATTTTATTTAAATTTCTATCTGAATAAATTGAATTAATATTTGAATTATTTCTTTCGTTCTCTGTGCTTATACTCAGTTTGTCAAATTCCGTAAACAAATTTTCTAATGATAAAGACATGAATTGTACTCACATTAAAAGTATGCTTTTGTTTTCCTTTGCTTATACTATAAGATGCGGTGTTTGGTTCGGCGATTTCTTTCCTCTTCCAAAACTGCCTCTTGCGAAATAGGACAATGTAGTTCCTCTTTCCGTGATCTGCTCTCGTCGATATTCTGAGTGTCTGCAATCCTCGATGTGTGTAGGTTTACTCACATAAAATACTTAGGAGACTTTTTTCACAAGTTCGTATTGCCAATTAATCGTTGAAACGAAAATTAATTGTTCGATACAATTTAATTTTGACAATTCCAATCTGACTGCGCCAAATTTGTTCTTGAATAATCGAAGAAACTTTTTTTTTTAAATTTTATTTATTTAAAATTATAACAATTTTATTATTTGGTACAATAATTATAACTTTCAATGATATCCGTTTCAGTATGCGAGTACAACTACTATGATATTAAAGTGTTTGTATAAAGTAAAAGTAAAGTATTGTCGATAATAAATCGCTTGTGTTTGTTGTTTCTGCGGTCGGGTGGCCCACTTGACGGACGTTGGTTTGTACATTCCTTATACAGAGTGTGACATAATTCATGGATGTAGTATATAAGGATAGCGCACATCTAACCAAAGCAGTGCCTTCAGTTGACTCCAACATTAGAGAGAGAAACTACCGAGTGGGATAGAGTTAGTCCTGGCAAGAGAAGGCGCGTTCCCTATTAAAATACATGGGCGATCGACCGGGACAGGTAAATATACCTGCGGCATGTATTTATCTGGTTTTTAAACTGTAATACACTTATCAAGTTACTTTCAAAAAATATTCGTGGATTTGTTAGTATCTTTATAAAATAAATATTTTGCTCCTGAATTACAATTTTAATTTAATTTAAAGATGCGGTATACGGAATATACAGAGTACAGCTTTAAAAAATTCGAATGAATATTAATTAAATGCACATGTATTTATAGGATGAAATTAATTAAATAGGTACTTAGTAATAGATGGCAATAGGAAACACATGTGTAGTAAAACACAACTAGATTTAATAACGTTTTAATTTTATTTTTCATTCTTCTTGTTTTTGTTTCAAAGTATTTAACTTTGTGTTTCAGTTGCAAATTAATTGCATTTTTGCGAAGTAATGTAAATGTAGAAAGCAATATTTACATTTATGTTTCAGTGTTTTAACTATTTTCTGAGATGTTAACCAAATTTTTTTCTTTTTATGCGATACTCTAAATGTTGTGCCCCTCAAAATCTCTAAAGTGGTGTGGTTTTAATCCATTCTTTCCGTAACTGTAGATCACAAGGGAATCTACAAATTCAAAATATATGCTAATATGATAGAAAAATGTAAAAATAAGTACACTTACCTATGGTATTTTATGTTACTATTTTTAACAAAACGGTTTGTGCAACCGTAAGCGGAACACGAAATGACCATCTTTTATACAAACTAAAACGCAAAATAAAACTACTACTGTTTATATTAATGATAGATACAAACAGTTGTAACTTTACTTAATGCAATTTCACCACGTGTTTAAAATAAAACTGATTTAACTATTCAAAATAGTTCACTATCAGAATACGAACTCAGAATGTTTTGTCAGTACTAGCTCTATCTCGCTTACAATTTTCTCTCTATAATGTTGGAGTCAATTCGTAATACACATAGGCAATCCATATATACTACATCCATGCTATAACTATTAAAAACATTACATGATTCGAAGAAATTAATAAGATAGATATCTCTTGTATATATTTCATATAATTATATTGTAAATATATATATATATATATATATATATATATATATATATACCGGGTTTTTCTTTTATCATTACACATAGGTATAATGTTATATAATGAAACAGATATGCAAAATACATATCCGTCACTGTAAACATGGACAAACACCTCGTATTTTTAGCATTTACTGCTGTTCAATACATATGTTTCAGCCATCTAGGCCTCATCGGTTGAACTAGTGAAGCAATGTGTATACAAATTAATACAGATCTGTTAAACAACGGATCTGTATCTGTATCTACATTTACGCTAAAATCGTCTCCAAGCTATAACCAGTTTCGTTCTATCAGGCGACACCAATTTAATCAGTGACATCTGACGGAAGAAAGCGGCTAGGCCAGAAAAGGCGATCTTCCGCTCGAATAGCAATGCTATTACGAAAAAAAGCGGAAAAATACGTATATTGGTGCCGTCCATTAATACGCGCCAGATGGCGGTAAATATACAAAAAAGGGATATTTATCAATACGTTTTTGCCGTATTACGCAGTTGTTATATAATGAAACAGATATGCAAAATACATATCCGTCACTGTAAACATGGACAAACACCTCGTATTTTTAGCATTTACTTCTGTTCAATACATATGTTTCAGCCATCTAGGCCTCATCGGTTGAACTAGTAAAGCAATGTGTATACAAATTAATACAGATCTGTTAAACAACGGATCTGTATCTGTATCTACATTTACGCTAAAATCGTCTCCAAGCTATAACCAGTTTCGTTCTATCAGGCGACACCAATTTAATCAGTGACATCTGACGGAAGAAAGCGACTAGACCAGAAAAGGCGATCTTCCGCTCGAATAGCAATGCTATTACGAAAAAAAGCGGAAAAAGCGGAAAGCCGAAAAAGCGGAAAAAAGCGGCACCAATATACGTATTTTTCCGCTTTTTTTCGTAATAGCATTGCTATTCGAGCGGAAGATCGCCTTTTCTGGCCTAGTCGCTTTCTTCCGTCAGATGTCACTGATTAAATTGGTGTCGCCTGATAGAACGAAACTGGTTATAGCTTGGAGACGATTTTAGCGTAAATGTAGATACAGATACAGATCCGTTGTTTAACAGATCTGTATTAATTTGTATACACATTGCTTCACTAGTTCAACCGATGAGGCCTAGATGGCTGAAACATATGTATTGAACAGAAGTAAATGCTAAAAATACGAGGTGTTTGTCCATGTTTACAGTGACGGATATGTATTTTGCATTTCTGTTTCATTATATAACAACTGCGTAATACGTGCAACGTATTGATAAATATCCCTTTTTTGTATATTTACCGCCATCTGGCGCGTGTTAATGGACAACACCAATATACGTATTTTTCCGCTTTTTCGTAATAGCCTTGCTATTCGAGCGGAAGGTCGCCTTTTCTGGCCTAGTCGCTTTCTTCCGTCAGATGTCACTGATTAAATTGGTGTCGCCTGATAGAACGAAACTGGTTATGGCTTGGAGACGATTTTAGCGTAAATGTAGATACAGATACAGATCCGTTGTTTAACAGATCTGTATTAATTTGTATATACATTGCTTCACTAGTTCAACCGATGAGGCCTAGATGGCTGAAACATATGTATTGAACAGAAGTAAATGCTAAAAATACGAGGTGTTTGTCCATGTTTACAGTGACGGATATGTATTTTGCATATCTGTTTCATTATATAACAACTGCGTAATACGGCAAAAACGTATTGATAAATATCCCTTTTTTGTATATAGGTATAATGCATTGATTTTTTCATTTTGCATTACACATAGGGAAAGATGTATGGTGGTGGCATAGTAGGTAACCAGTTATACACCAGTAACATTTTTCAAATTGTCAATTATTTTTGTTTTTCATTCATACTTAAATCTTAAATTAAATATATTTTATTAAAAAATACTTAATTTATTTAAAACAGTTAATTGTCCCAACAGGCGTATACCATGTGCGAAGACAATTTTAAATATTTTTAACAAATTCAAAGAAGATGGTTGTTTTCTAAATTCCCACAAAAAATAAATTAAAACCATATATGTGTTATGTAAGAGCGGTCTGTAGGATCGCTTTTAGATGTAGCCAGGCCATTTTGGAGTATCGTACAGTTCAGTGTTCAAAACGCTGAAGGAATTAAAATATAAGCCGTACAAGATATCAAACGAACAAGAGCTTTTCGAAGAAGATAAAGTAAAACGAACTGATTTTTTGTGATATCTTGTTTAATTTGTTAAATAAAAACGAAATTTTAAATAAAATAATTTTTACTGATAAATCAAACAGTTCCATAATAGATTTAAAGAATGTACATATACATTCTGAATGGCAATCTAAATAATTTCCTTTTGAATGTTTAAACAAGCATATCTTTAATAGTTAGAAAGCATAGTAAAATGAAACCCATTACCCATGTTATTTCTTTAGCTAATAGGAAAAGGTTGGGTGTAATTTTAATCAAATAAATACTTAGGTTACTTAATATAAAAGTATTTTTAATAATATAAAATATTATTAAAAATCTGGTGTGAAGAACACAAATACAAGAGTACCAGATTTTTAATAATATTTTATATTATTAAAAATACTTTTGTATTATACAAAACTGGTGAGGTTTTACCCACTCATGTATGTTTCAATTATTCCGGAATACTGAAGTATTTCCTAGCACATTGTTTTAAAGGTTTCAGCTCCATTCCTGTTACCAAAAAGAAAAAAAAAAAAAAATGCAATTTCCTTTTTTTTTTAAACTTACCTTCCAAAATAAAAGAGGATCTACGTCCTGATTTGAATTTGGCCTTTCGAGGTACCTATTGCGTTTTAGTTATTAATACATCAGCTGTTATTGATTTTGCTTTCTTTTATTCTTTCTTGCAAGAATCCAAATAACGAAAGTGACTTTTGATGTTGATTAATGTTTGTTTCGACTATAGGCATTTGTTCTTTATTTTCAGGATATATTTTTTTTAATATTAATCATTTCTTGTTCTAAAAAAGAAGCAGCTCCACTCCAGTAGCATTTTCAGTACTACGAAAACTTTCTATTTTAAATCGAGGATCTAAAATAGTTGCTCTAGTAACTCTAACTCTAGTAACTGATCGTCCTCCATATGCAAATAGCCTTGCTTTAAGAGAGTTCAAAAGTTTGTTGCATACTGTCTTCCCTTCCTCAATCTTTAATTCCAGTAGTGATGCTGTCAGATAATTGTACAGTCCAAAAGTAATTGGGATTATTATATTTATTACCTATAAGAATTTTCCACTACTGCTTTTTAAAATAAATTTCTTCCTTTTATAAAACCACTTATTCGTAAGATACCACGAGGTATTATTTGTTTTTATCGTGTTACTGAAATGCCCCCAATACGTGAGTTACTTTCAGTAATTTATTAGAAGTAATGTGAGGACGTTCTACAATTCATAAAATGGTAAAATCTATTTGTACTTTTTTGTTATATTTTCTAAATTTTTTGATACACTAATTTTACTATCTTAGATATATTTCAACCTTAAAGAAATACTGTCCATCTTCTTTGAATTTGTTAAAAATATTTAAAATTATCTTCGCACAAGGTATACGCCTGTGGGATAGATAACTGTTTTAAATAAATTATGTATCTTTTATTAAAATGTATTTAATTTAAGATTTAAGTATGAATGAAAAACAGAAATATTTGACAATTTGAAAAATGTTACTGTTGTATAACTAGTTGCCTTATGCCACCACCATACATTTATCCCTATGTGTAATGCAAATTGAAAATAAAATCAATGCAATATACCTATGTGTAATGATAAGAAAGACCGGTATATATATATATATATATATATATATATATAGGTTAAAATAAATTAAAAACGGGCAAGCGGTCTGTCAATTAAGACTCGTTTATTTATTTTCTCTATATTTCGCAACGATTTTGTTGCTTCTTCTGGAGATAATACAAGATTAATGAAAAAAGAAAGACATTAAATAAATTAGTGTATAAAGAAATAGTAAAATAAGTTTTATGTTACATATATATATATATATATATATATATATATATATATATATATATATATATATATATATATTGTAATAAAGTAACATGATTAATACGTTTGAAGATAAGTGAATTGACCAACTATGTAAACTTTAAATATGATAATAATCTTTAAGCAAGAGTACTCCTAATCTCGTGTTAAGTCGGTTCTAGATACCAGACAGTATAGCAAGCATACATAAAATAAAAACTATATCATAAATCGATAAATATATTTTCAAGACAATTATTAACATACAAGAAAATTACCTCAATGCACAAAAGAGTATTGGGTTGCTCTTTTAACCTATGCCTATACTATGTTTCCTATATTTATTAAAAACGTGTTTTGTAAAGAACAAAAAATGGAGGTTATACTACTAATAATAATTATTATAATTACAATGATATTATTTGAATACATAGTGATTAAAAATTATATTTTAGCCCAAGATAACCTAATTTTAAAGGGTTTATTTAATGAGGTGGTTAAACAAATGTAGGATGTTTATGGTTCTGTGGTGCCCAGGTAATGAATGGCGGTAGGATTGCTTGTGTTAGTCTACAGATATACTCTCTTTTAGGACAGGAACGTGTTCTTTACGAAGGTCCACTTTCTGGATAAATTCTTGGGTAAATATAGTAATTTTAATTAATTTAGCACTTTTAAATCATTATTGGTTTTCTAAATTTGGTTTATTTTATTCGTTTTAGCCTATATTTCTGGAATTAACTGCCTTTGAGTAGGAATAATTCTTGATATTTATTATCACTTGAAATAAATAATTTTTTCTTTCGGAAACTATCTTCAGGTATGGTTATGATGTTTATTATTTATTTGAAACAACTTTTGTAATTAAATTATGATTACTTATTAGGTTTTAAAGAATTTATAAATTGAGGCATGGAAAAGCGTCGTTTCATTTAGAAGTAGTGCAAAAATTGTCTTCAATCAACTTATTTTGTCATGACTACCAAAGGAAGCTAGTGATAATTATTTTTATTTTTATAAAATTTTACTATAAATCCAAATAATATAAATAAAATAATTTTATTCATCTTATAAAATTATTTTTCTGAATATTACTACATTTTTTTCGTTCGATTTCCAATAATAGTTATTATATAAACCTATATCAATCTTATATATTACCCTCACGTGATCAAAGTGGCATACTTTAACAGGGGTTAATCAAAAGTTAAACTAACAGCAGCGTTCAAAATTTTGTGACATTAATATTTTAATCATAATTAGCTTTAAGATACTTGATTTAACGCGATATGATAAATTAATAAATGACTAAATAAAATAAATAAGGAAATAAAAATATTCAATTAAGTTTGGCATCATAAAAAAGTTAAAAGCTAATTTAGATCTTACATTATGTTTACCTAGGATTTACTAAATTATTTACGTTTTAATTACTTTTCTTTAATTGATATTACTTTCTTTAGACTAAAAATGAATGATCTTAATTGACCTTAGTATGTTATTTAGTCATTAATAAATGACTAAATAAAATAAATAAGGAAATAAAAATATTCAATTAAGTTTGGCATCATAAAAAAGTTAAAAGCTAATTTAGATCTTACATTATGTTTACCTAGGATTTACTAAATTATTTACGTTTTAATTACTTTTCTTTAATTGATATTACTTTCTTTAGACTAAAAATGAATGATCTTAATTGACCTTAGTATGTTATGGTAGATTCAGTTAGCTGGCGATTTAAGGTCTGGTTTTACTTATATATGTATATATTTAAAACAATCTTACATGTTTCGGCATTTGATGCCTTTTTCAAAGAAATTAAAAATATAAATGACAGTATATTCATGCCATACTATTAACATGAATGACATGGATATACTGTCATTTATATTTTAAATTTCTTTGAAAAAGGCATCACATGCCGAAATATGTAAGATTGATTTAAATATATACACAATATTACTTTATCTCAGGACAGGTACAAACAACAACGATTTTAAAACTCAATCAGGTAAGATATCTTTTTAATACAGTGAAAGCTCTCTTAACGGACATCTCTCATGAGCGGACATTTCTGTGGTGACCAACCTGATACATACGATTTTCTTGAGACGCCAAGCTCTCTTAAGCGGTCGCCCTGTAGAATGGACGCGGACACCGTTAGACACTCCGTAATCGGCAAAAAGCTCTCTTACGCGGACATGACGCTCTCTTACGCTGCATATTTTTTCTAAACACTGAGTAAATCCCCGAAACGCTGGGTAAATTCCCGTTTAAAAATATCGTTTTTATCCCGTATTCTGCACTTTTTTCACGTCGCGTCGTTAGTGTGAAGTGTGCCGCGTATGTATGCAAAATGAGCGCTAACAAGAGAAACTTTTTAACTTTAAAAGAGAAAATGGAAATTATTAATACATATGATAAAGAAAGAGTTAGTGTACGTGCATTAGCCAACCGATTTAAAATTGGAAAAACCCAAGTTGGTAAAATAATAAAGCAAAAAGAAGAGTATAAGGCAAAATGGCAATCAGGAAGTAACATTAACGAGAAAAGAAGATTCTTCAAAACTGAAGGTCTCAATGTGGGTAAATTATGTTACGATTGGTTTGCAAAAGCCAGAAGCAAAGGCATTCCAATATCAGGACCTATAATACAAAGCAAAGCTAAAGAAATTGCAGAAGGGCTTGGTTATCACAATTTTCATGCGTGTGATGGGTGGTTACATAGATTTCGTACACGTCATAATATCAGCTTCAAGTGCATATCTGGGGAAGCAGCCAGTGTTAATGCAGATGATGTTACTCAATTTTTTGAAAAAATTCCATCTTTGTTACTAGGTAAGAAAAGTTAGTTCAAATTTAAAACAAAAAATAAAACATCAAAAATTAAAAAAGATAAAAATCTTACTTTTGTGAATTTTGATTGGGCTTGTAGGTTATCAGCCAGAAGACGTGTACAATTGTGATGAAACAGGACTTTTTTTCCGAGCTTTACCAGACAAGACATTAGCTTTGAAGACAGAAAAGTGTTCTGGGGGAAAGTTATCAAAAGAGCGACTTACTGTCTTGCATTGTGTGAGCATGTCAGGCGGAAAAGAACCGTTGCTGGTCAATGGAAAAGCAGCACGACCACGAGCATTCAAAAAACTTGATTTAAAATTGTTACCTGTGGTGTGGAAATCTAATAAAAGAGCGTGGATGACTACAGATATCATGATGGACTGGTTGTCAGAGTTTGATAGGAAAATGGGCAGACAAAAGAGAAAGATTTTATTATTTATGGATAATGCAGGTTCACATCCTACAGGTATGAAATTCAAAAACATTAAAATATTATTTTTGCCTCCCAACACTACAGCTTGTTGCCAACCTTTAGACCAAGGAATCATTCGCAATTTTAAAGTATTTTATAGACAACTTATTTTAAGACAAATTTTATCTGTAATGGATAACATTAATTCTGCACGTGATCTTTCAAAATCGATAGATTTATTAGAAGCTATCTATTTTATACATAATGCTTGGCAGAAGGTAACACCAGAACCAATACGAAATTGTTTTTCAAAGGCAGGATTTAAAAAAAAATAATATGCAACAATATGAGCAATGGGAGGCAGAAGATGATCTGCCTTTGTCCATACTATCGGAAATGCATAGGATTGCTTTAGAAACTGGAATAACAGAAATCAATTTAGAAGATTTCATAGCAATTGATGCAAATTTGGCAATCGAAGATGACATATTGGAAGTCACTGGTATGACTGAAGAATATGAGGCTAGTAGATCAGAGGAAATCTCAGATGATGATGTGGACCCAGGAAAAGAAAATGAAGGTCAAGAAGTAACTACGTTTGAGGAAGTTTTGAAGATAATAGGAGAGATAAAATTGTTTGCCAAGAACAAAGATGATTTTATCGGTTTTGAGATGATTAAACATGTAGAAACACATTTTCAAAAAAAATATTTAGAACGTAAACAAACTAAAGTAAGACAAACAAGCTTGCTTGAATTTTTTAAAAAATAATGTACATATTGTATATGTATTTATGTATCTACTTTTAGTACTTGTGTACCTCTCATACAAATAAATAAAAAGTTAGAGTTGCCATAATTTTTACTTCTCTTTAAAATGAGAGACCTGTAAAAATGAGCTGCTTCTCTTGAGAGGACACCTCTCTTGTGGGGACAAAATTTAGGGAACCGTCGATGTCCGCTCAAGAGAGCTTTCATTGTATATATATTTTATTAATGTATAAATAAAAATTGATGGTTATGTTTATAAATTTATATTTTCTAAAATATATTCGTACTTCTTTTATATTACAGTATTATTGTTTATATGTTTTAATTTTATTTTAGTTACAAACAGCTAATAGAAAATTATGCCTAGCTTTAAAAAAAAACAAATTGGAAAATAAAATTGAAAGTTTCCCATATAAAAATAGAAGATAAAAAATCTGGTATGTTGTTTAATAATGTAGATTTTTGTGTAACTTAATAAATTGACTAAGTATTCAGATTTTTCTATATTACAATAAAAGACGAATACTTTATTAAATTTCATAGGCTTAAATAAAATCTGATAAAACATTTTGTTTATTGTAACGGAGTAATTTCTACTATAAATGAATAATATACTAACATTGCTTTTACTATATATCTCCTTTTATGTATTTAAGGTTGCTGCTTGATATAGTTAGTTGAATTCTTGAAAGTTGAAAGGAAAATCTCTCCGTAGATAAACAAAATGTCTCCCGATGGTCTCCAACTCCCCTTATACAGTGTCCCCCTGGATATCCTAGGTGAAGAATTTCCTTTTATATTTATGGATCTTGATTATGGCTTATATGGCATATTAAATTTTGAACGGCTAAATGGTATCTGTCGACAGAAAAATAATAAATTACACTATGACTGCTTACAAACTATGTAAACACATATAATTTGCTGCAAAACCTTTTATATGATGTTTTCTGTAAATCCATCCATCTAATAGAAAATACTTTCTTCAAAACTAATATAATCGATGGATGACAGCAAGTAGGTCTTGATTATAATATCTTGTATATTTCCTGATTTATTTGCTTTTTAAAATCAAAAATTCGATCTGTTTTCGACAGAGAACAAAAATAATCTATTTATCAACAATAAAACCATAGCGACTCTAATATGAATATCCTAAATTCAAAAAATATCAGTAAGCCTTTTAAATACAAAATTTCCAATGATAATTTAACTTTTTACTTTAATCCTAATGAGATATATTTAATTTCAAATTGAATGTCAAATGTCTAGCAGTTACTTGAGCATAATTTTCTTTACATCTAGCACACAATATATTTTAATATTAATGTTTAAAACAATTCTACAGTGTCTGTTCAGTTTTTGAATGACTTATACAAAAGCATGAATACTATTCAATAATTTATTATGTCAATTAGCAGATATGAACAAATAAATATAAATAATTTAAATTTATTCAAAAGTAATAAAATATTTAAAACTCATGTAATGGAAATAGTACCATTATAATATATATATATATATATATATATATATATATATATTATTATATATTATTATATATTATATATATATATATATATATTATTATATATTATTATATATTATATATATATAAATATAATATTTTCGTGACCTTGGTATGATATAGTAAACTTAATAAGTCGGCGATTAAAGGTCTGGTTTATTACTTCAAAGTATATATATTTAAAACAACCCTACATGTTTCGGCAATGATGCCTTTGTCAAGGATATAAAAAATATAAATGACAGAATATAAAAATTTATTTATTTATTTTTATATTCTGTCATTTATATTTTTTATATCCTTGACAAAGGCATCATTGCCGAAACATGTAGGGTTGTTTTAAATATATATACTTTGAAGTAATAAACCAGACCTTTAATCGCCGACTTATTAAGTTTACTATATATATATATATATATATATATATATATATATATATATATATTATAGTGAAACAATCTTGAGATGAAATGAGAAGAGAAATAAATAATGAAATTAATAAATAAATTTAATGATATGTGAATGAGAGAAAAATAAGAGATGTAATGAAAAAGAAAACACTTTAGAGAACAGATAAAATACAATTTAATAAACATTAATAATAATACATTACACCTCTAAAGAATTTACCCCCCCCTATATCGTTCTTAGTACAAGTGTACTTAACAAAGAAAAAACAACGGTGTGAATGCTGGTTTAAATAAGCTAATTCTGTTAGTATTACGATTAATATATGATCAGAGGTAGGTTGATATAATATATAAATAAGTTTCCAAACAATTTATCAGTTAAATAATTTCCTTTAGGAGGATTGAAAGAATTTAAAAAATACAAATCAGAGCAATCGATGTGATTTAACCTCAATCTTGAAAATGTTCACTATGTAAATAAGATCTTATCTCAGGGCTAATTAAAGGTAAGTCGTGACTTAATTAACAACCAATATATCTATACAAATGCTAGCTCAGTAATTTACATATTAATAATCGGATAAGAGGTATTTAATACAGTGAAGCTGTACTATCTACGATCAACTAAAACAATACAAAATAAATGCTTTCTTAATTTGTAGGGTAAATTCTACCTTAACTTAAGGGCACTGTAAAGCTCATAACAAATAGTAGCCTGGCTTGGACATGGACCATCGGTAAGGATCTCGGAGCTGCTTACAGGTGTAGGACTTTCGGAATTCTGGCAGGTAATAGGATATACAGCACGTTTTAACAGGATAGCTTTCATACAATTAAATAAAAACAAGAAATAGAAGGATAATAGTCTCAGGTTACTGTTTCGATACTCGTCTGATATGTATTCAAAATACACTTCGTAATTAAGGTAAATTTGTAATTCCAACGTAGTATTAAATTGGAAATGATAATATTCTTGATATTTCTGCTTCTATATGGAATTTAAAACTTAGAAAATCGCTTTTTAAAACTTGAAGACGCCTAATTATATGTCGAAGCCACGCTTTTACGAACGTTGTTTTTTTATTCTCTATTTTTTTTCGTTACCTGCGATACCACGTTCTAATAATGTCAACGATATCTACCTTGGAAAAAATATACCGCCGAAACACAAAAGGCGTGGTCAATTTGAAATATGAATGAATTACTAATTTTAAGAGTGTTTAATTAACAGAAGGTATTTAAATATCCAATAATAATAATAGACAATAAGTTAAAAGAAAAATAGACATTTGATATAGTAGATTACTACATGAAAGATAACCCTACTGTTGTTATTATAACCTAGATGTCGCGATAAGACATAGTTTTATTTAATGTGCTTTAAAATTTGAATAATTTAAACTCAAATTATTAACAACTTGTTTGTTCACATAAATTATAACAGAAGAACCAGCTTATTTTCCCCACAACTAAAAGAAATTGTTGCTAGAAACAATTTGTTTTTATTTCCTTTTTATATAAGAAATAAGACTAAACTATAGTAATTGAAATTTGTATCAAGGATATTGGTTTGCCTGCCTAATATTATAAAGTAAATAAAATTTTCAAAGTTTGTGTACACTAGAACAGTTTACCAATATCCCAGGTACTTGTTTGTTACTTATCAACTAATTATAAGGACATAGTTAACTACACTAAATACTTATTCTAAAAAAAAATAAGTTTTAAAATGAATATACAATTTTGAGTTAATGTAACTTATGTATGTTGTGTTTTAATCAGTGGAATTGTGGATCACCTGATAATAATGGCACCAGACATAAAAGCTTTCTTTTTTTTAATTAATAATCGTGTAATAACGAAATGTGGTATCTCCCTTTTGGATATAAAGTTTCAATTTCGGCTAAGTCGTAAGTATTGTGGCCGATTCTTTGGGTGATTATATAAGGTCCGATGTAGGTTTTTAACAGCTTCCCCATAATTTTGTTTTTGCGGTTTGTCACCCTCAGATTCTTGACAATGACTTTGTCTCCTATTTGATACGTTTTGAATTTTGATTGTTTCTGTGATTTCTTCCGTTCCCACTTTTCTTTTTTCCTTTGTAACTTTTCCCTTATCTCCCGATACCTTTCTTCTAAATTAATGATTTCCTCTGTATTCCAAGGACGATGTGGACTTTTTCCAGTAAATATAGTCACCGGACAATCATCATGTACTGTGCTGGGTGTATGGTTCATGATACATTCTATCTGTGGTATGTACTTGCACCAAGTGTTGTGTTTTCCATCTAAAAGTATCCTTAGGTATTTAATAACTTCCTTGATATATCTTTCAGAAGGATTTGCTTGCGGATGTCGAATAGAAGTAAAATATGCTTTGATGTTTAATGAATGTAAGAAATTGATATATCGGTCGTTGTAAAAGTATGTTGCGTGATCTGATAAAATTGTTTTTGGTGTACCACATTCTAAGAAGTAATTGTTTAATGCTGTGATGACTATGTCGGTGGTACATTTTTGTGTCGGGATTAGCTTGACGAACTTCGAAAATATGTCACAGATAATTAGAACATTTTTGTATCTGTAATGTATTTGATACTTTAATACTCAGGGGTTGGTAGTAATGAAAAAGACAACGATATAATACGATATATAGACGTTGTAATGGTTATGTACAAACTGTAAAATAAAGTACGTGCAACAAATTAAAACGTTTGCATTTCATTATGTTATGTATCAATATTAGATAAGAACATAAAAATTGGCGACGAGAATATTACGAACTCATGATTCCAAGTAAAAGAAAATAATAGCAATTGTAAAAGGAAACAATGGCTGGCATTGGTAAATTAGAAAATTTTGATGAGTCGGTAGAAGACATCAATACTTATTTGATGAGATTAAAACATTACATAAAATGTAATGCCATAGAGGATACCCAAAAGGTTTCTGTATTACTGACGGTAGTAGGACCAAAAGTTGTTAAAATACTGCAAGATCTGTTAGCACCAGACGAAGTAGATTCTAAACCCTACGATGATTTAATTAACACCTTAACTGCACATTACAAACCAAAAAAACTTATGATAGTAGAAAGGTACAAATTTCACAGTAGAAATCAACAGGCAAATGAATCGATAGCAGATTATGTTTTAATAATAAAACAGTAACAACGACATGTAAATTTGGAACTTTCTTGAAGGAAGCATTGCGCGATCGACTCATTTGTGGATTAAGAGATGATCAAATTAGACAGCAATTATTGGCAGATGAACTAGATTTTGATCAAACATACGAAAAGGCTCGATTATTGGAAGAAGCATTAAAAAGCAAAGGTACTTTCTCAAGTGATATCAATAGAATACAATACAGAAAGGTACAGACAACAATTAAGCAAAACAAAAATTCTAATGAGAAAAAGAACTGCACAAGATGTGGAAAGCCTAATCACTTACCAGCAAATTGTAAGTTTAAAACATATAAATGCAATCACTGCTCTAAGGTAGGTCATTTAGCAACTGTTTGTCATTATAAAAGTAAGAATAAAGTGCATGCTCTTGAATATGATGATACAGATCAGGCTGAGAGTGTTAGTGTGGAGGAAGAATGTTCTTTATATCACATCAACACAATACATGATTCGGTCATACCATCATCATATAAGATAAGTGTAACTGTAAATAACAAACAGATAATGTTTATGATGGACACAGGTTCAGGGGTAACAATTATATCAGAAGCAGTTTATCAGAGATATTTAAGGGAATTTAAATTACAAAATTGTTCTGATGTGAAACTTACTGCTTATTGGTTTAATGACCCATTACCAATACTAGGTAAAGTAAGTATACCTGTACAATATAATAACATTGACTGTGTTTTAGATGCAATTGTAATAAAAAGTGGCAACAAAGAATTACCTTCATTGATGGGAAGGAACTGGTTACAGAAATTAAATATTTATGCTATATCACAGCACCAAATGGTTGCACAAACAGAAATAAATAGAGAGCAAATAATCACAAAATGATTTTCCAACTGTATTTGGAAGTAATACAGGCAAAATAAGAGAATTTCAAGCAAGGTTAGTATTAAGAGAGAATCCAACACCAATATTTTGTAAAGCGAGACCCATTCCATTCGCACTAAAGCCAGTAGTAGATTCAGAATTGAAAAGATTAGTTAATGAAGGCATATTAGAGCCTGTGCTTCATAGTGACTGGGCAACTCCACTGGTGATTGTACCTAAACCAGGAAAAGGGGTAAGGATATGTGCTGATTTTAAGGTTACGATAAATCCATATTTAGATAAAGAATATTATCCTTTACCAAATCCTCAAGATATATATGCTTCATTGGCAGGAGGTAAGGTTTTCTGCACCTTGGATTTATCTGAAGCATACATGCAATTAGAAGTTAGTAAGGAATGTCAACATTTATTAACAGTAAATACACCTAGTGGGTTATATCGGTTTACAAGATTGGCTTATGGAATTGCAACAGCTCCATTTCAATTTCAATCCGTAATGGATCAAATATTACGAGATTTGCCAAGGGTAACATGTTATTTGGACAATATTTTAATTGCAGCAAGCTCAGAAGATGAGTGCCGCAAAACACTAAATGCAGTGTTAGAGCGACTAAAGAAGTACAACATTAAGGTAAGATTGGATAAATGTGAATTTTTAGTGAAATCAGTTGCATATTTGGGTCATATAATTGATGAACATGGAATTCGACCAAACGAGGATTTAATTAAAGCTATTAAAGATGCTCCACCACCGACAAACAAACATGAATTAAAATCTTATGTGGGATTATTAAATTATTATGGACGATTCATAGAAAATATATCAGGAAAATTAAAGCCTTTCTATGATTTATTAAAAAAAGAAATTTCTTGGAATTGGATGATAGAACATCACAATTTGTTTAAGGAAACCAAAAATTGGATATGCACTGATAATGTATTGACCTTGTATGATACTAATAAACCATTAAGAATGATTTGTGATGCATCTCCTCAATAGGTGGGGGCAGTCCTGGCACATGTGGATCAAGGAACAGAACGACCGATAGCATTTGCTAGTAAGACACTTTCAGCAGCAGAGAAGAATTACTCACAATTAGAACGAGAAGCTTTAGCTATTATATTTGGGATAAGGAAATTTCATAAATATCTTTATGCACGAAAATTTGAATTGGTAACAGACCACGCACCACTTACAATTATTTTTGGTGAAAACAAGGGGGTATCAGCCACAACAGCTGTAAGATTACAAAGATGGGCAATACTTCTATCAGCCTATGATTACAAAATTGTCTACAAGAAGGGAGAAGACATAGCTAATGCAGATGCACTCTCGAGGCTACCATTACCATATCAAGAACAAATAGAAGGAATCGCAAATAATTTCTCAACTACCAGCTATTTTTGCGAATTAACGAAAGACTCTGACATAGTGCTTACGGCTAGCGATATTGCAGAGGCTTCAAAAACAGACCAGATTTTAAAACAGATTCATCAGTTTACAATGAATGGATGGCCGAAACATGTGACAGATCCCATACTTAGTAAATATTGGCGTCACAAAAATGAAATTGGAAACGATGAGGATTGTTTAACATTAGGCAATAAGGTTATTATTCCGGATATGTATCGTGATCATGTAATGTCCATATTACATATGGGACACCCAGGAATGGTAAAAATGAAGCAATTGGCGAGATCATACGTTTGGTGGCCAAATATCGATGGACAAATAGAGGAAAAGGTTAGAAAATGTTCAGCCTGTCAAATAAATGCACGAAATACTTCCAAGCAAGCTGTTTACCATTGGCCTATTAGTCAAAGAAAATGGGAAAGAATACATATTGACTATGCTCAGTTTAATTATAATAACATAGCGCATAATTTTCTTATAGTTATAGATTCATATACAAAATGGATGGAAATAGCTATAACCAAATCGACAACAGCAGAGAAGACCATAGAAAAATGAAGAAGTATAATGGCAACACACGGTATTCCAGAGATAATCGTCTCTGACAATGGTGTACAATTTGTGTCTCAAGAATTCAAGAACTTCGCAGTACGTAATGGAATAAATCACATACTAACACCACCTTACCATGCAGCGAGTAATGGTGCAGCCGAACGCGCCGTACAGAACGTCAAATATGGATTACGAAAAATGATTACAACACAGCAAAATAAAACAACGCAGATGTCACTACAACATCTAGTGGATAATTATTTATTCACTTACAGAAATACACCACATGAGACTACGGGACGTACTCCGGCAGAACTATTACTAAATAGGAGACCGAGAACACTACTTTCCATCATGAAACCAAATTTAGCCGAAGTTATGGATAGAAAGAAACAAAATGAAGAAGGAAGGTTAAATGCGAAGAGAAGACCAGTAATATCGTATGCAATAGGAGACCAAGTTTGGGTGAAATCAGTAAGAGGAGAAATCGAAAAATGGTTACCGGGGAAGATAATAAGAAGAAAGGGTACATTAACTTTCATAGCCGAAGTAGCAGGACATAGACGATTCGTTCACACCGATCATTTAAAACCCCGACATACATCAACAGAGAAAGAAGAGGAAACACCAAGACTGGAAATTCCAAGGCAACACTGTACTCCAATGGATTTACAGACAACCAAGATATCAATACCGGATGATCCAGCACCGACGTTGCAAGAGAACCCAATAGAACACAAGGAACTGGGCTCTGCAAACACGCAGCTAGAGATACCAAAAGAAGTACCAGAAGTTAGGGCAACACCAACAACGGAACCTCCGGGGGCGACAATTTCCACTCCCAGTACTAGGATTCTTAGACGCTCAAGTCGAACCAGGAGGGCAGTAGTTAAATTAAATTTATAAAATATAGACATTATTGTAGTTGTGAGGAGTGTAATGTATTTGATACTTTAATACTCAGGGGTTGGTAGTAATGAAAAAGACAAGGATATAATACGATATATAGACGTTGTAATGGTTATGTACAAACTGTAAAATAAAGTACGTGCAACAAATTAAAACGTTTGCATTTCATTATGTTATGTATCAATATTAGATAAGAACATAAAAGTATCCCTTAGTGCTAGTAATTAAATTAGATATGAAATCTATAGCCACTAATTGTAATTTGTCGGATACTATTATACTTTGCGAAATATTATGGTTAGTAAAATTTTTCTCTTTCGCTAGACTACATAATTTACACTGTTTAATGACTCGTTTGATTATCCTTTCATCATTCGTGCAGTAGTAAGCCTCTCGAAACATGATCCAACATTTCCTTGCTCCTATGTGACCAAACGTGTTGTGCAAATGTTCAGCTATCTGTCTGGTGTGTTCCTCGTTGGTTAAGTAGACTTCGCTTCTTCCTATCTTTTTGATTATGATGTTTTCTCTGAATTCCATGCCTTTGTACGTTCGATTAGAACTAATAAGTGTTTTTATGTCTTGAAATTCTGGTAAGTTTTGAATTTCTTGAATGTGCTGTTCTGAATATAACCCTTTCATTTGTAGCGATACAAGATTGATGCAAATTTCCTATTTTTTCTTCTCTCCTTCCTTTCTGCTTAAGATATCTGCAGCTATCATTTCTCGTCCTGGTTTGTATCTTACTTCCACATCATATTGTTGCATCAATAACGACCATCTGTAAATTCTGCTGTTGTTGAGTTTAGTGTTCATTATATTTAGAAGTGCTTTGTGGTCGGTTTCTAAAATGAATTTTTTCCCAAGTAAATAATAACGTAGTTTTGTTAACGCAAACACTATTGCTAACATTTCTCTTTCTGAAGTTGTATATCTTATTTCACAAGGTTTCAGTGTGCGGGATGTGAAATAAATTGGTATCTCTAGATCATTATTTACTTGTACTAATTCGGCTGCTATGGTGTGTTGTGATGCATCGGTACGTACAATAAAAGGCAAATTGAAGTTTGGATGGTATAATGATAAATTTTCTACAAAACCAAGTTTGAGTTGGTTGAAACATTCTTCACATTCAGCATTCCAGATCCACTTTGTTCCTTTCTTAAGCAGTTTTAATAAAGGTAATATTCTTTCACTATAGTTGGGTACAAATTTACGGTAGTAGTTGAGTAATCCTAGGAATCCTCTTAGAGCTTTTAATCTGCACGGTCGTGGAAAATCTTTGATGTCTTGTAAACGGGTAGGATCAAGTAAAATATTCTGTTCATTTATGATGTATCCCAGATAATTGACTTCAGTTCGGAAAAATTGACATTTGCTTAGATTTAGTTTAAGTCCTTCCTCTCTTAATGTAGACAATACAATCTCTAAGTGTTGTAAATGTTGTTCGGGACTATCTGACATTATATCGTCTAAATAATGTATGACAAAACTTTCATATCGGTCGAGTATCTTATGTAGGAAACGTATTAAAGCGGCTGGCGACGTTTTTATTCCAAAAGGACATACACAAAATTGGTAAGGCATTCCATTAATTATAAAACCACAATATTTCTTGGAATTTTCTTCTAGCTTCAATAACCAGAATGCATTCTTCAAATCCAACTTACTGTAAATCTTTTTGTTACCACATTTCGTCAATAAAATATCTATGTTGGGAGGTAATTCGAATTCTGGTTTGATCCGGGTATTTAAATTCCTGGCATCTAGACATATTCTTAAGGAACCATTTTTCTTTTTCACAATAACTATAGGGTTTATGTAGTATGTGTTTGATCTCTCAATAATTTTCGCATCTACAAGTCTAGTTATCTCTTCGTTGATCTTTTCTTGATAATAATATGGAATAGGATAATTTTTACAAGTTAATGGTGAATCGTCATCTACTCTTATAATGTGGGTATAGTCACGGGCAAATGTAATTTCTTCATTAATTAATTGTATATTTCGGTTGAGTATCTCTATTAATTCGTTTTTCATGTTAACCTCATTTATTTCTTGTTTATCAATGATTTTTCTAATATCTTCTACATCAGTTACTGTCGTATAATCTCTCATATCTTCCTTTATAACCACTTCCTCTTGCTCTTCTTCCAAATTACCATTCCAATTCACTTCTCCGTTCTCTCTTTCCATATTTATATCATCAACCTTATTTTCATATATAATATTATTAATTAAACTATTTAATACATTTTCTTTATAAGCTGCATATCTTTCTATGCTTAAAACATTTATTTCTATATCCATCTTCATTTCATTTTTCCCAATCTTTACCTTCTCTTCTTCAAAATTTAATACCATTCCTAGCTTCTTCATACTGTCCACTCCTAATATACAATCATAGTGTAACTGTTTAATTACGTAGAATTGCAAGATATAAATTTTCATATTTATCATAACTTCAATATTCAAACAACGATTAATAGAACCCATTTTCTTTTTATTTGCCGTCACTATATCCGTGCTTTTAATTTTTATTAAACTTTCTTCAGATCCCTTGATTTTCTTTGCTTTTTCTTCATTGATCAACGTTATTTCAGCACCAGAATCAATTAATGTTCTAAATTTAATATTTGTAATAGTAATGATTATAAACGGTAGACTAGTATTAACTGATATAATCGAATTACCTTCCTCTACTGATAAAAATTCTTGCGGGTCTTGATAAAATTGTATATTCTTAAAACTTAACATATTTACTAAACTATTTACAAAGATTTGTATATGCTGAGTTTCTTCTAATCTCGAGAAGTGCTCGGTTGAGGGTCCCAATATCTCTCGTCTAGAGAAATCGGTGTTTTTTTTAGTATAGTGTCGTCCTTGATTTCCTCCTGTATCGAAATACCTTTATTTATATTATTAACTTCCCGTCTTTCGAGGGGTGCGCTCGGTCTGTAATTCCTATCAGCATTATAACCGGCGTGGTTCGTGTAATTGGTATTTTGAGAATGATGTGACGGTCGAGAGTAATGATTGTTTGACCGATTAATGTTTGAACCGTTAAACCTATTATGACCATTATTACCAGGAGGATGACCGTTCTGTTGATTGTATGCATGTGAGTGTGAAGGCTTGTTATTTGTATAATTGTGATTGTGTGCCGGTTGTGTCTGTTGGAAGTTCGGCACCTACGGTCTGGGCTGGTATCCCTGGTTCTGATTAGCAAAATTGGCTCTTGGTAGGTAATTTTGGGGTTGTGGTCTCGTTCTGGATTGGGTATTGGCCTCATGATTATCAAGCTTGCGTAATAAATCGATCAATGAGTCCATATCCGTTATGTTCTGGCATATTATAGCGTGTGTGTCCGTGAAAATAAAATGGTTTAGAATCTGGCGTACGATTGTCGATTCTTGCAACTCGTGTACATATTTACAAGTGTTATATATACGCGTTGCATAAGCTTCTCGGGATAAATTTCCTTGGCGATATTTACCCGTAAGTAGTTTGGCCTTAACCTGGTCCTGTTGACTCTCGTTCCAGTAATTTCGTTTGAACAAAGCGACGAAATGTTCTACGTTTTCACAATTATCTTCTATCCGCTGGAACCATTCTGCGGCTGATTGTGTGAGTGTAGCACGAATGACATTCATTTTTGTTTTAGTGTCCAGTAAATCCTCGATGTATCTGAGAGTGTTCTTCAGATAAGTCATCGGGTGTATCGCAGATTTGTCCCCATTAAAGTGGATGAGGTTTTCTATCTTGATACCTCTATTTAATAAGTTAAGGTTAGGCATACTTATTACATTGCTAGCATTTTGTTTAAGTCGTTCCAACTCTGATTGGATCTCTTTCAATTGGTTGTAATTAGTTTCTTTTATACTGTCGAACTCTCTATTCCTATGCAATTCAGTCTCCGAAAGTAAAATGCGTACCTGCTCATTTACCTCTTCGCGCATTGGTTGCTGGTCTTTGGTCGCAGACACCTCCAGAATAATTTTTTCTTCTAACACTCTATTTTGTGTCTCGCATACAGCTATCTTAGCTTGCAAGTTAGTGTTTAATGTCTCAATAGAACTTTGAGTTTCACCCCTTAACTTATCGTGAGCATCTAGTAATTCTTCCCGCAATTGTGAAGTTTTATTGCTGAACGCCACGTTTACTATTTGTAACTGAGTGTCCAGTTTTGAATCTAATCGGTCCTCAATCTCTTTAATTTTATTTTGAGTAGTTGCCAACTGATGATAGATTTCCGCTTGATGAGCATCCAGTTTTTTGTTTATTTCTACCATTTGTTGCAGATTAGTTTCTTTTAATTCCTTTAACTGTTCTTGATTAGTTTCTTTAAGTTCTTTCATATGTTCTTGATTGGTTTCTTTTAGTTCTTTCATATGTTCTTGAAAACCTTCCATCTGTTCTCTATTTTCCTTCATCATCGCACATAACATCGTGAAATCATCATTGCTAATTTCCGGGGTCGCGGAACTGACAGGCTTCACAATAGTTTCAGCAGTACCTGCTGCTACGTCCACTTCCGGTCCTTGAACAGTTGTAACAGGCCCTTGAGCCTGCATCCCCACCAAATCTTGATCACCCATTTGGTCGGTTTCCTCTCCTGCACCTGTCCTTTCTTCTCTTTCCTCAGCTACTTGAGACCTTGATTTCCTTGGCATGTTTGTGTGATGTAAAAAAAAGTTTGTGATGTGTTTGTGAAGGTACAAAGAAAGAATACAAAGAATATCAACTTTAATATATAACTATCTATATATGTCTTTGTAATTTATATTTAGTAAACCCTGTATATATATAATTTTAATAAAAGCTTATTCGAGTCTATGTTTTTTTTTTATAATTATACTTGCAAATAGAACATATATTAAAAATTAACTTATTGGTGTGATAATTAAGCCACTTTTTTTTATCAAATATAATTGTTAATTAAGATCGTTGGGTTCTTGTTAACTTGGCACCTACGTTGCGGCGTCAAGTAATATAGTGAAACAATCGTGAGATGAAATGAGAAGAGAAATAAATAATGAAATTAATAAATAAATTTAATGATATGTGAATGAGGGAAAAATAAGAGATGTAATGAAAAAGAAAACTTTAGAGAACAGATAAAATACAATTTAATAAACATTAATAATAATACATTACACCTCTAAAGAATTTACCTCCCCCCCCTATATCGTTCTTAGTACAAGTGTACTTAACAAAGAAAAAACAACGGTGTGAATGATGGTTTAAATAAGCTAATTCTGTTAGTATTACGATTAATATATGATCAGAGGTAGGTTGATATAATATATAAATAAGTTTCCAAACAATTTATCAGTTAAATAATTTCCTTTAGGAGGATTGAAAGAATTTAAAAAATACAAATCAGAGCAATCGATGTGATTTAACCTCAATCTTGAAAATGTTCACTATGTAAATAATATCTTATCTCAGGGCTAATTAAAGGTAAGTCGTGACTTAATTAACAACCAATATATCTATACAAATGCTAGCTCAGTAATTTACATATTAATAATCGGATAAGAGGTATTTAATACAGTGAAGCTGTACTATCTACGATCAACTAAAACAATACAAAATAAATGCTTTCTTAATTTGTAGGGTAAATTCTACCTTAACTTAAGGGCACTGTAAAGCTCATAACAAATAGTGACCTGGCTTGGACATGGACCATCGGTAAGGATCTCGGAGCTGCTTACAGGTGAAGGACTTTCGGAATTCTGGCAGGTAATAGGATATACAGCACGTTTTAACAGGATAGCTTTCATACAATTAAATAAAAACAAGAATTAGAAGGATAATAGTCTCAGGTTACTGTCTCAATACTCGTCTGATATGTATTCAAAATACACTTCGTAATTAAGGTAAATTTGTAATTCCAACGTAGTATTAAATTGGAAATGATAATATTCTTGATATTTCTGCTTCTATATGGAATTTAAAACTTAGAAAATCGCTTTTTAAAACTTGAAGACGCCTAATTATATGTCGAAGCCACGCTTTTACGAACGTTGTTTTTTTTATTCTCTATTTTTTTTCGTTACCTGCGATACCACGTTCTAATAATGTCGATATCTACCTTGGAAAAAATATACCGCCGAAACACAAAAGGCGTGGTCAATTTGAAATATGAATGAATTACTAATTTTAAGAGTGTTTAATTAACAGAAGGTATTTAAATATCCAATAATAATAATAGACAATAAGTTAAAAGAAAAATAGACATTTGATATAGTAGATTACTACATGAAAGATAACCCTACTGTTGTTATTGTAACCTAGATGTCGCGATAAGACATAGTTTTATTTAATATGCTTTAAAATTTGAATAATTTAAACTCAAATTATTAACAACTTGTTTGTTCACATAAATTATAACAGAAGAACCAGCTTAATATATATATATATATATATATATATATATATATATATAGTAAATTCAATCAGTTGGCGATTAAAGGTCTGGCTTTACTTTAAAGTATATATATTTAAAACAACCCTACATGTTTCGGCAATGATATCTTTATCAAGGATATAAAATATAAATAAAATATATTTTATATCCTTGATAAAGGCATCACTGACGAAACATGTAGGGTTGTTTTAAATATATATACTTTAAAGTAAAGCCAGACCTTTAATCGCCAACTGATTGAATTTACCATATCATACCAAGGTCACGAAAATATTATATTTATATATATATATATATATATATATATATATATATATATATATACAATGTGTCCGAGAAAATGTGGGAAATCTCTCGGATTCAGATAGAACATTAAAAAATAAGATGACAAGTTACCATAATTTTTTTCCTAGCGGCCCTCCCTACGGAGATACGGCCTCCTAAAGGACGCCACTTGACACGGTTTGCTTGAGGCAGACCACTTTGCTCGTCTAGTTTATTCTACCTGGATATTAAGACAGTCACGGCTTCATTTTAATTTCTGCAGAACAGTCCTCTGGACAGATGAATCTACGTTCACGAGAAGTGATGTTACAAATCTGATAAACCTGCACAGGTGGTCAACAGAAAATCCCAAAGCTATACGCCCATCTAAATTTCAACATGACTTTTCTTTTAACGTGTTGGCGGCCCTAATCTCGATGACTTGTTGATTGGTCCTGTAGTTCTTCCTGGGAGGTTAAATGCGGACATTTACCTTCAATTTATTATTGACGAACTGCCAGGTCTTTTAGAGGATGTCCAACTGAATGTTTGACGAGACATGGGGTTTCACATGGACCACCACATTTCGGAATTGCTGTCCAAATTGGGTTAACGTCAATTTTCCAAGATGGATTGGTCGAGGTGGTCTTGTTGCATGGTCACCTATATCACCAAATCTTAATCCCCTTGACTTTTATTTATTGGGTACATGAAAAATTAAGTCTACGCGCAAGTTTCGAACACAAGAGAAGAGTTGTTGGATCGTATTCACCTGGCTGCCGAGCAAATCCGACAAAACAAGTATGAAATTCGGATAAGTGCTTCTTCTGTTGGCTTACGGGCACAAGCCTTCATTCAACAAGGAGGTGGATATTTCGAAAATATTATTAATTGAACTTTTTTAAATAAAATCAGTTTTTATTAACTTTAGGATTACATTTTTTTTTCATGATCTGTCAATCACATTCATAGATCTGTAATTTTGAAAGAAATAAAAATGGATATACAAATTTTGCGCTTTTGTTACTTGAAATGAAGTCTACTTTACACTCCCAAAATTTGAACATAACGATACGGGACACTTGTATATACAATGCGTCCGGGAAAATGTGGGAAATCTCTCGGATTCAGATAGAACATTAAAAAATAAGATGACAAGTTCCCATAATTTTTTTCCTAGCGGCCCTCCCTACGGAGATACGGCCTCCTAAAGGAAGCCACTGGAAATCAATTTTTCTTGAATAACTTTTAAACTACTTATTATAATTTAATGAAACTTTAATATGATAAACAGTAGTATGATAAACAGTAGTAAGGACCTCTTAAAATACTGCCCTTAAATTTAAATTAGCTTGTTTAGTTTACCAGGGGCGGACTAGGTTGCACATTTTAATGCTTACATTTTTAACACCCTGTATGATAAGGAGTTAAAAAAAACAAATTTGGATACCTTGAACATTAAGCTAAAGAAAAGGTACTCTTGTTCATTGTCCATAAAATGAACCGTTTTCGAGGAAAAAAAAATAAAAGAATTAATGTTTTATTTCTATTAAAAAGAACCATGTTTTTTATTTTTTTTGTCTGCAGCAAAGTGTGATACAAAAGTCATTCCAGGAACAAAAAAGTTTTAGTTTAGGTTATTTAATACAACAAAATTACAAAGATTCTTAGAAATGCAGTTTTGTCCCAGAAAGGCACCTTAACAAAAATTATGTTTAGAAATGCACTCACTAAAGCTTGCAACGATTGAACCTAAATACGCGAATTAGAAATAATCAATTAAAAACTTCATAAGTGGATTCAACATGGGCTCCGTGAACTCTGATACACTCGCGGGCACGACGAATAGAGGACTGCTGTACTAGCCATAACAACTCAGCATTGTTTCTTCTCACATCACAATGAAATGTGATCCTCTGTAAAAGTTTCTCCCCAGTATCAACCGGAGAGGAATACACCAAGGTTTTGAGATGACCCCACAGGTGAAAATCCATTGGCGTTAGGTCGGTAGACCGTGGAGGCCAGGCAATGGGACCTCCTCTGCCTATCCAACGGTTTGGATAGACGTTATTCAGGTGGTCGCGTACAGCAACGCTAAAAGGAGGTGGGGGCCCCATCACGCATAAAATACATGCTTTGGCGGGTTGCAAGTGGCAAATGCTCTATTGAATCCAGAAAAGCGTTCTGAAGGAACTGTAAATAAAGTTCACCATTCAATCGTGGCGGCAATACGCATGGTCCAATCAAAAAATTGCCAATTATTCCTGCCCAAACATTAATTGATTGGAACTGATGTTGATAATGATGAACGACAGTGGCATGAGGGTTTTCATCAGCCCATACATGCGAGTTATGTAAATTTACAATACCATTTTTGGTAAACCCTGCTTCATCGGTAAAAAGAATAGTGCTAATGAAGTTTGGGTTTGTTCGTTGCTGAACTAACAGCCAGTTTGCGAACTGGATTCTACGAGGAAAATCTTCAGGAAGTAGTAGATGCACTTTTTGCAGATGATAAGGGTAAAACAACTGTTCTTTAAGTACTTCATGAATTGTCGTTTTTGATGTATTAAGCTGCGCGGCTAATCTTCGAGTGCTTATTGAAGGAGTATCACCTACAGTATCCAAAATATTTTCCTCCAATTGCACCGTACGTACTGTTCTTCTCACACCAGCATCAGTTCTTTTTTTCGCAAAACTTCCTAAAACATTAAAGAAAGTCAATAATGTTACCTTATTAACTGGAATCGCCCACCAGTCTCTCTTAGACGTTGGTCAAGTCGCTGAAATGTTTTATGATTTGGAATATTGCGATTAGGATATCTTTCTTCATACAATCTTCTTTCTTCCAAAGCATTGCAAGATGCAAGACCGTACATAAGATGCATTATCTGCATACTCACTAAATGTGTATTCCATTATCAAATTAAATTTACCAAGATATTCAAAATTCAATAAATTAATATCGAAGTAAAGGATCAACGTGTTAACAATATGAAAGATTACAAGATTTAAAATTTACACGTCAATGCAAGATATTTATTAATTCGTGGGTACCATAGTAACGTTTGTAAAAACAATGCGTTTTTTAGTACTGAAGACAGTTTTATTTCAAACTGTTGTATCACACTTTGTTGCAGACAAAAAAAAAATAAAAAACATGGTTCTTTTTAATAGAAATAAAACATTAATTATTAAACTTAAATAAAACACCTTATATTTCACAAACAATAGTATATTGACTATATGTACATTTCATGTGCACTGCACACATCCTCAGTAGTTACTAATTTAAAAGTATTATTTTTTTAAGTACATGTATAGTAAAAAATATCTATTTTTTTTTTTTTTTGGTTAGGGGTGTAAAAATTACAATTATAAATGGTCAACAAATGGTCAAAATCATGCAAATAAAAATATAAAAATAAAAATAGAAAATATGGTCGTATATTGTAACAGTGCCTGCTAAAATCTATTGAAATTCCAAGGACAAATTATGGGAAAGACCGTTACCTATGAAAAACAAGACATCTGACTGTGTTTGGCATGTCGGGTTCTATTTAAATAACAATATAGTAGCGTGAAAAGGATCTATTAGTTATTAGATACTGTAGGTATACAATTTAAAAGTTTATTATTAATAGGTGACATGTCATTGTTAAGGAGGTAATTTTTGTATTTTTTCATATGTATGGCTTCCCACATGTCTAAATTTTTGCTATTACATTTTTTAATTAATTTAACATTATCTAAGCTGAAATTATGTCCGGTATCTAAATGATGTAGAGCTAATGCTGATTTATCTACATTGTGAAGTTTTACATGAGCTAAATGTTCTTTGAAACGGGTTTGAATATTTCTTCTTGTTTGGCCGATATATAATTTTGGGCAGGAATTACAGTTAATTCTGTAAATACCTGATTCTTTCAGTGGGTCTGTGTTAACTAACTTTGTTTGAAGATATTGTTGTAACTTATGAGTGTTGGAAAATGCAGGAGTTAGATTATATTTTTTTGACAATTTAGTTACGTTATTCTGCCAACTTTTGTGAAAAGTAATTTTGCAATATTTTTTGGTATTACTCTTTGTATTTGGAGTTAATCTGGTTTTAAAAGTTTTTAGCTTCATCTTTTCTAGTTTGTTTTTGATTTTATCCACCAATTGTTTATCGTATCCGTTAGATTCTGCTACTTTTGTTATGTGGTCTAGTTCTTTCTTAAAATTCACTGGTGATAGAGGGATTGGTAATAATCTATTAATTAAAAAATAAAAACTAATTTATTTATATTTGTTAAAAGTGTCTGATTGTTTATGTATGTAATTGTCAGTGTGTGTTTCTTTTCTGTAAATGTCAAATTCAAACTTCCTGTCTAAAATAGTAATTTTTAAATCTAAGAAGGGTAAAGATTTGTTTTTATCCAACTCATACGTAAACTTGATTGATGGATATTGGGTATTTAATATATTTAAAAACGAAACTGTATCGAAAGAATCAGGTATCACTGCCAGAACATCATCTACGTATCTTGCCCAAAATTTGGGAAAAAAATTGCAGATGGTCTTGACTTTGTTTTCAAAGTTGTTCAGAAATAAATTCGCTAGGAATGGTGATAAAGGGTTACCCATGGCTGTGCCGAATGTTTGTTTATAAAAATTATTATTAAAAGAAAAAATGTTTTGGTGCATACAGAGAGTAGTTAATTTTATGTACTCCTCTATTTGATTGGTAGAAACTGCATTAAACTCTAAAAATTCTCTGAGCATGTTTAGGGTGGAATCTATGGGTACACTTGGAAATAATGAAACTACGTCAAAAGAAATGAGTCTATCATTTGGCTTAATATCAATTTTGCTTAATTTGGAAATGAGATCACCCGTATTTAAAAACCAAAACATTTTTTCTTTTAATAATAATTTTTATAAACAAACATTCGGCACAGACATGGGTAACCCTTTCTCACCATTCCTAGCGAATTTATTTCTGAACAACTTTGAAAACAAAGTCAAAACCATGTGCAATTTTTTTCCCAAATTTTGGGCAAGATACGTAGATGATGTTCTGGCAGTGATACCTGATTCTTTCGATACAGTTTCGTTTTTAAATATATTAAATACCCAATATCCATCAATCAAGTTTACGTATGAGTTGGATAAAAACAAATCTTTACCCTTCTTAGATTTAAAAATTACTATTTTAGACAGGAAGTTTGAATTTGACATTTACAGAAAAGAAACACACACTGACAATTACATACATAAACAATCAGACACTTTTAACAAATATAAAGAAATTAGTTTTTATTTTTTAATTAATAGATTATTATCAATCCCTCTATCACCAGTGAATTTTAAGAAAGAACTAGACCACATAACAAAAGTAGCAGTATCTAGCGGATACGATAAACAATTGGTGGATAAAATCAAAAACAAACTAGAAAAGAAGAAGCTAAAAACTTTTAAAACCAGATTAACTCCAAATACAAAGAGTAATACTAAAAAATATTGCAAAATTACTTTCCACAAAAGTTGGCAGAATAACGTAACTAAATTGTTAAAAAAATATTATCTAACTCCTGCATTTTCCAACACTCATAAGTTACAACAATATCTTCAAACAAAGTTAGTTAACACAGACCCACTGAAAGAATCAGGTATTTACAGAATTAACTGTAATTCCTGCCCAAAATTATATATCGGCCAAACAAGAAGAAATATTCAAACCCGTTTCAAAGAACATTTAGCTCATGTAAAACTTCACAATGTAGATAAATCAGCATTAGCTCTACATCATTTAGATACCGGACATAATTTCAGCTTAGATAATGTTAAATTAATTAAAAAATGTAATAGCAAAAATTTAGACATGTGGGAAGCCATACATATGAAAAAATACAAAAATTACCTCCTTAACAATGACATGTCACCTATTAATAATAAACTTTTAAATTGTATACCTACAGTATCTAATAACTAATAGATCCTTTTCACGCTACTATATTGTTATTTAAATAGAACCCGACATGCCAAATACAGTCAGATGTCTTGTTTTTCATAGGTAACGGTCTTTCCCATAATTTGTCCTTCTTGGAATTTCAATAGATTTTAGCAGGCACTGTTACAATATACGACCATATTTTTTATTTTTATTTTTATATTTTTATTTGCATGATTTTGACCATTTGTTGACCATTTATAATTGTAATTTTTACACCCCTAACCAAAAAAAAAATAGATATTTTTTACTATACATGTACTTAAAAAAATAATACTTTTAAATTAGTAACTACTGAGGATGTGTGCAGTGCACATGAAATGTACATATAGTCAATATACTATTGTTTGTGAAATATAAGGTGTTTTATTTAAGTTTAATAGTGTAATAATTTCACAAGTGCTCAACATATATACTAAAACATTAATTTTTTATTTTTTTTTCCTCGAAAACGGTTCATTTTATCGACAATGAACAAGTGTACCTTTTCTTTAGCTTAATGTTCAAGGTATCCAAATTTGCTTTTTTAACTCCTTATCATACAGGGTGTTAAAAATGTAAGCTTTAAAATGTACAACCTAGTCCGCCCCAGGTAAACTAAACAAGTTAATTTAAATTTAAGGGCAGTATTTTAAGAAGTCCTTACTACTGTTTATCATCCTAAATTTTCATTAAATTATAATAAGTAGTTTAAAAGTTATTCAAGAAAAATTGATTTCCAGTGGCGTCCTTTAGGAGGCCGTATCTCCGTATGGAGGGCCGCTAGGAAAAAAATTATGGGAACTTGTCATCTTATTTTTAGTGTTCTATCTGAATACGAGAGATTTCCCACATTTTCCCGGACGCATTGTATATACAAGTGTCCAGTATCGTTATGTTCAAATTTTGGGAGTGTAAAGTAGACTTCATTTCAAGTAACAAAAGCGCAAAATTTGTATATCCATTTTTATTTCTTTCAAAATTACAGATCTATGAATGTGATTGACAGATCATGAAAAAAAAATGTAATCCTAAAGTTAATAAAAACTGATTTTATTTAAAAAAGTTCAATTAATAATATTTTCGAAATATCCACCTCCTTGTTGAATGAAGGCTTGTGCCCGTAAGCCAACAGAAGAAGCACTTATCCGAATTTCATACTTGTTTTGTCGGATTTGCTCGGCAGCCAGGTGAATACGATCCAACAACTCTTCTCTTGTGTTCGAAACTTGCGCGTAGACTTAATTTTTCATGTACCCAATAAATAAAAGTCAAGGGGATTAAGATTTGGTGATAGTAACAAACAAGTAACAAAAGCGCAAAATTTGTATATCCATTTTTATTTCTTTCAAAATTACAGATCTATGAATGTGATTGACAGATCATGAAAAAAAAATGTAATCCTAAAGTTAATAAAAACTGATTTTATTTAAAAAAGTTCAATTAATAATATTTTCGAAATATCCACCTCCTTGTTGAATGAAGGCTTGTGCCCGTAAGCCAACAGAAGAAGCACTTATCCGAATTTCATACTTGTTTTGTCGGATTTGCTCGGCAGCCAGGTGAATACGATCCAACAACTCTTCTCTTGTGTTCGAAACTTGCGCGTAGACTTAATTTTTCATGTACCCAATAAATAAAAGTCAAGGGGATTAAGATTTGGTGATATAGGTGGCCATGCAACAAGACCACCTCGACCAATCCATCTTGGAAAATTGACGTTAACCCAATTTGGACAGCAATTCCGAAATGTAGTAGTCCATGTGAAACCCCATGTCTCGTCAAACATTCAGTGGGACATCCTCTAAAAGACCTGGCAGTTCGTCAATAATAAATTGAAGGTAAATGTCCGCATTTAACATCCCAGGAAGAACTACAGGACCAATCAACAAGTCATCGAGATTAGGGCCGCCCACACATTAAAAGAAAAGTCATATTGAAATTTAGATGGGCGTATAGCTTTGGGATTTTCTGTTGACCACCTGTGCAGGTTTATCAGATTTGTAACATCACTTCTCGTGAACGTAGATTAATCTGTCCAGAGGACTGTTCTGCAGAAATTAAAATGAAGCCGTGACTGTCTTAATATCCAGGTAGAATAAACTAGACGAGCAAAGTGGTCTGCCTCAAGCAAACCGTGTCCCCTGCGATAGTGATATGGATATAAGCCCTCACGTTTTAAAATTCGCCAAACTGTCATTCGTGGCACTCTTAGTTGTCTAGCGATTCGACGTACACTGAGAGTTGGATCCCTTGTAACAATAGCGACTACTTCTTCCACTAAGTCTGCTGGCAAATTTACTCCTCGGTCGAAAAGATAATGATGCAGTCCGCATTCCCAAAATTGTCTGTGTATTTCCAGAAACGTTCTGTAATGAGGAATGCGCCCATCGGGAAACCGATGTGGGTATTCAATAACTGCTTGACGTGCACTGCCGTTACAGTAGCTATACACAAAATGCTTGTCCGCATACTCTTGAGAAGAAAATCGGTAAAGCATTTTGAATAAAGAAAACGTGTCCACTCACTAATAAGATGTTATATGAACTGAAACGTAATGCAATCCTTTATTAAGAAATGCCAACAGTCATCTGAACATTTGTTAATTGTATGATATTCATGGTTCAGCACTTACGAAATAAGTAAGAACTTTCTTTATCATAAATCAATTTCCAGTACTCTTTTTTTTTAGATTTCCATGAAATTACTGTATGCACTACGACACGTGTTTACTTATTTTAGGATAACATTTTATTATGCGACGTTAACAATCACAGGCCTGTCATTGAATCGTATAACTTTTTTTAAATAAAATCAGTTTGTAATGACTTTAGGATCACATTGTTTTTCATAATCTGACAATCACATTCATAGATCTGAAACTTTGAAGTAAATAAAAATGGATATACAAGTTTTGCGTTTTTGTTACTTGAAATGAAGTCTACTTTACACTCCTAAAATTTGAACATAACGATACGGGACACTTGTACATATATATATATATATATATATATATATATATATATATATACATATATATATATATATATATATATATATACATATATATATATATATATATATATATATATATATATGGTAAATTAAATCAGTTGGCGATTAAAGGTCTGTTTTACTTCAAAGTACATATATTTAAATATATTTACTTTGAAGTAAAACAGATACTTAACCGCCAACTGATTTAATTTACCATATCATACCAAGGTCACGAAAATATTATATTTATATATATATATATATATATATATATATATATATATATATATAGTAAACCTAATCAGTAGGCGATTAAAGGTCTGTATATGACTTCAAAATATATGTATTTAAAAAACTCTACATGTTTCGGCGGTACGCTCTTATCAAGAGTATACAAAATATAAATGACAGAATATAAATGTCAAGTAATTAAGTTGCTATGGTTTAAATTATTCAAAGATACAGTCCAGTAATAATAATAAATCATGCCTTAGTATTCCAAAAAATAGATAGCAAGGTGTGAACATATGTGTTGTTCGCTGCTAGCAATTTGTATCTCTTTCTGGGTATGAACTTGTGTGTTGGTTGCTGCTGGCAGCTTGCGTCTCTCTATGGGTGTGTGGTTTTGTGTGAGAGCGTAAGTGTAGGGTTTTGTATGTCGGTGCGCTCGTGCGTGTGTTTAGTGACCGATCGCGTGAATTTAGAGAGGTCGGATAACCAGCCGTTGCGTAGAGCCGCCAAACCTTTCCCGGAAACTTCTTTACAATTCCGTGCAGTACTTCGACGGCCTGACCCCCGCCCCAACGAGGTAAGGCGCAAACCAGCGAAGCGCACCCTGTACGCTAACCAAGGGAACACTCTTAGTGGCTACCTCGGCCGACGATGGTCACACTTGTGCCATCTTAACGTTTTCCGCCGAAGCGGCGGCATAGCACACACGTCGAACGTGTGTGTGCTGTTAACGGCAGCCTAGCCAGGTTGCCGCCCAGGACCGGTCCAAGTGGTGTGTGCATTGCGCGGCGCCGTGTTTGCGCCGCGTAGCATGGTTCCTCACTCTTGCTGGAAAGGCGGAATGGCACCTGACTGCCCAACGGGCAGACCCCCTAGAGTTTTGTAGCGCATATGCTAGGCTACAACCCAGTAGAGGACCACATCAGCAAAAAAACAGAAAACAGGGAAAGGCAGGGAGAAGCAAAACATGAGTTATTAATACGTTGCTTTTCCCTGCCTTACCCTTTTTTCTGTTTTTTGCTGATGTGGTCCTCTACTGGGTTGTAGCCTAGCATATGCGCTACAAAACTCTAGGGGGGTCTGCCCGTTGGGCAGTCAGGTGCCATTCCGCCTTTCCAGCAAGACTGAGGAACCATGCTACGCGGCGCAAACACGGCGCCGCGCAATGCACACACCACTAGGACCGGTCCTGGGCGGCAACCTGGCTAGGCTGCCGTTAACAGCACACACACGTTCGACGTGTGTGCTATGCCCCCGCTTCGGCGGAAAACGTTAAGATGGCACAAGTGTGACCATCGTTGACCGAGGTAGCCACTAAGAGTGTTCCCTTGGTTAGCGATGAGCAACCCCGTACAGGGTGCGCTTCGCTGGTCTGCGCCTTGCCTCGTTGGGGCGGGGGCCAGGCCGTAAAAGTACTGCACGGAATTGTAAAGAAGTTTCCGGGAAAGGTTTGGCGGCTCTACGCAACGGCTGGTTATCCGACCTCTCTAAATTCACGCGATCGGTCACTAAACACACGCACGAGCGCACCGACATACAAAACCCTACACTTACGCTCTCACACAAAACCACACACCCATAGAGAGACGCAAGCTGCCAGCAGCAACCAACACACAAGTTCATACCCAGAAAGAGACACAAATTGCTAGCAGCGAACAACACATATGTTCACACCTTGCTATCTATTTTTTGGAATACTAAGGCATGATTTATTATTATTACTGGAATGTATCTTTGAATAATTTAAACCATAGCAACTTAATTACTTGGCATTTATATTCTGTCATTTATATTTTGTATACTCTTGATAAAGGCGTACCGCCGAAACATGTAGAGTTTTTTAAATTCATATATTTTGAAGTAATATACAGACTTTTAATCGCCTACTGATTAGGTTTACCATATCATACCAAGGTCACGAAGTTATTATATATATATATATATATATATATATATATATATATATATATATATATTGTTATGGTTCAACCAGCACACTTATTCCAGCTCTACAAAAAGAAATGCAGATTATTACATATCATATACACATGTATAAATATCGAATTAGTGGACGTAATTTGTGAAATTAGTTTCGAGATGTGTATAAATTAATACGACGAGTACTTTAAAATTGATAATTAACTTATTTTGATTTTTAAACTTACTTTTTATATTTATATTTTTCCATTTCAAATTCAAATCATACGCGCCACATTACAGGTATTTAATTTATCCACATCAAGATTTATATCGAAGCGAGTTAACCACGCCCACTAATTTAAAATTGTCTCGAACCCCGCGAATGCGATTTTTACGATGCATATTTGAACTAATCTAACATTGAAAACCACATTATAAACATTTGTAAATTCTTTAATTAATTTTTCTATTATGTTAAAATTATAATATTATGAAAGTTCATATTATATTAGATGCAAATAAAGCATAAACTTAGAGGCTTTTGCCGACATTTAACGGAGGCTTTGAAAAACAAAAGCCGAAGAAAGCGTTAGATACTAAAATTTTACAACGAATGGCCGCATTTTTGCTATCACAAAAAGTTTAATTAAAATTACTATTTAAAAATCAAGAAAATCCTACGAAAACCATATACATTTTATACCTTGAAATCAGGCCGAACTTTTGATAGAAGAATTGGACCCGCATCACGTCGAATACAATAAATATTGAACGAAGCATCTTTTCGGAACTAGAACTACATCGTACCGACAACTCCAACATTGAACCGCTTCCGACGCAGGGACTTCCATTGGAGCAGACGAACTCTGATCTATTCCACAATTGCGAGCCCAGAGAATACATCCAAGCCTAGACACCGGAAAAATACCAGGTTTCTTCCAATTATTTCCCATAAAACCTAGAACATCATTTAAAAGTTAATATTAAATTTATATCACATCACAATATCAAACATTGTTTGCATCAAAATATAATACATGAATTTTAACATTTATAAACATCTATTTAAATATATATAATAATTCATTCATTCTTAATCTTTTATAAAACTTGTATATGTAACTTACCTTTGTGTGTTTATTTTTAAGTAACTTTTAATATCTATTTGCACTGTTGCATTATACATAACCTTAACTATTGTTATTAAACACATGTGCAAAATTGCATAATACCATTTTTTACCGTATAGTCCAGATAATACGAGCATATGTACAGATTTCTTATTCGCACGTAATAATTGTTACAGTTCTCTGTGTTTTTATTCTAATAAATTTTATTACTTTGATTTAGATTCGATCTTTTATTTGATTTGTTTGAATGATGGGATTGTGTTAATTAATATACCATTTACATTGCATCTACGGGATATACAAACGACCGACTTTGAAACCTGAGATAGATAAATAAAGCATAAGTACTCAAGCTCTCCCGAAAGCTAGTGGGGTATTTAACAGATTGCGTTGGGTCATCTAAGTACGTTAAAACTTGGCGCCCAATTTTCAAATTCGAATCTTTTAAGTTTTTCTTACATCATTCATTTTATAGTTTTAACGCTCACTGTATTCTTATATTTATTTACTTATTACTTAGTCAGCGATCCTCCGTATTGTTACATTTGGCACCAACAACGTGAGGCCAATTTTAGAATTACAGCTTCACTGCAATTTTTATTCTTATATATTTATTTTACTTAGAGAACCTTCGTACTGTTACATTTGTCGCCCGAACGTGGAAGCCGAGTATTATCCCGTAATTCAAATTAAAACAATTAAAAACTCAAACAATTTAAACAATCAAATAACTGGTAAAAGAATAAGAAAGCTGTCGTAGGAATTTGTGCATGTTAAACATCTATCTATATTGCTGTCTACCATTTTGTGTATCTGATTTTCTTATTGTAAAGCTAATACCACATTTCACGAGGGATTCACAACTTTATGAGGGATAAGCAGGAATTTAAGGTGAGTGAAAGAGAAAATCAACTTGTGGGGACTTATTAATATTTTTGCCTAAAATATTAGATTCATTTGAGTGTGAATAATTATTATTTTGAGAGATATCTAAATTAGCATTTCTTTGCATTCTATTATTCAAATTTTTATCAATTTTCCAAACATATATAAATTATTTTCACTTATTTAAACAATTAATTTAACACAAAAATGGATACTAGACATCGAACAAAAGTACCTAAAGACAATGCCGAGGAAGATAGGATCGATCAGGGGGATACGGTTATCGCTCATACGTCAAGTGCCGAAACGGTAAGTACACCTGAAGATAGCCAGGTAATGAGCATGTTAAATGCGAATATGGCACAAATAAATAAAATGGAAACTAATAATACAGAGTTAAAACAAGACTTAAATAATAAACTAGACACAAATAATGCAGATTTAAATAATATGAAACAAGATTTGAATAATAAACTTGACACAAATAATGCCGATTTAAATAATATGAAAAGCCAATTAGAATCTAGTAATATTGACTTAACTAATAAACTTGACACAAATAATGCTAACATAAAACAAGAATTAAATGACCTAAGCAATAATTTAACCACGAAATTAGAAACGAACATGCAAATCATTAACGAGAAATTTGAGCTCAATAACGCAAACATTGACAACAAATTAAGTGCCTTTAAAATAGATCTAGAAGGAAAAATAGCTGAAATTTCCATAGCACAAAAAGCTATGGAAGAAAATGAATTAAAATACCTGATTAAACTCGACGAAACCGTCGCTCTTCAAAATTTACAATGGGCAAAGCAACTGGATGCCACTTCAAACGAAATTTTTGATATAACTCAACAGAAAATAAAAACAAATACTTTAGAAATACAGCAGAATCTAAACAAGATGATCTCAGAAAATAACGATTTATTAAATATTAAAATAACAAACTTAAACAAAATTAACGAAGACAACACTGAACAACTAAAAATAACTCTTAACCAAAACATTCATTCTCAAATAGATTTATGCAAAGATAATTACAACATGGAAATAGACAATGTTAAACAAAACTTAGATATAATAATGACAACTAATCAAGAAAATTACACGATAACTCAAACAAATATGAAACAACTGGAGAATAAACTTAAAAATTACTCGATACCTATAAATTATGTTAATGCCAATAGTCCTTCACTTAAGATAGATAATTTATTACAATTTGACGGGGATATAACTAGAGTTCATGCTATGTCGTATCTCAATTGCATACTACGTTATTTGGAAGACATAATTGAGGAAAAACAGAAGTTGGAGGTAATTCGTGCAACCCTTCGGAACAGTGCCCAGGAATGGTTTCAACGGATGGAGGACCACTGCCTCACACTCAATCAATTTGTCACTCTGTTTACTCGAAACTATTGGGATGAGACACAGCAAAACAGGGCAAAGATACGATTACTTACAGGCAAATACAGACTAGGTCAAATATCTAGAGAAACGTATGCTTCTCGAATCTTTAACCAATGCAAGCACATAAATGGCATGGAGGAATCTATGATCGCCCGGCAGTTACTAAACCATTTTATCTATACCGACACGCAGGCTATAATCTGTCATACTGTAACAGATATGGATTCCCTAATAGCAATATTACGACGATTGGATGATTTCTCGGAAAACAATCACCAACAACAATGGAATTATCGTTCCCAAAATAATCGTAATTACCCGCAAAATAATACAAATAACAGTCATACAAATTTACCACATCAAAGACAAAACAATTTTAATAACAACAGCTATCAAAATACAACAAGACCATATAATAACAATAATTTTAATAACAACAACCGCAATTATAATAATAACAGCAATTATAATAATAACAATGACAGAAATAACCAGTATAATACACAAAATAGGCCAAATCTCAATTTTCAACCCACAAGACACACGAGCAATACATATCATGATAATAACAATCGCAATAATGACTACAATAGAAATAACTTTAATAACAATCAGACACAAACTTTCCAACGTCCAGAACGAGAATATAAAAACATTAGCAATCGTAGTCGAGGTCGAGGTCAAGTAAATAATTATTACAGACGTAATAGATCTGCTTCTCCCATACGTTCAAATATGGAAGATGTAAAAAAAAAAACGTCGATCTCGCCAGTCGATCTATATGCAGACCCGAAACCCGGCCCGTCCAACCAACAAAATTAATACCAATCGACTGTAACATACCACATAAGATCCAAAATATTTCTTTATATCAACCGCCAGAAGAATTCATTTTTATAGAAGACGCAGGAGATCCTATATCCAAAATATACACTCTACCCATTATTGAATTAAAATTTGACAACATAAATATGAATTGTTTAATCGATACAGGAGCTGAAATCACCTTATTACGAGCAGAAAAAGCTAAACTCTTACGGGGATATGAAAACAAATTAGTAAAAATTAAAGGGACTGACATAGTTGCAGCCAATGGTAAGAAGATGGGGACCGTTACAAAACAGTTATGTGCAGAGATATATATTGAAGAATCCACATATTTATTACATTGTTATATAATCGATAAATTACAATATGACTGCATAATCGGCATTGACAACATTAAAGAATTAAAAATGATATTAGATTTTGATCAGGGTATAATTAACATAAAGAATAATAAAGTTATAATTAAGAAACAGTTATCAGAAGAAGAGATAATAAGATATAATGTATATAAAAGAGACGTATTGACGAGAGAAATTAATAATATATTATTAGAAAATGCACCGTGCTATAGCAGAGAAAAGGAATGGAATTTTGATAGAGAAACAGAAGGAAATACAAATAATATAATTAATAATAATATTGGAATGAAGAAATTGGACGATTTGCAAGGAACGATTAATAGTCACGAAGGAGGAGATGAAGTGGAAATTAGAATTGAGAAACAAACAATAAAGACAATTAACAATCTTGAAGATATTAATGAATTAATTTATGAATCAGATATACCCTATCCTACAGTCATACCGGATTTAATAACAATTTTACATAAAAACATAACTTTGATTAATAACGACATTGTATTCGCAAAAGGTTATCACCACCCAATTAATATTGATAATGAAGAACCATTGTTTTGTAAAAATTACCCTATCCCATATAATTACCAACAAAGAGTTAGTCATGAATTAGAACGATTGGAACAAACTGGAATCATAGAAAGGTCCAACACATATTTTATTAACCCCATAGTCATCGTCCAGAAGAAAGATTTATCATTGAGGATTTGTTTAGATGCGACAGCGCTTAATAAAAGAATTAAACCCGAGTTCGAAATGCCTCAAAATATAGACGTTTTGTTAACTAAGTGTGGAAACAAGAAAATATATAGCAAGTTAGATCTCAAAAACGCATTTTGGTTAATTAATTTGCAACCCGAATCAAAAAAGTACTGTGGTTTCATAGTAAATGGTATCGTCTACCAATTTAGAGTATGTCCGTTTGGATTGAAAACTTCACCAGCCGCCCTTATCAGATTTCTACACCAAATATTAGACCGATACGACGACTTTGCCTTACATTATTTGGATGACATTATAATATTTTCAGAAAGCATAGAACAACACCTGCAACACCTAAATACTATCCTAAGTACATTAACAGCACAAGGTATGAAACTCAACCTAGCAAAATGTCAATTCTTCAGACAAGAAATAAACTATCTTAGTTATGTTATAAATCAGAAAAACATTTTATTAGATCCTACACGCCTAGATGAAATTAAAAACTATACGAGCCTAGGAACTTAAGAACCTTAAGAAGTTTCTTAGGGGTGTTAAACTATTATCGCAAGTTTATTTCCAATTACAGCGAGAAAACGATACCGTTATTAGAGCTTCTCAAGAAAGGTAAGAAGTGGAATTGGACGCCTGAATGCGAAAACTGTTTTATTCATTTAAAAGAAAATTTTGTTGACAACTTAAAATTACATCACCCCGACTTTTCATTACCATTCATTGTTCGAACAGATGCATCCCACCAAACTATCGCAGCTGAACTCATACAAATAAATGACAACATTGAAATACCTATATATTTTATCTCAAGAACCCTAAAAGCTTGTGAGATCAGATATACGATTTCCGAGAAAGAAATGTTAGCCATCGTCTTCGCATTAACCAAACTTAGATATTATCTTATCGGTAAATCATTTACTCTCGAGACGGATCACAAAGCATTGATTAACATCATGAATTGCAAATTGAATAATAGTAGAATATATAGATGGACTCTACTCATACAGCAGTATGAATTCAATATAGTCTACAAACCAGGTAAGGAGATGATAACAGCTGATGCTCTAACAAGACAGGACGGGGATACTAAAAGACAGAATCTTTGTATAAATCTAGTTCAACTACAAAGACAAAGTATATTTTCCAGAAGTAAATTATTACACATACAATCAGGTCCAGAATTTAACGAGATACACCAGCACTTGAGAAATGTAGGAACATTCAAAGGCATGTCAATCAAGGACGATTTAATAACCAAACTGATAGGTAAAAACACCGTATACGTAACTAATGAATGTCACACTAGGGAGATAACAAATTATATACATCAAACATACACTCACATAGGAGCCAGGAAATGTTGGTTACTATTCAGGGAGGCTTTCTATTGCATTAATGACGAAAGAATCATCAAAAGCGTCATAAAACATTGTCGTACATGTGAACAAAAATTTTACAAACACTAACATCAGCCACAATATCATAACGTACGATAAGCTTGAACTTGTATCTATAGACTTTTTATCCAATTTAATACCTAGAACCAAAGGATATAAAAACATCCTAGTAATTTGCGACATATTTTCCAAATTCATAAAACTTATACCAACTCAAAAGTGCAACACGAACACTGTTTTACAAGCATTAACTGATTATTTTACACAATATGGCAAACCTTTAGCTATACTATCCGACCACGCGACTTATTTCACAAACGACAGATAAAAAGACTTTTTAAACTCACATGACATCCGAACATATTATACATCCATACGATATCCACAGGGTAACCCAACCGAACGATACGTAAGAGAAACTCTAAAATATCTACGAATATTATTGCACGAAAACCACAATAGATGGGCAAAATACCTTCCTCAAATCGAGTTTACCATTAATAATACACCCAGTACAGTCCATCATCATTGTCCAATAACGATTTTCACTGGACAACAGCCACAAAGACCATGGACAGATTCAGAGGACCTCAATATAAATGAACGCTTACTTGAGGTGAGAGAAAAACTTATTGCAAAGAAAACAAAATGGGAAAGTAAAAAGAACACAGTCAATAAGAAGTACAAAACATATAACATTGAAGACAAAGTAATTGTTAAAAATTTGAGGATATCTAACTTAAAAAACAAAATAATGGGTAAATTATTAAAACCTTACCAAGGTCCATATATTATAAGGCGTATACTAGGCAACAACACATACGAACTCATGGAAGAAGAAACGGGTTACATAAAAGGCAGATACCATATCTCCTTGCTACAAGATTTCTTATAAGAATAAATAATGTTTGTATTCTATATACAAGTCAATATGATCTTAAGACAGTCTAATGGGTATGTTACAGCTCGAACAAACAATATTAATACAAAGAAACATATTTCTAATCAATAAAAGTATAAAGGCAAATATTAAAATGATTATTCTATACAAATATACAAATAAATAAAAATATTAACCTAATTTAAAATTAAAACTAACATTATACAAGCTAAACAAAAAGAAATCTCATTAAAATATTATACAAACTATAAAAATATGTAGAACACTTACATCTAAAAAGGAAAAAGAAAACCTATAATTTAGGTAATGCCACCAATATTGAATACAATAATAAACAAAGGAGAATAAAATTAACATAAAACTAATACACAAAGCGCTATGACAAAGAAACAAATTTAATTAAAGAGAAAAGGGACGATTTAAATGCTTACGACAAGGAATTGATAATATTCGAAGTTTGTTACTATATGTACATTGAAGGAAAGAATTACATATAATTAAGAATTTTATATACGTAGATTAATTTGTTATTTTTATATTTTTATGACACATGATAAGGGAAGTTTACAAGTTGATGTTCTTATTTCATTTTTCTTAACAGGGAAAAGCAATATCTTCAATACTTTCGCTATTCCTTTTCACGGGGATAATGTTATGGTTCAACCAGCACACTTATTCCAGCTCTACAAAAAGAAATGCAGATTATTACATATCATATACACATGTATAAATATCGAATTAGTGGACGTAATTTGTGAAATTAGTTTCGAGATGTGTATAATTTAATACGACGAGTACTTTAAAATTGATAATTAACTTATTTTGATTTTTAAACTTACTTTTTATATTTATATTTTTCCATTTCAAATTCAAATCATACGCGCCACATTACAGGTATTTAATTTATCCACATCAAGATTTATATCGAAGCGAGTTAACCACGCCCACTAATTTAAAATTGTCTCGAACCCCGCGAATGCGATTTTTACGATGCATATTTGAACTAATCTAACATTGAAAACCACATTATAAACATTTGTAAATTCTTTAATTAATTTTTCTATTATGTTAAAATTATAATATTATGAAAGTTCATATTATATTAGATGCAAATAAAGCATAAACTTAGAGGCTTTTGCCGACATTTAACGGAGGCTTTGAAAAACAAAAGCCGAAGAAAGCGTTAGATACTAAAATTTTACAACGAATGGCCGCATTTTTGCTATCACAAAAAGTTTAATTAAAATTACTATTTAAAAATCAAGAAAATCCTACGAAAACCATATACATTTTATACCTTGAAATCAGGCCGAACTTTTGATAGAAGAATTGGACCCGCATCACGTCGAATACAATAAATATTGAACGAAGCATCTTTTCGGAACTAGAACTACATCGTACCGACAACTCCAACATTGAACCGCTTCCGACGCAGGGACTTCCATTGGAGCAGACGAACTCTGATCTATTCCACAATTGCGAGCCCAGAGAATACATCCAAGCCTAGACACCGGAAAAATACCAGGTTTCTTCCAATTATTTCCCATAAAACCTAGAACATCATTTAAAAGTTAATATTAAATTTATATCACATCACAATATCAAACATTGTTTGCATCAAAATATAATACATGAATTTTAACATTTATAAACATCTATTTAAATATATATAATAATTCATTCATTCTTAATCTTTTATAAAACTTGTATATGTAACTTACCTTTGTGTGTTTATTTTTAAGTAACTTTTAATATCTATTTGCACTGTTGCATTATACATAACCTTAACTATTGATAATACGAGCATATGTACAGATTTCTTATTCGCACGTAATAATTGTTACAGTTCTCTGTTTTTTTATTCTAATAAATTTTATTACTTTGATTTAGATTCGATCTTTTATTTGATTTGTTTGAATGATGAGATTGTGTTAATTAATATACCATTTACATTGCATCTACGGGATATACAAACGATCGACTTTGAAACCTGAGATAGATAAATAAAGCATAAGTACTCAAGCTCTCCCGAAAGCTAGTGGGGTATTTAACAGATTGCGTTGGATCATCTAAGTACGTTAAAACTTGGCGCCCAATTTTCAAATTCGAATCTTTTAAGTTTTTCTTACATCATTCATTTTATAGTTTTAACGCTCACTGTATTCTTATATTTATTTACTTATTACTTAGTCAGCGATCCTCCGTATTGTTACATTTGGCACCAACAACGTGAGGCCAATTTTAGAATTACAGCTTCACTGCAATTTTTATTCTTATATATTTATTTTACTTAGAGAACCTTCGTACTGTTACAATATATATATATATATATATATATATATATATATATATATATATAATAACTTCGTGACCTTGGCATGATATGGTAAACCTAATCAGTAGGCGATTAAAGGTCTGTATATTACTTCAAAATATATGTATTTAAAAAACTCTACATGTTTCGGCTGTGTACGCCTTTATCAAGAGAAAACAAAATATGACAGACCTTTAATCGCCTACTGATTAGGTGTACCATATATATATATATATATATATATTTCTTGACCTTTGTATATTATAGTAGATTTAGATATTCGGCGATTTAAGGTCTGTTTTACTTTAATATGTATATATTCAAAATAATTTTAGTAGAGGGTCTCAGCTGATTCTGAAACCTCCTCGGAGTGACCTTGACCTTGATGTAGGCTAGGTCAAGGTCACTCCGAGGAGGTTTCAGAATCGGCTGAGGCGGAGAGAGGTTGCAACATCAAGGCCACTGAGGAGGTTCTCGAATCAAGAGGTATGAGACGGAAGGAGGTGGAAACACCACGGTCATCGAGGAGGTTCTAGAATCAAGAGGATGAAGTTGCAGCATCAAGGCCAAGGAGGTTCTAGAACCTAGATTTTCTAAAATAGGTTGTAGAGGTTAAAGCCGGGTGAGGTTATAACACCGAGGAGGTTCTATAGAAATAAATGAGGTTGCAACGACTAGCACATCGAGTAGGTTTTTGCACATAATTGTAGGTAGGGGTTATTGGTATTGTATATAAAAAGAGATTATTCGAAACATTTGTTAGTATTAGCAAATATGTCTTAACTTAAGGTTGCTGTGATGGAAAAACCATCCTGTTCCCAACATATTATGGAAAGAAGTGATTTGGAGGAAGGGGAGAATGCTGATGAAGTGTTTTGGGGAGATATTGAGCTGGATTCCAGATTTGAAGAATTATTAAATGGGATGGGTGATCCCAAAACATATATTGTGAATGGTGATTTTGGACGAAAGGTATCAACCGCTGAAAAGTTCGTGGAAAATTATACAAGGAAACCAATTTGGGAAGTGCCATTAGGGAGAGAGGTTTTTCTTTTTAAATAAAAGTAATTCCAAATGGATAAGCATTGGTTTCTCTCCATTACAGAATATGGAGTGCATGTTAAAGGTTGTTGGTGTAAAGAAGCAGTGTGTGTGTTTGGACGTAATGGAATAGGGTTGGTTAATTGGGGAGATTCTACAGTTGAGGGAACGATTCGAGTATAAGAATGCAGTGTTTCCTACAATTTGCGGAATGCATATGCGAATATCGCGAAAGGTAATCGACGGGTCGACTGCAGTTGTGAAGATAGAAAAAGGTGGGGAATATGTGTATTTGGCATATGAAGGGTTGTTGGAATTGTTGCGATTGAAGGAAATATTAGAGTGTCGTTTGGCAGTTTTAGAAGGTAAGCAATTTAATGTATGGTATAACAATATGGTGCGAAGTTTAGCTGAAAGTGGCGAAGAAATAGAATAGGGAATAACGAAAATGTATCATGGAGTTGTGTCAGTATTTGTATGCATAGTAAGGGAGTTAGTGACATATTGCCAAAGAAATTATCAAATGATGTGAATTATTTAAGAAAGAATAATGGAAAAAGTTGTAAAGTTTGATAATAAAAAGGATTAAATTATTTTTTATTATTAGATATAGAAGTTAGTTATATAATAATGTCTATAGATTTAACAAGTAAGTTAATTTAAGTGGTAGTTCAAATCAGACAGTAAGAAGGTAGTGGGTTACTGAATACCGTAATTAATAAATTACCAGTGGAGTTGCATATACCAGGTTATAGTTTTTGTAGTCCAGGGACGAAATTAGAATAACGATTAAACAGAGGTGATAAGGGTGTCAATATTTTGGATGAGGCTTGTAAAGAGCATGATATATCTTATGCTCAGTCAAAGGATTTGTTAAAGAGGACGAAGCGGATGAGAAATTGTATAAAAAGGTCGTAGAACGAGCGAAAAGTAAAGACGCAGTTGTAGGAGAAAGATTAGCTGCTACTGTGGTTACCATTGCTATGAAAGCTAAAATAAAATTGGGTATGGGTTCGAGGATACGACGTAAAGGTATAAGGAAAGGTAGTGGTAGAAAGTATATCAGTAGAAAAGGTGGTGCTATATCATTTTTGCAAGCGATGAAGCATGTTCGAAATGCTATAAGACGAATTGGGAGGAAAAAAGGTATTTTAGAAAATGCGAGAGCATATCAGAGTTTAATGAAGTCGGAGAAGAATGTAAAATTTCCAAAGTCTAGAGTAATCCAATACCGAGAAAAGGTGGATTTTTACCATGAATTCCATTATTCGCTGCATTAGGTGCTTTGGGATCGTTGGGTGGGGGTGCTGCGGCAATTGCCAAAGCAGTAACATCTGCAAAAACTGAAAGGGATGAGTTGGAAGAAATAAAACGACATAATTTGGCTATGTAGTCAAAATCTGATAATGGTTTACATATAAAACCATATAAGCAAAGTTATGGTGTACCTGTATACATAAAACCATATAGAACTGGTTGTGGAGTTTATTTACCGAATAGTAAGGGTTCAAAAACGATTAAGTAGTTTACCTCGCAGGCTTTTAACAGAAATAGATTTGTGGAAGTATGTTAAAAGGTGGAGAATTGAAAAATTTCGGGGTATATTTAGTAGAGACGTTTTACCTAGACTTATATATAAAAATGAGAAAGGGATAATTAACTTGGATGATGACATTGGGGGAGGTACTAATTGGGTAGCATACAAAAAAAATAATGATATGTTAGAATATTTTGATAGTCACGGTGATTTAAGACCTGCAGTTGAAGTGGAAAAGTGTTTATTATCGAATGTTGGTGTTGTTATATGTTATAATTATAGAAGATATCAGAGTATTAACAGTGAAAATTGTGGCCAGTTGTGTTTGTTGTTTTTTAAGGGTGTTATTGAGTAACCTATGTGAAATAGGAACTAGTACTGGTGTGTAGTATTATACGAAAGAGGAGTGAATTTCTTGTTAAAATGGGGAGAGATAGTAATGGAAGTGTCAGTAATGTGGCTTTAGTGATATCTGGGAAGGGATCAGTTGTGGATTGTGTCTTGAATACCCCAATATATTTAGATGGTGAATATGAAATGTGCATGATAAGTTTGCAAACATTTAATACTGTCCCGAATGTTACATCTGCAAACAATGTATTTCGATATACTGAATCACTTGACAAATTGGATTTTAATTGGACAGCTATTCCAGTTGGAACTTATGATATTCTAGATTTGGAGAAATACATGAATGAGAAACTACAAGCTGATGAAGGTTGTAAAAATTATTTACTTTACTTGCCAATAGTAATACTATGAAGGTGCATATGAAGACTTATGTTGATGTTAATTTTTCAATAGATAATTCAATTGGTCCTTTATTAGGTATTAATAAGAAAGTTATACTAGCCAATAAAACAGTAATTAGCGATAAGGTGGTCGATATAAATAGAGTAAGTGCTATCGATATTATGTGTAACGTGGTTGAAGGATCATATACTGACGGTGAATTATCACATGTTTTATATCACTTTTATCGCAATGTTGCACCTGGTTATAAAACAATGGAGGTTCCACCAGATAAAATGTATATGCCAGTGAACACTAATGTATTATCTCAAGTTATTATTCAAGCTGTAGATCAGACCGGACAACTTATTGATTTAAGAGGTGAAGAATTGACCATATATTTAAGGTTGAGGTGGATTAATTGAGTTTAAAGAAGAGCGCCTTCAATATATTAGTGGAGATATTAATAATAATAGACCAACATTATTTGTAGAGACGAAGATAGGGTCGGTCGTGTAACTGATATACGAAGTAGCAGACTAGGGTATTCAATATTCGCTTGTGGAACAATTTAAAATTAAATAATTACAAATGAGGAGTAGCGTCTTCAATAAACTACGCACTAGGGGAGGGAATTGCAGATACAAAATAGTGAATAAGTTATGGAGGGTAGTTGGTGGGGTTAGGGTGCGTAATTGATTAACCAATGAAAATAGGAGTTTCTTGAGGGGCATAGGGTATGAAGTTTTGGTGTAGATAAAGTAAATCTTGGAGCAACTGTGGTATGGGGACTATAAGTTAATAACTGGAATAAAGAGAGGATTAAATTTAGTATAAGAAAAGACTCGATCGTGATAACTTTAGCGAGACTGCTTGCGTGAAGTTTCAATAGATATGGAAGTTTTGGATGTTTTAAGGAAGTTGCGTGTAGATAATTCTATCGTTGAGATGGAATTTCACAATCACATACCATTTGGTTCTCCGATATATGGGAATAATGACGAGATCAGGATTGTGGTACCGGAAATAGATAGATATACTTTATCATCAGAGTCAGAACTATTAATTGAAGGAAAGTTACGACTGGCAAGTGATGAGAGTAAGCATAGTGTTACAGCATTTTTAATTCATAATGGAGGAGCTTTTATGTTTAGTAATATTAGATATGTTATTAGCGGCGTGGAGATGAATGAAGTGAGAAATGTTGGTATAAGATCAACTATGAAAGGATACTTCTCATGTAGTTCAAGTTATGCTAATCAATTGGAAAATTCTAGTTGGGAATTCGCAGTGGGGAAGGCTCCAGTGTTAGATAAGAAAGGGAATTTTTGCATCCCATTGAAGATGCTAATGGGATTTTCAGAAGACTGTAAGCAAGTTATTATGAATGTATCCCAGGAATTAGTTCTAAAAAGATGTGCTGATGATAATGATGCCATATTGAATTCAGTTACCACGGAGAATAATAAGTTAATAATTGATTCTATTGTATGGAGGATACCACATGTTAAAGTTGACATGACCCAGGAATTGGCTTTAACTAAGTTAATTACGAAGAATTATATAATGGAAATGTTCTTTAGAGGTTGAGAAATTCATGAAAATCCAGGAATTCCCGAGACAACTAAGCATAGTTGGGCCATTAAAACAGCTCCACATTTAGAAACGCCAAGATATATAGAAGAAAATATGAGTAGATTTGATGCCATTAATTTAACTGATATGACTGTTTATTTAAATGGTAAAAGATACCCATATGAAAATGTCAGGATTGATTTTGATGATAATTGAGTAGCAGTGTTATACAATATATATTCTAGGTTTCAACAATCTTATTATGGCCACGAATATTGCGAACCGATGCTTAAATTCGGATATAATAATTAAATAAATTTAAATTGTGTCCATTAGTTTGCATAGATTGCTTACATCAGGAAGATGCAATACATAGAAGTTGTTACGTGTCTGTAACGACCCGCCTTTTACCGCCTTTTATTGCTTAATTTTCCCATCAAATTTATTCTCTTAATCATACCTTTTGTATTATTCGCCTTATATCCGCCTGTATATGTTCCAATTTACAAATTTAAATTCATATTTATTCTTTTAAAGTTTTTTTCCCTTGCATATATCTGATTTTAGAGTTTTTTTTCTCGCCGCAAAAGAACTTACGCCTCGTGCCTTTTTTTTTTTAACCCATCTGGAAATTTTCGAAAGCGGACGTTCAATGTAACGCCCTGGACTTGACTCTAGATCTTTGATTAACGTAGCCGTTCTATTCTTACGGTCCCGTTCTGGGGTTTTTGTTAATCAATTATTTTCCGTAATTCGCTTTTGAGATACCTCATTAGAGGGATTTGAATGAGTCAGTGAAATTAGTTAGTTCATCTGAGACACGTTCTTTAGCAACGATCCAAGCTTTACCATCAAGCGTCAAATTGGCACGTAGAGTTTTTTTGTGTAGTCTTTATTTTGTCTTACGGCATTGTTATCCTTTGAAATAGATGGTGTAAGCGATAGGCTGAGAAAAGCTGCTCTTGGTCGCCGAAAGGGAAATTGCCGAACCACCGTATACAATTTTTCCCGTTCCCCGAGATCTGTGCCCGGGAGGAAATCAATCCTCGATTGCCGGCGGATGAGCAGATAAGAGTTTTTTGTTTTTAAGATATTTTACAAACTATTAATGGGGTCTATCCATTAATTTAGTTCTTTGTTTATGAAAAGAATTAATTTATCAGGCGTTTCTCCTTAAGAGGAAAAAAAAACCCTGAGCGACCTTCAATTTAAAATCGATCACATTTGCGTGATATTCTTTACAAATTTAGTTCTTTGTTATCCTCTAGTTTTACCAAATTAATTTAGTAATTTCAACAACAGTTTTGTAACATGTTAGAAATTTATATTGTTAGTAACTAATTACCTTCATTCATTTATACTCAAATTGATAATTTGTACCTTTTTTTTCCCTTGTTTTTGGTTGTTATTTGTAAAACCTATTATATCACCTTAGTTATTGTCACTTTATTGCCAAATTATTTAAAACATATTTCTATTTCCCGTTAATATTCGGACCTTTCATTCATTATTTATTTCATAATTTATTTTCTTTGACTGATTATTTAGAGTAGTTGTTTTTTTTTCTCCTGTAAATTGCACATTGTGCGAAATCTTCTTGTTTTTTTTTCCTTAATATTTTAACATAAGGAACCATTTATCGAAAGACCGCTAAAACACCTGCGAACACCTATGGGTGATCTTGTAACCATCTTGTAAACTAGACAGGAAAAATACGTATTGCTCCTATTTAGGACATTTGAGGCGGTCTGCCGTTGTTTTTGTTGGAAATGGTTTCCCATAATTATTTATTCTTATCAGGTGTTTGAGAATATCCACCTATACCTGAAATAGTTCAGATATTTCTAAAAGTTTATATACAGTAGATATTTCAAAAATTTATATACCGGAGATATTTCTAAAAATATTACATACAGGAGATTTATTTAAAAAAAAAATTTTTATACCGGGGGTATCCCTAAAAAAATTTTAGTTACAGGGAAAATTAGGAAAATTAATTTCCCTAGATTATTTATTTCATTGTTAAACAGAATTGTTGAATAAATTTATATACAGGGTGATTATTTCATATTGTCGTTGTTATTTTTTTTTTCCTCTTTTCCTCGTCGCTCAAACCTCGAGAGTGGAGCGAGTCTCGATCTTGGGACCGACCCTCTGCCCACGCAATTTGCCTACTTTTTTTTTTGTACCTGACATCAAGTTTCCGGGTTTGCGACGTCCAGCGGCTGAAATTCGGTGGCGTCCATTTTCCACCTTTTATTTTTTTCTTGAGGTTATCTCGTACCTCTGGGTCTCCCCACCCCCTGGGCTGAGGCAGCCTCAGTAGCCGGCTGGTCCGTTGGACGTTGACAGTAACGGGCAGGGGCGGTTGCGGTCGACCGGGACTGGGTCTGCTCCGAGGGGCGTTTTGTGTTTTTTTTTTTTTTTTTTATCACTACGACTTTTGAGCCGTAGCAAAGTGGTGTGGAGGTTAGAATAGAATTTACTGCGAAAGATAATGTCCCTAAGGATACGGTTCTATATTGCTTGATTTTGCATAATAAATTGTATCAATACTCACCGTTTAATAAGGTGGTACAGCGACGGTACTAGAGAGCTAATATTTAAAGTGGTGTTGTATAAGTAGTAGATTCAGTTCGAAGTTGGTGGTAGAAGATGTTGAACTTGACAGATAGAAAATATATCATAATAGATTTTCAATGGTATCGGTTTAATAATTACAGTTTGATGCCAAAAGAATTGGCCACTTGTGACAGTGAATTTAGGAGGAGTCATTTTGTGTTTAAACCGGTATTGAGCTTCGGTGTATTAACTGAGGAATTTATAGGAGATATGCATTCAGTCATCATCACGGGTTAAAGTGGGAAGACTGTTATGCACCAGTGAGTGATTTTGATGAAATAATTAAACGGTTGTGTAGAGGAGTGAATATTGTGCTTGTTAAAGGTAGAGAAAAATTGGAATTTTTGAAGTGCATTATAGATAAACGAATAATTGATTTAGTCGATGCGGGAAAAATAAGGAAGGGAGAAGCAAGTTGTAGTTTCCATGTTGGTAATTATGTGGTGTGCGCTCTAAGTAATGTGGAACGATTGTATAAGTTTATAAACGAGGAGAATGGAAAGACGAAAATAAAAGTTACATTATAATCTTTGAAATGGGTTGTGTGTGGGCTTTCATGACAAATTATGTTGTGAGTAGGGTAGGTAGTGTGATAACGCGATATGATGTTGATGGATCATTTGCCGCGGTGGAAGATACTGACCTAGTTTATATTCCAAAAACATATTTGATGTGGAATGTTAGAACCTTAGATTTAGAATATATTTGGAATCGGCTACTGAAAAGTTATCATGAGGGTATAAACTTAATTAGATGTAGACCATGTGTGAGTTAACGTGTTTGGGGACACTATTAATGGGGTAATTAGGAGAAGAGACTGCAGCGTGTGTAGATGTATAACTAGTATTTCATTATATGGAAGTTAATGCTTGATTGTAACGAAATTATAATAAATATTTAGATATAAGTACCATACCGATATATGAAAATATGTTTACATAGTTGTATAATTAAAATAAAGATTTATATATGTAATATCAATAAGAAGATGTTTTTGTAATCGAGTTAATGCTCGATTGTAACCAAATTATAATAAATATTTAGATATAAGTACAATATAGATATATGAAAAGATGTTTACGTAGTTGAATAATTAAAATAAAGATTTATTTATATGATGATTTGTTTTGCTTCAATAAAAAGATGTTTACGTAGTTGAATAATTAAAATAAAGAATTATTGGTGTAATAACTTGTTTTATTTCAATAAGTATTCTATAACTTGCTTCTCTTCAATTCACAGTAAATGTTTGAGAACGATATTTACCAAAGGGGAGGGGGTTCCATGTGGGGGGCGGTGGTCGCAGCGGGTGAGCCCCCCACCGGTAACCATATAAAACCTACCGCTTCCAGCATCCACAGGAAACTCTCCCCAGCCTCCACCCGACACATGGAACTTCCCCACCCCCGCCCGCTACATGAAACTTCCCCCTCCCCCTTCCCTCTACAAGAAATTGCGATGAAATTAGATTCCGCTGAAACAAAGATAGATAGGATGCGTCGTGAAAGTATTACTGAGGATACATCTGAAGCTTGGTCTGACATTAATCCGGATATATCACATGATGCAATGGCTGGAACATCAGTTATACGACAAGGGAGAACACCTTCACGAAAACGTGTGGCCTGGTTCAGCCCACGTACTCACTCTTCTCCGATGAAGCGGGCATATGAAAAACTTGGCACAACGCCTCAAGCAACCAACGCTAAAGCAATGTCATCTGATTTAAAACCTAGGTTGTTGGTATCATTAGCACCATCTGTCAAAACTGCACCAAAACCTAGAATGTCAACATCATTTATGCAACCGACATTTATAGAAGATGAATACATAGGGGAACTGTTACCACAATCTTCTCTAGAAGAGGGAGGAGATCCAAGTGAAGAAAAAACTGATGCAACTGGTAGTGCGAATTTAAAAAAACCAATAGCTCATGGCATATCGCTATTCGGTACAAAACCATCAAGATCAATAATTGCTAATAAATCTATGAATAAAACGCTCTTAGAAACGGAAGAAGTGAGGGAATAATTGAAAGGTTATAATCCCACGATACGCCCAAATCTTATTAGTTTAATGACAGTTGAAAATGAAGAATTTGATGAAAAGTATGGTGTAAATGAAATAGATAATAATTTAAAAATGGGACAGGCAGATGTTAGATTTGATGGGTCCAATATTGTAATCGGTGGATTTACATATAAAGCCACTAAAGGTTTATTAGAAATACTTTTCAAAAAGAAACTAGGTAAATTTTTATATGCTGATGCGAAGAATTATAAGTACATACTCAATAACACTAACTCTGCGCGAGTTGATTATGATCCGAATAAGAAGTATGCTGCTAATAAAGCTTATAAATACACATCAATTATGAAACCTATTTTACAAGGAAAGAAACCTGAAGTTTGGGGGTCTCGAACCTGGAAGACTGGTTTAGATTTATCAAAAATGTCACCAGTAAAAACGGTTGTTATACCTAATAATGAAATTGAATATAAGTATTGGGACGATGTAAATGAATTGTGTGATAGATTGAAGTTGCTAGTAGCCTCTAAGAATGTCGGTCATACAGGACACGAAAACAAGATAATAGCAATAATTGAGGAATTGAAGGAGGCTAGAATTATAAAATAGTTTATTTACCGTGAATGTTAATGAAAACGTTATATAGTCGAGTCTCGGTTGTGTTACAATTTATATGTAGACATCGACGTTAGATAACGATGACGATCTATAAATTTGGAAGACATATCCACAATCATCTCATCAAGTGACACTTTATGGAAGAAGATGTAGTCTCAGACTTTCTCAAACACCCAAAAGTCGAAAAAATATTTGAAATGCATATGAAGGGAATTTCTACTCCGAAAACAACTCCTTCGAAATATGTTGTTCCGATATACAGCGATGGGCCAATTGGTATCGCGGATACGTATACAATTTCATCCTTTCCAACACAGAATTACTTATATAATAATAAACTATACGTAGGGAAGGTTATTAATGTTCATTACTACAACGAGACATTAACAAAGTTAATGGTTAGCGGAAAAACTTTTAATCCTAGAACACCATCATCAGTAAAAGAGGGAACGAAATTCTATTTGAAGTACATTGGTCCAAAACCTAGTCCGCAACGAACAGAAGCATTATTTGCGGAAGTAGTTATCGAGGGTAATGTCATCGATTAGAAGGGATGTCGTTGATGAAATACATAAACCTGCACGGAAGCGGTTTGCTCGACAGCGAGTCATAATACAAGGATTGAGAGATTTATTCCAAATCGATTTGGTTGAAATGATACCGTATGCAAAGGAAAATGATAGCTTCAAATATATTTTCATATGCATAAACACTTTTTCGAAATTTACCTGGGCAGTCCCAATAAAAAACAAAACAGCCCTAGAACTTTTACTCTCATCTGGCAAAAAAAACAATACCGAAAAATGTTCAAAGCGACCAGGGGGAGGAACTTTTTAATACTCATTTTAAGAAACTTATGGATCAATATAATTATTATAACAATTTTAATCATTATACTACTTATTCTAGTTTAAAAAGTTCCATTGTGGAACGTTTTAATCGAACTCTTAAAAATAGGATGTGGAACGATTTCAGCTTCAATGGAAACTATCGGTGGATCGACATGTTGCAAAAATTAGTGAAAGATTATAATAATACAGTATACCGACCGACAGGGTACAAACCCGTCGCGGTTAATCAAAATAACATGCGACACATTTTAAGTTCTGTTTAGAGCAACATGAAAGTAAGCGACCCAATAATTTCAAAATTTAAGGTTGGAGAGCCGGTTCGTATCAGCAAATACAGACATGCGTTTTCAAAAATGTATAGACTAAATTGGTCTAATGAGATATTCGCTATAAGGAAAATCTAAAGCACCTTCCCCAAAACGTATCTCTTATCTGATTCAACAAAAGAAAATATTTTAGGTGGGTTTTACGAATCGGAACTCTCAAAAGTGAAACAGCTTGACGTTTATCTTGTAGAAAAAGTTTTACGAAGACAGAAGGGTACTTGTAAAATGGCTTGGAATGCCTTCATCACACAATTCATGGATTTCCAAGGATAACGTTTTGTAGGAAGAGAGTTGTACTTTAGATACAAAATAGTACCAAATATGTTCGAAATGTTTTTTATTCAATAATATAAGTTATATAAATTTTACAGAAGTAGATTCTGACATTTACATAACATTTACAAAAGACTTACAAATTTATTAAAAAAATACATACAATGCATTTACAAAAACAACAAATATATACACTGGTAGAATCCTCTAACCAATCTCACACATGTCTTTCAACTCTAAAAGTATATTTCGCAAGTTTTCTTCCCGTGCAATCTCTTCTATTTTATGGTGACCCCACGCCAACGTATTACATTTATCGGGAAGGATATATCGCTTATCATTCTTAAATGATAAAGCTACTTTATTTCTCAATTCACTATAAATTATGTATAACTCAGAACGAAATATGTACATTTTCCTCATTATGTTTCCTCCATTTTCCACAACATTCTTATAATCGGTTACCGATAAATTCTTATCAATGACATACTTTCTTACTCTCTTAGCTGTTTTAACAGTCCTATTGACAAATTTAAGACAATAAGCTTTAGCACCTGTTCCATAGAAGCATTCGATAATATCACCCGCGTATTCATATTTCATTTTTCCCAGTCTAGGCAAACTCGGGGATATTCCATGTATATTATCCTCAGTGTAATTCGATGTATCAAACATTTCTAAATTTTGCTTTATGTCATTATATACGTTATAATTTTTCACACTTACTATCAACGAATCAGTGTCTGTATATAGTAATGAAACGTCTGGACAATATAAAGGTTTTATGAAGTCATAGAAAAAATTATACATTACCCACTTAGCGAATTCCAAAATCGTAAACCCTACATATATGGGTTTTACAAAATTTACACGTACCTTGCATCATTTAATTGCTGTAAGAGAATCGCTAAATACCTTGCAGATTTGAAATTTTGTTTTGGGATATATGCCTCAGCACCGAGTTTTTTATGAATGGTTTCCCAATGGGAAACCAATCTTATATCAACACGATTTTCTACATTTTTCATAGTTTTGCCAAAGATGCTGTTCACCATTAGTTTATAAAATTATTTGAAAAACTCATTGCTAGATCCATTTCGTTTTGCAGTATTAAAATCGATACCTATATTTCTTTAACCACTTGCTTTGCTTAAATCGAATACCTAGTCGAATTCCCTTTAATACCAAACCATTCCTAACACATTGTTTCAAAGTTAAGTGATGTATGACATATTTGATTTAAAACACTTGGTATATTTGTTTCACAAAATGTATTTAAAATATCTCTGACATATGTTTCGACTTATTCAGTCATTCTCGAAGAGTCATGTAAACTCAGTAAACTCATGTAAACTTAGTTTACATGACTCTTCGAGAATGACTGAATAAGTCGAAACATATGTCAGAGATATTTTAAATACATTTTGTGAAACAAATATACCAAGTGTTTTATTTAGTAAATTATTCATTATGTTTCACCAAGAGCCAACCGTGAATTCTATACATTATATATTTGATTTATCTGTAAGGTTTGGGATCAATTTACCATACTTGGAATTAGGTGGAATAACATGTTCGGGGCAAAATGGGAAGTCATTGTGCAGATCGTGAAGGCGTGCGGAATATTCTAGATCTACTTCAAATACATATCCATAATCTCCATCATCCTCCAAGGTTTCTACATACATCGTCAATAAATCTTCATTCATTAACCACTCAAAGTCACCACATGGTAAAGAAAAGGACATGGTATGACCGTACAAATTCGTAGTATCCATGTATAAAATATATTTCACAGCTTCTGATGAATCGAAATCTGATAAGTATTTATTGTTGGCTGTTTCCATTCTTTCACAACACATGCTCCACGTATACTTAAAAAAAAAATGAAACATGTCGGCAACAGTTAATAATTCCAAACTTGCACCAGTTATACGCAATATAGCATCCCAGCTCAATCCTGGGGATATGAAGTAATGTGCAGGGTCTATTTTGTAATTCTTCAGACAGATATTTCGAAAATTTTCGAAAACATCTGCTAGAAATAATATATCTGATTGTTCATGTACATCGCTATAGTCCCCTAATGTTTCACACTCAAATAAATCACAAACTCTTTGAGCTCTACAATAGTCTTCATCGCTTATATCACAATCTGATAATATATCATTAAAACACTCCTTCTTTGGTAATCCAGCAAAGGATAAAATTTCATAAGAAGTAACATAGTTGTATAGGAATACGCTTTTTTTGCGTATGAGTTCGAATTTTTCACCACTGTAATATTTACTAACTTCTTTACACTGCTCATCTTCTAAATAAGATGATAATTTTGTCAATGAATAATTCATAAATCGGAATGAATCTATAAATCTTAACTTATAAAATACGTGTCTTTTCTTACCATTACAGTCTACTATATCTCCCACGTGCACTTTCTTAGAAAACGATACGTACTTTTCTTTATTTTGTGCAATAACATCAACATCCTCTTTTTCGAGCGCTAACGCTTTTACGAATAAATCATAATTAGATAAATTGTTCAAAATAATAGGTATATATAGGGATTATTTATAATTTATATGCGCTGCACCTCTATATAATCCAGTCATGTGATCATGGTCACGGACTTTTTCTCCATGGACTTCAATTGTTTATCGCAAATATTATACACTTTCGCTTGATTATAGTTATCACGCTCCTCATCAGTTAAAGGTTTCATTTCTACCTCTTTACTTAAATAATGTTTATAGGCAAATTTCACATCAGTTCCTAACTCTTTCACAAAGGTTGTAGCTGCATGTTGACCTCGATATACTTGCAATTTACAAGATTTTTGTCGAAACTACATTTCACATAATAAGCGAATGAATATGGCTCATGCTCGAAACATTTCACATTGTAAGATTTCGAGAGATCCGGTTCTGATGTATCAATAGGTTTAATATAGCCTCAAAATCTGCATAAACTACGAAAGGAAGCCTCAGTTGCTTTTCAAATTTTTCAAATTTTAGTATATTTCCTGGTAATTCTCCACCATACTTATTTATTTTCAGTTCTTTACTGGGAAACACTGCCTTCGCCTGCTTACAGTCTTCATTTTCATGTCTATGAAATTTTTCTTCAGAAGTAAAGAAAGTTAAACAACCTTCACATATTGCTATGAATTGTGATTTTGTAATTTGCTTATTCACAATTCACGACAAATCTATCCAGCTAGGATACTCAGTCGGTTTAATTTCAAAAAATGGGACTGCTTTCCTCTCAGGGTTCCAATTGGAAAACGTGGTTTTTCTCTTCTACAAAATCAAAATAATTGTGCATTCATAAAATAAATAAATTTTTCAAAATATTTGTGGGGAAAAGTTCTTAGCAATATGTATTTTTGGTGTCCTGATAACGATTTCTGTGAAGAAACTAATCGTGATAAATTCTTTATCCAACAGTAATGTGTATTTCCCTTTTCACCACTAAGGAGTAATAAATTTAAATGAATAGATTTCCTCCTCTTTGTGAAATATAAGGGGCCCACCACATCATGTGATCTTATTTTATTTTCAAATACTTGCCCTAAACCATATACGTTGAGAAATATATTATTAATCTGTTCAAAATTAGCAATATCTTTTAAATTTGTTGGAAAAGGACAACTGCTAAAATCAGCTACAGTGCTATAATGTGGATATGAAGAAACTCTTTGCGGCAATCCTGTTGGTTCCCTTAAAGCAGAAGTGATGGCCCAAGCAAAACACTCATCGTCGTTATTTTGAATATTTATTATGGCTTTCTTTTTTTTTATTGTCTGCATCTACTCGACTAATGTTGGAATGGAACAACCATCGCCTTATATACAATCAAGGTCAAGAATTATATTTAGAAAAGAAAACATTTCGAAAGAATAATTATATCTAACATATTACATTCTAAACTTATTCTATTTATTTCTTCCTCCAGTAAAATCATTGTGTCTTGATTGAATACATTTATTTCAATCTCGATATCTGCCTCATCACTACTCTCCTCATAACTACACTCCTTCTCACTACACTCATCTTCTTCATCTTCGTCTTTATCAGAAATAGTATTTATGAACTATTTGTTGTTACTATTTCAAAATTCAAATAACACGTATTCTCTTATATGTGCAACTATTGTAACCATTGTAAGAATGAGAAATACAGATCCCTTCGCTATATTATATTAGCGGTTGAATCCCTGCCTCGATAGCTTCTCAACGTCAAGGTTCTTTCAAGGTCAATATCGGTTCACGGCCAAGGTCATCTCAATGTTAGGGTCGTCTCAAGGTCAAGGTCATACCTAGTTCCAGGTCATCTCAAGATCAAGGTCGTCTCACGCTCGAGATCAATTTTTTCTCGAGGTCGTTTCAAGGTCAAGGTAATTTCAAGGTCAAGGTCATCTATCCTTACCTCAGCCGACCTTTTCTTTCTAGAACCTCCTCCGTGACCTTGGTGTTGCAACTTTCCTCCGCCTCAGCCGATTCTGGAACCTCCTCAGAGTGACCTTGGCCTAACCTTCTTCCAAAGTCAAGTTCACTCCGAGGAGGTTGTAGAATCGGCTGAGACCCTCTACTAATCTCTTACATGTTTCGGTAAATATTACCTTTATCAAAGAATTATAAATGACAGTATATTAATGTCAAAGTTATATAAGTGATGTGGTCATGGTGAGATAAACATATTATACATTAAATTCAAATAATAATAATTCCATGACCAAACATTCTCAACAGTTTGACGCTAATTACAACGAGATTGATATGGCATGAGTAGGGACCGGACACGAGAGGCCCATGACTCATCGCCCGCGGGCGTACTATTAAAAATTTGTATTTTTTTAGAGTTTTTAATTTTATTTATATAATTGGAAAACAAACGGGTAGTTATCTAAATAATATGAAATACATTTTTATTTGTTCATTTTGTAGTTCAAGTTGAGTAAACGGGTATTAATATTAACTAGTAATACTTTCTCAAGGTTCTCCTCTGTAAAATTTGATCTCTTTGAATCTCTTGTAGATAGAAAACGTCCTTTCTACATCGCAACTGGTTATAGGTGCATACTGGAAATATTGTTTTATTTCAGCGTATTTAGCAGTTAGATTTTGAGTCATTGTCCCCATACACAAGTAGTGATGTAAGACGGTATTGGGCGGTGAAAAGCCATTAAGGTATACGAAATTTACATGTATTTGACGTCACATCTGGTCAGAGAAATCCCTCTATCTTTTTCTTTCGAACTCCTTTCGCAATGCTAATGAGATGCAAATTACGGTGGATGGTCATAGATGCATGTAAATATTTGTTTGGCAAACCAGGTCAACGATAATTTTATATAATTTTATGTAAATAAAGGTTTTGTATGTCAACGACTTTTTGCATACGCACGTTCTTTTTAAGTCGTACGTCGATAAATGCATTTAAAACAGAAATTACAATCTGTTTTATTTTTTTTAAACGATATTGACTTGTAATTTTTAAATTAGTACATATACGACTTCTCTTTATATGCAGTTGGTATGTAAAATTTATTTGCGTAAAAACGACAATTTTATGTAAAAACAATGTTTGAATGTCAACGACTTGTTGCATACACGTTTTATATTTGTAAACTATTTATGCATTTGCGCCTATTATAGACGTGTACCTAGTTGTAATTTTTAAATTGTGTAAATGCATACAAGTTATTTTAATTCGTATGCCAATCCTTGTTCAGAATTTTCATATACATATATATATATACATATATACAGGGTGTCCAGAAACTCTCCTGACAAACGAAGACCGGAGTTTCCTCAGATAATTTTAAGACAATTAAACCCAAATTCACCTAGTCCGCAAATGCTTCCTAAGGGAGCTAGAGTTCTTTGAAGATGGCGCCTTGTATTTATTTTTTTTAAATTCCTCCAGAACGCTTCTATTTAGAAAAACAAAAACTGGTATGCTTATTTATCCTCCAGAGATGAATCGATTCCATCAATTGCGAATTTTTAGTACCGGTCATAGGCGTCCGTTTTGGGTAGGTCAACGGTTATTTTAAGGCATAACTTTTATGTCTTTAACTTTTAAGCATTTGTGACACTAGATTATTAAATCTTCAGGTATTCCAGTACTAAAATGTACTCTTACTTTAAGTCGGTAGGATACACCGTTTTCTAGAAAAATCGATTTGTAAATTTTTCGTTTTTTCTTCATTAAAGTTCAATTTTTTATTTTTTGTTCGCGAAGTTTATCTTTTCATTTTTTACTTTGTGTTATTCAAACACAACGATTTCAATTTAAAAAAAAATGGTTTTTACTAATGAGGAATACGCCGATATGCATTTAGTTTGTGGCGAAATGAGGTGTAACGCTCGAGCGGTGAAACGTAGATACGCTGAAAAATTTCCCAATCGTCAGCATCCCACTCACTAAACATTTACAGCTCTTCATCAACGACTAAGAGAAACAGGTTCAGTGGTCCCAAAAAATAATGAAACAGGGAGACATAATGATGTAACAGCAGAACATGAAGGTGTTATTTTAATGGAAGTTTAGGAAAATCCAGAAATTAGCGTTCGAAGACTATCTGCCATGTACCCCACAATTTCAAAATCTTCCGTAGGAAATATCTTACACAAAGAAAATTTATATACTTTTCATTTTACAAAGGTGCAAGCACTGTTAGAAGGAGATTTTCCTGCTCGCGTAGAATTCGCTAGATGGTTACAAAATCAGAAAAATCAAGATGAAGATTTCGTCAGGAACATTTTGTTTGGTGACGAAGCTACATTCTCAAAAAATGGAATTTTTAATGTACATAATGCACATTATTATTCGTACGTTGGTGACAATCCCTACGTTGTTCAAGAATTTAAGTATCAGCATAGGTTTAGCATAAACGTCTGGATAGGAGTAGTTGACGATTATCTACTTGGACCTGTGGAATTACCTTCTCGTTTAAATGGTGCTGATTACTTACATTTCCTGCAAAATATTTTACTTGATTTGTTAGATGAGGTGCGTTTAAATATTCGGCAAAACTTATGGTTTCTACAGGACGGCTGTCCGGCCCACTTTAGCAGGAATGTACGAGACTTTCTAGATAATAACTACGAAGACCATTGGATTGGAAGAGGCGGTCCAGTTGCTTGGCCAGCAAGGTCGCCGGATTTGAATCCTTGCGATTATTGTGTTTGGGGATACATAAAAGCATTTGTTTATTCCGTTCCGATACAAAATCGCGCACAACTCTGGCTAAGGATACAAGATGCTTGCAACGAATTTAGAAATAACTTTGGAATTTTTGCAAGAATTCGGCGTTCTCTAAGCAAAAGGGTAAACTTATGCATAGAGACTAATGGTCATCACATCGAGCAACTTTTGTAACAATCTACCTTTGATACTTGTTCTTTTTTTGTTAGTTTCGTTCCATTGTAATAAATAATTTGTTTTTAATTTATTAAATTAATTTTCATCCATGCCTTGATAGTTGAAGCCAACTTCGTCGCTAAAAATAAGTAGGTACATAATAAATTGAACTTTAATGAAGAAAAATTTACAAATCGATTTTTCTAGAAAACGGTGTATCCTACCGACTTAAAGTAAGAGTACATTTTAGTACTGGAATACCTGAAAATTTAATAATCTAGTGTCACAAATTCTTAAAAGTTAAATACAAAAAAGTTATGCCTTAAAATAACCGTTGACCTACCCAAAACGGACGCCTATGACCGGTACTAGAAATTCGCAATTGATGGAATCGATTCATCTCTGGAGGATAAATAAGCATACCAGTTTTTGTTTTTCTAAATAGAAGCGTTCTGGAGGAATTAAAAAAAAATAAATACAAGGCGCCATCTTCAAAGAACTCTAGCTCCCTTAGGAAGCATTTTCGGACTAGGTGAATTTGGTTTTAATTGTCTTAAAATTATCAGAGGAATCTCCGGTCTTCGTTTGTCAGCAGAGTTTCTGGACACCTGTATATATATATATACAATGTGTCTGGGAAAATGTGTGAAATCTCTCGGATTCAGATAGAACATTCAAAAATAAGATGACAAGTTCCCATAATTTTTTTCGTAGCGGCCCTCCCTACGGAGATACGGCCTCCTAAAGGACGCCACTGGAAATCAATTTTTCGTGAATAACTTTTAAGCTACTTATTATAATTTAATGAAAATTCAATATGATAACCTGTAGTAAGGACCTCTTAAAATACTGCCCTTAAATTTAAATTAGCTTGTTTAGTTTACCATGGGCGGACTAGGTTGTACATTTTAAAGCTTACATTTTTAACACCTTGTATGACAAGGGGTTAAAAAAAACAAATTTGGATACCTTGAACATTAAGCTAAAGAAAAGGTACTCTTGTTCATTGTCGATAAAATGAACCGTTTTCGAGGAAAAAAAAAATAAAGAATTAATGTTTTATTTCTATTAAAAAGAACCATGTTTTTTATTTTTTTTTGTCTGAAACAAAAGTCATTCCAGGAACAAAAAAGTTTTAGTTTAGGTTATTTAATACGACAAAATTACAAAGATTCTTAGAAATGCAGTTTTGTCCCAGAAAGGCACCTTAACAAAAATTATGTTTAGAAATGTACTCACTAAAGCTTGCAACGATTGAACCTAAATACGCTAATTAGAAATAATCAATTAAAAACTTCATAAGTGGGTTGGTTCAACATGGGCTCCGTGAACTCTGATACACTCGCGGGCACGACGAATAGAGGACTGCTGTACTCGCCACAACAACCCAGCATTGTTTCTTATCACATCACAATGAAATGTGATTCTCTGTAAAAGTTCCTCCCTAGTATCAACCGGAGAGGAATACACCAAGGTTTTGAGATGATCCCCACAGGTGAAAATCCATTGGCGTTAGGTCGGGAGACCGTGGAGGCCAGGCAATGGGACCTCCTCTGCCTATCCAACGGTTTGGATAGACGTTATTCAGGTTATCGCGTACAGCAACGCTAAAATGAGGTGGGGGCCCCATCATGCATAAAATTAGATCACTTAACTAGGTTATTACAATAATGATTTGTCATATAAAAAAAAATAATTTTGCAATAAAAATATCGCGGTCATTAGTCGAAATAAAATATAGCCTATATTTTAAGTTGGACAAAGTTTAAATATCTGTGCGAAATTTCATTAAAATCAATCCAGTAGTTTCGGAAATTAGCCCGGACAAACATCGTGACACGAGATTTATATATATATATATATATATATATATATATATATATATATATATATATAGATATAAAGGCTGTAGCGCTATGCATTTTTTATATTGAATGTGAAAACGTTTGCGAGTATAACGTTGTGTTTTTGCAATACTACATTCAAAGTGTTAACATGACAGATGAAATATCTAAAGATCTATTAATAGAAGTGCAGCAAGAGTTCAAAGAAGAGAATCATTTAAACCGTGTGTTTTCTAAATGGTGTAGTCAACCCTGGCATGAATTTGAGTTTGAACTGATGGCTACCGAGACGGTCTGGGCTCAAATATTCGACACAAACTACTATGAATTTTATAAAACGAATTTATTATATATGTGTGATGTGTACGATTATTATAAATAAATCTTATTTAAATAAAAATAATGTCCTGGGATATGGTAATGAGGAGAAGAGTGGAAACTAAAAAATAAACTTTTCTGTTCATGGTTTAGTTGAAATGGCATCGCCTGTGAATAGTGAATTTTCTCCAAATCATATGCTTGATAATATTTTGTAGGCACATGAAGAAAAAATACTGCGAGAATATGAATTAATAAACGAAGTAAATAAATTCTACTATGTATCAACAGGGTTTAGTGCTGCGAGGGGTTTTCTTCCCGTGGTAAAATTGGCAAAGTCCAGGAGATGTATAACCTTCACAAAAAATGAATGGCACGATTTCTTGAACACTCAATGGTCGATTATTGAAGATCACATCAAGAAAAGTAAACAGTAACATGAGTTGTGTGTAGAGAGTGAAAAAAATGCGTTATCTATTGTAAATATAGTGGAAATGTTTCGCGTAATATATACAAGGGATAGACGAAATCAACCTATTATTAAATTAGAACGAGGTAATTTGGAAATAATGTTACATAGAACGCAAGTGGTAAAATTAGCGAGTTTACTAGAAGTTGTTAAAAATAGATTAGAGAGATTAAATATAATGAATTTTCCGGAATATTACAATTCGGTGCTATGCACAACTCTTTGTAATAGTGCTGGTAATACATCATCAAATGAAACTTATATTCGCAATTGGCTATTCTTCTCCACAAATGACGGTGTTAATAGTAAGTGGTATTCTGAATATGTGGACATTTTTCAAGAAATATTAGCGCGTCAGAGGGATAAATTTAGACGTGATATTGGCTGTTGGTAGCATTTAAATAAAATGTTTAAGACAAACGAAATAAACAAAATCGTTGAAAAACTGGGTGCGATATTAGAAAAACTGGAGAATGGAGAATTTTTGGAACCGGACGATATAAACTGTATTCCATTGCACGTATTAAAGATAAAGGTGCGTCCATTGCAATTGGAATGTTACTTTGCATCGTTATCGGAGGAGAAGCAGAAAAAATTACTACGATATATGCCCTGTCACGAGCACCATAACCGCGCCGATGATGAAGAACATGTCGATGGTCCACCACCACCAAAATATATGTGCTTTAGTTGATGTAAATTCTAAAAAATATATTGCAATGTAAAAGAAAATACAGGTAAAGAATAAATTCTAGAACGATTTTCGCTTTTTATTTATTTTATTTACTCATTTATACAGGGAACAAGAATGTAATTATACAATGTTCGATTTTTCAATCCAACTGTTGTGTGATTTGTCGAGACCGAGCCACTTCACGTACACTTTGTTACTTTTTCTTCTCAGCACCTTTTCAACCAGATAGATATCTTTATGCTTCGCCTTCAGCAATTCTTCTTGATAAAAACCACCTTTAATTGGATTACCACTCATATCTTGTAGTAAATATGTTGTAGGATTAGTATGTTGTTGAAATAATTCAGTCGAAAAATTGGGCTTCGAACAATCTTAATATGATTATAGACTGTAGAAAGCAATAGAGCTTCCTTCGATTGAGTAACATCTACAGGCTACATACCAATTGTTCAATGTTTTGAATTGTTATACTGATTTGCAACATTATCCAATACATCAAAATAAGTGATTAGTTTTGGCAAATTTTCAAAGTGTTCCTGAAGAAAGTACAACTGATTTTTTAAACTTGGAATTTGTATTAGTTCCTTGCACTCTGAAATACTTCGAGCATCATCATTTAAACATCTAACGAAACTTTGTAAACTATCGAAATTCTCTGCTTAAAAAATAGTAACTTCCAACCATATTCCCATATAGTTATTACTGGAGAGGGAGGCAGTGATAAAGATGGAAGTATTTCCCTATAAAGAGCTACTGTCAACGGTGCTTTTCTGAAAACTTTTTTAAAAGCGGATACAAGTCTACCAACTTCCGGAAAGGTATCTCTAATATATTCACAGATTCCGTTGGAGACCATGTGCTACACAAGTAATATGCAGTATATTAGGATATGCTTCCTTTAATAGTCTGCCTGTTTTTAACAATTATGCAGGAAATAAAAGTATTTTTTCTTTGTACCTGTCGTTCGAATAAAGCATTTGGTGCATATTCTCGTAAATGGTTTTAGCCACTGTTTCCGCATCAACTGAATTTATAGCTTCTGTTGCTATTACATCTGCATTATATGGAATAGATGGCTGTAGTACACCAGCTACAACATTTACCACACAGCGCCTTAATATATCGACTGTTTCGTCGGCACTTATCCGTAGGTACTGATTTGAAAGATGGCTTCTAATGCGTTCTACTGCTTTCGTGTGGCACTTAGAAACATAATATTCGCGTAAAATGGATTCATATGAACATTTCGAGCAGTATATTTTTGGAGAAGAACCTACAGTATTCAATAAAATGATTATAAATAATCTGACCGATCTAATAGTCAATAAAAAAAAGATAACATCAACAAAAGTAAAACGATCTTAACAGGTAATAACTATCCACCACAACTTATAGAACAAACAATTAAAAATAGAATTCACTAAATATACAACACTGCAGACACCAATAACAATTTAAGCAATGAAACCACATATATTACGATTCCAAATGTTGAACATTATCAGAAACGACAAAATATACCTTAAAAAAGATATAATATAGCAACAACATATTAACTTAGTAATACAAATAAACATCTATTTTCAAAACTAAAACCTAAAATAGAAAAAATCGGGAAACACATGTTGTCTATAAAATACCAATGTCGCGACTGCGATAGTTACCACATAGGTCAAACTAAACAATATTTAGACAAAAGAATACAAGCCCATAAATACTCCAAAACAGACAAAACTGCTTTATCTACACACAAGTTGCAACGCCATCAGAATTTCAACTTTGAAAACACAAATAATTGAATGAAAAGGGAAATTAAAGAAATGATTAATATTAAACAAGAAAAAAATAATAGCAGTATTTACTATAATTTAATAATGTAACAGTCTCCAATTTACCATCATATATTGCATTAAAAGTCCCACCTTCAAAACATTTATCCAAAAATGTTTTGAAGGTGGAATTTTTAATGGAATATTTGCCCATTAAAGTTTCACAGAGTTCTTCATTAAAATTGTCAGATTCCAACGGGCCTAATTTACTGTGTATGTGGTGGCGATGTTAAGTGACGTTTTACGTGCAATTTCTTGGAATTTTTTAACGATATTTTACAGACTTTGCAATAAATTTCCGAATCACTGGCAATGGACATACAATCAGTATGACCCTTAATCCAAATCGCTATTGTTTCACGATGCCATTCTCGGCGTTGTTCCATGTCATATCTGAAAAAGTAACTTAAACAATGTTCTAGATCTAAATAAATGAAAATTAAAAATGTATGCGTAAGTTATTGAAACTTAACAACATTCACTATGTAATTAACAGTTAAAATAATTAAAAAAGAAACTAACTCACCGTACTTTATTTATCTTAGGAAATATAAACTAATAAATAAAATAATTTTTAAAAACTCCTCACGCTACCTATGCCTATGAAGAAAGGAATTTTACTGTAAAATTGAAGTTATTGCGTCGCAATTCAACGTCAAAAAATAGTTATGACTCTTTATATAGTTCATCGTAATATTGGCTCGATGCGTCCGGTCTCTAGTCATGAGTGATTGCACTTGCGCCGGTAGAGCGACTTAAAAAAACCACGAAAACCAACTCAGACAGCATAACCCCGCGTTGAAGTCAAGGCTGCAGGCAAGATAAGCAGTGGTGCGCTAGATATTTATATAACACAAAATATATATTTAAATATGTACAATATATGATGGTAAATTCCAGACCGTTACATTATTACGTTATAGTATATACTGCTTAGATTTTTTATGTAGCTCCTGTTGTTAATTTAATTTTACTTTTGTTTAATATTAATCATTTCTTTAATTTCCCTCTTTTTTATTGTATGTTGTCCTTTATCAAATATTTGTGTGTTTTCAAAGTCGAAATGGTGATCGTGTTGTAATTTGTGTATTAATAAATCAGTTTAGTCTGTTTTGGAGTATTTGTGGGGTTGTATTCTATTGTATAAATATTGTTTAGTTTAACCTATGTGGTAACTATCGCAGTCACGACATGGTATTTTATAGACAAAATATGTTTCTCGACTTTTTTCTGTTTTAGGTTTTAGTTTTGAAAATAGATATTTATTTATATTGCTAATATATTGTGACTATATCCTATTTTTTTAAAGTATATTTTATTTTTTCTCATAATTGGGGAAAATATGGAATCGTGATTTATGTTTTTTCATTGTTTAAATTGTTATTGGTGTCTGGAGTGTTGTATATTGGGTGAATTATTTTTTTAATTGTTCGTTCTATAAGTTGTGGTGTCCGAGTAGGTTTTCGTGGTTTTCCTTCTCGTTCTAGGCGAATGCCGACAGCTTTACATCTTAAGTCACTGCACGGGCGCAAGTGTAATAATAACTCATGACTTACTAATCCGTTTGTAATTAGCGTCAAGCTGTTGGAAATGGTTGGTCATAAATTATTATTATTTGAATTGAATGTAAAATGTATTTATGTCACAATGACTATATCACTCATATATATAACTTTGATATTAACATACTGTCATTGTATAATTCTTTGATAAAGGTAATATTTACCGAAACATGTAATAGATTATTTTGAATATATTCAAATTAAAGTAAAACAGACCTTAAATCGCCGAATATCTAAATCTACTATATATATATATATATATATATATATATATATATAAGGTAAACTTAATTAGTCGGCGATTAAAGGTCTGGTTATTACTTCAAAGTGTATATATTTAAAATAATCCTACATGTTTCGGCAATGATGCCTTTGTCAAGGATATAAAAAATATAAATAATTAATTATTTATTTTTTTTATATCCTTGACAAAGGCATCATTGCCGAAACATGTAGGATTATTTTAAATATATACACTTTGAAGTAATAACCAGACCTTTAATCGCCGACTAATTAAGTTTACCTTATCATACCAAGGTCACGAAAATTATATATATATATATATATATATATATATATATATATATATATATATATATGGTATATTAAGCTGGTACAGCCTTCAGTATACTATTTACGTAAATATAAACAATTTTTGATATAATTACAAGTTTTAATTTAAATTAATAACATATAATTCTAAGAGAATGTCAGATCGCACCATCTATTTAGGATCGACATAAGTAGGGTTGTCTATAATATCGACGCTTAAGAAGCAATACTTCTTATCTCCAAAATTATAATTTTACAGGAGACACAAAAAACCTTTTAACATATATAAATATTCAAATTCAAATTACTAGTGGTTTGTTTTTACGTATTTGAGATTTAATAATGATTTTTCAACAACAATTGCAACCTTCGGCTTCATTTTTTATTTATAAAATGGAGATACATGGTATTATTTTTTTACTGTTATAATTATTATAATGATACGAGGTATTAAGATAAAAAAAATGATTCTAATAAAGATTTATTACATAAATTCGTTTATTAAAACGATACAGACAAAAGACTACAAATGAATTCCTAGTTTGTAGAAAATAAATCATAACTCCTGACTTAGATGAATCACTGATGTGGAAGGCTGTCATAAAAATGATGACATTCTTTCGGTAAAACTTCTTTCAGTTGTTGAAGATGTTGCCATTTGGTGAATTTAATTTTTATCGGATTCTTATATAATTTTGGCGGAACGATGTTCGAATTAAGGTTTTCTGGTTTTCTTATTCGTTGGGGAAATTCCTTGTAGTCGTCGGAAAAAAACAGACTTGTACATAATTTTACCTTCTGGTAAATATTTTAAACATCGTATTTCATTGACTCTGAGTAAACCTGGCCTGATTGATGATACGAGTTTATTGCTGGTATAATCTGAGAAAAAAATCAAATGAGAGGTACTTCACATCATAAGGTCGTGGATTTTGTCGTGCTTCTCTTGTAACAGCAACATAATCTGAAGGGAGATGGATTACTCTGTTTTTTAGTTTATTTTCAATCACTGCGTGTATGGAGTCGCACTCCATCTGAGTGTGTCCACGCTCTAAATACTTTTGCTCTATTATAATGTTGTTAGTAATTGAGAACATGAGTAGGGCACTTGAAATCACAGAGTTTCGATTCTGGGATGTGCAACCATCTGTCCAGATCACAATTGGCTTTCCAGAATCTTTGTGCTTGCCAATGCAATCAATGAGGCAGCTAGAAAAAACAGAGGCTACAAGCTCACCTTGCGATTCATTCCACCAGTAGCAGGTAGCATCATGTGAAGTTAAATCAAATACTGTGTAGTTATGAACGCATAACTTAGTTTTATAGTATAAGGCACTGGCATTAAAAATGGTGCGAATTTAACAGCCTGTACATCTGCAGTAAATACAATGCACTTATCTTTCTCAGCTCTCTTCTTATCTTCATTTTTTTCACATCTTGCTTGTTCTTTTCGATCAATATGTTTTCTGTATTCTTCTTCTTTCGGATTTCCTATATTGTATTTTATGCAGATGTCACATGCATCTTTCTTGGGGTGGAATATGGAGATGTTTTTTTCTGATACAACTGTATCAAACACTTGCCTACTTAAATGTGAAATTTGTCTGTCTCTACAGCCTACTCTACATAGTGATTGAAGAATTGTGTCATTGTAGTGAACATTGGTTCCAAATACAATTTATCAGTTTGTTTCCGGCAATAGTGAGATGGTAATTTTGGTATTGATTCCAAGTAGGTAACTAGATTATCCTTTTGTTCTTTCTTTTTAGTTTTTCTCAAGATTTCACTCCGCTCTTCATTTTTGTTCTCTCTACTCATGTGAATGCCAGCATGATCTTTTTTTACAGTCACCCAGTTCCTAACTGACCATTCGCCCAAATCAAATGTATTTAGGAATGTTTTCTTGCAGACTTGTTTTCTGGTTCCACAACTTTTCAAATGGTAAACCAAAGTTGAACTTCTTCTTGAATTATTTTCTTCCGTTCTTTTTCTTGTAGCAATGTGACAGTCAACTAAGGAAGAAACAAAAACTTTTCTTTGCTCCCAATCCATATCATTCCAAAACCTTTCATATTGTGCAAATATTTCTTCATTTACTTCAAGGCAGAACCTTTTACCAGACTTTTTACACATTTCTGAGTTACAACTGCCCTTCCTTTTTCTTGGACTTCTTATTTTATCCTGAAAAACCTTGTTTGTATCTCTAGGTCTTCTATATCCTAGATATTGCTTTCCTTTCATTCTCAATTTTCTGTTATTGTCTATTTTCCAATTTTTCGACTCAGCTTTTTTATTTCTTTTGGGTTTGGACTTTTCTTCTTCTTGGATAATATACTCGACATTCGGTGATGACAATTGAATATCAGATATAATTTGTATTTTACTGTTGTTATGGTCAGGGGTGAGCTGTTTCACGAATCTGGACAGTGGCAGTGAATCCTCCGGATCACTATCAATAGATAATTCTTCATTATTGTTACCCTGGGCTGTATTATTAAGGTTCTCATCACAGCCATCTACTTGATTGCTCTCATGACAATACATTATTTCTTCTAGTTCGTTCTGCCCAAACTCATCTTTACTGACTTTGCCTATCTTTGTTACCATTAGATCTATGTCATCCCAAAACTCTTTATCCATTTCTAGAATAATAGCTTGATTTTTTGTTCGATAATCGCACTTTGGGCTCTCGTCTGATTGATCTAAAAGCAAATAACAGTTTGGTTAGCGCTTTGAAACATAAGCAGAAAGAAAGCGACAATACCTTGCTGAATAACCCTATACTTATTTGTACTGCAGGTGTCCATAACTTCATCAGATATTGAGTTTGACCGACTGACTGTTGAATTGTGTTCAACTGTTTCTCCAACGTAACGTGTTTTTTCTAGAAAAAAGTAGGTACGTACCTTATTTGTAAGTAATGATTTGATATTGTCAGTAAATATTACCCCGATTCAATCTCACACCATATTCATTTGTTCTAAAGGCCTCCATGATCTCGTAATCATCAAACATATTATTGTCATCGTTTTCTTCAACCATTTTCCTCACTTTCGAGAAAAATTCAAGAAACCACAAGCCCAAACGTGCCGATTTACACAACGATTTGATCCCGACTGACAAGAAATAACTCGTATATCCCCTCCACGTGCACCCTTGTACCGCTAGAATACCACGTATCTCCAAATTTTCTAAAGGTTATGGAGAAACGAGTAATTGTGTTGATCCTGGTGATACGAGGTATTTTATCACGTCGTATTCTAAGGTTTGCATGAATCTTGCACATATGAGCTATTGGGAACAGATCAATATAAGAGTGTTTATTGGTTTGAAGTAATAAACTCATTTTCAGTAAAAATGGAGATAATAGGTATTGTTTCTTAAGCGTCGATATAGCTATTTACAATTCTAAATGTCAATTTATTTTCTAACAAATTGTTTTATTATATAGGATATTTAAATACCTTCAATTTGCTTAAATTTACTTTTAATCAGAAGTTCAAACAAACATTTCAAATTGGCCATGCCTTTTTCTTTTCGGCGGCTATTTTCCAGGTAGTCATCGCGTTTAAAAAAATGGAACGTCGCTTCGTAGGTAACGGAGAAATATTAATAACAACAACAAAAAAAGCGAAGCGTCGCTTTTTAAATAATAATGCCATATCAAGTTTTAAAAGGCGATTTTTAAGTTATAAATTGTATTAAAAAGCTGAAATATAAAGAATAATATTATTAAAATATCTATACTACTTTGGAGTTACAAATTACCTTTGTTTGCTAAATGCTTTTTCAAGAAATTTGAACAATTCACTACGGACAAGTATCGAGCCAGCGTCTAATTATATTAAACCTTCTAATCCTTAATTTTATTTCATTATATTAAAGCCATCCAGTTATTTGTGCTGTACAACCAATCACCTGACATTTTACCGGAAGATTAAATCCTGTATCCAGTCCGAGAACTTTCCCGAAGGAACCTAATCCCAAAGCCAGCGTACCTTCTGTTACAAGTTAATTAGTGCTCATAGTCAAGGTAGAATTTACCCTATAAATAAAGGATTATCTGTGTATTATTATTATAAATCATAGTTAGAGCAGCTTCACTGTGTTTAATATCACCTATTTTGAATATTTAAATATAATCTAACTGAGCTAGTATTTTTCATAAATGGTCGATAATTAAGACGAACCCACCTCATTTACCTTCGATTGCATTGATTTTTAATATGAATCCTCCCAATCCACCTTAAAGGCATTAATAAAATTGACATATTGTTTGTAGCTTATGTATATCAATTACTTACCTTGTTCGTGCTTTAATTATATAATCATACTGAAAGAGCTTATCACCCATTTTATAACTAATTGTTGCTGTCAATACACTTTGGGTACACATGCACTCAAATATGTAAAAGGGGGGGAAATTCAAATTGTACGCTATATTATTGTGCATGTTACTAAAGTTTTAAAATATTAAAGAGAGTTTAATCTGTTAATAGTGGTTTTTCTTTCATTTACATTATAGGCGCACGAACGTGGTAGAAATATAGTACATTAGGGCATCTCATTATATTTCACATTTTGGGCTATTTATTGAGTATCAGAAGAAATAGAGATTTGTCTATTTTACTTTTTTTTAACGGTCCCACGTTTGGCCAGTATTGTATATGTTTAACAATATATATATATATATATATATATATATATATATATATATATATATAATACATATTTTGTATTCTCTTGAAAAAGGCGTATATAGCCGAAACATGTAGAGTTTTTTAAATACATATATTTTGAAGTAATATACAGACCTTTAATCGCCTACTGATTAGGTTTACTATATATATATATATATATATATATATATATATATATATATATATATATGTATATATATATTGATGTAGGTCAAGCCTACACCTAAGAATGCCTCAGTTAGCAAAAGACGGAATTTTCATGTATAGATGTAAGCTTTAGAATTATAAAAAATATTGAAACTGAATTCTTCATATGTAATATCAATAAAGTTGATTTCGCGTATTTAATTGTTTTAAATTCATTCTCACATTTATTTATTTTATTCTTTTTATTTGTATCAGTCATTTCATTCCGATATCTTGTATTTCCAAAGATATTTCAACTTAATTGATTAATAATAAATGACGCCATGTATTTAGGCAAAACTGTACTAATTTAAAAATATTACCGCGTTAATTTCCCCCACTATAAAATTAGCATTATATACAACTATCAACATTCACACGTCAAACATGTATTCACTAATATAAACTAGATAATTTATACTAAGCATAAGTATATTTAATATGATTAAATTGTCATTTTCATTATAATAAAATGTCGAGACTATATAAATACATACAGTTGGACGAATCAGAAATTAGGATTGAGAAAAAAAAGAAAGTTAGCGTCACTAGAAAATTCTCCATTAAAAACACCTAGACGTATTATAAGTGCCTCTCTGCAAATTAAAAGAAAAAGTATTAATAAATCTAAAAAACCATACGTCAAATCTAGTCAAAACCTTACCAGTATATCCAGCTCCTGTTTAACGCATTTTGCGAGTCCAGACGGTAACCGGTGTCCAAGAAAAAGTAAATTACATTTCGCCGGGAAGCCAGCCGTTAGATCGAACAACAAGCGGGGGACGCTAGCCGATCTCCGCTGATACCTGTATGCCGCATCCACAGATCTACCAGCCTGATCCAGTACAATCAATTCCTATCCAAGTCCACATAAGTATTCTTTAAACATCCTACGAATTTTGAAAATGATAAATTAATTTAATGTCATTAAATAAAACCACTATCGATTTTTTCTTTTTTCTTTTTAAATAAATATAACCTATGTTTCATATTAAGATTTAGATATTCTAATATAAGTTACGAAGAATACAGTTTCCTGTTAATTTATTAAATTCAATCTTAGAATTCTTTTATGCCTTTAGCTTTATTCATGTCACATTTATTTTGTTGTATCGTTTAGCCTAGATTTTATGCCATATTTATTTCATCACGTGACATGCTACATTATATATATTCAAAATTTAATTAATTTTTCCACTTACCTGTTCTTTCTTTGCAATTACTTCATTAAAGTCCATAATTATAATCCTTATCTCATTCGTTTTATTTTGTAGTTTTGAATATAGAAACACTATTATTAATTACATTGGCATCAGCTGATTTTGTAAGTGTCCTATTGCAGTCAACGAACCTACCATTTAATAGGCATGTTTTTATGTCCAACAACAAGAGTCTAAATTGTTCTTCTGTCTAGCCGGACACATCACACAAACTTTCGCCCACCCGAATATACTTAGAAGTAGATATATTTATGAACAGCTGTTTTGGTTATGTATACTTCGATATTAACGAATATGTATCTTTGCATCATGCGCAAATAACAGTTTTTGATGTAATACAACCCCATCTACATGTAACTTGTAATAGCCCACTAAATATAGAGATTGATAATTCACAATTTAAACATTTAACCAACCAGTTTATTTGATATTTAAAATTTTGTATGTATATTCATTTTGCCCTTTAGCTATATTTCAATTTGGTCGGCCCAACTTGGGGCAATTATTAGTGCATTTATTAGGCACAATTCACAATATTTTATTATTTGGCTTTCTATTGATCTATAAGGTCAATTCAGCTTTTCAACAGATTATCGAAGAACGTAAATGCCTTTTAGCTATATTTCAATATATATATATATATATTGTTGTGAGTCAACCTACCTCTTTAATTAATTCTTTTACTACTAAGTTATCGGTTTCAACTATGTTATATCTTGAATGTTCAGATTTGTAAAGTATTACTTTATAGTAAGAATTTTGTAATTTTGATATGGGTTCATAATTGGTTTTGAAATCATGATCCCATATAATATTGTATGTATGTTTGTTTTATGGTTATGTATTGCTTATTAGCAAATTTACTTAGACTTATCTTTACGAAGATTTTGGATTTTTAAAACCAACTATGTTCTATTTTTCTTTTGAGCAAATATCTGTAAATTTTGTTATTTGTTTGACTTATGTGAACTTCATTTACAAGATTTGTAATTGAGATTACGTGAGTGGATTTTCTTATAATATTATCTTCTAAATTATTTTAGTAACCTTTGTATAAATTTCGTAGAATAACTGATTTTTACTTTTACAAAATTTCTGATTGGAGTCTTGACGACGAAAAACAGAGGGAATAATTATTGATTTTTCTGACGGAGATAAAAAGATTTTTATCTGCATTTTATTAATTTAATTTTGTCATTATTCCGATTATATAGCGTAAATAATATGTTTATGGACATTTATTGTACATAAAGAAGTGAAATAATAAGTATTCTGGATGTATTATCCATATGAGGAGAACCTAGTTATGCATGTGATAACTGAAGTATAGATTTATATGAAAAGATCGCTCTTAAAGAAGAAATTATATTTCCTTTGAATTATTTTGGGTATAAGAACGTCTCTTCAGGAACTTAAACGGAACATAACCTGGTGGTAGAACCTGCATAATTGGATCATAAGCGTCGCAGCGACTGGGAGATTGTCCAGTGGTTTGGATCAGGCAACTGACAGCCTATCTTGATGTTATAATTGGAAACTTTCCTGAGAACTACATTCAAAGAGCATCTGAAATTGTGGACTTCAAAATTTAATGTATTTATCAGGTATCTAAGTGAAAATTGTAATATATAAATTTGTTAAAGATATAACATTACTTGAAATCACTTTTCTATATAACATTAACTCACGTCATCTCAAACGTCATTTTACTTTATTTTTAAATGTCAGATTTGATAGTTATATTTGTATCTTGTGATAATTGAAATAATATCATTTAAATATATTTATATACATAAATTTGACGCTTTCGTTTTATTTCATGTATTAGTAGATGTCTGTCTGTGTATCGAGAACCTACTTCGAGACCCTTTGAGAATAAGTAGTTTTCAGGCATTTACTTACATTTTTAACTAAATTATCATTATTTCTCGCCTTCCGCTTTATTACAATATATATATATATATATATATATATATATATATATGTATATATATATATATATATATATATATATTGGTTATAATTCAAGCCACTAGTATACTAAGGTTGCCTGAGAATGAAAAGATGGAAATTAAAATAAGGAAAGAACATTTTGAAATGCTGCAGTATGTGGATACAATATGTGAAAATTAACGTCGAAGTGTTAATAAATTTATATCCCGACAATTTCTGATATTTTAGGCATAATTATATTTATTTCGAAATTTACTTTTCATTTTCTTATCATTCATTTAAGTCATTTAATTTAATAACGCGATAATAAAAAGATATTTAATTTATTTACATTCAAATTTGTATCGACATTAGTTTAGACACGTCCACTTTTTAAAATAGAAAAGCCGCGAATAAGATTTGTTTGTATTTACACCGCAAACATCTACCACCTACACCTACAATCTAAGACACACTCATGTATATTCGTAAATTCAAAAACTAATTTTATAAACAAATTATACCATTTCTACACTTAAACTTCTATTAAAATAATAATATTTGTCAAGGTGAAAATCAAGATAATTTTGCATTTAAAAGGCTTTGAAAAACAAAAGACTACCAAAGCGTCGGTGATTAGAATTTAATATTGATGTATCGAAAAAAAATTGGCGTCCGTTTTAAATTCACATAAAATTAGTTTAAAATAGAAATTTGGAGTTAGAAACAGGTTAGAAAAGTGCATAAGTCATTAGATCAACGTTTGAACATATTTTTATACGCATAAACCATTTAAATATTGTTTAGTTTGGTCTATGTAGTAACTATCGCAATCGCGAAATGGTATTTTATAGACATGTGTTTCTCTATACAAAATTTAAGTGTCTATGTAAAATTTGTAAACAAAGCATTATATGTCAGTAAAAAACCTTTTAGAAGAGCTAGTAAATTCAATTAGTACTTTAAATCGAAGCGAAATGCCTAACCAAACTCATACTAGAAGTTCTAGAAGCCAAACAGAAATCTGCACGATACCAATATACAATGGTGAAGCAAATACGTTACCATTATTTATTGATGCCTGCCAATATTTGATGAAAACTTATTTTAATAAAAATAACAGAGATAACCCTTTAAACCCATATTTAATGCGAATAATAAAATCAAGATTGAGTGGAGAACCGCAATCGATAATAGGGGCCAGAAAATTAAAGATATGGCAAGACATTAAAGCATTATTAGAATTAACATTCTGAGACCAAAGATCAGAGGATCTCCTTTGGAATGATGTAACGATGGAACAACCTAGGAAGAATGAAAATCCTTATGTGTTCGGACAAAGGACACTGCAGAAGAATTAATACCATTAAAAACAAACATCTACAAAAAACAGCACTACAAACATTTAAAAGAGCTTTAATGAATTATGGAAGATTAGATGAAGTAATGTATCTGAAAAAACCAGAGACATTAGAAAATGCTTTAGTTGAGGTGCTAGCATACCAAAATTGGCGGTACAGATGCGGAAAATCAACAATTCCGCAAAATAACTATAAAATAGTGCATCAGATAAAACCAGGACACATGAAAACACCAGCCCAACAAGAACAACTTCTACGAATGCAGCAGCAAGTGCCACGAATACAACAATTTTAACCCCAACCACAAGTAAAGCAATTCCAATATCAGCCAAAAACAAATTATCAAAATCCGTTTCCCATGAAACCAAATTTCCAAAACCAAAGTAAACAAAATTCCCATATTAAATAAAATTCCTTTAAATTTGCAAAATCTCCGGCACAATTAATGGAAAGAAGAAATCCTAGACAACAATCACTGTAAATTGACCCAAGCATGAGCCGAATGAGACAAACATCATATGGACCGTCAACATCACAACAAAGATGTAAACTTGAAGAAATTAACAATCAAGGCCAAGAGAAGAGGAAGAAGAAAATCCAAAATATTAATAATATGGAGAATCAGAAGGTTACGAATATCAACCAATTTGGGACGAAGATACCGAACCATTTGCATTCGAACCAGAGGAGCAGCCAAATTTTCCAACTGGAGCCTCACCTAACGAGACACCACCGAATGTTCAGCAACCACCGAATGTCCAGCATCCGGTATAAAATTAAGAAATCATTTAGAATTTAATCATCAACATTATGTACGATTACCTTATATTTATGTACCAGAAATTAATGCAAAATTTCTAATTAATACAGGTGCATCAGCATCTTCAATTTCAACTGAAATAGCTCAAAATCATTTTCCAAATTATATTAAATATTCACCATTTTCAGTAACAACAGTGCACGGTACCACATATAATTATGTTCTTAGAATACTTTCTTTACACACATTTAACGCGTACGGGCAAATACACGAATTTAATATAGGAAATTTTTCCAAAAAATATGATGGTATAATAGATTTAAGATTATTAGACAAAATGTATTCCATAATAGATTTCAAAACTAAAAAACTACGCACAAGTTTCACGGAAATACAATTATATTTTGACAACCCAAAAATTAAAATAGGACCAAGAGAAAGAAAAATAATTAAAATACCTGTAGATCGAAAACTAAAAGAAGTACATATAAATCATCAAAGAATAGCACCAGGAGTTGAAATACCTGAAAACATCACGAACACAGAAGATTACTACGCAATTACTGAAATCATAAACTTCGATAATTACCCAGTGGAAGTAAACTTTGAAAAACCAATTTTAATTGAAAAATACAATTATGTGGAAGAAAACACAATAAAAGAAAAACTATCGACGAAAAGGATTAAAGAAATTCAAAGAAGAACACTAGAGGCAAAGCTACGCTTAGATCATCTGAATAAAGAAGAAAAAGAAATGATAAGAAAATTATGTATGGAATACAAAGACTTATGTCGCAGTGAAGAATTACCTTTTACATTCACAACAGAAATTAAACATCAGATACGATTAAAAGATGAAACACCGATATATCAGAAGCCTTTTAGGAAATCGCCAATACAAAGAGAAGAAATCAATAAACAAATAAAGAGCATGTTAGAGTAAAATATCATACAACCTAGTATAAGCGCATGGTCAGCACCAGTAGCGATAGTACCAAAAAAAATGGATGTATTAGGAATCAAGAAATATAGAATTGAAATAGATTATAGGAAATTAAATGAGAAAACAATCGACGATAAATTCCCAATTCCTAATATGCACGATATATTAGACAAACTAGGAAGAGTAATATTTTACATTAGATTTAGCGCCTGGCTATCATCAAGTCGAGATGGAAGAAAAAGACAGAGAGAAAACAGCGTTCAGCACAGAAGATAATCACTATGAATTTTTAAGAATGCCATTTGGTCTTAAAAACAGCCCAGCAACATTTTAAAGAGTAATGAATCATATTTTAAGAAGTCTAACAGTAGACACACTAGACGATATAATAATATAAAGAACATCAACAAAAATTAGAGAAAGTATTTCAACGCTTAAGAGAAGCTTACTTAAAATTATCAATGGACAAATGTGAATTCCTAAGAAAAGAAATTGCTGATTTAGGACATATAATAACGATTCTACTGTTTGATTTTGCTTCCATTGTGAATTTAATTTTTGGATGGATACTATTCAGATGTTCCAGGAAGCTCTTAAGGTGATCTTCTCCATGTTTCCAAATCATGAACGTGTCATCAACATATCGTAGCCGAAGTTTGGGATTATGGGAGGCTGTTCTTAGTGCTGTTTTCTCCAAGTCTTCCAAGAAGAGGTTTGCTATTACAGGTGACAGTGGAAAGCCCATCGGTGCGCCTTCTATTTGTTTGTAACGTTGATCGCCTTAGATAAAGTAGGTGTTTGCCAGGCAGTGTTTCACCAGGTTCATTATGTATGGTGGAGGTTGGTATTTTCTTTCGATGGTCCCTAGAGCTTCGGTTACTGGTATATTGATGTAATCTGCTATATATATGGCTTTGTCGTTTACTACATTGACGTCTCCTTTGTGAAGGTTTCGTCTATATTCGGGCACATGGGTAGATGTTGTTAGTTCTGAATCGGGCCGCATTCGCAAAAATCATAATCTCTATAGCCCAAAGTATTCAGTTTGTTTTTACAGCGTAAAACTCCGAACATGTATATAAAAAGTACGCATCATTCGTAGGTTCTAACATATTCGTGCGATTTACTTTTATATGAGGGGATTAAGTTAGATTACTTGAGGTAGTCATAGAGCCCTTGCAACTTTTCCAGATCTATTGTAGTCTTCCCTCTCGTTGAAGTACATATTCAAGCTTTATTTCTTGAATTCCATTATTATGGATTCGCATCCATGTTTGATGGCAGATGTTGTGTTATTTTATTTACAATTAATTTAAATTGTATACTATTTATATGAACTATGTAATTATTGAATTTTTCTATACTTAAATAAGAATTGATAAGTTCAGAAAATATATTTCTATAATCAAAAAGTTTTTCTATTTATAATTATTAAAGATAATTCTAATTGTATTTAACTCAAATATAGCCTGTTGGAATCATTTATACGTCGCATTCGCATTTTGTTTATTTTACAACTTTTAGTATTTGTGCGGATTATTGTAGTCGCTAAATACACCATGTTTTCAATTAAAATAGTATATGTTGTATGTATGACAGTTGTCATCTGTTGCTTTGTAGTTGTACCTTATTTGGTGGAAAATGTGAAAAATCACAATTTTGTTTTAAATATTGCTTTCTAACCTTGATACGCCCTTCTTCATTTCATAAATAATAACTGCCAAAATTCACAATCTCGAAATATATACACAAAATATATTTATATGTAAAATAAAACATTATTATTCTATATACGTCCTTACAGAAGTGTAAACATTAATTTTACGCCTTAATATTAATTCATTTTCTACTTATTGTTTAACTTATGTTAATGTTAACTATTTTTAGATTTAAAATTCTGAAAAAAAAACAAAAAAGTTTAGATTGCATTACTAGGAAAATTATAAAAACTTACTGATTCGGCAACTTTGTACAAAATATCTGCTGTAGCTTTTCCAGTTTGCTGCACCATTCCATAAAATATGCCTTGCTTTTGAAGCAGTACAAAAGGATGATCGTATTCTTTTATAATTCCAGCATCCATTACAAGAAGTTTATCGGAATCCACTACCGTATGTAATCGATGTGCCACCGTCAAAACTGTGCAATAAGCAAATTTTCTTCTAATCGTCTTTTGAATCAAAGCGTCTGTTTGTGGATCTACGTTAGCAGTGGCTTCGTCCAGTACCAAAATTTTATTTTTTCTAACAATTGCCCTAGCCAGACATAATAATTGTCTTTGTCCAACACTGAAGTTAGAACCACCTTCCGTCATTTTTGTATGAAGTGCAGACGGGGTTTCACTGATTAAGGCTTTCAATTCAACTTCCTCCAATGCATTCCATAGATCAGTATCAGAGTATTCTTCGAAAGGATCTAAATTTTTTCTTAGCGAGCCAGAAAAGAGAACTGGTTCTTGAGGAATAATTGAAATTTTCGATCTTATGTGAGTTAATGGAAAACTTGATATATCTAAATCGTCGATAAATATTTGGCCTTGTATTGGTGTTAGTTGAAACAAAGCGCTTATTAACGAGGATTTACCTGCACCCGTTCTACCCACAATACCAATTTTTTCTTCAGGGTTTATCACAAAATTTAAATTTTTAAGTACATATGGGTCACTTAGCGAGAATCTAAGATATACATTCTCGAATCGAATACTACCTTGTCGAGGCCATTCAGTAGGAGGTTCTTTTTTACCTAATATTTCTTGATCTTCATTCTGTATGTTCGTATATTCTACAACCCTCTCGACAGCAGTCATTTGATTTTCCATTTCACTCCATTGTCGCATTCCCCATTGGAACATACCAGTTAGCATAAGAGACTGTGTAATTGCCAAACCGACGTTACCACCATATTTTTCTAAAAGATTAAATTACGTTATATACCATTAGTAGTGTAATATATCTGTCACACTCACCTTGGCCCAGTAACAGGAAGCTCATAGTGACACAAGTAATATAGAAAACGCATATCAAATCTAACCAAAAACCAAACGTTCTCGAACTACCCAAAAACATAAACCATGCGGAACTATGTAAATCTTGAAGTTGATCAAATTCCCTCTTCAACATTTCCTGAGCATCAAAAGCTCTTATTGTTGTAAGACCTTGAAGTGATGAGTTTAGATGAGTGAAAACTGGGCTACGAGCTAAAATAAGTAGTTTCCATTTCATTAATACCACTAAAACAACTTGCACACTAAGTATGATATTATAAGCTAAGTACTACGCAGTTTGACAATTCACAGCACGTGGATAAGCGACAAGACGCTCTGACTGTAAATTTAGTAAAAATTGTATTTCAGATACTTGAAATATTTAGCCTTGATGTGTGTAGTACTCCTTTATTTTCTTCTTTAATATATTTTTTATTATAAAATAAAAGTAAAATAAATAATAAGATGACGTTAAATGAGCAAAAAGTACAGTTAATTCAATTAACGCTGCAGGAATACAACTCTGACGATATTGAAGTAAAAATTTTGACATCATAACATGAGAAAATACAGATATTCAAGACACTCAAGCAGATCATTAATATAAATTAGAAAAATCATAGCCCTTAGGTTTTAACTCTGACGAACTCCAGAAATGTAAATAAATTCATTGGAGCGGAATCTATTGTAATGAACATAATTTGATCGATTACTAAGATATGATGTAAAAAGCTTGAAGCATACTGAATGCATTTCAAACTCAGTATGTTTTTTCAGCAATATGCCATTGTCAATACTATCAAATGCGGAGGACAGGTAAGTAAAAATTACATCTCCCTGATAATTTATTCTGTAATATCACCCATAGCGTAATTCTATCAAAATTACAAGAATATTCTTCAAAAACAAATTAGCATATCGATGCGACAACTCACATCAAGCTTTGATATAAAATAATACAAATCTATATAAAAACAAATTTGTATCTGTATATATGTACATGGACACACAGTACGTATTTACCAGCGTTTGCTTCAACCACCAGACGCATGCGTTTCTGTCTCACGACTTTGTCAATGGAGGGTTTACGAAGACAAACGACTATAGTACACTTCGCGGTCATGTAGCAAATTTTGTTCTATCAGATGACACCAGGTAACCTCATGACATCTGACGGACAAAACCGACTACGCCGATGCAAAGTGTTTCTTCTCGAATAACTACGCTATTCCAGGAAAAGAAAAAATACGCATATTAGTGTGAGTCCATTAACTCGTCGCCAGGTGGCGTATTATAGCGTATATATATAGCGTGTGTCCATGTATATACAGATACAAATTTGTTTTTATACAGATTTGTATTATTTTGTAAGAATATTCTTGTTTTAAATTTTTTTAACTAAATTAGATTATTACAATTGAAACAGACATGTAATATACATATCTGTAACTGTACACATGGACAATACAACTCGTATTTTCAGCATTTACTTCTGCTTAAGACACGTGTTTCTGCAATGACTATTAGGCGTCATCAGTTAAGCTAGTGAAGCAATGTAATACAAATGATACAAATCTTTATGAATAGATTTGTATCTGTACATAACATTAAGCCGAAATCGCCTACAAGATAAAGCAAATTTCATCCTGTAAGGTGGCACTTATTTAATAAGTGACATCTGACGGACGAACGAGACTTTGCCAAAAAAGGCGACCTTTTCGTTCGACCAGCTATGCTGGTACGAAGAACGAAAAAAATACGGGTAGTCCATTAACAACGAGCCAGATGGCAGTAAATATACAAAAAGGTTTTAAGTATATCTATGCGTTTATGCACGTATAACGCTTTTGTTACAATTGAAACAGACATGTAATATACATATCTGTAACTGTACACATGGACAATACACCTCGTATTTTCAGCATTTACTTCTGCTTAAGACACGTGTTTCTGCCATTACTATTAGGCGTCATCAGTTAAGCTAGTGAAGCAATGTAATACAAATGATACAAATCTTTATGAATAGATTTGTATCTGTACATAACATTAAGCTGAAATCGCCTACAAGATAAAGCAAATTTCATCCTGTAAGGTGGCACTTATTTAATAAGTGACATCTGACGGACGAACGAGACTTTGCCAAAAAAGGCGACCTTTTCGTTCGACCAGCTATGCTGGTACGAAGAACGAAAAAAATACGGGTAGTCCATTAACAACGAGCCAGATGGCAGTAAATATACAAAAAGGTTTTAAGTATATCTATGCGTTTATGCACGTATAACGCTTTTGTTACAATTGAAACAGACATGTAATATACATATCTGTAACTGTACACATGGACAATACATCTCGTATTTTCAGCATTTACTTCTGCTTAAGACACGTGTTTCTGCCATTACTATTAGGCGTCATCAGTTAAGCTAGTGAAGCAATGTAATACAAATGATACAAATCTTTATGAATAGATTTGTATCTGTATATAACATTAAGCCGAAATCGCCTACAAGATAAAGCAAATTTCATCCTGTAAGGTGGCACTTATTTAATAAGTGACATCTGACGGACGAAAGAGAATTTGCCGAAAAAGGCGACCTTTTCGTTCGACCAGCTATGCTGGTACGAAGAACGAAAAAAATACGGGTAGTCCATTAACAACGAGCCAGATGGCAGTAAATATACAAAAAGGTTTTAAGTATATCTATACGTTTATGCACGTATAACGCTTTTGTTACAATTGAAACAGACATGTAATATACATATCTGTAACTGTACACATGGACAATACACCTCGTATTTTCAGCATTTACTTCTGCTTAAGACACGTGTTTCTGCCATTACTATTAGGCGTCATCAGTTAAGCTATCAGTATAGATATACTTAAAACCTTTTTGTATATTTACTGCCATCTGGCTCGTTGTTAATGGACTACCCGTATTTTTTCGTTCTTCGTACCAGCATAGCTGGTCGAACGAAAAGGTCGCCTTTTTCGGCAAAGTCTCTTTCGTCCGTCAGATGTCACTTATTAAATAAGTGCCACCTTACCGGATGAAATTTACTTTATCTTGTAGGCGATTTCGGCTTAATGTTATATACAGATACAAATCTATTCATAAAGATTTGTATTATTTGTATTACATTGCTTCACTAGCTTAACTGATGACGCCTAATAGTAATGGCAGAAACACGTGTCTTAAGCAGAAGTAAATGCTGAAAATACGAGGTGTATTGTCCATGTGTACAGTTACAGATATGTATATTACATGTCTGTTGCAATTGGAACAAAAGCGTTATAGGTACATAAACGTATAGATATAATTAAAACTTTTTTGAAAATTAGATTGGATCGAATTATTTCAGGTGACCATAAATCCTATTCCACTACGACCTCTCTAGATCTACTGTGGTCCTCATGTCCCGTTAAAGTACTTTCTGCAACTTCTACTCTACTCTACTATTGGCATAGTAAGTGAATCAGGGTTTTCTTTTCTGTGCAGCAGAATCTATGTACGGTTTCTTCTGTCAAGTCCATATTATTTATGATTAAAATGTCCTGCTGATAGCCCCACTATCATCTTAACAGACTTTCTGTCCCTACTATATTGTGACTCCTGAAAACGTTTAGGGCACACACACTCTATCCCATACAGGTTTGGATTTGACTTGTATCAAATCTAGCGCCCTTAACATTGGCTGTCGGAAAAAATCAACCGTTTGATTGAACTTATATGTTTCAGTAATGTGAAATTCAAAGATCAGCAAGAAAATGTAACTGATGACTGGGGTGAGTGGACACTCATAATAAAAGTCTCTTGATTTGGGGTATAGGTAAAAAGTTTGTCTAGAGGATACCTGTCTTCACAGATTACACACGTATTATCTGTCATCGCGGATTTTGTTGAAATTACTAGGTTGCTCAAGAGTTTCTATGGACTCATGGATTTTGGGGATGAAATAATAGCGGTTGCGGTACAAAATTATAGTGAATGTGGTCATCAGTTTCCAATCTATGTTCAGTATGTGCAGATCCGGTTACGCGTAGCGCCATAATGCAACATTCGATTTTAGCGTCACGAGTACTCACCGAACACTTTGTTTCGTTAATGTACACACTGCCACAGGAGCATGAAATCTTTAATCACCGGAAGTTTCTAAATGATGACGTTTTTTTAACAGAAAACGAGTCTAATAATGCGGAATGAGATTTACAGATAGTTTGACGTTATGTTTAAGAAGGATTTTGCTGATACGATTCATGACGGCCAGTATATAAGGCAAATTGGCTTAGAAATGGCACAAGCATGTTTAAAAGTGGAACTGAACGATCTTTTGTTAAAATGTTGGATATGGTGGCTTGGATATCATGTTTGTTATAGTTTATTAAGCTATTGGTAAGATGATTTATCTCTTGGTATAAGGAAATAGGTTTAGATAAGGAGAAAAGTCTTTGAACCAAGGAGTTTATGATATCCCGGTTTTGTGGAAGATGATGGTAGGAAAGGCCGCTTGGGTATCCATCGACATATGCAATTTGCGATACATGGGATGTCTTAATTAACCATCAGTATGACGGCTCACTAAGATATATAGGAAAAGAAGTGAAACCATCAATTGAACCTCCTTAATAAAGTGAATAGAACTGTGTTTGGAATTTAGGAACTGAAGGATTTGTTGAAGTAATCACGTCCATGTGGCCAAATGATCAAGACGTCAACAACTTCCATATAACCCTGTTCCATATCAGCAGAATTTCAATTTCAATACAGCAACGTCGGCTGTACCAGTCCTGAGGATGCCCCTTGTAAGAGTGGGCAAAACGTCGATCAGGGAAGAAGCAGTGTTAAGAACGCAGAACTTAAGGATTTGTTGTCCATGTGACCGAATGATGAAGACGTTAACAACTCCCATATAACCCTGTTCCATATCAACAGAATTTAAATTTCAATGCAGCAACGTTGGCTCTAGCAGTCCTGAGGATGCCCCTTGTAAGAGAGGGCAAAACGTCGACCAAGGAAGAAGCAGTACTAAGAACACAGTTCCAGCCCGAAATCCGAGAAAAAATCAGATTTCTGTGAAGTTTCTGTCTTGTGTCTTAACGGATGAACAGAAACAGTATCGGCTTTATGTAGCGGTTAAATTATCTTCAAGTCCTTGTTGCCAAAAGTAATTATAGATAATGAAATTTGAAGTTTATACTATGACCTAACCTAAAAGCAAAACTTTGGAGAACACATTAAAAATTCCCGTGTTTACCGTACCCTAAATGTAACGTGCCACACTCACAATTTAAAGTTGGTGTGTTTCTTTGCTCACAAGAATTTATTGAACAGAGACCAGCAATCGACCAATAATGCTATTTAAAGGCGTTGAACAAATTACGAGATTTTATTCGTAAAAAGACCCGAATTGTTGCTGAACAAGTGAATTATTCAGCACAACGATGCATAAAGCTTGCATGCCCTTGCTGTGAAAGTCTTTCTGTTAAAAAAAGTAATTACCCAATCATCATTCTGTGTCGTCATAAGATCTAGCTCAGTGTAATTCTCGGGTATTTGCAAAGTTAAAAAATGCGTGGAAAGGATGAAGATTATCTAATATAACTGACTTCAATGCAACAGTGACGATATTGGAATACCATTTATAGGCAAACTCAGTACTTTGCGTTCTGAAAATTAAATTGAGACACCTCGTAATTACCTGTTGCGACCAAAAGCAGTATATAAACAAAATATCGGGTCATCGTCATATAATAACGAGGTGCTTTAACTGTTAGAATGAGTTAACTGGCAGTCAATCTGAATATATGCGGCAACTGCTTTGATCGCAAGGGACCAACTTTCATTATTTTTATTTTAGAGCCTATCGATACTTACTTACGCCTTCCAATCGTTTTATATTTCTACTGGTTGAAAGATAGACTATTCGTAATAAATAAAATACGAATAACATTACAGCAGATACCAGTAATAACCAGGGATTTACAGCTCCTACTACAGATGTTATCCCAACTACTCTTAAACCAATCTGTGAAGAAATAGTAATAGAAGCTTATATAAGTAAATTTAATAGTCATGCATTTATTCGAAGCATCCTTTTGGTTTTGAACTCTTGGGACTTTTATCCCTTTTTATATTTTTCCTTCATCACTTTTATGTTTCAGGTCAGAACCCAAAAAGAAACTATAATTGTGTAAATATATTATTTGGAAAATATTTCATACCTGCATTGTATCCAAAAGAACAATCGGTAAATATTCGTCTATAGATCCTATATCTTTTGAAAATCGATTTAAAATTCTACCAGAAGAGTTTGTGTTAAAAAACCTCATTGGTGCAGTGACAACTTTCGAAAACATACGATTATGTAAATTTACTGATGAATGCATGCAAAATGTAAAAAATGTAAACGATCTCACTAAGAATATAAATACAGTAAAACCAGTTAATGCTGCATAGATACTTAAAATAGTATTTCTTGGCATGTATTGGTATTCAATAGTTGGATTTATTCTTGTAAAGTTATGGAGAGCTTTTTCTTGCTCTATATTAGTCCTAGAAATTAGAAATCTTTTTTGACTCATGTAAACACGATAATTTTTATACTTACCAATATCCCAAGAAATAGTCGCAACTACTTCTTGCAAATTGTGCCAACGCGAAAATCATTAATATTAGTATAGCAATTGTTGGCTTTCCACCGGCTTTAAAATACTTGCCATAAATTCTTCTACCTATAGTACCCGTAAACATTGATTCCTTATTCACAGTAGGCTCCTCACCATTATTACTATCTAATTCAATTGATTGCCTTTTAGAAAGCTTTCCAACTACTGGTTCATCTTCCGAATCTAATTCTAACATTTTTGCGAAATCCAAGCCACTCATCTGAAGTTCTTGATATGTACCGGATGCCGCAATAGTACCATTATCGAGTAAAATAATTTTATCGACGAATTTAAGAAACTGTAACTGATTAGTGACGAGAATAACGCATTTATCCTTGAGATACCCACGTATACAATTCTCGAAAAGTTGCTTTGCAACGTAAGTGTCTACGGCTGCTAGTGGGTCATCTAACAGATATATCTCAGCCTCTTTATATATCGCCCGAGCTAAATTGACTCTAGCCCTTTGACCGCCGCTCAAAGTAACACCCCTTTCGCCAACAATAGTACGGTCGCCATAAGGAAGCATGGAAAAATCCCTTTCTAATGCACAAACTTTGACTATGGTGTTATACTTCTTTTCATTAAATGGTTGTCCAAATAATATATTATCACGTACTGATCCCCCAAACAGCCAAGCTTCCTGAGATGCATAAGATACAGTTCCAGTCATCTTCAAGGCACCGGATTTCAAAGGCAATTCTTTGAGAAGTACATGCAGTAAACTAGTTTTTCCGCTACCAACGTGACCTATGATGGCCAGGAGCTGGTTTCTTTCAACAATCAAATTTATATCAGTCAGAGTATCTTCTGGAAAAGTATTGTCCCAATTAGCAGATGCTTTTTTAAATATCACTCCAATTTGTGATGGTTTCTTCTCTATAACATGCTGATCTACATGTTTTTCTTCTAATGACAAAAAGTTGTGTATTCTTCTAATTGAAATTATTCCTTCTGCAGAATTTGTAATACCGTTAGGAAAATATGTTGTCATTGACTGCCGTAATATGTCGTAGAAAGATGTAATAACGAATACGTATTCCGCTCGTACTAAATTTCCAGTAAATACATAAGTTAAAATGGTCAAAAATATTGCTATATTTGTAAGGAAATTTGGGAAGGATAATAAAGTTCCTTTTATGTAGAATGTTGATTTTACATTGTTTATTTCTCTCCTAAAAAGTAAAAGTTATAGTTTACGGCACTAATTATTTCATTATATTCACTTTTGCAATTTTAGTAAGCAATTTTAACATTGATAAGTTATAAAAAGCCACGTTTTCATAGATTCTACCTAACAATCAAATATGTTTCGTAAATTACTTTATTAGTTCTGGTACTTATTGTACTTATTGTCACCAATGTCAAACATTTATATAACTACGTGACTAAAGAATTACTATTATTTTTATTTCCGTAATGAAGTTGTAAAAGCGATTGATATTCATCAGAGTCTTCATAAACCATTTGGAGAAGGGTGTCTTTCACTCAGTCTTTGAGTGGTATAAATCCTTCCAGGATTGTCGTAAACGCATGGCGAATTTGCCAAACTTAATATATTTACGTTATATTAATTTTTATATTACTTCTCATCAGCAGTTTTTCAGTTTTAATTGAGAAAAAAGATTAAAAAACGTTTTTAATGAAATGCACTGTACTCTAAACAAAAACTGATATTTACACAAGGTTATATGACATGGGATTATTACTAATGGATGTTTAATATTATTTATCGACAAGATTTCAATATGATCTCTAAATATACAATAGATCAGTAGTAGTAGCAGGTACTGTTATGATTTGAGCGACATTCACCTATAATAATAAGAAACGTACTTATATTTAATTTCTGATAAATTAATTCTGATGGTCAAGAACTTTTAGAACTAATAGCTGCTGTAGACTGTCGATAACAACGAAGCGAACTCAGTTGAACAGATCTTTAATGTAATGTCCTACCCACGAGGCAAACATAATACATTTTGTATATCCAACTCATGTTATTTTCAATAGGCAATAAATTTCCATAGTTCCATTTCTTCTTGGTCTATCATGTCATTGCATTTAGCTGTCATTTTAGTACTTAGTTTCTGTTAGTAGTTTTACATCGTTTATTTACCTCGAATATTGATTGATTCAAAATTGAAAATATCTGTTCTTTTTAAAACAAACATATCATTAAGTGTAAATATTGGCCGCCAACAATCCCATTTTCTCAAGAACATAAAAGTATTTCATCGAATCGTACTTTCGAAATGGTCATAGAATTGATCGGATTTGGTCATATACAATTGATGAATCGATGAATCTTTAGCCTAATTTAAAATTGTAAACCCAAAATTTACTGCCTAATACGATCGTTCCGCGAAACTTTAAATCTTACTGTGACTTTGCCGTAAAACAGAGGGAGTATTAGAAGAAAAGAAGGCAATGTACAACCTAAAAAGCCTACAGAGGAAGCAAATGAAAATATACAACAAATAACTGATAACGGGCCAAAAACCTCAATACTTTCTGTACAAACACAACTTTCCATTGGAACTTGTCATATGGCTATGAAAAAAGATCTGCATCTACGCTCATCTAAAATAACATCTATTCAACAACTTCTATCAGTCGATTCGATTACCCGGTCCGAGGACCGCCACCGCCACCGCTACTGAGATAATTAGCGGTTTTAATTAATTAAAGGGTTAATCCGCGGGATTCGCGGTTTAATTCACGCGATTCGCGGTTTAATTCGCGGGATTCGCGGAATCCGCGGTTTAATTCGCGGAATTCGCACAATTAAATGCTAATTCGCGGTCTTATTCGCGGAATTCGCGGTTTAAGCCGCGGGATTCGCGGATTAATTCGTGGAATCCGCGGTTTAATTCGCGGAATGTGTACAATTAAAAGCTAATTTGCGGTTATATTCGCGACTAATTAACTCAATTCGCGGAATACGCGGGGCAACTCGCGACATAATTCGAGTAATTCGCGGGGTTCGCGGTTTAATAAGCTGGTAATTCGCGTATAAATCACTAAATTCGCGGCTAATTAAACCGCGACCCTCGCGGAATTCGCGACCAATTGACTAAAGCCACGTAATCCGCGGGGTAATTCGCGACATAACTTGCGGAATGCGTGAGGCAATTCGCGGAAAATTAACCAAATTCGCGGAATTCGCGGGGTAGTTCGCGATATTATTCGCGAAATTCGCTAGTAATTAACTAACTTCGCGGGGTAATTCGCGGTATTATTCGCTAAATTCTCGGTTAATTCACTAATTTCGCGGGATAATTAGCTGCATTCGCGGTTAATTCACGCTCATTTACATATAATTACTATGAATTACACGTTTAATACGCAATATTTTTGGACGACAAAATCACATGCGGTTTTGAAAGCGGGCTAGCGAACACTGAAGTTATATCGGAATTTAGAATTACTTGCATACAAAATACAGTGGGGGTAAATATATCGAAGCAGTCCATAGCAGTCCGTAGCTTTGTGTGTAACACGACCTACTTTAAAATAAAAAAATAATTCCACATAGAAATATAATTTTATTTATACAACATATATTTTTTACATAGATATTTTTATTAATCTCTCAATTTCATTACTTCGAAATCAAAATGCAAAGTACTATAATGTAAATACAATATTTCTAACATATACAGAGCATTTAAGGATGTCTCATTGGAAGACAATAGTGTTCTAATATTTTTTTCATAGATATTTTTATTAATCTCTCAATTTCATTGTTTCGAAATAAAAATGTAAAGTACTATAATGTAAATACAATATTTCTAACATATACAGAGCATTTAAGGATGTCTCATTGCAAGACAATAATGTTCTAATCTTATGTTGTAAGTCACCTTCCATCTGCGATCATGCTTGAAGTGTTGCTTTATAGAATCGCACAAAGTCGACACTCTTGAGCACGGACAGCTTTTGACTGATTAGCTGCATCAAATGAAAGATGTTGTTGTATGTGTTTTGAGACAAAATGATTGTCTGATTGCGGCTCTTAAGTCGTATAATTTTTATGTGTTTATACACACTAGCTTCAATATAATGCTCGGGACTGCAACCTTCGGTTTTACAAAATTCTTCCCACTCATCCACAGTAAAGAAGATGTGCACACTAGATGAGCGAATTTTAATGATGGGTACAAAGCCGGCTGCTGGACTTAGACCCATCGTAATACATTTAGTGCCGGTCTTATTGAGTAAATATGACGATTGCCCAATAAGCTGCTTTTCTCGAAAGATCGCATCTTCCTTTATTTTCAGAGAGTCGGTGATGAATTTGTTGTAATTATTCGTATTGTTAACAGAAACAAAACAAAAAAATGGTAAAAATAAATTAGTAAGTATAAAGTCTAGGTACCATATTCCATTGCGATAACGCAGCTTTACAGCACTAGTAAAAACTTAAAACTGAATCGTTTTGCTCTACATGCTTACCTAATAGCTCCGACCTGACTAGGTGGGAGAGGAAAGTCATTCTCAGCGCAGGTCCATAGATGTAATCGAGGGTGGTAGTTTCTACTTAAAAATAGGAATGTTCTATCGAGTCATAATTCTAATATGAAATATAATTTAATTGCCTCTTAAGACATTATCTCGCCATCGATGTCGCGATGGCGACAAGCTAGGGTATGTATGCCATCAACAGCAATCCACCGCTTGTCGTCGAAAGGAGATAGGAGCTAATTTATTTTGCGTAATTGAAGAAATCTCATGCAGTCGCGATTTGAATAAATTTTGAGATTTAAATAGCAATTTTAGATCGAATAAACACCTTTTATAATCCTCTAAAATGATTTCATTCTAACAATTTTTTTAAACTTTTAGATTTTTTTTTACTTGTCTACCCTCAACATCAAGTGCGTAAACTTTGAGCGCAAGCAATCAAATTTGCTCATCAGCTTACCTGCGTTCTCATCTTTAAATAGTCCGACTGTAGTCTTATTTCGCAGGGGGATGTTGAAAACATTATTGACCAGAAAGTTGGATGTATCAAATTTTGAAATATTATTTTTAATGTCACAGTAAATATCATCTGCTTTAATTTGTAAAATAAAACTATCGGTATCCATATAACATAGATTTACGTTTTCTTTATATGTCCGTTTCAAATATTCATAATTGAAATCATACATATGAAGTTTTGATAGCTCCAACACGGAGAAGCCAATGTAAATAGGTTTATCGTAAATAACTCGCAATTTTTCCATTTGTATCGCTACAAAATTTTCAGAAAATATCTTAATATATTTAAAATTCAATTTAGAAATTAAACTAGAGGCCCCTCGCCTTTTATACCAATATCTTCCCAATGATATATTAATTTCACATCTACACGCTTGTCAACATTTTCCATTGTTTTGCCAAAAACTGAGTTATTCATGAGTTTAGAAAAACCCCTTTCAAAATCATTTCTCCGATAGCTTGTATTTAGATCGATATATTTTTGAAGCAATTAGATTGCTTAAATTCCAAAACGCGAGTAATTTTTATAATTTTAAGTCCGTTATTTAATGCTTGTTTGAAATTTCTATAATGTACAACATAATTTTGCTTTTTATATAAGTTTGCAATTAATTTCTTATTGGGCACCATCTTCTCGGGAAGAAAAGGTAAATCATTATGGCTACTGTGCAAGACCTCTGGATACTCGATATCAACCTCTAAAAAGTATCCAATTTCCGACTTATCAGCGATCTGTAATACGTTTAAATTTAGAATTTCTCGATTTGAGAGCCAGCGAAAACCTCCTGATGGTAAATACTGTCACATATGCCACCCATATAAATTGTTCGCATCCCAATATACTAAATAAGAAGTTGGAGAACTCGCATCATATTCTGCTAGATATCTGTTATTTGCTGTAGCATGTCTTAAAGTAACCTGCGATAACCCACCCCTAATATTTTTCTTAATAAAATAATGCATATCTATATCAGTGAGTAACTCCAATTCAATCTGAGTATATTTTAATATAGCGCTACAAGATAGGCCGGGACTACTAAAATAGTGAGCGGGATCCAAACCGTATGTTTTACGACAAATTTTGCGAAAATTTTCGAAAATGTCTGTCAATAATAATACGTCAGTTTTTAAATATAAATTAGAATAATCCAGCAAATGTTGACATTTAAATGCTCACCATACAGTTTGTGGATGATGATAATCGATATCGGTAATATCATCCCCGGTCAAAGAATTATGGAACTGATCCTTCGGAGGTAGAAGGATCTTTCATACAGAAAGACGCCTTTTCGTTGAATTAAATTAAATTGTAAATCGTCAACATAATTTGATCTAATATGTTTAAAATCTTGTGTAGATAAATTTTTTGCTAAGTTATCGATAGAAGGTGCCAAGAAGCGAAAAGAATCTAAAATTCTCAAGTTTAAATAAACATTTTTCTCAGTGTCAGAGTTATCTTTTAACTTATCGACCAAAACTTTTTTGCTAAAACTAATATATTTTTCTTTGTTAACTGGAATAACCGAAATATCCGAATTATCAATAGCTAAATCTTTTATAAAAAGGTGACTATCATAACCGCTAAGGTTATGAAAGAAAACAGGAATATAATTAGGAATTTTGACATTTAAATTACATACCGAATGACTTGCACCCCGAAAGTTGCCCGTTAAATGACAACGATCTGCCACTTTAGGGATTTTTCACATATATGACAGATAACAGCATTAATAAAGCTACCACTTTCATTCGAGGTTAATGGTTTCATAGGAACGATAATTTTTAAATACTTATTGTATATCGCTTGAACATCTTCTAACAACCGCGCCGTAAATACTGTTGAACAATCTAACCCCGCATAAGTGACAAATTTATTTAACTCCGAATCATGAGAGCAAACTATGTTATATGCAAAACTGTAGGGAATATGTTTATGTGTTTCGCGCGTATGTGAAACGGATGGATCGCCGCTACACGAGAGAATTGGTCTAAGTAGACACTCGAAGTCTGCATATATAACGAATGGAACTGGTATTTTTTTGTCATAATCATTGAATTGTAGAATGTTTTTAGGTAGCATATTTCCCAATCTAGTTTTAACCGATTTAGTTGAAGGTAAAATTGCACAAACATGATTTCAATCATGCGATTGATGTCTGTTTAAAGCTGTGAGAGAGCTAAAAGAAACCAAACATCCATCACACAAATGTAATCTATGTTCGCCTTTACTTATTTTTACATATCAATCTGGAGAGACTTTTTATTAAAACATAATGAGATTTCCCCCCTTCCTCAATCAATAATAATAAATTAACATGTCTATCTTTCCGATTCTTAGTAAAATAAATTGGTCCTATTACATCATATTCACGCGTTTTCAAATTTAAAGCCAAACCATAAACATTGATACTTAAACTATTTAGTCTTTAAATTTTTTCGAAATCTTTTAATTTTGCAGGAAATTCGATCTTATCAAAATTTAGCACGGTAGAGTAATGTGGATACATACTAACTCTATGCGCTTTATTATTGGTCGGATGGAGCGCAGCGGTTAGACACCAGGCGAGGCAAGCGTCATCGTTATTCTGTACGTTTATACATGCCTCTCTATTCTTAATCGAACGAGGTAGTTCCAAGTACGATGAACCGGAGAGGGGGTAAACGAATTTATATTAATTTCTAAGAGTGAAACTGAAACCAAACCCCATCCAGAATCTCGTTCTTGAAACTCTTCTGATTTTGTTTGAATTATATTTGCCAACTGATCGTAAATATCCTCAACATCCGAAGATCTTATGATAACAATGTATCGAGTGTAGAAGTATTTTAGCTCAGCGATTTGCTTATCTGCGTGAGGCTTCACGTAATTAGCAAACAGCTCAAACTGCACCTTTACACCAGATATCGTCTGTTGAATGATATCTTTAAGCAGTTGACATGACTTTAATTTAGAATTTACTAAAAATGATTGAATATCCCAATTTCTAGAGTCTAAAATGGAGTATGACGCAACGCGATGTCTAAAACTGCTTGCTATTTCATACACTCCATCGCCCAATAAAGAAGCGCTATTACACACATGCTGTTGAGAACGAAGATGTTCCCTATATAAATAGTTGTTAGGAAAACTTTGTCCGCAACAGCTTGGTATTACCTGGGGCACATCGATTTTAATTCTCTTGGAGGAAGACGCATCTTGTCGAGCTGCATTCCTTTTAAGCGATTCAGCAGGATGTACATTTCTTTGATGACGCTTTAGAGAATCCTTCCACGAAAATGTTCCTTGACAAACATCGCAAGTGTGAACTTCGACATTAGCACATGCATGCCTCTTGAGAAGGTCTAAGCGGCTGAATACCTTTCCGCATTTCTCACAATTCATTATTAAAACTTAAAGTAAAAACTAATTAATATGAGGTTAAAAAATATATTAATCTTATATTAATCTTATCAATAAATAAGATACCGAAAGAACTTAATTTCAAAAATTACGCAAAACACTTTCTAAAAAGGAGCGTATATTCAAACCGGATTAAAAAAATAATGTAAGACCCGTTTTAAAACAGATAAAAAAATATTAATAAGTAAGAAAACGTAGCAGCTATATTTAAACTAGATTTTAAAAATAAAGCAAGACACGTTTAACAAATAAAAAAATGTAAACAAATTTTAAGCTAATATTAAAAAATGTAGGTGTACTTACATTTTGAAGAAAGGTACTACTGACACACAGCACTAGTAAAACTTATAATTACCACGAACGTTGCGTATATAATGATACCATTATTAAAAATGATAGATTATATATTCGAGTTAGTGCAGTCGCGTTAAACGTTATATTGTACATATACCCCCACGCGTATATGGCAAAAAAAAATTTAAGAAGAAGAGATATATCTATACAATTTGAAATCGCACATAAATTCTATTAACTTTTGCGAGATCGATCCTGTTAAAAATTCTCACGAGCACCTGAACGATATTCAACGAAAGGCCCCTTTCAATACAAGCATACATATTCTCCCCCGAACAGGTAAAATCGTGTGATTTTTTTTTCGAAATACGAAAATATATGCAGGAGTTAAACTTTGATGTTACTTAATTAACTTTCTAAAAAAGCAACTAAATTTAACAAATTTATTTTTATGAACAAAAACACGTTCTTACAATTCTGCAGCTAATTACCTGCTGACTATATTTAATTCGAATATTATTATACAACGTTTATTACTTTATCTTAATTCTACGTATTTCACTTGATGTGCAATTCTCGTTATGCTGACCTAGGCAGTCTGCTACCATAACTCCTCCGGCCCTAGCTAGAAACGTCCTCTTAGGGTTGTATCTCCAAGGGATGTTTTCTGTTCTTGGTGACTTCTGACGCGGTTTCATTTGATGTGGTAGTCCCTTTCTTCTGGGGTAAATACCTTACTAACATATAAGCTAGGATGCCAAAAATGATTATTGTTATTATAATAACCCAAATATTTATAGGATTATCATGAAATTCAATATCACTTATTTCTTTAATTTCACCTTTAAGTTCCTCTAAATTGTTAATAACTTTACTGTAATTTGATAAATTCGCACTTTGTATTTCACTGCTGTTTTTGTATACTTCTGTTGGTAACATAATTTTACTGTCATTATCTAAATCCGGTATTTTAGGAAACTTTAAGTTTTTATATGATTCGAAAGTTTGTAAAAGTCTGTCTTCAATTTTAACCAGACATCCCTCTATACAAAAAGGTTTTAAGTATATCTATATGTTAATTGCACGTATAACGCTTTTGTTTCATTATGAAACAGACATGTAAATAATTTACACATCTGTAACTGTATCATGGACAATACACCTCGTATTTTCAGCATTAACTTCTGCTTAAGACATATGTTTCTGCCATCTGTAGGCGTCGTCAGTTAAGCTAGTGAAGCAATGTATACAAATGATACAAATCTTTATAAATAGATCTGTATCTGTATATAACATTAAGCCGAAATCCCTACTAGATAAAGCAAATTTCATCCTGTAAGGTGGCACTTATTTAATAAGTGACATCTGACGGACGAAAGAGACTTTGCCAGAAAAGGGACCCTTCGTTTTGGCCAGCTATGCTGATACAGGAAACGAAACAATATAGGTAGTCCATTAACAACTAGCCAGATGGCGTTAATATGACGCTATGACGTTAATTGCACGTATAACGCTTTCGTTTCATTATGAAACAGACATGTAAATAATTTACATATCTGTAACTGTATCATGGACAATGCACCTCGTATTTTCGGCATTAACTTCTGCTTAAGACATATTGCTATGAACTGTGGTGTTGATTAATTATTTGAATTAGCCCACAATACACAACAGCTTGCCGGTTTAACTCTAGTCGGTTCAGCCTTCCAGGAGCTCTTGTATCTTCAGGTTACCCACGAAGGGGTATGTGTTAAATAAAAAAGGTATTAGAAATAAAAGTCACGTTAACAACACAAACATATAATTAAAAAAAAAACTCAAAAAAAACTCTCTTAACAAAGTATTAAGAGTGTCTAATGCAACACTCATGCATAAGACTGAGGAAAACTTGTATAAATATTGACTAGTATACAAGGAAAAAACCTCAATTTGACCGCGAACAAACCTAACCTAATTAAATAGTTAGCAAAACTTTCAAATTTAATTAATTACATTAACCAGAAACTTCAAACGTCAAACCGAAAATTATCTGTCAGTGCGCGCAACTCAAAATGACAGGATCATACGCTTAAATAACATGATCAACGTTCCCACCAAAATACCCTGACCTTCATATGACTACCGCCAACAAAAGCAAAAAACTAGCAAAAAAACTAAAATGTTGAAAATTTTTCTGACTATAAATATATATTATAAAATAAAATTTACTGAATTTACGAGCTCATATCAATATACAAATATCTTAACTAAATTAATATAAACATAAATATACTTGCAACTGCACACGTACATTAATTAATGTGATCGTCGCACATCACTAAAAAAATATACTTAAAGAGAGATTTCAGATAGGTCGCACAAATCAAAAATTACAAGTATCAAAAACTCGTAATTAATACGAAAATTACTTTAAACACATCAAAGATCACAACTAAAAACACAAACCGAAATTAACTATAATGCTTTGAATAAAAAGGAAGTCCTTATTAAAAAAAAAGTAACTCGACCTATCTGTCTAAAGGATGAAAAATCTCTGACTCTCCCCCACGGAAGTGAATATCTCCATGCCTAGAACATAAATTAAAAGATCTACTATGATAAATCTCTAACCGGCAACAGTCGAACTACTCAGTTCAAGACAACGTTCGGACATCCTACAGTCGTGGACAAAAATACACATTATAATCAAATTTTAAATTAAATATACAAAATCTCTAATTATTTTCCTGGAATAAAATGTACATAAATATAAATAGTCTTTTACTGTTTCTTTAATTTTTCTTCGGGGAAAAATTCATGACACTTCCCCAAGATTATCCGTGAGAAAAGCCGGGACATGTCTAATTCTTTTTTCAAGGATAATCTTCCGCACTGGCAGCACATACGACAGTATCGCACTCTATCATGTTCCCCGCACTGGCGTGTAGCATAGCTGTCCAGCAGGATGATCTTCGTAGAACAGCAGTGGAACGAACAACTTCAGCATCTCATTTAAATTTGTATCTTCTCAAAATACCATTTCCATATTTTCACAAATTTTTCAAACAGCAATGTCATCTTAACTTTTGACATTTTTTATTTATGTCGTTTTTTTACTTGACATAATTGAATAGGTTACATTACATGCATCATAGTCGAAGGAACACTCCGGAGTAATCGTCGTCGAAATATAATCGAGCTCTTCCTCGATCTCCTGGACATAGATGACTCGAATGGATATCATATATGGAAAGAGAAAACATAACTTCAAAGACTCATACATCAAAATCATTATCCTAATCATATTCATAATCATTAATCTTTAATCAAAAAACCCATATCATTATATTACATTTTCTTATTGCGAACAATTCCCATAAATCCTTCTTCTTACCATAACTATCCATTACCATTAACTCGTTTTCTTCCATAATCCTAATTTCTTCTTTTTCTTCTTCCAACACATTATCTTCTTCCATATTATTAATAACTTTTTCTACATCTTCTTCGGACTCCTGGACCCATTTCACTTTTTATCATTAATTATTATATTAATTTTTTTTCTACTAAATCGTTTCCCGTAAATCCTTTCCTAATTATTATCATAATTATCAATAATCATATTATAAACTTTAATTCGCTGATAATTTCTTATAATTTAACCTTCACTCATAATAACTTTTATTCATCAATTCATCCAGTATACTCAAACTTTCATCATTATCGTCGTAATCAAAAACCATATAATCATATACCTTTAACATGCCAACTTTTCATTTAATAAATTTATTATCACCATAATTTTATTTCATTATATATACATATCTATATTTTTATTCCAACCTTTCCACAAACTTTTATTATAATCATAGCTACTGCTACATCATACATTTTCATTATCGACGAATTTCATAAACAAACTTTTATGTTCATTTTCTTTTTTAATAGAAATACATCTCTTTTTATTATAATAATTTTTCTATAATTAGCATTAACAAAATACTTTATCAATCTTCTCGAATACTTTTTATAGTATTATAACAATCTTCTTATCATCTACTACCATCTCATCTCCATACAATAATTTTAATTTCAATATACTCTACATTATATTTATTTCCATACCATAAATCACATCCAATAACTTTTCCAAATTTTTAAATCCTCTAGTACATCGAATTCCAATTAATTACCAAAGGCAAAAATCATTATTCCTCGCACAATCAATTTTAATAGTTTACAACATTCATGCTAGCATGTTGGGCATATCTAAAATATCCAACTGTATCCAAGTTTTGATCTGTTTTCATTTTTACATTAATTTTTATATTAAACGTAGGTCTTGTTCTCTTGAATCTAATACCTTTAAACTTTTTTAACTTCAAAATATCTTGTTTTACGAAACCATTACTGACATTATTATATTTTGCATAATTTGAGAAACAATTGTATTTTAAAACACAACTACGGGAATCGTTGTATTTATTTACTACATGATTATTCCAATTATAGTTACAAATTCTGTTTGGAGAAGCCAATTTAATTTCATTTTCTCTTTGTTCATCATTAATTTCATTAATGACAACTGCTTGATTTATTTCTTCATTTACATATCTATTCAATTCATATACCATCTCAACATCATTAATTTTAATCATACGACATTTTAAATTAGAATGTCTTCTAACTATATCTGACTCTCTTATCTCATTACTTTTAAGATTAATTTTATTTAATACGAAGTCTATTCTTACCCCTGTTTGATCATCTATTCCTCCAACTTCACCATCGACTCCTTCTTTGAATTCTTCCTTAATTTTGATCTCGTCAGGCACCATGTCCTCCAAGGTTATAACCTAATCCTCGAAACCGTTTCGATTCTCCTGGAGCTTATTTATTTCCCCATGCACCTTCTCCAGCCTAGCTTTCATCACTTCCTCATTCTCTCTTCTAATTTGTTCCATTTCTTCTTTTATTTGTTTGACCTCATGTACTACTTGCAATACCTTCATTGTAACTTCTTCATCTTGATCCCCATCTGACACCATTACACTATCCAGCATTCTATTCAACTTTTCTTCCATCCTGTCCATCCATTCTTCTTTTTCCTTTTGTTTTCGTAGCATTTCCTTATAGTTTTGTTGCATTAATTCCATCATCACGTGCATCATGTCCAAACTCTTGCCCCTGTTTCCTCCGTCGTGTCCTCCTTCATGCATGTAACCAGCATTACCTATTCTTTTGTTTTATATTTAACTTATTTTCCATTTTTTTTAACTTGTGCTTATTTTGTTTAATTATAATTTTGTATTTTTAATTCTTCTTCGTTCGCCTTCACTTTTCTGTACTCGTTCCACGTTGGATTACGCCATAAATGGATTGACTTTTATTTCTTCTATATTCGCCTTTTCTTTGTTCGCCCTTTTCTTTGTTCGCCCCACGTTGGTTTACGTCATAAATGTGCTATGAACTGTGGTGTTGATTAATTATTTGAATTAGCCCACAATTCACAACAGCTTGCTCGGTTTAACTCTAGTCGGTTCAGCCTTCCAGGAGCTCTTGTATCTTCAGGTTACCCACGAAGGGGTATGTGTTAAATAAAAAAGGTATTAGAAATAAAAGTCACGTTAACAACACAAACATATAATTAAAAAAAAAAAACTAAAAAAAGAACTCTAACAAGAAGAACTAACAAAGTATTAAGAGTGTCTAATGCAACACTCATGCATAAGACTGAGGAAAACTTGTATAAATATTGACTAGTATACAAGGAAAAAACCTCAATTTGACCGCGAACAAACCTAACCTAATTAAATAGTTAGCAAAACTTTCAAATTTAATTAATTACATTAACCAGAAACTTCAAACGTCAAACAGAAAATTATCTGTCAGCGCGCGCAACTCAAAATGACAGGATCATGCGCTTAAATAACATGATCAACGTTCCCACCAAAATACCCTGACCTTCATATGACTACCGCCAACGAAAGCAAAAAACTAGCAAAAAAACTAAAATGTCGAAAATTTTTCTGACTATAAATATATATTATAAAATAAAATTTACTGAATTTACGAGCTCATATCAATATACAAATATCTTAACTAAATTAATATAAATATAAATATACTTGCAACTGCACACGTACATTAATTAATGTGATCGTCGCACATCACTAAAAAGTTATACTTAAAGAGAGATTTCAGATAGGTCGCACAAATCAAAAATTACAAGTATGTATCAAAAACTCGTAATTAATACGAAAATTACTTTAAACACATCAAAGATCACAACTAAAAACACAAACCGAAATTAACTATAATGCTTTGAATAAAAAGGAAGTTCTTATTAAAAAAAAAATAACTCGCCCTATCTGTCTAATGGATGAAAAATCTCTGACTCTCCCCCACGGAAATGAATATCTCCATGCCTAGAACATAAATCAAAAGATCGACTACGATAAATCTCCAACCGGCAACAGTCGAACTACCCAGTTCAAGACAACGTTCGGACATCCTACAGTCGTGGACAAAAATACACATTATAATCAAATTTTAAATTAAATATACAAAATCTCTAATTATTTTCCTGAAATAAAATGTACATGAATATAAATAGTCTTTTACTGTTTCTTTAATTTTTCTTCGGGGAAAAATTCATGACAATATGTTTCTGCCATCTGTAGGTGTCGTCAGTTAAGCTAGTGAAGCAATGTATACAAATGATACAAATCTATTTATAAAGATTTGTATCATTTGTATACATTGCTACACTAGCTTAACTGACGACGCCTACAGATGGCAGAAACATATGTCTTAAGCAGAAGTTAATGCCGAAAATACGAGGTGTATTGTCCATGATACAGTTACAGATGTGTAAATTATTTACATGTCTGTTTCATAATGAAACAAAAGCGTTATATGTGCAATTAACGTATAGATATATTTAAAACCTTTTTGTATATTTACCGCCGTCTGGCTAGTTGTTAATGGACTACCTATATTGTTTCGTTTCCTGTATCAGCATAGCTGGCCAAAACGAAGGGTCCCTTTTCCGGCAAAGTCTCTTTCGTCCGTCAGATGTCACTTATTAAATAAGTGCCACCTTACAGGATGAAATTTGCTTTATCTAGTAGGGATTTCAGCTTAATGTTATATACAGATAAAGATCTATTTATAAAGATTTGTATCATTTGTATACATTGCTTCACTAGCTTAACTGACGACGCCTACAGATGGCAGAAACATATGTCTTAAGCAGAAGTTAATGCCGAAAATACGAGGTGTATTGTCCATGATACAGTTACAGATGTGTAAATTATTTACATGTCTGTTTCATAATGAGACATCCCTCTGTTATAGTTATAATATAAGTTCCAAATAACTTTTCAATTTCTTTATCTTTATTACATTCTTTGTGAATTAATGTGGCTTCAGGCACAACTAGTAGCCATTGATTTCTAAATAATTTAGTAATTTCAATATTCTTGAACTGTTTTAATATGTGACCACAACTTGAATAATTGTTTGAGTATGATAATAATTGTATTTCGCAAGGCGATTCCATTGTCCTCATGTGCGTTTCTTCGCGTTCACAAATGCATTCTGAGGCTTTTATTTCTTTACATAGTTTATTTGAACTCATAAACTTCTTTTCATTTATTGCCAGATATTTAAATTCAGGAATCAATAATTTGAAATAGGATTCGTTTACATGTATAGGTAATGAATATAGGTTATAATAATTATAAGGCTCGATTTCAACCGAAGGAATAAATAATATGAATGTGATTGTTTCTTCTTTTATGTAAGCTTTTACTTTAATTAAATTATTTAAATAATGCATTTCGCTTGATATTAATTCAATAGGAATCCTGCCTGGGTCAAGTTGTTTGCCAATTTCTATTATTTCTTGCATTAACTCATCGGGTGGTATTATAGATGGGTGTAGTGTTTGTAATTTACTAAATGTTAAAGCATGTATTAGAGTAGTAAATATATTATTAACCGCTTCCGTTAGAAATATTAACTGATTGAATATCGCATAAACGTGAATTTGTAATTCTGTACTAGCTAAACGATACTTGTAGTGTACTAATTCGCGTTCAACTTGTTCTAATTTATCTTGTAGGACAATTTGATTGCTTTTTATTGAACTTACAGTTTCAATGATTCATTTCACTGCGTTTAAATGTTAATGTTATTTGTTTTTCAACTATTGTTTTTATTTTATTTTAAGAATTAATAATTTTACTGATTAAAGCATCATATCTATTGGCATCTTCGTTGTCTAGGTTTCCTGTTATTGCTTTTATTATATTTCCTACAATATTCAAAGCTCCTCATTTTACTCTTTCTTTCGGCATTAGCTGCTTGATTTTTCTATGTATTAAATCTAAATTATATTTTATTATTTTATGATAGTTTTCTAATTCTATCTTATACTTTTCTTTAGGTGCTCCTGTACTTAGAGTTATATTTATAAAATTATTACACTTATCTTCTAAACTAAATATTTCTCTTAATAATATTCCTAAATTATGAACCTTAACTAATTTCCAATATGTTTCCGTATTTTTCGTTGTTCCCAGTTTTACAGGCAACAACCCGGTGGTTCCTTTGACTTCGGTTATGTCGATGTCCCCGGTCGATTTCCTGAGTCCGACGAGGAATCTGTAACAGATCCGTACTTTAAATTACGAATGTGTACTCTCCGTTCTTTCTCTTTGTTATCAATTATAACCGCTATTCCGTTTTCGAATATTTCTTTAATTTTAAATGGTCCCGTGTATTTTGGGTTTGTTTTGTTTTTAAATCCTACCGTTCTTTTCAAATAGACTTCTTGTCCTTCCTGCAATGGTTTTACCTTGGCTTTTTCGTTTCGTTTTTCTATTACTTTTACCTTTTCTGTTTGTATCTTTTTCCCTATGTTTTCATTTGTATGTCGTGTTATATAGTCATTGTAAAATGTTTTATCGTAACACAAATCAAATGGATCTTGAATTTTCGTGTGCCCTAATGTCAATTCTAAAGGTGTTAATCCTGTTGCTGTGTGTATACTGTTGTTATACGCTATTATGGCTATTTTCATTAATTTCTCAATATTTTCTTCTGTGTATTTTTCTCGTAATAACCTCATGTGTTCGATTAGTGTTGAGTGCAAGCGTTCTCCATTACTGTTAGAATTTGGGTTATACGGTGTTGTTATATGAATTTTTACTCGGTGTGCTTCCAATAATTCTTTTACTAATTCGTTAGTGAATTCCGTACCTCCATCCATAACTATTTCTTTCGGTACTCCATATAATGAGAAATAAGTAATCATAGCGTCGGACATAGTTCGATCGCGTTTTTACTATTGATAAGGATAGCTTGTGCAAGTTTCGTAAATGCGTCTATGCATGTTAGATATATTTTGCCACCTATTACAAAAGTATCCATATGTATTTTCTGGAACGGTCGATCTGTTTTCGGTAACATTTAATTCCGGTCGCGGAATTTGTCTATCGCATTTGCTTCGATTGCATTGTTCACACTTTCTTATATAAGTCCATATTGTTTCTTTCATTTTCGGCCAGTAATACCGTCTTTGTAAATGTTTAAAAGTTTCTTCAATTCCCCTATGATTTGTTTTGCCTTCATGGTAATTTTGTATAAGTTCTATTTGTTGATCTTCATTATTAATGACTTCTAACTTTCGTAAGCATCTATATAATTTTGGTCCGTTATTATTGAATTGATTTACATAAACTCTGCAAAAATCATGATACAATTTTTCTTGTTTGAAATATAAATAGTGTTTTCCAGTGTCCATATAATCTCTAATAAATTCAAATATTTTGTAATCGTTATTTTCTTTTGGGAAGAGTAGTAGCGTGGTAGTTATAGAGAATAGACGTGTAATTTTGGCTCCGCAAGAATTTATCGAATACGAGGTTTTTGCGAGTGTAATAAAGTAATATTGTTAGTAAATAATTAGAAGTGATACACAAAGGTGTAAATTTGTGAAATAGTGGAAGAGATAAGTACATGATTAAAATAAATAATATATGTTAGTGTTTGCAATAACAACAGAAAAGAGATAGAGAGAGATGTGGGCGGTGACTCGCTAAAGAGGCCAGCATCCGACAATATAAACATATGGCACAATAAAAACAAGGACTAGTAAGACATAAATAAATTTGTGGCGCACGAGCGAATTTCAAATTAGTGTGAAATAAAATCAAATAAATGTGATCCGAAAATTTTAAAATAAATATTTGAAATGGTTATACAAACATGAATTAAACGTGATTTTGTCCTTACCTGCTTTTTAACTATTAATTAAATAGCAATTAGTTAAATAAATGGTTAAATATATCAATAAGGAACAGGTCCGGCTTATAAAATATTAGGAAATATTAACGAGATAACTAGCTTAGTGGTTTGGGGGCCTGGATAGACTTTGCTTGCGATGGACAGTGATGGGAGTAACACGGATGAAGGAAAAAGAAAGAGAAATAAAAAAGACGTAGCCGAAATCTTCAAAAAGAGTAAAAAGCTGACCAGAACACCAGACAAAGAAGCAAGCAGTGACGAAAGTAAATTAGATAAATTAATGGAAATGATGCGAGGATTAGTTACACAAGTGCAACACATAGAGGGAAAACAAGATAAATATATGGAAGAAATGAAAGAAATCAAATTAGAAAATGAGAAGATTAGAAAAGAAAACGAAGAACTGAAAAAAGAAATTAGAAGTGCCAAAGGAAGATTAGATAAACTCGAATGTATGAATAGAAGAAAGAACGCAGTTATGGTAGGCTTGAAAATAGATGGGAGTGATCAAGATCAATTAAAGGTAGCGGTGGAAGATATTATCAAGAAGTACTTGGAAATACAAATTGAAATTAAAGCGGTGAAACAACTGGGTCCAAAAACTTGCTTAATAGAATTGAAGAATATAGATGATAAGATAAAAATAATGAAAAATAAGGGCAAATTGAGAGGGTTTATGGAACAAAATATATACATTAACGATGACATGACAAAAGAGGAAAGAGAAATACAAGAAAAGATACGAAGAAAGGCCAAAGAAGAGAGAATGAAAGGAAAAACTGTTAAGATAGGATTCCAAAAGTTAATAGTAGAGGGAGAACAATGGAGATGGAATAGGGAAAAGGGGAATTGGAATAAGGAGGAACGAGAATTGGCACGAGAAAAGAAAATCCCAAAAATAGTGTCAAAAAACTAATAGTAAAGACTAGTGAAAATAAAGATGATGACCCGGACAAGAAAAAGGATATGATAAAGGAAAATAAACAAAATAATGATCAGTATGATAATGTTGATACACAAAAAATAAAAAAGATAGAGAAAAGTAAAGATAAAGAAAGTGAAACATGGAAAATTGGTACTTGGAATATAAAGAGCATAACAGGAAAAGAAAAGGAATTAGAAAAGGAGTTTGAAGAGTTAGGAGTGGATGTATTAGCAATTACGGAAACAAAGAAAAAGGCACAGGGAGTTATTAAGACGGACAATGGTCATATTATGATGTATAGTGGTGTAGGAAAAGAAAAAAGAGCAGCTGCAGGAGTGGGATGCATTATACACAAGAAATTAGAAAACCAAATTTATAGATGGAATGCCTGGTCAGAAAGAATATTACTAATAGAGATGAAGGAAAGAAACAGAACGAAAACAATAATAGTGGTGTACGGGCCAAACGAAGATGATACATCAGAAAATAAGAATAAATTTTGGGAAGAACTAACATTAGTGGTGGAAGACGCGAAAGGTATAATGTTTGTAGTAGGAGATTTCAACAGTAGAGTTGGCATAAGAGACGATGAATATAGTGAAGTATTGGGAACAAACGGGGAGACTGTTAGAAATAACAATGGAAAAAGAATGCTGGACTTCTGCATTGTACACAACTTGGTAATAACTAACACTCTTTTCCAACACAAAGATATACACAGATATACTAGAGAAGTCAAGAGTAGGGGGGAGAGGTCCATAATTGACTACATATTAGTTGACAAAAATAACAGAAGAATTGTGAGCGACACGAAAGTAAGAAGAGGGCCGGAAATAGGAAGCGATCACTTTGTGGTTATATCAAGAATAAAAGAAAAAGTTCAAAACAAGGAAAAGCAATATATATATACACAGAAACAAGACCAAATAGAATCACTTAGAATATACAAATTAAGAAGTGAAGTCATTGCTGAAAAATTCCAGAAAAGGATAGCCGAAAGAGTAGAAAATATAGAAATTAATGGAACTATCGAAGAAATTTGGAATAGGTTTAAAGAAATAATAATAACTACAACGAAAGAGATATGTGGCGTAAGGAAAAATAAAAAGAAAAAACAAACAAAATGGTGGACAAATGAAATAAGACATCAAATTAAGATAAAGAAAAAAGCATGGAAAACATACTTAGCAGAACAAACATTGGAAAAATACGATATATACAAAGAAGAAAGAAAAAAAGTGAAACATTTAGTAGTACAAGCAAAAAAGGAGACATGGAAAGAATTTGGGGAAAAGATGGAAAAAAAAAAACAGTAAAGAGAACCAAAAACTATTTTATAGAGTCTTGAAATCAGTAAGGAATGAAGAAAGGTCACAATCTACACATTATATACAAAATAAGAAGGGAGAGATCCTAAGCGATAGAATGAAGATTATAGAAAGGTGGAAAGAATACTTTCACGAATTGTTAAGCGGAGGAGTGGAAAACGAGAATGCTAGTGAACAACAAATAATAGGAGAAGAAGAGACAGAAGAAATAATTACCATGGACGAACTGGAAGAAGCAATACAAAAACAGAAAAATGGAAAAGCGCCAGGCTGTGACAAAATAACAGCAGAAATGATAAAAAATATAGGACAAAGAGCAAGAGAATTAATGTTGAAAATATATAACAGAATATGGAGAGAAGAGGAAATACCAAACGATTGGAAGAAGTCATTGATAGTACCAATATACAAGAATAAAGGAAATAAGAAAGAATGCAATAATTACAGAGGAATATCCCTTCTAAGTACTGCAATGAAGATTCTCGAGCAAATAATAGATAAAAGACTAAGAACAAAACTCGAAAATACGTTACATGAGTCACAAAGTGGGTTTAGAAGAGGAAGGAGCACACAAGACCAAATATTCTCTGTGAAACAAATAATACAAAAAGCCTCTAGAGAACAGAAGAAAGTGTTCTTAGCATTTATAGACTTGGAAAAAGCCTTCGATAAAGTACCAAGAGAAAGATTGTGGAATGTATTAAGAGAAAGAGGTGTCAATGGCAAAATAAGACGATTAATACAGAAAATATATAACCACAATACTAATGCTGTAATAGCTAACAATTTAGAATCTGAGATATTTAAAACAAACGAGGGACTGCGCCAAGGGGGAAGTCTGAGCCCAATGCTGTTCATTGTTTATATGGATGACATTATCAAACAGTGTGCATGTAAAAGTAAAAAGTTCAGGGTTGGACACCTTAACTTGAATGCAGTCGAAGTTTCGGAAGGGGCATTCGCAGACGACATAGTAGTTATAGCCGACAATGAGGAAGATCTGAAACGTAATTTAACAACATGGAATATGACACTAAAGGACAGTGGAATGACGATGAGTAAGAGCAAAACTAAAGTAATGGTAGTGGGAGATGAACAGGTAGATACGAAAATCGTAATAGAAGGAACTGAAATAGAACAAGTGAGAACATACCAGTACTTGGGAGTACGAATTGATGGAAGAGGGACCCAGGACGCTGAGATTAATCAAAGAATAGAAAAAACAACAAAGCTGTACCACAGCATGAGGAATAATTTCATTAACAAAAAAGAGATATCCCGAGAAACAAAACTAAAAGTATATAAGGCAATTTACCGACCGATATTAACATATGGCTGTGAATCCTGGATATTAAATAGAAGACAAAAGAATAAATTACAGGCAGTAGAAATGAAGTATTTAAGAAGAGTTAGAGGAGTTACAAGGATGGACAGAATAAGAAACTTGGAAATACGAAAAGATTTGAAAATGCAGTCAGTGTTAGAATACATTGAACAAAGACAGCTAGGATGGTGGGGACATTTATATAGAATGGAAAATACAAGACAAACAAGAAGGATATGGGAAGCAAGGATAATGAAAAATAAAAGAAGAGGAAGGCCAAGGACAACATGGAATGATGTTATAGCAGAAATACTGGGAAGGAAAGGCAAAACATGGACAGAAGCGAAGAACATGACAAGGAATAGAAATGAATGGAAAACGTTTATAAAAAGCTAGAAGATAAACGCCCTACACCATTGTTATGGTAATAGGGATTTTTTTGGATTATATATATATATATTTTCTTTTGGAATCTGGACTTCGTAAATTTTCTTACCTTTATCTTATTTAAAGTAAGCTGTTGTTTCTTGTAAATACGTTTGACGAATGTGATATTGTGGATTTTTGTTATCGATTGCTTCGTCCATTGATGGTATTGACGTTATTGGTTCTTGATTTGTGTTTGAGTGTGTTGTATCGACTAATTCATTTTCTTCCTGTTCCGTTGCAGTGTCTGTTTCTTCATTATCACCGATTACCTCATTTATTGTCTCCTGTGGTAGTTCGAAAAGTTCATTCCCAATTATTTCTTGAATTTCTTGTAACAGTTGTTCGGTTTCTTCTCCTCCATTGTTTATCATAGATTCCGTTTCATTTGCGTTTAGTTCAATTCTCGATAATGCATCAGCGTTCGTATTGTATTTTCCCTTTTTATATATAATGTCGAAATTATATTCTTCTAGTTTAAGTTTCCATCTCGATAACTTAGAATTTGGTTCCTTTAATGAATTCAGCCAAACTAGTGGTCGATGATCTGTATATATTGTAAATTTTTGTCCATATAAATACGGCGTAAAATACTTTGTTGCCCATACAATTGCAAGTAATTCTTTTTCAATTGTCGAATATTTCCTTTCCGTTTCACTGAGCGTCCTCGATGCATAACATATCGGTTTATCGTTTCCCAATTTTCCTTGTAATAAAACGGGTCCTAACGCTACATTCGATGCGTCGGTTGTTAATATAAATGGTTATTCAAAATCTGGATATTCTAATACTGGTTTGTTAATTAATATATTTTTACAAGTTTCAAATGCCTTTTTATATTCGTCGTAAATTTCTATTTTCGCTCCTTTTTTTAAACATTTTGTAAGTGGTTTAGTGAGTTTTGCGAAATCTTTTATAAATCTTCGATAATATCCAACTAAACTAACAAATGATCTAATTTCTTTTACGGTTTTTGGTATTGGATATCGTCTTATTGCGTCGATTTTGTCCGGGTTTGGTTTTACTCCGTTTTTCGTAATAACGTGTCCTAAATAACTAACTTCTTTCCTTAAGAACTCACATTTGTCTAATTGAATTTTTAAATTTACATCACCTAATCTATTAAATACATTTTCTAAATTTTTGTATGTGTTCCTGTAAACTTGTTGAATATACGATTATATCGTCAAGATAAACATGACAAACGTCTTCCTGTAGTCCCCTTAATACGTTATCCATCATCCTCTGAAATGTCGATGGTACGTTCTTCAAGCCAAAACTCATCCTTTTAAATTCACAGTGCCCTTGTTCTGTTGAAAATGCCGTTTTTTGAATGTCTATTTCCGCCATTTCGATCTGATGATATCCTGAGGCAAGATCTAAAGTGGTGAAATATTGCGCTCGTCCTAATTTGTCCAATATATCGTGAATGTTCGGTACCCTACGATATTTTATTTTTCCGAGGCGTCCATTTTCTTTGGTACTACACTCACTGGTGCCGACCATGGGCTACAACTTTCTTGTATAATATCTTGTTTTAGTAGATCGTTTACTTGACTTCTTATTTCTTCGCGTTGTTGAGGAGTTTTTCAATATGGTCTTAAATAAATCGGTGTTTCGTCTTTCATATGTAACGTATGTTTTACACTGTTAGTAAATGTTAAAGGTAGATTTTCGCTATAACATATGTCTTTGTATTTTATCCATAAATTTTGAATTTCGCGTTTTTCTTTGCCATTTAAGTGATTTAAACGCAACTTTTCTCTAACGTTATCAAATTGAATTTTTCCTATTTGTCTTGGACTTAAAACAAGTTTCAAAATTGTTGTGTGTTTCCGTTTGATAAATTTCCGCTACTATTGGTTTTTCTATTTCTATATTTACTTCATAATCTTTAAAATTTACAGCTTCCGTAATAACATGAAAATCTTTTGCTTTAGCTAGAGTGTTTGGAATTTCTACGCCCGGTGTAATTGTCTGATGATTTATTAAAACATCGCTATAATTTTTGCATTTTTTGCAATTTTTTTTGCATGTTTTGAGTGTCGACGAAGCACCGACGTATCGGCTTAGTCACACAGTAAAGTGAATAAGAGGATTTAAGTGAAATTAATGGTTAAATATTGGTGAAACTTGCAGCACAGTTACATAGCACAAGGTAAGAGAAACAGTAAAAATAAGGTCAGTAGCGGCCCAGTAATTGCAATTAGAAGCATAAACCCTTACAAGATTAGTAAGGTTAGGAATAATACACAACGTCGACCCGGGCGGCAAACGCGATCAACAGAGAGAGATAAACAATAACAGAGCACAAGGACGATCTAAAAACATTATATATATATATATATATATATATATATATATTTCGCAAAAAGTTAATCGCAAATCTAAAAATAGGTTAAGGAGGAATAGAATAGTGAGATAACCAACAAATACTAATAAAATGCACAGTACGGATGAATCATCAGAGGGAGAGAAAAGGAAACGAGGAGAGGATCGAGATAGCGAAGAGGAAATAGCTTACAGTAAAAGTAAAAAAATAAGTAGATCACCATCAAAACAACAACAAAAAAAGGATGACAAAATAGATAAGATATTAGATATGCTACAACAGTTAACAGTAGACATAAACCAAATAATGACAGAGCAGAGTAAATACAAAGAAGAAATAATAGAAATAAAGAAAGAAAACGAATTAATAAAGAATGAAAACATGATGATAATAAAAGATAATGTAGAGATTAAAAAGCAGTTATGCGAAACGAACGACAGATTAGAATATTTAGAGAAAGAGAAGAGAAGGGAAAATATAGTAGTACAAGGGCTAGCACTTAACTCAAACAGCCAAGATGACTTAATTGATGAGATAAAAAACTTTCTGAAAGAAAAACTTGAAGTAGAGACAAAGATTAAAGCTACTCACAGAATAGGACCAAAGTCGTACCTAGTAAAAGTAGGGAGTTTTGAAGAAAAAATGGAAATAATGAAGAACAAGATGAAATTAGCAAAAATTAAGAGCGATAGGATATATATAAATAATGACATGACAAAACAAGAAAGAGACATACAGAAATTAATTAGAAGGAAAGCCGAGGAGGAGAGAAAAAGAGGTAAAACAGTGAAAAGCGGATATCAAAAATTGATTATAGATAAGAAAGTGTGGAAATGGAATAGAGAGAAATACTTACTAGAACTAGCAGAAGACAAAGCTTATCAAAGTAAGAAGGACCCAAAAAACTAAAAGTGACGGCGGACGGACATCTGATGACGAAATTGGCATTGAACCAGGAATTTAAGCTTAATAAAAGTAAGAATAGAAATGAGAGAAAAAGCAAGTAGGAAGCAAAAAAAAGGAGAAATCTGGAAAATAGGTACATGGAATATTCGGAGCCTGACAGGAAAAGAAAAGGAACTAGAAGAGGAATTCGATAAATCAGGGCTGGATATACTGGGGATAGCGGAAACGAAAAGAAAGGGAGGTGGTGAATTGGAAATGGAAGGAGGGCACTTGTAAATATACAGTGGAGTAGACAGGAAACAAAGAGCGAAGGAGGGAGTAGGCTGTATAATAAAGAAAGAGAAAGTGAAATACCTGCATAAATGGACAAAAATATCAGAAAGAATTGTAAAAATTGAAATGAATTTGGACAAAAACACCAAAACAGCAATAATAGTGGCATATGGACCCAATGAGGACGAGGGGGCTGAAAAGAAAGAGAATTTCTGGGATTTAATGTCGGAAACAATTCAAAGGGACAGGGGAAGGGTGATATTGATAGGAGACTTAAATGCAAGAGTAGGTATAAAGACGGACGAATCAGGAGAAGCAATTGGAAAATATGGAGAAAATTATAAAAACAACAATGGATCAAGACTGATAGATTTTTGCATACTGAATAACCTAGTGATAACTAACACCTTTTTCGAGCACAAAGACATACACAAATTTACAAGAGAAGTAAAGAGTAGAAATGGAAGGTCCATAATTGACTATGTATTAGTAAATAAAAAACATAGAAAGGAAGTAAAAGATACAAGGGTAAAAAGAGGACCTGAAATCTACTCAGACCATTATCTAGTGGTGACTAAAATTAAGATACAAGCACAACAAAAACGCCCACTCAGAACCTGCGAAAAGATAAATTTAGATACAGTAAGAATTAAAATGTACAAGTTAAAAAATATAGAGACGGCAAAGGAATTTAAATTACGTGTAGAAATAGAGATTGACAAAATAAAAGAAATTATAAATGAATTAAACGTAGAAGAGTTGTTGACTATTATGAAAGAAATAATAATTAAAGCAGCGAAGGGAGTTTGCGGAATGACAAAAATTAGAGAAAACAGCAAACAAACCAGATGGTGGAATGAAGAAATAAAAGCAGAGATAAAAACCAAGAAAGAGAAATGGATGCAGTATTTGAATGATAAAACAAATGAAAAATACGACATTTACAAAGAGCAGAGAAATAAAGTTAAAACAATGGTAAAATCAGCGAAACAAGAATCATGGGAAGAATTTGGGGCCAAGATGGAGAGAGACCATTTCGGAAACCTTAAGTTGTTTTATAGTGTACTAAAAACCCTTCGACACGGAAGAACATATAAGCCAAATCTTATTATAAATAAACAAGGGAAAATACTCGATGAAGATGAGGACATTCTAAAGAGGTGGAAGGAGTATTTCGAAGAACTCTTAACGATAGAAAAGAACAATGACATGAGAACTGAAGAAGAACAAGAGAATATTAACGAAAATAAGGAACAAGACGTAGAGATAACAATAGAAGAAGTGTCGGATGCCGTGAGAAAATTAAAAAGGGGGAAGGCGGCAGGACACGATGGAATATATACGGAGATGATAATGAACCTAGGACCGAAAGCTGTGGAAATAATGGTAAAGCTATTAAACAAAGTATGGAGAGAGGAACAAATACCACGTGACTGGGAGATAGGAATATTGATACCGATATTCAAGAAAGGGAATAAACGGGACTGCGCTAATTACAGGGGTATTACTTTGCCTTGCACGATGGCCAAACTCTATGAATGGATACTGACCAAAAGACTAGAAAGAACAGTGGAAAGACAATTAGAAGATTCACAAAGTGGTTTCAGAAAGGGAAGAGGAGTTCAGGACCACATATTCACACTGAAACAATTAATAGAGAAATGTACCAATGACAATATATATGTGGCCTTTATAGACCTCAAGAAAGCCTTTGATAGTGTGCCAAGGGAACTAGTTTGGAACAGTCTAAGAAGGAGAGGAGTCGGGCAAAAATTAATAAACTGTATTAAAGCTATATATAAGAACACAAGAAATTACGTTAAAACCAGGAACACAAGATCTGAAGAATTTGCAACGACGGAGGGATTAAGACAAGGAGGCAACCTCAGCCCAGTATTATTTAATATAATAATGGATGATGTAACAAAAGAAGCGAAAATGAAAGTTAAGAAAATGAAGGTGGGATACTACAACATGGAACCGGTAGAAATAGCAGAGAGCATATTTGCGGATGATTTGGTGATTTATGCGAAAAATAAGCGCAACCTTCAGTGTAATCTAGATATATGGGCAGAGGCGTTACGAAAGAAGAATTTAAAAATAAACGCAGAGAAAACCAAAGTTATGGTAATAGGGAAAAAAGATGATGAATTACAAATAAAACTGGACGACACTAAAATAGAACAAGTAGAAACATTTAAATACCTAGGGGTGAAAATACACAAAACAGGAACTATGGAGGCAGAATTGAATGACAGGTTAGATGCAGCATCAGCACTTTATTACTCCTTGAACAATTCGTTCCTGGGAAGAAGAGAAGTGTCAAGGAAAACTAAGACCTCAGTTTACAAAACTATATTTAAGCCCGTATTGATATACGGAAGCGAAAGTTGGACATTGACGAAGCGAATGGAAAACAAAATCCAAGCAATGGAGATGAGGTTTTTAAGAGGAATAATGGGAATTACTAAGAGAGACAGAGTAAGAAATAGCAAAATAAGGGAAGAACTTAAAGTACGGAAGCTGAAGGAAGATATACAACGAAGTCAATTAAGATGGTTTGGACACTTGACAAGAATGGGAGAAGAGAGAACAATAAGAAAAGTATGGCAAGCAAGAAGATATCAGAGAAGACCAAGAGGTAGACCTAGGAATTCGTGGGACAGTCAAGTGGAAGACATAATTGAGAGCTAAGGGAATGTCAGGGAGAGAGGCGAAAAGAATGGCACGCAACAAGAAAGAATGGGCAAGGATGATATACGGAACGAAATTAGAATAAAATAATAATGATAGATTCTGATTGGCTGCACTTACTGATTTAATGTACTGTAACTTTAAGGAATTGTTTGATTTTTGTATTCTACCTTAACACCTAACGGTAAATAAGGTATCGATAATATTTATATATATATATATATAATTTTTGGTTATAGGAATTTTTACAATTTTCCGCTCGCGCGGGCCTAAACTGATTTTAGTATTTTCCCAAAATATTTTTATTTCCCCAAATTTTGCTTTTAGTAGTTCATTCGGTACATCTATTACCGCTCCTAATTGTTTCATTAAGTTTACCCCAATTAATCCACATTCCGCAATTTACTTTTGCTGAATCCTAGCATGCGACCGATTGAATCTTCCTTCATAAAATCTATAGAAAAAATACTATGTATCTCGCATCGTAACGTGTTGTTAGGCTTTATAGACAACAAGTCGCTTTTATCTAATATGTCGTTGCCTATAGACGACAATCGGTTTTGTATATAAGCCTCTAAATCACCTATTTCATATGAGCCAGTTGGTATTTCTAAGACCTCGCTACCATAATCAAATTTGTTATGTCCCTCGTACACATTCGGTATAGTATTGTAAGTGTGTAGGCCTATAAGACCTAATCCGTATTTATATCTATCATCTAATTCTATTAGAGGGTAATAATCTGCAGTAAGCACGTGGCTCGTGCTTTTGAGTGTGAACGTGTTTGACATGATACTAAACTCACTATGCAATCTACATGCGACTATATAGAAATTCTAAACATAAATGTCCACAATTCTTTCCGTTAAACTTCTGATAGCGGGAATGGTTGTATTCGATTTCACAATTTTTTAAGATTCGAACGAGTTCAAGCGGAGGTGACAAATTTCCATACGAGTCGAAATATTTAACTTTCAGCTTTCTCTTGAAATATGCAACCCAATGCGTACCTGACCCTTCTTTCGAAACAAGATTAACGACTGCACACTCATTGCTTTCTGGTGTATTTGGTAAGGTATTTCTCATAACGACGCCTCGGAAGTATGGTAAATAATCTCCATACTTTCAAATGTCTACGTCTGTGAGAGTTCTTCGTGGCAGTCGATGTAGCAGTTTTTTTGATTTCTTATTTGATTAAAGATATAACCCCATTCCCCTTTTATATGGCTTCAAACACATTCCCTCACCTTTTTTCCCCAAAGCAACTTCTTCCATAGCCTTATTATGACGTCGCGTCTCTTCTAAAATTTTTGGGATGCCTTAGCCTTATTTACCGCTCGTACAATTGCAGTCACGCCCCCGGTAAGACCACCTAAAGTACTAACGCCAGCAAATAGAGGTATGAGAGGAATGATACCGCCCGATTTCGGTAGAGGTATAACTCTAGGTGTATTGATATTTTTTTACCTCCATTCTTTTTATCGCGATTTTAACAGAAGCGAGCGCTATTTTAGCTCCTTCAACAATATCTCTAAGTTTTAGACTTTTTTAGAGCTACCTTAGCATGGCCGACAACACCCTTTCTAAACGGAATTTTTCGTACGAAGCCGCCTTCTATTCTTTTTTGTTTTTTCATTATAGCTGCTCCACGCTTCGTCTTAATTAGATTTAACCCCATACTTAATTTTCTTTTAACTTTCATGCTATTAGTGACCAACCAAGCTGCTGCTTTTTCACCAAAACTTGCGTCCTTAGATTTGACTCGAGTCCACGCTCTTTCTTGTAGAATGTGATCGGCTTGATGACATTTTAGAGTATCACCGTCCTTCGAATATGCAATATCGTGTTCTTTGCATGCAGCGTCAAGCGGATTAATTCCTTGGTCTCCACGTGCTACACGTTGTTTCAGTTTCGTACCAGGACCGCAGTATTGGTAGCCGGGCAGATGTAATTCCATCGGCAACTTATTAATGAGTGAATTTAACACACCTCTACCCTCTTTGAATGTAGACATTTGAGTGAAAGATATATGAATAGACGATCGTATTATATAGCTTCATCATCACAAAATGTATATCGTTAAGCAGAAGGTTACCTTAAAGGTTAAAAATTTGGATAACGGTTTGGTAGACAATAATTCAAAACGAAGACATGGCGCAATATTACCAAATACTATCAGATGTATAATATGTGGACCATCTAACTAAGTCACTTTACCAGCCTAAATATCAATTTCTAGAGGCAGTATTGAATAACGTAAAGGACATTAAATATTTGAAGTATTCAGAGAACGATAATATCATACATCCCTGTGAAGCTTTAGAAAACTCTGTTTTTATTTTCGATGATGTTGCTTGCGAGACACAGGATAAAATTAGAGCATATTTTAGCATGGGTCGACATAAGACGGTTGATTGTTTCTACTTATGTCAGACGTATACTCGAATACCAAAACATTTAATACGAGACAATGCTAATTTTATTATTTTATTTAAACAAGATGATTTAAATCTTCGACACATATATGCCGATCATGTCAACACTGATATGACTTTCGATGAGTTTAAAGCTGTTTGTGCAGAGTGTTGGAAAAATAAATATTATTTTCTAACAATAGATAAAGATAGTAATATCGATGAGGATCGCTATAGAAAAAAGTTCGATTGTTATATATATTTGCGAACACCGGCATATTAGTCAATAGGTTGGTGATACTCATATGACTAAGAAGCACAACAATGGAGGAAGTGCAATCGTCAGTCGATATCAGAGATATGTGTTGCGATATGTATTGGACACTCAGCGAATGTATTTCTTAACTTATAATAAATCTTTTCCATTAGTTATGAACACAATCTATCGTATTAAAGCCTGAAAACAGCTTATCTGTTTCAATAGTCGTTTAATATCCGTTCAGACCTGTTCATTCCTGTTCCAGAGCTGTCTATTATCTGTTTTATATCTATTCAGACCTGATCATTATCTGTTCAGACCTGTTCGACATCTGTTTCGGAGCTGTTCACTATCTGTTTACGAAGCTGTCTTGATAATGCCACCGAAGAAAAGGAGTAAACGAAATGATGAAGATGAAATCACGTCTGAAATAATACGAGCTAGCGCTTCTATTAGAAAAAAACATTTAGCACTGAAATTAGGCCGTTCCGAATTTGATGCATTACTAACCCAACATTTCAAGCCGGTCACCGAACCCCTTCAAAAAGTTTTGGAAAAAGCATCCACACAGGCTAAAATAGTTCTGTAAATAGTTCTGTAATAGTAAATAGGAGAGTTCTGAGACCCAAAATGACTCAGAATATAACTAATCGTCAGCCTGAAAATTCCGATGAATGTCTTTTACCTAGAATCTACTTGGAATGATTATTAGGCGATGTCAGCGGAGACTATGATTTAACTTTCGGCGTTCATATGGATCCCGTATCAGATAACTTTAAAATAGGCAAATCCAGTGTTAAGCCCGATCGTAGTGATATATATTATAATCGACAAAGTACGTTATAGGCGGACGCGAGGACTATGCGATTTAATATTTAAGTCACATCCAAGCGAGTATACACAAGAGGATAAAGAACAGTACAGAAAAATCTTAGAACAAACCAGTGTACATCATCGTGACTTGGATCCAAAAAAGCAAGAAAAAGGTAGCAGAAGTTACAAATATTTATACATTATTAAACCTTTGCTGAATCTAGAGACTTCGTCAATGAATCTGAGCACATCGTCTACAAGTGGCTACATAGGGACATGTGGGTGAAGAATTAATAGTGAGAAACTAACCTTATCAGTATGTGTACTGGGATGATATAAATGAGCTAGTTGATCGGTTACGCTTACTAATAGCATCGAAAACGGCCGGGCACTCTAGTCATGTAAATGAACTTGCATCCATTGTTGAAGAGCTCAGAGAATCCGGCGTAATTGTATAATTAATCGAGACCGTTTATTAATACGGTAGTACACCATTACTGTTTGCAAAAGTCGGACATGGATAGTATTGATAAATTCGGACGACATTTAAGCAAAAGCGAAATAAAAAAATAAATCGCACCGTATAACCTTCAGTCTATTTTGCCTAGAGATATCGAGGAGCATTATGATTTTAAAAATAAACGACTACGTAATATTCTATCACCCGTAGAAGCTGATGATTCTGTGAATATGGATTATGTAGATAAAAAGATTAAAGCACTTGACGAGCTTATTAAAAAGACTGCATCCTCATGTGCGAACAAAACCTATGTTGATAAACAGATCGCAGCGGTTGATAAGATTATTAGAAAGAGTATATCCGTATGTACGAACAAAACTCATGTAGATAAAAAGTTTACAGCGGTTGATGATATTATTAGAAAGAGTATATCCTTATGAGTGAAGAAAACCGATGTAGATAAAAACTTTACAGCTGTTAATGAGATTACTAGAAAGAGTACATCCGCATGTGTGAACAAAGGCTATGTAGATAAAAAGGTTACAGTGGTTGATGAGCTTATTAGAAAGATTATATCCACATGTGTAGGCAAAAGCTATGTAGATAATAAGTTAACAGCGGTTGATGAGCTTATTAGAAAAAGCACATCGACATGCGCGAACAAAAGCTATGTGGATAAAAAGTTTACATAACTCTTGGAAATTATAAAAAAAATCATCACTACCAGTTCGTGTTATAGATTTCTAAAAAATTCCGACCGAGGTTGACACATTAAAACATTTAAACGTGAGTAATTCTATTCGCGTGCGAGTTGATGAGCTGAGACTTCATTTACGAATATAAAGTTCAGTTGGAAACATCTAAACTATATCGACATTAAATAGTTGAATCGAGAAATGAGTGAAATTAAACGTGACGTTGTGAACGAACTACATAAACCTGCTCGTAGAATATTTGACAGACGACATGTTATTATTAAAGGGTTCGACTACTTGTGGCACGCAGATCTAATGGAATTTCTCCCATACGCTAGAGAGAATAACGGCTATAAATATATACTCACGGTTATAGACTGCTTTTCGAAATATCTTTGGACGCAGCCTGTTAAAACTAAGACTGGTCAAGATGTGAGAAACGCAATGGAAAAAATTCTTAAAGGACCACGACAGCCTAAAAATTTACAGACCGATGCTGGAAAAGAGTTCTATAATATTAAATTCCAAAATCTAATAAAAAAATATGATATAAATCATTATTCCACATATAGCACAATGAAAGCATCTATTGCTGAGCCTGTAATTCGAACTATCAAGGAAAAATTGTATAGGGAATTTAGCATGAGGGGTAAATATAAATGGTGAGATATATTACCGACAGTTACTGAAAAGTATAACCACACTAAACATAGAACGATTAAAATGCGACCGTGTGATGTTACCAAGGAAACTGAAAAACGCGTGCTAAAAAGTGTTTATAATAATATAAAGGTGCATTTAGTAAAGGATACACGCCAAATTGGTCAACAGAATTATTTAAAATAGTTAAGCGAATATTACAAATCCTTCAACATATGTACTTGAGGATATGTCCGGCCGAACGATACCAGGCAGCTTCTACGAGCTAGAATTACAAATGGCTAAACATAGGGATGTTTGCCTTATCGAAAGGATATTGCGACGGAAGCATAATAAAGTATACGTGAGGTGGTTGGGGTTGAATAACACAATTAATGGATAGACAATGAAAATGTATTATGATTTTATTAACATTATTTACATATTATACCCTATAAATAAAACATCAATAATCTAATATCTTTTTTTATTTCTAATTTACATAGCTAGATACATTTAATATTTTAATATACAAAAATAACAATTTATTTTTGCTGGTGAAAATCCGTCTATATGATCGCCTTGTTCCGGTTGATTGTAATGAGTATCACATGGTAAATACTCTGTTAGAGCTTCTTTTTTCTCTAGAGGATTCTTATGCCAGTTTCCCGTCAGAGATTCTGCTTTCACCTTTGTTTGAAGAATATGAAGCGGTATGTGTTTGATTGTCGTTTTAGCTATTCCATCTAATATACCAAAATTAGCATCTAATTGTCTTATAGCTAGATCCACTTTATCTTTTCGATTTACCATTTTACAGATTAACTGAATCGATGTACACTCTTTAGTATCTTACATTCGAGGCGAATGCGAAAATAGGACTGAAGGTGTTTGTAAATTATTTTTCATAGCCGTATACAAAGTAGCCCCCTCCATCGCATATAATGTCTTTATTATTATCGAATTCGCGGTACCTGTGTATGGGATACTGAACTATAAGTGTCTTCGGATATTGTCTACGTAAACTTATCACTCGCGTAGTCTCTATATCTCAAAACATATATATCTGCTAGGCAATCAGCTTCTGGTTCAAGCAAGAAATAATATTCTTCGTAAATTTCTGTTTGTTTCTTATGATCCACATTAGGTTTGCAATATTCTAACACATCTATTAAGTCATCGATGTAAAAGTATCGCCTATTCCGATAGATGAATGCCGCTATAAACACAATCCCTAATTGTTAACTTTGAAGAGAATAACCACTCGTGAATTTCGTTCGGTAAATCTTCTTCGATTATTTGTAGAAATTGGCGATATTTTTCCATCGGATCTAATTTCAAACACATTATACTTGGTTTATATTACTCGACAAAAAAGCCGCAGATCGAAATAAACACCAAAACCACTCTATAAATTTTAAAGTAGGAATATTACTTATATTTATCCCTCCCCTATTGATCGCCTGTAATGCACAGAACTTTTAAATAATATTTCTATGTTCGAAATAATGAAATTGAGAGATTAATAAAAATATTAGAACATTATTGTCTTGCAATGAGACATCCTTAAATGCTCTGTATATGTTAGAAATATTGTATTTACATTATAGTACTTTGCATTTTGATTTCGAAGTAATGAAATTGAGAGATTAATAAAAATATCTATGTAAAAAATATATGTTGCATAAATAAAATTATATTTATATGTGGAATGATTTTTTTATTTTAAAGTAGGTTGTGTTACACACAAAACTACGGGTCCATATCTGTTGAGACATGGACTGCTTCGATATATTTACCCCCACTGTATTTTGTATGCAAGTAATTCTAAATTCCGATATAACTTCAGTGTTCGCTAGCCCGCTTTTAAAACCGCATGTGATTTTATCGTCCAAAAATATTGCGTATTAAACGTGTAATTTATAGTAATTACCCCGCGAAGTTAGTTAATTACTAGCGAATTTCGCGAATAATATCGTGAACTACCCCGCGAATTCCGCGAATTTGGTTAATTTTCCGCGAATTGCCTCACGCATTCCGCAAGTTATGTCGCGAATTACCCCGCGGATTACGTGGCTTTAGTCAATTGGTCGCGAATTCCGCGAGGGTCGCGGTTTAATTAGCCGCGAATTTAGTGATTTATACACGAATTACCAGCTAATTATACCGCGAACCCCGCGAATTACTCGAATTATATCGCGAGTTGCCTGGCGGATTCCGCGAATTTAGTTAATTAGTCGCGAATAAAACCGCGAATTAGTTTTTAATTATACCCATTCCGCGAATTAAACAGCGGATTCCACGAATTAATCCGCTAATCCCGCCACTTAATCCGCGAATAAGACCGCGAATTAGCATTTAATTGTACGAATTCCGCGAATTAAACAGCGAATCACGCGAATTAAACCGCGAATCCCGCGAATTAACCCTTTAATTAATTAAAACCGCTAATTAGCTCATTAACGGTGGCGGTGGCGGTCCTCGGACCGGGTAATCGAATCTACTTCTACCAATTAATCCATGCTAAAGCCTCCGTTATTGCGAAAAGTTTATTAATACATTTGGCAATAGTATTTTTTTCAGATGTGGTTTCATGTTTCTGGATACATTAATTAAAAAAATATGTGTATGTGGTCTGATGAAAATTCTCATATCTTTATTGCCTCACCATCCGCAAAAAGTTGGTGTGTGTTTGTAATTGGTCCTATATTTTTTGAAAGTAAAATGAACGTTAAATGTTATTGGAAAACAATAAATTGTGTATTCATCTTAGGAAATACTATAAATATTGCAGAGATATACCCTGTAGAAATTTTGAAGCTATATAGGAATGAACTAGTGTGGTACACGTGTGACAATCGCTCCGAAGAAAATAATTAAATAGTAGTGAAACAGTGAAAAACAATAGAAAGTGATTAGGGAATCAGAAAAAGGAAAGAAAACTGGATATAATAAGTTATATACTCGTAAGGTAGGATAAGAAATTTAGTATAAAACAATAACAAACAAAACATTGATAAGAAGTCGACCTTCGACGGGTTGACCGGGGTCGATTTCTTTTCGCAGTTCAGAGACACGCGATAAATACTTGTTTTGTCGGACTGGACGTTTTTTCTTTCACGTTCTTTCACGTGTACAGTACAGGGCCGTGCTTACAATAGAGTGGCCCCGGAAACAAATAAATAAAAGAAACGAAAATGGACAGCGATGATTATTCTACCGATGATACAAAAAAAAGGAAAGCAGTAAAGGAGACCGACACCACATTTGGAAAAAGTAAAAAAAACAGCAAGAAGCCCAATTAAGCACCAAAAAAAGGAAGAAGATAAATTAGACTTAATATTAAATTTGATGAAAGAAATACAAAATGATCAGAAGCAAATAAAGGAAGATGTGCAGCGGATAAGATCGGAGCAAGTGCTCTTTAAGGAAGAAATAACTAAAGTAAAGCTAGAAAATGAAAATCTAAAAAAAGAAAATGAGAAAATAAAGAGAGAAACTGCAGACACCAGAAATGAATTAAGAGAAGTAAGAAATACCATGGAATGGATGGAAAAGGAAAGAAGGAAAAATAATATTGTGATGAGTGGACTACGTATGGATACAAGGGACCCAACCGCACTAAAAGGAGTGACGGAGAATCTGATAAAAAAATATCTAAAAGTCGACGTGATGGTCAAGGCAGCAACCCGGATAGGAACAGAAACGTGCTTAATAGAGCTGGAAAATATGGAAGATAAGACTAGGGTAATGGAAAATAAATCGAAACTAAGAGACCTGGAGACAGAAAAGATTTTTATTAACAACGATTTGACAAAGAAGGAGAGAGAAAAGCATAAGCTGATCAGAGACTTTGCCAGAGAAGGGAAAAAGAAAGGGAAAATGGTAAAGATCGGATATAATAGGGTTACAGTAGATGGAGTAGAGTGGAGATGGATCAAAAGCAAGGAAAACCTAGAAAAAGTTGTGACAAAAAACTAATACGAGTAGAAGAGGACGAAAATAAAGTAAACGAACAGGAAACGAAAAAGGATAAGAGGCAGGAAGCGAATAAAAACAGAATTGGCAAAGGAAAGGATATAATGAACACGACCTGGAAACTGAATAAGAATACGGAGGAGCAAGGCAATTTGGAAACAACTGTCCAAGAAGAAACGACCGCGACCATAGAAGGAGTAGGGCAATATCAAGGAAGAGTGGGAAATAAAACGAACACCACAAACACTCTTGTATCGAGGAGAAGGTTAAAGAGGAAAACAGATGAGAAGAATAAGGAAAAGAATACAATAAGGCTGGGATCCTGGAATGTAAGAACAATGTTGGCACCAGGGAAAATGGAAGAGATCGCTCGAGAAATGATTAGATATAAGGTCGAAATTCTAGCAGTACAAGAAATAAGATGGAAAGACGATGGCAAAATTGACAAGAATCAATACACAACTTATTACTCTGGGGAAAGAAAGCAAGGTAGAAATGGAGTAGCATTTATCATTAGTAAGAAATTGAGAGACAGGGTAATAGAATTCAGGGCAATAAACGGCAGATTGGCTTATATACAAATAGAAAATAAACAAGCTAATCTTAGTATCTTAAATGTATACGCACCTACTGAAGTTACTGACGAAAATGAAAAAACAGAATTTTATGAAAGGCTGGAAAAGGTGTGCGATAATATCCCCAAAAATGACATACTAATACTAATAGGCGACTTTAACGCCAAGGTAGGGAAGAGGATTACAACAGAACCGTGGCTGGGAAAGAGACAATACACAACGACACAAATGACAATGGAGACAGGTTGTGTAACCTGGCGTCTATCACTAACACGTTTATAGTAAGCACGAAATATAAACACAAAATGGAACATAAAATAACATGGGCCATACCAGGAAGTGACAAAGGTAATCAAGTAGATCACATGTTGATTTCACAAAAATGGATGAAAGTGGTGCACGATGTACGCACATACAGAGGAGCTAATGTCGACTCAGATCACTACCTAATAATAGCTGCAATGAATATGAAAATAATAAGGAATACGAAAATACAAAAAAAAATAAGAAAATGGAACGTAGAGAGATTAAAAAACCCGAAGGTACAACAAAAGTATACACAAAGCATGAAGGAAGAACTGGGAAGGTGTATGGAGGATAACATAGAAATGGAATGGAGAAACATTAAACAGATTCTAATACACGGTGCAGAAAAAGTACTAGGACAAAGAGGAGTAAGAAATTACAGAGAGTGGTTCGATGAAGAATGCAAGCATAAGATAGACGAGAAAAACCATGCGAGGAATAAATGGATCAGGAATAGAAGAACACAAGACCTGGAGAACTACAGGGCAAAAAGAGTAGAAGCATCTAAGTGCTGCAGGAAGAAAAAGGAACAATGGATCAATGAATTTATGGAGTACATGGAGAAAAACAGCAAAAATAGTAGAAAACTGTTCGAACTTATTAAATCACAGGATAAAACTAAAAGGACACAAGCTAAAATAGAGAAAAAAAAATGGATGGCACACTTTGCAGAGCTCTACCAGGAAAAAGGAAGAATTGAAAAGGGAGAGGAAAAAACAAAAGAGGACGACACAGAAGAAGGAAAGCCTACTTATGAAGAATTCTTGGAATGTGTAAATTTATTAAAAAACAACAAAACACCGGGACCCGATGAAATAAATAACGAACTGATTAAAAATGGAGGAGAGGAACTACTTAAAAGAATTCACTGCATAATTGGAGAAGTTTGGAAGCAAGAGATCATGCCAAGGGAATGGAGAAGTGGAACACTGATTCCTATATTCAAAAAAGGTGACCCCATGCAATGCAGTAATTACAGAGGAATTATGCTTTTGAATACGACCTACAAAATATTAACATCAATCCTCAAACAGAGACTAGAAAGGTACACTGAGAAAAAACTAGGAGACTACCAACAAGGATTTAGAAAAGGCAGATCAACGATAGACGCAATACATGTCATGACCCAAACAATAGAAAAATGTTACGAACATAATATAGAACTTCATTCACTTTACATAGATTTCAAACAAGCATTTGATAGTATAAACAGATCGAAATTACTAAAAGAAATGAAAGAAATGGAAATACCCTCAAAGTTAATAAGACTTACTGAAATGACGATGAAGGGATCCAGAGCAAGAGTTCTAACTAATGAAGGCGTAACAGACGAGTTAGAGATAGATAATGGTGTCAGACAAGGAGACGCATTGTCAACAACGCTCTTCAATATCGCACTGGATGGAGTGGTCAGGGCAACCGAAATCAAGAAAAGTATTATACAAAGTTCGGTACAACTCATTGGGTACGCAGACAACATAGCCATAGTCGCAAGAAGCAGGCAAAGCCTAGAGGAAGCACTATTGAAGATAGCAGAAGAAGCGAAAATTAGAGGACTAGAAATAAACAAAGATAAAACAAAATACATGATCACTACCAGAAGAAAGATAAACAGAAACGTGGTACAAATAGGTGAATACCAATTTGAGAGAGTGGAAAATATAAAATATCTGGGGGTAAACATAAACAGTAAAAATGATAGGAGTACCGAAATCAAAGCGCGCATACAGGCTGGAAATAGAGCATATTGGCGTTATCAGAGGTTTCTAAATGACAGAAACTTAAGCAAAAACACCAAGCTAAAAATGTACAAAGTAGCAATAAGGCCGGTAGTAACATATGCGGCGGAAACAATGTGCCTTACCAGCAAGGACGAAGAAAACCTAGAAATATTTGAGAGGAAAATCCTGAGGAAGATTCTGGGGCCGAAGAAAATGGAAGGAGAAGAACAATACCGTATATGGTGGAATCACGAAATAAGAAACATCATGGAAGGAGAGGATATGGTGAAATATATTAAGATGCAAAGGCTAAGATGGTGGGGACACATAGAAAGAAGAACAGAGGAGACGATAATCAGGAGAATAAAAGACTGGAAACCGGTGGAGGACAGACCGAGGGGGCGACCCAGAACAAGGTGGGAGGACCAAGTAATGGGAGATGCAAAAAAATTGAAGATAAGGAATTTAACCGAGATAGCTAGAAATAGGGAGGAATGGGGAAGGATCGTGAAGAGAGCGAAAACCACCAATTTATGAAACTATCGAAACCAAGCGGAGTTATTCACCGCAAAACAATGAATACAAGAGCTCCACTCTAGGAGCGGCCCTATTCCGAAAGGAATGTTTGGCCGATTATATATATATAGGAATGAACTGCATGATGACGAACTCCATTTAGAATAAAGACAGAATTTCTGAGTACTTTAATTGTTGAATAATAAGCAGAAATGAACCCAATCACTGGCCCGCAAAGTCATGCGACTTAACATCCTTCGATTTTTTTATAGCTTTACCGGCAAGATACCATTTCTAGAACACCCGTGCAGAATTTAAATGAACTTGGACAAAGAATTGTTAACAATGAAATTAATAATAATCCATGTATTTTAGGAAAAATGTGTTTAACAATATTCAACGCAGAGTTAGTTTACAAGGTAGTGAACCTGCATTTGTGTTCTTCACACTAGATTTTTAATAATATTTTATATTATTAAAAATACCTTGTATATAACAACTTGTATGTAAAATACAAAACTGGTGGGGTTTACCTACTCATGTATGTTTCAATTATTCTGAGACAAGGTAATCGTTTTCAACACCTTTTATAAATAAATTTGTACCAAAAATACATTGTTTTATTTTCCTTTATGAAATTCGTGGTGTCTTGCAACACCATAAGTACTGTTCTTGTTTTCCAATATTTTAAATGTAAAATCTGTACATTTGTGTTAAACAAGGGAATGGTGGTTAGATTAATAATATTTTCTTAAACTTTCATTATATTTTATATATCCTTTTTACCAGCACGGAAAAGTTGATACGCTAGTACACCTTAACCAGCGTATGGAAGCGTTCAAATTGTTATCTCAACTCACACATTTCCCAAAATTAAAAACTAAATTTTATCACGCTTAACAGCTTGACAGCTACTTGACAACATTAAAATTTTGTAATTGACTTAAGACATACTTGAAATTTCATATTCAACTCTAAGACAGTTTTTTTAACGCAAGATACAGCAATACATTGACGTAATATTAGTCTGTAATATCATCGTAGCATTTTCAGCTTCTGAAATGTCTATTGGGAACTTCTAATCACTACATTGATATTTCTTAAGAAAGGATCAAGCTTAAATTTCTTTTAATGCAAGTTATTTTATTCATTTTATTCTGATCTATGAAATAGATTTGGTTAAAATTGAAAACATTAAACACAATACATCAAGAAACATTATCACTATCGCTACTAATAATTATACTAAAATACTGAGAAATATGTTAAAAAACATTGAATGAACTTCCATGTCAGAAAATTAAATAAATAGTAAAAGATGCATAGGTATATAAAATATTCGACTTGATTTAAATGTAAATATATAGAGTATAAATCTAATTTTTGCCTAAAATGTGACAAAGAAATGTTAAAATCAATGTACAAATAAAATAATTAAAATCATAACGAAAAAAACGAAACACTCCAGCAACAAAAGATATATAATTATTCTTATTAGAAATATTACTTATATTTAACTGTAAGAGAGTATTTGTTTAAGTCTTTGTCTCATGATGTTCTAATAAGGGGAATGTTGTCTTAATATCAAACATAAGCAGTATAAAGCAGTGGGCAATAGTGATATAACGACAAATATGATTTTTTTAAGTTTTATACGAGGGTGATTCAAATTTGAACCGCATTTAATTTTTTTTCTGGTTGATACGAATTACGAATTAATATTATATACACGTCATTTTTGTAAGTAACAAAGCCCCTTTAAAATACACTTGCCCTATTGCTCTAGTAGCTTCTGTATTCAGTAGTCAATTTTGCAGCGCATCCTCCACTTGCTCATTAGATGCAAATCGCTTACCTCCCAAGAACTTTTAGAGTGGCCCATAAAGTTTATAGTCACTCAGAGGCAAATTCGGACAATATGGGAAGTGGGGTACAATTTCCCGACCCAATTTAGCCAACCTATTGGTATCTATTGGTTGTATGTGGGCGAGTGTTATCGTGAAGGATAAGAATGGTCTTTCTTAAGAGACCGCGTCGTTTTGTTCGTATGGTCAGTTTATCCTTTACAAGAAGTTCACTGTAACAAGCTGAATTAATCGGTTTTCTTTCTTAAAGAAAATCGACGTAAATTGTTTCAATAACGTCCCTGACTACAGTCGCCATCACTTTGCCAGACAATGGGTGTGTTTTGAATTTTAAATTAAACAATTCTTGAAAAAAGGATGGAATTTAATAACCAGAATTTTCAAATGTGTATAAAGGCAGTATGAATGATCGAGTTGTGTATTAGATTCAACTTTAAAATAACATTTCTCATAGGCTAATTAAATTTTGAATAATTCGTCTACATATAATAACAGTAGTAATATACTAGAGCGGATTGATATAACTTGTCTTACTATGCAGAGTTTCATTTTCCTGCATACCGTGGTTGAGTAACATAGTCATTTATCACGATTTTTGTGATTCATGCCAAGCAACGATCCGTTAAATCCGAATTTTTAACGCTGGAAGGTTGTGCAGCCTACGAAATTTACAGACGTTTGAAAGCGTTTACGGCAACGATTGTGAATTGTTGAAAATCGTCATCTTGATTCTCCACGTGCACGAAAATTCAAAAGAGTTCCATTAGCGCAGAAAGTCATGCTTACCATTTTCTACGAAGCAAAAGAATCATTCATACCAAATATCGACCCGATATGTCATAGTCGACGGCGTTTTTACATATTTAGTTTTATATATTTTGTAGCTTATTTATACAATGATTTGATATACGTATGTAGTGGGTATGTCGTGTAGACAACCACCAAGATGGTATACCGCGGGTAACATTCTGCTCTAACAGAACGACTAAAAGTCTATACAAATGGCGACGGCACTAGATATCTAGATATTGCACCTCACACTGTCGAAATCTACAGAGGCAAAACTTGGAAAGTTATAGTTCTTATAAGAGCCCTCAAACTAAAGATACCGGACCTCAGGTTTGTGTTTTGTATTTAAATCTATGAACTCTAAGTAGAAATAAATGCGAGTATCTTAGCAGACTTGCAATGGACAATTTGATAGATATTATAGTACTACATGAGACACACTTAGAAATCAACGAACAGATTGAAGCTCGAGCGCAAATTTCAGAGTATAGAATTGTAGTCACCAATACTTCTGTTGTATATGGCTAAATTAGTTACTTTGGTAGACGCCTACGATAAATAAATAAATAAATACCAAATATCTTCCAAAACGATCAACGATTAATTCGATAAGATTTTGCAAAATTTACGATCACTAAAGAATCATATCCCTAGGGGAAGGCTGGAAAGAACGAATTTTTTCTTGCACCACGACAACGCCACACCACATTGAACAACAAAACAATGAAAGCAATGACGAGCCTGAAATTAACGGTTGTTTCACACCCTTCGTACAGACCTGATTCGGCACTTTCGTTTTCGTCAGACACTGAAGATCGGGCTGCTGTTTGCAAATGTATCGAGTAGACCAAAAAGTATTTTCGTAGACGGAATGGAAAAAATGGGTTTAGCGTTTGGAGAAATGTATTACACTAAATGGTGAGTTTGTGGAAAAATAATTATGTACATTGGTAGTACAATACATTTACTTCAATTTGAGGAGAGCTTTATTATTTTGTCTTTTCTTATTTTTATTTTATAGAGCTTCGTATATTTGGCATATGTACGATGACAATGTTTAGTCCATAATAGCTTTACTAACACAATCTTAAGCCAGACACAGTTCTTATTGCCTATAGGTAACCAAAAAAAAATGCGATTAGAATCAATTGTAGTTTCCCCAAAGTTTTCTATCAAATTTTAATAATGACAGGAATTAATGATTAAAATTTCACTGTCAAAATATTTGATTAATTGTCACATAAAACAATATTGATAGCCGTTAAGGGAAACGTTCTACGTGTTGCTTCCAGTTGAAATTTATATCGACAATATGTTTGCACATTTTGACATTACCTCAACAAATGCGTAATATTCATTTTCATGTTTTAGAATAAATCTCTCTAATTAATCGTAAATTAAAAAGAGCTACGGGTATCACGGAATTATTGACGCCAATAGAATACGTTCTGTTACAGAGGTAAGAGCGGAATCAGTCAAAAAAGTTCAACATTATAATTTTTCCGTTTATTTAATATTTCTTATCGACAAACAAAATTGATAAATATCTCAAGAACAGTGTCGACGCCTCTGAATTTTCTAAAATCGTGCGGAGAGACGTAAGGTACAATATTCATTTAAAAACTTGAGCAGCTTTTCTGTTTACTAGACATTCTAATAATTCGACAACTTCGAATGAATAAAATAACTAAAATGTTGTTCTTACAATAGTAGTAGTAGTAGTAAAACTCATTAGCCCCTTTTGGGACATAGGGAAGAAATCGTTTGTCTCCATTCTTGTCTATTTCCAGCTATAGATCCCAATCTTGCCAATAACATATTAGTCTCTTCTTGCAATGTTCTTCTCCATGTTACCTTCGGGTGTCCTACTTTCTTCCTTCCTTGGGGCTGCCATTCCAATGCTCTCCTACAAATTTCTGTTCTCGGTTTTCTTAAAGTATGACCAAGCTATCCAAACTTTCTCCTTTTAATTTGTACTTCGATCCTTTCTTGTCCTGCACGATCCCATAATTCCTTATTTGTAATTCGGGCGGGCCACCATATTTTTATATTCCGAATACATCTATTTACAAAGCTTTGTAGTTTTTTCTTGTTTGCATTAGTTAGTGTCCACGACTCAGAACCGTACAATAATATGGGTTTAACTGTGGCATTAAAAACTTTAATTTTGGTCCTGTCAGTCATGTTACCCAATTTAAAAACATTCATCATCCCTATAAATGTACTACGAGCCTTCGATATCCTTGAATGGATGTCTTTCGTTACACCGTCGTATTCGGCCATAACACATATTTGATCTACTCGCTCTATTTTTTTCCCATCAATTCTATATCTTTTCTATTTTGGTTATTGATACTTATCATTTTCGTTTTCTTTTTGTTACTCTTTAAACCTACTTTACTAGATTCTTTTACTAAGACAACAATGTTCTCCTGCATATGCGTTGCACTATGAGAGAGCAAATAATTGTCATCAGCGAAATCCAGGTCTTCTAGATATTACGTCAGTTTCCATTTTATACCTCTGTGTCCTTTTTCAATTATTATTGTTCATAATTTCATCCAACACTATTAAAACCAGCAATGGTGAGAGAATACAACCTTGTTCAACTGAAACTCATCCGACACTCTCCCTTCGCGTAATATTTTGCACTTGTATCCATTATATCCTTCCTTTATTAGGTTGATCATTTTCTTAGGCATTCCAATACTTTTAAGTGAAATCCACATACTGTCTCTGTCCAATGAGTCAAATGCTTTTTCATAATCTACAAATATTAAATATAATGGTAATTGATATTCCAGGGATTCTTCTATAATAATTCTCAGAGTATTTATCATATCAATACATGATCTTCTTTTCCTAAATCCCTGTTTCTCTCTTCGTAATTTCTTGTCTATACAATTTAATATTATTTTATTAAACAGCTTGCAGACAGTACTCGGCCGCTTTTTTTATCACTTTTTTTAATTTTAACTATCGTCTTCCAATCATCAGGCATTTCTTCTTTTTCCCAAATTTGTCCAAATAACGGGTGTAGTATTTGTGCCGTAATCTTCCCATCAGCTTTTAGCAATTCAGCATTAATTAGGTCTGTACCCGAAGCCTTTCCATTTTTTAAATTAGCTCTTGCTTTTACTATTTCAGTTATAGTAGGGTGGTCTATATTAATTTCTCGTTCTGTCAGATTATTCTTTTTCTCTATTTTCCTTATTCCATCTCTATTTACGTTCATTGCATCCCTAAAGTGTTCAACCCATCTTTCTAGCTGTTATTATATAGTTGTTAGCATTTTTCCATCCTTACTTCTTATAATATTATTTATTTTCTTATATCCACTTAATTTTCTTATACTGTTATAGAGTTCTTTACTATCACCTACTTCGGAAGCTTTTTGTGGCTCATCCGCTATATTTTCTATGTAACGTATTTTATCTTTTTTTATGCATTTTTTAAGTTCTTTGGCTAAAATTTTATATTTTGCTTGTATTTCTTTTTTCTTTGTTTCATCTTGTGTGCTTAGTGTTTGCCTCTTTATTTCACGTCTCTCAGCAATTTTTTTCCAATCTTTCTCACAATTTTTCCTAATCCCTATTATTTCCGTAACCGTAGTTCTAATGCGTCCTTACATTGGTTCCATATAGATTGGATTGATTTCGTATAGTCTATACTTTTACTTAATAGCATGGTAGTATAATTATATCTGGTTTCATCACTTTTTAACTTCTCAATATCTACTTTTACTCGATTTGTGGTAACATGTTTCCGTTTTTGTATACGAAACGTGGTTCTTAATTTAGCAATTAGTAGGTAATGGTCCGATCCTACATCCGCTCCCCTTACTACGGGTATCGAACATCATTTCACTCCATTTTTGACTGATACATACATGGTCTATCTGGTTTTCTGTTTGCCTGGAGAGGTCCATGTAATCTTAGGACAGTTTCTGTGTTTAAATAACATGCCTTCTATTTTTAGTCCATACATACCACATATTTCTATAAAAAGTGCCCCATTTTCATTTCTCACTCCTATTCCATTTTTTCCCATTATATTTTCTATATCTTTATTATCAGTTCCAAGTTTTGCTTAACTTTCGATAGCAAGTCATCATATTCATATTCTTCTTATACATTATCATTAGTTGGTCTAATTTATCTTCTCTGTTAACTTGCTCGCCCTTCCGGTTTGTCCTTGGTGTTTTCTTGCTAGTTTAGATACCGTATCGCCCTCTCTTTCTCTTTTCCTATTAAAGTCGTCCGTTAAATAATCATCTGAATCCATTTCGTTTTATAACTCTTAAGAACTACAAATTTATAAATTCACTTAAACCGGCTCTGTATTTTCTTTACACTTCAATTCTGATACGTCAATACAAAAACCAGCTGTTTCATTTATTTTTAAGCGAATGTTTTGCTGCATCGCGCAAAAAGTGAAACCCTAGTCGACATGTCGAAAGCCTGGCTTTTTATCGGTAATTTAATTTTCGGAGGTTATTCTTATATATTTAAACTATAAAACTTAGTTCTATATATTACTGCCGCTAATAATACTTTAACTACTCTTTCCACCACTAAATGTTAATTACTTACTCGTATTCACTCGAATATTTGATTTTAAATACGGAGCTCATAAACACATGAACACTTTTGTACTAACCAATCAAAAAAAAACAATAAATAATTTAAATAATAACCATATGTTTATTGTTAACCTATACCTTAGATTTTTTGAAGACAAACTACTGATAACGACGTTACTCTCTATTTAAACCAAACACATTTAAATTTTATTTTACTAACATTATCCTAATTTGTAGTAAAATATGCCGATCGTCGCATATGATACTAGCAGTCGGGAAGAGCCTGACGAATGATACAGAAGCGTAATTTGCTGTTTAGATGGTAAATTATAGCGAGATGTGTAAATAAGGCTAAAAGTCTCTTTGCAGTGCACCCTAACTCTGTAATTATTTAAAGATTACATACATTTCTGACACTTGCCGTAAATCCTTTGTCGAAATAGTCTGCTTAGCACTGATGAAGCCATCTCCATGAAATATTAAACAGAACAATAAAAAAAAATACTGCGAGGAGACTTTTGAGTTCACTATTTAGCAATTCACCTCCGCCATTATTTGGCATTGGCTGTCGTCAACTCCTAGAATGATATGAGACAACCGGTATATGTATGCAGTTGTAAAAGAAAAGTACTTACTTTCTTGCGATAGCTATTAATTTTGCGAAAGACTTTTCCCAAGCATACATTTTTATCACTTGTATTCCATTTATTACTTCATTCATAAGTCTTACTCTTTCGTCAGTTTTCAGAGCAACTTTCAATCTGAGTCCAGACGACTTTTTCCCTAAGTAAACTGAAATTTCAAAAAAGAAATTAAATAGTTTTATTCGTGTATATATTATAATGAAATAATGCTAACATAATATCTGTTAATATTAAGGATATTTTATTTTAAATTTCTAATTTTTAAATATCGCGCCAATATTTCTATTGAGTTTACTATCTCAATGCCTTAAGTGGTTCGATATGATAACATATGTTAAGAAAGGCAAGGTTCTTTGAAGGATATAGGTTTAGTGATCTTAGATAAATTAAATTCAAAAGTATTATACTTTAATAATATATGTTTATTCTTACAAAAAAATAAGTCAGTCCTTTTACATTTAGAAATTTTTCTATTTTTAATAATAATATGTATTATTTTTTTAGGTATTACAAGTTTAGTAAGAAAAACTATGCAAAAGAAATTTGGATCGTCGATAATTTTAAGAATAATAAAGAATATATAATATAAATTGTAATATTGATAAGTTTATATTGTTTAAATCGCTTTATGATTTCTTGGCATAAGTATTTATAGTTAATCACGTCCGATGTTTGTCTTATTATAATGAGATTTCATATATGTATATATATATATATATATATATATATATTGATAAAATAGTCAGCCTCACGTTGGGCTGGCAAATGATAAAAGACAGAGATGCTGTTAATTATAAAAGGATATAGTATTTATGTTGTGCGAGAAGTGATAAGTTAAATAAATTTTAAAAATAATAATTGGGCGCCTTATTAAATGTGATACACTTCTCAATGTACGCAATCTCTGTTTTTGCTTGCCAACTAGTCTCAGGGTGCATGAAATCTGTGTATATATGTTTAAATAAATGATATATCTCAGGCTCGTCGTGACTAAAAGTAGTTGCTTCCTTATGAGTAATTTAAATAAACGATTATCAAAAGAAATAACTTCTACAACTGGATCTACATCAATAAAAGATCTATATCAATATAAACAAAATATATTTATTGTATTAAAAGAAGAAAACTGTAACAACATGTACAAATATAAAAGTTTAAGTGGAATGTGAACTATATATGTCTATTATAACAAGGTGATCAATTGACAAGGTTATGTGTGTTGTTATTTTATAATAAATGTGGACTAAAATTATATAAACAATCTCTAATACGTAGGTGAGTACCTTTTAATTATGTGTACAGAGTAAAATAAATATATTATTTAGGAAAGTCATATTTTTGAAATGATATCTTGTAAAAGGTAAAAAAATTCGAGAATCTTTATTTATTTATGTGATTCAATTTTTAAAGAAATAAATTAAAGACGATATTTATTAGTACCGTAGATATAGTTAACCTGTGGTTCTGCTTGTAGGTTCTAAGCGGCTATGTTGTCGAGTATTGCTGATGTAAGTTACCCCGAACGCTCTCCGATGTTGGCGGCCTGTGCGGGAAGTTTTGATGACGCTCTCGAAGTTTTCCTCGGACTCGAAATAAGTCTGCTAGAATCTCTCTATGACCTGGTATTGCTGTTGGACTTGAGGTATTTGCTTGATCTAACACTCCTCCAAGTAGTAAATGGCCTGTAGTTCTTCTTAGATATATATTTTGGGTATTTTCGTGTACTTGATAACGAAATTAATCGTTTAACGCTTTATTTGGCGTTTATTCGCAGAAATTCGGTTATTTGCCAAAATCTCGCTTGTAATTTACTACCAGTCTTTCTCAGGTTATCTAATTTCACTTTAGCACTGTTTGTATATTTTAAAATTGATTAAATTTAGAATTTTCTAATTGAGAATCGAAAAATACGTCTTATGCGTTTATGAATTTTACATAAGATGATGCCGATAGCGACTGTTTTTTAATCAAAGCCTATTTATTTAATATCTAAATAGTCTCGAAGTTTTTCCTTTAAAACTAATTTCTAAGACATATTTTAACTATACATAATATATTATCTAGATTTAAAAATTATTTAACAAATTCTAACCTAATTTTTATGTCAATCTTAATATTACTTTGTGTAAATTGCGCACGATAAATATTTACATTTCGGAAGATGTCGATTAGTGGGCGTGTCTTACTAGCGTCGATATAATGTGAAGATGTATATGAATTTAAATATTGGTACTTTCGCGCTAAAACTTGAATATTGAATTGAAAATAATATAAATGAAATTAATGAAAGAAAAAGAAATATACTAATTTAAAATTGTAATATTATCGTTATATAAATTCGTATACATTTCGACACTACTAAAACTTGCTAATTCCGTTTCATAACCTTGTTTACATAAATATTCGTGATGTTGAGTAACCTATTTTTCCCATTTCAGTTGCTGCTCTTAGGATACGTCTTGTATCATAACAATATATATTATATATATATATATATATATATATATATATATATATACAGTTCATAAAGTATAAGTTTTCAGTTCAAGGTCAAATTCGAAGCATATGATTCAAATCAGTACTGCGGAGTCAAATGAAGTCATGTATTCAGTCGCGGAAACAACCGTCTGTCATCATAAAATATAAATGTCATGTTTCGCAAACATTGTCAAAATTTCAGTTTTACTTGCAATATAACCAAAGAAAGCAAATACATAACCTATATGTCAAAATAATGAGTAAAGTGGGAACATGAATAGTTCAAAAGTATTGTTTCTTTTCTAGTTTTATATAAATATTTTCAACACAAGAAAACTGTGCGGAAATTATTACTTCAATATTCGAACAAATTTTTTTAAATGTTATTTATAATTATAAAATCACGATAATATTCGATCAAAAATTTATTTAAAAAGAAATATTTCAAGTCAGATATCAATTGTGAAATGCATAGGTATTGAAAAGATCTTTAGGCCCGTATTCACAGAAAACGGAATAATGGTTCATTATGAAATGGTCGTTTTAATTATAATGGTCATTAAATGAAATAGCACATAAACGTTAGAAAGAATTTTTTAACAGATCATTACGAAATTATCGATCTAGGGAATTTTAACGAAATTATTTTGGAAAAACATACTTCACTGTAATCAAATCACAGCAAATCGCAAAAATGGAGATGTCAAAACGTGTAAAAGGTAAACACTTTTCGGACAGAGAGATTTGTCTCTTGCTGGATATTGTAAAATCACATATCGGTGTTATTGAAAATAAAAGGACCGATGCCATCACATCGAAGGGTAAAACAACAGCATGGGAAGAAATCACACGTAATTTCAATAGCTCTAATAGCGGTCCACATAGGACAATACATCAATTGAAAGTGTTCTATGATAATTTTAAACGAAAAAGTAGGAAAGAACAGGCAGATGGTAAGGTGAATTTTTGTAAATTACACAATATAAGTTCATTACTTAATAAATTTAATGTAGGCTAATCTGTACCTCACAGGTAGAGGGACGTTTAGAAAGACTCTAGGAGAAAATGGAGAACGTCTCCAAAGCATGTTGAAGAAGCATTTCGAATGTGATGCCAATAACTTTGACAGTGAATCATGCTATCACAAAAATATAGAGTCTGGTAAAGTTATATGTTTATATTTACGGTGTATTCAACTAGTTGTCATTGTAGATCCTCTATATATTGTAGTAGGAGCTGACAACGATGCTATCATTGAGTTAAGCGAATTAACCAGTATTAGTAAAGAAAATAATCCAAATTGTGTTAATAGTGAATATATATTTGCCAATATAAGAGTCGGAACTACTACAAAGTAGTTCACTTGAAACCCAAAATAATGTACCTAGTACATCTGTTTCAAATAACAAAACTAATAAACAAGCATTGTTAATATAAAGTGGTGCATATGAAAATATAAACAATACCACAAAGCTACCTGTAAACAGAAAAAGACAGTATCTTCAAAATAGAACAAGTGCAAGTGACGTATATGCAAATTTAAATGACATTGTTCATAATTTATTTAAAAAGAAAGTACGAAATGGCCATTGAAGTTCAAGAACAACAACTTCGAAATGCACAATTGGATGAAAATATTCTTCAAGCAAAATTAAGGTGTGCCATTATAGAAGAAAAGATGCAAGCCAACAAATTAAAACTTCAAGAAATAGAACTGTGTAAATTGTCATCATGAATATGAATTTATTTATTTTATATTTTATATGTTCCTTTTTTGAAACTTGTATTACAGTGCTACTAAATAAATTACTGTTTTTTTTTTTTAATATTTATTAACAAAATTATACAGTAAAAACTTCATTTATCACAGCTTGACGAACTCTTGTGTTGTCATTATGGTGATTAGGTATGGGAACCATTTCATATGCTTCTTGGGCTATTTCAACGGCAAGATCCATGTCTGGTACATCATCATTTAAACCAATAGCAATATTATGTAATATCGCGAACGCTACTATAACAGGTAATATATTTTTTTTCTTCAAACGTATTCCTACAGATAAACAAGGAAATCTGCGTTTCCAGATGCCAAATGCACGTTCTTTACAATTTCTTGTTTCAATATGTGCTTCATTGTACCTATTTTCTCTCTCATTTGCAGGGTTTTGTAAAGGAGTCGGTAAATAAGTTTTGCGTGCATACCCTCCATCTCCTAGCAAATATGAATCTGGGAAATTTCCATTTTCAAATTCCACACTTAATAATGAATTATAAAAGATGGTACTATCATGGACCGATCCTGGCCATCGTGCTATAATATGCATAAATTTTAAGTTTGCGCTACAGATACATTGTACATTATATGAAAACCATCCCTTACGGTTTCGATACAGTTCAGCATATTCTCCTCCTGTTGAATGTATTCGAATATGTGTAAAAGCCATAGCTCCAATTACACAAGGAAAGTCTCGAATCTGATAAAAAACATTTTGGATATCTCTTATCTCTTCTCTGGTTTGTGGCATTTTGATGTAAAACGGTCGCATTTGTGCAATTACCTGTGATACTCTGGTTACTATTCTGCTCACAGTGGGTTGGCTGATATTTAAATGATCACCTAAAATTTGCTGGAAACTTCCGGATGCATAAAACCTCAGTGCAATTAAAATTTGATTTCTTGCACTAATAGCTTTATTTCTTTGTGTCATTCTTTCCAGTTGTGGGCCAATAATATTAATTAACTCGTTAATTGTAGCTTTATCAAAACGATATCGCATTTTAAATTCTATGTTATCAAACATATCCATGGGATTGTTTCACTCTCTTATAAGTCTGGGCCTTGGCATAGCAACTAGAATTTCCTCCACAAATTCTATATCTGAATCTTCAGAAGATGACATGCTGAACTATGAAATTGGTATATTATGTTATGAATATATGTTATACTTTTATCTTTATATAAATTAAACAAACATTAAACAGAAATCACTATTATCTACAACAAATATAAAGATTCGTTTAATTGGCCAAAAACTTCACGTTATTTTAACGATGCATTTAACAGGCGATTTAACGTAACGAAGTATTATGAATACAAAAACGTGTATATAAGTCTTCGTTATAGCATAATGGTACGTTATATCATATTACGAGCCTAAGTGAATACAGGGGTGTTAAAAATGTTTGCATTATTAAGAATGACATACCTACCGAAATCATTTTCTTGCATATATCTGGGTTAAGAAGATTGGGAATGTATTAATTTGATGAATAATTTAGATTTCTACTTAACTTATATATTGTTTATATTTTAAATAAATTTAAATATATTGGAATAGAATGTAAAAGTTATGTTCGTAACTCTTTGAAAAAGAATTAAAACCTTTTGAAAGTTGTAAATATATGTTGTCAAATTAATAAAAGAAACATTTATATAGTCTACATTTAATATTTTATTGTTTCTTAAGAAAATAATGGTATAATAATACAATCCAAATCCATATTATCCTTTATTAGATGAAGATAAAATTTAACAAACACATGAGGATTTTCTGATAACTACATTTGATAATTTTGCAGGTTAGTACACTACCGATAAAAAAAATCCACCGCCAGTAAGGAAAAAAACATACTTCATTCAATTAAAACTTTGCCACGAGATCTTTATCATGTAATGTTTCGTTGAACCAGTGGCAGTAATTTCTTCGCTGTTATATATTATGTGCATGCACACTACAAAATATAAATACAAAAATATTTTGTTACCTTGATAGTTACCTGCTTATTAATGTTTAGTGAACTTTTACGGAAGTAAACTTCCCTGTTTCATCCAAATAAAACCTCAAAAATATTACTTGTATTATTTGCAAATTGTTATTTTTAATGTGAATGGAGTATATATTACAAAAATGAATGAAAACTAGTCAGTTTTTGATTCTAACTCAAAACTTGAGTCATTTACATTATTATTTGAGCAATCTCTTCCCTATCAAGAAATTGCTCTCGCTCATGCAATTTTTTAATTAAATTTTCCGTATGTTTAGCACAATTATACCAAGTAATTTCAACACACTGTTGCAAAGCTTCATTCCACATTTCTTTAACTCTTTATCTGAATAACCATTTCTTCCAATATTTGAATTATAATAGTTTTTAACCTTAGTTCAAATCATTTCAATTGCGCTCAAGTCACAATGGTACAGAGGTAATCCTAAAACTTCATGTCCACTTTCACATTATTTCACCTATAATAAATATCTACTCTTCTTTATTCGGTTGTTTATTTTGAATAGCACTATGATAAGGAGCATTATCCATTATTATTAGTGATGGTACTTCAAGATTTGGTATAAGCTGATGATTTACCCATTGCTTAAAGGAGTCACCATTCATTTCTCCATGGTAATCACCTGTGATTGCTTTTGATGGAAAAATCAGACTAGCTCCTTTAATGAAGCCATTTTCTGTACCAGCATGAATAATTATAAACCGTTTACCATCATAGCCTTCGGGTTTCCTAACACTTTTGATATTATCATTTTGCCAGGATTTCATTCTATTCCCTTTTGAAAATATCCAAGTTTCAACAAGGAACACGACCTGACGTAAAGTTGAATTTAAGTTATTCATATATTTCCTTAAAAACACATTTCTCATGCAGACTATATTTAATTTCTCTGTGAGTGCTCTTCTGTTACATTCTTTCTTGTATTTAAAACCAATATCTTTAAGCAATATTGCTAAAGAAGTTGTACTCGTATGAATAAATTCTTTCGTTGCCAAAACATTTCTTAGAGTTTTTAAGGTAAGATGTTTTTCTGAAAAATTTGAACATGTAATAAATGTTTACAATATATTAAACACATACTTTCTTTATACATGTCATAAACAGTATTTCGAACTTCCATTTTCGTTGCTTCTGGTAAATCCTTAGTTTTTGGCTTCCTACAAGACCTGTTTTTGCCAGGAGATGATAAGACTGGATTCTGAACGCTACGATGTTTTATGGTGTAGACCGTTCTACTAGAAAAATTAAGGGCTTGTGCTACCCTCTAAAATAAAACTAATTTTATAACTGCCTTATGTGATTATGTGAATTACCTCATGAACACGATCGATGGACATAACTGGCCCACCATTCTCTTTTTCTCGTTCAAAATAGACTGTAAGATTTAATACAAGCTGTTAAGCTTGAGAACCAAGAGGCTTACCAGGCATCTAAGAAATATTCTGTCAAATAAATAGGTTAAAAATGTCAAAGTGATAATCAAACAATTTCGTACTTATTTCCACTAATTGATATTATTATTTATTACCAGTATTGTTCTCAAAAGAACAGATTTTGTAATTTTTTGATGACAAACGAGATATTCAAATTATATTACTTAACCAAGAAGTCTGAATACCGGAAACAAAGTCAATAAACAACAGTATTAAAATAATTTCTCAGCAATCCGAATATCATAGGACTATCTCCTAGACAATCTATCCCCTTTTATTTAATATAATATTTCAAAGACGTACGTCTTAACTTAAAATGACAAACGTGTGTAGTATTACAGCGCGTATTCATATGTGTTAGAAAGAGATAAAGTACAATTTGCGGTTCCCACTTGGGCAGTACGAACTGAAAACTTATACTTTATGAACTGTATGTATATATATATATATATATATATATATATATATATATAATATAATATATAGATATTATTTCTTGACCTTTGTATATTATAGTAGATTAAATAGTTGGCAATTTAATGTCTGTTTTACTTTTATATGTATATATTTAAAATACTATTACATGTAACGGCACATAGTGCCTTTTTCAAAGAAATTAAAAATATAAATGATAGTATATTAATGTCAAATTTGTATATATGTAGTTGTCATGGATAAAATTAAAATATTCAAAGATACATTTATGTTTAATAATTAGAGCAGACCAATTTCCGTGCGCGCCATGAGCGCCGGTATGGGAGTGTAATTCGTAATATATTAGAATATGCGATACAATAGGGACGCAACATGAGCTTGTTACCGATATAAGTATAGAAGTAGAGACATTTATTCTATCAGAAATAATTAAATATACATTTGGTTTTCTGCTATTAAAGTAATATGCATAAACACAGGAAAAATAAGATAAGAATAGTACATATTATAGCAGCGCTGTATATACCTATAAATAAAATGGAAAATGTATGAAATCAGTGATTGTGTGCACGACAGAGGATTTAAAAAAACACAATACAAATAAAAAACACAACGCAATACAAGCATCCTCACATCGGCGCACATGGCGCGCACGGAAATTGGTCTACTCTATTAATAATAATTCACGGCTCAGAACTCTCAACAGCAAGACGTCAATTACGGGAGATTGGCAAGCCATAAGTTATTATTATGTCCGCGCCCGTGGAGCGGCTTAAGATGTTAAGCTGTCGGCATTTGCCTTAAACGAGAAGAAAAACCACAAAAACCTACTCGGACAGCCAGTCATGGATCTAGACACGGAACTGCCAGCATGATAAGCAAATGTACAGATATTTAAATAACATATGCTATATATTTATATAACAGCAACATATATTATAATGATAAATTGCAGATCGTTACATAATTAGGTTATAATATACTGCTTAGATTTTTTATATCACGTCTGTTGTTAATTGAATTTTTTTCCTGTTTAATATTAATTATTTCCCTTTTCATTGTGTGTTGCTCTTCATATTTTATCTGTGTTTTCAAAATCGAAACGGTGATCGCGTTTTAGTTTGTCAGTTTTGTCTGTTTTAGAGTATTTGTGGGCTTGTATTCTTTTGTATAAATATTGTTTAGTTTGGCCTATGTAGTAACTATCGCAATCGCGACATGATATTTTATAGATAACCTGTGTTTCTCGATTTTTTTCTATTTTGGGCTTTAGTTTTGAAAATAGATGTTTATTAGTATTACTAAGTTTATATGTTGTAGCTATATCATATTTTTTTTAAGTATATTTAATTTTTTCTGATAATTGTGGAACATATGGAAGTGTGATATATGTTGTTTCAGAAAAAATTAAATATACTTTAAAAAATATGATATAGCTAAGTAAATAGATATACTTATTATAAGATACTATTAATTATTAATAGTTACTGACTACATATTAGTAATTATATATTCTTGAATCGCATTTGGTTTTTGTTAGAATGTTATAAAAAATGAACATATTGATGAATATTTTTGTTAAACGTATTTAGGTATTTTTACATATATATAATACAAGCTTTAGTTATGAAAATCTTTCAAACAACAAAAAAAAGTAACTGAGAGTAAAAGAACAGACATAAATTTAATTAAATATTAAACTATACAAACATAGCAATGTCAAATATTACGCGCATATACGAGGGGTGTACTTAAAGACACTTATTCCACCTAAGTTCTAATATATTTACACCTTTTTGAAAAAACTCGAGGTCTTGATCACAGAAGAGTATGGTGGATGGTCCATCAGCTCTAAACCTGCATTGTTAATTGCACTTAACGAAACAAAGCTCTTATGCACTGGAGCATTATCCTGATGAAACAAAATTCCACGCGCCAACTTTTCTGTTATTTTTTCTTTGATGCAATCACGAAGTTGATTAATTAGTGTAGCGTAATACTGGCCCGTGATTGTATGTCCTCGTTCCAGGTAATCAATTAATAAAATTCCCTGGGCATCTCAGAAAATTGTGGCCATAATCTTACCCGCCGAGAGTTGAACCCTAAACTTGCATGGTGGTGGAAATCCTCGATGTCGCTAGTCCTTGCTTTGGATTTTCGACGCGGGATCAAAGTGGTGAACCCAGGTTTCATCAACGGTAACAAAGCGATCCAGAATTTTTTTTGATCACTGTTAAACAATTTTAAATTCGCATCTGAAGTCGTGACTTTTTTTCGCTTTTGTTCGGATGTCAACATTCGGGGTATACATCTTGCAGACACCTTATGAAGTTCCAAATAGTCATTGATTATTGTTCCAATTGTACCGTTTGAAAAGCGTGTCATCTCTGCTAACCGTCTACTAGTTAACAGACGATCATGTTTAATCAAGTCACAGACACGATCAACATTTCCATGAGTGCACACAATTTAGGTCGACCAGCACCTTTTGCATGTTCGCAAGTTGTTCTTCCACATCGAAATTTTCGAGACCAATTTTTCACCACCTGATATGAAGGCGCATCATCCCCAAGTACACTAGCCATATCTTCATAAATTTGTTGTGGGTCTAAACCTTTCTTTTGCATATATTTAATGACAGCGTGAAGTTAATTTTTTTCCATTTTTCAAAATCTTTGAACAGCTTCTATTTTAACTCAAGACAACTTTTGCACAAATACAGCTACACGGCTCCACTTTGACACTTCGTTTGACAGATAAACAACGAATGGATGATGTTGTGTAATGTTAATTTCAACGCCTACTATACTAGGGACGGTAAATACTGTACATTCCTCGTATTTTATCAGATCATTTATATAAAAGATTACTGAAGGGTTATTTCAATGTACTTAAATTATATAGACATCACAGACACAAATATCGAAAAATCGAACTTTGCGATGATTACTGTTTACATAAAAAGCATGGCATTACTTTGTATTAAAATGGTTTAAACTCTAGCTATAAAAAAATAACACACCCAAACACAAAATTGTTTCCCAAAGCAGTGTGTAAATCGGAGAAATATTACTAGTAGTAAAAAAGAATTAAGTGTAACTTACTTTGTAATGGTATAAAGGATATTATAAAACAGACTCCCACAATTCCAGTCCAACCAACGTGAAGGTACACCAAATACATAACCACAAAAACTTGTATAGGTGTTACCCAAATATTATGAAAATTCATGGCTGCATGATCAAATCTGTTTACATCATTGGATAACAAATTTATCATTTGACCAATCGTCGTTTGTGCTAACGCTATTTTACTAAGCTTTAAAGATTTTCTGTATATTAATGAACAACAAGCTACTCTAATCTTCATTCCTGCATGTTGGAGTTCCATTACATAGTTATGTCCAAGAATAACAATTAGAAATGAACAAATCGTTATGATTCCTGAGTACATATAAGCATCATTGACACTTACTTCTGTCTGGTTAGGGGTATAATAACGTATTAGCCTTCCTAATGCTAAAGTTTGTCCTACTCTGAAAAATAAAAGTACACCAAATAAATAAGTTATTAATAGAATCAAACAACTTTCTACTATTGAAAGTATTATTTTATGAATTGTGTAAAATAAGAAAAATTTGAAAAAGAAAAAATCTATTAAATAAACTAACTTAATTTCTTCTTAGTCTTCTCTGTCTTCGTAAATCAAAGTCACAGTAACTAGAATAAAAATGAATCATTTTTATGATCTTTCTTGATCAACAAATATACAATTTGATTTAATTATATACATTCCTCTCGTTTGTGTATGTAAGACAATATTTTACTAGGAGCTAAATAATTTACTAAAAATTCAAGAAATACATATGCGGTTCGGCGTTAAATAATTTTCAAAAAAATACGAAAAACAGATGGTACGTATAATAAATCGTATAATCCTGAAAATAATCTCTACCCTTCTTCAAAACTACCCTCTATAATGGTAGCATAAAATACTTAAACAGATTCTGAAACAACTCCTAGAGAATTCTTTTCAATATTGACATGGGGAATATCAATATCCTAAGGAAATTTATCATATTAGCTAATAAACTAGAACATTTTTAACTATACTACCTCGAGTTTATTCTATTGGATTCATATTCGCTGTAAAAGTAGGCCTTTTTAATATCTTCTCCAAATTTCGAACATATTGCTATGGATTTTTAAGTAAAAAATAATTTAAATTCAAAATGTACATATTTTGTGGGATGAGTTGTATATTTTGAAAATGTTTTAAATTTAACGTGTGAGAAAAACTGGTATATCCGAAGTCGGTCTCTTTGAGAGGCCGAGGTAAATTAAGGGAGACCTAGATCAGCTATTAAACGAGATGGTTGTGTTCTCTGAATATATATATATATATATATATATATATATATATATATATATATATTTAAATTAGTTCGGGTTGATTTTTAAAGTGTTCTATAGTTGATGGTATTTTGATATTTAATTCCCGATATTTTTTAGAGATATTTATTCTCGTATTTTGATGATAAAATTTAATTAAGCAACCGTTTCTCGTAAAAGTGTCTCCACATTTTTTTGTAAGTAATATTAAGATATTATGACGTCATATATAAATTTATATTAAAGATTGTAGATAATTGTTTTAAATATTAAGAATATAGATAATTCAGCTGATATTAAAAGTCTTCTTTATATTTTTTATAGAGATAAATTTTGTTCGATTGAGTTCAGTTTTTTTTTGTGTGTCGTTTTGCACATGCGTAATTTTGCTCGTGGTTCAGTATCTGTATGTTTATATACAGTCTGGTTTTCTTTGAAGAATTTAATATAAAGTTTGATTATTTTAGTTAAGTTTGATCGGAGTCAATAAAGAGGAAGTTTTTCCATTCATTTAGCTGTCATTTTACAATTAATGTTTTTACCTCATGTATTTTTGTATAATACATCTTTATACTTTGTAAAGATAGATTTTTTTTCTTTTTTTATTTTTGTATTAAATATTCTGTTTAAATTTTATCCTGCGTTTCATTTATTGTAATAACTCCAATATTGCTGAGTAACTTATATAATATAAGTAAATAAAATTTTGTGAACATTTCACTGGCGTCCAAATTACTTTACAGTCACGTGTTCCTTATTGGAAGCCGAGAAGTTAGAAGTCTCACATTTGAAAATTCACCGGCTGAGAAACCTAGTTGGGAAAACTAGTTGTGGATGGTGGCGTGCTAAATCCTCAAACCACTATTCATAGCAATATGTTACTTAAACCAAACGAAAACACAGCATCATGATATCAGGAGAGACTTCCATATTGTACAATGATTTCTAAAAAGTAATAAAGGTTGGGTCGTCCGACGGGGATGCAACATGTAGATGAATTATAACACTATACAATGTAAATTAGGATTCAGTTCTGTATCAATTGTGATAGAAAAAATACCCTGTGTCAATACGAGTACATGATTCCAAGTTGTATTTCGGTGTTGTCATTTCAAAAGGTTATTGGGTATCTTCACAAATCATAGAGGTTTGTACGAACCTGGATAAAACATTATGAAGTGAGGAAAATAATGGACAGGTGATAATATATTTCTGTATAAACTTCGAAATCATTCGAATGCAAGGTATCGCAAAAAAATTACTCAATTTATTAGATAGTAAAACTCTGAATTTGATCTTTGTTGTAGATTTACCGGTTGAGAGTGCTACTGGAAGTGCGGAAAACGCGGTAGAAAAATTTTCAAAGATAATTTCAGAGAGAATTTCACACTTATTCGCACAGTAGACTCACCATAACGCAAATTAGATGCGGAATTGTTGGAAATGTATCATCTATAGCCAAAAGACATCGCTCCACCAAGCTGCTCGTTAAGTAAGAATTCAAAAGGATAGTGCCTATCATATTGTGAAACTATTTAAGTGGAAAAGTTGCGTACCCATATTAGTACACGTTATCAATGAAGATGATCCAGATAGGGGAATTGAGTTATGTGAATGGTAGGCGAATTGTATAGAAGATCAGAAGATTCCAAAACGATTAATTTGGAGCGATGAGGTTACATTTAAATTAAGAAACACAATTAAACGCCACCATTGTGTATTGAGGTCATATGAAAACTCACTTTATTATGGAAGAACATCAAGCGAATTTATTAGGTATGTTGGTATTGTGCGGCTTATCAATCCAAGGATTAATTTACCCATTTTTTTAAGATACTGTCAATGATGCCAGTTTCCATAATGTATTGCAGGAATCTGTTATACTGTGTACTCATCAAGATTTTGGCGAAGAAGGATTTTATTTCCAACAAGAAGGAGCTCCACCACATTGCCATTATCATGGCAGGGCCTGCCTTAATGAGAATCCGCCTAACAGGTGGATAGAATGCAGAAGTCCTGTAGAATACCCACCGCGATCACCAGTTCTCTAACACTGTATTTCTTCTTGTGGAGTTTTCTTAAGAACAAAGTTTATGGTACAAAACCTACAACCACTGATCAATAAAAGTAGCTATCGAAAGGGAAATGTGCAAAAATTTGTGAAAATCCGAATAATATATTATTAAATGTGGGCGCTTGCTTAGCTTCACAATACCAGAGCTGTAGAGACGCGAATGGTCATTAATTTGAAGTATAAAAAATATGTTAATGTAGTTCGTAATAGACATTGAAAGCAAATTGTACGATATTTAATAAACGCTTTATGATCAAAGTGTGGTAATATTTTTTTGCAGAAATATTATTAAGGCACTTAATTAGATTGATTCACCATACCGTGTACATAATGCCATGAACTTTTCCCCACAAATATTTTGAAAAGATTAATTATTTATTAGTGAATTATTATTTTGAATATTTGTATTTGACTAGCGCAGTTGGAGCAAGCCGTTTGCATTGATGTGGACGATTTTTATAACTGTTCTTTTTTATGGGAAGCCTGGGGGCTAGCTGTATCCAAACCAGACACAAGTGTTGAATGAAGTAAGAAAGGTGTGCTTATGTAAAGATAAATCTTTATCTTTGTTTTAGTAAATTCAGTTTTTGTTGTTTGATTTAATTGTGGTTTGTGCTTGAGTATATCATTACCGAGTTTATTTACGAGTTTGTGTATATCGTAATTTGATTTTAACACTTTCTTACTCACCGTATCTCGAGTTTATGAATATATTTTTTTACGTAAGTAATATATTCTTTAAAGTTATCTTATTTTTTTATATTGAACGAATGGAATATTGTAATTTTCTATTGTATGAATAATATCGTATTGATTTAATCTTAGTTATTTGATATAAATGACAAAGAAGGTTTTTTAAAATTTCTTATATAAAAAAGAATTCTGTAACTGTAAAATTTTAGTACGCTTGGGATATCAAGGGCATATTTATTCATGTGGTTGCACATGCGTTAGAGTTTGTTTCGGTCTACCATATCAGTTTGTTTATTTTGTTTCTTGTGGGAGAAATTAAAAGGCATCTTTGTAATTTATTAGTTTTAATTTTGATCGGATGTCATAAAGGAAGTTTTTATCGCATGCTGCGGTCACTTCCGTGCGATATTTTTACCTTAATAATATTGTTAAATGAGGCAATATTAATCTTTATACTTGATAAATATTTTCTTTTAATTTTTTTAAATTTTTGTATTAAAGATTCATTTAAAGTTTATTGTGTTTCTTCTTATTATTAAACCTTATTTCAAGAAGTTTACAAGTAACTTAAAGAAATATAATTATAACATTTGTGTCTTTTACTGGCGCATTATAAATTCGTAGAAGAGAAAAACCACGTGTCCCAATTGGAACCCTGAGAGGAAAGCAGTCCCATTTTTTGAAATTAAACCGACTGAGTATCCTAGCTGGACAGATTTATTGTGAATAGTGGTATAACCAATTTCAAAACCACTATTCATAGCAATATGTATATTACAGGATTACTTCTTGATAGACCTGAATATCATAAGTAGATACTTTACTTGCGATAAGAAATGTTACCACTATCATTTTTTTTTAATCGCAATTTCAAATTAATTTTCAATTTTATTTTGAATATGTATTTATGATAAACAGTGGCTTTTTATCCTCTACTCATTCTAAAAATATAGTAACAGAAAGAAATACCTACTTACTTTAAAATTATTTCATTTATAAATGTAATGCTTCCTAGAGTCATTAACTTCAAACCAAATACTCGCAGTAAAGCCCTTGCAAATGAAGGTTTTCTTTTTTTACTTTCTTTTATCCAGGCCGCTTCTAATTTATCTCCAAGTAGACCTGATGTATGTTCTGGTAACGTGTCAAACAGATCATCTTCATCTAAATTCTTCTTGAAACCTTTTATAAATGTGGGGATAAACCACCTGCAATAAAACTCTATTAGTTAAGATATTATTTCATTTAAAAATAGAACTTACGCAAATGTACATACTGATATAAAATTGGCGTCTTTCCTGGGATTTTTGACATTATGTACATTAGTAGTATTCATTACTGATTTACGAACACATTTACGACTTAAATACCTAAAAATAAAAACGAAGAAATCTTTGAAAGTACACATTTGGACGGAATGTCAGAATGACAATTAAGCTTGTGATGTGCTTAATGAGATAAACTGTTAAAAGATTTTTCGAAGTTTCTATAGTAATAAGGAAAAGTTGTAAAATAGTGAATATATTAGCTTTGCTCGAATATCACATTAACATATAAACTCCCGTTTCTGTTTAAATAATTCGTTTAACACAAATATTTATTACCATATATTTCTAAAACTAGAATATATTCAGTAACAAATAAGTTATATTGTCGACTTTAGTATTATTAAAGATTTCTTCAGTTTGCCTGAAAGTAACTTTTGATAGTTATTTTCTATTTTACACTTTTTGTAGCGACATTAAGTGGAGATTCCAGAGGAAAATTCAAAAAAGTGAAATATGTAAGTATACAAAAAAAGTTGAAGATAATTAAAAGCACAAAGTGCATAACTAAATATTTCTTTGGATAGACTGGATCTACCATAAGTGTATCTGAATATAGAAAATAATATCGCAAGATTGGAAAAGAGAGAGACGACGGTCTAACGACTGTTTTGGGATCGTTAACGCAAGGTACGAAGTAGAAAGTTTGGAGAAGTGGATTTTTTTTGGATATTGCAAGGCATTGAAGAAGTAAAGTATTAGTTAGAAACTTTAAGAACAATTTATTAATTGGGCTCATTTTAATTATAATATTGTATTTTCAATTTTGATTAAGGTAATTACTATTAATTATTATTATTTCGATATTATTTTTTTTAATTTAAATTAGAGAAACGTTCTGTCAAGTCTATCTACGTTGACATATTTCATTATTTATTGATAATATATACTACAATTGAAAATTATATTTAGTATTTGATTTTGTTTTCATTAAAATTTTTGATATAAAGATTATATAAATATTCGCATTAAGAGACTATAGCAATATATCTATATATATATATCATACTAGAGTCAACGAGCATTGTGCGGCAGGAGCTGAGCCAGAATACGTGATAAAAACAACCACGAACACATCTCAAACCGAAACACCATATCTCCGAAAACATGAACTAAACGACTGCTACGATCTAATTCGTCGATTAATGAAAAAAAAAGCCAAAAGAACAACGTTACAGTAGATCCATGAAAAGAAAAAAAAAAAAAAAAGCAAAAGAACAACGTTACAGTAGGTCCACGAGAAAAAAGAAAAATTATATACATATTTATATTTATATACATGTATAATTCTACCAATGTTTCCATCCATATCAAGCAGGATAGATGTTGATATGCTTGCCTCGCGGTCGTGTATCAACTTTTCCCCTTTCTCGAAAGGAGCTCTCACATCAATAATAATAATAATAATAATAATAATACATATAAGTCTGGTGCTGTATTGCGTAACGGAGCTCCTCAGCCTAGCGTCACTATACTATAGACGTAACACCGTACTGCCTGCGAGATCCTAGTGGCCGCACCATTTCGGCCAGGACTTGACTAAGAGCACCCCACTAGTGAGGGTGATTTACCCGAGACGGTATCTAGGATACAGCCATTATGGATCCACAAAAGAAAATGAAACATATTGCCTCACCCAGCAGTCTTTTGCCGCGGAGGTATTATTCGTGAATTCTGGAGATGGCCAAAAAGTTGAGACCCGGTGATTTCCGTGGGCGTGCCGACTTAGGGCGGGCTTGTTGGAACTATATAAAGAGAGTAATCTGAAACAGGTAGGATGTATGAAGAGACTTAAAGTTATGGAAAGCTAACTACCCTGAATATAGTAATTTTACCGAACAACGAGTAAAAGACCAGGCTTTGGAAACTAGAAGGAAACCAAGACCGACCGAAAATGTCGTTACATAAGAGAGAACATAGATAGAAGAACAAGTGATCGGCCTAACTAATTATCAAGCAGGAATATCAATCGACTGGGATCAAACGGAAGAGAACACATACGAAAAGAGGGCATGGCGCGGTTGAGATGGACAGAAGAATTAAAGAGAGATTTAATGAACACCTATTATCAAACTGAACCAACAGAAATTGCATACATAGGTCGACTTCATGAAATATAAGTAATAAAGCATCCAGAATTAAGGGCCTTAACAAAACAAAAACCTTAGAGATCAGGCGAATTATATAAAAAGTAGGAACAAGAAAACGATAGTCAAGAAAGAAGAAGACTAGTTCAATCGAAATCAGATCCTCGACAAATATATAAACTATAAGAGAAAAATTCATAAGGAAAATAGCGAAAGCAGACTTCAATCAGAGGAAACAGATAATATGCCAACGAATCGCGATATCTAAGGTGGACATAGATGCAACAAATAATATTATAGCAGGAAACATCACAAAAGATACTTCTTTATTAGAACTAAATAAGAAGGTTTACGCGATGGCAACAACCCTGCTCTCACTGTAAGTAAAATCTGGAGACAACAAAAATAAATCAAAAGTTCATTGAGAAACCAGACAAGAAAATAAAAGAGATACGAAAGAAAATATCAGATATCCACATATGATATCAAATATCATGTATCCAACTCCTCCGTTTGTAGACAAATTAATAATAATTATAATCTTTCCGTAGACCAGGAAATTATTTTCCAAAATTCACCATATGTATCTAAATGTGGTCTGATATTTAAATTAACGATGATCCAGCCTTCTGGGTCCTTTTCCAGGTATTTTAAAATGACTTAGTGACTCTCTTTCAAAAATATCACTTCTTCTTCTATTATTATGTGATATATCTATATAAAATTGCTATTTTTAAATTCACATTCAAAATTTCTGTCTATATTTTTTTACAGACAAAAATAATCCTTCCTTCTTTTTTTTTTCAATTGCTATGGTTATTCAATATACATACATACATTCAATATACATGCCAGTTTTATATTCAGTAAATCGAAATACATTTTTTATAAATTCAAATTTAAAAATGACATATTCATATAGTTAATTATCAATTTTAAACCACTCACTTGCATATGTTAAATTTTACAGTAATTTATATAAATTTACTAAATATAATTTTCACTATTATTCAACTTTCAAAATATAATTAACTAAAAATATTTACCAAGATTCAACTCTAATCTATATTTACAAAGCTAAGTTATTAAGAATAAGATATCGAATTAATTTTTTATAAACATAATAACCATTTCAAATGCAAATAAATCAAATATCTCTTGCATAGGTTCCAATTTTAAAATCGCATAGAGATAATATTATAAATAGCTCATCAATCAATATAATGGTTTATCCCATTGTAATATATTGTTGTAGGGCATACTGCACCCATATATCAGCGTCTACAAAAGAAAAAAAAACAATTATGCACCAGCTAAACACAATTAATGCACTTTGTAAATTTAATTAAAATTAAGGGACGTGCTCATGTAAAATTAGTATCGAGATGTGCATAAATTAGAAGACGTTAACTTTATAATAAATTATTTACTTATTTTCTTTCTTTACTTTTATATTTATATTCATATTTTTCACATTCCAAATTTTTAAATTCAAATTTTACGCGCCATATTTCAGACTCCTACTTTATCCACATCAAGTACGATGCAAGTTAGCCACGCCCACAATTTTTAAGATATCTTTGTCCCACGAACGCAATTTTTATATGTAAATTAGAACGTAACCTAAATTCATATTATAATATATCATACGTGTAAATTATTTCCCTAACCTTAATAACACCTAAGTACAAGTACACTGTATAGATTTGTATTTAAATAGATGCAACAAATATTAAAAAGTCGAGGCTTTTTAGCGTAAATTAATAGGCTTGGGAAAAACAAAAGAACACTATGTTTTTTAAAATACAGGTACAACAAATGGCGGCACTTGAGTGTTAAGTAAAAAGTTTATTTTAATTACACATTAATCTCAAGTAAAAGTTAACAAAAGTATATAAAATCTGTACCTGAACCTCCTGCCCACCTGTGGAAATATAAATTAGATCAACACCAAGGCGTACAAAAATATAATCCAGCTAAGCATTTTTGCACTATTGGTATTGCGTTAGACCCACTACAAAAGCCATAATTCGCCTTCAATACCGATACCTGGACAAGAAGCCGTTGAACGTCGATCTATTGAAGAGCACCGTACAGGCCAGATACCAGAGCAACACCTGCAAACCGTCTTAATCCAGGTTCCTTTTAAATAATTTCCGATTGCCTAAAATTACATTCTTTAAATAGAGTCAACGTACAATAACTATCAGTCATTTAATTCAAACTCAATTTGTATCTACATAAAACCACAAATTTATGCATGTTCTATTAATTATTTAATATCACCTATATATCTTATTCCAATATTTTTATTAAAAAGAGTCATAACTTACTTTTACTGGGTGTTAAATCATTAGAAACATTCGTTATTTCTAGCACAGCTTGTAATATCACAAACTCTATGTAACTTTTGTAAAACATGTGCAGTATTGCGTAAGAAAAACCTTTTTCTATTAGTATTAAAGTGAATTTAACGTTTACAGTTAGTTTTTTTTCCTTTATCTTATTTTCAAACCATATTATAAAAGAATTATTTCTCGAATTTTGTTACAGAATACTATTTTTATTAAATAAACATTTTTCTTTTAATATTTAAAATTGATCTTTTATTTGTTTACGTTTGTTTGTGTGATTTTAAATAAGATAGATTGTTTAATTAGTAGTATTGTTACGGGGAAAGCAAAAGGCCGACGAAGATCCTTTATAATTCTTATAATACTATATATAGAAGATTGTTCTCAAGCTCTTCGACTGCTACCAGGGTTAGTTATATTTCACCAAGATAGCGTTGAGCAAATGAAGTATTTTCATACTTCTGGCGCCCAATTTACTAATTTCAAATATAAAATCACCAATATCAATCATTTAATCTTTTTTTAAAACCATTAAATAACTTTCACATATCTTTTATAGTACATTTATTGTACGTCTTATTAGAGTAGACTCCGCACCAGTTCATTTGGCACCAACAACGTGGAGGCCAGCTATTTCCCCGTAAATTTGAAAAACTCACACAATTTAAGCGGTAACAAATAATTTTCTCTTTGGAAAAAAAAAGGTTAACTGTAAGAAACATTTTGAAGTATTAAACATATGAGTATTGTTGTATGCTGTATTGCATGATTGTTTTTTTTTCCCACATTGTAAGCATAAATATTAGCATATTACACGAGGGAACCACAACTTTAACAGGAACAAGGTTAGTGAAAAGAACGATCAACTTGTGGGTACTTATTATTGTTTTTTTTTTTACTGAATATTTGTATCATTTGAGTGTGCATAATAATTATTTTGAGAGATATCTAAATCAATACTTCTTTGCATTCATTATTTAAATTATTATCTATTTCCAAAATATACATAAATAGTTTTCTTTAATTCAAACAATTGAACTAACATAAAAATGGATACAAGACATCGTACAAAAGTACCTAAAGATAATGTCGAAGAAGATAAGATCGAACAGGGAGATACTGTAATCGCGCAAACTTCTAGTGCCGAAATAGTAACTACACCTGAAGACAGTAAGGTAATGGGTATGTTCAATACAATGATGACAAGGATGGACGATATGTTCCTAAACTTAAATAATAAATTGGACACCACTAATAACAAATTAGATACAACGACCACTAACATGAAACAAGACAATACTGTTTTAAAACAAGAATTATTGAATAAATTAGACACGAATAATACCGATTTAAATAATATGAATAATAAAATAGACACAAATAATGAAAATATGAAACAAGAATTAAACAAACTAAGTAATGATTTAACCACGAAATTAGAAGCGAACATACAAACCATTAACGATAAATTTGAACTAAACAACGCGATTATTGACAACAAATTAAGTGCCTTTAAAATAGATCTAGAAGGAAAAATAGCTGAAATTTCCATAGCACAAAAGGCTATGGAAGAAAATGAGTTAAAATATCTGAATAAGCTTGACGAAACCGTCAATCTTCAAAACTTACAATGGGCCAAACAATTAGATGCCACTACAACTGTAATATCTGATATAACACAACAGAAAATTAATAATACATCTTTAGAAATACAGCAAAACGTTAATAAAATAATGTCAGAAAATAACGATTTATTAAATACTAAAATAACAAACTTAAACAAAATTAACGAAGACAACACTGAACAACTAAAAATAACTCTTAACCAAAACATTAATTCTCAAATAGATTTATGCAAAGATAATTACAATATGGAAATAAATAATGTTAAACAAAACTTAGATATAATAATGACAACTAACCAAGAAAACTACACGATAACTCAAACAAATATGAAACAACTGGAGAATAAAATTAAAAATTACTCGATACCTATAAATTATATTAATGCCAACAGTCACTCACTTAAAATAGATAATTTACTACAATTTGACGGGGATATAACTAGAGTTCATCCTATGTCGTATCTCAATTGCATACTACGTTATTTGGAAGACACAATTGAGGAAAAGCAGAAGTTGGAGGTAATTCGTGCAACCCTTCGGAACAGTGCCCAGGAATGGTTTCAACGGATTGAGGACCACTGTCTCACACTCAATCAATTTGTCACTCTGTTTACTCGAAACTATTGGGATGAGACACAGCAAAACAGGGCAAAGATACGATTACTTACAGGTAAATACAGACTAGGCCAAATATCTAGAGAAACGTATGCTTCTCGAATCTTTAACCAATGCAAACACATAAATGGCATGGAAGAATCTATGATTGCCCGGCAGTTACTAAACCATTTTATCTATACCGACACGCAGGCTATCATCTGTCATACTGTAACAAATATGGATTCCCTAATAGCAATATTACGTCGATTGGATGATTTCTCGGAAAACAATCACCAACAACAATGGAATTATCGTTTCCAAAATAATCGTCATTACCCGCAAAATAATACTAACAACAGTCATACAAATCAACCACCTCAAAGACAAAACAATTTTAATAACAACAGATATCAAAATCCTACAAGATCATATAATAATAATTTTAATAACAACAGCAATTATAATAATAACATTGACAGAAATAACCAGTTTAATACACAAAGTAGGCCAAATCTCAATTTTCAACCCACAAGACACACGAGCAATACATACCATGACAACAACAATCGCAATAATGACTACAATAGAAATAATTATAATAACAATCAGACACAAACTTTCCAACGTCCAGAACGAGAATACAATAACATTAGCAATCGTAATCGTGGTCGAGGCCGAGTAAATCATTATTACAGACGACATAGATCTGCTTCACCGATACGTACGAATTCTGAAGATGTAAAAAAAAAAACGTCGATCTCGTTAGTCGATCTATATGCAGACCCGAAACCAGGCCCGTCCAATCAACAAAATTAATACCAACCGACTGTAACATACCACATAAGATCCAAAATATTTCTCTATACCAACCGCCAGAAGAATTCATCTTCATAGAAGATGCAGGAGATCCTATATCTAAAATATACACTTTACCCATCATTGAATTAAAATTTGACAACATAAATATGAATTGTTTAATCGATACAGGAGCTGAAATCACCTTATTACGAGCAGAAAAAGCTAAACTCTTACGGGGATATGAGAACAAATTAGTAAAAATTAAAGGGACTGACATAGTAGCAGCTAATGGAAAGAAAATGGGAACCGTTACAAAACAGTTATGTGCTGAGATATATATAGAAGAATCCATATATTTATTGCATTGCTACATAATCGATAAGTTACAATATGACTGCATAATAGGTATTGACAACATCAAGGAGTTAAAGATGATATTAAACTTTGAACAGGGTATAATAAATATAAATAATAATAAAGTAATAATCAAGAAACAGTTATCAGAAGAAAAAATAATAAGTTATAATTTATATAAAAGAGATGTGCTGAGGAAAGAAATTAATAATATTTTATCAGAAAATGTACCGTGCTATAACAGAGAAAAGGAGTGGTATATTAATAAAGAAACAGAAGGCAATATAAATGATTTATTTAATGATAATAATGGAATGAAGAGATTAGACGATATGCAAGGAACGATTAATAGACACGAGGAAGGAGATGAAGTGGAAGTTAGAATAGAAAAACAGACTATAAAGACCATAAATAATTTGGAAGATATTAAAGAATTATTATATAAATCAGATATACCCTACCCTACAGTCATACCGGATTTAATAGCAATTTTTCACACAAACATAACTTTGATAAATAACGACATTGTATTTGCAAAAGGATATCAGCACCCAATCAATATAGATAATGATGAACCATTATTTAGTAAAAATTACCCTATCCCTTATAACTACCAACAGAGAGTTAGCCTTGAATTAGAGCGATTAGAACAAACAGGTATCATTGAAAGGTCTAACACATATTTTATTAACCCCATCGTCATCGTTCAGAAAAAAGATTTATCACTGCGAATTTGTTTAGATGCGAGAGCACTCAATAAGAGAATAAAACCCGAGTTTGAGATGCCTCAAAATATAGATGTTTTGTTGACTAAGTGTGGGAACAAGAAAATATATAGCAAACTGGATCTCAAGAATGCATTTTGGTTGATTAATTTAGAACCCGAGTCAAGAAAGTACTGTGGTTTTATAGTAAATGGAATTGTCTACCAATTTAGAGTATGTCCGTTCGGTTTGAAAACTTCACCAGCCGCCCTTATCAGATTTCTTCACCAAATATTAGACAGATACGACGACTTTGCCCTACATTATTTGGATGATATCATAATATTTTCAGAGAGCATAGAACAACACCTACAACACTTAAATACTATACTAAACACATTAACATTACATGGTATGAAGCTGAACCTAGCTAAATGTCAATTTTTCAGACATGAAATTAATTATCTTGGGTACATAATAAATCAGAAAAATATCTTATTGGATCCTACACGCCTGGATGAAATCAAAAACTATTCAAGACCTAGGAACCTAAAAACCTTACGAAGCTTTTTAGGAGTGCTCAACTATTACCGCAAGTTTATTTCCTCTTACAGCGAAAAGACGATACCTTTATTAGAGCTACTCAAGAAAGGTAAGAAATGGACGTGGACGCCTGAATGCGAGAACTGTTTTATTCATTTAAAAGAAAATTTTGTTGATAACTTAAAATTACATCACCCAGATTTTTCACTACCTTTCATTGTCCGAACAGATGCATCCCACCAGACAATCGCAGCTGAACTTATACAAATACAAGACAACTCTGAGACACCTATATATTTTATTTCTAGAACTTTAAAAGCTTGCGAGATCAGATATACGATCTCAGAGAAGGAAATGTTAGCCATCGTTTTTGCATTGACCAAACTAAGATATTATCTGATCGGAAAAACATTTACTCTCGAGACAGATCACAAAGCTCTGATTAACATCATGAATTGCAAACTAAATAACAGTAGAATATATAGATGGACACTTCTTATACAAATACAAGACAACTCTGAGACACCTATATATTTTATTTCTAGAACTTTAAAAGCTTGCGAGATCAGATATACGATTTCAGAGAAGGAAATGTTAGCCATCGTTTTTGCATTGACCAAACTAAGATATTATCTGATCGGAAAAACATTTACTCTCGAGACAGATCACAAAGCTCTGATTAACATCATGAATTGTAAACTAAATAACAGTAGAATATATAGATGGACACTTCTTATACAACAGTATGAGTTCAACATAGTCTACAAACCAGGTAAAGACATGATCACAGCTGATGCTCTGACGAGACAGGACGGGGATGTAAAAAGACAAAACATTCACATAAATCTAGTTCAACTACAAAGGCAAGGTATATTTTCTAGAAATAAATTATTACACATACAATCAGGTCCAGAATTTAATGAGATACACCTTCACTTGAGAAATGTAGGAACATTCAAAGGCATGTCAATCAAAGACGATTTAATAACTAAACTGATAGGTAAAAACACTGTATACGTTACTAATGAAGATCATACTAGAGAGATAATAAATTACATACATCAAACATATACCCACATAGGAGCAAGAAAATGCTGGTTAGTATTCAGGGAAGCTTTCTATTGCATTAATGACGAAAGAATTATAAAAAGCGTTATCAAACATTGTCGAACATGTGAATTAGCAAAAGATAAAAATTTTACAAACACTAACATCAGCCATAATATCATAACTTACGATAAACTTGAACTTGTATCTATAGACTTTTTATCCAATTTAATACCAAGTACCAAAGGATACAAAAACATCTTAGTGATATGTGACATATTTTCAAAATTTATTAAACTCATTCCTACTCAAAAGTGTAACATGAATACGGTATTGCAAGCATTAACTGATTATTTTATACAATATGGCAAACCTTTAGCGATTTTATCCGACCACGCGACATATTTTACAAACAATCGATACCAGGACTTTCTACATGCTCACAACATCAAAACACTTTACACATCAATACGTTATCCTCAGGGCAATCCTACCGAAAGATACATCAGAGAAACACTAAAATATTTACGAATTTTATTGCACGGGAACCACAAGAAATGGGCAAAATTCCTACCGCAAATTGAGTTTACAATAAACAATACACCCAGTACAGTCCATCAGCATTGTCCTATAACAATTTTCACCGGTCAACCACCACAACGACCATGGACAGATCCAGAAGACTTAAATATATATGAACGTTTACAAGAGGTGAGAGAGAAGTTAATTGCAAAGAAAACAAAGTGGGAAAGAAAGAGAAATACTGTTAATAAGAAGTACAAAACATATAACATAGATGACAGAGTCATTGTCAAAAACTTGAGGGTATCCCACTTAAAGAACAAAATAATGGGTAAATTATTAAAACCTTATTTAGGTCCATATGTTATAAGGCGTATACTTGGTAACAATACTTATGAACTCGTAGAAGAGGAAACTGGCTATTTAAAAGGTAGATATCACATCACCATGTTACAAGATTTCTTAGAAGAATAAATTATAATTATATGCTATATACAAGTCGATGTGATCTTAAACACAGTCTAAAGGGTATGTTACAGCTCGAACAAAACATCAATACTATGAAATACAATTCTAATATATAAAATCAACAAACTTATGTTAAACGAATTATCCTACATAATTATATAAATTAAGAATAAACTTATAAATATAGAGCGTTTGATAATAAGGTATGACACATATATTTAATATAGAGAAAGATATGATAAAATTTACCAAAGCAAGAAGTTAACTATATTAGAAGTTTATTACAATACTTAGATTAAGTAAGAGAACTGTTTTTACTATAATAATCGTTATATTAAGTTATATTTGTTTAAATTTTTAAAAAAATATTTGTGACATATAGGGAAGATAATACAGGTTGATGTTTCTTTTTCGTTCTCCTAATAGGGAAAGGAAAATCCTCAATTCTTCCAATTTTCCTTTCACGGGGATGATGTTGTAGGGCATACTGCACCCATATATCAGCGTCTACAAAAGAAAAAAAACAATTATGCACCAGCTAAACACAATTAATGCACTTTGTAAATTTAATTAAAAATAAGGGACGTGCTCATGTAAAATTAGTGTCGAGATGTGCATAAATTAGAAGACGTTAACTTTATAATAAATTATTTACTTATTTTCTTTCTTTACTTTTATATTTATATTCATATTTTTCACATTCCAAATTTTTAAATTCAAATTTTACGCGCCATATTTCAGACTCCTACTTTATCCACATCAAGTACGATGCAAGTTAGCCACGCCCACAATTTTTAAGATATCTTTGTCCCACGAACGCAATTTTTATATGTAAATTAGAACGTAATCTAAATTCATATTATAATATATCATACGTGTAAATTATTTCCCTAACCTTAATAACACCTAAGTACAAGTACACTGTATAGATTTGTATTTAAATAGATGCAACAAATATTAAAAAGTCGAGGCTTTTTAGTGTAAATTAATAGGCTTGGGAAAAACAAAAGAACACTATGTTTTTTAAAATACAGGTACAACAAATGGCGGCACTTGAGTGATAAGTAAAAAGTTTATTTTAATTACACATTAATCTCAAGTAAAAGTTAACAAAAGTATATAAAATCTGTACCTGAACCTCCTGCCCACCTGTGGAAATATAAATTAGATCAACACCACGGCGTACAAAAATATAATCCAGCTAAGCATTTTTGCACTATTGGTATTGCGTTAGACCCACTACAAAAGCCATAATTCGCCTTCAATACCGATACCTGGACAAGAAGCCGTTGAACGTCGATCTATTGAAGAGCACCGTACAGGCCAGATACCAGAGCAACACCTGCAAACCGTCTTAATCCAGGTTCCTTTTAAATAATTTCCGATTGCCTAAAATTACATTCTTTAAATAGAGTCAACGTACAATAACTATCAGTCATTTAATTCAAACTCAATTTGTATCTACATAAAACCACAAATTTATGCATGTTCTATTAATTATTTAATATCACCTATATATCTTATTCCAATATTTTTATTAAAAAGAGTCATAACTTACTTTTACTGGGTGTTAAATCATTAGAAACATTCGTTATTTCTAGCACAGCTTGTAATATCACAAACTCTATGTAACTTTTGTAAAACATGTGCAGTATTGCGTAAGAAAAACCTTTTTCTATTAGTATTAAAGTGAATTTAACGTTTACAGTTAGTTTTTTTTTCCTTTATCTTATTTTCAAACCATATTATAAAAGAATTATTTCTCGAATTTTGTTACAGAATACTATTTTTATTAAATAAACATTTTTCTTTTAATATTTAAAATTGATCTTTTATTTGTTTACGTTTGTTTGTGTGATTTTAAATAAGATAGATTGTTTAATTAGTAGTATTGTTACGGGGAAAGCAAAAGGCCGACGAAGATCCTTTATAATTCTTATAATACTATATATAGAAGATTGTTCTCAAGCTCTTCGACTGCTACCAGGGTTAGTTATATTTCACCTAGATAGCGTTGAGCAAATGAAGTATTTGCATACTTCTGGCGCCCAATTTACTAATTTCAAATATAAAATCACCAATATCAATCATTTAATCTTTTTTTAAAACCATTAAATAACTTTCACATATCTTTTATAGTACATTTATTGTACGTCTTATTAGAGTAGACTCCGTAGCAGTTCAATATATATATATATATATATATACAGGGTGGGTTTTTTTTAATGTTTAGCATTGGGATCTCAGAAACTACTGGAGATAGGAAAACGCTTAAATGGGGAAAGATGCGCAGTTTTACGAGTTTGATTTGAAACTGCTTTTGTTTCTCCGATAACTTTCATGGCTTATTAGATATTCAAAGAAAACAAAATTTTACGATTTTCTTTAAAGATGCTTAGCATCGTTAATAGTAATTTTAGAGAAAAAGTGTTCAGACAAAAGTTTTAGATAATCTTACGCCAAATAAAACAATGTAGCTAACATTTTTTTTTCGTTCACCATTATCGAGTTATGACACAAACTTGTGTTTTTTTAAATGGAAACCATAGTTGGTTTTGACATCATTAAAAACCTTTTTTTTTTGCTGATTACAATGATATAAAGTTTGATATGGTCATTTTAAAAAATAAAGGGATATAGACATTTCTATGATTGTACAGTTTATAAGACAAAAACTTAAAAAAAAAATGTTTGGTGTTTTGTAATTCATTTGTAATCAAAAAACGAAAAATCTGAGTTACAATAGTGTTCGTTGGAGCAGTCGAGATAAATATACTAACATTGCTTTCATGTTGAGTCACAGAAGTGAGAACTGTTAATTTTTACTTTTAAGTCAAGTTAATTGTCAAACATTGACAATTAACTATTAATTAATTTAATTGTAACTTAACTATAAGCGGTTCAAACGGCCGTTAATCATAAGTTTGCATTGGCTATGGAATTTTCTAACGTAGAAAAGCGTGATATGGTTGAATGTTACATTCAGTGCCAGAAAAATTCTACTAGATCTGCTGAAGTTTATTTTGAAAATTATTTTGATCGACGTCAGCCGTCGCTATCTACTTTTAAGAGATTATGGGATAATTTAGCAGATTATGGTTCGTTCGTTAAACCAAAATCAAAAAAAGGCATGGATGAAGATAGAGAAATAAACATATTAGCAAGTGTCGCTCAGAATCCATCTACATCGACCCCACAAATTTCAACAGAAATGGGCTCCTCTCAACGCACTATTGTCAGAGTGTTGAAGAAGCATAAATTTCGTCCCTACAAATTATCAGTATCACAAACTTTACATGAAGGTGATAACATCAGACGAATAGCTTTTTGTATATGGTTTAAAGATCAGTGTCAAAACGATCCAGACTTTTCAATGAAAATATTATGGACTGATGAATCTCGTTTCACAAATTGTGGAATGTTTAATAGGCACAATGAGCACATATGGTCTCAAACAAATCCACTTCACGTTGAACATAGGAGACCACAAATTAAATTTGGGTTTAATGTTTGGTGTGGTGTTATAGGATCAACTGTTCTTCCTCCTTTTATTTTTGATGGATCACTAACTGGCAATCGTTATCTTAATTTTTTACAACAAGATTTCGAGGAAATGTTAGATAATTTAAATTTAAGAACCCGAGCAATGCTGCAATGGTTTCAACATGACGGAGCGCCTCCGCACAATCAATTGAATGTTAGAAATTATTTCAGTTTGAACTTCCCTAATCAATGGATAGGACGAAATGCACCCATTGAATGGCCGGCTAGATCCCGGCTAGATAATTGTGTAACGATCTACAATTTACTATCATAATATATTTTTTTGTTATATATCTTAAGTTATTTAAATATCAATTACATTTAAAAATCATATACATTTGCTTATCATGCTGACTGTTCCGTATTTTGATTCCTGTCTGGTTGTGCGAGTAGGTTTTCGTGGTTTTCCTTCTCGTTTAGGCAAATGCCGACAACTTTGCATCTTAAGACGCTCCACGGGCGCATACGTAATAATAACTCATGTCTTGCTTTTCCCTGTTTTTGTTTTGTGCTGATGTGGTCCTCTACTGGGTTGTAGCCTAGCATATGCGCTACCAAACTCTGGGGGGGTCAGCCCGATGGTCGGACAGGTGCCATTCCGCCTTTCCAGCAGAGGAGAGGAACCGAGCTACGCGGCGCAAATCACGGCGCCGCGCAATGCACACACCACTAGGACCGGTCCTGGGCGGCAACCTGGCTAGGCTGCCGTTAACAGCACACACACGTTCGACGTGTGTGCAGTGCCCCCGCCTTGGCGGAAAACGTTAAGATGGCACAAAGTGTGACCGTCGTCGACCGAAGTAGCCGCTAAGAGTGTTCCCTCGGTTGGCGATAAGCAACCTCGTGCAGGGTTCGCTTCGCTGGTCTGCGCCTTGCCTTGATGGGGCAGGGGTCGGGCCATCGAAGTACTGCACTGAAAAGCAAAGAAGTTGCCGGGAAAGGGTTGGCGGCCCTGCGCAAGGGCTGGTTATGCGATCTCTCTAAATTTACGCGATCGGTCACTAAACACACGCACGAGCGCGCCAACATACAAAACCTTACACTTACGCTCTCACGCAAACACAAAACCACACACCCAAAGAGAGCCGCAAGCTGCCAGCAGCAACCAACACACAAGTTCATACCCAGAAAGAGACACAAGCTGCTAGCAGCGAACAACACATATGTTCACACCTTGCTAGCTGTTTTTGGAATACTAAGGCATAATTTATTATTATCAATTGGAATGCATCTTTGAATAATTTAAACCATAGCAACTCAATTATTTGACATTTGTATTCTGTCATTTATATTTTATATCCTTGATAAAGGCATCATTGTCGAAACATGTAGGGTTGTTTTAAATATATATACTTTGAAGTAAACCAGACCTTTAATCGCCGACTGATTGAATTTACCATATCATACCAAGGACACGAAAATATTATATATATATATATATATATATATATATATATATATATTAATATGGAACGCTGACGGTTTTATGAAATATAAATACAAAATTTAATGTTTAAATAAACTGGTAAGATAAATTTTAACTTATAACTTCTTATAAGTATATTCGGGTGGGCTAAAATTTGTGTTATGTGTCCGGCTTTGAAGAACAAATGGACTCTTGTGTGGGCATAGAAAAATACCCTTTAAATTGTAGGTTCGGTGACTACAATAGAACACTTACAAAATCAGCTGATGCCAATGCAATAAATAATGGTTTTATTTTTTATATTCAAATCTACTAAATAAAACGAGTGAGATAAGGACTAATGTGAAAGACTTTAATGACGTTATTGAAAAAACAGGTAAGTGATTAAAATAATGAAATTATGAATATTTAAAATGTATCATGTCACGTGATAAAATAAACATGGAATAAAATTCTAGGTTAAACAAAACAACTAAATGAACGTGATATGAATAAAGCTAAATGCATAAATACTTCTATTATTAAATTTAATTATATTTAACAGGAAACTGTATTCTTCGTGACTTAGCTTAAATTATATTAATATTAAAATGCATCATAAGTTATTACTATTAAAAATAAACTGATTATGGTTTTATGTGTTGAATTAAATTAATTTATCATTTTCAAAAATTCGTAGGATGTTTAAAGAATACTTATGTGGACATAGACAGGAAATTGGTTATTCTGGACTTGGCTGGTAGATCCGTAAATGCAGGATACAAGTTTGAACGGGCAATTGGATGGCGTCCCCCGCTTGGTCTTCGATCTAACGGCAGGCTTTCCCGGTGAAATGTAATTTTCGTTTTCTTGGACCCCGGTTATCGTCTGGACTCGCAAAATGCGTTAAACAGGAACTGGATATACAGGTAAGGTTTGACTAGATTCGATGTAAAGGTTTTCTAATTTTATTAATGATTTTTCTTTTACTTTGCAGAGAGGCACTTAAATACGTCGAGGTGTTTTATCGAGATTTTTTCTAGTGACGCCAACTCTCATTTGTTCTGAATCCCAACCTCTGATTCGTCCAACTGTATGTATTTCTATAATCTCGACATTTTATTATAATGAAAATGACAATTTAATCACTCTAAATATACATATGCTTAATATAAATTCCATAGTTTATTTTAGTGAGTAAATGATTGACGTGTGGATGTTGATAATTGTACATAATGCTCATTTTATGGTTGGGAAAATTCCCGCTGTAGTTATTTTAAATTAGTACAGTCTCGCCTAAATAATTGGCGTCATTTATTATCGATCAATTAAGTTGAAATATCTTTGGAAATACAAGATATCGGAATAAAATGACTAATGCAAATGAAAAGATAAAAATAAATAAATGTGAGAATGAATTTTAAACAATTAAAAACGCGAAATCAACTTTATTGATATTACATAAGAAGAATTCAGTTTCAATATTTTTTAATTATTCTAAAGATTACATATACATATTAAAATTCTGTCTCTTGCTAACTAAGGCATTCTTATGTGTAGGCTTGATCTACATCAATATATATATATATATATATATATAATTATTTCGTGACCTTGTATGATATGGTAAATTCAATCAGTTGGCGATTTAAGGTCTGACCTTACTTTAAAGTATATATATACAACCCTACATGTTTCGGCAATGATGCCTTTATGAAGGATATAAAATATAAATGACAGCCAACTGATTGAATTTACCATATATATATATATATATATATATATATATATATATATATATATATATATAGACTATTAAGTATTATCGACCGTACTGTATAAGTAAAAATTACTTAACGGGTGAGCGGTCTGTCAAGTAAAAATAAAACTCCTTTATTCCACACTATATTTCATAACGGATTTGTTACTTCATAAGGAGTGTAATTGAGAGTTAAAATTTAGCAAACAACGGCACTAAACATGTTAAAATTCATCAAATTCAAAACATCAAATCAATATGCTGTTAGTTTATCGTCAACCTTTTAAAAACAAATATACATAAATTAATTTATGTAGTAGCGCCGTGCAATTCCTAAAGACCTTGTATATATATATATATATATTTAGTGTTTAAAGAATTTTGTTTTTCTTTTTTATTTTATTGGCCGTGTCTTAATATTAAAAATAATAGATTTTTATTGGTTTTAGCGACCTTTTATTGAATTTTGATGTTTGTTTACGAAGTTTCGACTTTTATCATTCAGTCTTTTTCAAGCATCTGGAAACAAGAATCATTACAATGAACATGAGAACTGTGTTTGTTTCGTGTGATATAACAATTAAATTAACAATTTTAAATTTAAAATTACATTAAGAAATGAATTACGAATTAGGTTAGCATTTTACGTAGAAAATTAAATAACATTAAATTAAAATAGCTTAGAATGGTAGGGGGACATTTAAGTGATTAATATCTGTATGAATTAATTGGAGACTTAACAATTATTAACAATTATAAGTTTAAAATTACATTAAAAAATGATTACAAATTGAGTTAACATTTAACATTGAAAATTACATAAAATTAACATAAAAAAATAGCTAAAATGAATAGGTAGGGAGACATTAAGGTGACTAACAACTGTATGAATGAATTGGAAAGTTGAATTACACTACAATAAGTAAAGAGAAAAGTAAAGAGAACAAAGAAAAGATAAATAAACTCACATTTGTTGTTCGTTTTGTTTTACAAGAGTACGCACAAGCATTATCGTTCTAAGAAAATTGGTCTCGGATGTCAAACACATGTGTCACATAAATGCGTACCCTTGTAAAACAAAACGAACAACAAATGTGAGTTTATTTATCTTTTCTTTGTTCTCTTTACTTATTGTAGTGTAATTCAACTTTCCAATTCATTCATACAGTTGTTAGTCACCTTAATGTCTCCCTACCTATTCATTTTATCTATTTTTTTATGTTAATTTTATGTAATTTTCAATGTTAAATGTTAACTCAATTTGTAATCATTTTTTAATCTAATTTTAAACTTATAATTGTTAATAATTGTTAAGTCTCCAATTAATTCATACAGATATTAATCACTTAAATGTCCCCCTACCATTCTAAGCTATTTTAATTTAATGTTATTTAATTTTCTACGTAAAATGCTAACCTAATTCGTAATTCATTTCTTAATGTAATTTTAAATTTAAAATTGTTAATTTAATTGTTATATCACACGAAACAAACACAGTTCTCATGTTCATTGTAATGATTCTTGTTTCCAGATGCTTGAAAAAGACTGAATGATAAAAGTCGAAACTTCGTAAACAAACATCAAAATTCAATAAAAGGTCGCTAAAACCAATAAAAATCTATTATTTTTAATATATATATATATATATATATATATATATATATATATATATATATATATATATATATATATATATAAATATATAGTATTAAAAGGAATCTCTTATTTTCTTAAGAAATTTTTACTGAAAAAAACCAAAGGACGCAGGTTTGAATCCTGCATAAGAGCGATTTTTTTCAAGAAAAAAAATTCGAATAATTAGCGTCGTATATGTAGAAAGCATTTATTTCATTAACATCATTTCGCGAAAATGCAATTAATTTGCACAAATTTGCCAACTATGGGTACAATAGTATCTGTTCTTAACGCAATTTAAGGCTTTTGCCGAACAATGAATAGATTGAAGCTCGAGGAAAAATTCCTGGGTATAGAATTTTAATAAGCATTATATCTGATGAATATTGCTAAATTAATTAACTTTGTAGACACCATACGATAAATAAAAAATAAATAATTGACTGACTAGGCCTAAAAACTGTGATGTGACCCGGTCCTGAGGGGGCACACCGCTGCGTCGGTACGCAGATGCGTCGATGTGCCCCCTCAGGACCGGGTCCCATCATATGGCGATCCTGGCAGGATCGCCATGTGATGTGACCCAGTGCTGAGGGGGCACACCGCTGCGTCGGTACGCAGATGCGTCGATGCATTAAATAATAGACAGGTAACGTTGGTATAGCAACATATAATTAGTTAACACTTATAACGATACAACGATAACAATATACATAATAACAAAATAGACAGTAGTCTAAAGGAGGTTTCTATCTTACGCCCGCTATGTCATACTGTATATCTAACTATGTCTGACTGTGTCTGACTATGTGACTGTCTCTTAAGATCTGATGGATCGTCTTATATACATTAGAGTGTACTCCTTTTGACTAGTGTCCTTAGTTTAATATCAACAAGTGGTGAAAGCGTGTAACGTATATTGAGGACGCTTGTGTATCGGATGGACCGAGGTCATGTTTTTATATACAATAGAAAGAAGACCGGGGTCGCACCTTGATTAAGATAAGTAGTACAATACATTACTCAATTTGATTACTACAAAACATTGTAGTTACATCTATGGAAACAATGAGTAGAGACAAATAATTAATAATAGATTTTGCGAAATTGAGAGTATTGAATGCATAAATTAAAAGAAAGGGTAATGAGAAATCTGCGAGTACTTAGAAATTGAGTCAGTAGTTTGTTCACAGTGACAGTTTTAAGACAGCGAGTTTGTAAAATAATGGAGATCACTCCTGAAGGTTTTTGTTGGATGATTTTTTACGATTATAAAAAAAACTAACTCCACAAGAATTCATTATATCGCTTCGGTCAACTTTTGATAATGAAGCACCATCAGAGAAGACAGTTTACAATTGGTTTTCAGAATTTCGTGATTCATCACTCACTGATGAATCACGTAAAGGTCGACCAAAAACTGTTGTGATTCCAAAAAACATCGATGCTGTGCGGAAAATGATAGAACACGATCGACATGTGACATACAGTGAGGTAGAGGCATCTCTTTAGCATATCGCAGACTGCAATTCATTCGATTTTACATTATTTATTTGTAAAAAAAATATATTCCAGATAGATTCCACATAACTTGACCGAAGCACAGAAAGCAGCTCGTGTCAATTGGTGTAAAGAGATGCGCAAAAATTCGACGTAGGAACAGCAAAATCCGTATAAAACATCGTCACAGGTGACGAAACATGGATATATGCGTATGAGCCGAAAACCAAACAACAATCTACTGTATGGCTGTTCCAAGACCAACCGAATCTTTTGCTTTTAAATTGTGTACGCTATTTTAAAAAACACTGTGGGCCAATTCGTCAATTGTTTTTGTGATAATTAGAGACCGGACACGAGAGACTGATGACTCATCTCCTACGAGCGTACTATTGAACATTTGTAGTCGCCTTTTACGACATGGCAGATTATACCAGACTGGGTATTCGTCCAGCCCCCAGACAGACCTAAAACGATATTCCAGATGGAAAGAAACAAATTGACTAGGATTCCTTTTAGTCGCTTTTTACGACATGGTGGATTATACCAGACTGAGTATTCGTCCAGCCCCCAGACAGGCCTAAGTTACAATAGTAACAATTAACTGGCAGTGGTACGTATATAAACAAATTAATTATTAAGGAATCAAAGCAGTACAAGAAATATACAATTTTAGGTAGTAAATAAAATATAACTGATACTAAAATGTACAAGGGTCAAAATGGACACATAACAATGTTTATCCATTTATAAGGTTAATGCTCACAAGTTTCAAGGAACCTACGCTTTTAGATGCTTTAGATGATCAATTATATAGTTCATAAAGCTAAGATTTAAGTCGGTTTATTTATTTGTTAAAGTATTTTATAAAAAAAAATAAAATATAATTAGTAATGAACAATGTGTGGGTTATCTAAATTAAATAATTATAAATAATGACATGCTCTATAAAAAATAATTTCCTTTAAATAATTCCTGACAATTTATTTTATAAACGAAAACATTAGGGCGAACTTCCGATTTTTCTGTTTATACTTCATTCGTCAAAACTTGTTTTTATATAAATTATGCCATTCAAAGAAGCAATCCGTAATGTTAGAATAGTAATAACAAGATTTCACATAAAATGACGAAACAATGTATACTACTATTCTGTAGATTAAAAATATTTTTTCATTTAGAAAATTCATTTTTTCTCTGTCCGCTAATTTATTATCAATATCAACGTAAAGTAATAAATTCTTAACTTATATTAGCATTGGACAAATAAATTACAACATAAATACTTACTTCTCAGATAACCTCTTTCTCGTGCATAATATTAAAAATATTAGAAATTGAAAACAATAGAAAATAACTACTGATTAAATATACATGTACAAAAAGAGAACAAAGAACTACATAAAACCTAACACGTGGTGTTAATATCTCATTGGTCTACTTTTCGAAGTGAGACAGAGTCGCACACTAATGGAAATATCACAGCATTTTATTAAATAGTGTTGCCAGCTACTAGATGATTAATATTATTCGCGGTACTATAGACAATCATATTACATCACATTATTCATTATGTAATATGTAGTAAGCACTCATTTTAGCGAATACAAAAGACTACGAGAAACCGCTAGTAATATTTAATAATGCATACATAATTTCAAATATCCGTATATGTAGATAGAAACATATTTATTATTACGTAAAAATTACGATAAATAAATGCGCCTATCACTACAACGATTCGCATTTAAGCATGTGCATTAACAGCAAAAAAACTACATTTTTAAAAATTTTAAAAGTTAAAAAGATTAATATTCTGAATAATAACTCATTAACATTAAGAAAAATGTTATTAGATAAATATACTATAGATTACAACTTCCAAATCTCAGTACCTGGCCATTTACTTATCTTACCTTGAGGCTGTTACTTTGAGAATTCGATTTTATTTTTGTTTAAATAAATCCCATAGACATAGAAGGCATAGGCCCAGCAACAGTACGACGACTTATTATTATTATTTATTATTGCTGTAAAAGTTGAGTTGGCGTACTATTAATACAATATTTTCCAAACTCTTAGACATTTAGATTCTATTACCACTTGATGTAGAATCTTCATACACTAACATTCCTATAAATCCAGCTATACATATAATAGAAACCAAATGGGATGAAATTAGTCCACACACATCACTAAATAAAAACGAATTTATTAGAGGTATACATTTCTGTCTCGACAACACATATTTTCAATACAAAAATTCTTTTTACAATCAAATATTTAGTATTGCCATGGGCTCTCCTTTAGCTGCTCCTATTACAAATCTGGTAATGGAACATGTGAAACAAAACAATATCAATTCCTTAGACTTCAACCCCATTTCCTTTCTCCAGTGCTCCATATGAAAACTAAATCCGCTCAAAATTGTAACGAATACGACACTTCCAGTATCTCAAATAACTATCTGTCACTTAAATTAATTATGACTCAAAAAACCGCATAAGCGAAGTAATTAGATACTATTAAAAAGCCATTACAATTGCAAAGTACGTCTTTACTACACTTGTTAATAAATGAAACCTTCGGCAGAAATAGAGAGCGAGATGACGCAAACTCGATTCTTTTATACAATAAAGTATATAGTTCTTTAAAACAAACAATAGATGAAGCCACTGTAGAGAAGAAATATAATAAGAATTACATAATTAGAAAAAACATTTTGCTACATCAGAATTAAGGCAATAAAATACAGAACACAGCTGAGAAAGAATTTTAATTATATTCCGAATACATAATTTTTAATAAAAGACCACTGTCCAAAAAATAAAGAAAAGATGTGTCTTATCCACCAATACAACAAAGAAAAATTAAAAGAAAATACGAAAGACCATTCTAACTAAATTCACTAATAACCAATCCGTAAACTATTCTAATTAATTTTAAAATAAAGATTTGCACTAAAACTATTACAAATTCTTTATCGAAAATTCGAACGCCATCTACAAGCGTAGCATATGAACGATACTAAATTCAAACTTTGATATATACAAGGTTGCATACATACCCTTGCTAATATAACGCAATTTAATTAAATTTAACGATAGGATAAATATCCGCAAAAGAAAAACATTCAAATACAAACATACAAATTTTTAAAGATCGAAATTACAAAATATAAGCCAAATTTTACAATATACAGATCCGTTCATAATTTATTGACCAGGCGATCAAAAGTGTGAAGGAGTCAAAATCAACCCATTACACAAGGCACTATTTATAAAAATTGGTACAACAAACTCATAGCCTCTTTTCGATATATGAATTACCACTCAAATGCACCTACAGTATTCAGTAAAATGCTTATAAATAATCTAACTGATAAAGCAGTAACCCTATCATATATTCAATACCGAAAAGATAACATCAAGAAATTAAAACGATCTTAACAGATAATAACTATCCACCACAACTTATAGAACAAACAATTAAAAAAAGAATCCGCCAAATATTCAACACTGCAGACACCAATAACAATTTAAACAATGAAACAACATATATCACACAATTATCAGAAAAAAATTAAATATATAAAAGATATGACATAGCTACAACATATAAACTTAGCAATACTAATAAACATCTATTTTCAAAACCTTAAAAACCAAAAATAGAAAAAAAATCGAGAAACACATGTCATCTATAAAATACCATGCCGCGATTGCGATAGTTACTACAAAAGCCAAACTAAACAATATTTATACAAAAGAATACAAGCCCACAAATACTGAAAAACAGACAAAACTGCTTTATTTACACACAAATTGCAACGTGATCACCATTTTGATTTTGAAAACACACATATAATCGACAAAGAACAACACACAATGAAAAGGGAAGTTAAAGAAATAATTAATAATAAACAAGAAAAAAATTCAATTAACAACAGAAGTGACATAAAAAATCTAAGCTGTATATACTATAACTTAATAATGTGAAGCAATGATCTACAATTTACCGTCATGAATATATATAATTGTTATATAAATGTCTACCGTATGTTATTTAAATATCTACATACTGGCTTATCATGCTGGCAGACCCAAGTTTAGATCTGGAACTAGGCTGTCCGAGTAGGTTTTCGTGGTTTTCCTTCTCGTTCTATGTGAATGCCGACAGCTGAACATCTTAAGTCGCTCCACGGACGCAGGCATAATAATAACTCATGCCTTGCCGAAGCCCCAAATAATTGGCGTAGTTTATCGAATAATCTAATTTTATTCATGACAACTTCATATATATAAATATGAAATTAATATACTGTCATTTATAATTTAAAATTCTTTGAAAAAGGAAGTAGTTGCCGAAACATTTAAAATTTGAATTGTTTTAAATATATACATACTAAAGTAAAACAGACCTTAAATCGCCGACTCACTAAATCTATTATATATATATATATATATATATATATATATATAATTTAAACGAAATTATCGACCGTAATATATTGATAAAATAAATTAAAATCGGGTAAGCGGTCTGTCAATTAAAAAACTCCTTTATTAAATAACCCTATATTTCGCAACAAAATTTGTTGCTTCTTCTGGGGATACTACAAAATTAATGAGAAAAATAACATAAAATAAATAAGAGTATAAAGTAGTAGTAAAAATACAAAATGTAGAGTTGAAAAAAAATAAAATTGATGTACAATAAAAATAAAAATGATTAAATTTAAAACATAAAGTAACTATAGAAACAAGCCTTTAAAACCTTTAAAAAAACATGTATATGTAAAAGTTAAAACATGAAAAATAAAAAATATAATGCAATATAAATTTAACAATATATGGACCAAATAACAAAACAATTTAAGATGGTCAACTAACCGTTAAACCGAGTATATTAAAATAAATGATACTTAGTCCATTAGTATCAGATCTATAATTTATGTTATTTGTGTCTCTGTTAATGTGGACCATTTCTAAAAAGGTTCTTTTTTTAAGGTTATTTTCAACGTCTAAGATCTTAACGTCAACAAAATTGAAAGTATGGTCGATCAAGTGCATGGTCCACCCATGCACAAAATCTCTTTCCAATACGGACATCACTTTTATGCTGAGTGATGCGCTGTTTTAGCCACTGTGATGTCTGACCTATATAACCTACCTCATACAATTGAATCACATTTTAAACAATTTAATAACATTAAAATAGCTAAATACAACACCTATACCTTGAAGAAGTTGTATAGTAAGATCAAAGACATAACACCTTTCTTTTTAAATAGTCATGTTGTCTACAAGATAGCATGTTCGGATTGTTGTGGCGTTTATATAGGTCAGCCAAAGATGAAGCTTCCTCGTCTTTTCTTACAGAGTTTTGGTGTTCGTCTTTTCTTACGTTTACCCTTCTGTCTGTTTGGCTGATGTACGTCTTCTCACAATTAAGGCATGGAATTTCATATACTCCATGGTTTTCTAAAGATATTCTTGTTTTTGGATTCCGAAGGACGGTGCTGATTTCTCTGTCTGCCTTGAATGTGGTTTCAATGTTGTGTCTTCGTAGGACTCTGGATATTCTGTCGGTGGTACGTTTGACATAGGGTAAGTAGGTTTCGGCTATTGATTCCTCTTTTTCCTCTTGTGGTGTTGCTCGCTTAGCTTTTAATGCTTTGTTGATTGCCTGTTTGCTAAAGCCAACTAATTAAATCTATCATAACATACAAAGATCACGAAATAATTATCATTATATATATACATATATATATATATATATTAAAAATAATAGATTTTTATTGGTTTTAGCGACCTTTTATTGAATTTAGATGTTTGTTTGCGACGTTTCGACTTTTATCAATTCAGTCTTTTTCAAGCATCTGGAAACAAAATCAACCCCCCCCCCCCCCCCCTCCCCCTGCACGCACAAGACAAAAACGGGAAAAAAAATATATATATATATATCTCCCATTAGAAATAACAATGTTAACTTATACCCCTAAATACGGTCCTGACTACCATGCTCATTCCAAAAAACAGAAATTAAACCCCCGCAAACTAAAGCATTAGTTCACTAACAAAATCCGCACAAGCATGTTCGTTTTTAAGAAAATTGGTCCTGGGTGTCCAAGCACATGTGGCGCATGAATGCGTATCCGTGTAGAAAAAACAACAATGTGAGTTTGATTTGACTTTCTTTGTTCCCTTTACGTATTGTATTGTAATTCAACTTTCCTGTTCATTTTAGCCATTCTTATTTTTATTTTATGTAAGTTTCAACGTTAAATGTTAACTCAATTTGTAATCATCTTTAATCTAATTTTAAACTTAAAATTTGTTAATATTTGTTAAGTCTCCAATTAATTCATACAGATATTAATCACATAAATGTCCCCCTACCATTCTAAGCTAATTTAATTTAATGTTATTTAATTTTCAACGTAAAACACTAACCTAATCCGTAATTCATTTCTTAATATAATGTTAAATTTAAAATGGTTAATTCAATTGTTATATCACACAAAACAAACACATTTCTCATGTTCATTGTAATGATTCTTGTTTCCAGATGCTTGAAAAAGACTGAATTGATAAAAGTCGAAACGTCGCAAACAAACATCTAAATTCAATAAAAGGTCGCTAAAACCAATAAAAATCTATTATTTTTAATATTAAAACACGGCCAATAAAATAAAAAAGAAAAACAAAATTCTTTAAACACTAAATATATATATATATATATATATATATATATATATATATATATATATATATATATATATATATATATATATAGATATATAGATAGATAGATAATTATTTCGTGACCTTTGCATGTTATGGTAGATTTAATTAGTTGGCGATTTAAGGTCTGGTTTTACTTAAAAATGCATATATTTAAAACAATCTTACATGTTTCGGCCTGTGATACCTTTCTCAAAGAATTTAAAATATATTTTAAATTCTTCTCAAACACTTGAGGGAAGGGTATCAAATAAACACATGTCATCAACAATAACAAATTTATTAACAAAACAAAGTAGGTTCAGAAAATTTATAATGACAAAATAATCGGTCGACGAATGAGCAATAAACAAAAGAAAGTAAGAATGTATGAAGTTTGTAATTACAAAATTAAAGAGGTGACAATTCAAATCAAAGGCGCCAAGGCAAAAATTAAGCTTTGGTACATTTTAAATTTAGCATAAAGTCTCCCAGATTAATCCCCAAAATTCAATAGAAACGCACCAGGCGCATTACAGTGAATACTATAAAACAGATTCACATGTCAGAACAACACCTTGTATAATCAGGAAGAATTACTGTGATCAATTTATGAATTAAATACTTACAAGTCTACACAAGAGTTCAGCAGATTCACAATTAGGTATACATAATCATGGGTTGTTTACAATAAGGTTATAATGTTTTAATCAAAAGTAATACAAAACAGCAACGTACCCCAAGTTATTGAATAAACTGTACGTAGGTCCGTCTGAAGGATCTTAGCCTCGTACTATAGAACTAAACTAACCACACCTGGTTGCCAGTGAAGCCAGTCATCGAATTTAATAATTAAAAAATAATTCAATCAAATGCTAGTAACCAGATGTACAAACACCTAACTTCTAAAATTCATCGAATAATGCCTTGTTTGCTATCAAAGTTTTACGGTAAAATTAATAAGTAACACTGAGAAGTAAACAAATGTTGTAAAGTTAAGAACTGTCTGCAAATTATTTCTGAATTCTATCAATTAGCAAGTTCTTGCATTAATTGAACCCTATATTAACTAACCTGAAAACTACAATCAAATTCTTACGATACTATTACATATGAAAAGTTTTCTTTACAAAATCTGCCCAAATAATAAGTGAACGGCTTCTCTAGAGCCTTACTTAAGTGTAAACAAACTGATAATTAGTTAAATTTAATTGAGTTGTACATGTCTAATAAAAACCAAATACCAGAAAAAGAAATTCTACGCCTACTTTAAATTGTCCCAGTTATCGTCTAATTTCAACCTTTAATGGGAAAGCCTTCCAAGGGGTTGTACGGGTTAAACAATTCAGTAGAATATATCGTACAAATTGCCGCCAGTTCACGCAGCCATTACGCTTTAGTACGCCATCTTGGTAGCGTCGGTATTCGTTCTAGGTTTTTTGTGTAGGACACGCCGAAATTAATAATTTGCTGCTCTAGGTGAAATGCGGGCATTTCCACCTGGTTTTCCTCAAAAATTCAATATTAAAATGATCAGCTATAAGGGAAAACGTGTCCGCTTGCCAAGCCTTTCACGAGGTTTTAAACTTCGTTGGAATACAGCAGTAAAATAGGAAAAATTCTCAAACCAATAGGCGATAAAATAAAATTATATCCTACAAAGGATAAAGGACACACATTAGACAATGTTCAAAAGATTAAAATACTTCTTACCGCAAAGGCTAGGTTCTCACACAAAAATAAAGCACAACCAGCGCCGTGAGCGATCTCGGACCAAGTATCGAACGATTGAAGATTCGCGAGAAACGAACACGGCCGGTCATATGTCACACACGATCGTCGGAAGATTCAAAGATAGGGGCGACATCTATTGCTCAAAAATAAGCAAGCAAAAGAGTTTGCCGATCCACAGGGTTCGAAAATCAATTAAATGAATAGAGAAGTAAGAAGAAAGACAGGAGGTTAATTCAACTAATAATTAAAATAAATATAAATATTCCAATTGGCCTTTTTCCCCCAAAACATAACAATGAATAGGACATCATTGAGATACGAGTTACAAAAACGGCAAGAGGCGTAACCAAGAGAAGCAGAATGATTTAGAGAATTGATCTGTCCACCTTGTTAATAATAAAATAGGAAGGATTGTTACATGTCCGTAACGCTCACCGCTACATCGGGTTATTTTGTAATAAAATTAATTATATCTTTAGTATATTTTGCTCCATTTCCAACGAACCTACCTGTATAGGAATCGTTATTCGCTATTTGTCAATATATTTGATTTCTTTCAAGTTTTTTTCTTTTTTTCCCGTACCTCAGTACTTGCTTTTTTCAAGGAAAAAGTACGAAACTCGCTCTCTACACTCCGTCGTTAGTTGCCGATCTTAAAACGTGGTTACGTTTACCCAACGTATCACAAAAATCCTCCAATGGAGATATCGCATTAGCGATAAATTTTGGTATTGAAAATCAATCAAATCCCTAAAGGAGCCGTAATTATACAAAATTACATAAAGGCGGCGTTGATATATACCAGTGATGCGGGAAAACGTAACCACGTTTTAAGATCGGCAACTAACGACGGAGTGTAGGGAGCGAGTTTCGTACTTTTTCCTTGAAAAAAGCAAGTACTGAGGTACGAGAAAAAAAGAAAAAAACTAGAAAGAAATCAAATATATTGACAAATAACGAATAACGATACCTATACAGATAGGTTCGTTGGAAATTGAGCAAAATATACTAAAGATATAATTAATTTTATTACAAAATAACGTGATGTAGCGGTGAGCGTTACGGACATGTAACAGGATATTAAATGAAAAGAATTTACAAATATGGTTTAGTAGAGCGATATCAATATAATGTAGCTTCTCTGGGACCTAAGATGAAATATACTGAAGGAGTCTACAGATAAATCTGCGGGAGCGGAGTGCAGGATGAGTTACGGTGGAGAAATTGAAAGAACGGTTGCACAGAGTATAAAGAATCACAAGGAGAACCATTAGAAAAATCTCCTGGATGGAGAAACAGCAGAACTATAATTTATGGATATACTTAAGAAATACCCAGAGTAATTTACTGCAAAAGCACGAAGGTTACCCATCAATAAAGTTCTAAATATATAAAGAAAAGCGAAAAGAATCTAATAAAAGAGTCTAATAGTGGATCCTGGAGAACCTGTTAGTATAAAAAGCGAAACGTGGATTATTTAAGTCAGCAGGAAGCAAAAGTCTGAGGAAGCTTGCATCAAATACTATAGTAACTTACGAGGGAAGGTTTCCACCCGGAAAATTAAAAAGACGAAGCTTTCTAGGTTAGTAGTTAGTTTTGTACCGAAAAGCGTTTTAAGTGGTCGTGAACGAAAACACTCTCCAAAGTTAGCACAATTTTCTATTTTAAAATAAATAAAATATTATCTAGAGCGATAGCTAGAGCTGGACATATTAAACATTGAAGGCAAACTGTACTACATGAAAATATAAAAAAACTGGCTATTCAAGCTGGTTTGGTTAGTGTCATATATACAAGATGTCTGTAAAAGGTCTTTACAAAAACCTGCCAGATATTCCTTAGACCAAAATGAGCCGATTTAAGATAACTTACCTTAGTACAATGTTGTTTAGTTTGGGCGCTATACGGCGCTGAAGTTATACTTCTAAAATCATCTTTTTATTATAAATATAAAACAGCTAACCCGATTTTGCTGGATTTGGTACGTCGAGATAGTTTTTTTATAACACAAAAAACCCATATCAAAATTTCTACGCTAATAAATATAAAATTCGGATTATGTAGCTTATTTACTGCAGAAAAGTTACTCTTTGTAAGACTCGATTACTGTTATGGTTTTTGTGATGTCCTCACAAAAAATAATCCATTGGGTATACAAAATGGTTTTGTATGACAATACGTTTTGTATGACAATACGTTAAGCACGTATAAAGCGTCTGTACAATATGAAACAAACATGTAAATAATTTACATATCTGCAACTATGCACATGGACAATACACCTCGTATTTTCAGCATTTACTTCTGCTTAATACATATGTTTCCGCCATCTAGGCGTCCTCAATTAAGCTAGCCCTCCAGACAAAGTCTCTTTCGCCCGTAAGATGTCAACTATTAAATAGTTGTCTTCTTATAGGACGGAACTTGCTTGATCTATGCGGGTTATTTCAGTAAATTTAAATACAGATACAAACCAGTTGTTTATAACAGGTTTGTATTAATTTGTATACATTGCTTCACTAGCTTAACTGAGGACGCCTAGATGTCAGAAACATATTGCAATGGATTGCGATGTTAATTGCTTATTTACTTTCAATTAACACTGCAAAATAGATTCCCTGCTATGCTCAGTCTGGTGCGCCTTTGTAGAGCTCCTTGATCGTCAGAGTTTATCCGGATGGATATGTGTAATAAAATTAAAAGAATAGGTGTAAGATAATGAAATAAACATTTCCCCCCTTATATTTTTAATTAAAAAAAATAAAAAAAAAATCAACTTTAAAGTGTGTAAAGTGTAAAGTTATTTTGAAACATATATCAACTTGAGGAAAAACTTTGATGCTATGTTAAAGCAAAAGTTAAAAAACCTCAACGAAATTGACCGCGAGCAAAAAAAAAATTTTAATTAAATATAAACAAAATTTATCAGATGTCAATTACGTTAACCCAACAAATCAAACGTCAAAATAGAAAATTATCTATTTTCGCACGCAACCTAAATTTAATCATGCGCAACACATACATGAAGCAAATAAGTTTTCGCGCCTACTAACGTACTAAAATATTTTATTTGAACAAAAACCACTCTCAAAAAGAAACAATCTGATAACTTTTCTTGATATTTTCTCTGATTACAACAGTTTTACAAATCTAAAATTATTGAATTATTAAGCTCTTCTATATACTTAAATTATATTACGAAAAATATACATACATTAATTAATGTATCCAATTCACTAAAATGAGAGATTTTTTTCTCAGATAGGTCTATTAAATTAAATAAAAATTACAAGTTTAAAGACTCGTAATCACTCCGGAATTAACTTAACACATCAAATCACTAATAAAAACACACACCGTAATTATCCAAAATTTAATTGAATAAAATTAAGTTCTATCCAATTGCAAATACAACACGACCTATCTGCACAAAAACTACCAAATCTCTCAAAACATGAGGATCCTGGAAACAGCATGATACCCCTACCTAACATAAATATAAATCAAAACAGCTACAATATATATGTATATATATATATATATATATATTATTATAACTTCCAAATTGGCGCGAACTGCAAACATCCCACAGACCCGTACGTTCTAAAGTTGTGGACAAAAATACACATTATAATAAATTTTCGCATAAAATGTTAAATCTTTATAATTATCTCTCTGTAATAAAATGTACATAAATATATAGTCTTTTATAGTTTCTTTACTTTCTTTCTTCGGGGAAAAATCCATGACATCTCCCCAAAATTATTCGAGAAAAAAGTTAGGACATTTCTAATCTTTGTTCAAGGATAATTTTCCGCACTTTTACTTACGACAGTATCGCACTCTGTCATGTTCCCCGCACTAACATGTTGCATGGCAGTCCAGCAGGATGATCCTCTTCCTGTTGCAACGGTGCAACGAACAACCACAGCATCTCCATATAAATTTTAAAACAGCAATGTCATATTAACTTTAGACATTTATTATAGCTTATGTCATTTTGTCTTGACATAATTTGAATAGGTTACGTTACATACATCGTAGACGAAAGAACACGCCGAAGTAACAGTCATCGTCGAAATATACTCGAGCACTTTCTCGATCTCCTGGACATGGAAGACTCCATTGAATTTCATAAATCAAAAAAAAGCATAATATCAAAATCTCATATATCAAATCATTATCATAATCAAAATCATAAAACCATATCATTAACCATTTATCAACAACAAAAAACCCATATCATAACTTTAGTTTCTTCTTCCAATACCTTATCTTCTTCTGTATTATAATTTTAATTTTTCTTATAAATCAATTGCCATAAATAATAAATTTTTATATTCGCAGATAATTTAATTTACTTCCAACTTCATCAACAATAACTTTTATTATTAAACTCATCCCGTATATTCAAACTTTTTCTATAATTGTAGCTACTATAATAACATACTTTTTCATTATCGACGAATTTTTGTAAACAAACTTTTATTTTCATTCAATTTTTTTTCCATTATTGACGAACTTTTATAAACTTTTTTCATTGAATAAATATTTATTTCATTTTCTTCTTCCATAAAATACATCATACAATTTTTTTATATCCTCGACGAAATTCATAAACAAACTTTTATTTCTTACATCTCATCTCCATACAATAATTTAATTTCAATTTATTCTACGTTTAAATTTATTTCGATACCATAAATCATATCCAATAACTTTTCCAAAATTTTTTATAAATCCTATATTACATCGAATTCCAATTACATTTAACAAAGGCAAAAATCCTTATTTCTCGCACAATCAATTTTTTTTCAATAGTTTACAACATTTATTTTTTTCATGTTGGGCCTATCTAAAATATCCGACTGTAAACAAGTTCTGATTTATTTTTCTCGTTACCTTTATCTCTTTATTAAAATTTGATCGAGTACCTTTAAATTTAGTACCCTTGTGATTTTTATTGTCTTGACGTTCTAAGTTAAAATTATAATTACATCTAGTATCTTTATGTCGCGTCCCTGTATACTTTTTAACCTCTGGTGTAATTCCCTTTCTTACATCTTTACTATTACTGTCTATTCTCTCTGGTGAAGCCATTCTACCATTTCTATATGCATAATTATTATTTGGTCTGTGAGGACTTGAATACGTATTATTATTATTATTACTACCATTCATTCTAGAATACGAATTTCTACTCATATTTCTGTCTACATAATTACTCTGATATCTCTTACTATACTCCATATCATCTAATCTTTTCTAAAGCTCAATAAATTGCTGCATGTCACTAATATTTTGTATGGCTAACTGCCTGACTTATTTGTGCATCAAAGTGTTTACTTAATTGATACACTAAATCTATTTCATTAATTTTAGGTTGCAAATATTTCAAAACTGAGTGTCTTCTCATAACATAAGACTCTCGTGATTCATTACTATTGTTATTATAACTACCAAATAATAATTCATTTCTTACTCTATTTTGTCTTGTTGTTCCCCAGAATTGGCTGGTAAACCTGGCGTCGAACTCCTCCATAGTCTTCACCTCATCGGATATCATGTCCCACCAGGTCATCGCATCGTCCTTGAGACAGTTTCCTTTCCTTTGAAGTTTCTTATGGTCCCCTGGCACATCTTCTAAACTCTCTTTAATCTTCTTAAGAAAGTCCATCGGATTGGTATTTGCCATATCATAAAATTTCGGCAGTACTTCGTTTGGAATTTGAACAGGGATGAACGCAGGCACACTCGCTTCGTTTTTCTCTTTTCTCATTTGATCAATTTGTTTTTGCATATAACCCATCTTTTGCTCTTGCCATTCCCTCTTCTCTTTTTCTTCTAACAGTTGACAATTCAACATACCTATATTTCGTTCCATCCTGTCCACTGTCGCTTGTAATTGTATTATCATGTCCATCATCTTTTGACTGCTTTCCTCATTGTGTCTTTCTTCATGTATGTAACCAACTTTACCCATTCTTTGTTTTATATCCATTTTTAAAAATTATATTGTTTAATTATAATTTTATTTGTAATTTTCTTCTTCGTTCGCTTTTCGTTGGTTTTCCATAAAATGTACTTTTGACTCTTCTATATTCGTGCCACGTTGGATTGCGCCATCAATATGCAGTGAATTGGGATGTTAATTGCTTATTTACTTTCAATTCACACTGCAAAATAGATTCCCTGCTATGCTCAGTCTGGTGCGTCTTTGTAGAGCTCCTTGATCATCAGCGTTTATCCGGATGGATATGTGTAATAAAATTAAAAGAATAGGTGTAAGATAATTAAATAAACATTTCCCCCCTTATATTTTTAATAAAAAAAAAATTTAAAAAAATCAACTTTACAAAGTGTAAAGTTATTTTGAAACATATATCAACTTGAGGAAAAACTTTGATGCTATGTTAAAGCAAAAGTTAAAAAACCTCAACGAAATTGACCGCGAGCAAAAAAAAAATTTTAATTAAATATAAACAAAATTTATCAGATGTCAACAATTACGTTAACCCAACAAATCAAACGTCAAAATAGAAAATTATCTATTTTCGCACGCAACCTAAATTTAATCATGCGCAACACATACATGAAGCAAATAAGTTTTCCCGCCTACTAACGTACTAAAATATTTTATTTGAACAAAAACCACTCTCAAAAAGAAACAATCTGATAACTTTTCTTGATATTTTCTCTGATTACAACAGTTTTACAAATCCAAAATTACTGAATTATTAAGCTCTTCTATATACTTAAATTATATTACGAAAAATATACATACATTAATTAATGTATCCAATTCACTAAAATGAGAGATTTTTTTCTCAGATAGGTCTATTAAATTAAATAAAAATTACAAGTTTAAAGACTCGTAATCACTCGGGAATTAACTTAACACATCAAATCACTAATAAAAACACACACCGTAATTATCCAAAATTTAATTGAATAAAATTAAGTTCTATCCAATTGCAAATACAACACGACCTATCTGCACAAAAACTACCAAATCTCTCAAAACATGAGGATCCTGGAAACAGCATGATACCCCTACCTAACATAAATATAAATCAAAACAGCTACGATATATATATATTGAAGTGACCCAGAAAGGTCTTATAGATGATAAGTGTAATTAACGTAGAAGTAATTATTAAAATTTGCCCAGAAATTAAAAATAACTTAAAATAGCACAAAGAGGTAATAAATATGCCTTATAGAAGGCGTAAGTATTTGCGGAAGACAGGAAAAAAAATCTCTAGTTTTCAATAAAGACAATATAAATAATAAATACTTATCTTCAATCGGCTTCCCTCAAGTGCTATTGGTATTGTTAATTATTTTCGGTGAATCTTAATAAGAGACTCCGGCTAGCTTAAGTTTTATGGAGCTTATACAAAATTAATGCGAGTTCGGTGAATTGATAGAATACGTTTTTTATTTATATAACCTTTTTTTTTAAATAAAATCTGTTGTTTACCAAGAGACAAACTTATATATTTTAAAGAATAAAACTAGGGGGTGAAATGTAAATATGACTGGTTTAATGAGCATAGCAATTCATAAAGGTAAGTTGATACATGATATACATATAGATTAACATTATAGCAGTCACATGATTAAATTGAATGTTAATATTGGTTTATAGGTCAAAGGTAATATTGAATGCTTATAAATTATAATCTGTCTAAAACTAATTCAAACTTAAGGGAACTGTATTCTTGACTTATGTAATATATAGATTAAATTCTAACATTATAGGAATTCGTACACAAATATATTAACGATTAGTTTTCAAATTGTAAATTAAAAATGTTTACAAATTGTAGAAGATGTAAATAAATGGATACTCAAATTTCTGTAGCGGTAAATTCTGGATGGTCAATGGTTATTCGTGTCTAGAGGCAGGAGTACAGGTGCAGTTGGAACAAATAAGCAGGTAATACTCAAGGCTGGGTTTGGGCGTCCTTTGGAAAATTGGAATTTTCGTTTTCAAATGATCAGGCAGGTCTTCGGATGTGAAAACTTCGTAAACCGATATCTGGTTGGTGAGTAATACGTAGGATATGTTTTGGTAAGGTTTACTAATTTATTTTCTTCTTTTTTTACAAATAATAGGTAGAACACTCTTAATAATATCCACACGTTGTCAAACTTATTATTTTTCTGACACACACTATCTATTGTTTTCAATCTTCTCCAGGCATCTTATTCGTAAGGCTTGTTAGTGTTTATTTAATCTCGTACTTTTTAAATTAAAAAAAAAACTAAATTACTATGGCTAATCGTTTAAATATTTTACATTACTCATTATTCTAATTTTAGTGTATTTAAAATTGTGTTTTGAAAGTTCAGTTTTGCGCTAAATACTTGATTACAAGGGAATCATTCCCGCCTAATGCAATACAAATTAGGTACAGCTAATTGTCATAAAAAATGTCATAAATATTTCCAATCAATTAAGTTAAAAATCTTCGGTGAAATGATAATGTAAATGTACATGACTTCAGTAAATGACTACAATGAAATAAATAAATAAAAGATTCAAATTTGAGTAATTAAAAACGCGGAATTAACTTTATTGATTTGGCATGGCAAAAATACAGTTCAATATATAACTTTTATTTTAAAATTAACAATTTCAAAATCAGTTCTGTATCTCTGTTCTAGGCCTCATTAGATACCAGGGCATGAATCACCTCAATATATATATATTATTATAACTTCCAAATTGGCGCGAACTGCAAACATCCCACAGACCCGTACGTTCTACAGTTGTGGACAAAAATACACATTATAATAAATTTTCGCATAAAATGTTAAATCTTCATAATTATCTCTCTGTAATAAAATGTACATAAATATATAGTCTTTTATAGTTTCTTTACTTTCTTTCTTCGGGGAAAAATCCATGGCAATATGTATTAAGCAGAAGTAAATGCTGAAAATACGAGGTGTATTGTCCATGTGCACAGTTACAGATATGTAAATTATTTACATGTTTGTTTCATTTTGTACAAACGCTTTATACGTGCTTAACGTATTGTCATACTTAAACAAAAGCTTTTTGTATATTTACCGCCATCTGGCTGGTTGTTAATGGACTACATCTACATACGTATTTTATCGTTTCCCGTAGCAGCTTAGCTGTTCGAACGATAGGTAGCCCTCCAGACAAAGTCTCTTTCGCCCGTAAGATGTCAACTATTAAATAGTTGTCTTCTTATAGGATGGAACTTGCTTGATCTATGCGGGCTATTTCAGTAAATTTAAATACAGATACAAACCAGTTGTTTATAACAGATTTGTATTAATTTGTATATATTGCTTCACTAGCTTAACTGAGGACGCCTAGATGGCAGAAACATATGTATTAAGCAGTAAATGCTGAAAATACGAAGTGCATAGTTACAGATATGTAAATTATTTACATGTTTGTTTCATATTGTACAAACGCTTTATACGTGCTTAGCGTATCGTCATACTTAAACAAAACCTTTTTGTATATTTACCGCCATCTGGCTGGTTGTTAATGGACTACATCTACATACGTATTTTATCGTTTCCCGTAGCAGCTTAGCTGTTCGAACGATAGGTAGCCCTCCAGACAAAGTCTCTTTCGCCCGTAAGATGTGAATTATTAAATAGTTGTCTTCTTATAGGACGGAACTTGCTTGATCTATGCGGGCTATTTCAGTAAATTTAAATACAGATACAAACCAGTTGTTTATAACAGGTTTGTATTAATTTGAATACATTGCTTCACTAGCTTAACTGAGGACGCCTAGATGGCAGAAACATATGTATTAAGCAGAAGTAAATGCTGAAAATACGAGGTGTATTGTCCATGTGCATAGTTACAGATATGTAAATTATTTACATGTTTGTTTCATATTGCACAATCCATTGGTTGTTAAGTCTGGTGAACGTGATGGCTAAATTATAGAGGCGTCATTACCTCTACCTATCCATTTATTTTGGTCCTGTTGATTTAAGTGATTTCGAACATTTAATTAAAAATGTAATGGACCTGATGAAGGAGTTATGTAAAGAGTACATTTTAATTTTCTTCGTCGTGTAAATCAACAATTTCTGACATCTTTAATAATTTTGTGTATGTTTTAGTAACACATTTTTTCTGTTTATTGTTACTTTGAATTATTAAAATACTAATTTCACAAAAACCATGACAGTAATCGAGTCTTACATAGAGTACATTTTCTGCAGTAAATAAGCTACACAATCAAAATTTTATATTTAAACACCTCTCTTTCCATTGGCGTAGAAATTTGAAATGCGAAATTATTAAAAAACCGAAGTTCTACGCCTATCGAATGATGTTATTTAGAATTTTGACATGAGTTCTTTTGTCTAATAAGACTATGTAAACCTACCAAATTTCAGCAAAATCGGGGGAGTCGTTTTATATTTATAATAAAAAAACGATTTCAAAAGTATAACTTCAGCGCCGTATAGCGCCCAAACTAAGCAACTTTGTACTAAGAAAATAATTTCTTGACCTTTGTATGTTAAGTAGATTAAATTAGTCGGCGATTTAAGGTCCTTTTTACTTTGATATGTATATATTTAAAGCAATCTTACATGTTTCTACACATAGTGTATTTTTCAAAGAAATTAAAAATATATATATTTTCATAAACGTTTTATATTTATAATAAAAAAACGATTTCAGAAGTATAACTTCAGGCTCATTTTGGTCTAAGGAATATGTGACAGGTTTTTGTAAAGACCCTTTACAGACATCTTGTATATATAACACTAACCAAACTAGCTTGAATAACCAGTACTTTTATATTTCCATTTTCCACAGTTTGCCTTCAATGTTTAATATGTCCAGTTCCAGCTAACGTTCTATATAATATGTTATTTATTTTAAAATAAAAAATTGTGCTAACTTTGAAGGGAGTTTTCGTTCACGACCACTTAAAACGCTTTCCGGCACAAAACTAACTACTCACCTAAAAAGCTTCGTCTTTTTAATTTTCGGGGTGGAAACCTTCCCTCGTAAGTTACTATAGTATTTGATGCAAGCTTCCTCGGACTTTTGCTTCCTGCTTACTGAAATAATCCACGTTTCGCTTTTTATACTATCAGGTTCTCCAGGATCCACTATTAGACTCTTTTATTAGATTCTTTTCGTTGTCGTGTTTCTTTGTATATTAAGAACTTTATTGATTTATTATCTATAAATTATAGTTCTGCTGTTTCTCCATCCAGGAAATTTTTCTAATGATTCTCCTTGTGATTCTTTATATTCTGTGCAACAGTTCCTCCAATTTCTCCACCGTAACTCATCCTGCACTCCGCTCCCGCATATTTATCTGTAGACTCCTTCAGTATATTTGATCTTAGGTTCCAAAGAAGCTACATTATATTGATATCGCTCTACTAAACCTTATTTGTAAATTCTTTTCATATAATATCCTTCCAACTTTATTATTAGCAAGATAGACAGATCAATTCTCTAGATGATTCTGCTTCTTTTGGTTACGCCTCTTGCCGTTTTTGTAACTCGTATCTCAACGACCCTCTATTCATTTATCCCTAATGCCTTCTTAATACTACATTTTTCTTTTTCTAAAGGTTCAACCTCACTAATATTTGTTACCCTAGGTATTAGCAAATTCTTGAATCATAAAAGAATACTGTTTTACATACAATTTCATTGTAGGTTATTGTAACATCTAATTAGATTGACGCAAAGTCGCACATTGTATAGCAGTGTCATTTTCTTGAAGATTCTATAATGTAGGTCACATTATAACATCAATCATATGAACCATCGCTCAACAGGTCGAGACCACTAGCGAGTTATACTTATAAATTTTAATATTATCTGAAACATTGACCTTTTCTTGCTAAATGTTTATTTACATTTTCTTCTATATATATATATTTACTTATGGTTTACATATGAAAATTATATGATTGCATGTTTTAAACGATCGAAGAATAATTCCAAAAATTTTGCGGCAATATGGAATTAGTTGCTTTACTCGACAAGTTAAGAGGCGACAGTATAAGAAAAATTTGACTATAATAAAAAATGATCTTATTGTTTGCCGAGGTCAACAAAAATAGCATGTCTATTGATTTCTTTGTCTTGGTAATTTATATAGGTTCTCTATTTCCGTCTAAAAATTTTTGTAGGATTTAAAGTATCCAGAACAGACCGTAATAAAACTATTATAATTCTTAATTAAAAAAGTTAATTAAGTGGCCATTGAGGAGATCAAAGCTTTGCTTCTTGATTACATAACTATTCCCAGCACCGTTGTCTACTTATTTCAAGGATATGTATACAGGTGCTTATTCTGTTCTTCTGTTCTGTTGGATTTATAAAACGTACGGTGTATTAAAAATAACGATATTAATAAAAAGTACACTAAATAACACTTAAAAAATAGTTAATTATAATAACAATATTTATTTACACATTAGTAACTACGATATTAAGTACACGACGGTTGCTAGTTGAATGAATCATTCCTTTTCTTGAGCTGTTTTATAGCCCATCCTAAGACGTGCTGACGTGCACAGCCGGTGACGTCACCGTCGCATGATACACGCTACATTGCCTCCATCTTAAAGAAAAAGGAACATCCATCTTTTGGTTTCATCAAGCGATGACTCTACAGGTTGAGCCTTTGTTACATTGCGACGTCATGTGGAACTAGCAGTACACGGTCTTATTTTGTCGAGGTGGAGGGCATATTCAGGTCGGTAACTGTAAACTAGAAGTTCCATACCAGTATGTTGGAATAGCACCTCTAGCATGCTTCTTACAATTCTCCAGTTCGGACTGTTGTTTGAACAGTAATTTGGTTGTGGTTTGCACAACGAAATTTAGGTGCTGCTAATTTCAAGTTGTCTTGTTGAAACATTTATTCACGCAAATGTACCAGGGTCTCCCATAAGGCACGATAGGTTGGCTTCAGGATTAATAGTTCTTTCCTGACCAAATAAAAAATGGATTGTTCTTTGTTTATTATTTGGAGACAATTGCTGGTCTCTGATGCCTTAGTTCTTTGATTCTGGCGAATGTTTCTTTAAATTCTTTGGAAATTCCCCTGTATATTTTCAGGTTTCGGAGTATGTACTGATCGACAGCGTAGTCCGACGGCACATTAAACAAATTTTGCTGTTTGTCGATGTTCACCCCAAATCGAGCTTTTCTAGAATCAGCAAAGTCTTCGAAGGTTGGTTCTTAGTCACAGCTATCGAATTGGCGCAAGTCAGAGGATTCGTCATTATTATCTCTAGAGTAGGGGGCTAAGCTATTAAAATGCACGACTCTTGGTTTACTATCAGGTGTTCGCGTTGCGTAAATTACATAGTTAATCCACTTCAATACATCATATGGCCCCTTTCAATTCCTCTAAAGCTTCGAAGATATCCCCAGTCGACCTTGTGGTTGATATAACCAAACCAAATCATTTGCCTTATAACCACCTCCTTCAGCGTTGTTGTCGCAGCTTTGCTTTATTCTATCACTGACATCCCGGATATTATGTCTTACTTGATCATGGATATTGTCCAGTCTTCGTCGAAGAGTACTGGCGTAACCTTCAAGATCATCCACAGGCTTGCTCCCAAACTTCAAAACAAAGGGCAGACGGAGTTCTTTACCAAATAGCACGTTTAGTGACGATTGCTTAGTAGTTTCTGCCCAGTACGCCATTAGGAATAATTCTAAGTGCTCGTCCCAGTCTCTTTGATGTTCGGAACCCACTTTGGACAAGTGCATGATCATAGACTTGTTCATCCGTTCTACCACTCCATCAGATTGTAGATGCAAGGGAGTTGTTTTTGTCTTTCGAATGCCCAAAATGCCGCACATCTTTTCGAAAAGACTGGACTTGAAATTTCGCCCTTAATCTTATTGGAATTCCAAGGGTACGCCAAAACGGCTGACGAACTGATGAACTCTTTTACAATAACATCCGCTACAGTTTCAGCGTCTTGATTTGGTAGAACATAGGCTTGGACTCATTCAGTAAAACAGTCCATGACCACTATGATGTACTTATTTCCTTTCACTTTTTGGGAATGGGCCAGTGGCATCTATGGAGATTCTTTCGAACGGACTCCCCATATTGTATTGGCGCATAGGTGCACGTCCATGTCTCTCCGAAACATAACTTCCGACGTAATTAGCACTTTATCTGCACCATTATTTTACATCTCGTGAACAATTTACCCAGTGAAATCTCTAGAACACCTTCTTCAGCGTTTTAGGAATATCAAAATGTCCCTCAGCAGCACCAATGTCGAGTTCTCGTAATATCTCTGCTATCCTTTTTTTAGGAATCACCATTTGCATTTTTAGGTCGCTTCCATCGTGATTTCCCACTTCCTGTCTCAGTTGATCGTCCTCCATGATCAAGGAATCTAATTGTACCCAGTATGACTTCAATTTTTATTAACGAGGAGCGATTTCTTGCCAGATTGGTCTTTGCATATTTCTCTTCAAAGCCTTTAAGACTGCAAGATTGATCATCAACCACGGTTGTTGGCAGAGCGTTGGCCGGTTTATCTTCGATTCGGTTGCAATGTAGACAGCCTTCTGGACAGGGCCTTCTGGAAAGAGCATGCATCAGCATTTCGATGTTTGAGGCCTGCACTATGTTAGATGTCGATGGTATACTCCTGTAGCCTTTCAATCCGTCCAACTACTTCACCCTCTGGATTCTTAAATTGCAAGAGCCACTTTTGCTCATACAGATATTTGTAAAAGTGCTCGATGGTCTTAACTACCGCCAGTAGTTCTTGTCTTGTTGCGCAGTAGTAACTCTCTAGTTTCCAAGTAGTATGCAAGAGGTATCCAATGACCTTTTCTTGTCCATATTGAACTTGAGAGAGCACACTGCCCATCCCGACGTTACCGGCATCTGGGCCCAGAACAACCTTCCAGATGGTAGTGGATAGCTCAAAACAGGTGTACTTATCAAAGTTCCTTTTACTAACTAAAAGTATGCTTGGCATTCGTTCCAAATTAATGCTCAATTTTCTTTTGGGCGGGTTAGTGGGTTTCCAATATTAGTGAATCCAAGAACACGGCATCGATAGTACGCGCAAAATCCCAATAATCTTGAAAGGTCTTTCCCACATCATCAATATATACCAGGCATGTAGTCCCTGACAACCTCTCAGTACAGTGTCCATGTCCATGTGTCCACGCAGCAGGAGCGTTACATAATCCGAATGGCATGATTGGAAACTGCCAAAGCCCCGTGCCTAAACTAAAGACATCTCTTTGTCATTAGCGTCCATTACCACTTGCCAATAGCCGTTCTTTCAATCGAGAGTAGAGAACCATTTTGTTCCTACCAAGGTATCTAGTCTATCGTCTACCCTTGGGAGAGGATAACTGTGCTTTTTAGCACACTATTCAATCGACGATAGTCGATTCACACGTAAAACCTGCTAGATTCATCCTTCTTTCTTACAAGGACCATTAGTGAGGTCCATGGAATATTTGAAGGCTCAATTACTCCAAGCCTTCTCATATCTCATATAATTTGCTCGGCTTCCTCATGTTTTGCCAGTGGTAGCCTTCTTAGTCCTTGTCGTTTTGGAACTGCATCCCCGATATATATTTTAGACATGACGATATTCGTTCTTCCTTTCGTGACAGTTTTAACTTCAAGACATCCTCAAATTTCTCAGGAACCCGCGTGAATACATTCTTCCTTGCTTCTACAAGATGAATGACAACCGACGTTGGCGAACACCATCCTAGAATAGTGCCGTTCTTAAATGTAAAAGGGTAATAGTTTTCGTTCATTACATTCATCGGTACGGTTTTCTGAGTCCTAACCAGTATTTTGGCAACTACAATCTCTCGACCTACCTTGCCATCATTATCCTTCGGTTCCAAAATTGTAACGTTTTCTTCAAGATAATCACCTTCCATACAGCCCGGCAAACATGTGTCGCTTCTTGCATCTAGAACAACAGTCTCTGCTGTAATTACTCGTACGTCCCATCACTTTTCTCATGAAAAACCAATTCTTCATTATTTATTTCAAAGTGCCTTCTTTCAAATCTAGCTAGAACCCATAATGTCCAGTTGTCCAATTATTTCTTCCTCTTTGTCGTCCACCAGCACGTGATGTCGGATTGATGTTAGCCTTGTGATGATTTGCTAGAAAATATTTTTTTTCCTTCGATCAATTAAATCGGCTGGCTCGCACAATGATTTTCGTTGATCCATATCTAGGAAGCAGGCATAGGTTCTTTCTTCCATAATAGTGTCAAAAAAATTGGCCGTTAGTTTGAAGTTGCAAGGATGCGATTTAGGCAAGCATCCTTGGGGCTTCCTGATGCTGGATAAATAATTGCCTCCGCTCGTCGGCCCGCTTTAGTTCACATCTATCCTGGAATACGTGGATGCATTTCGCTTTTAATGGAGCTTGTGGGATACTGTATGTTGACAAGCTCCAATAAGCCCCACATTTCAGGATAGATGTGATTTTTCACGAATTTTTCATTACCTTAACGATATGATTAAAGCCTTCTCAACAGATGACCACGCGTTTGCTTTTGCCGCCGCTTCGAATTGCATCAGGTGGATCGTCCATGACGTTTTTCCAGCAAAGGTTATTGGCTCGATTCTGATCTCTGAGATAGCCACAGCTTCTTCTTTTATTTGGATAGGCCGAGAGGTAACTTCTTTGTTGCCTTGCTTGGGATGAGAATGACTCATGATGACAGGTAATTTCATCTCAGCCATTAGTTCGTCTAAAAGTTTGATATATGCTCTTCTAAAAGTTTTGAATTTTCTCCAGTTTTCTCCTCGACAGCAATAAAACCTTCTTTTAATGCTTTCGAGATTTCTACTAGTCGCTGTTCTAGAACTTTCTCCATTTGTTCCAGACTTTTTTCGAAGATTCTAGAATTTTTCAGTAGTCGTTTTTCCAGATTTTTTCTAAGAGTTAGTTGTGTTTAAAATTTTTCTCTAAAATTCTGAAAGTTTCCAGTAGTTGTTTTTTCAGATTTTTCTCTGAGATTCTAGAAGTTTCCAGGCCCTTCTGTTCCATTTATTCTACAATTTGCTCCATTTGTTTCAATTGAGTTTGTGAATTCTCCATTAGTTGTTCCATTTTTATTAACAGAGAATCCATATCAGCGCCCCCATTTGGAATTTGAAAGAAATAATTCTCTGGATCTTGCGCCTTCATTAGTCAATACATCTTGAAGTCGTTGCCGAAGCGTTGGCTTCCTACCGAATGTGTCCAGATCACGTTTCAGGTCAGCTACTTTTAAATCAGAAAGTTTGAATGAAGAACTCCGACATTTTTTTGCCTTTATTGAAAGCGAACTTATCTATTTATATTATAATAATTGAGGCCTATGTAACAATTTTACAATTAATTTTTTTTTGATGTGATTCGAAAATTTATTTCTTAATTCTATTTAGATAATTATAAGAACTTTATTCAACTAAAGATCTCTTATTTGTTCATAAAAACTATGTTTCATACATTGTTTTAAATCTGTAAATATGACAGTGAGATTGCGAATTCGTATTCTTGAATTTTTTTTAAAGCCAAAAAATTACTAGTAGTTGTTCAAATATTCTAAATGCCAGTGCTGAGGTTTTACTAAATAATAAACTTAAACAATAATAATTACATATAACATAGATTACCTTTAATTTATAAAATTTTCATCTTTGCGTTGTTAATTCACTTATTTTTGTAGTCACGCAGTAACACTGCAGAATACAAATAAATACATTCGGCAAATAGTAAAATTCTAAAAATAGAATAATCAATGTTGGCGATGTTTCTAATACACATTCCCGACCAGATATAACCTAGCTATTATATGAATGCAACAATAATAAATGTTTATAAAACCTAATCGAAATATATTTTCTTAAGATTCTAGTTAAAAATTTTCGCAACAGGCGTTTAAGGATATATTTAGAAAACATTAGTCTTTTACTATTTAGATTCGTTCGAATATATATGTACCTTTCTGGAGTATTTAATATTTTCGTTTAAATATTACCTGGCAATATTTACATCTTTATGTAATTCTTAACATACACCACTATATTTACTTCTATATACTTCTGGAAGTATAACATCTATATCTGCATGTTTGTTATTCGGCCTTTTAATCAATTTGAATGGAATCGTTCTCGACCACATATATATAAATAAATATACCGCTCATGGTCCACTGCGTATTTGTACGGAGTTTGGAATAAAAGGAGATAGAATTTGACATTTTTACGTATTCCTGCTGTTTAGGCAACCCAGTCACTGCCGTTGTATATAAATATCTTTGATAGTAGTGGTCACAGGTAGTGTTTACTGTTCAATACATGTGACGTTTTTTTCAATTCCGTTGATTATTGATATATATCCACGTTATATTGTGTTTATTGTAGTTTATAATAATATTAATTGTATTTTGCTTTAAAATATTTTATGTTATATGACTGCATATGATTTAATATATATATATATATATAATTTTTTTTTAATAATTACATTTAATATAAGTTTCGACTGCAAAATAATAAAACTCTTATTTAGTAGCGTGTGTCCGTTTTTCTAATAATTCCGGGAAAAATAATAAACGCTATTTTACTAACTAAAATTGTTGCAATAACAAACGAGAGAAAAATTTAAGTTGAAGTGCAAACAAACCTTCTTATTTTACATCTATTGGGTTTGTTTTTAAGAATAAAAATTAATTGGTGTGCGCCAATATTTAAATATCAAAAGGTATTTTAAAATTAAATGTTCAAAGATATATTTTCATGTGATTTTGAAACGAGTAGAATTACCAAATCTAACTGAAATACTTGTTACTTTATAGAGAGTCATGCAATCAATATAGAACATTTACAAGTTGGATAGTATCCTTAAAGAAATTCGTAAAAATGGCAGCTCCCATGTTTCCGCATGTCGGACGTCTCTTTTGGGCGGTATATCTATTTAAGTATGTGTTCTCGACTAGTATTATATAATTAATTAGAAGTACAGTAACTTTTGTAAGACATGTTTTACAAGTTATTTTTGTTCTTCTATTTTTAGTTAAACTATAAATAAAATAGATTAGACGTACTAGTTCGATGCATATAAAATATCTGTTCTCTCTGTTGTGTAGAAATTGTACACAATATTGCGCGATATGTGTAATAAAAAGAGAAATTTATAGTCGTTTATTGAGGAAGAAGATGCTTATTAAAACTTCATTGTAACGTTAACAAATAAACAATAATTTTATCTTTTCAAATATTTATTTTAAATCACTACACTATTGTTTCGCCATACTGTGGCTATATCTAGTGTATGAAAACTACATATTAAAAAAATAAACTGAGAGCAATAATAGGATAATATTAACAAAAATTGAACGACTGAGAAGTTACAATCTTAAGTTAAGAAGGGGGGAGTTACTTAAGCCAATTTGATCATTTAACGCTAAACCTAAGTTAGTTATTACAACTTATTACACAGGTTAATTTCTAAATTTTCTAATAAGGTAAGTTTTTGCTTTTATCCTGATTGAAAACTTTTGAACTTTTTCTTAAATCTATGATTAGATAATAAACAATGATTTGCGAAAGCAGAGTCCTTTTGTTGTCTTTGTAGCTTCTTCATCCTAATTTCCAACGTCCTCCTTGTTTGGCCTATTTACATTTTTCCATATTCTTCGCACACCTGAGTTTGATCATTTTGTATTTAATTACCTTCTGTATGACATCTAAATGATATACATACGTTAAGTTTTTTAATGAAAGTTGATTTTTTCTCAAATTTTCAGGAAATAATAGAAGTATTTGTTATATTATTTTTTAGTTTTAAGTAAATTAAACAAAGAGAAAAATTAGATTTTTGTTTTCTATTCAGAATGTTATCGACCGGGTCTATGGAAACTATCTTTGTTCCTGAATACGTTAATTAGTCTACAAATCATTGATTCATATGCTGATAATTTTGTGTTATAGGATGAAATAAGTGTGCATGTGGCAGTGTGTGTATATGTAGATTTATAATATATCGACAACTTATGTTTTATATGCTGGTGTTAATTCAAAAAATTATTACTATTACTTCTTTTCGATTTCTATTTTCAAAAGATGCTACTCAATATAAAAGAAATATTTCAATGGGATGGGTAGATTACCAGAAGGCTTTTGACACCACATCGAATGCACTTATAATACAGCTACTGAGAACTATTAAAGTTCATCCTGAAACAGTTAAAGTAATGCGCAAATGATGTCACTCTGGAAAACCCAGGTAGTTTTTCGAAATGGGAGAAACGAAATGGAAACAAAACCCATACGGTTTAAGTGAGGGTGATTCATTAAGTAAATAGAATGAAATACTTGTTAAATATTAGTTACTTTTGTTTACTTTTAGTTATGTATTATTAAGTAGGTATTATTAAGAATACAAAGTTGGTAGTACTGAACCAACAAGAAGAAAATGATAATAAGACATAAAGAAGAGTTGTTGTTAAGTTGTGTTTGTGTGTGGTTTATAAATATTAAAATGTAAAATAGTTTATATAATAAACAATAAATAAATATATAAAAGTGTATTATTTAAAGTTACAAACATTAACATGGTAGCAGAGCGTAGTTATTAAAAATATATAAAAGTGTTAAAAGTTAAAACAAAAAATTTAATATAACAAAAATGGCGACGTATATAAAAATAGATGATGTAACAGTACCGATCTTTGATGGTTCCGATTATACAAAATGGAAGCTACGAATATTAAAATTTTTGCAATTTAAAAAATGTAAAATAGTAACTGAAAGAGAAAGGACTGCAACTGAGAATGCAAATGAATGGGAACAAATGGACATCAAAGCAACGAACTACATATATAGCGCTATCTCAAATAAACAATTAGAATTAATTAGTGAACAGGAAAACCGCCTTTGAAATTATTAAAAAATTGGATGAAATTTACAACAAAGAATCGACAGCATTACAAATGATCTGTAGAAGCAATTTAGAAAATATCAAATTAAAGGAAGAAGATGACCCCGAAAATTTTTTTAACAAATTTGAAAAAGCAACAAATGAATTGAAAGCGGCTGGATCAAAAATCAACGAGGATGAAAAGTTAAATTATATGTTAAGAGCACTCCCAAAATCATTTAGCCACCTGGGTGATTTAATTGATGTTTTACCCAAAGAAGAAAGAAATGTAGAATATTTAAAAACGAAAATCAAGTTAAAATTTATGAATGACAAAAGTGACAATGGTGAAGATAAAGAAAAAAATACAAAATCAAATGCATTTGCAGCGGGTTCGACATCACAACGGAATCAAGGTTGTTATGGATGTGGTAAAGTAGGTCACATTCAAAGGAACTGTCAACAAAAATATCAAACAAGTTTTCAAGGGCAACATAATAATTTCAATCGTGGTGGCCGTGGTCATTATCAAAATTTAGGACGTGGAAATTATGGAAACTATCGTGGATATCAAAATGTACGTGGAAATTTTAGTGGTTATCAAAATGCAGGACGTGGAAATTTTAGTGGTTATCAAAATGCAGGACGTGGAAATTATCGTGGTTATCAAAATAGGGGACATGGAAACTACAGTGGGCATCAAAATTCAGAAAGTAGAAATAATAGTGAATGTAATAACTTTTATGTGACAGCAAATACTTCAACAATAAGTGAAACTTGCATCGTCAATCCAAATGAAATAAACTGGTTATTAGACAGTGGTTGTACCGATCATATTATAAACAATGACATTTATTTTGAAAGTTTTGTGACATTAAAAACACCAGTGAATGTAAAAGTGGGAGACGGTCGCATATTGCTAGCGACAAAAATTGGTCAAATAAAAGCTTCATTTCCTGTGTACAATAAACAAGTGGTCATAAATTTGAATAATGTATTTTATGTAAAAGATGATGAAAGTTTAGATGATACTAACGAGGAAGTGGATTGAAAAAGGCCTCAACGACAAAGAAAACTTCCTTCAAAACTTGATGATTATATTATATATGTAAATTATTGCAATGCGACAGTACCGCAAACATTTAAGGAGGCGATGAGAAGTATAGATTCCATAAATTGGAAAAATGCAATGGATAACGAAATAAGAAGTATTCAACAAAATTACACATGGGATTTGGTACAACAACCAGAAGATAAAAATATATTAGATGTGAAATGGTTATACAAACGGAAAAGCAATGACAGTTACAAGGCTCGATTAGTTGTAAGAGGTTTTCAACAGCAAGAATTAATTGAACATACATATTCACCAGTGGCAAAAATGCAAACGTTAAAACTATTATTAGCATATTGTTGTAGGTACAATTTAAACATTGATCAAATGGACGTAGAAACAGCGTTTTTGAACAGCAAGATAGAATCCGAAGTATACGTTAAACAACCTGAAGGATACGAAAAGGGAATTAACCAAGTGTATAAATTAAAAAAAGCTTTGTATGGTCTAAAAGAAAGCCCACGTGCATGGTATGAACATTTTAATAATTATATTACTCAATTAGGATTTAAAAGAAATAATTACGACTACTGTTTATATGTTAAAAATTCAGGTAATGATTCAATATATATTTTATTATTTGTTGATGATTTGTTAATATGTAGTAAAAATAAAAGACAAATAGAACAAGTTAAAATTAAGTTAGCGAGTAAATTTAACATTAAAAATTTGGGCAAAGTAAAAAGTTATATAGGAATTAACATTGAATATAATGATGTAGAAATGACTTTAGATCAGAAAAGTTACATTGAATCTTTAGCACAAAAATATCAAATAAAAAATTCAAAACTATATGATACGCCTATGGAAATAAATTTAAATTTAATGACAAGTAAAATAGTAGAAGATAATATTAAATTTAGAAATTTAATAGGAGAATTGTTATATATTGCAACAGGCACCAGACCTGATATATCATTTTGTGTAAATTATTTAAGTAGATTCCAATCAAGTTATAATCAGGAGCATTTCAAATATGCATTGAGAATTTTAAAATATTTATATAAAACAAAAGATTATAAATTAACTTATTTGAAAAATGAAAATATTAATATAATGGATTGTTACGTTGATGCTGATTGGGCAGGCGACATAAATGATAGAAGATCAACATCAGGATTTGTAATTAGATTATTTGGGAACTCAGTTTATTGGAGATCACGCAAACAGAACTCTGTAACAAAGTCAAGTACACATGCGGAATATGTAGCATTATCAGAAGCTGTTACAGAAGTAATTTTTATGAAGGGTATCTTAGAATCATTTAATATTAAATTCAACAAGCCTATAAATTTGTATGAAGACAATTCTGGTGCAGTAGTTATATCTAAATATGGAAATTTATCAAAGAATTCAAAACATATAGAAACTCATTACCATTATGTAAATGAAAATTACTTAAATAAGACTATTGATATTGTTAAAATTGATAGTCAGGATAACATTGCTGACATATTTACAAAGTCTTTGAGTAAGCAAAAACATTATAAATTTAGATTTTTATTAAAAGTCACCCAAAAGTAAGGAGGCGTGTTAAATATTAGTTACTTTTGTTTACTTTTAGTTATGTATTATTAAGTAGGTATTATTAAGAATACAAAGTTGGTAGTACTGAACCAACAAGAAGAAAATGATAATAAGACATAAAGAAGAGTTGTTGTTAAGTTGTGTTTGTGTGTGGTTTATAAATATTAAAATGTAAAATAGTTTATATAATAAACAATAAATAAATATATAAAAGTGTATTATTTAAAGTTACAAACATTAACAATACTCTTAGAGTTATGTCCAATTTTCATGTAGTAAAAGTTGACAGGGAGAAGATAATAAATGTATAAAATGATTTCCGTTTAGCTGAAATGCACACGTCGTCCTTAAATCAAGCATCTCGTTTTTCTTGAAGAGATATCTTCTACTTTTGCCAGGCAGAATTCAACTATCAAATAGTAGCCCATAATACCAACTCATACGTTTATGATGATACGGCGAGAATTTTCGTTGGCCCACACATGATTATTATGAAACTTTGTAATTGCATTTCCATAAAGTTAGTTTTATTAGTAAACAGCACGCGAGACGATAATAATAAAGCATTTTGCCCAATTATATTAAAGAGCCACTAACGAAAAATTACTTATAGTGGAAAATCTCGTAGTAAAAGTTAGTGAACTTGTTCAATATGGAAAGCATACAATAGTTGTTGCTTCAAAATTCTCCAAACTATTATATGATTAATGTTTAAAATATTTACAGTTTTCCTCGTACTTGTTTCTGGATTATCGTTAATATGTATAAGGACTTTACCATGGACAGTTGCAGTTCGAATATAGCGAGACCGTTCACTATCGCTGATATAAACAAACAAAATCGTGATGGGGTATTACGTGGCAAGAATATATTTATTCATGCAAACGTCTATCCTCTAGCGAATTTTCATTGACTCAACCATAGACAAAATGTCAAAAGCAACGCCTTCTAAAGAAGATGTATGTCTATAGGAATATGATTAATTTACCGTACTTATTAAGAAACATATTGTATATTAGTATATTACTTCTACACTAAGTGGCAATGGCTGTGTTCTTCTTAATTATGTTTGATGTCAGTAAAGAGCTAAACTAAGTTAAGTAATTCAGTCTAAATCAGTTTATTAAAAGAACGCTAACAATTTTAAATTACGTACATATAACCCATAATTTTATTGTGCTTTATTTGTCACAATATTTTTTCCCTAGTTTATTACTTTCTTATTGTGTTGAATTGCTTTAGGTTTGAGCTGCCGAAAATTATTAATGGCTAAGGATGAACAATATTTCAAACTTTCAAACTGACATCTGAATATTAAGATCGGTGCCTTATAAGGCGTTTCCAATAAGACTTGAAACCAAGGTGCTCGTGGCTCAGTTAGAGCGACGGTCCGGCAAACCGTAGACTTGGATTCAAGACCCAATATGGACGAAAATTTTTCAAATAAAATTTCGTATAATTTGCGTTCTAATTAGTAGATAACACTGTTTACATTCACATGTACTTCGCAAAATAACATACTAATTTGAAAATATTTAAAATATTTAATATAAAAGCCGAAAATTCTAAGAATTTATCAAATGATATATATATATATATATATATATATGGTAAACCTAATCAGTAGGCGATTAAAGGTCTGTATATTACTTCAAAATATATGTATTTAAAAAACTCTACATGTTTCGGTAGTATCGCCTTTATCAAGAGAATACAAAATATAGATATAATAAATATGCCTCCACGTTCGGGCGTCTAATGATATAATAAATATGAGGGGTTTTATAGCCTCACGTTGGTACGACAAATGATATGTTTTATTATTGAGGGTTTTATATATCTTTTTCTTTTTGTTTGATAGTAAAGATAGTAATTAGTAAACGATGATAATCGACATAAGATAGAATTCTACCTACCTTCGGTTATGCTTATTTATTTCCATAAAAGTTAGATGTCACTCTAAATAGTGCTCGAGCGAATCTATTTACAATAAATTGATTTTACTTAATCGTAGTTAATTGAGCGCCAGATTATAGACCAAAGGTGCTATAATCAAGTTAGTTAGTTAATTACCTGCGGCTATGTGCGAGCTAGAGATCTTATTTCAGAGAGTAGGTTCTTCTGTATAATAATTTGTGATTTAAATGTGTATATCAATGCTTATTTGATAACAGAAACGATGTTATTTCAAAAGTATGACTGTTTAATTAAAAGATTCAAAATTAACAATAACAAGCAATATATTGATCTGAAGTAAAGCATAAATAAAAGTTTGGATTCAAAATGAGTGTCCAACAGGCTTAAAATTAAGCATAAACAGTATTATTATTATCTTGCACCAAACTGAAACAGTTCTTCTTACTATGCGCAGAACACATACATAAACGTTATCTAATATTAAACATACGTAAAATCTACATGTAAATGAGTTTTACAATAAATCGAGTAAATTGTGATAATTATGCACTTGGTTTTCGTGCTAAATTATAGGAACGACCATTCAATAACAAGGTAAGGTTATAAAATTGATCTTTCTAAGTTAAATATAAATTAAATTGTATAAAATATAAAGTTGGGTTATGTTCGTATTTTTTTATATAAAATATAAATTATCATTAGGTATTTACTTGTCTTCCTGTGGTATGGTACGAGATGTTCAACGGTGCTCTGGGATTCGTATAGGATAGGAATAGATCAGGAATCCCTCGGTTTTTCTTCCGATAAATCTTCTAGATTACGGACTTTTATATGTTGTTCGATGAAATAAACACTTTCTGCAAATAACTACCGTATTTTCAGGTGAGTCAATATCGAATATACCATTTAAATTTAAATATTATTTTTCGGAGAATTTTTAAGCGTGTTTTTTATATCGTCGTTGATTTATTTCTTCCAAGGATTCTATTTTCCCTGTTCGGATGTTTTTATTAATCTCGTCTTCTGTACGAATTATTTATATAAATAGGTTGTTTTTATATCCGAAATTACGTTATATAGAATAAAAAAATTACATTATTAATTATGAATATCCTACGTTATGTTTTTAAATGTTTATTAATGTCATATGGTTGTAGTACATAATGAATGACTTTCGCGGTAAAACTAATACAAATTCAACTAAATTCGGGTCGGTGAAATAGGTTTCCATATGTCATTAATTCTTATCAAACAAGTTAATTATCTTCGGTTTTACAAATAAATTAATGAATTTTGAAAATGAAATGACTTACATAAAAATAATAAAATTATTACAAATAAATTTTCTAATTAAAAACGCGGTATTAACTTATCTAATAATTTACATTGCCTGTGCATGGTCCGGTTCCTTTTACTTGTTTAAACAGCTTATTACTAAGTAATTTGTTTTTTATTTCTTCCAGTTCCTGACCTTGAGAACCACCACAATATATATATATGTATATATATATATGGTAAACCTAATCAGTAGGCGATTAAAGGTCTGTATATTACTTCAAAATATATGTATTTAAAAAACTCTACATGTTTCGGCTGTATACGCCTTTATCAAGAGAATACAAAATATGAATGACAGGATATAAATGTCAAGTAATTAAGTTGCTATGGTTTAAATTATTCAAAGATACATTCTAGTAATAATAATAAATCATGCCTTAGTATTCCAAAAAATAGATAACAAGGTGTGAAAATATGTGTTGTTTGCTGCTAGCAATTTGTGTCTCCTTCTGGGTATGAACTTGTGTGTTGGTTGCTGCTGGCAGCTTGCGTCTCTCAATGGGTGTGTGGTTTTGTGTGGGAGCGTAAGTGTAGGGTTTTGTATGTCGGTGCATTCGTGCGTGTGTTTAGTGATCGGTCGCATGAATTTAGAGAGTTCGGATAACCAGCCGTTGCGTAGGGCCGCCAACCCTTTCCCGACAACTTCTTTACAATTCCGTGCAGTACTTCGACGGTCTGACCCCCGCCCCAACGAGGCAAGGCGCAGACAGGCGAAGCGCACCCTTTACGGGGTTGCTCATCGCAACTAAGGGAACACTCTTAGTGGCTACCTCGGTCGACGATGGTCACACTTATGCCATCTTAACGTTTTCCGCCGAAGCGGGGGCATAGCACACACGTCGAACGTGTGTGTGCTGTTAACGGCAGCCTAGCCAGGTTGTCGCCCAGGACCGGTCCTAGTGGTGTGTGCATTGCGCGGCGACGAGATAGCGCCGCGTAGCATGGTTCCTCACTCTTGCTGGAAAGGCGGAATGGCACCTGACTGCCCAACGGGCAGACCCCCCTAGAGTTTTGTAGCGCATATGCTAGGCTGCAACCCAGTAGAGGACCACATCAGCAAAAAACAGAAAACAGGGATAGGCAGGGAAAAGCAAGACATGAGTTATTATTACGTATGCGCCCGTGGAGCGACTTAAGATACAAAGTTGTCGGCATTCGCTCAAAACGAGAAGGAAAACCACGAAAACCTGCTCGGACAACTAGACAGGAATCAAAACACGGAACAGTCATCATGATAAGCAAAAGTATATGATATTTAAATGATATTTAAATAACATAAGGTATAAAACAAAAAAAAAATATATAATATGATGGTAAATTGTAGATCGTTACAAAATTAAATTATAGTATATACTGCTTAGATTTTTTATATCATTTCTGTTGTTAATTGAATTTTTTTCCTGTTTAATACTGATCATTTCTTTAATTTGTCTTTTCACTGTGTGTTGTTCTTTATCAATTATCTGTGTGTTTTCAAAATCGAAATGGTGATCGCGTTGTAGTTTGTGTGTAGACAATGCAGTTTTGTCTGTTCTAGAGTATTTGTGGGCTTGTATTCTTTTGTATAAATATTGTTTCGTTTGGCCTATGTAGTAACTATCCCAATCGCGACATGGTATTTTATATACGAGATGTGTTTCTCGATTTTTTTCTATTTTAGGTTTAAGTTTTGAAAATAAATGTTTATTAGTATTACTAAGTTTATATGTTGTAGCTATATCATATTTTTTTAAAGTGTATTTAGTTTTTTCCGATAGTTGTGGAACATATGGAATTGTGATATATGTTGTGTCATTGTTCAAATTTTTATTGGTGTCTGCAGTGTTGTATATTTGGTGTAATCTTTTTTTAATAGTTTGGTCTATAAGTTGTGGTGGATAATTATTATCAGTTAGGATTGTTTTAATTTTTTTGATGTTATCTTTTCTGTATTGAGTATGTGATAGTTTTACTGCCATATCAGTCAGATTATTTATAATCATTTTATTGAATACTGTAGGAGCATTTGAGTGGTAATTCATATATCGAAAAGAAGCTGAAAACACACAGATAATTGATAAAGAACAACACACAGTGAAAAGACAAATTAAAGAAATGATCAGTATTAAACAGGAAAAAAATTCAATTAACAACAGAAATGATATAAAAAATCTAAGCAGTATATACTATAATTTAATTTTGTAACGATCTACAATTTACCATCATATTATTATTTTTTTTTTTGTTTTATACCTTATGTTATTTAAATATCATTTAAATATCATATACTTTTGCTTATCATGATGACTGTTCCGTGTTTTGATTCCTGTCTAGTTGTCCGAGCAGGTTTTCGTGGTTTTCCTTCTCGTTTTGAGCGAATGCCGACAACTTTGTATCTTAAGTCGCTCCACGGGCGCATACGTAATAATAACTCATGTCTTGCTTTTCCCTGCCTATCCCTGTTTTCTGTTTTTTGCTGATGTGGTCCTCTACTGGGTTGCAGCCTAGCATATGCGCTACAAAACTCTAGGGGGGTCTGCCCGTTGGGCAGTCAGGTGCCATTCCGCCTTTCCAGCAAGAGTGAGGAACCATGCTACGCGGCGCTATCTCGTCGCCGCGCAATGCACACACCACTAGGACCGGTCCTGGGCGACAACCTGGCTAGGCTGCCGTTAACAGCACACACACGTTCGACGTGTGTGCTATGCCCCCGCTTCGGCGGAAAACGTTAAGATGGCATAAGTGTGACCATCGTCGACCGAGGTAGCCACTAAGAGTGTTCCCTTAGTTGCGATGAGCAACCCCGTAAAGGGTGCGCTTCGCCTGTCTGCGCCTTGCCTCGTTGGGGCGGGGGTCAGACCGTCGAAGTACTGCACGGAATTGTAAAAAAGTTGTCGGGAAAGGGTTGGCGGCCCTACGCAACGGCTGGTTATCCGACCTCTCTAAATTCATGCGACCGATCACTAAACACACGCACGAATGCACCGACATACAAAACCCTACACTTACGCTCTCACACAAAACCACACACCCATAGAGAGACGCAAGCTGCCAGCAGCAACCAACACACAAGTTCATACCCAGAAGGAGACACAAATTGCTAGCAGCGAACAACACATATTTTCACACCTTGTTATCTATTTTTTGGAATACTAAGGCATGATTTATTATTATTACTAGAATGTATCTTTGAATAATTTAAGCCATAGCAACTTAATTACTTGACATTTATATCCTGTCATTCATATTTTGTATTCTCTTGATAAAGGCGTATACAGCCGAAACATGTAGAGTTTTTTAAATACATAATAATACATATATTTTGAAGTAATATACGGACCTTTAATCGCCTACTGATTAGGTTTACCATATCATACCAAGGTCACGAAGTTATTATATATATATATATATATATATATATATATACATATATATATGTTGTAACTGTATTCCGGGTTTCTTCCGCGTTTCCACTGTTTGGTCTTCGCAAAGAGCGGTGCTGGTTTCTGGATGACGTTTTGGCAAAATCACATTTGCTATCCTCAAGTCTGCGATAACTATCTGCTTCTACTTCTGGTTACGCGGAAACCTAAAATAAAACATATATATATATATATATATATAGTAGATTCAATTAGTCGGTGATTTAAGGTCTGTTACCTTAATATGTATATATTTAAAATAATCTTATATGTTTCGGCAAATAATGCCCTTTTCAAAGAAAAATAAATGACAGTATATTGATGTCATATTTATATATCTGTAGTTGTCATGGATAAAATTTAATTATTCAACGATACATTTTTAATAATTTGATAATTCATGCCTTAGCATTCTCCAAAAGCTAGACAACAACTATGGGGGAAAGGCAAGCCATGAGTTATTATTTTGTCTGCGCCCATGAAGCGACTTAAGATGTTAAGCTGTCGGCCTTCGCCTGGAACGAGAAGGAAAACCACGAAAACCTACGCGGACAGCCTGTCAGGGATCTAAACACAAAACTGCAAACATAATAAGCCGGACTAAAGATATTTAAATAACATAAGATAGATATTTACATAACAGCAAAATATATTCATGATGGTAAATTGCAGATCGTTACTTCACATTATTAGCTTATAGTATTGTACCGCTTAGATTTTTTAAATCTCTTCTCGCAATTGTTGTGTAGCTGTTGGAGAATGCTGAGCCTTGAATTATTATTATTAAACTTGAATGTATCTTAATTAAATTTAAGTGAATAATTTAATTTTATCCATGATAACTACAGATATATAAATATAACATTGATATACTGTCATTTATATTTTAAAAATCTTTAAAAAACGCATTATTTTCCGAAACATGTAAGATTATTTTAAATAAATTAAATATATTATTAAAGTAAAACAGACCTTAAAACGCCGACTAATTGAATCTACTATAACATACAAATGTAAAGAAATAATTATATATATATTGAAAATAGGCTGAGAAAAGTGTTATTTTTAATGTTCTCGGTATAATAATTATAATGATAATAACAATTATCTGGTCTGTTCGTAACATGTGACAATGTATGGGCCCCACGCTTGGGTAAAAATTGAAAAGAGCCTGGCGAGCTACGAAATAATAATAAGTAAATAATAGTACTTCAACTGATAGATTATGTATTTATTGGGCGCCTTAATTTGAACTTTTAATATTTTGGCCTACCAGCTGAAAGTACGCAGTATCTTCGATTACAAATAGATGTCGTTAGAGCATGAGATAGATACTGAATTTATTAGACTCTTATCCCTGGATCATCGCAAGTAATTACACTCTTATTAAGCTGATAAATAATAAATTAACAATATAATTGAGATAGATGTAGCGACGCATAGATAAATAAAAAAAACATTCTTTAAAATAACAAGTATAAAATATTTATTTAACTATTTACACTTAAATGTGCAACTTAGCTAAACGGCAAAGTAAGGTATTATAAATTTATGTTTGTAATAACATATGTGAATAATTGTGGTTATGTTTACCAGTTGTTGTTTTATAAGCAAAGACTATTATAATATAAATAAGTTAACAATGTTAAATGTTATTCTTTCAAAGAAAAATCAAGATATTCTAAGTAAACTTTGAATTGATAATAAAATATTATTTGTTATGCTTTTACAAGATAATAAATGAACATATGATTTGTAGAAAAAGACAGCAATGTGACTGGATATCTACGGCAAATCAAGATATTCGGCCAGGCAGGAAAGGAAAAGGTATTCTTGAATGGTTCAGGTATTTTCTGTGTAAGGCTCGATGTTTAGGAATAATGCAGGTACGTAAGATTTTATTACGTTCAGTAGCTTTGATGTTCGGTGACCAACACCAAATGATACTATCGGAGTTTTATAGCAGGTAACCGATTTTTATCTGGTAAAAATTGTGTCAAAAGTTGCTTTAGTACAATGCATATATGAATTGCTTTTAGATGTTAGATTAGGTTACAAGTTTGAATATAAATATAACTTGTTCGCGGTTTTTCTATTTTTAAAAAATGGGCGTGTTCAATTAGTATCGATATAAAATTTAAATGTAATTAAATATCTTTTTTTTAATTTTGCGTAATTGACTTGAATGACAAAAATGAAAATTAAAAGCATAAAAAGTAAATTTTGAAATAAATGTAATTTAATCTGAAATATACAAAGTTGTCGTGATATTAATTTATTAACATTTCGACACTAACTTGTTGTGTCCACCACATGCAGTTATTCAATAGGATGATGTTTCCCTTATGTTAATTTCTACCTTCTCAGTTACAGTTAGCTGGAATAACCAAGTTGTACGTATCACAACATTGTGCCATAAATGTTCCAAGTGTCATATAAGCAAACATACCAACGAAATTTAAAAAGAATCACAATAATCAACATGCGCACACCATTTACATTTAAGAAATATTATTGTACTAAATTTTTCATACCGTTTGCGAATTTGGCGTTGGTTAGCAAATCCATCCTTAATATGTCATCAAAATACCTAGACCAATAAATAGAATTTTTAGAAGTGTACTTAGTTTGTTTTATAATAAAATTTTTTTTTCAGGTTGTAGGAACTTTAGTGGAGTTCCCATCTAACCCTTTTGATTTTACAAACAAATGGAGGAATTAGGGATAGGAAATTTACCAATCTCCTTATTAGCCAAAGTTTTCATAACCATATTAGAAATCAAAATAAGTAGGCAGCCTTTATTCAAAAATTATATTTATTGGTTCAGGTATGTTGATGACTTATTATTATATTTCAATGGTTCGAACAGACAATTAAAAACGATACATAATTATATCAGCACTATTTACCTCAAAATAGAATTCGCAACACAAATAATTAGAAATAATAGTATTCATTTTCTAGACTTACCATAATAAACGAAACAAATAAACATACAAACACGACAAATACATGCACATTCATTTCACCCTATACCACAAAAATTATCAGCATACCAATCAATGATTTATAGATTAGTTAACGTACCCTTGAACAAAGACAGTTTTGACCTTGAACTAAGCGGGATTAACGCAATAGTACTAAATAATGGATATTCCATAGATATCGTCAATAACATTCTAAACGAACAATAAATTATCCAAAACACTCTGTTTAATTTACTTAAAACTAAGAAATACTATAACAAATACTTCAATGACTTACTTAGGGAAAATTTCAGAAAAATTAGAAAATTTCATTGAAAAACTTAATAACTTTTACCATTTACGTATCATACGTATTGGAAAAGTATACAAACAGGGAAAACGTTAAATTAGGATGAAGGAACATAAAGGAAGTTATAAAAACAAAGACGCACTTAGATTTAATAGACATTTCAAAACTTTCTGTGTAAAAGCAAAAAACTTATTAGAAAGTTTAGAAATGAACGGGTATAATGAATTATGTTTAATGTCAAATGATCAAGTTAATTTAAATAATTCCCCTTACTAAATTTAAGATTCTAACTTCTGATCTCTTCTATTCTTGTCAATATTAGCATACATATTCTTTGTATTTTAAGTATAAAGTTTTCATCCATCCGATAAATCCATTGTGTGGCGAAACAACAATATTGTAGTGGTTTACAAGAAATATTTGAAACGATGAAATTATTACTCATATCTTAATTTTAGAAATTTTTAATATGAAAAAATTAGTTAGCCTTTGCGTCTGTGCAATGCTGATATCTATTTCATCCCAAAAATTTTGAATAACACAATACAAATTTTAGGAAAATACGCATTGCTATATATAAGCAGAGCTATATGAATTTATAATTGAAAATATTATGTAGGCGGCAACTCCTAACAAAAAGAGAGTTTAGGATGACCAATGAACGGACGTTAATTCAAGAGAAATTCCAGTGGTGAATCACTCGGAATTGACCAAAAATCTCTACTATAATGTTTTGTAAACACCTTAATAGAAAAAAATTAATGCTGCAGTCTAAATGTTAATCATCCTACAGTACGACGATATCTTTGTACCATAGGTTAAGTTCAAATGTTATATAGGTGAAAACATCATGAACTTTCTCAAGCAAACAAGTCGGAATTAGATTAAATGAACGTTTTACGCGTTTGATGAAAATCATTCGCAAACATTTTCCAGACCAATTTGTGACATTTAATGAAAAATAAATAATAAAAATTTTACAGCAGAACTCCCCCTTCTTTCGCGGAAAAGTCTAATTACAGTAGTAATGCAGCACACAGGCTATAATTTGATTACTCTTATTCAGTCGTGGAAGTATAACAGCAAACACGTACTGCAAATATATTCAACAAATGGGCAATAAATTAAAATACAGAGCCTAACTCCAATAAATAAGCAGAAACCACTTTTTCTCAAAATTTATTTCTAGCAGTTTTTCATTTTTAATGTAAGATTCCACACGTCACAAATAATAGCTGCGAAACAACGATTTAAATTATAAAATTCTACAGCATCCAGACTCATGTAAGTACAAATATTTTGTAATGATGTTTGCTCTCAAACTTAAGATTATTAGCGAATGTTTGCACTTTTTTAATTCAATCAGAATTAAGAGCGCAAAATAATCTTAAGTTTGGAGACCAGTGTATATTTATGTAAATATATTCATTAAGAACGTTATGTAATTGTACTTGGCTCGTGCGCTTGCTTCATGTGAACGCGAAAATATTCGACCCCTTCTTAATGTTCACGCCGCCGTAGATATATTCTACTAAATATTCGTAGAAGTGGAACCCCTTCCAATATTATGTTCAATATTTTCCATATAAAAGGCCCAAAATTTAACAGTAAAGCCATTCTCACTGCGATATCTGTTCTTGCAACATCGCAGTTGAGACAACATACGACGAAATATCGTCAAGAGCGAAGCCGGAAGAAATGGCCGGGCGAATTATTAATATAACAAACCTTAAACTAAATCCGAACTTTGTTGAACTCTGACCACCTGAACTACTACAACAAACGCAGGCGATAATCGACGAAACGCACAGCGAAAGCGGCGTGCAAGAGCTACTACGGACTTCACCAAGTTTATTTATTATAAACCCAGAACAACCGACGATACAAATAGAAATACCAGATCCCGAACCGACCAAAAAAGAAAAACACTCCAGAAAACAGAAAATGAATCATCCGGAAAAGAAAATCGAAGACATCATCTACCCGAAATTCACGAAGAAACCGAAAACAGACGAAACAACTTCAACAATCGAAATAAAAAATTCGTACGACGTCCTCGAAAACAAAACCGAGGAAAAGATGGAAGAAGAAACCTCCGAACACACTCCACAACCGTCAACATCGAACAGCACACCCAGGGTAAGTGATAAGACACACACTACACTTAACACAAAAACTGAAACAAAAAAAAACACACAAAATCGCACCAATTATCATAATTGAAAAAGACAAATGGACATACATACGACAATTACTTAAATCAAACAGCATTAACACAGTAGAAAACAAAATGGTGAAACCAGGAATACACATCGAACCGACAACCGACGAAGACTACCGAAAACTAAAACACACACTAGACAAGGAACAAATTCAATATTACACATTTCAATTGAGAAGTGAAAAGACACTAAAGGTGGTGATGCGTGGCATTCCCACCTTTATAACAGACACTGACATCACAGACGACTTGACGGACCAAGGATACCCGACTTTAAAAATTAAACGCATGAACGGCAAACACGGAATACCAGCACCACTTGTATTAATCGAACTGACGAGACAATACAAGTCAATCTTCAACTTACGCGACTGCTGCGGACTTGCAATCAAAATAGAACAACTAAACAAACGGACTGACATTATACAATGCCACAAGTGCCAGACTTTCGGACATCACCAACGGAATTGCAACATAAACTACAAATGTATGAAATGCGGAGACGGACATTCGACACATGTACTAAGACAAAAACAACCCCACCAAAGTGTGCAAACTGCGGTGGTCCTCATCTATCCACTTTTATAAACTGTCCCAACAATCCAAACAATCCTACAAACAAAACCACACCTCAACCTAAATACATACCAGCACCACCCCAACAACAAATCCATGGACACAAAGACAAAAAGACACGACACTTAACACAGTTGACGAACTAGCACTTGCCTTAGGCAATATGATAATAACACTACACTCGACAAACGCCACAAAAGAACAAATACAATACTTCGTAACACAAACACAGACAATAATAACACTCTACAATAACAAACATTAAACACACACTCAACTGAAACGCAAAAAAAAAAAACAGCAAACGAACACATTTGACTTAAACGCAAAAAAAAGCGACTGACACACAGACTTTACACAAACACAACACACATAGGACCACACAAAAAACACAACATCCAACGATTACATCAGACTCAAACACGCCACAACCCTGGGAAATACGAAACAACGGAGTGGAAGTGGAGGCAACTTCGACCACAGAACAAAATTCAAAGACCCATGAAATCACAGTAAAGGCAATTATTCAGCCAGTCAATCCGAGGCTTCCTGGCTAATACTAGAGATACCACGACCTTCTTCTCCAACCTTAGTTCTACGCTGATATGATTTTAGCGAAGAATTAAGGAACCGTCTCTCTTCTGCTTCTGTATTGATATTAGTTGAGGCATAAGTAGATGAGTTATATTTCCCGAAGATGATATTAGTTGTCTTCCCCCACACTCTACCTTCTTCTAGATAAAGACACCGTTTTATGTTGCGTTTGTACGAATCGTTTCCGCTAATTTTCAGTACAAACGTGACATCCGTTATATTCAGAAGTCTTCTACATCCGAAGGGATGGTCGAGGGAGAAGAAAGAGGAAAGTAACCGTAAGCATATATCTCTAGTGTTAATGTCACCGAAACAAACAAACAAAAAAAATAAAGGCAAATAAAAGCAACTTATTTCGTATTACAGAAATTCCTGAATTAATAGGAACTCCAGTAACAGAGATAACTAAGTAGAAATTTTGAGTTACTAACAATCAATCCGTGTTAAATTTATTATTCAATGTATTATAAATTCCTGAATTGTTAATAATTGGTATATTCCCCGAAATAATCTTTAATCTAAATTCCCGACTATCCAGTAATTAGAAAGCAATATAATTATGATACTAGAGATACTTAGAATCTCACCGTCCACCGAATTCATATGTATATTCTGATTCAATTGAACGCGTTTTTCCCAAGATATTCACGACCGGGCGAACCATTCATAAAAATTCTCTCGCGAACGGCCGAATGTTCAAAACGACCGTATTCAAACAGTAAACGCGTCCATAGTAGTTTTTCATTTACGATTAGTAGAATACTACCACATTACGTGTCCAGTTACAAACGATAAAAGAGTTCATATCGTAGTTAATATATCGCAAATTGTCATTTCTTTGGAAATCAGTCATATATACTGTTAAATATCTATTGTCCGTTTTGTTTAACGTATGTGTGAATTTACGATACGACAGAATCTTTTCGTTTGTCCACGAAGAATAACGAGACCAATTAATATATTCAAAATACACGTTTTGATTAATTATTTTCTTTAAATTAAGATTGTATATATTTTTTTTGTTAATAAACATATTGCTATGAATAGTGGTTTGTAGGTTTACTGCGCCACCATCCCCAACTAGTTTAACCAACTAGGTTACTCAGCCGGTTGATTTCCAAATATGAGACTTCTAACTTCTCGGGTTCCAATCGGAAAATCGTGTTCTTCTAGAAAGTTATTTAAGCGCCAGTACAAAGTTCACTATTTAAATTATATTTAAGAGTTACTAATCAATTAACCAGCGGTAAAGGCCAGGACACAAAATCAAAGACAGGATAAAATTTAAACTGAATATTTAATACAAAAAATAAAAAAGAAAAAAAACTATCTTTATAAAGTATAAAGATTATGTGTTTACAATATACATGAGGTAAAATATATTCACTGTAATATTGACAGCTAAGTGAATCCGAACAAACTTATCTAAAACAATAAAGTTTATTTTTAATTTCTCTCCAGAGAACCACACTGTATAATCAAAACTGATACACGATCAAAATTACACATGCGCAAAACTAACATGTACAAAAAACACCCCTGACTCCTCTCGAATAAATTATAATTACTATAATTATTTAACATAGAAATAATAATCTTTATTATTTATCTTTATAATAATAATAAATCTCTTAATTACATGTATAAACTTCAATACAATAGAAATATAATTTTTAATTTATGTTTTATGATATCATAAAATATATCTACTTGCTAAAATACTGGAGACAAAGAAAAGGTGCTTTTTTATATCAAGAACAATAAGGAGAATTATCTCTACAATACTACTACATCAATCAAAACACTTTCAAATAATTAACCAGTAATTAAATATATTTAATTATATTTTATTCAAAGACACCTTCTAGTACGAGATATTACACTGGTCTCCCCCTCAATATAGGCCTCTATCGCTTTCACATCAAGTCGACCTCCAAAAATCAAGTTTTTATCTAAGCACATTTAAAATAACATTTTCAAAAATATACAACTTATCCCACAATAATTGTACATTCATTTTTAATTAATTTTAAATATTATTTTAGGAAAAATCCATAGCAATATGTATATCGACTACTGTAAATATTCTTCGGGTGAAGAAGATATCATATATATGTGAATTTTTTTTTGAAGAATTTGTTAGATTAATGTTACTAAAAATATATTTTATTTTATTTTATAACATTTGTTACCAGATACAAATTTACGAATATCATTTATGTTTGTAAAAATATTACGAGAATATAGAGAACAAACTTACTTTTTTGTTATTGTTATCCAGTTCTTTTTTCTTAATACACTCAAAAAAACGGCCCCACAGCTTGAGAATAACACTCACACATGTTAGAAAAGATAAATAGATATATTATAATATATCGTCCAAAATAAGTTAATAAAGATTTACCGAACTCTTTCAACTACGATTGTAACTACCCGAAATTGTGCAAGAAACTCACGATGCTTTTAGACTTTAGACTTACCCGCTTTGCTTATTCTTGCTTAATTATTACAATTATTTAAACCTAGTCGTTATCATTTTAAAGTACACTTCGCAACAGATCTCTTAATGATATTATTTTTAATGGCCCTCACAATCTCTTTAATTATATTGCACTTTTTACTAAAATTCTCGTTGAGTACTTTGATAAATCTAATATACATAACTGAAATTCCAAAACTTCATAATTTCCTCCACATTTCAATTTTATTGCAAGTCGAATCCAAACAAAACAGACGAAAACGCAGAATTAAAAGAAATGATGTCGCAATTGCTCCAGGAAATGAAGCTCATGAGAAACGAACAACAACAAATAAAGGAAAGCCTGGAAAAAAAATAACAAGGAAATTAAAACACTAAGAGAAGAATTAAAAGCGACAAACGACAAGTGGGAACCGGAAAAAGAAACAATGAACGAAAGTGTCACGAATATTGAGAAGAGACTCGAAATTATTGAAAATGAGAAACGCAAAAACAAATTGTGTGTAACAGGCATTGCCACCAACGCGGCGTAAAAATTAAAAGTGTGGCGAGTGATAAGGTGCGTTCGCTCGCTGGACCACTCTGGATCGAACCTACCTGATGATCAATGTCCCCAGGAAGGACTCTCTTGCTTCGGAGAACGTCGCGGGTTCACGCCGTGAGTTGGAAAATGGACGCCACCGTTATTATCCACCTGCAGAGAAACAGCTATAACGGGAGCAGGCGGGACCTGGTAGCTCCAACGAAAACCAGAGGGTCAGCCCCTTATCACTGGTTGCCGAGGAAGAAACTTTGTCAGACTCATAAACTAGTGGGAAGGGTTGAGATAAAAGTCAAAAATCATCAAATCTTACAAATTTATTACTAGACACAAGAAGTTTTATACTCACACAATATTGCCGAAACAAAGTTACAAATTTTAATAGACACAGTCAGAACGTAAACATTCATAAGGTTTAGTTAACGTTAAATTAAATGTCAAGTATATTCAGTAAAATCCAAAAATTAGGTGAAGCCTTAATCAATGATTAAAAGCGAAAGCCAACTGAAATTTTGTATAGCATAACAGAGACCGAAAATTCGGAGTCTCCCCCTGTATATATGTACCGAGAGGCGAGAGGGGTTAATCCAAAATAGTCCCGTCAGGATAACAATAACTCGAATCTACGTACGAGATATTAAAAGAAGTCTCAAAAGACGTCAACGCGAAAGATACTAGATTTGCTAAATTCCAAGAAATACGGAAGGTTACCTTATAAAAGTAAACAAATTTATGCCTTGTTTACAAATAAAATAAAAGGTAGTTAATTAACAGAATATGAAAATCAAAACAACCAGATGGAACTTTTGGAGTACCCCCTGTATAACAGGTGTGCAAAATTTAAAATATTAATAAATGTCTGAAGGAAAATTAATTAACAAAAGTAAATATTTAGAATACCAATTTCGTATACGTAATCTAGATTCTGTACAGTTTATAACAAAATATGTATAGTAAAATTACAGATTAGTTCTTCGATATTAAGGAACCGAAACAAACAATAGGGGTCCGATCTGAAGGATCTGGCCTCGATTATGACACAAAATCAAAATAGGTGACAGACAGTGAAGCTGTCCGTCTTCCGGAGCTAATAATATGTTTATGTACTAGTACCCGGGGATATTTAAGACTATCAACGGGTTTATAATTAAATCAAACACGGAAGTTACTGTAAAACTAACTTGAAATAGGGAGAAATCCCTTCTAAATGTACTGAGTAAATAGGCAAAATTATCACACAAAGTGTGTGTCTCATTAAGTAAGAAACAGCTTGGCTATAATTTAAATTTAGAATGTCTAAACACTAAACGTTATTTAATTGATCTTCTAATGACTTATGGTCTGCAAGAAATTAAATGACAACACCTACTTCTATCTTGGTAACATAAACAGTATACGTTCCTTCCAAATTCAATTCTCGCTTACTAAAGCCAAATCTATTCTCTATATCTCGAGCAGACTTCACTGCGACGCCATTTTGGGGATTCAATGTGGACGAACCGCGTCCTTTTCTCCTAGTCCAATAGGTCTCGCAAAATACATGTGCCCCTAATTAACAGGTTGTGGACGGCACAGGGAAAGTATTTCGGACAGCAAGATATGCCCCAACTCACAGGATAAAATCTCAGGTAAGACGCCTTACGCCAACCAACAGATATCCAATTTATTCTCAGTAATACAGAGAAATCCACGTTGAATAAAACGTTTAAAAGAATCCTGAAAGTTCAAAGTGCGAAATGGTAAAAATATTAAGAGGATAACAAAAACCTTACCGCAGAAATTTCGTTTCATATCACAAGTGACACAAACACGACACAGCGCTTAATAAGCTTAAGACTCAATGGCTGCCGTAACGATACAGTTGCAAAATGCCGGATACACGTCATCGTAATTGCCGGAAGTAAAAGACGGAAGAGAATCTAGTTTTCAGAATCTCGAAGATGATTTCAAATCGCATTATGTGTCCATCCAAACCTAAAACGTTAAATAATTTAAATGTCCAGAGAAGGTAGTTTCTAATAAAAGTCGGCAAGTGAGATTTCTGTTGCAGAGGGCGAACAACGAAAAGGAGATGGCGCAATATGCGGTGGTATTAAATTGAACAAGAAATAATTACAAAAGGGCAATATTTAACAAAAGAAGATGCGTCTAGATGATCTATATTTCATAGCAAAAATTCCTACATAATTAGTTTGATTATCGGTGTGACAGATAACGAGATAGAAGTGAATCTCTTGCGAGCAAGTCAGATAGGGAATTTTTAAGAAGATGGCCGATTTGCTAATGTATGTACATAGGCTTCCAAGATGAATTGAACGAATGAAATAGGTTGAAAATATCGAAGTTTAAAGGGTCTATACAGTTCGATAAATAGAGAATTAAGCGAATAAAATATCATTAGACGAAAATAATTAATTTGATATAGCTACGAGGGTTTAAAGAGAACAAAAGTGTAAACTTGAACTAATTTAAGCAATAAGCAGGAGAATGAATTTGTATGCGTAACAGCATCGATATAGATATACAGCGTGAAAACTTAACTAAGGCAATGGAAGCAGTTACGAAGAAATTGATAAACTGTGATGTCAAAATAAAAGAAGCAACGAAAATCGGAAATAGTAGGTACATACTAAAACTAGAAAATTTTGAGAGTAAATTAAACATATTGAAAGACAAAGCTAAATTACAAGAAAAGCCAATATATATTGATAATGATTTGTTGCCAAAAAAAGAGATTCATCAAAAACTAAGAACAATCGCTAAAAGTAAAAGAGACGAAGGAGAGAATGTGAACGTTCAGCATTTAAAACTGGAGGTAAATGGTAAAACGATGAAATGGAATGCAAAAAAGGGCTGTTTAGAGGAACAAACTAAGCGCAAACAAAAAACTAACCAACTTAACATGGATGGAAAATATGGCAACGAATATGGCAACGAAATAACACTTAAAAAGTGTATATGGGGAACGTGGAATGGGGAATGGAATGCACACATCATGAAGGAGCTTGCTGGAGGCAAAACAAAAAAAGGTGTCAACAACAGAACAAAACAAATGCCTTTTCTTAATAACGGTAATGATAAAGATGGAGTGTTTGGAACAAGGTTCTTAATTGACAAATCTCTTAAGGATGTGATATCTAAATTTACGCCAATTAACGACGAAATAATGTGACATTTACAAATGAAGACCCAGAGTGAGAATCTTCTTAATGTCCATGAGTTTTACGAAAAAATAGAGGATTTATATGATTCAATACCAAAATATGAAATAAATATTATACTTGGCGAATTTAACGCGAAAGTGGAAACGCAAGAAAGATATAAACCAACCATCGGAAACTTCAGTAAACATGAGTATTCGAACGATAACGGGCTCAAGTTGATAGGTTTAGCATCAGCCAAAGAATACTGAATAATAAGTACGTATTTCCGACATAAAGATATTCACAAAAGAACATGGATGTCTATGGACGGAAGGACAGTGAATCAAATAGATCATGTATTAATCCCAGATAGGTTTAAAAAACTAATGAAAGATATGAAGGCAGTTCGTGGCGCAGAAATGGGATCGGATCATATACTGGTAAGAATAAAGGTCAACAACAACTTCAAAAGGCAAAGCACTAGGGAACAAAGACTAACTAAAGGATATAATGTAGCAGCATTGGAACAAGAGAAGTCGTAAAGAACATACCTAGGAAAAATAAATGAAAAACTCAAAAATATTACGGGGAAAGAAACGGTGGAATAGATATGGATAAAAATAAAGGCTCCCTTAAAAAGTGCTGCCATAGAAACGTCTGGAAGGAAAAAAAAACAGAGGAAAAAAGAAGGCTGGTTTAATAAAGAATGTCAAGAAAGTAGAAAGAAAAACACAAGAAGCAAGGAAAAGGATGCTACAAGAAAATAATCAAGAACTTACGCAGGCTTATAGAGAACAAAAAATAACAAAAGGTATTTACAGAAGAAATAAATGAAACTATCTTGAAAACAAGTTACGAAATATAGAGGGCCACTATGCAAAGAAAGAAATTAAAAATTTTTGTCAAGAAGTAAAGAACGCAAGAGGCGAAAGACAAACGCGAACACTTTTCTGCAAAGATAAAAATATAAAACTGATTGGCGATGACAGGGAAGCAATATGAGCGTGGAAATAATACTTTATGGAAATTCTAAACTCAAAATTTGACAGCATGGTAGACGATGCAGAAATAACGCTAAACTACATACAGAAAAACGAAGAGGAGGATATACCTGCCCCATCAAGAGAAAAACAAAAGAAATAATATCAATAATGAAAAACAGAAGAAGTCCGGGGGAAAATGGAATCGTGGTGGAATTAACAAAACACGGCGGAGAAAAGCTAATGGACGAGATACACAAGATAATAAAAAAGTATGGGACCAGGAGCAAATGCCGAGAAGGTGGAAAGATGCGGTGATTATACCGATACACAAGAAAGCTGACAAGACGACATGCAGAAACTATAGAGGAATCGCTCTGCTAGACACGACGTACAAAATTTTGGCAATACTGATACGAAACAAATTAAAGAAATATTCTGAGAGGATTTTAGGCGATTACCAATGTGGGGTTTAGAAGAAATAGATTGGTGATAGCCCAATTTTTATAATAAAAGAATTGCAAACACTATCCTACGAGCACAGTATTGGTATGCAAATGATTTTTATAAATTTTCAACGAACATAAAGTTCAATAAGGAGGGATAAATTATATGATGCCATGAGCGAAATGAGAGTACCAAATAAACTTGTTAGGTTAATCAAAATGACAACAGAGGAGACCAACAACAAAGTTAGAGTAAACGGTCTACAATCGCAACCTTTCAAAACAGCATACGGAGTTAGACAAGACCCATTATCTACTACATTATTTAACTTAGTCTTGGAAAAAGTTATTAGACGGAGTGGGGTGAATTATTCTGGGACGATAATAAATAAAAGTCATCAATGTCTAACATATGCGGACATGGTCATATTGGCGCAAGCACAGAAAGAGCTGCAGAAAGCGTTTAAAGCATTGAAAGCAGCAGCAGGAGAAGTATGTTTATAAATGAATGAAGAAAAGACGAAGTATATGTGTATGCAAGGGCCGGGGAGCGGCCAGGTGACACAAGGAGAATTGGTAATAGATCTAGAAGGAGGAAAGAGAATTAACATCGAAAGAGTGGAAGAATTTATCTACCTGGGGGCGTGACTGACTGACAATGGTAATGATGCCGACGATATCGCGGCGAGAATAGTGAAGGGAGATAGATGTGCGGGGTCTTTAATTAAGCCACTAAAATAAAAAAATGTGTTTAGAAAAGCGAAAATACCTTTGCATAAGACGATTCTAAGACCAACAGTAATATATGCATGCGAAACGTGGGTTATGAACAGCGCAGAGAGTGAAAAACTGGAGGCGTGGGAAAGGAAGATGCTCAGGAAAATTTTTGGTGGAAAAAGACGGAAGATGGGTGGGAAAGACGAAATAACAACGAGCTACTGCAGCTGTACCAAGAACCAAAAATTACGGATTTTGTAAAAGCCGGATAAGATGGCTGGGACACATCGAGAGGAGAGAAGAAGAGTACCTGGTGAAACGAATAATACCAATAAGACCTATTCTCAATAGACGAAAAGGAAGAACTAGGTGGCTGCAAGCTATCGAAAAGGCCTTACAGGAAAATAATATACAGGGCTGGAGGACGAAGGCCAGAAGTCGATAGGAATGGAGAAGAATTTCTAAGCTATGGGCCTAATGGCCTGTTAACGCTTTATATATATATATGTATATTAATTTACTTTCACTACGTACGGTTATATTTTGGTATTACGTCATCCAATAAAAATAATTCTTTTGTCAGATCATACACATTTTTGTTAAATTTTTGTAATTTCATTTCATGGCTAAAAACCTTTCTGTCTTGTTAAATCACCTTTTGATTGCCTGAAATGTAATAATTGAGGGTTTAACAATTTATAGCTAGTTACCTCAACATTGTATTGTCATCATACAAGGCTTTTATAGCTATTTATAATTTATCTGCATTACATTGTATTCGTACGAGGTTAAGCTATGCCATTTTGTTCACATCTCCGACATCTGCATATACATACTGCTGTGAACTGTGCCTTAGCTTATTAGGTCAGCTCACAACAAATGTCCGGAGTAGTTCAATCGTAAAATCTTCTATCAAGAAACTTCTTTCTTCAGGGCTTGCTCTCGCATGAGCGAGGAAGTGAGAAAAATAAAAATTCAAAGTAGCATTAAAATAAGGTCAAAGAAAAAACACATTTATACTTAACTAGTTTTATTAAAAAATTTAAAAAAAGAAAAACCCTTTTCAAAATGAAAAGGGAGCTAAAGCATGATTAAGAGTAGCTTGGAGGAAAAGGTTTGTGTGATAAATAACACGCACACAGACAAAAGCCTCCTGTGACTCGCGAGCAAACATAAAACTAATAAATTGTTAAGAAAATTCTCAAATTTAAAATCTAAATTAAACCCCTAACTTCAAACGTAAATAGACTAAACGTCAACTCGTAATTTACTTTACTTGTGCGAACTTAACACAAGTACAAAAATCTCCCCTCAAAAATCCTGACTTTCAAAAACTTCTAGAATATCGTGACAAAAAAAAACTCCCTCAAAAAATATGGTAATTTTCTTAATCATCTATATTTTAAAACTAATGACATTAATACTGCAAAATTATCAATAAACACAATTATAAGATTATAAAGGAATAGAATTTATATAAAGCAAATGTGTAAAGTACTTACATCGACGTAACACTTTTTAAACACAAAAAAAAACTAATACGAGAGTTATCAAATATAATAAGAATTAACAAAAATACGAGATCATCACCACTCGTATAAAAACGTATTTGAAATTTAAATACACATAAAACACACTAAATCAAATAAACCCGACTTTAAATCAATTCTACATGAAAGTAAAAAATGACGTTTTTTACCCCGGACTGTGCAAAGCAACGAACTTGATATCTCTGTTTTCTATACCGGGAAAATATGCGGACATCGGACACCTCCAGTTCAAAATAATACCACAAGTCGGAACAACTTCCGATGCAATAATAACTATACAGTCCCGGACATAACAATAATTCCAAAATATTTAAATGTAATACAATATAAAATAAAAGTACATTTTAAATAAATGTCATAGATACACTGTTAGTTCAAAATAATTCTTCGGGGAAAAATTCACGACAATACGTACTTGATGCGTGAACCTTTTTAGGAGGCGTGGCTAAGTTTTGATGGACAATAGAATTGTAATTTAAATAACTTTCTTGCTTGTAACTTATAATGTAACTTCTAATTAGTTTAAATTTATAGATTCTATCTTTTAATTTTTTTTCCCTTCTCTTTCATAGCAAAATTTTAATGAAACAATTGTACCCATGTACAGGCTGGTTATATTTAATTGGAAATCTTAGAGTGGATGTATTTTTTCCATTTATTATAGTTCTTATCTAATCAGATTCAGTGTAGTAGAGCTACTAATATTTGTGTAAATGCCGTTCATCTTTTTCGACATCAGTTCTATCTGACGGATGTTTTGAAAACTACGAATCTAGGGGTTTTAATTATTTTTAAATTGATGCTTTGTCTTCTTGTTCAACGGCCAACGAAGTAACAGGTGTTGCTGGAGACGTTGTGTCGACATAGTAAATTTTTATGACTGAATAAAAGTGTTTAATTTACTGCGGTTTACTGTAGTTTACCCGGACTAGATTTATCCATTTTAATTTTATTAAGCGGCAGAAGTTGGTTGTTTTGGATATACCTGAATTGTCGTTTGCGCTTTTAGCGGATATAAAAACTTTATCGAACGCTTGTTAATTTTTCTCATTGAAGCAAGAACGTATCCCCTATTGACGGTAAGTTTTTTTTCTTTTGGTGTTCATTTTAATTGGCATTGCATATATAGCTAGAATTGTTACAATATTGCGTTTTTTCATTCTATTGAAGGGGTCTTCGTAAGAAGGTTGAACTTTCCATCGACTTTTTTTGAATGTGAATCTTTCACTGCTATATATATACCATACTGGTTTCTTATTGGAGGAAACCCATTTTAAAATCTAATTTGGGAAGATATTTATAAGGAGTGTATTCCTAACTAAACTCCTTGGAAGGAAACATCTGACCTGCAATTGCGACTTTGAAGACAGGTTTCGTTTATTTCATTAAGTGATCAACAATTCAAGCTAGGATTGCAACAATTTCGTTCTTTTGAGCATTAAAGACCCGAATTAAACTGTCTACGTGAATATTTAGTGATCAGAATATTATATCATAATTAACGTTAGTATCAAATTTATATAATTATAATCTAAAGTCTATCGATAACCCCTAATTTTGCCGTAAACAGGGTGAGCGAACATCATATATGGCCTAGGGTCATATCCAATTTTTTTAATTAATTGCTATAGGTCTAAATTTCAAAATTTCATATACCGGGGTTTTCTTTTGTCATTACACATAGGTATAATGCATTGACTTTTTTCCATTTATCCTTACACATAGGCATAAATGTATGGTGGTGGCATAGTAAAATCAGTTATACACCAGTAACTTTCAAATTGTCAAATATTTCTGTGTGTTTCATTCACACTTAAATCTTAAATTAAATATATTTTATTGAAAAATACATAATTTATTTAAAACAGTTAATTATCCCAACCTTATGCGAAGACAATTTTAAATATTTTTAACAAATACAAAGAAGATGGACAGTATTTCTTTAAGGTTGAAATATATCTAGTAGATAGTAAAAGTAGTGTATTAAAAAAGGTAGAAAATATAACAAAAAAGTACAAATAGATTTTACCATTTTATGAATTGTAGAACGTCATCACATTACTACTAATGAATTACCGAACGTAACTCACGTATTGGGGGCATTTCAGTAACACGATAAAAAGAAATAACACAAAATGAAGAAATTTATCTTAAAAAGCAGTAGTGGGAAATTCCTCCAGGTAATAAATATGTTACTATTTTTTTAATAATCGGACTGTAAAATCATCTGACAGCATTACTACTGGAATTAAAGAATGAGGAAGGGAAGACACTATGCAACAAACTTTTGTAATTGGTTAGAGCAAGACTATTTTCATATAAAGGACGATCAGTTACTAAAGTAGCAACTGTCTGAAACCCTCGATTTAAAAGAGAAGATTTTTGGTAGTACTGAAAATGCTATCGGGGCTGATTCTTTTCTAGAAACAAGAAATGTTTAATATTATGAAGAAAATAGAACCTGAAAATAAAGAAAAAATGCCTGTAATCGAAACACACAAAAGTAACTTTCATTATATCGATTTTTGCAAGAAAGAATTGGAGAAAGTAAAATAAATTACAGCCGGTGTAATAATAACTAAAAGGCAATACCTCGAAAGGCCAAATTAAAATCAGGACGTAGATCCTCTTTTATTTTGGAAGGTAAGTTAAAAAAGAAGGGTAATTGCATTTTTTATTTAGATTTTCTTTTAGATAATAGGAATGGAGCTGAAACCCTCAAAACAATGTGCTAGGAAATACCCAGCGAGTTCAGCAGAAATTGAGAGTGTATAGTACAGTTCGTTTAATAATAGAACAAAGGTGTGCAAGACTAAAACCGAAAAGGTATGCATGTTTAAACATTCAAAGGGAAATTATTTAGATTGTCATACAGAATGTACATGAAACTCTTTAAATCTATTATAGAACTGTTTGCTTTATCAGTAGAAATTATTTTACTTATAATTTCGTTTTCATTTAACAAATTAAACCTTATATTACAAAAATCAGTTCGTTTTACTTTATCTTCCTCAAAAAGCTCTTGATGGTTTGATATCTTGTATGGCTTATATTTTAATTCTTTCAGCGTTTTGAACACCAAACTGTACGATACTCCAAAATGGCCTGGCTACATCTAAAAGCGATCCTACAAACCGTTCTTCTACATAACACTGGGTATTCAGCTTCATGTGTTCTGTTAACACGTGATTGGTTTTAATTTATTTTTTGTAGGAATTTAGAAAACAACAATTTTCTTTGAATTTGTCAAAAATATTTAAAATTGTCTTCGCACAGGGTATACGCCTGCTGGGATAATTGACTATTTTAAACAAATTATGTATTTTTCAATAAAATGTATTTAATTTAAGATTTAAGTATGAATGAAACACAGAAATATTTAACAATTTTAAAAATGTTACTGGTGTACAACTGGTTGCCTACTGTGCCACCACCATACATTTATGCCTATGTGCAAGGGTAAATGAAAATAAGTCAATACATTATATTTAAGTGTAATGACAAAAGAAAAACCCGGTATACACCGTATGTACTAATTCAGGCCAATGATTGCAATAGTATTTATTTTATATTTTACAATGTTCATATTTTTTTTCTAAGACTCAAACTGTAATTGCCCTTGATAACTTTTTTTAATAATCTAGTAGTACATATACTGAGTGTGTACAGCAATATGTAAAAATTTTTTATCTAGATTAATTAATATATATATATGTTCTTCTTCTTTTTCTGTTTTGGGTTGGTCCAGGCACTTGAGCACACTGCTCTTTGTACTATCCCCAATAGATCTCTCAGTTACACTCTGCTAGTCTTGTGTCCTCGATAAAAGTACACTCGTGAGTACACTCGTATTATGCAATAAATCTCTTCCGAAATATTTCTGCCTGAGTCCCTTCAGTTCCTCACACGTGCATATTACATGAAGGCTAATTTCCTCCTGTTTTTCACATCACCTACACCAGGCGTCGGTAACCATGCCCATGCTGTACAGATGCTTCCTTAAAAGACAATGTCCGCTTATTAAGCCGGTAATGATTTTAATTTCTTTTTTGTTACTACGAATTAGGTTGACCGAAAACCTTCCGTCCAGCTCCCTTAGTAGTGTTTTAGTATGGAGTTGACCTTCCGTTAACCTCCATTTCTTTTTATGTCCTCTTTCTAGCCATAACCAGATCTCCCTTTTAGCGGAACCCTTAGCGATTCCACATACAGGTTCTGGTCCTATGAAGTTCCTATTAGTACCTTCTTCGGCCAGTTGAAATATATATATATATATATATAATAACTTCGTGACCTTGGTATGATATGGTAAACCTAATCAGTAGGCGATTAAAGGTCTGTATATTACTTCAAAATATATGTATTTAAAAAACTCTATATGTTTCGGCTATATACGCCTTTTTCAAGAGAATACAAAATATGAATATGAAATTATTCATATTTTGTATTCTCTTGAAAAAGGCGTATATAGCCGAAACATGTAGAGTTTTTTAAATACATATATTTTGAAGTAATATACAGACCTTTAATCGCCTACTGATTAGGTTTACTATATATATATATATATATATAAAAATATAATATCTTCGTGACCTTGGTATTATAAGGTAAACTTAATAAGTCGGCGATTAAAGGTCTGGTTTATTTCAGAGTATATATATTTAAAACAACCCTACATGTTTCGGCAATACGCCTTTGTCAAGAGAATATAAAATTTATATTTTGTATTCTCTTGACAAAGGCGTATTGCCGAAACATGTAGGGTTGTTTTAAATATATATACTCTGAAGTAAACCAGACCTTTAATCGCCGACTTATTAAGTTTACCTTATATATATATATATATATAATATATTCAATATTCAATATATACAGGCTGAATCAAATTAAGTGCGCACTATTGCTATCTCTGTTATTATTGATTCTAGAAAGTAGGTTAAATTAGAAAAGGATTAGTGTTTTTAACATTGATTAGCATGCAGTTCATGAAAGAAAAATTGAATAACGCATTTTCGAGAAATTTTGAAATTTTTTTAAATGGAACAGCCTGTATATTTTTTAAAATTCTGAATGCTAATATTCTTTGTAATATAAAAGTTTCAATACACTATTGTCCTAAAACGAATAATAAAGTATTTACGGTGGAATTTAGTTGATGTCAAAGATACTCTTTCATTCTGTAAAATCAGTAGCAGGCTTCTTTCACTTTAAACAGAACAAATAGTATGCCCTTTGTAAATGTCAATAACGTACTGAATATAAATCTTTCGCACGTTTAGTTATTAAAAATATTTTTTTTTTATTTTGTGTTGTGTTCGTTAGTTCTCTATTTATTTTTCTAAACATTTTGGTTTTACTTTCCTTGCTTAATGTTTGACAATATTTCACTATGGTATTTCCTCATTTGGAGAAATGCGATATGTTGGAAGCATACATTTTATGTCGTAAAAATTCAATAAGGACTAGCAAATATTATGCTGAACACTATCCTTTACGACAGCAGCCAGATCGACGTTACTTTCGAAAACTTTACAATCAGTTTAGACTGCATGATTGCTTATTTAGAAAGAAAAGAACAAAGAAAAATATCGTCGTCAACGAATAAGTAGAAATTACAGTGAGCATATTTTGAAGCCCATCGCGAATTTTCCATTAGTGATGCTACTAAGGAATTGGCATTAAGTTATTCATCAGTTCAAAGAATTTTGAAAAAACATAAGTATATCCCTGTAAGTTCAGAATCTCTCAAACATTACAGCCAGGAGATTCCGCCAGGAGATTAGCTTTCTATCATTGGTTTGTTAGTTTTTGTGATGAAAATTTGAATGGAGCACAGTGTATTTTATGGATTGACGAAACAAATTTTTCAAATAGAGGCATGTTTAGTAAGAAAAATAGTAACTACTGGTCTCAAGAAAATTTATTAATAGTTCGTCCACATGCTGCACATGTTCGATTTAATTTTAACGTTTGGAGCGGATTAATTGGTTCGGTAGTCGTTGGTCCACTGTTCTACAATGGTACATTGACAGGAAACAGATATCTGGAATTTATTCGTAACGTTCTAGAGAATTTCCTTGATAACGCCAATTACCTTATGCGCCAAAATTTATACTTTCAGCAGGACGGTGCTCCTATCACCTAGTGCAAACCTACCTCGACACCATCTTTGCCGAAAAGTGGATTGGTACAAATGTTCAAATCCAATGGCCAGCACGCTCCCCTGACCTCTCACCTTTAGACTTTTTTCTTTGGGGATACTTAAAAAATGAGGTGAACAAAACGCGATACGACAAAGTGCGCGAATTGCAAGACAAGGTCAGAGAAGTTTTTCGCCAATTAGATAGAAGGACAATCTTAAGAGCCACCCAGAGTGTACTGTAGTTACAAACTACAAAAAGTTTGTAACGTACTCTTTAGATGTAAGCACCTGAGGAAGCCACTGTGCTGGCGAAACAATTGTCGTGTTACGATTAAAGATTGAAAGTGAAGATTAGAACCGTGGTTTTATTTCTAATTTAAATTATGGATCTTCATCAAGTAAATGCCGGATCAATTCAATTATAAATACTTGTATTCCAATATCCGGAAAATGATTTTCATTAAATGTTCGGGTTCAATTGGGAAGCAGAACGAGTTTGATGCTGGTGTGTTTACGGGAATCTGGTACATGGAGAGACGCCTACGGTTTTTAAAGGATTTGTCCGTATATGTCAGGTATGCGGTTCCCTTTTATCGTTCTAACCATGCGGAATGTTTAATGGTAAGTATATATCAATTTTAAGGTATTTAATGATATTTTAAGTTTAACAATAATTGTTAACGTGGTTAAGCGACGCTCTTATCTATTGTTTTTTATTCCTCGGCCTCCATACGATTTATTTTGGCTTAACACAATTATTTAATTTTGTATTTGTTCTTTTTGACTTATTTGATATCTCCTTGTCATTAATATTGCCGTTATAATAAATAGTAATTATTATAAAATAGAAATTATATTCTTTTAGATGTCTATTAATTTCTTATGTGTGTAAGATAAAATAGATGATTCCCGCGGTAAGTTAATTCAAATCAAAAATATTACGGTCGATAAATAGACTTTCATATGATATTAATATTATTAATTAAGTTAATTATTTTCGGATTTCCAAATAAATTAATGAATTTTGATCATGAAAAATGATCAATAAAAATAATAAAAATTATTCCAAATAAATTTTATAATTAAATACGCGGTATTAACTTGCTTAATATCTTACACTGTAAGTGTATGGTCTTCATTCGTAATTATTAATCTAACGCTTATTTCTAACATTGATATTATTTTTCTTCCAGTTTCTGGTAACAAGATGAACCATATGAATATATAGATATTATGATCAATTACTTAATTACTACATTCTTGGTGCCTCTAGCAGTATAATTAAAATTCATCTGATTTTTAGAATTTTAGCTTAATTCAGTTTAAACTCAAGTAAACTTATTTTCTTTCCTTGTATATTGTGCACTTATTTAATGATTTAATATACCGGGTGGTTCATAACACAGTATCATGTTTCACCATTCTAATTTCAACTTAATTTATTAACTTACGCTTTCTTTTAAGCAAATTGGCCATTTGTAGATTTATTTGGTTATTAATTGCGGCTTGTGAGCCATTGTTTAAATACTGATTATGATATAATATCCTACACTTTGTTCTTGTTATCGAACTTTTGGTTTTATTTTTATTTTGTTATTTATTAGGTTATTGGCAGCTTCTATGTTAGCTGTACAGGTTGACATCACAAACACGGTGGCGCCTATTTTAATAAGAACTTCTCCCGAGCTCGCCTATAAATTGTCTAGCATTTCAACCTAAGATCTCCGGGGCATTCGTATTAGGTAAGTCGAAAGGGTTATAAGATAATTAGGAAAGGCGCGCGTAACAAGCTAAAGGTTTACAATTTAAATAAAATAATTAAACTTTCGATATACAGGGTCAATTTAAAGACAACATTATTTAATGCAAAATAAATAAGCTATACATATATTTAAGGAAAATAAACAAAAACACACAAAAATTATTGTTCTCGCGCTTAACACACTTTCCACCAACTCCACCAAAATTACGTGTTCCTTCTTCCGCTTAATTTTTTACTGATTAAATAATTAACAAACATAGATACGGTCACAAGATGTCTCGCGAATAGAATGTTTACGGAATCTTATATTTTTTAAGAGAGGTCTAATAATTTATATTATTTATCAAAAATTTATAGAATATACATATAAGCCATTGCAAATTACAAGAAAAAGCAAAATAATAATAGGTACCTTTTTTACGTTAATACTATATAAATGTCTCATACTACTACATAAGCTACAATAATAGTTATTTGTGTACCAAGTCAGTAAAGTGATACTTTATTAAACGAGTCTGAGATTATAGTAGAGGGACATAGCCGATTCTAGCACCTCCTCATGTTGAACCTCCTCATTGCCCTTGACCTTGCATGTGGCACAGCCCAAGGGCAATGAGGAGGTTCTACATGAGGAGGTGCTAGAATCGGCTATGCCAAGGTCAAGGTCAAGGTCATATCAAGGTCATATCAAGGTCATAACAAGGTCATATCAAGGTCATAACAAGGTCATATGTGGCACAGCTTAAGGGCAATGAGGAGGTTTGTAAAGAAAATTTTCCATTAACTTTCAAACAATTCTAAAACCTCCTCATTGACTTTGATCGCCAATAAATATTGTTGAAAATAATATAGAAGCTTAGTATACTGAAACCAGCGATTAAAACAAAATGTCCCAACACCTAGAATTGATATTAGAAGCAGTCAAGTTTGTTTATGAAAATTATGGTCATCTATCTGGTATTAAAACAAATCTAATAGAGTATATTCCATTAGATTTATTTAAAACGAAAGTAGCCCCAGAATGGATAGAGGAGTTCTGGCATTTAATTTCACCTGACAAACAAATTGAACTAGAAGAATATCGACCGTGTTTTAGACACTATAATACCGGTGAAGAACAAATTGACGGTCCAGCCCCTTCAAAGAGAAATTGCTCAGTTTGTAAAAAGAGTATTACCCAACAATTTAGAAAATTTAGAATACCAAAAAAGAAAAAACTAAAACATTAAATATGATTTAAATAATATATTTTAAATAAGGTGAACCTGTGGCACAGCTCAAGGGCAATGAGGAGGTTCTACATGAGGAGGTGCTAGAATCAAAGCGCAGGTTTACCGATGAGAGGTTTATAAAGACGCAGTTGGTGTTTGCCAGCGGCAGTTCATAGGGGCTACTATATAAATCCAGCGATGTTAAGAAGTCAGTGTATATATAATGGGAACGGTGAAGCGTAAGTGTGGCTGTGATCGTTTAGATAGTTTAGAAGAAGGTGAATTAAGAATTGTGAGTTCTAACGAAGAACATTTTAATAAGGTAATGGAGAAAAAAGTGCTCGATCCTATTATAGAAAATTTTTTTTCGGAAGTGGGAAAAATGGATAATTTTTGGAAAGAATTTGACAGATGTTCTGAAAAATTAGTTTTCGAATCTTCATGGAATTTACCTCTAGTAGCAGAGAGCATATATTTTTTAAATAAAAGTCATTCAAAGTGGGTATGTGTTGGTTTATTACCAGATAATTTTTTCAAACCGATAGTGAAGATTGTTGGTGTGAGAAAGCAATGCATAGTTTTTAATTCTGAAGAATGGGAAGAATTTATGATGCAGAGCGCCAAATTGAAGAAGTATTTCGATTATTGTGGTGGAAAGTTTCCAAGTATGCGCATATCGAATTTAGAACTTTCTAGCGAATGTTTTGATGGGGAGAACAAAATATTAAAAATTTACAAAGACGGAGATTTGCTGTATTTATCATATGAACGTTTGTCAGAATTGTGGCGTGTGAGAAAGGTGCTGGAATCCCGATTGGAATCGTTAAGAAACTTAAAATATGATGAATTTTATAAGGATGTTATTCAATATCTATCTGTAAGTGGAGGGGATCTGAATATGGAAATAGAGAAAGTTTTGCAGGGATCAACTCTACAATGTGTGTGTATAACAAAAGAGATCTTAGTATATCATCTTCAAAAAGTTTACCAGGATGTTGATCTATTAAGAAAGAATCGTAATTTAAACTATATGTACATATAATAATTAATATTAATAAATGATGTTTTGAATACAGTCTTTTATTTTATATTATGAGTAGAAATTAAGGAACTAAGTATATTGAATTATTTAAAGTGTAGAGGTTGTTGTATGATAGTTATAATTGCAAATTAAGAGAAAAGAGAGTGTGCATAAATATAAAAATTGAGAGCGTTTTGTGTTAAAGTGTGAACCATCGCTTATGATAGATACATTAAAGCGTTTGCCTATAAAAGATGGGGAATTTGGTTAAACGGCGTAGTTTAAATCGAAAAGGCAGAAGGAAAGGTGGCGGCCTATTGAATACAATAATAAATAAGCTTCCAGTAGAACTACATATACCAGGGTATAGATTTTGTGGACCAGGAACGAAATTAAAAGAGCGATTGGAGAGAGGTGATAAAGGCGTGAATTATTTAGATGAGGCTTGCAAAGAGCACGATATAGCTTATTCAAAATCTGGTGATATATCAGAGCGACATATAGCGGATAAAAAATTGTATGACATTGCTTTTAAACGATTAAAGAGTGCAGACGCTCGAGTTGGAGAAAAATTATCTTCTTTTATAGTTGCTGGTGCTATGAAAGGTAAAACAAAATTAGGTATGGGTGTGAGGAGACGGGTTCGAAAAGGAGTGACTCTACACAGTAAACCAGTTAATAGACAAAGGAGTAGAAACATGAAACGGAATTTTGTGGGTGGTTCTATATTATTTATGCAGGCAATGAGAATTGCACGCAATGCAATAAAACGGGCGGGCAGTAGAAAGGGAATGTTAGAAAATGCAAAAGTGGCATATCGGAGTTTGAGGAAGTCTGGAAAGAAAATTTTATTACCTCGTTCGAGAATTATTCCAATACCAAAGAAGGGTGGCTTTTTACCATTAATTCCGTTAACTAAACGCCATAATACTGCTATGGAGTCAAAAGCTGGTAGCGGCTTATATGTGAAACCATATAAGTCGGGGTGTGGAATATCAATTGGGAGTGGGTTATATATTAAACCATACAAATCCGGTTGTGGTGTATATTTACCCAGTGGAAATGTTTCAAAAAACGGTTAAGCAAATTACCCCGAAGACCTCTAACTGAAGTTGATTTATGGAAATATGTTAGAGGATGGAAAATAAGAAATTTTCGGGGTATATTTAGTAGAGATGTCCTACCAGCAATCATACGCAAAAGAGAAAAGGGAATAGTTAATTTGGACGATAATGTTGGAGAAGGTACTCATTGGGTAGCTTATATGAAGCATGACGATATAATAAAGTATTTCGATAGTTATGGTGATTTAAGACCTCCGACTGAGGTCGAAAACTATTTATTATCGAATGCGGGTGGCGTTATACGATATAACTATAAGAGATATCAAGACTTGAATACTGTGAATTGCGGGCATTTGTGTTTATTCTTTTTGAAAGGATTCATTAGTTGAGAACGAGTTTCTTTTAGTAAATAATTTAATATTGTTGTATGTATATAAAATGGAACGTGATGGTGATGGAGGTGCGGATAATTTGGCTTTTGTTTTATCAGGAGAAGGACCACAGTTGACATGTGTATTGAATCCGCCTGTATATTTAAATGGTGAATTTGAAATGTGTATGTTGAGTTTGCAAACTTATAATTCTATTTCAAATGTTACATCGGAGAATAATGTATTTCGATATTATGCTATAGCCCCGGGTAAGCCCGGGAATTGGGAGAATATATTAGTTCCACAGGGTACTTATGACGTAGCAGATTTAGAGAAGTATATTGATGAACAAGTGCGTCTCGGTACAGATGATAAGAATTTTTTTAATTTAAGCGCAAATAATAATACCTTGAAAGCAACTATTAAGTCTTCAGTGGATATCGATTTTACTGTAGAAAATTCAATTGGTTCTCTACTAGGCTTTGAAAAAGTTAAAATACAAGGAAATATTCCGAAGACGAGTGATGAGGTGGTTGATATTTATAAAATGAGTGCCATCGATATTATGTGTAATGCAGTTGCTGGTTCATATATTAACGGGCAGTTGTCGCATGTTTTATATCATTTTCATCCGAACGTTCCACCAGGGTTTAAGATAATAGAAGTTCCGCAAGAGAACATTTATATGCCCGTGAATGTGAACATGTTAACGAATATTATTATTCGAGCCGTCGATCAGAACGGACGATTAATTGATTTGAGAGGTGAAGAGTTAACAGTTTATTTACGATTAAGAAGAAAACAGTGACTACTACAAACAAATTTTAAGCAACATGAGAAGTAATACTAACAATAAATTTTGGAAGCAAGTTCGACGATCTACAGGAAAGTCATCAAATAAATTGAGGAGCGGGATGGGGCGAATAGTGAAATATGGTGGTTTATCAGGTGAAAATAGAAAATTTTTGAAAAATTTGGGTTAAAGAGTTTTGGTATAAATACGGAGGAGTATAAAAATAGTATTTATAGAAAAAGGATGAGGATATTTTGTCAGTGTAAGAATAATTTGTGTTGCGAGAAGTTGTTTGCACTGTGAGGTAGAATTATTTTAATTATGGAAGTGTTAGATGTTTTGAGAAAAGTTCGTGTGGATAATTCAATTATCGAATTGGAATACCACAATCATGCACCATTTGGCTCACCAAAATATGGGAATAATGATGAAATACGAATTGTGGTTCCAGAAATAGATAAATGTACTCTACCATCCGAATCGGAATTATTAATAGAAGGGAAATTACGATTAGCTAGTGATGTTAGTAAAGCAAGTGCTACAGCATCTCTGATTCATAATGCCGGAGCTTTTATATTTAGTAATATCAGATATGTAATGAGTGGATCGGAGGTAGATGAAGTTAGAAATGTGGGTATAACATCAACTATGAAGGGATATTTTTCTTATAGTCCGAGTTATATAAAAAAATAAATTAGAAAATTGCGGTTGGGAATTTACTATAGGGAAGGCTCCAGTTTTAGATGTTAGAGGAAATTTTAGTATTTGTATTTCACTTAAAATGTTAATAGGTTTTGCCGAAGACGTAAAGCAGATTATTATGCATATGCCGCAAGAATTAATATTGAAGAGATGTGCTGATGATAGCGATGCGATAATGAACACTGTTGCCGATGAAGAAATGAAATTAATTATTGATAGTATAATATGGCGAGTACCCCATGTTAAAGTGGGTATGGCTCAAGATTTAGCCCTGACAAAATTAACAACGAAAAATACTCTGATGGAAATGTTTTTTAGAGGTTGGGAAATTCACGAAAATCCGGGAATTCCTGAGACAACTAAACATAGTTGGGCAATCAAAACTGCCCCACAATTAGAAACACCGAGGTATATAATTTTGGGTTTTCAAAGTGGGAAAAAAGGAAGTTTGTCTCAAAATATGAGCAAATTTGATGCAATTAATTTAACGGACGTGATGGCTTATTTGAATGGGAAGAGATACCCATACGAAAATGTTCGTGTTGATTTTGACGAGAATCACGTAGCTGTTTTATATAATATGTACGCTAGATTTCAACAGAGTTACTATGATTACGATCATAGCGAACCGCTCATGAAACTGAATCAGTTTAAATTGTGTCCGCTAATAGGTATCGATTGTTCACATCAAGAAGATGCGGTACATAAAAGTGGCGTAGAGGTTAGAATTGAGTTTACAACGAAGGCTAATGTGCCAAAGGATACCATTCTATACTGTTTGATCATGCATAATAAATTATATCAGTATTCACCATTTAATAAAGTGGTTCAACGAAAATATTAGCGGCACAATAGATACCGTAATAGGGGTAGGATGTTGTTGTTAAATGAGATGCGGACTGAGGTGATGTAGTTTGTGTAGTTGGTTAGTTAATCGTTACATGATGACTGCAAGACGTGGCAAAAAGTCTATTGTTATCGATTTTCAATGGTATCGCTCTGAAATACATAGAGTAATGCCGAAGGCGTTTGCTACATGTGACAATTATTTCAAAAAGAGTCACTTTGTTTTCAAACCTGTGCTAAGTTTTAATGCTTTGACAGATGAGGATAAACGTGTCGCAAGATATGCTTACAGCTGTCATCACGGGTTAAGGTGGGAAGAAGGATATATATGTGCGACTGAGTTTGAAGGAATTATTAAACGATTGTGTGCCGACGTAAACGTGGTGTACGTTAAAGGAAGGGAGAAGCTAGAATTTTTGAAGAGTATTTTGAAGAATAAACGAATAGTAGATTTAATTGATGCCGATAAAATAAGAAAAGAAGAACCAAGTTGCAGTTTTCACGTTGGCGATTCCGTTGTTTGTGCACTAACTAATGTCGAACGATTGCATAAGTATTTAATGTACCACAGTTTAGAGAGAAAAAAAATTTAACCGATATCTGTAAATATTTACAAATAGTGTAGTCGGAATGGGCAGTATTTGGACTAGAATTGTACGAAATGGTGTCGAGAGGGTTGGAAATGTTATACATCAATATGAAGCAGAAGGATCATTAGTTGGTATAAATTCTTGGAATTTAATGTTCATTCCAAAATCATTTTTAATTTCAAAAGTGAGGTGTATTGATTTGGAGATGGTCTGGCATCGGTTACCGAAATATTATCAATTGGATGAAGATTTAATAAAATGTAGGCCATGTATGGAACATCAGTTGTACGAGGGTGATGTCGTGGAGGGTTGTATTAGGAGACGAGATTGCAGATTATGTAAATGTATAATTAAGTAAAAATATTAATATGATGTAGATTATTGATGAAATATATGAAAGAATGAAATAAACATAAAATTAAAGAAAATATTGTTTTTATTTTTTCTATACATTAACTATACGCCTCTGTCTGCTATCAAGCTATTAAAATTAATTATTTACAAAAATAATTAAGGTTGCTCAAATAAGTTTCCATGAATTTTTTCATATTTACAAAATTAGGTAAGGTTACTCACCTAAGTGTTCATGAACTTTACAATACATTAATTACACGCGTCTGTCTGCTATAACGCTATTAAAACTAGTTATTTACAAAATTAATTATGGTTACACACCTAAGTATCCAAGAAAAAATTTCTTTATATGAAAATTTTTTTTTATTGCATTTTTGGATCGCTCGCGAAAAGGTGGTGGGGAGTGGGTCGGGGGCCAAAAAAAAGGGGGAGAGGGAAAGTAGGAGGGGCGATGGAGGGGATGGAGGGGGAGGGGGGGTGGAGGGGGTGGGGGGATGGAGGGGGAGGGGGGAGGGGGGGACATAGCCTGAAATCCTCTTAGTTTTTGAGATAATTGAGGTTTCTTGTTTTTTTAGATATTTCGATTGGTAGGGGTAAAAGCAAAATTGGAGGGGGAATTTCCCCCCCTCAAAAAAAAGTAGTGGGAAAATTGAAATTGGTTGCAAAAAATACAGAAAAATCTGTAAAAATCAACAAAATGAGATAGGAAGGGGTAAAATCAGAACATTAATAGAGCAGAAAATGCACGTTTTCCGAAAAAAATTAAGTTTGTTGTTTATTTCATTTTCGCAACTACCTCATCCAAAAATGGAAAAAGAAATTTAACAAATCTAAAAAAATAAAAAAAAATTAAAAAAATTTTAAAAAAATTTAAGAAAATTTAAAAAAATTTTAAAAAATTTTAAAAAAAATTTAAAAAAAATTAAAAGAATTAAAAAAAAATTTAACAAAAATTTTAAAAAATTTAAAATTTTAAAAAATTTTAAAAAATTTTTAAAAAAATTTAAAAAAATTTTAAAAAATTTGAAAAAAAATTAAAAAAATTTTAAAAAAATTTAAAAAAAAATTGTAAAAAAATTTTAAAAAATTTTAAAAAAAAATATAAAAAAAGTTAAAAAAAAATAAAAAAAATTTAAAGAAATTTTAAAAAACAAAAAAAATTAAAAAAATTAAAAAAAAAACATTTTTGTGAGGGTTATAAAAACATTAACCTTCACAAATTGTGTAAACAACTTATTTTCCATAATAGCAGACACGTATAAAAAATTGCTATTCTTAAAACGTGACGTGTTTTGACCTAGAGATTTTAATATATATACTTCCTTTATTCTTCTTATAAATCATTCACAAAGTATCTCTTGCAGTATAATGGTGAGTACAATTACATTATATTTCTTGTATATTTACTTATTATTATTTACACACTTATTTGTATTTGGTTTTAAAATTATTTCAACAGTTCAAATTAATGTGCTTACATTTATTGCAGCGAGAAAATAATTTAAATACTTTTTGTAATTGTATAGAGAATATAATTTAAATTTACAAATTCTTCACATTCATTTGTCGTTGTTAATTCATCTTTTTTATTTTAGACTAATAACGACGACTTTGATTTTATTTTTTTTTGAAAATGTTGAAAATGTTGAAAACGTGGACTTGGACGAAATTTTATCACTGGATAGACGAATGGATGAATTTTCCCGTCGGACGGACGTTAGACGACAATCGGAGTCAGTTGAATTACCTTCTGCAGTTCCATCTACTTCTGCGGTACGACCCCTACCTCATACTGTTGAAGTAGGTGTTGCAGCAGAAGTTAATCCACCTGCTTTCGTGTCACAATTGACTACCGTTCCACCTTTGCAACCTCCTCCTTATTTGCCGAAGGACGAGTACTACAAATTGGATAGGGTACAACGACGCCAACTGACTGCCCAACGACGTATGTACAGAAACTTGACAATCTCGACCTCAAGACAAGAACACACTACGAGGACGGAAAGACGACCAGGGCAAAATAAAAAAAAACTATATACCTTTACCCTATACAACTTGTAGTCCTGATGTTCGAGCGCCAAATCTGCGAACACTGCTCATGTAGGAAGAAGGCAAATGTGTATTGATGTAAATGTGACACGAGGGGTGGCAAGAATACCACAGATTGTGGAGACGATTAATCTAACGACAGAATCTGCAGAAATAACTGATCTTCCTCAGTCCCCCATACCTTCTCCCAACGCAAATATTCCTGAACACTTTTCTTCCAATGCTTCTCCAGCTCCTCCTTCAAATGATTCTAAAGCTCCACCTTCCAATGCTTCTGCGTCGTTGTTTGCCTCACAATTCCACTGTGGGCAACAACAACCATCCGAACTCGCAACTTTCTCTGCGGATTGTAAACAGTTTTCTGACACATGTGTTAGATATTTGGCGGGCAATTCGTCAGCGGATAGTTTCCTTCAGCAGGTGATCTCGCTAAAGTGGCAGGTTAACGGTTATTCGTTAGAGCAAGACAAGGTTCTTCATATCCTAACTAATGTCGTCAGTCCATCCGATGACTCATATGTAACCCGCCAAAGGGAAAGGAAGGATCTGCTGAATCGACTTGGAAGCTTGATTGAAGACATGATTGATTATCAAAAATCATTTCCACCACAATGATTTGTATTTGCGATAATTAATTGTTTCATTGGTCAAGTTTCATGAGCGAGACCACACTGATACGATACAAACCATCGGACAACCTATTTTCAACATTTTCAACCATCTAATACATCAACTTGTCATCACATTCGATTGTAAACAATTCTGCATCGACCTGGTTAACACCCACATTGCACGATACTAATGTACTAGTTCCTACAAAACTATCCAGACAAGGTAGGGGCTGCAAAATTACACCTATAACTGTTTTGCAATAGTTTACATGATATGTAATAACTTTAGTACTTTAATTTTGCAGGAAATAGAAATTACAATAAAGAAATGGGAGGACTCCATTCCGCTGACAATAGTGATATCGGCACAGTCGGCGTCGGCGAACAATCTGACGGATGTCGACCCCCCCGACCTGCCCCCTGAATACGAGTCATGTCACAATAGCAGCCCAATGACTCCGCCGACGGTGCAGACAAGAACCCTTCGGCAACGGCTCCAGGCGATGGCGGTGCCGCAGACCTATACCCTGCAGCAAAGGTTCCAGGAGTCGATGCTGCAGGCTTCGCGTGAGCCAGCGACCCCGGACATGGACACATGATCGGGGGCGTCGGCCGGGGGGATTCGGGGGGCCTGTCGCTCAGAAGTCGCCGCCACCTTCCACAAGTAAAAATAGTGGCGGCACCAAAAAATAAAAAAAAAATAAAATAAAAAAATTATTATAGTCTTTGTTTTATTTCTAATATTAAGATAATCCTAAACAGATAATATAACGCACACGGAGAAATAATAATTCAGTCGTTATTGTGAAGTCAAATCGATTATGTCGATCGAAACGAGTGGAGCTGAACCAAATATTGTACAATTGGAACCTCAAGAATTATCCCTACAAGTGCACAACTATGATTCCACATTAATTACGAAGAGTTTTATACGACACAGTAGCCTCTTCAGTGGCTCATCTAAGCGAGGATTAATTGTGGGACCTTCTGGGTGTGGCAAAACAAATGCCCTTTTAACCCTATTACTTCATCCTAACGGGTTTCGCTTCAAAAGTATTTACATCTGCTGTAGATCTCTTCATCAGCAAAAGTATGAATACTTAAGAAATATATTGAAAAATGTTCCTGAAATTGGTTACCACGAGTATACTGATGTTAATCACATGCCTGCTCCTAACCAAATGGCGGATTATTCTGTCGTTATCTTTGATGATATACCACCTGCCGACTTGAATATCGTAAAAGATTTTTTCTCTTATGGTAGACACCGAAATTTAGATTGTTTTTATTTAATGCAGACATACAGTGCGGTCCCAAAGCAACTTATCAGAGATAATACCAATTTGTTAATACTATTTCGACAAGACGGTACAAATTTGAAACATATCCATAATGATCACATTCATGATTTAAGCTATGAACAATTTCTATACATCTGTAGAATGTGTTGGAAGAAATCGTTTGGTTTGCTGTTTATTGATAATGATTCTGTATTTAATGATGGAAGATATCGTTTAGGTTTTAATACTTACATACACTTTTAAACAGATTAATGAGGCTGAGAAGAGTTGACATATTTCTCCCTATCGTATACAATTTGATGTGCTTTAAGTTTATAAGTTTTAATTAAGAGGAGTTTGTAACGTACATTAGGGTTTAAAACATGTATTACTGGAATATTTATATCAGTCTACAGGTATTCGTTATAGAGTGTACATGGAAAATAAAATCATAAGAGATTTAATACAAGCTCGCGAAGCTCTTAAACAAAAGTTAAGAACCTTACGGGCTGACATTGCACAATCTCAGAGAGAAACAAATATTCTGTATGCGCCCATAGCAAAACCGCTACTTGAAATCGCTAGCAAATTAGCTCCCAGTAATATAACTCGAGGACGAACTGATTCTGCGGACGCTTCTAAAGAAGTAGAAGAATCTTGGTCAGACATCATATCAGAAAAATCTTATGTTGCAATACCAGGAACGTCAATTTTACGACAACAAAGTACACCGCGTAAACGACAGCAACGACACGTGTCATGGTTCAGCCCATCCACTCATTCTTCTCCGACAAAACAACGAAGTGTGTATCTCGCTGGAACACCTCCACGAGAAACCAGTCCTACAAATTCATCAGATTTGAAAAAAAAATTCGAATGTCTGAGACATTCAGCCAGCCCACATTTCTAGAAGATGAATATATCGGGGAACAATTGCCAGAGACTCCAAAGGGTGGTGATGAAGAGGAGGAACGAAGTGATGAATTAGATTCTAGTGAAAGCCTTGAGTTGGATAAGTCAAGGGCTCACGCTATATCGCTATTGAAAACGCGTCCGCCAAAGTCAATAATTACTAATAAGTCGATAAATAAGACTCTGTTAGAAACGGATGTAGTTAAGGCAGCGCTAAAAGATCATGACCCCGCTATACGACCTTATCTTATGGGGTTGATGACGGATGAGAAAGAAGAATTCGATGAGAAGTATGGTGTACGCGAAGTTGATGGTGACCTGATGATTGGAAATGCAAATATTAGGTTTGATGGACCCAACATTATAATCGGTGAATTTACTTATAGGGCTACTAAGGGATTACTAGAGCTACTGTTTATGAAGAGACCGGGAAAGTTTCAATATGCTGATGCTAAGAATTATAAATTCATTTTAAATGATACTCACGCCGCTAGAGTTGATTACGATCCGGCTCGGAAATATGCAGCAAGTAAATATTATAAATATACGACAATTATTAAACCTATTGTTCAAGGAAAAAAACCAGAAGTTTGGTGGACCCGCACTTGGAAAACAGGATTGGGTTTATCAAAAAAATTACCGTTGCGAAAGATCGTTGTTCCTAAGAGTATTGTGGAATATAAGTATTGGGATGATGTAAATGAATTGTGCGACAGATTGAAGTTACTGATGGCGTCCAAGGATGCCGGACATACTGGTCATGATAACGAAATCACTGCAATAATTAAGGAATTGCAGGAATCAAAAATAATGAAATAGGTTGAGCAGCATAGTTATAAAGCAGTTAGTATATCGACACCGATAGAGTATTACGATGACAATAGATAAATTTGGAAGACACATACATAAACATATCGTCAGAATACATTTAGCGGAAGAAGATGCAGTAGCAAATTTTGTAAAACACCCTAAATTCAAGAAGGAATTGGAAAAGCTTACTCGTATATTATATGTTCCTCCTCCAAAAAGGGAACCTTCAAAATATGTTTTTCAACTGCAGAGTAATGGACGTATTGGGCAGGACGCATATTACTTTATAACTCCTGCGCGTCGAAAGCAAACGCAGTTATATAGGAATAAACTATACAGTGGAAAGATTGTTGCAGTTAATTATTCCGACGATGAATTAGTGAGACTGTCCGTTAACGCTCACAGCATCGTTCTCATCCATCCTGCAGTATCAATAGACATCAACGCGGAATTGCGATTGAAGTACATTGGTCCATATCCTGTACCGAAAGAAACAGAGCCAGTGTTTGCAGAAGTAGTCGTCGAAGGAAATGTTATCACTTAAAAGGGATGTCGTTAATGAACTACACGCACCTGCGCGACGAAATTTTAGACGACGGAGAGTCATAATAAAAGGACTACGAGACTTATTCCAGATCGATCTGGTTGAAATGATACCTTATGCTCGAGAAAACGATAATTTCAAATATCTTTTCGTATGCATAAATACATTTTCAAAGTTTGCGTGGGTGATTCCAATAAAAAATAAAACAGCAGCAGAAGTGTCAGCGGCTATGGAATCCATACTCTCCTCAGGAAAGAAAAACATTCCAAGGAATATTCAGAGCGATCAAGGGAAAGAATTTTTTAACAGACAGTTTAAGAAGATCATGGATAAGTATAACATTAATCACTACACCACTTACTCCAATTTAAAAAGTTCTATTGTTGAGCGTTTTAATAGAACGATTAAAAATAAAATGGGGAAGGAGTTCAGCTTCAACGGTAACTACCGCTGGGTTGGTATGTTGCAACAGTTGGTCAACATTTACAACAATACAGTTCACAGAACAACGGGATACAAACCTGTTGCAGTAAACCAAAGGAATGCCAAAGCAATTCAAAAATCGGTGTACAGTCACATAAAAATTGGTGACCCTAGAATTGGTAAATTTGAAGTGGGAGATCATGTGCGTATCAGTAAGCATAGACACGTTTTTTCTAAAATGTATACTCCGAACTGGACCAATGAAATATTCACGATAAGCAAAGTCCAGAATACATATCCGAGAACGTATATATTTCAAGACTCTCAAAAGCAGAATGTTCTCGGAGGTTTTTACGAAGAAGAATTAAAAAAGGTTCGACATCCAGATGTTTATCTGGTTGAGAAAGTTATACGTCGAAAAAAGAATCAAGTCCTTGTCAAATGGTTGGGTATGCCTGCATCACACAACTCCTGGATATCCAAGGATAATGTATTGTAGAATGTAATTTTCGAATGAAATTAGGGAAATAATAAAAAAATAAATAAATTATAGTGTTTTATTTTACAAGAAGTAGTAGTAATACAGTTCAGAGTACACATGAAACAGTTATGAGAGCTAATTACAAAAAATAAATTAATTACAGTGTTATATTTCTTATAAGTTATGATACAGTTCATAGTATGCACGTTATGAGGTAGTACAGTTTAAGAAGCATACCTATGAGAGAGCTAATTAGAAAAATAAATCAAATACAGTGTTTTATTTTACATAAGTAATAAGTTCAAAGTACACATAATGGAAAAAGTACAGATAGGAAAGCAAATTAGGAGCTGAAGTCAATTGTAGGTTGGTAATCCATCAATTCGGTAATCAATTTCTGCAAATTTGCTTCACGTTCTAATTCTTCTATTCTATAATGATCCCACGCTAAGGTAGAAGCTCTATCTGGGAGAATATATCGTTTATCATCTTTTGATGTGAGCGCTACTTTATTTCGCAATTCGGTGTAAATCGTGTGAAAATCTGATCTAAATACGTACATCTTCCGCATAAGAGTTTCATTTTCTTCAACTACACTTCTATAATCTGCAACGGACAATTTCTTATCAATAACATATTTTTTGACTCCTTTCGCCGTCTTCACCGTTTTATTTTGGACTTTCAAGCAATAAGCTTTGGCCCCTGTACCATAGAAGCATTCAATAATACCTCCGCCGTATTCATCCTTCATTTTACCGAGCCTAGGTGAACTGCGTGGTATTCCGAATAAGTTCCCTTCAGTAAAAGTTGAAGTATCAAACATATCTAAATTATTTTTTATGTCATTATATACATTATAATTTCGTACACTTATAATTAGAGAATCTGTGTCTGTGTAGAGCAGTGTAATGTCCGAATCATACAAAGGCTTAAGGAAGGTATAGAAAAAGTGATACATTATCTTTTTAGCTATTTCCAGGATTGTGAATCCTACATACACAGGCTTTACATAATCTACTCGAACTTGAGCCAATTCGATAGCTGTTAACGTGTTGCAAAATACTTTACTGGATTTAAAGTTTGGCTTCGCAATATATGCCTCCGCACCCAATCTGTTTCTAATTGTTTCCCAATGGGAAACCAATTTAATATTAACGTGATTTTCAACATTTTCCATAGTTTTTCCAAATATGCTATTCACCATTAACTTGTAAAATTCTTTGTAGAATGCATTATTCGATTCACTTCGTTTTGTTGTATTAAAATCAATATATCCCTTTAACCAATTACTTTGTTTAAACTTAATTCCGCGTCGAATTCCACTTAGTTTCAAACCATTATTCAAACATTGTTTCAAAGTCGTATAGTGAATAATGTAATTCGATTTATTTGAAAGATTTGGAATCAATTTAGAATGTTTAGAATTAGGTGGTATAACGTGTTCCGGACAGAAGGGATAATCATTGTGGAGGTCGTGAAGAGCTGTTGGATATTCTAAATCTACTTCGAAAACGTACCCTCTATCCCCATCGTCTTCCAAAGTTTGAACATCCAGCATCATTAACCCCTCATTCGTTAACCATTCAAATTCACCGCTTGGTAATTTGGACGTCATAGCATAACCATACAAATTCGTCGCATCGAGATATAATATATATTTCTTAGGTTCTGATGGATCAAATTGTGATAAGTATTCGTTATTTGCCACCTCTATTCTTTTAGAACACATACTGACACCTCCACGTATGCCCTGTTTGAAAAAATGAAACATATCCGCATCTGTTAATAATTCTAAATTGACGTCTGTCATTCGTAGCATCGCTTCCCAGCTAAGACCTGGTGCCGTAAAATAGTGTGCTGGATCTAACTTGTAATTGTCCATACAAATATTTCGAAAATTTTCGAAAACATCTGCTAGTAGCAAAACATCAGATCGTAGATATATATCACTATATTCCCCCAGAGATAGACATTCGAATAAATCCCACACTCGAACGGCTCTACTATAGTCCTCATCACTAATTTCGCTATCAGATAATATATCATAAAATTTATCTTTACTGGGCAAATCTGTCACAGATAGACTTTCAAATGATGTGACATAGTTGTATGGAAAGACGCCCTTTCGTCGTAATAAATTAAATTTTTCACCCATATAATATCTTGACACTTCTCTACACTGAGAATCCTCTAAATAAGATGATAATTTATCTAAAGAAGAACTCATAAATCGAAATGAATCTAAAAATCTCAATTTATGGAAGACTTTCCTCTTCTTACCATTACAGTCAATTCTATCGCCAACATATAGTTTCTTAGAAAATGATATATACTTTTCTTTATTTTGGGCAATAACATCTATTTCTTCCTTGTCCAATGCTAAGGATTTTACAAATAAATGTGTATCGTAATTCGATAAATTGTGCATTATGATTGGAGTATAGCGAGGTTCTTTGTAAATTATATTGCATCCCATGTGTGCTGCACCTCGATATAATCCAGTCATGTGATCATGGTCGCATACTTTATCATTCACATCTAGTGCTTTTTCACAATATGACAACTTCTCGCTTGCTCATAATTATAACACTCTTCTTCAGTTAAGGGTTTCATTTCCACAATTTTACTCAAATAGTTTTTATATAATAATTTTACATCACTTTCCAACTCTGTCATGAACGTTTTAGGTGTATTTTGTCCACGGTATGTGCGCAGTTTACACAAATTTTCATCGAACGAACATTTTATATAGTAAGCGAAAGAATGTGGCTGATGTTCGAAACATTTCACACTATAAGGTTTTACATGATCCGGTTCTACCATATCAATAGGTTTTAATATTGCCTCAAAATCAGCATACACAACAAAAGGAACTCTTAACTGCTTTCCAATTTTTCAAATTTTAATATATTTTCCGGAACTTCTTCGCCATATTTGTTCGTCTTCAGATTCATAGTTGGAAACACCGCCTTCACCTGCTTACAATCTTCATGTTCATGTCTTTGTAATTTTTCTAACGATGTAAAAAAAGTTAGACATCCTTCACAAATATATTTTTGGTGTCCACGCTGTGATTTTTGAGCCGAAATAAGTCGAGACAAGTTCTTAATCCAACAATAGTGTAAATTCCCTTCTTTCGCAGAAAGAAGTAATAAATTAATATGAGTCATTTTCCTTTGTTTCGTAAAATATAAAGGTCCCACTATATCATGCACCGTCACAGCACCATCGAAATACTCCTCGATACCATATACGTTTACAGATATATTATTCTTTTCTTCAAACTTAACAATGTCTTTTAAATGGACAGGGAAATCTAAACCAGTAAAATCAGCCACGGTATCATAATGGGGATAGGAAGAAGGTCTTTGGGGAAGTCCACCTGGCACTCTTAACGCTGAAGTAATCGCCCAAGCGAAACATGCATTGTCAACATTTTGAATATTTATAATGGCCTTCTTCTTCTTTATTGATGGTGGTAAGTCCACATAACTTGATCCTCTCATAGGATTGTATTTATTTATGTTCACTTCCAAATGTATAATATTGCTCAAAGTCCAACCTGAAATATAATCAGAGAGACGTAAATCACTATAATAATATAAGTTTATACAATTTTACCTGAATTACGCTCCTGGAATTCGCTCATTTTGTTCTTAATTTCATCAATATACTCATTGTACAAGCTATATAATTCACTTCCTTGCGTTATGATCTTGTTCATAGTATTAAATGATTTGATTTCCACATTATCTTTTGTCAGCAAATAATACATACCATATAATTCAAAATTTATTTTAATCGAATTATGTACATGTACGACACTCTCTATTAATGTCAACACCTTTTCTCTGATGTTATTTGAAAATTCTTCAATATCAACATATATTTGAGACGAATCAGATATTTGATAACTTACTATTCTTCCTGCGAATGTGGATACACTTCTTCTTACACCATCGTCAACTATTACAAACGCTTTATTTCGATGCGTGGCACTACGAATATGTGCAGTATAACAATTCTTCTCCACGTATACATCACAGATTTCACATTTCCATAAGTCTGGATTGTTATCACTGATTTTTATTCTCTTGCCTTTGCAAGAACTTAACATGTGTCGATTTCTGTTATCTCCACGAGAAAATTGTTTACCACAATACTCACAATCAAACATCTTAGTTTCTTTAAATGAACACTTTGAAATGAACTGCTGCAATGAACTGTTGCTGGCATACACCAACTGTCTCTTTATAAACCTCTTATCGGTAAACCAGCGCTTTAGCACGATTTCGAGTGTGGGGACCTCCTCAAGCTTACTTTTAACTGAAGAACCAACTTCTGTACTACATCTACTATCCTCCGCAAATTTATTTATATGTACTTATAGAACCTACTGCTGCTTATTAAAAGTAAATGAAACATGTTCTGATTATATTTATTTATCAGATCTTCAACTCCATCGCTGTACTACTACTGTATTTAACTAACACTAATAACAAAATAATAAAATAAATAAACACTAATAATTGGTCATCTTAATTATTTTCAAAATCACTGATATTATCTAGTTCTGCTAGAAGTATCACTGTCTCTATTTCAAAAATATCGTCGAAAATTACTTCATCATCATCATCATCGAAAATTACTTCATCATCATTATTTTCTTCATTATCATTATTTTCTTCATTATCATTATTTTCTTCATTATTACTTTCTTCTTCCTCACTTTCCTCATCTTCACCAATACTTTCCAAAATGTGTTGTATTATTTCATCTTCTTCCCCTTCTGTTAACTCACTCACAGAAAAAATATATTTTCTATGTAATAGTTCCATAATATTGTTAAGGATTACACTATTTGCGAATACGTTCTCCACGTTTCTTAAATAGCACCTTAAACTCCCTCCACTTGTCGTACCCTTCACCTTGTTGTGTCATTGACCTTGCCGTACCCTTGACCTTGACTTTGTCGCGCCCGTGACCTTGTGATATCCTTGACCTTGACATGACCTTGATATAACCTTGGTATAACCTTGATATGACCTTGATATGACCTTGATATGACCTTGATATGACCTTGATATGACCTTGATATGACCTTGATGTGACCTTGATATGACCTCGATGTGACCTTGATATGACCTTGACCTTGACCTTGACATAGCCGATTCTAGCATCTCCTTATGTAGAACCTCCTCATTGCCCTTGGGCTGTGCCACATGCAAGGTCAAGGGCAATGAGGAGGTTCAACATGAGGAGGTGCTAGAATCGGCTATATCCCTCTACTGATTATGAGCCGAGCAAGTGAGGCGAGTGACAGGCGAGTTCAATAAAGTCACTTTACTGGCGTGGTGCATACAAAATTTTATCGCCAACCGTAAAAATTTATATTAATAAAATGGACATATTATAACTTATCACATTTTATTATGACAAAGTAAGCACAGAAAAATAACAGCGAATAAAAAACAAATCTACTTATTACTTGACATATCAAAAGTAAAGGAACAACCTGACGCATTATAAAATTAATTCATGTAGTGGAAAAAGATTCAATTGAACATGCTTGAGCATTATTATCTATGTTAATAACTTGTAAACCATTACTAGAATTATCATTAGAAACTAGGCTGTTAGTTTGACTTTCACCTGAAATCGTCTTTGCAATTTTCATTTTATTGAGCACAGATTCCTCAACATAGAACTCTGCAATCGTGTCGATTTTCCATCCACCACGGCGTTTTAAATTTTCCTTACTGTCGCCTACGTTGGCAAAGAGAGCCGACGTTCGACGAAAACAATGTCCCGTATAAAGTGATGGCCCTGGCAAATGTAGATAGTTTGCAATTTTGCTTAGTACACTTTCAAAAGTATGGATTCCAATTGGCTGGACTGTGAATTTTCCATTTCATTCCAGTTAAAAAAAAGTCGGTCGTGCGGCGTTTGCTTAGGACGCAAAGTTAAATATTTGTTAAATAATTCTACGGATTCTACTTTTCCTTCAAACTCTGTAATGATCACAAACAATCGAGGCCTATTGGTCTTTGTTTTAGTTATATGAAGAACCAAAATTGTTTCTTTATGCTCTATGTCACTTACTTTTAAATTCATAAGTTCTTCATTACGTAAAGTCCCAGCAATGCCAAACACAACGCAAATCTAAAATAATTACTACATTCATAACAAATTGGTTTTGAAAGGTTTGCATAGCTTCATCATCAAGTAGATTTCATCCGATGCATTTATTAAAAATGTAAGTATTTCTTCTTGTGAAAGAGTTTTGAGCTTTTTTGGAATATGATTTCTTCCTTTTTATTTTAAAAAAGCCGTAAGTTTTTTATATTTACTAATATCAACGTAATTTTTTGCTAAAGGAGTTGCTTTCACCATGGAATAATAGGACCACACCCAGAAAGGAGAATACTCTTTCGATAAATCGTAAAAATACGCCAGTAAAACGTTTTCACTGAACTTTTTAATTCCATATTTGTTGCACCACTCCATAAATATGTCATACTGGCGATTGTATTTTTTTAATGATTTTCGTGGTAGAATTTCTAAAGACGTTTCTAACGACTTTTTCAGAATTTCAGGCGGCGTGCACTGAATGTCTTCGTCCATTATTTTCTATAAATAATTCGCGATAAAACTTTTACTGTTGGAGTCGTGATAGCGACAAACGATTTCTGCCTAATGCCATACAGTCATGGGTATGCTAAAAGATATTAGGGGCAGGTAAAGTGTTTGATTTTTACAGTAAGATAAAGTGTTACTTTACTGCCGCAAATCACTATGGTGATGCATGAATCTATCGGCGGTTGGCGATAAAATATTTTTGCTTGCATATTCTTGTTTGAACTTATTTTATTATATAAAGAAATTTTGAATTACTTCTTGAATTATCTCTAGCATAAATTATAAAGAAATGCTTAGAAAACACAAAGATTATTAAGTAACAGAAATGTTTGTAATGGTATTATTTATATTTGCTAAACTCTAAAATATAAATTTCTTGGGATTAAATGACATTAACTATTAAGATAAAATAAAACAAATTTTATGAATTTCACTTTTTAATTATCACTGTAACGAGTCGTTTCGCACCAACCTGGGCTTCGTCAGACATATAAGACTCGTTACAGTGATAATTAAAAAGTGAAATTCATAAAATTTGTTTTATTTTATCTTAATAGTTATAATGGAATTTCATCAAGTAAAGGCCGAAACAATCATATATTTTAAATGACATTGCCAAGAACATTCATGACAAAAGTTAGAATGAGGTAGGGGAATTCCTAATAAAAACAATTTGAGTGGGTGAAACTCATCATTTGTATAAAACAAAAACATTTTTAATAATATTCTGATATTATCAAAAATGTTTCGTAAATCTTAACAGTAATCAAAAGAAAATAAACAAAGCCACTGCCTAGAATATATTAACAAGCAGAGCAAGATAGTAGAAATTTAATTTACGTATTACTTACAATTTTCACACCGGGTGTATTTTTTAACTTGAAACTTTCAAATATCTGAAGAAATAAACAGTTCACGAAAAAAGTCCAGATTTAAAATTTAATAATTCAATAGGTGGGGCGGGGAGAACTTTGAAATCTTCAATAGGAACTAGTATATTTCATTACAGATTCGAATTCTACTGGAAAAAGTACCTAGGATTTGCATGAAGCATTTTTTTCAATTCATGATATATGGCCCTGTAATCGATGAAATTCAATTTTTTTAAATTTCACACAGAATCACAGACAAGTATACTACGAACGCTAACAGAAAACATATTAAGCGGAGATGAGTAGAGTATCTCAGCCGATTCTAACACCTCCACATTGACCTTGATCGCATGCATTATTGGCGATCAAGGTCAATGAGGAGGTGTTAGAATCGGTTGAGGATGAGCGACCTTGATTTCAAGGTCATGGCGATCAAGGTTAATGAGGAGGTGTTAGAATCGGCTGAGTAGTCAAGGTCATTTAAAGGTCGAAGCAGGTTATTAAAAAGTCACACCAAAGTCAATGTCATTTCCAAGGTCAGTCAAGGTCACGAGAAGGCCAAGGTCGTACCAAGGTCAAGGGCATTTGAAGGTCAATAACATTTGAAGATCAAGGGTGTTTGAAGGTCAATGCCATTTGAAAGTCAAGGGCATTTGAAGGTCAAGGGTGTTTGAAGGTTAAGGACATTTGAAAGTCAAGGGCATTTGGAGGTCAAGGGCATTTGAAGGTCAAGGACATTTGAAGGACAATGACATTTGAAGGTCAAGGACATTTGAAGGTCAAAGACATTTGAAGGTCAAGGGCATTTGAAGGTCAAGGGTATTTGAAGGTCAAGGTCATCACTTAAAGATTACATCGAGGTAGGGGTTCAACCGTGAATATATAAATAATAACGAATGAATTTTTCTATCATAAAGTGTTAAGTTTTCTTAATATTTGTTTGAACATATAAGTAGATATGGGTGCTGCACACGAAAGAAAAAATAGAGTGATTGTAGTGGAATTAGAATGGAGTAGTGATGATGAGTTAAGTGAAGCTGAAGACGATATCGAGGACGATATTGAGGAGGAGCAAGGAGATGATACAGACGAGGTAGATATTGAGGAGGAAGAAATTGAGGAGGACATATTTGAAATAGAGACGATTATTTTAATTGATGATATGGACAGTAGAATGTATGACTTTGATTAATTGGATTGATTATACATATAATGCTAAGATGTTTATTGTTACTAGTATAAATAAGTCAATGTAATTTATAAGTTTGAAATGTTTTCACACATAAAATAGTATAATATTAAGCATGACCTTCGACGAGTTGTATATATGGTGATGGTCGTTCCATTCCAGCAACAGTTGAGCCGGTACAGTGGAGGTGTTGTTTCTATTCAGTGCATATTTGGGAAATAATAAGTAGAGCTGAGGATGTTTGCGGTATAACCATGGTTATATCATGTAACCATAGTAATTTACTATGGTTACATGATATAACCATGGTTATACCGCAAACATCCTCAGCTCTAATAATAAGTCAATATGTTTGAATGTGAATACTGTGGGAAGACGTTTACTCGAGGAGATAACAGAAGTCGCCACATGTTAACTTCTTGTAAAGGGAAGAGAATGAAATTTAGCGATAACGAAGTGGAATTAATGAAATGTGATATCTGTGATGTATATGTAGAAACAAATTGTTATACTGCAGATATCCGCAGTACTTTACACCGTACTAAAGCGTTGGTAATAATCGATAATGGTGTAAAGAAGAGTGTTGGCACGTTCGGGGATAGAATAGTAAGTTATCAAGTATGTGATTCGTCTCGCATATACGTTGATGTGGAAGAATTTGCAAATAATATTAGGGAGAAAGTGATAGCACTTATGGATAGTATTCTAAGTATACATACTTCTATGAAAGTGAATTTGGAATTGTATGGTTTATATTATTTATTGACGAAGGAAAATGTAGAAATAAAATCGTTTAATACTCGAAATAAAGTCATAACCCATGGAAGTAATTTATATGAGCTATACGCAGATTTTATTGATGAGATTAAGAATAAAATGAGTGAATTTCAGGAGCGCGATTCAGGTAAAATAAGATTAGTGTTAATTCCTCACAGTGTTATAAATTACTATTTTTATTATATTTCAGGGTGGACATTGAGCAACGTTTTATATTTGGAAGTAAATATGAATAAGTTTAGTCCATTGAGAGGTTCCACTTATATGGACTTACCACCATCAATAAAGAAAAAGAAGGCTATAATAAATGTTCAAAATTCTGACAACAAATGTTTCGCTTGGGCCGTTACTTCTGCTCTAAGGGAACCAGTAGGACTCCCGCAAAGAGTTTCATCGTATCCACATTATAGTACAGTTGCAGATTTTACTGATATACATTTCCCTGTAAATTTAAAAGATATCCATAAGTTTGAAGAGCAAAATAATATATCCATTAATGTATATGGTATAGAAGAATGTTTTCAGAATAATGTGAGAGCTCAAGAAGTAGTGGGGCCATTATATTTTACGAAGCGGAGAAGAATAGCTCATATTAATTTATTACTTGTTACCTCAGAAAATGTAAATTCACATTACTGTTGGATAAAGAATTTGTCGCGACTAGTTTCGTCACAGAAATCTTTATCAGGACATCAAAAATACATATGTGAAGGGTGTTTAATTTTCTTCACATGTGATGATAAATTACGAAGACATGAAAATGAAGATTGTAAGCAGGTGAAGGCAGTGTTTCCCGGCACAGAATTAAAAATCAATAAGTACGGAGAGGAACTACCAGAATATGTATTAAAATTTGATAAATTTGAACGACAATTAAGAGTTCCTTTTGTGGTTTATGCTGATTTCGAAGCAATATTAAAACCTATTGATACGTCAGAACCGAATCCTTCCAAACCATTTACTGTGAAATGTTTCGAACATGAACCATATTCTTTTGCCTATTATGTGAAATGTAGTTTTGATAATAATCTGAGTAAATTGCGTTTATATCGTGGACAAAATGCAGCCACATCTTTTATTAGAGAGCTAGAAACTGATGTTACTTTTTTATATAAAAATTATTTAAGTAAAGAGGTAGAAATGAAACCTTTAACTGATGAGGAGCGTGATAAATATGAGCAAGATACAGTGTGTCATATTTGTGAAAAAGCAATAACAGTCCCTGAAGAAAAAGTTCGTGACCATTATCATATGACAGGATTGTATCGGGGTGCAGCACATATGGTATGTAATATAAATTATAAAGAGCCCCGATATATACCTATTATCTTTCATAATTTGTCAAATTATGATACACATTTGTTTGTAAAAGTGCTGGCACTGGAAAAGGAGGATGTAGATGTTATTGCACAAAATAAAGAGAAATATATTTCATTTTCCAAAAAAGTTCACGTGGGAGATATAATAGATTGTAATGGTTAGAAAAGAAACGTGTTCTACAAGTTGAGATTTATAGACTCATTTCGATTTATGAATTCCTCTTTGACGAAATTATCATCTTATTTAGACAATGAACAATGTGAGGAAATTAGAAGATATTATATAGGTGAAAAATTTGAATTAATCCGACAGAAGGGTGTATTCCCATATAACTATGTTACGTCTTATGAAACTCTTTCATTCTCGGAATTACCCAACAAAGAGTGCTTTTATGATATACTATCAGATAGTGACATAAGTGATGAAGACTATTGCAGAGCTCAAAGGGTTTGGAATTTATTCGATTGTAAAACACTAGGACAATATAGTGATATATATATATATACAATCAGATGTATTATTACTAGCAGATGTATTTGAAAATTTTCGAAACATTTGCCTGCACAATTACAAATTAGATCCTGCACATTATTTTACTTCTCCATGATTAAGCTGGGATGCTATGCTGCGTATGACGGGTATTAGTTTGGAACTATTAACAGATGCAGATATGTTTCATTTTTTTAAAAGCGGTATACGTGGAGGTGTGAGCATGTGTTGCAAAAGAATGGAAAAAGCTAACAACGAATTCTTACAGGATTTTGATTCATCTGAAGCGAAAAAATATATTCTATATTTAGATGCAACGAATTTATATGGTTATGCTGTCATTCAGTTTACCAGTTAGTGATTTTCAATGGTTAACAAATGAAGAACTACCGACGATGGATATACAAGCCTTAGAAGACGATGGAGATTATGGTTATGTTTTCGAAGTAGATTTAGAATATCCTGCAAATCTTCACGAACAGCACAATGACTTTCCTTTTTGCCCCGAACATGTTATTCAACCTAATTCAAAATACGGGAAATTGATTCCAAACCTTGTCGATAAATCAAATTACGTCATACATTACTTAACTTTGAAACAATGTCTTAATAATGGTTTGATATTACGAGGAATACGTCGAGGAATTAGATTTAAACAAAGTACTTGGTTAAAGAAATATATTGATTTCAATACAAAAAAACGAAATGAATCCACCAACGAGTTCTTTAAACAGTTTTATAAATTAATGGTGAATAGTATATTTGGAAAGACGATGGAAAATGTAGAAAATCGAGTAAATATAAAATTGGTTTCACATTGGGAAACTATTCATAAAAGGCTTGGCGCTGAGGCGTATATAGCAAAACCAAATTTTAAATCTTGTAAAATCTTTTGTGACTCTCTTACAGCCATCGAATTAACAAAGGTACGTGTAGATTACGTAAAACCTATATATGTGGGATTCACAATTTTGGAATTAGCTAAGAGGGTAATGTATAGTTTTTTCTATGGTTTCTTAAAACCTTTGTATGATACAGACGTTTCATTATTGTATACAGATACAGATTCGTTGATTATAAGTGTGCAAAATTATAATGTATATAAGGATATAAAAGAACATTTACATATGTTTGATACATCGAATTTTACTGTCGATAATATTCATGGAATACCTCCCACTTCACCCAGGTTGGGAAAAATGAAGGATGAATATGCTGGAAAAATTATTGAGTATTTTTATGGAACAGGTGCTAAAGCTTATTGTCTAAAACTACTTGATAAAACTGTAAAAACTGCAAAGGGAGTAAAGAAATACGTTATTGATAAAAATTTATCAGTAACTGATTATAAAACTGTGGTGGAAGATGATGGAAATATAATGAGGAAAATGTACATATTCCGTTCTGAATTACACACAATATACACGGAATTGAGGAATAAAGTTGCTCTCTCATCTAAAGATGATAAACGATATATTCTCCCTGATAAAAGCAATACTTTGGCGTGGGGTAATTATAAAATAGAAGGCATTACACGGGAAGAAAACTTACAAAATATTCTTTTAGAACTAAATGCTCTGACATAGATATATTTTGTAAATGTATTAGTCATTAATGTATTTTAGCAATGATATAAATTATGTGCATCTTTTGTAAATGTGTCTTATAAATAATTGTAAGTTGTTTAATCCAACTTGATATTAGTTAATTCTACTTATTTGTATTAATTATTTATAAAATAAAAAACATTTCAAACTTATTTAGTACTTTTTATTTTAAATTATATTATCAGCTAAACCTCTACAACACATTATCCTTAGAAATCCAAGAGTTGTGTGATGAAGGCATGCCAAGCCACTTTACGAGAACTTTACCCTTCTGTCGTCGTATAATTTTTTCAACAAGATATACGTCCGGATGCTTCACTTTCAGCAACTCTGATTCGTAAAACCCCCCTAAAATATTCTGTTTTTGCGAATCTTGTAGTAGATAGGTACTGGGGAAGGTATTTTGAACTTTTCTTACTGTGAATATCTCATTCGACCAATTTGGCGTGTACATTTTAGAAAACACGTGCCTGTATTTACTGATACGAACGAAGTCTCCCACCTTAAAATTTGAAATTCTTGGATCACCTACTTTAATATTACTATAAACTGTATTCAAAATACTTCTAACGTTTCTTTGATTAACTGCTACAGGTTTGTGCCTTGTTGTTCGATGTACGGTATTATTATAATCTTTGACTAGTCCTTGCAACATATCTATCCAACGATAATTCCCATTGAAGCTGAATTCCTTCCACATCTTATTTTTTAGGGTTCTATTAAAACGTTCGACAATGGAACTTTTTAGATTGGAATATGTAGTGTAGTGAATAATATTATACTGATCCATAAGCTTCTTGAAATGAGAGTTGAAAAATTCCTTTCCTTGGTCGCTTTGAACATTCTTCGGAATATTTTTTTTCCCAGTTGAGAGTATGTATTTCATGGCGTTCATTACTTCAATCGCTGTCTTATTTTTTATTGGAATTGCCCAGGCGAATTTCGAAAATATGTTTATACATACGAAAATGTATTTGAAATTGTCGTTTTCTTTTGCGTACGGTATCATTTCAACCAGATCGATTTGAAATAAGTCCGGCAATCCTTTTATGATGACCCGACGTCGAGTAAACCTCCTCCGAGCTGGTCTATGTATTTCATTTACAACATCCCTCCTAATTGACGACATTTCCTTCGATGACTATTTCCGCAAATACTGCTTCTGTTTTTGGTGGCGTAGGTTTGGTACCAACGTATATCAACCTAAACGTTGTTCCTTCTGTCAATTCTATCGGTCTCTTGGAATTAAATAGTTCCTTATCAATTTGCAGTGTTGTTAATTTCTCGTTGGAATAGTGTACATTTATAACCTTCCCACGATATAATTTATTCTTATATAAATAAGTATGTTTCGCCAATGACGTACTTACATAATAACCCATGAGGTCAATGGAACCGTCACTATATATTGGAATAATATAGTTCGAAGTTGCTGTTGCACTGGGAGAAGGAATATTTTTTCTATGCATTTGTAATACTTCTTGAAATTTAGGATGTTTGAGAAAGTCTGAGACTACGTCTACATCCATTAAATGTCTCTTAAGGACATGCTTGTGTATGTGTCTTCCAAATTTATCTATTGTCATCGTTACCTATCATTGGTGTCGAAATATAAACTGTCATACAACCAAGACTTTACAGAGTATACAGAGAGACTATTTTATAATTTTTGACTCTTTCAACTCCTCTATTATTGACAATATCTCGTTCTGGTGCCCTGAGTGACCGGCATCCTTCGATGCTACTAGTAGCTTCAATCTATCACACAGTTCATTCACATCGTCCCAGTACTTATATTCAATTTTACTTTTAGGTACAACCATCTTTTGCATGTCTTCCAAGTTCGACTCCACCAAACTTCAGGTTTCTTCCCTTGTATAATAGGTTTTATAATTGATTTGTATTTAAAACCTTTACTGGCTGCAAACTTCCTATCAGGATCGTAATCAACTCGATGAGAGTTTGTATCACTGAGAATAAATTTATAATTCTTTGCATCAGCATATAAAAATTTCCCTGGTTTCTTCTTGAAAAGCAATTCTAGTAAACCTTTTGTTGCCTTATAAGTGAATTGACCGATGATAATGTTGGGTCCATCAAATCTAACATCAGCGTTTCCAATTTTTAAATCCCCACCGACTTCGTGAACACCATATTTTTCATCAAATTCATCGTTTTCATCGGTCATTAAACCGATAAGATATGGCCGTATAGTACGATCATAATCTCTTAATGATTCTTTAACTTCATCCGTTTCTAGAAGGGTTTTATTCAACGATTTGTTAGCAATTATCGACTTAGCTGGACGCGTACTCAATAGTGATACGGCATGTGCCATTGATTTATCTAAATCCATACTTCCACTTGTATCTGTTTCGTCTTCTTTACTTCCATCTTCTTCCCTTCCTTCTGGCGTTTCTGGCAACAGGTGACCTATGTATTCATCTTCTAAGAATGTAGGTTGTGTGAATGACGTTGACATCTTAGGTGTTGGGGCATCTGGTTCAGAGTCCAGTGTTGCTAAAACTTCAGATGTTCGAGGTGTCGTACCAACTCCTTCCAATTTGCGCTTGGTCGGGGAAGAATGAGTGTATGGGCTAAACCAGGACACATGTTTTCGTGAAGGTGTCCCTTGCCGTATAATAGACGTTCCTTGTACTGCTGCATAGGATTTTTCTGGAAAAATTTCAGACCATGTGTCTGCTGTATCCTCCATAGCGTCCTTCGAGTGGGGGGTTCTACTTTGCTTCGGAATGGTACTACCTAATTTCACGGCAATTTCTTGCAAAGGTTTGGATATAGGTGCATACTGTATATCAATATCTCTTTGAGACTTCGCGATATCAGCCCTTAGTGTTCTCAATTTTTCTTTTAAAACTGTGCGAGCTTTTACTAAATTATTTATTAATTTATCATCCATGTCTCTTTACTATTTAACGAATACTTAAATACTGATGTAGATTTCCTAAAGTAGGATCCTTTTAATGGTGTTTTTAGAGGAACTTATTGTAAATGTATATAAGTATCAAAACCTAAACGGTATCTTCCTTCATTATACTTACAGTCAGTATCGATAAATAATAGACCAAATGATTTCTTCCAACACGTTCTGCATACGTTTAAAAACTGTTCAAAACTTAAGTCATGGATGTGATCGTTAAATATATGTTTCAAATTAGTACCATCTTGTTGAAATAAAATTAAAAGATTTGTATTATCCCTCAACAATTGTCTAGGAACAGCACTATATGTTTGAATTAAATAAAAACAATCTAAATTCCGATGCCTACCGAAAGAGAAGAACTGCTTGACAATATTCAAATTAATAGTGGGTATATCGTCAAATATAACGACTGAATAGTCGGCAACTTGGTCTGGTGTTATCATATCAATCGGATCCGTATATTCAAAATAACCTATCTCTGGAATAGTTTTCATTACGTGTTTAAGATATTCATATTTCTGTTGATGAAGTGATCCACAGCAGATGTAAATATTTTTGAAGCGCAACCCATTAGGATGTAATAATAAAGTAGGGAGGGCATTCGTTTTACCACATCCTGAAGGACCCACTATTAGTGCTCTCTTACAAGTACCACCAAATAGAATGCTGTGTCGGTTAAAATTCTTCTCATTAAATACGGAATCGTAGTTGTATAAAGGTAACGATAATGGTTGTGCTTCTAACTGCATACTGCCCTTCATGAATTCACAATGTATACTGAACCATATGCAGATCTTTCCTAATTTATTAAATATAAATTTCTAAATCTTAAATGACATTAAATTTTATTATATTTGTTTTGTTTACATTATTTACATTAATGGAATTTAATGGATATCAAAATTATTGTTTATTATTTTCATATCTCTTCAATATCTCTTTCATGAGCCTTTGCGGAGCCATAGCTGCCGGTTTCGGCACCGGTTGGTTTGGTGTTTGCGGAACCGGAGCCTGAGGCTCCGGCTCATCATCATCGGATGATCCCCAATCCGAAACAGGCAAAAATTGTGGCTGTGGTGTCGATGTTGTTGGTGGCTGTTGTGTCGATGTTGTTGGTGGTTGTGGTGTCGATGTTGTCGGTGGTGGTGGTGGCGTTGATGCTGCAGGTGGCATCGCCGCCGATACCGATACTTTCAGTATCGATGAAGGGTGACCAGGCATTGATGTCACCGTTACCATCACTTCTGTGGGTGTTGTAGTATTAAGCTTGAAATCCTGTAAATGTAATATCTTTATATTGAGCTCCATGAAAAAGTATAAAATAACAAACGATAATCAATCCGATAACACTATTTCTTCTGACGAATATCACCCCATGGAAAAGATAATGTAAATATTCCCAAATCCATACTTCCTTACCAGATGTCACCCCAGGATATTGACAGTTAGACAGTTATCTTATCCTTACAGTAATATACAAGTTATCCTTACAGTAATATACAGTGATATATTAACTGTTACAGTAATATATAGTGATATATTAACTGTAAGGATGACTGTAAGGATGTTGACAGTTACATTTACTATAAATATTACTATTGTAAGGTGGAGGGATGGACAGTTATATTTACTGTAAATATTACTACAAATATTACTGTAAATATTTCCAAATCATTATTCCCAAATCATACTATTACGGTCTATGTCTACGTACTAGGGTCTAACTTCGTTATTGAACATATCAATAAATCAAAGTCTGCAGTGCAAAATTTAAAAGCATGTAATTAGTTTAAAGTACCAATAAATCAATCTGTAGTGCAAAGTTTAAAAGCATAATAAATTATCCATCATCACTGTCATCATCATTAATATTGATATGTTCAACTATCAAAGCTTTGATTTGTCCGAATCGATTTTTCTTCCTCCGGTAAGATTGAACTTTCTCATTAATATGAACATCTGGGATGTTCGTATTAATGTCACCATTATGGAGTTGAAGATACAGGTCGACGTCTGCGATCCAACCGGATACCTGCTCATTCATATGGGCAAGGGAGGCATCTCTAACTGACAAATTTCTCTCAAGGTGCGACATAACTTTGTCAGAAAGTTCTTTAAAATCCGCAGCGAGAGTGTTGCGTGGTTGACGTTGATGTGATGGAAATGGTTGAGGTTCTGATAAGGGCGGTTGTGTTTGAGGTGCTTGATATTCTGGTTCAAATGGTTGATATTGAGGTGGATGACATTCTTGTTCTAATGAAGGTGGATGTAGTTGAGTTTCTAAAGGAAGTGGTTGAGGTTCTCCATTTGATCTAGGTTCGGAGGCTTATTTTTGTCTTTGGTAGGGGGTAATCAAAGGCGAAAGGTCAGGCGAAGGGGTAATCAAAGGCGAACTATGGGGCAGCGGTGAATTTTGATCTCGAGGATCTCGAGAAGGATCTGGTTGAGGATCTGATTGAGGATGATCTCGAGAGGGAGGATGATCTCGAGAGGGATCAGGTTGAAGCGGTGGATTGCCAGGTGAATGAGCAGATAGAAATATAACCGATGATGACTCATGTGCCACTACTGGTTTTTCTATAGGTGATAGGTCCACTGGTGGTGGTACTGCAGCAGCTGACACCATTACAGTACCAGAGTGTACCTGTCTACCCAGAAGTAGTCTCTTGAGAGTACTACTACTCTCTCTCACACTAGAAATGGGTGTAGAAGCAATTGCATGCGTCCAAGCAACTGTTTGCGTCTGTGTATTTGTCAGTTGTCGTCGTTTTTGTTCTCGTCGCGTCTGTGTATTTGTCTGTTGTCGTCGTTTTTGTTCTCGTTGTTGTTCTCGTCGTTGTTTTTGTTCTAATTTTCGTTGTTCTCGTCGTCGTTGTAGTTCTCGTTGTCGTTGTTGTTGGTACTGTTCGTAATCGAATTGTCGTTGGTACTGTTCGTAATCGAATTGTCTTTTCATTTCAGCAGTTGCTCTACTCATTTCAGCAGTGCCCAGCGGTGCAATAGTAGCAACTTGAGACAACACCGTCGGAAATTCTGTCTCTGTCATAGTAGGAACAAATACGCTAGCAGTTCTCATTACAGCTGCCCTCGTAATTGTTCCGACTACATTAGCAGGGGCAACGGTAGATAGCGCTCTATCTACCGCCGACGACAGCATTTCATCATCTATTTCTGGAAGTTCCAGTTGTTCTAGTCCTTGCATAAAACGTCCTTGATTGGAAATATTAATATTGGAAATATTTATGAGGCTTTCAGGGTTAGGGTTGTCAGTATCAGGGGGAAACACCTGTTGCTGTGAAGTTGGTTGAGGCGGGGATGGTGTTTCCTAAAGAATAATAAAAATGAGGGAAGGAATCAAATTAATTCGAATTATTTAAATACTGATACTAAACTTTCAATTTCAAATATTGAATTAAAATTTTATTACTTTTCAGGATACATAAAAGAAGTAATTACTTTCCTACTTTTAGAACACAAAAGAAATAAAATATTTTCAAAATTAATGTATTATAAATGTAATACATTAATTTTGAAAATGCTACATTTCAAATTTTATTCAGATATAAGAAATATATAACAGTGAATTATAAATAATTAAATAAACAAATACAAGCAAAAACAAATATAAATATAGTAATAATATTAATAATATGGATGTTTACTTACCATTGTATAACTTGTAATGTCTATCCCAGTAAAACTAACTCGTATTTATATGAAAATAGGGGCAATTAATTATGTAAATTAACATTTTAGAAATTTCCATTGACGTCAATTTTGACCTATTACATAATACGTACAAATTTACATTATAAATTTGCATATGTTAATCAAAAATTCCGTCGCATTTTCTGCAAAAGGTCAAGTCTCAATTAATTATGTAAATTAACATTTTAGAAATTTCCATTGACGTCATTCTTGACCTATTACATAATACATGTACAAATTTGCATTATAAATTTGCATATGTTAATCAAGGTCAAGTTGATATTTTTAGATGATTTTAGATATTAGGTGTGACCTTGAACATCGGGAAAATTCCCAAATTCTTCAGTTCTCAATCGAAAAGTGGAGGGGGAAATTTTCGAATGTAGGTCACGGGGGGGGGCTGCCCCAATCCCCACCTCCGCGCGCTCACTCCGCGCTATCGCGCTCCGTGGCGTCGCTACGGCGTGGATTGGTTCGGGGGCTCGCCCAACCCCCCCCTGTTCTCTCTCTTTTTCCTTTTTTTTTTTTTTCCCTTTTTTTTCCTTTTTCCTTTTTTTCTCTTTTTTTCCTTTCTCTCTTTTTCTCCTTTCCTTTTTTTCCTTTATTTCTAGAAAACCCTCCCACACCCCTCGTCTAAATTCAATACCTAACATTGTATTAATAAAAAAATTTAAACTCAAATATTTATTTATAGCTACATACATAAATACACTATATTAATACACTATATTAATACAAAAACTATAAATCATTCTGTCTACACATATAGCAATTTCTTCTCCTAACAGGTCCATCAACAACATCACCGTCAATTACATTATGACTTACACATGGTCTACATCCAATTAAATCAATATCTTCTCGATAACTTCTAGGTAATCGACGCCAAACAAATTCTAAACTCAAACATCCTATATTGCTCATTAAATATGTCTTAGGCACATAAAATAAATCATCATCATCCAATCCAGAAAAATTTCCATCAATTTCAAGTCGTCGCAACAAATTACCAACCCTCTCCACAACATAACTCCTCATAGCACTCCACGCATAACCCATTATAACAATAATTAAATATAGCCAATTTTATTATCTTTCAACTTAATTTCTAACAAAAACTTGTACAATCGTTCCACATTAGACAAAGCACAAACAACATAATTACTAACATGAAAACTACAACTTGGCTCTCCTCTTCTCATTTTTTCCGCATATACTAAATCTATTATTCGTCGATCTATAATACGTTTCAAAAAATCCAATTTTTCTCTACCCTTAACAAACACTAAATCAACACCTCTACACAATCGTTTAATTATATCATCAAACTCGCTTGCAGCTAAATAACCATCTTCCCACTTCAAACCATGATGACTATTAAAAGCATATCTTGCAACTTGCCGATCTTCTTCTGCCAATACACCAAAACTCAAAACCGGTTTGAATATAAAATAACTCCTCTTAAATTCACTATCACAAGTAGCCAACTCCTTAGGCATCAAACTATAACTATTAAATCGATACCATTGAAAATCTATAATTATATATTTCTTCCCACTTAAATCCAGCATCTTTAACTAAACAACCTTCTCACCCAATCAGTAACCATACACTACACAACCACATTCCATAAACTGTATTTATCATATCTCCCACCACCCATCTTACTCCTCAAACAAACAAAAAATACTAATACTGTCGCTGCACCACCTTATTAAATGGTGAATACTGATACAATTTATTATGTAATATCAAACAATACATAACCGTATCTTTTGGTATATTATCTTTCGCCGTAAATTCAATTCTAATCTCCACACCACTTCTATGTATAGCACCTTCCTGATGTGAACAATCAACACCAATTAATGGACACAATTTAAATTGGCTTAATTTTAACATCGGCTCAGTATATTCATGACCATAATAAACTTGTTGAAATCTAGCATACATATTATATAAAACGGCTACACGATTTTCATCAAAATCCACTCGAACATTTTCATATGGATATTTTTTACCATTTAAATAAGCTGTCACATCAGTTAAATTAATTGCATCAAATCTACTCATATTTTGATCCACTTTCCCTTTCTTCCCAGTCTGAAAACCCAAAATAATATATCTAGGTGTCTCTAAATGTGGAGCTGTCTTAATAGCCCAACTATGTTTTGTTGTCTCTGGAATTCCCGAATTTTCATGAATTTCCCATCCTCTAAAAAACATTTCCATTATAGTATTTTTCGTTGTTAATTTAGTTAACGCCAAATCCTGACTTAAACCAACTTTAACATGTGGTACCCGCCATACAATAACATTAATAGTTAACCTAACACCCTCATTAATAGCACCACTTGTATTATAAATTACATCATTATCATCAGCACATCTCTTCAACACAAGCTCCTGAGACATATTTAAAATAACATACTTAAAATCTTCTGCGAAACCCATTAGCATCTTCAATGGTATACATATACTAAAGTTACCTTTATTATCTAAAACCGGAGCCTTTCCAGTAGAAAATTCCCAACCACAATTTTCCAATTTATTTATATAACTTGGACTATGAGAAAAATATCCTTTCATAGTCGATGTAATACCTACATTTCTTACTTCATCCACCTCCACTCCACTAATCACATATCTAATATTGCTGAACATGAAAGCTGCCGCATTATTAATTAAAAACGCTGTAGCACTAGCCTTACTTTCATCACTAAACAATCGTAACTTCCCCTCAATTAATAATTCTGATTCTGATGGTAAAGTATACTTATCTATTTCTGGTACCACAATTCTAATCTCATCATTATTTTCATATCTTGGTGAACCAAACGGAACATGATTATGATATTCCAACTCCACAATAGAATTATCTATTCGAACCCTTCTTAAAACATCTAAAACTTCCATTTTTAAAATTGTTACTATCACACTTTCACAACAAACTTCTTCTCTAGACAAATATCTTTCTATACTAAAGCATAATCCTCTCTTTATTTCTTAATATCCCAAAATCAACATACCAAAACTCCCTCTCACTTAAATAAATCTACACCAAAACTTTATATCCCATACCTTTCAAAAACCGCCTATTCTCATTTGTTAAACAATTTCGTACCCTCACCCCACCAATAATCCTCCACAACTTATTCACTAATTTCCGTGAAGAATTTCTATTCTTCCTCCACATTTTATTAATACTACTGCTCCTCATTATTCTCCAATTTATAATCTCAATAATTCAAATTAATATGTTAAATATCCAGTATTCACCTTTGACATCTATTACTACACACCCTACTTAATCAACAATTGTACTAATAGTATTCTTTAATTATTTAAATATTCACTAATATATACAATCATTTCCCTCAATAAATCATTTACTATTCCTAAAACATTTATTTTTAAAACCTAACGTCTCCTAATCCTCAAATATATTGTCATCTCTTCACCTCTTAAATCAATTGGTTGACCTATCTGATCTACAGCCCGAATAATAATATCAGATAATACATTAGTATTTACAGGCATATAAATTTTCTCTTGCGGAACCTCTATAATTTTAAAACCTGGCGGAACATTTGGATAAAAATGATACAAAACATGTGATAATTCACCATTAATGTATGATCCATCTACAATATTACACATAATATCAACAGCACTAATTCTATTTATATCAACTATTTCATCACTATGACTCGGTATCTGTTTTCCAATAACCCTTCTATAAAAACCTAATAAAGAACCAATGGAATTTTCCACTCCAAAATCAATATATACAGACGCCTTCATAAACACTTTCATACTATTACTATTACCAGTTAATAAGAAAAAATGTTTTGCTCCTTCCGCAATCCGTAAATGCTCATCGACATATTTCTGTAAATCCATTATATCATAAGTACCATCCGGAATAATTATCTCCTTCCAAGCACTTGACTCACTTCTTGAATATTTAAAAACATTATTTTTACTAGTAACATTAGGGATAGAATTATAAGTTTGCAAACTTAACATACATATCTCATATTCACCATTTAAATATATAGGTGGATTCAGTACACAACCCACCTCAGATCCCTTCCCTGTCAAAACAAAAGTCAAATTATTCACACTTCCATTACCATCCGCATCCATTTCTAATTTAAATTCAACTTTCCAAAATCGTTGCACTAATATTTAATAAAACAATCGCAACAAACTCCTTCTTATTTAATAAATCCTTTCAAAAACAATAAACACAAATGTCCACAATTTTCACTGTTACTGTCTTGATATCTTTCATAGTTATACTGTAAAACACCACCACCATTCGATAATAAATACTTTTCAACCTCAATCGGAGGTCTTAAATCACCGTAACTATAAAAATAATTTATTACAGCATTATTTTTCTTATATGCTACCCAATGAGTCCCTTCACCAACATCATCATCCAAATTTACTATTCCATTCTCTCTTTTGCGTATAATTCTCGGTAACACATCTTTACTAAAAATACCCAGAAATTTACCAATTCTCCACCTTTGAACATACATCCACAAATCTTTTTCTGTTAAAGGCCTTCGAGGTAAACTGCTTATCAGTTTTTTGAACTAGCACCTTCAGGTAAATAAACACCACAACCAGATTTATACGGCTTTACATATAATCCACTTCCAACAGATACACCACACCCAGACTTATATGGTTTCACATATGAACCACTCCCAGATTTTGATTCCATAGCAATATTATGTCGCTTTGCTTCATCTAATTGATCCCTTTCAGCTTTTGCAGAAGTTACTGCTTTTGCAATTGCTGCGGCACCACCACCTAATGATCCTAAAGCACCCAATGCTGCAAATAATGGGATTAACGGTAAAAATCCACCTTTTTTTGGTATCGCAATTACCCTAGATCGCGGATATTTTATTCTTCTTCCAGATTTTATTAAACTTTGATATGCAACTCTAGCATTCTCTAAAACACCCTTCTTCTTACCAATCCGTCTTATTGCATTCCGTGCTTTCTTCATTGCTTGCAAAAACGAAATAGCACCACCTAATCGATACCCCTGCCTTCTCCTCCTATAACTTCTTCTACTACCCTTCCTTCCACTTTTACTCGTTTCTTTCCGTTGCCTACTCCAACCCATACCTAATTTTGTTTTAGCTTTCATAGCAGCTGAAACCACAGTTGCAGCTAACCTTTCTCCTATACCTGCGTCTCTACTTGAATTAAAGCATACACATTGTTTTTTTACACCAACAATTTTTAACCTTGGTTCAAAATCTTGGTGTGGTAATAAACCAATACATATCCATTTTGAATGACTTTTATTCAAAAAGAAAATTTTTTCTCCTACTAATGGTAACTCCCAAATTGGTTCTCTAACATATTTTTCAACAAATCTTTCACCACTTGATGTCTCTCGTGCAAAATTCTCTGCAGCTACATCTATATGTTCCCAAAATTTATTTGATTCAGACATTTTATTAAAAAATTCTTCAATACCCAAATCTGCCTCAATATCTCCAACCACTTGTAAACCTCTATAAATACTATTATCTTTTACCACTTCACTTTCTTCCACTACCAAGGAACCACTATTATCTGTTTCCAATTCACTTTCTTCCACAATTAAAGAACATAAAGAACTCTGTGGTACCTCATTAAACTTCCGCTTCAAAATATTCTCTAATACTAGCATCTATTTAACATAAGCTAACTTTATATACCCTAACATTGTCCCCACCCTAACATTCTTCTTTATTCTTTAAACTTCAAATGACCTTAATCATCCTCAAACAATTCTAAAACCTCCTCATTGACCTTGATCGCCAATAAATATTGTTGAAAATAATATAGAAGCTTAGTATACTGAAACCAGCCATTGAAACAAAATGTCCCAACACCTAGAATTGATATTAGAAGCAGTCTTTGTTTATGAAAATTATGGTCATCTATCTGGTATTAAAACAAATCTAATAGAGTATATTCCATTAGATTTATTTAAAACGAAAGTAGCCCCAGAATGGATAGAGGAGTTCTGGCATTTAATTTCGCCTGACAAACAAATTGAACTAGAAGAATATCGACCGTGTTTTAAACACTATAATACCGGTGAGGAACAAATTGACGGTCCAGCCCCTTCAAAGAGAAATTGCTCAGTTTGTAAAAAGAGTATTACCCAACAATTTAGAAAATTTAGAATACCGAAAAAGAAAAAACTAAAACATTAAATATGATTTAAACAATATATTTTATATACTAAAAATTATCTTCATTTATCAATAAAAATGTTAGATAAACAGCTCTGTGGTTTTTTATTTATATTTAATTATCAATAAAATAAAAGAAAAAACCACTCTGTGGATCCGATTCTAACAACTCCCCAATGACTTTGAAATCAAGGTGACATTGACATTCAAACGACCTACACACGACGTTGACCTTCGAATGACCTAAGCCACCACCATCCGATTCCAACACCTCCTCAATGACCTTGAAGGCAAGGTCACTCATCCTCAGCCGATTCTAACACCTCCTCATTGACCTTGATCGCCAATAATGCATGCGATCAAGGTCAATGAGGAGGTGTTAGAATCGCCTGAGATACTCTACTGAGATGAAAACAAATATTTAATTAACATTAACAACAGAAGAAGAAAAAACGACGAAAAGTAAAGGATCTCTTATCTAAGTAAAAACAAAAATTCGCGGAAGATTTTAATTTTTTTAATTTTTTTGGGATCTATGTACAATTTTCGTTTCTTTTATAGTTCTAACAATATAGTAATAACAATACATTTATTCTGACATGTCAGGTTTTGGGAAAAATGATTAAGAGGTAAATGAAATAATATTAATTAGGTATGTAGATGCATTATATGGAGCTGTATGTTATCGTCCTGTTTAAATGTTTATCTTTTTACTTTTCTTTTATACTGTTCTTCTGCACTTTCTGATATCAATGTCCAACAATAATCAGCAAGCATTTCAACGCTCTACTTGCCCTAATAACGTTTTTCAATAAAAGAAATGTGTTTATGAAACCTTTCGCTGTGTCCATCACTCACGTCGCGGAGGTCCGGGGGAGAGAAATCCAGATGCGAGTGAAAAAAATTTATTCTAAGGCTCATGTTACAGTCCAATTTAAGAACTTCTAAAAAGTTCATTAACAAGTGCTACATAATTGTCAGATTTTCTGTTTCCTAGAAAACATTTTCAAAAGCATTCCAAGCAAGAATTTATCAATTGATATATATATATATGGTAAATTCAATCAGTCGGCGCTTAAAGGTCTGCTTGCGTCTCTCTCTGGGTGTGTGGTTTTGTATTTGTGTGTTTAGTGACCGGTCGCGTAAATTTAGTACTGCACGGAAAAGTAAAGAAGTTGCCGGGAAAGGGTTGGCGGCCCTACGCAACAGCTGGTTATCCGATCTCTCTAAATTTACAAAACCACACACCCAGAGAGAGACACAAGCTGCCAGCAGCAAGCAACACACAAGTTCATACCCAGAAAGAGACACAAGCTGCTAGCAGCGAACAACACATATGTTCGCACCTTGCTATCTATTTTTTGGAATACTAAGGCATGATTTATTATTATTATTGGAATGTATCTTTGAATAATTTAAACCATAGCAAGTCAATTATTTGTCATTTATATTCTGTTATTTATATTTTTTATATCCTTGACAAAGGCATCATTGCCGAAACATGTAGGGTTTTAAATATATATACTTTGAAGTAATAAACCAGACCTTTAATCGCCGACTTATTAAGTTTACTATATATATATATAGTAAACCTAATCAGTAGGCGATTAAAGGTCTGTATATTACTTCAAAATATATGTATTTAAAAAACTCTACATGTTTCGGCTGTATACGCCTTTTTCAAGAGAATACAAAATATGAATGTTATATATATATATATATATATATATATATATATATACAACGTGTCCCTTATCGTTATGTTCAAATTTTAGGAGTTTAAAGTAGACTTCACTTCAAGTAACAAAAACCCAAAACTTGTTTATCCATTTTTATTTATTTCAAAGTTATAGATCTATGAATGTGATTATCAGATCATAAAAAAAATGTAATCCTAAAGTCAATACAAACTGATTTTATTTAAAAAAGTTATACGATTCAATAACAGGCCTGTTATTGTTAACGTCGCATAATAAAATGTTATCCTAAAATAAATAAACACGTGTCGTAGTGCATACAGTAGTTTCTCGAAGATCTACAGAAAAGAGTACTACTGGAAATTAATTTATGATAAAGAAAGTTCTTACTTATTTCGTAAGTGCTGAACCATGAATATCATATAATAAACAAATGCTCAGATGACTGTTAACGTTGAATTTTTTAATAAAGGATTACATTACGTTTCAGTTCATACAACAGCTTATTAGTGAGTGGACACGTTTTCTTTATTCAAAATGCCTTACCGATTTTCTTCTCAAGAGTATGCGGACATGCATTTTATATATGCTACTGTAACGGGAGTGCATGTCAAGCAGTTATTGAATACCGACATCGGTTTCCCGATAGGCCCATTCCTCATTACAGAACGTTTCTGGAAGTACTCAGACAATTTCGGGAATGCGGACTGCGTGATTATCTTTTCGAACGAGGAGTAAATTTGCCAGCAGATTTAGAGGAAGAAGCAGTATTTATTGTTACAAGGGATCCAGCTCTCAGTGTACGTCGAATCGCTAGACAACTAGGACTGCCACGAGCGTCAGTTTCTCGAATTATAAAACGTGAGGGCTTATATCCATATCACTATCGCAGGGGACACGGTTTGCTTGAGGCAGACCACTATGCTCGTCTAGTTTATTCTACCTGGATATTAAGACAGTCACGGCTTCATTTTAATTTCTGCAGAACAGTCCTCTGGACAGGTGAATCTACGTTCACGAGAAGTGGTGTTACAAATCTGAGAAACCTGCACAGGTGGTCATCAGAAAATCCCAAAGCTATACGCCCATCTCAATTTCAACATGAATTTTCTATTAACGTTTGAGCGGCCCTAATCGATGACTTGTTGATTGGTACTGTCGTTCTTCCTGGGAGGTTAAATGCGGACAATTACCTTAATTTCTTATTGACGAACTGCCAGGTCTTTTAGAGGATGTCCCACTGAATGTTCGACGAGACATGTAGTTTCACATGGATGGAGCACCACCATATTTCGGAATTGCTGTCCGAAATTGGGTTAACGTCAATTATCCAAGATGGATTGCTCGAGGTGGTCCTGTTGCATGGCCACCCAGATCACCCGATCTTAATCCCCTTGACTTTTATTTATGGGGGTACATGAAATATATAGTCTAAGCGCAAGTTTCGAACACAAGAAAAGAGTTGTTGGATCGCATTCACCTGGCTGCCGAGCAAATCCGACAAAACAAGTATGGAATTCGGATAAGTACTTCTTCTGTTGGCTTATGGGCACAAGCTTGAATTCAACAAGGAGGTGAACATTTCTAAAATATTATTAATTGAACTTTTTTAAATAAAATCAGTTTTTATTGACTTTTGGATTATATTTTTTTTCATGATCTGACAATCACATTCATAGATCTGTAACTTCGAAACAAATAAAAATGGATATACAAGTTTTGCGTTTTTGTTACTTGAAATGAAGTCTACTTTATACTCCTAAAATTTGAACATAACGATACGGGACAGCTTGTATATATACATGGAAGGGATTTTTTTGGGGAATCCAGCAAAATTAAACTCTATTACTTAAGTCAGTTCTTCATTTATTCTCCAAATGTTTCGCATAAAGATTGTATGCTTCCTCAAGGGGTCGCTTTAAGAATATATGGAGAAAATAAATTAACTACTTAGTAACTATACAAGGTGTGTATAAATTGGCGGACCCACTACACGCGGCTATGTTCTTCGTTAAATTCAGTCCAAAATCCTAATACGAAAATGTTGTACCATGCTCCATATCTTTGCACGAGGTTCCTAAAGTTCGGACTTTCAGTCTTGAAATAAGCATTATTACTCGATATTTGTTGACAGAAAGACCTACAATTTAGAAGAAAGAAGAATTGTTGTAATTATCCTTTCGTTAAAGTTTTCTTTTGATTTTAAAGTTTGTTTTTAATATTTGTTTATTAACTTATTTTGACGAAAAACACATCTGACAACGTTGTAAACAATAAGTAGGCAGCCTAATGTTGTTCTAGTCAAATACATTACTACTGTCAAATTTTGACACTTATGTAATCTACCTATTTCATTCGACTTGCTTGTTTTTCGTGTTTATTTGTATAATTTTGTTTAGTTTTCGTGTTTATTTGTATAGTTTTAATCAGTTTTCGGGTTTTCGTGTTTACTAGTTGTTCTGTTTGTTTATTATGAATTTTACGTTCAACGAATATGCCGATATGTACATGATATACGGTTTCTGTCGTGGAAATGCCTGCATGGCAGGGCAGGAATATCGAGTGCGTTTTCCAAATCGGAGGCATCCAAGTAAAAATGTATTTCGAAGGCTGGACTAACGACTTCGTGAAACAGGTTCGTTTATTCCAAGAAATGCGAACGCAGGTCGGCCAAGGCAAAGGCGTACCGTGCAACTAGAAGAGCAAGTTCTAGCCACAATACAGGAAGATCCCTCTGCGAGTACCCGTCAATTAGCTTCTACACTAAATATTCCCAGTAATAAGACTGTTCATTTGGTTCTACGAGAAAACTTGCTTCATCCATACCATGTTTCTAAAGTTCAGCTTCTCTACGGAAATGATAACTTATTTCGAATCAATTATTGCAATACAATCTTAAATAGAATTCAGGAAGAAGGTGACTTTTTAAGACGTATTCTTTGGAGTGATGAGTGCATGTTTACCAGAGATGGTGTGTTTAATACTCATAATTTTCATCATTGGGCAGATGAAAATCCACATGAATTTCGCGAATACGGTCACCAAAGAAGGTTTTCTGTTAACGTTTGGCTGGGTATAATAAACTACAGGGTAGTTGGACCAATTTACTTACCAAATCGCCGTTTGTTTCTTTTTAAATTTAAAATGTAAGGTTCACATGACGACGTGTAAAAATGTTCCGAAGATTATAACTAGCACATGCGTGTTCAATGTTGCCAAATGTATATTTCTTTCAAATTCATTCTGAAGACAAAGGAAGCCTGATACATCGTTTTAGGATTAGGACTTTTAACCCAAAATTTGACAAAGAATGTCGCCACGTGTAGTGGGTCCACCAATTTATACACACCTTGTATAAAGTCGTTAATACTTACAAATGTGAAGTATTTTTTTCTATGGAGAAATTACACGCCTCACTATACATAATGTTTACAATATTTTAAAAGTAATCTGACTAATAACAACTAGCGTACACATACTTGATTTTCAAGTTACAGTTTAAAATATAGGAACAACACATTTAAAAGAAACGAACACGTGTAATTGTGACGAATTTTCGCACAATCACATGTTATCTGTCAAAAGGTTTAAACATAAAATGTTAGAGGATGACAATTGTAAAAGATACCAGGCAATGTTTCTATTGAAATCCAGGTATGTAACCTCGAATTGTAAAAGTCACTATTTATGTTCAAGGTTAACTAGTTCTATTCATTGGTGTGCGAAAGTTAAGTGCACTACCTATTCCAGCAATAGATGACATTTTAGAAATATTTAACTCATTCCACCTTAATATTCTATTTACTATTGAACGCGAAAATGAGGAAAGTGTGCCTTTCCTACACGAAGGTCATCAGAAATAACAACCGTTTATTGATTGACTGGTATAGAAAACCCAGTAATTCAGATAGAATGTTAAATTACCACTCTAATCACTCGAATAGCCAGAAAATAAATCTCATCTTAGGCATGAAACATAGGGTTTCTAGAATAAGCCATCCTTCCTTCAAACAACGAAACTTCAACATATTAAGTAAAATGTTTGAAATATAAATAACAGAATATTATTATTCTGTCATTTATATTTCAAATTTCTTTGAAAAAGGCATCATATGCCGAAACATGTAAGATTATTTTAAATATATACATATTGAAGTAAAACCAGACCTTAAATCGCCAACTAATTGAATCTATATATATATATATATTTATATATTGAAATGTTACGCCTCCACGTTGGACGTCAAATGAGAAGAAGCTGTGGATCGGTGAAATAATAATATGTGAATAATATTAAATAAAAGTACTTTCATTGGTAGATTATATTGGGCGCCTTTATTCGAACATATGATATTTGTCTACCAGCCGATAGTACGCAGTATCTTTAATTACAAATAGATTTGGTTAGAGCATGACTAAGATACTGAATTAATTCGACTCTTTCTCTGGATCATCGCCGGTAATATTATACTCCTACAAAACTGATAAATAATAAATTAATAATATCAATGAGATATTTTTAGCTACGCATAGATAAATAAAAGAACTTCTTTAAAATAACAAGTATAAAATATTTATTCAACACTATAATAATGTACAACTTTGCTAAACGGCAAAATAAGGAATTATGAATTTACGAATATAATAAGATATGTGTGTAATTATGGTTATGTTTACTATTTGATATTGTTAAGCACAGTTTGTTGTAATATAAATAAGTTAACAATGTTATATGGTAAGTACTACAGAAATCTCAATAGGTTACGTTAAACCGTTAAATTAATGAAAACAGTTATATTTTTAAAGCAAAATCAAGATATAATTATTAAATTTTGAATTGATAATAAAGTGTTATATGTTAGGCTTTTACAAGAAAGTAAATAAATCTGTGGTTTGTAGGAAAGGCAGCGATATGTCTAGATGGCTGTGTAATGTGGGCCGTTTGTGTGGCCACATTGTGGTGCAGGTTCGAGGCTGAGCGGAGAATTAAATGATACACACTCGAAGTTCGGTTAACATAATTATAATTAATCAATGCTTATAAAATGAATAACAATACTATTTACAAGATGTACACATTATACTTAGTTCAACTAAGACAGGGTAGAACGTGGTTATTAAGATGTACCCACACTTCGTACCACTGACTTGTTGTTACTATCCCTATGACTTAAGCTATCGTCTATATATATATCAGAGAAGATCCTTGTCTTACTTACAAGTTGCTTCTAGAACAAATGTATAACCCTGATGCATAGCCCTGTGTATGCAACAAATACGGAGTAAGGTCGTGTTTAGATAACACGTTAATGTTTTGTATTAAAAGCGAGGCTGTAGCCTTGCCAAAGTGTTACGCATACACATGACCGTATATCGAGTTATTACAGCTGGACTAGATATTCGGCGAAACAGTATCGTGAGAGATATTCTTGGATCGCTCCGATGCTTTTATGTAGGATATGGTAAGATGGAATGATGGAATGATGGAATGATGCAGGTACCTAAAAATTTATTAAGTTCCGTAGCTTCGATGTCGGGGTCTCACAGCAAAAGATGCTTTCGTAGTTTTCGTGCCAGTAACCAATTTTATTCTGGTAAAAATTGATTTAAACGTTGCGCTGGGATTGTTTACACATTTTATATATATTTTTTTACTTGTATCACTGATATTTCGGTATTTAATAAATTTAAAAAAACTGAGAACTTTCTTTTCGAGACAACGCTATGCAAAATTCTTCTACCGACTTTCATTTTTTTTTCCAAAGCCTTATTAGAAAGCAAAAATTATCTTGATTTGTACTTTTTACAACTAGTTATATTAATCAAATTATAAATATAATAATGATTTTCATAGAAAGAATAAATTAAAATATGAATTTACAGGTATATATGACTTGCTTTTAGATGTTAGATTATGTTATAAATTTGAATAGAAATATAACCTGTTCACGGTTTTTCTGATTTTAAAATTGGGCGTGTTCAATTAGTATCGATATAAAATTCAAATATAAATAAATTAAAAATCTTTTTTAATTTCGCCTAGTTGATTTGAATGACAAAAATGAAATTTAAAAATACGAATAGTAAATTTTGAAATAAATATAATTTAATCTGAAATACATAAAGTTGTCGTGATATTAATTTATTAACATTTTCACACTAATTTTACAAGTTGTGTCCACCAAATGCAGCTATTCAATAGAGTGTTTCCCTTGTGTTAATTCCCACCGTTTCATTTACAGATAGCTGGAATAACCGAGCTGTACGTATCATAACAATATATATATATATATATATATATATATATATATATATATATATATATATATTGTTGTGATGTAGAATTACTCCTTCATTCCAGCTAACTGCGAAAGGAAAGACAGAAATAACATGTAATAGAATGGTTAAAATTGGCGAAAATAGTTTGTAAAATTAGTATCGAAGTGTAAATAAATTAATATTACGATAACTTTGCACATTTCAAATCAATTTAATTTTTAAAATTTATTTAATTGTCATATTCATAATTTAAATTAGTAGCGCGAAATTACAGATATCTAATTTATCTACATTAAAATTTGTATCGATACTAGTTAGACACGCCCACATTTCAAATGTAAACTAACCCGCGAAACGATTATTTTCCTGTCACTCATAACTAGAGTGGACCAATCCGGATCGAAAGCAGAGGCGTGACTAACGAATTGGTTCCCGCGTGCCCCATCGTACATACGATTACTTAGTATGTTGTTCACGGTCATCGTGTGCACACATATAATAGCAGCAGGAAAGTGTATTCTGTGTATTTAATAATGTTGAAGGAGCGTTCAGTAAAAAAAACCGCTATCATCAAAGTTAGTCAATAGGTTTATTGAGAACCATCCTAGTTTATCTTACAATGGGGTAAATGTAAAATGTTTAGTGTGCAATATATATATAAACTATTTAACAAAATCAAATTTGCAACGCCACGTGCATAGCGCAAGACATAAAGATAGAGACACTGGTGCCGATACAAAATACGAAGTGTTCTTATTTGATTTGTGTACAATGATGGTTGTGTGTAATTCGCCGTTTACTTTGTTACGCAATGATTCGTTTATTTCATTTCTTGAAAAATATGGCAATGTAGAATTACCGAGCTGCACCCACTTACGACGTTATTTAAAATCTGTTCGTGTACATTTAGAAAATAAAATTAAGGCTGATCTGAAAAATAAAAAAGTGTTGTTGAGTGTGGATGAAACAACTGATAGCAAAAAAAGATCTGTACTTAATGTTATGGTGCGTAAAATGGAACCAAATCAATCGCCATCCTCAATTTTATTAGCTAGCAGACAAATAGAAGAACGAACTGCGCGGGTAATTTCAAAAGTGGTGTTAAGTACATTGGAAAAATTTGAAATTTCCAGACATCAAATCCTAATGTTTGTGACAGATGGTGCCGCAACCATGCTTTCTGTAGGTCGGTCTCTTAAGGAACAGTGTGGTAACTTTTTACATATTACATGGTAAATACATGCCCTACATCTTGTAGCAGAACGGATCCGTAAATGTTACACAAATGTAGATGCGTTAATATCGAGTACAAAGGCAGTATTCCTGAAATCTCTAAAACGTATTCGGAAATTCCACGAATTGTGTTCCCATACCCCTGAGCCACCACAGCCGATTCTGACACGATCGGGAACATGGCTACGAGCGGCATTTTACTATCATAAATATTTTGCGGATGTAAAAAAAGTGGTTTTATTATTAAATCCGAAAGATAGTGCTATCGAAGAAAGTCGGAAAAAATTTCAAAATAGTCAGGTTAAAAGTGATTTACAAACTATTCACAACAATTACTTCGGAATAGTGCAAGCATTAGAAAACCTACAAAATTCTTCGCTATCGTTACAGGAATCAGTGCTAGTTGAAGATACACACGCACAGCTATGTTCGATAGAAGACGCAAGAAATGAGTGTATTTTAAGTAAGTTTGAAAGTGTTTTAGATAAAGGTTTAGATTTTGCCAGACTTAGACAAATTTGTGAAGGTTCGTCTACAGATGTGTTAAGTTGTTTCAAAGATTATTTTAATTATGCAAACATCACATCACTAGATGTGGAGCGATCGTTTTCTTTATACAAGCACATATTTTCCTCAAGGCGGACGCGTTTTCGAGAAATAACTTTGGAGACGCACCTTATGTTAACAATATTTCATCGCGCTTCTCCAGATTTTCAAGTCACGGAAAACGGATAAGACGGTAAGTTTTTTTTAATCATCTAATTACATACATTTTAGACTTTATTTTTTATATCATCGTATCATCGAGAACGTTTCATAATCTAGAAAAACCGTCTTACATTTTTTTTGTATCTAACATAATAACAACACCGTTCGTGATAGTATATCTCTAGATATTAATAATGTTTCGCATGCGGGAACCAATTCGTTAGTCACGCCTCTGCTTTCGCTCCGAAATGGTCCACTCTACAGTCATAACGCACAACCCTACATTTAAATATCCTGGTCAACCATTTGATAATTATTATTTTAATTTTGTGCATATGTTAAAAACTTTACATTATCTATATTCAATTTATTATAATATGTAATTTGAAGTAAAAGTCGAAACTATTTCACATAAGTAAAATAGGCTTTGAACGAAATAATTGCCATCGAGCGTCGGTTATAAAATTTTGATTAGAAGTGATTAAAAAAGTGTGACTCCAAATTCAAAATTAAAATTAAAAAAAGAAATACCTGAGTTATAAATTTATAAGTGACCACAAAAGTTTAACAATAATTTGGGGCTACTTTTGTGATATATTTGAAGGCGATACCAGCGAAGCACAGTTAGAAATCGAACTTAGCATCTTTCGATTAAACACCGGTCCGAGGAGAGATCCCACGCCATAGGAGTACGCTCATAACCGGTCAAGGAAAATTGAAATCTCCGCACAACGAATCGACCAATCTTCATCCATACTATCAAGATTCCTGCCTTAGACGATAAAAAACAGGTCTTATTAATAATAAATTATTTCGAATAGAGACTTTTTGAAAACAATTTACATTTAAAATATTTTTCCTTAAACAAATAGAAATTCTCATGATCTTACTTGAAAATTACATTTTAATATTATTGATTATTGTGAAAGAACTTTGATTAGATTAAAAAAACTGTAGACTTACCTAGATTTAGTTATTATTTAATTCTTAATATATATATAACCATTTAAACATAACCCTATTTAACTTCATGATTCACACATGTACGCAATCTTATACTATTATTTGTCGTTAGGTACGTTACAGGTCATTGTGTACAGAAAACTTATCTATAATAAACTTTTATATACATTTACTTAAAGCAAATCTTTTATTTATCTATGTTTAGCTGATGAGAACTTAGTTACTTTGTTATACTATTCACTACCATACACCTTAGGGAAAACATATCCGCGAGAAGCCTGTTGAGTCAACTTTGCTAAAATTATTCATGCTCACCGACACCAATCTGTAGTCGGATGTATGTATGTAAGCTGCGGATGATCTAATATTGTGTATTCTATACACTGGCGCCCAATTCAAGTATTATAACGGGTGTTGAGAAACATTCGAAGTCAAAGTAGTCCTTGAAAATATGAAGCCATGTCTGAGATAGATTAATACATTTACTTAATACAATTTTATAGGTTATCAAATTAGTATCTTCGATATTAGATTCTGACAATTTTTGACAGACAACAGTTGACATTTAATAATTATTACAAAACAGATACTTAAGTAGAGATATACGATTTTTTGTTCAGAGCCCACTTGACTTCGAATGTTTCTGACCACCAGTCACTTATACTATTCAATTAACTTTACTTATTTCGAACTATTAATATTGTATCTTATAGATCATTCATTCAGCATCTGCGCTTACATCGCTTCAATATATATATATAAATATATAGATAATTATTTCGTGACCTTTGCATGTTATGGTAAATTCAATTTGTTGGCGATTTAAGGTCTAGTTTTACTTCAAAATGTATATATTTAAAACAATCCTACATGTTTCGGCAAATGATGCCTTTTTCAAGGAATATAAAATATAAACGACAGTATATTAATGTCATACTTATACAATTGTAGTTGCTATGGGTAAAATTATTCAAAGATAAATTCCAATTTAATAATAATAAATCATGCCTTAGTATTCTAAAATAGATAGACAACAAAAACAGGGAAACGCAAGACATGAGTTATTATTATGTATGCGCCCGTGGAGCGACTTAAGATATTAAGCTGTCGGCATTCGCCTTAAACGAGAAGGAAAACCACGAAAACCTACTCGGACAGCCAGACAGGGATCAAAACATGGAACTGTCAGCATGGTAAGCAAATGTATAGATATTTAAATAACATAAGATATATAATTATATAACAGCAACATATATTATGATGGTAAATTGCATATCGTTACAAAATTAAGCTGCTTAATTTTTTATATCACTTCTGTTGTTAATTGAATTTTTTTCCTGTTTAATACTAATCATTTCTTTAATTTCCCTTTTCATTGTGTGTTGTTCTTTATCAATTATCTGTGTGTTTTCAAAATCGCGTTGTAGTTTGTGTGTAGATGAAGCAGTTTTGTCTGTTTTAAAGTATTTGTGGACTACAAGTCCAAGTCCACAAATACATTAATGATATGTGTTTCTGAATTTTTTTCTATTTTAAGTTTAAGTTTTGGAAATAAATGTTTATTAGTATTACTAAGTTAATATGTTGTAGCTATATCATATTTTTTTAAAGTGTATTAACTTTTTCTGATAGTTGTGGAACATATGGAATCGTGATATATGTTGTGTCATTGTTTAAATTGTTATTGGTGTCTGCAGTGTTGTATATTTGGTGGATTCTTTTTTAATTGTTTGGTCTATAAGTTGTGGTGGATAATTATTATCTGTTGTTTTAATTTTCTTGATGTTATCTTTTCTGTATTGAGTATGTGATAATTTTACTGCTCTATCAGTCAGATTATTTATAATCATTTTATTGAATACTGTAGGTGCATTGGAGTGGTAATTCATATATCGAAAAAAAGCTGTGGGTTTATTATACCAATTTGTATAAGTAGTACCCTGTCTATCATAGCTTAAAGAAATATCAAGAAAATTAATCCTGTTATTAATTTCTTCTTCAATAGTGAATTTTAATTTGTTGTGAAAATTGTTCAATTTATTTAAAAGATAGTTTATTTTATTAGTCGGAATACATGTTATGATGTCATCAACATATCTTTTGAAGAAAATGGGGTAGAAGTCTAATTAATTGATAACGTTTTGTTCCAAATGTTCCATTACCAGATTTGCAATAGGAGCAACTAAAGGAGAGCCCATGGCAATACCAAACGTTTGACTATAAAAATAATTTTTGTACTGAAAATATGTGTTGTCGAGACAGAAGTGTATACCTCTAATAAATTCGTTTTTATTTAGTGATGGGTGTGGATTAATTTCATCCCATTTGGATTCTATTATGTTTATAGCTAGATCTGTAGGAATTTTAGTATATAAAGATTCTACATCAAGTGATATAATTTTGTGATTAGTTGGTACTTTTTGTTCCTTGATGAAATTTTGTAATTGCCATCAGTCTTTGGTATGATATTCAGTTTTTCCTAACATCTTAGATATGCTATCACTTAGGAATTTTGCTATATTATAAGTAGGGGCTTGTATGTTCGATACCATTGGTCTTAAAGGGATATTATTTTTGTGGATTTTTGGTAAATCATATATTGATGGAGGGTGGGAATTAAAAATGCGGAGTTTGTTTTTAGTGTTGAAATCTATTAGGTTTTGTCTATGCCATTTATTTATTAAGTTATTATTTTCTTTTTGAGTTTTCTCTGTTAGATTCTATTTTTTCGAAGCTGTTTAAAATTTGTGGAGACAATTTCTGTATGATAGTATTTTTCAAGTTTGAAATAATTTGAGTGAATGTATTTATGTCACAAATGGTTTGGGATATTGTGATGTTTAAAATTTGTAGGTAACAGGAATTCATAATTTTTTGAAATTTAGAGAAACTAATAAAGAAACAATACTTAGAGATAAATTACAAAATTAACAATAACTGGATTATCAATTTGACCAATATAAATATTCTGGGTAATGTAAATACATACTTAGCCTAGGACCCAAATTTAATATGCCACCTAATAAAATACCCATTAATGACAATATAGCTAACATTGAAACAGGAATACAAAATTTACCACAAGACAAACATAATGAAATACGTAACAAAATCTGTAATATAATCACTAACCATAAACATAAGAAAGTAAATAATAAAAAACATATATCAAATCTATATATGAGTAAGTTCATTAAAGAAACAAAAAGATTTGTCCCAGACAACCCTCATATTATAATAACAACAGCAGATAAATCAACTAAACAGTGATCATTCTTAAAGAGGAATATGAGCAAAAAATAGAAAAACGATAAGACGATAAATTCACCTATAAAAAAGAAAGAAATAATCCAACAGAGAAAACTCAAAAAGAAAATAATAACTTAATAAATAAATGACATAGACAAAACCTAATAGATTTCAACACTAAAAACAAACCCCGCATTTTTAATTCCCACTCTCCATCAATATATGGTTTACCAAAAATCCACAAAAATAATATCCCTTTAAGACCAATAGTATCTAACATACAAGCCCCTACTTATAATATAGAAAAATTCCTAGGTGATAGCATATCTAAGATGTTAGGAAAAACTGAATATCATACCAAAGACTCACAGTAATTTCAAAATTTCATCAAGGAACAAAAAGTACCAACTAGTCACAAAATTATATCAATTTATGTAGAATATTTATATACTAACATTCCTACAGATCTAGCTATAAACATAATAGAATCCAAATGGGATGAAATTAGTACACACACATCACTAAATAAAAACGAACGAGGTATACACTTCTGTCTCGACAACACATATTTTCAGTACAAAAATTATTTTTATAGTCAAACGTTTGGTATTGCCATGGGCTCTCCTTTAGCTGCTCCTATTGCAAATCTGGTGTTGTGTATGTAGTGTAATATTTACGGGTAGGAATAGGATATAGTCACAATACATTTAACGGTTCTTTATTTTCCATCTTCATACAATATATATCTTAAGCGTAACCCTACAAAAATCCCATTCCCCCATATCGAACTCCCTTGCCAACCTCCTCTATGAAAAACCCCTACTCCCTTTTCAAATAGATATGCAACAGTCTCCCCCTCAGAATATTATATCCTACGGAGTTTAAAGTACAACTAAAACATAGAATAAGGTAAGTTCACAGATTTAATCTACTTGGGGTTTGATTACACGTTGTGACCTTCGTATGCAAGGTAGGTTATCTGAGCAATTCTGTTCATCTAATACCGGTTCTGTAGTTACTTCCTTTTCCCTGGTTTCCCTGGTTATCTGGCAAATGTCTTTTCCATACTCTACCATCGTCTAATTTGACCAAATAGTGGAGTTTTCCCAATTTCCTGCCTATCCGTCCGAATTCCCATTTCTGGTCTTTGCTAATATACTCTCTAACTTCTACTCTGTCTCCAACCTTAAAACTTTGTACCCTAACGGTCCTCCTTGTATCCAGTTCTCCTTTCGTATTTTCTGTAATATCCCATTTATAGAAATCTAACCTGGATCGTATCTCCCTTCCGAACATTAAGTAAGATGGGCTTAAGTTCGTCGCTGTGTGTGGAGTTCTCCGATAGTTAAGTAAAAATTTAGCTAGTTGTTTCTCCTTTTCATTATCATTTCCTTTTAAAGCTCTTAATGCTTGTTTTAAAGTTTGGACATACCTCTCCGCGAGACCATTTGTGGCTGGATGATATGGGGCACTCAGTCTATGTATAATTCCATTTTCTTGGAGAAATTTTTTGAATTCGTAAGCGAGAAATGTTTGAGCGTTGTCCGATACCAACATTCGAGGTATCCCGTCGTTGCAAATATTTTCCTTAACAATATTATAGTATTCTGCGTAGTTAAATTCTTAACCGTATGTATTTCTGGCCATCGTGTATATGCATCAACCAGTATAAAATAATATGTGTTCATGAATCGACCTGCAAAATCGATATGAACTCTATCAAATGGTACTTTGGGAGCCTCCAACGGATGTACTTGAACTTTCTCGACATTATTCCGAATTTTGTTGCAATCTACACAATTTTTGCAAATATTCTCAATATCGTACGAAATTCCTGGCCACCAACAGTTTCCCCGAGCTAATGCCTTCATCTTGATCACTCCAAAATGAACAGCATGCAACTCTTCAAGAACTTGTCTGCGTAAGCCTCGCGGTATTACATTACAGCCATTTGTTGCCTGAAAATATAAGTGTTTTGTAATGCAAATTCTGTCTGTGGAATATTGAATCTATCTGTTGCACTAATCTGTGTGCCTGTTTGTAATCCTTTTAATAAGTTATGTAAACTTGTATCTTTTTTAGGTTCAATTTGCAATTTTGCTAAGGATATAGGTAAATTTTCTATTTGTAAAATCTCAAATTTATCTGAAACATCGTAATCATATTCGCTAGTAGTAGTTACTGGTAATCTCGAAAGTGCATCAGCATAAAATTTTTTTATTCCAAAAATAATTGCGTATGCCTCTTTGTCAATCTGTGCATATTTTTGTTGAGTTGCTGTAAGTGTTTGAGAAGCAAACTGAATTGGTCGCTCAGTACCAACCGGATACATGTGTGATAATACCGCGCCCACAGCGTGTGAACTTGCGTCTGTCGCCAAAATTAAAGGCAATGTCGGATCGAAATGTGCTAAAACTCTGTCTGACACTATTTCTTTTTTAATCATAGTAAAAGCTTTGTGGCAATTTTTGTCCCATTTGAATGGTACATCGTCTTTTAACAATCTATATATTAGATGTAAAGTGTTACTTAGATTCTGAGAAAAACGCCCATAGTAGTTGACCAAACCTGTAAATGCTTTACTTCAGTTTTACTGGATGGTATTTTGGCTTTCTGAATTGCTTCCATTTTACATGGAGATTTGTGAATACCGCGCTTGTCTATAACGTAACCGCAATATTCGATTTGATTTGTAAAAAACTGACATTTGTCTCGGTTTACACGAATATTATATTTAGCTAATCTATTAAGAACTAATTCTAATCGTTCAAAATGAGTTTCGTCATCTGGACCCGTAATTTTAATATCATCCTGGAAAACTGACACTCCGGGTATATCTCTTAAGATATTTTCAAATTCCCTCTGCCAAATCGCGGGTGCGCTTGCAATTCCGTACATTAGACGCGTACTTCTGAACAAACCCTTCGGCGTATTTAATGTAACGTATTTTCTATCTTCCAACTGTATCTCCATTTGCAAATACGCTTGTTGTAAATCTAATTTAGTAAATTTATCGTCACCGGCTAATGTGGAAAATAATGTATCAATTGTAGGTAATGGGTTCTCATCAATTATTGAATTCGGATTTAGTGTGCATTTAAAATCTCCGCATATTCGTTTGCTACCAACCTTTAACAACAACAATGCTTTAAGAACCGGCACTATTGGTGTCGCGTATTCCGAACTGTCTACTTTTTCTAAAACGCCCTCTTTTTCTAAACGTAACAATTCTTCTTCTACCTTAGGCAATAACGCATGTGGTACCCTTCTAGATTTAAGGAAAAAGGGTTGAACATTATCCCTTAATTTTAAAGTAGCTTGTAAGTTACTAATTTTTCCCATATTCTTACCAAATACTGTTGAGTATTTATCTAGTAAATTGTCTAGTCGTGAGTTTATTTGTTCCACTTCAAAGGTATTTAATTGAATTGCTAGTTGACGTAGCCACTCCCTACCTAATAATGGTGGTCTGTCATTATCTATAATATATAAATTTAAATTTTTTACTAAATTCTTGTGTGGAACTTGTACTGTAACAAAACCCATTACTTTTAATGCCTGTTTACAATATGTAGTTAATTTTATATTCGTCTGTTGTAATTTTAAATCAGTGAAATTCTGCTTAAAATCATTAAAACTTAAAAGTGTTACAGCTGCACCAGAATCAATTTCAAAATTTATTTTAGCCTTTTGTATATCTAATACTAATGTAAATTTATTCCTGTGTTGCAAATGCTCTGTATGTATTATACATATCTCCTCTACTTGTTCTACCTTACCTTTACTCCGTTCTGCATTTTTAAAACAAACCCTGCTCAGATGACCCTTACGCTTGCATTTATTACATGATAAATTTTGGTAATCGCATTTATTTGCAAGATGCTTCTGTGAACCACACCTGAAACATTTCAAATTACGATTAGATACATTTTGATTTATGGTATTCTGTACAGGATACAGTGTTTTATTTGTAACTTTTGAATTGATATGATGAACACTTCCAGCTGGATGGAATCGATGTAGTTGTGCTGCATCTCTGGCCAGAATTGAGAATACGGGTACTGGAAGTGGCTGGATAAAAATCAATAGATCTTTTACAGGACGCAAAGGGAACTTATTTGAGTGTGAATTTATTGTGGGAAAGGAAATTGGAAGAAAAAGAATATTAAAAAAAATAAACTAACCTAGCATTTCGTCCATTTTCAATACACGAACAAACGGTCAAATAAGGGCTAAAAGTATCTTTCGAATGCCCTAATCTATTAAATAAACATCACTCTTAAGTATTTTTGCTATATTAACATTCAATATGTTTAAATAACATTGTTAAAATATAATTTAAAAATGTCTATTTTAATACGTCATTTTCATTTTCAAATTGACATAACTTTAACAGCACCAGTTTTAAGCTACCAACTTAAACGCTTACATTAAAATGTTACTGACGCGATGTCTATCTATATCAATTTATTTTTTCCAATTGTCAAATTTAAAATGGCGATATGATATAGCCTCGAAGTTTTACTTTTACTAAATCCATTAACAAGAAAAATATAAACAATTTGATAATTTTGTCTTAATAATAAAATTTATAGAATATTTTTCAAGCTGACAATACATGTTTTCTAATGCTAGGTTATGTTGTATCTGCGTATAGAAAATATCATTTTCGCTGGTTAATTGCCTTTTAAATAAGCGCGCCCGCTTATTATGTTTAACTATGATGCATTTCATTTAAGAAAGGACCAGATGGCGCGGCAATCTGAGTATAATTTACACAGGAATTTCAAAAAAATAGATAATTTGTATGTGAGGTTACGTACCTACTAACTTATACAAAAGATTATTTTTGACGTTTGTTTATTAACATATTTATTATTAAGAAAGCTTATACTTTAAAAGTTTTATTCAAGCAAGAAGCGGCATATATATACCAATGCAAGGTATTAGACTTATATAAAATATTTCAATCAATATCTTATAATGTTATTTATTGTTTGAAGGTGTTGCATCTACAATAAATTTGTGCGTAAATACAGTGAGAATATGCTAAAATTACGACAGGAGAAATATTTACATCTTTCTTATTTTATTAGAGAACAAAACTTTTGTGTAAATGTGAAACTAATACATTTAAAGGATTGATGGTGACAGTGTATTATAATTATCATAATATGTATTTGTGTATCGTTTAGCTTAAAAAATATAGCATTTTACAAAATACAGTTATTTTAATAGTATCTATAATGAGAGAGCAATAAGGAAATTCATTTACTTGCACATCATTTCACATCATTTGGATAAAAAATTTTATACATCTAAAAAAGGTATTTCAAAATATTTTCATTTTACAAAAGTAAGTACATATTAAAAAGGATAAAACAGCAATTTTGCACCAAAAGATAGGTAAAACGTAAGCATTTTTCCAGTTTCAGTAGGTATTTGGTTAAACATGTGTTCATTTCCTTATTTCAAGTTATTTCTGATTAATACTTACATTTTTGCTTATGTATGGGATAAATTGTTACTATCGTACAATGATTTTTTTGCTTTTAGCAGAAATATGGTTTGACTACAGTTTCAGATTTCAATGTAAATAAAAATAAATAAAAAGAGAAATTGCTTTCATGGGAAACTCCGTGTGTTCAGTAAAAACAATTTTTTTCATAAATGTCTGAACACAATCGAGTGTAAAACCCTCTTTTATTAGCATAAAATATACATTAAATCTTTTACCTACACTTACATAATTACATTAAAAAAAATTATATAATAATTTCCTACTTAGAAATTTCATTAATATTCCGGGATTATCACAATATCTGGTAGTTACTTGAGACCCAGGACGCCGAACAATTTCTGAGGACCTGAAACAACTTACAATCTCATGAATGTATATGGTAAACATTATTATATAATTATATTTGGTTTACATTTTATTCACTATATTTACCAAACTACAATTTATAAGTATAAAAAAAATATATCTAACACATCACATACACACATGAATCTAAATCAAGAACATCACACACACATAACTAAATTTAACAAACCACACTTCATTATGTTGCCTATTGTTCATGAATATATATATATTGAAAACTACTCATCTTCAAGATCAGAACCTGAATCTAATGAAAATTCTGAGGATGACCCAGTATTTACAGTAAAAGTCAAATTTTCTAATACATTTTCAACAATATTATCTAAATCATACATTTTGTTTTCTTCTGTTATAACGTGATGAATGCTATTTTTCCATGCGTCAGCATCAACCATGTCTAATCCTTCTAATAATAAATTTCTTACTTCGTCCAATTTAAATGTCTTATTATTGGCCGCAACATGATGCTTGACATGAGCCCGTATAAGTTCAATAGGGTTAAGATTACAGTGGTATGGAGGTAAACGTAAAACTGTACGGCCACTTTCTCCAGCTATTTCATCGACCACGTATGAAACTGGATGACAGGATATGTAATTTTTTACAAACTCAAACAATTCAACCTTTAGCATAGAATTATCAGCTAAAATTCCTTTGGTTAAAAGCCATTCAATGAGTGCCTCCTTTTTCCATGATGAAGTAGGTGACTTTTCTGTTTTAGTAGAATGATAAGGCGCATTATCCATTACTATAACACTATTGGGCTCAAGAGAAGGTAATATATTTTGCATCCATGTGATGAACACCTCACTATTCATATCTTCATGGTAATCTGCAGTGTTATTGGATTCAAATAATAACAAACCACCATTCGTAAAACCAGTTTCGCTGCCAATGTGAAGCACAATTAGTCGCTTTCCTTTGCCAGATGGATCTTTTAAACCAGTAGAAAGACCTTCAACAAATGCTTGCCTTGGATTAAGTACCGTTGTATCTTTACATATTTTTGCTTTTGTGTAACCTGCATTCACCCATGTTTCATCTAAATAATAGATTTTTCTCCCTTCTGCACGAAACTTTCTTATACTTGTCAAATATCGACGTCTCCATAAGATAATATCGTTTCGTTCAATTAATATGTTATTTCGTGTGCATTTTTCCCACTTGAATCCCAGTTTCTTTATGATTCTCCAAAGTGATGTTCATTTTAAAGGAGGTAAACTGGCATCGCCTTTAATAGCTTCACATATTTTTGTGAAAGTTGGTAACTCATTTTTAAAGAAAAATGAATGCACGTGCCTTCTAATCGTACTTTTTGATACTTCATCTAATATATTGTAACCATCTCGGGCAACTTCGTTTTCTTAATGGAGACTGTGTAACTCCAGACATTTCAATTTCCTTAATAATGTCAAACATAGTATTCCTACCAATCCCTACTTCCCTTGAAGTTTGACGAACAGCAGCTGTTTTGGACATAGTAGCTTTGTTCTTAAAATACACATTGTAAGCCATTTGCCTCTGTCCACTTTTTATATATTTTCCTTTACGCTTTTTTGATGGGCCTGGTAAAGCGGCGTCATCCATGCTCTAAAACGATTGCGATTAAATAAATGAAATAAATAAATTAATGAGTGATAAAATATTTTTAGAAAATGATGTTTTCACTTTATAGTCTCTATAAAGAACTATCTTTAACGAATATTAATAATAAATAGCATTATAAACAACTAGTAAAACATGAAATTGATTAGGACTGACAGAAATACCGGTCAGTACTGACAGCAAAACGCTAATTTGACAGAACTAAATAAACATAATTTTGCCTGTATAAAGGCGGCCTCTATTTTAGCCAATCACAAGCTCTTATTTTAAGCCCTATCTTTCCCAACGGTTTATTCTTATTTGGAACACGATATAGTATCGATACAAAATATTGATGTAGATAAATTAGAAATCTGTTATTTCGCGCTAAAGATTTGAATTATGAAATTGAAAATAAAAATATAAAAGTGAGTATAGAAATTAAAATAGGTTAATTAAAAGTATTCAAAGTTATCGTCACATTAATTTATATACATTTCGATACTAATTTTGCATATTAAATCCACCAAATTAACCCTTCTTCTATGAGTTTTATTATTGTTAATGCTGTTTTTCCTATTATAGATGCTGGAATATGGGTGTTGTTTGCCCCATTACAGTATATATATATATATATATATATATATATATATATATATAATAACTTCGTGACCTTGGTATGATATGGTAAACCTAATCAGTAGGCGATTAAAGGTCTGTATATTACTTCAAAATATATGTATTTAAAAAACTCTACATGTTTCGGCTGTATACGCCTTTATCAAGAGAATACAAACTATGAATGACAGGATATAAATGTCAAGTAATTAAGTCAACTTAATTACTTGACATTTATATCCTGTCATTCATATTTTGTATTCTCTTGATAAAGGCGTATACAGCCGAAACATGTAGAGTTTTTTAAATACATATATTTTGAAGTAATATACAGACCTTTAATCGCCTACTGATTAGGTTTACTATATATATATATATATATATATATATATATATATATATATATATGATAAACGTAAGGTTAATGAGAATTAATAATCAATAAATTCTCACATTACTGCCAATGCCGCTCTAATTCGTTGCATTAATTTCTACACCCGACAAAATCACATTTGCCTAAGAATGTAGTTGCAACGCGTCGCGGCGCCAACTGACCGAGTTGTACGGGAAAATGAAAAAATGTGTGAAAGTCGTATCCACCCCGGAATGTGCAGACGCCAGCGTTTCATGGTTTTACCAATCATCGGTGCACCCACATCCAGGAATAGACACGACTTTCATTTCTATACGAAGTGTATATATACTAATTGTGATAAACGTAATCTTAATGAGAATTAATAATCAATAAATTCTCACATTACTGCCAATGCCGCTCTAATTCGTTGCATTAATTTCTACACCCGACAAAATCACATTTGCCTAAGAATGTAGTTGCAACGCGTCGCGGCGCCAACTGACCGAGTTGTACGGGAAAATGAAAAAATGTGTGAAAGTCGTATCCACCCCGGAATGTGCAGACGCCAGCGTTTCATGGTTTTACCAATCATCGGTGCACCCACATCCAGGAATAGACACGACTTTCATTTCTATACGAAGTGTATATATACTAATTGTGATAAACGTAATGTTCATGAGCATTAATAATCAATAGATTCTCACATTACTGACAATGCCGCTCTAATTCGTTGCATTAATTTCTACACCCGACAAAATCACATTTGCCTAAGAATGTAGTTGCAACGCGTCGCGGCGCCAACTGACCGAGTTGTACGGGAAAATGAAAAAATGTGTGAAAGTCGTATCCACCCCGGAATGTGCAGACGCCAGCGTTTCATGGTTTTACCAATCATCGCTGCACCCACATCCAGGAATAGACACGACTTTCATTTCTATACGAAGTGTATATATACTAATTGTGATAAACGTAATGTTAATGAGAATTAATAATCAATAAATTCTCACATTACCGCCAATGCCGCTCTAATTCGTTGCATTATTAGAGCGGCATTGGCAGTAATGTGAGAATTTATTGATTATTAATTCTCATTAACATTACGTTTATCACAATTAGTATATATACACTTCGTATAGAAATGAAAGTCGTGTCTATTCCTGGATGTGGGTGCACCGATGATTGGTAAAACCATGAAACGCTGGCGTCTGCACATTCCGGGGTGGATACGACTTTCACACATTTTTTCATTTTCCCGTACAACTCGGTCAGTTGGCGCCGCGACGCGTTGCAACTACATTCTTAGGCAAATGTGATTTTGTCGGGTGCAGAAATTAATGCAACGAATTAGAGCGGCATTGGCAGTAATGTGAGAATTTATTGATTATTAATTCTCATTAACATTACGTTTATCACAATTAGTATATATACACTTCGTATAGAAATGAAAGTCGTGTCTATTCCTGGATGTGGGTGCACCGATGATTGGTAAAACCATGAAACGCTGGCGTCTGCACATTCCGGGGTGGATACGACTTTCACACATTTTTTCATATATATATATATATATATATATATATTGAAATGTTGCTGACGAACAGCCTGAATAACTAAGAACAAAGGAAATATGAACTTAGAAAGATTAGTATATAAAAGTTGCTGTAGTGTATAGTTTTATTTTTAAATTCAAATTTTGGGCGCCATAAGTATAAATATATTTAAATTGTGCGACGCTATCTGGGTGTATAATTGATAACCCGTTAGCAGTCGATGAGCTTGAGAACTATAAATTATAAAATAAGATCGGGTCTTTGTCGGTCTGTGCTTACCCCGTAAGAATAATGCTATAATTAAACAATCTAACAAGTAAAAACTCCACAATCAATCGCTAACAAATAAAAGATCAATTTAAAAAAAAAAATCAAGAAATGAAAATTTATTAACATAAATAGATATCTGTAAACCGCTTGAAAAATAACAATAAAAGTAAAAATAAGAAAACTGTAATATACGTGAATCCTAACTAAATAATAATAAAAAAACGGTATTACGTAGTAATGCACATGTGTTACTTAATATAAATATATGGTTGTGTACGTAACTAGTGGTGCATATAAATATCAAATGTTGCTTAAAATTAACACACAAAAAGGTAAGTTACATGTTCCTTTAATAAGGATACTATAAGAATGAATGTGATATTTAAATATATGTCTTGAAATGTATAAATTTACGTTTATATTCTGATGTAAGCAATGTTTAAATTAAGTGTTTGATAATAAATAAATGTTGACTTTTAAATGAAATTCTAGGAAATATTGGATATTGGAAGGAACCTGGTTTTATTTTCTCTGTATGTGAGGATCCGGTATCTGGTCAGGAACGTTGTAATAGGGCTGGTTATAAGTGCGGTAGCGCCTTGTCGAAGTATAGGCGTCGATATCGGTCAATGGCTCACATAATCGGTCCGATGATATTCCTATAGTGAGATGATGCTCTACTCGATAATTCGGTTATTTAACGTGATACTGGTCCAAATTATGTCTCAAAAGTTGAGCTTAATATTAAGGTATTGTATGTATATGCATTTACTAGTTTTAAACTGATTTTAATATATAATTTTAAATAAAACTTTTACTTGAGTCAGAAGTACGGCAATTTGTTCTAAGTATTTTATCGGAGAGGACGCCGCTAGCTTTCTTTTATTTTCCAAAGCCTTTTTAATTTTCTCTAAAAAGCCTCGACGTTTGAATCTATGTTACATCAAATAAAATATAAATTTATACAATATTTCAGTATTAATAGGATTATAAAATTAGCGGAATAATTAACAAATATAATAAATTACATTCTAAACATAGGTTATGTAGTTGTTTACATTCTAAAAATCGCATTCGCGGGACAATGGTATTTTAAAATTGTGGGCGTGGCTAACTAGTATTGTAAAATGTGGATAAAGTAGCTGTCTGTAATATGTCGCGTAAGATTTGAATTAAGAAATTGAAATGTAAAAATATAAAAAGATAAGTTAAGAAAGAAAATAAGTAAATAATGAATTATAAAGTTAACGTCATTTAATTTATTCACATCTCGACACTAGTTTCACATAATTAAGTCCCTCAATTTTTGCTATTATATACAATGTGTATTATGTGTATACTGCTGGTGCATAACTGCTTTTTCCATTATAGGAGCTATTTGAGTGCAGTATGCCTCACAACATTATCCCCGTGAAAAGAAAATTGAAAGGAATTGAGGATTTTTCTTTTCCCTGATAAGAAGAATGAAAAAGGAACATCAACTTGCGTTACCTTCCTAGTTGTGTGTCATAAATACTATTTTTATTAAAAAAACAAATATATCTAAATATTTTAATTATTAAAGAATATGTAATTCTCTTTCTTAATATATGTAAAATTATGAACTTCAACGAATATTAATTCTTGTTTTGGTAATCTAATTCATCTCTTTCTTTTTAATTAGTATATGTCTTTTCTTTTGTCAATTGCACTTTATTTATAAGTTTTTATTAATTTGTATAGTTATGTACGATAATCATTTTAATATTAGCTTTTAAATTTTATTGATTAGAAATATGTTTCGTTGTATTGATATTATTTGTTCAAGCTGTAACATAGTTTTAATACTGGGCTGTTTCTTTGGTCTTAAATTGGTGTTGTATACTTCTTGTTCTAATTACATTAAATATTCAGGTATTTGATTGTAGTGTTGTAATTGTTGGGGTTATTTTGTTTATTTCTTTCATTGATGGTACATGCTTAATGATTCTTTTTATAACTGGTTATTCTTAATCTTTTATTATAATTGATATACTGAAATGAGCTTTAGCTTCCATAATAAATAATACTCTCATTATACATACAAGACGTTACATTCACATTCTCTTCTCTTATCATAAAATGCCATTCCGTAATATATATTTTCTACCTTCTAAGAAGACACTTTTGTCTATATTTTAATATTTTCATAATAATAATAATTCATTTATTTTTATATAATTCTATACACCCCTATCATATGTATTTATACCTTCTGCCTTTAAAAATCTATACCTAGTCCATCTTATATCATTTCAGCACTCCTTTATTTATTCAATTACACTCTCTCTTTTTCAATAATAATACGTTTAAACTTTCATTATTTAACTTTTGCATGTATATTAGTGAATATGTTCCCCTTTTAAATTCTATTGATAGTACCACTATTATTTTAATTAATTGTTCTTTTGTAAGTATTTTAACCATCTGAATATGTGATGTTACCTTTTATTTGTCTCAGAGTATTATGTCTCTTAATTATGTAAATTAGTATTAATATTTAAGCTCCAGTTATGTTTGTTTTGTCTTTAATTTTTTATTTATTATATGACTTGTTATTCGTTTATCAATTGTATTGTAGTTTCATAATGTGTTCTTTCTTTTTCTTATTAAATTATGTTTATCATCTCTTTGTTTATGTTTAATCTAAGTGTAATTATTTTAATTTATCTGTAATTATAAATCGTATCCCCGTATAAAGCTTAGTTCATCATGATATGTGTATTAGAACACCGAGATTCTGTCATCATATTTATTTAAATATTTATTTTTCGACAAACTATTTTAAAGATATTGATGCTGTTATCCCTGTGTAGAAATATCATATTGCCTCTACCTTGTGATTTATGCAGGTTTTTGTTAATTAGTGTGTATGTAGTTATAATTTTTGTGTGAATGTGTATATTAGTATTGATTTTTATATTGGATATAGTATTGAGGAAATTGTTATTATTGAAATATTCATAGATTATAGAATAGTTAATCATACCTTCTTTATTTAATATGTTATCTGTGTTATCATGTATAATTAAGTTAGGTGAAATTAAAGCTATGTTTTGTATGTAAGTGATTTTTGATTGTGTGTTGTTGGTTGCATAATTATGGTTAATATTCTTGATTTTAATATGGGATAAGTTAAAATTAATGTTATTAATCCCCGTCTTCTCTATGTTAAGATTATTATTCTCCCTTGCATTCTTTATTAGAAAATTCTGATAAGCTCGGTCGTTTATTAAAAATTGATTAGGAAAATGGGGTTTAGTTTTTCTTCTAAGCGGTTTGTTAATAACTTGGTTTTGTATTATTTTCGTTGTATCCTTGTTATTAATATTGTGTATACTATTGATTGTAATCTTATCCTGTACCTCTTTATGTATATTAAATATATTATTAATGGTTGGTTTTTGATCGGCATTTCTGAAATCTATCTTGTTATTCTGTTTATTGCAATTAGCTTCTATTATGATATTTGTGATATCTAAGTTCTTGCTTATGTTGTTATAACTAGATTCTATTATGTTATTTAAGTCTAATCGTTTTTCGTTGCAATTGGATTCTATTTTGTTGGTTTTGCCTAATCGTTTTGCCCACTGTGAATTTAGAAGATTGACCGTTTCGTCGAGTTTTATTAGATATTTTAATTCGTTTTCTTCCATAGCTTTTTGTGCGATGGAGATCTCGGCTATTTTTCCCTCTAGGTCTATTTTAAAAGCACTTAATTTGTTGTCAATATTAGCATTATTAAGTTCGAATTTCTCATTTATTTTTTTCATGTTTGTTTCTAATTTCGTAGTTAAATTAATATTACTTAATTCTTGTTTCATATTAGCATTATTTGTGTCTAGTTTGTTATTTATGTCAATATTATTCGATTCTAATTTGTTTGTCATATCATTATTCATATTGATAAGGTCTTGTTTTAGATTTTCGTTGTTGGTGTCTAGTTTATTAGTTAAGTCAATATTATCCTGTTTACGGTCAATATTGTCTTGTTTACGGTCATTATTCATATTAAATAAATCTCGTTTTAAATCTGTATTATCTTGTTTCATGTTATTCATTTGTGCTATTATTGCATTTAACATACTCATTACCTTGCTATCTTCAGGTGTACCTACCACTTCGGCACCTGAAGTTTGAGCGATTGCAGTATCTCCCTGCTCAGTCCTATCATCATCAACATTGTCTTTAGGTACTTTTGTTCGATGTCTTGTGTCCATTTTAGTATTAATTTAATTGTTTAAATAAGTGAAAACTATTTATATTTATTTTGGAATTTGATAAGAATTTAGATAATAGATAGCAAAGAAGTATTAATTAAGATATCTCTCAAAATAATTATTATGCACACTCAAATGAAACAAATATTTTAGGTAAAAATAATAATAAGTACCCACAAGTTGATCGTCTTTTTCACTAACCTTTTGTTCCTGTATGTCCCTGTTAAAGTTGAGGGTCCCTCGTGATATGTAGTATTGTTTACGCTTACAATAGAAAATCAATCATGCAATACAGTACACAACAATACTCATATGTTCAATACCTTTAAATTTATCTTACAGTTTACCTTATTTTTTTAAAAAAAAAGATTACTTGTTTAAGCTTAAATTGTGTGAGTTTTTTTAAATTTACGGGATAATAGCTGGCCTCCACGTTGTTGGTACCAAATGAAATGTTGCTGACGAACAGCCTGAATAACTAAGAACAAAGGAAATATGAACTTAGAAAGATTAGTATATAAAAGTTGCTGTAGTGTATAGTTTTATTTTTAAATTCAAATTTTGGGCGCCATAAGTATAAATATACTTAAATTGTGCGACGCTATCTGGGTGTATAATTGATAACCCGTTAGCAGTCGAAGAGCTTGAGAACGATAAATTAAAAAATAAGATCGGGTCTTCGTCGGTCTGTGCTTACCCCATAAGAATAATGCTATAATTAAACAATCTAACAAGTAAAAACTCCACAATCAAACGCTAACAAATAAAAGATCAATTTTAAAAAAATCAAGAAATGAAAATTTATTAACATAAATAGATATCTGTAACACGCTTGAAAAATAACAATAAAAGTAAAAATAAGAAAACTGTAATACACGTGAATCCTAACTAAATAATAATAAAAAAAACGGTATTACGTAATAATGCACATGTGTTACTTAATATAAATATATGGTTGTGTACGTAACTAGTGGTGCATATAAATATCAAATGTTGCTTAAAATTAACACACAAAAAGGTAAGTTACATGTTCCTTTAATAAGGATACTATAAGAATGAATGTGATATTTAAATATATGTCTTGAAATGTATAAATTTACGTTTATATTCTGATGTAAGCAATGTTTAAATTAAGTGTGTGATAATAAATAAATGTTGACTCTTAAATGAAATTCTAGGAAATATTGGATATTGGAAGGAACCTGGTTTTATTTTCTCTGTATGTGAGGATCCGGTATCTGGTCAGGAACGTCGTAATAGGGCTGGTTATAAGTGCGGTAGCGCCTTGTCGAAGTATAGGCGTCGATATCGGTCAATGGCTCACGTAATCGGTCCGATGATATTCCTATAGTGAGATGATGCTCTACTCGATAATTCGGTTATTTAACGTGATACTGGTCCAAATTATGTCTCAAAAGTTGAGTTTGATATTAAGGTATCGTATGTATATGAATTTACTAGTTTTAAACTGATTTTAATATAGAATTTTATATAAAACTTTTACTTGAGTCAGAAGTTGTTGTTCTAAGTATTTTATCGGAGAGGACGCCGCTAGCTTTCTTTTATTTTCCAAAGCCTTTTTAATTTTCTCTAAAAAGCCTCGACGTTTGAATCTATGTTACATCAAATAAAATATAAATTTATACAATATTCCAGTATTAATAGGATTATAAAATTAGCGGAATAATTAACAAGTATAATAAATTACATTCTAAACATAGGTTATGCAGTTGTTTACATTCTAAAAATCGCATTCGCGAGACAATGGTATTTTAAAATTGTGGGCGTGGCTAACTAGTATTGTAAAATGTGGATAAAGTAGCTATCTGTAATATGTCGCGTAAGATTTGAATTAAGAAATTGAAATGTAAAAATATAAAAAGATAAGTTAAGAAAGAAAATAAGTAAATAATTAATTATAAAGTTAACGTCATTTAATTTATTCACATCTCGACACTAGTTTCACATAATTACGTCCCTCAATTTTTGCCATTATATACAATGTGTATTATGTGTATACTGCTGGTGCATAACTGCTTTTTCCATTATAGGAGCTGTTATTTGAGTGCAGTATGCCTCACAACAATATATATATATATATATATATATATATATATATATATGTATAATAACTTCGTGACCTTGGTATGATATGGTAAACCTAATCAGTAGGCGATTAAAGGTCTGTATATTACTTCAAAATATATGTATTTAAAAAACTCTACATGTTTCGGCTGTATACGCCTTTATCAAGAGAATACAAAATATGAATCTAATTATAATTCATATTTTGTATTCACTTGATAAAGGCGTATGCAGCCGAAACATGTAGAGTTTTTTAAATACATATATTTTGAAGTAATATACAGACCTTTAATCGCCTACTGATTAGGTTTACTATATATATATGTATATATATATATTGATATTGAACGCTGTTAGGCTGCTAATGATAATAAATTCGAAATTTTAGGTTCAAATAAACTGGTATAACAATTTTTAAAATTATTGAAATATAAATATCTATTTAAATTGCGCTTTGATGTGTAACATATAGATGGGGTCGTATAACACCAAAACTATTATTTGCGCATAATGCAAAGATACATGTTCGTTAATATCCAAGTATTCATAACCTTAACAGCTGTTCGTGAATAACTTTTTAAGTATTTCTGGTGGGCAAAAGTTTATGTGAAGTTTATGTGAGGTTTATGTGCGGCTAGACAGAAGAACACTATTGACTCTTAGGTGATGCATATAAAGATAAACCTTTTTAAAGCAGGTTCGGTGACTAAAAGAACACTTACAAAATTAGCAGATGCTAATACAATAACTAATGGTATTTTTATTCAAAACTACAAAATAAAACGAATGAGATACGGACTAATAAACAAGCTTTTAATGAAGTGAAAGCAAAGATAGTACAGGTAAGTGCTTAGAATAATTCAATTAATTTATATAAAAATCATGTATCATGTCACGTGATAACTTAATTTGAAATAAAATCTAGGTTAAAAACACGACAAAATAACGATGACATGAGTTAAGATAAACGTAACAATGAAATACTTTGATAAAATTTAATAGAAAATCAGGAAACTGTATTCTTCGATACTTAACTTAGAATATTTATCTTAAATGTATCATAGATTATGATTAATTTTAAAAAAATATAATTTAATGGTGATATCATTAGCGAAATAAAATTAACTTATCATTTTCAAAATTCATAGGATTTATAAAGAGTACTTATGTGGACTAATTGTACTGGATCAGGCAGGTGGATCCGTAGATGCGGCCTACAGGAATCAACGGCGATCAGATAGCGTCCCCCGCTTGTTGTACGGTCGAACGGCTAGCTTCCCGGCGAAATGCAATTCAAGTTTTCTTGGACACCGGTTACCTTCGGGACTTGCAGAATGCGTTAAACAAGAACTGGATGTATTGGTAAGGTTTTGACTAGATTCGACGTATGGTTTTTTTAGTTTTTTAATACTTTTTCTTTTAATTTTCAGAGAGACACTTCTAATACGTCTAGGTGTTTTTAATGGAGAATTTTCTAGTGACGCCAACTTTCGTTTGTTTTCCATTCTAATTTCTAATTGGTCCAACTGTATGTATTCTTTTAATCTCGACATTTTATTATAATGAAAATGACATCATCATTTTAAATATACATAGGCTCAATATAAATTATCTATTTTATTTTGGTGAGTGCATGTTTGACGTATGAATGTAAATAGTTTGTCTATAATGCTAATTTTATAGTGGGGAAAATTCCCGCGGTTACCTTTTTAAAAATCGTACAGTTTTGCCTAAATAAATGGCGTCATTTATTTTTAATCAATTAAGTTGAAATATCTTTTGAAATACAAGATATCGGAATGAAATGACTGATGCAAATAAAAAGAATAAAATAAATCAATGTGAGAATGAATTTAAAACAATTAAATACGCGAAATCAACTTTATTGATATTATATATGAAGAATTCAGTTTCAATATTTTTTATACTTCTAGAGCTTACATCTATACATAAAAATTCCGTCTTTTGCTCACTGAGGCATTCTTAGGTGTAGTCCCGATCTACATCAATATATATTAAATGAACACTATTTTGAGTTTGACAATTATATATTTAGTTGAAATTAGATATTTACATATACATTTTCTCCAAATTCAATCCACATACTTGCGATGATTGACCTTGTGATTTGTTTATGGATATTGCAAAAGCCAGTTTAATTAGAAATTGAAAATGTTTGAATTGGATTGGCATATCTGTTGGTATTGGTATACGTGATATTAGCACATCCTCTCCTTTGAATTTTCCAATTAAAATTGTTACTTCCATGACATTGTTTAATAATCTTTTGACTGCCAAACTGGTACCATTGTAAAAACTGGGCGGTTCAATATTTCTTAGAAGAAAGGAACACCAACCTTCAAATTGATGATGTGGGGTGGCTATCTAGATAAATCAAGTGAATTTAAGAATTCAGTTGCATAATTTATTGTTTCATCTTGATCTATAACAGTATGTATTGATTCACAAGCATGTAGCTGTTTCTCTTGGTAATATATGATAAATATTGATATTAATGAAAAATTCCATCCACATTTTTTGCAGTTAATATTGCATATTTACTTAAGCATTGATGACTTTTCTAATTTTGTTTGATATCTGTAAATACGCATTGAACCAATTCTTCTTGTGAGTGAGTGATGCTGTAAAGCTCGTTCGGTTATTTAATGTAGCCTCTTGTTTTTTCCCCATTTCCCATTTCCAATATCCAATAATTGTAGAAGGATCGTTTTGTAATTTAATGCATATGCTTATCGTCAGTGAAAACTTATTAACATGTCTCCACAAATGTAATGCTTTTAAACACACATTTAATTCATCAGCTGTTGAACGTGGAATAACAGGTAATGTCTGTCGGAAATCACTTACTAATAATATTGGCGGGTCACCGAATGGCAGATCGTTTCCACGTAAATCTTGCAATGTTCAATCTAATGCTTCCAAAAAATTTTTATACGCCATTGTGCATATATCCAATATAATTGTCTTGCATTGCTGGAGTACTTTATTAATTCCTGACGTTTTTGAAACGTTAGAGTGGTGTTTCGCCGTTTTGTATATTCAATGTCAATTTAAGTGCTGAATGTGCTGTTTGATAACCATCCAAAAGGATCGCCGCAATTCCAGATGATGCGATTGCGATATTACTTTACTCACGATCGGCTAGTAAATTGAACACTTCTAACCTTCAAATCGGTTAGAAAACTTTACCGGATAGCTTATGTCACTTTCCCAGCTAAGTCATTTCAATATTTATGAAACGTCAGTGTCATTTAAATAAGTAAATTAATTATAATTAAACTATTCACAAATCTTTATTAAATAAATAACAAGACAACGTTTAAATACAAAATTTATTCGCTTTCGGAATTAATATTATTTGTTACATTAGAATTTCTATGACTGTTTATTATTAGAGAAATGCTATGTTTAAAATCGTAGGATATTAATTTAGTAATCTGTCAAAAAATATCACTATTAATTGTTACGTTACCTAGCAACAGTACCTATCAAAAATATTTATCAAAATGAAATGAAATTTAATCCTATTATATTTTTGAAATTTAGTGATTTAGTAGTTTATATAATAATTAATTACTAACCGTGCGTGAGTAATGGTGTATTACATACCGAAGCGGAAAGTGGTTCATTACCATCGAGAGATTATAAAGTTAACTTAATCTCGAGCCAGAAATAAATATTTCCGCCGAGGTTTGTATACTATTTTACTCACGACCGGTTAGTAATTCATTCGAACACCGCAAAATGTTAAAAGATTAAGGCAGTTCGTTGAGCGATCGCCGCGTCGTTTCGCATTGAATCAAGCGGCTATTTTGCAGTTGTTCGACCAAATGTTACATCTAGACCTTAAGTTATATCCTTATAAAATGGTTCTTGTTCATGCGATACGCGAAGGTGACTTTCAAAAGCATGTGCATGCGTGCCAAGCTATTCTTCAAAACGTGCCGAGAAATGCAATTTTATTGACCAGTAATGAATATCATTTCACTTATCCGGTTTTATGAATAACCAAAATTACCGTTATTAGGCAGCAGAAAACCCTGATGAACTTCATGAAAAACCCCTGCACAGCCAGCGAGTGACAGTATGGGCGATGGTGTTTGCATCTGGAGTGTGGGAGCCTTACTTCTTTGAAGAAAATGGAGCGGCTGTTACTGTGACATCCGATCGTTATGTCCACATGTTACAAACCTTTGTGCAACCAAAATTGCAGCAGCCCAACGGTGAGATATGGTTTCAACAAGATGAAGCCACTTCTCACGCACCACGTGTGTCCATGCAAGTTTTAAATCAGATGTTCCCAAGCCGCATTATTTCACATCGCGGCGAGTTAGCATGGCCGCTGCGCTCACCCGATCTTGCGTCATGTAATTTTTTTCTCTGGAGCTACCTAAAAGAAAAAGTGTTTACCAACCGTCCTCAAACCAGCAATGCTTTGAAAGCAGCAATCCGGGCGGAAATGGCAAGAATGTCGACAGATATGACAGCGCGCGTTATGCATAACCTCAGAAATCGCCTATCTCACTGTATCGCAAACGAGGGACGCCATTTGGAAGATATAATTTTTCATAAATAAACTTTAATATACTACAAACATTATGCAAAATAATTTTTTTAATTTATTATGACATTGATCTATTATTCTTCTTCATTTTGCCAGACCTTTTATATTCAAATCTGGATTTCTTCTAAATACGGCATTAACTTTTTGTCTCAGCTTTGAGAAATATCTTTTTAAATGATGAAACTAACTTATAAACATTTGGAAAATGACCCCTAATGTATCCACATACTCTGTGTAGTGCATGTGCTGCACAGATAATGTGTAGCATATTGGGATAAGGTTGCTTTAATAACTTCCCTGTTTTTAAATATAAGAAGCTTTTAAGAAGTATCGATATTGTTACCGTGCCCTCCTATATTTGGGGATTTGTTCAAAGTTCCACGAACTTTATTGCAATTACCAATTTTACCTAGTAGGGGATTTAAGGTGGCGAGAAGAGTTTTTTTCCAAATTACAGGAATGTAGTTTTTTTGTGTCTTCCAAACCACACACTGGTATGTTTTTCTGTAATTAATCAATTTCTTGTAATTATCATTTATTTGTTTGTACCCTGGATAGGTGTTTTTCTCCATATGGTATACTGAAATATCTCCAGACCTTTTTTACGGCCTGCCGAAGAGGTACTACGATCAATTCTCGGACGACACAAGAAAAAAAAACAACAAAATCAGGCAGCAACAATCCCAGCTAACTCACCCTCAAGGAGTTCGGATTACAGAGCTAAGAATTTTCCTTCTTTTTTTTTCTTTCTCTTTCTCTTGTTTATCTGAATCATTAATTACTATTGCTAAGTTAGTCAATTTTATAAACACTACGTAATATAATTTGTAAGATCTGATTCATAATTTGAGTTTTTCTCCATATGGTATACTGAAATATCTCCAGACCTTTTTTACGGCCTGCCGAAGAGGTACTACGATCAATTCTCGGACGACACAAGAAAAAAAAACAACAAAATCAGGCAGCAACAATCCCAGCTAACTCACCCTCAAGGAGTTAGGATTACAGAGCTAAGAATTTTCTTTCTTTTTTTTTCTTTCTCTTTCTCTTGTTTATCTGAATCATTAATTACTATTGCTAAGTTAGTCAATTTTATAAACACTACGTAATATAATTTGTAAGTTCTGATTCATAATTTGAGTTAATAATTATTGTTTCATCTATTTATAAGTTATATAGATATTTATATTTAACACGTTATTCAAATTTTTAAATACTACGTAATTCAATTTATAATATTAGTTTTAATTAATTCAAAACATTATTCATTATTTCTTGTAATAAATGGTTTTCTTTACAGTTTTTTTTGCGCTAGTCGAAAACGTGTTTATTTTACATCAATATAATAAATATATATAATAAATAATTAAATTTCGTTTTATTGTTCTTGAGATTTACAACGTTAAATGTAGATTTATTTTATCTTTGTTTTATTAAATAATCATTTCAATTTAAACTAATTTAGAACATTTGTTTACCTTTGTTTTCTTTTTTATCGTTACCAATTTATCACTCTCCAGGAGAGGTAGGAAAATTTAATTTAAGCTTTTTTTTATTATATAGATAAGCCTCTAGTCGTATACAGCGTCTGCTCAATAGACCAATACTGATAATTTGCATATAGGTTCACGCACACTGTTTATGAACCCTGAAAATGCCTATTTTGATGGGGTGTTTTCTTTAGGGGTCATTGAGCCTATTAATGCGTTGTATTTTCTCTTATCTTTTTCTTTCTTTTTGTCAAATAATCAAATCAGCCAATTAATACGTTGTAGTTTTTTGTTTAATTTTTTTTTGTTTATTTCTTACAAATCGTCATTAAAATAAAGATTTGGGTATACTTAACCTGGTGAACGAACTTTTCTTTTCTTTATCGCTTTCGAACAACTTGGTTGCGCCATCTATCCGCCGCTTGGTGCAGGCTTACCATAATTTTTAGTTATAGTGTTTCCGGATTTGCGGCGTGTAGCGGTAACAATTTCGTTGGCGCCCTTCTCCACCATTGTTTTTTTTGTGCCGGATGTAGTAGCCGGATGGGCCGCTAGACGTTGGCAGGGGCGTGTAGGTGGAGCAGCCGAAGTTGCCCAAAACCTTGCTTTTTTCCTCTCCCCTTATATATATTGTCACCCAGTACGAGCGATTAACCATTTGTCGTGTGATACCTATCAACGCTACCAATAGGATCCTACATTACCACAGGCGCTGCCGTAGCAACTTGGCGCTCAACGTAAATTAAATCTTTTCCTTTTTTAATTTTATTTTCCATATAGAGGATGTTTTTTTTTCTCACAGTCTTCCGCTATTTTTATTGTTTTCGACCTTGCCTGGCCGCTTCGCTTATTCGGTTTGGGGAGTGGTTTTAGTTTTTGTCTTTCTCTTTCACGATCTCTCTCTTTTCTCATTTTTGATTTTCTTTTTTTTTATATCGTTTCTTATTCTATATCCAGTTGTCAATATGGCGTCGGGTTTTCTGCCCATTGAGGTTGGTAGTCCCCGAAAGGATGAGCTCCAATAGGAACTAGAGATTCAGAGGAATTAGTGTAGACGACTCTAAGACAGTCGATCAGCTGCGCAGTTTGTTGCGTCCCTTATTGCGTCTTGAAGATGCTAATACTTCCATCAACTTATCCGGAGTTCTCGATAGATAGGGTTAGTCGTCCGGCGTCAGCTACTTTAAGTCCTGAGCAAAGTGCTGAACTATCTTTATTTTTAGCCACCTTATTGGAACGTTTGGATGAGCTCGATCATATAAGGTCTGCAGCGCAGCAGGCGATATACGATATTTATCCGGCTCTGTCCAATTTTGAGCCACCTTCACTTCCTGTTCATCCTGGTCATTCGACTCTGTTACAACCACTTCCACTACTCGTTTACAATCTGTTCAGGAATGACAGGTTAAGTTCAACGAAGATCATCGAGTTTCGGTATATATTTTTTTGGAGCGCGTCTTTTCGAAGATATTATTCTAGTATGTTGGCCATGTTTAAGCGTTATAGTCACTTATCTAACGGCATGCAATTGAGCTTGCTTGTTCGTAACTGAGCTCCCTTCTACACGATGCAGTTACCTACCGTTCACCATCTGGCTGAGCTAGAGGACGAGTATCTCAAGCTCGAGTTGAAAAAACGCCGTGCGGATCACTACAAACCTCCTTCTCGTCGTCGCGCTAATTATATGGAGCCCTATCTGGCGTGTGTTAATGCTCTATCATGGACACGCCTAGGTCGTGGTCGCATCATAGTGAAGCCGTTGTCAGCGCTGTCCATGCCGGCACTTCCAACACCTCCAGTGTTGGTAAATGCTACAATTGCGGACAGGTCATCTCTATAATTCGTGTCCCGCGCCTCGGCGGACTTTTTGTTACCGGTGTGGTGAACTGGGTGTGAGGGTGCGTACATGTTCTAGATGTTCGGAAAACGCTTCCGAGAATCGTAGATGGTCGAGCGGTCGCTCTTGAAAGTAGTTTCGGCTAATATCGACCGTAATCTTACTTATCTTGTTTTCGTAATGTCCCGGGTCGTGGGATAGCAGCGTCCTTATCTCACTATCTCTACCTTAGGTGGTTTGGTTTCCGGTCTCTTAGATTCTGGCCCTAATAGATCCTTGCTGGGAGGTGAAAGATATTCCTTGTTGTCTCGATTAGGCTTATCGCTATGGCATCAGGTTGTCGAGTGTTCCGTAGCGAATGTGCAGAAATGTTATAGTGACGGAGTCATTTCTGTGCCTGTGTCTTTAGAAGGCAAGACTCGATTCGTGAATATTCTCGTAGTTGCCGCATAAATTAATTCTCGGTGTTGACTTCTGGATTTCCTTTGATATAGTATTTGTAGTAGTCCTTTCTTGTCTGAAGCGAAACGCCTTGCTTTAGATCGACTCATTGCCGGCAAGAAGGCATTGATGAGTAGTAGTCTTGGTCGTACGCATTTGGTGTCCCATACTATAGAAGTGCTTCCTGGCACTAAGCCTATTAAGCAGCGCCATTATACTGTTTCTCCGGCCAAACAGCAGATCATCGATCCTTAGATTCAGAAAATATTAGCTGGAGACATTATCTAACCCTGTCGATGCCCGTGGTCTTTGCCAGTCTGTATGGTTCCCAAGAAGGACGGCACCCATAGCTTTTGTGTCGATTATCGACAGCTTAACGCTGTCACTCTTAAAGATCCGTACCCACTACCCCTCATCTCTTCTATTATGGACCAGTTGCGAAATGACAAGTTTCTCAGTTCCCTCGATATTAAGAGCGCCTACCATCAAGTACCTATCTCTGAGGAATCTAGTGATTATACTGCTTTTGTTATGTCACCAAGGGATTATACTGTTTCAAGATGTTTCATGAGTTTCGAATTAACAAATGCCCCTGGTATGTGGCAGAGGTTAATGGATTCTATCTTGGGCCCTGAACTTCAGCCCTCGGCTTTCGTCTATCTTTATGACATTGTGGTCGTTAGTAAAGATTTTGAGTCACATGTGAATACATTGAGTTTGGTATTTGATAGCCTTTATGCTGCTCGTTTAGTGGCGAGTTTCGATAAGCGTCAATTTTGTAGGCCGTAGCTAAAGTAATTAAGTTTTCCTAATGGATGAATTACGTTTGAGACCAGATCCCGAAAAGCTCGAGTCTATTGTGCGAATTGCACCTCCGCGCATAGTTAAAGAGGTACGACGTATTATGGGTACGTCTAGTTGGTGTCGTAAGTGGTGCAAGGATTTTGCTTCTGTGGTTTCGCCACTCACCGCCTTGACCAAAAAAAATGCCCGATAGTGTTGGGTTGAAGAGTGCGACAAAGCTTTTAGGACTTTGAAAGAGAGTTTAGTGGCTGCACCCATTTTAACTTGACCAAACTTTACACGTACGTTTCATCTCGCCACGGACGCGTCAACTGTCGGCATCGGTTGTGTTTTATCGCAACACTTCGACGATGGAGAGAAGGTTATTTGTTATCTTTCTCGTTCCCTACGCCGTCCGAACGTAAGTTTAGTGCTACCGAAAGGGAATTACTTGCAATTATTTGGTCCGCAGAGAAATTACGTCCCTATCTCGAGGGTTTTCACTTTAAGGTCATCACGGATTTCCACTCTCTATTGCGGCTTCATCGTCTAAAAGATCCGCAAGGACGATTAGCTCGCTGGCAATTACGGTTGATGCCATTTCATTTAATACCTTTTAAATATACAGTAGAAATATTTATACAGTAAGAGAAAGTAAATATAATTTCGTATGAATATACTTTTAGTACCATTTGAATATACAGTAGAAATATTTATACAGTAAGAGAAAATAAACATATTTTCGTTATTTTGTTAATCGATACTTAAATTTATTACATTCATTTTTTTTCTAATTATACATCTTAATTTCTGTTCGTGAATATACGAATTAGTTGTTTCTGTTTTTTTCTTTGCCTTTGGCATTTCCTTTAGAGATTTTTTTTCAGGTATCCTATGCAGCTTATGGGTAATAGTACTTAGTAAGTATATAGCGCGTATTTTGAGTAGTTTGTGTGGGCATGCGCCTGAGAACGCGCAATGCCTTTTCTAAGTTTTCAGACTGAGCTTCTGAAAGCAAAACTGAGTGGCGCTACCTTCTATCTTTTATTCAGTCACCCACACCCGTCTCCACTGACAAAGGGCATACACCGTAAATAGAAGCTCCCAGACATTGTGCGATACAACTACTGGTTTGTTGGTTTCTTTAGCATCTTCAGACGCCATGGCTGCGCCTGCTTCTCGAATAGGTAGCACCGGATTTGCCTTTTTCCCGATTTTGACCTTTTATCTTTGTTTTGCCCATATAGGTCTTTTCCTTTGAACTTGTCTTTGCCTGGCCTCTATGAGTCCGGCAGCTTTGTGTTTACTTATCGTTCAATTTTTTGTGTTCCGGACATTGGATGGATTATTTTTGTTTTCTTGTGTGTGTTGGGGGCTGCACCTGTTGGGTATGCGTTTGCTTGCGCTGTCGCTGTCTCGTAGATTAAGTCTCCGGATTTCTTTCTCTGACTGTCAGTCTTTCCATCCACGAGCCGAGAGCACGAAGTCCTTACCGTTTCAGCATTGCCTAACTCTCGTTCCCCTTCACCTAGCTTTCCTTCTCTTGGTTACCCGCTTCACTTTTCCACACTTTCTATTTTCGTTAGTCTAGCCTTTTTCTGCTCTACTCTTCTTTTACGCAATACTTATTTTCCACCCGGAGAGGTGGACTCTCGGCTCGGTCTCGGTCGGGGCATTTCTCTCTCGCAGCTGGTTACAGTCATTCTTTTCAGTTTATGCCTATTTCACTCCGATAAAAAAGGCACCTCATCTAAGTTAAAAAATTCTTTAAAAAAATGTAAAATTCTTAAAAGAAAAGAAAAGAAATTTCATTTCCTTTTTTTATAGGGAGTGTTAGGGGAATTGTTACGTGTTCGCAGTGGCTTAATTATTTTTCGCAAATTAGGGTTCTTTCATTACAATTTTGATTTATTAATTTTGGTGAGTTCCCGTAGGTATCATTTTGTTCTACGCCGTCTTTGTAGCCCCTACTTTGATTGGCGTGTGCGAGGATATTTGTCTATGAGATCGAAGACCGACACCGGCACATATTCGTCGTGCATTACGTTGACTGAATTCTCTCTCGCCCACCACGTAGTTATTTGAATATTAAGGGCTTTATTATCGATTTTAATAAGTACCGATATTGTTACCGTGCCCTCCTGTATTGGATAAATATACAATATAAAACGGATTTTTTAAAATACTAAACGTTCCTACCAAATAACACTGAAAGAACGAAGCCAGAAACAACCCCTTATAGAAGAGAATAGAAAATATACTGTCTCAAGGACAATAAATATATATATTGATAAGAAGCGCAGATGCTGATGAGCTAAATATGAATATTAATGAAAAATGTAATGATAGTTGAAGAAAATAAATTTGAATTTTTAATTGGGCGCCTTTTTAATATGATAAATATATTTAGATCAACGCTATCTATATGTTTTATGTGCCAACTAGTCGTCGTAAGCATGAAGTATTTAGAATGTGACTCTCTCTGGATCTTCGCTGGTAGAATGGTTGTTTATTCCTTTGTGATGTGTATAAATAAATAAATCTTATTTTAAACAACTCCTACAACTTAACACTAACAAATAAAAGAGTGAGATTTGGTAATAAAAATAAAATTATTTATTGAAATAAAAAGGAAACTGTAAATTGAACAAATAACTGTATCTAGCGATAAATCAAATTAACTATTAAAAATTTGCACTTGTGTTATTATACTTAATAAGGTTATGTGTGATAAATAAATGTGATCTTATACTAAATTACTACAGTAAACAAATTAAATCAGGTAAGTACTACTATGTTATTAAATATTCATAAAGATAACTATTCAAAAGGATACTATAATATGTAAGGTTTAGATATAAGTAAAAGTAAAGTTAAGGTTTTTATTTAATTGATAGTAAAGTTTTAATCAAAAATATTAACGATAACGACTTTGTTGTAGATAATTGTTGGTAGTGAACCTGTATTCATTGGATCCCTGCAGTTGATGTCCAGGAAAAGATGTAAGATCAACGGGAAATACAGTGCGGGTCTTCCGAATATGATGTCGGCGTATGTAGCGTACACGGCTTCAGTTCTGCCTTTTTCGTCGGTACTTCAATTCTTATGATGCTCGTCTTGTATTTTGAAAGTGTTGAGCTTCAGGTTTGTTTTTAAATGTTTGATCAATTATTTATCTCTCGATTTAACATATATTTATATTAATTTCACTGGTATATTAACTTTTTTAATAATTTTCTTTGGATGAGATCGAAAATACGGCCATACGTTTTAAAGCGTTTTTGGAAAAGATGCCGATAGCGTTTCTTTATTTGCAAAGCCTAGTTAATTATATGAAATAGCCTCGAAGTTTTACTTTTACTAATTCTATTGACAAGAATAAAATAAACAATTTAATAATTTAGACATAATAGTAGAATTTATAGAATAATTTTCAAGTATACTAAACATGTTTTCAAATGCTAGGTTATGTTGTAATGCGCATATCAAATATTGTTTTTGCGGGTTAATTATGTTTTAAATAAGTGGGCGTGTTTAACTAGTATCGATACAAATTATTTATGTAGATCAATTAGATATCTGTAATTTCGCGCTAAAAGATTTTAATTATGAAATTGAAATAAAAAATATAAAAGTAACTTTAAAAATTAAATAGGTTAACTAAAAGTATACCAAGTTGTCGTCATATTAATTTATATACATTTCGATACTAATTTAACATATTAAAACCGCTTATTTAACCCTTTTTCAATGAATTTTATAATTGTTTATGCCGTTTTTCCTATTATAGATGCTGGAATTAGGGTGCTGTTTGTCCCATAACATTATCCCCGTGAAAAGAATATCGAAAATAAATGAAGATATCTCTTTTCCCTGTCAAGAAGAATGAAATAAATAATATCAACTTGTAGTACCTTCCTTATATCACGTGTCGATTAATTTAAAAATAACAAAATTAACTTAAGTATAGAAAATCATCAACCTTTTATGTGATTCTTTTTCTTTATAATTATAAATTTCAAACATATAGATTATTCATTGTCTTTGTAATTTAATTAATATGTTTTCTTTATAAATTTGTTTTAATTTTCATATCATTGTTTTATATTTGATTAAATACATACTTATTTATTTATTATTAGCTTCTATATTGATTAGCATTGCATAGATAATTAGTTTCATCCCTTTTTAATTGTTTTGTAATCTAAATATTTGAGTATCATTTATTAAGTTATCTTTTTATATAGTTTTTCATTCATGTTTTTTAATAGTCTTAAATTAGTTTAATATTTATTTATGAGTTTTATACTTTATATTTTATTAATTATTTGTTCGAGCTATAACATACCTATTAGAATATCGTCAAAATTGTAGCGACTGTATATTTATTTTTAGCATAATTTATTATTCTTCTAAGTAATCTTGCAACAAAGTAATATGATATCTACCTTTTATATAACCAGTTTCTTGTTCCATAAGTTCATAGGTGTTATTACCTAATATTCGCTTTATAATGTAGGGACCTTGATATGGTTTTAATAGTTACCCATTATTTTGTTTTGAAGATTAGTTACCCTCAAATTTTTAACTATTACTCTATCTTCAATATTATAAGTTTTGTACTTCTTATTAACTGTGTTTCTCTGTTTTCCCATTTTATTTTCTTAGAAATTAACTTTTCTCTCACTTCTAATAAACGTTCATTAATATTAATAGCTTCTGGATCTGTCCATGGTCTTTGTGGTGGTTGTCCAGTAAAAATAGTAGTAAGACAATGATTATGAACTGTACTCGGTGTATTGTTGATAGTAAATTCGATCTGGTGTAAGTATTTTGCCCATCTATTATGATTTTCATTCAATAGAATTCGTAAATATTTTAAAGTTTCTCTTATGTAACGTTCAGTTGGATTGCCCTGTGGATATCGTATTGATGTATAATAAGTTTGGATGTTCTGTGAATGTAAAAGTCTTTGTATCTGTCGTTAGTAAAGTAGGTTGCGTGATCAGACAAAATTGTCAAGGGTTTGCCATATTCAGAAAAGTAATCTGTTAAAGCTTGTAATACTGTATTAGTGTTGCACTTTTGTGTCGGAATAAGTTTTATAAATTTTGGGAAAATATCGCAAATCACTAATATGTTCTTATATCCTTTTGTGCTCGGTATTAAATTTGATAGAAAATCTATAGATATAAGTTCAAGTTTGTCGTATGTTATAATATTATGGCTGATGTTTGTGTTAGTGAAATTTTTGCCTTTGGCAAGTTCGCAAGTTCGACAATGTTTAATAACGTTTTTAATAATTCTCTCATCATTAATGCAATAGAAAGCTTCTCTGAACAATAACCAACATTTCCTTTCTCCAATGTGTGTATAAGTTTGATGAATGTATTTGGTTATTTCCCTAGTATGAATTTCATTGGTGACATACACTATGTTCTTACCTATCTGTTTTGTAATAAAATTATTTCTAATTGACATGCCTTTGTATGATCCTACGTTCTTCAAGTGGTTGCGTATTTCATTAAATTCCGGGCCAGATTGTATAAGTAAAAGTTTGTTTTTCGAAAATATTCCTTGTTTTTGTAGTTGGACTAAATTTATACATATGTTCTGTCTTTTCACATCCCCGTCCTGTCTTGTCAGTGCATCAGCGGTAATCATGTCTTTACCTGGTTTATGAACAATAGTAAATGCATATTGTTGTATTAGCAGAGTCTACCTATATATTCGGCTGTTATTTAGCTTACAACTCATAATATTTGTCAACGCTTTGTGATCTGTTTCAAGTGTAAATGTTTTACCTATAAGATAGTATCTTAATTTAGTTAAAGCGAATACAATAGCTAGCATTTCTTTCTCAGATATCGTGTATCTGGTCTCACAAGCTTTGAGTGTTCTAGAAATAAAATAAATAGGTGTTTCGATGTTATCTTTTAATTGAATGAGCTCTGCTGCGATTGTTTTATGTGATGCATCTGTTCTAACTATAAAGGGTAATGAAAAGTCTAGATGATGTAGTTTTAAGTTCTCTACGAAATTTTCTTCCAAATGTATAAAACAATTCTCACATTCTTGAGTCCAAGTCCATTTCTTACCTTTCTTAAGAAGATCTAATAAAGGTATATAGTTTTCTCACTATAGTAGGAAATAAATTTACGATAATAGTTTAATACACCTAAGAAACCTCGTAAAGTTTTTAAGTTCTTTGGTCTAGTATAGTTCGTTATTTCATCTAGCCGCGTAGGATCTAATAAAATGTTTTCTTGGTTATAATATAACCTAGGTAATTAATTTCGTGTCTGAAAAATTGGCATTTTGATAGGTTCAATTTCATACCTTGTGATGTTAAAGTATTTAGGATTATGTTCAGGTGTTGTAGATGTTGTTCTATGCTTTCTGAAAATATGATTATGTCATCCAAATAATGTAAGGCAAATTCATCGTATCTGTCTAATATTTTGTGTAAAAATCTAATAAGGGCGGCTGGAGAAGTTTTCAAGCCAAATGGGCACACTCGAAATTGATAGACAATACCATTTACTAGGAAACCACAGTACTTTCTTGATTCGGGTTCTAAATTAATAAGCCAAAATGCATTTTTGAGGTCTAACTTGCTATAAATCCGTTTGTTTCCACACTTAGTTAATAAGCCAACGATGTTTTGGGACATTTCAAACTCGGGTTTAATTCTTTTGCTTAATGCTCTTGCATTGTTCTTTTGAAAAATAACTATTGGATTTATAAAATATGTATTAGACTTTTCTATAATTCCTGCCTGTTCTAAACGTTCTAGTTCTTGACTAACTCTTTGCTGGTAATGATATGGGATAGGATAATTCTTACTTATCAAAGGATCATCATTATCAATTTTAATTGGATGTTGATATCCTTTAGCGAACACAACATCGTTATTTATTAAAGCTATGTTGTTATATAAAATTGCTATCAAATCTGGTATGACTGTTGAATAAGGTATTTCTAAACTATATATTAATTCTTTTATATCATCTAAGTTATTAATTATCTTTGTTGTCTGGTTCTCTATTTTAATCTCGACTCATCTCCTCTCTCGTAACTATTCATCGTTCCTTGCAATACATCTATATTCTCCACTCCAATATTAATTAATATTTATATTTCCATGTGTTCAATTATTCCAATCCTTATCTCTACTATAGTACGGTACGTTCTCTAATAATATATTATTGATTTCCTTCATTAACACTTCTTTCTTATATAAATTATATCTTTTAATCTCCTCATCGGACAGCTGTTTCTCAATAGTAACTTTATTATTATCAATATTTATTATACCCTGTTCAAAATCTAGGATCATCTTAAGTCCTTTTATGTTATCTATTCCGATTATACAGTCGTATTGCAATTTTTCTATTATATAACAATGTACTATGTATTTAGATTTGTCAATAAATATTTCAGTACATAACTGCTTTGTTACTGTCCCCATTCTTTTACACATTCGCTGCCACAATATCTGTCCCTTTAGTTTTAATTATGTTATGTTCGTATCCCCGTATAAGTTTAGCTTTATCTGCTTTTAATAATGTAATTTCAGCCCCTATGTCGATTATGCAATTCAAATTAATATTATAAAATCTTAGTTTGATTATTGGTAATGAATATATTTTGGTTAATTGGTCACCTGCATCTTCTATTAAAATAAATTCTTCTGGTGGTTGATAAAATGTGATATTCTGGATCTTAAAAGGTATGTTACAGTCGTTGTTAGGTATTAACTTTGTTGTGTTGATGGGTCTGGTTTCGGATCGGCATAAATATCTACTGGCTCGATCGGCGTTTTTTTTTTACATCTTCCATATTAGAGCGAATAGGTGAGGCAGATCTGTGTCGTCGGTAGATGTCGTTAACTCGACCTCGACTACGGTTGCGGATATTATTAAATTCCCTTCCTGGTTGATGAGTAGGTTGGGGATATAGTTATTGTTATTGTATCGTTTGTAGTCATTATTCCGATTGTTGTTATTGTTATTGTAATTATTATTTATATTTCTAGCCGGTTGAAAATTAAAATTTGGTCTATTCTGTATATTATTTTGATTGTTACGGTCATTGTTTGTATTATAATTATTATTATTGTTATTATAGTTACTATAAGGTCTTGATGAATTTTGATATCTGTTATTATATAAGTTGTTATGTCTTGGAGGACCGTTATTAGAAATATTTACATTATGTGCCGGGTAATTACGATTATTGGGATTACGATAGTTAAGTTGTTGCTGATGATTATTCTCAGAAAAATCATCTAAACGTCGTAGTATGTCTATGAGGGAATCCATGTCTGTCACCTTTTGACATATTATGGCTTGCGTATCAGTATAAATGAAATGATTTAAAAGCTGCCTAGCGATCATGGATTCCTCCATATCACTAATATGTTTGCATTGGTTAAAAATACGTGAAGCGTATGTTTCTCGTGTTACCTGACGTAACCTGTACTTACCGGTGAGTAAACGTATTTTAGCCCTATTCTGTTGAGTTTCATCCCAATAATTGCGTGTAAAAAGAATGACGAATTGGTCAAGAGTAAGGCAATGATCCTCAATTCTCTGGAACCATTCTTGAGCACTATTACGGAGAGTTGCACGAATTACTTCTATTTTCTGTTTCTCCTCGGTAACCTCTTCCAAATATCTTAATATACAATTAAGGTATGTCATAGGGTATACTCGCGTAATATACCCGTCAAAATTATGTAAATTTTCTATTTTTATTGTATGATTGTTAGCATTAATACAGTTAATAGGTATGGAATAATTTTTAATTTTATTTTCTAATTGTTTTATGTTTGTTTGAGTATTTGTATAATTTTCATGGTTAGTTGTCATAGTATTTAAATTTTGTTTAACATTATTTATTTCTTGATTGTAATTATCTTTATATTGATTTATTTGAGAGCTGATGTTCTGGTTAAGTGTTAGTTTTAATTGTTCTGTATTGTCTTCATTAATTTTATTAAAGTTTGTTAGTTTAGTGTTAAATAAAGTATTATTTTCAGAAATCATTTTATTTACGTTTTGTTGTATTTCTATTGTTGTTGTATTTATTTTCTGTTCAGTTATATTGTAAATTTCATTGGTGGTGGCATCTAATTGTTTAGCCCACTGCAAATTTTGAAGATTAACTGTTTCGTCAAGTTTAATTAAATATTTTAGTTCGTTCTCTTCCATGGCTTTCTGAGTGATAGAAATTTCTGCTATTTTCCCTTCCAAGCCTATTTTGAAGGCACTTAATTTATTATCTATGTTAGCATTGTTTAGTTCAAACTTTTCATTTATATTTTGCATGTTTACTTCTAATTTTGTCGTTAAGTTATTACTTATGTTAGTTAATTCTTGTTTTAAGTTTATGGTGGTCGTATCGAATTTGTTATTAATATCAGCATTATTAGCATCTAGTTTGTTATTGGTGGTTTCTAGTTTGTTATTCATATTATTAAAGTCTTGTTTTCTGTCTGTACTGTCTTGTTTTAAATCATTATTGAGCTACAGCAACGTCTCCTTGCTCAGTTCTGTCCTCATCAACATTATCTTTAGTTACCATTAGATCTTTGTCTGGTGTCTATTTTAAAATTAATTTTATTAATTATACGTGTAAATATAATTAAATATTGAGAAATAGATTAAAAATATTAGTTATAGATTGTTGAAAAGTATGAGTTTTAATGTTTTTATAGCTGAACAATTATTAGACACACAAAAGTAATATACGTTTTGCAGGATTTAAATAATAATATGTACGCACAAGTCAATGTTTCCTTTAACTAACCTTTTTTTCCAGGCAGTCTCTCCAAAGTCGAAAATTCCTCGAAGAATGTTGTGTTTAAATCAACTGTACAATAGGAACGACAAATATACAATTTACACACAACCAAAATTATGTAATTCACACGCACAGTATTATTTTGCAAATATCTGATTTTAAAGGAAAATTATTTGTTTTTTTCAAAGTTGCAATAGAGTCATTATAATGTTTAGGAAATAAACAAGGCCAACACGTTCGGGCGTCGAAAGATAAGAAGCGCTGATGCTGATGAGCTAAATATGAATATTAATGAAAAATGTAATGATAGTTGAAGAAAATAAATTTGAATTTTTAATTGGGCGCCTTTTTAATATGATAAATATATTTAGATCAACGCTATCTATATGTTTTATGTGCCAACTACTCGTCGTAAGCATGAAGTAGTTAGAATGTGACTCTCTCTGGATCTTCGCTGGTAGAATGGTTGTTTATTCCTTTGTGATGTGTATAAATAAATAAATCTTATTTTAAACAAATCCTACAACTTAACACTAACAAATAAAAGAGTTGGATTTGGTAATAAAAATAAAATTATTTATTGAAATAAAAAGGAAACTGTAAATTGAACAAATAACTGTATCTAGCGATAAATCAAATTAACTATTAAAAATTTGCACGTGTGTTATTATACTTAATAAGGTTATGTGTGATAAATAAATGTGATCTTATACAAAATTACTTCAGTAAACAAATTAAATCAGGTAACTACTATGTTATTAAATATTCATAAGGATAACTATTCAAAGGGATACTGTTATATGCAAGGTTTAGATATAAGTAAAAGTAAAGTTCAGGTTTTTATTTAATTGATAGTAAAGTTTTAATCAAAAATATTAACGATAACGACTTTGTTGTAGATAATTGTTGGTAGTGAACCTGTATTCCTTGGATCCCTGCAGTTGATGTCCAGGAAAAGATGTAAGATCAACGGGAAATACGAGTGCGGGTCTCCGAATATGATGTCGGCGTATGTAGCGTACACGGCTTCAGTTCTGCCTTTTTCGTCGGTACTTCAATTCTTATGATGCTCGTCTTGTATTTTAAAATTGAAAATTACCAAGTATTGGGCTTCAGGTTTGTTTTTAAATGTTTAATCAATTATTTATCTCTCGATTTAACAAGTATTTATATTAATTTCACTGGTATATTAACTTTTTTAATAATTTTCTTTGCAGGAAATCGAAAATACGGCCATACGTTTTAAAGCGTTTTTGGAAAAGACGCCGATAGCGTTTCTTTATTTTCAAAGCCTAGTTAATTATATGAAATAGCCTCGAAGTTTTACTTTTACTAATTCTATTGACAAGAATAAAATAAACAATTTAATAATTTGGACATAATAATAGAATTTATAGAATAATTTTCAAGTATACTAAACATGTTTTCAAATGCTAGGTTATGTTGTAATGCGCATAGCAAATATCGTTTTTGCGGGTTAATTGTATTTTAAATAAGTGGGCGTGTTTAACTAGTATCGATTCAAATTATTGATGTAGATAAATTAGATATCTGTAATTTCGCGCTAAAGATTTGAATTATGAAATTGAAATAAGAAATATAAAAGTAAGTTTAAAAATTAAATAGGTTAATTAAAAGTATACCAAGTTGTCGTCATATTAATTTATATACATTTCGATACTAATTTAACATATTAAAACCGCTTATTTAACCCTTTTTCAATTAATTTTATAATTGTTTATGCCGTTTTTCCTATCACAGATGCTGGAATTAGGGTGTTGTTTGTCCCATAACAATATATATATATATATATATATATATATATATATATATATATATATGTAAAATAAAAATTGTTGCGGAATCCGGCAATAAAAACCTTTAGTTAGTCAATTAGAGTCCTTTATTTTTTACCTTATATTTCGCTCTGTAGATTTAGAGCTTCATCAGAGGTCAAAAAGCGTAACTATTTTTTGTGAGAGATATAACATTTTTAAAAAAACAAAACCTATAGAGAAACAAGCAGTCCACGTAATACAAATAAAACTTTATATTAATTAAAAATTGTTACTTTAAAAGCTTATTGTTTTTACATATTAAAACCATTTAAAAAATTATTATTTTTTCAACAAACACATCTAAAAAGAAACACACACGTAGTAAAAAACTACTTGTCTTGATGTAAATTACATTTTAACAATTCAAGTGTCGACAAGGTAGTGAGACTACCTTGTCGACACTTGAATTGTTAAAATGTAATTTACATCAAGACAAGTAGTTTTTTACTACGTGTGTGTTTCTTTTTAGATGTGTTTGTTGAAAAAATAATAATTTTTTAAATGGTTTTAATATGTAAAAACAATAAGCTTTTAAAGTAACAATTTTTAATTAATATAAAGTTTTATTTGTATTACGTGGACTGCTTGTTTCTCTATAGGTTTTGTTTTTTTTAAAATGTTATATCTCTCACAAAAAATAGTTACGCTTTTTGACCTCTGATGAAGCTCTAAATCTACAGAGCGAAATATAAGGTAAAAAATAAAGAACTCTAATTGACTAACTAAAGGTTTTTATTGCCGGATTCCCCAACAATTTTTATTTTACATACTTGTTTTAACGGCAAAGACTCTTTGTCTACTTATATATACATATATATATATATATATATATATACATATATATATATATATATATATATATATATATATATATATATATATATATATAAAATATTTTCAATGCTTCTGTGACTAAATTTCCATATTCATTTCGACGAGCAAGCCAAAACGTATTTAAATCTTGTATGTAAGATCTAAATTGAAGTTGTAACGTTTTGTCGGCAGACATTTCGATGCGCTGGTAGTGAATCTCAACTGGTAATTTAGCAGCGACAACATTTTCATTAAACGGATTCAGTACTCATCTCTTCGAGAAAGATTTTTTATCTACCGGGAAACACTCCATCAACTGAGTTTTTAGCTCACGCAAGTGCATCTTCAAATGCAAAAGCAATTCAAACTGTGGTGAATAATAGTGGCTTGCTCATTCAAATTTTTCTCAATATAATCTGAAGTAAGTGGGAACATATCCCAAATTTTTGCTTTAAAGGCGAATTATTTTCTTAATGAAAGCATGAACTTTGTCTGTCATTAATCAAATGTTTTTATTTACACCCTTGTAAATTCCCACTCATGTGGTTTAAATGCGAAAATCATTAGCTAAGTAAGCCAACAACAACATACTCATTATTCTGTAAAAACAACGAGAATGCCGTTTGTTTATTATAGAAAAATATTATTAATTCATCTCAAAATTCCTATACCCGCGTTAACACTTTCCCTCGCGCTAACCATCTAACTTATGTATGGAGATTTTTTATTTTCGCCCAATTCATCGCATAGTTTAGCAAAGAGCCTGTTCTGTAACGCTCGGTCTTTAACAAAATTAACTATTTTTAGAGGTTCACTAAGAATTTGATTGAGATTTTCCGCCAAGTTCTTTGCTTGTCGCAAACAACTTGGCGGAGCATGTCTGTGAAGGAAACAGTGCGTCCATTCTGCCCTTAGTATAAGACGGTCTCTTAATATTTCCATTAATCCACTGTTCTTTACTATTGTCATCTTTGCACCATCACTACCGTCACTACATATACTGCAATACATTTTGTCCTATCTAGGTTAGTATTGCTTCTAGTAGCTTCATAAAAAATATCAAAAAGACATTTTCCTGTTGCATGACCCGATACTGTTTTGTAAAACAACATATTTTCTTTAATTGATGTGTCCCTATCATATTCATACCTCACAAAACATGAGAACTGAGACATGTTTGCTACTCTGTTGATTCATGAAATTGAATACTAGAAAATTCACTTGAATTCATTTGCTGAATTATCTGATTGTGAACATCAGCAGCCATGTCATAGATTCGCCTTGATATTGTGTCGTTAGAAAGCAGAATTTTTTTCAATTTTTGTGCTTCTTGCACGCCTATTAAAACACTGACCATATCATTGCAGCAGACAGTATAAGGTTTTCGGCGCTTGTATGGGATTTTGGACATTTTAGCTACTCTTAATGCTACGAGATAAGATGCTTGAAGTACATTTTTATCAGTATGGCTTGACTTGCAAATAGTAGTTGATTTCTCAACGTATGTAATTTTCTTTCGTAAAATTCCAAGGGTTTGTTTTTATGAGCCGGATGTTTAGTTTCCAAGTGCCAAACTAATTTTGATGGTTTCATGCTTTCATCGTATAGAACTTGAAAGCAAACACAACACACTGAGGCTTTCCATTCAATGAGATAAAACCATAATTTATCCATTTCGCATAAAAAATTTAAAAAAAAATCAGTTTCACGGTTGACCGAACACTAAAATAAAAGCGCTAGACGCACTCTTCGCATTTTATACTTAACTGAAGTTGTGCAATCACAAGCGCCTCTTTTCGACAGGTGACAGCACGACTTGTTCAAACGCATCCATATGCATGTTCAACATGCTCTTACAGCGAGTATTATAGAAGGAGACCAAGTTACGAAGTACACGTACACATCAACTTATAAATTTCTTGTGTATGCACACGTCATACATGCATGTTCATACCCGTCGCTATAAACGCTGCGACATAAAATAATAGAAATAGTCGTATTGCGTTTTTATGCTGTTGGTATTTTCTTAATGTATAAAATTAGTGCAGTGTGATTATTAAAGCTGGGAATTATATGCACACGGAAACTATATTATATGCGCATATATGTTTCCAAAATCCTATGAAAATATGCAGAACTTTTATTAAACAATGCAAAAATATGTAAAGTTTAAGCGATAGTTACACAACTAAATTATTGTCAAAATATTAAATAATGTCAGTATAAATTTAAAGATACCACAAATATGTGGTATCTCTAAATATATCAATATTTTATTCGAAATTTTACCAAATACATGTATAATAATAATAAGAATAAGTAACCTAAACAATGTAACTCTTTATATTTACATTTGCTTTAAATGCTTTTCTAAATTCTCAAATAAAAATGATATTCTGCGATGATAAATAATAGCTTGTATGCTGAAATGCTTCGCTCAGCGTCAACTGATGTAATTGGTGCAAACTTATATTTGCAGATAATTTATGGACTCATCTCAATAGTTTCATCGTAGTTTCCTTGCGATACACTGGATATTCTACTAAGCTGATTAAAACCCTCGTTTTTCTCTAGAAATTGTGTTAATTTAATTTTGAACCGCTCTCCTATGGTACCTCACACTAAAAATTGTATTCTTGAAACTTTGAATCAATTCTATCGATTCATTGAGTTCAAGTTTTCGTAGTGTTTCACTAATAAAACTATAGTTTACTTTAATAAAAACTTACTCTTGGCGCATTTGTGATTTATTTAGTATATCTTTGCAATCTGCAATTGCTATCGAGTCGTTTGAAAAAGAGAGAGTGAATTCTCTTATCTATTCAAAGGTACCTGCATAAAATACAGCGGCATCAAGCCACGTGCCCCATCTTGTTATTATGGATTGTGGTGGCAGTGCCAGACCAGGCAACTTATCTTTGTATGCTCGAACCCTCAGCGGTGCTTTAATAAACACTTTTTTTGTCAAATTGATCAATGATTAATATATCTGGAAATGTGTAAAGTATTTCTTCTGCTACTCTGTACAGCATGGGTCAAATATGTTAAATTAGTAATAGTAAGGCTTGCTGCTATTTTTTCTTTGGGTGGGAGGGGGCGAGGTCACGAAAAATCAATTTTATTTACATTTACTATTTAGGGGAGTCGCGGAGCTAAGAAGGTTGAAAATCGCTGATCTAGGTCAATGTAACAAATATGTGGTTCGTTTGACGTAATATAGGCCGGTAAACAATTCTACGGAATGTCTCAACACATTTGACGAAAGAAGTGCTATTTATAATTTATCATTGTTAACGTCTTAATTAGAATTAGTATTACCAATATAATTTTACAAGACATTACAAACATTTTCGCTTATTCCACAAGATTTTTGGATGATATCGACAAATTATTCGAAGAAATTAATTCTTCGTTTCGGATATGAAATCTTATGACTACTCAAGATACTGAAGAAATTAATGAACAATGAGTGCTTGAAAGAAGAATATGCCACGACTTATTATCCTTCCGAGACCTGGACTACAGTATTGAATATACTAATGTAATCGAACGAAAGCAATGGTATGGACAAATGCTCATCATCTCCTACCACGAATCAAATCCAAACTGCACATTGTCTACGACTGCAACTGGAGGGGTAGGACCTGTAAATTTAGTAGCTTCCAAGGATTAGTTTTTTTTGCCTAGACGACTAAGAACTCATTGAACTGGAGGAATCGAACGACGGAAGACAGTTATACAGTTTAGAATGAAACAATTAAAAAATATATATCTTGTGATAACGTAATGCAATCCATGTGTATGCAAACAATCTGAACCAGGCCACAGCCTCGTTCCAGTAACGCATGTTACAAATACGTCCTCGCTCACGCGAGTTGTTTGCAAACACAAGTTGCATGTCAGGGTTGTATAACATTCCCTAAGTAGTACGAGGATGAGCTAATGATATATAACCGACATTCATAGATTCACTTACACAGTCACGTTCACACATTCAGTCTACATACTAGTTAGTAAGAATGTATATTATTGTTATCCAGTTTTAAGTGTTAAATATTAATTATACGATGTTACCCAAACTTCGTGAGTGTCTTACTTTACCATAAGTCGCCCTACCTGTTATCCCGTGGGCTACCCAAAGGCCCAACATCACATGGCGATTCTGCCTACCTACGGCTCAGGACCATTCTGCCAGTCAATTAAGACTGCAGGGAACATGTAGGAAGCCGGAACGGACCAAGGAAGGAAAAACCTACAGTGTAGCAGGTCAAGATCACGAAATGGGCAATTACGCGACGAAGGAAGAGGTAATCATCGCTGGCAATGACGCCAACATAAAAAACAACGTAGACACCATCGACATCCTCGGCGTAGTGGCATTCGTGGGAGTTATGGTAATATTAACGTCCTGCTGCTGCTACGGTGTATACCGGCACGTGAACAAGAGGATGACGAAGGCCCTATCCGCTCAGGTTCAACTGGAGTTCCACCGAAGCCAGGAGAAGGTCTAGTCTAACACCCATGTCCGCCCCCGACCAATTCACACAAATATACGAAGAAGTAAAGGTATTTTTTAGCAATTTAAGGAAAGACAATGTTAGTAATAAGAGTGATATTAACGTAATTAAGCGCAAACAAGCGCTAATAGACAATTTTAACCTTAGATTGTATGAAATAAGGGACAATTTTAATAAAGTAGCACATAGTTTAAGTACCCGGGAGGCAACTAAAAATTGTATTAAAGACATTACCGCGACGTTAGATGAGGCTACAGAAATTTTAAATAACAGATTAAGTAATTTAAATGTAACAATTGGCAACATGGCTGAGAATTTCGATTTACGCACTGCCTCAAGTTTATTACCTGTAATGAACGGTAAAGAAGAAGTAACTCTGCAACTTATAGATTCGATCGAATTATATGACGCTTTGTTAAATAACGCGGGAAAGGAAAGTTTAACCAAATACGTTCTAAAAACACGGTTATCCCCTAAAGCAAAATTAAGGTTACTCAAAACATACCCCAGCAATGCCGCTTTAATTACAGATTTAAAACGCTATTTCATTACGAAAAAATCGGTCGCAGCATTAACGTCACAATTATACAATGCGAAACAAGGCGCGAAAACGATAAACGAATACGGCGAGACAGTAGAAGATCTGCTCGCGCAATTATCAATCACGCAAGCAGGCGATGACGACACGTTAGTAGATAAATTCCGTTCTGCAAATGAACAAATTGCAGTTAATACATTCGCAAATGGACTCCGCGACCCCAACATAAAATTATTAATAAAAGCTCGCAACCCTAGCACATTAAGCGACGCGATTCAGGAGGCTGCAAACGAACAGATACTTAACCCCGCAAGCAACGCAATTTATCATTTCTCAAAAAAAGCTACGTTTAACAATTCAAAAACTACGTTTAATCATGCACAAGCCAAAGACAATCGGTACCGAAGATATAGACAAACTAACAACGATAATAGACGAAGAAATTTTCAACATGACAATACACATGGCAATCAAAATCAATATCATAGAAAGAAATTTGTAAGGCGCGACAAACGCGATAGCCGCGACAGAGTATTCGCTGTATCATCAAACGCGACCCAGCGCGACGATAATAACGATAATTCATTTTTTCGAAGAGTCGTCAACTAAAAACAGATTCCAGTCAACATTTTTTTAACCTCGACGGTTTAACATATATTAATTCATATTTCAATAATAAAGACAATCTATTTCTAGTTGACACAGGTGCTTCGATAAGTGTTATATTTTTAAATTCTATTTATACAAACATAATTGTTGATAAAACACACAAGGTAAACATAGTCGGCATCAACGGCAAAACACAAACAAACGGATCCGCTTTCATTACGCTAAACCTAGGCGAGGCCAAGGTCAGGCACAAATTTGCAGTATTAGAAAATGTAAACGATAACAAATTTATAGGTATCATCGGTTCCGACATACTTGCCAAATACAACACCGTTATAGACTACGAGAAATATAATATTACGTTTTCAATTGAAGGTCAGCAAATTACATTACCAATGCATTCCGACGAGGACACGGTTGTTAATATTCCGCCTCGTTGTGAAATAATCAAATATTTTAAAGTAAGTACGTGTAGCGATTGTGTAGTTTCCCAGAAGGAAGCTGCCCCAGGTATATTTATAGCAGGCTCTGTTGTAACCCCAAAAAATGGTTTAGTGCCCGTAAGAATATTGAATACAAGAGATAGCGACGCGACATTGAAGAACTTCGCTCCTACGGTAACAGACCTTGATAAATACAACGTCTGCAGTTTCAGGTGTAATGACACTAAATCAGTCGAACGCGTCGACAAAGTTTTACAAACAGTAAACACCTCACATCTAAACAAAGAAGAAAACATTACGATGCAAAAAATTATCGCTAAGTATTGCGACGTGTTTTTCCTTGATTCAGATAAGCTTACGCACACGAACATATACAGGGGAGACATACAGGTTAACCCGCAAATAAATCCGATATATTCTAAACCCTATCGATTGCCACATTCGCAAAAACATGAGATCGACAGACAAGTAGAGAAACTTTTGTCCGATGACATTATAGAAAAGGCAAAGTCACCGTGGTCATCCCCACTATTATTAGTTCCCAAGAAAAAGGATAAGGACGGAAACCGGAAGTGGAGGATAGTGATCGACTACCGCTTGTTAAATAAGCAGATAGTCGATGACAAATTCCCATTGCCATCAATCAACGAGATCTTAGACTCGCTTTCAGGCGCAGTCTATTTTTCTCATTTAGATTTAGCACAAGGCTATCACCAGATAGAATTAGAACCCAAAAGCCGTCCCTACACAGCATTTACTACCGGCAAAGATCAATACCAAATGTGTCGACTTCCAATGGGACTAAAAACAAGTAGTAGCGCTTTTTCTAGAGCCATGACAATAGCAATGTCAGGACTTAATTATGAACAATGTTTCATATATCTTGACGATCTCATAGTTTTCGGCAACAATCTCCGACAACACAATCTGAATTTAGTTAGAGTACTGGAACGGCTAAGAAAGGTTAATCTTAAACTTAACCCAGGCAAATGCGATTTTTTACGAAAGGAAATTTTATATTTGGGACACGTCATTTCGGCGGAAGGAGTCTCACCCGACCCTTCCAACATAAAAGCCTTAATGGAATACACGGTTCCTAAGAACGCAAAAGACGTAAAACGATTTGTCGCATTCGCCAACTATTATAGACGTTTCATTCCAAATTTTGCCAACATCGTGAATCCCTTGAACAACCTTACAAGGAAAAATGTGATTTTTACATGGTCCGATGTGGAACAAAAGGCATTCGAAAAGCTCAAGCTAGCCCTACAGACACCACCAGTTTTGCAATATCCAGATTTCGATGCGGATAACATGTTTACTCTAAAAACAGACGCATCCGGCTACTCAATTGGTGCAGTGCTATCCAACGGCAACGACAGGCCAATCGCTTATGCCAGTCGATCCCTAAACAAAGCGGAAAGGAACTACTGCACAATTGAAAAAGAGTTATTAGCCGTGGTTTGGGCAGTGAAGCATTTCAGGCCTTACTTATATGGTCGAAAATTCAAGATCTTCACAGATCATAGGCCATTAGTATATTTGTTTGGAATGACTAACCCGTCTAGCCGTCTTACGAAATTCAGATTAGTGTTAGAAGAATACGATTTTATCATCAATTACGTTAAGGGTTCAGAGAACGTAGTTGCAGACGCCTTATCACGGATAGAGATAGATTCCAACGACTTGAAGGAGGTTAGTAATGGGATTAACGACAGCATTTTTGTTACGACTAGAGCTCAGTCAAGACAGGTAGCTGCCGATCACACCATTACGACCCCAGCAGTCACAGAATCCACCGGCTCCAGGGTAGGCCACCCCGGGGTTGTGGAACTGTTGAAAAGGCCAGCGGGATCTATCGAACTTCGAGTGATAGACAAGGCAAGCTTCAATTCCCTCCAGCGTCGTAACGGAACAAGCATGCGTTCCAAGGAAGTATTCCTATACGACGAAGATGCTCTCACAATTTTTATGAAGGAGACTGTAGTTACAATGAGTCCCCAGCAGTACATGCGCTTATTGGCTACACTCCAGGAGTTCTGCGCAGGACACGACATACAGGAAATATGTATAGTCAAAGACATTCCAGGAACAGCGACTTCCTGAGAAATTTTATTCCATGGAAGAAGAGAGAGCCAAACGATTTAAAGATAAACGTAATAGGAGGAGTGGTAAGAATTGAAGACTACGAAACACAGCAACTAATCATCAACGATTATCATATGCTACGTACAGGAGGACACGGAGGAGTAAACCGAACATTTAACCAGATCAAAAGGTTTTATTATTGGCCAAAACTAAAGCACGACATCGAATCATTCGTGAAACGATGTAGTGATTGCCAAAAACACAAGCACTCAATACCAAACAAAGAACCAATCAAGGTAACGACCACATCGTCATACGCTTTCCAAAAGATTTTTGTAGATCTAGTAGGTCCATTAAACCAAGACCACGAGGAGAACAAGTACATCTTGACACTCCAATGCGAACTAACAAAATTCGTGGAAGCATATCCTATTCAAAGCAAAGAAGCTGCCACAGTAGCCAGAGCCCTGGTCGAGAATTTTATATTAAGATACGCTATTCCCGAACAGATAGCTTCCGACCAAGGAACAGAGTTTATGGCTGCAGTTTTCAAGGAAACTTGCTCACTGTTAGGAATACAGCAATTGAGATCAACTGCTTACCACCACGAAACGTTAGGCGCATTAGAGAATACACATAAGAATCTCGGAGCGTACCTACGAATCCAATTAGATAACCATAAAGACAATTGGTCGACTTGGATACCTTATTGGTGCTTTGCGTTTAATAACACAGTGCATACTGAAACCAAATATACACCGCATGAGTTAGTTTTCGGTAAACACAATTCCCTACCTTCATCAATAACAAACGCGATAGAACCGCTATTCAATTTTGAAAATTACGCCGCAGAAATGAAATACAGACTCCAGACAGCCCTGCACGATGCGAAACATAATTTGATCCTATCGAAAGTTAAAAGGCAAGAAAAGTTAAATAGAAATCGCAGGCACACACACTTTTGTGTCGGCGATCAGGTCTTAATAAAAAACGAAGCAGGGAATAAACTTGAGTCACTGTATAACGGCCCCTTTATAGTAACTGAAACAGACAAGCCGCCAAACATAACAGTTTGCATAAACGGTAAAGACACCGAAATACACAAAAACCGCCTTAAGCATTACCACGCCTAAAAGCAAATACAAATATGTCAATTAGTATAAGTGTTAGAATAAGTGTAAATATGTTAGTAGGAAATAAGAAACTTGTATACATGTAATAAATAAGCAACTATTTTTAAGGTTAGTAGTATATGTCATAGTTTAGTAATCACCGTACTACAAGAATAATAAAGGTATAGATTTTAACATAAGAAAAACAAACGCCTCAGCGTTATTTTTCTTAACCCCCAGGGAGGGTGATGTGATAACGTAATGCAATCCATGTGTATGCAAACAATCTGAACCAGGCCACAGCCTCGTTCCAGTAACGCATGTTACAAATACGTCCTCGCTCACGCGAGTTGTTTGCAAACACAAGTTGCATGTCAGGGTTGTATAACATTCCCTAAGTAGTACGAGGATGAGCTAATGATATATAACCGACATTCATAGATTCACTTACACAGTCACGTTCACACATTCAGTCTACATACTAGTTAGTAAGAATGTATATTATTGTTATCCAGTTTTAAGTGTTAAATATTAATTATACGATGTTACCCAAACTTCGTGAGTGTCTTACTTTACCATAAGTCGCCCTACCTGTTATCCCGTGGGCTACCCAAAGGCCCAACATCACAATCTTCTTAGAGAATATTTTGAATCTCGGAATATATTTGTTGTTACACCTAAACAGTATTTGTACTACAGGGTTTGGCAGCTGGTGTGACATATTTTCATAAAGCTGTAAAATTGTTGAAAAATTACGAAATTAATTCAACTTGCGATATATAATAACTTTAATATGTGCAATTTTACTTTTTGAAAATATCTTCTACGTATCCCCCATGTACTTCTAAATAAAACCTTATCCTCTTTTAAAAAAAACTGAGCAGATGTTGGGTATTAATACTCTGACATTCTTGAAAATTGCAGAGATTTCTAAGAATTATCTGCGAAATGCTCTACCGCCTTCCTTTACAGACTGCACAATCTGAATTTTATAGACGTTAAAACGTAATTCGTTTTTAAGAATCCTACGATGACTTCTTTCAGTGATTTGCAGGGCCAATGAATGTGTTTTCGCAGATCGCATCGAACTTAAATTAATGGCGACACGAACCCTTTCAATGTTTTCTGGTGTCCGAACAGTTGTAACACCACCTTTAAATTTTGATGCAACACTGCCTTTTTCATTAAAATTATTCATCCACCTTAAAATTGTTTTCCGCGATGGAATTGTCCCTTGTCATCCAACATTAAATTCTCGCCGAAAACTTCTTTGGGCTTGGATAACGAAACCATTTCTAACAAACTCACTCACTGCATAAATACGTTGGTTTAGTGGAAATTTTTCCATTCTAATTAAAATTGCATGTGTAGGCATGAAGTTTAATGTCAAACTAACTGACATCACATTATTTGGTTTTTCATACTACTTTCCGAACCCTGTATTTCCTTACCGGCACCAGATAGGAAATTCCTAGTGCAAATGAAATTAATCCTCTACAAGGAAGCAGAGGCCGTGAGCAAAGAACAACTATGGGCGAAGATGACGAAGCCTGTGCAAATCGTAGCCATACCTTTAATGTCCGAGAGATGCCAATTTCTAATTCGATTTATATTCGACATGAAAAAGGTAATTCAAAATCGTGAACAAATTACTCGGAAAAGGAAGTTACGGAAATTCTAAAATTTTTCAAAAAATGACCGATGCGCCCGTTATTAAGTTCTTGTAAAACATTACAAGATATACATATAGCAAGTGCCAATTAAGTTGGTGCGAGGAGGGGTTGCGCAGAAGCAGTTTTTAAAAACGTCCACCCCCACTACTCAAGTAATTGTCAGAATACATTTGTCATTGACGTTTGACGGAACATAATGTCTTTGCTAGGGGATCATAAAATGATACACGCTCAGAGGTTAGAATTATCTGACATTTGATGTAAAACCAAATACAAATCTCCCCACTACTTTTAATCCTGCGCGAACTTACCCCTCCTCGCGCCAACTTAATTGGCGTTTGCTATACATACATTAGATAATGAAAATTTAAAACACATTTCCGATTATTATTACTCAATTGAGGAATCAACAGCACGTTTGCAATCACTCTTATCATTTTAATATGATTACCACGAAAAAAATGTATATTATTTTTTTAATATAAACATATAATAATAGGAATTGTATTCAAATATGTGGTCTTAGTGGCGAGAGTAAATCTATATTGACAAAGATATGCGCGTCGCTATGTTTCGTAAAAGGTCAAATTTCTAATTTTAACAAGTAGACTGCGTTGACAAACGAATACTAATCTGGAAATAATTTACGTTGTTCTAATATAACCGTTGGATATTTCGTATTATTTTTTTGTTGACTCCTCTTTTTCAAGAGCTTTCCATATTTCATATCTAGGTACTCTATCAAAGGCTTTTTCTAAATCAATAAATGCGAAATATGCCTTTTTCCTTTGTTGCAATCTTTTATTAACTATTTGTTTTAGTGTAAATATATGATCTTGCGTGCTCCTTCCGGGTCTGAATCCACTTTGCGATTCCGATAGTGATGGTTCGATTAATGGTCTTAGCCTGTTGTTAATAAACTGCTCATATATTTTGACGACTGTGCTTAGTAACGTTATAGCTCTGTAGTTATTACAATCTCTATAATTTCTCTTTTTGTATATTGGTGTTATTAGTGCCACTTCCCAATCTTCTGGTATATTTTCGTATTTACATACCATGTTAATGATCTCCAGAAGTATCTTTGTTCCTACTTCACCAATGTTCTTAATCATTTCTGTCACTACTTTGCCATTTCCAGGAGCTTTTCCATTTTTCAATTTTTTTATTACATCAGTTAATTGTTCTATAGTAAATTCTGTATCCTCATCTGCTATATTTCCACTTTCTATAACAGTCTCCACATTTTTTGTGTTCTTTGCTGCAGAGTAGCTCCTCAAAGTATTTCTTCCATCTGTTCATTACCTCTCTTTCATCGGTGATTATTTCTTGCTGTTTAATATATATGCTTCCATCATCTATTGATTTTGCTTTTCTGCCCGATTTCAAAACTTTATAGAATAGTTTCTGATTACCAGTGCTATCTCTCTCCATTCTATCACCAAATTATTTCCATTTATTTGCTTTTGCTTTTAAGACTAATTATTTTACCCGTTTCCGTTGCCTTTGGTACATTATGTATTGTTCTGTTTTCTAATTTGCTAAGTACTTTCTCCACAATTTCTATTTATTTTTTATTTCCTCTTTTATGTCGTTCGTCCATCAAGCTTGTGTTACATATTTTGTTTACTCCGCATATTTCACGGGCGGCTTCTACAACTATATGTTTGAACATATTCCATTTTTCTTCTAAATTGTCCAGATTTGTTATCTCTGACTTCTCTTCAATATTTTTTCTAACTAATTGTTCATATTTTCTGGCTATTTCTTGTTCCTTTAATTTATATGTCTTTATTGACGTGAATTCTATTTTCTTTATTTTAATTTCATTGTCATGTTTATTTTCTAGTTCTTTGATTCTAGCTACTACCAAATAATGATCACTATGTATCTCCGCCCCTCTCCTAACTTTGACATCTAAGACAGTTCTTCTGTTTTCCCTTTCTACCAGCACATAATAATTTATAGATTTTTCCCCTCTATTGTGTTGCACACGCGTATATTTGTGAATATCCTTGTGTTTATAGAATGAATTAGTTATTCCGAGATCATGGTTTAAACAAAAGTCCAAAATTCTTTTTCCATTATCATTTCTACTTTCCTCTCCATGTTCTCCCATAACTGCCTTATAACCGTCGTTTTTTTTCCTATTCTGCTATTGAAATCCCCAGCAATAAACAATATTCCTTTGTATTCATCCATTACTAATGTCAGCTCGTCCCAGAATTTATCTTTTTCTTCTACTTTGTCATTGTCATTAGGGCCATACACTGCTATTATTGTCATTACCTTCTGTTTACTGTCTTTAAGCTTCACTACTAATATGCGCTCCAATATAGCTTTCCATTTACTTATGTTGCTTCTTAAATATCTATGTATTATTACACCTACTTCAGCTGCTGCTCTATTACACGAATTAACTTCGCTATGCAGTAATATGTGGTCATTATCTAGTAGGGGAATTGTGCTTAATATGACACACTATATAAAATGACATACCTACGTTAATTTCTATACCAACTAACCAATTCAAATTTACCGCCTTCCCAAATGTTGCTTTGACGATAATAAACGAATGTAGTAAGGCTGAGAAGTTCGTGCGCATAAACTGAGTTCGGTACGTCAGGATAGGTGTTTGAAGGTAAGTGAAAATTAGTTTAAGCCTTACTAACACTGCATGTATTCTTAAAATACTAGCTTTTGTTAATCTTGTTAGTACCAATTGAAATTTAAAGCACAGTTTCTAGTTATTGCGTGAAAAGTACAGCCTCAAACATTAACCTCAAAATCTTTTGGAGGGAGTTTCGTATAAACATAGTTTCAGGGCAATACGACATAATCGCGTGCGGGTTAAATGACATAATATGTCATATTACCCAAATGGAGCTATAGTGCATTGACCAAACACACAATTTGTTTTAGTTTTCAGTTGTTCTTTCGTCATGGTGTCTAACTACCAAAGAAAATCTAATCGGCAAACATGGACAGAGGCTGATATGAGTAACGCTATAAAGGCGATACAGGAGAAACGCATGGGTTGGCTTAAAGCATCTAAGTACTTCAATGTGCCTCAGGCAACTTTGAGACGTAGAACTACTAATAAAAATAAATATGCAACTGGTACCACTAAAATAAAGGGAACCAAGACTTCACTGCCCATTGAAGCCGAAAACGAAGTCGTCGAACATATTCTTCAATTAGAATCTAGACTCTTCGGTGTAACAGCAACAGAACTTCGAAAATTAGCTTATGACTTAGCAGTGAGAAAAAATACCCTCATAAATTTAATACTACAATAAAATGCGCCAGATGGGACTGGTTAAAAGGCTTTCGTTCAAGACATCCTGAAATATCACTCAGAACACCAGAACAGACTTCAGCAGCGAGGGCGAGAGGGTTCAATAGACCACAAGCCCAAAAATTTTTTAGACTGATTAGTGAAACAATGGAGACTGAAAATATACCAAATAGTAGAATATACAATATGAATGAATCGGCCCTTTTCACCGTGCATAAACCTCCTAAAGTTTTTGCGAAAAAGGGGAAAACAAGTAGGGTCAATAACGAGCGGAGAAAGAGGGCTACACGTTACGGTTGTGGCTTGTATGAATTCTGCAGGTAGACATATTCCTCCTGCGCTAATTTTCCCCAGAAAAAACTATAAGGCAGAATACTTTGATGGATCACCACCTGATAAGCTTGGCCTGTGTTACGAAACTGGCTATATGGTATCAGAACTTTTTGTTAAATGGTTGGATCATTTTATCAAACACGTAAAACCGACTAGAGAAGAAAAAGTGATTCTCATTCTAGATGGCCATGGAAGTCATAAATCTTTGGATGCTTTATTGAAAGCAAAACAAAATGGTATTATTCTTATTTGCTTACCACCCCACTCTACTCATCGACTTCAGCCGTTAGATGTAGCCTTTTTTGGCCCACTGGAAATTTTTTACAATTCCGAGTCCGCCTTGTGGATGAAAAATAACCCCGGCAGAACCATAAGCTTATATGAAATCAGCACATTATTTTGTTCAGCTTGTACCAAAGCAGCTACCATGGGAAATGCCATAAGTGGATTTAAAAATACCGGAATTTCTCCGTTAAATCCAGATATATTCCCAGATCATTTGTATGCACCCTGTGAAGTAACTGACAATGAAAAATGGTTCGAAAACCAGACAACCGAACAAAGTAAAATACAAAATATGGATTCTCAGCCTGAGGAAGAAAATCTCCCGGATATAAATGTAGACCTTCAATCGGCTTCAACATGCAAAGAAAGTGTTATAGAAAATGGCTTGTCTATTAAAAATTGTTTAAACTTAATTTCACCTATACCGTCTGCTGATGAAACTACGTTTGAAAAACGGAGAAAAAGGAAATCAGAAGGAACTGCTTTATGGACCAAAAGTCCTTATGTGGAACAAATAAAGCAAAAATAAACTAATAAATTTATAAAACTACAAAGAAAATCAGCAAGAGCTGTCAAAAGAAATTTATTTCAGTCATCATCATCAATAATTATGAGTGATGAAGACGATATTGAAGAACCATATCAAGACGAAGAATCAGATGTAGACACGTCTTGTCTATACTGTAACGATACCTAGAGACGATCTAAAGCAGGGGAGTCTTGGATTAGATGCCAAAAGTGCAAAAGTTTGTGCCATAATGACTGTGCAGGCATTCCATTGAGACAAAAAAATTCGTTTGTGAGCTTTGTCTTTAATTGTTATTGTTTTGCAATAATTTGTTATTAATTTTTGCATAAATGTTATTATTCTAGAAAGTATTATATCTTATCCTTAATATGTTCTTTTGTTTATGTATACTCTTTTAACAATAAACTGTTCATTATTAGATGTTACTTTTCAATTAGGGTAAAATGACACAGTGTATGTCATTTTACCCAGCATATACGGGTAAAATGATTTTTGCATCAACGTACTAATCAAAAAATTGTAAGTCAACTATGAATGTTTATTTTTTTAGATGTCAAAATTTTTGACATCTAAATCCTTTTTGACTCAAAAAGGAAATACAATGCATCAAATAAGAACTTGCCACAAACAGTCTTTCGAAATCAATTTTATTTTTCCAGATAATGGCATCCAAAAAAAAGTATGTCATATTAAGCACAATTCCCCTACTTGCTCCCATTTGCCTTTCTTTTTTGTTTCGCTAATACATAGTATTGTTAAACGCGTTTCTTCAAATTCACTTATGATTTATTTAATAATCGAATGTATAAGTTTGACTAGTTTCGCGCAGACTTTACTTGTTGATTTTACTAAACATGTACCTACATTGTTTAACTTTATATGAGATTTGGGAGAATTATCTATTGTAATAGGTAAAAATATATTGAAGATACCTACCTTGTTTTAGCATGTTTAGAATATGTATTAGGATAACAGATATATAAAGACGTAAAGGGAAATAATGTATAGGTGAGGATGTTCAATAATTACAACATGTTATATGTATAATATAAAGATATTTATTCCAAATAAAAATTATGAGAACGAAAACTTTAATATTTTGTATCATATTTTTCTCCTCAATCATAACAATAATAGCCTACGTGATTTTGTGATAAACAATCATGTTGACTACCGTCTTTAAATCGTTACAAAGATACAAAGTCCATTTTTAATGCGAATGCATCATTAAATTTGTATTAAGACACGTGTACATTTATTTATTAATTTCATATTCAGCACTAGCATTAACAAATTGAGGATCCGTACTGCTGGTATTTTAGATTAAACCGGCTCAATACTTATATTAATTTGAGGTTGTAACCTTATACTGTCATGTTTATTTTGATATGTAATTAAATGCTTTTTATCTACTATAGATTCCTAAGCAAATATATTATTATTATGTTTACATGGTTTATTACTTTGTTATAATATACATAATTGCCTTCAGAGAAAAATTGAGTTTTTTTTGTTGCTATATCTATATGTCCTGCAAAAAATTAAATTTTATTCGAAACGATAGAAAAACGTTTTACATTTTTATATGTATATTTGGAAATGGAATATTTATATGTATATTTTTCTATAATATTGTCTCATCTAAACCCTCCAGTAAATATATGATACGCATTTTTACAGAGGTATTCGTCGTTGCTATAATACATGCATATTAAGGTAATGAACGATTAGCGCGGCAAATACAAGGAAATAGAAGCATTTCTTTGCTATGGTAATTACCATGATTCCCATAAAATCGATTTGTAAATTCATCTTTTTCAATTTCAGATACTTTCTCAATTGTCATAGGTTCATCATGTTTTTGTTTTAATTTAAAATTAATCATTTTGGCTTTATAATTTAAACCAATACAATGCTTACTATAAACAATATCCATTGAATTGGTAGTATTTTCTAATGCGGTACCTGTATCAAAAGAACAACGAACTCCTTTTGGTATAAAGTCTGCACGTATTTCTTTGATATATGCTCTAAAAGGCAAGTCTGCTACTCACTTGGTTGGAGATAAATAAAATGATACCCCAACAACAGAAATATATGCTAAACTTGTATCGATTACATGATAATCGGTTGTAGCCATTGAAGATCCACGTCTAAATTTATTCGAAACGAAACCTCAAGTATGCCTTAAATAACTGAGGAAAATGTCAAACCTGGTCATCCCGACTCGTATACAAAATAGCACTAATACTTTTACCTATTTTCATTTGTTGTTGCAGTATAAGCCTGAGTTTCCACAATTTCTATTGTACTACTTTCTTTTCGTCCGATGTCAGTAATATCGCGTGAGAAACTAGGTCATGCATTCTGTTAGGTCGTAACTCTTGTTCACCTTGGCGTTTAGGTATTCCGTAGTTCTGCTGACCTTTCCTCATTACCGTCTTTCAGATAAGATAAAGATTTACGACGGTGACTAGTGATATTAGTAGGTATATAAAATTCGTTTTGCAAATGCGTTTAAATCTATTTTATTCTGGAAAGGGAATTAGTTAAAAAATGGAGGGGTGCAGTAAATTGTCACCCATGTAAAACGGATACCTTTTACATTCCAACGACGACGACAGCAGTATCACAGGCTGAGTTAGCAAACAATACGTGGTATTTTTGCGTCAACAGTAGTATTGCACGCCGGAGAAATAATCAGGGGATGCAAAAGCAAAGATTTTGTTATGATGTTAACGTGTCAATTTTTTTGGATTTACTAACGCGTAAATCCAAAAACACACTTGACTTTTCCCACTAGTACACCTGATTTTCTCTCTCCAATTATAGATGCCGTATTTATTTCAATTTAAGTAATAATTTTAAATTATTTAAATAATGTTTATATGATATATACCTACTTATATAATTTTTTCCTTCGTATTTATATTCAGTTGACCTACCCTTCCTCCCCTATAATTACATTTAATACTTACTTTAATTTACATATAATAATAATAATTTCCAACATAATTTAATTTTTTAGTCATAATACACGCGTGGACACCGAATCAAATATCTGTTAGTACAAGAAAAAATATTTTTTTCTTTTTTTTAAGACATGAAACATGATCTACAAAATAATAATGAGAAATAAATAAAAAGATACTTAAAATTTTATTCTATAAGAAGAAGTCACGAAACAGTAAATCGTGCAAAATTAACAAATTTATTGGCCTTATCAGCTTGGATTTACATCTACGTTTTCACACAATTTAATTGATTCTACTACTCTACGAACTCTAATGACTTCTAGCATGCGGCGTGGTAAACTTTGAATGCAGTTGGCGACCTCCTCTTATGTAATGTCTTCCCATTAGTAACGAAGAGCTATTCAAAGATCCCGAATGGTTACCGGTATGGGTTGTCGATGCCGAACACATCGTCCTAATGAATCACAGAGATTTTCGATAGGATTCAAGTCCGGGTTTCGAGTTCCCCATTGCAAACGGCGAAAATTAACCGCATCCAAATATTGCTCGACCACTCGTGCGGTGTGAGGTCGCGCGTTATCCGATATTAAAGTTCCACCTACGACTGGAGCAAATGGTACGACGTGATCAGCTAAGCACTCAGTTTTCGCGTGAAATGCCAGCCTAAAGCATTATACCGCCTCTCCCAAATACCAGTCTTGAAGATATACAACACGCTGAAAATCGTTCACCAGGCCTTCCACACACACGTTCTCATCCATCTGGTGAACGCAGACAAAAACGACACCCATCCGCGAATAATACGAAGCTCCATTTATCGATTGTCCAAGGTCTATGTTCACGGGCAAGTCGTAGTCGTAGTCAAAAGTGGACAAGCAGCAGGTTTCCTTGACATCGATCCGTATTCCTTCAATCTACGGCGAACGGTTCGTGCAGAAACTGGAGTACCGTAAACGTCATCGACTTGGCGAGGCACAATTGTTGATGGTAAACCACTTTCGCGTAGTGTAGATAAAACCATAAAACGGCCTTCTCGCCGGTTTGTGGTGCGAGATCTGTCTTATCCTGGCCTTCATGTGTATTCCCCAGTTTGGCGATGTCGCTGTACTGCATCTTGGACGGTACTCCTGGAAATATTCAAGACAGCAGTGATATATCGAATACAGCGATCTTCGTTCAATGTCACTGGGCTGCATTTTCTGCTTGCATTTGGTCAACCAATAAGTGTTAGTACTGACAGTTCAAATTACCTTTCAACACAACAGACAATAGTTTAATAAAGAGCACATCAAGATTTTTTGGGTTGGTTTCAATTTTTTTGGATTCGTCATTATTTTTGTTTTTCTTTTGGCTATTGCGATAAATTAAATGTTTTGTATCTTCTTTAATTTCCAATTTTTATTTCATAGATAATATTTCATGTCTTGTGAAAAAAAACATATAAAGAATTTTAATTATGATAACAGACATTTACTTCAGTGTCCGGAATTTTTATCCACAAGTATATTTCATATTTATCTGTATTTAAATAATAATCCAATAAAGCAAATACGTATTTTCAATTGCTACAAATATTTATTTAATACTGTTCGGTATTTAGTAGGTTCTTTGAATCAAACTTGTGTGGTATATTTTATATTTTATTTAGGACTTACTTGAACACACACATTTTTAATACATAGCCATTACAACCTTTTCCTTAAGATTAGGTAAGTGACCTCCGTTGTTAGCTTGCACCAACTAAGCGCGTAATTCAAATATATACATACATAACAAATACCCGTAACAATGATCACATATTTATAATTTCAAACATTAATAAATTTTAGCAACTCGAGAGCGGTAGGAATTGCTGAACTACCAACTATTTTACTGAAGAAGTGTTTAGATAGTCTAATAAAACCACTTACATACATAATAAATCTAATGTTTGTGTCGGGAAAGTTTGAAACAGACAATTATCAAACCTATTTATAAAAAAAGGTAGCACACCATTTTCTGCTAACTATAGACCAATAACTTTGACGTCTACAATTTCAAAAGCAATAAAAAATAGTTGAAGGTAGAATGATGAAATTCATAGAAAAGTATAATATACTTAGTAAGAATCAACCTGGATACACGAAAGGCAGATCTACAACACGTGCGATCTTTCAATTTATGGAAGAAATTACTTATGGTCTTAATATAAAAAAGAAAACATTGTTAATCTTTATAGATTTATTTCGGGCGTTTGATAGCGTTCACCACGAAGTACTGTTGGCCAAATTGGAAAGGCTGGGTTTCCGTGGGGTAATCTATGATTGGGTTAGATCCTTTTTAACGGACATGCGGCGCGTATGACCAAGCGGGAAGAGAGATACAGTCGGAATGGAGAACGATTTCGTATGGCGTCCTTCAGGGCTCTATATCGAGCCCACTATTATTTCTGCTATACATAAACGATCTACCGGAAGTTATAGATTGTATAATGGTATTGTTTGCAGATGATTCCTCAATAGTAGTTAGAGCTGATTCAGCGGAGCGCGTCACGCAGTATATTGAATCATATCTAGTTGATCTGAAGGAGTTGTTTGCGAAGAACAATTTGAATTTGAACATCAAACGACAAAACTAATTGAATTTAATGGGAGCAGAAGTGACATCGCACCACAATACCGGAATGAGACCGTGATTGCGGACACAGAACTGCATTCTTGGGGCTAATCATGGATGCACGGCTGTCTCATGGAATGGTCATTTTAATGTTTTGGTATCTATTTTGTATGACTTGTGTTGGGGTCTGAGAATGATTGCCAATAGTGTCGGTCCGGGTGTTGCTCTAAAAGTGTATTACGCAGGGGTTCACTCGCTGCTACAGTACAGCGTGGCGATACGGGGACGATCCGTGAGTGTGGGTAGCGTTTTCGTAGCTCATAAGAGATGTTTGAGAGCGGTGTTTCGACTAAAACCAAGCGACACTTGCAAGGATATATTTAAGAACTATAAGATACTTACCCTACTGTCAATATACATATTAGAGTGTGCTGCTTTTGTGAACTGACTCATAACTATTATACTCGGGGAGTTGAGTCGTCTCAACTCCTACCACCAAAAACGGAATTGAGCGGATACAACGATTAAGCTTATTTCAATGTCTGAAAATATATAACCACTTACCGCGGTGTATGAAGGCGTTGACGACTGTCAAATTTAAACCCCGCCTAAAAAGTTATTTGCGTAAAGTTGCTTGTTATACTGTCGACGATTTCTTTAAGAAACAAATAGTATTGTAAACTATATTTATATTAGGTGAATAGTGGGTCGCTGGTGTAAAAAAATATTTGTGTATATTTATTGATACTTGTAGTTTATATTGACGATTTTCAAAATAAATACTAAATATTGAAATGCTACAAGTATTTTCCTAATTTTAATTATTTATTTCTTCTATTCATGTACAAATAATAATCTTTCTACAAACACAACTAATCCACAACATCTACTTCTACAGTATAATGTTCCACACGAGGTCTAGAATTAAACAAATCCACATCCCATCCTGTTGATAATCTTTAGGCAAACGATACAAACAAACTTCAAATCTCCTTTTGTCATTAAATACTATTTAGGAACATATATCAAATCCTTATCTTATACACCAGAAAATGATCCATCGATGTACAACACAACCAACTCTTTCAACAATATAATTTACCAAGCTAGTAAAATATACCTTAATAGAGTATATTTTGACTAGATATATCAAACACTAAAACATAATATATGTTATATAAAATTACACAGAATGAATATTTTTTAATTCAACTTGTACACGAATGGATCACAATCCAATCAGGAAACAGGAAACATATCGATATATCTGGGAAAACAACGACGGTTTTCAGGCCGAATTGTTTACAATCGCAGCCTGCGCCGAGAAAATTCGGGAAGCCGTCTACGCAATTAAAATATCAACATAATGACTGAATCAGGCAGCTATTAAAGCCATTATGAATCCATCTACCAGGTCTAAACTGGTGAAATATTGTAAACAAGTCCTCGATAAACTGGCACAAGACAATACTGTGTCGCTGATATAGGTGTCAGGACATGAGGGAATTAAAGGCCGAGGAACTGGCCGAAGAAGGAACTTAATAGGAACTTCATAGGACCAGAACCTCTATGTGGAATCGCTGACGATTCCGCTAAAAGGGAGATCTGGTTATGGCTAGATAGAGAACATAAAAGGAAATGGAGGTTAACGGAAGGCCAACTCCATACTAAAACACTACTAAGGGAGCTGGACGGAAGGCTTTTAGCCAACCTAATTCGTAGTAACAAAAAAGAAATTGAAATAATTACCGACTTAATAACCGGACATTGTCCTTTAAAGAAGCATCCGTACAGCACGGGCTTGGTTAACGAGCCCTGGTGTAGAAGATGTGAAAAACAGGAGGAAACTAGCCTTTATGTAATATGCACGTGTGAGGAACTGAAGAGACTCAGACAGAAACATTTCCGAAGAAATCTATTGGAGCCTACGAAGGTAGTCAATCTTCTCCTGAGGAGGATAGTGGCTTTTATCGAGGACACAAGACTAACAGAGTGGAACTGAGAGATCTATTGCGGATAGTACAAAGAGCAGTGTGCTCAAGTGCCTGGACGTACTGGCCTCCAACCCAAATAGAAGAAGAAGATGAAGAGGAACGATAGTTTGACAATAATGACTTACCTCCCTTTTTATGAACAGGGCAAACAACTGCTCGCTTTCATAGATCAGGAAATATTTCTGTTTTTATGGAAAGATTCATAATCATAATTAAAGAGAAGGTAAATATAAATCTGCAGTCACGTACTAAAAAGCTTGGTAAAAGGTCATCACCATCAAAGTAAGCTTATTGTTTAGATTAGACGTACATTTAATCAACTCATCCACAGTAATCGCAGGAAAGGTGACACATGGATAATACACAAAAGATTCAGAATAGTTTAAAGTGTTATTTTGTAAATATATATGTTAGAAAATATGTGGGAAAATATCTAAAGCTTCGGAAAATTTAATGTCATCGTCACAGAGAGTACCAGGAATTCAAATGGATTTAGGTTTATTGTTAACAAATTTCCACAAATCTCTAGGGTTTTATTTAGTGATTTCTACATTTGCTATGCAAGCACTGTCCCCAGGAGAAATTAAATACTTAGTTAGAGACCTTAGAGGCTCATGCGCATTAAGAAATACAATATTCTTTGAATGAATCCATTTACTGTAAAAATTTTCCTTTTTTTCAAATTGATTTTGATCTCTCGTGTAAACCATGCAGGACAGTAGGATCTGGATTTAGTCTTTTTAGATACATATATATTTATGATGGAATACATCATAAAATTTTGTCAAAACCGCATTAACGTTGTCCTAATAATCAAGAAATAACCAATCGAAATTGTTATTGAAACTCAGTGTACAGTGAGACATAATCATCTTTATAAAAGTAATTTAGGAAGTTTTGGAACTACTCGCTTTACCATGTATCTAACGGCTAAATATTGCCACATTTCATCAATACAATACCCGTTCTCATGTTACTTTACAATTTCTGTAGTTTTACTATCATCGCTAAGTTTTCTTCAGTTCCAATTCTGCAGGAAACGCAAATTTATTTATTTCCGGAAATACAATCCTAATTTTGTCATTATTTTGATATTTTGGTAAACCAAAAGGTACGTGATTATAAAATTCCATCTCAATAATAGAATTATTGACACAAACTTTATTTAAAACATCTTACATATCCATCATTTATGTTTCTATGTATATATACACCCACTATTAACTTTACATGAACAAACTTCTTTTTACACTATTCACTTCTGATTAATCGTAAAATCAATATTACAAACATTCCTCTTACGCGATTAATATTACATATATTAAAACTTTAAAACAAAAACGCTCCAATAATTTTGAAAAATAAATATCCACTAAAGCCCCTTCATAAAAACTTTCATAGTATTACAATTACCAAACAAGAAAATGTTTAGCAGCAGTTTAGCAAATGCTTGTTGGGCAGCCCATAATTTCTCATTAATATATTCCTCGAAACCTTGTGCATCATAAGGACGCTTAGGATAATTTTGCACTAACAAATATGCAGCAAAAACTTTCAGAATATGTTCGTAAATATGCACTAAAAATCAACTTTTAGAAAATAATTATTCTATTGTTCTAAATTCATTAGTATACTTTTACTTCAATTCAACTTCAGTACTTAATTTTAATTTTAATGCATATTAAATGCCGATGATTTTTCCAATAATATAATAATTACTATACTGGGCGAAGTATCGATACTTCATCCCATACCTGATACCATAACTGGCATCGATTCCCCGATACCTCAGATAACAAAGGTATCGATTCCAAAGCATCGATACCTATCAACACTTTACCGATTCCTGTACTTGCTAAGTATCGTATCGGGTAGCGATGTATTGGGTAGCCATGTATCGGGTAGCTTACCTTTGTGCGTTTTTTAAATGTACGTAAAGGATGCAATAACTTTTTAAGTAAAGAATTTTTAAGTATGTATGCATTATAATGTGTGTTCAAATAAATATTACCTCTAGTAGTCCATGATAATAAAAATGTTTGTCGTAACTTGTACTATTTACATTTGCATCAGTTGTCAATTTGACAGACTATTTAATCAGATGTATACTTAGTTGGAACTTTTTTAAATTGCTTTGTTATTTAAAATTTATTTAAAATGATTTTCACTATTCAACACAAATCATTCATGGTTGAATCTTATTTTCGGAACGGACGTAAGATTAACGGACAATGGCACTATTTTCTTGAAGAATGCTTAGAGGAATTTAGAAATATGTTTCCAAACATCGTCTTTGATTCTGATAGTTTTCGGTACACAGTTAAATATTGCACTAAGGTTTTCAGAGAAATAGGGAGTGTGATACGGAAAGAAGGCAGTGGACGAAAAAACGTTCGGAAGAGCTAGTTGACGATGTAACGCAAATTATGAATGATATACCAGGAACTTCCATACGAGTATTATTTCAACGAGTGAGTGTATCAATTGGCACTTGTGATACAATTTTGAAAAAGACTTACATTTATTTCCATATCGCATGACCTGTTATCAAGAAATCAAAGAAATTGACTATCCTAGATGAACAACATTTTGTCAGTAGTTCTTAAATAATTTTGATAATGACCTTCTTGACAAAACTTTTTTTTATGATGAATCATGGTTTTGTCTGAATAGATATCTTAATTCACAAAATATAAGGATGTGGAGTACTGAGAAACCACATGCCTTTTATGTTGAAACCTCACTTCATCCATCGAAATTGGTATTTGGTGTGCGATTAGTCGAAGAAAAATCGTTGGCCCTATTTTCTTAACAGGAGAAAGGTGTCGACAAGAAATTATTATGTTATTTATTGAACAGCTTAATGAAGAAGAAATAAATCTGGATTACTTTCAACAAGACGGAGCTAGAGCGTGAAATAATTAATATGATACAGCAAATTTATCAAAATCGGTTGATAAGTTTAAACACCGAACATGAATTTCCACAAGCTCTTGTGATCTTATTTCCTGTGATTGTTTTCTGTGGCCGTTTTTAAAGAACTCAACTTTTCGGGTACACATACCTGATCTTGCAGACCTTCAAATCAGAATTGCTGAAAGAATTAACGAAATCGACGATGTGATACTACAAAACGTTTTCTCCTCTATTAGAAGATGTGAGAAATGTCTCGAACAAGGTGGTGGCCACTTTCAATAATTTCTATAAAATATTACTTGTTGCAAATAAACTTATCTCATTCAGTTAAAAACTTTAATTTTATTATTTTGAAATTTGTCATGTCATTTAAATAGTTTATAACCAACAAAATTCGTATAAAGGAATTAAGTAAAAAGCTAAGACATACATATAATTTCCATGGGTAACTTTGAGGTAAAATTTATTTGAACGCTCTTTATATATAACGTGTGTTCATTTGAAAAGTCAATCTAGGTTACTTTGAAATTTTGATAGAATAAGACGCATATACATTAGTATGTGTTTGTTGTTCCGTAAACGTAAATCCAAATGACATTTGATAATGTCAATCACATTTGTGATTTATTTGTATGTATGAGACTGTCAAAATATACGACTTCGTAGGTTAAGTAGTAAATTTTAATTTACGACATACTTCAAAATGTTCTCAGTAAATCACATGCTACTAGATTAACTTTTCAAATGAACACCCGTTATATATATATATATATATATATATATATATATGAAATTATGGTTTCTCGGGTTCTTGTCCGCGTGTGAGATGTATCCTGAGAAGGATTGTTCTCTCGACGTTTCGACGGGATCGCACTCGTCATTTTCTAGAGTTGTTCTTTCACTTGACGCTGAAGAGTAACTGCCGATCGTGTCCTCGGGTGTCTGCTATTATGTTGCACTATGGGAGGTGGGGGTTGCGCTGCTTCCGTCGTGCTTACACGGCTTCGCGTGATTGGTCCGGGTGTCTGTGATTCCTGTGTGGGGGCATGTACCTGTCTCGATGTGTTGTGTTTCGCATGAGTCTTGATTTGCATGCCGGCTAGGAGTGGCTTCCAGGTGTACGGTAAACGTTGGCCGTCGTCGCGTTTGTTTAGACTTTTGGGTCTCTTTTCTATTTCAATCGCTTCTCTAGTAATTCTAGTAGATAGACTTTCGCTCTTCGCTAGGATCTTCGTATTCTCGAAGTCAATAGTGTGCCCCGTTAGGAGGCGGTGTTGTGCTAGAGATGATGTTGTTTGTTTCTTGAAGACTGCGTTTATGTGTTCCTCTTTTCTCACGCTTATTCGCCTGTTCGTCTGGCCTACATAGGATTGTTCGCATTCTAAGCACGGCACTTCGTAAACGCCTTGGTCTTCAAGTGGAATTTTATCTTTCGCGTTGACTATTTTATCGGCTATTTTTCCCTGTGCTGTAAAGATGGTGTCTATGTTGTGTTTTCTTAGTATTCTACCGATTTTGTCTGTGGTACCCTTTATATTTGGTAGAAAGGCCTTTGATGTAAATTCCTCTTTTTCCCGTTTTTCTGCTCTATTGTGTCTGGCTTTGTCTATTGTTCTTTGTGAATACCCGTTGTCAAGAAGAGCGTTTCTAATATTTCTTCTTTCTTCGTTTTAATGTTCATCGTCTGTTAGTCGTTCGGATCGTAGAACTAGGGTTTTCACTACTGAGTTCAATTGTGCCGGATGATGATGCGATTGTGCTTTTAAGTACCTATTTGTGTGTGTAGATTTCCGGTAAACGGTGTGTCCCAATGTTCCATTTTCCTTTTTGATCACTAACACATCTAGAAAAGGTAGCTTCCCTTGTTCTTCTACCTCCATTGTAAACTTAATTTTCGGATGTTCGCAGTTTAGTTGGTGTAAAAAATCTTGTAGTTTTTCTTTGTATCGTCGACGTAGCGCAGCCACAGTTTCGGTTTGTTCTTATAGGTGTTTAGAAAGTTTGTTTCAACGTTCTCCATGCGCTACGTCGACGATACATTTGTAATATGGACACATGGCAAAGAAAAACTACAAGATTTTTTACACCAACTAAACTGCGAACATCCGAAAATTAAGTTTACAATGGAGGTAGAAGAACAAGGGAAGCTACCTTTTCTAGATGTGTTAGTGATCAAAAAAGAAAATGGAACATTGGGACACACCGTTTACCGGAAACCTACACACACAAATAGGTACTTAAAAGCACAATCGCATCATCATCCGGCACAATTGAACTCAGTAGTGAAAACCCTAGTTCTACGATCCGAACGACTAACAGACGATGAACATAAAAACGAAGAAAGAAGAAATATTAGAAACGCTCTTCTTGATAACGGGTATTCACAAAGAACAATAGACAAAGCCAGACACAATAGAGCAGAAAAACGGGAAAAAGAGGAATTTACATCAAAGGCCTTTCTACCATATATAAAGGGTACCACAGACAAAATCGGTAGAATACTAAGAAAACACAACATAGACACCATCTTTACAGCACAGGGAAAAATAGCCGATAAAATAGTCAACGCAAAAGATAAAATTCCACTTGAAGACCAAGGCGTTTACGAAGTGCCGTGCTTAGAATGCGAACAATCCTATGTAGGCCAGACGAACAGGCGAATAAGCGTGAGAAAAGAGGAACACATAAACGCAGTCTTCAAGAAACAAACATCATCTCTAGCACAACACCGCCTCCTAACGGGGCACACTATTGACTTCGAGAATACGAAGATCCTAGCGACGAGCGAAAGTCTATCTACTAGAATTACTAGAGAAGCGATTGAAATAGAAAAGAGACCCAAAAGTCTAAACAAACGCGACGACGGCCAACGTTTACCGTACACCTGGAAGCCACTCCTAGCCGGCATGCAAATCAAGACTCATGCGAAACACAACACATCGAGACAGGTACACGCCCCCACACAGGAATCACAGACACCCGGACCAATCACGCGAAGCCGTGTACGCACGACGGCAGCAGCGCAACCCCCACCTCCCATAGTGCAACATAATAGCAGACACCCGAGGACACGATCGGCAGTTACTCTTCAGCGTCAAGTGAAAGAACAACTCTAGAAAATGACGAGTGCGATCCCGTCGAAACGTCGAGACAACAATCCTTCTCAGGATACATCTCACACGCGGACAAGAACCCGAGAAACCATCATTTCATCATACCGCGAGAACATCAAAATTATCATACATATATATATATATATATATATATATATATATATATATATATATATATATATATGGTATTAATAAGTCGGCGATCAAAGGTCTGGTTTATTACTTCAAAGTATATATATTTAAAACAACCCTACATGTTTCAGCAATGATGCCTCATTAAAGGTCGCTAAACCAATAAAAAAGTCTATTATTTTAATATTAAGACACGGCCAATAAAATAAATAAGAAAATTAAATTCTTATAAACACTAAATATATATATATATATATATATATATATATATTTATGAGGTAAACTTAATAAGTCGGCGATTAAAGGTCTGTCATTACTTCAAAGTATATATATTTAAAATAACTCTACATGTTTCGGCAATGATGCCTTTGTCAAGAGAATACAAAATATAAAAATTTTTATATTTTGTATTCTCTTGACAAAGGCATCATTGCCGAAACATGTAGAGTTATTTTAAATATATATACTTTGAAGTAATGACAGACCTTTAATCGCCGACTTATTAAGTTTACCTTATCATACCAAGGTCACGAAGATATTATATATATATATATATATATATATATATATATATATATATATATATATATATATATTATAGTATAAATTTCCAAGGATGTTGAATTTCATATTACATATAACATAAACATAATAAGTATAATTATTACAAAAAAAAATTCACAATATTGCAAATTTCTTACCGTAGATATGGTAGAATCGATAAATTAATTTTATATCTCTTGAAACCGATATCAAACAATCGATAACTAGAAAACGGGTTATGAATACTGATTCCTAGGTATCGAATCAAGGTACCAAGGTACCGATTCAAGGTATCGATTCCAACGCATCGATACTTTACCGATGTATCTGGTTAGCGATGTATCAGATAGAGATGTATAGGGTAGCACGGTGACGCCTATTATAAAAAAGAACCTCTTCCTAGCTCGCCTCTTAACTGAGTTAGTCTCTCAGACGAAGATCTCCGGGGCAATCGCGTTGTTGGCTAAATTTGGTAAGTTATTAGGTAGTACGTTGTGTAAGTAGGCGCAAACTAGTGCTTGGGAAAGCACGTAGCAGTCCCTCGTAAAAAATTTATTAAGATATAGAACTGCTAAATACGTTTCCAAAATCTATTTGTGTGCAAGATTAGCATGTTCATCTTTCGTATTTTGTTGCTCTAAATGTTGCTTACTTAGATACTAGAAACATTTATTGCTCCAAATACGTACTTATTAATCAGGTAGTTAACGAGAAAATCAATCAACAGCAAAGACTTGGGATTTTTTTTTCATTTATATAATATCTATTTTAATTTACCAGACGGTAATTTTTTTTTAGTATGGATCCAATTTCTGTTGTTCAAAAGTAAATAGCAAGGCACTTCAAATTCCAGATAATAGTAATATAAAAATAATAATTTCTTATTTTTCAATGTAAGTACCTTTCGTTTCTACACATTTATTATATCACCTATTTAATCTATACACACATAACAGGAAACAAAGAGTTTTGCTTTCAAATTGAGTCATCATATCTGCTCGCACTTCGCTGCTGTACTGGAAACGTTGAAAGGCTCATTTTAGATTGCTAAACAAAATGTAATCACGAGAGCGAAATCTAGACTTTAAGGCAAATGACATACTTGTTAATACCGTGACTGATCTTTCGCTAAATTTCCCCGACATTTCTGAAGTCCATAAAATAATGGTACATAATATCGGTCACTGATGATTTGTTAAAATTCCATGGCCACTTTAAGAAAACATACTGTATTTTTTTCTGGTGGATTGAGAATCTTTACTACACTCAGATTCATTAGGTCGCACCCACTCCATAGTCTCTCTTTTTGGTAGAGAATTTTATCTTCAGCTGCAATGTCTTCCAAAATTCTAAACCATATTTTTATCCACATTGCGCTTATACGCTTTGTACAGCTGACAGAAGATTCAGCCTTCGTCAAACGCTAATTTGAACCATTCAAGGCAATCATCAAGTAAGCACCCCTTTAAATCTTTTTTTGTGATCGATCACTGAGTACCACATCCTCAGCAAGGAACACAAATTTGGGTGTGATTGCTTCCGTTGATGGGTTACAACATGATTTATCCTCTAAAGATTGTTTTTCCATCCAGAACTTCTTTGGCTCTTGATAATCAATCTGTTATTAAAAGCGATGCTACTGAATGGTATTTTATTTTGAAAACCTTAGATATCAAAGTACTTTTTCGAATGTTGACATGAATAACATGAGACATGAGTAACATAAATACTACAAACTTGAAATTACTTCATCTATTAACATATTGCGCAATGTGGTGAAACGATATAATTTTATTCAACCACGACAACTATATTAAATCGAAAAATGAATCCCGCAGGGACTAGCTCTCATAGCTAGTATGCGAGTACGAGAAATAGCGCTCCCGAGGAATCCGAACTAAAGTCAAATTAAAGCGAAGGGTAACGTTTCGAAAGTTGCAGTCTTATGTTCCCTTAGCGGCACCAGGCCAAATTCTGTTATATTTACCCTTATCCGATCAAGCGGGACTCTTATCGAATGGATTGTTATATTTGCTTCTCATGGGAATTTCTAAAGCTTCAAGGAAAACAGTTCCCATGAGTAAATCAAGTCACGAAATAAATAGATAAGGATTGACACGTCAATACTGTAAAGGAAGTAGATTTGATATTCGATGGGAAGATGCGATCATGCAAGCTTAAAGAGCCGTGGTCGAGGCTAACTTCGTCAATCATACGCAAAGTAGTCAGGCATATGCAAGCATGAAGGTTTTTCTTCTAAAACTATTAGGTCTAATTAACGCAATAAAACCAAAGAATGTAGAAGCCCTGATGTAAAATCGGGCAGGAAAGCCAAGATGAAGCACCTACCTAATTCAATACATAAAGCTTAGTGTTAACACCATCGAAAAAGTGGATTTGATGTTAGAAAAGGAAGTCCAAGCATTTAAGGCTTAAATGCTTGGACTTCCTTTAAGCTATTTGAAATTTCCAAAGCTAAAGGCAAAAGCTGATGTAACAGGGCTAAGATTACATACAGGCTAAAAGAGTCGTAATCAATTATCACCAAGCAACTAGAGATAAAGTATTCAAGCGTCAAATCCTGAATTGAAATAATGAGGCTAGAGAATATACTCTAACGAAAACTACAATAGATCTGAAAAAGTCGCAGTGGAATAGGCTCTCTGGCCATCTCAAATAACTTAATCTAATCTAGATGTACAAAGTTTCTATTCAATTGGGCAGTCTATTTCGAATAATTTCAGCCATTTTTATACATAGACATTGCTCGAGACTAATTATGCTAAATTTTAAACACTCAAATCAGTACCAATGACGATTAGAATGTGTAATCAAATGGATTTTCCTGTTTCGATAATATTTAGATAATTATTTATTTTGAAGCAGCAGATCTTAAGATACATTTCAAAATCTTTAACCAATGTCACATCGTATAAAGTAGGTACGTATTAAACGCACTAGAAAGAGATATTTGTAGACATAATTTGTGAAAGTATAGATCTCGCGCACGGTGGATCACGTTTCTGAAAGTTGAGAATAACTACGAACTCTTCATGAAAAATGTTTCTAGAAAACATGAAAGCATACCGATTTCTTAGAATCGGAAGAAGCTTGGTCTTAAACAAGCTTCTTCCTTATCAAAAATAAAGTCCCATTAATCACAAAATCAGAAGTAGCGAAGCTATTATCAAGAGAACACAAACGGAAGGATACGAATTTTTGGAAATCGAATGAAAATATCAAGCATTAAAATTCAAATATTCTGGAGGCTTTCTAAAACAACAAGGAAATTTTTTCACTATTGTTAATATCTAACGGCAGTACAAATCGATTAAAAAACATTGAAATATTGATGAAAAAAGAGTCTATCAAATTGTATTATCGATAAGATGTATGCAGCTGAATACTTCACAAATTTACTTGCATCTACCTTTGAGGTTGTTACTAATGACGAATTATTACGAAGAATTTATAAAGACTTAGATCTGAAATATGTTTTTGGTTCGCATTTATAATTTTTTTGATACTCTTAAGAAATTAATAATGATTTCTAAACTTAGAAACATTAATAAAAGAAAAATACTGTATAAAGTTAAAAATAAAAGAGTTTTATTATTTATATACCATTTATTAAAAGTAAGTTACAAGATTGTATCACTGATTTATTTCTGGCCGTATATAAGGCACTCTTAATAGTGATGTAAATCGATTATTTTAAAATAATATTGACTATATTCCGTACGTACAATACAGTGTAAGTCTTGCAGGTTTAAATATTCGTAATATGTATACACGTATATGACAACCACATTCGTCATAAACTTCTGATACATAAGAAGATCGTGATTATAAAAATATATTGAGAAAAGTCTATATGCACGCTCTATCTACTATTCTAAAAGGATTAGTTATTCATCGATTGATGTAATTGACATATATAATTGCAAAAGTTTCATTTATTTTTGATTTCATTATAACTCTGAAACAAACGAAGATCTCACTATGAGAAGAAAATTAAAAATAGCGTATTTTACCTTTTCTGCTAATTTCCTTAGATTCTTGGCAGTTACTTTACCAGCAGTCTCAACCATACGAGTAAGATATCCAGAATCATTTTGAAGTAGTTCGTGTGGATGCGAAAATTCAACCATATTACCAGAATTCATAACTAATATCTTATCAGAATCCATTACAGTATGCAATCTATGGGCGATTGTTAACACAGTGCAATCTTTAAATTTCTTTCTGATACTTTTTTGAATTAAAGAATCGGTATGAGGGTCGACATTTGCTGTAGCTTCGTCCAATACAAGAATCTTATTATTACGTATAATAGCTCTTGCCAAACACACTAATTGCCTTTGTCCGACACTAAAGTTAGCACCTCCTTCGCTGACGTTACTTGTTAATCCTGCTGGTAACTCTGAGACTGCTTCTTTCAATTCAACTTGTTCTAAAGCATTCCACAATATATCATCGCTATATTCGTCAAATGGATCCAAATTCTTTCTCATTGTGCCTGAGAACAGCACCGGTTCCTGCGGTATAATTGATATTTTTGACCGTAACAAATCTAATGGTATTTGTGTGGTATCGACACCATCTATTATTACAGAACCTTCGATTTCATATAATTGAAATAATGCTGTTATTATAGAAGATTTTCCGGCTCCTGTTCTACCAACAATTCCTATCTTTTCACCTGCCTCAATTGTAAAATTTAGGCCTTTTAAGATAGTATCTTCATCGGAGTTATATCGTAGACACACATTTTTGAAAACGATTCTACCCTGTTCTGGCCAATTAGGATTTTTAGGTCTTTTAGATTCATCTCGAACGGGCTCACTTTCAAGTTTGGTGTATTCCAGAATTCTTTCGACGGATGTCATTTGATTTTCAAGTTCTGTCCATTGACGCATTCCCCATTGCAATGCTCCCATTAAACCAATATATTGTGTAATTACCAGACCCAAATCGCCACCATGTGAAACTACAACAATACATAGCAGACATTAAGATATCCACGTACTAAATATGTACCATCAAATAATTTACTCATAAATATAAACAGAAAACAGCGACATTGTGATATAAGTAGAAGTAATATTAGCAATTTTTTTAATTGTAATGCTATTAAAAAAACTCAACCATAAAGCATATTATCGGTGACTTTTGATAAAGTCTGACAGAAAGTCTGAGAGAAAGGCTTTTTTGCAAATTAGAAAAATTAAAACTATCGTTAAGAAATTATCCAATCAGCGTTAGCGTACAGTAACATTATTCTTTAGGAAACTGTAAATGAGAAAACTGATAAGCTTGATCAAGATGAAGTTAGGTATTGACGCCTGTATTTAAAAGTAGTAAAGCCTAGCACTAGCAACCATTACTGAAAGTTGTAACGGCATCCGTCTGTGTTCCGAGGATAAAATTTTTATAATCGGCCTATTATAAGGTGAAAAACTATTAAAACGTACCATATATTTCTTCATGGTGCGGTCGCTGTAATATTCGGCATTCGCTATTTAAAAACTTTCAATAAAACACGGAGTGTGGTATCTACATTACTGCCAAGAAAACCGGAGTAGGAAGGAAGACGTGTAGATATGATAAAACACCAAAACAGAATATTCAGTAATAACAATAAATAGTAGCGCATGCATAGAAAAGTTAACAGAGTTCAAAAGCATGAGAGGGCACTATAAGAAGCCCATACGAACTAGTGAGGAATCAAAACAAGAATTTTATGAAAATTGGAAAAAATACGTATAACGATATCAAAACATAATACGTTGAAATTAAAGAATTTATTTTGGGGTCCCGAGTTCGAATCCAGGCTTGCTGAAAAGGTTTTCATAGTTTTCCGTCTCGTTAAGGTGCATGCCGACAATCTAATATTTAAATCGCATTATTTAAACGCGAGCCTAATAACAACTCATGGCCTGCCAATGCCCTTTAAACTGTTGGCGAACGAAGAAAAGAATGAAGATAATGAAATAGAAAAAGAAATTCGAGATAGGTCGTGTAGAGTGTATATGGTTTTGTAAAGTATTCGATGGCTTTATTACTACACGTCTTCGCTTACGAATAACAGCTACTGAGATAGAGGAAAGTAAAATAATCTAGAATTCCCTAGAAAGCTTTAAATCCCCTTAGGAAATATATTGACAAATGAGGTATGTACAGATAAAGGACGAAACTCCGTTACTCTTTATAATTGTAATAAAATGACTCTTTTAATATCATAACTAACATACCTCTATTCAAACTTAGTAAACTCAACATTACGGCAGTTATAAAAATAACGCAAACGATTTCCAACCAAAAACCAAAGCAACGAGTAGACGCCAAAAACAGATACCAGGCTGAACTATGAAGATCTTGATAATTATCAAATTCTTTCGTTAAAATCTGTTGAGCTCCGAAAGCACGGATAGTTGTTAGGCCGTTCATGGATGCTGTTATTTGACCAAATATAGGGCTGCGATCTAAAATTAATCGATTAATAGTAAATATTCAAATATTTATATTTAAATTATAATACTCAATACTTACAAATACTTTCAATTCTTTTGACAGATCTGCTAGTTCTTATGAAAACAACCCTCATGAAATAAAATATTAGTAAAAGCGCAACAGATGGTAGTACTAACCATTTATCCACAATAATTGATAATGCTAGTGCTCCAAATAATAAAAGGCCAACCTGTAATCGAAATAATATTAAATGTACATTATTGCGTAATATATAGATCAACTGCAAGTAAACTTTCTAAAAGATACACATTCTTTCGTTTGCGTCTAGCGCGCAACGTAGTGGCGAAAGTAACATCATTCACATTTCACAGCAGTGGTAGCAAACGTACACTAATTGTCGTTTCTATACGGTAATTTGAACAAAACTAGGAATTTTATATTAATACAAATTAATCCTTCTTTATTTTGTACAAATAAATAACGCAACAGAAACTAAAAATTTTGCATTATTTTTTATACACGTACGGTATCTTCATCGAAAATACCGTAATTTTTGACGAGCAAATACATACAAACATCTGGCAACTAGGGATGGGCGATAAACATCGCCTCCATGTGCCTCCAACATCGATGTTGAAATAAAAATATCGAACATCGATGTTTTTAGTATATTTTCCCATTTTTATCGCAAAAATAAGTTTTACTGTTAATCTCTAAATGTTGAACTGCAGGACAGGAAACTGTCGTGTTGCATGTTGCAGGAAATTTGATGTTCTCGGGATTACATTTACAGCATTGTATCATGAGTACTGAGTAGTACAGTGTTCTGATTTATCGTGCAATACAACGTAATATCAAATCTCTGATGTGATGTCACGTAATGTGTAATTATAAGTCCACAGAAATGTTAAAATAGTTTCAATTTGTTTGTTATTATTGTTTGGAACTTTGAAATGACTTTCACTTAATTGGGTGGTAGGTATGTGTTTTTTTATGTTTTTTTTTTAATATTAAACATCGCAACTATTTTAGTTTGTTAAATATAATGCAACTCAAAAGTTTTGTGTGGTGGTATTTCAATAAATGCGAAGGACAGCCACATCGCGTAATCTGCGAACTTTGTTTAGTGAAAATAAAATAATCGGGAAATACCACAAATTTGAGGTGATTTTACAAGCAGGCATCCCAATGTTTTAAAACTTGATCAGTTGAAACCACCAGTACCACCACCTAAGTGTGAAAAACTGAGTGTAGAAAAACTGTCATCACATCCACAATCCGACATAAGCAGGCAAACTCAAAGCACTAGTATTCGTGGTATTATAGAACCTCAACTAAACATTAACTTCGCTGGTGCTAGTATTGTTACTGTTCATGAATCTAATGAAGAAAATCGGTTAAAGCAGATGCAAAATCATTTACGAGCCAAAAATAAATTTTACACAAATTTTTTTGTTAAATCGTGGACAAAAATCGGTTTGATATAGAGATATGTTCTGTAACACTTGGTGTTTATGAACTAAATGAACGGTATACGGTAGACTATATTCCCAGAAACTTAAACAAATCTGCCAAAAATGTAAAATTGTGAATGAAAATGTTAGTGCTATAGTAAGCGAAGGACCGGCCAATATAGCCAAAGGAATTGAGATGTTTTTTTTTTGTAAAAAACGTCGTATTCATTGTCTCGCACATCAATTAAATTTAATTGCTGATAAGACAATTAAATCCGTTGATGCATTGTGTACTACACTTACTAATGTTAAACAACTTGTAACGTGGTTTAGACACAGCGTTGTGGCTAGCGATGAATTAAAGAAAGTCCAGTGAGAGGCAGGAATGGTTGAAGAAAAGTTGATACAAGATGTTTTCACTCGCTGGAACTCGACTTACGACATAATCGATAGATTTATAGAATTACGTGAATAAGTAAATGCAATTGTCAATAGACATACGGCTGCACCAGTTATGATATCTGCAAAAGATATTGAGGACGTGCATGAGGTAAAAACACTCCTTCAGCCTTTAAAAAGTTGCGACTGAATAAATATCAGGAAAAAAGTATGCTACATCCAGCATTTTTATACCGTTGGTACATAATCTGGAAAACGCAATTGACAAGACAATTGTAAATGCTGACGGAGAAAGACAAATTGCAGTATCTTTGAAGAATGCTTTAAAAAAATAACTGGCTAAAAGATTGGGTGCTATTGAACAGGCTCATTTGTTGGCAATGGCAAATTTATTAGATCTCCGATTTATAAAAATATATTTTAATAATCCATTAAATTGTGCAAAGACAGTGCAGATTATAAATGACATTATTATGGTGGAAATCGCTCATGAGCAAGTAGTTGAAGTAAATGAACTTGAAACTGTTATTAGTAAGCTTTTCTGCAAATGTTTCAAAAAAATCTCATTTTTTATTTTTCAGAGCCAGACATGGCATGTAACTTGTGGGCGAATCATCAACATTTAGTAGCCTCATTATCGCAAACCGAAATTTCCTTGTTTTTAAAAAATGCTCTGGCATTACTTTACACCAATCCCTTACCTTGGTGAAAAATAAATAAAGAAACCTATGCTCTAGCGAAAAAGTTTTGACAGTAGTATCGACACGAGTGCCCTCGGAATTTGTGTTTCGAAACTCGGTCAGACTATTACGCAACAACATAACTGACTCAAAGCCAAAAAACTGTGGCAAATTTTATTTCTACAATCTGTTAGCAACACATTTTGGGAACTGCAAATAAATTTCATTTTCATAATACTCATTTTTGTGATGACTCGAATTATTATTTAATATCATTGCCGATTTGTTTTTGTTATACTTTATATATATATATTTTTATTTTACCTTTATTATAATACACGTATGCTTTATGTTATTTTAATTTTCGAAGTAAACTTTGTTTATTGGGTACCTATTTAATTTACTAATGCGTTAAAGCTAAAGACTTAACAAATTTTTTCAGTGCATTCCATTGTCATAAATAACTTTTTAAAACATCGATGCTAAGAAATATCGATGTTCGGAGCTTATTTCTTATCATATTATCGATGTCGCATTCGATGTTGACATCGATGGCTAACATCGATGTTGATCCTTCGATGTCCCATTCCTACAATGTTGCCATGCTTCGCAGTGGCAAGTTACTCAATTCACGTCAATTAGTGTTAGAAGTTTATGCCGGTTGTCGTCTGCCCGTAAACACCTTTTAAAATAAGATTAACAATACCACAATACATACTTTAACATATTTCCAAAAATTTCGCGTACTATTTTATTAAAATACTGTTGAAGTTGGAAACGGCAAATTCTTATGCAGCGGGTATTTCAAAATTTACTAAATGCTATAATGATTGGCATAAACTTCGCAGCATTCGCAGCGTATTCTGTCCTCGCCGGACAAAATACGCTGACAGACGCATTTACAAATGTTAAGAATTGTTCTCCTTCGATCTAGCAGGATATATATATATATATATATATATATATATATATATAACAAGTGTTCATTTGAAAAGTCAATCTAGGTTACTTTGAAATTTTGATAGAATAAGACGCAAATATATTAGTATGTGTTTGTTGTTCCGTAAACGTAAATCCAAATGACATTTGATAAGTCAATCACAAATATCAGTTAGTACATAAAATAATCGTGCGCCGATTCTGGTTTAAATAAATTGCTTCTCAGTTTTAAAATGGCTTTCACTTTAGAACATATTTTTTTTTTAGTTCAGGCTTATTTTTGAAGTGGTAATAAAATTGATGGTTTATGGGTTTATTCAGTTCAAGATTGCATGGTAGAATTTCAAGTTGAGTTTCCACATTTTGTAATAGATTATATACAATTTAAGAATACTTTGGATAGAACTTTTTTCTGAAACTGGTAGTCTCTTAAGAAAATCAGGCAGCGGAGCAGTTAAGAAACGTACACCTCAAGTTGTCAATCGTGTTGAAGAAATAATGGAAAATGAACCACAAACATCTGTTCGACATTTGAGTCAACAAATAAACTGTTGGTACAACTCACAAGTTATTAAAAAAAAATATGCAACTTTATCCATAGCGTGTCACAGCAGTACAAGAATTGTTAGAAATTGATTACCCACGTAGACTACAGTTTTTGTAATTGGTTTGTAAATATGAGCAATAATGGAGAACTTTCGCAAAGAGTCATCTTTACTGATGAAGCATGGTTTTATAAAACGAGATACCTAAATTCACAAAATACAAGAATTTGGAGTAGTGAAAACCCACATATAATTAATGAAGAATCGCTACATCCAGAGAAAATTGGTGTTTGGGCAGCGATAAGCCAAAGGCGAATCATTGGACCAATATTTTTTCAGGAAACGTTAACTGCTCAAAGGTACCGTACGGAAATTTTACAACCATTCGTCAATCAGTTGCATGATGATGAACTACAAAATGCATATTTCCAACAAGACGGAGCACCTTGTCACTGTATTGCAGAATCTTTGGATTATTTAAGAGAATTTTTTGATGAGCGTATAATTAGTCGAAATACTGAAATTGCCTGGCCTGCACGTTCATGCGATTTAACACCTTGCGACTTCTTTTTGTGGCCTTATCTAAAAAATAACATATTTCGAACACCTATATTGAATTTGAATGATATGCTACAGTGAATCGAACAGAAATGCATGGAAATTAATAACAATCCAGTAATGTTGCAGAATATCATCAGAAATTTTGAACGGAGGATTTTAAAGTGCATTGATCTTGAAGGACAACATTTTCAACATTTGTTATAGTTTTCAATAAATACCTATTATTTGTTATTTATTTGTATGTATGAAACTGTCAAAATATACGACTTCGTAGGTTAAGTAGTAAATTTTAATTTACGACATACTTCAAAATTTCTCAGTAAATCACATGCTACTAGATTGACTTTTCAAATGAACACTTGTTATATATATATAATTATATAGTTTCTCGGGTTTTGGGCCGCGTGTAAGATGTGTTCTGAAAAGCACAGTTGTCTCGATGTTTCAACGAAATCGTCCTCGTCATTTTCTAGATGTCTGTCGCTGATTGGAATTTGAGATCCTCTTGTGAACAATCTTAAAAACCCTAAATCAGACTCTCATCATACGTCCGCGTCGAAAGATAGTTTTATGATCTATTATTATACTTTTTCGTGAATTTATTATTTCAAATTTTTATAATACAATTTTGAACCTAACAATTACTTGCTTATCAAATTAGTTAATTAAAAAGTTCATCTTAATTTGCACCATGTACTACCTACTAAGACGATACCAAAAACTTCCGCAAGATTGTATACAGTAAAACAACTTGAACTACGAAAGCCTATTGATAGGGGAAGGTAGTGGGAGGTAAAATTAAATGTATCCATTTTAGTATTGTCAACTTTTTATATGACAGGCATGTCAGTGGTTATGTGAAATACTTTAGCGAACCATCAAACTTTATCCTAATGGAATACACAATTAATGAAAAAGTGCAAATTATAAAGTGGTTTTATGGGGGCCACACACTTTCATCAATTGTAAATATTTGGAGAACTACCTTCATTAATCGTCCTGTTCCATGTTTAAATACAATTCATCGAATTAAGGAAAATTTTGAAAAATACGGATGTGTCTCTCCCTCTTTACATCAAAAGCCCGCACATGATAATGCGGATCGGGATATCATGATATGCGCTACTGTTGAAGAAAATGAATACCAAACGTTAGGCCAAATTAGTGAAAGTGTCGATGTCTCCCGTGAAACTGTTAGAAAAGTATTAAAGAAGAATAAATACCGTTCGTATCATGTACAAAAAGTAAATGAAATATTTCCTGGAGATCATTATAACCGAGTTCAGTTCTGTTTGGATATAATTGAGAAATGTGGTGTGGATGAAAATTCTATTTCCAATATTCTCTTTACTGACGAATCTTCATTTATTTTACACGGTCGACATAATCCTATGTTAATAAGGTATTGGTCAAAAGACAATAAACATAAATCGTGTACAGCTCATACACAATACCCACAGAAATTGAATGTTTGGACTGGAATGTTAGGGGACAATATAATTGGTCCATTTTTTATAAACGGCGTGTTAAATTCACAAAAATATTTACAATTGCAGCAATATGACATTATTCCTTTTATCCAGAACATACCCAATATTGAAATAGGAAGTATTTGGTATCAGCAAGACGGATGTCCTGCACATAACAGTGCAATTGTGCGTCAATTCTTAAGAAATACCTTTGGAAATAGAATTATTTCTCTAGGCGGTACAATTGAATGGCCGGCCAGATCACCAGATTTGTACCCTAATGATTTTTTCTTGTGGGGGTATCTAAAGTCAAAAATTTACGGTTTCGAACATCAACGGTCAAATAATTTAGATGAACTACGTCAAAAAATAAGAAATTTCTTAGCATCGATTACGCCCGATATGCTGGCAAATGTTAGACGTGGTTTTTATGATCGGGTAGCGTATTGTTTAGAAATTCAAGGTGCACGATTCGAACACGTAATTAATTAAAAGTATTGTTTATTAAAGTTGTATTATGATAATAAATTTTATTTTGTTGGACTTATTTTTTAGTTGACTGTTCTTTAGTTGCAATTAGTATGCAATACAATTTCAGTTTTCCCATAATATAAACTTAATTTAACAAACTCTACACGTTTATATTAAAAAACATATTATAAGTAGCTAAATAAGCTAAATGAATACATTTAATTTTACCTCCCACCACCCTCTCCTATCAATAGGCTTTCGTAGTTCAAGTTGTTATACTGTATATGGTTTAGATAATATGACAATTTTGAAAAACAACTGACTTTAATTCTTCAGGTACGAGACGCATTGAAAATAAACAAATTTATAAAAATATAGATTTCATCGAAACATTTTTGTGCACTGATTTTAAGTGACACTACACAGCAAAACAAGACATATATAGTGTGTGACTTGCTTTGGATGCACCATCACGAAGATTGTGATATATGGAATGATAACGTGGACGCGTACGCCACAGTAAAGTACGGCCTACCACAGCGATCACCGATGAAGGTCGATACTATTATACGTTTTATTATCTAATGGGATAGTCGAATTACTTACGCCAATTTTCCTGCAGCTTTAGGCATAAGCAATAACTAAACACAACAGATTTGAACATAGCAGATGGTTTGTGTACAATATGATCGTTGCCTATTATGAACGACGATCACTGCAAGCGAATGTTTAAAAAATTAAATTACAGCAGTATATAATATCGTAGCAAATGATGAAACATGAATTTACTGTTTCGGCCTAAAAAAGCAAGCGATAACTCTAACAGAGGGCGTTCCTACGCGGGCAAAAACAGAAGAAAATTAAACAAGCAAGAAACAATGATAAGAACATAGTGGCCTCTTTTATTTTCATCTATTCAATCATGCGATTCTATTAGAAAATTAAAGACAACGCACTCGCTACCGCTGTAACTCAAACAATTATGGTTTTCGCCGCCTATAGAGTGAAACTAATGACTTATACATATTAAAGTCCAGCCTGTCACCCCGCTAGTTCTTGTTACTTTTAGATTTTAAAGAACAGCTTATCTTGGAGACGAATACTTTTGAAGACAATAAATTCAATACATGAAAGAAACTTTTTGTTTTGCTCATACTTTTGTAGAAACTTTCGTTGTTATCTGTATATTTAAGAAGAACGCCGGCAGCGAAATATCTTAAGTAGCTCCACGGGCGCATTCGTTATAATAACTAATGGCCTGCTGAAGCTTAGCATCTCCCTAGATGCTAAGACATGAATTATTTTTATTATTATATTTCAACGTAACAAGGGTCAATTACAATAAAGATTGAAATAAGGTACTTTTAATAATTAAATTGATAAACATAAGGGTAAAATAATATATATAATGTAGTCTACAAACTTTTTATGGATTCAAAAATAGTTATGTTCCTTTTTAAAAGAATCAAGATAAAATTTATATTAATCAGAAAAACATAATATTAAGGCAGAACTTTTACCTTCATACGTATAAATCTTACGCGTGTTTTGCAGAATTGAACACACTAGGTGTCACTTGTAACTGAATATTGCTGACAAAAATAATTGTTAGGATCTTGTTTACAATATTTAATTTACAGTAAAAGTTTAAGCTGCCATTGCGTGGTAAAACAAGTGTTCGTAAAAATCATAATAAAATGTGACCTGAAAGTTTCTTCAATTGAAAGTAAAATGGACCTAATCAAGTAAAATTTCAGTGCATTTCAATTTCTTCTAATAGAAAGTAATATTAATAATTCTAGTAGATTCTAAAAAATTATAGTTAAATTTAAGAACCGAAAGTATTATTACAACAATTAAAAAATTTGTCAAAATCAGGATTTGAAACTGCTTTATTATATCACTTCCACACTTCTTTATTTACTCGAAACTGTTAAAATGCATTTTACTAGTTTGACTAAGCTAACGCTTTTCAAAAAGAAGGTACATATGTAGGTACTTGTTTTGATACTCGATCACTACATTTTAAATATTGACCACTACGTTTTGTGTATAACTATATAAATTTATTAATGCATTAATTAAGAAACCAAGCATACTGTATAATGGACCTACCTCAACTACGTCGAAGAGGACAAGTGGTATATATTCATCTATTATGCCCAAATCTTTAGAAAATCTATTCAATATCCTTCCTGATGGATTTTTATTGAAGAAACGCATTACTGCATCAGTAACATTTGAAAATATCACGTCATGTATCTTAATTGACGCTTTCATGAGAAACAGAAAATAATATATGCAATGCCATACAGCAAATATGATTAGTAACAAGACAAGACCAGCATATGTGTATATGATGTTATCACGAGACATTGCCAAATCAGTATTATTATTTGCATCTTGTTCCATATTAACCCAAAAACTAACAAAGTAATCGACTCCATTTCCAGATGCTTGACAGAAGATGAATAAAAGCGCCAATGTGATAACAGTAAACCAAGAGCCACCAAATCGTAAATATGCTGTATAAACTTTTAACTTCACTTTACCAGTTTCCATATGCTCTTTGTCTTTTTCTGGATCTTTCCAATCGTCTTCTATTTCTTCGGTCTCAGACATTTGTCTTAATTTAATCTTTCTTTCGTTTTCTTCTTCATCGGGCGAATGGAACTCCTCTAATAATTTTGCAAAATCTAAACCACTCGTTTGCAAATCAGAATAAGTACCCTGTTTTTGTATTTCACCGTCTTTAAGTATTACAATATGATCTGCGCTTTTTAAGTACTGTAATTGATGGGTTATTAAGATTCTAATTTTTCCCTTTAAGTAAACCATTATACATTCTTCGAAAAGTTGTTTCCCAACTTTCGTATCTACTGCCGATAATGGATCATCTAATAAATATAAGTCCGCCTTTTTGTAAACACATCTTGCCAAATTTACACGGGCCTTTTGACCACCACTTAAAGCTTTTCCTTTTTCACCCACTATCGTCCTATCTCCATATGGCAAGATCATTAGGTCAGACTCCAGGGCACACGCTTTTAGAATATTCATATATCTTTCTTCATCAAATGCATTTCCAAATAATATATTTTGCCGGACGCTACCATTAAATAACCACGGTTCTTGGGACGAAAAAGAAATTTTGCCTGTAACTTCTAAATTGCCACTTGTTACTGGCAACTCCTTAAGTATCACATTAAGTATACTGCTTTTTCCACTGCCTACTGGTCCTATCACAGCTATTATTTTATCACCTTCAACACTCAGATCGATATCTCGCAGCGTATTCTCTTTCAGATCTTCATGCCACTTAGCATTAAGTTTTTTTAATCGTACACATACATCCTTGTTAATTTCTTGCTTTTCCGTGTTTTTTTCTGTAGTAATAATACCGTTCATTAAGGAACCGTTTATTTTGAGATCATTTTGAGTGTTTTCATCTTGATCTTGCTGAAGCTCCTCGTAACGTAAAAAGTTATTTATTCGATTTACAGAAATGTTTACTTCAGCAATTGATGAGATACTTATTGTAAAAATCATAGTTATTATAGGTCGCATAACATTGTATATCGCTGTTACTGCGAACACTGTTTCGGCAGTTATATCGTTTCCCAAATAAATAAAAGTTAAAAGATTTATAAAAATTGAGGTTCTTGTTATGAATGTTTCAAACGAAAACATGATTCCCAGCAGATACGAATGGGCACGTATGGCACGAATTTCTGACCTGCAATATATACATAAATACTATTAAAAATACTAAAAATATTGAATTCACTAAACGTAGATGATATGTAGTTATATATTTACTAAAATGAAAAATATTTCAAAATGTTAGTACTCCTTGCTTAATTTAATTACTATGATTTGTTTATCATGTATGATATTTAATCGCCAAATACCATCGAACTCCTGTATATGTATTATCAACTTTCAATATAACATACACTACCGGCAAAATTTGGTCAAACAGAAAAATTATTTTAAAAAATTCAAAAGGAATAAAATTAGAAAATAAAACATACAACTGTCGAGTTCGTTCCATAGCAAGTCGATAGGCATTAAATCTGGACTTTTAAGTAAGTCATAATTTGCAAAATATTTTCATTTTGTTTTATATCAAATAATCTATGCATACTTTGGTAGTGTGCTTTGGATCATTATCGTGAATAAATGTGAATGTTTGTCCAATTTTTCTTGCAAATTATTCCACAAATTTTTTGCAAATATCCATTTCCCTAGAATCAAAAACAACCTCATACTTAGATGGAATCGCCTCAATCGCCTTAGCAGTTGGTACAATGCAATCGAGGAGTAGTTTTTTCGGTCGTGATCCTCTAATAAATATCAACAAATCGGGTTTAGAAACACTAAACCCGATTTGTCAATCCAAGGACATTCTTTCATTGTTCTATTGTTCAGTTGCAGTGCTGTTGTGCCTATTCCAAAATTTTCTGTCGACTTCATTGGCGCAAAAAAGATTTGCGCAAAACAACTCGCTCATATAAATTTCCCTCTTATAAAAGACTGTGCGTACTGAGATTCCGCGTTGTGCCCAGCGATTGAATTTTGGTGATACTTATGTTACTGTTTAGTGTAATTCATTTTGTTAATTAGTTATATTTTGCGATTGGTAGTTCCCGACAGACCTAATTGTGCACGATATTTAACACCCCCGATTTCTAGATGTCGATGAATATTATTGATCGCAGATTTTGAAATATGTATTTAGTCTTTCGGTAATTTTCCGACTTCCATAGCCTTGCTCGTACAATACAATAAAAGCATGTGGTTTTTTTTATACTAATTGGTTTTCGTCACGGCATTATTCACAATAATTCTAAAAATTAAATATAATTACTAAAATGTTTAGTGAACCCAGCGCTTAGTGAAAACATCTGCAAACCAATCAAAACGTGGTAAGAGTGGCACTAGTATCGCCCAAAATCACATTTTGCATAAAGTTGCTTTAAATGTTTTATGGTTCTATTTAACGAAGGGATACATTCTCAAAGCACTTACTTATTCACACAATTCGACGAATAAGGAAGCTTTCATATATAAGAGGCAGGTACTCTAAAGATTCGATGAGATTATGTTTTATTATTAGTTTTAGACTTAAAAAATTACTTAAATATTAAATTTTAACTTTATTGTTCTATAATTACGTTTTTTTCTGTATCTCTAAGTGACCAAACTTTCGTGAACGGTAGTGTATATATGTAAAAAAACGTACGAAACGATATATTAATTAATAATTATTTGCAACAATTTTTGCACAAAAATTAAACATGTAAGGAAGACAGAAATTTAGTGCTACGTAAACTATTTCTTTTTAGTGTTAAAATTATTTTTGGAACAGTATTATTTTATGCATTGAGAATAGTTTTTGATCATCTTAACGATGTGTGTAGCCAAACTAAATTAATATTTTATCTTAAGTATGCAGATTTGAATTTATATATATATATATATATATATATACTTTGTCAATTTCTTCCCCAAAGACATGATAACTGGTCTTCCAGTACCGCTTTAAGTTAATAGAATATAACAATTTAAATCAATTATTGTTATGTATGCTGTCGGAGCTGTTCGACTTATGGTGGAGACACGTTAATACAGATTCCCGTCTGCTACTACTGTGGAAACCACTTTGCCAAGTCTTTATACTTGCGCTGGTTGGATGCGTTCGTGCTGTAGGCGGCGCCTTTCTTCAATGCCGTCTTTAATGTCTTGATTGTATACAGTAAGGTAGTCGTGAAATTATCGGTATCAGCACTAACAAACCCATAGTAGGACAAAACATATATCTGCTAATTTTCAGACAAGTCTGTACTTGTATTGCGTTCCCCACACTCGATTTTTAATAGTATTTTTGATATTGCCAAAAATGGTTTTTTTTTTAAAAAGTTTATTCAATTTAATTTTATTATCATCTGCATATTTAACATTTCTAGGTTCTTTTTTATGGCGCCCAACTCTAAAAAGCATGGGTTAATTACCCATGAAACGATACTTACTTATATACATTTATATTTCAAGTTTCTACGATACATACTATCCAACAAGTCTTATTAAATGTAACATTAAAAGATATACTTATTTACTTTTTAATTACTTTGCATGACAATTTATTGGCGCCACAAAGTTTAATTTTCAGTCAGTATGAATACTAAGTGTTTCTCGAAGGTGCAATACACAGTGTTTTTGTTTCATATCCGAATTAAATGGAATAGCTTATGCAATGGAAGCAAGGTTACAGTCAAATAAACAATACGTTTTATTTTACTTTGCACAGTGCGCAGTGCACAGTTACTTACCTTCGTGCTAAAGCGATTAATTTAGCAAACGGTTTCTCCCATGTGTACATTTTAATAACTTGTATACCTGATATGATTTCGTTCATCAAGCGTACTCTTTCGTCTGTTCTTAAAGCTGTCTTCAATCGTAATACTGATGTTCGTTTACCTAAATAAACTGAAACAAAAACCCATATTGTGTAAGTATAATTAAAAATAATTTTCATTTTAAAATCAGTTGATTGTTTAAAATTTGAGCATAAGAACACATTATGGACATTGATATCAAACATGAAACAGATTCCATAAAAATTCACAGGTAACAAAATTTATAAAGATATCTACATAAAACCAAGCAAAATATTCCATATTTATGTTCATTTGCCATTGTCTATTGGGAACATTTTATACAGGGTTATTCAAATGTTCCGGAACACTTAAATATTTTTGAAACCATAGAAATTTTCAAAAAATTTTTCAAACAAAAGTTTTTTGGTTTTAAGCATGCTATTGTAAGAACATATTTCTAATCTACATGTTGCTCGCGTTATCATGGAAACTGTATTCAATTTGATTTTTTTAAATGAAATATCCTGTATATTTTTATATAGCTGAAATCCTCGTGAGATTTTAAAGTGCTTTTGTGCATACAATTATGTCTCTATTTTGCTCCATTCTTGAGATATTTACTATTATTTGTAATTTTCTTGCTGTTTGAATTTGTCTTTCTGTGAATCCGTTTTGTATTAGTGCTTCGTATAGTTTCCTAAGCTCTTGAGTTTGGTGTTCTTGATCGGTTAGCTTTGTTGATCTGTGAGTCAGCGTTCTTATTAGTCCGGTTAATTGTGTCGGGTGATGATGTGACTTCGCGTTTAGGTGCCGGTTTGTGTGTGTGTTTTCTGTACACCGCGTGGCTCAATGTTCCGTTCGTTTTCCGTGAAATGGGAACGTCTAGAAACCGCAACGATCCATTTCCTTCAGTTTCCGTAGTGAACTGTATTTTGGCGTGTATATTATTGAGATGGTTTAGCAAATTATGTAATTCAGTTTCACCGTGTGGCCAAATAACGAAGGTGTTGTCTGCATAACGTATCCATAGACTTAGTTTTTGTGTAGCAGTTTATAGACCTGTAATTTCAAAATCTTCCATAAAAAGGTTGGTTAGGGCCGGCGACAGCAGCGAACCCTTCGATGCTCCTTCTGTTTGTCGGTAGCGCTGTCCGTCGTAAATAAAGTAGGTACGTATTCTCTAAACAGTGTTTCACCAAATCTACGATGTGATAATCAGGTGTGAATTTTTGTTGAATTGTGGTTATGGCTTCATTGATATGTATTTTTGTAAAGAGTAATGTAACTGTTGGTCATATCAAACAATTATTTATTAGGATATATGACTAAATATAGATGGCAGTACTTGTCAAGTTAGCTGTAATGTGTCTTAACTAATAAAAACGTGTGTGCTGATTACTATATAGTATAACAGGTGTTTTTGATTTCTAATAACTTCCCTGCCTGAAAAACAGGTTATGGGCCCAGACAGTAAGATTGCCTAGGTTCCTAGAATTTTTCTTGATACAATATAGTGCACAATGGCAAACAGTTTAATCGCGTCAGTGCCCAAGTTAATGGGACGCGAAAACTATCAAGAGTGGTCGTTTGCCGCGGAGAACTTCCTGATTGTTGATGGCCTGAAAGCGTGCATCGATGGAAGCGAAACCGACACGACGAAAGCAAACCAAGCGAAAGCAAAACTTATTTTAACTATTGATACAAGACTTTATATACACATCAGAGGAGCCTCGACGGCTCAAGAGCTTTGAAAAACTCTCAAAGATATGTTCGATGATAATGGATTTGCTAGAAAAATAAGTTTGCTTAGATTGCTGATTTCAACGAGGCTAGAAGACTTAGACAACATGGCGGCATATGTTAATAGGATAGTTGAAACCGCACAGAGGCTGAATAGTACTGGTTTTGCAGTAAACGACGAGTGGATAGGTTCATTACTGTTAGCTGGACTGCCCGAAAAATATTCTCCGATGATTATGGCGATAGAGCATTCCGGCATCGTCATAACAGCTGATTCCATTAAAACGAAGTTATTGGACATGATCGAGGACGATAAAGCAGGGAACGCGTTTATTGGTAAATTTCGAAATGCAAACCCTAAGAAATGGAATTCTAGTGGTGGTAGAGTTGGCGGCACTGATAGTAGTTCTGACAGACAGCAGACTGTCCCAATTCTGGTGCAAAAAGTGCATTTAGTGCAATATTTTTAAATGCAAACAAGTTCACAACAGATCAATGGTACGTAGACTCAGGTGCAAGTGTGCATCTGACGGCAAATAAACATTGGTTAAAGAATGTTAAAGAAAATTTTGAAAGTGACACTATGTTACAGCAGATAAGACCGAAATGAATGTAGAAAGTGCTGGGAGTATAGATATCACAACAATCGTTGGCAAAAATACCTACCTTTGATATTACAGTTAAACACATTTTTTGTGTTCCCAAACTTGCTACGAATTTGTTATCAGTGAGTCAGCTGATAAAAAATGGTAATAAAGTGAATTTTTCATCTGATAGTTGTAAAATTTACAACAATCAAGGACAGTTAGTTGGTATTGCAGAATTAGTAGACAATGTTTATAAGTTAAAAACGAATAAACATGATTTACTAGCAACTCCTGCGGTTACTGGAGAAGTATGGCATAGAAGATTAGGTCACGTAAACCAAAAGGACTTAATAAAAATGAAAAATGGAGCTGTTCAAGGTATGTCATATAAAGGAAAAATGTATTTAGATAAATGTGTTGCATGTAGTGAAGGAAAACAGACAAGGTTGCCATTTCCAGATCAAGGCTCTAGAGCAAAGGCTATTTTAGAAGTGATACATGCAGATCTTTGTGGTCTCATGGAAGTACAATCAATTTGTAAGGCCAGATAAGTACTTTCTTATTTTTAAAGATGATTGTAGCAAAATGTGTTTTACATATTTTTTGAAAACCAAAGACGAAGTTCCAAAAAGCTTCCAAGTTTTTAAATGTTTAGTGGAAAATCAAACTGACATGAAAATAAAAATTCTTAGAAGTGATAACGGTAAAGAATTTTGTAGCTATGATTTTGAAAACTTTCTGAAAAGGGCTGGTATTTTGCATAAAACATCAGTGTCGTACACACCGGAACAAAATGGTTCTTCTGAGCGCATGATAAGAACCGTAGTGGAAAAAGCTAGGTGTTTGTTATCTGATGCAAATTTGGACAAAAAGTTCTGGGCTGAGGCTGCGAACACAGCAGTGTATCTTCGAAATAGAACAATAGCCAGCGGTCTTGATGGAAAAACACCTTTTGAAATGTGGACGGGTAATAAACCTGATATAAGCAATTTAAGAGTTTATGGAAGTAAAGTGATGGCTCATATTCCTAAACAAAAAAGACTCAAATGGGATAAAAAATGTAAGGAAATGTTTTTGGTTGGTTACAGTGAAACTTCCAAAGGCTATCGACTGTATGATGCTGACAAAAATGACGTATTTATCTGTAGGGATGTTGTAATTTTTGAAGAAAAAGAAGAAGTAAAAATTATTGTGAATAATGGAGAAATCACAAATTCAGTGGGAGAAGAACCAGAAAGTGACGATCAAGAGAATGAAAATTTCTTTAATGTTACAAATAGTACGAGTCTCAGCACTAACAGTGAAGAAGAAGATTGTGATATAGAATATATACCGAAAAGGGACTCGAGTGTCAATAAAATTGAAGAAAGAAAGATACCTGATGAAGTTAGAAGGTCAGAAAGACAACCTAAACCAAAAAGGCACGATGATTACTTACTTTACATGTGTACAAACAATAAAATGGAAGACGATCCAATTTCTATAGAGGAGGCAATGGCCAGACACGATGCGGGTAAGTGGCATGAAGCAATGACCGAAGAGCTGCAGGCTTTTCATGAAAGTGATGCATGAGAGATAGTGGATAGACCTAGTGATGTGACAATTGTGGACAATAAGTGGGTTTTTAAAAGGAAATGTGATTCTGATGGTAAAATAAGTTACCGGGCTCGTTTAGTGGCTAAAGGTTTTTCCCAGAAGCAAGGCATAGATTATAATGAAACTTTCTCTCCTGTGGTAAGGCATTCTACCTTGAGATTACTCACTGCTCTGTCTGCACAATTAAATTTAAAAATTACACATTTAGATGTTAAAACAGCCTTCTTAAATGGCAGTACTTGTCAAGTTAGCTGTACTGTGTCTTAACTAATAAAAACGTGTGTGCTGATTACTATATAGTATAACAGGTGTTTTTGATTTCTAATAACTTCCCTGCCTAAAAAACAGTAACATCGAAGCTAACCAACAAAACGCCTCGCTGCAGTCTTTGGATGATTTGTATGAAATAATCGGATTTATTTACGTACGAATCTATTGTTTCAATGTATGGTTGTAGCGTCTTAACAAGATATTTTGAAAGTTCTTTCACGGGAGAACTTATCAAGGTCGCTATAGGACGTAATGATACTTCTGTTTTGTGTAATTTTGGCAGGCCGTATAGTTATAGTTATAATATATACATACATATAACAAGTGTTCATTTGAAAAGTCAATCTAGTAGCATGTGATTTACTGAGAAATTTTGAAGTACATATTGCTATAGATTTTTCCTTGGACAAGAAAGGAAAAATGATTGAACAATATTGAACTCTATAATGTAATACATTTATAAAAATTATCTATTTCAATTGTATGTTTATTTATTTCAGACGGGGATCGTTATATATATATTTTATTTTATAAGTGAAAATTTTTATAATGTTTGAAATTGTGATTAGCCCTCGTATATTTAGGTTAATCAGAGGATTGAAGTTGCCGCTCTTCCGGATATTGTATTTATTAAAATGTGTTGTCTGTATATATTTTTGATTTTATAGATGGTAGGGATGTTCAGGCGGATGTTGAAATTTCATTTTGAGTTAGAGATATCTTGACGTTTAAAGTGATCGGTTTATTAAAGAATAAAATACTCAATTTTATTCTTTGTTTTATAAAATCGGGTTGAATATTGTTTATGCATTTATTGTGAGGTGCATGTAAATCTTAATTCGATTTTTGCGAGTGTTTTGATGTTTATAAAATATTTTTTTATGAATAAGATATCTCTCGTGCATTTTATAAATGGTGCATAGATCTATGTAAGTTTGATAAAATATTTTGTTTATATATTTGATATCACGATTATTTTCATTATTATAATTTCATGTATTTCTTGTAATAATTTATGTTTGAAAGTAGTATATGGGTATTAGAGAAAGTTGTCATGTTTTTTGTAAGGGAAGTTTTTTCTTAAAATAATATTCGAGAACATTTTTGAATTCAAGGTTGGAGTTTTCTTTAGTGGGGATTGACCTTGTTGTGTTATTTTTGCGCATGACAAAAATTCAATTTTCGTGGGTTTCGAAAACTTAGTTGTTTTTGACATTTGTTTGAAGGGGTTAAAGTAGAGGTTAAACTTGACAAGTTTCATTAGTATTTATTAGTTTTATGTTTGATCGAGTGTTACAAGGGGTTTTTCTCTGTGTGCGAGTCATTATTCACAAAGAGTGTTTCCCCATTGCTACTGTTTGATGATGCTTTAGCACCCTATACACTTTGTAGAGGGATTTTTTTGAATTTTTTTTTTAAATAAACTAACAAATTAACAGATAAGATTTTTATTTGTGTTTATCGTTTTATTTTCGGATTAAAACTTGGACCTGATCCGCGAGGAACGATTCATGAGATGGGAATTCGTGGATTCTACTAGACTGAATAGCCCGCAATATAAGCTGTAGTGTGAATAAAAAATTAATAAGCAATTTCAAAGCAAATTCCACTGCACAATTATGGCGGCCCAACGTGTCGGCGTATGAAGAAAAGCAAATGCAAAATTTACAATTATATAACCCAACGTGGTGCGAGAATAAATAATTTAATAATTGGACTGCACAATTTTGGCGAGTCCAACGTATAATTGGCAGAAATAAAACAATATAATTCAAATATGGAAAATATAATGGAAAATTTGAAACAAAGAATGGGTAATGCTGGTTACATACATGAAGAGGGGGACGACGAAGTAGGCAGTCAACAGATGCTGGACATGATGCATACTATGATGCAAATGATAGGCATATTGAATGGTCAACTTTTAGAAGAAAAGGAGAAAAGAGAATGGCAGGAACAAAAGGTGACGTACTTGCAGAAACAAATCGATCAAATGAAAAAGGAAAAAAACGAAGCGAATGTGCCTGTGTTCATCCCTGTACCAGTACAAAATGAACCATTGCCGAAATTTTATGGTATGGCAAATACAAATCCCATGGGTTTTCTAAAAAAATTAAAGGAAAGTCTAGAGGATGTGCCAGGGGACCAAAAGAAGCTCCAGAAGATAGGGAACTGTTTCAAGGACGATGCGATGACCTGGTGGGACATGATCTCGGATGAGGTGAAGACGATGGAGGAGTTCGAGGTCAGATTTACCAGTCAATTCTGGGGAACAACAAGACAAACGAGGGTAAGAAATGATTTATTAGTTGGTAGATATAATAGTAATAGTAACGAGTCACGAGCGTCGTATGTTATGAGGAGACACGCAATTTTAAAATATCTGCAACCTAAAATTACTAATAGAGATCTAATATGTCAATTAAGTACCCATTTTGATGAACAAATTAGTCAGGCAGTAGCCATTCAAAACGTTAGTGACATGCAACAGTTTGTTGAACTGTTAAAAAGAGTAGATGACATGGAGTATAATAATAGATATCAGAATAATTATATAGATAGAAATATTAATAGAACTCCATATTCTAGAATGGAAAATAATAACAATAATAGTAATTATTCAAGTCCTCAACGAGCAAATAATTATGGTAAGAGAAAGAATAGAATGGCTTCACCAGGTAGGATAGATTATAATAAAAAGAATATAAGAAGGGAAACGTTACCAGAGACAATAAGCAATAATAGTAAAGATATTAGATGCAATTATAATTTAGAAAGAATAAATAGCAATAATTATCATAAAGAAGTTAGTAAAGAAACTATTGTAGATAATAAAAAGTATAAAGGTAATAGATACAAAAGTATTAGACTTATAGGTAATCACAAGTGGACTAGATTTAAAGGTCCTCGACCTGGGTCTAATAAAAAAATAGACGTAACGAAAGAAATAAATAAAAACTTATTTACTGTCGGATATTTCGAATAGGCCCAACTTAATGAGAAATTTCGTTGTAAACTATTTAGAGGAATATGCGAGATATAAGGATTTTTGCTTTTGATTTAATTAATTGGAATGTGATGTACTAAAGGATATAAATAAAATTTGGAAAATGTAATAGGAGTTGATAAAGGATATTGATATGAATTTAACGTAAAGGATAATTAGAATTAGATTATTAGTATAAGAAGAGGAAGTAGATAAAATAAAAAGGTGTTTACTGAATTTCGTCGTGATAAAAAGTTATATGATGTTGAATATGGAAAAAATTTACAAAATTTCGTCGATAATATATGAAATAAATATATGAAATATTTAGAGTGAAAATGAAAGTATATTTATATAAAAAATTTTCGTCGGTATATTTAAATAAAATTTCGTCGTGATATATGAAAAAAATTATTATGATAATTGAGATATATATATATATTGTTGAAATAAAATTATGGTATTTATGAATTTATAGAAAAAGAATTATTGGCATGTAAAAAGGTTAATGAATAAAAATTTGAATAGGATGGTATACGATGTGCTGATTTAATTGACCTGGTAATGAAATTGGATTGAGTAAATGGATATATATACAGGATGAGTTATGATAAAAAAAAATTATTGTTGATATATTTAATTAATTAGAATTATCTGCGTATAAAAAATTGTTGATTATGGGAATTGCGTTGAAAAGAAAAAATTAAAATTATATAAATATAGGAAGAAGAAATTAAGCTTAGGATATGATTGTTATTATTGTTATTATTATTATTGTTATTGCTTGGGAATTAATGGTGTTATGAATTTGTTTACTATGATGATTTGATATATGAGATTTTGATGCTATGTTTTTCTTTTATCTATGAAAATTCGTTGGAGATGTTCATGTCCATGAGATCGAGAGAGTGCTCGAATATTCGACGAGGATGACTGTTACTTCGGCGTGTTCCTTCGTCTATGATGTGTGTAACGAAGCCCATTCGAAAATGTCTAGTCAAGCTATATGACATTAAATAAATTATGTCAAGTAAAACGACATAAAAGATAACATGTCTTAAGTCAAATAAGACATTTATATTAATAAAAATTAAATACAGAATGTATATGGAGATATTGAAACTGTTTATCACACTACAGCATCAGAACGAGGATGATCCTGTTCGACAACAATGCAACAAGTTAGTGCGGGGAACAAAGACAGGGTGCGTCACTGTCTCAAGTGTAGTGCTGGAATTTATCCTTGAAAAAAGCTCAGGGATGTTCTGACTTTGTTCTCGGATAAATTCTGGGAATCATGCTATAGATTTTTCCTTGGACAAGAAAGGAAAAATGATTGAACAATATTGAACTCTATAATGTAATACATTTATAAAAATTATCTATTTCAATTGTATGTTTATTTATTTCAGACGGGGATCGTTATATATATATTTTATTATATAAGTGAAAATTTTTATAATGTTTGAAATTGTGATTAGCCCTCGTATATTTAGGTTAATCAGAGGATTGAAGTTGCCGCTCTTCCGGATATTGTATTTATTAAAATGTGTTGTCTGTATATATTTTTGATTTTATAGATGGTAGGGATGTTCAGGCGGATGTTGAAATTTCATTTTGAGTTAGAGATATCTTGACGTTTAAAGTGATCGGTTTATTAAAGAATAAAATACTCAATTTTATTCTTTGTTTTATAAAATCGGGTTGAATATTGTTTATGCATTTATTGTGAAGTGCATGTAAATCTTAATTCGATTTTTGCGAGTGTTTTGATGTTTATAAAATATTTTTTTATGAATAAGATATCTCTCGTGCATTTTATAAATGGTGCATAGATCTATGTAAGTTTGATAAAATATTTTGTTTATATATTTGATATCACGATTATTTTCATTATTATAATTTCATGTATTTCTTGTAATAATTTATGTTTGAAAGTAGTATATGGGTATTAGAGAAAGTTGTCATGTTTTTTGTAAGGGAAGTTTTTTCTTAAAATAATATTCGAGAACATTTTTGAATTCAAGGTTGGAGTTTTCTTTAGTGGGGATTGACCTTGTTGTGTTATTTTTGCGCATGACAAAAATTCAATTTTCGTGGGTTTCGAAAACTTAGTTGTTTTTGACATTTGTTTGAAGGGGTTAAAGTAGAGGTTAACTAATTATACGATTATACGACTAATTATACGATAATCAAAAAATTCTCTTAAATAATAAACGGGATACCTAATATCCCGTTTTATAAAACCATGCTTCATCAGTAAAGATGACTCTTTGCGAAAGTTCTCCATTATTGTTCATATTTACAAACCTAATTACAAAACTGTAGTCTACGTGGGTAGTCAATTTCTAACAATTCTTGTGCTGCTGTGACACGGTATGGATAAAGTTGCATATATTTTTTTAATAACTTGTGAGTTGTAGCAACAGAAAGGTTTATATTTTGACTCAAATGTCGAACAGATGTTTGTGGTTCATTTTCCATTATTTCTTCAACACGATTGACAACTTGAGGTGTACGTTTCTTAACTGCTCCGCTGCCTGATTTTCTTAAGAGACTACCAGTTTCAGAAAAAAGTTTTAAAGTTCTATCCAAAGTATTCTTAAATTGTATATAATCAATTACAAAATGTGGAAACTTGAAATTCTACCATACAATCTTGAACTGAATAAACCCATAAACCATCAATTTTATTACCACTTCGAAAATAAGCCTGGACTAAAAAAATTTTATGTTCTAAAGTGAAAGCCATTTTAAAACTGAGGAGCAATTTATTTAAACTAACGGGTGTTCGGAAACATTCGAAGTCAAAGTAGTCCTTGAAAATATGAAGTCATGTCTGAGATAGATTGATTTTTGACAGACAACAGTTGACATATAATAATTATTACAAATCAGATACTTAAGTAAAGATATACGATTTTTTGTTCAGAGCCCACTTGACTTCGAATGTTTCTGAACGCCTGTTAGAATCGACGCACGATTATTTTATGCACTAACTGATATTTGTGATTGACATTATCAAAAGACATTTGGATTTAAGTTTACGGAACAACAAACACATACTAATATATATGCGTCTTATTCTATCAAAATTTCAAAGTAACCTAGATTGACTTTTCAAATGAACACTTGTTATACATACACTCAAAATCACCAAAGATGATCCCTGCGTCACTGATCTATAATTCTATCAACGACATTTAAAGAATAATCTCCACATCCAAATAACAAACAGTACCAACTTGTATGACAAGGATAGCTTGAACGAAAGTATGTATTTTGAACCTTCGCCTAGCACAGACATACGGCTCAGGCAATTTACTTGAGTAAGACAAAGACGGGATTATTACCTACTCCGTGATAAATATACACATTTCCGCTTAGTACTCAGTCGTTACCCGTTGACATTTGACAACACACTTTCATTGATATTTGATCGAATTGTTATTTATTTTCTTTTTATAAATACATATTTTTTGAAATTTATTTTTTCAAAACTATAATGGCAGTACATGGCAGAACATTACATTCACAATCGCGATAACTTGTTTTAAATTTGTTGCAATATTTTGAACGAGAGAAAAACCATGGTGTGTTTAATACCTCTTACATGTGCACATAATATATTTAGATTTTAATAAACCTTTTGTTTAGCGAGTGGCAGATGCATTAGGTTTGGGATTAGCTACAGTAAAACGCATCAAAGCTCAGTCATTAAACAATCCTGTTATATCTACTCCGGGAAAGAAAAGGCCTCGTAAAAAGCCGAAAACTGATGATTTGGCAGAATGTTCCAAAATGAGTATCAGAAATACATTATACTCTATGTATTTACAGAGTAAGACTTTACAAATTTGAATTTTTATTATATTAATATTCTTTATTTTAGAAAAACATGTTACAATACAAACGTTAAATGCAGAAATTGCAGAAAAGCACATTTTATTGAGTAGCAGCAGTTTAATTCGTGTACTTCACAATATTGGATTTAAATATAAAAAGGATAATAATCGTAGAGCATTAGTGGAACGATCCAACATTGTAGAGATAAGATTGACATTTCTTAGGAATTACATAAAGAATTTGTTCTGTTCAAAGGGAAGTGGTATTGCTTGATGAGACCTGGCAAGATAATGATCTGCAGAGTGTTCGTAAACCTTAGAGTTACGAGGGCAAGTGATATGTTGTATTACATTGTGGTTCAAAATTAGGTTTTGTGCCAAATGCTTCTTTATTGTTGCAAGCAAATCATAAATAAAAGATTATCATGGTGAAATGAATGGAGAAATGTTTAAGAAATGGATCGAAGAATATTAATTTGGAAGGACCGGCTCAAATAGTGATGGACAGGGCACCTACCTAGAGAAACATCCATCATTGGCTTGGTGTAAAAATTATATTATTACATACTTGTCGAAACATAATATACATTGCGAACCAACTCTATTTAAAACTGACCTACTACCCTTGGCTAAAAATTTGCATAAAGAAAAACAATATCAAGTAGATGAATTGCTACAAAGTCATGGACATGAAATATTGAATATTGCCTCCTTATCATTGCCAATTTAATGCTATAGAAATGATTTGGGATGATACAAAACAATATTATAATAAACATATTGGCAGGGATGGACAGCACATGATAAAGTTATAGCTATGTGGAAGGAATCACTAGAGCAGCGTACGGAAGAAGTTTGGAAAAATTGTGTTATACACACGGAAAGTATTATTTGACTTTATAATTAACACTGATGATTCAAGCAACAGTGAAGATAGTGATTAACAATACTTCCCCCATGACCGCAGATAAAAAAGTGTTAGCTATCCCATGTTTTAACCTATTCCATATTATAACCCAATATTTATGCCAACGTACGTTCTACACGTCGTTTTTAGTTCACGTATAGTGATACCGCCAAATATATCAAATTTTCTTATGTTGGCAGTAAAAGTATCAAGTATTAGTATACACCTGATTAGAGCTATGTGGAACTCTCAAAAGCAATAATAGTAGCACTAACAGTATTACACAATGTTGTGAATGGGTCATTGATGAGGGCATCGAATTCCACAAAGAGCAGCCAGAAGCAAATATGCAAAATGAAAATGATGCATTTGTAAATGTTCATTTTGCAAATTTATTCTAATATCGACTATTATACAATCTTCTAAATATTTTTTATATTTCCTTTTTTTGTATATATACTCATGATAATTTTATTATTAAACAAATAATAAGGCAATTTTCTTAAATGATTAGTAACATTAATTATAACTGTTTAATAAGTTAATATGCATATGTAATCACTGATTACATATACAATGTATCCCGTATCGTTATGTTCAAATTTCAGGAGTGTTAAGTAGATTTCATTTCAAGTAACAAAAACGCAAAACTTCCCAACGCAGACAATATTTTTCGAGGCAAAACTTGTAAATCCGTTTTTATTTGTTTCAAAGTTACAGATCTATGAATGTGATTGTCAGATCATGAAAAAAAATCTTATCCAAAAGACAATAAAAACTGATTTTATTTAAAAAAGTTCAATTAATACTATTTTCGAAATGTTCACTTCCTTGTTGAATTCAGGCTTGTGCCCGCTAGCCAACAGAAGAAGTACTTATCCGAAGTTCATACTTGTTTTGTCGGATTTGCTCGGCAGCCAGGTGAATACGATCAAACTCTTTTCTTGTGTTCGAAACTTACGCGTAGACTAAATTTTTCATGTACCCCCATAAATAAAAGTCAAGGGGATTAAGATCGGGTGATCTGGGTGGCCATACAACAGGACCACCTCGACCAATCCATCTTGGATAATTGACGTTAACCTAATTTCGGACAGCAATTCCGAAATGTGGTGGTGCCCCATTCATGTGAAACCACATGCCTCGTCGAACATTCAGTGGGACATCCTCTAAAAGACCTGGCAGTTCGTCAATAAGAAATTGAAGGTAATTGTCCGCATTTAACCTCCCAGGAAGAACGACAGGACCAATCAACAAGTCATCGATTAGGGCCGCCCAAACGTTAATGGAAAATTCATGTTGAAATTTAGATGGGCGTATAGCTTTGGGATTTCCTGATGACCACCTGTGCAGGTTTCTCAGATTTGTAGCACCACTTCTCGTGAACGTTGATTCATCTGTCCAGAGGACTGTTCTGCAGAAATTAAAATGAAGCCGTGGCTCTTAATATCCAGGTAGAATAAACTAGACGAGCATAGTGAAACCATGTCCCCTGCGATAGTGATATGGATATAAGACCTCACGTTTTAAAATTCGCCAAACTGTTGTTCGTGGCACTCCTAGTTGTCTAGCGATTCGACGTACACTGAGAGTTGGATCCCTTGTAACAATAGCTACTGCTTCTTCCTCTAAATCTGCTGGCAAATTTACTCCTCGGTCGAAAAGATAATCACGCCTGAGTACTTCCAGAAACGTTCTGTAATGAGGAATGCGTCTATCAGGAAACCGATGTCGGTATTCAATAACTGCTCGACATGCACTCCCGTTACAATAGCATACACAAAATGCATGTGCGCATACTCTTGAGAAGAAAATCGGTAAGGCATTTTGAATAAAGAAAACGTGTCCACTCATTAATAAGCTGTTATATGAACTGAAACGTACTGTAATCCTTTATTAAAAAATGCAACGTTAACAGTCATCTGAACATTTGTTTATTGTATGATATTCATGGTTCAGCACTTACGAAACAAGTAAGAACCTTGTTTATCATAAATTAATTTCCAGTACTCTTATTTGTAGATCTCCAAGAAATTACTGTATACACTACGACACGTGTTTATTTATTTTAGGATAACATTTTATTATGCGACGGTAACAATAACAGGCATGTTATTGAATGGTATAACTTTTTTTAAAGAAAATCAGTTTGTATTGACTTTAGAATTACATTTTTTTCATGATTTGACAATCACATTCATAGATCTGTAACTTTGAAACAAATAAAAATGGATATACAAGTTTTGCGTTTTTGTTACTTGAAATGAAGTCTACTTTACACTCCTAAAATTTGAACATAACGATACGGGACAGCTTGTATATTAAACAATTATATTAAACAATTATAATTCCCCGTTACATTGACAATTTAATATATTGGAAAGTTTAAATGTATGTCCAATTAAAGACATTTTAATGTGTTTTCATCTTTTTGTAGCAAGTTTTTGCGAGATACATCTAGTGAAATGTGGTTCGACTTCCTTATTTGTTTTGGTGTCCATTGGCTCTAATCTTTTACTATTTAACTATTAACTATTGTTTGTATACATTATATGTTTCTTATAATAAATCTATAACTTATTGTAAGTAATTTTTTTTGTTTTCTCTAATTTAATTGTTGAAAGTTCAATTACTAAACTTTTTTCTTCTTGCTCCATTTCATGTTCCTTTTTAAAAATTTCTTTCTGTAATCGTACAAGTACTAATTTACTAGCAGTCAACAAATAATTTCGAACCAAAAAAAACATTTCACAACCAATAAGTTTGTATTAATATGTTGTGTTTACAATGCATACTGCGATTTCAAATATTTATACCGACCTTTGTGCAAAACAACTTATCTATTATGGCAGTGTTAAGTTATACTGCAATATATTCCTAATTTTATTTAAAATTAGGCACTGTAGAACGTTTATCCTCATTCGGGTTATTCGACGATATAATTGATGGGTTAAAGTGTATTGTAGAACTGTGCCTTAAAAATTGTATTGAAATGTATTTGATGTAACTAAATTGTTTATTTTTTTAAAACAAATATACGTTTTTTATATTTTAATGTTTATAAAACTGTCATAACAGTGAATATGTAATTAGTTATACAAAGTAGATACTCTGGTCTATTGTATGGTTTCAATTCCAGTAATAATGCTTTTACAACTAACTTGAAGCTGTTTGGTTTTGCCATTTATTAATTCACTGTGATAAATGATTAAAGAATTACATAACTTATATGTTGACATAAATGTTGTAAATTCTTGATAGTTAATTTTATTTTTCACGTAGTGTTACAGTTTAATTTGATTTATAGTAATTTTAAAGTAATATAAGTAAAGTATATGTTCACATAACCTACAAATTACACCTACTGTCAACAAACTTATTTGGCCCGGAAAGAAGTCAGTTTCCATATTCATTTTGCAATTTACAGTATTTAATATAACGTCGAAATACTGATTTGAATCATACAGTGTTATATTGATGACGCAGTGATCATCTTTCCTTATATATATATATATATATATATATATATATATATATATATATATAAATATAATAACTTCGTGACCTTGGTATGATATGGTAAACCTAATCAGTCGGCGATTAAAGGTCTGTATATTACATCAAAATATATGTATTTAAAAAACTCTACATGTTTCGGCTGTATACGCCTTTTTCAAGAGAATACAAAATATGAATGACAGGATATAAATGTCAAGTAATTAAGTTAATTACTTGACATTTATATCCTGTCATTCATATTTTGTATTCTCTTGAAAAAGGCGTATACAGCCGAAACATGTAGAGTTTTTTAAATACATATATTTTGATGTAATATACAGACCTTTAATCGCCGACTGATTAGGTTTACCATATCATACCAAGGTCACGAAGTTATTATATTTATATATATATATATATATATATATATATATATATAAGGAAAGATGATCACTGCGTCATCAATATAACACTGTATGATTCAAATCAGTATTTCGACGTTATATTAAATACTGTAAATTGCAAAATGAATATGGAAACTGACTTCTTTCCGGGCCAAATAAGTTTGTTGACAGTAGGTGTAATTTGTAGGTTATGTGAACATATACTTTACTTATATTACTTTAAAATTACTATAAATCAAATTAAACTGTAACACTACGTGAAAAATAAAATTAACTATCAAGAATTTACAACATTTATGTCAACATATAAGTTATGTAATTCTTTAATCATTTATCACAGTGAATTAATAAATGGCAAAACCAAACAGCTTCAAGTTAGTTGTAAAAGCATTATTACTGGAATTGAAACCATACAATAGACCAGAGTATCTACTTTGTATAACTAATTACATATTCACTGTTATGACAGTTTTATAAACATTAAAATATAAAAAACGTATATTTGTTTTAAAAAAATAAACAATTTAGTTACATCAAATACATTTCAATACAATTTTTAAGGCACAGTTCTACAATACACTTTAACCCATCAATTATATCGTCGAATAACCCGAATGAGGATAAACGTTCTACAGTGCCTAATTTTAAATAAAATTAGGAATATATTGCAGTATAACTTAACACTGCCATAATAGATAAGTTGTTTTGCACAAAGGTCGGTATAAATATTTGAAATCGCAGTATGCATTGTAAACACAACATATTAATACAAACTTATTGGTTGTGAAATGTTTTTTTTGGTTCGAAATTATTTGTTGACTGCTAGTAAATTAGTACTTGTACGATTACAGAAAGAAATTTTTAAAAAGGAACATGAAATGGAGCAAGAAGAAAAAAGTTTAGTAATTGAACTTTCAACAATTAAATTAGAGAAAACAAAAAAAATTACTTACAATAAGTTATAGATTTATTATAAGAAACATATAATGTATACAAACAATAGTTAATAGTTAAATAGTAAAAGATTAGAGCCAATGGACACCAAAACAAATAAGGAAGTCGAACCACATTTCACTAGATGTATCTCGCAAAAACTTGCTACAAAAAGATGAAAACACATTAAAATGTCTTTAATTGGACATACATTTAAACTTTCCAATATATTAAATTGTCAATGTAACGGGGAATTATAATTGTTTAATATAATTGTTTAATATACAAGCTGTCCCGTATCGTTATGTTCAAATTTTAGGAGTGTAAAGTAGACTTCATTTCAAGTAACAAAAACGCAAAACTTGTATATCCATTTTTATTTGTTTCAAAGTTACAGATCTATGAATGTGATTGTCAAATCATGAAAAAAATGTAATTCTAAAGTCAATACAAACTGATTTTCTTTAAAAAAAGTTATACCATTCAATAACATGCCTGTTATTGTTACCGTCGCATAATAAAATGTTATCCTAAAATAAATAAACACGTGTCGTAGTGTATACAGTAATTTCTTGGAGATCTACAAATAAGAGTACTGGAAATTAATTTATGATAAAGAAGGTTCTTACTTGTTTCGTAAGTGCTGAACCATGAATATCATACAATAAACAAATGTTCAGATGACTGTTAACGTTGCATTTTTTAATAAAGGATTACAGTACGTTTCAGTTCATATAACAGCTTATTAATGAGTGGACACGTTTTCTTTATTCAAAATGCCTTACCGATTTTCTTCTCAAGAGTATGCGCACATGCATTTTGTGTATGCTATTGTAACGGGAGTGCATGTCGAGCAGTTATTGAATACCGACATCGGTTTCCTGATAGACGCATTCCTCATTACAGAACGTTTCTGGAAGTACTCAGGCGTGATTATCTTTTCGACCGAGGAGTAAATTTGCCAGCAGATTTAGAGGAAGAAGCAGTAGCTATTGTTACAAGGGATCCAACTCTCAGTGTACGTCGAATCGCTAGACAACTAGGAGTGCCACGAACAACAGTTTGGCGAATTTTAAAACGTGAGGTCTTATATCCATATCACTATCGCAGGGGACATGGTTTCACTATGCTCGTCTAGTTTATTCTACCTGGATATTAAGAGCCACGGCTTCATTTTAATTTCTGCATTTCTGATATAAATGGCAAAGTGCACCTTTCTTGAAACATTGTAATAAAAAACCATATCCTTTATGTTTTTTTATATTGTTACAAAATTATAATTTATTGGAAGGTATTACTGAATAAAACAATTATATTTTATTTTGTTCTTTTATTAATTACCATAAGTAATAAGATTCATTGGATAAAAGTTATTATAATTACAACCTTCAACGGCACTATCTAATTTGAATGCAGCTTCGTCAGGTGCAGCTACAAACATATGACCTTGAGAGTAAAGTGATTCAGTATTTATTGTTAAAGTCAATTCACATTTCACAGACCAATATGCGCAACTATTTTGAAATTGGGTTGTGTCTTGTGCGGGATTTAGTTGTGGAACTGGTAGAATACCAAAATAAGGAAGGGGTATTGTTGTATTTCTTTGTTTCGTAGACTGTGGATGATACATTTTGACAGGATCAATACTGGAATATAACATGTCCATTGCATAAGGTTGATCATAATAATTGGCATTAATATAAGATTTTTTATTAACATCTGGTGCAATAACAGGTGTAGTATCTTTTCGAGTAGCGTCATATTGATTTTTTATAGTAAGTTTACTTGCAAGAAAATGTGGCGTAGTTGCCCAAGCAACGTCACCAGTATCAACCGGATATGGTAAATAATGACGTTTTAGACCAATTATACCATTAACTGGTTTATAATTATAATCTATAACAATTTCACCAATTTTAGGCATAAAACTCCATCTATCATACATTTTATCAATGGCAGGCCATCCACAAATATTTCTTTGATATTTATTAGTATTTGGAGCCGGAAGTTCACGACTACTGTTACTTACTAATACAAAATACATATTGACATGTCTAGGTATACCTAAATTCATTCCTAATTGTTCAGCATTAAAATTATTTGTACCATACAATTTCTTAATAAACGTTTCTCCATTAAAGTCATTTACACCTGTCGGTTTCATTGGTGAAGCAGCTTCACTGTTATAAGTACCATGACGACCAATTCCAGAGCATCCAATAGAAACATGTTCAGATGTAGCAGTTCCGGTGAGAGTTGTTCCATAGTCAAAAGCTGTTCGTAATCCTTGAGGAACTACTGTGATGTTAGCATTAAGAACTTTTACACTACCGTTTAAGATTTTAAATTCGGATAAATCAATATAGAAACCTAACATATCTGCTGGCAATGTACTAAAAGGTGTACATAATTCTAATAAATCTCCTAAATCAACTGTATTATTTGTTTTTTTTGTTGTTATTTGTTGAAAAGCATAACCATATGTATAAAAAATTCTTGACTTTCTGAAAGTTAAAGTAACATCCTTCATTCCTACTGACCTTGGAATATTTAAATATTTTGTAGCAGTTTCAATATTACCGATAGCATTAGCAACACCCCCACCACCACTACTACTATGAGGATCTGCTGTTGGATCAGTAACATCTTCTTCCATATGCATGCTTTCGTCAAATATATTTCCTATATCTTGAATTATATCGGAAGGTTCTTCTAATACTGGATTTTCGCCTTCGAAATCGTCATGAGATGTGCCAGCTCTAGGTGGTCGTCCTACTTGATTTGGAGTTCTGCTAGGAATAACAGCCTCAATAGGAGGAACACCTGTAGTTCTATTTCCTTGTGAACGTAACCAATCGTGCCAGTTGCCAGTAAATCCCCTTTGTCGTGCTAATTGATAATCTCTGCCTAGTTGTCGTTGTCTATCTGCATATAAACGTTGTCCTATATGTAATTCTCCTGTTGTTTTCCCGTATCTATTTTTTTTTGGGGGCATTGGATACACTTGCCCAAACTTTTCTTCAAATAAATATTTGCCACTTAAACCAAGAAATCCGAATAAAGAATGTGGATTATTATTATTTAAAAAATCCGTTAAAAAATCATTTGCAAAATGTTTATCACTACCGTGTATATTATTTTTCTCATATTCAAGATCATGTAAATACGCAAGATAGTCGTCAAAGTCTATTGCTGCACCTTCTGTTAATTTATTACCCGGACCTAAATACTTATGCCAAGGAAAACGTAATGACATTTAACTATTTATAGAATAACAAACACTTATAAACTAAATAAACGCTGTTGATGCTGTTGGTAACTTTTCAAACTAATTTGAATTCGAAGCGAGAGAAAGGTAAGTTATCTAAAACCTTTGGTTTTTATCCACAGCGGCAACAGCGGCGGGGAGAGTAAGCGGGGGAGGGTGAAGGGGGCAATCATGATCAGGAGTCCGGACACATGACGTAGTCGTGTCCCGACTCGATCGATTGCCCCCTTCACCCTCCCCCGCTTACTCTCCCCGCCGCTGTTGCCGCTGTGGATAAAAACCAAAGGTTTTAGATAACTTACCTTTCTTTAGAGAGAACATGTTTCGGCTGTATACGCCTTTTTCAAGAGAATACAAAATATGAATGACAGGATATAAATGTCAAGTAATTAAGTTAATTACTTGACATTTATATCCTGTCATTCATATTTTGTATTCTCTTGAAAAAGGCGTATACAGCCGAAACATGTAGAGTTTAAATACATATATTTTGATGTAATATACAGACCTTTAATCGCCTACTGATTAGGTTTACCATATATATATATATATATATATATATATATATATATATATGAAATGATGGTTTCTCGGGTTCTTGGCCGCGTGTGAGATGTGTCCTGAGAAGGATTGTTGTCTCGACGTTTCGACGGGATCGCACTCGTCATTTTCTAGAGTTGTTCTTTCACTTGACGCTGAAGAGTAACTGCCGATCGTGTCCTCGGGTGTCTGCTATTATGTTGCACTATGGGAGGTAGGGGTTGCGCTGCTGCCGTCGTGCGTACACGGCTTCGCGTGATTGGTCCGGGTGTCTGTGATTCCTGTGTGGGGGCGTGTACCTGTCTCGATGTGTTGTGTTTCGTATTAGTCTTGATTTGCATGCCGGCTAGGAGTGGCTTCCAGGTGTACGGTAAACGTTGGCCGTCGTCGCGTTTGTTTAGACTTTTGGGTCTCTTTTCTATTTCAATCGCTTCTCTAGTAATTCTAGTAGATAGACTTTCGCTCTTCGCTAGGATCTTCGTATTCTCGAAGTCAATAGTGTGCCCCGTTAGGAGGCGGTGTTGTGCTAGAGATGATGTTGTTTGTTTCTTGAAGACTGCGTTTATGTGTTCCTCTTTTCTCACGCTTATTCGCCTGTTCGTCTGGCCTACATAGGATTGTTCGCATTCCGAGCACGGCACTTCGTAAACGCCTTGGTCTTCAAGTGGAATTTTATCTTTCGCGTTGACTATTTTATCGGCTATTTTTCCCTGTGCTGTAAAGATGGTGTCTATGTTGTGTTTTCTTAGTATTCTACCGATTTTGTCTGTGGTACCCTTTATATATGGTAGAAAGGCCTTTGATGTAAATTCCTATTTTTCCCGTTTTTCTGCTCTATTGTGTCTGGCTTTGTCTATTGTTCTTTGTGAATACCCGTTATCAAAAAGAGCGTTTCTAATATTTCTTCTTTCTTCGTTTTTATGTTCATCGTCTGTTAGTCGTTCGGATCGTAGAACTAGGGTTTTCACTACTGAGTTCAATTGTGCCGGATGATGATGCGATTGTGCTTTTAAGTACCTATTTCTGTGTGTAGGTTTCCGGTAAACGGTGTGTCCCAATGTTCCATTTTCTTTTTTGATCACTAACACATCTAGAAAAGGTAGCTTCCCTTGTTCTTCTACCTCCATTGTAAACTTAATTTTCGGATGTTCGCAGTTTAGTTGGTGTAAAAAGTCTTGTAGTTTTTCTTTGCCATGTGTCCATATTACAAATGTATCGTCGACGTAGCGCAGCCACATTTTCGGTTTGTTCTTACAGGTGTTTAGAAAGTTTGTTTCAAAGTTCTCCATGAATAAGTTCGCTATAATCGGTGATAGCGGGGAACCCATCGGTGCGCCTTCGACTTGTCGATATTTCTGGTTGTTGTATGTGAAATATGTGTTTATAAGGCAGTGTTTTATCAGGTTAATTGTAGCCTTTTGTACTTGATACTGGTTTTCTAATATGGATATGGTCTCTGCGATTGGCACCTGCGTAAATAGAGATGTCACATCGAAGCTGACTAGCAGGTCCGTTGGTTGAACATGAACGTTTTTTATCAGTTCAATGAAATGATCTGCGTTCTTTACGTAGGACGCCATTTGTTCTGCGTGTACCTGAAGTTCTTGTGCCAGGTATCGTGCTAGAGCTTGTGTTGGTGATCCAATAGAACTAACAATCGGACGAAGTGGTACATCGGGTTTGTGTATTTTTGGGAGTCCGTAGAGTTTTGGACATCGGGACGATTTTTCCCGGGGGATGGTCTGCTTCTTTATTTCTTCGCTCAGCGGTGTTACGCTTATTTTTGCTTTGGTTACTTTTTCTAAGTACGTTGTAGGGTCCGTGTTGATTATTTTATATGACGGGTCGTCTTGCAGTGATCTTATTTTGTTGTCGTAGTCGGTTTTGTCTAATACTACGGTGGCGTTTCCCTTGTCGCCAGGTAGAACTATGATGTTAGTGTCCTTTTGAATATCTTTCAAGGCTAGACGTTCATCTCTTGTGATATTTCTCTTTGGTGGTTTTGCCTTTCTGATGATGGTGGACACTTCCTGTCGTATTATTTCTGCGTTGTTCTGTTCGACTTTGTGTAGAGCTGATTCTACCCCGCATATGATATCTTCTACCGGAATGCGAGTTGGTGTTATCGCAAAGTTAAAACCCTTCTCTAGCACGCTGATGGCCGCTTCGCTTAGTGTTTTTTGTGATAAGTTGTGTACTGTTCTTGTAGTTTTGTTGGTAATTGCACTTGTGTCGGTTGCTGTTTCACTCGTAGATGTTCGAATTTCCGTTTCTGTGTGTTTGTTCGGATGTCGGAATCTGTTTCTGCCCTGAATGTACATAAGGTGTCTATTTTCTCCCGACAAACATCCGCCATATATATATATAATTATTTCTTGACCTTAGTATGTTATGATAGATTCAATTAGTTGGCGATTTAAGGTCTGCTTTTACTTCAATATGTATATATTTAAAACAATCTTTTATATGTTTCGGGATTTTTTTTCAGAGAAATTTAAAATATAAATATTATATTTGTATTATTTAGTATTTGAATCAATTTTATTGTCCTTGTACTCAATTTTATTATTTTTTCAACTCTACATTTTTATCACCGGAAGAAGCAACAAAGTTGTTGCGAAATATAGGGATACTTAATAAATGAGTTTTTTGATTAACAGACAGCTTGCCCGCTTTTAATTTATTTGATTCAATATATTACGGTCGATAATTTCGTTTAAATTATATATATAGCTGACTTTCGATGCCCAATCTCCATTGGTCCCTGTCTTCCCATAAGTTGTTCTCCAAACCTATCACTCTTATCTTCTTGTCGATTCCTCCAAGTTCTTCTAGGTCTCCCTCTCCTGCGCTTTCCTTGTGGGATCCATTCCATCACTAGCTTGGTTAGTCGTTCATCTGTAATCCGTTGTACATGTCCATACCATTGATGTTGTTTCGTTTTGATGTCGTACAATATGGTATGCTTGACTCCTATAATTTCTCTTATCCTCTCATTACGCATTCTGTCCCATCTAGACCTACCTACGGCTCTTCTCCAGAAGTGCATTACTGTTACCAGCAAAGCTTTTACTGCTTTATCTTTAAGTGAACAGACTTCAGAGCTGCAAGTTGCTATGGTCTTAACAATTCTGTTGTATATTAGGATCTTATTTTTTTTAGAGATCATTGTATCCCAGAGAATACTATTTAATTAGGTTATTTTATTCGCGAATAATAACGGCTTATGCAAGTTAAGATATTTTGGCAATATTGCGCCATTATTTGTAATGGAAAAGAATTGCTCTTAATGTTATCTCAGCCTGTACCTCGTAAAACTAACAAAATATTAAAAAAAGGGCGCCACCATGTTTTCCTTTAGCCAACAGAGAAGACAGACTCTGCCGTAGTAAGTGGATAAATTAGTAATACCAAATAAGTTGACAATAAAATTTAAAAAAACCCAGAGTTCATAACAATAACAACTATATTTATTAATTTAAAAAAAAACAAAAAAAATATGATATACCAGAGGGGTATATGTATGGAACAAAACAAAAAAAACTATTCCACAGTTGTAATACTATTGAACAAAATTAATTATCGTACCTAAACCTATATGATATTGCATCGGTGATTCATTAAAGCTTTAATCAACCTTACACAGGTTCGATACACACAGTATATGCAATACGTACTTAGGTGGTATACACAAATAGAAATTAATAGTTCAATAAATAATTAACCGTCAATGTATGCATATAATTGGGTACTCCAATCAGATAGTAATCAAAACAGGTTCAGCCTGTATATGCAAAAATGTGTTTAAGATATATAAAAAAATGTAACTAGGATGTTATTCTATAGTTGTGAATGATAAATGGAAAAGATATTTATTTAAACAAAATTTAGATATTAAAATTACATCGGAATCCGTTACTGACTAAAAAAAAATACTAAACTTAATTTACTCAAATTTCTTTACTTTAAACAATCTGATATGCGAGATTGATACTATAAAAAAAAATACTACTAAAATTTGAACTAGAAAAGTGATTACGCGATTAATATATGAAAATGAACTCAGTTAAATTTTACAATGAGGCAAGAGACCAAAAAAATAAAATGGTGAGTAGAACACCATGTTTTAGAATGCCATGCGTTCCTCCAAAGTCATTATTACTATTGTTTTCCGGGACTCTGTCACAAAAATGTTACTCTCTACACACTACCTGGAGTGAAAGATGATCATTAGATCCGATTACGCTGATTTCCTGTGTCCGGGTGATTAGATGACTGCGGATAAATCAACCTCTCGTCTAATTGGTATATTTCACCTGCGGAATTCACAGCATAACCAGTCTAACGCAATGCCGCCTGTATTGCAGTTATTAACAGATACTAACAGCCCTGAAGCAAACACGTGGGCGTAAATCAATTCAAATTCGGGAAATAATACCCTGGACTAAATTATCACTACACTAGTGAATTTATATGAAACAAACCAATTTGTCAAAGTCTGCATGCCACAGAACAGCAAACTCTGTATCAACTCAAATTGACTTCCCAGTTTTGCACTCGTCGACTTACTTCAAAGCGGGACTAATAAGAAGAGAACGTCAAGAATGATTGTCCTTTAATTTAAGCGGAGTAGATGGATACGTCATTGTTAACAAAAAAAAGGTACTACCCCCATACGGGATATTGAAATAAAAAATTGATAATTACTAGGATATCGTGACATGATTAAAAAGCAAATGAGGAAGCCCCAACCAAAAATTAATTAATTAATTCGGATTAATTAAGGATTTAGCATCGATTAAAATTATACCAAACGTTACAGCGATCTAGAGCAAAGAGTTTAAGAAAGCCTTGCCTAGATGGCTCGCCAAACAATCCAAAAATGTAAAGACTTAAATTAATTGAAAAATGGTTATACGACAAGTTAAACGATCCTAATATGTTTACAAAATTCTAATAAAAAATATAACGATGTCCTGTTTACCTAAAATTGCCCAAAAGGAACGATAATGAAATATAAATTCAAATATACGAACGATGACTCGCATAATATTTCAAGATGTCTAACTTGCGCATGAGTAAATCCAATTCTCCGGATTAAAAATAAACACATTAAATAAACGACTCCGGGGAAAACGGTTATAGTGAGACGTCCAAGATATTTTAACATAAAAACGTTACATGAAGATATTAGAGTTTGAAATAGCCTATGATGTTCGATAATTAGTAATTAAAGTAAATAAATTATATTAAATTATAATATTGAATTTTGAAATAACCTATGATGGCTTAGAATTAGCAATTAATTTAAATAAATTATTAAAAATGCCCAAATGGTGTAAGCATCATTTTTAAAGTATAACAAAACTAATGTCGATACAAACTTGAATGTAAATAAATTAAATATATTTTTATTTTCACGTTTATGAATTAAATGACTAATAAATGATTAAAAATGAAAAGTAAATTTTGAAATAAATATAATTATGCATAAAATATCAGAAATTGTCGGGATATTAATTTATTAACAGTTCAGCATTAATTTTCACATGTTACGTCCACATACAGCTGCGCTGCAATATGCCTTTACCTTATATTAATTTCCACCTTCTCTCGTTCCCAGGTAATCTTGGCGCACACGTAATTGCAACCACATCAAAATCCCCGTTAGAAGAGAATCTTAATGGGTACATTAAGATTCTCTTGTCCAGCAGTGCAGAATGGGATAAAGAATATTATCAAAGAAACATGTAACAAAATAATAAATTCAAAACAGATTTATTTAAAAGTCTCTCTTTGCCTTTATATTTTCTTATAGTATATTAATATGTGTTTATTATATTATGATTGTTATTTTGTACATTTATTCTTTATGTTTATTTTTTTTTAACTTGTATTCATATCTGTAATAATTAGTTAGTTTTGTTTAATTTACCCTTTTTATTATTGTATCGTTTATGTTAATTGTAGTTATTAATTGTCTTCGAGCTATAACATACCTGTGAGAAATTTTAATTGCAACTGATTGTTGATATAGAGACTTATAATTATTATTTGTAATCTTGTAGCATTGAAATGTGATATCTACTCTTTATGTATCCGGATTCTTCTTCAATTAGTTCATATGTGTTGTTTTCTAGTATTTGCTTTATGGTATAAGGACCTTGGTATGGCTTTAATAATTTTCCCATGATTTTATTTTTAAGATCTGATACTCTTGAGTTATTTACTATGACATGGTCTCCAATAGTGTATGTTTTATATTTCTTATTTTGAGTGTTTCTCATATTCTCTCATTTTTATTTTCGTGTTAATCGTTCTCTAACTGGATCTGTCCATGGACGTTGAAGTGGTTGTCCGGTAAATATAGTTATAGGACGGTGATTATGAACGGTACTGGGTGTATGATTTATGGTAAACTCTATTTGCTTTAAACATTTCGCCCATTTATTGTGGTTGTCATTTAAAAGTATACCCAAATATTTTAAAGTCTCTCTAATGTAGCGTTCAGTTGGATTGCCTTAAGGGTAACGAATTGATGTATAAAAGGTTTTTATGTTGTGTGAATGTAAAAAGTTCTTGTATCTGTTATTTGTAAAATAAGTTGCATTGTAATGTGGGCCGTTGGGTGGCCACAACGGATAGCAGGTAGGGCGACTTATCGTAAAGAATGATACTCACAAAGTTCGGGTAGCATATTATAATTTAATATATAACACTTATAACTGGATAACAATTATATACATTATTACTATGCTCTAACTATCACTAAGACTGTAACTGTCTATCTGGAAGTGAGTATGAATGTGTACATGATTCTGAATGTCTCTCACTTACGTTACTGTCTTTATATACCCCAGATGATCCTTGTACTTCTTCTGGAATATAACACAAACCCTGACATATAGTTTGTGTATGCAAACCACACGTGAGCGAGGTCGTGTTTGTAAAACACGTTACATTTGTATTAAAGGAACGAGGCTGTGGCCTCGTTGAGAGTATTTGCATATACATAACTACATTGCGTTATCACACCACCCTCCTTGGGGTTAAGAAAAATAACGCTGAGGTGTTTGTTTTTCTTTCATTGAAATCTTATTCCTATTTTACAATATGGTGAACACTAATCAAATTATAAATATGACATATATTATTAACCTTAAAAGTAGTTGTCTATTTATTACATGTATACAAGTTTCTTATTTCCTACTAACATATTTACACTTATTTTAACAATTGTACTAACTGACATATCTGTATTTGTTTCTAGGCATGATAATGCTTAAGGCGGTTTTTGTGTACTTCGGTATCTTTACCGTTTATGCAAACTGTTATGTTTGGCGGCTTGTCTGTTTCAGTTATTATAAAGGGGCCGTTATACAGTGACTCAAGTTTATTCCCTGCTTCGTTTTTTAATAAAACCTGATCGCCGACACAAAAGTGTGTGGGCCTGCGATTCCTATTTAACTTTTCTTGTCTCTTAACTTTAGATAGGATTAAATTATGCTTCGCATCGTGCAGGGCTGTCTGGAGTCTGTATTTCATTTCTGCGGCGTAATTTTCAAAATTGAATAGCGGCTCTATCGCGTTCGTTAACGATGAAGGTAGCGGATTGTGTTTACCGAAAACTAACTCATGAGGTGTATATTTGGTTTCCGTATGCACTGTGTTATTAAATGCAAAGCACCAATAAGGTATCCAAGTTGACCAATTGTCTTTATGGTTATCTAATTGGATTCGTAGATACGCTCCGAGATTCTTATGTGTATTCTCTAATGCGCCTAACGTTTCGTGGTGGTAAGCCGTTGATCTCAATTGCTGTAATCCTAGCAGTGAGCAAGTTTCCTTGAAAACTGCAGCCATAAACTCTGTTCCTTGGTCGGAAGCTATCTGTTCGGGAATAGCGTATCTTAATATAAAATTCTCGACCAGGGCTCTGGCTACTGTGGCAGCTTCTTTGCTTTGGATAGGATATGCCTCCACGAATTTCGTTAGTTCGCATTGGAGTGTCAAGATGTACTTGTTTTCCTCGTGGTCTTGGTTTAATGGACCTACTAGATCTACAAAAATCTTTTGGAAAGCGTATGACGATGTGGTCGTTACCTTGATTGGTTCTTTGTTGGGTATTGAGTGCTTGTGTTTTTGGCAATCACTACATCGTTTCACGAATGATTCGATGTCGTGCTTTAGTTTTGGCCAATAATAAAACCTTTTGATCTGGTTAAATGTTCGGTTTACTCCTCCGTGTCCTCCTGTACGTAGCATATGATAATCGTTGATGATCAGTTGCTGTGTTTCGTAGTCTTCAATTCTTACTACTCCTCCGATTACGTTTATCTTTAAATCGTTTGGCTCTCTCTTCTTCCATGGAATAAAATTTCTCAGGAAGTCGCTGTTCCTGGAATTGTCTTTGACTATACATATTTCCTGTATGTCGTGTCCTGCGCAGAACTCCTGGAGTGTAGCCAATAAGCGCATGTACTGCTGAGGACTTATTGTAGCTACAGTCTCCTTCATAAAAATTGTGAGAGCATCTTCGTCGTATAGGAATATTTCCTTGGAACGCATGCTTGTTCCGTTACGACGTTGGAGGGAATTGAAGCTTGCCTTGTCTATCACTCGAAGTTCAATAGATCCCGCTGGCCTTTTCAACAGTTCCACAACCCCGGGGTGATCTGCCCTGGAGCCGGTGGATTCTGTGATTGCTGGGTTCGTAATGGTATGATCGGCAGCTACCTGTCTTGACTGAGCTCTAGTCGTAACAAAAATGCTGTCATTAATCCCATTACTAACCTTCTTCAAGTCGTTGGAATCTATCTCTATCCGTGATAAGGCGTCTGCAACTACGTTTTCCGAACCCTTAACGTAGTTGATGATAAAATCGTATTCTTCTAACACTAATCTGAATTTCGTAAGACGGCTAGACGGGTTGGTCATTCCAAACAAATATACTAATGGCCTATGATCTGTAAAAATCTTGAATTTTCGACCATATAAGTAAGGCCTGAAATGCTTCACTGCCCAAACCACGGCTAAATCGACTGGCATAAGCGATTGGCCTGTCGTTGCCGTTGGATAGCACTGCACCAATTGAGTAGCCGGATGCATCTGTTTTTAAAGTAAACATGTTGTCTGCATCGAAATCTGGATATTGCAAAACTGGTGGTGTCTGAAGGGCTAGCTTGAGCTTTTCAAATGCCTTTTATTCCACATCGGACCATGTAAAAATCACATTTTTCCTTGTAAGGTTGTTCAAAGGATTCACGATGTTGGCAAAATTTGGAATGAAACGTCTATAATAGTTGGCGAATGCGATAAATCGTTTTACGTCTTTTGCGTTCTTAGGAACCGTGTATTCCATTAAGGCTTTTACGTTGGAAGGGTCAGGTGAGACTCCTTCAGCCGAAATGACGTGTCGCAAATATAAAATTTCCTTTCGTCAAAAATCGCATTTGCCTGGGTTAAGTTTAAGATTAACTTTTCTTAGCCGTTCTAGTACTCTAACTAAATTCAGATTGTGTTGTCGGAGATTGTTGCCGAAAACTATGAGATCGTCAAGATATATGAAACATTGTTCATAATTAAGTCCTGACATTGCTATTGTCATGGCTCTAGAAAAAGCGCTACTACTCGTTTTTAGTCCCATTGGAAGTCGACACATTTGATATTGATCTTTGCCGGTAGTAAATGCTGTGTAGGGACGGCTTTTGGGTTCTAATTCTATCTGGTGATAGCCTTGGGCCAAATCTAAATGAGAAAAATAGACTGCGCCTGAAAGCGAGTCTAAGATCTCGTTGATTGATGGCAGTGGGAATTTGTCATCGACTATCTGCTTATTTAACAGGCGGTAGTCGATCACTATCCTCCACTTCCGGTTTCCGTCCTTATCTTTTTTCTTGGGAACTAATAGTAATGGAGATGACCACGGTGACTTTGCCTTTTCTATAATGCCATCGGACAAAAGTTTCTCTACTTGTCTGTCGATCTCATGTTTTTGCGAATGTGGCAATCGGTAGGGTTTAGAATATATCGGATTTATCTGCGGGTTAACCTGTATGTCTCCCCTGTATATGTTCGTGTGCGTAAGTTTGTCTGAATCAAGGAAAAACACGTCGCAATACTTAGCGATAATTTTTTGCATCGTAATGTTTTCTTCTTTGTTTAGATGTGAGGTGTTTACTGTTTGTAAAACGTCTGTTACCGTAGGAGCAAAGTTCTTCAATGTCGCGTCGCTATCTCTTGTATTCAGTATACGTACGGGCACTAACCCATTCTTCGGGGTGACAACTGATCCTGCTATAAATATACCTGGGGCAGCTTCCTTCTGGGAAACTACACAATCGCTACATGTACTTACTTTAAAATATTTGATTATTTCACAACGAGGCGGAATGTTAACAACCGTGTTTTCGTCGGAATGCATTGGTAATGTAATTTGCTGACCTTCAATCGAAAACGTAATATTATATTTCTCGTAGTTTATAACGGTGTTGTATTTGGCAAGAATGTCAGAACCGATGATACCTATAAATTTGTTACTATTTACATTGTCTAGCACTGCAAACTCGTGCCTGACCTTGGCTTCGCCTAACCTTAGCGTAATGAAAGCTGATCCGTTTGTTTTTGTTTCGCCGTTGATGCCGATTATGTTTACCTTCTGTGTTTTATCAACAATTATGTTTGTATAATTAGCATTTAAAAATATAACACTTATAGAAGCACCTGTGTCAACTAGAAATAGATTGTCTTTATTATTGAAATATGCATTAATATATGTTAAGTCGAGGTTAAAAAAGTGTTGACTGGAATCTGTTTTTAGTTGACTATTCTTCGAAAAAATTGATTATCTTTATTATCGTCGGGCTGGGTCGCGTTTGATGATACAGCGAATACTCTGTCGCGGTTATCGCGTTTGTCGCGTCTTACAAATTTCTTTCTATAATTTTGATTATAATTGCTATGTGTATTGTCATGTTGAAAATTTCTTCGTTTATTCTCGTTGTTAGTGTGCCTATATCTTCGGTACCGACTGTCTTTGGCTTGTGCATGATTAAACGTAGTTTTTGAATTATTAAACGTAGCTTTTCTTGAGAAATGATAAATTGTATTGCTTGCGGGGTTGAGTATGTGCTCGTTTGAAGCCTCTTGAATCGCGTCACTTAATGTGCTAGGGTTGCGAGCTTTTATTAATAATTTTATGTTGGGGTCGCGAAGTCCATTAGCAAATGTATTGACTGCAATTTGTTCGTTTGCGGAACGAAATTTATCTACGAGCGTGTCGTCGTCGCCAGCTTGCGTGATTGATAATTGCGCGAGCAGTTCTTCCACTGTCTCGCCGTATTCGTTTATTGTTTTCGCGCCCTGTTTAACATTGTATAATTGTGACGTTAATGCTGTGACCGATTTTTTCGTAATGAAGTAGCGTTTTAAGTCTGTAATTAAAGCGGCATTGTTGGGGTATGTTTTGAGTAATCTTAATTTCGCTTTAGGGATAACCGTGTTTTTAGGACGTATTTGGTTAAACTTTCCTTTCCCGCGTTATCTAACAATGCGTCATATAATTCGATCGAATCTATAAGTTGCAGAGTTACTTCTTCTTTACCGTTCATTACAGGTAATAAACTTGAGGCAGTCCGTAAATCAAAATTCTCAGCCATGTTGCCAATTGTTACATTTAAATTACTTAATCTGTTATTTAAAATTTCGGTAGCCTCATCTAACGTCGCCCATAATGTCTTTGATACAATTTTTAGTTGCCTCCCGGGTACTTAAGCTATGTGCTACCTTATTAAAACTGTCCCTTATTTCACACAATCTAAGATTAAAATTGTCTATTAGCGCTTGTTTGCGCTTAATTACATTTATATCACTCTTATTACTAACATTGTCTTTCCTTAAATTACTAAAAAATACCTTTACTTCTTCGTGTATCTGTATGAATTGGTCGGGGGCGGACATGGGTGTTAGACTAGACCTTCTCCTGGCTTCGGTGGAACTCCAATTGGACCTGAGCGGAGAGGGCCTTCGTCATCCTCTTGTTCACGTGCCGGTATACACCGTAGCAGCAGCAGGACGTTAATATGACCATAACTCCCACGAATGCCACTACGCCGAGGATGTCGATGGTGTCTACGTTGTTTTTTATGTTGGCGTCATTGCCAGCGATGATTACCTCTTCTTTTGTCGCGTAATTGCCCATTTCTTGCTTTTGACCTGCTAAACTGTAGGTTTTTTCTTCCCTGGTCCGTTCCGGCTTCCTACATGTTCCCTGCAGTCTTACTCGACTGGCAGAATGGTCCTAAGCCGTAGGTAGGCAGAATCGCCATGTAATGTGGGCCGTTGGGTGGCCACACCGGATAGCAGGTAGGGCGACTTATCGTAAAGAATGATACTCACAAAGTTCGGGTAATATATTATAATTTAATATATAACACTTATAACTGGATAACAATTATATACATTATTACTATGCTCTAACTATCACTAAGACTGTAACTGTCTATCTGGAAGTGAGTATGAATGTGTACATGATTCTGAATGTCTCTCACTTACGTTACTGTCTTTATATACCCCAGATGATCCTTGTACTTCTTCTGGAATATAATACAAACCCTGACATATAGTTTGTGTATGCAAACCACACGTGAGCGAGGTCGTGTTTGTAAAACACGTTACATTTGTATTAAAGGAACGAGGCTGTGGCCTCGTTGAGAGTGTTTGCATATACATAACTACATTGCGTTATCACAGCATGATCAGAAAGAATGGCTAATGGTGTGCCATATTGAGAAAAGTAATCAACTAATACTTGTAGCACTGTGTTGGTATTGCATTTTTGAGTCGGGATAAGTTTTATAAATTTAGAAAAGATATCGCAAATAACTAATATATTTCTATAACCTTTTGTACTAGGCATTAAATTGGATAGAAAATCTATTGATATAAGTTCTAGTCTGTCGTGTTATAACATGTTAGTATTAGTAAAATTTTTATCTTTTGATAGTTCGCATATTTTACATTGTCTTACCACGCTTTTTATGATCCTTTCGTCGTTTACACAGTAAAATGCTTCTCTAAATAGCAACCAGCATTTTCTTGCTCCTATGTGTGTATATGTTTGATGTAAATAATTCGTAATCTCCCTAGTGTGAACTTCATTAGTAACATAAACGATGTTTTTCCCTATTTGCTTTGTGATGTTTTCTTTTAGTTCCATACCTTTATATTGACCTTCGTTAATTAAAAATCTGCGAATTTCTTCTAATTCTGAGCCTGATTGTATTTGTAATAGTTTTCTTTTTGAAAATAAACCTTGTCTCTGCAGATTTACTAAATTTATGCAGATATTTTGCCTCTTTGCATACCCATCCTTCCTTGTAAGAGCGTCGGCAGCGATCATTTCCTTTCCAGGCTTATATTTTATTATGAATTCATACTGTTGTATTAGTAAAGTCCATCGATATATTCTGCTATTATTAAGCTTGGAATTCATAATGTTGATAGGAGCTTTATGATCGGTTTCTAACGTAAAAGCCTTACCTATAAGATAGTATCTTAGTTTTGTTAATGCAAATACTATAGCCTAGCATTTCTTTCTCGGAGATGGTATACCTTGTTTCGCAAGCTTTAAGTGTTCTGGATATAAGATAGATGGGTATCTCTTGATTGTCTTTAATCTGTATTAATTCAGCAGCAATAGTCTGGTGCGATGCATATGTCCTGATGATGAATGGAAGAGTAAAATCTGGATGGTGTAATTTTAAATTTTCAATGAAGTTTTCATTGAGTTCAACAAAACATTGCTCACATTCTGGTGGCCAAATCCATCGTTTACCTTTCTTGAGAAGATCTAACAGAGGTAAGGTTTTCTCGCTGTAGTTAGAGACAAATTTCCTATAATAATTTAATACTCCTAAGAATCCTGGTAGTGTCTTTAAATTCTGCGGTCTGGTGTAGTTCTTGATCTCATCTAATCGCATTGGATCTAGTAAAATATTATCTTTATATGTAACCAAGGTTATATAACCAATTGATTTCACTTCGGAAGAATTGGCATTTTGAGGGGTTTAATTTAATTCCTTCTGTATTCAAGGTGTCTAAAATAATATTATGGTGTTTCACATGTTGTTCGATGCTTTCGGAGAAAATTATAGTGTCGTCTGAATAGTGTAAACCAAATCCGTCATATCTATCCAGTATACGATGTAAAAAACGTATAAGAGCGGCAGGTGAAGTCTTCAAACCAAATGGACAGACTCTAAACTGGAATACAATACCTATGACTAAAAATCCACAATACTTACGTGATTCTGGTTCTAAATTAATTAGCCAAAAAGCATTTTTTAAATCTAGTTTACTATAAATACGTTTATTTCCACATTTCGTTAACAACACATCAATATTCTGTGGCATTTAAAATTTTGGTTTCATTCTTTTATTTAAAGCGCAGGCATCTAAACATATTCTTAGGGATAAATCTTTTTTTTTGTACGATGACTATCGAGTTTATGAAATAGGTATTTGATTTTTCGATTATGCCTGTTTGTTCTAAACGTTCTAATTCTTGACTTACATTATCCTGGTAGTGAAATAGAATTGGATAATTTTTACTTGTTAATGGGTTGTCGTTGTCTATCTTTATTGGGTGTTGGTATCCCTTGGCAAAGACTACATCATTATTAATTAATTGTTTGTTTTCATTGAGCATGTTTATTAGTTCAGGTATAATTATAGGATGTAGTATATTTTGTTTAATTATTATCACGCGTATATCCTCTTTATTATTACTGTTGTCGTTGTCTGTATTTCTTCCTTTATCTCACCCTCTTCTACCTCATAACTATCATACGTTCCTATCCTATCGTCCATATTCTTCATTCCAATTAATATTTTATTATCTATATAATCATTGTATCCAACTGTCTTATTATCCCACTCGTATTCTCTAGTGTTTCCTTGTACGTTCCCTTGTAATATATAATTAATTTTATTATGTAAATTTTCTTTTTTGTATCCATTGCATTTTCTAACTTTCTTTTTCAGACAACTCTTTTTCCATAATTATCTTATTATTTTCAATAGTTATTATACCCTGCTCAACGTCTAGGATCATTTTAAATCCTTTTTTATTGTCAATATCAATGATGCAATCGTGTTGGAGTTTCTCAATGACGTAACAATGTATTATGTATTTAGATTCATTTATTTTAATTTCACTGCATAATTGTTTAGTGACAATCCCCATTCTTTTTCCATTTGCAGCGATGATATCTGTCCCTTTAGTCTTAATTATTTTGTCATCGTCTCCCTGTATTAGTTTAGCTTTATTTTCCTGAATAAGTGTGATTTCAGCCCCTGTAACAATTAAACAGTTTAAGTTGATATCATTGAATTGAATTTTTATCATGGGTAGTGAATATGTATTAATTATTTGGTCGCCTGTGTCTTCAATAGATATAAATTCCTCGGGTGATTGATAAAATATTATATTTTGTATTTTCAAAGGTATGTTATAGTCGCAGTTATTACCTACTTGATTTGAGGGGATGGGCCCGGTTTTGGATCTAAATATAGCATAGAAGTTGTTTTGTACTTCCTCTGGTTTTGTACGTATGGATCTGTGTCTTCGTTGGTAGTTATTAATTCGTCCTCTGCCTCGATTCTGAAAGTGGTTCACTCCCCTCTAGATTGATGGGTATTGTTATTTGAGTTGTTATTAATGTGAGGACTGTTATTGTTGTAATAGTTATTATTATATTGTGTCCGTGTTTGGTTATGGTTTACGTTCTGTGAAAGTTGAGGATTGTAGTTATCGCGATTATTAATTGTGTTATAATTGTTATTGTAGTAATTATTATAGGGTCTCGGAGGATACTGGAATCGGTTGTTGGGATTGGAATGCCGATGCGGAGGTGAATTGGAAGATCCGTTCTTCATGGGATGATTTTGTGGCGGGTAGCTTCGGTTGTTCGTGGATCGGAAATTAGAATGTTGTTGGTTGTGATTATTCTCTGTAAAGTCATCTAATCGACGCAATATTTCTATGAGTGAATCCATATCTTTGACTTTCTGGTAGATAATGGCATGCGTGTCAGTAAATATAAAATGGTTTAACAACTGTCTGGCGATCACCGATTCTTCCATGTCATTTATGTGCTTACATTGGTTGAAGATCCTTAACGCATACATCTCTCTCGTTACATGTCCTAATCGATATTTTCCGTTAACAGCCTGATCTTTGCCCTGTTTTGTTAGTTTTCATCCCAAAGTGAATAACGCGACAAATTGGTCCAACGACCGGCAATGGTCTTCGATCCATTGGAACCATTCCTGAGCGCTATTACGCAAAGTCGCCCTAATGACTTCCAATCTTTGTTTTTCATCGGTGATATCTTCCAAATATCTTAAGATACAGTTAAGATAGGTCATTTGGTGAACGTGTGTGATATCCCCGTCAAATTGTTGTAGATTTTCTATTTTTATGGTTGGACTTCCATTGTTAATATAGTTTATAGGTAATGTATAATTTTTAATTTTGTTTTCTAATACTTCTAAATTATTTTGTGTTTTAGTATAGTTGTTATCTTGTGTTATTTTTATTGTGTCTATATTTATTTCAACTGTATTAATTTCTTTTTCATAGTTTTCTCTACATTCATTTATTTTTGTATTTATGTTGTTATTTAAGTTTTGTTTTAAAATATCTGTATTCTCTTCATTTTGTTTGTTATATATGGTTAATTTATTCTCTAAATAAATTGTTGTTTTCTATTATGGTTTTATTTACATTTTCTTGTAATTCTATATTAGCGTTATTTATTTTAATATCTTTGGTCTTATAAATTTCATGTGTAGTCGCGTCTAATTGTTTAGCCCATTGTAGATTTTGAAAAAACTGTTTGATCTAATTTTATTAAGTATTTAAATTAGTTTTCTTCCATGGTTTTCTGGGCTTTGGTTTTAATTTCTAACCCTTCCTTGAATGCTTCTAACTTGTTGTCAATGTTTTATGTGTTAAGTTCAAATTTCTCATTAATATTTTGTATGTTAGTTTCTAATTTAATTGTTAGATCATTATTCATATTAGTTAGATCTTGTTTTATATTTGTTAAGTCTTGTTTTATATATAATGTGTTTGTGTCTTTCTAATTTGTTGTTTAAATCGTGGTTATTAACTTGTATATTACTTAGGTCTTGTTTTATTCTGTGTAAATTCTTCGTGATTCTTCATTTGTACCATTATTGCATTTAACATTTCCATCAACTTACTGTTTTGAGGAGTACTTTCCTCTTGTGATACCGAAGGTGAAGTGGTAGGCATATCCCTTTGTTCAACCTTATCTTCTTCAACATTGTCTTTTGTAACTTTTGAATGTAGTCTGGTGTCCAAGAAAACGTATTTGTAATTATAGTAAAGTGTTCGCATTCATGTGCCACATGTGTTTGGACACCCGGGACCAATTTTCTTAGAAACACATGTGGCACATGAATGCGTACCCGTGTAGAAAAAACAACAATGTGAGTTTTATTTGACTTTTCTTTGTTCTTTTTACGTATTGTATTGTAATTCAACTTTCCTGTTCATTTTAGCCATTCTTATTTTTATTTTATGTAAGTTTCAACGTTAAATGTTAACTCAATTTGTAATCATCTTTAATCTAATTTTAAACTTAAAAATTGTTAATATTTGTTAAGTCTCCAATTAATTCATACAGATATTAATCACATAAATGTCCCCCTACCATTCTAAGCTATTTTAATTTAATGTTATTTAATTTTCAACGTAAAACACTAACCTAATCCGTAATTCATTTCTTAATATAATGTTAAATTTAAAATGGTTAATTCAATTGTTATATCACACAAAACAAACACAGTTCTCATGTTCATTGTAATGATTCTTGTTTCCAGATGCTTGAAAAAGACTGAATTGATAAAAGTCGAAACGTCGCAAACAAACATCTAAAAATTCAATAAAAGGTCGCTAAAACCAATAAAAATCTATTATTTTTAATATTAAAACACGGCCAATAAAATAAAAAAGAAAAACAAAATTCTTGAAACACTAAATATATATATATATATATATATATATATATATATATATATATATATATATTGTAATATAGAGATATTTCATGAAATTAATGAAAAAGTTGAGCAAATTGATTTACTAATTACTAATATACTTTATTCATTAGGGAGAATAGCTAATTTATGCATTTTAAATTGGAAATATTAGATAACGCAGCTTTATAGAACAACAGTTTGGGAGCAATTTAAAACGCAGAATAAGAACAAATAATACTAATCCTTTTACATTAGAAAATCGAAAGTTTATAAAATGTATTTAATAAATCAGTCAATTCTTCTCATTGCTTCTTATTTTTATCTTAGACATTTATACCTTCAAAGCAATTGGTTCTCATTGAAGGATTATTATTAATATAACTATATTGCTATCCAAAAATTTAATAACTTTTTCGAACATTTTTATTTATTAAATGTATTAAATAAAAAAAGTGTCGGATAACTTATAAGAAAATAATCGTTTGCTATCATATACAAAACTCAAATAGTTTGTTAACAGAAATAACCATCTAAAATGCACTTAAATTTGTCTACCTACTTTTTATTATTTTAAACATGTAGCGCGTACTTATACTCTGTGTCTCAATTGCACTACTTGCGCTTTGCGCATTTCCATAAAAAGGATAGAAGATTGCTATACCCTAAATGTAATCGCTTTTATTTCGAGGACTGTACACCATGTTGACGATGGCTATGTGCGGCAGAGTACCGATTTCCATTTTCTGACGTCAAAGTAACGTAATTCCATCGCACGGCAAAGTGGCAGATTGTCTATACTGCACGTCGCTTTGTAAATAGAAGTATGTAAGTTATAGTTAATTTTTCGCATCTAAGTCAAGGAAATGGTATAATTGAACTGTTTAAAATCTCGCTAGACAATGGCAACAAATCATTCAACATAATGGAGAGTATTTTGAGTACTAATTCTTATTATATTTGTTGCTTATTAATTAAAGGTAATTAATTAAAATTTTATACTTAAAAACGAAAAAACGTTTTGCACCACTCTATATGTCTTTACATAAAAATGTAATAAATACTTACTTTGCATAGGAATAAAAAACAACAGAAATGCTATTCCTCCGAAAGTGGCTATACCGATTTCTCTGTAAATCATATACGTGCCGACAATTGTTTGTATCGGACCAATCCAAATGTAATGTGCTAACACAAAGCCTTGGTCAAATTTGCTGACATCATTCGATAATAAATTTACTAATTGACCTACAGTTGTTTGACCTAAAGCTTTTTGGCTTAGTTTCAAAGTTTTTCGGTATATCATTGCACTACATGATACTCTTAACTTCATCGATATATGCATTAAAGCCATCATACTGGGGTGACCTAGGAAGCATTCCGTTAAAGTAGAAAATACTATTAGGCCAGCAAACATGTATGCCTCAGATAGACTTGTATGCGTTCGTCCCACACTGAAATGTGAAACTAGTCTTCTTATTGAATACGGAAGAAGTAATCTGAAATTTAAAAAAATAAAATGTAATTCATAGGAATGACTGTTTTTGTTTTTTAATAATCTTGACGTATATTTACTTAGTAGATGTCAAATAAATAAAAGTTTTTGTAAGTTAGAACCCAAATCATCCTATTTAAAAAATCACTAATGTTTGTTCTTCTTTCGTTTTGTTATTTCTTTCTTTCCAATTGTCTTTTCAATTTCATAAATTATCTGACTTCATTTTCACTTCTAATTTGCTCTTGTGATTCTTCTTTCCAATATTTTAAGTTTTTCGTAGTTCTGTTGCATAAGTTATTTATTTTATAATTTTCCTGAAAATTTTTTTTTTTTTTTACTTCTTCTTTACTTCTTTTTACTTTTACTGTTAACTTCTTTTAACATTTGTTCATTACAATAAAATCTCCTATATTATTTCTGAATCTTCTCCTTTATGTCATACTTTAAATTTTTTCGATTTCACAAGGCACTCGAATACGTGAATGTGTCTACTTCTTTAAACGCATAATCTCCACATATAAACTGATGTACAAAGGCATAAATACATAATTGTGTAATGGTTTGTGTTAAATTTCTATTTATTGTTTCTGATTTATTACTGTATCCGTCGATAACGAAAAGCAGACCTGACAAAACATCTTCTTCTCTGTCTTACTCTTTTTTAACTTGTTTCACCATCCAACCACCTCCCGTATCACGAGGTACCCCAAAGCCCTCATGTTACATCGTCATAATACGAGGGGGATGACATGAAAGCGGCCTAGCTGCGGGAGGAGGGTAGCGAAATACCGCAATCTGATTCACGTTACCTTATGAGACTTTTCGGGGCCCTCTTGGTGCTCATCGGGGGCCTTCCGAAATGTCAAAACGGTTCTAACTCTATCGATTTTCGAGAAAGCGATGGCACTCGGGGATGAGTTACCACCGATCAACGCGTCGGATTACCTCTATAGACGCTATCTATTTGTTACCGCTATAATTCAATTTTTAAAATACAACCGATGTTATCCCATTTGTGATTTCACGGAAGACTCTTAAAACGGTAACTGTTTGAGCACGTTTTATAATTTACTTCTTACTGTTTACTTTATGTGTCAACTTTGAAGCGTCTACCTCTGGCTGTTGGCGCAATTTCCCTTCTCTACTTATTTTCTCTGAAATTTGAAATATTTATCAACATTTTAGCTAACTGCTTTCTCTTTATTTGTCAAATGTTTGCTTGAAGTCCATAAAAAATATCTATATACCTATCTATATTATACTCAAAACTGTTTTCCATTATTTGTCTTAATATGTGGATTGCCTCGATCGTTGACCGTCCTTCTCTAAAACAATTCCGGCAAGTGTTACATTAAGAAATAAAATATCTACAGATTCTTACAATTTACTACGTCTGCTTTTTTTGCCAATTCTACTTTCCATTCGTTTAGAATATCCTCTTCTCTGCATATTCCTAGTTTCGACCCAAAAATTATCTTGTGTAATTCTTCATCACCATCTTTTATTAATGTCGCAATTACTTTATCACATTCAATAGCTTTCTTTTTTTACTGTATTGTGTTCTCCACTTTTATATTTATCAGTTTCTATATCAACCTTTCTTCTTGGTGCTCATCTTTCCTCTTAGATAACACAAATTTCTAAAATTCCGATTCGTCAATAACGATGATACTTTCCCAAAAACCACCTATGTTATTGATTGTAGCAAATTCCAATTCCTTTTCTCTATTATATTTATTAATCCAAAAACTCGTGTACCTAACTGCACATAAACATAGTGTAACCTAATTAAATATAAAAAAAAACAGAATATAATTAATTCGAACCGAGGAATTATATGATAAATCAATAACTGTTAATACGATACATGCATTTCAAATTTTCTAGTCTAAGGGATAATAAATGTACGGGATAATAATGATAATATCATATATCTAATACCGCATAATTTTTTGCACGCAATAGAGTTAATGTAAATAATTGTATCGGTTAATGAGATTTTCTGTATGGAGTATCTATAAGTCATAAATTATACTTACACTAAAATCATTTCATGTACAAGCTTAATTATTCCTATCAACATAAACTCTACACCAAACATACGAAACAGAGCCCTATGTAGCGCAGATCTCTTGTGTTTTCTGTGTTGTTGCTTCCATATACTTTCTAATTTTTCTCCTAATTTACTAGATTTGTGCTCCTCTAATGGTTCATATAGATCTTCTTCTTTAAGTCCTTTCTTGTAGGCCTTATAAAATACTGGTAAAACGTATCTGTAACAAATAATACATTATGAAATTCCAAAAATGATTATTATGTTTATTATTTTCATAACTAATTATACAAATTTTATGTGAAATATTTTCTTGCAACCTTAGATACTAATATGTAATTACTTTTTATTGCTATAAAACATAGCCAGTTATGAAAATCGATTACATGAAATTTGAGGTAGGGTTATATTAATTTAAATTGATAACATGAAATTGTATATTTTACATTTGTTTTAATATAATTTAGTATTGAAGTTTGAACAATCGCCAATATTACCACCTAACCAGTATATAGGAATTGATATATAAGAGTATAAACAATGCGTCCATGTTCTACTACTCTTTGTAGTTTACTAAATTTAGTTCTTAATCGGACCCTGATTAAAAAATAGTATAACCAAGCAAAAAATTAAACCACTTTCAAAACATAATAATATTTACATTTAATATTTATTTTCGTACAGTAGAAGAACAATGGATACATCACAGAAAGGAAAATTAAAATAGATTATAAGAATTGAGGGCAATCTGGGTCCAAATAAAACGAATTTTAAATTTATCAATCCTGTTTAGGTAGTGAAAATACCTTTATATACTATATCATTGAACTGTGCACGAAAATGTTGATGTCTTCTTTCATTTTGTTTAGGTGTTATAAACAAACTCAAAAATAAATTTTCGACAACACTTAAGTAAGTGTTAAGGTAAAGTAAGTATTCCTCAACATTTTATACAGGGTGTTTGCTCATTCGTTGATATAATATAAACAGTATGTAGGGGCGACTGGGACAGCGAGGCCCACCGGGGTAACTAGGACTACATACGTAGTTCACATGTATTTTAAATTTTGCGCGCTGTTTGTTATTTGTAAGGTGCCGGTAGTAGTAAGCAACGTTCTGTCAATGTCGTCAGTTGAATACGTTTGTCTGTGAAATTTTACAAAAACTTTCATGGTAAGTTTATGTAAATTTTATGTCGCTATATAATTAATTTATTACAGTTAAAACACTAAAAAATATGAAAGGTTGTAGTAGTGATATACATTAAATCAGTAATAAAACTAACCTGAACTTTTACTAACAAATGTATCCTATGCCGCTTAAGAAACAACTATCTACTTGAGTTACATTTGGAGTAGTGAGGACCACTGAAGTCGGGGCAAGCAGGACCATGGTCCTCATTACCCCATATTTTAATCTGTAATAAAAAATTAAATAAAAGGTTTGTTCTTAAGTGAGAAATTATAATTGGAAGCGAGATTTACTTGAATGGACCTAAGATGTCGTTAATAATGCAATTCAGGTAATACGCAGCGGAGTAGGTATTAGGGAAGTTTCTAGGCGGTTTAATTCCAAACACTTGCTTAATTAGACGCTTAAAGCAAAATACAAATAACATTACAGGACCATTATTTGGGAGATATAATCCTGTGATTTCTGAAGATAATGAGCAGTTATTAGTAAACTATTTGTTAGAAATGCAATCGAGTTATTACGGTCTTACTCCATTAGATGTAAGACGTATGGCTTACAATCTCGCCGAAAGACTAAATATTGAACACTCGTTTAATAAAACAAAGAATATGGCTGGTCCGGACTGGTTGAATGGTTTCTTGAAAAGAAACTCCCAATTATCAATAAGAAAGCCAGAAGCCACGAGTTTTAATGGGGCTGTAGGTTTCAACAAAGATCAAGTATCAACTTTCTTTGACCCCTTGAAAACAATTTTTGAGAAATATAATTTTAGCAATGACAGTATCAATAACTACCACGAGACCGGTATTAGTGCTGTACCAAAACCTACTAAAATATTAGCCAAAAAGAAACAGAAACAAATAGGAAGAATCGTAAGTGGAGAAAAGGGTTCCAATGTAACTTTGGCTTGTGCAGTTTCTATTACCGATAACTATATTCCTCCGTTTTATTTATTTCCTCGAAAAAGATTAGCACCAGCATTGTTAAGCGGTGTACCTCCAGGAGCTGTTGATTTTGCAAATGGATCTGGCTGGATGGACAGCGAGCATTTCTTGAAGTATCTAAATCATTTCAAAGAGCATTCTAAACCTAGCAAAAAAAGGCCAGTATAAATGATTTTAGATGGTCACATCAACCACAAACATCTGGAAGGTGTATTAAAAGCAAAGGAAAACCATGTAGTGATGCTGACTCTTCCTTCTCACTGCAGTCATCGACTGCAACCGCTTGATCTGACATTTTTGCCTCCTTCAAATCATAATACTCTCCGGAATGGGATTATTAGATGACAAGTTATAAAGGAGTGGTAATTACAATCCAGGATGTGCCCAGTTTAAGCGACAGGACTTTCCAGAAGGTAGCTACAATCGATAAAGCTGTCAAGGAATTCGAGAAAAGTGGCATTTATCCATATAACCCTGATATTTTTGAGGAATATGATTTTTCACTTTCGACTATTTATAAAAAGTAGACTCATCTAGAGTTTGTCAGCACACTACGCCACCACAGGCCTCAACTGCAAATGTAGATATAAGTCCTACATAATTCGCTAATATTTTGAAACTCGTTTCACCAATACCATCATCAGATACTAACAAAAAGGAGAGAAGCAAAAGAAGACCAAAAGAAAATAAATCTACAATACTCACTAGTACACCCAATAAAAATTTCTTAGAAGAAAAGCGAGACAACACAACCGCAGCAGTGGCTAAAAGAAAAATTGATCCTCCTCAAAAAAGTGAACCTTTGAAAAAAGGAAACAGCTTGAAAATTATTTCAAAGAAAATACTAAAGAAAACTATAAAAACACCAAGTCAATTGTGATTGCTAAAAGCAGCGACAGCGAAGGCGAGGATGAAAATAATTGTTTATGTATTTTCTGTCATACTTTATACAAAGATAGTAGACAAGGAGAATGATGGATAAGGTATCAGCGTTGTCAGAAATTGGCTCACGATGAATGTGCTGGGTAGAGGACGACGACGATGAGTTTACTTGTGGACTATACTCATAATTTTCATTTCACGTAGATGGACCTCTTTGCCCCCATATAAGGGGCATGAAGGACCAACTGACATATATTATATATATTTTGTTTTTTTTTTAAGAATATTAAGATTTTTCACTATATAGTTTTCTAAATATTAAACAGTAATCAAAAGAAACATTATTGTAATATATGCATATAATAAAATGATATAATATTAGCTATACGCAACATCATTGGCCGGTACAAATACAAACATCAGCGGTAAATGTTTTGATATGATACAGTAAGCAAAATAGCGCCATATGTTCGACAAGTGGGTCTATTGTTTACAGGTCAGCATTTTTCGTTTAAATAACAGTGGATAGCATAAAACTTACGGTGAAGGCATGCATACACACACACACACACACACATTTTCCCATATTTTATTCTTTTTTTTTTCGCGCTTATTTGAAACCTTTTTCTAAACGATTTCTTTGGTAAAACATTATAAAATTTGGGAACTTTCTACCCTCCAAATTAGGAAAACGAGTGATCAAGCACCCTGTATGATACAGTCTTCGGCATTGAACAGTAAGATCTAGTTAAACAAGTTAAAGTGTTGTGTCATCTTGTTCCTCACTTTGACTAGAATTAAATAAAAGATTCTCTTAAAGGAAAATAATTGAATAACAATTCCGAATAATTGTATTAGAACCGACGTTCAAAGCAATCACCTAACTGAAAAGTGCAATACCCTAACCTGTTGACAAAATTTCTGCGAACATTCAACAATGTCTGAAGTAAATATGTTTCGCATAAATTATCAATGTTCGCAATTAAGCCAGAGGTAATAAGAGCTCTGTTGTTCTGCAAACTGTAAATGGACGATTTTACATAAGCTTACAAGAAACAATCATTTGGGCCTAATCAGGCGACCTAGTAGACGAGCGAATATCACTCCAGCCAGTAATCAATCTTGTTTCAAATATATTGTTTAAATATTGTCGCACAATTGCAGCATTGTGTGGAGGGCATCCATCTTGCTGAAACTAAATGTAATTTATGAAAATATCTAGTATGCTGTGCATACAAGGTACGATAATACTTTGCAAAAGAAGTAAATGTATTTGTGAGTTTAAATTTCCTTCAATGAAAAAGGATCCAATGGTATGGTTCCCTAAAAGTTCTGTCCAAATATTCACCTTTTGCGGACATTGCGTTAAAGATAGATAGGTACTATTGCTTTCACATCGACCTTTTAAAAACCTTTTAAAAACTGTTTTCAAAAATTGACGTGAAGGCAATAGTATCTATCTTTAATTTAATGTTTTTTAATGTAACTGAAAATCAATTTTAATAATGTTCGATTATTTCTTTGCTGTTCATTAACTTTAAATTCTCATCTGATTAAATTTAAATTTAAATTAGCGCATCAAAAAACAGCGAATCTAACTTAAGAATCAAGTATACTAAAGATATACCTAATATTGTTAGCTCTTTAAACTAGTTGTTTCCAACGGTTCCAAAAACACATTCGTTTTTACATCTGCTTGTGGATTGTCTTGTGATATAATTGTTATTACGGAGAGTTGGCTTGATGATTCTGTTTCTATCTTAGAATTAGTTCCTCCTTCTTTCAAAGTGGTTAGATGCGACAGAAAGATTTTTGTATTAATCGTTCTATATCTTCATGCTGATTTATCATTTTTGGAAGATTTTTTACTGGTGTTGACTAGATTTAGAAGTTTTACAATGCCTGATATCACATCTTGGACAACTCTGTTACTGAATATTCTTCTAAATCAAAGAGGTCAAAATATTCTATGTGGTTTTCAAGTGATATTATCTCAAACATGAATTTGAAAGAATATTATCGACGGAAACGGAAGTCTTCCCGTAACTATTTCTTCTATGATCAATTCAAACGACTCCATACTACTTGTGAGGGTAATATAGCTACCGCTTACGCCACCTATCTTAGAGAAGTTGAACAGTCTCTCCAAACTGATCCAAAAAATGTATTACAATACACGCATTGTTTAGCATAAATGTGTTGTAATACAACAAGGCACCACTCGTATACCAAAAACATGGTGGAATGATCTAGATTCTCCTTAAAGTATTGTTGACATATTGCCAATAAATTTTCTTGTGATCACTCTATAAGTAGTGATTATTTTTAGATTTAAGACAACACTAATTATACTCATTTTATTGCAGGTAATGATTTAATACCTAGTGTTATCCTGCACGATGCAAGATTTGTCCTCGTAAAACCGCTTTTATTATTAATTTAACAATTCGAACTGCTATTTTCGCCACCATTTGGAAGCGTGCTGGGATAAGTCCAGTGTTTAAAAAGGTGATGATGCTCATGTTGATTACTATAGACCCATATCAATATTGTCCAATCTTACATTTCTCCATTTCAACACGGCTTTATGCGAGGTTGATTAACCGTGACAAATCTGGTGACCATCTGCCAGTTTATTAGTGAGCAGCCTGAAACTCGTGGCCAAGTCGACTTCATATATACTGACTTTAGTAGTGCCTTTGATGTGATTGACCACGTAATTCTACTTACTAAGTTGTCTGCGTTTGGATTAAGTCTTCTACAGTCTTGCTTGGTTGATAGATTTCATTATGTTTTCTTATAACAGCTATAAATCCTTTGAGTTCTCTCAATATATCAATCTGGATTCCTGCAAGGTTTATACTTAGGTCCTCTCCTATTTATTTTGTTCTTAAACGATCTATTATCGTCTTCGTCTTGCCCACTACTTGTATATGCGGATTATCTAAAAATATATTCATCCATCAGAACTGGGGATGATGTGTTATATTTACAAGGAATTTGAATGTTCCCAGCTCTGACAAATATAGCTGCGTCATTAACTCCATCTATCTTATAAATGACTCGTTTCTTAGTAAAGTTGATAGCATAAAGAATTTTGGTATTTTATTCGATTCTCGTTTAACTTTGGTATCACATATTAACAACAACCCTCAAGAACACTTGGCTTTATTTCGTGTACTTGCAAACTCTTTAGTTCTATCTGTCTGTTCAAAACTATGTATGATAGTTTTGGCCTTAGCAAATTAGAGCATGCTTCTCCTGTGTAGTCACCTCATTATATTTATCTTCAGTCAATCAAAAAGGTACAACGTCGTTTTCTAAAGTATTTGTCATTCAAAACTCATGCGTCCATTCCGAGCGTAATATTGATTATAATTTGCTACTCTGTGAGTAAACATGGTGTACAGTCTTTGGGCTATCATCGGGATACCTTGGGAGTGAGGTTTGTGTGGAATATTGATCATGGTACCATTGACTCTCCTCATCAACTCTCATGTCCCACGTATGTCCTTTCGTTCTTCTCCTACATTTACCTTACCTTTTCCTAGGACCAACTTGCTGCATGCTCTCCACTCACAAGCATTGCTGAAGTATTATATGAAGATATTTTTTTTCAATGCCATAATAAAAAAAAGACTAAATGTATATATCCTTTTTTTTCATTATTTTTTCACTTGTATTATATATATGTGTATTATTCTCTTTTTGTTTTTTTTACATTTTTTATATTAGTTCTAATTATCTTTTTATTTAATATTTTTACTCATATGTATGTAATTCTTTAGTTTGTCTTGTTATTGGTTTAAACAGTTGGACAATACAACGATTTTTATTATTATTATTACTTTTATTATTACTATTACTTTTATTATTACTATTATTATTCTTATTACTATTATTATTCTTATTACTATTACTATTCTTATTACTATTACTATGACTATCACTATGATTGATTATTATGATTGATTATTATGATTGATTATTATAACTGATTATTATGACTGATTATTATGACTGATTATTATGACTGATTATTATGACTGATTATTATTATTGATTATTATTATTGATTTTTTTTTTTTTTTGGTAGGTGGAACTCCTTTATGGACACCGCTTCTTGCGATAGTGTGGGACTCACAGTCGGACCGTGCAATAACTGTTCTACCCACTAAAACCACCTTGCTATATCTCCTGATGCATCCACGGGACCACCTGTCAGGTACCTTCGTCATGAATGCATCGAGTAATCGCTCGTACTTTCTTCACCCTAGCCTCATTTTCATGTCTTGTTCCATCTCTCGTTTTCCTGCTTACTTATCATTATTTGCCTTATCATCTTGTGCAACGCATCCCAGTTCTTAGCGGATTCTAGCATTGTGTTGATTAGATTTTTTGATCTTATTTCGGTCTTAGTTTGTAATGTTAGCTTAGTCTCTTTCCTTGTTTCTTTCCACCGGTTACACTGGAAGATCGTGTGCTCCACCGTGTCTATTTCCTCACAGTACACGCACTTATCATCCGTTCCTTTACCTATCCTTTTTACATAGGTTTTGAATGGTCCATGTCCACTAAGCGCTTGCGTTAAATAGTAGTCTACGTTCCTGTGGCCACACCTGATCCACTTCCCCAGGTCTGGTATCAATTCTTTAGTCCACTGTGCCTTACTCGTGTTTTTATTCCATCTAACTTGCCAGGTGTTCAATGTCCGGTCTTTTACGTCACAGTATGATCCTTTGTTGCCTTTGTCATACATGTATGTTCGTTCCAACCCCATAAGATCTATTGGGGGAATCCCTGCAATTACTTGGAGTGCAGGTGTAGACACAGTTTTGTATGCAGATACCACCCTAAGTAGTATCCTCCGTTGCATCTTTTCTAGTAGAAGATAGTTTCTCTTGATTTGTATTGTATGGCCTCATATCGGCACTGCATACAGTAGTATGGAATGGACCACTCCTGCAAGGACCGCCCTTTTGCTGCTTCTGGGTCCTCCGATATTAGGCATCAGCCTTGTAAGTTTTCCTACTCTATCCTCCGCCTTTCCTGACACCCTCAAAATATGCTCCCTAAAGTTGCCTCGTGTATCGAAGAACACTCCCAGGTACTTGATGCTCTTTTGGGGTACTATATTCACATTATTTAATTTGAAGATTAAACCTTCTCTCTTCCTTTTCTCAGTTATTATTAACGCCTCTGTTTTTTCCGGTGCCAGATCCAGCTCATTGACCCTCATCCATCTGGCTATTCGGCTTAAGTTTTCGTTAGCATTCCGAACGAGGGAATGTTTATCTTCCGCCGAGACTATCAGTGCCAGGTCGTCTGCAAATGCGATAGTGCTGGCTCGCCCCTGCAAGTCTATTCTAAGAAGTTGGTCGTATAGAATATTCCAAAGTGTGGGACCAAGTACTGCGCCTTGCGGTACGCCTGCTTTGACCTCCAGCCTATTCCTTTTATTTACTTGCACATATCGATCCTTAAGGTACACATAAATTAAGTTTATAAGATACACTGAGACTTTTCTATCTTTTAGCCTTTGTAGGATGAGGCTCCAGTTCGCAGCGTTAAAAGCAATCCTGACATCTAGCGTGATTAAGGCATTCCACATTTTCCCTCGTTTTAAGTACACGTCTCGGATATTTTGCATTGCCTGCACCGTCGATCTCCCCTTTATGAAGCCATACTGGTTCTTAGTCAATCCCCCCTTTTCCTCTATTTCGTTTTCCAGCCTTTGTCGTATCAGTGACTCGTATAGTTTACTGATAGTATTTAATAGGCGTAGAGGTCGATATGACTTTTACCCTCCTTGGGTACTAATATGACTTTAGCTACATTCCATTCCTTCGGAAAACTTTGCATTTCCAAGAGTCTATTCAGTACTCCCAGAATCCATGTTCCATATGTTTTACCAGTCTCTTTATGGCCTCCGGGGGGGGGGGGGGGGGTTCCATTCAATCCTGGGGCTTTTCCTGGCTTCATTTGGTCTATTGCATTTTTTTTGAGTTCTTCAATAGTAAAGACTGGCGCTATGTCTGCATCTTTCCTATAGTCTGTCTCTCTTCTGGGGTGCAGAAAGAGCTCCCACACTATTTCTTTTTTATCTCCTTCTGGCAGTTGGTACGGTTCTAGGTTTCTTATTCCTTTTACAGCTATCTTGTTTAGCTCCTTACATAAATTATTCCAATGTTCTTTTTTGGATATTTTTATTAATTTTCTTAACTCCTTTTTTTCTTTGTTATACTCTTCCCTAACCCTTTGTCTTTCCTCCTTTATGGTATCCCCTGATAGTCTTGTATAGCATCGTCTACTCGCTGTGCATTGCTTACTTTTCTTACTTATTTCCTCATTCCACCAGTATGGTACTACCTTTTCTCCCTTTGGCCCCTCATTGATGCTATTTTCATATGCTTCTTTTATAATATCCATGTAAGTTATATATGCGGTTCTTTCATTTTCCGTCAGGCTACTCAGTCTAAGTTTTATATTCGCATTATACACCTCCCAGTTAGTTGTAAACTTTTTCTTTTCTGCTGTTCTCCGAGGGGCTTTGTCAGTCTTTACGTAGTAAATATATCGGTGTTCTGTTAAATTTTCCTCCTCCATTACTCTCCATTCCATTATTCGGTCTGCGACATTTTGTGTCGAGAGAGTTATATCAATAAATGATGTTGAATTTCCCCTCGCAAAGGTTGGTATTATGCACGACCAGATTTAGCGCCGCAATCCATTCTGCCCAATATTGTCCCCTCTTGTCAGTTATTGGAGACTCCCACAGATGTGACTTTGCATTAATATCTCCTGCTATCATCGCTTCTTTTCCTCTGTCACTCACACTGTTTGCGATCTCATCGACTTTTTCCATATATTAGTCTATCTCTATATTTGGTGATATATAGCAACAGTATATGTCCATATTTCCCAGATCAAGGCATATATAGCCCCTTTCCATGTTTACATTTGCCACTGTAATTTTTTTGTTTATCAACAATATTGCCACATCTTCCCTTTTGTCTTTTATCAATTCTTTCCCTTTTATTATTGCTTTATTTGGTTAACCAACTATTATAATATCCACCATCCTCTGTTTGGCTATTATTGATTATTATTATTGATTATTATGACTGATTATTATGATTGATTATTATTATTGATTATTATTATTGATTATTATTATTCATTATTATTATTGATTATTATTATTGATTATTATGATTGATTATTATGATTGAGTATTATGATTGATTATTATATATGATTGTTGATTATTGTTGATTATAGTTGACTATAGTTGATTATTGTTGATTATTATTGATTATTATTGATTATTACTGATTATTACTCATTATTACTGATTATTATTGATTATTATTGATTATTATTGATTATAATTGATTATTATTGATTATTATTGATTATTATTGATTATAATTGATTATTATTGATTATTATTGATTATTATTGATTATTATTTTATTATTATTATATTATTATTATTACCTCCTGAAGAAGAAACAAGCTAGTTATGAAATATAGAGATTTGAATAAAGGAGTCAACTGCATTAAACCGCTTGTCCGTTAGGAATTAATTATTTTCATAAATATACAGTCATGGGCAAATGTGTGGAACCATGTAAATATCTTCTAAATTAAAAAAGATATTGTAATAAAATTTTAGACACAAAAATTACGGATAGCAAGTCAAGTATGACAACTATTTTTTTAAATATACAGTGTATTCTAAAAAAAGTTTAACGTACTAAAGTTACACTTTTTTAAATTGAACTCCCTGTATTTTTTTACAATTTGGAAATCTCTTCTAAAACACGATTTTAACAAACTATAACACTTGAGGTCTAAAGTATTTAGCATCAGATTTACATGCAAACAAAAATCAGAATTTTTGAATATTTATCTTTTGGTACCTTCAAAATTATTAGTATTGCTTCATACTTGATCGTTCAAGTAAAAGTTTGAAAAAAAAACTGTTTTTTATCGAACAACAAGTTTACGTGAATATTATAATTTTTTAATTTGATTACATGGTCTAGTAGTGCGTAGTATTACAAGACCATGACAATAAATAATTGTTGTTTGTTAATAATGGTTGAATTAAATGAAAGAGAAAGAATACAAATATTAATGATAATCGGTTTTGGTGATAGGACAATAATTCATCAGAAAGTATGTAACGTTTTGAATACTGTACATTCCAATCGGCAGCCAATTTCGAGTTCTGTTGTTATAAAAATCTTAAGGAGGTATAATATAAATGGTGGGTTTCGCAATTCTCCTACGGATAATGTTAAACTGACTCTTGTTGCCCAACTTTAACCACAGATTATGTAAATGTGTCACTCGTAGTCGATATCTTTGATGTTTCTCTACGAGATTTTATTTTTGCGGATAGATTTTATACTTCTTCCGCGCATATGAACAGAACCTAACTAATAATAATAATACTGGTTTATTTCCCAACAGGTTCAAACACAGCAGTATGACAAAATCTGTATAATACATATATACATATGACAAAATCTGACATACATATGACATATAAATAATACATATGACAATAAAAAAAACCATGATAAGAAAAAATGAAAACTATGCATATTAATATATGTTGTGACAGTTATGAATTACTTATAGGAACACATACGTACTTATTAAATTATTTCTCCAGTAAATATATGTCGTTATAGATGGTATCAGCATTCCGCATCATGCGGCATACAGGTGATTTCACTAGTAAGTTGGTACTCGGAGTATTCAAGTAGAATGTATTCGTATGGCAAGTATTAACTGGGGATACATTAAATCGAGTGGCAGATAATATCCCAGCACAACCAATACTATTGCTAATGAATTTAAATAGGTAATAAGCAATATGATTCGATAGTTCCTGTAATACAGGGTAGATGGCAAGCGACACAAATAGTGCGAAAGTATTAGATTCTGTATCAATATCCGCATTTGAATGCACTTCGGAGAAATGTGTTGCAAGTTTCTATGCCATTCAGATATTCTTTATACCTACTGTATATTTGTCAAGTTTCTCATTCTTTCATCCTCTCTAAAATAAAAGGGGTTACTATTCAATCTCTATTTACGCCTGTAATATGGTTTCGTTTTTAATTTAAAGTTCAAAAGTAAAGCAAGGTGTGTAGGAGAACAGAAGACTCAAAGGCATCATTTAAAACGATATAAAAACAGTTTACGGAACAGTTAATATCATTAATATTATTCAAAAATGACCAATCAAGTTGCTGCAAATCAACATAGGGTTGACAATAATTTTTGAAATTATAAGAATAGTTCAAAGATGTAGAAAAGTTCACTGTATCACAAGAAGATGCAATTTCCATATTAATCGATAAAGCCGAATGACGTACCTCTTCAGGAACCAAAGCAAGCGATATTGTGTAATATTTGAAGACTATAGTTTAAGTTAGAAAAAACAAGATCAAGTCGATTGTCAGTATTTAAGATTGTATTATACTGTCTTAATTGTGGCAAGTTGCAAAAATTCAGAAGAGAGAAAAGCACTTTATAAAACTGAAAATAAATTTATTTGCACCACGTTGGATGCGCCAAAATATTATGATAGAATGTCTCAGGTTCTATTGTTCGTTTTACTGAAATTGAATTCCTTAACCCAGCGATTCTCAACCTTCTTAGCTCTACGACCCCCCAAATAGTAAATGTAAATTAAATTTATATTTCGAGACCCCCCCCCTCCTCCTCAAAGGAATAATATCAGTAAGCCTTACTATTACTAATTTAATTTTTATTCTAATTATAAATGTAAAAAATTATTTGCACTAATTTTATACATTAAGAAAATACTGACAGTATACAAAATGTAGTACGACTGTTCCTATTTTTTATGTCGCTGCGTTTATAACGACGGGTATGAACATGCATGTATGACGTGTACATACATAAGCAATTTACAAGTTCCAGCTTGATGTGTACGTGTTCTTCGTAACTTGGTCTCCTTCTATAATACTCGCTGTGAGAGCATGTTGAACATGCATATGATGCGTTTGAACAAGCCGTGCTGTCACCTGTTTAAAAGAGGCGCTTGCGATTGTTAAGTTTCGAATGAGTAGTGTGCGTCTGGTGCTTTTATTTTAGTGTTCGGTCAATCGTGAAACTGAATTGTTTTTTAAATTTTTTATGCGAAATGGATAAATTTGTAAAAAAATGAAGGGAGCTATCTACATCCACTAAATCGGTTGGTAAAAAGACAAGGTTGTACAAGAACAGTTATTTAAATTATGGTTTTACCTCATTTGCTTTCAAGTTCTCTCCGATGAAAGCATGAAACCATCAGTTCGATACTCGGAAACTACACAACCGGCCCATAAAAAGAAACCATTGGAATTTTTTGAAGAAAGTTACATACCTTGAGCAATCAACCAATTTCTAGTTGCAAGTCAAGCTATACTGATAAAAATGTACTTGAAGCATCTTATCTCGTAGCATTAAGAGTACCTATACACAATATTTTGAATTTTTTCACTGTATAAAGAAAATGCATTTTGTTATAAAGCGGGGCCAATATGTGATAATGCGATATTGAGTGTTTGAATTTGTTTAATTTCTTTTTATAATAAAAATAATATGTAAAGTATTAATAATACCTAACTTGTCTAGTCGATTTGTTAGACAAAAGCCTATTTGATGTCGCTATGACTATTTATGGTATTAGTAGATATAGACAATGTAAATGAATAAAATAATACTTTACAAAGGTGAGCGCCAGTTAACCTAACACGTTGTTAAATTAACAAATTAATATGAAATTTTGTTTTTAAAAGTAGAGCAAGATCTCTTGTTACCAGGAGCCGGTTTCTCTTTTTTAAATGAAACCTTGTTTTGTATATATTATCAAAATCTTACATTCACACTGATAATAGGTCAAATGTAAAATTTCAAGTTTAATGTTTATATTTTTGAAATAATACTTTAGATTAATACATTTCTAAATCAGCTGGTATTGTTACATAATCACGTGACATACTGTAAACGCAAATGCTGTTTATACCTATATGAAATATAAGATACAACTAATGTGAATAATATTGATTAAAATAGTGGTGTTAGCAAGTACGAAACATTTACGGAAATATTATTTGTAATGAGACCATTCAGTTTAGGTAAGCTTGACTTAGTATTCTTTCTAAACTTTGAATTAGATCGTTATGAATGATACAATGAATAAATTTATGTTAATATAGCGTGCAAATGTTATTATAAAATTAATTCAACTTTATAAATACTTGTATTTTAACGTCTGGGGGATGATTTTCAAGAAATGTTCGGGATCAATTAGATGGCAGGAGTCTGATTCAGGTGTGTTTATGGAAATCTTGGTACATGGAGAATGCGTGGATACTTTCTTCTTATGTTGAGAACGTTTAATAGTAATAATAATAGTATATTTCGATTTTACTGTATTGAATGATATTTAAAATTTAACTTTAGTTTTTTTACGTGGTTTTACTAACAACAATCCAAGCGACGCTCTTTATCTCTTCTTTTTTTATTCCTCGGCCTCCATATGATTTATTTTGGCTTGTTACAAGTATTTAATTTTGTATTTGTCTTTTTTGACTTATTTTATGTCACACATTAATTGATATTGGAGTTACAATAAATAATAATAATTATAAAATATCAATTATTTTCCTTTATTTATTAATTTCATATGTGTACAAGATAAAATAATACATGATTCCCGTGGTAAGTTAATTCAAATCAAAAAGTATTACGGTCGATAAAATAGATATCCATATGAGATTAATATTTATTAATCAAGTTTAATATTTTCGGAATTTCAAATAAATTAATGAATTTTGATAATGAAAAATGATCTCCATAAATAATAAAAATTATTTCAAATAAATTTTATAATTAAATACGCGGTATTAACTTGTTTAATATCTTACACTGTCAGTCTATGTATTTGACACTATCAGTATTTGTAATTCTTAATCTAATACTTATTTCTAACATTAATGTTCTTTTTCTACCAGTTTCTGATAACAAAATGAACCATATAAATATATATATATTATATATATATATATATATATATATATATATATATATATGTATATATATATATATATCTGGAATTTATTTCAATTCAAGTTAATTTAAATTCATTTAACTTCAGTGTTTTATTTATTTTCGTAAAAATAAATTTCCATATATACATTTCATTGCCTTTACTACAACTCTGGCGAAATATATTTCACAACTCCGTCTGCTTGCATTAAAAGACGTATAAACAGGCAACTTTTATCAATACTATCGCGCTATAACATTCATATATACATGTTAAGTTGATCGATTGTACATTGTCGGCACCGATGAACCACACCCGATATGGGATAGAGCCGGTTCCGCAGTCTATTCATAACATACCAATCCCTTTGTAATGAGCGTCAAGCTGTTGGGAATATTTGGTCATGAATTATTATTATTTGAATTGAATGTATAATGTATTTATCTGACTACATCACTTACATAACTTTGATTTTAATATATTGTCATTTATAATTCTTTGACAAAGAAAATATTTATAACATGTAAGAGATTTTGAATGTATATATATTAAAGTAAAACAAACCTTATATTGCCGAATATCTAAATCTACTATATTATACATTTATATATAGACAAATATTTCTTGACCTTTGTATAATATAGTAGATTTAGATATTCGGCGATTTAAGGTCTGTTTTACTTTAATATGTATATATTCAAAATGATTATGATTCGACTACTACTACACCCTCATATTTCGGAAAACAGAATTACATATTGATTTGAAAGTTACAACTAATGAATTATATTATAACATAATATATAACAATTTTTTTTCTATATACAGCCATTTTGCAAAATAATAAAACTGCACTATATTCACTTAATTTTAAGCAAAATGACAACATACTAATAGGAGACACTTTTAAAACTTTCTTGTCACAAAAATAAAGAATATTCAAATCAATAGGAAAAACATTAAGTAAATTCGTAACTCCTAGTTAACATAATTATAATCAAGCAACTTCTTTATCTGACTAATACTTTGTGGTATACCAATTATTTTCCAAATCGTAGAAATATATAGAGCGTAATATTGATTAAATGTCAAAGCTTCTCAAATACTTCCTTTTAAAGATCTAACCACGAATTTCTTTTTCAACATAGGGTGATATAGGGCGTTAAATATAGATCAGCATTCCTAATTTCATAACAGGGACGTCCCATGCAATTACAAAACAATATCTACAGTATTATAGATATGATAAGATAATTTCCAAAGTTTTGAGAAAAATTTAAAGCATCTAGTAATTTATCAGAATAATTGAAACATACATGAGTAGGTAAACCCCATCAGTTTTGTATGTCTATATCTAGTAATTTATTGAATTAAAAGCATTAACCCAGTTGTCCGGTAATGATTTTGTTTGCATAGGTTTATTGGTATATAGGAGAATGATTTGCCGAGAAGTGAGACTTCAACGCACTATCAAAGAACTGCCAATATGTTCAAATGTTCTGTTGAACATATTGGCAGTTGGCATATTGGCAATATGTTCAACAAATGCACGATAAATTGAAAATACAGCATCTATCTCTCATAAACAGACAGGACTCTCTTCTGTTACACAATAATAAACCTAAATTGTCATTTTATTAAACATTTAGTCGTATACTTAAAGGGTAAAGAATTTTCTAAGGAAGAAATGGTTAAAAGCGGCGTCGAATATTCATAGGTTTCAGACTTTCAGAGTGGTTTAAGGTCTTTGTGCTCCTATTTGTTGTTGGTACTAGTTTATTCAAGCAGATGGAAGTTATTTTGAACAATAGAACATCGTTTTCTATTATAAATTAAATAGTTTTAAATTTTACTGTATCAACTAAATATCGGTAAATAATCTTCGTATTTATACATAAAAAGAAGTATAATTCATGCCGTTTCAGTTATTACATTTAAATGATATTATTTAAAATAAAATCTCGTAAATATGATTTAATAAGTTTAATTTATTATAAACTAAATTACATAAATACGAAATTGAAATTGGTCAAAGAACATATCCAAGTATATATTTTCTTTATTATATTAATACACTAATGTGTTAGTCAAAAGATGTACTTGGAATGTTGACGAATGTAAAACAAATACTGGACTTAATCAAGTAATTGAAAACAATTGTTATTCTGGTATGTACGGCATTCATATCAAACGATAAATTAATATGTTCTTATATATATTGCTATAAACATAGTAAATAAAAAATCTTGAAAATGCGACTCATGAAATAATTTGTGTACGAAAATTACTTAGGACTTAATATTAATAATTTATTACTGTTTTGGTTTTGAGCAAACCGAAATTATCTCACTGATCAAGAATTTTGTTTTTCACATCGACTCCAATTACTGTTATTCATTGAGATTGGTTAGACAGCAAAAAGAAATAATATTTTTTTTTGTCTGTTTTTTTCAAACTTATAAAGAATCAATTCCTTTTTCAGGAAATACCAATTGTTACAATTGACTTAATTACCTATACAGAAATTGTATGTACATATAAGACATGAACGCTTATAGTATATTTACGCTTAATAATACATTAGCGACATATCAATTGGAGGATTCAGAAATAGTATGTGTTTGTGTTCCAGTTTTTGAGAATACGTAGCGCAAATAACAAGTATCAATTAATTGAAATTTGAAAATTAAAAATTAATTTTATACAATGATTTCGGAAAATGCATTGTAATAGTGAACGATCCTTGGTGCATGCCTAACCTTGTAATTCAAACTGATTTCATCAGAGAAAGAGGAATTACAAGTCTTAGTGCAAATTATAGTGAAAGAATTAAACTCTGTTTACGAGAATAAAATAAAGCAAGCCAAACACCTAAAACGATTCAAACCATCAGAACTACCAACTAACATTATAATTTATGAATAGGATCCTATCTTTAATTAGTCTGTCGTAATAAATATATTTCTAAACGGCACTATTGACGTTTAAAAATATATTTATTAAGCTAGACTAATTAAACCTAGTTGGTAGTTTTTATTGTTTGAACTTGAATTAAGATTTTCATAATCTCACATCTAGATGATATTAACTATTGGTTTCAACGTAACGGTTTACTTCAAGCAATAATAATTGATTATACTCTGGAAAATATAAGTCTTATTCGTACTACTTTGTTAAAGATCTCGATCTCGGGGTTATATTTGTCGTTGAATTGACATTCGTTGGATATATTATCGACATGGTTTCATCAACACGAAAAATATTGAGATTTCTTATATCAGAAACAGTATGTATCTCTTTCTATTTTGAAGTTCCTATATTAGACACTAGTTATTAGACCAATGTTAGACCAATATTAGACAATACAAGCATTACTAATTTGAAACCCTCTTTATAACTTACGCACCTATCTACAGTTTCTAAAATTTTTATTTTTTTGAGTAGCTGGTGCTTATCTTTCTTGTGATTTATCTCTTTTCTGATTGTGACCATAGCGAGCTACTCTCCCAAAATGGAGAATAGCTGTTAATAGTAATATCTTTCTTATACAAATTATTACATAACAAAATTTATAGCTCTGCTTTCTCAAATACAGTTTCTTGTACCAATTATATTTTGTGAATAGCATTGGCTCATATGAGACCAAATGTTTTACTGATGTTATCTATTTTCACTATGAGTCCCACTTAATAATATTTCTAGCACATGCGATATTTTATTCTAGCCTTGGAATTAAATTTGTATTTATCATGTAATGCATATACAACTCTATTAATTAGTGTAGACATATTTTATTTATTACTTATTTATCTATCAAATATAAATGGAACTGCATTAATTTTATTTCATTTTTTATTTATTTTAAAAAATATAGATCTATACACGTGTGAGAATTAATTTATTCAATGTTGTTCCATAATACTAAATTTTGTAATGCAAGTGTAATCAATATTTACAATTATTATCTATTTCACTGTAATACTGATGATACGATGAATAAAATAATAAACAAAACAATAAATAATTACGATAAGTACAAAAATATTTGTTATGTAATACATTGTTTATGTATTCGTTATAAAAATGAAATAAAAGTTTCTGTATAAATATATTTTAAATTCTTTTATTTATTTAATAAATATTGGTAGTTGAAATATAAATTAAATTAACTTTCCATACTGTCTAGTTCGAGTCATTACCATATTATCCGAGATCTACTGTTCTTCCCAGAAAGCGAGAGCATGGAATATGATTTATTTTTCGATTAGTTTCCGTCATTTATCCTTTACTATTACAGAAATTATATCGGCAACGTATTCGTTATAATTCTTTATCATGGAACTCCTATCTGAGTGGTGATAAACAGAGGGATCGAGTTAAGCGCCCTTTCTTGAATTCTAGGTGGTGTCTAGAAAGCTTGATAATTTGCTTTTCGAAATTTTTATGAACGATCTGAACATAAAGAGCAGTAATGTTGTCAGTAACTAATTGTAAGCTATTAACATTAGTACATTAATCAACAGCAAATCATATTATGTCATAAAAACAAATTAGTTTTAAATTTCACGAAAATGAAGACTATTCCTTTCAACATTACAAAATTATCGGATAAATAATGTTAATATTCTCATTAGCAATCATTGTGTATTGGCTGATAACGTAAACCTGTAAGTGTAGGTTTCCGCGGTCGTTCTATAGATGTAGATCTCGGTTTCCGGGTTGGAACCGCGTCGAGTTAGGCGTAATTGCCAACGTTTCGTCCACTGTTTCAAGGGACATCTTCAGGGCTATACGTAGATGTTTGTCGTTTCGCAGTTTCATTCTTCAAGCTACTGCGAAACGACGAACATCTACGTACAGCCCTGAAGATGTCCCTTGAAACAGTGAACGAAACGTTGGCAATTACGCCTAACTCGACGCGGTTCCAACCCGGAAACCGAGATCTACAACGTAAACCTGTTGGGTATTATTATTGATAGATCGTTAGACATCAAAGAGCACATTTAAACTTTAAGTATGGCAAATTTCGATTTGAGAATTATACTAACTTGAGCTGAGCTTCCTTCCTTTTCTAATACATATTCCCTGGATATGGAATTATTTTTAAATAGGTAGTCAAAATAATATAAGAAAAATATTTTTAATCAAAAACAAAGCCTATTTATGAAATTTAAAGAATATTGTAAAGGCATATTTAATTAGACGCATAGAATGCAAAGAAGGGCCCGGAGAAAAGTGAAGAAGCAGGGAAATCGATTGTATTTAGTTTTCATTGGTACTTATTCTCTGTCATTTTCGTAATATAATTAATTGTTCACTTTCATAATTTTCTATACAACTGTATAAAATTATTTATTTAAATGAAACTACATTGACAACGTTACCCAAATTCTATTGAAAACTTCTAATAGTCCTAAATAGAGTAATAAAAGAACCAAAGAATAACATCTCAAAAATTACATACTATAAAGTAAGCAATTAAAAAACAAAGGCAATTAAAATACTAAAAGTATGTAATGAAAACAATATAATTCTAACATTTAAAGAAGAAGAGTTACTAAATGGGATCCTATAAATATGTAAAAGAGAATTTAGATATGAAAACAGGAAAATAACGGCATACAAAGCTGACATCATCTTCATTCCTTATGTAACACCTGTTTCATCCCGTATAATGAGAGTATTTATGTTTTAATCAATTTAAGACAGGTGCATGGAACTTTTTAAGCAAAAGAGCTCTGTAAAATATTAATAGCCTGCACCAGCTTTTATCAATGAAATGATACCTGGTATATATAGTAGCTGCAGAAATATTTTGAATAATTAAATACTCTGGAAATAAGTAATTTTGTTGGAAGGATAACATTTCTTTGGCAGAAATATTACATTAAAATGTCACTTTTAAGTTTTTATACTATACACGTACAAAAATAAATAAAACATATGGCATTAGAAAGCTTAAATTATTGTGTAATTGCACAAGAAAATTTATACACAAATACCATATGATTTTAATAATTTAATTGTTTCTGCTCAACGAAGTCTACCAGCGTGTACCTAAAAATTATCTAAATTTTTCAATATTTAATTTTGTATCGCGAACCACAAAAAGATGTTAGAACCAACAGCCTGATTTAAGCTATGCAATTTGTTTTTAGATATACTTTTTTTGTCAAATTGAAAATACAGAATTGTTAAATTCAAAAATGATTAAATCAAATTTCCTTGCCTACTAATAGTCCCAAAAAATTATTTTAAATAAAATTTCTTGTGAGTAATCACGATCCAGCTGACAGTTTCTTTTAACTTCAGTAGATTATATAGAGCGTTCGAATAAATTTTACCTCGAAGTTGCCCATGGAAATTACATGTATGTCTTAGCTTTTTACTTAAGTTCTTAATACGAATTTTGTTGGTTGCAAACTATTTGAATGTGACAAATGTCAAAATATTAAAATTAAAATTTAACTGAATGAGATACGTTTATTTGCAACAAACAAGTAACATCCTATAACAATTGTTGAAAGTGGCCACCACCTTCTTCGAGACATTTCTCACATCTTCTTCTAATAGAGGAGAAAACGTTTTGTAGTATCATATCGTCGATTTCGTTAATTCTTTCAGCAATTCTAAATTGAAGGTCTGCAAGATCAGGTATCTGTACCCGAAAAATTGAGTTCTTTAAAAAAGGCCACAGAAAAAAATCACAAGGGGTAAGATCACAAGATGGTGGACATTCATGTTCGGTGTTTAAACTTATCAACCGATTTCGGTAAATTTGCTGTATCATATTAATTGTTTCACCAGCTGTGTGCGCTCTAGCTCCGTCTTGTTGAAAGTAGCCCTGATTTATTTCTTTTTCATTAAGCTGTTCAATAAATGGTATAATAATTTCTTGTCGATACCTTTCTCCTGTTAAGGTACCGTTAAAGAAAATAGGGCCAATGATTTTCCTTCGACTAATCTCACACCATACACCAATTTTTTGTGGATGAAGTGAGGTTTCAGCATAAAAGTCATGTGGTTTCTCAGTATTCCACATCCTAGTCCAAGTTACGACAAACATTTTTATTGTCATGGGCTACTAGAGGTAAAATTTATTTGAACACACATTATAACATGACAACAAATCACGGAATCAAGCAAAAAAAATAATGAAATTTACTCAGAAACGATTGCTAAGCAATAACAGACAACAAATTTTCAAAACTTACGAAATACATCAGCTACTGGTTCTTTAAGGCAATGGTATAATTAATATTCATATTAGATTATTTCAATTGAATAAATACACATATGGTGTGTAAGGCGAAACATTAATTAGTAGCAAGTAAAATACGTACTTACATAAATCTCCTGAAAGTGGACGAGATTCCCTTCACGTGTGTGAAATGAACACGTTTCATTCGACTATAATAGACTAATTTCAATTTCTATAACTCCTACGTAATATTTTTTATGAGATTGATAATAATATTTTAGTATTCACACTTATATTATATTTAGTACATTTAAAAATGTCAATATGACATTTCTATGTAATTGATTCCCATAAAATTATATTTCAGAAAAAAAGTATCGCTATAGTTTTTTTATCCCTTTTCCTTATTCCTTATAAAGAAAAAGAGCAAATTTATCCCGTGGTTTTAAATTGTCTTGGAAATACCAGAACGAACTAAAACAATTTATGTTTTTTTCTCTTAAACTGATTAAAGATTACAATAATAATCATTAATCTACTTTTATTCGAATTTTTCATCTACCTCTTATTTCTTGAAACATATAAATCTATTCTAAAGTATCTTCCATTAATAACGATCGCAATCCACAAAGGCACATAGACTTGTAACGCCCTTTTAAAGTCATATCGTATAATAAAAAAATAAGGAATTAATTTAAAAAATAGGTAGCTTGTAATATTATGTATAAATATGTCAAAAAATACGTTGCATTACCAAATAATATTTAGTATCTAGTATAACATAAATATTACAAACCATCTAAAAATACGCATGTATAGACACATTAAAAAATAGTTTCTTTAAAGTTTCTATTCTTCGTTTCATATTTATAAACACGTCATACGTGTATACAATGTGTCCCGTATCGTTATGTTCAAATTTTAGGAGTGTAAAGTAGACTTCATTTCAAGTAACAAAAACGCAAAACCTTGTATATTCATTTTTATTTGTTTCAAAGTTACAGATCTATGAATGTGATTGTCAGTCAAGGGGATTAAGATCGGGTGATCTGGGTGGCCATGCAACAGGACCACCGCGACCAATCCATCTTGGATAATTGACGTTAACCCAATTTCGGACAGCAATTCCGAAATGTAGTGGTGCCCAATCCATGTGAAATCACATGTCTCGTCGAACATTCAGTGGGACATCCTCTAAAAGACCTGGCAGTTCGTCAATAAGAAATTGAGGTAATTGTCTGCATTTAACCCCCCAGGAAGAACGACAGGACCAATCAACAAGTCATCGAATAGGGCCGCCCAAACGTTAATAGAAAATTAATGTTGAAATTTAGATGGGCGTATAGCTTTGGGATTTTCTGATGACCACCTGTGCAGGTTTCTCAGATTTGTAACACCGTTCGTGGCACTCCTAGTTGTCTAGCGATTCGACGTACACTGAGAGTTGAATCCCTTGTAACAATAGCTACTGCTTCTTCCTCTAAGTCTGCTGGCAAATTTACTCCTCGGTCGAAATTGTCTATGTACTTCCAGAAACGTTCTGTAATGAGGAATGCGTCTATCGTGAAACCGATGTCGGTATTCAATAACTGCTGGACGTGCACTGCCGTTACAGTAGCCATACACAAAATGCATGTCCGCATACTCTTGAGAAGAAAATCGGTAAGGCATTTTGAATAAAGAAAACGCGTCCACTCACTAATAAGCTATTGTAAGAACTGGAACGTAATGTAATCCTTTATTAAAAATGCAACGTTAACAGTCATCTGAACATTTGTTTATTGTATAATATTCATGGTTCAGCACTTACGAAATAAGTAAGAACCTTCTTTATTATAAATCAATTTCCAGTACTCTTTTTTGTAGATCTCCAAGAAATTACTGTAAGCACTACGACACGTGTTTATTAATTTTAGGATAACATTTTATTATGCGACGTTAACAATCACAGGCCTGTTATTGAATCGTATAACTTTTTTTAAATATAATCAGTTTGTATTGACTTTAGGACTACATTCTTTTTCATGATTTGACAATCACATTCATAGATCTGTAACTTTGAAACAAATAAAAATGGATATACAACTTTTGCGTTTTTGTTACTTGAAATGAAGTCTACTTTACACTCCTAAAATTTGAACATAACGATACGGGACACTTGTATAGAAGCTCAACTGCAATGCGAGGTAACAATTTAATACCCGGTATGGTCACTAAGTATCACCCGTGACGTAATTGTGTTTAAATCGCGTGAATATAATAATAATTACACCTTTTATTTCCTACTACATACATAGGAAATTATAAAACAGTCACGGTATTAAACTCAGATGTTTACAGGTTAACGTGTGAAGAATATGGAAGAGTTTACAAAGGAGCACGTTTGAAATTAGAATGAAAGAAAACGAATGAAGTCATAAAGACAAATAAACAGACTCTTTTTTTTCACAAATCATTGTTTATTATTTAATCATTTATAACAAAAATTTGAAAACTTCACACTTTCAGAATAAAAACAAAAAACTTGAAATTTTAAACACCAACAGGTATACAAAGCTAGGTTTAGTATTAAATGATCAATTATACTGAAATAACTCCCTCTCCCCTACCTTTTAATTTTAAATTTTCTTATCACAAATTATGATACAGAAACTAAATGTGTGCGATATTAAATTCCGATATCTTAAATATAAATTTTCATTTTGAGTATTTTAAAAGTAGATAAATTGAATTTCGTTACATTATATACTTAATTGATTTTGTGTTGTATCTTTTATAAAACCAATTTTTCAATAGCGTTTAAACTATTGAGCAGTGATCTCATTGCGCATTTTTTTAAATTTTTTAAGTAAATATTCATTTATAATTAACTTTTAATATTAAGACTAGAAAATGTTTTGCATAAAAGCAAGCAACTTTTAACCATGTATTTTATCGTGTTACTATTGGTTCTGGCTGTAAGGGAATGTTGGAATACATTTCTATATAAGGCTGTTCTGGATGGCAGGTTTTAGGAAATTCTTTACGAATCAGTTCAGCATTGAGATTACTCCATACACAACAAAAGTTGAGTCTAACATATTAGGAAAGCGTTATTTAAGCAGTTTTTCTATTTTCAATATCACACTGACAGAATCCGACAGAAATAGAAAAAATTGACCAATTACATTTTTAAGATATAAGTAATCATATTGCGTATCTCTTCTGAAGTAATTAACTGAATTTGTGTAATTACTATATTTATACACAATTCTCCAAGTCTTGAGCTTTTTTTACTTATTGTTTTGTCGAATTGTTGTGACACGTAATAAATTCTAATTGCCAAATAATACAAAGCTTCCTATTTAAAACACTTCTTTAGCAGGCAACGCAAACGTGGACCCTTTCATTTATTTAACAGGACATTAGCACGAAGAAAAGTTATGCCTGAATCTCTTAAAAATTATTTACGAGAAAATATTTTACTTAGAATATGTTTTTTACCTTTCACATGCCGCGGAATTTTCTTCAACAACCTAATTTTTAAAAACACAAACAACAAACTACTTTCTTTTCGTTAACTGCTGCTAAGGCTTTTTCATATTCAGTCAAAATTCTACACATTCTCAGCATTATTAAAAGTTAAAATGAAAACGACAAATATAAATTCGAAACAGTTTCACAATATTAAGTGAAAGAATACTAAACCGAAATTAATTTAACTAAAAAATAAACTGAAACCAAAAAAAAAACATATTTCAATAGAAATGTGAAGAAATAAAAGAAAAACAGATAACATTTAAAAAATATAAATATAAATCGAAAATCAAGGAATCAGAAATTACAATAATACTATGCGATCTACTAGCATTGCTCTGCAAGGAAAAAACATTACACACAATTTTGAGTGGATTTGGCTATGTTTGGGATGGTGATTTCAAATCTGATCACCGTTTCTTTCTGGCACGTAACGTTCCTCCTCATCTGATGCCCTAGATCGAGTCCGAAAGACCACATTCCCCAATGCCTATAACTTTTAAAACATTATAATAGGTTACACAAAGTTGCGCAATAATATGTTTATTTCTGTAGAAAGATTGCACAAGTATTGCATCACCTCCGATAGTACCTACATAAGTAAAGTCCTACGCCCCGCCTGCCGACCAAGAGCCAAGCAAAATTAAAAGTTTTAAAAGACAATACGCTGGAATTAGTTACAGTTTTTACGTCTCACTAGGTAATTTAAAAAAATAAGGAGTTACATTTGTATTGGATTCTATCATTTACATTCCCCAGAAAGAAGCTTCATCAATGTAAAAATCATTCTGATTTTTTTTGCTATACACTTTGCCAACCATCTACATCTCGATCCCTCATCAGAATAACGCCTAGGATACCACATATTATATGTACTTCATATTCCTATGGACTTCGAGATTGGTTGAACCGAATAAAACCTATGATGTGGACATTCAACTAATGGAAAAATGATAACCAAGTTTCTGGAATCAAAATATGATGGGGTATTACTGTTGGATGTTGTGGCGTGACGATTCTAATAGAGTTCACAAACTTTGTTGGAAGTGTGTTGTGAAGTGTTAAGCAGCAAAGATTTTTATTTGCTATTTCAGCAATAATGATCTTTTTCTCCAATTGTCAAAAAAAGTGACATTCTTTTCATTAATCTCAGTATGCAATTTTTTAACCGTTAAAAAAAGATTTTTTTCTGAAATCGGCCAAGATTACATACTTTCTCGGCGCAATTTCAGTTGCCAAAGTAAGCTTTTCCAGTATTTTAGTCCGTTGCTATGCAACTATCAGAAAACAGTTAATCGTCCTAGGCCGGGAAAGTCGGTAGCTTTCCCGTACTGGTAGTTTTTTATATACATTTTAGACAGTAAATAAATACACGCAGACAACATATTCAGCAGCTTTTACTACTCACTCCGGTGGTGTCCCACACATCAGGACATCATCAGCACTGTCCATTTAAAATTTTTAAGTAGGTAAGTAGGTATTAAGCGAAATAATAAGTAATGGATCTCTGACCTTTTCCACAACAACTGGCACTGAAACGTCACCGTCACGGAAACGATTTCATAGGCAATTAGATGGTAATGAAAATATATTAGGCATTTATAAAAATTCTTTTATTTACAATAATGTTGATTCCGATTTCAGAAAAAAAAAGTATGTGTGCCTCGTAGTAAAAGCACATTCCCGGACTCCATTCCTGGTTGGGCTCGGCCAACAATTTACATTGTCGTCCGGGAATGTATCGCTTTTACTACTAGATACACAATACACTATATTATCATTGTGAATTTTTTTTTTCATATTGGGATCTCAATTTGGCGGGCAAAATGCTAGAAATTGCTTGATTTACAATTTCATCTACCTCTAGGTTTTCGCTTGCATCACTGGTTTCCATTGGGACCAAAATTTCGCAATCAAACTTTAACAATTTGCTGACACTTTTTTATTTACACTCGTAACTAAGACAACAAGTGCAATTGCCGTGGCCGCCGTAATTATGTAGGGGTGATATTTTTTTAAATTTATATTAATCTAGTTCTCAATTATTACAATTGGAGAAAATCGTTGTTTATGTTATGTGTGCAAAGCAGTTTTCGAGTTTTCGAATGTACTCAACATTCTCAAACTCAAAAAACCTATGCTTTGCGCACTTAATATAAAAATAGCTATTTCTATTTGATTTTGATGCTTAAATGTATATGGAGAAAATAAAGTTATATTAAAATTTATGTTTTTTTACTACTAAAAATATTTTAAAAAAACGTATGTTAAAATAGTATTATTCTACTTGTAAAAAGAGTTACGTACTAGCGAAAAAATAGTACATATATTAAAACACAAGTTTTATAAGGCCCCATTTTTCCGCACGAGTTTTCTAAAGAAAGTGCGACACAAGGCCTTATGAAACGAGTTTTTTATACTATTTTTTCTATTTTGAATTTTTTACAATAAATTAAAATTATTTAATTTGAAAGTTCAGTTTTATTTTTATATAAAGCATGCAGTTGACCATATTGATACTTGACAAACAGATCATCAGATAACCTCATGCCATCTGAGGTTGAGGCATGAGGTTATCTGATGTCTTCGGATAGGAAGAAACTTGCTACATGACCGCAAGTGTACCTACAGTCATTTGTCTTCTTAAACCTATCATTGACAAAGTGGTTACACAGAAACGCATGCGTCTAGTAGTTGAAGCAAAAGCTGGTAAATACGTACTGTGTCCATGCATATACAGATACAAATTTGTTTTTATACAGATTTGTATTATTTTGTATCAAAGCTTGATGTGAATTGTCGCATCGACATGCAATTTGTTTTTTCTATACTACGCCACCTGGCGACGGGTTAATGGACTCACAGTAATATGCGTATTTTTTTTTTCTTCTTTTCCAGTAATAGCTTAGCTATTCGAGAAGAAACACTTTGCACCGGCGTGGTCGGTTTTGTCCGTCAGATGGCATGAGGTTATCTAATGTCTTCGGATAGGACAAAACTTACTACATGACCGCAAGTGTACCCACAGTCTTTTGTCTTCGTAAACCTATCACTGACAAAGTGGTTACACAAAAACGAATGCGTCTGGTAGTTGAAGCAAAAGCTGGTAAATACGTACTGTGTGTCCATGCATATACAGATACAAATTTGTTTTTATACAGATTTGTATTATTTTGTATCAAAGCTTGATGTGAATTGTCGCATCGACATGCAATTTGTTTTTGCTACAAATAAAATAATCATAGTTAGTTTTAGAAATCTAGAATCCTCGCGAAAATAAGTTAAGACAAATTTAGTAAAAAGCGAAATATAAAAATAGACTAAATATAACATACAATATTAATCGGTATCATGATTTTAAAACCAATTAGGATCTTACATCGAAAATACAAAATTCTAACTATAAAGTAATATTTCTCAAATCTAAAAATTCCAGATATAACATTCTTGGAACCGATATGTTATTAAAAGAATTAATTAAGGAAGTAAGCTGATCCATATCAATATATATACATATATATATATATATATATATATATATATATATATATATATATATATATATATATGTTTTCTTTCAGGTTTCCGCGGGTAGTAGTATGTGTTGTAACTGGATTCCGGGTTTTCCTCCGCGTTTCCATTGTTTGGTCTTTGTAAAGACCGGTGCTGGTTTCTGGACGACGTTTCGGCAAAATCACATTTGCCATCTTCAGGTCTGCGATAACTGTCTGCTTCTGCTTCTGGTTACTCGTAAACTGACGTAGTCGAGTTTAAGATGGTTGTTATATACCTGCTTAGCGTTCTGGTTGGTTACACTTGGTTGAGTATGTGCGCGACTCCGTGTCGTTGGGCCTGTAGCTGGAGTGGGCTGGCTGGGTTGCGGTGTTTTTGTTTGTTGTTTCTTGTTGACAACTCCTTTGCTTAATACTGGTTTCCATGCTGTTGGTAGCCTTTGGGTATCATCTCGCGAATTCAAATTGTCCGGACGTTTCTCAATTTCGATAGCTTCCCTGATAATTCTGGTTTTCATATGTTCTACGTTCGCCAATAATTTGGTATTGCTGAAGTCTATCGTGTGGGACGTTTCCTTTACATGCTGAGCCAAAGAAGAAGTTTTCTCGTCTTTTCTTACGGAGTTTTGGTGTTCGTCTCTTCTTACGTTTACCCTTCTGTTTGTTTGGCCGATGTACGTCTTCTCACAATCAAGGCATGGAATTTCATATACTCCCTGGTTTTCTAAAGGTATTCTTGTTTTTGGATTCCGAAGGACTGTGCTGATTTTTCTGTCTGCCTTGAATGTGGTTTCAATTTTGTGTCTTCGTAGGATTCTCGATATTCTGTCGGTGGTACCTTTGACATAGGGTAAGTAGGTTTTTGCTATTGATTCCTCTTTTTTCTCTTGTGGTGTGGCTCGTTTAGGTTTTAATGCTTTGTTGATTGTCCGTTTGCTAAAGCCATTCTGCTGGAGTGCAATGTGGAGTTTATTCATTTCTTGAATGACGTTGTCTTCATCTGCTAATCTCTGTGATCTTGTTACTAGGCTCTTCACTACTGCTTGTAACTGAGCTGGGTGGTGGTGAGACTGTGCGTTGAGGTACCGGTCTGTATGTGTGAGTTTCCGGTACACTGTATGGCTTAATTCTCCATTTTCTTTCTTCTTAACCAAAACGTCGAGGAATGGTAGGTGGTTGTTTGATTCTACTTCCATTGTGAACTTTATTTGTGGATGGATATTATTCAGATGTTCCAGAAAGCTCTTAAGGTGATCTTCTCCATGTGTCCAAATCACGAACGTGTCATCAACATATCGAAGCCAAAGTTTGGGTTTATGGGTGGCCGTCCTTAGTGCTGTTTTTTCCAAGTCTTCCATGAAGAGGTTCGCTATTACTGGTGACAGTGGAGAGCCCATCGGTCCCATGAACACAACCGACTACGACACCAAGATAAAAAGTCTCTTAGAAGATCCAGCATACCAACCAATCACTACGGATCCCACAACATATCTGGAGAAAACAACTAAAACTAAAATCAAGGAGAGTTCCATCGACAAGGAAATCCAAAAACAACTCATTCCAAGGGAGAAGTCATCGAGATGTCCAAAATTCTACGGCTTACCAAAGGTCCACAAGGAAGGCGCACCATTAAGACCCATAGTCAGCTCCATTGGGTCACCTCTTCAACAGTTGGCAAGATACCTAGCCCAACAACTACAACCACATGCCGAAGAAGCCGAGTCTTATGTCAAGAACGCAAGCCACTTCATCGAGATATTGAAGAAAGAGAAAGTGGAAACAGATTGGTTACTAGTAAGCTTCGATGTAGTGTCACTGTTTACCAATATACCAGTAACCGAAGCTCTAGGGACCATCGAAAGAAAATACCAACCTCCACCATACATAATGAACCTGGTGAAACACTGCCTGGCAAACACCTACTTTATCTATGGCGATCAACGTTACAAACAAATAGAAGGCGCACCGATGGGCTCTCCACTGTCACCAGTAATAGCGAACCTCTTCATGGAAGACTTGGAAAAAACAGCACTAAGGACGGCCACCCATAAACCCAAACTTTGGCTACGATATGTTGATGACACGTTCGTGATTTGGACACATGGAGAAGATCACCTTAAGAGCTTCCTGGAACATCTGAATAATATCCATCCACAAATAAAGTTCACAATGGAAGTAGAATCAAACAACCAACTACCATTCCTCGACGTTTTGGTTAAGAAGAAAGAAAATGGAGAATTAAGCCATACAGTGTACCGGAAACTCACACATACAGACCGGTACCTCAACGCACAGTCTCACCACCACCCAGCTCAGTTACAAGCAGTAGTGAAGAGCCTAGTAACAAGATCACAGAGATTAGCAGATGAAGACAACGTCATTCAAGAAATGAATAAACTCCACATTGCACTCCAGCAATATGAATGACAGGATATAAATGTCAAGTCACTTGACATTTATATCCTGTCATTCATATTTTGTATTCTCTTGATAAAGGCGTATACAGCCGAAACATGTAGAGTTTTTTAAATACATATATTTTGAAGTAATATACAGACCTTTAATCGCCTACTGATTAGGTTTACCATATATATATATATATATATATATATATATATATATATATATATATATATAAAATTGAAACAAAATTATCGACGGTGATCTTATATCAAAAATTAATTTAAATTCGGGTAAGCGGTCAATTAAAAAGCTCCTTTATTAAATATATTTATATGTATATTTAATAAAGGAGTTTTTTAATCCAGAAGAAGCGACAAGGTCTGTTGCGAAATATAGGGTATATTTAGTAAAGGAGTTTTTTTAATTGACCGCTTACCCGAATTTAAATTAATTTTTGGTATATATATATATATATATATATATATATATATATATAAATATAGTATTTTCGTGACCTTGGTATGATAAGGTAAACTTAATTAGTCGGCGATTAAAGGTCTGGTTATTACTTTAAAGTGTATATATTTAAAATAATCCTACATGTTTTGGCAATGATGCCTTTGTCAAGGATATAAAAAATATAGATTTATATTTTTTATATCCTTGACAAAGGCATCATTGCCGAAACATGTAGGATTATTTTAAATATATACACTTTGAAGTAATAACCAGACCTTTAATCGCCGACTAATTAAGTTTAACTTATATATATATATATATATATATATATATATATATATATATATATATATATATATAGTAGATTCAATTAGTTGGCGATTTAAGGTCTGGTTTTACTTTAATATGTATATATTTAAAACAATCTTACATGTTTCGACACAGTGCCTTTTTCAAAGAGATTTCACTGTGTGATCTGATACAATTAATAAATGACCAAAAAAAAATAAATACGCAAATAAAAATATTCTATTAAGTTCGGTATCATGAGTACAAAGCTAATTTTGATCTTACATCGTGTTTACATATTATTTACTTAGTTATTAATGTTTTAATTACTATTATTTCATAGATATTACTTTCTTGGGACATTATAAATTAATTAACTTGTTTATAAACCGTAGGTATGAGCTGTACTATAACATATCCCAATGGTCAGGCGTAAAAATTCGTCGAAGAGGCAATTTTTCCGGCATACTAAGTGTTATTATTATAAATATAAATATAATTAAACGATGATTGTATCCTGTATATATTTTAATATTACTATATTGTTTAACAGTTAGAACAGTTGTATTCGGCTTTAGTTTATGTTTATGTTTTAAGTTTTGTTCTCTATATCTTTATGTATCTTAAATATATTTGTTTTAAAAAAAATGTCAAATTATCTAACCATTAAGTATTAAGTATTTTGTTTAAGTAAATGTATTTTAATTTTTCGAGCTGTAACATACCATTTTGTTTGTATCATAACTTTTTTCTTACCCATTTGCATTGATTCTTTTCATTAATAAATAAATAAATAACTGTGACTTGTTCTTTGTAAAAATTAAAATTGTAGATTAGACTTATTTTTGTAAATATTGTGATAGAGTTGTCAGTATTGAATTCATTCTTCCTTTGCTAGGTCCTGTAGCATAGATATGTGATATCTCCCCTTGGTAATAATCTTGGTAATAATAGGGTATCGGATAATTTTTGTTGGTCAACAGATCATCTTTGTCAATTATTATCTTATGTTCGTAGTTTTCGGCAAATATTATATTATTATTTATTAATTGGATGTTATTGTATAAAATTTCTATTAATCTTTGGGAAACGTTCTTATTTGCAATCTTTTGTATTTGCATTATTTCTTCAATCTCTTCTAAATTATTGACTGAGTTACTTACATTTACTTCTTCTTTTTCCTCCAATACATCTTCTTTATAATTACACATTCCTAAACCTGCTATCTTGTTTTCCACTCCATAATATACATCATTAATATTTATATAATCATTATTTAAGCCTACTTCCTTTTTATCACATACATTTGCCTGATCCTTATTTATCCTATACATACAACACTATTAATCGCCTCATTTAACATATTTTCTTTCAATTTAATATAATCTGCTTTTTCCTTCTCGGTTAACGTTTTGTCCAAATTAATTTCATTATCTTTGATTATTATTTTGCCTTCCTCGAAATTCATGATCATTCCTAACGCTTTAATGTTGTCGATCCCAATTATAGCATCATATTCTAGTTTCTTAATGATATAAAATGGTATAATATATTTGTGATTATTAATTTGCACGTCCGTTGAAATTCTTTGATTTATTGTTCCTATTCGTTTCTTGTTTGCAGCAATAATATCGGTGCCTTTTATTTTGATGATCTTATCCTTATAACTGGTTATTAATGTTGCCTTATTCTCCTGTATTAACGAAATCTCAACACCGGTATCTACCAAACAATAAAATATGCCTTCTATTTTTATATTTATTATAGGTAAGTTATATGAATCTAATATTTTATTATTAATATCGTTGATTGTTATGAACTCTTCGGGGTTATGGTAAAATGAAATATTGTTTGTGTTAAATGGTATGTCACAGTCGATTCGGTTTAATTTTGTGTTGAAGTGCTGGGCCTGGGATTTTCGTATGAATCCTGTTTTTCAATCGAAGTTTTTTTTTTGTATATTCCGGTTCTGGTAATGTTGGTGATAAAGATCTGTCTTCGTTGGTAATTATTTATATAATACAAAGGTATTTTTAATAATATAAAATATTATTAAAAATCTGGTGTGAAGAACACAAATGCAAGTTCACTATTAATATTTTTTGTGAACGTGTCCGAATATATCCTATACCCAGAGACGTAGATACGTATTTCACCTTTCTACAGGCTCATCGGTACACCCCTGCTGGAGAAAGGATATTCCAAGACACATTCACAAAAAAGAACCACATGTGGACCGTATGCGAGGTACTTCGGCTGTCTGACAACAGGCAGCGCCGAATTTACTTCTGCGCCCGGTCTGGATAATTGCGGTGATAGGGCGATGTGGTTCTTTTTTGTGAATGTGTCTGGGAATATCCTTTCTCCAGCAGGGGCGTACCGATGAGCCTGTAGAAAGGTGAAATACGTATCTACGTCTCTGGGGATAGGATATATTCGGACACGTTCACAAAAAATATTAATAGTGAACCTGCATTTGTGTTCTTCACACCAGATTTTTAATAATATTTTATATTATTAAAAATACATTTGTATTATACAAAACTGGTGGGGTTTACCTACTCATGTATGTTTCAATTATTCTGATACATTACACATGCGGTTAAGCCGTAGTACGAGTGAAGACACAAAGAAAATGCAGTTTTCTAGAGAGATTGGCTGTGCCACCTTTGGAAGGGCGTCGTTACTTCACATTAATTATGTGGACGGTATGCGAGGTACTTCGGCTGTCTGACAACAGGCAGCGCCGAATTTACTTCTGCGCCCAGTCTGGATAATTACGGTGATAGGGCGATGTGGTTCTTTTTTGTGAATGTGTCCGGGAATATCCTTTCTCCAGCAGGGGCGTACCGATGAGCCTGTAGAAAGGTGAAATACGTATCTACGTCTCTGGGGACAGGATATATTCGGACACGTTCACAAAAAATATTAATAGTGAACCTGCATTTGTGTTCTTCACACCAGATTTTTAATAATATTTTATATTATTAAAAATACCTTTGTATTATACAAAACTGGTGGGGTTTACCTACTCATGTATGTTTCAATTATTCTGATAAATTATTTATATGCCCACGTCCTCTTGAATTAAATTTATTATTATTCATGGTCCTTCGTGATAAATTATTATTGTTAGAATTGTGAGTAAAATTGTTATGGTTATTATATGTATGATTGTAATTATTATTACGATTAAAATACGGTCTGTGGCTTGTTTGTTGCGGGTAACTAAAATTTTGACGATGATTTGTATCGTACATATTCTGGGGACGTGAATTAAAATTTCTGTTATTATTGTTGTTTAAAGCGTTATAATTATTTTGCTGTTGATTAAATATATTGTTATTATTTGTTGCATTATTTGTCTGATTATTATAATGGTTAGGGTGATTATATGTCCGGTTTACATTTATTGGGTTATTATTATTGTGATTCCTGTTAGGCATGTTTCTGCAGTTATTATATCCACTATTGTTCTGATTACATCTCTGAATAATCATCCAATCTTCTTAAAATATCAATTAATGAGTCCATATCATTTACTCTTTGGCATGATTGCATGAGTGTCAGTATGTATGTAGTCGTTTAGTAGCTGGCGTGTTATAGTTGTTTTATCCAGATCCTGAACATATTTACAGTTGTTATAGATTTTTGACGCGTAAGCTTCTCGAGTAGTGAATCCCATCCTCTACTTCCCTATCAATAAACGAAACTTCGCGCGATTTTGTTGCGTCTCGTCCCAGAAGTTTTTCTTAAATGAATTAATAAATTTATTAAGATCGGTGCAGTGTTCTTCTATCCCCATAAACCATTCTTGCGCGCTGTGTTTAAAGTGGTTCTTATTATATCAATTCGCTGTTTATTATCGGGTATATCTTCAAGATGTCTTCCAATCGAGGCTAAATAAGTCATCGGGTGTACAATGTTATTATCGCCATTATAAGTAGTGAAATTTTCTGTTCTTAATTGCGGAGGTCCATATTATTGATAATTTATTGTAGCTAATTTGTGGTTGATGGTGTCCTTCATATTTTTTAATTCGTTATCGATTAGATTTTTATTAAGGTGCTGGTCCTTTAACAAATCCTGTAAGTTAATTTTCACTGTGTTAATTTCCCTGTTGTAAATATCCTCATATTCTTCGCTATTTTTTAAAGTGGCTCTTATTATATCAATTCGGTGTTTATGATCGGGTATATCTTCAAGATGTCTTACAATCGAGGTTAAATAGGTCATCGGGTGTACAATGTTATTATCGCCATTATAAGTAGTGAAATTTTCTATTCTTAACTGTGGAGGTCCATATGATTGATAATTTATTGTAGCTAATTTGTGGTTGATGGTGTCCTTCATATTTTTTAATTCGTTATCGATTAGATTTTTATTAAGGTGCTGGTCCTTCAACAAATCCTGTAAGTTAATTTCTGTGTTAATTTCCCTGTTGTAAATATCCTCATATTCCAACGATCTTTGGTTGGTAGCATGATAATTCTGTGTACATTTCTCCTGATGATTATTTATTTTCTCTTCTAGGCTAAATTTGTTTATCTCTATTATTGTTTTAATTTCTTCTTTTTATTGAATTAATGTACCTCTACGTTCACTTGTACTCGTTCTTCGGTATCATTTAATAGTAGTCCCCATTGCCTGTTCTGTATTTTTATTGTATCTTCTAACTTCATACCAAATTTTACTTCATTCTCTTCTAATTTCATACAAAATTTAACTTCATTGGCTTCTAATTTAGTGTTTATATTTTGTTCCATTTTCTCATTCATCCTCTTCCTTGCCTCTGTCTTGTTATTCATAGCTTCCAGCAGAGCTTTCAGTATGTTACCATCTGTTAGAGTTTCGTCTTGTGCCGGTGGTGGTACCTGTACTGTAACAATTTCTCCTTCCCCTTTGTTCTGTCCATCTTCTGCTTTTTCCATTCTTGAGCCAGAACGAGAACGAGTTTCCATGGTTAATAACTGATTTTGATGTGTATATTTGTTGTAAATAGTTAGTTATTAAGTTATTAATTAGAAATATATTATTTATTAATCTGTATTTGATAATTATAGTTTAGGTTTTGTTATTCAAATTTAATATAAATATATATATATATATATATATGTATATATATATAAGATAATTATTTCGTGACCTTTGTATGTTATGGTAAATTCAATTTGTTGGTGGTTTAAGGTCTGGTTTTACTTCAAAATATATATATTTAAAATAGTCCTACATGTTTCGGTAAATGATGCCTTTTTCAAGGAATATAAAATATAAATGACATATCGCCAACAAATTGAATTTACTATACAGGCTGATTCATTTTCGGCCTTCACCATGGGGATCTCTCTTATTATTGGAGATAGAGTATAGGTTTAAATTTGGAAAAGTTGTTAAATTTTGTGTTTGTTATAAATCCGTAAAGAAAATAGACCTGTGACAAATGACCTTCGTTATTTAAAAAAAAACGCGAAAACCCCATTTTCTTCTTTTACCTGTAGCACCGACATTTGGTCTTGTAGAGAAAAAATAAAAACACATTCTTGTGGCCATTTCTAAATCTCTATCCAGTGGTGTACTCTAAATTTTTATACGACGTTTCGTTTCGTTCTGGCCATCATCAACTATCTAATTTCTTATAGGCGCCATATTGGATTTAGACATCTTCAGAAAGAGTTTTTTTTCTGATTTCAACTATGTACCACATGCTGACTATAGTTTTTGACATTAGGTTTTATTTGAAAGAATAAATTATAAGATTAAATAAGGTAGCCATGGAATTTCAATCTGTCAAACATTTCATTTATTGTTCATTAATAATACAAAAATGTCATACACTAACGAAGAGAAACGAGATATGATAAGTATTTTTTATTCTTCGAAACGAAATTCAACAGTAGCGAGTACAAGATAACAAAAACATTAATAAAAATACATAGAAAAGTAAACAATAAACAATTACAGTAAATGTTCAATTATCTGGCCATCTTCGGTAATGCACAATTGGGCACGCCTTCTGGCATTTTGTACTGCCCTTTGTATAGTTCTTCTAGGAACTTCATCGAAGGCATTCTGAAGTCTGTCTCGTAATTCTTCAATGCTTTGTAGCGCATCTACTTTATAAATATTATTTTTAACATATCCCCATAAAAAAAATCTAGCGGACTTAAATCAGGTGATCTCGCAGGCCATTTAACAACTCCCCTATTTCCAATCCAACGGTTTGCAAACTCTTGATTTAAGAAATTTCTAACAACAGCTGCATTGTGTGCTGGTGCGCCATCTTGTTGCCACCATAAATATTGTAATTGATTTAATGGGATATTGTCGTCAAGATAGTCAGATACGTATGTACGTAAAATGTTTAAATATCTTTCTCCATTTAAATGTTCTTCATACATAACTGATCTTAAGAGACGATTTGCCAAAACACCCATCCAAACGTTTATTCCAAAACGTGGTCTTCTAGCCCTGTTTTGTCGGGGATTTTGTACTGCCCAATAGTGCTCCGTATTTCTGTTGAACATTCCAGAATTTGTAAATTTTGTTTCATCTGACCAGATGATTTTGTTTAAAAAATTTTCGTCATTTTCTATCCTTTCCATTAACCAATTACAATATTCTAGCCTTCTCAAATTATCTCCAGGCAGTAAAGAGTGACTAACATGGATCCTGTATGGTTTAAACCTACTTTTATGTAAAGTTCTCCAAACTCTGGACTGGCACAAATTTAATTCTGATGCTACTTCGCGTGTAGAAATTGATGGATTATTATTTATCTATAAAAATACAAGATTAACATGAAATTTGAAAACACGCTTTTAATTTACCATTTGTAAAATATCTTGTCGATTTTCATTTAAATTCCTGTTGTCTTGACCATTACGCGGCTTAGTAAACGATCCATTCTCGACCAAATTTCTGTCGAGATCTAGAAAAATGGTACGATGAGGCTGTTGTCGTTCTGGATATAATTGTATATATCTTGTACTCGCAACTGTTGAATTTCGGTTGGAAGAATAAAAAATATTTATCATATCTCGTTTCTCTTCGTTAGTGTATGACATTTTTGTATTATTAATGAACAATAAATGAAATGTTTGACAGATTGAAATTCCATGGCTACCTTATTTAATCTTATAATTTATTCTTTCAAATAAAACCTAATGTCAAAAACTTTAGTCAGCATGTGGTACATGGTTGAAATCAGAAAAAAAAACTCTTTCTGAGGATGTCTAAATCCAGTATGGCGCCTATAAGAAATTAGATAGTTGAAGATGACCAGAAAGAAACGAAACGTCGTATAAAAATTTAGAGTACACGGGATAGAGGTTTAGAAATGGACACAAGGATGTGTTTCTATTTTTTCTCTACAAGGCCAAATGTCGGTGCTACAGGTAAAAGAAGAAAATGGGGCTTTCGCGTTTTTTTATTAACGTTTTAATTATAGATATTACTCATATATATAAGTTAAATTTCGGAAGCGTTGAAATTTAAAAAAAATTATTTGTTTGCGGTTTTTGACAATACGTTACAATATAGATTAAAGCTAGATTACACTTGAGGATTATTAGCGATCTGTGTCGCGTACAGTTACACTAATAACTCTTTCAACTAATGCATTGCCCATCTTTATATATTAAATATTATCTTATCTTACTCCACGTGTATCCGGCTAAATAAATGAAATTGCAGAGTCGACGTCTGGTAATTACCAAATGATTCTATTATGTAGGCACATATAACTCATATATATATATATATATATATATATATATATATATATATATATATAAGGTAAACTTAATAAGTCGGCGATTAAAGGTCTGGTTTACTTCAAAGTATATATATTTAAAACAACCCTACATGTTTCGGCAATACGCCTTTGTCAAGAGAATACAAAATATAAATGACAGAATATAAATGTCAAATAAAAAATTTTATTTGACATTTATATTCTGTCATTTATATTTTGTATTCTCTTGACAAAGGCGTATTGCCGAAACATGTAGGGTTGTTTTAAATATATATACTTTGAAGTAAACCAGACCTTTAATCGCCAACTTATTAAGTTTACCTTATTATACCAAGGTCACGAAGATATTATACTTATATATATATATATATATATATATATATATATATCTTCGTGACCTTGGTATGATAAGGTAAACTTAATAAATCGGCGATTAAAGCATTTATATTTTGTATTCTCTTGACAAAGGCATCATTGCCGAAACATGTTGAGTTATTTTAAGTATATATACTTTGAAGTAATGAAGCAGACCTTTAATCGCCGACTTATTAAGTTTACCTTATATATATTGAAATGTAGTTGATGAGCTGAGAAGTAATAATATATAATAATGATATGAATTGTTATTGAATGAACAGTACTATGAATTTTACTTTGAGTTGGGCGCCTTTATTTTAAACTTGTAACGTTAGATCATCAGCCTCTCTCATATAATATCTCAGGTTGGGACTAGATGTCGGTAGAACATGTATAATATTTTACCTAAATTGGACTCTATCTCCAACTCCTCGTCGATCAGTTTACCCCTATGTGAATGATGGTAAATTGCTTACTAATATTACTAAGTTATCTCTATAAATAAAAGAGTTCTTTAAGATAATAAGTGTAAATATTTATTGAATGTAAGTTATCTGTAAACAGTGAACAAGTAACGTGCCTAACGACAAAACAAGGAATTAATATGGTGAGCACGTGTGTAGTAGCGGTTATGTTCAATAGCAATGTTATAGTAAAGAATATTATAATATAAATAAATAAACAGACAAATTAATGGTAAGTACTACAGTTCTTAAAAATTAGTTTCTTTTCACAAATTCTGAGCAACATTGAAATATAATTTTAAAGTAAAATCAAGTAGTTATGGATTGAATAAAATTTTGTTTTGTTAATAAATAATTTTAATAAGGCTTTCTCGAAATGAATTGATATAAATAAACATGTATCTTGTAGGAAGCGTGCAGGTATGAAGGATGGTGTCAGCTGGTCAGGATTTTCTATTGTACGGGACCAAATAAAGGTGTTCTTGGTTCAACGATGCAGGTATGGACGCTAGTCCAAGGCGTAGGAATCGCTCGTAGCCGGTGGCCAAAAGATGCGTTGGACAATTACTTGCCGATCTCAGGTATTATCGACTCCAAAAGTAGTTCTAAAGTAGCGCCAAGGTTAAAAGCTTCTTTTCTGAGTATTTTTAGAATTATATCACAAGTATTTTTACTTTAATTAAATTTTAAATTCGGAGTAGCACTTTTTTTCTGGCAATCGTTATAAAATTTTCTACTGACGCCCGCTAGCAATTATTTCTTTCCAAAGCCTTGTAAGAAATTACGAAAATAGCCTCGTTTTTTACTTTAATTACAATTGATAATAATTTAAATGTAGATGAAATAATTTACAAGTAGTTTCACCGGGCTTTCCAATGTTACGTTAAAATGTTTAGAATAAGAATAACCTGTTCGCGGGTTTGTAAACATTCAAAAAGTGGGCGTGTCTAATTAGTATCGATATAAAATGTGAATGTAAATAAATTAGCTATTTTGTTAATTTCGTGTAAATGACTTGAATTATGAAATTGACAATTAAAAAATATAAAAAGTAAATTTGAAATAAATATAAATTAATCTGAAATATACAAAGTTATCGTAATATTAATTTATTAACATTTCGGTACTAATTTAACAAATTATGTCAGCCATTATGACAGTCATCTATTCCTTTAGAAATTTGGCAAACGATAATTTAGACATAAACGTTGTTCCGGTTAATAAAGAAAAATATATTAGTTTTACAAAAGAAGTTTCAGTTGATAATTACACTGATAAGGCGGGTCTAAACAGAGATGTTTATTTAAATTTACAATTTATAGATTATTTTCGCTTTATGACATCCTACATCGAAAAATTGTCAAATAATTTATCTACAACCGATTTTAAAGCCGTTAAATTACGTTTTCCTAATATTGAACAATTCAATTTAATTAAAGGTGACAGAATTTTTCGGTATGAATATATAGATGGTTTTTGAGCGATTGAATGAACCAGCACTATCCCCAATAGATAAATTTTATAGTACCTTAACAGAAGAGAGTATTTCTAATGAAGATTATGTTTACCGATGCTTCAGGAGTTATATCGCACACAATATAATATACTGTTTCTAGATCTAAAACAAGACAATCGTTTTAAATAAATCTAATGGAATATGTTCTATTAGATTTGTTTTAATATTATATATCCGACCATTATTTTCATAAACAAACTTGACTGCTTCTAATATTAACTCTAGATGTTGAGACATTTTATCTTAATAGCTGGTTTCAGTATGCTAAGCTCCTATAATATTTCGAACAGTATTTAAACTATCCCTTCCCCACCCAACAATTCTACAATATTAGAGGAGTATATAAAAATTATGTATTACTATTATAGATTGTACATATAGTTTTTAAGAAATAAATATATAGAAAATTTATCTTTTAATTATAAGTAGAAATATTTTAGCAACATGTTTAGCAACGGATATTTATTACCAATCATTAAAATATACTATATCTCGTGAAACAGACATACTTGTCAGTTTTATTGATAGATCAAATTGACTAGCGTATTATTTTAAATTATTCCACGGATTTTATTAATTTAATTTGCATAATTAATTACCTCAAGGGAAAGACTTAACAGCAACTGATACAGCTTCATCAGCTACAAAACGGGTTTGAACAGCCAACTGGCTAGTTAGCTATTAATCGTATTGCACTATTAGGTAAGAAGTATTGCATACCATCTAAATCAGTTCAGATATTTTGAAAAAAATATTACTATTACATTCGAAAACAATATATCGGTATTATTAAAAATTATATTTACAAATGTATAATTGTATTATAAAGTATTTGAAAACAATAAAATATTGGGAAATATTAAAATTATGATGAAAAATAGTTTTACTTACATATAACCCCATGCTAAAACACTTTGAAATTGTAGAATAATATACATTTCTATTATTTACATATATTGTTGGATATTGGAATAAATCCTTATATTCAATTCGTATGTTACTGCTTAATTTTATTGTTAAGTTTCATTGTTAATATAAATATTACATGCTTTTATATTTATTAAAATCATAGAAATAATCATAAATTTTACAAATCTGTATACTTCTATTATTTTCCAATTCCCTACATCTTCCCATCTACCTGAAATTAATTAAAAATTATTATACATATATACAAAATAAAGAAATTTCTATTAAAAATCGTTAATTGGAAAAGTAGTTGAAAATTTTTTTTAATTGTTTTTGTTCTTATTTAAATCTTCATTTGATAAACTTTTTATAACAATATAAAGTATTTCTAATAATGAAATTTTGTATTCTTCCTCATTTAATACTTTGTAAATATTGAATATGTATTTATAAAAAAGGATACTTTATTTTATATGTCTAAATTAGTCTTTAACTTTTAATTGGAATAAATGTATATAGTTATGTGGTGCTGAAAAATTTCTCTACGAAAAAATACAATGAAGATGGTGTTGTAGATAGATGTAAAGTATTAGATACACTACGTATGAAAAAATCATTCGACCATTGAAAGCAACAAATGCAGACATGAGTGTTGTGAATTATACTTTTGTTTTTATAAAAAGATAATAAATTATAATATTAGTTTAAAGTCAAATAACAAAAGCAAAGAGAAGACATGTAAACCAAAATTTATTCAAGTACAACCAACACAAAAAATATTAAATCTGCTGATTTAAAATGTAATGAAAAATTATGAAATAGTCCATTTATATAAACTTTCATATATAATTTAAGTAAAACTTGAATACTTATGTATAAATATACTTATTAGATGATTATTTCTAATAGGTTTTAAATAAAATAGAAAATAATAAATGTACAACTGTAAATATTGAATAAGTATACGGAGCCTCAGTGTAGTGCCTTTGAATTTCAAGGGGTCTTTATGACTGAATCATTTGACGGTAGACTTGTCCATGTTCCGAGCTGCCTACATCGAGCCTCGTGAGTAGTGCCTTAGAATTTCGATGGGCTTAACAGCTATAAATAATTGGAGGTAGCATACAATGGCACTTCAACTTTAATATGCAATTAACTAAAACTTTATTATTTATTACTTAAAACTAATACATTCAAATAACATACGTACCTGATACCTGATACCTGGTACCTGGTAACTGATACCCGGTACCTGATACCTGGTACCTGATATCTGATACCTAATACCTGGTACCTGGTATCACTATTGCAAGAGTGTATTGGTTCCAAGATACACTTAAAATCGACATAAATAACAACGTTTGAAATAAGAATTATCTATATTTATATATTAACAGACATTTTTCAATTAAAAAAAAAATATAATACGCTGAATATCGACATCCGACACCGCAAGATGTGGAACTTTTCATGATATTTTTGATGATTTTGCAGTTTTAGTTTATTAAGACATGTAATAACATACGAATTGAATATACAGGGTTTATTCTATTGGAAAGATGATTTCTAAGTAATATGTTTTCAAATATTCATTAATATATAACGATTATTTATACAATTGAAAGATTTTAATTTCTCTGTCGCAAATTATGAGATTGTTGATTGTTTATTTTAACATGGTATTTCTAAATTTTCAATAGATGTTTTATTTAAGTTTAAATAAACGTGATTTTTATTCGAAAAAATTGTCAACATGTAAATTTTGATTGAGAAATTCAAAATTTAGTAAGGAATGATAAATTCATTATTTTAATATATTGAAAGTATTAAATGAGGAAGAATACACAATTTCGTTATTAGAAATACTATTAGAGGTATACAGATTTGTAATATTTATGACTATTTCTATGATTTTAATAAATATAAAAGCATGTAATATTTATATTAACAATGAAACTTCACAATAAAAATAGACAGTAACATACGAATTGAATATAAGGGTTTATTTAATTGGAAAGATGATTTCTACGTAGTATGTTTTCAAAAAAAATCCAACAATATGTATATGTAAATAAAAGAAATGGGTATTATTCTACAAGTTATAAATAAAAAATAATTTAATTTAAACACCTTTTTCTTAGATTGTCATTATAAAACAAAGATTCAAAAGGTATTCCATGTATTTGCTATTCACATAGAAAATTATAATTGGTTATAGGTATCAATTATTTAAAATCAAAAACCAAGAAATTATAATTTTTACCAATTTATAATAGATAAACATACCCATGTTATAAGAGAAATAATATAACAATATAGCGTAGGGTTTATAATGTAAATTAATATACATTTTTTCTTTATACCAGTAATAACAAATCAAAAATGATTTGTTAATGTGTATATATAAACATTCACCAAGATATAATAGAGATTTCGCTGATAACCCAAAGTTTCAAAAAGATTTTAAAGAATCTTTTTAATTTTCTAGTCAACAACATTGAAGTAAACAATTATATATCATTAGATATTTAAAGTATGTATGTTACTTTAAAATTTCCTATGTTTGTCTATTAAATGGACCCTGTATATTGAATTTGTTAATCATTATTTCGATTCATCTGTAAACAATATATATATCTAACTTATAATAGTATAAATTCGATTAAAATTTTTTCTTTAACCTTATAAAAACAATAAAATAATATGTATTTAAATTATGCCTCAGTAAGCATTTTTTTATGTACATTAATTTCAAATATAACACCGGTGTTGATATCTGCAGTGGCATTATAATATGCATGCCTGTACATATGTAAGTTTGATGCGAAAAACATTTCATTTAAACGACAACCATGGGCGGTTTAAATCAAAGTATATTTACTGTATTTTTTTATTTTTTTGTTTTAGATTTAGAAACAGTATATTATATTGTGTTCGATATATATAACAATATAACTCTTGAAGCATCGGTAAGTTTTGTTATACAGTTTTTAAGACATTTTTTATAATATTCGATAAAAAATATTTTTAGGATAGACCGGTGCTGATCGTACCGCTACCAGGGGTGATGGTGGCGGTTAGTAAATACTGTGGTGTAGGAGAGCTGCTGATGGATGTGTTAGAACAATGTAACCGATATATGGATAATAGTAAGTTATTAAACATTTATAATTAAATACATATTTTAAAACCGTATTGTTAAGATAGGTGAAATATTAGTATCTATTAAAAAAAATGTTAGCAACATGGCTGCTCTCTGCGAATTTGTGGTAGCATTTTAAAATAATTATGATATGTTATCTAGATGATTTGAAAATATTTTTTTATATCCATGTTTTATAAATAAACAGGAAGTATAATTTTTTTAATACATATCAACTAATGCGGTTTCTTTCTAATTAATTTTTGTTTGATGTGAAGTACATGTGCGACTGAATGATTGAAATAAGTAGAGATACTTTTTGCGAAATATTTCGCAATATTGCGAAATATGATTATTAATCAGACCTATAGTAAAATGGTTATATGAGGAGGGATAGTTTAAATATTATAGAAGCTTATTGAACGGAAATGTTAATTGCAGTCTGTTCTCCGCTATCGTGAACAACACATCTACTAAATTTCGAGAAAAAAATGTCTAGGCGAGTACAGTTTAACGATAATGTTGAAACTTTTAAATGGTTTGAATTTAGAATGTCTGGAGCAGACAGGCATAGATTTAATAGAAGAATAAAACAATTGGAAGAGAAATTAATTGAAATTTTAGCACCTTTACATCGAACTTAAGTGTATCAACAACGATTCGAGGCTTACCTGGTTGTAGACATATAAGGTTTTTTTAATAGCAATTTTACACCTAAGGAGATGTCCATCACCGATGGTTGCCGATCGATGCATCTTTTATTTAAACCTATAGTGCCAATTATGCGTCTATCACCTAGTGAAAAGAGGGAGGTATGTTGGCAGCAGAGTAATCATTTAAAAATTAAATATTCTGACGGACTCGTAGACTTGAAATCTCTGCGAGGTATTTTGAAACATATTTGTAGAGACTTTAGTAAAATATATGTACAGGGTCAACAAAAGTGTAACTATTTGAAAACTATTGTAAATATAGTTGTGATCAACTTGGAATATGTGAACAATATACCCGTTTTAGTTAAGACTGATGAACGGTGTTTTTATCATGAAGAAGCTAATTGTGCTTGCACGGTAAAAAATGTTGAACTTTTACATGAATTTTTATATAAAAACATGTATAATAACATATTGTAATTTATATATTCTTATTGTAAATATATAGTTTTAATAATAAATGTTTAAAACTTAATTTCCTCATTCATTTATTTATTGCTCTCTTATTAAAAAAATTAAAAATATTCAAAGTGTCTAGACAGGCTTCACCGAGAAAAAATTTGTTCTATCATGTTTAAAAAAAAAAAAAAATACGTAATATGTAAATGCTTTATTTATGTTAGAAATATTATATCTACATTACAATACTTTACATTTCGATGTTGAAATCATTAGATTGGGTTGTTAATTTATATTGTATATATATATATATATATAGTTTGAATAATAAATGTTTAAAATTTAATTTCCTCTTTCATTTATTGTTTCTAAGTATCTAGACATTTTTCTTTTCATTCGCCATTTTGTTTTTGTTTTTCTGATTGAACCTCGTATATCAAAACATAAGTGACACTGTATGTTTAAATAAAAGGATTAATATTTCACAGACATGCGTCATAATTTTTTTTAATGCACAATCTAGTAAAAAACAAGCACGAATAACATCCGGTATCATATTACACTACAGTCAGCAATTTTTTATAATATTGCGAAATATGATTATTAATCACGCCTGGCTCGAATAACATGCGGTTTCATATTACACCACAGTCAGCATTTCTTTATTTATAATATTGCAAAATATGATTGTTCTAGAAAAAAAATTCATTATTTTTCCTTCGTCATCATATTTATATTCTTATAGAACACCGAATGTAGTTTTATTTAGTATTCATTAAACCTTCGTCTAGTGCACACGAGTTTTATTCATTTGTGATGTTATGTTTTCGGTGGCCCCACTAGGGGCGTGTGTGGTTATTTTTCGGAGGGCCCCCACAAGGGGGCTCTAGGGGTGTGTGTGGTTTTGCTTCTGACGGCCCCACAGGGGGACCCTCCATTTTATAAGTATTTTTTCTTTTTTGCTTTTCAAACTTACTGTGTGGTTGTTTTTTTTTGTTGAGTGCACGCATGTTTTATTAAATTGTGAGGTTATGTTTTCGGTGGCCCCACTAGGAGCGTGTGTGGTTATGTTTCGGAGGGTGCTTCCGAGGGCCCCACAAGGGGGCTCTAGGGGTTTGTGTGGTTTTTGCTTCTGACGGCCCCACAAGGGGGCCCTCCATCTTGTAAGTATTTTTTCTTTTTTGCTTTTCAAACTTACTGTGTGGTTATGTTTTTTTGTTGAGTGCACGCATGTTTTATTAAATTGTGAGGTTATGTTTCAGTGGCCCCACTAGGGGGGCGTGTGTGGTTATGTTTCGGAGGGTGCTTCAGAGCTAGTATCCCCTTGCAGACACCTCAACGCTTTCGAGATTATATTTAGCATCAATACTTTACGTTAACATAATTTATTCAAACACTTTTTCTTTTTACATATTTATTTACGTTAACATGTGAATTTATATCTTCCTACTTATCATTTGAAGAGACAGGTCATTTCAGGAGTTTACCCAAATACGTTAGGCAGTCTATTGACTGTGGTGCTCGGTCCAAAGAGACATTCGACACCCTAATGTTTCGACAGAAACCTACTGACGTTGGGGGAGCTTTATTGCTTTTAAGAGCTAACTCCATATGAAATCTTCCTAGCTGGAAGAGCCGTCTACCATGAGCCTCTGTGTGGTGCCTTTGAATTTCAAGGGGTCTTTATGACTATAAATGATTTGACGGTAGACTTGTCCATGCTCCGAGGTGCCTACATCGAGCCTCGTGAGTGTGCCTTTGAATTTCGATGGGCTTAACAGCTATAAATAATTGGAGATAGCGTATAATGGAACTTCAACTATTCCTTCTTCTCCTTTTGAATCCATATCGTGTTCTATCATGTTTTAAAAAAATATGACGTAATAATATACTTATAGCACGTCGGATGTAACTTCATTCAGTATTCTTTTAACTTTTGTCTAGTGCACTTGTGTTTTATTCAATTGTGAGGTTATGTTTCGGTGGCCTCATTAGGAGGGCCGTTTGTGGTGATGCTTCAGAGGGCTCCACTAGGGGGCCGTGTGTGGTGATGTTTCGGAGGGTGCTTCGGAGGGCCCCACAAGGGGGCCTTAGGGGTGATGCTTCTGAGGGCCCCACAAGGGGGCCCTCCATCTTGTAAGTATTTCTTTCTTTTTTTGCTTTTTCAAACTCACCCTCATCCGCCATTTTGTTTTCTAATGTCCTTTTGGCTTGATGCATTTTAGCTTAACTCCCCTTCCGCCATTTTGTTTTTTTCCTTTTTAATTGAACCTCGTATATCAGTGTGGAGGAGGAGGTTGTTACGTTATCAGAGTATGACGTCATTGGGTTGGGTTGTGACGTCATTGTGACGTCAATATGTCAAGGTCTTCGAAGGTCAACGACCTTGAAGGTTAATGACCTTGAAAGTCGAGGTCATTGAAGGTCAAGGTCATTGCGGGTCAATGCCATTGAAGGTCAAGGTCAATGCCATGGTGGTAGTGGTGGCTCAAGAATCGGCAAATCCCCTCTACTCGTGTGGCTCTCTTTTAAATGTGTTTGTCCTGGCTTTTCAAATGTATTTTCGGAGTAAACTATGTGTATGCCGTTGTTATTAGTCGGATTAATTTAAAATATTGCAAACATTATGAATATTGAGACGGGTAATTTCTCCATACAAAAACCAGTTCACATTTGTAAGTATTAACGACATTCTTTTGTTAATAAGTACTTAATTTATTTCCATCTGCTCTTAAAGTTACCCACTGAGGAAGCATACGATTTTGATGCGAAATATTGGGATAAAAAAAATAAAGAACTGACTTAAGTAATAGAGTTTAATTTTGCTCGATTCCCCAAAAAACAATTATCCTTTCCATATATATATATATATATATATATATATATATATATATATATATATATATATATATTGTAATAATACCGGGGTGTGAAAAAGAGCTGATGAAACCTAATTATCAGAAGAACAAATAGAGTGTTATTCTTTAATTAATATTATTTTTGTATACTTTCTTAGTGTAACGATATGTCCTGATGATCAAATCCAGTAGCATCTCCTGTTGCAATTAAAGTAAATTCACGCACATTAGTTGCAATTACATCATATAAATTATAATCGTTACACCAAGTTGGGTATGCAATCAGTATAATAAACTTTAAATGTACTGAAATATGTAAATAATAAATGAAAACATAATTTAATCGATGAACTGATATTGATCGCTCTCAGTGTACTCATTTTATACTCCGCGCTCCTCAACTTTAGGTATTTTATATATATATCGATGATCCAGCGACTGCGCGTTCGATGTTTTTGTCAATATTAAAATGTCTGCCGGTTTAATTCAGAAGGTAAACACTTGTGGTCCTATTCTCAGGTGAGTTTATTTAATAACTTATTCAACAGGTGAATATCTTATAAACTATTACTATTACGTTTTCCTATTTAAAATAAAATATTTCAATGTTAGTGTTTTACGTAAGATTATTTTATATTTAATCAATATTTATCAATTTATACACTTTATTTCCTTTATTTGGTATTTATTTAATATGCATTTATATTTTATATACATTTTAAGGATGATACAAGAATCAGAAGGAATCATAGAAAACATTTGAAAAAAAGGAAATTCTCATGAAACTTTCTTGGCTAACTTTCTTTTTAATGTAAAAGAAAACAAATTGAGCAAGTACTTTAATGATAATGATATTAAATCTTTAACTTGTAAAGTATTTGTATCTTTTTATTACATTCAATAATATGCCTTTGTTTACTCATTAATTTTTTCAATATGTAAAATAAATTGTAATATTAATTAATAACTTTTGATCTGGACGATAATTCTTTATCGCTTTGTACCTTTTCTTAAACTTTTAGACCTTTTTCCCTGGTTGAATGTACTTGAAAATATCCTTTGTTGCTGAACTGGAAAATCTCTCCAGAAGGTAACTAGAAGTTCTCCGATTGGTCTGTCCGAAGATATATATATATATATATATATATATATATATATATATATATAAAAGATATATATATATACATATATGGTAAACCTAATCAGTATGTATATATATATATATATATATACATATATATATATATATATATATATGAAAATAATAGACTTTTTATTGGTTTAGCGACCTTTTATTGAATTTTGATGTTTTATTCTATGACGTTTCGACATTTATTATTATTCAGTCTTTTTCAGGTAACTAGAAACAAGAATTAATACAATGAAAACATGAGAACTGTGTTTGCTTTCGTGCTTTCTTTACTGTAATTGTAGTTTAATTCAAATTTTCAATTCATTTATACAGATTCAATCACTTTAATTTTTCCTTACTCATTATTAATCAAATTTTAACTTTAATTGTTAATTTAATTGGTAATTCAGTCTTTAGTCTAATTTTAATTTTAATTGTTAATTTAATTGTTAATTCAGTCGCACAAAAGCAAACACAGTTCTCACGTTTTCATTGTATTTATTCCTGTTTCTAGTTACCTTACTGTATTGTAGTTTAATTCAAATTTTCAATTCATATATACAGATGTAATCACGTTAATTTTTCCTTACTCATTATTAATCTAATTTTAAATTTTAACTTTAATTGTTAATTTAATTGGTAATTCAGTCTTTAATCTAATTTTAATTGTTAATTTAATTGTTAATTCAGTCTCACAAAAGCAAACACAGTTCTCATGTTTTCATTGTATTAATTCTTGTTTCTAGTTACTTGAAAAAGATTAACTATCTGTTAAAATAAATACTCATTAAATGAAAAATATATCATTTAGAAAGTTATTATCCTTCGATATATTCATATCAACATAAGATCTATCCGAAACCAATTTAAATATTAAACCATTCGTATTTGTATATATTAAGTTGTCCATTTACTTAAAAGCTAAATTTATTAGACTTAAAACAATTAAAAAACCACAAAGAAGTGCTATATATTCTTTCTTGTTACCTTTGCATTAGAATAATCATTTGAAAGTAATATACCAGAAAGGTTTCAAACTATATTATATAATCCTCGTAATTTGTATTTAAGTGTGTTTAATAAACAGATTGAGTTATTTAAAATCTATCTTTGATTGTAAATAGAAAATCAATTTGATACTATAAGCTTAACCTCTAAAATAAACAAGAAAATCTAGAATTTCATAAATTTCTACTTGAACGTTAGCAGGCAACAAATTAAAATGAAATAGATAACTGTATTCTGAAAACTATTATTTAAATATCTCACAGATAGATGTCCTCAAATAATAGGACATAGTTAGTATTAGGTATATTATTATACATAGTATTTATATATTTTATTTAATTAAAAAAATTAATCAACCATATTAACATAAACGACTGAGCTGCTGAGGCGTTATTTCTTAATTTAAATAAGCGTTTGTAAAAACATAAGGATAATATATGTACTTACACTCTAGAACTCACTTGTAAGTAGATATATATATATATATATATAAAAATAAATAAGTCTAGTTGAATTTTTAAACAATTGATATAGTCGAACTAAAGAGGAGGACGGACTATGTTAATATATATATATATATATATATATATATATATATATATATATATATATATATATATAGACTATTAAGTATTATCGACCGTACTGTATAAGTAAAAATTCATTAACGGGTGAGCGGTCTGTCAAGTAAAAATAAAACTCCATTATTCCACTCTATATTTCATAACGGATTTGTTATTTCATCAGGAGTGTCTACATGTTTAACAAAACCACAATATATTAAACAATATAACAATAACTCTCAATTGTAAGTATTTAGTTATTGTTATATTGTTTAATATATTGTGGTTTTGTTAAACATGTAGACACTCTTGATGAAATAACAAATCCGTTATGAAATATAGAGTGGAATAAAGGATTTTATTTTTACTTGACAGACCGCTCACTCGTTAATGAATTTTTACTTATATATATATATATATATATATATATATATATATATATATATTCGTGACCTTGGTATGATATGGTAAACTTAATAAGTCGGCGATTAAATGTCTGGTTTATTACTTCAAAGTATATATTAAAACAACCCTACATGTTTCGGCAATGATGCCTTTGTCAAGGATATAAAAATATCTATTTTTTTTAATATATATTTTTTATATCCTTGACAAAGGCATCATTGCCGAAACATGTAGGGTTGTTTTAAATATATATACTTTGAAGTAATAAACCAGACCTTTAATCGCCGACTTATTAAGTTTACCATATATATATATATATATATATATATATATATATATATATATATACATATACATATATATATACAGGCTGTTTGTTCATTCGTTGACGCAATATAAACAGTATGTATATGTACGTCAAGCATTTCATTTTCCGCAAAAAAAATTTCTTTTTAATTGTGTTGATTTTTGAAAAAAGTCAACGTTTTTAAGTCAGACAGTACACATTCTGTTCAGGTAGGTAAGGGATAAAGTGCAAGAACACACGGTCCAGTGACCTTTACAAAAGATAAAACGTAAATAAATATCCCTTCGTTTGCTTCAGACTGGTCATTCATAAAATTATTTCTATTTACACGCCAACAGATGAGCGAAAACAAACATTTGGTTTAGAGGCAGATGCATGTTCGCTTTATGTAAACACGTTCGTCTACGATAAAAAAAACAAATCACCTACTTCTTAAGATATCCGTTTATAACCCTTTAAATAATTTTTTTCTATTTTGCGTTCGAAATAAACTCATTATGACAAAAAGGTTTTGTTTAAGTATGACAATACGTTAAGCACGTATAAAGCGTTTGTACAATATGAAACAAACATGTAAATAATTTACAAATCTGTAACTATGCACATGGACAATACACCTCGTATTTTCAGCATTTACTTCTGCTTAATACATATTTTTCTGCCATCTAGGCGTCCTCAGTTAAGCTAGTGAAGCAATATATACAAATTAATACAAACCTGTTATAAACATCTGGTTTGTATCTGTATTTAAATTTACGGAAATAGCCCGCATAGATCAAGCAAGTTCCGTCCTATAAGAAGACAACTATTTAATAATTGACATCTTACGGGCGAAAGAGACTTTGTCTGGAGGGCTACCTATCGTTCGAACAGCTAAGCTGCTACGGGAAACGATAAAATACGTATGTAGATGTAGTCCATTAACAACCAGCCAGATGGCGGCAAATATACAAAAAGGTTTTGTTTAAGTATGACAATATGTTAAGCACGTATAAAGCGTTTGTACAATATGAAACAAACATGTAAATAATTTACATATCTGTAACTATGCACATGGACAATACACCTCGTATTTTTAGCATTTACCTCTGCTTAATACATATATTTCTGCCATCTAGGCGTCCTCAGTTAAGCTAGTGAGCAATGTATACAAATTAATACAAACCTGTTATAAACAACTGGTTTGTATCTGTATTTAAATTTACTGAAATAGCCCGCATAGACTTTCGCCCGTAAGATGTCAATTATTAAATAGTTGTCTTCTTATAGGACGGAACTTGCTTGATCTATGCGGGCTATTTCAGTAAATTTAAATACAGATACAAACCAGTTGTTTATAACAGGTTTGTATTAATTTGTATACATTGCTTCACTAGCTTAACTGAGGACGCCTAGATGGCAGAAACATATGTATTAAGCAGAAGTAAATGCTGAAAATACGAGGTGTATTGTCCATGTGCATAGTTACAGATATGTAAATTATTTACATGTTTGTTTCATATTGTACAAACGCTTTATACGTGCTTAACGTATTGTCATACTTAAACAAAACCTTTTTGTATATTTACCGCCATCTGGCTGGTTGTTAATGGACTACATCTACATACGTATTTTATCGTTTCCCGTAGCAGCTTAGCTGTTCGAACGATAGGTAGCCCTCCAGACAAAGTCTCTTTCGCCCGTAAGATGTCAATTATTAAATAGTTGTCTTCTTATAGGACGGAACTTGCTTGATCTATGCGGGCTATTTCAGTAAATTTAAATACAGATACAAACCAGTTGTTTATAACAGGTTTGTATTAATTTGTATACATTGCTTCACTAGCTTAACAGAAGTAAATGCTGAAAATACGAGGTGTATTGTCCATGTGCATAGTTACAGATATGTAAATTATTTACATGTTTGTTTCATATTGTCATTATGACACCCAAAACAGTATCGAAATGAGCTTTATTTCGATACGCCTTTTTTCATTTTTCAATGTTGGCGTTGTTCAAACACAGAAATAAATATCATTGCTGTCATATGATTTTAAGAATTTAAGTACATTTGACAGATGTGATATATGTACGTACTCTACACAAATAACGTATATTGTATACAATTGGCAACAAGATGTATTAACGAAATTTAACAAAAATATATAAATAATATGTAATATAATATACTTGGCGGATGGCAAGACTTAAATTTGAAAATGTCAAGTATCAATGTGACCAACTGCATGCTTTATATAAAAATAAAACTCTGAACTTTCAAATTAAATAATTCCAATTTATTAATGTAAAAAATGCAAAATAGAAAAAACAGTATAAAAAACTCGTTTTGTCGCAATCGCTCTTTAGAAAACTCGCCCCTAACACGGCTCGTTTTCCAAACTGATCTCGTGCGGCAAAATGGTGTATTGTTAAACTTGTTTTTTAATATACTATTTCTTTCTTTTGGAAAAAGGATACGACAAAAAGTATTGTGCGTACACGTGTAACAATCGCTCCGAAGAAAATAATTAAATAGTAGTGAAACAGTGAAAAACAATAGAAAGTGATTAGGGCAGCAGAAAAAGAAAATAAAACTGAATATAATACGTTATATACTTGTAAGGTAGGATTAGAAATTTAGTACAAAACAATAACAAACAAACATTGATAAGAAGTCGACCTTCGACGGGTTGACCGGGGCTGATTTCTTTTCGCAGTTCAGGGACACGCGATAGAATACTTGTTTTGGCCGACTGGACGTTATTGCACGTTCTTTCACGCTGGTTTACTTGAGTACAGGGCCGCGCTTACAATAGAGCGGCCCCGGAAATAAATAAATATAAGAAACGAAAATGGACAGCGATGATTATTCTACCGATGATACAAAAAAAGGAAAGCAGTAAAGGAGACCGACACCACATTTGAAAAAAGTAAAAAAACAGCAAGAAGCCCAATCAAGCACCCAAAAAAGGAAGAAGATAAGTTAGACTTAATATTAGATTCAATGAAAGAAATACAAAATGATCAAAAGCAAATAAAGGAAGATGTGCAGCGGATAAGATCGGAGCAAGTGCTCTTTAAGGAAGAAATAACTAAAGTAAAGCTAGAAAATGAAAATCTAAAAAAAGAAAATGAGAAAATAAAGAGAGAAACTGCAGACGCTAGGGCTGGGCGATACCGGCGTTTTCGGTATCGGGTACCGATACCAATCGAAGGATCGATACTTAGCGATGTATCGGGTCTGTGCACGGTATCGATTCTGAGTACTGGAATCGGTAAAGTATCGATACCTTGGAATCGATACCTTGGAATCGATACCTTGGAATCGATACCTTGGAATCGATACCTTGGAATCGATACCTTGGAATCGATACTTTGGAATCGATACGTTAATTCGATACCTAGAAATCAATATTCATAACCCGTTTTCTAGGTGTCGATTGTTTGATATCGGTTTCAAGAAATATCAAATTAATTTATCGATTCTACCATAACTACGGTATGAAATTTTCAATATTTTGTTTTTTAATAATTATAGATATGTCATAATAAGGATATTTGACGTGCATAATAATAACATTCTTTTAAAATATATAATGCATACATACTTAAAAAGTTATTGCATCCTTTATGTACATTTAAAAAAATTCACAAAGGTAAGCTACCCGATACATGGCTACCCGATACATCGCTACCCGATACATCGATACTTAGGGAGTACTGGAATCGCTAAACTATCGATAGGTATCGACGCTTTGGAATCGATACCTCGCCACCCGATACCTCGCTACCCGATACATCGCTACCCGATACATCGCTACCCGATATATCGATACTTAGCGAGTACTGGAATCGGTAAAGTACCGATAGGTGTCGATGCTTTGGAATCGATACCTCGCTACCCGATACATCGATACTTAGCGAGTACTGGAATAGGTAAAGTATCGATAGGTATCGATGCTTTGGAATCGATACCTTGGAATCGATACCTTGGAATCGATACCGTGGAATCGATACCTTGGAATCGATACCTTGGAATCGATACCTTGGAATCGATACCTTGAATCGATACCTTGGAATCGATACCTTGATTCGATACCTAGGAATCAGTATTCATAACCCGTTTTCTAGGTGTCGATTGTTTGATATCGGTTTCAAGAGATGTAAAATTAATTTACCGATTCTACCATAACTACGGTATGAAATTTGCAATATTGTGATATTTTGTTTTTTTTGTTTGTAATAATTAAAGTTATGTCATAATATGGAATTTGCTACGCATAATAACCAACGTCTTTAAAATATATATTATGCATACATACTTAAAAATTCTTTACTTAAATAGTTATTTTTATATACATTTAAAAAACGCAGAAAGATAAATAATATAGGCAAATATGCGTGCTATTACAAAATTATACAAAAAGCCTAAAATATTCATTTCAAAATAGAAACAAACCAAGCACGTTTTATACCTACAATAGCTTGATAAGAATTCTTGACCCAACTTTTTTTACCTTATTATATTAATTAATACTACATATTTATATTATATTTTGTTTATTTTAGTTCCAATTTACAGTCGTGTATTGTGTATTGTGCATTCTATAGAACAGAAAAGTGTTTTATATTTATATGAATATGAATATCACCTATATTTCTCTCAACACTGCTTTATACAAATTATGTGTCAACAAATTTTTGCTGTTCCCTAGATTTGATTTATTATAATTCCTACCTTTATTCGTCGTCTAAAGTTTAATATAAGCACTTATATTTCATATCATTTTAAGCTTCATCACTTTGTTCTTATAACTTGGTGTAATAAGTAGAGCTGAGGATGTTTGCGGTACGGCAGGACCGTATGTAGTGCATCATGTGCATTTTGTTTTTCTATATTTATTTTTTTCATTTTTTAGTGTATGTAAATTAAATATTATTAAATAAATTACTTCAAAGAATTGTGCTGTTTTTATTTGTTTGTGTAAGTAACGCTAGTGCGTTACGTAATATTATGAAAATTACAATAACAATATTTTTTTCACTTATAAGTCCAAATACATCAATGAAATTTCCCTATATTTAGTCCTAATTATCTGGCTATACAATTTTTAACGAAACTGTTCTGCTTTTAGAAAATCTTATAATCAGCTACTGTGACTATTACCTTCAGTTAGCCTTGAGAAAGGTGTTAAAGTCGTAAAATAGAAATAATAAGTATGTTTATTTCCGACAACGCTACATTTGATAAAGTTTTCCTCCAGAAAGAATACTAATCTAAAACTCCCAAAGAGCTGCCTCTCTTTGAGTTTAAAAATAAATACCTGCAATCGATGAGTTGCTTTCATTAGCTTCTTTGGAATTGAAGCATCATCGTTTTCACTTTTTTTCACCATAGACATTTCTCTACTATAGATAATTTTAAGCACTGGAAGTTACTGCACCAGACTGAATAATGAAATGATGTTGAATCTTTACAAACCAGAGCAATTTGTTGTTAGGAGATTCACATACGTGTGTTGCGGGGATTTACAACAGAAAATTGTGCTGAGGTGATTCACATAAATTCGAATCACGAAAATTCACCAATTTTATACTACCAATATAAGCGACATCTGTTATATATTCTAACAAATTTTTTCAGACATCTTCCCTTACGAAAAATATTTAAATAAAATTATATTTAAAAAAACACATATTTTTTTGGAAAATAGTTTATTATTGAAATTACCGTATTTTCACGTACGGTAATGTCAACTGGACCGTACACCGTACATTTATCAAAAAACCGCACATGTACGGTAATTACCGTACGTCTGGCAACACTGGGTAGAGCACATCTTGTATTTGATAGAATAGGCCGTGGATATGACTAACCTATAACTTATAGGTTAGTCATATCCAGTATTCTTTCTGGAGGAAAACTTTATCAAATGTAGCGTTGTCGGAAATAAACATACTTATTATTTCTATTTTACGACTTTTACACCTTTCTCAAGGCTAACTGAAGGTAATAGTCACAGTAGCTGATTATAAGATTTTCTAAAAGCAGAACAGTTTCGTTAAAAATTGTATAGCCAGATAATTAGGACTAAATATAGGGAAATTTCATTGATGTATTTGGACTTACAAGTGGAAAAAATATTGTTATTGTATATATATAATCTAAGTTCCCTTTCTACCTTTCGGTGTAGGGATTTTACATATTTATCTCTTAACTATTGTGTATTGTCAGTATTTTGTACAAACTTTTTCCACTTTTTTCTATCTTTGGCAATTTCTCCTGCATTCAGTACCGTTTCTCCTCTGTTCTCTATCAATTTGGCTACCTCCTTTTCCCATGTTTTCTTCGGCCTCCCAGGTCTTCGTTTGACTATTATTTTCGACGTCCATACTCTTTTAGTTAGTCTACATTCCCCCATACGCTGTAGGTGTCCCCACCATCCTAATTGTTTCTTTTCTATATATTCCATTATGGGTTCTATTTGTAGCTCTTCTCGTACGTCAATATTTCTCACTCTGTCACTTCTTGTTATGCCTTTCACTCCCCTCAGAAATTTCATCTCAATCGTCTGTATTCTGCTTTTATTTCTGTTTGATAGTACCCATGATTCGCTTCCGTATGTTAATATTGGTCTGAATATTGTTCTGTATACCGTCATCTTGGTTTTTCTTGATATCTCTTTCTTCCTTATAAATGCTGATCTCATTGCATGATATAGATTTGTTGTTTTTTTTGATACGTTCACTTATGTCAATGTTTTGATTACCATTTCTTTCCAGTATTACTCCCAAGTACTTAATTTGCTCAACTTGTTGTATCCTTTGGTTGTCGATTTTTATATTCAATTCTTCCTCTTCCCCATTTGTTACTACCATCACAGTTGTCTTTGTTATATTTATCTTCATTCCATTCTCCTTTAATATGTTATTCCATATGTTTACATTGTCTTGCAGCCCTTTTTCGGTGTTAGCCATAATGACAACATCATCTGCAAATACACACTCCGTTAGCTCTATTGCTTTTAGGTTTCTGAATCCCACGTTGAGTTTGTTCATGTGTGGTTTGCATTTCTTAATTATTTCATCAATGAAAATATTAAACAGTACCGGGCTGAGTACTCCTCCCTGTCGCAAACCGTCTTTAATTTCAAAAATGTCTGACTTTCTATTTTTACTGATTACATAGTTTTTACTTTCTGTATACATGCTCTTTACTGCTGTTATTAGCTTTTTGTCAACATTTCTCTTCTCCAAGCTATTCCATACTTTTTTTCTTCCTATACAATCAAAAGCTTTTTCTAGATCTACAAATGCGAAGTATGCTTTAGTTGCGCTTAGTATTGTTTTTTCAACTATTTGCTTCACAGTAAATATGTTGTCGTGAACCCCTCTTCCTCTCCTGAATGCACTTTGAGTTTCCTCAAGTGTTGGTTCCACGTATCTTTGCAATCTCCTTTCCAATATGCGTTCATAGGTTTTCGCTGCTGTACTTAGTAACGTTATTCCTCTATAGTTGCTGCACTTCCTATTATTTCCCTTCTTATATATTGGCACTATTTGTCCAATTTTCCAGTCCTCCGGTATACTACCTTCTTCCCATGCTCTATTACATATTTGCCAAAATATTTCTATTCCTTTTCCTTTTACGTTCTTCAACATTTCAGTGGTTACTCTGTCGTGTCCTGGGGCTTTCCCATTTTTCAGTGTGTTTAATGCCTCTATTATTTCGTCTTTGGTTATGGGTCCCAATCTTTCCTCATCTTCAATAGTTATTCGTTGTTTTTCTTCTCTTTTGTTTATCTCAGTTACATTTCTATCTATATTTAGCAATTCCTCAAAATGCTCCTTCCATCTACTCATTGTCTGTATATCATCTGTTATTATATTTCCTTCCTTATCCATAATTGGTGCATGTTTTGTCGTTTTTCCTGTTCTAAATATTTTAAGTATTTTGTAGAATAATTTTTGGTTTTCCTTGCTGCTGCGCTCTATCTTATTTCCGAGTTCTGTCCAGCTTTCCTCTTTTGCCTCTTTTGTCATCTTGTTTACTTTCTTCCTTTGTTCTTTGTAAAGCTCATATTTTATTTCTGTTCTGTTTCCCAGGTATTGTTTCCATTTTTCTTTCTTTATTTTAACTTCTTTTTTAATTTCGACGTTCCACCAGGCTGTCTGCTTAGTTCCACCGCGTCCTCTCATTTCCCCGCAGGTATTCCTTGCCGAGCATAATAGTATTTCCTTAAAGGCTTTCCAATATTCTTCAATTCCATCATTCTTGTCCATCTTCAGTTCTTCCATCTTGTTTTCTACCATGTTTTGATATTTTTTTGCTACCTCTTCGTTCCTCAGTTTGTATGTTCTTATACTTGTAAATATTACATCTCCTTTATTCCTGCCTTCATCAATTCTTTTTTCCTGTTTCTTAATTTTCGCTAATACCATATAGTGGTCAGTGTACAGTTCCGGACCTCTTCTAGCTCTAACATCTTTTACCTCTTTTTTGTTATCTTTCTCCACTAGTATATAGTCAATAATAGATAGCTCATTATTTGGTCCCCTTCTTGTATATTTGTGCACATCTTTATGTTGGTACCATGTGTTTGCTATTATTAAGTTGTTTGTGAGGCAATATTCCATTAGTCTTACTCCATTATTATTTTTGGTTTCCTCCCCATGATTTCCTATCACTCCCGTGTATGTGTCCTTCCTTCCAACTCTTCCATTCATGTCACCCGCTACTATTATTTTACCCTTGCAGTTTTCCGTTATCTGATTTCGCTCTTCCCAAAATTTGTCTTTAATTTCTGTCTTTTCATCTTCATTGGGGCCATAGACAGCTATTATCGATATAGTATCTTTGTCTATACTTAGCTCTACTGTAAGGATCCTCTCTGAGTGTCCTTCCCATTTTTTTATGTTATTTACCAGTTTTTTATTTATTACACACCCCACACCTGCCGAAGCTCTCTTCTCCTGTGGTACACCACTGAGAATTAGTATATGCCCATCCTCTAACATAATTTCTCTTTGACCCTTTCTCTTTGTTTCGGACAATGTCAGTACATCCAGCCCAAGGTCATTAAATTCATAACATAGGTCTTGCTCTTTGCCCTTTAGGCTTCTTACGTTCCAGGTTGCATATTTCCAAGTTTCTTTGTTGGCAATGTTTATTTTTTTAATTTTATTCATTTTCCTTTCTTCCAACATATGTTTTCTCTTATCCACTGCTCTATTTTCATCTTCTTTGCTTGTCGTACGTGTTCTTACTATTCCACCAACTTTTCCAGCGGTGTTTCTTGCTATTATATATTTGCCTACTTTATGTCCGTTCGCACTTTTATTTTCCTCCATAATCACATCCATTTGTTTGCCAATGTCGTTTTCATTTTTCCCATTCTGTTTATTCTTCCTTAGTTTTTTGATTGTTGCTTTTCAATTTTCCCAGTACTTTTGTTCCATCTCCATTCTTCCTCGTTTACCATCACTTTGTTATACCCAATTTTTGTTGTCTTTCCTTTTTCCCTTTCGACTTTGGCAAATTTTCTTAGTTGCGATTGTTTCTCTAGTTCCTTTGGCGTTAAGTCATCATCAATATATATCCTGTCCCCTCCTTTATTTTTTAATTTCGATTTATTCCTCATGATTTCATTCTTTTCCATTTCACTGCCCAGTTCGACAACACATGTCTTAGCTCCTACTTTTTTGATAGATTTCGGGGTGATCTCTATTTCTAGCTGTTCACCTATGAAGGTTTTAATTTGTTTTTTCAGCTCCAGAGTTTCGTTTGTTCCTGTCACTAATCCATGTATTACCACATTATATCTTCGTCGTTCCTTTTCTATGACTTCCAATGTCTTCTCCACTCTTTCTAATTTATCTCGTACTTTCTCATTTTCTTTTCTTATTTCTTGATTTTCTTTTTTCAAGCGTTCATTTTCCTGGTTTAGTTTTAGGAGTTCTTCGTTAAACCCTCTCTGTTGCTTTTTTATTTCTTTAACTTCCTTATTAATTTCCTTCTGTTCTATCTTCATATCTTTTTGATCTTTGCGTATTTCCTCCATAATCCCTAGTATCTTGTCTAATTTTTCTTCGGCTTCCTCTTTTGTTTTTCTATTTGGAGACCTTTTTGTTTTTGCAGACCGCCCGAGAAACTGCTCAAGATTTCCCACTCTTTTTTTTCTTTTCCCCTCGTCGGTCGTATATTCCTCACTATCTCTGTCCGTCATTGTACTGGTATTATTGTCTACTTCACTGCGTAAGAAGTTCGGGCCAGTCAACCTGTCGGACCCTTACTTCTATCCGTGCGTACCTTCTTACACTTGCTATTATTTTAATTATAATTTTCCCTCGCCTATTCTATCGTTTTAATTTAACAACGTTAATTATTATTCATTTGTCTGCCTGATTTTAAGTTGCACTCCGATTCGCGGTGTTCCTTGTGTTGCCTACCTTCAAGTGTTCACACACGTGTTTGTTCAATATTTTCTTTCCTTAACAAATTAACCTTCACGCAATTTTCGACCTTATTTTGACATCTCTTAATCTCCTATTTTACTAATATTATTTAACTAATATTATGAACACTCACCGTTCGTTGTTCTTATTTTAATACCTATTTGTTCTTCTCGCTACTCACTTTTTCTCCTACTGCTTTTCACTCTTTTTTTTTTTATTACTACTGCACGATATGGACCCAATTTGGGCTTTAATATCGGTGCTTCAACGTTAGATACACGCACAACAACTAATGTTATTGTAATTTTCATAATATTACGTAACGCACTAGCGTTACTTACACAAACAAATAAAAACAGCACAATTCTTTGAAGTAATTTATTTAATAATATTTAATTTACATACACTAAAAAATGAAAAAAATAAATATAGAAAAACAAAATGCACATGATGCACTACATACGGTCCTGCCGTACCGCAAACATCCTCAGCTCTAGTAATAAGTGGATACGTACGTACCAAAATGTCGAAAAAAAATAGTGTAGTTTGGAAATACTTTGATAAAATTAACGACCAGGGCGTGAGTTGTAATGTATGTAAAAAAGAATATAAGTATACTGGTAATACTACAAATATGCTAAAGCATATAAAATGTGTTCATCCTTTTACATATTTTAATATTATTGAAAAGAAAGACAAAAGAGACGGTGATAGTGAAGTTACTGGCGTTGAAATATTGGCCTCCGAAAGGTAAAATTATAATTATACTAGCTGCAGACTTATGTATGTAGTTCTTTTTTAATCCTTGCATGAAAAATAAGAAAATTCTAAATTGTCATTTTGCATAAAACAACAACTTATATACCTATGATGTACGCATACTCATTTAAAAAAATGCACAAAGGTAAGCTACCCGATACATGGCTACCCGATACATCGCTACCCGATACATCGATACTTAGCGAGTACCGGAATCGGAATAGGTATCGATGCTTTGGAATCGATACCTCGCTACCCGATACATCGCTACCCGATACATCGATACTTAGCGAGTACTGGAATCGGTAAAGTATCGATAGGTATCGATGCTTTGGAATCGATACCTTGGAATCGATACCTTGGAATCGATACCCTGGAATTGATACCTTGGAATCGATGCTTTGGAATCGATACCTAAGAATCGATACCTTCGTTATATGAGGTATCGGGTACCCGATACCAGTTATGGTATCGGGTATTGGACGATGTATCGATACTTCGCCCAGCCCTAGCAGACACCAGAAATGAACTAAGAGAAGTAAGAAATACCATGGAATGGATGGAAAAGGAATGAAAGAAAAACAATATTGTGATGAGTGGACTAAGCATGGATACAAAGGACCCAACCGTACTAAAAGGAGTGACGGAGAATCTGATAAAAAAATATCTAAAAGTCGACGTGATAGTCAAAGCAAAACGTGCTTAATAGAGCTGAAAAATATGGAAGATAAGAATAGGGTAATGGAAAATAAATCGAAACTAAGAGACCTGGAGACGGATAAGATTTTTATTGACAACGATTTAACAAAGAAGGAGAGAGAAAAGCACAAGCTGATCAGAGACTTTGCCAGAGAAGGGAAAAAGAAAGGGAAAATGGTAAAGATCGGATATAATAAGGTCACACTAGATGGAACAGAGTGGAGATGGATCAAAAGCAAATAAAACCTAGAAAAAGTTGTGTCAAAAAACTAATACGAGCAGAACAGGACGGAAAGAAAGTAAATGAACAAGCAACGAAAAAGGATAAGAGGCAGGAAGCGAATAAAAACAGAATTAGCAAAGGAAAGAATATAACGAACACAACCTGGGAACTGAATAAGGATACGGAGGAGCAAGGCAATTTGGAAATAACTGTCCAAGAAGAAACGACCGCGACCATAGGAGGAGTGGAGCAACATCAAGCAAAAGTGGGAAACAAAACGAACACCACAAATACTCTTGCATCTAGGAGAAGGTTAAAGAAGAAAACGCATGAGAAGAATAAGGAAAAGTATACAATAAGACTGGGATCCTGGAATGTAAGAACAATGTTGGCACCAGGGAAAATGGAAGAGGTCGAAATCCTAGCAGTACAAGAAATCAGATGGAAAGACGAGGGCAAAATTGACAAGAATCAATACACAACTTATTACTCTGGGGAAAGAAAGCAAGGTAGAAATGGAGTAGCATTTATCATTAGTAAGAGACTGAGAGACAGTGTAATAGAATTTAGGGCAATAAACGGCAGATTGGCGTATATACAAATACAAAATAAACAAGCGAATCTTAGTATCTTAAATGCATACGCACCTACTAAAGTTACTGACGAAAATGAAAAAACAGAATTTTATGAAAGGCTTGAAAAGGTTTGCGATAATATCCCCAAAAATGATATACTAATACTAATAGGCGACTTTAACGCCAAGGTAGGGAAAGAAGATTACAACAGAACCGTGGCTGGGAAAGAGACAATACACAACGACACAAATGACAATGGAGACAGGTTGTGTAACCTAGCGTCTATCACTAACAGGTTTATAGTAAGCACGAAATATAAACACAAAATGGAACATAAAATAACATAGGCCATACCAGGAAGTGACGAAGGTAATCAAATAGATCACATGTTGATTTCACAAAAATGGATGAAAATGGTGCACGATGTAGGCACATATAGAGGAGCTAATGTCGACTCAGATCACTACCTAATAATAGCCACAATGAAAATGAAAATAATAAGGAACACGAAAACAAAAACAAAAAAACTCAAGAAAATGTAACGTAGAGAGATTAAAAAACCCAAAGGTACAGCAAAAGTATACACAAAGTATGAAGGAAGAAATGGGGAGGTGTATGGAGGACATCATAGAAAGGGAATGGAAAAACATTAAACAGACTCTAATACACGCTGCAGAGAAAGTACTAGGACAAAGAGGAATAAGGAATTACAGAGAATGGTTCGATGAACAATGCAAGCATAAGATAGACGAGAAAAACTATGCGAGGAATAAATGGATCAGGAACAGAAGAACACAAGACCTGGAGAACTACAGGGTAAAAAGAGTAGAAGCATCTAAGTGTTGCAGGAAGAAAAAGGAACAATGGATCAATGAATTCATGGTGTATATGGAGAAAAACAGCAAAAATAGTAGAAAACTGTTCGAACTTATTAAATCACAGGATAAAGCTAAAAGGACACAAGCCAAAATAGAGAAAGAAAAATGAATAGCACACTTTGAAGAGCTCTACCAGGAAAAGGGAAGAATTGAAAAGAGAGAGGAAAAAAACTAAAGAGGACAGAGACACAGAAGAAGGAAAACCTACTTATGAAGAATTCTTGGCATGTGTAAATTTATTAAAAAACAACAAAACACCGGGAGCCGATGAAATAAATAACGAACTGATTAAAAATGGAGGAGAGGAACTACTTAAAAGAATTCACGGCATAATTGGAGAAGTTTGGAAGCAGGAGACCATGCCAAGGGAATGGAGAAGTGGATTACTGATTCCTATATTAAAAAAAAAAGGTGACCCCATGCAATGCAGCAATTACAGAGGAATTATGCTTTTAAATACGACCTACAAAATATTAACATCAATCCTCAAACAGAGACTAGAAAGGTACACTGAGAAAAAAATAGGAGACTACCAGCAAGGTTTTAGAAAAGGCAGATCAACGATAGACGCAATATATGTCATGACCCAAACAATAGAAAAATGTTACGAACATAATATAGAACTTCATTCACTTTACATAGATTTCAAACAAGCATTTTATAGTATAAACAGATCGAAATTACTAAAAGAAATGAAAGAAATGGAAATACCCTCGAAGTTAATAAGACTTACTGAAATGACGATGAAGGGATCCAGAGCAAGAGTTCTATCTAACGACGGTGTAACAGACGAGTTAGAGATAGATAATGGTGTCAGACAGGGAGATGCATTGTCAACAACGCTCTTCAATATTGCACTGGACGGAGTGGTCAGGGCAACCGAAATCAAGAAAAGTATTATACAAATTTCTGTACAACTCATTGCGTACGCAGACGACATAGCCATAGTCGCAAGAAGCAGGCAAAGCCTAGAGGAAGCACTATTGAGGATAGCAGAAGAAGCGAAAATCAGAGGACTAGAAATAAACAAAGATAAAACAAAATACATGATCATTACCAGAAGAAAGATAAACACAAACGTGATAAAAATAGGTGAATACCAATTTGAGAGAGTAGAAAATATAAAATATCTGGGTGTAAACATAAACAGCAAAAACGATAGGAGTACCGAAATCAAAGCGCGCATACAGGCTGGAAACAGAGCATACTGGCGTTATCAGAGGTTTCTAAATGACAGAAACTTAAGCAAAAACACCAAGTTAAAAATGTACAAAGTAGCAATAAAGCCGGTAGTAACATATGCGGCGGAAACAATGTGCCTTACTAGTAAAGTCGAAGAAAACCTAAAAATATTCGAGAGGAAAATCCTGAGGAAGATTCTGGGGCCGAAGAAAATGGAAGGAGAAGAACAATACCGTATATTGTGGAATCACGAAATAAAAAACATCATGGAAGGAGAGGATATGGTGAAATATATTAAGATGCAAAGGCTAAGATGGTGGGGACACATAGAAAGAAGACCAGATGAGACCATAATCAGGAGAATGAAAGACTGGAAACCGGTGGAGGATAGACCGAGGGGGCGACCTAGAGCAAGGTGGGAGGACCAAGTAATGGGAGATGCAAAAAAATTGAAGATAAGGAACTTAACCGAGATGGCTAGAAACAGAGAGGAATGGGGAAGGATCGTGAAGAGAGCGAAAACCACCAATCTATGAACCTATCGAAACCAAGCGGAGTTATTCACCTCAAAACAATGAGTACAAGAGCTCCACTCTAGGAGCGGCCCTATTCCGAAAGGAATGTTTGGCCGATTATGTATTTCTTTCTTTTGAAAGCGACTTAACGTTTTCTAGTTCGCACCACGCGGACAAAACCATGCGAACCAAATGTACAGGTGACCTGTCATGCTGATACCAAATTGACAAGCGAATATTCAAAGGAATATATTCCAGTAACCCCAGCAGAATATTCTGTAAGAAATTCAAATAAAGTTATCCGTTCAAACGCGGCGGTAAGAAAAATGGCACAACAATGTAATAACTTATTATACCGATCCACATATTTAAAAAAATTCTGTGTTGATGGTGAATTGTCAAAATTAAATACCATTTCCTGTGAAACTCGCTTCATCAGAAAATAAGATATTACCAAGGAATTGTGCATTATGTAAATGTTGCTGCTGTAACTACTCACAAAACTGAACTCGCGCAGGTACAAAAACGAACATTAAAATTTTATCGGCAAATATCTAAATATGACACCGTAAGCACAATAGCGCTTTGATTTCGACGAGTGGGTCTATTGCTCACAGGTCAGCATTTTTCCTTTCAATGACAGTCAATGGCATTAAACTAACCTAGACGGCACATAGACATACATACACTATTAATACAGACCCTCTCAAAAACATTTTCCTATATTTTCTTCTTTTTTTTCCGCTTATTTGAAAACTTTTTCTATGCGATTTTTTGGTAAAACATTATAAACTTTGGGAACTTTCTACCCTCCAAATTAGGAAAGCGAGTGATCAAACTCTGTAGTACTGAAGGGCTTTTGTAAGATATAAGTGATATTTAATGTAAATAAGTGATTTACAATAATAATTTTGCACGATAGTGATGGCATATGTAACAAATTGCTATACGCACCACGACGGGCCGCCAAAATAATAAGAAGCTGATGTACAAGAAGATAATATAAGAGATATTTAATATAAATAAATATAATAATAAATATATTGGGCGCCTGTGTGAATTTTATAATTAAATGTATCTCTTTTTCCAATCAACTGATTTTGTGGCAATTTGAAATGTAGTATCCAGATGTCGCGGAGAGCATAACATTTAATAAAAATTAGCTAAATATTCTTATCTCAGGATATAGTCGGTAAATACACTCAAACATAGCTGTAAAATGACATTAAAATTATTAAAAATATTAATTTCAATGAGCTTGAATAAAACACCACTTTTATATTTTATTGTACTCATTATTTATTTATTTAATTAAAGAAATCTGTATACATATAGGTAACTATTTTGGTCCTATCTGTAGATTTATGAAATACCGCCTGATTCTGAGCAAACGCAACGATCCGAAAGTATGAATATTTCTCCCGCTACGAATACAATTCCCCTGAACGCGTTTAGCCAATCACAAACCAGTCTGTCGCGCAACCATTTAACAACTAATGTCCCAAAGTAGTGTCACCACTGTCACCCTATACGGAGTCTCTTAAGCGTTTGAATAGTGAAAATAAGAAAATAAGAAAAGAAAATAGACATTACTGGTTCTGTACAAAATTTAAAACCATTATTCCCAAATCGCAGAGTTCCTAATGATACGTTCATTTTAGTATGCGCTGCAATAGAACTAAATTCAAATTTGACAGTTAGCGATATTTCCAACGATTTAGGCATATGCTGCTCTTCCGTAAACCGCATACTAAAATTAAATGGTTTTCGTAATTATAAATATTCCAAACATCATCAATTATTTTACGGTGATGAGTTTAAACGGATGAATTTCCGTTATTATATAATTAATTTCTCATTATGAACAATTTATTTTATTATCTGTAAGAGTAAATTTTTTGTTAACATTACTAGAATTTAATTTAGTTTTTATTTATTTCTGAAGTTTATTTAGTTTACTATGAACAGTTTTTGTGACCTTTATTATTAAAATTTAATTTATTAAATCTCTTGATGCCTTATTTGCAATTTTCTTAACCGCTTATTAATAATTTCATTACGCTTTGTAGAATAACGTATTGCAATTTACTCATTACCATAACACAGGACTAAACAATTTATAGTCCTTTAATAGTAATTTGGTAATCAGATAATTTTTCTTACGCGGCTCCATAATATGTAAGTATGTATGATATATGACATTGATGTTGACACGCCTACAGCATTCAGGGGAATTGTATTCGAAGCGGGAGAAATATTCATACATTCGGATCGTTGCGTTTGCTCAGAATTAGGCGGTATATATCTATGCTTAAATAATGGTTTGTACTAACGATTGTAGGGTTATGAAAATCAATCAATTACAAAAAAATTAATATAAATCTACTTGAATTGTGTAACCTATTCAGGTAAGTTTATATATACGTGTTTTAAATAAATATTATCTTTATCTAAGCTATCTTTAAATGATTTCTATATCTTGGTTAAAATCAAGATTTTGAGTAATTTGTAAACGTAATTCTTTAAAATAAAGATAATTGATGTTTATATTACAAAAGACCTGTTATTTTAGGTGTTACTGCAGGACAGGATGGTGGTAGCGTCAGCTTTGGACTCGATGTACAGTCAGGTAGGATAAATGTTAGAATATTCCCAACTTGGTGAAGTAGGATAAGGTTCTTCTAGGTTTGGAACTGTCTTTATTATTTATGGCACTTTGGATGTTTCCAGGTACGTTTTAGATTTATTTCTTCGTAAATATTCGATCACTAGGGTTAGCGTCCCCTAATGATGCTATGCTTGATATCTCGTAGAAAAATACTTTTTGATAGATTAATATCTGTGTAAAAGATAATTATAATGATTACGCACTTTTATGGATAACAATTATATCGATAATACTGTTTTAACTTAATTTTCATGAAAATATTACTAGCACGCAGAATTCCGATGTGTACGGTATCAAATTTGGAAGAATAGACGCCAGTTGTCCTGTGTTTATTTTAAAGCCTTATTTTAAGCAAATTATTATTTAAATTGAATTTTTAATATAATAGTTATTTATGTATTAAGGGCATAATTAAGAAATTATGGCACGAGGGAAAGTTTAAAGCCCGACGAAGGAGGGCTTTTAATTTCCCGAGGGCTATAATTGGCAATTATGCCCGTGGTGCATACAACGTTTTATTCGATTTTAGTTTCCAAAACATTAAACAAATTTATATTGCTTTGTACAACAAATATGTTGCTTCACGTTCTAAATATGTCATAATTGACAATTTGATGCTAATAAATGTTCCATACTGACGTTTGTTTTAATTATTAATCTAATTGTTGCCTAACAATTTTTGATTGATCTGTGCGATTAAGACCAATTTTCGATTGATCTGTGCCATAAAGACCATTTTATGCCCGCATTTTGGTGCTTATAAACAAGATTATGGTTCTAAAATCGAATAAAAATCGTTTAACTGGGTTTATAAAATTATTTTAGGAATTTACAAGTGCTGATGCATTTATCTTTGATAGTAGGTTGTGTGCTGCGCGTATTATATATTGATAGATTCGCGCGCTTTTCTGTTTAAACAATGTGCATGTCTAAACTAATGTCCTTACAATTTTGAATATTAATAAATTAAATATCTTTTTTTCATCGCGTTAATGAATTTAATACATGATGAAAATTGAAAAGTAAATATTAAATTAAATATAATTATGTGTAAAGTACCAGAAATTGTCGGAATATTAATTTATTAACAGTTTGACATTAATTTTCACATATTGCGTCCATGTACAGTTGTATTGATCACATACCTTTACTTTTAATGATTTCCACCTTTCTCATTCCTAGGTAATCTCGGCGTACACGTAATTAGAGCGACAACAATATATATATATATATATATATATATATATATATATATATATATATATATATATATATATATATATATATACCACCTGATTCTGAGCAAACGCAACGGCCTGAATGTACGAATATTTCTCCCGCTCCGAATAAAAATCCCCTGAACGCGTTAAGCCAATCACGAAACAGTCTGTTGCTAAACCCCCTCCTCGCGCCAACTTAATTGGCGCTTGCTATATGTATGACATCGATGTTAAGCCAATCACAAAACAGTCTGTTGCTAAACCCCCTCCTCGCGCCAACTTAATTGGCGCTTGCTATATGTACGACATCGATGTTGACGCGCCTACAGCATTCAGGGGAATTGTATTCGAAGCGGGAGAAATATTCATACATTCGGATCGTTGCGTTTACCAGAATTAGGCGGTATATATATATATATATATATATATATATATAAATGTTGTAACTGGATTCCGGGTTTTCTTCCGCGTTTCCATTGTTTGGTCTTTGTAAAGACCGGTGCTGGTTTCTGGACGACGTTTCGGCAAAATCACATTTGTCATCTTCAGGTCTGCGATAACTGTCTGCTCCTGCTTACTCGTAAACTAGTTTACGAGTAACCAGAAGCAGAAGCAGACAGTTATCGCAGACCTGATGATGGCAAATGTGATTTTTCCGAAACGTCGTCCAGAAACCAGCACCGGTCTTTACAAAGACCAAACAATGGAAACGCGAAAGAAAACCCGGAATCCAGTTACAACACATACTACTACCCGCGGAAACCTGAAAGAAAACATATATATAAATATATATACCCCGTGTCCCAACAAGGGTAACGAGGTACGGTATTAGGGAAACGGATGTACCTAGAAATTTGAAACAAAAAAATTGTTAAATAAATCGGCTAAGAGAAAATGCTGGAAATTATTTTCGAGTTTCTGAAATGGCCTCCAGGGGGCGTAATTGCCATCCTGAATTTTAAACACCGTTTTCTGCAAAATTTTCTTATATTAATGATAGTCATAGTGAATACTATTTTAAAGCTGAGACAAATTCAAATATTTTTTGTTAAGTGCTTTTTCCTCTATCTCTTAAAAGAAAGTGGTGGGGGGCGTTAGAATATTTTCGGAAATAAATGTCGATAACTCTAAAAAGGCTTAACGTATCTTAATAAACTTGAAGTCGTTAAAAAGGGGGTGTCCTAGACTATCAATTGAACTGTGAGTGAGGTGATTGTGTTAGCTTACCTTGCCGCCAGATGGCGTTTTCTGACATAATCGTAAAAAAATTAACTTACTGCAAAAAAATTTAATGCAATGATATCACTTTTTTTACGTCATTACATAGTCAATCAAGAGCCTAACAAGCCAGTGAGAACCGCATCTTAATATCTTTATCCTAACCTAAGATATGAATAAAAGAAATTTATACTAAAAAAAAAATTACATTTTGGGAAGCATTTCCACTTTAAGGTTTGTTATTAATGTCTAATTATTCCTAATTTACCAAATAAAATGATAATTTATTATTTGGGATGCCAAACGATATTTTAAATCGAAATAAAATTTTGTTATTTATCTTTATTACTTTTTTTTACAATACCTTCGGCCAAACCAGGCCAAAACAATTATAAAATAATAAGTATGGGAACAGTAAGGAAACTACCTTAAAGTCCAACGAGCCGCAATGCTTATAAAATAATAACAATAAATTATGGAATCTATGAAACTAATAACTTGAGAACGATAAAACACAACAAAGTTGATTGAAAGGAAAATCAAAAAGTGTTTATAAATGTTCAAAGTGCCTTCCGTCATTTTCTATGCAGGGATTTATCCTGCGTCGTGTATTTAATACGGCTGTGCTGATTTCAGCTCTTGAAATATTGGCTACAGCATTTCGGATACGATCAATCATGTTTTCTGGGGTAGTAGGGCGAGTCTGATAAACAATATCTTTTATTCTACCCCAAAGGTAAAAGTCGAGGACAGTAAGGTCTGGAGATCTGGCAGGCCATGGAAACAAACTGCCCCTTCCTATCCAACGGTTTGGATAAACTTGGTCTAAAAAATTCCTGACTTGTTGAGAAAAGTGTGCAGGACATCCGTCGTGTTGCAGCCACATATCTCTTCTCATTTGTAAAGGCACGTTTTCTAATAAAATTGGCAAGTTATTTCTTAAAAAGTCCAAATAAGTTTCGCCATTAACATTATTATTAAAAAAAAATGGTCCTATAATTCGATCGCCTAAGATACCACACCAGACGTTCACACTCCAACGATTTTGATAGTTTACCTCACGCATCCAATGTGGATTTACTGGCGACCAATAATGCATAGTATGCAAATTGACTCCTCCATTGCTTGAAAAAGTAGCTTCATCGGTCCATAATATTCGAGATAAAAAATCGGGATCCTCATCTATCATAGAATTCAACCAATGACAGTGGTCTAATCTCCTATCAAAATCAGTTTCTAAAAGAGCCGATGTAGTTCAATATGATAAGGGTGTAGATAGTGATCTCTTAGGATTCGTTGTACCGATTATTTACTAATTCCTAAGTCCAAACTTATTCTTCTTAAACTTAAATGGTGGTTAATGTTAACATAGGCAAGAACATTAATGACGTTTTGTTCGTTCCTAGCGTGTCGATTTCTTCTAGGCACTGGATTAGGATGAACTCGTCCTGTTTCGCGCAAACATCTACTTAAGCGTGTAAATACCATTCTACTAAAATTACTTCTATTGGGATAATTTGCTGCGTACACACGCTCAGCCACACAGGCGTTTTGATGACACTGGAAAAACACGTCCAACATGACGTATGTTTCCGCAGTTGAATAAGACATTTTTAATGCAATAAACACAATCACAGTAAGACAATTAATTTAAATATTAAAATTTAAACCGACTATTTAAAACAGGATATCAAGAGACTTTCACACTTTGACAAGCATCAAACAACGACATGAAAAACGCGTAGAGTTATGTCAGATACAAACGACATTTGTTTTCATGGCAATCTTGATAATTACAAAAGAATGATTTCTGTCAGAGGATTTTATTACTTACATTACGTCAATAATTAATAAAATTGGTACTCAACAATCGATTATTGACTAAAAACCTAACTTTTAATAAAAAAATATGTGATAACACTAAATATTTGAAAACGGGTGACAATATCACAAGGTAGTACTAATATCAGATATTAAACACTATGGTGTCCTTAAAGGCATTGTAAAAAAAAGTAATAAAGATAAATAACAAAATTTTATTTCAATTTAAAATATCGTTTGGCATCCCAAATAATAAATTATCATTTTATTTGGTAAATTAGAAATAATTAGACATTAATAACAAACCTTAAAGTGGAAATGCTTCCTAAAATGTAATTTTTTTTTTAGTATAAATTTCTTTTATTCATATCTTAGGTTAGGATAAAGATATTGAGATGCGGCTCTTGGCTCTTGATTGACTATGTAATGACGTAAAAAAAGTGATATCATTGCATTTAATTTTTTTGCAGAAAGTTAATTTTTTTGCGATTATGTCAGAAAACGCCATCTGGCGGCAAGGTAAGCTAACACAATCACCTCACTCACAGTTCAATTGATAGTCTAGGAAACCCCCTTTTTAACGACTCCAAGTTTATTAAGATACGTTAAGCCTTTTTAGAGTTATCGACATTTATTTCCGAAAATATTCTAGCGCCCCCCACCACTTTCTTTTCAGAGATAGAGCAAAAAGCATTTAACAAAAAATATTTGAATTTGTCTCAGCTTTAAAATAGTATTCACTATGACTATCATTTATATAAGAAAATTTTGCAGAAAACGGTGTTTAAAATTCAGGATGGCAATTACGCCCCCTGGAGGCCATTTCAGAAACTCGAAAATAATTTCCAGCATTTTCTCTTAGCCGATTTACTCAACAATTTTTTTGTTTCTAATTTCTAGGTACATCCGTTTACATACTTTTAATTTTCAAAAATCAAGGATGCCTTGGAAATTTACAAAAAGGTAGTTCTTATCACTAATAAAGTACCTTTTTTGTAGGAGATACGACAAAATGTTATTAAGAAAAGTTATTCAGAATAATAAACTATGCAAGTATGCAAAATTTAGCAAGATCGAACATACTTTGAAAATTTACAAACAAATTATTCTTTCCACTAATAAAGTGCTTTTTCTGCAGGAGATACGATAAATTGTTGTTAAGAAAGTTATTCAGATTAATAATTTATATAAGTGTACAAAACTTAAACAACATCGGTTTACTTAATTGTTTATTAATTATGAATATAAAAAATAATAAAAATCAAATAATTCATTTCGTTCAAATTAAATTAACAATTCACAAAATCTAAAATATTCATTCAATATGTCTGCCGCCTTTATTCCCACATTCCTCAATTTTGTTCCGAAATGCGTTGAATGCTGTTCTTATCTCCTCAAGAGAAATTGAATTTACAGCATCTCTAATGCGATTTTTAAACACCTCTACATCATTTGGAATCGTATTTGAATATACCATTTGGTTTATCCGGCCCCAAAAGAAAAAATCCATGATTGTTAGATCAGGAGATCTGGGCGGCCACAAAATGTGACCAGCATTGGCTATCCATTTTTCTTGAAAATGTTCATTCAACCATTCACAAACTCTCAAAGTCGAGTGGGCAGGACAACCGTCATGTTGAAAATATGAAGAAAATCTTGCTTCATATGGCAGTTCGTCTATAGACCAATTCAAAATATTTAAATATGTGTGCTGATTAACTCTTCCTTCAATAAAATATGGTCCAATAACACCACAATGATTAGAAATTGCACACCAAACGTTAACTTTTTTAAAACATTGCCGTTTACAATGTATTACATAATCGGGATTATATTCAGACCAATATCGACAATTCTGTGAAGAAGGCACACCATTAGTGGTAAAAGTCGATTCATCTAAGAAGATAATATTGTTATGAAAATGTCGATGCTCCAGAATTTTCTCTCCCAAAGTAAGACAAAATTCCAACCTTCGGGCTTCACCCCTTCTTCTAATGTGTGAAGAAATCTAACCTTATATGGTTTAACTTTTTTTGCTTTAAAAACGCGTTGCAAATGTGATTTGCTAATAAGAATCTGCTCTGACCGCTTTCTTAATGACAGTTTGGGCTGTTCGCGTACTGAATCCATTGCTAACACAGTACTAATGTCATCTTCATTAAAGTTTTTTCTTTTTTTTCGGTATATTATGTACACTGCCGGTAATTAGAAATTTTTGAATCAGTCTGGATCCTGTAGATTGGACTAATACTTTGGAAACTTCTCATTAAATAATATAATAACTGCTGGAATAGATAATTGCCCAATACCATAACATTGAATTTGGTAGATCCGTTCTGGTAGAATAAGCATAACTTTTGTGATATTTCACAGTGGTATTTACGAAATTTAATGTGAATTTTAGAGTACAGAAAACACTACGTCTACTTAAATTAAATATTTTTGCCAAGTGTCAAAACGTTATTTTATATTTATTTTCATAGCACACTTAAAAAATAAAACAACGCAAACATTTCCTTGGCATACTCCTTGGCACAACTTATTAATCTGAACAACTTTTCTCAACAACATTTCATCGTATCTCCTGCAGAAAAAGCACTTTATTAGTGGAAAGAATAATTTGTTTGTAAATTTTGAAAGTATGTTCGATCTTGTTAAAATTTTGCATACTTGCATAGTTTATCATTCTGAATAACTTTTCTTAATAACATTTTGTCGTATCTCCTACAAAAAAGGTACTTTATTAGTGATAAGAACTACCTTTTTGTAAATTTCCAAGGCATCCTTGATTTTTGAAAATTAAAAGTATGGCAACAATTACTTTCTACCCAAGCAGGGCCGAACCCGAGAAGATGAAATTTCAACTGAAACATTTACAGACTCTTATACCTATTCATGCGTCGATCCGGGGACACACGGTATATACTTTGAAGTAATGAACCAGACCTTTAATCGCCGACTTATTAAGTTTACCTTATCATACCAAGGTCACGAAAATATTATATATATATATATATATATATATATATATATATATATATGAAAAATTTTGTGAAAAACTTATCTGCGCGGAATGTGCATATATCGATATTTCACTGTTTTTTACAGATCATCAGTGCACCTTACCGAAGACAGACATGATATTCACTTCTATACTACGTGTATATATACGAACTGTAATGAACTTCATGTGTATGAGAATCAATAATTATTAAATCTCATTTTACATGCGATTGTCGCTATGCAACAAATTATAGCGACAATCGCATGTAAAATGAGATTTAATAATTATTGATTCTCATACACATGAAGTTCATATATATATATATATATATATATATATATATATTTCGTCCAATGTTTTCGCGGTCGTTTGTTGAAGCGTTGTTCTTCGGGATATTTCGCCGCGTTTGGATGATTTCGTCCTGAGAAGGACAACTTTCTTCCTGACGTTTCGGTGACATCACTTTCACTTTTTTCTAGAGGATCTTCTCGTTGCAATGGTAACTCTTGAAGTTACCATTGCAAAGTACATTAAACAGTACATTAAAAAGTACATTGAAAAAACAAAAAATTTTACAAAAATCAAAATAATTCCAAAACGGTTAATTTTTTGCTAAAGAAACCTTAATATAAAGTGTTATAGTACTTTACAAGGAATCGAAAAAAAGTAATAAAAAGTATAACATTTCATTTAAAATATCAAAGTTGGCTAAGACTTCCGATATAACCGAAAGTGGTTCATGAGTGTAATTATTTTATTTTAACACATTAAGTATCAAGAGTACGTACCTCAAATTTTCAAAAGTATCCTAGGTCGTTAAAATAGAAAACTTCTAATGAACGGGTTGCGTGAAAAACCCTGTATATAACCCTGTTTACTTGAGCATGTGGATGCTGACACCCGACAAATTTTCTGGTTGCAACACGATGGTGCACCTGCTCATTACAGCCTTAACGTTAGGGAGTTTCTAGGGCTATGGAAGGAAGACAAATAGATAGGACGAGATGGTCCAATGGCTTGGCCTCCACTAAGTCCAAATCTTACTGTCTTGGACTTCTACTTTTGGGGATATGCCAAGGCTCTAGTTTATGTGGAAGTTCCTACAACAAGGGAAAATATGATGGAACGCATAAGAGAGGCATTTAGAAATGTTCGCCAAGAAACATTACAGCATGTTCAACAGAATTTCACCAGGAGGCTTCATTTATGTATTGAGAGACATGGAAGGACATTTGAAAGTTTTCCTTGATTTATTTGCATTTACTATTTACATTTACTTTATTTTTATTTACTGTGATACTACTTTTGTTAATTAAATTTGATGTTGTGGTTAATAATTAGTATTTATTTAAAATAGTGCAAACTTTTAATACTACTCGTACTTGATTCTTTCCTACATGATTTCGATTTATGTTAAGCTAATTAGGTATGTATTGTTTCATATTAGGTATTCGTAAAATAGTTGGTTTTACAAAATTCTTTAAAATACAAATTAATTAGTGCAAATTTTTTATTAAACTAACACCAGATAACTTAATCGGCAGAGAATCTATTGAAAATGCTATATTACTTTATATTAATTTAATGTTTGCTTTCACCGCTGAGTGAAAATCAACTGTTTCTCGTACTTAATGGGGTTTCTTCTTGTTATAGACCATTTATGGATAATTTGTTGAATATCCGATCTTACAGAAGGTTTAAAAGCGCAAATTAGCTACTAAAAATACAAGCATTTTTTATTAATTCAAATCTAAAAGGAAATAATTAGCAAATGATCCATCCTAGCTGCATCAAATGATGTATCAATAGAAAGCGTTGTCAAAGGGCTTTTCAATGAGCTAAAAATATACAGGGTGTTCCATTTATAAATTATGAGATCTCTTCGATTTTGCGAAATTGTGAACACCCTGTATAACGCGAGCAGTTGCAGAATTTATTTCACGTTGCAACGAAAGTGCATACTAGTAGAAAATATTCTATTCTATTGGTTTCGGATCTTTTGATTTTCCTTATGCAGAATAGCCTACTGAAATGTATCAATTTATCAAGTAGAATAATTATTTACACAGAAAATATCATCTTTAGACCCATACAACATTATATCGATGTAACCAGCTTTAAAGCGCAGATCATTTTATCTATTAATATACAGGGTGTTCCATTTAAAAAATGCATCTTTAGTCTGGCATTTCCATCTGGAACATCCTATATAAAATAAAATATTTTTAAAACGTGCGCTTGATGGTACGGAAGGATATCCGATGACTAAATATTTGACTAACTTTCAAATACGCGTGTAATCTGCCGTCCCGGCTTCATTGCCGGACCCTGTATATATAAGTGTTTAGATAATTTCTTAGCCGTTTATTAAATATAACAATTGATAAATTATTGGAGTTTTTCGGCTTTTATATGAAATATTTACAAATATCAAGTTAGTATGTATGTAATTGCAAAGTAACTTACTTTGCAATTACAGACATACTAACTTGATATTTGTAAATATTTCATATAATAGCCGAAAAACTCCAATAATTTATCAATTGTTATATATATATATATATATATATATATATATATATATATATATATATATATATATATTGCTATGATACGAGCTGCATGGATATTCCAGTGAGCTAAGAATTACAAGGTAGAAATTAGTATAAGAAAATAACATATTGAATTGCTGCGGTATGTGGATATAACATGTGAAAATTAATGTCGAAGTGTTAATAAATTTATATCCCGACAACTTTTGATATTTTAGACATAATTACATTTATTTCAAAATTTACTTTTCATATTTTTAAGCTTTCATCTTAGTCATTTAATTCAATTACGCGAAATTAAAAAATGTATTTAATTTATTTACATTTGAATTTTATATCGACATTAGTTGGACACGCCCTCTTTTTAAAAATGGAAAACTGCGAACAGGTTCTATTTATATTCAAATTTAAAACCTAACCTATCATTTAAAACACATTCCCACATACATGTAAATTCTTATATTAATATAATAACTCCATTCAAATCATTGTCATATTTAAAAATCAATAATAATAATAATTTTTGTAAAGATAATTTTTGCATTTAAGAAGGCTTTGATAAAAATAAATGACTAATAGCGCAGCGTCGGTTCATAGATTGTCATAGTGTTGCACCTAAAATATATTTGTCCGCTTTAAAATTCATTTAAGTACAGATAAACTAGTGATTTGACGTCATAAACATATTCAAAAGGTGCATATATCGTAAAAGCAACGTTTAAACATATTTTCACCTAAGTAAAATCAGTTTTTTCGAGAAATCTTCATTAGCATCATTTGATGAAATTCATCGAGTGCCCAAGCTATTAAAAGTAATAAAGTTTTAACTTACTTAAAAACCTATCCGAATTACCTAATAACCAACACCGGAACCGATATACAGAAATTCACCAGACCCATCCGAATATATTCTTTATCATACCTGGCTGCACACCAAGATTTGAGTCGTAGAAGTCCATTTTCCAGTTTGCTGTCCATCCTACTAAACCCAGGTCTTTCATTACCTTTCAAAGTAAATCAAATTCTTTTTATATTATTAATTTCAAAATTTACAAAATAATATCTTGATTTTACTTAGTAAAAATAATCATTTAGATACCTCAAAATAAAGAATCTTTGTTAGTTACTTACACGTATAGTACTTACCTATTAATATAGCTTATTTTATATAATAATAATCGCTTTTGTATTTTCAACTTGTTTAACGTAACCACAATTATTATCATACACTTTTACTATCATAAATATCATAATATCCGATTTCACAGTTGAGCCAAGTTTCACATCATTCTTGTATAGTTTTCTTGATTCAAATAAATATTTTATACGTGAATTTATTAAAGTGGTGTTTTTATTTATTCATGCGTAGCGAAATCTAATTTATTTATATTGTGAATAGAATTTTACATAGCTTAAAAGAGTGTTTTTTTTCATCCACGACGATCCTGAGATAAGAGATTAGGAGATTCTGTATCCAATTCATGCTCAAAAACGACATCTATTATTAATTGTGGATACTGCTTACAATCAGCTGTTAGATCATGTTAATAATAAATATTTAATCATTCAAAAAGGCGCCCAATACTTATATCATATATCAACTATATTAGCATTCTTTACATTCTATTTTTACCAGCTGACAGTCTTGTTACAATATATAATTAAAGTAGGTATTAAATAAAGCATTTCATTTAAACAATATAACTATTAATCAATATAACGAGAATATTATGTGATTTATAATAATCGAGGACGTTGCTAAGTGACGAGGCAGAGCCGAGTCAGCTCCGCAGCATCCGAGATGGTTTAAATCGCTAATATTCTAGTTACATTCAAAGCTTTATCATATCATCAACGACGAAAATAAATCAATAATTTTATTAAGATCGTTATTGAGTTTTTAGCAACGAAAAGTGTAAGAACAGATATTTAGACTGACTAAAAAAATCAATATAATTCCTACATTTGTATCGCACCATGGACGACGAAAACAAAACAGCAAATCAACGAAAATGCGACTTTTATAAAAAATAATATACGTAAAAGTTTGCACGCTTTTGAAATAAATCACAAACCATGGAAGATTTTGATATTCCTGAAAGCATTCTAGAGGCAGCGAATATTGAAAGTTAGAATTTGCTGCCAAAGAAATCAAAAATATATTACGAAAAAGAATATCGTCTGTTTTGTGAGTGGCGAAACAAAGAACAAGTTCAAGCTTTTGGAAAAACGATTATACTCGCTTATTTGGTCAAACTTTCAAATAAATATTCTGCCTTATCTTTGTGGCCAAGTATTCTATGTTTCGAGCTTGTTTGGAATTGAAGAAAAGAGTGAAAATCGACAAATATGGTGATTTGATAAGATTTATCAAAAAGAAGAATATTGGATATAGAGCTACAAAATCTAAAAGGTTTACAACAGAGTAAATTTATGAATTTTAGTATACAGCTCCAGACTAGGTGTTTTTGATGATGAAAGGAACTTTTTCGATTGAAGTTGGTGGAGCTTGTAGAACCAATGAGTTAATGAAAATCTCTATGGACAATGTTGAGATTTTAGAGAGTAAGATTATCATTACCATTCCCGACTCAAAAACTCACAAGAAATTATTTTGCCCTTGTATCTGAGGGTAATATTAATCCCATGATGTTATTTAAACAATATGCAGCATTACGGCCGTCACAAGTTACCACTAAAAGAGTTTTTATCTCGTACAGAAATGGAAAGTGTACGATTAAACTTTGTAGTATTCATTTTCTAAAATTCCTGAAAAAATCGCTACATTCCTCAAACTTGAAAATCCAGCTATGGATACCGGTATCTTTCACATTTAATAATAGCGACAAAGATATTCATGTTCCAAAATCATTTTGTATTATGATTTTGTGTCTGATATATTATGAGTTTGTATCTAACTTATTATGTTTGTGTCTAACATATTATAAGTAACCAAGATAATGTTGAGATCTTGTAATATTATAGTGTGAATAATTATTAATAAATGTTTAACATTAAATGAACTTAATCGATGATGATACGATAAATATAATAATTAAAGTCAATATAATTTAGAGATCATGGTGTGTTACATCTATTATTTATCTTGGCAATAGAGTGATGTCAATAAATTTGGTGATTATCTCTGTAAGTACTCATCTTTTATAGAAATTCAGATAGAATCTCCCATCCTAATGAAGAAATTTTTTTTAGTATGTGGGTCATGCATGATCCATTAAAAACAACATTTTCTTGTGATTAATTAAACTTGACTAGTTCTCTAGCAACGCATCACGTATACTTTCCATTGACTAAGAGTAGACTTCAGCACTAATTATTTGATCCGCGTCGAGAAACTCGTAGTGGGTAATACCGACTACAATCTACCATGCACACACCAAAATCTTTTGGGGGTGAAGCGACACCTTCGAAGTATGCAGTTCTAGATTATGTGATGATAACCAATGATAGATTTGATTACAATTGACGATACAAATAAGTAACGGATTCAAAAAATCTATTCTTATAGCGTGAGAAAAACTTGGAAACAAATTGTTAGTCTTTAAAGGTGTAAATAAAGCCGCCATATGTATCAGAATAATTGAAACATACATGAGTAGATAAACCCCACCAGTTTTGTATAATACAAAGGTATTTTTAATAATATAAAATATTATTAAAAATCTGGTGTGAAGAACACAAATGCAGGTTCACTATTAATATTTTTTGTGAACGTGTCCGAATATATTCTATCCTATGCGAGGTATGCGAGGTACTTCGGCTGTCTGACAACAGGCAGCGCCAAATTTACTTCTGCGCCCGGTCTGGATAATTACGGTGATAGGGCGATGTGGTTCTTTTTTGTGAATGTGTCTGGGAATATCCTTTCTCCAGCAGGGGCGTACCGATGAGCCTGTAGAAAGGTGAAATACGAATCTACGTCTCTGGGGATAGGATATATTCGGACACGTTCACAAAAAATATTAATAGTGTGTGAAGAACACATTTGTGTTCTTCACACCAGATTTTTAATAATATTTTATATTATTAAAAATACCTTTGTATCCGCCATATGTTATTGTACAAAGCATCCATTTCCTCAGCGTCTGTAACTTTCGTAGTTATATAAATATAACCAAATCGTTTCATCATTCTCTGAGAGTTTTTGAAGTATTAATTGGGAATTTTGTACAATAGCATCTCGTAACTTTTTGTTATCGATTAAAGAAGGCACTTTTGTGTAGTCCGTTATTTTAATACCTAGATTCCCTTGAAGTAGTGTAGGCATATCTTACGATATGCCTCTGCAATCTTTTGACCCAAATTAAAATTCATAAAGTAAGCACACTCGAATTATAAACACTTAAAAAATTTGATTAATCACAAAGCAATTTATGCCGTGACAAAGTTTACCAATAAACTGACGCAAGTCTATTTAATATGATACGCCTAAACAAGCGCGCCCGACAAGTATTGACAAGATTTAACAACTCATTACAACAAACATAAACAAAAATCGCTGGAGCATTTTTGGTCATCTGATAATTACACGCATTTATTATTTTGCTAGATAATTGCTTTCTAAAAGCTAAATTAACTGTTTAATAATTCCTATAAAATTTTACATTGGATTATAAACAAGATTTCATCTTCGTGGTTCCCGTAATTGAAATACAAATACAAAAAGCGTTTTAGGTGAAAATAAACAATTTGGCCTTCAGATCTGCTTTAAAACAAAGACAGCGCCAACCGCAAATCTACCTTTAATTTAGGTGTATTATTAAGCAAAATTTAATAAAACATTTAAATTTTATACAATAGACGTATTAGCTATTATAATAGATCTATTACTTACTAGCCAACGTTCTAAAAATAAATACTTTTATTTTGTAAGTGATTATTGTAAATAACGTAGGGGGAATAGGTCATGTTTAATATATAATACATCAGCATGAAATATGTACCAAAAAGTAATTAATAATTTATTATAGAGTAGGCCTAACTTTCCTACTCTAGAAAGTATTAAACTTGAAATATGTATTGATTATATAACTTCGATTGCAGGGATTCTACAAGAAAAAATCATCAAACACAATTTTGGATGAAGTGGGCTATTTTTTAGTCAGTATACAGTGTCCAAACAGATAGTCTTTCTCAGTGCAAAGAATCTTTCAAAACATTATAAAAGATTACACCACAAAGTTGCACAAATAAGTAAAGATGTTTTATGTTAAAGATTTCTTGTAGAAAGATACATAATATTTCACATGTATTGCATTATCTCAACAGTCTATATATATATATATATATATATATATATAACATCTAACAGCCGCCCGGAAACAGAGATACAGTCAAAGTCAATTAATTGAGTTAAAAAGACAGTACTTTGAAATTAGTTGATGGTTCAACTCTTGTTCGATTTCATTTTCATACTCCCCGAGAAAAGCGACGTAGCGGTAATATAAATTGGAATTTTTTCCTTTTTTATATGTGTGTGAGGATATCACTCCATAGTCAGCAAAGAACAATTATTACCACATATACTTCGATCTTTTAGCTGCACATCAGGATAAGGCATGGTCAGAATCAACAGAATTATTAAGATTAGACCCTCATTCGATCTATACAAAAACTGGACGAGAGGTGTGCCCTCACCGTGGGAGAGACTCTTTTAGTTTCTCCTAGAGCTACACTTTCTGTGGTACCAATCTCTACCATATAATATCATTTAATTAGATGAGAGTTATTTAAACCATACAAATTTGCAAGATATAATAGTATTTGTGAGTATAAAGCTCCTACAAGAGGAAAGCTGGATGCTAGGTATTCAGCCAATCTAATTACAAACAGGACAAACAGGAAATTAGAACTATCACCGAATTAATAACCGGACATTGTCCTTTACGGAAGCATCTATACCGCATGGTCATGGTTAGCGAGCCCTGGTGTAGGAGATGTGAAAAACAAGAAGAAACTAACCTTCATGTAATTATAATTATATTCAAATTCCCCTTGAGAAGGATAGTAGCTTTTATCGAGGACACAAGACTACCAGAGTGAAATTGAAAGATTATTTATTTGGGATTGTAAAAAGAGCACTGTGCTAAAGTGCCTGGACTTACTGATGTCCAACCCTAAAGAATCACAAAAAGAAAACATCTAATGCTTTTATTAAATGAACAAAATTATATGATATTCGGTTATTTAGCGGTAGAGCAAGATATCTTTCTCAGGAGCCGATTCTTCTTTTTTAAAACGCAAATTTTATTTTTCCTCAATAAACTACACTACTTATAGGTTTAAAATGTAATATCACAAGCATACGACATTAAGTGAGGTAAATGATAAATAAAAATATTGTGTGTAGTTTGTGGAAATTTAAGTTAATCGATATTTTTTTAAGATATTTGGTTCAAATTAATAACATATCTGAATCAGCTGATGATTGTGCGTAAATCACGTGACATAGTAGGGTTACAAATTGTAAAGTATTTAGAATAGACATAATAGACGGAAGCCTGAAGGAAAACATATACATATATATATATAACAACAATTTCCAGGTTGTTCATACATTGCAGTAATATAACACGCAAAAAATTGTTATGTGTACTAAAATTCAAATAAGAATGAAAAGAAGCGTTAAAACTCTTACAGCCGGTATTATCAACGTATTTAAAAGGACATTTATATTAAATGGCATTTAAAAGTAACGCAAGTGTTAAATATTTAAAGGAACATTTAACTCTAAACACGCATTTAAACTTAAACGCCCAAATTTGACAACTAAATTATTAAAAGGAGAATTAACGCATGCGTATTTATGTATATGCATGTTTGTATGTACTTCTGTGCTTATGATGTACCCAAATATACTTACATAATCTCGAAACTTCTATGTACTTACATCCATTATAAGTTATATATTTTCTGTTCAATCTTATAATCGTTGCCACTGCAGTATTGCATAACATTGCAACTAATAGAAATGAGCCTCTACCAGTTGAGGAGAACGTTTTGGATGAAGGAGAAGTGTTTAATGAAGCAAATAATAACACTTCGCAGAGACTAATATTAAATTATTTTCAAAATTTATTATTTAAATTTTATTAAATTATTAAATTTATTTTGTTTATATTTTTGCGGTGAGGACTTTTTAGGTTATCATTGATAAATTCAAATGACAGAAAACAATATGAAAATAGCAATAAGAATAATGACTAAAGACGCCAGACTATGTGCCCCAGCAGTAGCGTTGCGTGGAGAGTTTAGCAGAATAACAGTGCGCTTACTTAAAGGTAAATATATCGAATCCCTATACAAAACGTTAAGAAAAAACATAAATAACTTACCCAACATGTTTACATTGTTGCAAAAAAATGCGGATGTGCGCGATGAAAAAACTGCACCATAATATATGTTTCTGTATTAGTCTCGGAAAGGTTCGTACGTAGCGACGTATATATATGTTTATATACAGAGAAGGATTGTTCGACGTTGAGAGATGTTATATTTGCATAGTTAAAGCGCTCTTTGTATCTGTACAACGGATCTTCAGTATTGGTAAAAAGTTGCCCTAATTTTGTAAAATCTACATTTTTATCTAATACACTGTTAAATTTTTCACGGACACAATCACTTTTTTCATCTTCAAGGATATGCAGCACTAGTTTTACTTGGTCAATAATTGCTAATGAGTCCGATAAGGACAGCGCAGTGTTCTGTAAATTTTTTTTTGCGTCCAGTATTGGAACGTAACTGTCGTAAATAATTTTTAAATTTGCTGCAACTTGAGGATTGTTAAATTGAACCTGGCTGAGCCGTATTGCAGCTGCTTCTTTGGCATCTAGTTGTAAAATCACTGATTTAATTTTTTCAAAATGTTCATAAATTATAAACATTTAATTATAAAAAAGTGCTGCCGAGGAATTGGGTACAAGTAACACAACTATTTCACATATTTGGAAACGTAATGGTTTAAAATGTTTCAAATATTCGAAAATTCAAGGAATATTTCCCGAAGACAATTTCCGGAGAATGGAGTTTTGTCAAGACGTTATGGAAAAGATACATCGAGATGAAAATTTCGTTAAAAATATTCTCTTCACCGATGAATCAACTTTTCCATTACACGGAGAGCACAATCCCTCTGTTCTTCGATATTGGGCTTCGGAAAATCAACACCGGCATTTTGCAAAACGCACTCAGTATCCTCAAAAACTAAACGTTTGGGCAGGTATTTTAGGTGACCATTCTATTTTATTGATGGTATATTAAATGCCGACAAGTATCTCGAATTACTGAAAAATCAAATACTTCCCGCCATTCAAAACATTGGAATAAATCAGGAAATCCTTTGGTTTCAACATGATGGCTGTCCAGCACATAATGCTGTGAGGGTAAAAGAATTTCTAGGAAATACTTTTCCTGACCGTCTTATTTCTGGAACAGGAAACATTAAATGCCGCGATCTCCTGATCTATCTCCAAATGATTTCTTTTTGTGGGGATATCTAAAAAATATTGTTTATACTCATGAAGCTGGTAGAGCAGAAAATCTATTTGCCTTGAGAGAAAAAATAACTGAGGCTGCGAATTCATTAACTGCCGACATGTAGCAAATGTAAGAGCTAATTTCTACGACCGCCTAGGACAATGTCTTGCTGTGCAAGGAGGAATTTTTGAACCTCTTGTATAATTTATTATAATTTTTAGAATCCTTTTTTATTTATTTTATTAGGATTATTCTTGAATTTTATTAGAATTACGCATTTGTTTATGCGACGCACCGCAGCTTAAAAATTCCCTGCATCTACTGAAAGAAATATTCTTATTTCTTTCAGTAGATGCAGGAAATGCAAGCAAATCCCTTGCCATTCGTAAATGTTATTTTCGAACGCATTACAAGTACCTATGTCGATGGTGAAATGATTACTGCTAACTTGTATTTGCGAAACAATCGGAGACAATCGTTGCCGACCGTCGCGGTCTTCGCCTGTGGCGAAATATATTTCACACTCCGTTTGTTTGCATTGAAAGACGTACAAACAGACAACTTTTATCAATACCATCTCGCTATGACATTCGCATATACTGTTAAGTTGATCGATTGTACATTGTCGGCACCGATGAATCACACCCGATACGGGATAGCGCCTATTCCGCAGTCTGCATATAACACTCTAAAAACGTTGTGAAGAGTAGGTAACGTAATAGATATATCCTAAATGCAGCAATAACAGGACCCGTGTGTTAGCAATTTGTGTCCTTTAAGTTATCGCGACTGATATTACTGACTACGATGTACCTTGGGAATCGTATATATATTCCAATCTGCGTAAAGAATGGCATACTTTGTCGTTGATATTGTTTATAATCGTCCGTTAGATTATTACACATATAAACGCATTCAAAACGCTTGCCTCTGAAGAAAGTATCACCGAATATCGACTGAACTTGCTGAAGTAAGCTGATAATCAGTAGACATGTCAGACTGTTAGCAATTTTTTTCAGAATCAGGTACAATCATCATTTTATTGACACAGCAAATAACATACACCTGGAACAGAGGATTTTTTTTACTGTGCCTCAAAACTTAATAATTACGTATCAAAGAAATTCCTCCTACAATTTTCCTTTTTGGAATTATTTTCCAGGTAGCATTAGGGTAATGTCAGCGATTCTTGGTTTGATGTCTGATTAAGGGCTAATCTTTGGATTGGACAAACGGCAATGTACTTGTTTTATGTTTATTTCCTTTATTTTGTAGTTACTAGTTTGCGTACACGCATATGCGTTTAATATTGGTTTAGTTTTCCTACTAGTAATTCAAGAATAGGGATTTTCCTTTACAGAAGGATTTCTGAACCTACCCTATATTGATTTTTCCTTGTTCTGTCATTGTTAGACGTAAAAACTTTTGTTTTGTTTTTTGTATTGCTAATAAAGGTACATTATTATTATTATTGCTACTTACACATGAAAACTTACTTTCTTTTAAAATAAAATATATTTTTTTAATATTTCGATTTTTCAAGTTTTTATATATATTTATAGTTGCCGAATCTAGTGCTCATCTTTAGAAGTCAATAAAAAATTCAACACCAAGCTTTACACCATAATGTTTTTTCAAAATTTCAATGTTACTAAAATTAAAGAAATAACTATTTAAAAAATTGATTGTGGATGCCGTTACTTCGTGATAGTTGTACTAATATTGATACACAAAAAAGCAACAGATACAACAGACAACGTTATTGCAGCTTCAACATTGAAAACATTCTCAAACGGTATTATTAATTGTTAATTTCATTTGAGAATATGTTTTAATGTCGAAACTGCAGTATCGTTATCTGTTATAATAAAGTGATAAGAAACAAAGTAATAGTTGTAGATCTCGGTTTCCGGGTTGGAACCGCGTCGAGTTAGGCGTAATTGCCAACATTTCGTCCACTGCTTCAAGGGACATCTACGTACAGCCCTGAAGATGTCCCTTGAAACAGTGGACGAAACGTTGGCAATTACGCCTAACTCGGTTCCAACCCGGAAACCGAGATCTACATCTAGAGAACGACCGCGGAAACCTACACCTACAAAGTAATAGTTATTTTATGAATCAAAATCACTATTTCATCAATATTTAACAACTCTAATTACTTTCTTTATTATTCAGAATCGTATAATACGCAATATTTTTTAAAAATTTAATAATTTAAATAAAATTAAATAAATTGTCTTTTTACTTTTGATATTATAATACCACACTAAAACATTATTGTGCTCTGTATCGAGAACGGAGTTTTCCTAGAGAAAGAAAGTGACTTTTTCCAAGAAAAAATTAAGCCATGTGTTTAGCCTCGTCTATTAAAACTCTCATGGACGACTTTATTCTATTGTAGTTACGCACCTGTGTACAATGTGTACATATGTATGTATGTATAATAAACTGCTATCCTTGAATATGCACGAATAATGAGTTTCTATAATAATTAAAAAATCTAATTAAAATATTATATTTACGCTTATACATCTTAATTAATATTTACAATGACTTCCCAATTTTTAATTTATAATCCCAGAATATCCAACTTCAATTGTTGACTTTTGATAAGTTAATACATGTCTGTTTTGCGCGCCTAAACGTTTACGCATCAATACGCACACATTCACAACTATTCGTGTAGTCTGTAACAAAGATTTGATAACAAAACCATTTTTTTATCAGAATAATTGAAACATACATGAGTAGGTAAACCCCACCAGTTTTGTATAATACAAAGGTATTTTGAATAATATAAAATATTATTAAAAATCTGGTGTGAAGAACACAAATGCAGGTTCACTATTAATATTTTCTGTGAACTGCTATCCATTTTTTACTTTTTTAAAAATCTATTATGTAATTATACATTTTTTTAATCCAATAATAATTAAAAGTGTTTAAGTATTTTCATATATGTTTGTATAAATTCTAAGTAGACTTAAACCTAAATCGCCAGTCATCTTGTGCTATCTTATGCATTTTTAGTACGCCATTGGCTTTGTTCCAGCATGAATTCTTGACGATTTTGGATAGTTTTAGCTAGTAAAAATAGAAAAAAAAATAATAAATTAACTTTTTGTGGTTAGAACGAACATATTAATTTGTAATAAACTGACAATATACATGTGCATATGTTATATATATATATATATATATATATATATATATATATATATATATATATATATATATATACAGTGTGTATAAGCCAAATGGAATAAATTCATTATTTCGGTTACTGTACATATTTATAAAAAATTCCGAAACATGTCATATTTAATTTATAAATTAACATTCTTTAACGTGAAAATGCGATCCCTACCTTCAACCCCCTTCGAATGACAGGTACAACCCCCATTTTTTTAAATAGGAAGTATAGGCTTGTGATATATCGTTGTAAAGGTCTCTTTATTCTCTATTCAAAAATGTTATAATTTTCATGTTTGTTGCAACAATTAAGATAGAATAAAATAAAATCATGTTGTTATCGAAATTCGCTACAATATACTCAAAAAATAAAATTTAATGCAAAATGTAAACAAAAATTTAAAATTGAAAAAATGTCTATGTTGGGACTCGAACTCAAGTCTACAGCTTGCCGGGCTGTCCCAACATAGACATTTTTTCAATTAAAAATTTCGTATGATTTGCTTTGTAATTTGTAGACAGCAATGTTTACACCCCCCCTTACTTTGCAATTACATACATACTAACTTGATATTTGTAAATATTTCATATAAAGGCCGAAAACCTCCAATAATTTATCAAATGTTATATTTAATGAACGGCTAAGAAATTATCTAATCACTCATATAGCTTTCGAGTAATAATTATCATTTTCAAACATTCAAATCTGACATCTGCTAATTTCAAAATAGGCATCTGCTTTCTAATCTGACGTTTGCTTTCATAACTCACACCTGCTTTCAAAACAGACATCTGCTTTCAGCAACTGACATTTGCTTTCACTAACTGACATCTGCTATCAAGACTGACATGAGCTTTCAAAACTGACTTCTGCCTTCAACTTGACATCTACATTCAATAACTGACATCTGATTCATCAACACTGTTACTTTATAATGCATTTCTGAATAACTTGAACCTGGGTCTATTGTGGTCTAGTGGTAATTACGACAGCCCGGCAAGCTGTAGACTTGGGTTCGAGTCCCAACATAGACATTTTTTCAATTAAAAATTTCGTATGATTTGCTTTGTAATTTGTAGACAGCAATGTTTACATCCCCCCTTACTTTGCAATTACATACATACTAACTTGATATTTGTAAATATTTCATATAAAAGCCGAAAACCTCCAATAATTTATCAAATGTTATATTTAATGAACGGCTAAGAAATTATCTAATCACTTATATATATATGTATATACACTGTGTCCATAAAGTATGGACACAAGCCCGTAATAACGTTATTGTGCATTATTTGACAAAATGCAAAGATATATCGATTAATGTTTTTTGTTAGCTATATTTAGATGCTACCATTTTGTTTTTTCCGTCGACCTTGAATAAGTTATGACGTCATTGATAATTTTTTTAAATGTCAACCCCATTTTTTTTTGTTGATTTTGAAAGCCTTTACAATTCTTTATTCGATGATGTAAAAATGTTGGTATGTTTCATTAGAAAATGTTTGAGTAATCATTTGTGTCCATAAAGTATGGACATAAGTCCGTAGTAACGTTATTGTGCATTATTTGACAAAATGCAAAGATATGTCGATTAATGTTTTTTATTAGCTATATTTAGATACTACCATTTTATTTTTTCCGTCGACCTTGAATAAGTTATGACGTCATTGATATTTTTTTTAAATGTCAACCCCACTTTTTCTTTGTGGATTTTGAAAGCTTTTACAATTCTTAATCGATGCTGTAAAAATTTTGGTATGTTACATTAGAAAATTTTTGAGTAAACTGTGTTGTAATTCTAAGTTTTATTTTTGACATTTTCAGTATCAAATTTATAACAAATGCTCAAAATGTTTTCCTTCATTTTGTTGACAAAATACTAAGCGATGATAAATTCCATTTCGCACATTCTGTAATATTTCGGGAGTGATTAGTAGAGCTGAGGATGTTTGCTAGTGACCTAGTGATTAGTCTGGTTTCGTAGATGATGCGTTGTCGTAAAACATCCAAATTTTCCGGTTGTGTCGCATAGACTTTTCTAATGTAACACTAACACCAAAATGTTTAAATCATCGAATAAAGAATTGTAAAAGCTTTCAAAATCCATAAAAAAAAATACGGTTGACATTTAAAAAAATTATCAATGACGTCATAACTTATTCAAGGTCGACGGAAAAAACAAAATGGTAGCATCTAAATATAGCTAATAAAAAACATTAATCGACTTATCTTTGCATTTTGTCAAATAATGCACAATAACGTTATTACGGGCTAGTGTCCATACTTTATGGACGCAAATGATTACTCAAAAATTTTCTAATGTAACATACCAAAATTTTTACATCATCGAATAAAGAATTGTAAAAGCTTTCAAAATCCACAAAAAAAAAATGGGGTTGACATTTAAAAAAATTATCAATGACGTCATAACTTATTCAAGGTCGACGGAAAAAACAAAATAGTAGCATCTAAATATAGCTAATAAAAAACATTAATCGATATATCTTTGCATTTTGTCAAATAATGCACAATAACGTTATTACGGGCTTGTGTCCATACTTTATGGACACAGTGTATATATTATACAATCTTGTGCTATCTTATGCATTTTTAGTACGCCATTGGCTTTGTTCCAGCATGGATTCTTGACGATTTTGGATAGTTTTAGCTAGCAAAAATAGAAAAAAAACAGGAAATTAACTTTTTGTTGTTAGAACGAACATATTAATTTGTAATAAACTGGCAATATACATATGCATATGTTATATGTTATATGTTATATGTTATATGTTATATGTTATATGTTATATGTTATATGTTATATGTTATATGTTATATGTTATATGTTATATGTTATATGTTATATGTTATATGTTATATGTTATATGTTATATGTTATATGTTATATGTTATATGTTATATGTTATATGTTATATGTTATATGTTATATGTTATATGTTATATGTTATATGTTATATGTTATATGTTATATGTTATATGTTATATGTTATATGTTATATGTTATATGTTATATGTTATATGTTATATGTTATATGTTATATGTTATATGTTATATGTTATATGTTATATGTTATATATATATATTATCAGTTGATAAATTCTTGGAGTTTTTCGGCTTTTATATGAAATATTATTAAATTAGTATGTAATTGAGAAGTAAATGTGAATGTAACCATTGGTGTCTACAAATTACAACGCAAATCATACAAAATTTTTAATTGAAAAATTTTGTCTAGGTTGGGACACGAACCCAAGTCTAAATCATTAACACTGTTACTTTATAATGTATTTCTAATTAGCTTAAACCAAGGTCTATCTTGACTTAATTGGTAAAGCAACGGTCCGGCAAACCGTAGACTTGGGTTCAAGTCCCAACGTAGACAAAATATTTCAATTAAAAATTTCGTATGATTCGCGTTGTAATTTGTAGACAGCAATATACATCCACATTTACTTCGCAAAATAACATACAAATTTGAAAATATTTAAAATATTTAATATAAAAAAGCCGAAAACTCCAAGAATTTATCAAATGATATATTAAATGAACGGCTAAGAAATTATCCATATATTTTTTTAACTTGAAACTGTTAAATATTTCGACAAATAAGCAGTTCACAAAAAAAAGCCCAAATTTAAATTTAATAATTCAATGGAGGAAATACATTAGTGCTAGAATTAGACTCTCTCTCTCGCTCCATGTGGGTGGGGCGGGGGTAACTTTAAACTCTTAAGAAGGAACCCGTATATTTTATTACAGATTCGATTTCTACTAAAAAAAGTATATAGGATTTGTTTGAAACATTTTTTTCATTTCATGATAGATGACGCTGTAATCGATGATATTCCATTTTTTTTCAATTTCTCACACTGAGAACCTCTGCATACCATTCTGCAATACGTGTGTAATAAAAAATCCGTTTTCTTTGTAAATAATCAAAACTAGACATAGAAAAACTTTATTCATTTTAGAAATTTCGAATAACTGGGGGAGTAGAAATGTAAATTGATGGTGAATAAATTACTTTTAGCGCAATCCAACAACAACGATGTATGTAGTACCACCTTGGGATGCTCGATTAACCTGAGTCTCCTCGTCGCTCATGCATCTTTCAATTTAAGTAAGTGCTCAAAATGATGGCCTTCGACTTCAATGCAGTTATTGATTCGCATTTCAAATGAGTGTAGACAAGTGAGAAGTGTATCTTCTTGAATTTTACTTTTGTCTAATATTTGCTTCGAAATACATTGACTGAATAAGTTGATAAGCGAGTAAGCATCATGAATCACTCGGCCAAATTTTCATGTTGATATTTAATTTTTTGTAGTCCTTGCACGCAACTACAAGCGGAAGTACAAAGTCCGTGCGCCGTTTTGGAACATGCCCATTTCAGTTTATTAGACGCTGTTGATGCTCCTGCATGGTTTCGTAGAAATATTGAAGTTTTCTTTTGGGTGTGAGTGAGATTTTGATTATAAATTTCGATAATGCTTTTGTATTTTTTGCGGACTTATATTATATAATTATTTTCTGTTTAAATGGAGTACATATATGAGGGTTGGGCAAATGTGTGAATCCATTTAAATATCTTTGATATGGCTACTTAGATTTTAATAAGACTTTCCACAATTAATTAAATGCAAATTGGAGATTCGATGGGTATATTTATAACCGAATCATACTTCCAGTTTAGCCGGAAACAATGTTAATTTTTTTAATTTAAATGAAAATTAAATGAAATTTTTACGAATTTTAATAGATAGGGCTCTGCTCTGGGAGTTCAGCAATAATAAGGTTTGACACTGTTATACCTTCTCAAAATTTTACCAATGACAGTTCGTGATATTGGATGCCGATCTTGATGCAAATTATTAAATAAATCGCATACTTCTTCATGAGTTCTGACGCGGTCACGCAGACGCGGTCAAATTTAAATCTTTGAAAATGAGTAGCACTGTACCAGGTATCAAAAGCACTTCTGAAGTTGACGAATTTGCAAATATTCAATATTTGGTAAGCAGGGAGTCTACCCAAAACCGAAAAACATGGCAAGAGGCAAGAGAGAAGCACGGTCTGCGAGATAAAAAGGTTTTGGGACCTCTGATTTAGAGTTTCTTTTATAAAAAAAGGCCCTATTATTCTATTTCTACAAATACCAGCCAAAATATGAAGTTTTCTAGGGTGTTACGTATGCGCCGCTTGCATTCAGTGAGGATTACTCTATGCCCGAGAACAATAGTTATGAGTATGGAATAATACACTTCAAACAAAAGGTTACCTCATCCGAAAATACCACAGTATTTACAAAATTGTTAATATGGTTACAAGTGTTCATCATTGCTTCACAAAACTATTGCCTTCTGTCAAATCATTGGTAGAGAGCTTTTGAGCGACGTGAATTTTATAAGGATGATATTTTTCTATGTAAAAATTCTTCCTACTGAACGACAATTAATATCATGCTTTCGCGCTAGCTCGTTTGTAGATAAATGAGAATTTTCCTCAAACGATATAACATTACCTTGCTCTTTATCCTCATTTGTAGCAGATTTTGTACGTTCATTTTTTGGTAAATTGCAAACACTGCCATTTATGCTGTATCTTTTTTAAGTTTTGGTAACAGGACAACGTGAAATTGTCTGTCGATTGGAATTTATAGTATTGAAAAGGCAACAAACTTCTTGGTGAGTTCTTGTTCTATCACCAAATCCAATCATCATTATTATTTGTATTCTTTCTCTTTCATTTAGTTCGACAAAGAAATATTAAAGAAAATGTTGTAATTAACATTTCTCATTTGTGAAAATTCCGATTTAAGCCATCGTACCTAAGCATGCAATACTTATACTTTTAAGAATACCGAGACATAAACACTTTTAAAAATTAGGATTTTCGTGTGCGCGTAAATATCAAGCTAAATACTTTCGACGACAAATGTTATAGCTCGACAAAATCGTGTTATCGAGAAAATCCCAAAATACATTCCAGGCCATTTTCTTTTAATATCGTTCAACTTCATTATTCTATAGATGCACGTTACTAGATGCAAGTGAAAATATTAAAAACTGAACTTATAAACTCGTAGAAAAAGAATCTACTGCATATATTGTTTAGATTGAAATTCAATTACGTTCGTTTATCTTATCGACAGTATAATATTGAGCATTTTTCTTCTTCACTATGTATTTCAAAACATGCATATATTTTTTCCAAAATAATTATAATGCTTAACACTTTGTAAATACAATTTTACCATTTCTCAACTTTTACAATTCTACTTTTACTAAAAATTTATTGCAAAAATATTACACGGTTTCTTTACTATTACTTTGGTAAATACAATAACTTTCTAATACAGATCTATAATTTAAGACGTTAAGATCTTAGACGTTGAAAATAACCTTAAAAAAAGAACCTTTTTAGAAATGGTCCACATTAACAGAGACACAAATAACATAAATTATAGATCTGATACTAATGGACTAAGTATAATTTATTTTAATATACTCGGTTTGACGGTTAGTTGACCATCTTAAAATTATTTTGTTATTTGGTCCATATATTGCATTATATTTTTCATGTTTTAACTTTTACATATACATGTTTTTTAAAGGTTTTAAAGGCTTGAGAGAGAGAGAGAGAAAGGGAGAGAGAGAGAAAGGGCGAGAGAGAGAGAGAGAGAGAGAGAGAAAGGGCGAGAGAGAGAGAGAGAGAGAGGAGAGAGAGAGAGAGATGGGGAGGGGGGAAGAAGGCAAGAGAAGGGGAGAGAGGGTGAGGGGGGGGGCTATTTCTTAGCCGTTCATTTAATATATCATTTGATAAATTCTTAAAGTTTCGGCTTTATATTAAATATTTTTAACTTAGTATGTTATTTCGCGAAGTAATGTGAATGTAAACATTGCTGTCTACAATTACGACGCTAGTTATTCGAAATTTTTATTTGAAAAAATTTCGTCCTAGGTGGGACTTGACCACGGTTTGCCGAACCGTCGCTCTACCAACTGAGCTACGAGGACTAGGTTTCAAGTTCATTGGAAATGCCTTATAAGGAACAGATATTAATATTCTGACGTTTGTAAATTGCTAAATTTTCATCCTTAGCTATTTAATAATATAGAGACCATTTCTTAGCCGTTCATTTAATATACCATTTGATAAACTCTTGGAGTTTCGGCTTTATATTTGACGAAGATGTACATTCGTCACTGAAAAAAACATGCCTAATAAATGGCCTTTCCCCTTCTATTTGAATCCGCACGCTAAAGTAAAACCGACCATCTAAATTCCAGTTTTGTAATTTCGACTTGTGACACCTGAATTTATTCGATTTCAAAATTCGTCTGGTCGTTATGCTGGATACTCCATTTAACCAGGCGATTTCTACAAAAGGAGTTCATGGAGTTTTGACAATAGTCTATAGTGCCTGAAGCAGGTGTTTTACCAAATTAACCCAAAGATTAGCACCTAAATTTCTTTAAAATCCAATGGTTGACTAGCAAATAAGTTTTGTCTGATTGTCTTTCGTTAAAAAGTATTGCCCTATGTCAATATGCTTTCACCAACAGTTAAAACAACCTCTATGTTTTCTTTCTTGGCTAAATAATAATAGGTAATAGAAAGATAACACAACCCAAACACTCAATACGTAAATAATTATATAATTTGAGTTGACATAACGTGGCTTCAAAAACTTTCCTCAATAGAGACAGCCATGCTCATTCAAAATTATACGTTTGTGACAGATTACGTGCACTGTCACCAACCATTATCCAAAAAGCATGGCCGCCTCTAATGAGGAAAGTTTTTGAAGCCATGTTACATAATTCATAGTTACCTCACATTATTTTTATTTATTGTTATTATATTTAATTGACTTGTACAACACACCATATGAATGAATAAAAGATTTTTCAGAATTTTTGTGAACATAAATTACTGACGGGAGCAGATTAAAATTTTTAGTAAGCATTTTAATAGATATTATTTAACATAGGACCATGTCGATCTATTGGGTAGGTCACTAGACTATGAATCTTATGAACCGGATTCGAACACTGATCTAGCAAATAATATTAATGGCGTTTTTTTGGTCCCAGCTCGACTCAGGCTCAGACAAAAATGAGTAGCTGGAGGTAAACTCTGAGGTAGTAATAGGCGGTCGGTGCGTAGTCCTAGCCACGTTACCATTCTAGTGTACCGAACGGCTCAAGTCGTAACACGCCTACCATATTACTACCCCCAGGGCCTGCAAGGCTAGTTATTGGGACTATTATTATTAATATTATTTAACATTAAAATAATTTATCCTGAAAGGCGCTTTGCAACGATAATGTAAAATGTATGTGCCTAAAATTTTGAGAATATTTAAAAAAATTGAATAATTAAATCCTTGCGGAAGTTAAAGAAAAAGTTGTCGATTTGTGGCAATTACTGCATGTCTCGTATAATATACTCGCACGTGTAACCTCTTGAGTGCCACCTTTGATGACAACGGACAGAATCAGTTTAACAGTAAGTTCTAAGAAAGCAGTAAAATCAATATACTACTAAGCCAGAAGAAAATTATATCATGTACAATTATGCTCATATAAATCTAACATCTGCAGGTCTGTAATAAAACCATAGTAGATTTTGTTAAATGTCCTAAGTTTTACAATTTATTTGACATATTTGAAATATTTATTCATGAACAAAAAACATATATTGAAGTATTATCTCAATAGTCAACGAAATGAAAATTGAAATTGCTATTATTCTATAACTGATTGTAGAGAAGAATTTCCACTAAAATTTTTAAATTTCGTTGTTAATAATATCAACTTTTCCGTTAAAGTTTTAATAATAATAGCGTGTTTTGAGGAAACAGATTCTGTAAATCACAAATCAATAACGGGAAGACCTCGTCGTAGAAACGAAATTATATTTAAACTAGCAAGAAATATGTCCAATAAGCTCCAACTATTTATTTATGACAGCTACTTTATTAACAATTAAATTTAAGCACAGGATCGACTGTCGACTGTCGATACTGTTCTTAAAAACACTTTCTTTCAAATTGTAAAACTACCATTAACTGCTTCCTTCAAATCATGTAAAAAGAGTTACATATTACCATGGGTTCTATAACAATATTAATAACGACGAAGTATTAAATAATACATTTTCTACTAATGAAGTTTGATTTTATCTAAATGTCAATTCTCCAAACATGCGCTTATGGAGCACTGAGAATTCTCAGTTTTCGCGAAACTGCCTTACGCCCTTTAGAAAATTGAGGTATAGTTAAGCTACATTCAAATGAAGAATCACTGATCCAATATTTTTTGAGGGAAATATTAACGGAGAAAGAAATCGCAATAATGTCCTTGAACAGTTTATAAAAAAACTTTATGATAATCTATTTCCAACAAAATTCTGCTAGACGACATGTTGCACAAACTACTCTGATATTACTGCAAGAATTTTTCGATAACAGACTTACTAATAATCATCCATTTCCTCCAATATAGTGAGGTTTAACACTTAGATTATTCAAAAACCATTTTGAATATCTGCTGTGATAAATTTAATAAAGCATATTGTCTTTGTATATATAATATTCATACATCTAACATTTGTTTAATTAATTGTACCATAATAAATGTAAATTTTCTCTGTAACTTTGAATGATGATTTAAGTACATATGCGTTTTGCAGTCGGTGGCTGCCAGAGTGAGGACTTTTTAAAAACCCGTTAGTACAAAGTCAAATTTACTTTTCAGGTTACTGTAATACATTCGTTGATTGTCAATTTGACTATGTGTCCCTTATCAGCTTGATAAATAAAGAATTATAAAAAAATTATAAAAGTATTATACTACTAGAGAAATCGCTGAAAAAATGTACATAAAGTGTAAAGAAAAAGTGAAAAAATGTTTGAAATTGTAACCGTAAACAGGAAAGATCTTAAAGCGACTGGTTAGAAAAACCAGAATCAAGATTGAATTTTAGTGCAATATTTAAGAGATCATTCCTTCGAAAATGGAAGAAAAGCCAATTGACGGATAAAAAAGTAGCTGCAATATAGCTTGAAGAACAAAGGCAATAGAGGCTTTAAACATATAAATTACGGACCTGATTTTTAGAAAAATGTAATCTTTCCCGATGAAAAAAAATTCCAGTCAACTAGTAGTGGAACCATGCATGTTAACAGACTGCAAATTACGAGATATGATAAGCCATATATAGAATTATGGAAATTAGTTTAAAATACCTGGGAAAATATAATCAAGCGACATGGTTACATTAGAAATGCTGTACTTTCAATGTTCAGGGGCGGGCAGGGGATTGAGGGTGGTTTTTTATGCAAATAAAGACCCAAAAAATATAGACTGTACTTTTTATAAATTTGTTTTTAAAAAGCATTCTTTTTCAATAAATATTAATAATTATATCAACTTATACATTCAGTTATACAATTTGAGGTTTTGTTCTTATTCTTTCATGTCATGTTTGAAAAGTACAGTCACTCCAAATATAATTTGAAAATTTGGCAGTTTGGCAGTTTGGCATTTTTTAGTTGAACTAAATTTATGTGAGCATAAGTATACACAGATGATAATTTAAATTTTACCATGCGTTAATGTTATATATTTATTTATCGAAAAGGTAAATATTCGTATGATATCCGAAACATAAATATTTTGAAGAAATTATAGTCTGTTAATGCTTTTTAAATAAACAAATAATATCACACAATGAATATTGTTACTGTTATCTCATACAAACTTCAAAGTTCGTATTTACAACATGATGTTTGCCCGATTCGACATTATTTTTCAATCAATGTTGCGTTCTATTATTTAAAGTATTTAATAGTATTAGCAGCACTAATAAAATTTAAGACGCAAATTTCAATAATATATTAGATTGACGCAGATGAAATGTCAAATTTGTACTAAAATTTAATACTACTTAGTTTCTAGAATACAAATTTTAATCAAAATAATTTCCAGCTACTTCAACACATTTCTGGCAACGACTAACAAGGACATAACAATATTTAAGAAACATCTGAATACCTGGGGCCATTTTTTTACGGTGTTTTTAAGGAAATTATAGTCTGTTAGAAATAAATTTAACGAAAAAGGTAGATGCTATAAAATCATAATTTAAATTGTTAAGTTTTGAAATTGTCATTTGCGATTTATCAGGTATAACGAAAAAACTCCATGCCGGTTTATGAACTCTGTAGTTCTAATGTACCGTGCATTTATTGAACATATTGGCAGTATCTACTCGCTATGTTTCTGGGAAAAATGAGGGCTTTGGAGCATGCCTAGAAACTTCATGTTTATCTAACCATTAAGAAGCTATTACGATTATAATATCCATTAATAATAATTATTATATCAATTTTTATTACAAATTACCAATTGACCTAGATAAGTTCGCGACTACTTCTTATCAAATCCAAAGGACACGCGCTTAACCGATTCAACTTGTTTCTCTGACAAAATTCATGTATCCACTTAGCCAACTTGTCAACTTTTCCCATGGCATGAAAATGTCATAATACTGTAGGTATATGGATAACATTTCAAAATTTTCAAATTAATCTATCTGCCTCTAGATTTGACTTAAATTTGTTCCACTAAAGCCCTATCCCGGACTCATTTTTATGTGATTTATCTTCATATCGAAACGTTTCAAACCAACATTGTACAGATTGTTCGCATAGGTACTCCTGTCATAAGTTCTGTTTATGTTAGGAGTTACCGTAGACGCATTATAAGTAGAGAACGGACGCAATTTCCATAAAACACAATCGGCAATTGGAATTGTGTATAACGTAGCTCAGTACATCCCGGCGTAATTCAATTTGTTTGACTTACTCGGACACCTGGTCTCGCCGCGATAACAATGGACAAGCCAGCTATTGTATTCGGAGAATATAGTGTTTTTAAAGTGTTTTCATGAGCGTAGATAGAAGTGGGGTTTTTATAATGTATTTTATTTATTAGTTTATATTTCGTAAGATAAATAAAGTGCTGTGAGTAAGTTTCTTGTTTTCATAGTTTCAACTGTTAATTACATCGTAATTTTTGTGATAGATCCTGTTTAATATCGTTTGATTGAATCTATTTCTACCAATTATTTCGACGTAAGAGCATTTGCATTGAATTTCGTTCAGTTTCAATAACTTACGCACACATTTTTAGTTTTCATTTATTTAGATCTAGAGCATTGTTTAAGTTACTTTTTCAGACATGATATGGAAGAATGTCGAGAACGGCATTGTAAAACAATGGCGAGTTGGATTGACGGTCTTACTGATTGTATGTCCATTGTCAGTGATTCCGAAATTTATTACAAAATCCGTAAAATGTCGTCAAAAATTCGTCACTTAGGATCGCAAACACATCTGAACTCTGTAAAACTTTTATGGCGGCTAATATTCCATTAAATAAACTTAGCAATCCCACTTTAAAAATATTTCTTCAAAAATATACTGGTCGAAATGTTCCTGATGAATCAACTTTACGTAAATATTATGTTTCTAGGTGCTATACGAGAACAGTAGAACGCATTAGAAGCCATCTTTTAAACCAATACATATGGATAAGCGCTGACGAAACGTTGGATATGTTAGGACGCTGTGTGGTAAATGTTGTAGTTGGTGTACTACATCCAACTATTCGCTATAACTCATATGTAATAGCAACAAGTGTTATAAATAGAGTTGATGCGGAAACAGTTGCTGAAACCATTAAGGAGAATATGCAAAAAATGCTTCATTCGGACGCCACGTACAAAGAAAAAATACTTTTATTTGTCAGTGATAGTGCTGCGTATATGTTAAAAACAGGCAGACTATTGAAGAAAACATATCCTAATATGCTGCATATTTCTTGTGTAGCACATGCTCTCCACAGAATCTGTGAATATATCAGAGACACTTTTCCGGAAGTTGATAGACTTGTATCAGCTTTTAAAAAAGTTTTCAGAAAAGCACCATTGATAGTAGCTCTTTTCAGGGAAAAATTTCCATCTCTGTCACTGCCTCCCACTCCAGTAATAACTAGATGGGGAACATGGCTGGAAGCTACTAGTTATTATGCTGAGAATTTCGATAGTCTAAAACATTTCGTAACACTGCTAAAGGAGGATGCTAGAAGTATTGGTGAGTGCAAGGAGCTCACACAAATCCCAAATTTAAAAAATCAGTTGTACTTTCTTCACGAACACTTTTGAAAATTGCCAAAACTAATCACTTATTTTGAAAATCGAAATCTCAAATTAAATGACGGATTAACCACATTAAATGTGGCTGTTAATAATTTGAAAAGTATTCCAAGTGACTTCGGATGTGGCCTTCGGCAAAAGTTTGAAGCAATTCTTAATAGAAATCCAGATTTAATTACATTGCAGCAATTATGTATGGAGACAATTCCACAAAATCTAACGGCTAAATATGAAGAAATAAAAGAATATTTCCAGTATGCACCTATAACCAGTTGCGATGTAGAAAGGACGTTTTCTATTTATAAGGATGTACTTAATTCAAAGAGAACAAAATTGACAGAAGAAAACCTTGAGAAACTATTGCTAGTCAATATTAATACTCCTTTGCTCAACTTGAACGACAAAATGAACAAATAAAAATGTTCCAATTATAGAAATAAAATTAAAAACTTTAAAAATACAACTTTTCAACAAATACATATGTATTTCGTAATTTTATAGATCACCACCCGTTTGTTTTCCAATTATATAAATAAAATTAAAAACTTTATAAATACAACTTTTCAACAAATAAATATGTATTTCGTAATTTTATAGATCACCACCCGTTCGTTTTCCAATTATATAAATAAAATTAAATATTTTAGAAATACAGCCTTTCGCCAGTACTACACTGGGTGGTAAGCGTGTCCGTTCTCTAATTATAAGTTTAAATTTCTATTACATTACAATGTGTATTTCAGTACTTCATATACTCGTAGTATCATTCAAAATTGCTAATCTCACGTAATATTATAAATATCAACTAACTCATTTACATTGCATATTTCTCTTTTTACCACAAACATCGCACAATATTTCACACTATTTTTCCATAAAAAGGAAAACTGAAATTTCTCAGGCACCGATTTAATAAATGTAATCTTCAGATTTTTTATGCCTAACATACTAGTTTGTCAACCTAAAACAATAGATTTCAGGAACTGTGTCCTGTTACGAAATCAATATGAAAATAGAGAAAATATGAAGAGTGATTTATTATAATTGAAAGTACCCATACATGTCCAAAAAACTTTAAAAAAGAAATTAAATATAAAAATAATTCGAAAAAGCAAACATGAAAAAGATGTAAACAGTTATTATAGCGCTAAAACAACACGAAATAAAAATAACCGAGGACATACGCATAGTTCATACTATATGACAAGTATGTAGGGGAAAATAGGAAATGGAATAATTAAAATACCTTTTTCTATTTTGCGTTCGAAATGAATTATGAAACCCAAAACAGTATCGAAATGAGCTTCATTTCGATACGTTTTTTTTCATTTTTCAATGTTGGCGTTGTTCGAATACAGAAATAAATATCATTGCTGTCATTTAATTTTAAGAATTTATGTACATTTGACAGATATGATATATGTCCGTATTTTACACAAACAACGTATGTTGTATACAATTGACAACAACATATATATGTTTCTATGTCACTCATGTTTATATTTTTAAATGAAATATCAAGAAATGTTAACGAAAATTAATAAATAATATGTAATATAATATACTTCGCGGATAGCAAGATTTAAATTTGAAAATGTCAAGTATCAATGTGACCAACTGCATGCTTTATATAAAAATTAAACTCTGAACTTTCAAATTAAATAATTCCAATTTAAGCAATTTATTAATGTAAAAAACGCAAAATAGAAAAAATAGTATAAAAAACTCGTTTCATAAGGCCTTTTGCCGCACTCGCTCTTTAGAAAACTCGCCGCAAGCGGCTCGTTTTCTAAACTGATCTCGTGCGGCAAAATGGTGCCTTATGAAACTCGTTTTTTAATATACTATTTTCTATTTTGCGTTCGAAATGAACTCATTATGAAACCCAAAACAGTATCGAAATGAGCTTCATTTCGATACGCTTTTTGTCATTTTTCAATGTTGGCGTTGTTCGAATACAGAAATAAATATCATTGCTGTCATTTGATTTTAAGAATTTATGTACATTTGACAGATATGATATATGTCCGTATTTTACACAAACAACGTATGTTGTATACAATTGACAACATGTATATGTTTCTATGTCACTCATGTATATATTTTTAAATGAAGTATCAAGTAATGTTAACGAAAATTAGTAAATAATATGTAATATAATATACTTCGCGGATAGCAAGATTTAAATTTGAAAATGTCAAGTATCAATGTGACCAACTGCATGCTTTATATAAAAATTAAACTCTGAACTTTCAAATTAAATAATTCCAGTTTAAGCAATTTATTAATGTAAAAAACGCAAAATAGAAAAAATAGTATAAAAAACTCGTTTCATAAGGCCTTTTGCCGCACTCGCTCTTTAGAAAACTTGTCGCTATATCTCGTGCGGCAAAATGGTGCCTTATGAAACTTGTTTTTTAATATACTATTTTCTATTTTGCGTTCGAAATGAACTCATTATGAAACCCAAAACAGTATCGAAATGAGCTTCATTTCGATACGCTTTTTTTCATTTTTCAATGTTGGCGTTGTTCGAATACAGAAATAAATATCATTGCTGTCATTTGATTTTAAGAACTTATGTACATTTGACAGATATGATATATGTCCTATTTTACACAAACAACGTATGTTGTATACAATTGACAACAACATATATGTATATGTTTCTATGTCACTCATGTTTATATTTTTAAATGAAGTATTAAGTAATGTTAACGAAAATTAGTAAATAATATGTAATATAATATACTTCGCGGATAGCAAGATTTAAATTTGAAAATGTCAAGTATCAATGTGACCAACTGCATGCTTTATATAAAAATTAAACTCTGAACTTTCAAATTAAATAATTCCAATTTAAGCAATTTATTAATGTAAAAAACGCAAAATAGAAAAAATAGTATACAAAACTCGTTTCATAAGGCCTTTTGCCGCACTCGCTTTTTAGAAAACTCGCCGCTATCGCGGCTCGTTCTGATCTCGTGCGGCAAAATGGTGCCTTATGAAACTTGTTTTTTAATATACTATTATGCACAACAAAGTGTAAAAAGTTAATTGTAAATTTAATGAAATTAGATTATTTGTGCACCAAAATCCTTAATAAAAAAGCATTTATATTTTAATTAAAAAATATTAAAAAAACAAAAAAATACTTTTTGCCAAAGTTCAATATCTTGTATTTTATGACTATTGTGACACTATACTGTGTATACAGTATATTCGTAAAAGCAGAATTCGGAAACCTTTTTTTATTAAACCCAAACATAGAATTTCATTACCAAGAACAAGTATCAAATTTCACTTTTCATAGAAGTTTAAGATTACGATTTTAAATTACTAATAATAGATTAGAAGAAATCCTTTACTTTATTTATTTAAGAACATTAATATAAAATATTTAACAAAGTCATCTGAAGTTCAACATACTTGAGAAATTTATCGTGTCTATTTTTAAAAGTTGGAAAACGAGATTTTCAATATTAAGTAACTTTTCTATACATCCATACATACAACTTAGGTAATTTTGATATAGTTTTACATGGGCGAGACAAATTGGCATTGTGTAGACTTGTCAATGTTCAAATATTACATAAACAAAATATAAAAACATAAAAAAACAATATATTAACAGATACGTCATATTGACATATTAAAATTGGTGAACTCCTGGAGATTGTAAAACACCTCCTCCTACAACAAAACCCTCACCGCATGAACAAAATCAAATATTTTATCAATCGACATAACTTTATGATGATACATTGCTAATAGAAGCTGCTTAAATCAGTATGTGTTCGAAACACATAATTAATACCAAGTTTATACAATATACCGCGACTCTATCTTTTGATCAAGTTTATTGATCAACCCTAGTAGAAAGTAGTAGCACAGATTATAGAGATGTATCACTTGTAGTTGGTACCTTCGATGTTTCTGTACCAGATTATATAATTGCTCATAGATTTTATACTTTCTCCACGCATATGAACAGAGCCTAACTAAAACTTAAATTAATATATGTATATACGATTTATATTTTTATGATATACAGACATATATCATCTATAGAAAAAGTAATAAAAATAATTAACTGTTATTCTTATGTTATTCTGTACACTTAAACGAAAATCTTAAAGTAAATTTACGCTTTACTTATAATTAAACAATTACATGTGATTTACATATGTATTTGAAAACCAAATTACTTTTTATAAAATATAGTTTAACAATCTCATTACCTCTGAATATATAAAATATTATACATTTAGAAGGAACGATGCAACTACCTAATTAACAGATAATTTGATAAAAACTTTATTGAAATAGATGGATTTCCTTTTTATTAAATATGTCAAAAAATATATCCAGCATATGCAAATTTTTTTTATGGCCATAATAAAGATACTATAATTACACAATCAGAAAGTCTTGTTTAAAAAACAACAATGTTCATTTATTACGTTCAAATTATTGCCAGAAGTATTTTTCTTTGTTATGTTGGATGAGATTCATATCGAATTAAATTTTATTTTGTAAGATATGTATTCAGATTACCGTTATACTTGTATTTTAATAATTATAAAAAATAAAATAGAAACAATACTATTTTGTTGAACATTTTATTAATATAGTCTTACACATGTTCCAAATTTCTTAATAGAATAAAATATTTTTTCCACGGTCGGGAGTAGAAATCAGTTTCTATGACATCAAAATTAAAACAGAAGTAGTCGATTATTCCCAAGGGAGTATAATGCTCCCAAGGGAGTTTACATTATGGAGAACGTTTGTGATTCATGCAAAAAAAAGATAACATTGAAATTATTTATTGACATTTAAATTAAATGTTACATTTGTACAATTTTCAAAATTAATATTAGAAGGGATATTACTTTCGCTTACATTTACAGTTTTTGTGATTGCCCTAGTAGTGGTACCTACTAAAACCTGATTAGCAATTTTGGTCTTATTTTCAATGGAGTTCTCGACATAACCCTCAGCGACTGTCGTTGATTTCCAACCAGCATGACGCTTTATTGTCGTGATATCCACACCAGCATCTGCCAGTAATGTCGCTGAAGATCTTCGTAAGCAGTGACCAGTATAACATGCAGCATCAGGTAATTTTAAATACGAAGCTACTACACTCGGAATTTTTCCCATGGTATTCTTGCCAACTGGCTGCGAACTACATTTTCCTGCTTTGTAGTACAAAAAAAGGCGCTTATGCTTGACGTGGGGAGGACGAAGGGGCAGGTATTTTCGAAACAACTCAAGCATATTTTCCACATCGGTAACCACAAAGGTTCGTGGAATCTTTGTCTTAGTGTTTGGAATTTTTACAATCAAGGAAGAGCCTACATCCTCAATATCATCTACAGTTAAATTGACTAGTTCATCAGTTCGACAAGTTCCGGCAATCCCCAGAATTAATCCAATCTATAAAAAATCAAAATACTTAATAATTGAAATACCTAACAACAAAAGTAATCTTACCTTAATCATTAAGAATTCTTTGTCATCTGCACTTGATAGAAAACGGTCGATTTCACCCTTTCTCAATATTTTCGATTTTTTCGCTTGATATCCGTCACCGGTTCTTTTCAAAAATGCGATCAGCTTGGGGAATTTGCTTATATCTATGTTGTCGTAAATTATCAAGCATGACTGAACCATAGAATATTGCGCCCATAATGTGGAAGACTTGTAATTCTTTGCATTTTCACTGAAGTATGCCAACAAAACATTCTCGCTGTATACTTGAACATTTTTCTCGGCGCACCACTTTTTGAACCAATTGTAGGCTATATCGTATAAAGATCTTGACTTCGTAGGCAGCAAATTGCTTATTGCAATATATGCAGCCTCCACAATCTCTTCCGACTCACAATTATTCATTGTGCACTAAACAAACTTTAAATTAAACCAAACTAGCACCTTAATTTGACAATTCTTTTTGTTTATTTTGTAGTTATGACAATAACTCAACGACTACTAAATAAATGCTCAAATCCGAATACAATAATTCTGGTGCTACTTACTTCATAATGACAAAATATGTGTTTTTAAGTTAATGAGACCGTGGAAAAAATAGTATATACCATTCGGGAGAGATGCTATTTTGTCCTCGGTGCATTGTAGCAAATTGCACCTCTGCCAAAATAACGCATTTCTCTCCCTTATAGTATAATATATTATTAACTAATGTATTATAAAATAAGGACCTCATGAGGCAAATGAACACAGATACGGGTTAATGGTAAACTTGATCATTTGTTTTTGAGTCGAATTCCTATATTTTAGTAAACAGAATACTCTGAAAAAAATTCAAAAACATTCTCGACTTGAAAATTTATTCAAAAAATTTATTAGGTAAGTGATACACACTATAAATTTTCCAATTGTCCCTTGGCTTCCTCCGTATGATTTGAAATATACTAATAGATTGGATAGTTGTATTTTACCAATAAAGTTTGCAAACAATTTTTAATTAGGCGACGCGAGGAAATTGCTTTTCTTCATTACTTCATACAAAATGATTTGATCGTGATTTGCCAACCTTGCATCAATTTGACTGTTATAATACCTTTATTTTCCAAATTGTATTGACACTACCTTTTTTTAGACAACAAGTCCAGCAAACATGCTATCTTTAAAATGCACAGATGTAAATATAATGGCGTAAAACGTTTTAAGTCTTCACATTAAAACTAATTTTAACAATTTACAATTCTTTATATACATTAATTGTAATAGCTACGATGTTAAAGAAAAATTTTCGTCTAAATCGTTGGTAAATGAAAATAAACTTATCACCACATTGTATCCCGTATTATTAGGACACAATAGGAAACAACAATAATTCGGAGCCTTTAAAAAAACGTGCAAAAGAGAAACTATTAGAATATTAAATTTGCTAATATACATTTATTCATTGCTTAAAATGTATATGTAATCTATTTAAGGGCAGGCAAGGATTATAAAAAATAAAATATTAGCATGAAAATTTGACCTAGTGATACATTTGTATAATCTGTGGTAGTAGTATGTAGTGGCTGCTAGTCAAATTAACAGGGAGGTTATATGGTATTTAAGGTAAAATGTATTGTTGATTAAAAAATTGGAGTGTTTTAGGAAATATATTGTAATTACTAATTACATATTTTAAACAGATTTAAGTTCGAGATTCTTTGCTCTTTAGCTTCTGAAAAATTATTTATAAACGACGTCTCTATTCTGAACATTGCCAATGTAAACAATCGTTCTTGATGTACGGTATTTCGTAAAAATGGTTTCATTTTTTTCAACGTTGGAAAACATCGTTTGCTCCCTACAATTACCATCGGCAAGGTGCATAATATAGCTACTACTATTACAGCTTACGAAATTATTGCATTAATTTGTTATTCAAAAATGATCGAAGCATTTATATAGCTCCAGAATATTCATAAAAATAATCTCGTTCATAAATATCTTCTAATTCAATTCTTAATTTCAAATCATTTACGATATATCGAAAGTGAATTTTAAATAGTTTTAAAACATTGTTCGCAAAATAAATTTGCTACTTCAATCAAAATATAAAAGCATTATTTACATATCTTTACAAATTCTTTTACTAATGAGTAGAGACTGGACGCATCAGCCCGACATTACGATGGACCATATAAATAGTCTATAACATCGCTAAGTACAACACACAGTTATTGAAAAGCATTATCATTCGCACATATGTTTTTTGTCGTTGAATTATGACGCAATTACCTTAATATAACAGTTAAATTCCTTTCTTCATGTGCGTAAATAGAAGCGTGAGGAGATTTTATAATTTATTTTATTTATTAGTTTATATTTCGTAAGATAAATAAAGTACGGTGAGTTAGTTTCTTTTCTTCATTGTTGTAACTGTTAATTACATACTTCGTAATTTTTGTAATAGATCCTGTTTAATATCGTTTCATCGAATCTACTTCTCCCAATTATTTTGAAGTAAGTGTTCAGTAAATTTCGTAAAGTTTCAATAACTTACGCATACATTTTTAATTTTCATTTATTTAGATCTAGAACATTGTTTAAGTTACTTTTTCAAATATGATATGGAACAACGTCGAGAATGGCATCGTGAAACAATGGCGAGTTGGATTAATGATCAAACTATATTGTATGTCCATTGCCACTGATTCCGAAATTTATTGCAAAGTCTGTAAAATATCGTTAAATAATTCCAAGAAAAAGCACGTAAAACGTCACTTAGCATTGCAAACACATACACAGAAATTAGACCCGTTGGAATCTGACAATTTTAACGAAGAACTCTGTGAAACTTTAATGGCAGCAAATATTCCATTAAATAAACTTAACGATCCCACCTTCAAATCATTTCTCCAAAAATATACTGGTCAAAATATTCCTGATGAATCGACCTTACGCAAATGTTATGTTTCTAAGTGCTACACGAAAGCAGTAGAACGCATTAGAAGCCACCTTTCAAATTAGTACCTATAGATAAGTGTCGACGAAACTGTCGATATATTAGGACGCTGTGTGGTAAATGTTGTAGCTGCTGTACTACATCCAACTATTCCATATAACCTATATGTAATAGCAACAAAAGTTATAAATACAGTTGATGCGGAAACAGAAGCTAAAACTATTTACGAGCATATGCACCAAATTCTTCATTCGGACGGCAGGTACAAAGAAAAAAATACTTTTATTTGGCATTGACAGTGCTGCATATATGTTAAAAACAGGCTTACTGCTAAAGGAAACATATCCTAATAGTCTGCATATTACTTGTGTAACATATGCTCTCCACAGACTCTGTGAATATATCAGAGACACCTTTCCGGAAGTTGATAGACATGTATCCGCTTTTTAAAAAGTTTTCAGAAAGCACCATTGAGAGTAGCTATTTACAAGGAAAAGCTTCCATTTTTGTCACTGCCTCCCTCTCCATTAATAACTGGATAGGGATCATGGTCGGAAGCTACTAATTTTTGTGCAGAGAATTTCGACAGTTTACAAAATTTCGTTACATGTCTAAATGACGATGCTCGGAGTATTTCTGAGTGCAAGGAACTAACCCAAATTCCACATTTAAAAAATCAGTTGTATTTTCTTCAGAAACACTTTGGAAATTTGCGAAAACTAATCACTTATTTTGAAAATCAAAATCTCAAATTAAATAATGGGTTAACCACATTAGATGTGGTTATTAATAATTTGAAAAATATTCCAAGTGACTTCGGATGTGGCCTTCGGTAAGAGTTAGATGCAGTTTTTAATATAAATCCAGATTTAATAACATTGCGGCAATTGTGTATGGAGACAATGCCTCAAAATCTAACTGCTAAATAGGCTGAAATAAAAGAATATTTCCAGTATGCACCCTATAACCAGTTGCGATGTAGAACGGACGTTTTCTATCTACGTGGACGTATTTCATTCAAAGAGAACAAATTTTACAGAAGAGAACCTTGATAAAGTATTGTTGGTTAACGTTAATACTCCTTTACTGAACTTGAACTACAAAATGAGCAAATAAAAATGTATTTCGTATTTTATAGATCACCACCCGTTTGTTTTCCAATTTTATAAATAAAATTATAAACTCGTACTAGTACGCTCGTCGGTGATGAGTCATCGGCCTCTCGTGTGCGGTCGCTACTAATGAACTATACATTCCCATTAAATTAAGTTATCGTGACAGAACCGCGTATTAAAAAGAACACAGTAATTTGAATAGCTGCAATACCATAAAATAAATAGTTACGGTAATTCTTCGCAGCGAGAAACTATTATTTGAATTTTATTTATTATTTAGTCAAATTTATATACCTATCATAAAACTTGTTTAAATAACGACCTTTAATTAGTCCGGAATTTCTTTCCTTCATCTTCTATAGGTCTTATGAGCTGTTGCCCACTTTTCCTACATTTGTTCTTTCCTTTTAGTTTTCTATTCTTATTTCTACTGGAATCCATTTAATTTAAAGTTCTTCCTGGTTCAATTATTGTACTGTCTAGATTCGTTTTACTTCTCGAGATCAACGCCAGATTATGTGCATAAGCTGCTACTTGGACGGACTTTGTTGTCCCTTTGTGTTTTCTTGTTCTTAAAATTAGTATGTTTTATAAGTCGAACTTGTCTAATCACGTCTTATTAGTTCGACGTTCAATTTACTGATAATCGTATTACAATAAAGATGAAATGTTATTACTTTAAAATTATTCTACTTTAAAATCATCTACAACTTGTCATAAAAAGCACAGTATTTCGCGAATTTGAAACAAATACGCGAAATACTACGGTGTTAGCTATTAATGAAAATACAAAAAATCATAACATAATCTGTCATGGCAAAACAAAAACACGACGCAATATGAAAAACCTACGATGATGTAAAAAAATCATCGATTTTCAAGCAAAGCCATTTATTGGATTATAATTGCATAACTACAAAGAAAATACACATACATATCTCACGGAACAGTCAGAAGATTACTAATATGAAGCTTTTATAATATAGACAAAATTTATGTTTTCCAACTAGATTACTTGAAAAAAAACAATTCCATAAAATTCGTATTTTAAATTTCTTTCAGTTTACCTTCAACAATGCTAAAAATAAGCTAAGTAATATATATGACTACATATTCACATATCAGAATTTAAAAAATGCCGTCAGCATTTATGTATGATAATGCTCTTTGATAAAATAAAAAATCTGTAGAGAAATAATTGAATTAAATATAAATAGAAACTAAATATAGTCAAAAGAGTAATCAAAAGCGGCATTTTACTGCCATCTCACGCAATCAGAGGCCATAGCAAATGTCAATAAACATAAATACGAGGTGCTACCCAGAAATTCCCGGAATGTGAGAAAAAACACAATAAATTTTTTTTACAAATTATTCACCATACCCTTTAAAATACTCTCCTTCTGCATAAATATGCCGATCTCAGCAACTCAATGACTGAAAGCAGTGCTGGAAGTTTTCGCACATGTTCAATACTGCCTGCGATTCGGTATGGATCTCCTCAATCGTCTCAAAACGGCAGCCCTTGAGCTTTAGTTTCAACTGATGCATAGCAAACGACTTGTGGGTTGGTGAATTGTCGTGGTGTATTATCCACGAATTGTGGCGCCACTTGGCAGGCTTGCGTCGAATGTTTTCTTTTAGTCGCCGAAGAACATAGCAATAAAATCGTCCATTAATTGTTTTACCTGGTGGGAGATATTCTTTGTGCACGATGTCATCAGCATCAAAAAAGCAAGTCAACATAAACTTGACGTTGCTTCGAACTTGCCGTGCTTTCTTCGGTCGTAGTGACGATGGCGTCTTCCACTGCGATGACTGCTCCTTTGTTCCGGGATCATTCCCATGGTACTGTAGGGGCACGTACAATGATGCGAGTGCCTCATGTGTTTTCGGTGTTTACTAAGAAAATGGTACAGTTAGTACACAAGAATACACGAAGCACTCGCATCATTGTACGTGCCCCACCACAGTACGTCATCACGAGCCGCGTCTGGATTCTGGTACTGAAGGTCGCATCCCTTTCGGCAGTGTCTTTCAGCTCTGTGCACACATTAACACGGTACCGTTTTTGTATAGTACTGAGTAACCTTGGCACAAGCTTCGCAGCAATACGCCGCACGTTGAGTTCGCCAGACAGAACGATCTTACAGGATAGCATCAGGTACTTTTGTCACATTTTGTGGAGTGTTACCGTTTTAGCAAGTTTGAAGCAGAATTTGATGCACGTTCTTCGGCCTTTCACATCAGACATTGTAGTGCCGCAGAATAACTCAAACACAACTGAGCAAATATAAACAAAAACGGTTTCACACCACCTAGCAAAGTACCGTTTGACTAACTGACTTAGAATAGACGTAGCTCATACTATATTGCGCTATAGAGCTGTACTGCTATCCTTTGGTGCACCACATTCAAATTTCGGGAATTTCTTGGTAGCACCTCGTATACATCCCTTTATCTGATTTTCTTATAAAATCATCGCCAAAAATTATTTTTTGTAAAACTGAGGAGTCTGCTACAAGAAAGAAGTATCTGCAGTTTTCAAAATACTATAGGAAACGAATAAATATGAATGAGTTTTTTATTATAAAAGAAAAGTGGACAAACTTTTTAAATGCATATATAAACATAATGAATAATTTCTCTGCAATGCCAGATATTATGCTATCAATTATTGTGCCATATGCAAGTGTCGATGGGCAACACAATATTTGCCATGTTTGAATGTTTTTTTTTTTTATAAAAATACTGATCAGTTTATATCAGGTTCAAAATTTGTGTAGTAATACTTGTGAATTCAAATGTCTAAATTACGATGGGTTTAAACGTGAAATATGTACCTATTAGGACAATATAAGCGATCGTTTAAGTGTGAAGCGGCGACCTGCCTCTCGTCTTTGAGGATACATGTACCAGTGGTATAGAGCTAAGATGAACCTAAACCACTACTTAGAAAAAAAAATACTGAAATATAAAGCGGTAAAGCGATACAAAAGGCAGAGTAAAAGCTGCTCTTCATCCGAATCTCATGTAGTTCTGAGCAATTCTGAAGAAGAACGATTAAACGACAGCGGGCGTAAATGTGTTGGATACGGCAAAGGTGATTGAAAGACGAAGAAGAAAGATGACTAGATTAAGTGTTTATTGTACACAAAATGGTTTTATGAAGGGTGTGTGACCTACGAGTCATTCTATCGAACCTGTGGAACCAGTAATAAAAAGAAGTAATCTTGTGGTCGTCTGTCTTCCACTAAAGAGAATAAGTTGGACCTAAGCAGAAATCAGAATTTTTATTTCTTAAATGTTACTTCATGATATTACATCCCTAATACTATTTCTAGATTTCAGTTTAAATATTCCTTAACTATTCTTGCAAATTATACGTAAATAATAAAGTGTTTCGAGAAGTGGTCCAACCGCCCTTTCGTTACAGGTATCTACATAAACAAACTATAAACTATAAACAAAAATTGATTTAATTAAAATAGACATGAAATTAATATTAGATCGAAAAATTCTTCATCATCAATTACCTCAGTTTCTTGATTACCTAATGTTGATTCAACAAAAGAAGTGTAGTGAACAATATCTGCTTTAAGGATGTATTTTTCAGCAAGAATAACATATTTTAGCTTTTGATAAGCTAACGGATGACTGTATATCTTTTTGTATAACAGGGTAATTATTAAAACATTTCTGAATAATAAAATCATTAAAAGAACAAATTAATGTTATTGGTTGCTATTTTGATAATTTCACATTCCTATAAGAGCGGATGCCTATATATAGTGAATTTTGTAGCTTTCTTGTGGAAGTATGTGAAAGTAAATTAAACTCTGTAAATGAACTTGTAGTGCTTTTGGCGCAGAGTAATTTCATATTATTTTCAACATATTCGGTAGTTGGGTCCACTAATTATTTGCATTGTAAATTCTACAAGTTATCTATTTTTACTTACCTTGTGGTGTGTGTAGATTCTTTTTCCGTGATCTTTAAGTGTTCTTTTTTTCACGTTTAATTTCTTGTCTATTCGATCTGCTTTTCTTTTTTTTCTATAAAATAACTGTGTATTTGTATATAGTATCTCACTTTGTTTACTGCCGTCACGCTTCTGTTTGATTTTTAAGACACCCATCGATAAAACATAAAATTGTCCTTGTTTGCTCCAGTTACATTTTAACTTTTAAATAATAAATTCATGTGTTACTTGTTCTCTGGGAATTAGAGGAAATACTTCGCATAAACATCTAAAACGCGGTCAATGTCTTATTCAATATAAGTTGTATACAGATGTAATTGAAATAAAGAGACAACGTACGATAAATGGAAAAATGCAATTATATAGAATATAAATCCAAAATATTGTGAGGCAAATGCGATGCGAACCTCAAAATTTAAAATCCTATGAAAATTGTATCACGTAACTCCTATAAATTCAAAATATTCAGAATGTGTGTGTATATACAGGGTTAGTTAAAAGTATGGAGGCGGCGATTTATTGTCGTTAATATGCATTTTAGAGAATTATGTTCAATATAAAAGTTTGTTAAGATATTTTGATCTACATTTGAGAATATTTGAATTTTTTTTTCCTCAACTGTTTTTTAGTTACGCCTGTCTGCGCAGTTTTTTTTAAATGGGAACTAGTAAATTTTACTCTACCATTCGATAGAGAATTTTTTCTCTTTACAATAATATTTTTGTTTTTTTAAAATTCATTTTAATAACTTTTTTATAAGAAAAGGCCGGTTCATGTGTTTAACAGATGTTCGGTACCTCGCAGATAGACAGAAGCGTAGCGATAAACAATCTTGAGCGACATAATTTTATCAGTGGTTATTGTGTACGTCAAATATTTGACAGAAATAATTCATTTGTGCAATTTGTTGCTGTTAATATTAACAATGGCGAGTTTAAGTAAACATGAACGAATTGAAATACTTATAATATTGGGTTATGGAGATAGACGTAGAAGTTTACAAGACGTTTGTAATTTATTTAATGATACGCATCCAAATAGAAATCCAATTTCTAAATCCGTTGTTGGTAAAACTTTAAGACGCTTAACAAACGGGTAGCGTTAAAGATTTGCCAAGGAGTGGTAGACCTAGAACAGCAAAAAGCGATGATAACAAACTGGATATTTTATTGGCTGTATCTGAATATCCCCATTATCAACCAATCAATTAGCGGCCAATTTCAATATTTCACAGTCATCGATCGTGTCATTTTTAAAAAGTGAAAAGTATAAACCTTATAAGGTACACCTTGTACACGAGTTAACGGAAGATGATTTTGAAAGGAGATTACAATTTTCTGAAGAAATGTTAAATATTTGCAATAATAATGAAAATTTTGTCAACAATATTCTTTTCTCTGACGAAGCTACTTTTTGCCTTACCGGTGAAGTAAACAGACATAACTGCAGATACTGGTCATCGGAAAATCCCTCTTGGTTTTTGGAGCACCATACGCAGTACCCCCAAAAGGTTAATGTTTGGGTTGGCATTCTAGGCGGTCATATTATCGGTCCCTTTTTCATCAATGGCAATTTAAGTTATTAAAATGAATTTTAAAAAAACAAAAATATTATTGTAAAGAGAAAAAAATTCTCTATCGAATGGTAGAGTAAAATTTACTAGTTCCCATTTAAAAAAAACTGCGCAGACAGGCGTAACTAAAAAACAATTGAAGAAAAAAAAAATTGAAATATTCTCAAATGTAGAGCAAAATATTTTAACAAACTTTTATATTGAACATAATTCACTAAAATGAATATTAACGACAATAAATCGCCGTCTCCATACTTTTAACTAATCCTGTATAATAAATACCTCACAGATATGTAACAACTGTCTATATTATAAAAGCTCTAACATCGTTGCATGCTAAGGTCAATAACCTCAATCGAAATTAGCTGTTTATACATTCAAGTGAATTATTAAAAAGGGTATATTACATGTATTTCATGATGTTTTTTTAATGACGAGAAGTGGCAAATATAATTAATATGGATATAGAAAAGAATACTATTGTAAACACACACTGCAACGTTTATGTTTATAAAAATGTTAGAAGATAACATTTTGTATAAGTTTTGTATGGTAAGTCAGCTATTAAAAATTTATTGCGCGTTTCTAAAGACGATGTATTAAAACAGCATGTATGGTATGTGCTCTACGGGCATTTAACGTCCTATTTAGTAACGATCTATCTTTAATCTAAGACGTAAATGTATATTGTATCGAACGTGCGTAACAATAGACAACTGAGCGAAGATGCGAGATGGAAAATAACAAAACTATTCTTTTTGTTATTGACGGTCAACTTTAAGATATCGTCTTTTATAATACAGTCGGTTGCACAGTGGTGTGACAATTTTTTTTTAAATATCGTTGTCATTTTTTCTCGCTTATGAGAGGGAATTTTGGGAAAATATTTTGGATATATATTCTATTTAATTACGTCTTTCCATATTTCGTGCGTTTTCTTTTTATTTCAAGGACATCCGGTGCAATGCGTGTAATAATAACGTAATTCAGTTTAGCGATATCAAAGCTCTTCTTAACTTCTAAACATTGAGAATGACGTTGATCTAGAATAAGCGGACTGAAAAATTATTTTAATGCTAAATTAGCGTCTTTCAGGGATGAAATAAAAACCCAACTAGATTTCCTACAGAGTCGAACTTTTGCTTTTAAAAATGTCTTGAATGAATTAAATCAGGGGCGCCCGAATGGTCGATCGCGATCGACCGGTCGATTGCGAGAGCTTTTGGAGTGGATCGCGAAAAAATTAAAAATAATCACTCCAAAAATTCGAGTTCTCGCGAACATCAACTCTAGGCCAGCTCTGTCCCTCATTTGAATTCGCGACTCCCCAGGAAATGCAACTGCGCAACGTTCGGCGACACTTCCTGATTCTTCTCGATATAGTCAGATTCATATAAAAATCTGCGACGATGCGACACTATGCCAGTCATAACTAAGTATCTGAACGACACGTAATATTTAAAAGGCAAAATAAGTGCGGAAAAAAGTAAAACGTACAATTTTAATAACGATTGGGAGGAAGAATCTTTGTGTATTATGGTCAAAGATAAGAGTATTTGTCTCGTTTGTCGATCGTCAGTAGCATTGCCCAAACGCAGGAACTTAGAAAAGCATTATAAAACTAAGCATAAAAAATATGAAAATGATTTTCCGAAAAAAAGGGCGCTAAGAAAACGAAAGGTGGAAGATTTGTAAAGTAGTTTAAAAGGGGAGAAATTCAAGTTTACTAGGCCAGCGAAACAATCAGTAGCTGCAACAATCGCGTCTTTTAATATTTCCTACATACTGGCGCAACACAAGAAACCTTACGAAGATGGAGCGTTAGTAAACGAATCGTTTGTTGAAGCGGCGAATGTATTATTTCATGATGACAAAAGTAAAACAGAGATTATATCTGCTATCAAGGATGTTCAATTATCTCGCCAAACTGTTACTAGACAACGCTAAGAAATAAGTAATTAAACTTCTAGTTTCAAAAATTCTTTTATTGTAAATACCACTACAATATTGTTACAGTATTTCATCCACCTGATGAAGCCATTGTATGGCGAAACAATATTGTAGTGGTATTTACAATAAAAGAATTTTTGAAACTAGAAGTTTAATTACTTATTTCTTAGCGTTACAATGAAGTTTCAACAAGTATCTCCTTCGTCAATTAACTGTTACTAGACATATGGAAATCATGAGCAGATTTGGAATTCAAACTAAAAAATGGTATTAAGGAATGTAGGTACTTTTCTTTGCAGTTTAATATGGCTGATACTGCTCAAATATGTATTTTCATTCAGATGGTATCTTCTGATATGTCGCTTAAGAAGAATTGTTAACGTTGCTGCCTCTGAAAGAAAGAACTCTCGGAGAATATATTTACAAAGTTTTCCTAAATTTTGTAATACAATATGAGCTACCGATTTACAAACTCGTGTCCATTACAACTGATGGGGCACCATCAATGACAGGCAATCAAATTGGGTTTGTTGCATTGTGTCGAATTAACGAAGACTTCCCATCATTTTTCGCATTCCATTGCATAATTCATCAGAAAGTTCTATGTTCAAAAATACTAAGTATGAATAATGTCGTGGATATTGCTACAAAGATAATGAATTCAATCCGTTGGCGAAGTTTGCAACGGCGTCTCTTCAAAGTGCAATTGGAAGCTAGCGACTCTGCCGAGCACACTGATTTACTTCTTTATACAGACATACGATGGTTGAGCCGCGGAAAATTTTTAGAGAGATTTCAAGAACTAGTATCTGAAATCATTTCTTTTCTTCACGAACGAGGTGACGACACTGAGATACTTAAAAATTAAAAATGGCTCCGTGATTTAGCTTTCCTATCGGATATAAGAAATCATTTGGATATCATTAATTTGGAACTACAGGGAAAAAATAAAACCATTATCGATATGGTTAGCGCAACAAACGCTTTTATAAATATTTGAATTGTTGAAGCTGTTGATTAATCAGCTAAACAAAAAGGATAGTACAAATTTTCCAGCTTGTGACAACTACGAGACACAACTAAGAAACATTAAGAGTGAATTTGAAAGACGCTTCTCTGATTTTAAGCAACTGACGGATATTGTAACTCTCATGGCTTTGAATAATTGAATTTATTCCGCATTTACTTAATGAAGATCCATAATTTAAAATAGAAATAAAACTACGGTTCTAATCTTCACTTTTAAACATTAATCGTAACACTACAATTGTTTCGCCAGCAGAGTGGCTTCCTCAGGTGCTTACATCTAAAGAGTACGTTACAAACTAAATTAAAAAATATATATATAAAATCAAGAAGGTTGGTATTATTTTACACAATGTTTTTAAATAAATCTATGAATTTACACAAGTATTGTCGGTAGTGAGAAAATGTGGCACATCTGGTCGGCCCTAACTGTTATATTATAGGGTACTAAACATGTTTTTGTTGAATAAACTACATATACATTTATATTATCGTCTAAACTGATTTTAAGTAAATTAATTTAATTAAGGCGAGTTATTTAAATCTAATTGGTCATTTAATAAAATTTGTGTATTTTAATTTATTGATTTCGAAACTTTCCAGTAAATTTAATTTGTTGCCTTTATTTTCTAAATGCAGAATTTTAAAATCTTTATTGAAAGTGTGGTTTTCTTCTAATAGATGATTCGCAAAAGTGTAATCTTGTTTTTTATTTCTGAACGAAGAACAATGCTCGGCAATGCGTTTTTCAAACGATCTTCCTGTTTGACTGACATATAACGGGTGGGGCAAAAGTCCCGCTACCATTTTGATTGCCTATAACTTTGTTGAAAGAAAAGATAAGTAAGTTTGGTTTTCATAAAAAGTTTATTTGCTCTTTAAATTTTTTTTCGATATGATTGGAAAATTATATCGGCTAAATGGTGACCGCGATTCGCTATGCAACTTTCGGCTCTCTTTAAGGCATTTTTCATGACATCCTGCAACATCTCAGGCTGAATTTCTTCAATTTCTTGACGAATATTCTCTTTAAGATGTTTGGGGCTTATTCACATAAACTTTTGATTTTAAAAAACCCCATAATAAAAAGTCAGGTGCAGCTAAATCCGGAGATCTGGCTGGCCACGCTAAATCGCCATTTTGCGAAATTAGTCTTCGTGGAAAAATGTCATTCAATAATTGAATTGTTGAACGAGCTGTGTGTGCTGTGGCCCCATTCTGCTGAAACCACATTTCCTCTAGTCCTTGCTCTTCCATTTCAGGCACAAGAAAATTTCGAATCATGTCTTGGTACCGTTCAGCAGTAACAGTAACTCCAGCACCTTCGTCAGTTTCAAAAAAATAGGGACCAATGATGTTTCCAGCATGAATACCACACCATACAGTTGTTTTTGTGGATGCAATGACGTTTCATGAATTAATTGAGGATACTGTGTCCCCCAAAACCGACTGTTCTGTTTATTGACGTGGCCACTGAGAAGAAAATGGGCTTCATCGCTCATTATCAATTTAGACGAAAAATCTTCATTTCATCAGACAGCCTTAGGATTGCATTACTGTACTCAACTCGTTGATCATGATCTCTCGGTAGCAATTTATGGACTAATTGAATTTTGTATGGGAATATTTTCAAATCAGTTTTCAAAATTCGCCTTAAACTGCGTGCAGACATGTGTAACTGGGAACCACGTCTGCGAATTGATGTTTCTGGAGACTCTGCAACACTATCGCGCACCAGAGCCACATTTTCAGCGTTACGAGACGTCCGTTGTCTTCCAGAACGAGGCCTGTCTGCTGTCGTACCGTACTGTCGAAAATTCGCATGTAAACGATAAATTGTGGTTTTGTGAGGCACTGGACGATTAGGATATTTTTGACGCAATTTCCGCTGAGTGGCAATAATGGAACGATTATTTTCAATAAATATTGTCACTATTTCTGCTCGTTCTTGTGGCGTATATTTATCCATAATAAAATTTGGACGTCTACACAACACAATGGTTAAACCTAATCTGAACTAAACGTCACATAACCAAGATGGCGCCAACCAAAATGGTAGCGGGACTTTTGCCCCACCCGTTATCTTACCGCATCCACACATTAACTTATAGACTCCAGACTTCTTATTTTTGTCTGTTTTATCTTTATTGTTTTTAATATGTTTGGATAAATTATTATTAGTTTTGAAAACCCTGCTAACATTAAGTTCTTTTAAATAACTGGAAATATGCTTATTAGGTGTCCCAATGTACGTTTGTAATCTAAGTTTTTTTGGAATTTCCCTTATCCTTTATTGCAAGATATGCCATAGAGATTGCTTTTTTGAAAAGTTTTTTTGTCAGCATATTTTCAATTAAAGTATCTGTGTAGCCGTTATTGATAGCTATTTGTTTGACTAAATTTAATTCTTTTTCATAATTTTCTTTGGATAGTGGATAATTAATTAATCTATGTAAAAAACTATGGAAACTCGCTAATTTGTGTTGTATGGGATGTGTTGACGAATTATGTATAGTTATGTCAGTATGAGATTCTTTATGGTAAATATCAAACTCTAATTTATTGTTGATTTTTTTAATAGTTGGATCCTAAAAATTAATGCTATTGTTTACTTCTTGTTCCCTGGTAAATTCCATATTCTTATGAATAGAATTGGCGAATTCTAGTATCAAGTTTAATTGTCTTTGTGTTCCAGTGAAACAAAGTATATCGTCTACATATCTATGCCAAAAGAAAATATGCTATCACTGTCACATGGCTTTTCCATTTTCTGGCGAAGACGTTAAAAAAATTGTTACTGAAATATCAAACACTTTCAGTATGGAGATTTCTTCAGTACAAAATGAGGTATTGCAGATAATTTCAGATATACATCTCAAAGCCAGAGCAACTGATGCCAAATTTTAGTCTTTCATATCCGAAAACAAAGTCCGTGTTTGAAACAAATAGCTCTTCAGTTAACAGAATTATTGGTATCAATTTATTTGTGCGAGTCTGCATTTTCGGAAATGAAAATTGTTAAAACGGAATATCGCAATCGACTAACTGACGAACAACTCTCAGCATGCCTGCGATTGGCACTCAGTAATTACGAACCGTCCTTGGATAAGTTTGTGCATGATATGCAATGCCATGCATCCACATCAAAATTCTAAATGAAAACAATAAATTATTTTCATAAATCAATTTTTTTTTATTGTAACCAGACTACTCCTAGTGTCGGTAGTCGTATGTACCGATCGGTCGTCACCTAAATGTTTTGTAGTAGACCGCAATCCCTAAAAGTTTGAGCACCACTGAATTACATGAACGACACAGTTGGAAACTTAATGTCATGATTTTTGGTCTAATACTGATCTAAGCACTGACGCTCGTCATGCCGAAGAAAAGGTTGACGTTTCTATCATTTAAAGTTCATTAGCGATGATGTTACGGAAATACGGCCCTGTATATTGGGTCGTTATAATAACGAGTCTTCTAAACCGAGGCCCATAAAGATTACGGTTTGGAAATGATTCTAATGTTCGAACCATATTACACATGTCTATAAGATTAAATCCACTAGAAATGATCAAAACATCTTTATAATAAAGTCAAATAGTTTTGTATAAGTTTCTGTGCGTTTATTAGGTAACAATAAAAAAATTGATGGAATTATAATTATAATAACCGTGTAAAGTAAAAAATTTACAGAAAAACTGTGCACAATAATTACATTAATAGTCACATCTAAATAAATTCGCGTGATTTTTTTCAGAATCTGAATATTTGATTTATACGAAAATACCACTATCTATTCAATTCTATTATTGATAAGTAAGAATTGCTTCCCTCTATTAGCTTGGATGTTCGCCTCATCCAAAAAGTGAAAAGTTTCCTTGATGGTTTTCGGCAAACGTGTCCTGCATTTTTCTACGAGCGTTGTATACATTACTTCTGACGGAAGCAACGTCATACAGGATTACAGTATCTGATGACAGCAGTAGATTGACCGGCGAAACGTCGGATTATTCAAATCCTACAAACGATGGAAATTCCCCCAACAACTACTCAATTAAAGTTTTAACTGTGCTACATTTAATAGCGAATGGATAGCAGGAAATTTGCGGAGAAGATATCGTAAAAACAAAAAGAAATCCGAAGAAGAAAGTGATAATTATACTTAATTACTTTATAATCATAATTTAAAAATTAAAAAAATATATTATAAAATGATACTTACACATCAACAACAATCAAACGACAAGAAAAACTAAAAATAAGACAATAGTGGTTGTGGAACAAATAGACTAGCTATGGAACAAAAAAAAAAAAGGAATAAGAAGAAATGCAATTGAAAGGAAATATTTTAATGGAAAAAATGAGAGTGCAAATAGAACTTGAAGCTAATGAAAGACAACGGAAAATAGAACAGTAAATATAAATAAATAAATATGTTTTAAAGCATGAGAAAATGTATAATTAGCATTAGGAATAATACTTTTTCCCTACAAAATTTGTAATTAAAGGCAAAATTCTATTTGTTACATTTCTGAAAAGTTAGAAAATAATAACGAAGAAGCCAACCCATTTTTGTATTATGGTTATTAATAAAATATAAATTAAACTTTAGTGTCAAATAAGGAAAGATTTGCGAAAACGTATGAAGAAACTAAACTTGCCAAAGCAAATGAATTTAGTATTACTTCGCGTAAATACGCTAGTCTGACTGAAAAAAAATAACGCTTCTCTATAAAAACAATATAGATATGAACAATGCATATTCATACATATGGATGAACACAAATGAAAACGTGTATAAATGAAAAATACAAAGTTTTTCATAACTGGTCGGTGAACTTCCGGACAATAAGATATCTTTTTCTATTTTGCGTTCGAAATGAACTCATTATGAAACCCAAAACAGTATCGAAATGAGCTTCATTTCGATACGCTTTTTTTCATTTTTCAATGTTGGCGTTGTTCGAATACAGAAATAAATATCATCGCTGTCATTTGATTTTAAGAATTTATGTACATTTGACAGATATGATATATGTCCGTATTTTACACAAACAACGTACCTATGTTGTATACAATTGACAACAACATATATATGTTTCTATGTCACTCATGTTTATATTTTTAAATAAAATATCAAGTAATGTTAACGAAAATTAATAAATAATGTGTAATATAATATACTTCGCGGATAGCAAGATTTAAATTTGAAAATGTCAAGTATCAATGTGACCAACTGCATGCTTTATATAAAAATTAAACTCTGAACTTTCAAATTAAATAATTCCAATTTAAGCAATTTATTAATGTAAAAAACGCAAAATAGAAAAAGTAGTATAAAAAACTCGTTTCAAAAGGCCTTTTGCCGAACTCGCTCTTTAGAAAACTCGCCGCTATCGCGGCTCGTTTTCTAAACTGATCTCGTACGGCAAAATGGTGCCTTATGAAACTTGTTTTTTAATATACTATTCTTTTGGATCGTGCCTTGAAGTATGAACAAATGTTTTACATACTTTTTTTAAGATTCGCAAGTTATTTTTTCTAAAATTGAGAAGACTGATTACTTCCAGCACAATATATATATATATATATATATATATATATATATATATATATAATCAAAAATTAATTCAAATTCGGGTAAGCGGTCAATTAAAAAACTCCTTTATTCAATTATTCCAGAAGAAGCGACAAAGTGTTGCGAAATATAGGGTAATTGAATAAAGGAGTTTTTTTAATTGACCGCTTACCCGAATTTTAATTAATTTTTGATAATATATCCCGGTCGATAATTTCTTTTCAATTATATATATATATATATATATATATATATATATATATATATATATATATATGATAAACGTAATGCTAATGAGAACTCATAATTATTGAATTCTCACATACATGCCATTGCCGCTTTAATTCGTTGCATCAATTTCTAGACATGACAAAATCACCTTTGTCTATGAATGTAGCTGCAACGTGTCACGGCGTCAACCGTCCAGGTTGTCCGGGAAAATGAAAAAATGTGTGAAAGTCGTATCCATCCGGGATGTGTAGACATCGATGTTTCATAGTTATTACTATTCGTCAATACACCTTACCCAGAAATAGATACGACTTTCATTTCCATACTGCGTGTATATATACTTATGATGATAGACGTAATGCTAATGAGAACTCATAATTATTGAATTCTCCACATACATGCCATTGCCGCTTTAATTCGTTGCATCAATTTCTACACATGACAAAATCACCTTTGTCTAAGAATGTAGCTGCAACGTGTCACGGCGTCAACCGTCCAGGTTGTCCGGGAAAATGAAAAAATGTGTGAAAGTCGTATCCATCCGGGATGTGTAGACATCGATGTTTCATAGTTATTACTAATCGTCAATACACCTTACCCAGAAATAGATACGACTTTCATTTCCATACTGCGTGTATATATACTTATGATGATAAACGTAACGCTAATGAGAACTCATAATTATTGAATTCTCACATACATGCCATTGCCGCTTTAATTCGTTGCTTCAATTTCTACACATGACAAAGTCACCTTTGTCTAAGAATGTAGCTGCAACGTGTCACGGCGTCAACCGTCCAGGTTGTCCGGGAAAATGAAAAAATATGTGAAAGTCGTATCCATCCGGGATGTGTAGACATCGATGTTTCATAATTATTACTAATCGTCAATACACCTTACCCAGAAATTTTCTTCCCGGACAACCTGGACGGTTGACACCGTGACACGTTGCAGCTACATTCTTAGACAAAGATGATTTTGTCATGTGTAGAAATTGACGCGACGAATTAAAGCGGCAATGGCATGTATGTGAGAATTCAATAATTATGAGTTCTCATTATCATTACGTTTATCATCATAAGTATATATATACACGCACCATGGAAATGAAAGTCGTATCTATTTCTGGGTAAGGTGTAATGACGATTAGTAATAACTATGAAACATCGATGTCTACACATCCCGGATGGATACGACTTTCACACATTTTTTCATTTTCCCGGACAACCTGGACGGTTGACGCCGTGACACGTTGCAGCTACATTCTTAGACAAAGGTGATTTTGTCATGTGTAGAAATTGATGCAACGAATTAAAGCGGCAATGGCATGTATGTGAGAATTCAATAATTATGAGTTCTCATTAGCATTACGTTTATCATCATAAGTATATATACACGCAGTATGGAAATAAAAGTCGTATCTATTTCTGGGTAAGGTGTATTGACGATTAGTAATAACTATGAAACATCGATGTCTACACATCCCGGATGGATACGACTTTCACATATTTTTTCATTTTCCCGGACAACTTGGACGGTTGACGCCGTGACACGTTGCAGCTACATTCTTAGACAAAGGTGATTTTGTCTTGTGTAGAAATTGATGCAACGAATTAAAGCGGCAATGGCATGTATGTGAGAATTCAATAATTATGAGTTGTCATTAGCATTACGTTTATCATCATAAGTATATATACACGCAGTATGGAAATGAAGGTCGTATCTATGTCTGGGTAAGGTGTATTGGCGATTAGTAATAACTATGAAACATCGATGTCTACACATCCCGGATGGATACGACTTTCACACATTTTTTCATTTTCCCGGACAACCTGGACGGTTGACGCCGTGACACGTTGAAGCTTCATTCTTAGACAAAGGTGATTTTGTCATGTGTAGAAATTGATGCAACGAATTAAAGCGGCAGTGGCATGTATGTGAGAATTCAATAATTATGAGTTCTCATTAGCATTACGTTTATCATCATAAGTATATATACACGCAGTATGGAAATGAAAGTCGTATCTATTTCTGGGTAAGGTGTATTGACGATTAGTAATAACTATGAAACATCGATGTCTACACATCCCGGATGGATACTACTTTCACACATTTTTTCATTTTCCCGGACAATCTGGACGGTTGACGCCGTGACACGCTGCAGCTACATTCTTAGACAAAGGTGATTTTGTCATGTGTAGAAATTAATACAACGAATTAAAGCGGCAATGGCATGTATGTGAGAATTCAATAATTATGAGTTCTCATTAGCATTACGTTTATCATCATAAGTATATATACACGCACTATGGAAATGAAAGTCGTATCTATTTCTGGGTAAGGTGTATTGACGATTAGTAATAACTATGAAACATCGATGTCTACACATCCCGGATGGATACGACTTTCACATATTTTTTCATTTTCCCGGACAACCTGGACGGTTGACGCCGTGACACGTTGCAGCTACATACTTAGACAAAGGTGGTTTTGTCATGTGTAGAAATTGATGCAACGAATTAAAGCGGCAATGGCATGTATGTGAGAATTCAATAATTATGAGTTCTCATTAGCATTACGTTTATCATCATAAGTATATATACACGCAGTATGGAAATGAAAGTCGTATCTATTTCTGGGTAAGGTGTATTGACGATTAGCAATAACTATGAAACATCGATGTCTACACATCTCGGATGGATACGACTTTCACACATTTTTTCATTTTCCCGGACAATCTGGACGGTTGACGCCGTGACACGCTGCAGCTACATTCTTAGACAAAGGTGATTTTGTCATGTGTAGAAATTAATACAACGAATTAAAGCGGCAATGGCATGTATGTGAGAATTCAATAATTATGAGTTCTCTTTAGCATTACGTTTATCATCATAAGTATATATACACGCACTATGGAAATGAAAGTCGTATCTATTTCTGGGTAAGGTGTATTGACGATTAGTAATAACTATGAAACATCGATGTCTACACATCCCGGATGGATACGACTTTCACATATTTTTTCATTTTCCCGGACAACCTGGACGGTTGACGCCGTGACACGTTGCAGCTACATACTTAGACAAAGGTGGTTTTGTCATGTGTAGAAATTGATGCAACGAATTAAAGCGGCAATGGCATGTATGTGAGAATTCAATAATTATGAGTTCTCATTATCATTACGTTTATCATCATAAGTATATATATACACGCACCATGGAAATGAAAGTCGTATCTATTTCTGGGTAAGGTGTAATGACGATTAGTAATAACTATGAAACATCGATGTCTACACATCCCGGATGGATACGACTTTCACACAATTTTTCATTTTCCCGGACAACCTGGACGGTTGACGCCGTGACACGTTGCAGCTACATTCTTAGACAAAGGTGATTTTGTCATGTGTAGAAATTGATGCAACGAATTAAAGCGGCAATGGCATGTATGTGAGAATTCAATAATTATGAGTTCTCATTAGCATTACGTTTATCATCATAAGTATATATACACGCAGTATGGAAATAAAAGTCGTATCTATTTCTGGGTAAGGTGTATTGACGATTAGTAATAACTATGAAACATCGATGTCTACACATCCCGGATGGATACGACTTTCACATATTTTTTCATTTTCCCGGACAACTTGGACGGTTGACGCCGTGACACGTTGCAGCTACATTCTTAGACAAAGGTGATTTTGTCTTGTGTAGAAATTGATGCAACGAATTAAAGCGGCAATGGCATGTATGTGAGAATTCAATAATTATGAGTTGTCATTAGCATTACGTTTATCATCATAAGTATATATACACGCAGTATGGAAATGAAGGTCGTATCTATGTCTGGGTAAGGTGTATTGGCGATTAGTAATAACTATGAAACATCGATGTCTACACATCCCGGATGGATACGACTTTCACACATTTTTTCATTTTCCCGGACAACCTGGACGGTTGACGCCGTGACACGTTGAAGCTTCATTCTTAGACAAAGGTGATTTTGTCATGTGTAGAAATTGATGCAACGAATTAAAGCGGCAGTGGCATGTATGTGAGAATTCAATAATTATGAGTTCTCATTAGCATTACGTTTATCATCATAAGTATATATACACGCAGTATGGAAATGAAAGTCGTATCTATTTCTGGGTAAGGTGTATTGACGATTAGTAATAACTATGAAACATCGATGTCTACACATCCCGGATGGATACTACTTTCACACATTTTTTCATTTTCCCGGACAATCTGGACGGTTGACGCCGTGACACGCTGCAGCTACATTCTTAGACAAAGGTGATTTTGTCATGTGTAGAAATTAATACAACGAATTAAAGCGGCAATGGCATGTATGTGAGAATTCAATAATTATGAGTTCTCATTAGCATTACGTTTATCATCATAAGTATATATACACGCACTATGGAAATGAAAGTCGTATCTATTTCTGGGTAAGGTGTATTGACGATTAGTAATAACTATGAAACATCGATGTCTACACATCCCGGATGGATACGACTTTCACATATTTTTTCATTTTCCCGGACAACCTGGACGGTTGACGCCGTGACACGTTGCAGCTACATACTTAGACAAAGGTGGTTTTGTCATGTGTAGAAATTGATGCAACGAATTAAAGCGGCAATGGCATGTATGTGAGAATTCAATAATTATGAGTTCTCATTAGCATTACGTTTATCATCATAAGTATATATACACGCAGTATGGAAATGAAAGTCGTATCTATTTCTGGGTAAGGTGTATTGACGATTAGCAATAACTATGAAACATCGATGTCTACACATCTCGGATGGATACGACTTTCACACATTTTTTCATTTTCCCGGACAATCTGGACGGTTGACGCCGTGACACGCTGCAGCTACATTCTTAGACAAAGGTGATTTTGTCATGTGTAGAAATTAATACAACGAATTAAAGCGGCAATGGCATGTATGTGAGAATTCAATAATTATGAGTTCTCTTTAGCATTACGTTTATCATCATAAGTATATATACACGCACTATGGAAATGAAAGTCGTATCTATTTCTGGGTAAGGTGTATTGACGATTAGTAATAACTATGAAACATCGATGTCTACACATCCCGGATGGATACGACTTTCACATATTTTTTCATTTTCCCGGACAACCTGGACGGTTGACGCCGTGACACGTTGCAGCTACATACTTAGACAAAGGTGGTTTTGTCATGTGTAGAAATTGATGCAACGAATTAAAGCGGCAATAGCATGTATGTGAGAATTCAATAATTATGAGTTCTCATTAGCATTACGTTTATCATCATAAGTATATATACACGCAGTATGGAAATGAAAGTCGTATCTATTTCTGGGTAAGGTGTATTGACGATTAGCAATAACTATGAAACATCGATGTCTACACATCTCGGATGGATACGACTTTCACACATTTTTTCATTTTCCCGGACAACCTGGACGGTTGACGCCGTGACACGTTGCAGCTACATACTTAGACAAAGGTGATTTTGTCATGTGTAGAAATTGATGCAACGAATTAAAGCGGCAATGGCATGTATGTGAGAATTCAATAATTATGAGTTCTGATTAGCATTACGTTTATCATCATAAGTATATATATACACGCAGTATGGAAATGAAAGTCGTATCTATTTCTGGGTAAGGTGTATTGACGATTAGTAATAACTATGAAACATCGATGTCTACACATCTCGGATCGATACGACTTTCACACATTTTTTCATTTTCCCGGACAACCTGGACGGTTGACGCCGTAACACGTTGTAGCTACAGTCTTAGACAAAGGTGATTTTGTCATGTGTAGAAATTGATGCAACGAATTAAAGCGGCAATGGCATGTATGTGAGAATTCAATAATTATGAGTTCTCATTAGCATTACGTTTATCATCATAAGTATATATACACGCAGTATGGAAATGAAAGTCGTATCTATTTCTGGGTAAGGTGTATTGACGATTAGTAATAACTATGAAACATCGATGTCTACAAATCCCGGATGGATACGACTTTCACACATTTTTTCATATATATATATATATATATATATATATATATATATATATATGAAATATATGTATATATATATATATATGAAAAAATGTGTGAAAGTCGTATCCATCCGGGATGTGTATCTAATCACTTATATATATATATATATATATATATATATATATATATATATATATATATATACCGTGTGCACAACGTCGAGCGATCGATGGATATATAAGTAATGACTGGCCAACTGCAAGTGGGAGGGGCTACATACGTTAAACTCCTACAGGGCGTATTTAATTGTGGTGAACCAAGAAAGCGTTATGGTTGTTTATTAATAAATGATGTATCAAAATAAATATTCCAAATTAATAACTAATTGTTTAACAAACTACAAAATTATTTGTAGTATATTATTTATGGTTAATGTACGAATTTGGATATTTTATCCGACTACACCGTTGCTTTTCGCACTATTAGTCATATGCCGGCTGTCAACGTCTCTTCGGCCATAATACTTTAAATTTAACATTTAAATTTAAATAAAATGATATAATATAGTTGAAAGTATCATAAAATACAGTTCGCCGTAAAGTGCAGAGTTTTTGTTTACTGCATAATAATAATTCTAATTCTATTTTCATCGCTAAATATTCAATGATAATTTTCATCATAGCTTTGTGGCTTGAACTTAAAAAATTCTTATTCAAATGAAAACACATAAATAATATAAAATTATGAAACAAAACCGTAACTCTTATTGAAAAAAATTAAAATAAAATGTATTCTGTAATAGCATAAAATTTCAAAACAATAACGATTCTTTCAAGAATATAAAGTGTTTACTAGTATAAATAAATTGTTTCCTTAAATAAACTACCTATAAAATATTAAATTTAACTAAAATACCTTTATTGGTAATAAATATTAATTATTAAATAAAAGAACATTCTAAAAAGAAAAACTAATTATTTAGTAAATGCTCAAATAAACCACCCTCTTGAGCATAGCAGTAACCCAATCGGTTATAAAAATTACGACGGCCATTTGTTAGCATTTCTATACGTATTCTCCCTACGGATGACAAGGAGCAACTGAATGACCAGTCGCAAGCTTGCTTGAACACTTCGAGCGACTGATAGGAATATTCAATGTGTTAGAGAGAGATTATTTGATTCGTACTTAGATCGTATGTAGAATGTGTTGGATAAAGAAAGGGAACGCCCGTACAGTGAGACAGTAGAACAGACTGAATATACTCTCTCAACCCTAACCACATAAACTCGCTATTCGTCTTCGTCTTACTACATTGTGGTAGATCAATCACTCCCGGGCGTTCATACGGTATATATATATATATATATATATATATATATATATATATATATATATCGATGCAAAATTCTAAACCTAGTTCATTACGACCGCTTCCATTGAAAATTTTAATACTATTTATCATTGATTCCTAATAGAGTTTACCATAAACAATAACATGTTTTGAATAATAAAATATCAGATTGGTATTTACCTCCTTTAAACTTCAAAATTGTTTGCATATGGAAGAAAAAATTTAAATAACACTATTAATATAAAATATCCTTTACAAACAGAAATTATATAAATCTTTTTGAAAGTACTAAGAAATATTATAATAGGTAACTTTATCAAATTTATATTTTTCAAAGCTAAAAAAATATTTACCGAATAAATACTACGCATACTATCTATAATAAATAATGTGATGAGAAGAATAAACAGGTACTCACTAAAACAATTACTAAACTCTTTGAAATTACCTCGAATTAAATTATCTGGAGTCGTCTTCTATAATTATTTACATTTTGTCTAAATAAACTATAACATGTTAAACTAAATAACATGATAAATTTCCGATGAACGTAATTTTATTTGTGTTTATATTCATTTTGTATAATAATTTTAATAGAATCATAAAGAAAAAGAAAATGCTTCCAGTTAACTAATGTAGAGTATATATTGTTTAAATTGCTTGAAACATTTAAGTGACATGGCTTTGAAATTTTGGGGCTTAGGAAATCTGTTTCTTTTCTGTTGCATCTTACAATGTGAGCTCCAGGTTTATAGTCCTTCTACGATATAACGACCCGACTAAAGGATTAACATTGTTAAGTTTATTACCAGCAAGTACCTGAACACAGCGGCAGGTGTGTTTTAGAAGGTCGAAATGCAAATAGACCGTACATTATCTACTTTTAGCGTAGTGTAGCGTGAAACTGATATCACTGACTATAAGGATTCTGACAATTGTGAAGACTTTTAATATATTTATTTAATTTGTTTATAAATATTTAGTATCATATTTTTACCTTATATAATTTAATATAATTATATAAATATATAATACATGTGCAGTGTGTAATTTTGTCAATCAGTCCTAGTTGGGTATGTGTTGGGTATATGTTATAATATTTCTAATCGCTCGTTTGTATCAACTTATCTGCCACTGTGCCCAGGTAGTTGCCCGTAATAAACTTTACGGTCGGGTTGTTATATCGTAGAAAGGACTAAACCTTCAAATTCAATTAAACTAATGTAATATGTATGTTGAAATAAAACACCTTACTTTTTCACAAAATAAATTTATTGAAAACTAGATGTATCTACACTTCATGTATCATCAGTAGCAACTAGTTTTTAGTAAACTTATATGTATTGTGAAAAAGTCAGGGGTTTTGTTTCAACATATTTGCAGTTCATAAAATATCTTTTCAGTCCGAGATCAAATTTAAACCATAAGAATACCTTAAAATGACTAGCGTGTGTAGTATTACAGCGCGTACTTATGTGTGTTAAAAAGAGATCAAATACAATTTTCTGTTCGCACTTTGCGCAGTACGAACTGCAAAGAAGTACTTTATCAACTAAGTGCTCACTACATTATAATAGTAAACTAATGTAACATTGTGCAATATTTGAATAAAATCTCTCGTATACGTTAATATTTCAAAATAATTGATAATATTAGATTTATTTAATACCAAATAGATTTAAGAGTTAGGAATAATTTTTATCATTTCTGGATGACTAAATTTGAATTATGTATACAACATACTTTACAAAAGTCTTTTGAACAAAATGTGTGGAAGGGCGTGTATTCTATACATGAGTAGATCAGAGTTGAACATCTGCAAAATAAACGATACATTTTACAAGAAAGTAATTTTAGAATTAATTATAGTAAATGCTAGATTACTTTAAAAAGTATAAAGGATATAAAAGTACATTTATTTTATGAAATTCGGAAATATATTTAAATAATAAAGAATGGTGTCAATAACATAAGTTAAGACAGCATTTACATTTCTAAATATACATAAACCCCAATGAAATTTTCAATTTAAAAGACAAGAATTTTTAGATATTCAATCAAACTACAGGCACCTACAAACATTTATAGGATGTACCTACTTAAGTATTTATATATGTGCATATTATGCACTATTTCAACATAAATTTACTGTACAGTGACAAATAATACCAAAGAGAAAACTATGAGTGGAGAAACAACGGAAAATAACTTACAGAAACATCAATACTGACAGAATGTTAGCCCTTTCTCTTGGATTGGACTTTCTTTTTGGTCTTTCTTCATTATCCATCGTTGAAATAAAACGTGTCAAAATATATAACTTATTCTAGTTATCACAAAAATAATCAGGAAATAAAAATATTTGGATAATTTAAGCAAATATTTTATAAGCACATGCACTAAAACGCGCAACTAAATCAGGTACGTACGATACATATAAATTTAGAACTCGTACTGTAGTAAAAACATTGAGTTACTGTTGAAATTATACTGCGCCTGTGCTGTGTAACAGATAAATTCATGGAACTACATTTCAAATCGATTAGTTTCTCAAATGGTACACTCGAACAGAAACGCATAACTAATTATTCTTATTAATATACATATAAATGTAATTATTTCAAAATTCAAAGCCTTGCTCAGCACTACCGGTTACTGATACTGATACGTAGAAAAATTGACATTTTCATCATCATTTAGTAGAAATAAAATAAATTAATAAATTGACTTCAAAGAATCGTACAATATTGTATTACGCAAATACCACTATTGAACAATAAAAAACAATTAAAGTTGGAAAACTTACAAATACAGATTTGTATTCAAGTTCTTTTGTTGATCGCCTCGAAAATGATATGAAGCATTTGTATACAGTTTGGTTCAGACGTTCGCATCATTATGCCAAGTGTATATGACCCATGGCATTTAAAGAAATCAATAGGTAAGATGTGAAGTATAACGGGTGTTCAGAAAAATTTGGCGTCGAGTAGGTTTTGGACAAAAAATCTCATGTCCTAACTTAAGTCTATTGATTTATATTAAATTTTAATTGTCAAATGTTGTTTGTAAAAAATTGTCAAAATCTGATATCAAAAATAGTATTGTGCATATTAAAATAATTTTTAATAACGTATGCAAAGCATTCATGCTTGAATCGTATTTTCGAAATGATAAAAGACCGATGGACAATGGAACTACTTATTTCACAACCTTATTGTTCATTATAATATATTTCAGAAGACACTCAATAGAATTTTCCAGTTTTTCGGCAAACGGGGAATGTAGAACGACGAGAAGGTAGTGGGCGACCAAAAGTCCGGACAGAAGAATGATTAATATTAGACAAATAATGACTCATGTTCCAAAAATTCGATACGGACTCTCGCTCATGCAGTCTGAAAGTAAGATTTACAGTTATTTCCATATCGTATAACACAAAACATGAGAATGTGGAGTGATATAAAGCCCAATAATTTTTATGTTGAAGTTTCTCTACTTCCTCAGAAAGTTGGTGTTTGGTGCGCTATAAGTAGAAGAAATATTATCGGTCCAATTTCTTTTTAAAGGTACTTTAAATGCCGAAAAATACCAACAAGAAATACATTCATAATGATGAATTAGCTTTGAATTACTTTCAATAAGATGGTGCTACAGCTCACACTGCAAGTGAAACAATAGATATGATACGAGAAGTGTTTGTAAATAGTTTAATTAATTTGAGCAGCGAACTTTAATTTCCTCCAAGGTCTTGCGATCTTACACAGTGTGATTTCTTTATAGCCTTTTTTTAATTCAATTTATTAAGTACCACTGCAAAATTATAACGAGCCATCGAAAAAATTCATAATTGGAGTAGACTGTGAAATTGGGTTGGTACTTTAGCCACTTCCACATAATGACACATTACTTGATGCTTGACAGTTTCATTTGGTTTCATTGTAAAAAAGGTTATGGCATTGAAATGATACTACAACAAAAAAGGTAACAAATAATTTATTTAATATCGAAATGGCTAAAGTACCAACCCAATTTCACAGTCTACTCCAATTATGAATTTTTTCGATGGCTCGTTATACATCTGCCAGATAGAATTCGACAGAATATTAATGAAGTTAGTTAGATACAGCCCCATACTGCAAAATATATTGGTTTGACAGTATTAGGACAAGGTACGCAAAATGCTTGGAGGGAGGTGGTGGACAACTTCAACATATTCAATAATTTATTATGCTTAATTTTTATTTTGCAAATTAATTATTTTTCCTATTCATTTCTTAACTAATTTCTATTAATTAATATGGCATTTTAATGAAATTTCAAACAATTTTACAATTACTTGCAAACGGAGGTATTATTTGGCATAAACTGACATTTGCGTATACGATAACATATGAAATTGTGACAAGTAAATGCAAATAAATGTATGGTTCTATCGTACTTAGAGAATACAATCCCGGGATCTCGGGATCCCGGCCGGGTTTTGACCCGTAAATCCCGGGACTGTACTTGGCTAATCTCGGGATTTTCGCGATTGCCAGTTTGCATTCCGTAATCCGTTGCGCCTTGACAATGACCTAGATTATATTAAGGGCACTTATTACATAAAGACAAAAAATCAATATTAGGTACGCCGTACGATAAAAGAACTACCCAGGTACAGCCCAAATAATATGTAAGTTAGAAGCGACTTCCCCGCCCGGCATACTTCAATATAATACTGTTAAAGTAATTCCCCAACGGGTCAACAGGGGAATCACCCGATCACCTCATATGATATATCATAATATTGTTGCGAGTGATTCCCCGTCGGAGATTCTCTGTACGAAAGTATAAATACGCTTATTAGGATTTACTTTTTTCATTTATTATTCTACCAGCGACAAGGTTAAGCAGGTTACGTCATTTAAATTTAAAAGTAAATTATCTGAAAAAGTGATTTTAAATGGCGGGAGACTTTGTTCAACATAAAAAAAAACAGTTATACGTCGTCAGGGTGGAGTTATTTTTTAGTTGCGAAAGACGGGAATAGTGCTAAATGTAAGCGATGCCCTGCCATTCTCAAGACTTTGGATGGATCGACTAAGAAATTACATACACATTTGTCATCAAAACATAACATTAAGATTTTAGCTTTAATCGTTTAACAGCTTCAACAAGTCAGGATTCTGAAAATCTGAACACTGCACCGCCGCCAGCTAAACGAAATTTAGAAGATTATTTTACTAATAAAAGTGCCGACGATAGCCTAGATGATGTTTTGGCAAGAATGATTGCATTAGATGGATTTCCATTCAGTGTATTCATAACTTCAGACGATTTGAGAAAATTGCTCTTAGCGAAATACACGGATATACCAAAATCAGCCGTCACAATTTGAAAGCGTGTTATGAATTACAGTGAAAAAATCAGAAAGCAAGTAACTACAGAATTAAAGCATTTGAAAAGTGCAGGTGAAAGATTCAGTCTATCTTTCGACGAGTGGACATCAACGTCCAATAAACGATACATGACTGTCCACGTTCATTCATATAAACAAAATTTGAAACTTAGAACTCGTTCCTATTCATGCTGAAAATTGTCTTCGTATATTGAAAGAGCGTCTAAGTAAATTTGATATTTCCCTGGAAACTGATATCGTGGCTACTGTAACTGATGGACCGAAGGTTATAATAAAGGTGAGACAGCTTGTTTGCACTGAACAACAACTGTGTCTCGCACATGGTATCAATTTGGCCGTCTGTGATGTGCTTTATAAAATAAAGAATTAATTTCAAGACAGGCAAGACAGCCCTACCTCAGACTCAGATGATACTGTAAATGAGCCAGCTGTAACTGCTGATTATATGAACGATAGCGATGATGATGACAATTTAGAAGACTTAGACTGTCCAGACTCAGGTTTAATCTTAATGTTACAAAATGAACTTGCGCGAGAACACATACACACATACATAAAGATGAAAACATAATGAGCTGATAAAGAAAATCCGCAAACTTGTAGTGTATTTCCAAAGATTACCATTGAAAAATGAAACAGTACTTCAAAAATATGTGAAGATTGAACATGAAAAAGAGCTGGGCACTTCTTTTGGACTGTAAAACCAGGTGGAATAATCTTTTAACCATGCTGGAACGATTTTCTCTTTTAAAAACCTGCATTCAAAAAGCTCTTATAGATCCCAATCCGTTTAGAAGATGCTGATTTTGACTTGGTAAATAAAATTGTTGATGTGATGACCTCAATTAAATTAACAGTAGAAACAATCTGTCGACGAGATGCTAATTTATGCACAGCTGATGCCGCATTGAAATTTCTTATATAACATTGTCTAGTAAAAACTCAGCACTCGCCAATAAAATGAAAACATCCTTAGTGGAACGCATAAAGCAACGACGAAATGATGATTTAACTGGTGTGTCGAATTATTTACAAAATCCACGAATAGATGATGAAAATCAGTTATTATCGGATTTGGAATGGCTTGACTTATTTCCTCCCAACCCCAATTGACACTAAAGGAAAAGTTACAGCTGGAAAGTAATAAGAGCATGGAATCCCCACATCTTGAAGTACAAAATCAATCGGGGTTGGTAAATAGTATTAGACGCGAAATGAGCCTGTTCCTAAATCGAAGAATTCGTGGATATCACTTAGAATTAGCATATAAATATCTATTGTCTATTCTTCCAACCAGTGTAGAATCTGAGCGAGCGTTTTCAGCTGCTGCTCATGTTGGCAATAAACTACGAAGCAGGCTTGGAAGTCAAACATTGGATGCTTTGATATTTCTGCGATTGTATTTTCGAAATTTTAAATAGTTTTTTGTATTGTCTTTCTTGTTCCATATTTTAGTATATTGTGTATTGTGTTGTGCAACAATATTAATAAATAATTTTTAAGAAGTTACTTAAGTTTTTTTTTTCATTCGAGCCCAATTAGAAACCACATAGTCTAATCCCGTGATCCCGGGATTACGCTTCAAAAATCCCGTAATCCCGGGATTGAAAGACATGTTCGGGATTGTACTCTATATCAGATGTGACTACAAATTTCCATGGATTACTTCGGCACCGAGTTTTTCTGAACACTCGATACTTTTATTAAGATATTTCAAAAATTGAATTTCATTTCCTTATTTGCAAAATAGTACAGTCCTGGATTAATAAAAACCAGTACATTCGTTTAAAATAACGATTCTATCTTAGTTGACACAAAGATTTAAAACACCAATGTGCAAAAGTTTTTTGCACTATAAAGATGGTAAAAATTACCACCATCAATTCAAGACAGAGATTTGTAGGTTTTCGCATACTATTAAAAACATTCCTCGACATCTCTGCAGATATGTTAATTAATAATGTTAATAACGATTTTTTTAATCGCAGTTTCTAATTCGTATAAATTATGAAGTCGGTCGAATATAGTATCCCTCAAATGCCCACGCAAGAATAAAATCTAAAGGTGTGAAGTCTGGTTTATTAGCAAGCCACAAACTTATAAACCTGTCGTCATAAAATTGTTTCAAATAAAATATATAGTTTGCGCAAGATGTGGTGGAGTTCCTTTATCTTGTAAAACTCCATTTTTTACTCCATTATCATCTAGTGATTAATAATCGTCTCTACAAACATTTCTCTATAACGATCAACAGTAATCGGATCAGTAGAGAAAATAAATCCTTTAATCCGTTTTCCGTTAATTGCAATCCAAACACCAATTTTGATCGAATGAAAATTTGTTTAAAAAATTGTGAGGATTGCCTGTTGATCAAGTACAGTAGTTCTGTGAATTAACACAACTTGACCAATAAAGCTATGCTTTATCAGACAAAAATGTTAAATCAAAGTTTGTATCATTAAGAATATTGTTAAATCAATGACAATAACTTAGTCGGTACTCAAAGTCGTATTCAAACAAGTGATCTAAAACAGCAAGTGACAAAACTTTGTACGTATGCTTGTGCAATCACTTTTTCAATGTAGTCGGAACATTTTCATAAAAGACACGTAATATACTTCGAATATATCTATGTAAAATTATGGCAAGTGATAAATATGAAATCTGGTATAGATTGATTAGTTAATTTATTACAAAATATTGAATTGTTTGATTTTTTTAGTGATTTGTACCGATCAAAATTTACGTTCTTTTTGTCACTGAATATCTGTGTGTTAATACGTATTAAGAATAATAGACTTTTTATTGGTTTAGCGGCCTTTTATTGAATTTTGATGTTTTATTCTACGACGTTTCGACTTTTATTATTATTCAGTCTTTTTCAAGTAACTAGAAACAAGAATTAATACAATGAAAACATGAGAACTGTGTTTGCTTTTGTGAGACTGAATTAACAATTAAATTAACAATTAGAATTAAAATTAGATTAAAGACTGAATTACCAATTAAATTAACAATTAAAGCTAAAATTTAAAATTAGATTAATAATGAGTAAGGAAAAATTAAAGTGATTACATCTGTATAAATGAATTGAAAATTTGAATTAAACTACAATACAGTAAAGTAACTAGAAACAAGAATTAATACAATGAAAACATGAGAACTGTGTTTGCTTTTGTGAGACTGAATTAACAATTAAATTAACAATTAACATTAAAATTAGATTAAAGACTGAATTACCAATTAAATTAACAATTAAAGTTAAAATTTAAAATAAGATTAATAATGAGTAAGGAAAAATTAAAGTGATTGCATCTGTATAAATTAATTGAAAATTTGAATTAAACTACAAATACAGTAAAGAAACAATCAATGACAATAAAACTCACCGTTTTTTTGGGTTTCAAAGTTTAATTAAAATTTTCAATTCATTTATACAGATGCAATCACTTTAATTTTTCCTTACTCATTATTAATCTAATTTTAAATTTTAACTTTAATTGTTAATTTAATTGGTAATTCAGTCTTTAATCTAATTTTAATGTTAATTGTTAATTTAATTGTTAATTCAGTCTCACAAAAGCAAACACAGTCCTCATGTTTTCATTGTATTAATTCTTGTTTCTAGTTACTTTACTGTATTGTAGTTTAATTCAAATTTTCAATTCATTTATACAGATGTAATCACTTTAATTTTTCCTTACTCATTACTAATCTAATTTTAAATTTTAACTTTAATTGTTAATTTAATTGGTAATTCAGTCTTTAATCTAATTTTAATTCTAATTGTTAATTTAATTGTTAATTCAGTCTCACAAAAGCAAACACAGTTCTCATGTTTTCATTGTACTAATTCTTGTTTCTAGTTACTTGAAAAAGACTGAATAATAATAAAAGTCGAAACGTCGTAGAATAAAACATCAAAATTCAATAAAAGGTCGCTAAACCAATAAAAAGTCTATTATTTTTAATATTAAGACACGGCCAATAAAATAAATAAGAAAAATAAAATTCTTATAAACACTAAATATATATATATATATATATATATATATATATATATATAAGGTAAACTTAATAAGTCGGCGATTAAAGGTCTGGTTCATTACTTCAAAGTATATATATTTAAAACAACCCTACATGTTTCGGCAATGATGCCTTTGTCAAGGGAATAAAAAATATAAATGACAGAATATAAATGTCAAATAATTGAGTTGCTATGGTTTAAATTATTCAAAGATACATTTCAATAATAATAATAAGTATACTAAGGCATGACTTATAAATGAACCAGACCTTTAATCGCCGACTTATTAAGTTTACCTTATCATACCAAGGTCACGAAAATATTATATATATATATATATATATATATATGTATATATATATATATAGATATATATATATATATATATATATATATATATATATATATAATAATTACTTCTTGACCCTTGCATGATATAGTAGATTAAATTGGTCGGCGATTTAAGGTCTGCTTTGCTTCGATATGTATATATTTAAAACAATCTTACATGTTTCGGCTTATAGTGCCTTTTTCAAAGAAATTAAAAATGTAAATGACAGTATATTAATGTCAAATTTATATATCTGTAGTTGTCTTGGATAAAATTCAATTATTCAAAAATACATTCAAGTTTAATAATAATATATCATGCCTTAACATTCCCCAACAGCTAGACGCCAATTACGGGGGATTGGCAAGCTATGAGTTATTATTACATCTGTGCCCCTTGAGCGACTTAAGAAAGTTAAGCTGTCAGCATTCGACTGGAACGAGAAGAAAACCATGAAAACCTACTCGGATAGCCTAGTCAGGGATCTAAACACGGAACTGCCAGCATGATAAACCAGTGTACAGATATTTAAATATCATATGATATATATTTATATAACAATTGTATATATTCATGATGGTAAATTGCAGATTGTTACTTTACATTATTAAGATATAGTATATGCTGCTTAAATTTTTTATGTCACTTCTGTTGTTTTTTTTCCTGTTTAATATTAATAATTTCTTTAATTTCCCTTTTCATTGTATGTTGTTCTTTATCGATTATCTGTATGTTTTCAAAATTGAAATGGTGATCGCGTTGCAGTTTGTTTGTAAATAAAACAGTTTGGTCTGTTTTGGTGTATTTGTTGGCTTGTATTCTTTTGTATAAATATTGTTTAGTTTGACCTATGTAGTAACTATCGCAATCGCGACATGGTATTTTATAGATGATATGTGCTTCTCGATTTTTTTCTGTTTTAGGTTTTAGTTTTCAAAATAAATGTTTATTAGTATTATTAAATTTAAATGTTGTAGCTATATCATATTTTCTTAAAGTATATTTAATTTTTTCTGATAATTGTGGAACATACGGAATCGTGATATATGTCGATTCATTGTTTAAATTGTTATTGGTGTCTGCAGTGTTATATATTTGGTGGATTCCTTTTTTAATTATTTGCTCTATAAGTTGTGGTGGATTGTTACTATTTGTTATGATCGTTTTAAGTTTCTTGATGTTATCTTTTCTGTATTGAGTAAATGATAGTTTTACTGCTCTATAAGTTAGATTATTTATAATAATTTTATTTAATACTGTAGGTGAATTTGAGTGGTAATTCATGTATCGAAAAGAAGCTGTGGGTTTATTATACCAATTTGTATAAATAGTACCCTGTCAATCATAGCTTAAAGAAATATCAAGAAAATTAATACTGTTATTAATTTCTTCTTCAATTGTGATTTTAATTTTTTGTGAAAGTTGTTGAATTTATTTAAAAAGGTAGTCTATTTTTTTATCGGTATACCGTAACTTACCGGACATGTTATGCTGTCGTCTAGATATCTTTTAAGGAAAATGGGGTTGAAGTCTAATGAATTGATAACATTTTGTTCCACATGTTCCATTACCAGATTAGCAATAGGAGCAGCTAAAGGAGAGCCCATGACAATACCAAATGTTTGACTGCAAAAAGAATTTTTGTATTGAAAATATGTGTTGTCTAGATCGAAATGTATAGCTCTAATAAATTCAGCTTTATTTAGTGATATGCGTGGACTAATTTCATCCCATTTGGATTCTATTATATTCATAGCTAGATTTGTAGGAATGTTGATGTATACAGATTTTACATTAAGTGATATAATTTTGTGATCAGTTGGTACTTTTTGTTCCTTGATGATATTTTTAAATTGCCATGAGCCTTTGGTATGATATTCCGTTCTTCCTAACATCTTAGATATGCTATCACCTAAGAATTTTGCTACATTATAAGTAGGGCTGGTATGTTTGATACTATTAGTCTTAAAGTGATATTATTTTTGCGGATTTTTGGTAATCCATGTATTGTTGAAGGTTGGAAATTAAAAATGCGTAGTTTGTTTTTAGTGCTGAAATCTATTAGGTTTTGTCTATGCCATTTATTTATTAAGTTATTATTTTGTTTTTGAATTTTCTCTGTTGGATTATTTCTTTATTTTTTGTAGGTGAATTTATCGTCTAATAGTTTTTCTATTTTTTGTTCATACCCCTCTTTAAGAATGATTGCTCTTTTATTTTATTTGTCAGCTGTTGTTTTTATAATGTAAGAGTTGTCTTGGACAAAATTTTGTTCCTTTAATGAACTTATTCATATATTGAGTTGATATATTTTATATTATCTATTTTCTTATGTTTATGCTTAGTGATTATATTACAGATTTTGTTACGTCTTACGTTCTATTTGTCTTGTGGCAAATTTTGTATTCCATTTTCAATGCTAACTATATAGTCATTAATGGGTATTTTATTTGGTGGCATATTAAATTTGGGTGTTAGGCTAAGTGTGTATTTAACATTATCCGGAATATTTATATTGGTCAAATTGATAATCCAGTTATTGTTAATTTTATAATTTATCTCTAAATGTTGTTTCTTTACTTTGTTTTATTTTTGTTTGTCAGGAAATTATTATTTTAAATATATACATATTAAAGTAAAACAGACCTTAAATCGCCGACTAATTAAATCTACTATAACATACAAAAGTGAAGAAATAATTAGATATATATATATATATATATATATATATATATATATATAAATAATTATTTCGTGACCTTTGTATGTTATGGTAAATTCAATTTGTTGGCGATTTAGGGTCTGGTTTTACTTCAAAATGTATATATTTAAAACAATCCTACATGTTACGGCAAATGATGAAGGAATATAAAAAATAAAATCAGTATTAGTATTAGTAGTTTATATTCCTTGAAAAAGACATCATGTATATATATATATATATATATATATATGTGTGTTGACTGAATTTCTGGAACTGATCCGCGTTGAGGATTCCATGAACGGACTAGTTTCTACTCGAGCTTTCGGCAGATTCGCTGCCATCTTCGGGAGGTAGTTCTCGGAGCGCTACCTGATGTAGAATGAACGGAGCTCGTTGTGTTGGTTGTATTTATACTTGATGGCGTCTGCGCGACATCGCTCGTGTGGTAGGACCGGTTGGGTGTACCGGTTCTGACTATGTCGTATTTGGGTCACGATTTGTATAAACTATGTCCGTTGTATTGTCCTTTGGTGCTTATGTGTTCATGATAGCTATTTTCCATGTATTTGGCAATCTTTGTCCGTCATCTCTTCTGTTTAAATTACCTGGTCGTTTTTGTACTTCCATTACTTCGTTCCGATTTCGCGATGATTTTTGATTTCTCGAAGTTGATTGTGTGTCCTGTATTTAGTAAGTGTTGCGTTAGGGACAATGCTGTGTCTTTTCGTCGTACTACATTTCGATGTTCTTCTTTTCGTACGCTAATGAGTCTATTCGTTTGGCCCACATAAGTTTCATCGCAAGAACTTCATGTATTTCGTAAACTCCTTGATCTTCTAACTGTATTCTGTCCTTGGGGCTGCCGATAGCTTGTGTAATCTTCCTATCCTTGTGTAGATGGTTTTTATATTGTGTTTGTTCGAAATACGTCCGATTCGGGCTGTTGTTCCTTTGATATAAGGCAGAAATGCCTTGCCTGTGTATTTTTTTTCGCTTTCAGTTCCCTTCGTTTTTTCCCTGTAGAGTGTGCGATTAATATGACTGTGTTGGAAGCCGTTTTATAGTAGAGCGACGTGAAGTGTCTCAATTTCCCATTCTAGGTGTTCTGCGTCTGTGAGTTCCCGTGATCGGGCTGCTAACGTTCTTATTATGGAGTCCAATTGTGCTGGATAATGATGAGACTTTGCGTTTATATATCTGTTTGTGTGTAGACAGTGTGGCTTAAATTTCCATTGTCCTTTTTGGTTATTAAAACATCTAGGAACGGTAACTGGCCTTTTTCTTCTATTTCCATCGTAAACTTGATCTTGGCGTGTATTCTGTTTATGTGGCTAAGAAAGCTATCTAACTCTGTCCTTCCGTGTGGCCATATCACAAAAGTATCGTCCACATACCTTAACCATAAACTAGGTTTGAGTGGTGCTGTGTTCAGGGCTTTTGTTTCAAGGTCCTCCATAAATAGGTTGGCTAGAACCGGCGATAATAAGGACCCCATGGAACAGAAACTACTGTAAAACGGCTTCCAACTATGTGTTTGACATAGGTAGTCATTGCTCCTTTCTGTAAAGAGAAATATTATCAATCGAGGTATTGTTGTTTGCAATTATATTTTTAAATATCACTACGTGCAAGTTATATTCTGTGTATTACAATATCCAATAAAAGAGGTTCTCTTGTTAGATCATACACATCCTTTTTGTACTTGTAAATTTCATTTTTGTGCTAAGTATTTGCTCTTTAAAACTATATTTCTTTTCACTGTGTTTTCCAACGCTTGGGGCTTACCTGAAACTAATTAATAACTTGGGGTTTAATCTTTTATAGCTATTTACCTCAGGATCGTATTATCATTGTACAGGCTAGCTGTACCAGGCCTTTCCAAGCATTTTATAAATTGTCGGAATTACAGTCGTTATTGTATGAAGTTGTGCTTGTCCATTTTGTTTGTCTATAACATCTATATGTATATACGTACTCGCCTATGTGTATGTTTTCTTGAAAATAGGTGCATAATAGGCCTGTAATTTAAATCGCCTTTCCTTGATTGTATCTTTTTTAGTAACAGCTAATTAGCTTATATTCTGTGGATATTCTTTTAATTTTCCATTTCTTTAATTGCATTTTAAATATCACAATTGTGCCTATATTCAGACTATTTTCTTGAATAAAATTCTTAATAAGACGATTTATTTAGGAATCTTGACGCAGGATGTAAACCTTTCTTTTATTAATTCGGCCTCTTAGTATATTTCTAATGTGTGCCTTTCATTTTTTGAACGTCGCTCTATTTGACGGATGTTTGAAAAACTACGTCTCCAGGTTTAGTTCATTGTGGAATTCATATTTTATTTTCTTACTTGACTGTCAACTAAGCATCAAGTGTGCTGGACACGTAGGTCGATACTGTCAATTTTTTATGCCTTGAATAAAAGTACTTTAGTACGGTGGTTACCCGGATTTAAAGTCATAATTATTTGCATTTGGTGTAGAATTGGTTTGAAATGCCTGATTACCCTTAACGCTTATGCGGATGTAAAACTTTATCAACCACGTGGGTCTACACTTCTTTTCTTTGGTGTTCATCTTTATTAACATTACACATTTAGCTAGAATTTTTACAACATTGCGTTTTTTTCTTTATTCGATTGAAGGGGTCTTCGTAAAGAGGGTTAAATTTTCCACCGATTGTTTTTCGTATTAAACCTTCCACCGATTTTTCTTTGTAAGGAGTGTTAAACCTTTCACCGGTTGTTCTTTGCAAGAAGTGTGAAGCATCCTATTAGCGCGCCTTTCCTCATTATCTTAGCTTGAGATGCTAGCCAGTTTAGGAGCGAGCTAAGGAGAGATTCATTTAAAATAGGCGCCACCGTGTTTATGATCTAAACCTCACAGCTAACACATATGCTGCCGAAGATAAGCCAAATAAATCCGAAGTGATCCAGCAGACAATTATCAAATAAAAAAATTAAACTCAAGATTTGATAACAATAACAATGTTTTGTTTATTATATCATAAACAGATCCAAATATATATATATGAAGTAATACCAGCCCTTAAATCGCCAACAAATTGAATCTACCATAACATACTAAGGTCACGAAATAATTATCTTTATATATACATATATATATATATATATATATATATTGAACTAGCGCTGATGGTGTAAAAATTATAATAATATAATAATAAGAGATATTCAGTGATTTAAATAATGTTAAATTGTATAGTATAGGAACTATACTAATGATTGGGTGCCTTGGTTTGTTCAAAAAACCTATTAAACAAGATCACCAGCTCTTATCATATAATTTCTGTATTTGCGGCTAGATGTCGGAGTGCAGTAGTATATTTTACAAAGTTGACTGTTTAGGATCTTCGTCGGTCTGTTTTATCCCTATGTGTGTGGAAGTAAATAGTTTAATAAAATAACTTAGTTTTCTCTAGCTAAGCACCGATAAATAAAATAAATAAAAGAGTTTGTTTAAGGAAATATGTGTAAAAGTTTATTAAAATAATATTTCTGTAAACAATAACAAATGAAACGTGCCTAACGACAAATTATGGAATTACTATTAAGTGCACGTGTGAATTGAAAAGGTTATGTTATAATGGTAATGATATTTCCATGTAAATTATAATATAAATTAATCGACAAACAAATTCATGTAAGTACTACAATCCTTAATAATAAAAGTTCTTTCACAAATTATGAGTAATATTGAAAATGTAATTTTAAAAGTAAAATTATTAGTTTGTTTATGTAGTAAAATTTTATTTTAGTTGTAAAGTAATAAGTCTTTTTCGAAATAATTTAGATTAATAAAACCTGTTTCTCGACTAATAAGGGCAGGTTTCTTGGATGATATCGGCGTAGATCAGTAAATTCGTAGTATGGTTCAAGTACAGAGTCTTCGATACTGCGATGCCGGCTTTGGCGTGCTTCGGCGGCCTTGGTTTTTTCTCGGGCTGGTGTTTCAATCGAAAAGATGCTATGATCGATTACTGGCCGTTCTTTGATGTTATCGCCTTCAAAAATGGTTTAAAAGTAGCTCCAAATTTATGTTTTTCTTTTCTGGACACTTTTAAAATTCTAACTCAGGTATTTTAGATTTTATTTAATTTAAAACTTTGGAGTAGCACTTTTCCCTGGCACTTGTAATAAAAATTTCAACTGATGCCTTGATGGCAATTATTTCTTTCAAAGCCTAGTATGCAATTATGAAATAGCCTCGAATTTTACTTTAAATTACGTGTAATAATAATTTGAATATAAATAAAATATTGGTTTAAACATGAGAACAAAATTAAAATAATATTTTTCAAATAGTTGTTATGGGTTTTTGAATGTGGGGTTATGTTTTATGCGTAGAAAGAAAATAACCTATTCGCGGGTTTGTTTACATTTAAAAAGTGGGCGTGTCTAATTAGTATCGATACAAATTTTTAAATAAATGTAGATAAATTAGCTATCTGTAATTTTCGCGCTAATGATTTTAATTATGAAAATGACAATTTAAATAAATATAAAAAGTAAATTTAGAAATAAATGTAAATTAGTTTGAAATATACATAAGTTATAAAGTATAAATATATATAAGTTATCGTAATATTAATTTATTTACATTTCGATACTAATTTTACAAATTGTGTCCGCCAAATTAACCATTCTATTGTATGTTATTTTTATGTTAATTTCTATCTTTCCCTTTGCAGTTAGCTGGAATGATGATGCAATTTGCCCCACAACAATATATATATATATATATATATATATATATATATATATATATATATATATATATATGGTAAACCTAATCAGTAGGCGATTAAAGGTCTGTATATTACTTCAAAATATATGTATTTAAAAAACTCTACATGGTTCGGCTGTATACGCCTTTATCAAGAGAATACAAAATATGAATGACAGGATATAAATGTCAAGTCTGACTTGTATGTATGTATGTATAAACATACATTCTTAAAGTATTATATTCTTGAATTTAATTTAGTCCGACCTACAAAGTTTATGTTATTTAAAAAGATCTTTACCTTTTAAAATTAACTTAGTTATAGATAACCTCACCCTCAGACAGATAATATTCTCCTTCTCTTCGACAAAGGTTAGTTTCGGAAGACATCTTTATTTAAATTAGCTTGAATGACCTGAGTATAGAATCGATTTGTTTATTGAGCGTACTGTTGGTATTGCAATCTTCAATATATCATTAGACGTGTCGAATTAAATGTGATAACTAGAGCTGAGGATGTTTGCGGTACGGCAGGACCGTATGTAGTGCATCCCCACCAGCGTATAAACGATGCAGCGAAACACTTTAGTTAGTCGTGAACTGGCAACGTGATCGTGTGTTGTCTTGAGCTCTATTTAATAAGTATGACGGACGTGGCCAAGCCAAGAAAGCGCCCATTGTATAACGACGTGAAGAAATTTATCCGAGACTTTCCCGATTTGTATTATAATGGAGCAAAAGTGGTTTGTAAATTATGCGATAAACAGTTACTTTGCTGGGACAAATACGACTGTAAAAGACATGTTGAAAGTGTACACCACAAAGACAAAAAAAAAATGTGCTGTCTAAAACGCAATTCATTTTTGATTTATTGACAATGCTACTCGTCTGCGATGTGCCAGTTCACCTGCTAGATAAAAAAGCCTTTCACGACTTTTGGAATAAATACAATTCCAACAAAAAGCTACGGAGAACGTTACTCACCTATTTACCAATTGTGCGTGAGGACATTGAAAACAGAATGAAAGCAGTAGTAAATGATAAACAGTTATGGGTATGTGTCGACGAAACGACAGATCGAAAAAAACATTCTATTGTGAATATTATAGTGCGTGTACTAGATCCTGTCAAATCAACATTTCCCATTTTATTAGCCAGCAAAAGATTGGAAAAGTGCACTAGCGAAGTAATTACGAAGGTAGTGCTCGATACGCTACAAAAACTTCAAGTTTCAACTAATCAACTCCTGATGTTTATGAGCGATGGTGCTGCGACAATGCGTTCTGTAGGCCATTCTCTTAAAGCAGATTGTGAGAGACTTTTGCATGTGACATGTAAAGTTCATGCTTTACACCTTGTGGCACAAACTATTCGGCAATGTTATCCAGAGGTGGATGCATTAATAGCAACCACAAAAAAAGTGTTTCTAAAATCTCCCAAACGAATTCGAGAGTTTCACAGTCGGTGCCCTGGTATTCCCGAACCACCAGAGCCAATCCTTACACGTTGGGGAAGTTGGTTAAAGGCGGCATTTTATTATGCCAAGTATTTCCAACAAATAAAATCTGTGGTTCTACAATTCAATCCTGCCGAAGCTGTAGCCATTAAGGAAAGCCAGAGACTCTTTCAAAACCCTTCCCTTGATGCAGATTTACAAACTATTTATAACAATCATATAGGATTGTTTAACGCAATCGAGAAATTTCAAAATACTACATTATCGTTAGCGGAGTCACTGCAAATACTGGACGATGTACACGCCCAGCTATGCGCAGTAAATGACAACAAAAATGTGAATGTAATAGAAAAGTTCGAGAGTGTGATAAACAATGATTTTGATTTTACCAGATTAAAACAAATTAGTAATGGTGCAAGTGTAGATTCGGTTTCTATCTATAAAGATTATTTTAATTGTGCGTGTGTTACATCCGTAGATGTCGAGCGGTCTTTCTCAAAATATAAAAAAAATTATTCATCACGGCGTACATCGCTCACCGCTACAAATATGGAAACGTATCTTATGCTACAAACTTACTGCAAGTCTTATCCACTTGGCGCTATGCTATAATAATCGTAAATAAGGTAAGTGTGTTATTTATATACAGTACAGTACATTATATTCGTGCGTTTAACTGAATACTATCCTGGCACACCGCAAACATCCCCAGCTCTAGTGATAACATATTATTATCTACATACGTTTATAAAAAATTATTTATAATTATTTATTCTCATTGTTTAATCGACATTATTGACGATCAACGTGGAACGAGAGAGTTATATCAGTACAATATATATGTTTTTATAGATAAATCTTGTTTAAGATATGCTGCAGCTAATAATAAATATTTAAGTACATTTGATGCAATCGTAGAATATCCAATCGGACAAAACCTTTACCACATTTTTCACAATCCATTTTTTGAAAAGCTAAAATATTTAAAAAAATATTACTATTACATTCGAAAACAATATATTGGTATTATTAACAATTATATTTACAAATGTATAATAGTATTATAAAGTATTTTTAAAAAAATAAAATATTGTAAAAATATTAAAATTACATAGAAAATGATTTTACTTACATATAAATTTGATGCTAACACGATGTTAACCCTAACGAAATAAAATGATAAATGCTAACCAAGGTCATTAATATATAAGTTAAAGACGCTGACTCAATAGATTCATTCATTATATTACATTTTCTGACTCAATAGATTCATATTTAGAAATTAACATAAATTCTTTTACGCCCATCGGGGACTATAATTTCATTTCGAACAGGTAAGGGTACAATCGATAATAATCATAGGATGTTGATATGATCCGTACATAGATTTTAAATAACATAATGTCATATAAAACTACTTGTGTCGCAAATAATTGATAGTGATTAATAAAATTTCGTAATTGTGGTACTTGCTCAGGTTTGTATTTAATATTTGTTCTAATTATTTTGGTGTTATAATTGAAACATGTAATATTTTGTACCAACATTTTGTAACATTTTAGCAAATGAGGTGGCTATTTCTATGCCTTTTATTAATGATTTTACAAAGTTTAATTGTATAATTAATCCGTCACGGGGTATTGTGAATAATAAAGCTTGTTTAATTGTATTAATAGATTTTTGAAATTCTAATTAAATGTTATCAATCTGCTTAACGAGTGTATTTTGATTTTCATTTAAAACATCAAATGCATGGTTATATTTTACTGCTATTTCTTTTAAAACACGTATCTGCTCATTTATTTTGTTTTGTAACTTTACTTCATTGCCTGAAATTACATGAATTAAACTTTATATATCGTTTTATCGTCTTCGTTTAATGTTTCGAATAACCATTTACATACTTTACCTACTGTATTGATTAAACCTCTCTTTGGTTCCTTATTATAAGAAGCAAACGCGGATAGTTTCTGTTTTATTTCAGTGCTTAATTGTCTAGCATATCCTATTTTGTTATTTACAAATATAAAGAAATAATTTAATTGCGTTTTCAACTAATTCATTATATCTAACTTGTTTAATAATACTCGAGTAGCTATTACCTTTATATGATATACAAAAGAGTGTTGGGAAATGATTAATTTAGTTTTTCCTATTTGTACAGGTAATATAGGATTGTGCATTTCCTTCGTTTGTAAAGATTCTGTATTATGACCAGACTGAGGAAGAAACGGCTATCCTCTAATGACTCATGCAGGTACAGAGACAGAGTCGGTTTCGCCTAAATAATAAGATTGATGCAATATTCGGTCATAGCCCTGATTTTAATGTCCTGAAAGGCTTTTGTAGTAATGTTCAAAATACGGAAATCGGTAGATATATTAAATTTAAAGATTATTATTTCTATGCGCTACTCACTAGCTCTGATGCTGAGCGACGTTTTTCTATTAATTAATGTGAATAAAAAATGTTTACAGTGGTGTGACTAAGCATTCACTTTAATTAATGACACCGGGTGTAATTCTAGCTTGTTTTTTAGCAGATTATAACACGTTATAATAAATAAGCAATAATTTCTTGTTGAAGTGTTGATATCCGCGGTGTCAGTAGCAAGCTGCCTTTAAATTTACATTGTAAGTACAAGATCGTTTCTATTGAGAATTTTTAATTACTTCACAATATATACAGTTGGCTACATTTCTAAATATGCATTATTTTATTGATTTATAAGGTTAAATTAAACATTTTAATCGAATTTATATTAGGTTGTTGATTTATACTATTACAAGTTATATATTGTCTTATATTTATAATACCTTATATAGATATACAACAAATTATATATAGAATAGACTAAGGATTTTCTAAACAACTTACAATATTTTGGGTGGAAGCAAATATTTCAGTGTAGTATATGTAAGGTTAAATAAAATCAATCAATAGGCCCTTTTGAATCAGAAGATATATATAGATATTTGTCATTAGAACGTAATTTTTTAAAAAGATTTGAAGATACTTTGTACAATTCTTTACGTCAAATATAGTACAGAATACTATTTGTGATATGCGATTATGAATTGTTTTTTCTTTTATTATACGCCTTTTATAATTAGATTATATTTATATATAAGCCGCTATTACTTTTTATCTCCATATTCATTGTCCTGTTACCTCATCTTAATAATTAATACATCGATAATGGTTTTATTGCTAGTAGTTTTAAAGAACTATTATAATCACTTCTGCTTTGTGTTTAGATTTGTTTTTCATGTATATACAGGTCTATACTTCGAAATACTATAATTCGAAAGTAATTAATATGTTTGACACGTAATAAAGCAATAGTTGTTAACATACAATTCAGTGCTAAATTCTAATAAAATTTTGGGAAGACAGACCTGTCTGTTTCAAAGACAGACCTGTCAGAATTTTAACACAAAAATTTTGGGCGAAAGCAAATATTTCAGTGTAGTATATATAAGTTTAAATAAAATATCAATCAATTAGCACCTTTTGAATCAGAAAATATATATAGATATTTGTCATTAGAACGTAATTTTTTAAAAAGATTTGAAGATATTTGGTACTATTCGTTCCTACTGCGTTGATCAAACCTCTCTTTGGTCTCTTATTATGAGAAGCAAAATAGTTTCTGTTTTATATCAGTGCTTAATTGTCTAGCACATCCTATTTTGTTATTTACAAATATAAAGAAATAATTTAATTTTATTTACATAAAAGACGAAAGAAAAAGTTCTTATCACTGTTATTAAATAATCAAAAATTTATATTGTAAACACAATTTTTACACTAAGAAGAGTTCAGAGGAATATCATATTACCGACACCGGATGTAATTCAATCTGCTTAGTGAGTGAATTTTGATTTTCATTTAAAACATCAAATGCATCGTTATATTTTACTGTCGAAGTATCGTTAATATTTAATATATTTTATATATTAAAAGCAATAGAAACTATTACTAACAACATATTAGCGTTGTGGTCGGAATTATAAATAGGTCTGTTACAAGAAATTCTAATATTTTTATCCTTCTTTAAAATAAAACTACTAATTTTAAATTAAATATTCTTCTTTGAAACAAACCTGTCTGTTTCAAAAACAGACCAGTCTGTTTCAAAGACAGACATGTCTGTTTCAAAAATAGACCTGACTGTTTAAAGACAGACCTATCTTTTCAAGACAGACCTGTGTCTCAAAAACAGACCTGTCTGTTTCAACGACAGACCTGTCAGAATTTTAACACTGATTTATATGTTACTAAGGTTAATATTACAATAAGGTTATTACATCAGTGTCATTCAAATTAATTAGTTTCGGATTTTACAAGTATAGCCCTTGTGACGGTTGCTTTGTTAAATATAGATATATCAAGAAGCTGTTTTTGAAAGAACTGATAAATTATAAAGTTATTAATTGTTTGAATAAATCTAGATTTTTTAATCAATGTAAATTTATTTGAGTTTAAAATTTAAATTAAACAAAAAAAATATTCAAACGTATTTTTAAAAATATAATATATTATTAAAAATCTGGTGTGAAGAGCACAAATACAGGTTCACTACTAATATTTTTTGTGAACGTGGCCGAACATATCCCTCCCAAGGGACGCAGATACATATTTCGCCTTTCTACAGGATCAACGGTACGCCCCTGCTGGAGAAAGGATATCTTCAGACACATTCACAAAAAAGAACCACATCGCCATATCACAGAAATTATTCAGACAGAGCGTAGAAGTAAATTCAGCGCTGCCTGTTGTCAGACAGCCAAAGTACCTCGCCCTGTCCACATAGCCAATGCGAACCAACGACGCCCTTCCAAAGATGGCACAGGCGTCTCTCTAGAAACTGCATTTTGTTTGTCTCTTCACTCATACTACCGACTAACCGCATGTGTAATGTATCAGAATAATTGAAACATACATGAATGGGTAAAACCCCACCAGTTTTGTATAATACAAAGGTATTTTTAATAATATAAAATATTATTCAAAATCTGGTGTGAAGAACACAAATACAGGTTCACTATTAATATTTTTGTGAACGTGTCCGAACATATCCCTCTCCAGAGACGCAGATACGTATTTCGCCTTTCTACAGGCTCATCGGTACGCCCCTGCTGGAGAAAGGATATCTTCAGTCACATTCACAAAAAGGAACCACATCGCCATATCACCGAAATGATCCAGATCGAGCGTAGAAGTAAATTCAGAGCTGCCTGTTGTCAGACAGCCGAAGTACCTCGCCCTGTCCACATAACCAATGCGAACCAACAACGCCCTTCCAAAGATGGCACAGCCGTCTCTCTAGAAACTGCACTTTGTTTGTGTCTTCACTCATACTACGGACTAACCGCATGTGTAATGTATCAGAATAATTGAAACATACATGCGTGGGTAAAACCACACCATCTTTAGAAGGGCGTCGTAGGTTCGCATTTGTTATGTGGACAGAGCGAGGTACATCGGCTGTATGACAACAGGCGGCGCTGAATTTACTTCTACGTTCGCTCTGGATAATTTCTGTGATATGGCGATGTAGTTCTTTTTTGTGAATGTGTCTGAAGATATCCTTTCTTCAGCGCAGGGGCGTACCGATGAGCCTGTAGAAAGGCGAAATACGTATCTACGTCTCTGTGGAGGGATATGTTCGGACACGTTCACAAGAAATATTAATAGTGAACCTGTATTTGTGTTCTTCACACCAGATTTTTAATAATATTTTATATTATTAAAAATACCTTTGTATTATAAAAAACTGGTGGGGTTTTACCCACTCATGTATGTTTCAATTATTCTAAAAAAATTATTATTTCATAATAAATTATACAATTTCAATATATATTTTAAATAATTTTCTTAACTACCCCCGTTAAGGGTTGATATTAAATAATATTGTCATGTATGATTAATGAGTAAACGACAGTGTCCTCTCTAAATTGTTCTTCACATTCCATTTCCAACTTTATGTTTACACTAGACGAAAGAATAGATTCATTTTGATGGGCACAATAACGACGTTGAAGGCGGTGTTGTGGAATTGGTTAAAATCTAAGAGTGGTTGGTTTTGACGACCATAGTAACTGGACTGGAAATTTGAATACATGTGATACGCAACAGCATAACGTCTTAGTCCCATATCTAAATTCATGTTGGAGTATGGATAGCTCTCGGAATTTAAATATAATTTTTCATTTATAATTGCGGAATGGTCAAAGTCTGAAGCGTCCTCGTATACATTATATTTTTTCTTATATTGAAACCCGACAATAACGTAACGAGGTTTCTCTAAATTCGTGCTCGTCTTAATTGGCCAAATATCGTTTTTCGTAGTACGCAGAGAAGGTAATTCATTAAGAGTTCCCAACGCCTAAACGGAGTGTATATCTTTTTATTTTCCTTGAGAGCTTGCAACAGTTTCAACCGATTTTTATCATTTACGGATATGTGTGGAACATAGCATCCTCTATTAATTTACCCTCTATGCGAATAAAACTATTGCTAGGTAATGTATAAATATCAAGATATTTATACATTACATCAAGATGTTGAATGGAAATGCGAATTTCATCGTTGTGTTTAAAATTGCTCGGTCTTGGGTAGTAGATGTGATATTGCTCTTTTACGATGGCATCATTAAACTGCACTCCTTGAAATATATTCAACTTTTCCTCCATTTTTCACTTTCAATCCAATAGATTTTAAGAAAGCAATATTCGTAGGTGTTAATCGTTGGTTATCAGGCGATTGAATGACCGTTTGCTCTATATATCTGTTAGTTTTATTATTTCTAAAGGATAGGCCCATCTCTCCTCAACTCCAATCTAATAAAGATTTGTTCACCTCGAAAATTGACCGGTCTACCGTCTTGATCAACTAAAGTTAATGTGATGTTGTCTATACTATCTCGTCTATTAATAGGTAAGTAAATGAAGTGTTGCCCTGTTCGATGTTTATGCTGAATCCAGGCTCCACTTGAGGTGCGAATTCATACAGGGTGTGTGATAATCGTGAATCATAGAATGCAGATGTAACACTACATTCAACTCTAATCGTTTGCACTTTTATAATCTGTACAGGTAAATCGGATTCATGCTTCTCGTTAGGTGATAGTATTTTAGAACTGAAACCTAGCATACGCCCAACAGAATCTTTGTGTTTGAAATTTACTTTTTAACACGCATCTCAAAATGTTATTGTTTGGTTTGAGAGAGAAGGTATTATCATCATTATCATCATCTTTCACTGACAATTGTTCCTTTACATATTGCTCAACTTTATCATCGTCATAATAGAATTTATTTTCCTTCGTTACGTTCGGAATTGTGTTGTATGTGTATAAACCAATTAAACCGAGAGTGTATCGAGAATTTGGGTCTAAATCTATTGGCGGATAGTAATCGGCGGAGAACATAGCGCTCGTTCCAATTATAGTAAACGTGTACGACATTCTCAACGATTATTTCAATACTAATCCAATCTATACAGCATTGTTCAATAAGAATTGTAAACAGAGGTGACTGCAATTTATATCATTATAGTTTTGATAATTGTCATAGTTGTATGAAATTTTTATTTTCTTATTTTTCTTTCGAAAATATTTCAATAGTTCGATTGGTGGCAAAGGGCTCGTAGTATTTTATTACATCACGATTTTTAACGTATGCAAACCAATGCGTGCCTGGGTCGCTTTCTGAATCTAAATTAAGGACTGCGCACTCATCAGGTCTAGGCGTTTTAGGTAATTTGTCATGCATATAGACATCTCGAAAATTTGGTATAGCGCTTGCGAATTTAATAATATCTCTATCTGTCAGGGCTCTGTTGTCGGGCAGTCGATTTATAAGTTTTTGGATAGTGTTTTAAATACAGGTTATAAGGTTTTAGATATAGACCGGTACCTGTCTTGTTTCCCAATGCAACGGCTTCCATAATTTTATTGTCTTTTCACCTCCTCCATCTGCTATACCTGCAGCGCCACCTGCTAGACTGCCCAATGCACTCAAACCGGCAAGTAGTGGTATTAGAGGTAAAATTCCTCCAGTTTTCAGTAATGGAATTACGCCTGGTATCATTATACGTTTCCGACCACCTGCCTTCTTGAAGGCAATTCTAGCGGCTTTCAGCGATACACCTGCCCCCGCTTTTACTTTACCACCTTTATAATCTCTGAATACATATTTCACCTTTAATAAAACAGCTTTAGTAAATCGTTGTTTCTTTCGCATCACACGCCGCTTCAAGTCCATCCCTAATTTACGTTTGACCTTTCATAGTGTTCGTAACCGCCCACGATGCGGCTTTTTCACCTATCGAAGCGTCCTTAGCTGTCGCCCGAGACCAGGCTGCTTCTTCTAGTATACCATCTGCTTTATGTATATTTTGTAAATCTTTATATTGAGAACATGTAATATCGTGTTCGCTGCAAGCTTTATCTACCAGATTTATTCCAAAATCACCTCGATTTAATTTCGTTCCTGGACTGCAGAATTAATATCCACCAGGTATGTGTAGTTCAAATGGTAAATTGTTGATTACAGAATTCAGCAGACCTCCACCTTCACTGAATGTCAACATTGAACTGATTTATTTGGTATATAGTGATTTGTATTTAACAAAAGTTTTCAGTTTCCAAAGATGCGTTTTATAAAACAGAAGGAACAATTGAACATACTAAATTTAGATACCTGCACCGGAGACCTAAAAGACTATCATGACATGGTATTTTATTACCCAAATCAGTTCACTGTATTATTTGCGGTCCTTCTAATTGTGGTAAAACAAATGTTATGCCGTCGCTATTGTTTAACGAAAACGGACTTCGATTTGAAAACTTTTATGTTTATTCTAAATCGTATCAACCTAAATATCAATTGCTGGAAAACGTTTTGAGCAAGCTACCCGGTATCAAATATTATCCCTATAAAGAAAACGATGACATTATAGATCCAGCAGACGCGAGATCGAATTTTGTATTCATATTCGATGATGTAGCCTGCGATAAACAAGATAAGATCAGATTGTTCTTTTGCATGGGTCGTCATAAATTTGTTGATAGTTTTTATCTATGTCAATCCTACACTCGCATCCCTAAACATCTAATCAGAGACAACGTAATTTTTTTAGTATTATTTAAACAAGATGATACCAATCTCCGACATGTGTATGAAGATCACGTGGGCACCGATATGACATTTGATCAGTTTAAGATGATGTGTGGTGATTGTTGGAAAGATAAATATGGATTCCTAGTAATAAACAAAGACTGTGATATACAAAAAGGTCGATATAGAGACAAGTTTGATTGTTATATATGTTTGTAAGTCTCTAAAGTTAACATTTATACCTTTGCGCTCGTATGAGAAAGTGTTCCTGAGATGGAGGGTTCTGAGGGTTTAGAGGTAGTTGAAGAAAATGTTTGCTGTTGCGATAAATTAATCAGATGTTGTGGGTTATATTGTTTATTTAGTGAATGCTTTTCCTCAATATTACTCCTCAGCCTCACTATAATAAAAGATTGATTTTAAAAGTCACTGTTCGGGTGAACTTGTTAACAGTATCGATCAGTTAGTTAAAGTCTTATCACGGCAAAACATAGAACATTGATGCGAAAGGAGATAGCACAAAAATCTTTAGACGTAGAACTTAAACAAGAATATTACCGATTCTGTTAGGAAAAAGCATTTACTGTTAAAACTACAACGTTCAAGTCAAGATGAGCTCTTTTGCAGTTGCAAACTCAGTTAAATCGAATAATGTTAAATTGGAACAGTTTAAAAAAGAGGAAAGATCTACTTCTCAGATAACTGTGGACACAGCAAAATCAATAAGACAGTCAGATTTTTTGACAGATGAAAATGAGTTTGCATATAGTCCGCAAACTTCTAGACCAATTGACAGCTCACTTCTAGACCTTTATCAGTCGGCAAGTTAGACGAGACTGGAAGTAATTGAAGAAATTTTTGAAAACTTTAATCTTGTACCTAAAAGCTACATAGACGGTCTATTTAAAGATACAAACAACGTCTTCGACACCACTTATGGTGTAATATATGACACTGATGCTAATAAATTAAAGTTGGGCAGTAAAACTATAACATTTGATGATGATGATATATTAATTGAAAACAGACGATTCAACGGAAGTAAGGGTCTATACAAACTCATCTTTAAATCGAATACAGAAAAATACGATGATGATTTAAAACTACCGTAACATATTAGAATAGTACATCATATAGACAATAATAGAACGAAACAGTTACGAGGTAATGCGGGGGTGAAAAAGAAATGTGTAATTCACCCGCTATTTATTAAAAAACAACCATCGAAATCTTGGACTGGCCGAGGATCAAATATGTCTGTCAAGAACACCCCGTATCAGTACGTTTATTCGGATGATGTAAATGAGCTGGTTGATCGCTTGCGGCTTCTAATTGCATCGGAAAACGCTGGTCACACGAACCATAATAACGAAATTTTATCTATAATCGAGGAACTAAGGGAGGCAGGTGTAATTAAATAGTTACATAATATTTTTTTCTCATTTTCAAAATGGCTACAAGCTACATCAACGGTCGAGAGAATCTTCAATCGTCGACCGGCCAACCTACCTCTAACTGCCGACGGTGATGTAAATATTGGTGGTAAGCGTATTAGATTCCTGGGGGATCCCGTTGAAGATGAAGATTGTGTAGATGAAAAATATTTAGGTAATATCATTATGGACTTTGATAAAGAAAACAAAAAAAAATTCTCTGAGCAGAAGAATACACTGATTCAACTCAGGAAGAGCATTGAGAAGCAGATTACGGAAGTGAATCTAGTTTTGTCCAATAAAATAAAAAGCAGCGTGGATTCAATTTCGAGTCAATTATAACAATATAGTATCACTTTAGATATAAACAAACTTGTTAATGAAAAAGTTGCAGAATTAGAAAAAGCCGATTACAATTAAAAGAAATATATGAATAAAATTCGTAGTGACTATTAAAAACGCGAATACTTCATATTCAACAATTAAGGGAGATATCAGTATTTTAAGTAAGGCTGACTCTAAACATTCAGATAATTATCGGGAATTGAAGAAGCAATTGGAAACTCTTAATAATATATCTAAAACATAACCTAAATAACTGATAAAATTGATAACATTGCTACAATACAGGCACAAAATTTAAATGTCGCCGAGGAGTATAGGAATAAAACAAAAAACGAAATTTTACAATTAAGACAGGAATTAATTAAAAAGTGGCGCATGATTTGCTATTTAATAAGAATAGTGTCCAAAACGGTAGTTCGTAAATGAGACCGGATTTACTTAAAATGGCAGAGGAAGAGTTGTTGCTTAGCGTTCAAGCTGATAGTTCAAAAATGAAATCGAATTTAATTATTAAACTATCTCTAGACTTGTAACCTTTTTTAAGTTTTTTCCTATATAAATAATAACATCTGCCTGAAATTAAGTTAGTACACAATGAGTAAACTAGATGTGGTTAACTAGATTCATCGTCCGGCAAGGAAAAACTTTCCTCGACGTCGTACTACAATTAAGGGTTTCGATGATCTATATCAGGGTGATTTCATTGACTTCCAACCCTACTCTAAACAGAATGCTGGTTTTAAATACGTACTCGTTGTTATATACTGCTTGTCTAAATACCTATGGACACAGCCCCTAAAGAGTAAAACCAGTTTAGATGTTCGAAATGCTATGGAAAAAAATTTAGAGGTCCCAGACGACCTAAAAATTTACAAACAGATGCCGGAAAAGAGTTTTACAATACGCATTTCAAGGAACTGATGCAATCATATCGAATAAATCATTACTCTACGTATAGCAGGAAAAAAGCTGCTATTGCTGAGCGAATAATTCGTACGATAAAGAACAAATTATATATACATTTCAGCATAGTAGGTAAATATAAATGAATTAACGTTCTCGCTTCCATAACGGATGAATGTAATAAAACACAACATCGAACAATTGGCATGAGACCTCATGACGTCACATTAAAGAATGAGAATCATCTATTATCTATTGTGTACAGTAATATTAAAATAAAATGAAAAAATAAATTTAATTTAGACGACATTGTTCGTATAAGTAAATATAAATCGTTTTTTAATAAGGGGTATATGCCAAGCTGGGGTACAGAGCTATTTAAAATTGTTAAGGTTAAAATCTCTAACCCCACAATATATTTTTTTTAGAAGACATGAATAGTGAACCGATACTGGGTAGTTTTTATGAACCGGAATTACAGAGAACAAAACACAAGGATATTTATTTAGTTGAAAAAGTGCTTCAGTCTAAAAGGAAAAAAACTGTTCGTTAAATTTTTAGTTTAGATAAAACACCTGGATAGATAAGAGTGATTTATTATAATTATACTTGCCTATACCAATGTGTATATATAATACACATATAACACACATATAACACATAATTACTGTTGTATTCTATTATCTTATTAAACGGAAATAAAAACCACAGAGTTGTATTTTCTTACATTTTTATTGATAAATAAACATAATAACAGTTTCTCTTTGAGGAGGCCAGTCCATCAACTTGCTCCTCACCGGTATTATGGTGTACAATACACGGTCGATATTCTTCTAATTCAACCTGTTTGTCAGGTGAAATTAGATGCCAGAACTCCTCTATCCATATTGGTTCTACTTTCGTTTTAAATAAATCTAATGGAATATGTTCTATTAGATTTGTTTCAATATTACATAGGCTACCATAATTTTCATAAACAAACTTGACTGCTTCTAATATCAATTCTAGGTGTTGAGACATTTTGTATTAATCACTGGTTTCAGTATACTGCACTCCTATATTATTTTGAAAAATATATAGTCAATCTCCCTCCCCCCAAACCATTCAGGTGCCGGTCTGATCGTGTCTATATTTTTCAGTTGTTTTATTAACCTAGTGCAATGAACACCAAATTTGATTTAAATAGCAAATATGGAGAATTTATACAATTATTATATATTCTCTTCAAAGTTTCAGGATATTGATTATTTATGGCCGCGTTTACATATCGGAATTTACAATACTTTGATATTGACGATTTAGTTAATGTGTTATATTTTTTAATCCGAATTTTAACTGGAATAAACAAATGAAAATTTATGAAAAATTTGAATGACATGGAGACTTTACAAGTTTTAAATTTATTTTGTCACCGTTTGAAAAATACTCCATCGATTCATCATTCAGATTATTTTATAATTATCAATCAGTAATAGAGGTTTTTCCTGTATTATATGAACAGCTATCTACACAATTAGAAATATTTCATAATATTAATGCCAGTTACATTGCTAACCGCAAGACAAGATTTTACAAGAAATTTGGATTTATATACTCAGCGATGTGATTGTAGTTAAGTTTATTATACAATATCGTGTAGAACAGTTCCGCTATATTTCGCAAAAATGAGTAAAATGGTATAGTTTAGCGATAAATTTTTGAGTGGTTTGAATTCAGAATATCGGCTGCAAACAGACATATTTTAACATCTTCACATCGAATTCGGGTGTATCAACAGTGATTCGAATCTTACCTGGTTGTCGACATACAGGGTTTCTCCAATACAAATTTTACGCCAAAGGAGATGTCAATCACTGATAGTGTTCGCTCAATGCATCTTATATTTAAGCCTCCAATACCATTTATTCAGCTATCACCTAGTGAAAAAAGGGAGGTATGTTGACTGCAGAGTAATCGTTCGAAAATGAATTATAATGATGGATTCGTGGACTTGAAATCTCTGCTAGGTATATTGAAAAACATCTGTAGAGATTTTGATAAAATATACCTAAAGGTCGACAAAAGTATGACTTTTTGAAAACTATAGTGAATATAGATGTTATCAACTTGGAATATGTAGACATAATTTATATGAATTAATAATTTTTTTCTTATTAAAACATTAGTGTCACTCAATAAATTTGCCTTTTGTGTATTTTTTGTGCAACCGATTCAAAAAATTTGGATTATAATTAATATATTTCTACATATACGGTGTAGAAACCTAAATTCTGCAATTAATTTGTGTAATATCTTTTCTGTAAATATTATCAGTAAAAGTACTGAACAATTCAATTTTTTTATTATAATTAATATATTTCTGCATATACGGTGTGGATAAATCTTAATAGATTTATTTTGGTATGAATTTTTATAACTTGAATTTACGCAATTAAATAATTAATTGTGTGTAATATAAGATATTATTGCATTTACAGTGTGTAAATATCTATGTAAAATTTATGAAAGATCTTTGATAAATTATTGATGCAATTCTTAGACTTCTTAGACAATTAGTTGGCGATTTAATGTCTGGTTTTACTTCAAAATTTATATATTTAAAACAATCTTACATGTTTCGGCATATAATGCCTTTTTCAGAGAAATTTGAAATTAAATGACAGTATATTAATGTCATACAATATATCTGTAGTAGTCATGGATAAAATTATTCAATGATACATTCAAGTTCAATAATAATAAATCATGCCTTGGCATTCTCTAAACAGTTAGACAACAAAAATGGGGGAATGACAAGCTATGAGTTATTATTATGTCTGCGCAGACATAATAATAACTCATACATATACTGTCATTTATATTTCAAATTTCTTTGAAAAAGGCATCATATGCCAAAACATGTAAGATTGTTTTAAATATATACATTTTGAAGTAAAACCAGACCTTAAATCGCCAAATAATTGAATCTACCATAACATACTAAGGTCAAGAAATAATTATATATATATATATATATATATATATATATATATATATATATAGCAGATTTAGATAATCGGCGTTTTAAGATCTGTTTTAGTTCAATATGTATGTATCTAAAATAATTTAATTCTTACATGTTTCGGCAATTACTGCCTCTTTCAAAGAATTTTAAATGATAAAAAATGACAGTATATCACTGCCATATTTATATATTTGCGAACCACCACACTGAAATGTGCTGGTGCGCCATCGTGCATGTACCACATACGGTTTCTTATTGCTAGCGGAACATTTTCAAGCAGCAAAGGCAGCTGTTCTTGAAAGAAATTGAGGTGTGATTGTCCGTCAAGTCGTCCCGGCAAAAGAATGGGCCAATAAAGAGGTTACCAAAAATTCCTCCCATGCGTTAACCGAAAATTGGTGTTGGAAATGGGTTTCGATTACGGCATAGGGATTTTCTTCCGTCCACAAATGACTGGTATCTAAATTTTGAATAGGATATCTTGAAAAATTAGCTTCATCTGTGAACAGAATGTGTGTTTCAAATTGCAGATTTTGTGCAATATTATGAAGATACCACTGACAAAAGGTCACACGCCTTGCGAAATCTCTGAGAAATAATGCCTCTACTCTTCAAATATGGTACGAGTATAACAAAAAATCCACTAAAATTCTCCAAACAATATGATGGCAAATATTCAAGTTTTTAGCAATCTTCCTCGTACTCGTTTCAAGATGTTCTTCGACTTGTGTAGTACCGCTTCCTCAATGTCAGGTGTTCTTGCACTAAAAGGTCTACCTTCATATGTACCTCTTCGGACACTACCAATTTCAGCAAGACGACAATTGAATATTAGGAAAGATTCGACTATCTGGCAAAGCACAATTGCGATCTGCTGCTAAATACATCTGGCTAGCTCACCATTACTATCGGCGAGGCTATACACGTAATGCATTTCCGCCATTTCAACATTTGAATAAATCACCATTATTAACAAGATTGCAATAATAAAAAAATGGAAAAGATAATTCACATCAAACAAATTTGAATGACAGAGACTTACTAACAAATGTAAAAAGCATATTCCAGGGCAACTAGATTTGTCTAGCGATACAATTAAAACTTTTTATTGTCATACATTAACAATCTCCACCCTAACATTAAGTTCACGGTTGAAAAAGAAATAAATAAAACCATCGATTTCCGAGATTTAACTATTTTAAATAAAAACAATTGACATGATTTTCCCATATGCCGTAAACCGTCATACACTTACAGAGTAATTCTCAATAAATCTACACATCCATACTCCCATAAAATAGCTTTGTTCAATTCTTTATTTCATAGATTTATTTACTACTCCCTTATCGAAAGAAAATTATAGTAAATAGCTTAACTACATTAAACAAATAGCCTAAAACAATGGGTATAAACCAGTTATTCTTTACAATACTCTTAATAAACAAATTTACGAGAAAACTATTAAATTAGTATACCCTGCAAACAGTCGTGATATAAATAATAAATATAACTTGCACTGGTAATCCCAAGCAAAAAAAAACTAACTTCTTAACGAGAAATAATTATAACATAGCTTTCAAAACCAACAACCCTTTAGCATCAATTATTAAAAACAATAAATCGGAAGTTTACAAACTTGAATGTTGTTCATGCCCAAAATTATATATAGGCCAGACGGTAGATCTTTTTCTAAAAGAATCAAAGAATATGAACGAAGTTATATTAATAATAAGAATGACTCACAGTATACAATACATCTGAAAGAAGAAGCCCATAATTTTAATTATAACTTTAAAATTATACACACAGAAATAAATTCACAAAAATTAAATTTACTCGAAGCCATGGAAATTTGGAGATATAAATATACCGACCTTTTACTTAATAATCATATGGATTTCGGCAATTCTCTTTTATTGGGCTTATTTTACAAGTGATTCTTATTTATTTTGGTTTTTCCCTTTTTATCTTTCGACTCGGTAAACTGTGGTCCCCTTGTGTAATAAAGTTTATTCTTCTGAGTATAATTATTTTTTCATTATAATAATTCATTTAAGTTAAATTAGTCAACATCATTTAGGTTTAGTTTACAATACAACTTCATCCGAGGAAGACACTGTGTGTCGAAACAATTGTAATGGCATTTTACCTCAATAAAGTGGAAATTAAGTAATATTGGTTTGTCAGTTTTATTTCATTATATATATATATATATATATATATATATATATTGCTACGATCCAAATCGTAGACACAAAAAAAAACTATAAATATATAAAAAAAAACAACAGACGCTCCTCAGAGCAGAACTAGTCTCGGCCGACTAACCGCCCCTGCCCGTTCTCGCCAACGTCCAGCGGCCCACCCGGCTACTGAGGCTGCCTCAGCTCAGGGGGTGGGGAGACCCAGAGGTAAGAGAACGAAAATACCCAAAATATGGTGGTAAAAAAAAAGGACGCCACCGAATTTCTGCCGCTGGACGTCGCAAATCCGGAAACCTGATGTCCAAAACAAACAGCGAGCCGCGTGGGCAGAGAGCCGGTTCCCAGACCGAGACCCGTTCCACTCTCGAGGTTCGAGAGAGGAGGAAGGGGAGAAAAGAAAAGATTAATTTCCACAAAACAGTAGTATAATATCAACCAAAAAATAATAAGTTCACCCTGTATAATCTTCGTGAACTAAAGTTAACAATAATCCTCAGTATAAAAATCGTGAAATACAAAATAATTAGTTCACACTGTATAATCTTCGTGAACTAAAGTTAACACTAATCCTCAGTATAAAAAAATCGTGAAATACAAAATAATTAGTTCACACTGTATAATCTTCGTGAACTAAAGTTAACAATAATCCTCAGTATAAAAATCGTGAAATACAAAATAATTAGTTCACACTGTATAATCTTCGTGAACTAAAGTTAACACTAATCCTCAGTATAAAAAAATCGTGAAATACAAAATAATTAGTTCACACTGTATAATCTTCGTGAACTAAAGTTAACAATAATCCTCAGTATAAAAATCGTGAAATACAAAATAATTAGTTCACACTGTATAATCTTCGTGAACTAAAGTTAACAATAATCCTCAGTATAAAAATCGTGAAATACAAAATAATTAGTTCACACTGTATAATCCTCGTCAACTAAAGTTAACAATAATCCTCAGTATAAAAATCGTGAAATACAAAATAATTAGTTCACACTGTATAATCTTCGTGAACTAAAGTTAACAATAATCCTCAGTATAAAAATCGTGAAACAGTAACAAAAAACTTAATAAAGTTAATTAGATAGATTTCTAGCCATTCTATAGATTATGATCTATTGAGATTATTGACTTTAATGTAAATTGGTATAATAATAACATTAACAATCCTTTTGTGTTGAAACAGATATATAGTATTAAATTTATATCTATTTTATATATAATATTGGACCAACAGGTTATATGGCAATTAACAATTAAGAGCAAAATAGCAGAACAATAACTGAGGGCAGTTGGTCTTAACTGGTTTTGCTTGAGTCCAGAAATAATACGTATTGTTTCTTAACCGGTGACCACGCCGTTATAGTTTAAATAATACGTGCAATAATAATAATATTTCCCTTTAATAGATGAAGTCTGAGGGAAGGGAAAAAACTATACTAAATAGTACACAAATTTCCAAACGCGCGTGTGAAGCACTAATTAATTTAATGTTAATCAAATATAAGCGTGTGATTTATATAAAAAGAAAAGAAAAACAGAGTTGAACAAAAATGAAACGTAGATGCTAGAAATATCCTTTACAAACTTTAAATGCAATAACATCAAACAAAAAGCACTGAGGCCTAAAAAAGGAAGTGTTCTTTAAAAGAAAGAAACACCTCGGCGTTTGAACTCAGAAAGATAAGAATTTTTTTCTTGTTTAACGAATATGGAACGTATGAAATTAATTAAATATGAACAATGAGGAAAAAATTAAAATGGCAAGAATAGTTAGAATTCTTAGCTTATTCCTTAGTACGACGCTCGGCGTTAAATTCCTCCCAGAACTAGTCCACGGGTGGCAGTCGAAATCGGATCAGCACCCGGGGCGGGAACAGATGTCTCTTGGCCGTACCCTTACACCAACTATATATATAAGGAATAACAGAAGCCATAAGACAAAGAGAAGATTAAATAAAATTTTACATACCAATTACGCTTGTTGGTGATAGAAAAATTAGTCGTTGCTAGTAGCACGTGTCGGTACCTTTAAAAAACCTCTAGCGAGTATTCACCACGGGTGAATGAATTCTCAATCACATAGAACCCCTACAATGGGACCGTATTTCTAACACAGTAGCGAGGATAATACGGTAGTCTGGATTGAGAGCACAGGTAACGACAGTAACAAACCACGCTTGTGGAAGATCTGAATCTCCCTCCAGAGGGGAGAGCGAAAATTCAAACGTCCTTGGTAAACGGTTCGAAGAAAAAGCCGTAACATCAAATCGAACAAGAAATACGACTTTAAAGATTGCAAATATGAATTAAAAATTGCAAAATGATAATATACAGGGAATTTAAAGAGAATTATTTGAAATATAATACGAAAATAATAAAATTTGATATAGAACGTAGCAATTAAATACGGAGTGTTACGGACGCGTAACAATATATATATATATATATATATATATATATATATATATATATATATATATATATATATATATATATATTGTTGGGTGCCTGGGGCATGAGTATTTACCCACCTAGATAGAGAAAGACATCGAAAGAAAAAAAAATATAATAACTGTAAATATAATTTTTTTATTGAAAGAAACGCTATAATGAGACTCTATAATTAAATAAACAGGAGTTAAGGTATTAAAGGAAGGTTCTAGGAAGGAGTCCTCCGGAAATTCTCTGGGATCGGAAAAAGTTTCCCGGTTTTCTTAAAAACTGGTCTAAATTAGTAGTAGCAGTAATTTGCATTTACCGACTAGGTTTTTTACTGTCAAAATTTCTTTATCTGTTGTTAATCACTTTAGGCACTGATTTTTACAAATATTTTCATTTATTTATTTGCAGAAACTATTCACATGTGACCTTCTAATATCACTACAGGGCCGTATTCCTATATATGGCGTGATCAGATAAAATGGTTTTCGGATACCCAAATTGTAAAAAGTAGTCATTTAATGCTTGTAAAACGGTGTCGGTCTATAATAATATGGATCCTGCATATAAGTTGTACGTACGATGTAGGGATGTGACGACGCTTCGTGAGCTAAATAGTGTAGCTACCGAGTACGAATTAATTCTAGATGAGCAGCGTTAGTTTTCGCCCGGTATGTACACAACGAATGAATCAATTTCCCTAAGAGATGCTGTGAATAATAGCAAACCTCCGACTCCATCACCGCCGTTTAAACCGTCCGCGTCGTTGTTTGCTGTGAGAATATGTGTGAGAATATGCAACTTCCGGCAAGTACTAATGTTGGAATAAAATGGCTATCAAATCCAGAAAGACGATGCTGGTATTGTGGCCAAATGGCCCACACGCCTTTCAATTGTAGGAACTCTTTTAAACTGTTTTATTCTAGATGGAGCTAAACTGGTATTTATAGCAGAGATTGCCGCTGTGTCAAAGGCTCGGCAATACCTGTCTCAAAGCAGACAGACTGTGGACAGATAGTGAAACCATCTCAATCACCCCCAACCAAAGTAAGTTACCCAGATGACCGTATACGGCTTACTATTGAGTTAATGAGTGATTGAGGGGGGGTGTACCTAGAATATCAAATTCCGAATTAGTAAAATAGTTAAACACGAAGCATCGTTTACCTTTTACCATTTTACCTTCGTTTTGTTCCAGAAGTTCTATATGCACAGATAAACCGTCTAATGGCAATGACTTATCGTCTTTGCCATCGATATAAGCTCTGTAGAAGACATCGCAGGTTTCCGAGACCACCGTCAACCATCCACGTCACCATCACCGTCATACTTTCCTGCACATCATGATGGACCAGTGCCTAGGAAGTTCGCGTCTACGTTTAGTGCGTGTGTTCCGCATAAGTGAGGAGGGTGTAGCGGACTCCGTTACAAAGTTTATTAATTTAAGTAATGTTTTGTGGGATCTAAACGTTATAACCGCTATCGTACACAAACCGTTCATAAACTTTTGAGAGAGAATGTATTTTCCTGTATTTGATTTATTTTTGTATAATTTGTAAATATGTAAATAGGTAGATATGCTAAACATATCCCCACTTCTTTTCAGAACTTATTTTACCACTCAAACGTAGAACCTCGTGCGATGGCCTCTTCTCAAATTTCAGTTTTTCTTAGGAACCGTTTGCTTTAAAAGGCCCCATTTTTGAGTTTGTAGACAGACTCTCTTTCTTTCGCTACTCGTCGTACTGGTTGCTGGCGAACTCTTCCCTACTCGTCGGACTTGTTGCTGGCGAACTATTCCCTACTCGTTGGACTCGTATCTAGCGAAACTCTTCCTTATTCGTCGGACTCGTTTCTGGCGAAATTCATTCTCCCCGTTCCTTGAAACCGTCATAAAATCCGTCGAACGTCGTACTAAAGCCGTATTTCCGAGCACAGGTTCGTTGTTCAGATGCGACGTGCGTTAAAGAAACATTAATACCGCTACAAAATATAACTAAATTCAAAATACGGCTAACTGTTAGATTTAAGTTATTTTCTTATCATTCTTGAAACAGTTAGGCAGAGTTGTTTTGAATCTACATATATGTCTATTACTTTTTACACATGCCGATTGTCTTTTGGTTTACGTATTTGTTTGCTTCGGCACGTCAATACACATTTTATCTTCCTTTTTTTGTACCTTTGTTTCTTGTGTGCTGTTTAATTTACATGTACTTATTCGCAATTTTATATATAAAATAATGAGTAATATTGTGTGATAATGTCAGATAAAGTGTTTTGTTATATACATATATATATATATATATATATATATATATCATTCATGACAAGTTTAATAAATACTTTAAAGGACGGCACGCTTTGCTTTCTTGAACCTGGATCATATGCACAAAACGAAGGTAAATAACTAACAAATACAAACAACTATCACGATCGCCGAAGGAAAACTAGCCCATTAGAAAAGTGAAAGCTCAAAAACCATAAAACCGACGAGAAATTATCCAATTATTTGGTTTAATTAATAACAGTCTCATTAATTGTAACATTGATAGTCTTTCTGCCATACTTAAATTTGAAAATTTGACAAGCTCACTACCGCCACCCTTGGAGAAAAGTTTAAGCTTCATAGGAGCAGGTAAGGTTGCATATACAACCGGGGTTCTCCGATTTTACCAATAATGAATTATCATTGATTTTAATTGCGATTAGCTGATTTAATTAAAATCCCGAGGCAGACACTATTACAAGTTGTCCAGGAGACAGTCTTATGATATTCGATCTGCTATCAAATTATTTCAATACTGTTGTTAATTGCCTCTGTTCCCGGCATTCTGAGTTCTTGGTTAACCATTCTTCGAATTTTAATTTTTAGTTTATCATCAAAAATTACAAAATATATTCTTTTGAGAACGATACTGATAATAAATAGTAACATCAATAAGTGGCAATAAGTACGAAATTGTTTGATTATCAATTTGGCATTTCTAACCTATTTATTTCACAGAATATTTCTTGAAAACTTCTTGGTCCTCAAGCTCAACAGCTTCTATTAAATCTTACAGCCTATTTTGAACTGGAAAAGGAAAATGATGGACCATCTATGTCCATCGATCGGGATCATGAAGTAATTCACATAATCGGTTAAGGCAGTGTCATAAAATAAGTTTTATTTTAGAGGGTAGCAGAGGATACACTATTAAATATCGCAACATTCAGAATCCAGTATTATCGTCTCCTCGCAAAAAGGGTCTCGCAAGAAACTAAAAACTAAGGACTTACCGGAAGCAACTAAAATTGAAGTTCGAGATACTGTTTATGACATGTATAAAGAAAGTATGTTTTCAATATATTGTAAACATCTATCACATGTTCAAATTTTTCAGAAAAATATCTTACCTTAAAAACTCTAAGCAATGTTTTGGCTATGAAAGAATTTGTTCATACAAGTACAGCTCCTTTAGCAATATTGCTTAAAGATATTGGCTTTAAATATAAGAAAGAGTGTAACAGGAGAGCGTTCATAGATAAATTAAATATAGTCTGCATGAGAAATGTGTCTTTAAAGGAATATATGAATAACTTATTCAACTTTACGTCAGATAGTGTACCTTGATGAAACTTGGATATTTTCAAAAGGAAATAGAATGAAATCATGGCAACATGATAATGTGTGTTAGAAAACACGAAAGTAAACGATATATTTATGTACATGCCAGCACAGAAAATGACTTCTTTAAAGGAGCTAATCCGATTTTCCATTAAAAACTATCCCCAGTGATTACCATGGAGAAATGACTGGTGACTCGTTTAAGCAATGGATAAATGATCAACTTATACAAAATCGTGAGGTACTATTACTTATAATAATGGATAATGCTCCTTATCATAGTGCTATTGAAAATAAACAACCAACTAACCTTCTCGATAAAAGCAGAAATTATGGAATGGTTGAGAAAAAGATATAAGCTATTCTCCCGCAATGACTAAGAATTAATTAATACAGTTAGTAAAATATCAAGCGGACATGAAGTTTAAAGTTCAATGCCATTGAAATGTTTAGGGCTAAGGCAAAAAATTCAAATATTGAGGGAAATGGTCATTCTGATGAAAGATTTAACGAAATGTGGAATGCAGCTTTGCAACAGTGATGATGAAGTTATTTGATATAATTATGTTAGGCATACAGAAAATTTAATTAAAAAATGACATGAGCCAGAGCAATTTCTTAATAGGACAGAGATTCCTCCAATAATAGTTAATGTAAACGAGTTCTGAGTCAGAATCAGAAACTGACTATTTTTCATTTATATTTGTAATGTATACTCCATTCACATATTGGGAATAATACAAGTAGTATTTTCGAGATTTTATTTGGTTGAAACAGGCAAGTTTATTTCTCTAAAATTTCATTAAAAATTAAAAACCAGGTAACTATGTTATTTTGACAAAATATAATTGTATTTATATTATTATGTAGAAGTTTAATATGGTAACACTAATACTGCCATAAAAATAATCAGTGTGCATCATTTGTATGCACATAATACGAAACAGCGAAGAAATTCTGTCACTGGTTCAACGAAACATTACATGATAAAAATCTCGAGGCAACATTTTATTTAATACAAAAGTATTTTTAATAATATATAAATATTATTAAAAATGGGGTGTGAAGAACACAATACAAGTTCATATGTATTTTTGAATGTATCTTCTCCAAAGACGTAGATACGTATTTCACATTTCTACATGATTGTCAATACGCCCCTGTTGGAGAAGAGACACATTCAACAAACATAACTACCTTGCTATCTCGCAGATATTATTAAGACAGAGCGTGAAGGAATATTCAACGCTGTCTATATAATAATCGCAGAACTAGCCGTGGTGTTCCTTATAGTCGGTAACCACCGTATCTATAAAAAAGTGTATTATCGTGTCTTCACTACTTGTCGGCGTAAACCGAATACGTATATAACAACATAATTTGAAACATACTTGAGTAAGTAAAACCTACCAATTTTGTATAATACAAAAGTATTTTTAATAATATATAAATATTATTAAAAATGTATTGTGTTCTTCACACCCCATTTTTAATAATATTTAAATATTATTAAAAATACTTTTGTATTATACAAAATTGGTAGGTTTTACTTACTCAAGTATGTTTCAAATTATGTTGTTATAAACATTTTATTTGACTGAAGTTTGTGTTTATTAAATATGATCTTTATGTAATACGAGGTGCATTCAAGTTCTAAGGCATCCGATTTTTTTTCTCCAGACTGGAAAGAGATACAAGCATGTCCATTGTTTTAAAATGAGCGTGCGTTCGTTGTCAATACGTCACAGAGATGGCAGCACTGTACGGCAGATGGAATTGTAGCGGCAGCGTCGAGAATGAGAACTGTTTTAGATACTTAAAATGGCTACGTTTTCCTTACTTGAACAGCGTGCAATCATTCGTTTTCTGAATTTGCGTGGTGTGACACCAACTGAAATTTATCGACAGTTGAAGGAGACATGGGGTGATGGAGTTATGGATGTGTCGAAAGTGCGTTCGTGGGTGCGACAGTTTAATGAAGGCAGAACATCGTGTGACAACAAACCGAAACAACCTCGGGCTCGCACAAGCCGGTCTGACGACACGATCGAGAAAGTGGAGAGACTTGTTTTGGGGGATCGCCGAATGACAGTTGAACAGATCGCCTCCAGTGTTAGCATTTCCGTGGGTTCTGTGCACACAATCCTGCATGACGACCTGAAAATGCGAAAAGTGCCCTCCAGGTGGGTGCCACGAATGCTGACGGACGACCACAAGGCCGTGTAGCATGTTGCCAAGTAATGTTGACGCGCAACCAAGGCATGAATGGGACTTTCTTTTCGTCGATTGTAACAATGGATGAGACGTGTATGCCATTTTTCAATCCAGAAACAAAGCGCCAGTCAGCTCAATGGAAGCACACAGATTCACCGCCACCAAAAAAATTTTGGGTAACCGCCAGTGCTGAAAAAATGATGGTGTCCATGTTCTGGGACAGTGAGGGCGTAATCCTTACCCATTGTGTTCCAAAGGGCACTATGGTGACAGGTGCATCCTACGAAAATGTTTCGAAGAACAAGTTCCTTCCTGCACTGCAACAAAAACGTCCGGGAAAGGCTGCGCGTGTGCTGTTTCACCAAGACAACGCACCCGCACATCGGGCTAACGTTACGCAACAGTTTCTTCGTGAAAACAACTTTGAAGTGATTTCTCATGCTCCCTACTCACCTGACCTGGCTCCTAGTGACTTTTGGCTGTTTCCAACAATGAAAGACACTGTCCGTGGCCGCACATTCACCAGCCGTGCTGCTATTGCATCAGCGATTTTCCAGTGTTCGAAACAGACTCCTAAAGAAGCCTTCGCCGCGGCCATGGAATCATGGCGTCGACGTTGTGAAAAATGTGTACGTCTGCAGGGAGATTACGTCGAAAGGTAACACCATTTTCATAGTTTTCGGGTGAGTAGTTAGTTAGAAAAAAATCGGAGGCCTTAGAACTTGAATGCACCTCGAAGAGGCACCTATGGATTTGGATTTTATTATCTGCAAGACGAATTATTTTCTTAAGAAACAATAAAATATTAAATTTAGACCATACAAATCTTTCTTTATGTGTAATTTAAAATTTAATTTGAAAGCATATATTGACAACTCTCAAAAGGTTTTAATTCTTTTTCAAAGAGATTCGAACATAACTTTCACATTCTTTTCCAAATATATTAAAACTTATTTAAAATATAAACAACATATAAAGTAAGTAGAAATCTAAATTATACATCGAATTCATACATTCCCAATCTTCTTAGCCCCTAATGCAAACAGTTTTGAACATTAATGACTTTTTCAATATCTATGCATTTAATTACTGGTATCTGACCTGACATATTTCATTTTAAATAAATTTTTCGATAGTATATTCTCGTGAATTTATAATTATAAATAACATTTAAAATAATTTGTCAAATATTAAAGAGTAATAATTTCCGCATAGATTTCTTGGGTTGAAAATATTTATATGAAACTAGAAAAGAAACAATACTTTTTTGAACTATCGCATGTTCTCACTTTACTCGTATTATTTTGACATGTAGGTTATGTATATTCTTTCTTTGGTTATATTGCAAGTATCATACAAAAATTTAGACAATGTTGCAAAACATGACGTTTATATTTTATAATGCCAAACGGTTGTTTCTGCGATTGAATACTGACTTCATTTGACTCTGCAGTACTGATTTGAATCGTATGCTTTGAATTTGGCCTCGAACTAAAAGAAATACTTTATGAACTGTACTTTCGCACGCCACTTTGCTTATTGTATATTTTTCTGGATAGTGTCTTATCTAGAGGGACATACAGGAGTTGTACCTGGAATACTTCTTGGGTTGTATGGACAGGAATATGGGTTTATTCGGGCCTTAGAGATGCTCTTGGGGATACTTTTCGCTTTACGGCGATTGGATGTTTGGCGAGACAGAAAACATCGTTTTAATTGTAAATTATAATTTGATTATTTGTTTAAACACTTTTTCTTGAAGAATGCCTTTAAATATACTGTTTCTCTCTAATTTTTAATTTTGCGGACAACGACATACGCGCTTTGATAAAGCGTCGGTGAAAAAATTCTCCCTTTCAAAAATTGCATGACAACGAAAAATACATATTTTTTATGATTTTAGATTGGAAATATCTATAGTTTAATAAATTAATTCTGGTACATATTTTCAGTAGATTAAATTGGCCGGTCCGAGGACCGCCGCCGCCACCGCTAATGAGCTAATTACCGGTTTTAATTAAAGGGTTTTAATTAAAGGGTCAATCCGCGGGGTTCGCGATTTGATTCGCGGATTAATTCGCGGAATCAGCGGTTTAATTGGCGTAATTTGTACACTTAAATGCTAATTCGCGGTTTTATTCGCGGAATTCACGCGAATTAGCATTTAATTGTACAAATTCCGCGAATTGAACCGCGGATTCCGCGAATTAAAAATATACACTTAAGTTCATTGGGGAAAAAACCATAGCACTTCCCCAAAATCATATAATGGATAAGCCTGGACATGTGAAAATCTTATACATCATATGATTTTCCGCACTCGTAGATAATTAACAGTTTCGCACACTGTCACTTCCGTTCCCCGCACTCAGCCAATGCACAGTTTCATTCTGGACCATCTTCCTCGATGTGAACCTGTGAAGCGAACAGCTGCAGAGCACCCATGTAATTTATATCTTCTTATACAACGGAATTACCAAATTCTAAACTATTTCTGCTATTTATGTCATTTTGTGTTTCGACATATTAATTGATCTTATGTCATTTTGATTGTTGACATAATAATAGGCCTTGTCCCATACATCGCAGACGAAGAACACTTCAGAGTAAACAGTAGTCGGCGAATAGTTGATATCATTCACAACCTCCTGGACATTTGTCACTCACATGGATAGTGTATAGAAGAGAAAAAAAAATAATTTGTAATAATGCTTGTCAAGCATAAACATCAATAACCATAATATAACTTTAATTGCTAATAATTTTCCATTAATTAATTCTTCTCGCACAATAAAACTTTTATTTAATTATGTATCTTAATTTCATAAAACTTCTTTAAAATTATTTAAACTTTTATCCTGTTGGACCTGAAGGATTACCTCATACTCAAAAGCCCCTTCAGCATATTCTCTATTATATTCATTTAATTCAACATAATTAAAATTGCTCTTGTTGTTATACATCCTAGAGAACGCATCGGCAGTAACATTTAGTACTGCCTTTATATGCCTAATTTCAAAATTATACTCTGACAATAACAAAGACCAGCGATATACTCTATTATTCTTAAACCTTGTACTCAAAAGTGATGTCAACGTAGCATGATCTGTTTCTAATATGAAGTTCTTGCCCAATAAATAGAATCTAAGCTTTTGAAACGCGTGTACTACAGCTAACATTTCATTTTCACTAATAGTATATTTAACTTCGTAGCTTTTCAAGATTCGAGATATAAAACATATCGGCTCTTCTATATCTTCATTATTAATTTGGATTAAAACTCCACTGATAGCGACATCACTTGCATCTACTCTTAATATAAACTGTTTATTAAAATATGGTAATATTAAAACTAACTGGTTATAAAATTCTTTCTTTAAATTCTCAAAAGCTTTCTTTCTCTCATTATTCCAACTAAATTTATCATTCTTTTTAAGCATTTCATACAACGGTGCACATGTTCGTGCCAGGTATGGTATAAAATGTTTATAATAATTAATTATGCCTAAGAACCCTCTTAACATCCTTACATTTTTAGGTAGTGGATACTCTTTAATTAGCTTCAGCCTACTTTGATCCACACTGACATATCTAGGACTTATATTATGCCCTAGAAACTTTATTTCATTCTTAAAAAATTCACACTTCTTAATATTTACTTTTAATCCCTCACTTACCAATACTTCCATTATATTTCTTACATGTTCCATGTGTTCCTGATAATTCTTACTATAAATTAGAATATAATCTATATAATGTACAACATGATTTTCATGATCTTCTAATATTTGCTGCATAGCCCTTGTTAACGCCGCTGCAGAACTGCTTAAACCATATGGTACAGTCCTAAATTGACATACCCTTCCATTAACTATAAAGCCACCATATTTCCTGGATTCTTTTTCTAAAGGCACCAACCAAAAAGCACTCCTCAAATCCAATTTACTATATACTTTTGCATTGCCACATTTCGACAATAATGCTTCTATTGTTATCGGAGTTTTAAATTGAGCTTTTGTTCGCTCATTAAGTCTGCGCGCATCCAAAATCTAATGTATCCTGATTTCTTCTTAACCACAACTAACGGATTTCCATACCTCGTTTTGCCTTGTTCTATTATTCCATCTGGTAACATCTTCTTCACTTCCTCTTCTACCTGTTGTTGAATATTCTTGGGAATTGGATAGTTTTTTATTTTAAAAGGTTTTGTCTCATCTACTTCTAACGAATGTGGATAATTTCTGGCGATACTGAGAAACTTGTTTACTAATTCTATATTATTCTTTATTATTAATTTAACTTCTTCTTCATATTCTTTATTACAATCTATATTCGACAAATCAATATCTTCTAACACCATTAATTCCTTTTCTTCCAATACTCCCTCCAACTTCTTCATCTTCGTCTATATTATTTATTTCATCCATACAATTCATTTTCTGCATATTATTAATTATTTTCTCCATACGATTCACTTTCTCCATATTATTTATAATTTTCTCATCATCTCCAGCCTCCTGGATCCATTGCACATTTTTATTATTAATTATTATTTTCTTTTTATTAATATCTATTATTGTATTAATTTTATCTAACAAATCTATTCCCAATATTCCATCTCTTCCTAAACCTTTTACTACTATAAATTCTCCGATAAATTTATTATTTTCTATTGCAAATTCGAGAACATAAATTTTATTAACTACAGCTATAATCTTTTTTGTAGCTGATACAATTGTAATTTTACTTGTGGGTACATATTTCCCTTCCTTATTCTTAACTAACCATTCAACAACTTTTTCATCCAAAAATGACGTTTCACTACCAGAATCAATTAAATAATAACATTCCCTTTTTCCTATATTAACTTTAATGTGTGGCAAACTCGTATTTATCGCGCAATCTGACTTATCATACAACAATGCAAAACTTGTCTCTTTGGTTGGCCCCATTAAAAATCCTTACTACTAGAAAGTTCTGATTTATTCTTTTCATCAACTTTGACAGATTCTAAATTAAAATTAGGCCTTGTATCTTTATACCTTGTACCTGTATAATTCTTTTGATCTATAATTCTATCTTTTACATTATCTCTATTTGAATTATTTCTTATTCTATTTGAGGAAGCCATTCTATTTCTATCTATTTGAGTATTATTATTAGGCATAGGTCTTTCTGATCTCAGAGGGGTATTATTTAAATTAAATCTTGAATATTCATTTCTTTTAATATTACTATTTGCATAATTATTGTTATATCTACTACCACGCTCCGCATCATCTAACCTCTTTAATAATTCTATAAACTGTTGCATATCATTTATATTATGTATTGCTACTGCCTGACTGACTTGAGAATCAAAGTGTCTACTTAATTGTGAAACCAAATCTAATTCACTTATCTTAGGGGTTAAATATTTTAACCCAGAGTACCTTTTCATGACATAGGTTTCTCTTGTTTCATTATATCCTACTCTATATTTACCAAATAATAATTCTTGTCTTACCATAGTTTGCCTGTTTCGTCCCCAGAATTGATTTGTGAACCTGGCTTCAAATTCATCCATTGTTGTTACCTCATCTGAGACCATCTCCCACCAAACCATAGCGTCATCTTTCAGACAGATTCCGATCTTCTGCAACTTTTTTTCGTCCCTTGGCACATCTTCCAAACTGGCTTTTATTTTCTTTAAGAACCACATGGGATTTGTGTTTGACGTCCCATAAAATTTAGGTAACACCTCATTTTGTACAGGTACTGGAATATAAGTGGGCACATTAACTTCATTTTTCTCTTTTCTTACTTCTTCTATTTTCTTTATTAATTGTTTTTCCATATGCTTCATTTGTAGTTCTGCAAATTCTCTTTTTTCCACTTCTTCTGATAATTTTCTATTTAAAACCATTATATTTTCTTCCATATCTTGTTCATTTGATACTTGCAAAGAGTCCATGCCCCTTATTAAAACTTCTTCTTGTCTTGTATTACTTAACGCCATTATTTTTCCCATCATTACATCCATTTTCTCTTCCATTCTTTTTAACATGTCCATTATAATCTTATCCCTTTTTACTCCTTCGTGCCCCTCTTCATGTATGGTGTTTGTTTTTACTTGACCTAATACTGCCCTTGCTTCAACCAAAGATTCTTGACTGCCAGCTACTTGACTCAGCTGCCTCCATTCTCCTCCTGATTTCATTATTGCTTCCATTTTTTTATGCTCTGTTTTTTCTTTCAACCAATACTGCTACTGTTCCAACGTTGGCCTAGCCAAAATTATATATGCTATTTCTGTTCGCCCCACGGTTGGCTTAGCCAAAAATATGCTATGAATTGTGGTTTTAAAATTTACTGCACCACCATCCACAACTAATCTACCCAACTAGGATACTCAGTCGGTTTATTACCAAAAAATGGGACTGCTTTCTTCTCAGGGTTCCAATCAGAAACGCGGAACAAAAACGTATTTTAGGCGCCACTCAAAATTATTTTGAGAAATGCTAAAATAATATTTCTTTAAGTTACTTGTTATATTCGTGGTGAAAGGTTAATTAAATAAAGATCACAATAAAATTTATATGAAAATTTAATACAAAATCAAAAAAAGAAAAAAAAAATTATTTATTAAGTATAAAGACTGTGTAATAATATACTTACTACAACGAGGTAAAAATAACACACGGAATATGACCGCTACATGCGTTAAAAAACTTCCTCAATGACTACCGAACATATTAACTAAATCACAAAGACTATTTTTAATTTCTCCCCAGAGAACAATATAAAAATATAAACAAACTTGACAGCTCCATCAAAATCTAAAACATGCGCACACACATGTCAAAAAAAAACAGCCCTTAAAATCCAAACGTATTGTAATGTAACCGGGTCCTGTGACGGCTACATGGTTACGTCGATAAGATGATGCACATAAGCATCGGAATAAAACTCAGATAAAGTTGGTATAACGAAGTATAATGTGTTAATACATCACAAACTTAACAATTATTTACAAGTATGGCAACGAGTAGTATCGTAGTCAAATGAGAGTTCTTACTGGTTCTCTGACTATGATTGATTTGTATTCCTTAGTAGAATATCTTATATACCATTAGAATGTCCTCGTTTGACTACGTCCTCGTTTCTGTGTACACAGATGTGCAAGCGCGTAACCTTTGGTCAATGATGCTTGCGTTTACCTAAATAGGTAGACCGAGGTCGTATTTTCTAATACAATGTAAAATGAGATCGGGGCTTCGCCTTGACTGAACTGAAACTACAAACATCACTTAACTAGGTTATTACAGTATAAAATTTTTACAGTTAATTTTTTTTTAAATAGAAATTTTAAAAATACTCTTCGTCATCTATCTCAATTAACTAAGATTAAATCTCAATATAACAATATTAATACAATTGATATACAATATTCAAATCTTTTGAATTAAACAGATATCTTTTAAAAATATATACATATATATTTTTACTTACATAAAAAAAAAATGTGAGACACGTTGACAAGAAAACGTTATTAAATTAAATATAATCAAAATTACGAGAATAAAATCTCGTAGAATAATCGGGAATTGAAATACAAACACCATCAACTAATTAATTCAAATTCACCCCGAATTTTTACTTTAAATATATATATTTAATATTTTTTAAATAAAATTAACGTTCATGTCTTACTATTAAACTATGTCTTACCTCGGTCCACATCAACCACGGTGGCTTCGCATAAGGCTGACCTTCAATAATACAAGTTTTTGCTCCAGGCACATGAATTACATTTTCAAAAATATACACTTAAGTTCAAAACAATAGTAGGTACATAGATATATAAATAAATTTTTAATATTCATTGAGGAAAAAAACCATAGCAATATGTACTTGAGGATATGTCCGGCCGACCGATACTAGGCAGCTTCTACGATCTAGAATTACAAAAGGCTAAACATAGGGATGTTTACCTTGTCGAAGGGATATTGCGACGGAAGCATAATAAAGTATATGTGAAGTGGTTGGGGTTGAACAATTCACACAATTCACGGATAGACAATAAAAATGTATTATGATTTTATTAACATTATTTATATATTACGCCTTATAAATAAAACATCAATGATCTAATTTTTTTTTTATTTCTAATTTACATAGCTATATACATTTAATATTTTAATATACAAAAACAACAATTTATTTTTGCTGGTGAATATCCGTCTATATGATCGCCTTGTTCCAGTTGATTGTAATGAGTATCACATGGTAAATAATATGTTAGAGCTTCTTTTTTCTCTAGAGGAATCTTATGCCAGTTTCCCTTCAGAGATACTGCCTTCACCTTTGTTCGAAGAATATGAAGAGGTATGTGCCGGATTGTCGTTTTAGCTATTCCATCTAATATACCAAAATTAACATCTAGTTGTCTTATAGCTAGATCCACTTTATCTTCTCGATTTACCATTTTACAGTTTAACCGCATCGATGTACACTCTTTAGTATCTTACATTCGAGGCGAATACGAAAATAGAACTGAAGGTGTTTGTAAATTTTTCATAGCCGTATACAACATAGCCCCCTCCATCGCATATAATTTCTTTATTATAATCGAATTCGGGGTACCTGTGTATAGGATGCTGAACTATAAGTGTCTTTGGATATTGTCTACGTAAACTTAGCACTTGTGAAGTCTCTATATCGAAAACATATATATCTGCTAGGCAATCAGCTTCTGGTTCAAGCAAGAAATAATATTCTTCGTAAATTTGTGTTTGTTTCTTATGATCCACATTAGGATTGCAATATTCCAATACATCTATCGATGTAAAAGTATCGTCTATTCTGATAGCTGAATGCCGCTAAATACACAATCCCTAATTGTTAACTTTGAAGAGAATAACCACTCGCGAATTTCGTTCGGTAAATCTCCTATTATTTGTAGAAATTGGCGATATTTTTAAATCGGATCTAATTTCAAATACATTATAGTTGGTTTATATTACTCGACAAAAAGCCGCAGATCGAAATAAACACCAAAACCACTCTATACATTTTAAAGTAGGAATATTACTTATATATATATATATATATATATATATATATATATATATATATATCCCTCCCCTATTGATCGTCTGTAATGCGCAGATTAATAAAAATATCTATGTAAAAAATATATGTTGTATAAATAAAATTATATTGTGGCGGTGGCGGTCCTCGGACCGGCCTACTATTTTCGATTGAATTTTTGAATTATGCTTTCGGATGTTACTTTTCTTTTTAAAATCACATTTATTTAGACAACTATGTGAACATATTCGCTGCTTATATAAAAGTCAGCCAAAAGTATTTATTTAAGTGTTATTCAAATTATTTGTATAATCTTTATTATAATTAGAATTAGTTTTAGTATTATTAGTTAATCGTGGTATTTAATGTAAATGAAAACAAATTTGATTAAATAAAATAAAAATGTGAATTTAGAAGTAATAAATTGTCGATTTCATAATTAAATAATTAATTGAGATCTGTCAAATTTGACATTTGTATTCTGTCATTTATATTTTATATCCTTGATAAAGGCATCATTGCCGAAACATGTAGGGTTGTTTTAAATATATATACTTTGAAGTAAACCAGACCTTTAATCGCCGACTGATTGAATTTACCATATCATACCAAGGTCACGAAAAAATTATATATATATATATATATATATATATATATATATAAATATAATATTTTCGTGGCCTTGGTATGATAAGGTAAACTTAATAAGTCGGCGATTAAAGGTCTGGTTTACTTCAAAGTATATATATTTAAAACAACCCTACATGTTTCGGCAATGATGCCTTTGTCAAGGGAATAAAAAATATAAATGACAGAATATAAATGTCAAATTATTTGACATTTATAAAACAAGTATACATATAAATTACCGGATATCGTAAATACAAATAGATATGTTTTTAACTCTTAGTACCACGAAAAGCTTTATTACTTGAAAGTGTGTTCTTTATTATCGTTAGGGTGCCATATGACATATTTTCTACGTCAATTTTATTATTTTTTAACTCTACATTTTTTACCCCAGAAGAAGCGACAGAGTCTGTCGCGAAATATAGGGTAATTTAATAAAGGAGTTCTTTAATTGACCGCTTACCCGAATTTTTATTAATTTTTGATATATATATATAACGTGTGTATAAATTGTCGCAAAAGCTACACGCAGCGACGTTCTTCGTTTGGTTCTGAATAAAAAATCTTAATGTTAAAATGTCGTATCATGCTTCGTTTGTTTTCACAGGGTTCTTGAAGTTCAGACTTTTAGTGCGTAACTATCCTTTGCTCTTCGATATCTGTTAATAGAGATAGATGCAATTTAGTTTAAAGAAAAAATTTTTACTAGTATTATTTCGTAAACGTTTTCTTTTTGATTTAAAAGCTTGTTTTAAACATTTATTCATTAACATACTTCCACGAAAAACAAATTTGGCAACGTTGTAGAACAATAAGTTTGTATTTCAAAGTGAGTTCAATCAAAATCATTACTGTCAAATTTTGACATTTACGAATTTACGAAGCATGATACGACATTTTAACATTAAGATTTTTTATTCAGAACCGAACGAAGAATGTCGCTACGTGTAGCTTTTGCGACAATTTATACACACCTTGTATATATATATATATATATATATATATATATATATATATATATATATAAAGATAATTATTTCGTGACCTTTGTATGTTATGGTAAATTCAATTTGTTGGCGATTTAAGGTCTGGTTTTACTTCAAAATGTATATATTTAAAACAATCCTACAAGTTTCGGCAAATGGAAAAAGGCATCATTTGCCGAAACACCTTAAATCGACAACATATTGAATTTACTATATATATATATATAATAACTTCGTGACCTTGGTATGATATATATATATATATATATATATATATATATAGTTGGTGGTATCCAATTTATTATTTAAATCTATGTTGTTCGTATCTAGTTTGTTATTTATATCTTTATTCGTATTGTTAATGTCTTGTTTTAATTCTTGATTATTGCTATCTAATTTGTTATTTAAATGGTGATTGTTGTTATCTATTTAGTTATTTAAGTCTTTCATTTGTGCCATTAACATGTTAAACATGTCCATGAATTTACTATCTGGAGAAACGCTGACCTCTCCAGAAACTGACGGTTGAGATACTGCAATATCCCCCTGCTCAGTCCTTTCTTCCTCCACTGCGTCTTCCGGGGTCTTAGCTCTATGTCTAGTATCCATTTTATAGTATAGTTTGTTAGTTTGTAATTAGACAAATATTTGTACTTGTAGTTGTAGAAATAATGTAAATATATTAGTTGTAAAATGTTGATGTTTGTAATTTTGTTAGAATTGATTGACACACGTGAATACAATGATAAATAGCAAGAATATATGTATGAAATAAGAATTTACACTTTAATATTTCTCTGTACTAACCTTGAATATCTGTGAAGACGTTCTCGAAGACAGCAATCCCTTGAAATACAAACTTTGCTCCCTCTCTGAAGATCCACAAGTACAAACAACAAGTATACATATAAATTACCGGATATCGTAAATACAAATAGATATGTTTTTAACTCTTAGTACCACGAAAAGCTTTATTACTTGAAAGTATGTTCTTTATTAATATAATTGACAATTAAATGAATTTCTCTTGGAGTGTGGAGTAGAAATTTGCCCCATTCGTTAGGGTGCCATATGTAATAACGCTGAAGATGAATGTATACGCCCCTACGTTGGGCTGACAAATGTAGTAATGCTGTTATGTAATAAATAAAATACTGATAATGATATAGATGATACTTAAAAAGATACTTATCTTTTAAATGGCTAGCTCTAAATCTGTTAATCTTCAGGGTTAAAGTCGGTTCAAATCTATCCACTCTAGTTAACTTATATAGCTTAACAATCAAATTGAACAACACTTCAAGTAATGAAAAAGCAAATTAAAACAGTAAAAATTAACTTTATTGTTCAAGTAAGTTTAAAATTAAAATTTCGTGGCACAATATTCGATTAAATAGGTGACTAAAATTGGTACTAACATAAATCAATTTCAATATGGTGAATACACATATGATTATGTATCGATCTATTAAATTATTTTATATGTGCTAAATTAAATCAAGTTTTAAAATTATAAATAGTGCAAATTAATATTAAACAAGTTTTATAAAGGATTACAGTATTTGAAGAACAGTTAACCAAAATGTAAGTACTAATAGATTGAAAAACAACAAGTTTGCTGTGTGTTCGTGAATGTTCAAAAGGGCGTATATAAATTTGTTAAATAACCTGAATATTCGGGATATAATTTCTTGCAATCTCTGACTATAGGTAGTGGATTAGTTCTCAAAGTAGGAAACAGGAAAAAAAAACAGGAAAAATCCCTCTGTATGGCTCAATGTTCGATGTTATCTTATCTTATGGCGGCTTGTGTAGCGTCCAATAAATCGCTCGTGCTCGGTGAAATTTTCAATGATGGCTTCGGCGTGTGTTGTATGCGTCCAAATTTTTGAAAATTAATAAGTCAGGAACGGAATGGTCTTGTGTATTGAAACTTGGTCAAAAGGTAGTCGGCAGGTAAGAAAATAGTTTGGTTTACTTTATATACTTGAATATTTGGTATTTCCGCAGAAATATTTTATTTTGTCGGAGTAAATTTTGCGTGACCTCTTATTACAAATACTGGTGAAAAAGGACGCTGTTTTGTCTTTTGTTTTTGAGTAAATAACTTGTTGTAAATTGCCTTATTTTTACTTACATTATCTCTTAATATAAATACAAATTAAATGTTATTACAATATAAATCGGTTTATAAAATTATTTTGATATTTATCAAATATGTGTGGTTAGGAATCATGTTGATTTGTTTACAAACCTCTGTCAAACATATGTTCCTATATCGTTCATTATACCGTTTGAAATGAAGGCGGAGCTTAATTAATTCGAATATTTTGGAATATAAATATGTTATGTATGTTTTTAAAACGCGTTAATTATTAATTTGAAATTGAAAATGAATTGAAACATAAATAATATAAATAAAAAAATATAAATTAATCATTTTAAAGAAAAATCTGTCGTCATAATAATGTATTTATACTTTGAAGTAATTTTTCCCCTCTTCTGCATGACAAATATATTTTAAACAAGAATATAATTAATTAATAACTTTTTGTTTCTCTTTCAGAGGAGGAGCCTGATCGTGAAGTGTATCATGTCGCCCTATTAAAAGATGAAACGTAGTTGAAGTCTTTTAATCAACAAGATAAGAGAAACCGGAAAAATATATAAGTGCAGCATAAATACTTCGATAAAAATAAGTATGATATGTGTGTGCTCACGTTGAAATACTTTAAACAATAAATGTGATTATCTATATTCAAACAAGTCTTAAGTATAAGTATTAAATAATATCAAATTTGTTTGCTTGTCTCTCTAATGACTGGTTAATAACGTGTCTTTTACTTTACATCCGAAGATTATTCAGTTTATTCTTTTATACATAATTAGGTTTCATATAAGAAACATTTAATTAGATAAGTAGTAAATTATTATTTTTAATTAAGTTAAGTGCATGTGATTAGTTTTTAAGTTTTTATTTTTCACGGACTATAACATATTTGGTTTGTGTTGCCCTGGAAATTATCTCCGTTTGCTTAGAATAAAAATCTTTATTTTAAATGTGGTAGTCCTGTAACATGGTAATATGGTATCTACTTTTAATATAGTTTGTTTCGGGTTCATATAGTTCATAAGTGTTATTGCCTATAATTCTTTTAATTGTGTAGGGACCTTGATATGGTTTCAGTAATTTTCCCATTATTTTATGCTTTAAGTCAGTAACTCGTAAACTTTTAACTATTACTTGATCACCTATATTGTAAGTTTTGTAAATTTTGTTGGCAGTGTTTCTCTTTTTCTCCCATTTGTGCTTCCTTGATAACAATCTTTCTCTAACTTCTTGTAAACGATTATTTAAGTTAATATGCTCAGGATCTGTCCATGGACGTTGAGGTGGTTGTCCAGTAAATAAGGTTATTGGGCAATGATTATGATCTGTACTCGGTGTATTATTTATAGTAGATTCTATTTGTGGTAAATGTCTAGCCCACTTTCTGTGATTTTCTTCCAGTAATATACGTAGATATTTCTAAGTTTCTCGTATATATCGCTCAGTGGGGTTATTATTTAAGTGTTATTCAAATTATTTGTATAATCTTTATTATAATTAGAATTAGTTTTAGTATTATTAGTTAATCGTGGTATTTAATGTAAATGAAAACAAATTTGATTAAATAAAATAAAAATGTGAATTTAGAAGTAATAAATTGTCGATTTCATAATTAAATAATTAATTGAGATCTGTCAAATTTGACATTTGTATTCTGTCATTTATATTTTATATCCTTGATAAAGGCATCATTGCCGAAACATGTAGGGTTGTTTTAAATATATATACTTTGAAGTAAACCAGACCTTTAATCGCCGACTGATTGAATTTACCATATCATACCAAGGTCACGAAAAAATTATATATATATATATATATATATATATATATATAAATATAATATTTTCGTGGCCTTGGTATGATAAGGTAAACTTAATAAGTCGGCGATTAAAGGTCTGGTTTACTTCAAAGTATATATATTTAAAACAACCCTACATGTTTCGGCAATGATGCCTTTGTCAAGGGAATAAAAAATATAAATGACAGAATATAAATGTCAAATTATTTGACATTTATAAAACAAGTATACATATAAATTACCGGATATCGTAAATACAAATAGATATGTTTTTAACTCTTAGTACCACGAAAAGCTTTATTACTTGAAAGTGTGTTCTTTATTATCGTTAGGGTGCCATATGACATATTTTCTACGTCAATTTTATTATTTTTTAACTCTACATTTTTTACCCCAGAAGAAGCGACAGAGTCTGTCGCGAAATATAGGGTAATTTAATAAAGGAGTTCTTTAATTGACCGCTTACCCGAATTTTTATTAATTTTTGATATATATATATATAACGTGTGTATAAATTGTCGCAAAAGCTACACGCAGCGACGTTCTTCGTTTGGTTCTGAATAAAAAATCTTAATGTTAAAATGTCGTATCATGCTTCGTTTGTTTTCACAGGGTTCTTGAAGTTCAGACTTTTAGTGCGTAACTATCCTTTGCTCTTCGATATCTGTTAATAGAGATAGATGCAATTTAGTTTAAAGAAAAAATTTTTACTAGTATTATTTCGTAAACGTTTTCTTTTTGATTTAAAAGCTTGTTTTAAACATTTATTCATTAACATACTTCCACGAAAAACAAATTTGGCAACGTTGTAGAACAATAAGTTTGTATTTCAAAGTGAGTTCAATCAAAATCATTACTGTCAAATTTTGACATTTACGAATTTACGAAGCATGATACGACATTTTAACATTAAGATTTTTTATTCAGAACCGAACGAAGAATGTCGCTACGTGTAGCTTTTGCGACAATTTATACACACCTTGTATATATATATATATATATATATATATATATAAAGATAATTATTTCGTGACCTTTGTATGTTATGGTAAATTCAATTTGTTGGCGATTTAAGGTCTGGTTTTACTTCAAAATGTATATATTTAAAACAATCCTACAAGTTTCGGCAAATGGAAAAAGGCATCATTTGCCGAAACACCTTAAATCGACAACATATTGAATTTACTATATATATATATATAATAACTTCGTGACCTTGGTATGATATATATATATATATATATATATATATATATAGTTGGTGGTATCCAATTTATTATTTAAATCTATGTTGTTCGTATCTAGTTTGTTATTTATATCTTTATTCGTATTGTTAATGTCTTGTTTTAATTCTTGATTATTGCTATCTAATTTGTTATTTAAATGGTGATTGTTGTTATCTATTTAGTTATTTAAGTCTTTCATTTGTGCCATTAACATGTTAAACATGTCCATGAATTTACTATCTGGAGAAACGCTGACCTCTCCAGAAACTGACGGTTGAGATACTGCAATATCCCCCTGCTCAGTCCTTTCTTCCTCCACTGCGTCTTCCGGGGTCTTAGCTCTATGTCTAGTATCCATTTTATAGTATAGTTTGTTAGTTTGTAATTAGACAAATATTTGTACTTGTAGTTGTAGAAATAATGTAAATATATTAGTTGTAAAATGTTGATGTTTGTAATTTTGTTAGAATTGATTGACACACGTGAATACAATGATAAATAGCAAGAATATATGTATGAAATAAGAATTTACACTTTAATATTTCTCTGTACTAACCTTGAATATCTGTGAAGACGTTCTCGAAGACAGCAATCCCTTGAAATACAAACTTTGCTCCCTCTCTGAAGATCCACAAGTACAAACAACAAGTATACATATAAATTACCGGATATCGTAAATACAAATAGATATGTTTTTAACTCTTAGTACCACGAAAAGCTTTATTACTTGAAAGTATGTTCTTTATTAATATAATTGACAATTAAATGAATTTCTCTTGGAGTGTGGAGTAGAAATTTGCCCCATTCGTTAGGGTGCCATATGTAATAACGCTGAAGATGAATGTATACGCCCCTACGTTGGGCTGACAAATGTAGTAATGCTGTTATGTAATAAATAAAATACTGATAATGATATAGATGATACTTAAAAAGATACTTATCTTTTAAATGGCTAGCTCTAAATCTGTTAATCTTCAGGGTTAAAGTCGGTTCAAATCTATCCACTCTAGTTAACTTATATAGCTTAACAATCAAATTGAACAACACTTCAAGTAATGAAAAAGCAAATTAAAACAGTAAAAATTAACTTTATTGTTCAAGTAAGTTTAAAATTAAAATTTCGTGGCACAATATTCGATTAAATAGGTGACTAAAATTGGTACTAACATAAATCAATTTCAATATGGTGAATACACATATGATTATGTATCGATCTATTAAATTATTTTATATGTGCTAAATTAAATCAAGTTTTAAAATTATAAATAGTGCAAATTAATATTAAACAAGTTTTATAAAGGATTACAGTATTTGAAGAACAGTTAACCAAAATGTAAGTACTAATAGATTGAAAAACAACAAGTTTGCTGTGTGTTCGTGAATGTTCAAAAGGGCGTATATAAATTTGTTAAATAACCTGAATATTCGGGATATAATTTCTTGCAATCTCTGACTATAGGTAGTGGATTAGTTCTCAAAGTAGGAAACAGGAAAAAAAAAACAGGAAAAAACCCTCTGTATGGCTCAATGTTCGATGTTATCTTATCTTATGGCGGCTTGTGTAGCGTCCAATAAATCGCTCGTGCTCGGTGAAATTTTCAATGATGGCTTCGGCGTGTGTTGTATGCGTCCAAATTTTTGAAAATTAATAAGTCAGGAACGGAATGGTCTTGTGTATTGAAACTTGGTCAAAAGGTAGTCGGCAGGTAAGAAAATAGTTTGGTTTACTTTATATACTTGAATATTTGGTATTTCCGCAGAAATATTTTATTTTGTCGGAGTAAATTTTGCGTGACCTCTTATTACAAATACTGGTGAAAAAGGACGCTGTTTTGTCTTTTGTTTTTGAGTAAATAACTTGTTGTAAATTGCCTTATTTTTACTTACATTATCTCTTAATATAAATACAAATTAAATGTTATTACAATATAAATCGGTTTATAAAATTATTTTGATATTTATCAAATATGTGTGGTTAGGAATCATGTTGATTTGTTTACAAACCTCTGTCAAACATATGTTCCTATATCGTTCATTATACCGTTTGAAATGAAGGCGGAGCTTAATTAATTCGAATATTTTGGAATATAAATATGTTATGTATGTTTTTAAAACGCGTTAATTATTAATTTGAAATTGAAAATGAATTGAAACATAAATAATATAAATAAAAAAATATAAATTAATCATTTTAAAGAAAAATCTGTCGTCATAATAATGTATTTATACTTTGAAGTAATTTTTCCCCTCTTCTGCATGACAAATATATTTTAAACAAGAATATAATTAATTAATAACTTTTTGTTTCTCTTTCAGAGGAGGAGCCTGATCGTGAAGTGTATCATGTCGCCCTATTAAAAGATGAAACGTAGTTGAAGTCTTTTAATCAACAAGATAAGAGAAACCGGAAAAATATATAAGTGCAGCATAAATACTTCGATAAAAATAAGTATGATATGTGTGTGCTCACGTTGAAATACTTTAAACAATAAATGTGATTATCTATATTCAAACAAGTCTTAAGTATAAGTATTAAATAATATCAAATTTGTTTGCTTGTCTCTCTAATGACTGGTTAATAACGTGTCTTTTACTTTACATCCGAAGATTATTCAGTTTATTCTTTTATACATAATTAGGTTTCATATAAGAAACATTTAATTAGATAAGTAGTAAATTATTATTTTTAATTAAGTTAAGTGCATGTGATTAGTTTTTAAGTTTTTATTTTTCACGGACTATAACATATTTGGTTTGTGTTGCCCTGGAAATTATCTCCGTTTGCTTAGAATAAAAATCTTTATTTTAAATGTGGTAGTCCTGTAACATGGTAATATGGTATCTACTTTTAATATAGTTTGTTTCGGGTTCATATAGTTCATAAGTGTTATTGCCTATAATTCTTTTAATTGTGTAGGGACCTTGATATGGTTTCAGTAATTTTCCCATTATTTTATGCTTTAAGTCAGTAACTCGTAAACTTTTAACTATTACTTGATCACCTATATTGTAAGTTTTGTAAATTTTGTTGGCAGTGTTTCTCTTTTTCTCCCATTTGTGCTTCCTTGATAACAATCTTTCTCTAACTTCTTGTAAACGATTATTTAAGTTAATATGCTCAGGATCTGTCCATGGACGTTGAGGTGGTTGTCCAGTAAATAAGGTTATTGGGCAATGATTATGATCTGTACTCGGTGTATTATTTATAGTAGATTCTATTTGTGGTAAATGTCTAGCCCACTTTCTGTGATTTTCTTCCAGTAATATACGTAGATATTTCTAAGTTTCTCGTATATATCGCTCAGTGGGGTTACCCTGGGCGTAGCGAATCGATGTATAAATAGTCTTGATGTTGTAAGAGTGTAAGAAATCTTTGTAACGGTCGTTCGTGTTTTATAAATTTAGGGATTATATCACAAATTACTAATATATGACGATAACCTTTGGTACTAGGAACAAGATTTGTTAGAAAATCAATCGATATCGGTTCGAATCTATCATATGCAGTTATGTTATGGCTTATGTTGGTGTTAGTAAATGTTTTATCCTTAGCTAATTCGCAGAGTCGACATTGTTTTATCACGCTATTAATGATTCTTTCGTCGTTTATACAGTGGAATGCTTCTCTGTAAAGTAGCCAGCATTTTCTTGCTCCTATATGTGTATAAGTTTTGTGTAAATGCTCTGTAACTTCTCTAGTATGTTCTTCGTTAGTGACATATACAGTGGTCTTTCCTATCTGTTTGATTATAAACTTATCTCTGATCGACATGCCTTTGTATTCTCCAACAGTTATTAGATGTTTTCTGATTGCGTCGAAATCTGGACTTGATTGAATTTGTAGAATTTTTGTTCTGGAGAAAATACCTTTTCTTTGTAGATTTATCAGGTTTATGCAAATATTTTGTCTCTTTACATCCCCCTCCTGTCTCGTAAGTGCATCTGCAGTTATTATATCTTTACCAGGTTTATACTTTATGGTAAACTCGTATTGCTGTATTAACAATGTCCACCGATAAATACGACTGTTGTTAAGTTTGCAGCTCATGATGTTGACTAATGCTTTGTGATCTGTTTCTAATACAAATGATTTTCCTATCAAGTAGTATCTGAGTTTCGTCAACGCAAATACGATGGCGAGCATTTCCTTCTCAGAAATCGTATATCGAGTCTCACACGTTTTCAGGGTACGTGATATAAAATAAATAGGAATTTCTAGATCATCTTTCATTTGTACCAGCTCTGCTGCTATAGTCTCGTGTGAAGCATCTGTTCTCACAACAAAAGGTAGGGTAAAGTCTGGGTGATGTAATCTGAGATTTTCTACAAAATTTTCTTTCAGAGTAGTAAAGCATAATTCGCATTCAGGCGTCCAATTCCATTTCTTGCCTTTTTTCATAAGTTTTAACAAAGGTGAAGTTTTTTCGCTGTAGTTGGAGACAAATTTTCTATAGTAATTCAAAACTCCTAAGAAACTTCTTAATGTTTTTAAGTTCTTCAGTCTCTTATAGTTTTGTATGATATCAAAGCGTGTTGGATCTAATAAAATATTCTCCTGGTTGATTACATATCCAAGATAATTAATATCATGTCTAAAGAATTGGCATTTAGATAAATTTAGTTTCATACCATGTGTTTTTAATGTATTAAGGATGATGTTAATACTCGTATGTTGTATGTGCTGTTCAACAGTTTCGGATAATATGATAATATCATCTAGATAGTGCAAAGCGAATTCATCATATCGATCTAATATACGATGAAGAAAACGTATCAGAGCGGCGGGTGATGTCTTTAAGCCAAATGGACAAACTCTAAATTGGTATACTATCCCATTCACTAAGAAACCACAGTATTTCCTGGATTCTGGTTCTAAGTTTATTAACCAAAAAGCGTTCTTTAGGTCTAATTTACTATAAATTCGTTTACTTCCACATTTCGTTAGTAAGATGTCAATATTTTGAGGCATTTCAAAGTCTGGCTTAATTCGTTTATTCAGTGCTCTAGCATCTAGGCATATTCTTAATGATAGGTCCTTCTTTTGAACGATTACGATGGGATTTATAAAGTAAGTGTTAGATTTTTCGATAATTCCGGATTGTTCTAATCTTTCTAGTTCTAAGCCAACCTTTTGTTGATAATGGTAAGGAATAGGGTAATTCTTGCTTACTAATGGACTGTCGTTGTCAATATTGATGGGATGTTCATATCCTTTCGCAAATACAATGTCATTGTTAATTAAGGTGATATTCTCATTTAAAATATTAAGCAATTGAGGTATGACATCTAAATAAGGTATTTCTTGTTTATTAATTACTTATTTTATATCTTTCATATCATTAATAATAACGGTTGTCTATAAATCCTCCTTTATCTTCACTTCATCTTCGCCCTCGTAACTATCTAACGTTCCTGGCATATCTGGCCTTATATTCACTCCAATATATTCATTATTTAAATTAGTATCATTTCCATCTCTATCAATAAACCTTTCCTTATCTCCACTATAGTACGGTACTTTAAATTGTAATAAATTATTTATTTCAAATGCTAAAACTTCTCTTTTATATAAATTATATTCTTTAACTTCTTCTTCTGACAAATGTTTGTCAAATTTCATATTAATATTTTCAATTGATAGAATACCCTTTTCAAAATTCAATATCATTTTTAATCTGTTAATATTGTCTATACCTAATATACAATCATATTGTAATCTTTCTATAATGTAACAATGAATTAAATAACGGATCTCATTTATCTTTATTTCTGTGTTTAATTGTTTTGTGACAGTGCCAATCTTCTTTCCGTTTGCTGTAACTATATCTCTTCCTTTAGTTTTAATAACATGTTGTTCATATCCCTGTATCGGTTTAGCCATATCCTCTCTAACTATCGTAATCTCCTTTGAAGTAATTTTTCCCCTCCTCTGCATGACAAATATATTTTAAACAAGAATATAATTAATTAATAACTTTTTGTTTCTCTTTCAGAGGAGGAGCCTGCTCGTGAGGTGTATCAATATATATATATATATATATATATATATATATATATATATATAATTAATTGAAAAGAAATGATCGACCGTGATATATTATCAAAAATTCTTTAAATTCGGGTAAGCGGTCAATTAAAAAACTCCTTTATTAAATTACCCTATATTTCGCAACACTTTGTCGCTTCTTCTGGGGTAACTACAAGATTAATGAGAAAAAAATAACAAAAAATAAATAAGAGTATAAAACAGTACTAAAAATACTTACAAAATGTAGAGTTAAAAATAATAAAATTGACGTACAAAATAAAAATGATTAGATATAAAAAATAAAGTAACTATAGAAACAAGCCCTAAGAACTTTTAAAAAACATATATATGAAAAGTTAAAACATGAAAAATAAAAAATATAATGCAATATAAATTAAAACAGTATATGGACCAAATAACAAAACGATTTAAGATCGTCAACTAACAGTCAAACCCAGTATATTAAAATAAATTATACTAAGACCATTAGTATCAGATCTATAATTTATGTTATTTGTCTCCCTGTTGATGTGGACCATTTCTAAAAAGGTTCTTTTTTTATGGTTATTTTCAACGTTTAAGATTTTAACGTCAACAAAATTGAAAGTATGGTCACGATCAAGTGCATGGTCCACCAATGCACAAGATCTCTTACCAATACGGACATCACTTTTATGTTGAGTAATGCGCTGTTTTAGCCACTGTGATGTCTGACCTATATAAACGCCACAACAATCAGAACATGCTATCCTGTAGACAACGTGACTATTTAGAAAGAAAGGTGTTATGTCTTTTATCTTACTATACAACTTCTTCAAGGTATGGGTGTTGTATTTAGCAATTTTAATGTTATTAAATTGTTTAAAATGTGATACAATTGTATGAGTAAGACGGCCAATGTATGTGATGTCCGTATTGGTAAGAGATCTTGTGCATTGGTGGACCATGCACTTGATCGTGACCATACTTTCAATTTTGTTGACGTTAAAATCTTAAACGTTGAAAATAACCATAAAAAAAGAACCTTTTTAGAAATGGTCCACATCAACAGGGAGACAAATAACATAAATTATAGATCTGATACTAATGGTCTTAGTATAATTTATTTTAATATACTGGGTTTGACTGTTAGTTGACGATCTTAAATCGTTTTGTTATTTGGTCCATATACTGTTTTAATTTATATTGCATTATATTTTTTATTTTTCATGTTTTAACTTTTCATATATATGTTTTTTAAAAGTTCTTAGGGCTTGTTTCTATAGTTACTTTATTTTTTATATCTAATCATTTTTATTTTGTACGTCAATTTTATTATTTTTAACTCTACATTTTGTAAGTATTTTTAGTACTGTTTTATACTCTTATTTATTTTTTGTTATTTTTTTCTCATTAATCTTGTAGTTACCCCAGAAGAAGCGACAAAGTGTTGCGAAATATAGGGTAATTTAATAAAGGAGTTTTTTAATTGACCGCTTACCCGAATTTAAAGAATTTTTGATATATATATATATATATATATATATATATATATATATATATATATGGTAGATTCAATTAGTTGGTGATTTATATATATATATATATATGGTTAATTCAATCAATTGGCGATTTAAGGTCTGGCTTTACTTTAAAGTATAAATATTTAAAACAACCCTACATGTTTCGGCAATGATGCCTTTATCAAGGATATAAAATATAAATGACAGTATACAAATGAATATTGAACACATTTGTATACTGTCATTTATATTTTATATCCTTAATAAAGGCATCATTGCCGAAACATGTAGGGTTGCTTTAAATATATATACTTTAAAGTAAAGCCAGACCTTAAATCGCCAACTGATTGAATTTACCATATGGTACCAAGGTCACGAAATAATTATATATATATATATATATGTATATATATAAATATATATATATATATATATATATATATATATATATATATATAAATATATATATGTAGTTTAATTTTAGTTTGTTTCTATTTGACTTGGGATTTGTTTAGCTATGTTTGTATACTACGTAACTAATAAAAATTCTATTTTATTCTGTTCTTCACCTTCTCAGCTAACAAATTGAATTGAATTTTGAAAAGTCTGCATTATTTGCTTGAAGTCCATATTCATGACTTATTTGGAAAGTTAATGTGTTGGAATTTAAAATAAGCAAAAAGTCAAATCTTGTTTCTGTACATATTTCAAATTCCTATTGCCTCGAAGTTTGCTAATTATAAAATTATCTTCTAACTTAAAACAACGTAATAAAAATTATAAATATTTATTTTTTTAAATTTATTACATTTGTACATTTATGCTTGGTGTGGTATGGATACCTATTATACGTAAGTTAATTATCATAAATTAATATCAGTCATTTGTTAAATACAAATAAGCAATTTTATATCCTTAGTTCTGGATTTGTGTAACGCACATATTTCAACAGATCTTCATTTTCTTCACAAACGAAAGGTTTGACATGGTGGCAAGCAACATCATGCCAATTGATGCCATCTTTATAGAAGTTATTAAGAACTGCCAAGCAGTTTTCAGTAGCTCCACCTTGTTGGGCTTCGCGGTTATCTGGCTGAGGTTTTCCAATACCTCCACTTTCTGACCAATCGCTTTGTTGCCTGTTGGTGGTTGGAGCGAGCTTTTGTAGAACAGCTGTCCAGAACCATCCATTTATTGAAACAGGTTGAAGATCAGCACGTTCACAACCTTTAAAATCGCATAAGCGACCAGACGTCCAAATATATTTGACCTTAAAAAAAACAACAATTGTAGAATATTATTTTTCATAGTTTTGCTTTATTTCATATTAGCAAGAATTATAAAACCAACTAAAAAGTTGTAATTGTAATAATGTTAATAAACTACTCAGACTATTTAAGTAATTTCTGAGTAGTTTATTAACATTATTTGATTGAACGACAAAAATATTTTTTCTATTTTGCGTTCGTAATGAACTCATTATGAAACTCAAAACAATATTGAAATGGCTTTTTTTTCAATGTTGGCTTTGTTCGAACATAGAAATAAATATCTTATTGTTTATATTTTTAAATAAAGCATTAAGTAATTTGAAAATGTCAAGTATCAATGTGACCAACTGCATACTTTATATAAAAATAAAACTCTGAACTTTCAAATTAAATAATTTCAATTTATTAATATAAAAAATGCAAATAGAAAAAATAGTATTAATAACTCTTTTCATAAGGCCTTTTGTGGCACTCGTCCTTTAGAAAACTCGCCGATATCACGTCAAAACTGAAGTCATGCGACAAAATGGTGCCTTATGAAACCTGTGTTTTAATATACTATTATTGATAGTAAGTTAATTAGAAAACAATAATATACACTAGTAATACTATTATACTACATTAAATTAAACATGCATAAATGTGGACCAACTACATTATTTAAAGTAAATTTCAACGTGAAATGTAAGATGAAAATTATTTTTTACTGTTTAAGATTAAATAAAAGAATAATAAATGGAACATAAAACCTTTCTTTTGCTAAAGGTTTATTTTAAAAATTACATCTTAGGGTTACTTATACAGCCGCGTAGAGCCGCAAACTCTGTTACGTCTTGGATTTGATACAAATGAAGCACACATGCAACATACACATCTATAACTGTACACATGGACAATACACCTCGTATTTTCCAGCATTTACTTCTGCTTAAGACACGTGTTTCTTCCATCTACTATTAGGCGTCATCAGTTAAGCTAGTGAAGTAAATAAAGCTTAAATCGCCTATAAGGTATAGCAAATTTTGTCCTATCAGGTAGCACCATATAATATAGTAACATCTGACGGACGAAAGAGACTATGCCGAAAATGGCAACCCTTCCCTTGACCGGCTATGCCGGTACAGAAGGGAAGAAAATACGTATATAGGTGTAAGTCCATTAACACGATGCCAGATGGCAGTAAATATACAAAAAAGTTTTAAGTATATCAATATACGTTAAGCACGTATTACGCATTTGTTACAAATGAAACAGACATGCAATATACACATATGTAACTGTACACATGGACAATACACCTCGTATTTTCCAGCATTTACTTCTGCTTAAGACACGAAAATGGCAACCCTTCCATTTGCCATTTGCCATTGCCATTTTCGGCATAGTCTCTTTCGTCCGTCAGATGTCACTATATTATATGGTGCTACCTAATAGGACAAAATTTTCTATACCTTATAGGCGATTTAAGCTTTATTTACTTCACTAGCTTAACTGATGACGCCTAATAGTAGATGGCAGAAACACGTGTCTTAAGCAGAAGTAAATGCTGGAAAATACGAGGTGTATTGTCCATGTGTACAGTTACAGATGTGTATATTGCATGTCTGTTTCATTTGTAACAAATGCGTAATACGTGGTTAACGTATTGATATACTTAAACCTTTTTTGTATATCTTGGATTTGAATTGAAGAGAAGTTACCCCGAAAGCAGGTTGAACTCAAATATGAGTAGTGACGTCCAGCATACTGGATGTCAACATTTATGTTATTATTCACGTGGCTTCGTAGGCCACCGAAAAACTTCATTTCAGAAAGAATGAAGGAGATCGATGGACGATACCAGAAAGTCATCCCCGTGCTGAGTGAAGAATGGCATCTACATTTGTTCTTCATCAGTGGAAATCAATTTGTTGTATGGAAATTGCTTTAACTTTCTGATTTATTCCCATATACCTATGTTAAAAATTGCTCATACAAAAATATGTATCAATTTATATAAACTAATTCTCTTTAACTTCTATATATTAATTAAGATTGTTATTCAATTAAGTACAAATTTCACTGGTATTTTTGCCCAGATTGCGCATTATGCCTTTTTTTCAAAAACGCGCACATACTCTATGTGTTAGTTTTTATCTAGTTACTTGCATTTCTCGCTACATATGTAATTGATAAGTTATAATAAGTTAGAAAAATTATTTCTTATAAGAAGACCCCAATTTTAAAATGTCAAATAAGTTATTAACTTGCGGTTAAAAAAATGATAATGTCACGGAGAATTTATGCAGTAAATATTTATAAAATTTAATCGATAGAATGTATTTTGTTTTTATTGCAGTCGTATTTTAAGTAGTTTTTATCCTGACGGTATTTAAAAAACTACCGACTTCAGCTTGGTAAATACACGTGTATCGCGTAACAGATCGTAACAGAATCTACAAAAATTCTATACAAATTCTATCTATATCAAGATGCTCAATAAATAAGCATTAGAAATTATATAAAATATTTATATATATATATATATATATATATATATATATATATATATATATATATAATAACTTCGTGACCTTGGTATGATATGGTAAACCTAATCAGTAGGCGATTAAAGGTCTGTATATTACTTCAAAATATATGTATTTAAAAAACTCTACATGTTTCGGCTATATACGCCTTTTTCAAGAGAATACAAAATATGAATGACATTTATATCCTGTCATTCATATTTTGTATTCTCTTGAAAAAGGCGTATATAGCCGAAACATGTAGAGTTTTTTAAATACATATATTTTGAAGTAATATACAGACCTTTAATCGCCTACTGATTAGGTTTACTATATATATATATATATATATATATATATATATATATATATATATATATATATATATGGTAAACCTAATCAGTAGGCGATTAAAGGTCTGTATATTACTTCAAAATATATGTATTTAAAAAACTCTACATGTTTCGGCTGTATACGCCTTTTTCAAGAGAATACAAAATATGAATTTTTGTATTCTCTTGAAAAAGGCGTATACAGTGTATACGCCTTTTTCAAGAGAATACAAAAATTCATATTTTGTATTCTCTTGAAAAAGGCGTATACAGCCGAAACATGTAGAGTTTTTTAAATACAGGCGTATACGTTTTTGAAAAAGGCGTATACAGTGTATACGCCTTTTTCAAGAGAATACAAAAATTCATATTTTGTATTCTCTTGAAAAAGGCGTATACAGCCGAAACATGTAGAGTTTTTTAAATACATATATTTTGAAGTAATATACAGACCTTTAATCGCCTACTGATTAGGTTTACCATATCATACCAAGGTCACGAAGTTATTATATATATATATATATATATATATATATATATATATATATATATTATATATATATATATATACAACTTTTGTTATAGGTTCATTTCAGAATTCCATTATAATTAAAGTATAATCCGTACATTATTTAAATACACGCATTGTCAGACATTATCAACTATGAAACGACGTTTATATTGGACTATTTACTTGATTAATTATTAATTTGAGTTGCAAGAATTTACCTACACGGTAACTGATAACATTTGGTAGCAATACCAGCGTCGCTTGGAAAATTTTTGAAATTTGGTAGTCATATTAGTAAAATTTGACATTTCTAACAAATAAACGAGTTGACAGTTCGTTAAGTGAACTAATTTTGCTTACACAGCATTTAAAAGAAAGCAGTTTCGTGTAAAAATGGAACTTTTAAATGAAAGTTTCAAGCTGTGATATTTTATAATTTCAATATGTTACATTCATGTGGTTTAACGCCAACACAATACGTCGACCTCGACGAATACAGCATGCTCCAAGAGTAATGTTTGCTGTTAGTTTGTCATATTTCAGTGGTTCAGGTACGAATTTCAGCATCTATTGTTGCCACTAATGTTGATGGTGTGTGTGAAATGATTGAACGAGATCGGCATGCCACATACCATGAGACCAAAATATCTTTAGGCATTAGCATGAAAGTAAGTTACATGATTTGACTTAAGTATTTGAACTTATGAAAGCTTTACAGCAGTTGAATACCATAATTTCAGGGAAACTTGAAAACAATGCCAAACCAAATAGAACAAAGAAATACTGAAAAAAAATCGGTCGCACAAATTTTGCTGGTGATAAAACCTGGATTTATTTTTTATGATCCTGAAAATCTTTTAAAATCCTGTTTGGATTTTGACAAAAAGTGAGTGATTTAAGTGAAGCAAATAATCGCTTATTTCTTCGGTTTTATGGGACAGATGGTTACTATATGTTTAGAGAATTGAAGAAACATGAACACTAATTGGTATACCACGATTCGTTTTCCGGAATTCATAGATAAAATAAAAAGTAATAATCGAAATCGGCGAATTATTCTTTATTATCATAATGCCAGCTTTCAATCAGTACATCAAACTGTTGATTTTTTATCCAAAAAAATTGAATTAATGACACGTATTCACCTGATTTATAAGCTTATAATATCTATTTGTTCCTAAACATAAAAAATAATATTGGTAACGGACGATTTTGGCCTAGAGCCGCTGTTGAAAGATTCCAAACACTGGTTTCCAAAATATCGTTCTCATGGTGAAAAATTTGCTTCGAAAATTGGTACTATAATATAAAATGTATAAAAAAACATAAATGAATAATGAGAAAGTTTATTGAATATTTCGTAATAGAATCAGTAGACTTGTGCGTGTATTTCTGAACATATGTAATTTAACTGTCTTTTGTAAGCACCAACAGCTTCAGTAAGCGAAGAGAATACGCATTACCCGCAACTTATTTTCAATACCTTTACACCAGTGCCCAGAATTTCTTGAATAGACCAAGCAGTAACATAACAATTTACTTCTCTCATAGATACATTCGCAATATTTTTATTAATGACACCTGCTTTTGGCAGTTAATCCTTTAAAGATTTGCGGCTAAAACGAAATTCTTTATGCTAGCGTTTACGGTAGCAAATAAACATGAATCACTATTAAACACTCAAACACTGGATCAGCTTAATTCATGATTAAATACAAAATTACCGCCAGGTGTTCAATTCAAATTCAAATTTCAAAGCACCATAATATTTTTTTCGATCTATCGGTTGTGTTAAACTTAAAAATGATAAAATGCGACGATGTAACGATAAGACTTATTTACTATTTCGTATAAAGTTGTTTTCTTCAAAGCATAACCTAGAACATAATCGCAATAAGAAATATTATTTCTGTTTTTTCCCGTATATTTATCATAGAATCTGTTTTAGATCGCTTGTTGTGACGTAAAGATCCATTCTTTTTCCAATCGTTAAGTGAAGTTCTATCATTATGTCTTAAGTAAACAGTTACTCTCCCGTAGTTTTCGAATGGTTTTTTATTCCCATTTTGGAATTGATGTGTATTTTCTATAATCATTTGAATTTTTTTCAATCGTTTAAACTTTGAGAATATTTGGTTTCTTATTATGTTTTATAGTATTATTATTATTATAAAAAGTACTGAAAGACGAATAGGAATAACATGAAATCAGGGTTATAAGAATATTTGGAATCAAAACCACAATATTATTAATATTAGTAAGAAAAATGAATTGAAAATCTTTGAGAAAAGCATATAAGAAACACCATAGATAAAAAAACGAATGTAGATTACTGGAATCATATTAGTAAATTAACGTATAGCAAGAATAGTATGATAGATGTATAAGAATTAGACAGAAGAAGTGAGTATTAAGCACCAGGGACAGTGACGAGCATCATACGAAATGCTCTGCAAATTGTGGAGAGATGGTGCCTTGAGGAGGGATTAACTGTTAATTCACAAAAAAACAAGACGGTAGCTTTTGCCAACATGAAAAAACTGAATGACCTGGGTAGGCTGTTCGGATTAGAGTTAGAACTAACCAATGAATTGAAGTGTCTAGGCATTACACTTGATGTGAAACTGAATTGGAGCAGGTACCTAGTCAAAGTGGTGGACAGGGCGACGCAGCTCTTCTGGAGATGCAGAAGTGCTGTTTGTAAGTTCTGGGGACTAAAACCAAGTGTGTTACACTGGTTGTACACAGAAGTAGTAAGACCTATGGGGCAGTGGTTTGGTGGAGGAGAACGGAGCTGACATCACCGGCGGGGCTCCTCGCGACTCTTCAGTTACAGGCTCTGTTAGAAATCATAGGAGGTATGGACAACACGGAAACCGCCTCCATGGAGGATCTTACAAGGGTAATCAAACTTCACCTGAGGAGAATAGTGGGTTTTTATCGAGGACACAAGACTAACAGAGTGGAACTGAGAGATCTATTAAGAGCACTGTACTCAAGTGCGTGGACGTGCTGGCGTCCAACCCAAAATTAAAAGAAAAGGAAAAGTATTAAGAAGCACAAAAACATGAAAAATAATAGAGAGAAAATGTATACCAATTCTCCGCCTAGAAAAAACTAAAAAACGACTAAATTTATTGCGTAATATGTATAAAATAAGGTGAATTTCGTTATGAAGTTTCTAATCATTAGGAAAAAAACACAAAAAAAAATGTTCTATTAGTTACAAACACTGTAAATTGTATTGCATTCAGAAAATATTAACCGAAATATATTTTATAGGTATATTGTTAATAAATTTTACAAAAAAAAAAATTGTTTTTGTTGATATTTATTATAGTTGGAAATTATAAATCAATCTTACTTACAGCTTGAATGCATTGATTGGTGAAACAAGTAAATTGAAACATATAATTACTTATTTATTGTCTTTGAATTATTTTCCCCAAAAATGTCTTTTTTACATCCGCAAAACCTTAAAAAACACTTGTTTGTCTACCTTACATACTTTCATTATATATATATATATATTCATAATATATTCAATATTTTAACAAATGATGTGTATTATCATTATTACGAATCATTGTGTATACAATTCTAATCAAATTCAATCTTAAATTAGCTAACATAACATAAAATATGTAGAGGTCTGATCAATAAATCACCATTTACAAAAAAAAATGTGTTAGCAAATATACATGTACAAAGTAGTGAAAGACATATCCTTTTCGAATTGACTAATGTCATAGATTTTGAATGTATTAACGAGTCAATTAAACAAAACGAATAGAATAACTGATCAAATGATAGCAGTGTGTAAAATCTATCTTATTCTTTTGAACACGGTAATTATTTTGCAATCATATAATTTTTACTATAATTATAGATTATAGTAATTGTACTATTACTATAATCTATAGATTTTTCTGAAAGCATTAAAGAATTAGGAAAGCATTAAAACAGTTTTAAACTGAAAAATATATGTTATCCAAGGGAAAACACAAAATTAAACAGAACTGTGACTAACGCAGCTATTAAATGTTGTTTTCTAAGTTTGATTTTGTTTCTCAGAAAATAGTCGATCCAAAAATCTGTGGAAAATTAGAACACAATTTTATTTATTTATCGCTTCTTATGTGATTGTTATAAGTAAAGTATCAAATTTCAAATCAATGAAACACATTTTGAAATTTCTTGCATCGTAATTTACATCTAATAATTTGCTATATATATATTTATATATATAATTATTTCTTGACCTTTGTATGTTATAGTAGATTAAATTAGTCGGCGATTTAAGGTCTGCTGCTAAAAATTTTATATTTTGTATTCTCTTGATAAAGGCGTACTGCCGAAACATGTAGAGTTTTTTAAATACATATGTTTTGAAGTAATACACAGACCTTTAATCGCCTACTGATTAGGTTTACCATATCATACCAAGGTCACGAAGTTATTATATATATATATATATATATATATATATATATATATATATATATATATATATATATATAAGTGTTTAGATAATTTCTTAGCCGTTTATTAAATATAACAATTGATAAATTATTGGAGTTTTTCGGCTTTTATATGAAATATTTACAAATATCAAATTAGAATGTATGTAATTGCAGAGTAAGTGGGGATGTAAACATTGCTGTCTACAAATTACAAAGCAAATCATACGAAATTTTTAATTGAAAAATATGGTCTACGTTGGGACTCGAACACAAGTCTTCAGCTTGCCGGGCTGTCGCTTTTAGCACTTAGCCACAATAGACCTAGGTTCAAGCTATTTAGAAATGCATTATAAAGTAACAGTGTTAATGAATCAGATGTCAGTTATTGAATGTAGATGTCAAGTTGAAAGCAGAAGTCAGTTTTTTTAAAAGCTCATGTCAGTTTTGATAGCAGATGTCAGTTAGTGAAAGCAAATGTCAGTTATTGAAAGCAGATGTCTGTTTTGAAAGCAGGTGTCAGTTATGAAAGAAAACGTCAGATTAGAAAGTAGATGCCTATTTTGAAAGTATATGTGAGTTATTGAAAGTTATTTAATAAATGGCTAAGAAATTATCTAAACACTCATATAGCTATGGAGTAATAATTAGCATTTTCAAACATTCAAATCTGACATCTGCTCTCAAAATACTGACATCTGCTTTCTCATCTGACGTTTGCTTTCATAACTCACACCTGCTTTCAAAACAGACATCTGCTTTCAATAACTGACATTTGCTTTCACTAACTGACATCTGCTATCAAAACTGACATTAGCTTTTAAAAAAACTGACTTCTGCTTTCAACTTGACATCTACATTCAATAACTGACATCTGATTAATTAACACTGTTACTTTATAATGCATTTCTAAATAGCTTAAACCTAGGTCTATTGTGGCTAAGTGGTAAAAGCGACAGCCCGGCAAGCTGTAGACTTGGGTTCGAGTCCCAACGTAGACCATATTTTTCAATTAAAAATTTCGTATGATTTGCTTTGTAATTTGTAGACAGCAATGTTTACATCCCCACTTACTCTGCAATTACATACATTCTAATTTGATATTTGTAAATATTTCATATAAAACCCGAAAAACTCCAATAATTTATCAATTGTTATATATATAGAATTTAATTGGAGTGAGAAATAGCAATTATTCAAATCTCCTCTCACATGTAATTGTCGCTAAATTTGTGCAATTGATTCTACAATCTGACAAGATTACTCCTGCCGAAGAATGTAGACGCAAACACGTCGCGACGTTAGCCATCCACCTGTGCATCTACATTCTTCGGCAGGAGTAATATTGTCAGATTCTAGAATCAATTGCACAAATGTAGCGACAATTACATGTGAGAGGAGATCTGAATAATTGCTATTTCTCACTCCAATTAAATTCAATATAATTCGTATATATACACGAAAGTATAAAAATAAAATCATGTTAGAATATCGTGTACTGATGATCTGTAACGACAGTGAAATATCGATATATGCACATTTCTGGACGGATGTGGTTTTTTTCATATATATATATATATATATATATATATATATATAGTAAACCTAATCAGTAGGCGATTAAAGGTCTGTATATTACTTCAAAATATATGTATTTAAAAAACTCTACATGTTTCGGCTGTATACGCCTTATATATATATATATATATTTGTAACAGGGTAAAAGCTCACACGCCTATTAAAATTATTACTAAAAATATTAACAACTTCCTTCGGAACTCTGAAGATAAGATACATCTACGTGTGATTGATGCGACAATTTCCATATAACGGGTGTTCAGAAACATTCGAAGTCAAGTGGGCTCTGAACAAAAAATCGTATATCTTTACTTAAGTATTAATATACTAATTTGATAACCTATAAAATTGTATTAAGTAAATGTATGAATCTAGCTCAGACATGACTTCATATTTTCAAGGCCTACTTTGACTTCGAATGTTTCTGAACACCCGTTACAAAGCTAAAAAATTATGAAAATCCATTGATCTTACACCCAACATGCATAACAATTGTGTAATTTATCGTATTTGTTGGTTTATTCAAATTGTAGATTCACAAGTAGTTTCAGAAAAATTTTATGGAAATGGCAAATGAACCAAAAACATTATTCGATAATTATGTTAACTAATTAACCTTGCTGTTGGTACAACTCACGCGATGTTAAGAAATTATTTAAAGCTTTATCCATACCGCGTCACAGCAGTACAAGAAATGTTAGAAGCTACAATTTTATAATTAGTTTAAAAATATGAACAATAACATAAAACTTTCGCAAAGTGATTTTTCATTGATAAAATACGGTCTTATAAATCTGAATATCTAAATTCACAAAATACAATAATTTGAAGAAAACCCGTATGTAGAACCATTACATCCAAAAAAATTATGTTTAGGCAGCATTAAACAAAAGACGAATACTTGGACCAATATTTTTTCAAGGAATATTAGTACTCAAATATATCGCGCAGAAATTAAATAAATTGATCAGCTGCATGGTGATAACATTCAAAATGCATATTTTCAACAACATGGTGTAATTTATCACTGTGCAGTACATAGAAATAATTATTTTTAAGAGAAGTTTTTTATACAATGACTCGAAATACAGAAATTCATTGACCTGTACGCTCTTGTATGTGATATCTTCTTGTAGCCTTATCTAAAAAAACAGTATATTTCGAACACCTGTATGGAATTTCAGTGATCTGCGGTAAAGGATTGAACAGAAATGCATAGAAATTAACAATAATCCAATAATCTCGGAGGATATCATATATTACCCAAGGAGAATATCATTTTCAACATTTATTGTAATTTTAAGTCAATAAAATAAATTTACAAAATTGCTTTTATGAAAATGTAAAAACTTAAATGACTTCAAGGACATTTCGAAAGAATGAGCCCGGTGATACGACATTGTAGCTAGATTGTAGCTTGTAATTGAAAGATAAAGAACTAATACAAATTATGTGGTATTATCAACGTATATACACAGGAAATAGATAAACTTTTACCTGTTGTTAGAAATAAACAATTATTATTCTTATTATTAAATGAACAAAAATAATTTGTAACCGAAACTAGACTTACTTTATCTTTAACAATCCTTTGTTTAATCCATTCATTTTCTGCACTGGTTTCTAAAGAGACAAGGTCCATGCAACGTTTCCTGCAGTAATTACGTCCGCCTAACCAGTCTTCCTCTACACCTCTAAGTGAAGGTTCTCGCCAACTGAACATGTATCCTTTACCTGAAGATAAAATATATATGCCGCTGTAAATGCGTGTAACTGTTCTTACTCTTTACATATATACAGGAATATTCTAGATAAGGATCTACAAATCTGATAGTAATAAATTTTACCAAAAAAACAAGGCTATAATTAAATCGCCAGCAATATATTAGACAAACGATAGATTAGTATCGTAGAGAAAGTTAATTCAATCTAGAGAGCAATTATTTCTATGAATGGAAACTTAAGTATACAATTCATCATCACAATCAAGAATAGAAATTGTGTTCCCTTTTTATAAATACTTAAAGGCTTCAAGAAATTAAAAATACAAACAAAATTAAAACCTATTTTATTGCAAATATTCATAAATATATAACTTTTGATTTATTTTAAAATGTATACTACATAGAGTATTTCATGTAAAACTATGAATTTAATTTATAAAATAATAAACAAAATATTTTTATTTTGGGTTGAGCTATGTCAATTATAAGTCACAAAACATATTTATCATTTTTTATTCAAGGGTTTTCTTAAGAAAGAGTCCGCAAAATGTCTTACGAAACATGTATTTTATATTATTTTTTCTTATTTTGCATTTCTTTTTACCTTATTAAATTTAAATTATCTTATTTATAAATCCAGAGCTGTATTTCTATATGAAATAGTTGGTCGCATTGACACTTGATAATTTGAAATTCAAACACTGCTATCTGTGAGTTATTATTAATTTTCATTAGCTTTAAAAATATAAAAGTGTCAGAAATAGAAGCAAATATATGTTGCACTCCACCTGAGATAACATTAACAATAATTGAATATTATAAATATATTGTCTGTCAAATGTGGTTAACTATATCAAACGACAACTAATAAGATATCCAGTCCTATGTTCGATGATGACAACATTGGAAAATTAAAAAAAGCGTATCGAAATGAAGCTCCTTTCGACATTGTTTTGCGTTTTTAATGACTTCTAAGTTAATAATAATAATTATAATAAAAAAAATGCAATTTTCTGCACTATTTCAACTATTAATAAGAAAATTCTTATCTAGACTGCTCCAGTGACTTGTTTATCAACAATTTACAAGTTAACTAAAAAGGTATCTTTTCAGGAGCTATTAAATTTCAAACGACTATTTAAAACGCTGAAATATATCATATCAATAACATGACTCCTCACTAATTAATAATTGTATTACTTTTTAGTTCTTAGTAATATCTAGTCCCGGTTCTATTACAAAAATGTGAACATTATACTAAACGGAAGCAATAGAAAGTACACAGACCTAATTTGACAAAGTATCACCGATTTTTCAGCATTTATGATGGCATCGGTTAGAACGATACTGTTAATTTTTTTTTATTCAGTCAGTAATACATCTGGAAATCATTAAAAAAGATTGGTGTTACAGCCACAAGGAAGCGCAGGACACCTGCGTACCTGCAGAAGGAAACTGCCATAGTGATATCGAACTGTTATTGAATGGCTCAAGTGTCTGGAAACGATACATTCAATTCGTTTACAATATTTGACAAAGTAAAATTTGAATATAAAAAGAAATTTCAAGACAAGGTCATGCTCTATATATGCGTCTCAGCAAAAGAAATTTTGGAGTTATACTTTAAGACTGGTGATTTTGCAATTTACAGAAATTATAGTTTTAACAAATTTTTATTTCGTTTATTCGAAGACATTCTCTGGATGATGATATCGTCTTCTAATTGACTAAAATATAATCAAATTATACGAAAAAAGACCTATCTAAAGAGAAAAAGTATACTTTTGTGCCAAAAAAAAATCGAAACCCCACAAACTTTGCTCAATGTAAGTTCCAGTTAAGGATTTCTTTGGACGCGAACTCCCTAGTCTATCAAAAAACTACAGGGCCAAAAATAAAACAAATAAAAAGTCGCATTAAGAAATACATACAACAAGCTTGTGGATGTATCAATATGAAGCCGCAAAGTTGCCGATCGAGACCTATTGCGAAAAATCACTAAAATCACTAAATTCAATTTTTTTAACTTTAGCCCTTAGAGTATTCTCAAAAAAAGAAATTTTTTCTTCTTTTCGCTTCAGAATACAGTTCATATTTCTAGTTGCAATTAGAAGATATCAAACTTACAACTGCTTCTTAATTCATTTCTAACAATGACATTTATCATAGTATCAAGGTTCTTTCAGTAAAATATAGTGATATATTATGGAAACAAAAGATGTTAATCTATGGTGCATAATATGTGAGAGTATGTGAGAGTATTTCTATAGTTTCTTCTCTGTATTTGTTATCATCACTAGTGCAATCCCTTTAAGTCGATCGTCTTATTTAACTGAATATATATTCTTTTGTTAATCGTAGTGCAATTAGTTTTGAGTATTAATTGCTGATTATCACCTCAGATATTCCTAAACTGGCGACAAAAATACTTTTTTACATTTTTTAATTAATTTTTAATAAATAATTTAATTTTTAAGATATTCCATTTTATACTACAAAAGAACTATAACATTAATTAATTTGTTCCCTACATTTCTTAATTAAGAGAAAAAATTATATTCCAAATTAACTATTAAACTTACGCATATGTATAGACTATAATTTCTTCGCAATATTGATTATAAATTTTGAAAATCGTCAGTGCTATGTCAGGAATTTTTCGTTCCATCTGCCTTTGCAATTCACCTCTCCAATCAATTATAATGAATACGAATATGTAATTTATTACCATCGTAATTCATTGGCACTTACTAATGATCTAACAATATTCAATGTATCCGTGAGACATTACCATATTCATAAGTATTGCACATCTCAACCTTGACGGCATACTTTTTCCCTCTTCAATAACAAAATTAAATAGGTGCGAGTTTACATCAATTAACATTCTATTACATTTTCTGAATAAGTAAAAAGAGACGAACATGTAGTCATCCTTTGTGTTGCAAACTCCAGGTAAATGAAACAGTAAAGAATATTCAAATTAGTTGGAAAAAGGCAGCCTATTAGTATAACTATAACATTTTACATTGGTAGGTGTCTTTATTCTTATTTTTGTGATAGATGAGGGGGAATGTTAAGAACAAATAACGAATTACATTTTCATCTTAAAAAAATTAATGAAAGAACATGACTGACATAGGTACGAGATATGGATTTTTGCAGTAAATATTGTGTTAACATTAAAAATCACTTCTAGGCTTTAATCTGAACTAAAGTAACTAAGTATTTGTCTTTCTGTTAATTTACGATTAAAGTGTACCTTTTTTTTGAACCGAAGTGTTTTTTTAATATACGATCATCCAATAACATCATTCGTTACGAATACAATAGATTAGATATCGAAAAGAACGATATAATAATACGATGTAAATGCTGAAATATAACATACATAATAATTATGTATGTTACATTTCAGCATTTCGTCTTAATTATCTAACCAATTATTGGTTAGATAATTAAGACGAATTTTTTAAATTATCATTTAATTTATAGAATATCTTAATATCCCAATCTATCATGTTTGAAATTACCTACAGTCTCTAAATGGTTTTCCATATTGGAAAAACTGTAGGTACCTGTTCAATGTTTAATATTCGTCATGGCCTAAATTTCCGTTGTTTTTATGTTAAAAAGCACTAACAATATATTCCAAACCATTAAACGAAAAGCCGCAAAAACATTTATAAATAATCTTCTTAAATAATAAGTCAATATGTTTAATGCAGTACATACATTCGTATTTGCAATGTATATGTATATCAAGTTTATCCATATAACTTTAGTTACAGATAATTGAAAAAGTGTAGCAAATTATTTTTCAAACTAAAAAATTTAGTGTTAATCCAGTATCATATTTAAGGAAATTTTAAAATTTTGGAAACTAAATGCTTTCGAAAATATTTAGTAATTAGGAATAAGAAATGTCCTTTTACTTAAATATATGCTTTATTGCACGTTATTCTTTTACTACATAACATTAAAATAAAAGCTGGTACGTTAACTGTTAATTTGTTAATGCTTTTCATAGAAATGACTATTATTTTTTGTAGTCTCATTCTAAATTTTCGTTATATCCAAAATCTATTTTCATCTACCAAACATACCAATGTTATCATACTATTAGAAATAAGAACGGTCTATTATATATAAAATAAACAGTCTTCTAATATTGTTATATTTTCTTCATCCCATGTTTTCGATTCTTAATTAGCTTCTCCCTGTTAGCATTCATAAATTAAATTATCTCGTATATTTATAGATTTAATTTTTATATATAAATACACACAGATTTTCTAAATTTTTAAACAATTTACAAAAAAGTGTCCGTTCTGCAGTGATCAAATAACTAAAAGACGACGAAGGTATTTCAGAAAATCTTTTGAGAACTTTTAAATATTTCGAAATTGAAACCGGCATTTTTGAACAATGACTAAATACTATAAATGAATTATCTAAAAGTAAACATTTCCATGTTAACAAATTAACGTATTTGTCTATCATAAATTGTTGTACGCCTTAAAGATCTTTCGAAATTTCACTAATTCTTTAAGGGATTTAAATAAAATATTTCCTAGGCAATTATTTACAAGTTTACTGAATGACCGCTTGGACCACCGAATATTCCCTCTCAGTTTCTATTCGTAGGATCATTTAGAAGCTGGGTATTGCCACTGATAGTAGTTTAAATTAAACAAAAACACATTTTAACGTTAAGTAAAAGACTAAGTAAGGCAAATGTTGATTTGAGACGATCGTCTAACAATATTTAAATTGAGTTAAGTAAGCTTTTTTATTTTTCAAATGGTTATACTCTGCTTAGCTATGGAGTTATATTTGGGGAGCTGGTCAAAATAATATATGGAAAATATTTTTAATTCAAAAGCAGGCCCTACAAACCATCTCTCCGCATGAAATCAAGGAAACCTTGTAGAGATAAATTAGAAAATATGTTAACACTGACTGCATTACACATATACGAAATACGTCCCTTAACTGTTTTAGGTCTATCTAAAATACAAGACATGGTAAAATTTTCCAATTACCTCGACATAGACTATCTATATTTGAAAGAAACTTCTTTTGTAAAAATATGAAATTATCTATTGAAATTGTTGAGGAAGCCAATAACGGTCATGAAAAATAAACTGAATTGGCACCTTCGAGATACATATATATATATATATATATATATATATATATATATATATATATAATTTCTTAGCCGTTCAAAACTGACATTCGCTTTCAATAACTGACATCTGAATCATTAACATTGTCACCTTATAATGCATTTCTAATTAGCTTGAACCAAGGTCTATCGTGACTTAATTGGTTAAAGCGACGGTCCGGCAAACCGTAAACTTGGGTCCCAACGTAGACAAAATTTTTCAATTAAATTTCGTATGACTTGCGTTATAATTTGTAGACAGCAATGTTTACATTCACATTTACTTCACAATTACATACTAATTTGATAATATTTATAAATATTTCATATAAAAGCCGAAATACTCCAAGAATTTATCAATTGATATCTGTATATATATATATATATTAAATAATTATTTCTTGAGCTTTGTATATTTTTCGATTTAAGGTCTGTTCTACTTTAATATATGTATATATATATATATATATATATATATATATATATATATATATTTAAAATACTCTCTTACATGTTTCGGCAATTAATGCCTTTTTCAAGGAATTATAAATGACAGTATATTAATGTCATATTTAAGTTGTCATGGATAAAAATGACATTATTCAAAAATACATTCCAGATGAATAATAATAATTCATGCCTTAGCATTTCCCAACAGCTTGATGCCAATTACAGGGGGCATTGGCAAGCCATGAGTTAATATTACGTCTGTGCCCGTGGAGCGACTTATGATGTTCAGTTGTCGCCATTCACCTATAACAAGAGGAAAACCGCGAAAACCTACTGGGACAGCTTAGTTCGGGATCATAACTCGGGACTGCTAACATGATAAGCCAGTGTACAGATAATTAAATAACATATGATAGATACTTATATAACACATATATATTCATGATGGTAAATTGCAGATCGTTACTTTATATTATTAAGTTATAGGATATACTGCTTAGATTTTTTACACTTCTGTTGTTAATTGAATTTTTTTCTTGTTTAATATTAATGATTTCTTTAATTTCCCTTTTCATTTTGTGTTGTTCTTTATCGATTATCTGTGTGTTTTCGAAATTGAAATGTCGATCGCGTTGCTGCAGTTTGTGTGTAAAAAAAGCAATTTTGGAGTATTTGTGGGCTTGTATTCTTTTGTATAAATATCATTTAGTTCGATGTATGTAGTAACTATCGCAATCGCGACATGATATTTTATAGCTGACATGTTTCTCGATTTTTTCTATTTTGGAAAAAAAAATTCTAAAAATTTATTAATTGAACCTATACGTTATCAGTAAAACATAATAAAATTATATTAAAATAACAATGAAAAATTTAATATGGGGAATAATAATTTCAGAATCGACAACACTAATAAAAACATCGCCCATATTTTAACTTTTTTTTTGTTCACATTTTACATCATTATGATATTTATTTTTCTAAAAAAAACAAACAAAAGTGATAGAGAATGTGAGAAAAACCGTTTCATGCACACTTAAATAAAAATAAAATAGCATAATAAAAATTATTTAAAATTTAGCCCTGAATGATTACAAGATAATCGAATTAGATATAGAACAAAATTAATAAAATGTAGAATGAAATATATTTTTTCTGTGTAGTAAAAAATTATTATCTTCATTTGCTTATCAGTTATTTTGCCTACTTAGTTAATAAAATTGAAGAATCTTTAGTTACTAATTTTTAGTTGCAAACAGTGTTGCATCTTTAGTGCGATACAAAAATCATAAAAATATAAACCTACCTCATACAAATTTTTATTTTAAATATGTATATACAAATATCGTATTATTGCTTATCAAGTGATACTGAAGCTACAAAAATTTTAGACTTAAATAACACTAATTATACGTTCTTTGTTAAACATTTGTTAATAAAATTACATACCATCAGGAGTCCGTTCATGTATAACCCTTTGAGCACACAATGAAGGTACTGGCGGTTCTAAAATTCTACCTCCGGGAAATTGGGCACATGTTAGACCGAAAATGGCAATCAAAAATACTGCGAGAACTTCCATATTTCAGCTAAAAACACCTATTTTAACTTAATTTCACAAATCTTCAACAACCTATACTTACTCTAACGGTTGATGAAATTCTGTTGATGTTTTTGAATTAACACAGGTATATATATGAAGGTGGGGTCATAGGAAGACAAAGACGAACGGAATAATTGCAGGTGATACCATCTTACCTTGAACTCTGTTAAATTTCTTAGTAAAGTATCTGTACATGCGTAACTATCAGTGAAAGCTTCCTGTTTGATAGTTGTTTTGTTATAGTTTTTCTATTCGGTTGTTAAAGTATTAATGTGTTTACAATTACAGATAATGATTATGTAATTACATTATCTATATGGCCCAAAGAGGTTGTACAAATTATGTATAGCGAACAAATTTGTCAAGGTTGTTATGATCAAAATAAAACTATTTTCTGTGTCAACTTTCTCCGTAAACACTTAAACCTAGATACTTTGCCTTATCCATAATATGCTATTTTGGTCGCGTTGAGGCATGAAGTGAATTAAATATGTAAACAAACCACTTTCTTTGGCCTTGTCAATATCATTCTACGAAATTGGTAATATATATTTCGTACTTAATTTGTTACTTACAAATGGACTTAATTTTGTGTTATATTTTATGCTATTTTTTCTACGAGTTTTATATAATATAATTTTTCTTTATTATATTGCTTATAATAAACAGTATGCAATATATAAATAGTTTCTAATATAAAGTTAGATATAACAACATATGATTATATTATTACATCATTCACAATTGTAAAAAATCAAGCACATATTTATTAATAATAGCTTGAAAGACCAATGTTAAATCACATAATTGGAACGTGTTCTGGAGAAATAAGTAGGAGGCAATATACTAAATATTTCTCAAATAATCAAATCAGATAAACAGGTAGGAAACGGTTAAAATTAAAATTAGCAATTAAATAAACATAAACTATATTCTGTAATTGATAAATTTTAGAAAAGAATCAATAAATACTGAAAAATATGTTAAAGTTGAATTGAAAGAAACTCCAGAAAATTGAAAAGAACATCGATTTTATTTAAAAAAATTATATAGCGTGTGTATTTGCACAGATAATTAGATGATTAGTAGATTTTAACGCCCTGTAACAAATTTTATATTAAATTAAGAGAAAGAACCCACCTCGATAAAAATATTTCCAAATTCTAAAATATGTTGCAAGAGTTATGAAAATTCTGATAATAATTCTTAAAATTCGCAGCGTAACAGTGATATGATTTTTTCGAAGTTTTCCCAACTTCTACATATTATTACATTGTTTCTCTAATAGTGCCGTAACCACGTGAAAGTGGTCTTCTTTACAAAACTAACCATAATTATAGTTATGGAATGTTTCCTGGGATCCTTTTAAGATTACTGCGCAGAAAGTATTAGTGCGAGCTAAATTTTGGCTATAAGTAGCCTAACTATTAAAGTCGACAGTACCGAATTACTTACATCTTAAGCAACAGCGGCGGTTCGATGGTCTATCATAATTAGACTGCGGAACAGATCTTGAATTAATTTCAATTCAAGTTAATTTAAATTCATTCAACTTCAGTGTTTTATTTATTTTCGTAAAAATAAATTTCCGTATATACATTACATTGCATTTCTTACCACTCTGGAGAAATATAATTCACAACTCCGTCTGCTTGCATTAAAAGACGCACAAACAAAAAACTTTTATCAATACCATTGCGCTATAACATTCATATTAATGTTCATGTTAAGTTGGTCGACTGTAAATTGTCAGCACCGATGAATGATACTTGATACGGGATAGTGCCGGTTCCGCAGTCTAATTATAATGTGATAATCCAATGCCTTGCATTAATTCTTGCTTTAAACGCCGGATTTAGGGAGTAAAAGTTAAAATTATTTAGTTTCTAAAAAAAAATTATTAATTAAAATATATTCCATATGCATGCATCAATACATTTCTGTCATCGACTAACAAATGCATAATTACCATTTTTAAAAGAATTTCAATCTAGGCAACTAATAAAAGTTTCGACGGCATTTTTAACCTTTTTGAATAATAACACTGGTACTTTAATTTTCTTTATTTTTCTTTAGAAACTATGTACAAATTTCGTTTCTTTTGCAGTTCTAATAATGGTAATAACAACAAATTTATTCCGGCACGTCAGGTTGGAAAAAGATATTGAAAAGTAAATGAAACAATATTAATTAGGTTACATTATATGGACATGTATGGTATAGTCCTGTTTAAAATGTTTTATTTTATACTGTTCTTCGGCACCTTCTGATATCAACGTTCAACAATAGTCAATCTTTATCTTTGTTCGGAGGAAAAGCATCCAGATCCTCATATTACAACCCAATTTATGGTATTTAATTATGGTATATGGTATATTTGTCACATTTTCTGTTTCCTAGAAAATTGTGGGTCACACTTCATTCTAAGCAACACGCTCCAAGACATTTAAGGTTTCTTCAAATTTTTTATCTTATTGTAGAAGTTTGATTTGAGGTTCTACAAAAATTCCGTCTTTAAGTTTTGCATCTGCGATTTTTGGAAATTTTTGTTTAAGGTATTGGAATCCACGGCCATCAATATCCATAGCTTTCACGAAATATTGCATCGAACCTAATTTTTTATGTAATGGCGGTAAAAATATTTGATCAGGTTCAACTAGTGACTTATGAAGTATATTCTTTTGTCCAGGAATATACTAACCCTGACTAGCCTGTCTTTAACAATGTATTTGGAATTTCTTGATAGACTGTCCCACTCAACAGCAATTCTTTGTATACCCTAGTTGTAAACCGAGTAAAATTGCGACAACTTTGAGGTCTGCGCTGATATACCATTTGTACATTTTGTAATTGATTGAAATCAATTAAAATTGAAATAATAAAGATATTATTATCTTTTAATTGAAGTAGTTGAAAATATCAAGTGATTATCAAATCAATTGACTATTCGTTATTATTGGTTTCTAAAGAATATTAATATAAATAGACAATAAATCCTTGTTGATCTTATTTTTATATATTTTCTTAAAGTAAATAACTATGTATTTGAAAGCTTCATTTTGTTTTTTGCCATTATATTTCTCAGGATGCTTTTGAAATTTTTCAGAATTATGGCTGCTTACTAATTACTATATATGTACGTACATACAAATACATTAATTTTAAATCTATAAATTGTCTCTTCTTTTTCTTGTTTATTTAGAATAATGTAAAAACGTATAATAAATTGTGTCCTTGTAAAATAATTAACATAATACTCTTGTGTTAATCGTTTTGTAAAAATGTCGTAATTTATTTTTTATACACTCAATAAACAATCGGTAGATTAATGAATATTAAATGGAAAAAGTATGTACATACACATGGTATATTAATATCACCTGCCTACAAATTTTAACTATTGTAAATCATCATACTTATTTCAAATTACTTTTTTATGCAAATTTCAACATATAGAATAATATTAGTACTATTAGTAAATTTAACATATTCAGAAATACATCATTAATATCCACCATTTCTAAGACAACTTTATTTCCTATGCAGGGGTCCTTGAAATAAAAAGACAACGTATGAAAAATGGAAAGATGTAATTATATAGAATATAAATCCAAAATATAATCAACTATGACGCGAACTCCAAAACTAAAAAACCCCTGAAAATTGTATCATGTTCCGCCCATGAAAATAATAAATATGTACGTCTATTGAAGTTACATAGACATCGTATGTTTACACACGTAACAGCTGTCGATATTATAAAAACTATAACATCTTGTATGCTCAGGTCAATAATACCTCGTACAAAATCAGCTTTTGATACGTTCAAGTGAATTATTAAAAATTAAAATGTGTGTTACATTAATTTACAAACACATTTTAAGAGTCATACTAAAAATAATTTGCGTACTTTTAGAACTGACATCATTTCTTGTAAGAAATATAAAATATGAATATCGATTATGAATGCCACTATTAAATTTAAAGGCGGCAATGATTATGTTTCTAAAAACTCTCGAAAATAACATTGTATCTAAGTTTTGTTATGATGAGGGTTCGATAACGTGGTACAAAAGTCAGCTGTTAAAAATTTATACTTCCTTGTAAATTTTTAAAGCAGATATATTAAGAGAACATATAAGGTATGTGCTTTACGGGCATTTAACGTCCTATTTGGTAACAATCTATCATTCATCGAGACGTAAATGTAAAATATATCGAACATATTCGTAAAATTTCTTTTGTTTAAGGCAAAATTAAAATAAAAAACTTTTATTTTGATTTACTTATTATGGAAAATAGTAAAAGATTTTTCTGATTGGCGATAAGAAAGTTATCATTAATCAAAGTTTTATGTGAAGGGGTGAAAGAAATATTTTGTTTGAATCAACTAGCAGTACTGCTTGAGTACTCCTGAGTACTACTGAGTACGTTTTCACCCGTGTCATATATTGTTTGACGTAATGATTAGAAGAACACAGCTCTCAAATAGACACAGAAAGCAGCAGTAATTAGTTAACCCTGCTTATAAACCCATCAAATGTAAATTTTATAAAATGCCGAAAGAAAAAAGAAGTACTAGTGCTATTTTAAATCACTTTGTCAGAAACTTCGGTGACTTTAAAACGAATTTGACTGTAATGTTTGTTAACATTGTGAAGTAACCGTATACAAAAAAGGTTTTAAATATATCTATACGTTAATATGCCGTATAACGCTTTTGTTTAATTATGAAACAGACATGTAAATAATTTACATATCTGTAACTGTATACTTGGACAATACCTCGTATTTTCAGCATTTACTTCTGCTTAAGACATATGTTTCTGCCATCTATAGGCGTCGTCAGTTAAGCTAATGAAGCAATGTATACAAATGATACAAATCTTTATAAATAGATCTGTATCTGTATATGACATTTAGCCGAACCGCCTATTAGATAAAGCAAATCTCATCCTATTAGGTGGCAATTATTTAATAAGTGACATCTGACGGACGAAAGAGACTTTACCGAAAAAAGCGATCTTTCATTTGACCCGCTAAGCTGGTACGAAACGAAAACAATACGGGTGTAGTCTTCAAAAACGAGCCAGACGGCGGTAAATATGCAAAAAAGGTTTTAAATATATCTATACGTTAATATGCCGTATAACGCTTTTGTTTAATTACGAAACAGACATGTAAATAATTTACATATCTGTAACTGTATACTTGGACAATACCTCGTATTTTCAGCATTTACTTCTGCTTAAGACATATGTTTCTGCCATCTATAGGCGTCGTCAGTTAAGCTAATGAAGCAATGTATACAAATGATACAAATCTTTATAAATAGATCTGTATCTGTATATGACATTTAGCCGAACCGCCTATTAGATAAAGCAAATCTCATCCTATCAGGTGGCAATTATTTAATAAGTGACATCTGACGGACGAAAGAGACTTTACCGAAAAAAGCGATCTTTCATTTGACCCGCTAAGCTAGTCAAAGTGTAGTCAAAGTGTAGGTTAAAGGGTAAGAAAAGAGTTTATATTAGATAAAATTAATTTTAAAACTAATGAGATAAGCGAGTTAGAGATAATTAGAAGAAATTCTAATTTAGAATGTCGATTGAGTAAAAGTAATGATGTAAAAATGGTAAATGAAGGAATAAATCAGGCAGTTGCCATTAATACTATTAATGATAAACAAATAGAAGATAAAAGTATAATTATAATAATTATGTGGAAAATAAACACAATGATCACTGTAATTCTATTTTAAAACACACGCTTTTCAAATTATGAAAATAATGTTAATGTCAACAATGATTTTATAAAACAAAGTACTTTGAAAATTTTGAACTATAAGGGTACTAGATTTAAGATAATTAGACCCACATTTAATATAAGAATAAAGGTAAAGATGAAATTAGAGCAAAACGTATATACAGTCGGATATTTTAGATAGGCCCAACATGAAAAAAAAAATTAATAAATGTTGTAAACTATTGAAAAAAATTGATTGTGCGAGAAATAATGATTTTTGCCTTTGTTAAATTTAATGGGAACTCGATGTACTAGAGGATTTATAAAAAGTTTGGAAAAGTTATTGAATTTGATTTATGATATCGAAATAAATATAATGTAGGATGTATACTGAAATTAAATTATTGTATGAAGATGAGATGGTAGTAGATGGTAAGAAGATTCTATAATACTAAAATGTATTCGGGAAGATTGATAAAGTATGTTGATAATTATGGTTATAGAAAAAGTATATGAAAATAAAAATTTGTCGTCGAGGATAAAAAAATTTATATGATGTATTTTATGGAAGAAGAAAATGAAATAAATATTTATTGAATGGAAAAAGTTTATAAAAATTCGTCGATAATGAAAAAGTATGTTATTATAGTAGCTACGATTATAGAAAAAGTTTGAATAAAAATATAGATATATATATATATATAAATATATACTGAAATAAAAATTATGGTGATAATATATATATTAAATGAATTGTTGGCATGTTAAAGGAATATGATTATGATTTTTGAATATGATGATTAACGAGTTTTGGATTATATTAAGAAGGTAATGATAAGGATTAAGCAAGTTTGAATATACGGGATGAGTTTAATAATAAAAGTTATTGTTGATGAAGTTGGAAGTAAATGAAATTATCTGCGAATATAAAAGTTTATTATTTATGGGAATTGATTTATAAGAAAATATTAAAATAATAATATAGAAGATAATGTAGTGGAAGAAGAAATTAAAGTTATGATATGGGTTTATTTTTGTTGTTGATAAATGGTTAATGATATAGTTTTATGAATTTGATTATGATGATGATTTGATGTATGAGATTTTGATATTATGCTTTTCTTTTGTTTATAAAATTCAATGGAATCTTCCATGTCCAGGAGATCGAGAAAGAGCTCGAGTATATTTTCGATGATGACTGTTACTTCGGCGTGTTCTTTCGTCTAATTCTCCTCGTATATTGATCTATTATTTAATATTAATTCTCTTTTATTTGCGAACTTTTGAATGCGTCGACAAAACTTTCTGTTCAATGTCAGTTGTTTGCAAATAAACAGCTTCGTGCATTTTATATACACTTGACCTTGTCGATATTTAAAATAATACTATTCCGATGTTTATTGATTTAACTTCTTTAAATATACATGTTTTTGTTTGTAAACTTGCTTAAATAAACAATTTTTCAATATCATATTCGTAATGTGGCGCCTATTAAAAATGAAACGTATGCATTTTAATGTATCTATGCGCTTGAACGTAAGTGAATTTATGAAAAATATAACATATTCTCGGTCTTGTTTTATGGAGGCGGCTTATATAATATTATTCTTATGATACATACAAGGAAACATTTTAATTTGAAATGTACACAAGTATAAAGTGTCTATGCATCACTTTTACACACTGTAATTGTCTTTACTACAAAAAAATACCTGCTTCTTCGCCTGAAGTGGTAGATGAAGTGTGACTGGGCTGACTTGTGATTGTCTTCCTCTTGCTCCTGGCTGAGGATGATTTTTCCCGTCGCCTGGTTTCCATTCTAGTTTGTTTGGTTTGCCATCTTCCCGGGTTCGTTCCGGTCTTTCCACTGGCCGGATCCCCATGTAATGTCGTCCTTATTTGGCTGGCAGGGAATCCATGTGAGGTGCTTTAGGGCTTTAAGTGGCAGGCAGTGGCTGGTAGGATCGCCATGTGATGTGGCTTGGTTACTTAAGCCACGTAATGTGCCTTAGTGGGCCCGGCCCTGAGGGCCACATCGATGAGTCTTTACGCAGATATCGTGGTAGCGTTAAATAATGCACAAGTAAAGTGGGCTTAACACAGTTTAATTAACCAACACTTATAACGATTCAACAAATATGATATTTACATAGTTAACAAATGTAGACGGTAGTCGAAAGGAGACTCTAACTCACTCTCACTATTGTCGTACCGTCTGTGTATTGTGATTCTGCTAAGACTCTGCTAAGACTGCCTCTCATTCAGATGGGACGCCTTATATATCGTTAGAGTGATCTCATTTCGACTACATGTCCTTACTCTAGATAAACATGAGTGTTGAAAGTGTGTAACGTACCTTGAGAATGCTTGTGTATGTAAGTTATGTCGGGCGAGGCCATGTTTGGATATAATATGAATTAAACACGGGGCCGCGCCTTGACTCAGATAAAAGGTACACAGCATTACTTATTGGGTTATTACACTATCACTTCCAAAATAGCGGGAACTGCAAACCTCCGATCATCACGAACGATCTACAATCGTGGACAAAAATACCCATTATAATTAATTTTTATATAAAATATGAAATCTTTATAATTATCTCTCTGTAATAAAATGTACATAAATATATAGTCATACAGTAAATAATAAAGAATAAATTAAAACACTTGGCTTGTTTCACTATGAGATTTATTTAAATTCTCTAACATCTGTTTCGGCTGTTATGCCATTCTCAAAGAGATCTATAAATCTAACTTAAAGACTATCGCACTTGTTCTTATATGTTGTCTGTTCTTGTGTGTAGTGGGGGTGGTACTATATTGTGTATTACGGTGTCTATAAGGGGTGTATTGGCATATTCTATCTGTGTGTTGGTGATTGATAGATTTTGTTTTTTCGCTAGTTTTATTTCTAATATTTCTAGGAGGTCCAATCTCTTGCTTTTTGTGATATTGTGTATTAAGTCGCAGTTATCTATATCGGGGAAGTGGTTGAGTTCTATACAGTGTTCGGCAAAGCCTGTGTTTTTCTCACTATATAAAATTGACTTTTTGTGTTCTTTAACTCTGTTTTTAATGGCTCGTCCACTTTGGCCGATATAGATAGCTTCACAGTCTTTTCATTTTAATTTATAAACACCTGATTGATCCATTTTATGTCTTTTATCTTTGTTGTTGCTAATTATTGTTCCCAAATTTGTTTTATTTACCCAGCTTATTTTGATATCTAATCCTTTTACTATTCTGTTTATTTTATTAGTGAGTTGGGGTATGTATGTAATTTTGTGCCATCTTTGTATATTTTCTGTTATTTTCGGGTATAGGTATTTGTTCTTATTATTTTGTATTTCTTTACGTTTTAACAGTTTATCTACGATTTTAGGGTCATATCCATTATTTCTTGCGATTAATTTAATTGTGTTTATTTCTGTATTAAAATATTTCTTGTTTAATGGTGTGTTTGTGGCTCTATGTATATAACTCTGGAATGTTGACATTTTTATTTTCATCGATTGTTTAGCGTTTGCGTGTAATATGTTGTCTGTAAAAGTGGGTTTTCTGTAGATTTCAAATGTTAGCTTATTATTATTTCTGTTTATTGTAATGTCTAGAAAGATTATTTTCTTGTCTTTTTCTGTTTCTTTTGTAAATTGTATCTTGTGGTTTATAGAATTTATTACTTTTAGAAACTCCGTTAATTGCCTATCTGTACCCTTCCATATGCAAATTACGTCGTCTACATATCTGGCCCAGAAATGGACTTGTTGAATTAATACCATGTTTTTCTTAAATAGTTCTTCTTCGAAGTTATTCATGTATATTTCTGCTAATAGCGGGCTTAACGGGTTTCCCATCGGTAATCCTTCTATTTGTGTGTATGTTTCATTGTTGAATTTGAAGTAATTTTGGTTTAGACATAAATTTAGAGTTTCTTTAATTTCTCGTTTATCTGTGTCCTTAAGGTTATTGTTATTAATGTGTATGTCAATTATCTTTTGTATTTCATTTATTGGTATAGAGGTAAAAAGGCTTTTAATGTCAAATGAGACTAATTTAGCATTGCTAGGTCTCTTTATGTCTTTTAAATTGTTCGTTAATTCTATGGTATTTTTTATTGCATATTTAGATTTGAAATTTATTTTTGTCGGTAACTTTTTATTGAGATACTGGCAAAGTATGTAAGTCGGGGCATTTATGTATGATACTACTGGTCGCATTGGGGTGTTGTCTTTATGAAGTTTTAGTTGTCCATACAGTATCGGTGTTTGTGGGTTCATTATTGTTAGACTTTATTCTAAAGTGTGTCATTGTTTTTTATGAGATTCTTAACTTTTTGTTGGTAATTATTCGTAGGATCGGAATTTAGTTTTTTAAAATCTTCGGTGTTTATTAGATTATACATTTTTTCATTATATTTGGTTCTTTCTAATATTGTTACTGTATTACCTTTATCCGCTTTTGTAATCACTAAGTTGTTATCTTTCAATTTCTTTCTTATTGACTTAACTAAACAGATGTTAGAGAATTTAAATAAATCTCATAGTGAAACAAGCCAAGTGTTTTAATTTATTCTTTATTATTTACTGTATGACTATATATTTATGTACATTTTATTACAGAGAGATAATTACAAAGATTTCATATTTTATATAAAAATTAATTATAATGGGTATTTTTGTCCACGATTGTAGATCGTTCGTGATGATCGGAGGTTTGCAGTTCCCGCTATTTTGGAAGTAATGCTGTGTACCTTTTATCTGAGTCAAGGCGCGGCCCCGTGTTTAATTCATATTATATCCAAACATGGCCTCGCCCGACATAACTTACATACACAAGCATTCTCAAGGTACGTTACACACTTTCAACACTCATGTTTATCTAGAGTAAGGACATGTAGTCGAAATGAGATCACTCTAACGATATATAAGGCGTCCCATCTGAATGAGAGGCAGTCTTAGCAGAGTCTTAGCAGAGTCTTAGCAGAATCACAATACACAGACGGTACGACAATAGTGAGAGTGAGTTAGAGTCTCCTTTCGACTACCGTCTACATTTGTTAACTATGTAAATATCATCTTTGTTGAATCGTTATAAGTGTTGGTTAATTAAACTGTGTTAAGCCCACTTTACTTGTGCATTATTTAACGCTACCACGATATCTGCGTAAAGACTCATCGATGTGGCCCTCAGGGCCGGGCCCACATCACATGGCGATCCTTGCCAGCCACTAAGGCACATTACGTGGCTTAAGTAACCAAGCCACATCACATGGCGATCCTACCAGCCACTGCCTGCCACTTAAAGCCCTAAAGCACCTCACATGGATTCCCTGCCAGCCAAATAAGGACGACATTACATGGGGATCCGGCCAGTGGAAAGACCGGAACGAACCCGGGAAGATGGCAAACCAAACAAACTAGAATGGAAACCAGGCGACGGGAAAAATCATCCTCAGCCAGGAGCAAGAGGAAGACAATCACAAGTCAGCCCAGTCACACTTCATCTACCACTTCAGGCGAAGAAGCAGGTATTTTTTTGTAGTAAAGACAATTACAGTGTGTAAAAGTGATGCATAGACACTTTATACTTGTGTACATTTCAAATTAAAATGTTTCCTTGTATGTATCATAAGAATAATATTAGTTTGTTTATGTGTAGCAAATTCTGCATACGCCAACAGAATGTAAAGAGCGTAACATGGTTATTTTTTTGCTTAAGGTCAAGTTTATTTACGGAAACTAATATGTATAATGAAATTGTAAAAGCATTAAATTATGGCCGAAAAATCCAAATTTAAACCTGTCCAAGTTGTTAGTTAAATACGCGAGAATGTAGAATTTCATACATTTTTTTTTAAATAAGCCGCCTTCATAAAACAAGACCGAGAATATGTTATATTTTTCATAAATTCACTTACGTTCAAATGCATAGATACATTATAATGCATACGTTTCATTTTTAATAGGCGCTACATTACGAATATGATATTGAAAAATTGTTTATTTAAGCAAGTTTACAAACAAAAAACATGTATATTTAAAGAAGTTAAATCAATAAACATCGGAATAGTATTATTTTAAATATCGACAATGTCAAGTGTATATAAAATGCACGACGCTGTTTATTTGCAAACAACCGCATACGTGACATTGAACAGAAAGTTTTGTCGACGCATTCAAAAGTTCGCAAATAAAAGAGAATTAATATTAAATAATAGATCAATATACGAGGAGTATTATATTAATTTTATATACAAAGAATTCCGAAAATTTTGTTACAAACGCCTTAACACTAACAGGAGTTGATTCCTATGATGAAAAGGTTAGCAACAGGACGACCGATAGCATCCTTATCACGTCAGACGTCGAATAGACGACAGAGACCTATCGATTGTACCATTACGAAACCAACAGCAGTTACAGTTTCCACCTACTCCAGGACTGATCATCTTAGGGTAATGGAACTGTCGGAAATGAAACCAACCGAATCAAAGAATTTTAAGCGACAAGAAAGGCAAAAAAAAATCTTCAATTCGCCCCTAAGCCGTGAGGAAATGGTCCAACACGACGAAAACACTCTCTTAATTTTTTTTTAGAGAATACAGTTTAACAAAAGTGTGTTTTGTTAACTGGTCTCTAGATTTTCTGTATTGAAGATAAGGACATTACAGGATAAGGGAATTTCCGCTGTACGAGCACCCTTACTGTAGTCTAGAATAAGCTTCACAGAATAGTTCTGCGCGGAACATGACATACACGAAATATGTGTTGTCCAGGGAAATACACAAATGAGTGATTTCCTAAAAATATTAATTTTGCCATAGAGCAAGAGTGAGAGTTGTATTATATTTAAATGGATATGAAGAAAGGGAGCGCACAAAATTGAAGACAGACAAGCAAACACAAAGAAGTATAGACAAACAGTCGAGCGAACAGAAACAATTAAAAACAAGAAACGAATGCGAAAAATTTAAAGAAAGACAAGTACAAACTTCGAAATAAGTCTACCATTCCGAATCGCTACTACATGTTACAGGAGATAGAATTTAAACAAACAAACTTGAGACAGCGTACAACGGCACAGTTAAAATTTAATTTTTTTTTGTTTAACAGTTAGAATTTAAAATGTACCATTTACCATTTTTGTATCATCTATGTAAAATGTTAATGTAAATCTACACTAGCACTTAAGAATGTAGAAATAGATATAGGAATTTATAACAAAAAGAAAAGCAAACAAATCTTGTGGTTTTCTTTTTCCTCTGGTTGGAAGGTAATAACCCCCCCGTGTTTAATTCATATATCCAAACATGGCCTCGCCCGACATAACTTACATACACAAGCATTCTCAAGGTACGTTACACACTTTCAACACTCATGTTTATCTAGAGTAAGGACATGTAGTCGAAATGAGATCACTCTAACGATATATAAGGCGTCCCATCTGAATGAGAGGCAGTCTTAGCAGAGTCTTAGCAGAGTCTTAGCAGAATCACAATACACAGACGGTACGACAATAGTGAGAGTGAGTTAGAGTCTCCTTTCGACTACCGTCTACATTTGTTAACTATGTAAATATCATCTTTGTTGAATCGTTATAAGTGTTGGTTAATTAAACTGTGTTAAACCCACTTTACTTGTGCATTATTTAACGCTACCACGATATCTGCGTAAAGACTCATCGATGTGGCCCTCAGGGCCGGGCCCACATCACAATAGTATTTGCATATTGTAGCTGTTTTTGATTTATTTTATGTTAGGTGGGGCTGTCATGCTGTTTCTGGGATACTTTTGCTTTTAGAGATTTAATAGTTCTTGAGGAGATAGGTCGTGTTTTTTTTATTACTATTGAATAGAACTTAATTTTATTCATATAAATTTTGGATAATTTCGGTTTGTATTTTTTGAAGTGATTTGATGTGTGTTTAAATTCATTCTCGAGTTTTACGAGTTCTTTTAAACTTGTAATTTGGTTCAAATTGACCTATCTGTAAATCTCTCATTTTTTTGTGACGTGGCTACATGAATTAATGTAGGTATATTTCTTTTAATATTATATTTATGTATTTCAATATAATTCTATAACAGTGTTCAGTAAAACCATTAGATTGTAGTTTATAATATTTTGTAATCAGAGAAATATCGAGAAAAGTTATCAGATTGGTTTTTTGAGTGATTTTTTTTATAAATGTGCTAGAAGGATAGAAGGCGGGAAAACTTATTTGCTTCATGTTATTAGTGCGCATGAATTAAATTTTGGTTGCGTGCGAAAATAGATAAGTTTCTATTTTGACGTTTGATTTATTGGGTTAACGTAATTGTTGATATCTGATAATTTTTTTTATATATTTAATTTATAAATTTTGCTCGCGGTCAATTATTATGAGGTTTTTATAACTTTTGCTTTAATATAGCATCAAAGTTTTTCCTCATTTGATAAATGTTTCAAAATAACTTTATACTTTGTAAAGTTCAAATTTTTTTTTTAGTTTTTTTTTTATTAAAAATTTAAGGGGGGAAAATTTTTGTTTAAATTCCTGATACCTATTGTTTTACTTCCATTACACATATCCATGAGGATAAACTCTGAAGATTAAGGAGCTCGAGGAAGGCGTACCCGACTGAGTTTAGCAGGGAATCTACTGTGCATTAGTGAGAAAAAAATTAAATAAGCAATCAACATCTCAATCCATTGCAATATGTTCCACAATGGGGAACAACACAACTTTTTATTTTTTGTTAAAAACTATATTATTTTAAGCTACATATCAAAATATAATTATACACAAAATTTTACGGTTTAAAACCTATTAGTTTTTAAAAAATTAAACAAATAAAATCTCGTGACGTCACAAGGCTCTCGTACGCTAAAATCACTATGTGACAACACCGTCGTCATACTTATGAATGGAATCGATCGGTGTTTCCGCTTATTATTTGTTTACTAAATTAGTGAGGTTAAGTTGTAATAAATATTTATTTCTTATTTGCAGCATGAATCCTGGGTTTGAAGATGCAAATTCAAATAATTTACCCGTTGTAGATTATTCTATGATTGATGAATATTACAATAATACATTAAGTTTTATTAGTAGTGAAACTCGTGGAGCAAAAAACACAAAATAATAATTTTTTCTGTAGACTAATTGGATGTTCTGTATTAAAAAAGCGTATTTTAAGGTCAAGCTCTACTTGACCTTACTTGACCTTACTTCTCTAAGTATATGGGGATAATGCTGTAGGTTTTGTACAATTGAAAAGAGAAAATAATGTATGTAAGATACAAGCCAAAATTACACCCGAACATAAAGTTACGTCTAAACCTTATACAGTTATGGCCGAAATTGATGAAACTGAACAAACTATTGTGAAATCTGAATGTCTGGACTGTGCTGCCACTGCAGGTAAGATATAATGATATTTAAATATTAAAATAAAATATCACAATAAATAAAATAATAATCAGTATATAACAGTAATAATTTATATTTACTGTTTTCCAGGTGGTTGTAAACACAGATTAGCTTTATTATTTTGGTTGCTAAGACGATCAGAAGAGCCTTCAACAACTGCAGTAAAATGTTATTGGAAAAAATCAGAGCTCTCAAAGGTTGGAAGTTTAAAAAAATTTATCCGTGTGATGGATATGGAACCTGCTGTCGAAGTGCATATTACAACCAATAACTTTTTGCAAAATGTAATTAGTGAAGGAAAGATATTGAATGCAGATAGTGTTCTACTACAATGTTATAAAGAAGTAGACAATGAACGTTTGTTATCTATTCATCAAATGTATATCAATTATTTTAAGGAATTAAATAATTTGGTGGCAAATGCAGACACTTTTCTGCAATATTGTATACATAGTACACAAGCTCATATATATGCAAAGGCAGCAAAATTAACTCGTCAACAGTCTGATGAGCCTTTGTGGTATGAGCTGAGGTATGCTCGTATTACTGCTTCTAAAATATATGAAGCATCAAAATATATTACTATGGATGGAACATTAACAGAATTGATATTGGGAGGCACTAAATTGCCAGCAACAGCAGCTATGGAAAGAGGTAGAAAACTAGAATCAGAAGTTTTTAAGGAAGTGTGTAGACGTTTCGAAATAAAATTTGAAAAAAGTGGCTTGCACATAGATTTAAGAAATCCGATTATTGCAGCATCTCCAGATGGAATTAGCATGGTATACTGTTTAGAGATTAAATGTCCATCCAAAGAAAAAAATATTGAAAATTACTTACTTGATGAAAAGACCATTGTACCAAAATATTATGCTCGCTTCAAATTCAACTTCATGTTACTAAAAGGGATTATAGGCTGTTTGTTGTAGCTTGCTCAAACTTTGAAACAACAAGACAATTTAAATATTTAAGTTGTAAGTATGATCCAAATTATTGCAATAAAATAATTAAAGAGGCAATAGAATTTTGGAAAAAGGCAATCTTTCCACATATTCAAAACATAAAATTTTAATTAAAATGTTATTTTGTTTTTTAAAAGAATTATTTAGTTTATTATATAAATAAAAACATGATTATTATTTTATTTGAGCATTTATATTTATCTACTGACTTTTCTAACTGCATATTTTGTGCAGTTGCATTGTTTTCTTCCATTTACGTTTATCTTTTAATTAATAAAATTTTATTCTGTATAATAAATATAATACAAGTTATTTAATTATATTTCTGTATTGCTTTGTATCAAAAACTTAATACTTACACCTACCTATTTATCTATCTTATGAATGTATTGTTATACAATAAATAAAAAAATAGTTAAAGTATATTTGTCTTAATGTTTTATTAGTGTACCTTGCATATTTATAACAGCACAAGCAATTACAGCTATAAAATCAAGTAAGTTAATAAGATTTTTATCTACGGTTGCATAAGGAGTTAGCATTGTAAACTCTCTAATCCGACTTATGACTCTCTCTATATGAACGCGAACAGCAGCAACTCGCTTGCTCATTCTGACTTCTTCTTTGGTTAGTCCTGTTCCTTGAATAACGCTTGGTGGCCGGACCAAATAGCATTTCTTTTTTGATAGATCAGCTGCAATGTTTTTAAAACCTCGGTCAGCTAATACACCACATTCTGCTGGCAATATATCCAAGTAACCACAATCAGAAACAATAACTGCATCTGTTGCACGGCCTCCATAACCATGTGATATAAAATTGACACAGCAATGTGGTGTACAAGAAATTAAATATTTAATTGTGTTGCATGATTTTTATGCTGACCATGTCAATGCTTGATGTTCTGGGTTTGAGGGCCTCTCTATTTCTATTTCAAAACAGTCTATAATTGACTGCACATTGCTAAATCTTTTTCTAAATGCAATTGGCAATAGTTTTATAATTATTTCTTTTGATGGCCATATTATTAACTGCTTCATTATAGCAGCCATTACTGGAACAGCTTTCCTAAATGCTGTTTGAACATATGATGGACTCACACCAAAATCTATTGACAATCGAAGAAATGGGTCATTCAATCTTATTTTTTTCAATGACAATAAAACATCTAAATATTTTAGCGCAATATGTTGTTTACATAATAATTTGACAAGAAAATAAATTTCCTGAGGTAAACCTAAATAAAATCTTGAGTTACACTCTATTATTACAAAAATCCTCTTTTTGCTCAACTCCTTAATGTAATCAGTTTGATCAAGTTCATCAGTGGAAGTAGTTTCAGACAAATAATCTGATGACTTTTCTTTTGAGGATGACGATTCCACAGAAGTTGAGGATTCAGTTTTATGTATAGGAATGTTACTTGTTAACGCTTCTCCACCATCAAATCGCAACTTTTTCTTTGTTGGTATATCTTTTTGTGATTTGAATTCTTGTTGTCTTTTCTTTCCAGAATCTGTTAATTGTGAGGAGGTGACCATTTTCAGAAATATATGTGGGACAACATCAGGTTTTAAAATTATTCTACATCCTGTAAGCTTGCGTTTCATCCAATTTTCACAATCAATGGGAAGCTACATAGACATTAACTTTTAATAATTTTTTACTATATTATTTTATGTGGCTACTCACATTGAAATGATCTTCGCAGCAATACAGTTGTGACGTTGTTATGGTTGATTCATTGTTTGCTGCCTCAAACCACTTTACCCTGATGTATCTTGCTTTCGGGACATATAAATATATTTTATTTGGTGCAGATTCTGTGTTGTTATCACAAGTGCGCACAAAACACTTTTTATATATTTGTGTATCCATAATTTACAAATACGTTTATTAGAACTTGCAACGAATTAAAATACACTAACCTCAAAACCAAACAAATGTCAACGTGTTTATGATACGATCGCTGACAGGAAACACAACGACGTGAATTCTGGGTGAACCATTCTTCTACACAGTGTTGCCACATACTACGAAGAACGAGTTTTATGAATGAAAGTGTAGTGACGTCACAAGCATTTTATTTATTTAATTACAAGCGAGAAAGTTGATTATTTAAAAAATGATCAATTAAACTTGCCTTTTTTAAAGACGATTTATCGAAATATGTAATAAAAAAAAAGTCGAATTGTTCCCCATTGTATAATGCCACGCCAGAAAAACTGAAGCATAGGATTTTATTACGAATAAACTAATAAGTTTACATTAAATTTGAATTAATATTCTTCAAAATACTCTCCTCGGTTAGCGGAGCACTTATTCCATCGTTGATTCCATAATTCAAAGCATTTCTGAAAGCCTTCTTTCAGAATGAGCTGCAGCTGCTCGGTCGCGGCCCTCTCAATGTTGGGAACGATCGAAACGTTTTCCTTTTAGCACGGTTTTTATTTTTTTGGGAAGAGTCGTGCTAAATCCGAAAAGTAAGGCGGATGTGGAGAGACAGGAACCTTTTTTCGTCAAAAAACTCGCGAATCAGAAGCGAGGTATGGCATGGCGCGCTTTCGCGATAAAAGAGCCATTGCCCATTTTTATAGTCTCTTTTTCCGTACATCGTTTCACAAACGTTGCAGTGAGCCCTTGTAATATTCAAAGTTTATAGTTGTTCGCCTTGGGACGAACTCTGATCCCACTATGCCCTCACTATTAAAAAAATACAATAAGCATAACCTTGATGTTCGACTTTGACTTACGTGCCTTCTTAGCGCGAGGAAAGTCATTCGCTTTTTCCATTGAAAACTCTTAATTTTTGTCTCAGGGTCATAGCCACACACCCTTCATCTCCAGTTATAATTTTTGCCATGAAGTCCGGATCTACATCAAGACGATTCTTCAATTCCATGTAAACTGACACACAATACCTTTTCTGTTCGACACTCAAAAGTGTAGGCACTCACTCGCCTCATTTGCAAATTATCCGGTAAAATACTTTAGACGTACCCATGCGAGATGATCAGTTTTTTGGAAAGCTCTCGAATAGACAATCGACTGTTCGAATAGATCATTATTGCTACTTTTTGCACTTTCCGTCTGTTTTTTTTAAGTCTAAGGACATCCCGACAATTGCTCGTCTTCAACCGACTCATTTCCGCTCTTAAATCACGCATTCCACTTGTAAACAGTCTTCAGAGTCACCACGTTATCGCCATATACTGATGACTTCTTTGACACTTTTTCGCAACTTAAAACGAAACTTAATACGTATTAGAGCGTTATTCTAAATCCATGATGCGCAACTGACATGGTGCTGACTGTCTCCACTAATCAGGCTACCGGAGTTATTATTTCGTGCGAGACATTAAAATAATAAAGATAAATAACACGCAGTTGTTAAATTTTCACTAGAAATTTTATACTTATTTCTCATTTAATATATGTGTATTTTACAGACGTAAAAGTTGTTCTATTTTATTATTTTCTAATAATAAAATAAGTCAACTTGTTCATGTATTTCTAAATGCCATGTTTAAATGCATATTTATCATAGTTTTAGTGCATATTTGCATGAATGTATCAAGTTTTTAATCCATAATTATCTGAAGCCTGGCCCCAATACATATTAAAAAAGAAAGAGAATGAATATATTGCAATAATTATTTGTAAATAGATATTATAATGTTATTTTGTTATAACAAATGTATAAGCTTACCGCTGAATAACGATAAAGCTATGCGAATCAGAAGAATACGTTGTTACACGCGCCTTTCCAACTTAGCTTATACTTTATCAACTTACCACTTACCACTTACGAATGCCCCAGAGGTTTCAGGTTGAGAGACTAGCCAATTAAGAGGCGAGCTAGGGAAAGGTTCTTTTTAAAATAGGTGCCACCGCCTTTGTGATCTCAACCCGTACTGCTAACACAGAAGCTGCCGACAGTAAGTTAAATAAATTCACAGGAATCAAGCAGACAATATCAACAGAAATAAAATCCAAGCTTGGATAACAGTAACAACATTTGGTTTATTCTTTCATACCATCTCAGATATATCTGAACAACTCAGTATATCGTACAATAACAAAAAAAAATTAAATAACTGCGTCGGTATAATGAAATAACACAAAAAAAATATAAGCAATATAATTTTGAAGCAATGGGCTACAAGCCGCACTTAATACTAATAATAATTTACGAGACTAATTTGCTTAAGTTTGCATAAGTTAAAAAAACTGCTAAATTTTAATTATACTGCATACACCAAGAATGTAGTGATTAAGTAACTGGTCGTAATATTAAAATTCCTTAGTCTAGATACATATAAAAAATGTAATTCAACCCAGATCTGTAGAGAATTTTACATAAAAGTTTAACACACTCAGTATATATGCTTACTGGTATATAAAAAAAAGAATTTATCTTCGGAATAATATTTCGCAGACATCTCGGCACCTCTTTTCTTCGAAGTCGTAGATTTTGTGCAGGATTATATTCTTTTCTTTGAATCTTGGTTCGGCGTCGGTGGAAGATTTTTCTTTAACTCGAAATATTTCGAGTCCTAGAAGAGATATTGTCTCAAAAAAACTTTTAAAATTCGTAGATATATTATATCTATCTTTTAACACGTACCGTAAACTCGTAAACAGTTTACGAGTAACCAGAAGCAGAAGCAGACAGTTATCGCAGACCTGAAGATGGCAAATGTGATTTTGCCGAAACGTCGTCCAGAAACCGGTCTTTACGAAGACCAAACAGTGGAAACGCGGAAGAAAACCCGGAATCCAGTTACAGCATATATATATATATATATATATATATATATATATATATATATATATTGTAGTGGGTCAAACAGCACCCGAATTCCAGCCCTACAATGAGAAATACAGGTAAACAACACATAAAACACCTTGTATAAAGATTAAATTGGTGGACGTAATTTGTGAAATTAGTATCGAAATGTAAATAAATTAATATGACGTTAACTTTAAATATTTCTAATTAACTTATTTTTATTTCTTAACTTACTTTTTTATTTAAATTTTCAATTTCATAATTCAAATTATACGCGAGAAATTACAGATATCTAATTTATCTACATCAAGATTTTGTATCGATACTAGTTAACCACGCCCACTGATTTAAAATTATAATGAACCCGCGAAAGCGATATTTACGGTACGATTTATAACTAATCCTATATTGAAAACTACACTAAGCATTTGAAAATAATTTAACCAATTTTTCGATCATATTAAGACTAATATATTATGAAAATTCATATTTTAATTGATGTGGAGAAAGTGAAAACTTCGAGGCTTTTTGTCGATAATTAAAATAGGTTGTGGAATAAACCGCCGAAAAACGGTCTGATATAAAATTTCTACTACAAATGGCCGTATTTTATTAACATCGTAAAATTTAAACTATTTAATATATCATAAACCAAGTATATCATACCAAATTTTCGATCATTCGATACACAAATAATTGGCCCAACTTTTGGTATACAAATTTGGAGATTACCACGACGAAAACTAGAATAATCAAGCAAAGCATTATTTGTAATTGGGATACCGTCGATCCGGGAGAACCGAAGCCGTCGACCACAACCAACGCCGTTACCCATATTGGAGCAGCCGTACTCCGCATCTATCCTGATCACAGCGTTTCCAGTCCACCTCATAGCCAAGAACATCGGAAACAGGTTCACATCCAACGTTATTCCTCAAATATAACCTAAAAGCCAATATTTGCCTAAATAAAAATTACTATAAACAACTTATTATTCACATTAAATTTCTGAATCTTTACTTTTTAAAAACATCAATTAAAACATACATATTTCTTAGGATAAAACAATACTTACCTATATTATGTTTAATTTAAGAACAATTAAATATTTGTTTATATAATTTTCGCATAACCTAACCTTATCACTGTTTAAAAACACATGTGCAACTTATTAATTCTATTTATTGTCGTATAGCACGTAATATTCAATTTATAATACAGTTTTCTTATTTCTTTTATTCAATCTCTGTTACAGTTTTCTTATTTACATCAATAAATTTTATTTATTTTATTTTACTCAATCTTTTATTTGTATTGTTTAATTGTTGAGTTTGGCTTAATACATATACTTATTACGTTGTTCTTACGGATAATACCCACCGACGAAGATCCAGAGAGAGAGATAGCTTAATTAACTTATGTACTTTTGCTCTACGACTGCTAGCTGGTTATCAAAATAGTACACAGATAGCGTTGAACATACTTAGAACTGTTGAAATTTATGGCGCCCAATATTTAATTTCAAATTCATCTACTTTTAACTTATATTCATCATTTAACAGTTATAATTCTCTTCAGTTCACATTAAGATCATCAATACCTCTTCAGGTTTGTTTCAATATATATAATATTTTCGTGACCTTGGTATGATATGGTAAACTTAATAAGTCGGCGATTAAAGGTCTGGTTTATTACTTCAAAGTATATATATTTAAAACAACCCTACATGTTTCGACAATGATGCCTTTGTCAAGGATATAAAAAATATAAAATTTTATATTTTTTATATCCTTGACAAAGGCATCATTGCCGAAGCATGTAGGGTTGTTCTAAATATATATACTTTGAAGTAATAAAATAAAATATAAAATTTTATATTTTTTATATCCTTGACAAAGGCATCATTGCCGAAGCATGTAGGGTTGTTCTAAATATATATACTTTGAAGTAATAAACCAGACCTTTAATCGCCGACTTATTAACTTTACTATATATATATATATAATAAAATAAATTAAAAGCGGGCAAGCAGTCTGTCAATTAAAAAACTCATTTATTAGTTATCCCTATATTTCGCAACAACTTTGTTGCTTCTTCCGGAGATACTACAAGATTAAAGAGAAATAACAATAAATAAATAAGAGTATAAAGCAGTAGTAAAGTACTTACAAAATGTAGAGTTAAAAAAATAATAAAAGTGACGTACAAGGACAATAAAATTGATTAGATTTAAAACTTAAAGTAACTATAGATACAAGCCTTTAAAACCTTTAAAAAACATGTATATGTAAAGGTTATAATACATTATTAATTTTTTTATATTCTTATGACTTTAGTTTTTTGCTATATGTTTCGTTTCATATTTTTTATTTTTCCTGTTTTAACTTTTACATATACATGTTTTTTTAAAGGTTTTAAAGGCTTATATCTATAATTATTTTAAGTTTTAAATGTAGTCAATTTTATTGTCCTTGTACGTCACTTTTATTATTTTTTCAACTCTACATTTTGTAAGTACTTTACTACTGCCTTATATTCTTATTTATTTATTGTTATTTCTCATTAATCTTGTAGTATCTCCGGAAGAAGCAACAAAGTTGTTGCGAAATATAGGGATAACTAATAAATGAGTTTTTTAATTGGCAGACCGCTTGCCCGCTTTTAATTTATTTTATTCAATATATTGCGGTCGATAATTTCGTTTAAATTATATATATATATATATATATATATATATATATATATATATATATATAGTAAACCTAATCAGTAGGCGATTAAAGGTCTGTATATTACTTCAAAATATATGTATTTAAAAAACTCTACATGTTTCGGCTGTGTACGCCTTTATCAAGAGAATACAAAATATGAATGACAGGATATAAATGTCAATGAAATGACATTTATATCCTGTCATTCATATTTTGTATTCTCTTGATAAAGGCGTACACAGCCGAAACATGTAGAGTTTTTTAAATACATATATTTTGAAGTAATATACAGACCTTTAATCGCCTACTGATTAGGTTTACCATATCATACCAAGGTCACGAAGTTATTATATTCATATATATATATATATATATATATATATATATATATATATATATGTATATATTGTAATGATGCAAGGCATACACATTGAGCTGCATCTGAAATGGGAAAAATAAGATATACAAAGTAAGAAAAGGGTAATAAAAGGTTATGTAAGTGATATTATTAAGTATTAGTAGTGTCGAAGTGCATACGAATTTTAATAACGATAACATTATTTTCTTAAATTTCTATATTTATATTTCTTTCATTAATTTCTTTTTTATTATTTCTAATTCAAATTTCAAATATTTGCGCGAAAAACACATATTCAAATTCATATGCATCTTTAATTTATATCGACGCTAGTAAGCCACGCCTATAAATTGACATCTCGCAAATGTAAATATTTATCGTGCGCAGAACTCAATTTGTAACATTAAGTTTTACATTAACCTAACTTGTTAATTTATTAAATAATTTTTAAAATCTGTAAGAATAGTAAAATTAGTCAAATTCCATCTATTTAAATAGGTTGATAAGGTAAAACATCGAGACTTTTTGGCATCATTAGATAGCTAAGTTTGGTAAAACAGACAAGCGCTATCGGGATCATCTTTTGAAATTTATAAAATAGTAGACGCATTTTTTTGACCGAGCCTTAGAAATTTTTATATATCATTAATTAAAATCGCTAATTTAGTAAAAAGTAATTAAAAGTATCCTGCCTTTAAATAAACCCGATCGACGAGAGAAATTCTTCAAGAAATTTCGATTTTTAACGTATTTACGTACAACCAGGCGTCATAGATGTAATTTCACCATAATCGCAAGAAATCAAAAAGAAATATTGTCAAGAAACAGTCACAGAACATCTACGGAATTGATTATCGTTCATCAACATCGATACCTGTAATCCAACAGCTAGATAAGAACGCAGGGAGAAATTAGGCATCAGAGACCAAGACCGAAGAAAATCTTCGAAAGCGTCATTGGAAACAGCCACCCACGCCGCCAACAATTCGAACAGCAATCGGACTTTTTTCGATCGCCGAGAATCATCCCATTTGATGCGTACGTTCTACAAAATAAACATCAGGATTATTATAAACACAGGTTACAGATAAAACGTATTTATTTTTCAAAATTTTTAATTCTTTAAACTTATAAACCAATAAAATTCTCGATTTTGTTTACCTAACCTAAACGTCCTATACTTGTATTAAAATTTAATAAACAACCAATTTAAACGTAGAAATAGTAATTAAAAGGTACTCACCATTATCGTTAAAAGATTATTTATATTGTTATCCACATTTTTATAAGTTAAAACACACATAACCACCTTATTTTCTTAAGTAACACCTTGTTGCCTTTCTTATATGTAGTTTCGTTAATTTCACCCTTTGCAATACATGTTATTTTATTACAGTTTTCTTTTTATAGCAATAAACATAATAATATTTACTTGTAGGAGTTATTTCTTTAAGCCTTAACATTAATAGTTTACTTTTATGGAAGCAACTACTTATTACTAACGAAGAGCCTGAGATTTCACATTTAATTAAGCTTTTTAATTTAGTTTCATGCAATCCGACTAGTTGGCAATTTAGAACACAGATAGAGCAGTTTGAGGAGTTATATAAAGGCGCCCATCTTTTAATTTCAAAATTAATATTTTTTGAACTCTTTCATTATATTTATTATCACCTCCTCAGCTATTCATCATTTGCCAGCCCAACGAGAGGCTAAGTTATTCATCAATATATATATATATATATATGAAGCGTTGTTCTTCGGGATATTTCGCCGCGTTTGGATGATTTCGTCCTGAGAAGGACAATTTTTTTCATGACGTTTCGGTGACATCACTTTCACCTTTTTCTAGAGGATCTTCTCGTTGCAATGGTAACTTCAAGAGTGCGTTGATTTCCTGTGCCGCTCGTATTATATGGTCCCGACGTAGTGGGGACGCGTGTCTGACTCCTCGTGATTGGTCCGTCGGTTGTTCTGTCGCTTTCGACTATTGGTCGATCGGTTTGCGTTCGGTCCGAGTTAGTATGACTGGGCTGTGGCAAGTTGTTCTCATTACGTCGCTTGTGTGTAATCTGCCTGTTGAGCAAGGCCGACTTCCATGTGTCAGGCAAACGCTGTCCGTCGTCACGTTTGTTCATACAGTTTTGCCGTTTCTCAATTTCTATTGCTTCTCTTATAATCCTGTACGTTAACCTCGTACTGCGTATTATAGTTTTTGTGCCGTCAAAGTCGATAGTGTGTCCCGTATGTAGCACATGCTTAGCTAGGGATCATGTTGATTCTTTTTTAGCTACCGCATTTCTGTGTTCTTCCCTCCGTACGCTGGTTTTGCGGTTAGTATGCCCTATGTATGTTTGTTCGCATTCATAGCACGGTATTTCGTAGACCCCTTGGTTTTCTAGTTCTATCTTGTCCTTTGTATTAGGCAAAATGTCTTTTATTTTCCTGTCTGTCGTATAAATGGTGTCTATGTCGTGTCGGCGTAATATTCTACCTATTTTCTCAGTCGTACCTTTCACGTAAGGGAGAAATGCTGTCCGTGTAGATCTTTCTTTCTTTTTTGGTTGATTCTTGTTAATTCGTGTCGCTCTGTTAATGATATGTTGTGAATATCCGTTCGCTTGTAATATGTTTTTTATTGTTCCCATTTCTTCGTTTCGATGTTCTGCGTCTGACAAAGTTTGAGATCTGTGGATTAATGTTTTTACTACAGAGTTTAACTGTGCTGGGTGATGATGTGAAAATGCGTTGAGATATCTGTTCGTATGTGTAGGTTTCCTGTACACTGTGTATCCTAGCGAGCCATCCGGTTTTTTGATTATCATCAAGTCTAAGAACGGTAGCCGATTTCTTTCCTCCATTTCGACAGTAAACTTTATTTTCGGATGTCTGGTGTTCAGATGTTGTAAAAACTCGCTTAGTTTCTCTCTTCCATGCGGCCAAATCACCAGGGTGTCGTCTACGTATCGCAGCCAGAGTTTTGGTTTGTCTGTAGCATTTAATCCACAGATCTCAAACTTTGTCAGACGCAGAACATCGAAACGAAGAAATGGGAACAATAAAAAACATATTACAAGCGAACGGATATTCACAACATATCATTAACAGAGCGACACGAATTAACAAGAATCAACCAAAAAAGAAAGAAAGATCTACACGGACAGCATTTCTCCCTTACGTGAAAGGTACGACTGAGAAAATAGGTAGAATATTATGCCGACACGACATAGACACCATTTATACGACAGACAGGAAAATAAAAGACATTTTGCCTAATACAAAGGACAAGATAGAACTAGAAAACCAAGGGGTCTACGAAATACCGTGCTATGAATGCGAACAAACATACATAGGGCATACTAACCGCAAAACCAGCGTACGGAGGGAAGAACACAGAAATGCGGTAGCTAAAAAAGAATCAACATCATCCCTAGCTAAGCATGTGCTACATACGGGACACACTATCGACTTTGACGGCACAAAAACTATAGCACGCAGTACGAGGTTAACGTACAGGATTATAAGAGAAGCAATAAAAATTGAGAAACGGCAAAACTGTATGAACAAACGTGACGACGGACAGCGTTTGCCTGACACATGGAAGTCGGCCTTGCTCAACAGGCAGATTACACACAAGCGACGTAATGAGAACAACTTGCCACAGCCCAGTCATACTAACTCGGACCGAACGCAAACCGATCGACCAATAGTCGAAAGCGACAGAACAACCGACGGACCAATCACGAGGAGTCAGACACGCGTCCCCACTACGACGGGACCATATAATACGAGCGGCACAGGAAATCAACGTACTCTTGAAGTTACCATTGCAACGAGAAGATCCTCTAGAAAAAGGTGAAAGTGATGTCACCGAAACGTCAGGAAGAAAGTTGTCCTTCTCAGGACGAAATCATCCAAACGCGGCGAAATATCCCGAAGAACAACGCTTCAACAAACGACCGCGAAAACATTCGACGAAATATATATATATATATATATATATATATATATATATATATATATATATATGTATCATACTAATATTCTAGTCAAACGTCTACTAAAAAGAGTTTTTAAGATAAAATATTAAACTTAAAAGAAGTAAAATGAATTCGAATTTTACCCTCGCATTAGTACATATATTTCTGCGCAGGATCTATTATAGATTGTAAACGTTCGAAGTTAACGATCATAGCCTGAACAACCAACATAGTATTTTGTCTTATGAAAAAAATTGCTGATGTTTAATATAATTAGAAGAAATAATGAACATGAGCTCTCTAAGTATCTCAAGGGTCAAAAGTAAAGGTATGTTAGTTGTTTATATCTCAGTATTAATATGATAATATTTATAAACTTATTGAACCCAAATGACTTGCTTTGGTAGCTTAAATTCTGTTTATTAAAAGAAAAATCTTATCTTTATGAGTTGAATATTTAATTACTTATTTCTTAGCGTTATAATGAAGTTTCAACAAGTATCTCCTTCGTCAATTAACTATATTATATTATTTGGAATTTACTGCAAGTGAGAATTAATGAATATTAAATCACATTCTTACATGTAAATGTCGACTTATTTAATGCGTATAAATCTACAATCCGTCAAACTAAGTTTGTACTAGTATGCAGAACACACTCTTTCGCGACAACGAACTTCCTGGTAGTTAGGTTAATTAAGAATTAAGAAATACTGAAAAAACAAGCCTATCAACGCGAGGAAACGTACAGACGACCGTTTCGTTCTAATTGGAACTTCTCAATGCACGGCATTCCCTTTCGATGACGACCTTGCTTTTTCATTTCTATACTTTCTGTATATATAGTTAACATTTGGAATTTACTGCAAGTGAGAATTAATGAATATTAAATCACATTCTTACATGTAAATGTCGACTTATTTAATGCGTATAAATCTACAATCCGTCAAACTAAGTTTGTACTAGTATGCAGAACACACTCTTTCGCGACAACGAACTTCCTGGTAGTTAGGTTAATTAAGAATTAAGAAATACTGAAAAAACAAGCCTATCAACGCGAGGAAACGTACAGACGACCGTTTCGTTCTAATTGGAACTTCTCAATGCACGGCATTCCCTTTCGATGACGACCTTGCTTTTTCATTTCTATACTTTCTGTATATATAGTTAACATTTGGAATTTACTGCAAGTGAGAATTAATGAATATTAAATCACATTCTTACATGTAAATGTCGACTTATTTAATGCGTATAAATCTACAATCCGTCAAACTAAGTTTGTACTAGTATGCAGAACACACTCTTTCGCGACAACGAACTTCCTGGTAGTTAGGTTAATTAAGAATTAAGAAATACTGAAAAAACAAGCCTATCAACGCGAGGAAACGTACAGACGACCGTTTCGTTCTAATTGGAACTTCTCAATGCACGGCATTCCCTTTCGATGACGACCTTGCTTTTTCATTTCTATACTTTCTGTATATATAGTTAACATTTGGAATTTACTGCAAGTGAGAATTAATGAATATTAAATCACATTCTTACATGTAAATGTCGACTTATTTAATGCGTATAAATCTACAATCCGTCAAACTAAGTTTGTACTAGTATGCAGAACACACTCTTTCGCGACAACGAACTTCCTGGTAGTTAGGTTAATTAAGAATTAAGAAATACTGAAAAAACAAGCCTATCAACGCGAGGAAACGTACAGACGACCGTTTCGTTCTAATTGGAACTTCTCAATGCACGGCATTCCCTTTCGATGACGACCTTGCTTTTTCATTTCTATACTTTCTGTATATATAGTTAACATTTGGAATTTACTGCAAGTGAGAATTAATGAATATTAAATCACATTCTTACATGTAAATGTCGACTTATTTAATGCGTATAAATCTACAATCCGTCAAACTAAGTTTGTACTAGTATGCAGAACACACTCTTTCGCGACAACGAACTTCCTGGTAGTTAGGTTAATTAAGAATTAAGAAATACTGAAAAAACAAGCCTATCAACGCGAGGAAACGTACAGACGACCGTTTCGTTCTAATTGGAACTTCTCAATGCACGGCATTCCCTTTCGATGACGACCTTGCTTTTTCATTTCTATACTTTCTGTATATATAGTTAACATTTGGAATTTACTGCAAGTGAGAATTAATGAATATTAAATCACATTCTTACATGTAAATGTCGACTTATTTAATGCGTATAAATCTACAATCCGTCAAACTAAGTTTGTACTAGTATGCAGAACACACTCTTTCGCGACAACGAACTTCCTGGTAGTTAGGTTAATTAAGAATTAAGAAATACTGAAAAAACAAGCCTATCAACGCGAGGAAACGTACAGACGACCGTTTCGTTCTAATTGGAACTTCTCAATGCACGGCATTCCCTTTCGATGACGACCTTGCTTTTTCATTTCTATACTTTCTGTATATATAGTTAACATTTGGAATTTACTGCAAGTGAGAATTAATGAATATTAAATCACATTCTTACATGTAAATGTCGACTTATTTAATGCGTATAAATCTACAATCCGTCAATCCGTTCTGCATACTAGTACAAACTTAGTTTGACGGATTGTAGATTTATACGCATTAAATAAGTCGACATTTACATGTAAGAATGTGATTTAATATTCATTAATTCTCACTTGCAGTAAATTCCAAATGTTAACTATATATACAGAAAGTATAGAAATGAAAAAGCAAGGTCGTCATCGAAAGGGAATGCCGTGCATTGAGAAGTTCCAATTAGAACGAAACGGTCGTCTGTACGTTTCCTCGCGTTGATAGGCTTGTTTTTTCAGTATTTCTTAATTCTTAATTAACCTAACTACCAGGAAGTTCGTTGTCGCGAAAGAGTGTGTTCTGCATACTAGTACAAACTTAGTTTGACGGATTGTAGATTTATACGCATTAAATAAGTCGACATTTACATGTAAGAATGTGATTTAATATTCATTAATTCTCACTTGCAGTAAATTCCAAATGTTAACTATATATACAGAAAGTATAGAAATGAAAAAGCAAGGTCGTCATCGAAAGGGAATGCCGTGCATTGAGAAGTTCCAATTAGAACGAAACGGTCGTCTGTACGTTTCCTCGCGTTGATAGGCTTGTTTTTTCAGTATTTCTTAATTCTTAATTAACCTAACTACCAGGAAGTTCGTTGTCGCGAAAGAGTGTGTTCTGCATACTAGTACAAACTTAGTTTGACGGATTGTAGATTTATACGCATTAAATAAGTCGACATTTACATGTAAGAATGTGATTTAATATTCATTAATTCTCACTTGCAGTAAATTCCAAATGTTAACTATATATACAGAAAGTATAGAAATGAAAAAGCAAGGTCGTCATCGAAAGGGAATGCCGTGCATTGAGAAGTTCCAATTAGAACGAAACGGTCGTCTGTACGTTTCCTCGCGTTGATAGGCTTGTTTTTTCAGTATTTCTTAATTCTTATATTATATTAGATAATATTTAACAAATTATTCAGAACAAACAATGGATTAACTATTTTTTTATCGAAAACATAATTATAAAGTTTATAGGTTATGTGGGAATTTCTTATAGGTGGGAAATTAAACGAATCTACAGAAATCAAACAAATATTTGGCTATTTAAACTAAATAGGTTCTGATAAATCAAACCACGCTTAAAAAAATGTGAATATAGCTTCCCTACTTACAATGTTTAAAATGGTTATTAATGGAACCTTTATTTACTTTCGGTAACCATGTATATGTTTACTTAATAAGTTAAATTTTTGATAACAAACCGAATAATATAGACTTAGCTCAATATTTTAACTTCACTATTTTCCGTCTATAGACCGTCTAATCTCTGGAATCAATTCTTGCTTCTTCTGACGTACGGCTGGTATATTATTCAAACAGGAACAATGGTCACGATCCTAGCAGATCTTGTAGGTGTATGGTCCCCAGAATACTCAAGGCAAACAATCTCTCTCTAAATGTCAAATTCTTCTTTTCTAATTTTATATGTTTTCAAAATTATATTCTCAAAAATGCAACTTAATTTCTTATCATGCCAAAATTATTCTCCCAGTTGTTGCAATCAATCCCCATAGCAACCCAACAGCTTTTCCTCTTTTTAAGCTCATTGGTCGCTTTTGTTACACAGGTTTTCCAAAATATTTGACATGTTAAGTATAATTTTGCTCTTTGATTAATTTTTATAAACTTATTGTTTTACAAATAAATTTTCCCTTCACACATAACCTTTGACATTATCAAACATTAACAATTGTATATAAAATTAACTAAATTTACATTGTTCTATAATTTTGGGAAATGTAAGAAAGTCTTATTCTTTTAAAATTTAATTAGACTTGACACTCTATGTTAAAAAAAATACAATATAAGTATGATACAGTCTTCCACCTTCTAAGAAATCTCATACCTATATATATTAATAAGAAAAGTAACTAATTTAAATTAGTGCTTTCAATAAGTTAATTAACATTTCATTATATTTACCTTCTCTCCCTCATAAAAATAATTTATGGAAAGAATTGTAATAAATTATTTTTGAATTCATTTGTTATAGTTAATCCTTTGTTTATTTTTTTTATTTTTAGAAAATATAAGTTAAGATTTAAGTATGTCCTATAATGGGAATTACAATCATACAATATTCATTTAACATGTGTTGCCTAATCATCATTTAAGATAAATCTTCTATATAATCATATATCAGATTTATATGATATCTTCCTTTAATTTGTAATGTTTCAGGGTCTTCCAATTCATAGGTGGAGTTTCCTATTTTTTTAACTATTATATATGGTCCTATTTGTGGTTTTGTTAATTTAGCCACCAGTTTTCTCTTCGGGTCCGTTATTTTTAAAGATTTTATTAATACTTTATCACCTATTTTATATTCTTTATATTTTATCTTATTTTCCCTTTCCTTTTGTTGCATTTTTTTGACTTTATTTTTGTTATTAAATAAAATTTTGTGGTAAATCTCTCTTAAATTGTATATTTCTGTGTCCCTCCAAGGTCTGGCTGGATGAGTTCCTGTCATCAATAAAACTGGAGATAAATTATGTGTAGTACTTGGAGCGTTATTAATAATGTATTCAATTTTGTATATTTCTTTTATCCAATGATGATGGTTTTGTGACAAAAGAATTCGTATGTATTTAATAACTTCTCTTATCATCCTCTTACAGGGATTTCCTTGTGGATGTCGAATACTGCAATGATATGTTTTAATGTTTAATCAGTGTAGATTTTCTTTATAACGATCATTATTAAAGTATGTAGCTTTGTCTGACAATATTATTAGTGGCAACCCATGCTCTGTGAAAATTGCTCTAAACCAGTTATAGTCGTTTCTGTATCACATCTTGCTACCGGAATAAATTTTATATATTTTGTAAACCAGTCCAATATAACTAATATATGTTTATACCCCCTACTACTTCTTGGTAGTTGTGTTAAGTAATCTATAGCAATTATATGTAATTTGTCTTCTGCTACAATATGTCCTGGGATGTTTCCTTGAGTATAATTTTTGTTCTTCGACAGCTGACAAACCTTACAACTTTTCACTAAATTTTTAACAATCTTTGTATCATTGATACAGTAGTAAGCTTCCCTATAGATTAACCAACATTTCCTTGCCCCTATATGTCCATATTGCTGGTGTATCTCCCCTATGATAATGTGTGTTGTTCATCTGTGACATATACCTTCTTCCTCCAAATATTTTTCTTTATGATTGCATTTTCAAGGTAATAACATTTATATTCATTGTCTTCCTGTAGTTTCCTTTTAAGTTCACCAAACTCTTCTTTTGATTGAATTTCCTTTATTTTCTTTTCCGAATAAATACCTTGCCTTGCAAGTGTGATGTTCGTTATTAGAATTTCTGGGTTAGCTTTGTTTTGTTTCTTCCTACTTAATGCATCTACCATAAGTTTCCCAGATTTATATTTAATTTCATAGTTATATTCATTTAATAATAGACTCCATCTGTATATTCTTTTATTATTGATTCGATGGTTTACTAAAGTTGTTAACGCCGAATGATCCGTTTCAATTGTAAATTTCCTTCCAAGTAAATAGTATCTACATTTTGTTACACCATAAATTAGTGATAGCATTTCCTTTTCAGATATGGCATACCTTTGTTCACAAGTCTTCAGCGTCCTGGAAACGAACATGATAGGAACTTTAATTTTATTTTGTATTTGTAAAAGTTCAGCTGCTATTCGTAGTTCGAAGCATCAGTCCTTAAAATAAATGGAAGCTCGAAGTCCGGATGATATAAAAGCAGATTTTCTATAAACGAAGCTTTTAATTCTTGAAAAGTTTGTTCTTGTTTCTCAGACCAAACCCATTTAACGTTTTTCTTTAGTAAAGTTAACAAGTTAATAGTTTTGTTTGAATAATTATAAATATTTTTTTTGTAATAATTAAGTAAACCTAAAAATGCTCTCAATTCTCTTACTTTATTTGGTCTGGGAAAATTTTTAATTTCTAACAATCTGTCGTCATCCAATTTTATACCGTCTTTATTTATAATATGTCCTAAATATGATATTTGTTCCTGGAAAAATTTGCATTTTTGTAAGTTAATTTTCATACCTTCTGTGTTCAATGATATTTATGTGTTTTATATGTTTTATATGTTCTGGTAAAGTTTTCGAAATTATTAGTATATCGTCAAAATAATGTATGCAGAATTGTTCATATTTATTCAATATCTTGTATAAAAATCTGATTAGAGCTGATGGACTATCTTTCGTACCGAATGGTGTTACTTTAAATTGGTATATATTTTTATTTATACTAAATGGAATGGTGTTACTTTAAATTGGTATATATTTTTATTTATACTAAATGCACACTATTTCCTAGAATTTTCTTCCAATCTAATTAGCCAAAATGCAGCCTTGAGATCCAATTTGGTAAAGTAATTGCTTTTCCCACATTTAGAAATTAATATATCAATATTAAGTGGCGCTTCAAAGCCTGGTTAAAAGGATCATATTGAGATCCCTCGCGTCTAAACAAATCCTTAAACTATTGTCACTCTTCTTAACAATCACCACTGGGTTTATAAAATTAGAATTTGACCTTTCTATAATTCCTTGTTCCATTAACTTATGTATTTCTTTTTCGATCTGATCTTTATATTGATATGGTATAGGGTAATTGATTATTTTTAAAGGTGTATCATCAATGACATCTATCTTGTGTAAGTAATCTCTTGCAAACCTGATCTCCTCGTTATAAACTCCTCCATTTCTCATCAATATCTCTTTAAACTCCCTCTTAAAACAAACGTCCATCTCTATTTCATCAATCAACTTATCTATAAACTCATCAAAATTATTTCTATCCATAATCCTATCTTCTTTAGCATCATTACCATTTACATTAATTCCATTAATACTTAATAAATCCTCTCTAACTATATACTTCTCATTACCATTTTCTTTATCAACATTCTTCACATTACCATCTTTTATAATATCACTGACATTACCTCCTTCTAGTATAGACTCACTCTTCCCCTCTTCTATAATTAAATTGTTCATATAAGCTATATTCAATTCCTTCCCCAAAGCTATCACATTGGTCCCTATTTTTAAGTTGTCCAAATCAAAATCTATAACTATATCAGATTTTCTTATGTTATCTATTCCTAAAATACCATCAGATATGTTTCTTTGTTAATTATAGTTTCTATATTAATTTTTTGCGAAATACACCCTATTTTCTTTCTATTAGTCGATATCAGGCCAATTTTCTTAATATTAAACGAGTTATCTTGAATATTCTTAATAAGTTGGGAGACATCTTCTCTTAATAATGAAATTTCCGCAGCAGTATGTATTATAGCTTTAATAGTGACATTTTTAATTTGGATATCGATATATGGTATGCTATCTTCTTTTATTAATTCAAGTTCAGTATCGTCATTAATTTTGATTATTTTATATATATTGTCGTAAAAAGGTTTCGTCTTAATCGGGTTTATCGTGTTCAATTTTATGTTTCCTAATATCTTGATGGGCCGGGAACTGCATAATCCCCGTCCTTTAGTATCTCCGGAATAGAAATTGGCGTTTTTTTTTGTTCAACATTGGTACTTTGTTCTTCCTCATTCACCTTGCTAGTGGTAACACATTTTATATTTCGTTCCTGATTGTCGTGTCTATTATTCCTTGAGTTGTTGTTAACCTGAATGTCACAATATTCGAACCAGTGCGGTCGGTCCCCTTAAAAACGTCTCGGATAAGCTCCGATGACACATGTTGCACAGAATGAGTGTTCTGAAACCCAAAAAAAAGTAACTTGAAAAAGACTGAATAATAATAAAAGTCGAAACGTCGTAGAATAAAACATCAAAATTCAATAAAGGTCGCTAAACCAATAAAAAGTCTATTATTTTTAATATTAAGACACGGCCAATAAAATAAAAAAGAAAAACAAATTTCTTATAAACACTAAATATATATATATATATATATATATATATATATATATATATATGAAGGTCTAGTTTCTCAGGTTCTTGGCCGCTTGTGAGTTTTGTCCTGAAAAGGACTATTTTCTCTACGTTTCAACGAGATCGCACTCGTCATCTTCAGGAGCTAGTTGGTCTGTCGCTGGTTAGAGCTGGAGATCGTCTAATGTGCGCCTAGCACTACCTCTTGTTATATGCTGCTGTGTCGGGAGGGGGCGTCCACTATTGACGTCATGCGTGCGCGGCTTCGTGTAATTGGTCCGAGTGCCTGTAAGTTCCCTGGTCGGTCCGTGTTGCTGTGTAGGGGTTGCGATCTGTCGGGATTTGGTTGTGTTTTTATCTGTCGGTGAACTAGGAGCGGTTTCCATGTATGCGGCAAGCGCTGGCCATCGTCATGTTTATTTAAGCACTTAGGACGCTTTCCTATTTCTATCGCTTCTCTTGTAATTCTCGTCGTTAGGTTTTCACTTTTGGCTAGGATGTTCGTGTTTTCAAAGTCGATAGAGTGCCTTGTCAGAAGTTTATGTTGTGCTAACGATGACGTTACTTCTTTCTTGACGACCGCGTTTCGGTGTTCTTCTCTTCTCACGCTAACTCGCCTGTTTGTCTGCCCCACATATGATTGATCACACACTGAACATGGTATTTCGCAGACGCCCTGATCTTCTAGAAGAATTCTGTCTTTCGCATTACCTATTTCATCGGCTATTTTTCTGTGTGTTGCGAAAACGGTGTCGATGTTGTGTCTTTTTAATAATCTACTAATTTTGTCTGTAGTTCCCTTTATATATGGAAGGAAAGCTCTGGACACGAACTCTTGTTTTTCTGTTTTTCTGTTGACGTTAATTCTGGCTTTATTTATTGTTTTTGATGAATAGCCGTTCGTGATGAGGGCGTTTCTTATGTTCCTTCTTTCTTCGTGTATGTGTTCCTTGTCTGTTAGTTTCTCAGATCGCAGAACTAGTGTTTTTACAACGGAATTTAGTTGTGCCGTGTGATGGTGTGATTGTGCTTTTAAATATCTATTTGTGTGTGTAGGTTTTCGATATACCGTATGTCCCAGTAGTCCGTTCTCTTTCTTGATTACCAACACGTCAAGGAAAGGGAGTTTCCCTTGTTCTTCTACCTCCATTGTGAAACGTATGTTTGGATGTTCGGCATTCAAGTGGTGTAGAAAAATATCCAGCTTCTCTCTGCCATGTGTCCAAATGACGAATGTACCGTCGACATAACGTAGCCACAAATTGGGCTTGTCTGCGTAGTTGTTTAATGCCTTTGTTTCGAAGTTCTCCATGAATATGTTGGCAAAAATCGGTGACAGAGGAGATCCCATCGGTGCGCCCTCCACTTGTCGGTATTTTTGACTATTGTAGGTGAAATAAGTGTTTGCCAGGCAGTGTTCTATTAGATTAATCGTGTCCTTTGGTACTTTGGAAATGGTTTCTGCGATCGGCACTTGCGTGAATAACGATGTTACGTCGAAACTGACTAGCAGATCCGTTGTTTGTATGCGTACGTCTTTTATTAACTCTATGAAGTGGTCCGCATTCTTCACATAGGATGCCATTTGTTCGGCGTGTACCTGGAGTTGCTGTGCCAAGTATCGTGCTAGGGCTTGCGTTGGAGATCCGATAGAACTTACTATTGGCCTGAGCGGTATATCGGTCTTGTGTATTTTTGGTAGTCCGTAGAGTTTCGGACACCGGGACGATTTTTCTCGGGGAATGATCCGTTTCTTTGTCTCTTCACTCAGTGTTGTCGCGTTTATTTTAGTCTTCGTGGTCTTTTCTAGATACGTAGTCGGGTCCGTATTGATTGTTTTATATGATGGGTCGTTTAAAAGTGCAATCATTTTTCTGTCGTAGTCGATTTTGTCTAAAACGACGGTGGCATTTCGCTTGTCAGCGGGTAGAACGATGATGTTATTGTCTTTTAGAGCTAGAGTAGGATCGATTACCCGACACGGGGCCCTCCACCTCCACAATTAATTAATTAAAATGGTTAAGTCGCGGGATTCGCGGTTTTATTCGCGGGATTCGCGGATTCGCGGTATGTTTCGCGGAATTCGCGGTTTTACGGTATTTTTCGCGGAATTCGCGTTATTTTTCGCGGAATTCGCGTGATGTCCGCGGTTTTATTCGCGGTTTTTAGCGGGTACGCGGGTTTTTTTCGCGGTATTCGCGGTTCTATTCGCGGTTGAAGTCGCGGATTTCGCTGTTCTATTCGCGGATTTCGCGGTTGAAGACGCGGATTTCGCGGTTGAAGTCGCGGATTTCGCGGTTCTATTAGCGGATTTCGCGGTTGAAGTCGCGGATTTCGCGGAATTAGTTCAATAAAATGCAAATTCGCGGATCCTAACGTAAATTTCAGTTTATAACCAATGACTATCGTACTGTAGTTCAGCGATATCTAGAAGAGATGACGCCACATATTTAGAATTATTTGAATTTTTTTTTTTAATGCCTGTGCCAGGAATCGAACCTTAGCTATCTTGATGTAAGCCAGCCCTCTTAGCCATTAGACCACATCGGGAATAAGAATTAGAAATTGTAAGTTGCATATGTAGTGTAACATATTTAATTTTTTATTTTCTAGAAGATGGCGCCACATATTTAGAATTATTTGAATTTTTTTATTTTTAAAAATGCCAGTGAGAGGGATCGAACCTGACTATTCTTGGTATAAGTCGGCCTCTTAACCGCTCGACCACACCGGTGATATGATTTTATATTTTGTAAGTTGCATATATAGTCTGACTTATTTCGAATTATGTTGGAATTTTTTCCAAAGTTATATTAGAATTACTATCATAGGTAGATATATCGCTCGGGTCTGAACAAGCCTGAATAGTTATAATTTAGCGGTATTATTCGTTAAATTTACGTTTAATTTACATATAATTAGTATTAATTACCCCGTTTAATACTCAATATATTTGACGACCGTAATTTTGTGTGTAATAATACTTCGTTAAAAATAAAACATAATTTCACATAGAAATAGAATTTTATTTAGAAAACAACTATTTTTTAACATAATATACAGAGCATCTAAGGATTACAATGCAAGTAAATATATCAAAACAGGTCTATACATGTCTTAACAGATATCGACTCGTAGTTTTGTGTGCAGGAGATCGGCATGGAAGGGATAAAGATATATAAATAATATTTCTACTTTAAAATATGGTGTGGTTTTAGTGCTTATATCGATCTGTGGCTTTTTTATTGCGTAATATAATCGAGTATAATGTGTCTGAAATTAGATCCAATGGAAAAATATGGACAATTTCTACAAATAATCGGAGAAGATTTACCTAACGAAATTCGTGAGTGGTTATTCTCATCACAGTTAACATTGAGGGATTGCGAATTTATAGCGGCATTTAGCTATCAGAATATCCGATACTTTCACATCGAGGATATAATAAACGTGTTAGAATATTGCAATCCTAATATAGATTATGGGAAACAGACAGCGATTTATGAGGAATATTATTTCCTACTCGAACCAAAAGCTGATTTCCTAGAAAATACATATGTGTTCGATATAGAGACTTCACGAGTGTTAAGTTTACGTGGACAATATCCGAAGACACACATAATCCAGTATCCTACACACAGGCACCCTGAATTCGATTACAATAAAGCTATTATATGTTATGGAGGGGACTATGTTGTATACGAATATGAGAAATAGTTTCCCACCTCAGTCGTATTTTCGCGTTCGTCTTGAATGTATGATAATAAATAGTGTACATCGATGTAGATAAATTGTAAAATGGCAAATCAAGAAGATAAAGTGTATCAAGTTATACAAAAATTAGAAGATAATTCTGGTATGTTAGATGAGATATCTAAAACGGCAATCCAACACATTCCGCTTCATATTCTTCAAACAAAGGTGAAGACAGGATCCTTAAGACGAAACTGGCACAAGATTCCTATAGAGAAAAGAGCTGATCTAGAGGATTATTTACCCTGTGATAGACATTACAATCAACTGGACCAGGGCGATCATATAGATGGATTTCCGCCAGCAAAAATTAGGTGTTGGTTCTGTTTAATATCATATTAAGATGTATATAACTATGTAAATTTAAAATAGAAAAAGATATAAAATCATTTATGTTTTATTTATAAGGTATAATATATAGGTAATGTTAATAAAATCATAATATATTTTTATTGTCTATCCATGAATTGTGTGAGTTTTTCAACCCCAACCACTTCACGTATACTTTATTACGCTTCCGCCGCAATATTCTTTCGACGAGGTAAACGTCCCTATGTATAGTCTTCTGTAATTCTAGTTCATAGAAGCTGCCTAGTATTGGTCGACCGGACATATCCTCAAGTACATATTACAATGGATTTTTAGTCTTCAGAAGAAAGAAAAAATAGAAGAATTATATTGAACTTTATTTGTATGTAATTGATATAAAAAAATTGTGATTATATGTTATGTAGATATATTTAAATTGTGGTATGTTTGAATTTGAACCACGGCTGTAGGTTGTCCAGGTCGAAATTGATGTTTGAACGTGGCGCCTATATGGAAATCAAAAATGTTTAGAGATATTTTATATTTGTGTTATCTTGAGATTATATTAGGTAGGGATTGCCCTGGCGTTTCCGGGATCCATGATAGCTTAGAGATTCTCGGGTGGTCGTGAAGATAGGTGTTGGTAAATTTGAAATTAAATAAAACTTAATTTTGTTTAATTAAAATCTTGGATAATTCGTAGTGTTAGTTTTGTGCTTCGATTGTTTTGTTAAATTTCATAGTACACGGTTTTACAAGTGTTGTATACTTGTAATTTCATTTTGTTAAAAAACACCTATCTGTTGAATGGATCTCTCGTTGTTATGTTCTATTACATTAATTAATGTAAGTAGTATTTCATTATTAATTAAGAATTGAAAGAGCTCTATAAATTAATAATATAATTTGTAATGTTGTAAAATATTTTTTTTATAATCGAAAAATGTCTAGAAAATATTATCAGATTTTTCTGAGTTGGGTTTTCATTAAATTGAATATATTAATACGTAGAATGGTGGGGATATTTTTGTGCTTTGTCATGTTTATTTCACGCATGATTTTAAGATTTTTATTTCGCGCGCAAGATAGACAAATTTCTATCTTGACGTTTGGAGTTTTGGGATTAAGGTTAGTTTGTTGACATCTGATAAAATTTTATTGTTATATTTATTTATGTTTGTTCGAGAGTCAAAGGGGGTTTTTCTCCTTGCGCGTCATTTATCGCAAGGACTCTTTCCTCCTAGCTACTGTTAATTTGCATTAGCTCCCTATACACTCAGTAAAGGGATTTTTTTCTTTTTTTTATTTTTTTATTAAATTTATAAACGAACTAAATGTGACTTTTCTATTAATGCTTATTGTTTTACTTTAAATTTAAACTCGGCCCGTATCCGTGAGGATAACCCCTGAAGTAGAAGCTCAAGGAAGGCAACACGACTGAAGTCAGCTGGGAGAATAAGTTGCGGTATATAGATTGCAGTGCGAACTTAATTAAAAATCATAATTAAAAGCACATTCCACTGCAATATGTTGAAGGATTTGTAATATTCGCTTTAACTATTCTGAACAATTCTGTGGACCAATTAGCCGTAAATCCTTTAGCAAATGTTCCTTTATATCTACTTATACGAACGATGTCACCTACATTAAATTTCCGAAGTCCGCTTATTTTTATATTATTATAAACACTTTTTAGCAGACGTTTTTCTATCTTCTTGGTAACATCACACGGTCGCATTTTAATCTTTCTATGTTTAGTATGATTATACTTTTCGGTAACTGTCTGTAATATATCGAACCATTTATATTTACCTCACATACTGAATTCTCTATACAATTTTTCCTTAATAGTTCGAATTACACGCTCGGCAATAGATGCTTTCATTATACTATATGTGGAATAATGATTTATACTATAATTTTTTATTAGATTTTGGAATTTATTGTTATAAAACTCTTTTCCAGCATCAGTCTGTAAATTTTTAGGTTGTCGCGGCCCTTTAAGGATTATTTCCATTGCGTTTCTCACATCTTGACCGGTCTTAGTTTTAACGGGCTGCGTCCAAAGATATTTCGAGAAGCAGTCTACTACCGTAAGAATATATTTATAGCCGCTATTCTCTCTAGCGTAGGAGATAAATGCCATGAGATCCGCGTGTCACAAGTCGTCGAAACCCTTAATAATAATATGTCGCCTAGTAAACAATCTACGAGCAGGTTTATGTAGTTCGTTTACAACGTCACGTTTAATTTCACTCATTTCTCTATTAGAATATTTAATACCGATACAGCTTAGATGTTTACAGCTGAACTTTATCTGTGTAAATGAAGTCTCAGCTCGACAGCTCGTATAGAATTACTAGCGTTTAAATGTTTTAATGTGTCAACGTAGATCCAAATTTTTTATAGATCTACAGCGCTACCTAGTGGTGATGTTTTCTTTTTTAAAATTTCCAAAAGTTCTTTAAACTTACTATCCACATAGCTTTTATTTACGCATGAGGATATAATCTTTTTAATAAGCTCATCAACCACTGTAAACTTTTTATCTACATTAGTTTTGTTCGCACATACCGATATACGCTTTCTAAAATTATCTTCAACTGCTGTAAACTTCTTATCTACATTAGTTTTGTTCGCACATACAGATATAGTCTTTCTAATATGCTCATCAACCGATGTAAACTTTTTATCTACATGAGTTTTGTTCGCACATACAGATACACTCTTTTTGATAATCTCATCAACCGCTGCGATCTGTGTATCTACAAAGATTTTGTTCGCACATGTAGATTCAATCTTTTTAATAAGATCATCAAGGACTTGTATCTTTTTATTTACATAAGCCATATTCACAGAATCATTAGCTTCTACAGGTGATAGAATATTACGTATTCGTTTATTTTTAAAATCAAAATGTCCTTCGATATCTCTGGGTAAAATAGACTGAAGGTTATACGGTGCGAGTGATTTTTTTATTTCACTTTTGTTTAAATGCCGACCGAATTTATCAATACTATTCATGACTGACTTTTACGGACAGTAATAGTGTACTAACATATTAATACACGGCTTCGATTAATTATACAATTACGCCGGATTCTTTGAGCTCTTCAACAATGGAGGCAATTTCATTTATATGTCCAGAGTGCCCGGCCGTTTTTGATGCTAGGAGTAAACGTAGTCGATCAACTAGTTCGTTTATATCATCCCAGTACACATACTGATAAGGAGCATTCCTCACTATTAATTCTTCACCAACATGGCCACTCCCCTGTATATAACCACTTGTAGACGGTGTGCCCAGATTCATCGATGAAGTGTTTAGATTCAGCAAAGGTTTAATGATGTATGAATATTTATAGCTTCTACTTCCTTTTACTTGCTTTTCGGGATCGAAGTCACGATGATGTACACTAGTCTGTTTTAAGATTCGTCTATACTGTTCTTTGTCATCTCCCGTAAACTCGCTTGGATGTGCCTTAAATATTAGCTCACATATTCCGCGCGTCCCCTATATCGCACGTTGTCGATTAAAAAATCACGACCATCGGAAGTAAAACTAGATTTACCCATTTTAAAGTTATCTGACACAGGATCAACGTGAACACCAAACGTTAAATCATATTCTCTGCTAACATCGGACAATAATCCTTCCAAGTAGATTCTAGGAAAATAATATAGATCGGAATTTTCAAGGTTACGATCAGTTATATTAAGTCCCTCATATTGGTTCTCAGAACTCTCCATAGAAAGACCATGTGGCTTTGTGATGTCATCTTCGGAATTCTTACATTTTGTTTAGACTCTTCATCCTCAGACTTAATTTTACTCTTCAGATCTATTTCAGTCTGTGTTGATGTTTTTTCTAAAACTTTTTTAAGGGGTTCAGTGACTGGTTTGAAATGTTGTGTTAGTAATGCGTCAAATTCGGAACGACCTAATTTCAATGCCAAATATTTTTTTTCTAATTGAAGCGCTAGCGCGTATGATTTCAGATGTGATCTTATCTTTATCATTTCGTTTACTCCTTTTCTTCGGCGCCATCCTCAGGTCCGTCTCGCAAACAGATAGCGAGCAGCTCCGAAACAGATAGTGAACAGGTCTGAACAGAAAATGAACGGCTCCGAAACAGATATGGAACAGATCTGAACGAATAATGATCAAGTCTGAATAGTTATAAAACAGATATTAGGCAGCTCTGGAACAGGAATGAACAGGTCCGAACGGATATTAAACGGCTATTGAAACAGATAAGCTGTTTTCATACTTTAATACTATTCAGTGTGATCATAACTAACGGAAAAGTTTTATAAAAAGTGAAGAAATACATTCACAGAGTGTCTAATATATATCACAACATATATCTTTGATATCGGTTAACGATTGCTCTTCCTCCATTGTTATACTTCTTAACCATATGCGTATCGTTAACCGAGTGACTAACATGCTTGTGTTCACAAATATATATAATAATCGAACATTTTTCTATAGCGACCCTCATCGATATTACTATCTTTATCTATCGTTAGAAAACCATATTTATTTTTCCAACACTCAGCACAAACTTCTTTAAACTTATCAAAAGTCATATCGGTGTTAACATGATCGGCATATATATGTCGAAGATTTAAATCATCTTGTTTTAATAGAATAATAAAATTAGCATTATCTCGTATTAAATGTTTAGGTATTCGAGTATACGTCTGACATAAGTAGAAACAATCAATCGACTTATGTCGACCCATGCAAAAATATGTTCTAATTTTATCTTGTGTCTCGCAAGCAACATCATCGAAAATAAAAACAGAGTTTTCTAAAGCTTTGCAGGGATCTATGATGTTATCGTTTTCCGAATACTTAAAATATTTAACGTCCTTCACGTTATTCATCACTGCCTCTAGAAATTGATATTTAGGCTGGTAAAGTGACTTGGAATAAACATAGATATTGTTAAATTTTAGACCATTCTCTTCGGTAATCAAACACATAAGAGCATTGGTTTTTCCACAGTTAGATGGCCCAGATATTATACCTCTGATAGTATTAGGTAATATTTCCCCATGTCTTCGTTTAGATTTATTGTCAATCAAACCGCCGTCTAAATTTTTAACTTTTAAGGTTACCTTCTGCTTAACGACACGCATTTCGCGAGAATGAAGCTATATAATACGGTCATACATTAATATATCTTTCATTCAAATGTCTTCATTCAAAGAGGGCAGAGGTATATTAAATTCACTTATTAATAAGTTACCGGTAGAATTACATCTGCCCGGCTATCAATACTGCGTTCCGGGTACGAAACTGAAACAACGTGTAGCACGTGGCGACCAAGGAATTAATCCGCTTGACGCTGCATGTAAAGAACACGATATCGCTTATTCGAGGGATAGTGATACTGTAAAACGTGATCAAGCCGATCACATACTGCAAGAAAGAGCGTGGACTCGAGTCAAATCTAAGGACGCAAGTTTTGGTGAAAAAGCAGCAGCTTGGCTGGTCACAAACAGTATGAAAGTTAAAAGAAAATTAGGTATGGGGTTAAATCCAATTAAGACGAATCGTAGAATATCTATAACGAAAAAACGAAACAGAATAGAAGGAGGCTTCGTAAGAAAAATCCCGTTTAGAAAAGGAGTTGTCGCTCATGCTAAGGTAACCCTAAAAAAGTCTAAACTTAAGGATATTGTTGATGGAGCTAAAATAGCGCTCGCTTCTGCTAAAATCGCTATAAAGAAGAATGGGGGTAAAACAAATATCAGTACACCTAGAGTTATTCCTCTACCGAAATCGGGGGGTATCATTCCTCTCATACCTCTATTTGCTGGCTTGAGTGCTTTAGGTGGTCTTACCGGAGGCGTAACCGGAATTGTGCGAGCGGTTAATAAAGCTAGAGCATCTTAAAATGTGTTAGAAGAGACGCAACGTCATAATAAGGTTATGGAAGAAGTTGCTGTGGGGAAAAAAGGTGAGGGAATGTTTTTGAAGCCATATAAAAGAGGAATGGGACTATATCTTAAATGAAATAAGGAAACAAAAAACTGTTAAATCGACTGCCACGCAGAGCTCTCTCAGACGTAGACATTTTAAAGTATGGAGATTATGTACCCTACTTCCGAGGCGTCTTTATGAGAAATAGCTTACCGAATATTCCAAAAAGCAATGAGTGTGCAGTCGTTAATCTTGATTCGAAAGAAGGGCCAGGCACACATTGGGTTGCATATTCCAAGAGAAAACTGAAAGAAAACTCGTTCGATACTTAAAAAATTGTGAAATCAAATATAATCACCCCCGATATCAGAAGTTTAGTGAAAAGAATTGTGGACATTTAAGTTTAGAATTTCTATATAGTCACATGTAGAGTACATAGTGAGTTCAGTATCATGTCGAACACGTTCACACTCAAAAGCACTAACCACGTGCTTACTGCAGATTACTATCCTCCGATTGAATTAGATGATCGATATGAATATGGATTGGGCCTTATAGGCCTACACACTTACAATACTATACCAAATGTTTACGAGGGACATAACAAATTCTATTATGATAACGAGGTGTTGGAAATACCTACTGGCTCATATGAAATAGGTGATTTAGAGACTTGTATACAAAACCGATTGCCGTCTACAAACAAAAACATATTAGATAACAGCGGATTACTATCTTTAAAACCCAACAATAACACGTTACGGTGTGAGATATATAGTATTTTTCATATAGATTTTACGAAGGAAGATTCAATCGGTCGCATGTTAGGATTCAGCAAAAGCAAATTGCGTGCTAAAAGGACCTACGAATCTGACCTTCCAGTACAGATTATAAAGGTTGTTACAATTAGAATCGTGTGTAATATAGTATCTTCTGCGTATTATGACACACGTCCCTCCCACACGCTCTTTGAATTTTCACCAACAGTAGAACCAGGTTACAGCATCAATATAGAACCTCAGAATATAGTCTATCTACCGACAACAACAAAAAACATTAGCAATATTACGTTAACGTTGCTAGATCAAGAAGGAGATCCAATAAATTTTCGAGGTGAGCAGATCGTTGTGCGTTTAGAATTAAAGCGATTATAATGGGTTTAGAGTTTAACAGAACATATAAAGAACCCTATTATCAGCAGACGGCGGCCATTCAGTCTCCGACGACTAACGTGCTAACACCTATAAATTTAATATTCCTCCAATCATTAGGATTTGTTGTTAACGATGAAAAGTTAGACATTTACGCAAAGTTAAACTTCGACGAAACGATTACTAAGGAGGAATATCATACATATTACCCTCGCGCTAATAACTTCAATGCGAACGATGAAATACGTATACCAATAAATAATCAAGATGTGTACACAATTCCAGGAGACAGCTACATATATATTGAAGGTACATTTAAACCGAACATAGATGGGACTGGCTCTTGTGAGCTAATGAATAATGCATACGCGTTTCTGTTTGATCAGCTGCGATATGAGATAAATGGTATCGAAATAGATCGTTGTAATAAGCCAGGTATAACTTTTACCATCAAAGGTTTCTTGTCTTTAAGTGATAATGAGAGTAAGTCTCTACAAATGGCGGGTTGGTATCCCTTCGAAAATACAAGTCAGCCGACATTATCGAGTGATACATTTAGTGCATATATTCCCTTAAGGTTTATAGCCGGATGCTTTGAAGACTATAGGAAAGTGGTCGCCTATACCTCCCAAGAGCTGATACTAGTACGAAGCCGATTAGATGTTAATTGTTATAAAAATATTGAAGCAGGTGGCACGAAAAAAGCTAAAATAGATATAAGTAAAGTTGAATGGCATGTTCCACATATTGTTATGAACGATTCAATTCGTCTAAATTTATTAAAAACTTTAAACGCTAATAAACCTATCTACATGCCATTTAGAAAATGGGATCTACATGAACTACCCTCTTTACGAAACAATAAAAAAGATGTGTGGAGTGTTAAAACGAGCACAAATTTAGAGAAACCTCGCTTCGTAATATTAGCCTTCCAAAGAAATAGGAAGGATAACTTAGGTGCGGACGCTGGTCGATTTGATCACGTGTCAATCAGTAATATAAAATTATATTTAAACTCCGAGGCCTATCCATATAATAATCTGAACTTACAAATGGATATTAAGCGAACGCTTTAGCATATAGGATGTATACATCCTTTCAATGTTCCTATTATAGGAGAACGGTCGCTCAACCTCTAATAGATTATAACGCTTTCATTGATTACCCCTTCCTAGTATTAGACGTTTCTAAACAGGCAGACAGCATAGAAGCTGGTGCTGTAGACATAAAACTCGAGTTCGAATCAGACACCCCTTTTCCTAACAATACTACTGCACTCTGCTTAATAATTCACGACTGCGTTGTAGAATACGCTCCGCTTACTGGAATAGTGAAAAAAATAGTGTAATTATTACTAATTACTTGTATGTCTACATCGATAGCATGAAAGTTACCTTCGATAGTCTTCCGGTACAATATTTATGGTTTGACATAGAAGACAGAAAATCTGACTGGATGGCTATAGCTGCCAACAGAAGCCGTTTTGAAAATAGAATCAAGAAAGTGGATAATATCATCAGACATGTTTTATCAAGCGTTCATAGAGATCGAATATATAGACAGCGTTTTATCTCAGCTCTGATTATTGATATCCAGGGGTTCAATACGCCAAACTTCACCCCCAAGGTGATGTCGATTACCGATGGAGATCGTTCAATACATATGTTATTTAAATCTATGACACCATTTCATAAATTATCACTAAAGAATCAGAAGGAGGCAAGGTGGCTGGCACATAATTATTTTCATATCCCTTATGCTTCTGGATTTATAGAATTAAAATATGTAACCTCAATTTTAGATAATGTATGTAGAAATTACAGCCGGATATATGTTAAAGGATATCAAAAAGCTTTCTTCCTACAGACATATATTGACATAGAAATTGTAAATTTAGAATATACTGAAAATTGTACCTATTTTACATATCCAACCTAATGCATGTTTTTTTCATAGTCATTCTAATTCTGCGTGTTCGCAAAATAACGTAAAAATACTTTTAAAATATATACACATGCTGTAACCTAAACAAATAAATTATGTAAAATGTCGATTATTTTGTTTTATTTGCGAGGATTCTTTTCTATACTATATTGTAGATAATATATACATTTATATCTATTTCGAAATACGAGCCCGATGACAATGGCAGATATAATCTCCCAGGCTCGGCACCTGTTTAAGAATCCTTTGTATATCTTCGATAACAAGGAGTCTCTTTGTCCGAAACGAATACAATAGTCTATGGGAATTCTTAACAGGTGTAAACGCGCAAAAACCCAGACTTTATGTGTCTAATATTCGTAGTTGTACGGGTCTCTTTCTACACAATAGTCCGTGGGAATTCTTAACAGGTGTAAACGCGCAAAAACTCAGACTTTGTGCGTTTAATATTCGCAGTTGTACGGATCTCTTTCTACTTACATTTTCCTTCAATTTGATATACACTCCCCCGATACAATATAATGTTTAATGCGTCTGCGCTAAATCTGCTATTTAACCTATTATATCTAGCTCTTTATAGCCAGTATATACATAGCATTAGCGGTGAACAGTTACTTATAATTTTTTATATGTGTAGTGTCACCTGTGTTGTTTTTGTAAACGTAAGTACCTATCATATTATTTTAAAATAATGCGACAATTTGTTGTCTGTCAAACGGATCTTACTTTTATGTATAAATAAATTTTGTTTTCGATATTCTCCTGAAATCCGCTAGCATTATTTGTATATTTTATGTGGCTCACTTTTAAATATGAAATCTACTTTTAATATATCTGTTAGGTTTTTTCTTATATATTTTTTAAAACGGATCTCATAATATTTTTAATTATACTTGCCAACACACTAAAAGATGTTTTACGCGATTTTTTGAAATTTAGTTTTCAGTCTCTTACATATTGAGAATATTTTTATATGATTAATATTTTTTCTTTTCTATCTCATATTAATTATTTCTTATTTTTAGTTTTAGTCATGGATTGTGAGAAATGCGGAAAGATATTCAGTCGCTCAGATCTTCTTAAAAGACATCCCTGCGCTAATGATCTCGTTCATACTTGTGATGTCTGTCAGAGAACGTTTTCTAGGAAGGATTCCTTAAAACGGCATCTGACAAATGTACATCCTAGAGAATCGCTTAAAAGGAAAGCAGTTCAACATCATGCATCCTCCTGCAAGATAGTTAAAATAGATGCGCCTCAGGTAATACCTAGCTGTTGCGGGCGGACTTTCCCTAGCAACTATTTATACAGAGGACATCTTCGTTCTCAACAGCATGTGTGTAATAATGCTTCGTTATTGGTAGATGGAGTTTATGATATAGCAAGCAGTTTTAGATATCGTATTGCATCATATTCAATTTTAAGCTCTAGGACTTGTGATATTCAAACATTTTTTATAGATTCTAAATTAAAGTCATGCTGACTGATTACAAATATCATTCAACAGACGATATCGGGTGTAAAGGTACAATTTGAACTGTTTGCTAATTATGTTAAGCCTCACGCAGATAATCAAATCACTGAATTAGAATCATTCTACACTCAATACGTAGTTCTCATAATATCTTCAGCAGTTGAGGATATTTACGATCGGTTGGCAAACATAATTCAGACTAAATCTGAAGAGTTTCAAGAACGAGATTCTGGATGGGGGTTGGTTTCAGTTTCTCATTTAGAAATTAATATTAATTCGTATGCCCCCCTCTCTGGTTCATCGTACTTGGAATTACCTCGATCGATTAAGAATAGAGAGGCATGTATAAACATACAAAACAACGATAACGCCTGTCTAGCTTGGTGTCTTACAGCTGCACTTCATCCTATCAATAATAAAGCATATAGAGTTAGTATGTACCCGCATTATTCCACCATACTAAATTTTGATAGTATCGAATTTCCGGTTAAATTAAAAGATTTGGAAAAAATAGAAAGATTTAATAATTTAAGTATAAATGTTTATGGTTTAACTTTAAATTCAACAACTAGTAAATATGATGTAGTAGGACCTATCTATTTCACCAAGAATAGGAAAGACATGCATGTTAATTTATTGTTGCTTGAGGAAGGAGTTAAATCTCATTATGTTTTAATAAAAAATCTCTCTAGATTGATCTCATCCCAAATAAGTAAAGGACAACATAAATTACATTTATGTGACGGATGTTTAGTTCCTTTTAACTCTCTCACAGCTTTAAACCGACATCAATCGTATGATTGTAATCATGTTTGTGCAATTCTACCTTCAAGTAAATCGGTTAAAAATAAATTAGGAAATATGGTACCTAATAACATTCTACAATTCAACGATTTCGATAAAAAATACCGGTTCCATTCGTAATATATGCAGACTTCGAATGTATACTTAAGCCGATTCTCTCGTGTGGCGGAGATCCATCTGTTTCACATATACGCGAAACACAAACATATTCCCTTCGGTTTTGCTTATAATATAGTTTGTTCTCATGATTCTACGTTAAATAAATTTGTAACTTATGCAGGGTTAGATTGTTCAACAGTATTTACAGCGCGGTTGTTAGAAGATGTTCAAACGATATACGCTAAGTATTTGAAAATTCTCGTTCCTATGAAACAATTAACCGTAGTTGAACGTAGTAGTTTTATTAATGCTGTTAACTGTCATATATGTGAAAAATGCCTAAATGAAGATAAAGTGGCAGATCATTGTCATTTAACAGGTAATTTTCGAGGTGCAAGTCATTCGATATGTAATTTGAATTTCAAAATCCCAAATTATATTCCCGTGTTCTTTCATTGTCTTAGTTCGTACGATAGTCACCTGTTCATACGGGAATTATCTGATAATAAATCTGATATTTCAGTTATCCCAGTTAACAAAGAAAAATATATGTTTTAGTAAAAGAGTTTTAGTCGATAAGTTTATAGATAAATCTAATACTGAGAAAGATGTATACATAAACTTACGTTTTTTAGATTCTTTCCGCTTCATGGCATCTTCTATCGATAATCTAGCAAAAAATTTATCTCCACAAGATTTTAAGAACATTAGATCAAATTATACCGATGATTTGCAATTTAATTTAATTCAACATAAACGCGTCTTTCCATATGAATATGTAGATACTTTTGAACGATTAAATGAGCAACTTCTACCTGCTAAGGAGCGGTTTCATAATTCGCTGACTGGGGAAGATATTACCGATATCGATTATCAACATGCACAAAATGTGTGGAGAGTATTTAATTGTCGGCATTTGCTAGATTACTCTAATTTATATTTAAAAACTGATGTATTATTACTGACGGACATTTTCGAAAATTTCCGTAAAATTTGTTGTGAAACATACGGTTTGGATCCCGCTCACTATTTTACTAGTCCAGGCCTATCTTGGAGTGCTATGCTAAAATATACTAACATAGAATTGGAGTTACTTACTGATATAGATATGCATTATTTTATTTAGAAAAATATTAGGGGTGGGTTATCGCAGGCTACTTTAAGACATGCTACAGCTAATAACAGATATCTACCGGAATGTGATACAAGTTCTCCTACTTCTTATTTAGTATATTGGGATGCAAACAATTTGTATGGGTAGGCTATGTCACAGTATTTACCATCAGGAGGTTTCCGCTGGCTCTCAAATCTAGAAATTAAAAATTTAAACATATTACAGATCCCGGATGATTCTGAAATTGGATACTTTTTAGAGGTTGATATCGAGTATCCAGAAGTCTTGCACGATAGACATAATGATTTACCTTTTCTTCCTGAGAAGATGACGCCCCCTACATCCAAATTTTCTAATGAGAAATTAATTGCTAACTTACAAAATAAACGAAATTATGTTGTACATTATAGAAACTTAAAACAGGCTTTAAATAGCGGACTTAAAATTATAAGAATTACTCGCGGTTTAGGATTTAAGCAATCTAATTGGCTTCAAAAATATATTGATCTAAATACCGGTTATCGGAAGACAGCACGAAATGATTTTGAACGGGATTTTTATGAATAACTCGGTTTTCGGTAAAACGATGGAAAATGTTGACAAGCGCGAAGATGTAAAATTAGTATCTCATTGAGAAGATATAGGTAAAAGGCGGGGGGGGCTCTAGTTTAATTTCTAAATTGAATTTTAAAAATATTAAGATTTTTTCAGAAAATTTTGTAGCGATACAAATGGAAAAATTGCGAGTTATTTACGATAAACCTATTTATATCGATTTTTCCGTGTTGGAGCTATCTAAAGTTCATATGTATGATTTCTATTATGAGCATTTCAAACGCGTATATGAAGAAAACGTAAATCTGTGTTATATGGATACCGATAGTTTTATATTACAATTTAAAGTAGATGATATTTACTGTTACATTAAAAATAATCTTTCTAAATTTGATACATCCAACTTTCCGGTCAATAATGTTTTCAGCATCCCTATACAAAATAAGGCTATTGTTGGACTATTTAAAGATGAGAACGCGGGTATGCTAATGAGCGAATTTGTTGGTTTGTGTTCAAAGGTTTATGCACTTAATGTTGAGGGCAGACAAGTCAAAAAATCTAAAGGTATAAAAAAAATATTGTTAGGAATGAAATCGTTTTAGAGGATTATAAAAGGTGTCTATTCGATCTAAAGCTGCTATTTAAATCTCAAAATTTATTTAAATCACGACTGCATGAGATTTCTTCGATCACGCAAAATAAATTAGCTCTATCTCCTTTCGATGATAAGCGGTGGATTGATGTTGATGGTATACACACTCTAGCTTGGGGCCATCGTAACATCGTTGGTGAGATAACACCTTAAGAGACGATTATATTTTATATTACATTTACGATTCGATGGAGCATTACTAATTTTAAGCTGAAAACTAATACCCCTACCTTACATCTATGGACCTGCGCTGAGGATGTCTTTCCGCCCACCACCTAACCAGATCGAAGCTAATAGGTAAGCATGTACCGCAGAACGATTCGGTTTCAAGTTTTTATTAGTGTTGATAAGCTGCGTTATAGCGATGACATATGGTACCTATATTTTATATTTTATATTTACTATTCCATTTCTAATATTTTTTTGTTCTGTTTCAGTTGAAAATACGAATAACTACAACCAATTCATCACTGCCTCTCTTAAATTGAAGGAGGATGCAATCTTTCGTGAAAAGCAGCTTATTGGACAATCGACATATCTACTTAATAGGACAGGCACTAAATATATTGCGATAGGTCTGAGTCGCGCAGCAGGCTTCGTACCCTTGATTCAAGTTCGTTCGTCTAGTACACTAATCTTCTTTACTGTAGATGAGTGGGAAGAATTTTGTAAAACCGAAGGTAGCAGTCCCGAACATCGTATTAGAGCTAGTGCGTATAAGCATATAAAAATTGTACGACTTAAAAGCCGAAATCGAACAATCGTTTTCTCCGAAAACACCTACAACAATATGTTTCATCTCATGCAGCTAATTAACCAAAAGCTATCTGTGTTCAAGAGTACTGATTTTGTGCGCTTCTACAATACAACACTGCAGGCATGCTCTCAGATGGAAGGCGACTTACAGCATAAGATTAGAACGTTATTGTCTTGTCATGATACATCCTTAAATGCTATGTATATGTTAGAGATATTATATTTACATTTTAATACTCGCCATTTCTATTTCGAAGTGATGAAATTGAAAGATTAATAAAAACGTATGTATATATGTAGAATAAAAAAATTTTTCCCTTCCATATCGATCTCCTGTACACAAAACTACGAGTCGATATCTGTTAAGACATGTATAGACCTGTTTTGATATATTTACTTGCATTGTAATCCTTAGATGCTCTGTATATTAAGTTAAAAAATAGATGTTGTCTAAATAAAATTCTATTTCTATGTGAAATTATGTTTTATTTTTAACGAAGCATTATTACACACAAAATTACGGTCGTCAAATATATTGAGTATTAAACGGGGTAATTCATACTAATTATATGTAAATTAAACGTAAATTTAACGAATAATACCGCTAAATTATAACTATTCAGACTTGTTCAGACCCGATCGTCGAAATATGTTACACTACATATGCAACTTACAATTTCTAATTTTTATTCCCGATGTGGTCTAATGTCTAAGAGGGCTGGCTTACATCAAGATAGCTAAGGTTCGATTCCTAGCACAGGTATTTAAAAAAAAAATTCAAATAATTCTAAATATGTAGCGCCATCTCTTCTAGATATCGCGCTGAACTACAGTACGATAGTCATTGGTTATAAACTGAAATTTACGTTAGGATCCGCGAATTTGCATTTAATTGAACTAATTCCGCGAAATCCGCGACTTCAACCTCGAAATCCGCGACTTCAGCCGCGAAATCCGCAACTTCAACCGCGAAATCCGCCAATAGAACCGCGAAATCCGTGACTTCAACCGCGAAATCCGCGAATAGAACCGCGAAATCCGCGACTTCAACCGCGAAATCCGCGAATAGAACCGCGAATACCGCGAAAAATCCCGCGGACCGGCTAAAAACAGCGAATAAAACCGCGGACACCCCGCGAATTCCGCGAAAAATACCGCTAATTCCGCGAAAAATACCGCAAAACCGCGAATTCCGCGAAACATACCGCGAATCCGCGAATAAAACCGCGAATTCCGCGAATATAACCGCGAATCCCGTGAATAAAACCGCAAATCCCGCGACTTAACCCTTTTAAGTAATTAATTGTGGAGGTGGAGGGCCCCGTGTCGGGTAATCGATCCTACTCTAGCTCTAAAAGACAATAACATCATCGTTCTACCCGCTGACAAGCGAAATGCCACCGTCGTTTTAGACAAAATCGACTACGACAGAAAAATGATTGCACTTTTAGACGACCCCTCATATAAAACAATCAATACGGACCCGACTACGTATCTAGAAAAGACCACGAAGACTAAAATAAACGCGACAACACTGAGTGAAGAGACAAAGAAACGGATCATTCCCCGAGAAAAATCGTCCCGGTGTCCGAAACTCTAAGGACTACCAAAAATACACAAGACCGATATACCGCTCAGGCCAATAGTAAGTTCTATCGGATCTCCAACGCAAGCCCTAGCACGATACTTGGCACAGCAACTCCAGGTACACGCCGAACAAATGGCATCCTATGTGAAGAATGCGGACCACTTCATAGAGTTAATAAAAGACGTACGCATACAAACAACGGATCTGCTAGCCAGTTTCGACGTAACATCGTTATTCACGCAAGTGCCGATCGCAGATACCATTTCCATATTAGAAAATAAATAAAGCCAGAATTAACGTCAACAGAAAAACAAGAGTTCGCGTCCAAAGCTTTCCTTCCATATATAAAGGGAAGTACAGACAAAATCAGTAGATTATTAAGAAGACACAACATCGACACCGTTTTCATAACACACAGAAAAATAGCCGATAAAATAGGTAATGCGAAAGACAGAATTCCTCTAGAAGATCAGGGCGTTTACGAAATACTATGTTCAGTGTGTAATCAATCATATGTGGGGCAGACAAACAGGCGAGTTAGCGTGAGAAGAGAAGAACACCGAAACGCGGTCGTCAAGAAAGAAGTAACGTCATCGTTAGCACAACATAAACTTCTGACAAGGCACTCTATCGACTTTGAAAACACGAACATCCTAGCCAAAAGTGGAAACCTAACGACGAGAATTACAAGAGAAGCGATAGAAATAGAAAAGCGTCCTAAGTGCTTAAATAAACATGACGACGGCCAGCGCTTGCCGCATACATGGAAACCGCTCCTAGTTCACCGACAGATAAAAACACAACCAAATCCCGACAGATCGCAACCCCTACACAGACACACGGACCGACCAGGGAACTTACAGGCACTCGGACCAATTACACGAAGCCGCGCACGCATGACGTCAATAGTGGGACGCCCCCTCCCGACACAGCAGCATATAACAAGAGGTAGTGCTAGGCGCACATTAGACGATCTCCAGCTCTAACCAGCGACAGACCGACTAGCTCCTGAAGATGACGAGTACGATCTCGTTGAAACGTAGAGTAAATAGTCCTTTTCAGGACAAAACTCACTCGCGGCCAAGAACCCGAGAAACTACACCTTCATCATACGTCTGCGAGAACATCAAGAGTAACATATATATATATATATAAGTGTGTTCATTAAATATAACATTTGATAAATTATTGGAGTTTTTCGACTTTTTTTTTATATGAAATATTTACAAATATTAAATTAGAATGTATGTAATTGCAGAGTAAGTGGGGATGTAAACATTGCTGTCTACAAATTACAAAACAAATCATACGAAATTATTTTATTTGAAAAATAAACGTAGACCATATTTTTCAAATAAAAAAATTTCGTATGATTTGCTTTGTAATTTGTAGACAGCAATGTTTACATCACCACTTACCCCAATTACATACATTCTAATTTAATATTTGTAAATATTTCATATAAAAAAAAAGCCGAAAAACTCCAATAATTTATCAAATGTTATATATATATATATATATATATATATATAACAACACATATTTTCACACCTTGCTATCTATTTTTTGGAATACTAAGGCATGATTTATTATTATTATTAGAATGTATCTTTGAATAATTTAAACCATAGCAACTTAATTATTTGACATTTATGTTCTATCATTTATATTTTGTATTCCCTTGACAAAGGCGTATTGCCGAAACATGTAGGGTTGTTTTAAATATATATACTTTGAAATAAACCACACCTTTAATCGCCGACTTATTAAGTTTACCTTATCATACCAAGGTCACGAAGATATTATATTTATATTTAATGTTATGGTTCAAACTGCACTCACATATCTGCATCTGAAACGGAAAAACAGATAAAACAATGCAAATAACAATTATAAAAAGGGTGAAATTAGCGAATTAAGATTGTAAAATTAGTATCAACATGTTTATAAATTAATACAACGAGAACAGTAATTCAAATTAACTTATTTTTATTTTTTATAACTTATTTTATATTTCTATTTAAAATTTCATAATTCAAATATTTCGCGCGATACTACCGGTATCTAATTTATCCACATTGAAATATTGTATTGATACTGATTAGACACGCCCTCTTTTTAAATTTAACCAAAACACGTAAGAATGCAACTTAGAACACATAATAATGACATAACCTACATTTAAGAGTAAACAAAGTGTATTTGAAAATTATTTAAAAAATTTTATAATTTGATTAGAAATGTAATATCAATTTAATTCAAAACATCAGTGATGCTATGATAATAAAGTTTCGAGGCTATTTGCCAATATAAAAATAGGCCATGAAAAATAAATGAACGTAGAGGACGCCGAAAAAGAATTTTACAATATATGGCCGCGTTTGTGCATTTATCCAAGTTAAAAATTAAATTACGATAATCAAACTTAACAGATCTCATTGAAAATATTTATAATTGAAACGCAGAAAATTAGCCAACCTTTTTAAGTAAAAACCAGCCTCTCATCATCGAAGATACGCCGAATATTGACGATAGCATCTTTACAAGTATCCAAACTGCAACGCGTGGGCCATTTGGACGATCGGACGACGCCAAACCCATATCAAGAATTCTAACGCCGAACTTGCTGCTGCTCGACTACAACGCCTCCAGCTTGAGCCAACACGCAAAATCTTGGAACACAGGTTCTTGAATGATCCATTTATAATTTCATTGCCTATAAAATTTACATATCAATAAACAAGTTCAGAATAACCTATATAAACTTTAATAAAACTTCGGTATTTATTATCTATGTATCATTTACCCTAGCTTAGTAAATACAAGCATAATTTAACATCCATATAACACCGTAGTACTTACCATATTAGTATAAACAAGCCAATATATTCTTTAACTTAGTTTTCTTTGTTCACCAACACTATATTAGTAATATTATATTTACACATGTTTAGATCGTAATTCTCTTTATAGACACATGTCTATGTTATGATAATTGTTACAGTTCTCTAATTTTTGTCTCAATATATTTTATTTTTATCACTTTAAACTGTTTTATTTGTTAGCATTTAGTTGTTGAGTTAAACATATTATATAGACACCTAACTACAATTAGGGAGATAATTCACAGACCGACTTTGAACCTGAGGTATTTTATTATATAATCTATTTTATAATCATGCTTTCCGACTGCTGTTAGTGCATTTGTATGTACACAGAGGACGTAGTTATATTTGTGATTAATTTAATCACCCATTATTTGAAAATTCAACATTTACAACATTACATATCATTATTATTATAATACATAATAACGACTCATAAGCAGTACTCTCTCTTATGGTGGGTACTATATAAATTGGCAAGCCCAACGTAGAGGCCTTTCACAGTACACTATATAAATATATATATATATATATATATATATATATATATATATATATATAAAACAATTGATAAATTATTGGAGCTTTTCGGCTTTTTTATATGAAAAATTTACAAATATCAAATTAGAATGTATGTAATTGCAGAGTAAGTGTGGATGTAAACATTGCTGTCTACAAATTACAAAGCAAATCATACGAAATTTTAAAGTACGCCTTTATCACAAAAGGCGTACTGCCGAAACATGTAGAGTTTTTTAAATACATATATTTTGAAGGAATATACAGACCTTTAATCGCCTACTGATTAGGTTTACCATATCATACCAAGGTCACGAAGTTATTATATATATATATAATTATTCGCATTTAAATATATGCAAGAGATAAACGAAGTGAGGTAACTAAGAATTGCTGAAAAAAACAAGTCAATCAACGGGAAACGTACAGACGCGTTTCGTTCTTGTTGGAACTTTTCAATGCACGGCATTCCTCGAAGACGGACATTGCTTTTCATTTCTATACTTTCTGTATATATAGTTAACATTTGGAACTTACTGCAAGTGAGAATTAATGAATTAATTCTCACTTGCAGTAAGTTCCAAATGTTAACTATATATACAGAAAGTATAGAAATGAAAAGCAATGTCCGTCTTCGAGGAATGCCGTGCATTGAAAAGTTCCAACAAGAACGAAACGCGTCTGTACGTTTCCCGTTGATTAACTTGTTTTTTTCAGCAATTCTTAATTAACCAAATTACCGGGAAGTTCGTTGTCGCGAAAGGGTGTGTTCTGCATACTGGTACAAACTTAGTTTGTCGGATTGTAGTTATGAACGCATCACATAAGTCGACATTTACATGTAAGAATGAGATTTAATATTCATTAATTCTCACTTGCAGTAAGTTCCAAATGTTAACTATATATACAGAAAGTATAGAAATGAAAAGCAACGTCCGTCTTCGAGGAATGCCGTGCATTGAAAAGTTCCAACAAGAACGAAACGCGTCTGTACGTTTCCCGTTGATTGACTTGTTTTTTTCAGCAATTTTTAATTAACCTAATTACCAGGAAGTTCGTTGTCGCGAAAGGGTGTGTTCTACATACTGGTACAAACTTAGTTTGTCGGATTGTAGTTATGAACGCATCACATAAGTCGACATTTACATGTAAGAATGAGATTTAATATTCATTAATTCTCACTTGCAGTAAGTTCCAAATGTTAACTATATATACAGAAAGTATAGAAATGAAAAGCAATGTCCGTCTTCGAGGAATGCCGTGCATTGAAAAGTTCCAACAAGAACGAAACGCGTCTGTACGTTTCCCGTTGATTGACTTGTTTTTTTCAGCAATTCGTAATTAACCTAATTACCAGGAAGTTCGTTGTCGCGAAAGGGTGTGTTCTGCATACTGGTACAAACTTAGTTTGTCGGATTGTAGTTATGAATGCATCACATAAGTCGACATTTACATGTAAGAATGAGATTTAATATTCATTAATTCTCACTTGTAGTAAGTTCCAGAAGTGAGGTAAATTTAACAAATTAAGCAAGGTATTTAGATTGTGTACCCCCATTTGACGGGAATACAGGCGAATTAAGTAGATTTTTAACGATAAGCGAGCAATTAATAAATTCATTTTACGCTAATGAATATGAATTAAATTTCGGAAATGTTGATATTATGAACAGTATTGTAAATAAATTACAAGGTAGAGCAAGACGTAGTAAATACAAATAAGGTAGACACATGGGATCAATTAAAAACGGTATTAACACGAAATTTTGGAGATCAGAGGAATGGAAGTTGTTTGAGGCGAGATTTAGTAATGTTAAAACAAAAACTAAATGAAAACCCACATGAGTTTTACGAACGGTGTTTGCACCTATTACGGATAGTAACAACATACGTAAATATTAATTAACACGCGGAAAGTAAAGACGCGAAACAGAAGTATTATAGAGAGTTAACTTTAAATACCTGTTTGGCAGGTCTTAAAGAACCTTTAGGAAGCCAAATACGCGTAATGCGACCAACGGAACTTTCACAGGCAATACAATTTGTAACTTCCGAGGAAAATATAACATATTTACAAAATAACACTAAAATTATACCAAATGTAAAATCATAAAATCCAACAAACTTTAATGCAAGACCAAATTTTAGACAGAATTTTAATCAAAGTCGTTTTAATCAAAACAAATATAATCAACCGAGTATTATACATAATTATAACTATTATCAGGATAAAATAAATCAAATTTTAATGAATGTCACTTTTTAATTGACACTGCAACGATCGTTTCGCTCCAACCTGAGCTTCATCAGACATATAACTAACTTATTTACAAATTTTTTAACACAAGTATATGGTAACAAACACATGTTCTATTTTAAATATTTGAAGGAATGGGTACTTTTTATTACTAAAATGCCTATTCACAAAACTTTCACTTCGGTTTATACAATACTGTTCTTAAGTAATAAAACTACAATACTGTTCTTAAGTAATAAAACTAGGGGTTTACATTATATTACAGGGAGGTAAAGAAATTCTATGGAAAAATACAATATGTGACTGTCTGAGTATCAAATAAATAAATTAATTTATTTGATACTCAGACAGTCACATATTGTATTTTTCCATAGAATTTCTTTACCTCCCTGTAATATAATGTAAACCCCTAGTTTTATTACTTAAGAACAGTATTGTATAAACCGAAGTGAAAGTTTTGTGAATAGACATTTTAGTAATAAAAAGTACCCATTCCTTCAAATATTTAAAATAAAACATGTGTTTGTTACCGTATACTTGTGTTAAAAAATTTGTAAATAAGTTAGTTATATGTCTGATGAAGCTCAGGTTGGAGCGAAACGATCGTTGCAGTGTCAATTAAAAAGTAAAATTCATTAAAATTTGTTTTATTTTATCCTGATAATAGTTATAATGGAATTTCATCAAGTAAAGGCTGAAACAATTATATAATTATAACTCTCAGCAACAGTTTCAAAATAAAAATTATTTCAATCCTCAACAACCATATCAAAATAGATCTTATTTTAATCCCCAACAACAATTTCAAAATAGAAATTCCACAAACGTATGGAAGCCAAACTACCAAAATCAAAATAAACCGACCCCTATGAGTGTGTGTTCTACACAAAATAAAAATCCACAAATATATAATACCAATATAATAAATCAACCGGGCACAAGCACCCAAAATAATTGCTCATGCAATAATGAAACTTCGAATTACGAAGAACAAAATGTTCTTCTATATAATTATAATAATTATAATAATAAAATTAGTTATAATAAACAAAATCCAATTTGTCAGATTAAGCCTGAATCCCATTCAAAACATAAGTTATATGTGCTGACATAATACATCCATTCAGTATTACCAGACATCGACTCTGCAGTTTCATTTATTTAGCCGGATACACGTGGAGTAAGATAAGATAATATTTAATATATAAAGATGGGCAATGCATTAGTATGAAGAGTTATTAGTGTAACTGTACGCTAATAATCCTCAAGTGTAATCTAGTTATAATCTATATTGTATCGTATTGTCAAAAACCGCAAACAAATATTTTTTTTTAATTTCAAACGCTTCCGAAATCTAACTGGCGCAGTCAGGACGGATCCTGGCCACCACTGTTGGAGAATTACAAACGTCGAAAATAGTGAGTGTGAATTTCAATTCTTTGGGCCAAAAAGCGACATTACGAGCAATTAGAATCAACGCGGGTTACACAAGGCCTGGAGGATCAAAATTTCCAAAAGGTGCAACGTTTGAACTGGAACGAACACCGAAACGATCAAAATCTCGTCGAAGTGCCAATCAATATTATAATTAAGAAGAAGCAACAAGCAACAAACAAGCAACGAGCAAACAAAGAAGCAACAAGCCAACAAAGAAACCCAACCATCACAGCAACTAATAAAAGAATTAACACAAGAAACAACAAAACTTAACAAGAAGAATAACAAGAAGAATAACAAAAAGAATAACACAAAGAACAAACAAACCAAAATCGAATGAAGATCTTATATTCATATTTTTGCTTTTGTGGAAAAAGTATTGAAATACACGACGGAAAGCAAACAGATTTACCGAAACTAATGCCACCGTTAAAATTCAAGTGCCTTTGCAAAATTTGTTGACCAGCATTATATGTCTGTAGAAAATCTTTTAGAAGAACTAGTAAATTTAATTAGTACATTAAATCTAAACGAAATGCCTAACCAAACTCATACGAGAAGTTCTATAAGCCAAGCAGAAATCTGGATGATACCAATATACAATGGTGATCCAAATACGTTACCATTATTTATAGATGCCTGCGTAGATTTGATAAAAACTTATTTCGATAAAAACAATAGAGACAACCCTTTAAATATTTAATAAGAATAATCAAATCAAGATTGAGTGGAGAACCGCAATCGATAATAGGGGCAAGAAAATTAAAAACTTGGCAAGACATTAAAGCATTACTAGAATTAACATTCTTAGACCAGAGATCAGAAGATTGTCTTTTAAATGATGTAACAATAGAACAACCTAGGAAGAATTAAAATCCTTATGTATTCGGACAAAGGATTAGGGACATGTTAAATTTACTATTAACTAAAATGCAACTAGATACTGCGGAAGAATTAATACCGTTAAAAACAAACATGTATAAGAATACAGCATTACAAACATTTAAAAGAGAATTAATGAATTACGGTAGAATTGGCGAAATAATACTGAAGTGCTAGAATACCAAAATTGGCGGTACCGATGCGGAAAATCAACAATGCCGCAAAATAACTACAAAATAGTACCTACATCAGATAACACCAAGACACATGAAAACACCAGCCCAACAAGAACAACTTCCACGAATGCAACAACAAGTGCCACGAATACAACAATTTCAACACCAACCACAAGTAAAACAATTCCAATATCATCCAAAAATAAATGAACAAAATCCATTCCTATCAAACCAAATTTTAAAAATCAAAGTAAACAAAATTCCCATATTAAACAAAATTCCTTTAAATTTGCAAAATCTCCCGCACAATTAATGGAAAGAAGAAAACCTAGGCAACAACCAATGGAAATTGACCCAAGCATGAGCCGAATGAGACAAACATCATATGGACGATCAAAATCACAGCAAAAATGGAAACTTGAAGAAATTAACAATCAAGGCCAAGAAGAAGAAAAAGAAAATCCAGAATGCGAAGAGTATTGGGAATCAGAAGACTACGAATATCAACCAATTTAGGACGAAGATACCGAACCATTTCCGTTCGAACCAGAGGAGCAGCCAAATTTTCCAACTGGAGCCTCAGCGAATGAGACACCACCGAATGTCCAGCAACTTGTATAAAGTTAAGAAATCATTATGCAAAATTTCTAATTGATACAGGTGCATCAGCATCCTCAATTTCAATTGAAATAGCTCAAAATCATTTTGCAAATTATATTAAATATTCACCATTTTCAGTAACAACAATGCACGGTACCACATATCATAATTACGTTCTTAGAATACCCACTTTACACACATTTAACGCGTACGGGCAAATACGCGAATTTAATATAGTAAATTTTTCCAAAAGATATGATGGTATAATAGGTTTAAGATTATTAGAAAAAATGGATTCCATAATAGATTTCAAAACTAAAAAACTTCGCACAAGTTTCACGGAAATACAATTATAGTTTGACAACCCAAAAATTAAAATAGGACCAAGAGAAAGAAAAATAATTAAAATACCTGTAGATCGAAATCTAAAAGAAGTACACATAAATCATCAAAGAATAGCACCAGGAGTTGAAATACCTGAAAACATCACGACCACAGAAGATTACTACGCAATTACTGAAATCGTGAACTTCAATAACTAACCATTGGAAATAAACTTCGAAAAACCAATTTTAACTGAAGAATACAATTATGTTGAAGAAAACACAATAAGAGGAAAACTATCAATGAAAAGGATTAAAGAAATTCAAAGGAGAACACTAGAGGCAAAACTACGCTTAGATCATCTGAATAAAGAAGAAAAAGAAATGATAAGAAAATTATGTATGGAATATCAAGATTTATGTCACAGTGAAGAATTACCTTTAACATTCACATCAGAAATTAAACATGAAATACGATTAAAAGATGAAACTCCAATATATCAAAAGCCTTATAGGAAATCGCCAACACAAAGAGAAGAAATCAATAAACAAATAAAGAGCACGTTAGATCAAAACATTATACAACCTAGTATAAGCCCATGGTCAGCACCAGTAGTGATAGTACAAAAAAAATGGATGCATCAGTAATCAAGAAATATAGAATGGTAATAGATTATCGAAAATTAAATGAGAAAACCATCGACGATAAATTCCCAATTCCTAATATACACGATATATTAGACAAATTAGGAAGAGCTAAGTATTTTACGACATTAGATTTAGCGCCTGGCTATCATCAAGTCGAGATGGAAGAAAAAGATAGAGAGAAAACAGCATTCAGCACAGAAGATAATCACTATGAATTTTTAAGAATGCCATTTGGTCTTAAAAACAGTCCAGCAACATTTCAAAGAGTAACGAATCATATTTTAAGAGGTCTAACAGTAGACACACGTCATGTATACTTAGACGATATAATAATATATGCAGCATCACTAGAAGAACATCAACAAAAATTAAATAAAGTATTTAAACGCTTAAGAGAAGCTAACTTAAAATTACCAATGGATAAATGTGAATTCTTAAGAAAATAAATTGCTTATTTAGGACATATAATAACGAAAGATGGAGTAAAACCAAATCCAGATAAGATTGAAGCAATAAAAGGATGCCCAATACCAAAAACACAAAAGGAAATCAAAGCATTTCTAGGATTATTAGGATATTACAGAAAATTTATCAAGGACTTTGCTAAAATTACAAAACCATTAACCAAATATTTAAAAAAAAGGGAAGTAAGATCGAATTCATAGAAGTATACACAACAACATTTGAACTTTGTAAGAAAATACTGCAATGAACCAGTATTACAATATCCAGATTTTAACAAACAATTTTTAGTAACAACGGATGCAAGCAATGTAGCAGTAGGAGCAGTATTGTCACAAGGAACGATAGGACAAGATAGACCAATATTTTATGCATCAAGAACATTATCGGAAACAGGACAAAAATATTCAACAGAAGAAAATTAACTGTTAGCAATTATTTGGGCCTGCAAACAATTTCGACCTTATATATTTGGAAGAAAATTTACGATAATCACAGATTATAGACCATTATTGTGGTTACATAATTTGAAAGAACTAAATTCGAAATTGCAACGATGGAAGATAAAATTAAGTGAGTACGATTATAAAATTATATATAAAGAAGGAAAAAATTAATAAAAATGCGAATGCATTATCAACAATCGAATTACATAACCAAGAAGATAATGTAAATGAATTATTACAAGAAGATACATCATCTATAATACCACAAGTTGATAATGAAGAACTAGATGACTTACTACAAAATCTAGAACCACGAGAATTAACCATGGAAGAAGTAATACAAAAATCAAGAAATTAGGAAGAAATAGATAACATTCTACAAGAACTAGGAAGAATAGAACATAATCCTAATAAACAACAAGAAGACGATGACTCACTGCATAGCAATGTAAAAGTAGAACCAGAAACATCAATACCAATAACCGATATGGCAATAGATATACAGAAGATACAAATATTCATAGAAACGCATATATTTCCGACAACAGTAACATTTGATACAAAAAATAAGTAATATGCCACGCAAAATTGGAGAAGAAAAATTTGAAACAAGAATTGATAGATTTAATAAAAGATATAATGCCTCAAGGAAATTACTACATATACACAACAGATGAAATTTATAAGGAACACCAGAGGAAAAGATTGAAATCATAATGCAAAACCATGAAGGAAAAACCAATCACAAAGGAATCAATAAAACTCTAAAACAGATAAAGATGAATTATTACTGGAGCCAAATGAAGGATGATATAACGAATTATATTAAAATATGCGAAATATGTCAAAGAAACAAATACGATAGAGCACCACCAAAATTACCTTTTCAATTAACGAAATTAATAGAGAAGCCATTTCTTAGGAAATATAGTAAAAGCAATTACAGGTAATCTAGATTAAGAAGATGGCAGAAGATATGAAGAACAAATAACGGAATTACAACAAAACCAAGGAAAAATAAAAACAATAATGGAAAACCAATTAAAAATACTGGAAGATGCCACCCAATCAAGCCAAAATGCGGAGACGAATTAAACAAAACGAAAATATCATCAACGCTCTGCAATTGATATACTTGTATTATCAAGTACAACAACTCGAAATAATGGAAAATACGGTAAAAGAGTGAATTGATACAACAACCTTTGCCAAAACCGGAGTATTACATCCAATGGTAATACGTCCCAAAGAATTACTCAGTAGTATTAAGAATATTCATTTAAATGTAAATAACGATTTTTCGTTTGAGCTACTAATAAATAACATGTACCAAATAGAAAGTTTAATTTAAATTAGAGTATATCAAACTAACACTTATTTTACATTTATATTGTTAATACCTATTGTAAGTAATTATGCATTTCAATATTTTATGTTAAATGCCATTTGGTCTTAAAAACAGTCCAGCAATATTTCAAAGAGTAACGAATCATATTTTAAGAGGTCTAACAGTAGACACACGTCATGTACACTTAGACGATATAATAATATATGCAGCATCACTAGAAGAACATCAACAAAAATTAAATAAAGTATTTAAACGCTTTAGAAACGCATTTACGAAGAAAATAATACTTTTAAACAAATTACTCCTAAAATTAAATACGTTGGCATAAAAGACAATAAGTATATCATGTCAAATCAAATTTGTCCTCAAATATCAAAACAAACATTCTTATGTAATCATGATTCAGAATTTTATATTTCAAATAACGCATTATGTGAAGTCCATATTTTACAAACGGATAACAATTATAAAAATCGTATTTATCAATCTTTCACTATTCAAGATTTTGAAGTAAGTGATATTGAAAATAATATGAAATTAATTCTTAGTCCTACAGAAAATAAATTAATGCAAAAATGCAATGAACCAATTGATATTAAATTAATAAAAGGAATTTATTTGATTAATAATCTTAATAATTGTGAATTTCGTATTAAAAACCAAATTATCAAAAATTATAAATCAACAATTAATATGAAACTATACAGTGAAAATCATAATCAAATTAAAACAATAAATTTAACTGAAGTAAGTACTTTAAATCTTTCGATAGAATTAATAATCAAAAGGAAATGTTAAGCAAAATTACTATCTCACATAAAGCAAGTAGTTCTTTAGTTTATATAATTACATTCATATTAATACTATTAATACTTGCAATTCTTTTGTTTAAATTATATAAAAAGATAAGGACTAAACAAAAGATTAAAAAAACAAACAGATTCTGATAACATAAGAATGCAAGATTTACCTTTTTAAGGATAATCTCGCAAGTAAGACGGAAGGAGTTATATGTGCTGACATAATACATCAATTCAGTTATGCGCGCATTTTCTCTGACGTCACTATTAACCCAGGTCAAGGGTTCGTATCCAAACAAACCTCACGCTTCATTTTATCACGTGTAAATTATATGGAGTAAAAGAAGAGGCTTTTCAAAATAATTTTTATAAAACTTGTGCACATAGATTGACCTTTTTTTTATGATAGGTATGATATTTGAAATGTATTCTAACGATTCACTATAGTTTAACACACAAAATACTTGTACTTTCAGATTTATAGACAGTATATTTTAGTGTTTACGACAAAGTGAGGTTATGTTTCTTGAAAGATTTTAGTTGTGCTAAGTAATATAATTACTTTACATTGTAATTCATTAAAAATAATTTTTTTTTTCAGAATTATATTTTCCATTAATCTTGTCTACTTGACACAAGTGTTTGTAAATAGTAAAGGTTCAATAGTAAAACAGTCGACAAAATAAGTTTTAGTACACTTACTAAACATGGTTATGTGTTGGGTACCTGGTTGCAAGCACTACAATAACAGGGAAACATGCAAATTTTTTCAATTTCCAAAACCTGGAACTAAGGAACGATTGAAATGGCTGAAACTAATTCGGTGCGTTATTCAAACTAAAGTCTGTTTATCTAAATACTGTTTGTCTATCGGTACTGTATAAATAAAATATGACAATGTTTAGGCGTGACGGCGAACCTGGTGCTGGTGCATGTGTCTGCAGTTGCCATTTCCATAGTGGGAAAAAGGAGAATTTACCGGATATATTTGATCATAATCGGGGATCACGCTTTGGTGAACATTATTTGTCTCCAGAAAAGAAGTCTAGAAAAAAAGGGAAATTCGAAGACTCGATCTTAATCAGGTATTACTAAGATAATATAAAATGACCAAAGTTGATTTTGTAAACTCTTTACAGAACACCTCTAAGTGAAAATATAAATGAACCGGTAGCACCAACATCAAAAATTGAAGATGACAAAGCACAATCCGTGGTTTCAGAAGTAAGCGAACAAAGAAGTTGCACACTTATTGAAGCGGAAAATTATTTTCTAAAGAAAAAAGTGGAGGACTTAAAGCAATTTCATGAAATTTTTACTTTTTCAAAAATTTGTCATGACAATAAGTTGGTATTATTATACACTGGCTTACCTGATACAAAAATATTTAATGCTTTATACAACTTATTTGAACATATTGAATTAAATTATTATCACTCTAAAGTTCTAAAAGTACCTAAAATAGACCAATTATTACTTACATTAATGAAGCTAAGACTGAATCCTCCACATAAAGATTTGGCTTTTCGATTTAATTGCGCAGAAAGTGTTGTTTCAAACATATTTATTACATGGTTACGAGCCTTACATGAGGTACTCTTCACCAAACCTATGGCTAAAATTCCATCGACAAGTAAGAACCAAACTTGCTTGCCAAGTTGTTTCAATACATTTTCAAATTGTCGCATCATTTTGGATTGTACTGAAGTTTATACAGCTATCTCAAGACAATCAATGAGCATTCAAAAAGCAACTTACAGCACATATAAGCATAGAAATACTTGGAAAGGTCTTGTTGGTGTTGCTCCAAATGGAGTCATAACTTTTGTTAGTAAGTTATATCCAGGAGGTACATCTGACAAGAAAATTGTGCAACACTGTGGAATATTGGAACAACTTGAAGAGGGAGATTTGGTGTTAGCCGATAAAGGATTTTTGATAAGAGATATACTTCCACCAGGTGTTTCTCTAAATATTCCCCCTTTCCTAACAACATCTCAGTTTACAGAAGAACAAGTCCGTAGAACAGAAAGCATAGCTAAAGCGAGAGTACATGTAGAAAGAGCAATTAGACGTATGAAATGTTTCAGTATTTTACATTTTATTCCTGAGACATTAGTATGTGAAGCAGAACATGTTTTCCAAGTGGTTGGAGCTCTTACTAATTTTCAATATCCACTAATTAAGGAAGTGGAAGAATATTATAATTAAAATAAATAATTTACACACACCATAGTTGTTTTTATTTTATTCCTAATTAATATTCTCAGATTACATGATAGTGAAAATGATCAGTGGGTATATTCTGAGAGAAATAAAAATGAAGTATATAGATATATATTAGCAATATCCAAAGTTTTAAAAACACTTTAAAGATTTTTTTACAAATGAATTTATACAAGATGTCACTAATGTGTAACTTCTATGATTCTTACAGATATGTATTCATAAATTATTGCTACACTTCTATTTGCAAACGTATACATATCTTTCTTTTATGTAACCTGACCTTCAACATTAAGGTAATTTCAAATTAACAATTTCGTTAACTTTTTAAAATAATGCAACAAATAAAAACTATTGGTTTATTAAATATTGAATAAATACATTTAAATAAAAATCTTTTAAAATTATATTTACAGACCATTCGTCATCTTTTTCTATTTTGTGGATTATTTTATCAGTTGGTGTCCACAATATCAAATAACAAACTGATCTTTTTGTTATAAACAATTATCCCTGAATTTGATGGTAATAATCATGATCCTTGTTTATTATATAATTGCCATTTTCTTCGTAAATAATGTAGCTTTTGTCTGTTGTGATAAAATTTTTCAAGCTTGCGGATCTAAACTTATATGGACACTTGGCTTCAACAATACCATCTATGCCAATTAGCCCATCTGGACTAGCAACCAAATAACCACAGGTATGAAGCCATAGTCCTGTTGGTAATACATTTATTGCCATCTGCTCTTCTAAATACTTTAGAGCTAATGCCTCATTTTCTTTACCCCATTGTATGGCCTTAATACCTTCTAAGCTATACTCATTGAGTAAGGATTTAAATAATGATTTTGTATATCTGTTTCTTTTACTTGCAGATAATACTTGTCCAAAATGGCTGGCTGTTAATCGGTGTTTTCTAATGATCAACCAATTTGGACTTGATGACTGTCCTATTGTTGCTTCAATAATCTTTATAATTTCTTCATCAGACAATTTAGCAACCCTTTCAAAATACTCCACCTTCTTATTACACTTTATATATTCATCTGAATATAATATATGCTCCACAGACTTCGCTAACCAGGTGCTTCGGATTGGTGGTTCTTGACTCAAAAGCCATGTAAAACCAACAGCATTATCAAATGTAGAAACACTCTCTTTTAATTTTTCTACAGCAGCTTCTGATATTTGCGTTTTACAAGATACAAAGCTTTCTCTTCTTGGTGGATATAAATCTGAAAGTGTTTTAGTACTGCTCTCATCAAATTTCTTTGGCACATTCCATGAGCATTGCATATCAGTCACACTAATATTATCACGTGCATAAATACACAATGCTGCCATATGATGACAAGATACAAGTCCTCTGGGACATGCACACTTTGTTGCAATTATCCCATCCTCTTTATCAATATATATTTTACCTCTACATCGTATACTTTATTTCTCATACTGGCACAAACTTTTCCTCTTAGAAGTGCTGGTGTCCTGTTTAGATCTGGAACTAGTTCTACAATATGTCCACTTTCTACAGCATTTTCCCCTCTTTGTAGCTGTTTGCTATCAAAGAAATTAGCCAGTACCGACAATTGTATAAAATGCTTAGCAGCCATATTCTTCTGTAAATAAAATAAAGTAATTTTTTATTCTGTAGAAAATCTTTATGAATTTGTCAGTATAACTATATGAATAATACAAGGCACTATACTTGAACGAAATAAAAAATATTTGAGCACATATCTAGCAAATAAACTTGTTTTAATAAAGGTTATGCATGCACAACTTCAGTAAAATTCTTTAATAATTATAATTTCATGTTTTTTTTTAATGAATTACAATGTAAAGTAATTATATTATATACCACAACTAAAATCTTCCATGAAACATAACCTCACTTTGTCGTAAACACTAAAATATACTGTCTATAAATCTGAAAATACAAGTATTTTGTGTGTTAAACTATAGTGAATCGTTAGAACACATTTCAAATATCATACCTATCATAACAAAAAGATCAATCTATGTGCCCAAGTTTTATAAAAATTATTTTGAAAAGCTTCTTCTTTTAGTCCATATAATTTACACGTGATAAAATGAAGCGTGAGGTTTGTTTGGATATGAACCTTTGACCTGGGTTAATAGTGACGTCAACAGAAAATGCACGCATTACCAGACGTCGACTCTGCAGTTTCATTTATTTAGCCGGATACACGTGGAGTAAGATAAGATAATATTTAATATATAAAGATGGGCAATGCATTAGTAGGAAGAGTTATTAGTGTAACTGTACGCGACACAGATCGCTAATAATCCTCAAGTGTAATCTAGTTATAATCTATATTGTATCGTATTGTCAAAAACCGCAAATAAATAATTTTTATAAAATTTCAAACACTTCCGAAATTTAACTCATATTTCAAAAATACCGGTAAATTTAAAAAACGGTGATATATTAATAAATCAAATGACAACTCAAAATTGTGAAATACCGGAAATAATAAGTAAAGCTCATAAAACTTATGCAAATGAAGAAATTTTAAATAAAACAGATCAAATTATAACAAATCATATGAACAACGAGAAAACTAAATTAACGTTAACAAATCAAATAAAATATAAACTATGTACAAAAGATGAAAACTCTATCTATACTAACATATGACATATAGATATCCATTTGTGCATGAACAAGAAGAAAAGAAATAAGCAAATTCAATGTTAAAACAAGCAATAATAAAAGAGAAATTGGACGCACCGATGAAACAGAAACAATTAGTTTTACTTTATTAGTTTTAATATATAAAAGGTAAAAGTAATAAGTGTAATAATAATAGTAACAGTCCTAGAAAGGCAAATAAATGCGCATTAGCAAGAATAGAAATTAATACATATCATGTAGTAAAGCAAGAACTGGAAATTACGATTAATGACAAAGCCTTAGATATAAGTCAGAAACAAATAGTTAATCGATATGAATATCATCCACCTAAGATACCGAAAAGTGTAAAATTATTCGATAAATTCGGATATTCATTTTAAATACAAGTTCAATTTATAAATTCAATATATGTTCATAAATCAATATAATTTAAATATAAGTCAAAATCAAATCATTGTACAATATTCGAAATCTAAACTCTTAAAGTTATTTAATAAATTCAGATTACAGTTGTAAAATAAGCTTACAAATTTAAGATATACGAGAAAATAAATTAAATTAAAAATAAGTTCAATTAAAAAATAATTTCAATACAATTTTAAATTAATATATAGTACATACTTAGAAAATCTCGTCATATATTAGTTGAAACAAAACGAAAATTGTTTAGATAATATTATTATGTTCTCAACTTAATTACAAGAACATATGGTAAATACCGGGTGGCGCAAAACTACCGTTATGGTTTGAATGTTTAATAACTTTTTTAATAAATTTATATTTTTTATTTTTATTTCACAATTTTGTGAAGAAAAGTTGGGGAATTAGAAATGGAGCGATCCACCACAGAACAGCGATCAAAACTTGTTTAATTTTATTTTGAAAATCATCGGTCAATTGTATTGACGTAGCGTGCTTATCGTGGTTTTTTAATGTGCGTACTGGACCTTCAGCACCAACAATAAACCGCCTGGTTGAAAATTTTCGATAACATGGTACAGTAAGACACCTTCTATGTACCGGAAGACCACGTACGGTCCACACGGAAGAAAATATCCAACGTGTTGTGGATAGCGTACAGGACAGTCCAGAAACATCAACAAGAAGACGTTCGGCACAACTGGGGCTATCGCGGAGGTCCGTTCAGAGGATTATGGCCGCATTGCACATGTTCCCGTATAAGGTTCAGCTTGTGCAAGAATTGAAGCCGTTAGACTACCAACAACGGCTAGATTCTGCCATTTCATTCCGACAAAAAGCAGAAGAAAATCGCGGTTTCATTAACAATTTGATAATGAGCGATGAAGCCCATTTCCATTTGAATGGTTTCGTAAACAAGCAAAATTCCAGGATATGGGCTACGGAAAATCCGAGAACAGTTACAATTACACCCAGTTAAGTGTACTGTTTGGTGCGGTGTATCGTCCGAAAGGATCATTGGTCCATATTTCTTTGAAAATGCACATGGCGCCTCAGTTACGGTTAATGGTGCTGAATATCGAACGATGCTGGACAATTTTTTGAGGCCAGCTGTAGAAAACCATCCACAGTTGTGGTTCCAACAAGATGGAGCCACAGCCCACACTGCAAGGGATACAATGGCTATGTTACGGGACCTCTTTGGCGAACGCATTATTTCGCGCAGAAGCGATTTCATTTGGCCCCCACGTTCACCGGATTTAACAGCGCCAGACTGTTTTCTTTGGGGTTATTTGAAAGAAAGGGTATACGTAAATAAGCCAGCGACCATACCACAGCTAAAACAAAACATTCGCAATGAAATTCAAGCCATAACACCGGAAATTTTACGAAAAGTTACGCAAAATGTACTGGAAAGAGCACGAATGTGCGAAGCCGAAAATGGCCACCACTTGCGGGATATAATTTTTCATACTTAAGCCAAAAATATTCCTCATTAATATACTTTATAACAAAAAAATAATAATAATAATTAACCATTAAATAAAAAACTTATTAAACATTCAAACCACAACGGTAGTTTTGCGCCACGGTAGTTTTGTATAAAGAAAATATTTCATAGATTAAAAGAAACAAATTTTAAAATACAATTAGATAAGTTAAAATTTTAAAATAAAAAAAGTAATTAGAAATCATTTTAAATACCCATCATATAAATTTTATAAATGTAATTTTAAATTAGAAGATATTATAACTAAGAATAAAACAAAATTCCTCTGTGATATATAATGCAACAAGTTTTCTCCTCTATGAATTAATGAAACGGAAGAAATAATACAAAAGAATTATTATTGGCCTAGAATGAAAGAAACTATATGCAAATTTATTAACGATTGTGAAACATGTCAAAAAACAAGATATGATAGAAACCCTCAAAATTAAATTAATATATTGCCTACAGCGAGAAAACCTTTCGAAATTCTACACATAGATTTATTTCAAAAAGAAAAACAAAAGTTCTTAGCAATCATTCATAGCTTTTCAAAATACGCACAAGCTTACCCTCTATCAAGTATAAATTCAATTGAAATCGTTAATCATTTATTAACCTTTATGTCACATCATAACGTACCCCTTAGCATAGTATCAGATAATGGCTCTGAATTTAAAAATACAGTTTTACAAGATTTCTTTAAACTTCACAATATAGATATTCATTTTTGCCCTCATCATCCTGAATCAAATGGAATGATAGAAAGATTGCATTACAATTAAATTTTCTAACGAAAACACAATTACTCGAATGTTATATAGTATAGTTATATAGTATAATTATAATAACAGTAATCATTCAGTCACGAAAAAGAAACCAGTTGAAATTATAACGGGACATATTGATAATGACGATCCCCTAAATTTTAAATTTAACCGAACGTATATTCAGATTACGTTCAAACACATAAGGAAATAATGTCTAACATGTGTGAACAGTTAAATAAAACACTTAGAGAAGATAAAATAAAAATTATAGAAAATCGTAATCTCACAAGAGAAGAAGCAGCAATTCATGCACCTGAACAAAAAGTATTCAATAAACAAATTAATAGAAATAAAATAACAAATATTTATTCACCACATATTGTAAAAGAAAAGATAAAGTAATAATTACAGCCAAAGATTTAATAATACATAAAGACAAATTAAAAAGACAAAAATAAATAGATATAATTAACATTTCAGATACGGAATAATTAATGCTCTAAAAAATATAATCAACGGGAAATTACGGGAAATTTAGACCCAACGGATGCCGGACAAAATGTAAGAATACTTAAATGAAAAACTTAATAATTTAAATAAACATTAAATATAATTATAATACTTTCAACGGACGTTAACTTTTACTATATTGGAAGTTGCTCACTCATCGATAATAAGAATTAATGTACGTACTTCAATATTTATTAGAAATAATCCAGTCTGAGAGTACACCTCGAAATATGTTGCTACCAATTAGTCATGAATATATATTAAAATATTACGAAGTAATAGAAATCATAGCTTTGTACATTAGTACACAAATTGTTTTCATTTTATCAATTCCAGTTGTGTTACCTGAAATTTATAACTACGAGTTTTATCGTTTATTTTTAATTCCAAATAATAATCAATCGTTCCACAACACACGTTTTTCCTTGCAAATGAGAACGATTGTATGTATGTGGGTAAAATGTGTAAGGATTTAAATAACATTTATTATTGTCACAAAGACAATGCACTAAATCAAGATTCCGATGAAGATTGTATATTTCAAATATTAATATTAAGTCAGAATTATTCCAAATGTAACAAAGTTAATGTAATAGCAACTAAAACGATCATAGAAGAAATTTATAATTGACATTACATCACTGAGGCGCGGCTCGTGATGACGTATTTTGGTTTGCAGTAGAATGATCCGAGTGCTTCGTGTATTCTCGTGTACTAACTGTAACGTTCGCTTAGTAAACACCGAAAACACACGCGGCACTCGTATCATTGTAGCCGGCATCACTGTATTTCCAGAAAAAACTAAAATTCATATTAAAAATTATAAAGATTTTCAAGAATTAAAAGGGAACTATTTAATAACGTTACCCTCAAATTGTAATTGCATAGCTTTTGGTAATGTGTATAAAAATTTCAAACGATATAATAAGGTATTATCTCCTATATTATTATCGCATATAAATATTACAAATAAGGTTCAAATAAACCTAAAAGAAATACCATTGAAATTAAACAATATAAAGTTAGATAAACTTCAAAATTTAAAACAAGAAGCAGAAAGCATTAAAGCCATGTATCCTGTATATACAAAAAGTAATACTATGAATGTATTGAATATTATTATTATTGTTATATTATTCTAAATATAAATTATGTAATGTATCGATTGGCATGGTTAAAATTAAAATTAAGGTGGAAAATAAAAGGAAAGAAACCGCCGGATGAAAAAGAAGATCCCGAAAATCCGGAAATAAGCAACAAACCCTTCTTCATCAGGAGATGAAGCCAATCTTTTATAGAACCGTCCTTATGCATAACGTTAATGTTATAGAAGTGACCTTGTTTATTACAGTTAACGGAGATGCAATTCAGCATCACGCCACTGATTCTTAGTATTAAGATAAAAGAAACGATGTATTAAAAACTAAATGTAAGAAGCATTATTATTCACTATCTTGCATAACGAGGTATCCACTACTGTTCATTTCTATTCTAACGCACGCTTCACGTTGTATGTAATTTGATTATTATTTTAATAAACGATATTAAAACCAACCCAAATATTTTAATTTTAAATATAATTAAAATAATGCTTTTTAAAAAGACTGATGGCTGTAAAATATAATTGAAATCTTTTATTTATATAAAGTACTGAAAAAAAATATGAAATTTACTAGATATTATTTTCAATATTTATTTAGATTAAATTAACGATTTGATATACTAATTTCGTATAATTATGTAAATCTGTATCCTCTTCAAGAAAATATCTGAAAAATCTGGATATTGCCTTTGAAATCTTTCCTGTTCAAACGTATGAATAACACGACCAGCTATGTGAAGAACAACCAATTATCCTGGATCGCAATACAACAAATGATGTCTGATTTTCTATAAAATTTATGAATGTACTCCTGCTCAAATCAAATAAATATCTTGATATTGCCAGGAAATATGAATCGTAATGCAGCAAGATTCTTGATTAATCCTTCTAAAACCAAAATACTGCCTCGGCCCAATCCAATTATATCGAAATCTTGTAAAATAGGAACTAATTAAGCGCCTTGGAGTCTCCACAGGTTCCTTTTAAGTAGTATTATGGTAATATTTTCATGAAATATTTAAATTATCTTTTTAATTATTATTTAGATAAAAATTAACTATAATATCAATATTATTTGAACAATTTTGAACTTTTTATTGCGCTTGAAATTATTTCTGTGTGTTTCACACGAAAACTGTAAGGTGGGATGGTGCTTAAACGGTTTTGACGTTATATTAGGATTTATCTGACACGACCAACAAAACCCTGTAAATGAACTTCTTTAAATAGCCGAATTTCTATGGATTTTCCACACAAACAAAAAGTAGAGACCGATGGCCTCTTCGATCACCAGATTTAGCACCACTTGATTTTTCATATTCCGCTTTTTGAGAAATAAAGTGTATTCTAAACACCTTCATATGTTATAATGTCTACTAAACGCTATTACAGAAGCTTTCAACAGGATTACTCCTGAAATGCTACATAATATTTTGCACAATAATAAAATAAAAGTAAATTCTTCTAAAATTTATATGGATAACACTTTAAACACATATTGATTACAACCTGTTAAATTTTCTAAATATCAATTTAACAGAAAATAAAGTTGTTTGTGGAAATTGTTTTTAAATTTAGTACTGACTACTGTCTACACTGTGAGCAATTTCAAATGAACACAGTTGGTTGTATTAAAACCTCTAGATTAGAACATTTTATTATTCATAGATTGATGGCAATGCGCATGTCTGTTTACATGACATGATTGTTTGTTTTCAATCGCTGTGATATTTTTGTTGATCTACTCTCTGTATATTCTCAAGGTCTAATTAAAAAATCTGAAATAATTCCGTTTACGCTGTAACAAAACACTCGTTATTATGGTCTACTTCAAAGCGGAATACAAAACGAAGATGAGATGGAATTTTTCTATGGGATCGCGTCTTAAGCAATTTTTGGCAGAATATACTGATCAGGTCGTAGCCCAAGACACATTTTAACGTCATCGCAATAGACTGATCCAAAGATTTTTGGAAAACGATGGCGTTTTGAAACAAAAATTCAACAGTGATGATATTGTGGAAGATATTCGGAGTAAAATAGAAATTGATCTAAACAAGTCTCTTACAAAATTATCTGTTCAAACAATTACAATATATAAGAAGTAATAATATGGTTTTGCAAATTTCTTTTCAGGTGTTAAAATGCAGACTTGCATCTAATTTTTTTATCTGATAAATCGATGTTTCACGTTTTTTTTTTTTGGAAAATTGGTGTTTGTATTGCAATTAGCAGAAGACGTATTATAGGACTTTATTATTATAGGATGTTTTCTTTAATGATACGGTAAATGCTGATCGTTATAGACAAATAATTCTAGAGCGGTTTATCAATCAATTGCATAACGATGACAAAAGAAATGGGTTTTTCAAGAACATAGAGCTTATAGACAAATCCCTAAGAAGATAGTATAACTTTGTGATAAATAATAATTGAGACATCTTGAATCCATAACCGCGAACTAAAATAGAACTGACCTACCTCAACTTATACTTTGAATTTTTTATTTAAAAGTTTACTAAGTTTTTATTCTTCTTGTTATAACTATAAAAATAACATGATAAATAAATCTGGTTAGATTAAATATTGCATTTTATTTTTATACCTATAAAAATAAAAATAAAAATTAATAAATTAATAATAAATAATTAACTTCTTCTTTGATTTATGTATACATGGGCGATAAATAAAAAAAACAACTATATTTTTTACACATTGTTTGTATTTCAAAAGTCTGGCCTACGACAAAAAAATTCATACATTAAACTTATATTAGTAAAAGCATTACAAATGATATACACATTGAGCCGCGCCTGATATTAACTAGGGACTATACAAAAATAATAAAGAAAAAGTACCTAGTTTTAAAAAGTATCTTTATCTGTTAATGTCAAAGGATTTCTCAGACTACTGTTACAACTATATAACTGCTTCCATTGAAATGCTTCCGTCTATGGCAAATTGATGTAGTTGGAACATTATGAATGTCATCTAATATCAGATTTGTTGGTTTATAGGCAGCAGATACGTTAACTGATTCTAAATTACAGAACAGCTTATATTAATAGATCAGTTAAATATGTTGCAAAGGATTACCTACTTGGGAAATAAGGTGTTGGTATGGCCTTTGTTATTAGTTCTTCCTTGTTAAATACTGTTCCTCACAATACTTTCTACAAATAGTAAGTGAATATCGTCTATTCTAAATGAACATTCTTGTGGCATTAATTAACTGTTGAAACCTGCATGATGTTGCTTTTGGAAATTCATGAAGTATAGACCCTTTTTGTATACAATTTCCTATATAACACCATGTCACGTTGAATAATTCTAAAAATATAAAATTTATATATTATATACGTGTATATAACTATTTGTTTACCATTTAATCAAAAAATCAAAAAAAGTAAAAATCATTTGGTTACCTTAAAACAGGATCAAACTTTTACCAAATTCAACGACATTTTCACTTTATCTACAAAATTTACTTTTCCAGGTTAAGTTAACTACATGTATAAAGTAAAACCACATAGTAAAACTAAAATAAATGTTTTTTCGCAAAACAGGACTCCACCACATATTACACAATTACCATGAATTATTTGAATCAATTTATACAACACTGTATTTCAAAACCTACTTTTTAATTTATGCGAAATTGATGCTGCAATTACAGAAGCCGTAAATAATATTTCTGGGAAGATAAAAAGAACGTTTAAATAACATGAGAAGACGTATAAATGCCTTAAGTTAATGGAGATATACGTTCGTTTTCAAAATCTTTAAAATGTAAAATTATTTAAATTCATATGTTTTTTATTATATTCTCTCTGAATCTCTTTTTGTATTTTTTTCATGCCTTTATTTAAAAAAGAGTAATATTGCAGAATCCCATAAATAATTTGCAAGAACAACGATACTAGGTAGGTGCATTTGAAGGGACAATTGCAAATGTGCAATATATCACGAGTTTTGTTGTTTAAGCAGGAGGCCAACATTTTAAGCATTTCCTCTGTACATAATTGAAAATTTCTATCGGTGTAAATGTAGCAGTTTCTTTCAGGTTTTTCTGCCAACCCTAGGCAATAAATAATACATAGGTAAACTTCATTTGCTAATCTGTCAACCCGTCAGACTCCATCTTGTTTTGTTTATTTCTTCATCTCGGTTCATATTGTTCCCACGAGTACGGAAAAAATATTGAGTCAATGCCTGCAGAACTTCCATTACGGGCACAAGGCAAAGGTATATACAAGGGGGTGCCGACCAACATTCGCGGAAGAAGTTGGCGAACCAAGTTTGTTTTAATTCTTTGCAATCGAATTTTCCTTACAAAAAAATCTCCATATATTTTAAGGTAATTTGTTTTAAAAATTTTGAAACAATATAGGAAAATATAAAATAACAAAAAGTAATGTTTGTATTTTCTTATTATTCAATTTATTCCATTTATGTGTCAGACAATTTTTGATGGTCTTTCACGTTTATTATTATTACTATAAACAAGGAATGACATGATTATTCTCAATCATTTTCTATTTTCATAATTTTCTGACGTAAACATTTGCGGTTTTCCTTGTATTCAATGGTATTAACGTATATATATTTTTGTACTTCTTTCACATCCACAATAAAGTTCAGTTAATGAGGCTATATATTGTATTCGTTTTCTATATTTTCACTTTGTAATACACACTTATGCATATTATGTTTCCAACACAAAAAAGGTATAAAACCCTTTGCCACAATTAATACTCGTATCCTAAATACGTATTTCGACAACTAAGTTACCATCTTCAGGAAGTAAAATTAATGATCACAATGTTGAACATGGGACACAGTAGAACTAGCATAAAAAATCTCGAAACACTTTACAAGCTGTCCATGTATTCACTTAATTTTAAGAAAGTAAAATTAATTATGTTACTTACCCCTCTCTAGAAATGACACGCATGTGTTAGTTCATACACCCTCGCCTAATTTGCTAATCTCCTAGTTTTCTAAGAATTCGAAGAGGCACATACCTGGCACTGAACCGTTGTCCCCGTTGTATGTGTTCTTTTGTTTTTGAGAATATGAATACTTCCGTATATGTCCAGTTACCACGGATTGCTTATATTTTTAATAAGTTTTAAATAATCTACTGTGATGTTATGATCCACTTCTAATGCGTGACGGGCGACAATCGATTTTTCCAATCCTTTTATTGATATGCGATATGTGTTCTTAATAACGGATTATTTTGATCGCTTTGTTTAATTAATATACATATTTTAAATTACAATCGCTGCAATTAATTTCACAAATACCCGATTTCTCCTTCGTAGATAAATTATTCTTTGCGTTGCCCAGAGGAAATTTTATTAAGTTTTCAGGCCCAAAAGTAACCTGAAGATCCCGTTCTTTAACAACCCTATTTAGATTTTTCGTAATTTGATGGTATCGAAAAACAACGAGGACAGCGGTTCAGTGTCAGGTACGTGCCTCTTCAAATTCTTAGAAAAGTAAGAGATAATAAATTATACGGAGGGCGTGAGAACAAACACCTGTGTGTCATTTCTGAAGAGGGGTAAGTAACATAATTTTAGCTTCTTAAAACTGAATGTATACATGGACACCTTGTAAAGTATTTCGCGATTCTTTGTGTTAGCTTTATTGTGCCACACGTTCAACACTGCGATTATTAATTTTACCTCCTGAGGCTGACAACTTAGTTGTCGAAATACAACTTGTCGTAAGGGGTTTTATACCCTTTTTTTAAGTTTTTACTTAACCACAGTCTCCAAAGAAAAACTTTTCATGCTTGCAACAATTAAAAACTCCGGTATACTAAGTACTTCCTGAAATAATGAAAGTTATTTGAATGAAGATAAAACAATAGGATTTTGAAAGCTTGTCAAGCTTAAATGTCAAGCTAGTGGTATTAAACTTGTATATAACTATTAAAATCTAAGTGATAAAACCTCTAAAGAACTTTCAAAAGTACTTATGATACAAAAATTTAGCAAGTCAATTTAGATGAAAAAAGTTAGATTCGTCGATATTGGATAAGGTTAATCATTTTCTAAACCAGCAGATATCATTGTATAACATTGTAAGTCAAAACACTTCCCGCAAGTAATAAAAAATCATAAATCATACATTCTTTATTACTTTGTTTTATTTACTGTTCATTTTATATAATTTTGAAAGTATTGCCTAAAGACTAATGACAAACCTCATATATTTGCATTTTTTCCATACAATTAGTAAAGGCATGTCATATAATTACAGTCAGTTGTTATTTTAATCGGAAATTTATGACACATTGGTATTTCGTGAATTTTGCCTTATGAACATTTACATTGGGCGATTTTTAAATCACCCAATAAATCACCACCGACAGAAAAAAATATGTTCATTAAAATGTAACATCTGTAACAACAACAATTTTGGAAACAAAACATTTTTTAATTACACAATAGCGATACCTTATATTGTATTTGTAATATTTTTTCTTAATTTCTTGAAGGTTCATATTTATTAGGTTTTAATATTGTTTTTTTTTAATATATAAACAGAACAAAATATAAGGAATTTAGATTAGACGCTCTACTCGTATATCCATAAACTTCTGAAAGATATTGACGTGCCTCACGAAGCTATAACTTCTTAACATGTTATCTACTAAAAAAAATATTACAATTAATATTATCAAGATAAGAATAATAATTAGGATTACATTTATTTTAGTTTAAGCTATATTACGACAACATTTCGAAGGTATAATAAACAATCAAAAATGTCATACAATTAATACACATTGATTGTATTAGACGATATGATGTACGGAGAATTCAATTATAATTCCTTATTGGCGGCAAGGCGGTACGCTGAAGAATTTTCCAATACACGGATTCCTCATTTGCGGCAGTTAACAGAAGAATTAAAGAGAAGGGAACTTTCTTGCAGTTAACAGAAGATTTAGAGAGAAGGAAACTTTTTTACATCATGCTATTGAACATTCTCGTTCACGCTGCGTCTGAACACCAAATTGTGACGAAAATGTTTTGAATGCCGTCAAAGAACACCCGCAAACTAGTGTTAGGCAAATAGTTGGAAGTTGGAAGTTCAAAAATCTACGGTTCATAGAATATTGAAAGAACAGCAGCTGCATCCGTTTGATTTAAGATGAGTACATGAACTTTTACCATAAGATCCAAACTCTAGGTTAAATTTATGTAATTGATTCAAAAGTAAACAAATCGAAGACAACAATTTTTTAGTGACTAATGGGCATGTATATTTTACGAACAATGGTGCAATAAACCTACACAATATCCATGAATGGAGTGACGAAAATCAACATGTTACCATTGTTAATCATTCTCAGTCAATCACCAATTTCAATTCAACGTCTTAGCTGGAGTTATTGGTAATTGTCTCTTAGGTCCTTAGCGTCTAAATGGGCCTCATTACTTGGATTTTATTCTAAATACGCTTCTACAATTACTGGAGGATGTTGATTTGTCTATGCGGAGAGAAATGTGGTTTATGCACGATGGTGCGCCACCACATTATACTTTGGAAATGCGGCAATTTTAAGTAATGTGTTTCCAAGACGCTGGCTGGATTGGGCGTGGTGTAAAGGCACCAGTAAAATTACCATCTTGATTTTTGCTTCTGAGTATTTATAAAAGGCAAAGTTTGTGCTACACTTGCAGAAACTCGACAGGAACTACGGGAATTTTGTTCGCCGAGATGTATCAATTGTATCAATTTGAACATCTTTTGTAATTAAGATTTACATTTTTTATTACTATTGCTATTTTTATTGCTACATTATTTTCATTTTGGCGTTTGAATTTTAAATTATTATAATGTATCTTAAGCTTGTTCTTGTTAATAATTCCAGAATAATATGTGTTTTTGCTTCCAGGTCCGACATTAAACGAAATTGAAAATAATATACAAGTGATAACCTTTTTCTTCAGATCGAATAAAAAATATTATTAGTTATGTAGTCATTCTCTGATATTATGTGTTTTTCGAACTCAACTATAATTTCAGTCAATTATGAGAAAACGGTGAACTTTATAAAAATTGAACAATAATATTGTTTTTAAGGGAATATCCTGTAGATTCTAAGATTTGATGGGATTTTGAAAAAAATCAGTGGCGTAGCATTTTTTTAACAAAATATTTGGTTCATTTGCCATGTAAGCCACTAGTCAACTTTTTTTCTTTTGGAGTTACTATCAAAAAGTAGGCCAGGAAAAATTGGTGAAGTTCGCAAAAAAATTGTTTTTTTCAATCCTGAGTTACAGCTGAATTTATATTTTTTTGATAAAATTTTAACACCCTTTATCTCAGTCAACATTTAAGAGAAAAATGACCCACATTATTTTAACGCAAGGTATTCACACACTGATTATTTTGAAGCACACCTCTTTACAGTATGTATATATTTTTTTATTATTTTAATTAACACATCTCAGTTTTTGACAAACTGAATACAATAATAAAATTGAAGTGTCTGTTTGTAGTTTTTTTCGACGCAACCCTACAATATAGTGCTGTTACTGTCATGTTAGTCTAATAGCTACCTACTTTATTAAAAATTTTTAGTTTATTTGCACTTTTTTATAGATTATGTTAATATCTAAATAGAATGTTTTTTCAGAAAACGTATAAGTAAATTACATTATTTGTGTCTTTCGTCCTTTTACGCAGTTGTTTTATTGACAAAGAGTACGTCTTCTTCAAATATAATTGAAATTGTTTTTGTACTTTCAACTAACCTGTTTTCTGATATTCCGGTTTCATTTAAAATAGGTTTAGTTTTCTCTCAATTTTAAATTCCCACGCAAATATTTGTATTTAAGAGGTTTTATTTTTATCGATAATGTATCAACAAGCCATGTAAACAATTCTGATGAAATTATGATATGATTATTAATATAACATATTTTACTGTTTAGACAGATGTACTCTCCATCGTACTACAATAGAGGGCCTTATAGTGCTGACCCTCTAAAACGCATTCATTAAAAAAACAGATTATACAAAACAATCTACAGTTAGGTACCTATCTACATAAGTTGTAATGTCTATTAATATATTCATAGAATTTTACTTGTTTATTTATACGTCTTTCTGCAATATAATATAAAGTTATTGTGTTCAGATTTTTACTTTCTATGTCGTCCTTGCCTGATCCAAGTTTTCAACGTTAGTCGATCCGTTTTAAGATTGCAGCGCCCCATCGGCATTTAGTAGAACTAATGGTGATGTGTTTGTCCTTATAATCGTTATGTTGTGTTTTGCGAGTTGTTTATTATAATTTTTTGAAGAAAGAATCATGTTAAGTGTCCACACAAAAAGAAACAAGTTTTAAATGTATGTATTTTATAATTTCGGCGTGTTATTTTTTAGGTTTATTCAATATCTTGTAACACTTTTTGTAGATGAAATTAAAAGTGTCTGAATATTTCCAGTATTTGAATGCAAATAATAATTCAAGATGTGTGAATATTGGAGAAGGAATTATAAATGCTGGCTATTTAATTTTATTATGTGCAACAAGTAAAAGTGAATAGCATGTGGATTTATATGCAATTTATAAGTGCTCTCACTATGTAACAGCAGATTCACGTACTATAAAAGGATCATTAAAAGTAATTGGTGGCATATGGAAAATAATAAAGATGCACTGTGCCTCTAAAGCAGGAAACAGTAGACAATGAAAGCACATTTCAGCTGCACTTATAAATTGCACTAGGTATGTACTTGAGATTTTCACAGTATCAGTAAATGTAATAAAATCATCTTTTTCAGAACATCCATAATTAATTTGGAATCTATATCTTAAACAGATATTAAATGTGCCTGAGCTGCTAAAAAACATACCACAAAAGAACAGTATAAAACTAAATCTCTGCTAAAAATGCCATGTCTACAAAACAAAAACAAAAGTTGCACCCGTTGATGATGTTCTCTTTGATAAACTAGTGTCAGATAATTTGCCAAAATAAAATGATTATACGAAAATGTTTCATTTTATATGCAAATATAAAAAATATAGTATAATATGTAGAAAATTAAATTTGTGATTTAAGGGACAAAAATAAAAATTCGTCAAATTGTATTATTATTGTTATTTATTTATCATATAGCTTTCTACATCATTCATATAGCAATTATATTTTCTAAACCAAAACTTTTCATAATTTGGGAGAAATATAACAATACCACGTTACAGAATAACCAATGAAAGAAAAAACAAATAAACTATCATACAACTAATATTCCTATTATCTGTATATGAAAAAGTTGGAAATAGTTCAACAACACATAACCAATAGTTCAGATAAGCTTAGCTTATAGAATTTCCATTAACGACAGTATTTGCTTAAGTATTTAAGTAAATACATACTGTCATACTTAAGTAGTACATGGCCCTGGTTCATCCTTGCCTTCCTAGCTTGATTTACATTTGGGGACTTCCTGCCTTACAGCTTTAGAAATTTTTGCATTGTTTCCAACGTTAGTATTATTATTTTCCCACCCTACTTGCTTTGCTTTACCTCGTTAGATTTTTCTAGACTTTTCTACTCTGTTTTTTTTCCTTTTTTAGTATACCTTTTACGGCTTTCATCTTTAATTACTCTCTATACGTTTCATACCTTCTTTTATCGTTTTGCATTTTTCCCTAAAAATTCTTCTCAAACTTTCCCAAGCAAAAGTCTTATTAATATATTAAACATTTTTTTCCGACTTTCACAATTCTATTACTAATTACTTTCACTAGTCTACAATTTTCTAAATTTAATATTTCATTAATTTTAATATTTGAATTATTTTTTACTTTACAAATATGATACCGAACTTAATTTCTTCATCTCTCTCTAAAGATACTTTAGTTATTTTGCACCATTAAGTGGATTTTCTAAAAAAAGCTATTATTTTGTAAAGCTCTGTATTCCGATTGCTATGAACTGAATTTATTGACTTTTATCATTGATATGGACAACTATAGGTTCGTTGTTGAAATAATTTATCTCTAGCCTAGAAATGCGCCAACATTATTATTTAATTTTCCTTTTTATCTTTGGTTTCGTAATCGTATTCAGAAAATTTGAGCTTCATTCCCTGGCTTCTGATCTTTAACATTATGCAGAGCAGCGATATTAATGGTTTATGATATAATTATAACTAATTTTTATCTGTAAATGTACAGTTTAAATTAGTAAATTTATATTTATATATGTATCATTAATATTAGATATGGGATATTCATCGCTAATCTTTATCGCTTTTATCCTGACACCGATAATTGATAAGTATTTTATATTTTTGTATCCTCGTGTGATTTAACTATTTTAGAAACAAAACTATTGAACTTGTGCATGGGTTCGTACTATAAAATTATTTTTTTAATATTTTTGCGATTTGCCTTTCAATTTTTGGAAAATTAGTTCATTAGTGTCAAAAGTATTGCATGTTCAACCTTCTAAATGCAATCGTTAAGTTTTCATCATAAAACATGTCTTTAAATTCGTTGATTAAGGGAACTAAACAATTACGTTCTTCGTGATTAAGTAATCTGTAAGTTTATTTTGATATTTATATTTAATTTCTAAAATATTTAATTAACTGTTATTAAATTTCAAATATTAATAATCGCCCTGATAATGGAACGGGATAGAGACATTTGATAAATTAATTATTTAATTATGATAATTAATTTGTGTAATATTGGATTGTTGAGTTCATATGTTGTTAGGTGATAACGCGCTGAAAAAACATCGTTATTTCATGTACACGTTGTTGGTACTCTCACATCGAAAAGGGACAGCAACTTCGAACACCTTATGTAAGTGTTGAAGAGCGTGAAACCAAATTTGAGGTACGCCTTCCTCCGACTTGATTCTAATAATTCAAAGCCCAATAGGTGAAGTTATTTCAAATAATTATAGACATTTTTGTCGATATTTAGTTTATAAACTAGGTAATTTATCATGATGCGTTGAATTCTCTCATCCCATACAATACAACAATATTCTAAGATTGGCGGCACTAGTGAATATTACAATTTTATAATAGCTATAACTATAAATCCACAGATCGTATTTGCTCTACTACATAAAATATCGTTAATGTCCAAGTAAAATCTCATTTCGTAGTCCAGAGGACCATTCTTCAAAAAGTATTGTGCTTCTAAAGGCCCATTCGTCTTCCTAACAAATGATATGACTTTACATTTATTAATGTTGACTGGCATGTAGTTCCTAATAGACCACGAGTGAAAAACATTTAAATCTTATTGGAACGAACCACAGTCGTTAGGAGAGCAAATGCGTAAGAAAAAGCGACAGGAATGAAGAAAAAATTTTATATCGTTTATAAATCGTAAGAGTAAAATAGGGTCTTTTTAATAATATAAAATATTATTAAAAATCTGGTGTGAAGAACACAAATACAGGTTCACTATTAATTTTTTTTTTTGTGAACATGTCCGAATATATCCCTCCCCAGAGACGTAGATACGTATTTCGTCTCTGGGGAGGGATATATTCGGACACGTTCACAAAAAATATTAATAGTGAACCTGTATTTGTGTTCTTCCCACCAGATTTTTAATAATATTTTATATTATTAAAAATACCTTTGTATTATACAAAACTGGTTGAATTTACCTACTCATGTATGTTTCAATTATTCTGATAAAATAGGGTCATTTGGGCTCTATTTTTTCTTACAATTTATAAACGATATAACAACAACATCTCGAGACATGATAACATTTTGAAGACGATCCGCTAAGTATGATCTAAACCAGAGGCTCCCAAACTTTTTTTTCTCATAGACCACTTTGAAAGATTTGCTGGTTCCGGTGGACTGCAGCTACATTTCTACCATATTCCCAAAACTTGACAAAAAATGTGAAGATTAGATCTAACTATGGAAATTTGCGTTGCGGTTGAGTTATTGGTTAATTAATTAATTGATTGTGCTGTGACTGGATGTCAAAAAAGTAAAGTTAGCCAATCAAAAAAGTGATTCCATCCAACTTTACTCCTTTGACATCTACTCACAGCACAAGAAACCAATCAATTCTCACATATTTTATTTAGGAAACTCCCCATTCGGAGTGGTAAAAATAAAAAGAAAAATAGTATATTTCCTTGTGTTGTATTTATTCAAATATGTAATTATTACACTATTAATTATTATTGTTATCATATTACATTGTAATATGATAACAGTCGTAATATAATTAAAATTAAATATTAATAACGTAACGTAACTTCTACAATGACAATCACAAAATAGTCATAATTTTAGTGGGAGGGATGTACTTGATGGATTGACAGCAAATTATCAATATTTGGCTTCAGTTTTGTTAGGAATAACCGCAAATCTCCCCGTTCTGTGATATTCAATCTGCTCCTTTTTTTTGTTAAAAGGTTTGTAACGACACTAAAACTTTTCTCGACAAGATATGACGAGGGAAACGCTATCAAAAGCTTTCTCGCAATTCCCCACAGTCCAGGATATTTTTCGGGTATTTCTGCCTGCAGCCAAAATGGTTGATACCCTCTTTTAAATTTCACCTTCAATTCCTCATTAGTGCTAAGCTCGAGTAGCTCCTTTTGTAATATCACATTCTCCACTTCCATTTCATCAAGTGGATTTATAATCCATGGTGGTATTTCCATCGTCAGAATATCTTCAAATCTGATTTTAAAGTCATCATGCAGGGCAATTAAATGTTGAACGTGTGTGTGAATATCCTCATCAAGGCATTCTACCTGTGACAAGTTTGAAAACTGGGAAAATTCGCGCCGACTAATATTTTGCTTCATAAATTTCAATTTTCCAAGAAAAGCTGAAATGACACCCTTTGTTTTTATTAAATTGAGGCTGTCCCCTTGTAATTGTAAGTTAATGTCATTAAATTTTTCAACAAATCTGTCAAATACGCGATGTCTGCTTTCAAATTGATCAGGTTTTCTTTTAAATCTGGATCTTTACTTTCCAGAAACTCTAAAACTGATTCAAAAAGTGAGAAAAATCTTGTTAAACATGCACCTTTCGACAACCAGCGTACTTCAGTATGTAAGAGCAATCGTTGGAAGTCTTCATCATTTTCATCGCACAATTGTGCAAATAAGCGCGTATTCAATGCATTGCTTCTTATTTTGTTAACTGCATTAATCACAAATTGAAGCGATTGGTGCAATTTAGCACTCAAATTTTTCGCTACTAGGTGTTGTCGGCGGATGACACAGTGAATTGCAGTTACCTCTGGTATAATTCTTTTAAGATGGCTTATAAACCCACGACATTAAATATTGGTTCACCTTTAGTGTCCGTCTCCAAAGTTTTCGCGAATAGTAGCTCTTCGTGAATTTCTTTGTCCATAACAAATCGAACATATGCCAATAATAATGCTTCATTACCAGGTAAGGTTGACTCGTCCAGTTGAATAGAAAAATGATTTGTTTGCAGATAATTACACAAGAAACTTTCAATATCAGAGCTCTTTTCGTCAATACGTCTTTGTACAGTGTTGTTCCTCAAAGAAATTCTTTTGAGTATGTCAAATGGAGAGCTCGGTCTGGATAATTACGGTGATAGGGCGAGGTGGTTCTTTTCTGTGAATGTGTCTGGAAATATCCTTTCTCCAGCAGGGGCGTACCGATGAGCTTGTAGAAAAGCGAAATACGTATCTACGTCTCTGGGGATAGGATATATTCGGACACGTTCACAGAAAATATTAATAGTGAACCTGCATTTGTGTTCTTCACACCAGATTTTTAATAATATTTTATATTATTACAAATACCTTTGTAATATCCATCTAAAATTATCCCATGTAAAAGTTTTGACATATAATAAAACATAAACTTAGCTGGTACACTTGAAATAATATTGCATTAAAACATTATAAAGATATGTATATTACTTTACATTAAGTAATTACAAACACATATCAGGATTGTCTTGTCATTCTATTGTCTTTTTACTATCCAGGCAACAGTATCATTTCTCACTTTATTTCTGGTTTATGATGGTAGTTGCGATCAATGGATACAAAAATAAGACATATTACAACACAAAGTTAAATCTTACTAAAGATAGTGTTATTTATATTATGCTTTGTGCGTACGATACACTGTTTATATATAATATTATCAGAAAAGTTAAGTTAAAGTATATACTAGGCTCGGTTCTATGATGCTATCAGCTGTATCAGAAATTTTGAATTATCTAATTTTAGTGTTCTTATTAGTGTCAATATTGTTACTATTTAATTAGGTAAGAGCGGGAATGATTGTTAATATATTTAAATGTGGAGCATATTATATGAAAATATAATATTTTGAATATAATATTATGAAAATTTATGTCGTTTATGTCATATTTACGGTTTCATCAAAGGCGTCATTACTATCAGTGATATGACGAAAATTTTTTCGGTTGAAAAATTTATTACTGGGCTTCTTACATTCGACCTACTGTGTTATATTAAATAAACTCTAGATCTATGTGAGATCAACTTCCATAAGTATTGATTAGTTATGCAAATACATCCGCTTCTTTTGAATATTAGACAAAATTTGTGTTTGCGATCTAAGAAATGCTCGATTTTGCGTAGTCTTACTGATTCCTGATTTATGTTAAATTGTGTGTTGTCCACACTCCCACACCAATTGCTACTACCAACTTTTCGAGTGTTCGAATTAAAAAAATCTTCGCGTATCCATATTCTTGAAATATCTACACCGTGAAATCAGTTATATGTCGATATATTTCGTAATTAATGGTTTCCTTTCTTTTTTTATTTGTGTAAAAAACTATTAATTATAATGTGTGAATATAACACCGTGAATGTTATCACCGTAATAATTATATAGGACATGTTCCTTATCATTATCGATAACGGGTAATTCAATACCAACACCAAAGAAACTATTATCAGAACTACAAACATTCCAAAAGAAAATTAAAGAGGTTTTTAAATAAACACGAAGCTAGGCTTCATTAACATATTCAATGCAGAGTATTATGCATGTTAAATATTCTTTGGGTATGTCAGTCATGAACTTCGGAACATCGTTAAATGAACTGTAGCAATTAAGTGTTTTAGTATTAAGATTTACTAGTGAGAAATTAATGGTTGTTTAGTACCCATAGAGGTACACTATATAAAAAAAAGATATGATAATTAAACAAAAATACTGGCATTTAATATAGTGTAGTAAAATACATTATAGGATAGACACTACAACAGGACAATATTCATCATGCAGTTAAAAAGACACGTGATATTCTATGAAAGCAACAATGACAAATAGTAGTCTCCGCAATAAGTTTTGTACCTAAATGCGCTGAAAACGTGCGGTGAATATGAACTTTTTTATTAAAATATTATTATTTACGGAAGAATGCTCTCTCATATTGAATGGCTTTTTATCATCGCAGTATTCATCATTAGATTAATAAACCCGTATAACAGTGTCACGATCAACATTGTTCGTCAATAAATATTTTCGTGAAAATTATTAAAGCATTCTGTACTTTCCGCCCGACAGATTGGAACGATTTCTAAGAACTTTTTAAAGAACAAGTTGTTGGAATATTTAAACAACGTATAGCAAGCGCCAATTAAGTTGGCGCGAGGAGGGGGTGCGTAGAAGCCGTTTTTAAAAACGTCCACCCCCTCTACTCAAGTAATTTTCAGAATACATTTGTCATTGACGTTTGACGGAACATAATATCTTTGCTAGGGGATCATAAAGTGACACACGCTTAGAGGTTAGATTTATCTGACATTTGATGTAAAACCAAATACAAATCTCCCCACTACTTTTAATCCTGCGCGAACTTATCCCTCCTCGCGCCAACTTAATTGGCGTTTGCTATACTCTTAGAAATAAAAATACATAATGCTACACTAGAAATACTTCAATTCCTGAAGAATACTGCTCTCCGTAGATTGAACTTGAACGACGTTAGATATTGTATCCTGATCATAGTCTTACACTATATCCACGAATTTTTTTTTCATTTAATTAATTATAATATGGAAGTACGAGGATAGCTATTTATGTATCCGGAATTAACAATATTAGTGTTGCTAGCCGCCCTCTGACGTATTCGTCGTCAAATTGAACATTTATGACGATATACACACTCACGTTTTGTCATACGGACGTTATTTATGAAAAACATGAGAAAACGTCGGTGCTGTGCACGAACTGATAATGCAAGATAGTCATGTGACATATTGTTAGATTGAGGGTTTCCTGGGTATTTATGACAAACATACATAAGATATTACATGACATTATTTAACAATCTCTCAAAAAAAGCTCGTGTCGATTAGTTGAAAGATATACTTATAAAATATAATCCTGGTACGACAAAAGCCGTGTAGACGCCGTATCTTAAATCTATACTTATGGACCCGAAAGCAGTCGTCAGTATGGGCATTCCAAGAAGAGCTAAACGCAACATAAGTTGTTCGCGCAAGAAACACATGCAAATGGTTGGCTATTTTTTGGGGAAAAAGTGATCTACTTGTATGACTACAGTATCATTATGGGATCGTAGAACGGTCCCATAGTGACAATTCTGAACGGTCAATTCTGGATGATCAATTCTGAATGGTACACAACCATTTGCTTGCCAGAAATATTTGAAGAAATAAGAAAAAACAACTAGCAACGCTATATATGAGCTCTCACACATCGTCACAAACAACTCAATATTTGATCCGTCAAAAGATCGAATTGATGGGTTGTCCGCCATACAGTCTTGATCTGGCACACAGAAACTTCTTTTTGATCCCATACGTAAAGAATAACGTGGTCAACGATTTTCGAAGCCAGAAGAGGCGGTTGATGCGTTTTCATGTTTTGAGGATACCTCAATAGAAATGGAAAATGTGCTGTGAAAATTGATTCAAACGAATATAAAAGTGCATCGATCATCACAGAGAATATTTTAAAAAGCAATAAACGAAACCATTTTCAATAATAAATACATATATGTTTTTGTTAGTAATTTCGGATAAATAAATAGCCAACCCTCTTGCATCTGATCTATTTCAATAATAAATATATGTTTTTGTTAGTAATTTCGGATAAATAAATAGCAACCCTCTTGCATCTGATCTAGTAATATATCTAGGAGATTAAGTAAAAGCTTATTATATCCTCACAAAAATATATATAATATAATCAAAATATTTTATCTAATATTTGAAAATGCGACTCACAATATTATTCTAATAAAGAATAAATGAATAATTTATTCGTTTTTATTCACAAATAAATAGGCAATTCGTTATTTATTATTCCTGATTCAGGTACGGAACTTTAAACTATTATATATAATCATCGAAGTATTCATTAGAGCACAACAATGGAGACCTTCTAGCACCTTAAACTTTCTTCTTCTATTCCACTGGAGCTATATTAAAAATACCCCGTTTAAATTCGGGGTATATTTACATATACATTTACACATCGACATTAGATAACTAACAACAATAATATTTCCTAGGTTACGGTCATTCATAAGTATTATGTATGCATTAGTATTACGTATTATGTACCATCTCCTATACGTATTTGTATAACTTACAGATGCAAATTAGTTCTTAACTATGATATTATTAAGATGAACTAAATATTAAATTATTAGTTGATAATTGCAAGGTGCTCTAAAATAATTGACTAATTAGTTATGACGACGTACAGGCTTTAGCAATAATTTGGAGAATTCTAGGAATATAAATGAATTTTTAAATCTCTATAAATGTCGGTCTAATTACATATTGAACATGATTTCGAAAAAAAAAAATTATTACTCGTTATTTAAATGTTAAATAATATTTTTTATAGTTATTTGTGACCATAAAGATATTAAAATACTTTTATATACACATTCTGCCTTCACACAATCATTCTACCACAATTACAAAATGTGATTTAGAGGATCGGAAATGTAAATGATAAACATAGATTCTAACATTTTTAGAAAACACTACAGTGGATCTAAATATTATATATACCAGGTGAAATAACGATCTGACAAAGTACATTTACTCATAAATGGTGAATATAAAAAAAAATTCATACGCTGGAATTGATAGGGTTACTATAGCTGCATATTCTAAAAATGTGTAGACTTATACAGGCTGTTCCGTAAATCGTTTTTTAAATTGAATGGCCCTGTATACTAGTCTAAGTTTTTATTATACATTAAATTTGGAATATTTTTTATTATTGATACTTAGCAGCTACAGCCAATAGTTTTCGAGATATTTACAATTGAAGAGAAAAAGTGATATTCCTACGTGCGTCTTTAAGTGACAATAATTCGAGAATGCCATGGCATAAAAGTAAATACCTTGGTATGGCGTTTGCGCAAGGTGTGCCATGAGATATTTTTATACGGAAATTGTTCTAATATATACTGTGTGTTCGCGAAAATTCGATAAAACGACGGAAATTTGCGCTAAAAAAATCTCGTGTATTTTAAATGGAACAGCCTATATTTTTTTATATAGTCATATAAAGTGCCTTAGCAGCTATGTTTTTTGTTAAGTATTCCCTATACCTATCTTCAATATTTAATTTTCTTTTAAAAATACGTTTCTCTGTACATTAAAAATCATAGTAGCCATGAAAAAACATAGTAGTTGTTGAAAACTATTTTATAATATAATAAAAATCGTCCTTGTGTTTTGTTTCGTATTTCTTGGTGTTCTGAATAAAATTTATTTTAAGTGGAACAAAACACACATCTGCGGCTTATTTGATTTTGTTAGTTATATTTTATACTTTTCTTTAATATTTTGTCAGATATTTAAATAGTTTTTAAATCCAAATTCGACACTAAATAAAAAAAAACGTAATTACAGAAAACTATTTTGTGGAACTGAAATAAATTAATTCTTCATAAAAACTCTTGTTTGATTCTTTGGAAGGTTTCGGCAGATAGTTTTCTACAATCATTACGTATCCTATTTTTCATATTCTCTCTTGTTGTTGGTTCTTCCTCGTAAACTTTACCCTTGATATAATCACAAAAAAAAATCTAGAGGGGTAAGATCACATGATCTTGGCGGCCATTCTATAAAACCACCTCGTCCAATTCATCTGCCATAAAAAATAATTTCAAAATTGACGGACATTGCAGTGGTAATATGCCAGCGCCTAGTCATGCTGGAACCATATTGTATTCCTAGTTAGAAGATCGACTTCTTCTAAAAGAACAGGTAAATGTTCACTTAAAAATGATAAGTAGGTGTCCCCAGTTAGATTTTCTTTAAAGAAAAGGTCCAACAATTTGTGTTTCAATAATACCACACCAAACATTTTGTTTATTGATATTACGTACACAATGTGGATTTTCTGTAGAATAATAATGCATATTATGCCGATTAGTAAGGCTATTACTTTTAAAGGTCGCTTCATCAGAAAAAAGTATTAATGATAACATATTAGGATTACTATTGATTTGTCTTCCCATTGTATTACAGAAAGGAATTCAAGTTTCATAGTCATGGATATCATCCCTGATGTAGTTCTATATGATGTGGATGGACTTTATACTTCTTTATTGTACGGTTTACCGTCGACTGCGATGTGTCTGCAATGACAGTTGATAGCACTAATAATACTAATGTGCGGATATTGATCGACATGAAGAAGAATTTCCAACTCTTTTCCTCTGTAGCAGTGTGTTTATTTATTACGGATCTTTTACTATACTTAACACTACCATTTGTATCAAATCTATGTTTGAGATTTTCAAAGGATAACGCATCCGATAAATGCGTAACGCAAGTAAACAATTTTTCTGTGCTTCTTTCAAGATGTACACCGTGTCAATTAGCACTCTCTTTGAGAAATTCATTATTATTAAAATAACTTCATAAATGAAGCAGCAATAAAACGCAAAAACTTATAATAAGAACACCAACAAAATATACAACAATGACAACAATATCGATTAGAGATCAACAATCGTAGCTTTACACCTTTGTGGATATTTTGACAAGACTACAGTATGTTACATCAATTTTTTTTCATCGCTACTATATTTTTTCATGGCTTCTATGATTTTTAATGTATATAAAAACGGATTTTTTAAAGAAAATTAAATATTTTCCAAAATATTGAAGAAAGCTGCTAAAGCACTTAATATGACTACTTAAAAAATATAGGGCGTTTCATTTAAAATACAAATTTCCTTCATTTTATCGTACCTTTGCGAACACTTATTACACATTAAAACAATTTCCATAGAAAAGTATCTCATAGTACACCTTGTGCCATGATCATTATTGGCACTTACTGGCCCTTAAAGACACACTTAGAAATGTCACTTTTACTTTTTAATTCTAAATATCTCGAAAACTATTAGCTCTAGCTGCTAAGTATCCTGGATAAAAAATATTCCAAATTTATTGTATAATCAAAAATTACACTTACATACAGGCCATTAAATTTAAAAAATGTATTTTTTTGTGCCAACGATTCACGGAACATTCTGTATAAGTCTACACATTTTTAGAATGTGCAGGAATAGTAACCCAATCAACTCCAGTACATGAATGTTTTATTATATTCACCATTTATGAGTAAATATACTTTGTTAGATTGTTGATTCACCCGGTATATATGTATATAAACCATGTCCAAAGTTATCGGTGCACTATTGCTATCTTCGTTTGTCTTTAGAGCTACGGTTTTGTCTTTAGAGCTACGGTTTTGGTCAAATAAGCAAACTATTAGTATATTTAACGCTGATTAGTATGCAATTGAGTTACGTATTTCTGAGATATTTGTAATTTTTTTTCGTGGAACACCTTGTTTATTTGTAAATATTTTGAAAGATAACATTATTTGTAAAGACTGGACGCATCAGGCCGACATTACAATGGACATATAAATATGTAGTATATAACATCGCTAAGTACAACACGCAGTTATTGAATAGCCCTATTCAATCGGTTAACGGCACATCTGTTTTTGTCGTTGAATTGTGGCGCAATTACTTCAATATTATAGTGAAATTCCTTTCTTCATGGGCGTAGATAGAAGCAGGAGGAGTTTTTATTATTTATTTTATTTATTAATTTATATTTCGTAAGATAAATAAAGTACGGTGAGTTAGTTTCTTTTTTCATTGTTTTAATTGTGTCCAGTGAATTTCGTTAAGTTTCAATAACTTACGCATATATTTTTAATTTTCATTTATTTAGACCTAGAACATTCTTTAAGATATGATATGGAACAACGTCGAGAATGGCATCGTGAAACAATGTTGGGTTGGGGAGTTGGGTTAAAGGTCAAACTGATTGTATGTCCATTGCCAGTGATTCCAAAATTTGTTGTAAAGTCTGTAAAATGTAAAAAAATTCTAAGAAATCGCACGTAAAACGCCACTTAGCATCATAAACACATACACAGAAATTAGTCCCGTTCAAATCTGACAATTTTAACGAAGAACAATCCCACCTTCAAAACATTTCTATAAAAATATACTGGTCAAAATGTTCCTGATGAATCCACCTTACGAAAATATTATGTTTCTAAGTGCTACACGAAAACAGTAGAACGCATTAGAAGCCATTTTTCAAATCAGTATCTATGGATAAGTGCCTACAAAACTCTCGATATATTAGGACGCTGTGTGGTAAATTTTGTAACTGTGTACTACATCCAACTATTCCATATAACGCATATGTAATAGCAACAAAAGCTATAAATACAGTTGACGAGGAAACAGTAGCTAAAACCATTTAGGAAAATATGCACCAAATAATTCATTCGGACGACAGGTACAAAGATAAATGCTTTTATTTGTCAGTGATAGTGCTGCATATATGTTAAAAACAGGCAGACTATTAAAGGAAAATGAAAAATTTTTGTTTCTTTGCCTTGGCACTCCCCGTAGCAATTTCCTTTTCAGGTATCCTGGGCAGCAATTTTGGAGTTAGTACGTAGGTACTCTAGATATATAGCGTGAGTTTGAGTAGTTTGTATGTGCATGCGCCGAAGATCGTGCAATCTCTTTTCCCAGTTTTCACTCTGAGCTTCCGTAAGCAAAAGTGAGTTGTGCTACCTTCTAACTTTTATTTTAGTCACCCACACCCGTCTCCACTGACATATGGGCATATATAATAAGTAGAAACTCCCATACTTTGTGCTATACTACAGTTTTTTCTTGATCTTGACCATCTTCAGACGCCTTCGCTGCGCCAGCTTCACGAGTAGGTAGCATAATATCTCTAAATACTCCTGTCGAGGAGAAATACCTAAATCTCTTTGGAGTTTTTAATTTCTGACAAACCGTCTTAAAAAGGATTTAGAAATAAATACCCTTGCGTTTCCCACCGCGATGTCATTGCTTGGTGGACGGAGCCACCTAGTAATTTTAAGAGACTCGCACTTGTCCTCGTTTTTAGAGAACCCCTATCGCAGCGCCCAGTCACAAAAGACATTAATTGCATTCTGCAGGCACCTGTAGACTCTTTCCCCGCTCAAGCGTTTTATTTTATGTATTAACGCGTTTTTTGTTTGTGTATCTGGAACTCGCATTTAGACCCTTTGAGATTAAGTTTTTCTCTACTTATTTTATTTCTTCTTTATTATCATATTTGAGCTAGCAATACAGATATTTTCTTGAAATTTTATATTCATTATTATTAATTACAGTCAGCGTTACTATATTATTGACACCGAACGTGGGTTTATACTTCACGGCATTCGGTCTTATTACAATATATATATATATATATATATATATATATATATAATAACTTCGTGACCTTGGTATGATATGGTAAACCTAATCAGTAGGCGATTAAAGGTCTGTATATTACTTCAAAATATATGTATTTAAAAAACCCTACATGTTTCGGCTGTATACGCCTTTTTCAAGAGAATACATTCATATTTTGTATTCTCTTGAAAAAGGCGTATACAGCCGAAACATGTAGAGTTTTTTAAATACATATATTTTGAAGTAATATACAGACCTTTAATCGCCTACTGATTAGGTTTACTATATATATATATATATATATATATATATATATATATAATAACTTCGTGACCTTGGTATGATATGGTAAACCTAATCAGTATGCGATTAAAGGTCTGTATATTACTTCAAAATATATGTATTTAAAAAACTCTTCATGTTTCGGCTGTGTACGCCTTTATCAAGAGAATACAAAATATGAATGACAGGATATAAATGTCAAGTAATTAAGTTGCTATGCTTGTCACTAAACACACGCACGAACGCACCGACATACAAAACCCTACACTTACGCTCTCACACAAAACCACACCCATAGAGAGACGCAAGCTGCCAGCAGCAACCAACACACAAGTTCATACCCAGAAGGAGACACAAATTGCTAGCAGCGAACAACACATATGTTCACACCTTGTTATCTATTTTTTGGAATACTAAGGCATGCTTTATTATTATTACTAGAATGTATCTTTGAATAATTTAAACCATAGCAACTTAATTACTTGACATTTATATCCTGTCATTCATATTTTGTATTCTCTTGATAAAGGCATACACAGCCGAAACATGTAGAGTTTTTTAAATACATATATTTTGAAGTAATATACAGACCTTTAATCGCCTACTGATTAGGTTTACCATATATATATATATATATATATATATATATATATATATATATATATTATTATATATTATTATTATTATTATTATTATTGTTATATATTATATATATATATATATATATATATATTATTATAGTTCTCCTTGTTACCAGAAACTAGAAGAAAAAGAACATACAAGTTAATACCGCGGATTTAATTAGAAAATTTATTTGATATAATTTATATTATTTATGTAGATCATTTTTCATAATCAAAATTCATTAATTTATTTGTAATTCTGAAAATAATTAACTTGATTGATAATATTAATATCATATGGAAATCTATTTTATCGACCGTAATATTTTGATTTGAACTAATTCACCGCGGGATTTATTGATTTTAACTTACATACATATGACATTAATAGACATATAAAATAATGTAATTACTATTTTATAATTATTATTTTTTATTAGAACGGTAATATCAGTTAATATGAGATATAAAATAAGTCGATTAGAATAAATACAAAATTAAAAACTTTTATTAAGCAAAAATAAATCATATGCAGGCCAAGGAAAAAAAACAATAGATAAGGTCGTCGCTTGAGTCGTTGTAAGAAAGAACTACGTTAGAAAGTATTGTAAAACTTAAAATATAATTTAAAATATTAAAACTGTTATATACTAACCCAAAAATGTTCACAATATACGAAGACAGTGTACATACATCGTCCGAACAATAAAATAGAACAGTATTTCTGAAATATACGGACCAATCCTCCGAAAAACTGTTGGCGTCACCCCAGTACCTGGTTGCCTCAAACATACCTGCATCAAATTTCCGTCTGTTCCCAATTGAATCTTATATCATCAAGAAAATCCTTATAATAGACGTGGGACTACACGTAATTACAAATAAAAATCTTTATTTTATGTCCATATTTGCTTATCATAACATAGCCTTATTATTTGTACTATGATAATAGAATTTTAAGATAGAAACATTAATTAGACTAAACTTATCTGAAACTGAATGGTCTCTTTCAAATTATATTATCATAAAGTTTTAAATCAGTTAAAATCACTATTTTAAAATATTATCCACATTTATTAGACCAAGACCTTTGTAAATACATTTACGATTTGTAACCCTATATCACGTGATTTACGCACAATCATCAGCTAATTCAGATATGTGATTAATTTGAACCTAATATCTTAAAACAAATGCCGATTAAAACTTAAATTTCCACAAACCACACACAATATTTTTATTTATCGTTTATCTAATTTATTGTCGTGTGCTTGTGATATTAAATTTTAAACCTATAATAAGTGTAAATGCTCGAGGTTGTTTATGCAAAATAAGATTTGATTTTTAAAAAGAAGAATCGGCTCTTGAGAAAGAGATCTTGCTCTACCGCTAAGTAACCGAATATCATATAATTTTGTTCATTTAATAAAAGCATTAGATGAACTGGCACCCTTATTTCTTAAAGAATTATTTTAAAAAAAATGTATTTTCTCGACATCAGTTATATACATTTTCAATCAATAAATCGTAAAATATTAATTAAAATATCAAATATGGAAAAACGTACTCGGTCTAAATTCAAGGATCATGAGGGACAAGAAAGATTGCAAGGGGATGTAGCTGAGATTTTTATACCGGAAGCCACCCCGAAAGAAGAGTCTACCTTTAATATCAGCCAAATGTTGGAATTGCTAAAAGTAATGATGCAAAATAATAACCTAGATCTAACTAATAAAACGGAAACTATAAATAATCAAATGCAAAGCAATAAACAAGATTTACTAGAAATAAATAATAAATGCAAAGCAACAAACAAGATTTACAAGTAGTTACTAATAAAATGGAAACCATAAACAATCAAATAGAATTTACAAACAACAAACTTGACAATAATAATCAAGAACTAACTAAACAATTGGAAGCTACCAATAAACAATTAGAGGAAACTCTAAAAAAGAAATTAGAAGAGAATGAAATCAAATATTTGCTTAAACTAGGCGAAACTATAAGTACGCAAAGTATACAATTAACTAAACAATTAGAGGTGAATACACAAGAAATCCAAAATAATACAGACATTAAAATAAATATTGTTACATCAAAAATCAAAAAAGAATTAAATAAAACAATATCTGAGAATAAAATTATAACATACACAACACAAAATAATATTAACACTGATAACTTAAAACGAGTACTAACAGACGACGTAAACCTAAAGATTAATGAGTGTAAGGTGCTAAATGAAAAATAATTAGGTATAGTAAAAGCTAATATTGATAATTTACAAGTAATACAAAACAATAACATTGAGAAAACTGAACTTAACTTAAAGACACTAAATAATAAAATAACAAACTATTCTTCAGCAATAAGTTATGCTAACATCAGTAGCCCTACTATTAAAATAGGGAACTTAGCACATTTTAATGGGGACATTAATAAAATACATCCTATGAGATATTTAAAAGGAGTACTACGTTATCTAGAAGATGTTGGGGAAGAAAAGCAGAGAATGGAAGTGATCCGACCTACATTAAGGAACAGTGCACAAGAATGGCATCAACGTGTAGAGGACCATTGCGATACTGTAGAAAAATTAGTTACCTTATTTAAACGAAATTTCTGGGATGAAACACAGCAAAACAGAGCAAAAATCCGGTTACACAAGGGAAAGCTATTCATCGAAAATATTCAATCAATGCAAACACATATCTGAAATGGAAGAATCGACCATAGCAAGACAATTGCTATATCATTTCATCTATACCGATACCCAAGCAATTATATGCCAGAAAATGGCAGACATGGATTCTCTGATAGAAATTTTAAGACATTTAGATGATTTTGCAGAAAGCAATCATGGGCAAGTTTCACCTAATTATCGACCATCAGTTAACAGAAATTACAATTTCACTCCACAAATAACATCATCACCACAGCAATCGTCCGGTTATCAACCGACTCCCTACAATCGGCCCGCATACAGGTCTCGCCCGTTTAACAACAACAATAATAATTATAACAATAATAATCAACGTCCAAACTTAAATTACCAGGCATCGAATAATAATTACAGTAATAATTATAGACCACAAGAAAACACTCGTTACAATAACAACTACAATAACCCTAAACACATATCACTATAGAGGACGAGGACGGCTAAATACATATCATCGTAGACACCGATCATTGTCTCCAATTCGAAATGACCCGGAGGAGGTACAAAAAAAACTCCGATGAAAGAAGTGGATGTCTACTCCGATCCAAAACCAGGGACCTCATCAGAAAACAATTAAATAAAACAAGTAACTGTAACACACTAAATCAAATAAATAATATTTCCTTCTACCAACCGCCAGACGAATTTATTTCTACAGAAGATTCTGGATTTCTTATAAAAGATACACATACTCTACCTATAGTAAAAATTCAATTCATTAACATACATTTAAATTGTCTAATTGATACGGAGGCCGAAATAACTTTGATACATGAAAACAAAGCAAAACTAATCTCAGGATACGATAGCGAAATCATAAAAACAAAGGGTATAGATATTATAGCAGCAAATGGTAAGAAAATGGGTACGATAGCAAAACGCATGTGTACAGAAATTATTATTAATAATACAGAATTTATTATACAATGTTATGTCATTTAGAAACTACAGTACGATTGTATAATCGGGATAGACAACATTACGTCATTAAAGATGATACTAGATTTCGAAAAGGGTATTATTAATATAGGAGATAATAAGATAAATATAGAAAAACAATTAAATGAAAAAGAATTTCAAAGTTATAATAAATACAAGAAAGAAATATTAAATAAAAAAATAAATACTTTATTGCAAGGAGATGTACAAGTTAAAAGAAGTGAAATTGAGTGGACAAATAAGGAGGAAGGATATGAGAATAATTTAAATAATAATATGTTAAAAGGAATGGATAAAAAGGCAGAATGGATACAGGTAAATACAGATAAGAATATAGAAGAGATGGAGATAAGAGAAGAATCCTATACTAGCACCACAATTAATACGAGAGAAGATATACAAAATATTGTAACGTTCGTCTTTTCGGGTTCTTAAATAAAGCTGACGGTAACGTAGACACACACTATATTAATAATAAAAACGAATAACAATTTAAAACTAATTACTAACAATAAGCACATTTATGTATTTATATTTATGTTCACTCCGCGATGCTCTGGTATCGAATGCCTCCATCCCTTCCTCGACGGCTTATATATCGCTGTGAAATCCTGTTCTCGAGCGTTCTACATCCATGGAGAAAGCGCCAGAAGAATGACGCGCGACGCATCGTTGGATGAGTCATCACAATATAATTAAGATTCAAAACATACAATACCCTAAAATTACATCAGAACTAATTAATATACTCGATGAAAATATACAATTAATAATGACGTAATTTTCGCGAAATGATTGTTATTGTAAATATTGTGGTTTTCTAGTTAATGGTATAGTATACCAATTTAGGGTGTGCCCATTCGGTCTGAAAACTTCTCCGGCTGCGCTTATACGTTTTCTACATCGCATTTTGGATAAATACCGCGAATTCGCTTTACATTATTTAGATGATATAATTCTTTTTTCGGACAATTTGAATCAATATTTACATCATCTCAAAATTATTTTACAAACACTAAGGGCAGAAGGAATGAAACTAAATTTGAATAAATGTCAATTTTTCCGTAATGAGATAAACTATTTAAGATACATTATAAACAAAGACAATATTTTGCTAGATCCATCACGATTAGATGAAATAAAGAATTTTCCTAGGCCTAGAAACCTAAAGACACTAAGAGGGTTTTTGGGAGTATTGAATTATTACAGACAATTTGTTCCAACGTATAGTGAGAAAACATTACCCTTCTAGAACTCCTGAAAAAAGAAAAAAAATGATTATGGTCGCCCGAATGTGAACAATGTTTTCTAGAACTTAAAGTAAACTTCGTGGAAAATCTTAAACTTTACCATCCTGATTTCACATGGCCATTTATAGTAAGAACCGATGCCTCACACCAGACAATAGCTGCCGAATTAGTGCAAATAAAATACCAGCAAGAAATGCCAATCTACTTTATTTCCCGAACTCTAAATACCTGTGAGATTCGTTATACTATATCCGAAAAGGAAATGTTAGCAATAGTCTTCGCGTTAACAAAATTAAGGTATTATTTAATAGGCAAACCATTTACATTGGAGACAGGCACAAGGCACTTATTAATATCATGAGTTTAAAATTAAACAACAGCAAGATATACAGATGGACCTTATTAATACAACAGTATGAATTTAACATTAAATACAAACCTGGCAAAGATATGATTACTGCAGATGTACTTACTAGAAAAGATGGTGAAATTAAAAAACAGAATATTTGTATTAATTTAGTTATTCTTCAAAAACAAGGCTTATTTTCACTAGAGAAATTGACACAAATTCAAACAGACTCAGAATTTAATGAGTTACGCAATATATTGTGATAACTCATTCAACGATACGTCACGTATCACGCCCTGACGCCTTCTCGACAGATCTAGATACGGAAACATCGGTGCTAAGAAAACACGAGAGGCTCGGCGACCGATATATAAGCTGTCGAGGAAGGGATTTGAATTCATTCGATACCAAATCATCACCGAGTGAACTTACATATCGTAAATATAAATACATAAATGTGCTTATTGTTAGTAATTAGTTTTTAAATTGTTATTCGTTTTTATTATTAATATAGTGTGTGTCTACGTTACCGTTAGTTTTATTTAAGAACCCGAAAAGGCAAACTTTGCAGTGGTGTCCAATGTGTTAATTAGTAAATAACGGACTAAGTGGACAATTAACTGTTAATTAAGTATTCGTTTAAATAAATATACAGTGCGAAAAGACGTTTATTTTTAAATATCGTGATGGCAAATAGAGTGAAACTCACGGAATTAAAAATGACAGATTTAAAACTAGAATTAGAGGAGAGGGATGAGGATACAACCGTCAAAAAGGCAATTCTCCAGCAACGGCTTCGAAATGTGTTGATCCAGAGAATTATGTCTTTCAAGTTCCAGGTGGAGATACTGACGTGAATTCGCTGTTGACGAAAATGGAACAACGGCTGATAGACAATTCGCAAACCTTGGAACAGCGTCTAATAGATTCACAAACTCAAATGGAGTAAAAGAATCTGGATTGTGTGAAAACCTTGGAGCAGCATCTAATAGATTCACAAACTCAAATGCAACAAATGGAACAAAGAAATCTAGAAACCGCTACAATCCTGAGAAAAATCTGGAAAAGAAATTACTAGAAAATTCTAGAAGCTTCGGAAAAAGTCTGGAACAAGTGGAGAAAGTTCTAGAACAGCGATTAATGGAAAAATCAGAAGTGTTAAAGGAAGAGGTTTTCATAGGTGTAGAGGAGAAAATTGGAGAACAATCTAGACTTTGAGAGGCAATAATGACTGAGGTGAAATTACCCGTTACCACGAGTCATTCTGATCCCAAGCAGGTCAACGAAGAAGTTAAACCACGGCCCATCGAAATAAAAGAAGAACTTGTGGACTGTTTCGAAGACCAGAATCTATTGAGGGGTGACGCTAGTGATATTTTGCAGACATTCCCTACTGAGGAACGTAAAGATTATTCTCAACTCATTAAACGATTGGAGATGAGATATGGCCATGCGACTTTGGAGCAAGTATACCATACCCAACTGAAGAATCGGCCACAGAAGAAAGGCGAGAATCTTCAGGAATTTGAGGCAGATATTGCTCGTCTAGTTCGACTTTCATATCCGATGGCGCCAGATAATTTCATGGAACACCTAGCTGTCCAGACGTTCATAGATGGTCACCGGGATATTGATACGCAGCAAACATTAAGGTTGGCACGACCGAAAACCTTGATCGATGCTTTGGCGCATGTGCTTGAGTTTGAGTCTGCCAACCAAGCCTCTCAGAACCATGCTCGTGCCTACACTGTTGACAGACAGGAAAATGAGGAGTTCATGAAGCAGGTGGTTAGTCGAGTCCTAAATCAGATGAAACCAAATAAAAGTGCGCGGCCATGCGGGAATTGTAGAAGAAACGGTCACATTCAGAATAAATGTGATAACAGGACCAAGAAAGAATCGGCTGAGAATGCGCAAGCCCCAAGGACTGCCCAGATCGCTGGATCGACGAAAACCAACGTGCGGCCCGATTTGATTTCCAGGAATAAAGAATTATTTTATAGCAAATGGAGACTTAGGACAGCTACTGGAGAAGCAGTTTCTGTGGCAGGTGAAGTAGATGTCAATTTTATCATAGGACCAACATCAATCCGACATCGCGTTCTCGTAGCCGACATAGAAGAACAAATAATCTTGGGATTAGACATCATGAACACCTACGCCTTCCAATTAAACATGAAAGAAGGCACATTAAAAATAAATCATGAATATTGTTTCTTCATGAGAAAGATTGTGGACGTGTACAAGTAATTACAGCAGAGAATGTTGTTCTGGATGCAAGGAGTGAGACATTTTTGACGGAGTGCATGGAAGGTGATTATCTGGAAGGAAATGTTACAATGTTGGAACTAAAGGCTGATGATGACGAGGTAGGCCGAGGAATAGTAGTTGCCAAAATGCTGTTTAAGACTCAGAATACTGTACCGGTAAGTGTGATGAATGTGAACTATTACCCGGTTTCATTGAAGAAGGGTACTATTCTAGGGTGGTGTTCGCCAGTGTCGGCCGTCGTTCATCGTGTAGAGGCAAAGAAGGATGGATTCGTGGAGGTTCCTGAGAAATTGTCCAAGATAATCGACTCCGCCTGTCAAGGATTGAGCAAGAATAAAGCCAAGCTAAGGATCTAATCAAACATTATGAAGACGTCTTTAAAACTGAAAGTGGTACGAAAGGAAGAACCAATATTGTGATGTATAAAATAAATACCGGCGATGCAAGTCCAATTCGGCAAGGACCAAGAAGGTTACCACTGGCAAAACGTGAGGAAACCAAGCAGATTATACAAGATATAGAAGGCCAAGGAGTAATTGAACCTTCGAATAGTCCATGGGCTTCACCAGTGGTCGTTGTAAGAAAGAAGGATGGATCTACCAGATTTTGCGTGGACTATCGTCGTCTGCATAGTGTAACCAAGAAGGACAGTTATCCTCTCCCAACAATAGACGATACAGTAGACACCTTGGCAGGAGCAAAATGGTTCTCCACTCTCGATTTCAAGAGCGGTTATTGACAAGTGGGAATGGACCCCAACGACAAAGAGAAGACTGCCTTCAGTTTAGGTACAGGGCTTTTGAGCGACTCATGGACACTGTTCTGAGGGGACTGTCTTGCAATACCTGCCTGGTATATCTCGACGATGTGATTGTTGTAGGGAAGACCTTTGAAGATCACATGGAAAATTTGGAAGTAGTATTCCAGAGGTTGCGAGATGCCAACCTGAGATTTAGTCCAAAGAAGTGTTACCTCTTCTGCAAGGAAGTAAATTGCCTAGGACATGTGGTTTCCGGAAAGGAGTTGCTGTGGACTCAGAAAAAGTAAAAGACAAACATCAGCTAAGAAGCTTTTTGGGATTATGCACGTATTATAGACGCTACGTTCCTGGATTCTCTAATATTGCAAAGCCACTTACCCGCCTAACAGAAAATCGAGCATTCATTTGGAATAACGAATGCCAAGCGTCCTTTGAGTTGTTAAAAGGAGCTTTGACCTGTACCTGTAAACAGTACCTGTTTTAAACTATCCACTGCCATCTGGGAGGTTTGTTCTAGATACAGATGCCAATAACGTCGGGATTGGTGGTGTGCTCTCTCAAATCCAAGATACACAAGAAAAGGTCATTGAATACTTCAGCAAGACCCTGTCCAAACCAGAGAGGAACTACTGCGTAACAAGGAGAGAACTATCGGCAGTAGTAGACCATTGAGCATGTTTACAAATACCTGTATGGGCAGAAGTTCCTGATCCGCACTGATCATGCCGGCTTAAAGTGGCTCTTACAATTTAAGAATCCCGAGGGTCAAGTAGCTAGATGGATTGAGAGGCTACAGGAGTATGACTTCGACATTGAACACAGAGCACGCCTCAAACATCGAAATGCAGATGCTCTTTCCAGAAGACTGTCGACATTGCAACCGAATCGAAGACAAATCGGCCAACGCTCTTCGAACCACCGTGGTTGAAGACTATTGGCAACCTGACAATTTGTGCGCAGATCAAGAAGCCGATCCGGATCTTGCAGTCTTCAGGGCTTGAAAGAGAAATGGGCAAAGACCGATCTGGCAAGAAATTGCTCCCTATTCACGAGAATTGAAGTCATACTGGGCACAATGGGATTCCTTAACCATGAAAGACGATCTCCTGAGACATGAGGTCGAAAATCACGATGGAAGAAGAGAGCGGAAGATGCAAATAGTGGTTCCCAAGAAAAGAATATCAGAGGTATTGCGAGAACTCCATATTGGAGCTTCTGGGGGACATTTTGGCGTCCATAAAACACTGGAGAAGGTGCGCCAGAGATTTTACTGGGTGAATTGCTCACGAAATGTGAAGGAGTGGTGCCGAAAGTGTGCTAATTGCGCAGAAAGTAATTGCCCCCAGAGGCGCCGACTTGCACCCATGCGCTAATACAATATGGGAAGCCCACTTGGAAGAATCGCCATTGATGCCGCCGGCGCTTTTCCAGAGAGCGACAAAGGAAAGAAATACATAATAGTGGTCATGGACTATTTTACCAAATGGGTTGAAGCATATGCTCTACCAAATAAAGAGTCTGGAACTGTAGCAGACGTGATTGTAAAGGAGTTCGTCAGCCGTTTTGGTGTACCCCTGGAACTTCATTCCAATCAAAAGCTAAATTTCGGGTCCACTCTATTCGAAAAGATGTGTGGACTTTTGGGCATACGAAAGACAAAAACAACTGCCTTGCATCCACAATCTGATGGGATGGTAGAACGAATGAACAAGACAATGATCAGACTTATTCAAAGTTGTATCCGAACACCAGAGAGATTGGGACGAACATTACCATTATTCCTAATGGCGTATCGGGCCTCTGTTCAAGAGACAACTGGCCAATCACCAGCAAGCGTGCTATTCGGGAGGGAACTCCGATTGACCTGTGATTTAAAGTTTGGGAGCAAGCCTGGTGAAGATCTTGCCGGAGAAGATTATGTCAGCACGCTCAGACAACGACTAGATAATATCCATGAACAAGTCAGACATAACATCAAAGATGCTAGTGACAGAATGAAGGAGAGTGACGACATCAACGCCGAGATGGGTGGTTACCATTAAGGCGATCGGGTTTGGTTATATAATCCACAACGCCGACAGGTCTTATCTCCAAAACTTCAAAAGAATTGGGAGGGGCCATACGAGGTGTTGAAGCGGATCAATGATGTAATATACCGCATCAGGCGAACACCTCATACTAAGCCAAGAGTCGTACATTTTTATCGACTAGCCCCAAACTCTGGAGACAAGAATGACGAAACCGCTGACTTGCGCCGATTGGATAGCCAATACCAGGAACTAACCTTCGAAGACTTTATGGAAGAGTATTCTGGTTCGAGAAAAGCTGATTTGGGGAAACCATCGAGAAACAGCAAGATTTGTTCACGGTGCCGCCAGACTACGCGCTTGCTCATTGCGTAGCCCGAGATCTGCGAATGGCAAAAGAAATTGCCAGAGAATTTAAAGAGAGATTTGGCAAAATCGAAAAATGAATGCAGCAGGGACCAGCAATTGGAAAGAGTCTCCAAATAACAAATGACGAACAGCCCATATTTTATTTGGTCACGAAAGAACTGTCAAGCCTGAAGCCAACCTATCGTGCCTTATGGGAAAAAATAGAGTTTATCAGACTAACGAAGTACATGCTTGAGAAATCATTAATTATATACACCAAACTTACACACATATCGGCTCAAGAAAATGTGGGTTGCTTTTCAGAGAAGCATTATGATTATAGCAAGGATGTTTATATTGAGTTAGTCATCTATTAGTTTTGGAATAATTATGATAGTTGTCAATTAAAAGTCAAATAGTATCGAATTAAATTTAGAAATGTTGTATGTGAATGGATATAGATTGATGGTAAATAGTTTAATGTAAGATAAGTTATTTTATAATTATTAACATAAAAAAAGTGTATGAAATTTGAAAAAAGAAGAGATATCTTCATGGAGATAAAACAAAATAACAAGAGTGGAAAAGATGATAAAACAATTATGACTGGCTGTTTTTGAATATGAAATAATTTTAAAACTAAAATTTAAAAATGATCATCTATAAGTTAGTTACTATTCGAAGTAAATATTGCATATTTGGAAGAGATCGAGGGAATAGCCAGTGTTGACAGAACTATCAGAAGTTTCGAGAAAGGCGTTTTGGAAAAATTACAATGCAGCAAGAATATAAAGAAGAAGTAAAGCGGTTATAAGGATATTTAGGACAATTTATGAAGTTGGATTCAATTTAATTATAATATTGTATTTTCAAAATTTATTAAGGTAATTACTATTAATAATTAAGAAGAGCATTCTGTATACGCAATCAAATTAAACATATATTTACTTTTATTGAAATTATTGTTTTTCATTGAGTAGTTTTCATTTTATTATAGTATACAAATGAAACAGACATGCAATATACATATCTATAACTGTACACATGGACAATACACCTCGTATTTTCAAAATTTACTTCTGCTTCAGACAAGTGTTTCTGCCATCTAGGCGTCGTCAGTCAAGCTAGTGAAGCAATGTTAATACAAATGAAACAAATCTTTATGAATAGATTTGTATCTGTATATACATTTCATTGAAATCGCCTACAAGATAAAGCAAATTTCATCCTATAAGGTGGCACTTATTTCATAAGTGACATCTGACGGACGAAAGCGACTTTGCCGAAAAAGGCGACCTTTCGCTTGAATAGCTAAGCTATTACATAAACGAAACAATACGTATAGTCCATTAACACGAGCCAGATGGCGCTAAATATACAAAAAGTTTAAGTATATCAATACGTTATGCACGCATTAGGCATTTGTTACAAATGAAACAGACATGCAATATACATATCTGTAACTGTACACATGGACAATACACCTCGTATTTTCAAAATTTACTTCTGCTTAAGACACGTGTTTCTGCCATCTAGGCGTCGTCAGTCAAGCTAGTGAGGCAATGTTAATACAAATGAAACAAATCTTTATGAATAGATTTGTATCTGTATATACATTTCATTGAAATCGCCTACAAGATAAAGCAAATTTCATCCTATAAGGTGGCACTTATTTCATAAGTGACATCTGACGGACGAAAGAGACTTTGTCGAAAAAGGCGACATTTCGCTTGAATAGCTAAGCTATTACATAAGCGAAACAATACGTATAGGTGTAGTCCATTAACACGAGCCAGATGGCGGTAAATATACAAAAAGTTTAAGTATATCAATACGTTATGCACGCATTAGGCATTTGTTACAAATGAAACAGACATGCAATATACATATCTGTAACTGTACACATGGAGAATACACCTCGTACTTTCAAAATTTATTTCTGCTTAAGACACGCGTTTCTGCCATTTAGGCGTCGTCAGTCAAGCTGGTGATGTTAAGCAATGTTAATACAAATGAAACAAATCTTTATGAATAGATTTGTATCTGTATATACATTTCATTGAAATCGCCTACAAGATTTCAATTGTCCATGTGTACAGTTACAGATATGTATATTGCATGTCTGTTTCATTTGTAACAAACGCCTAATGCGTGCATAACGTATTGATATACTTAAACTTTTTGTATATTTACCGCCATCTGGCTCGTGTTAATGGACTATACCTATACGTATTGTTTCGTTTATGTAATAGCTTAGCTATTCAAGCGAAAGGTCGCCTTTTTCGGCAAAGTCTCTTTCGTCCGTCAGATGTCACTTATGAAATAAGTGCCACCTTATAGGATTAACTTTGCTTTATCTTGTAGGCGATTTCAATGAAATGTATACAGGTTATTCCACGAGAGCCGTTCGTTAGAAGTTTTCGTGGTTAGAAAAAACTTAGAATTCTGAAATTTTGGGTTCCAGGGTTATTCAAGATCATACTACTTCCGGTTATACCGGAAGTCGCCATTAACTTCCTTATTTTAAATAGAACACCCGGTATATTATTTCATTTTTGGATTCCTGAGAAAATTTCATAGTGGGTTTTCATAGGTTTCCCTATACTTATTTTCAATTTTTTCTTAGATATCTTGTTTTTTTGAAAATTTTGACAGATATAGCCCTGTTTTGAGCATTGCGCCCTTTAACCAATTTTGATTGGTGAAAAGCGCTTCTGGGGTAGACCGAAGCACAGGAATTATACTTTCGAATGCCATATTGACAACTGATTTATCGCGTACAGGGTATCCAAAATTTAATGACCAATTACATCATTTTAAAAGTTGAAAAAGTTAGTTTTTTCAAATGGGACACCCTGTATGTTATTGGATGGTCGGATGCAGAATTTAATTCTGTATCATTTGCTATAACATTCCCTATACCTAGGTTCCCTATACCTGGTTTTCTTGTTAATCCATATTTTTTATTCTAATGTGTTTTTTTGGCAGAAACCGAAACATCGCTTGCCTTTCGTAGCCAAATAAACATCAATGAAACGGTAAAAAATTTACTTTAATTAGAACATAACATTAGTACATAACATTTAGAACGAAATATAAAATAAAAACAAAAAATTGGAACATAATGACAAATAATAATAAGAGAATGTAAAATTACAATAATTGTTCTATATGACCTCCATTTTGGTTCAAACACTGAATAACTCTGTCATATACTCCTCGCGAAACAGATCTCCGAAGTTCGTCTGGACTTATATTAGTAAACGCATGGTGAACACGGTTCAATAATTCCTCTTTAGTTTGTACTGGCCTAGAGTACACTAGTTCTTTTATACGACCCCAGAGGTAAAAATCCAAGGGGGTCAAATCGGGTGATCTGGGTGGCCAGTTCCAAGGTCCTCGCGGGCCAGTCCACCGATCCTCGAACATCATTGACAATTGCCGGTGTACAGCTATAGTTGAATATGCTGGAGCACCATCAAGCTGATATCAACTGTTTGCTCTATCACGTGGAGGTAGGGCATTTAGAAAATCACTAACAAACCCTCTCAGTATCTCCAGATATCTAGCCGCATTTAAATTTTCATCGTACACTTGATAAACCACTCTGTTGTCCATAATTAAACAAAAAACATTGAAACTAAAGCGGTCTTGGTGATTATGTTCCCTAATAATATGTGGATTATCTTGTGCCCAGTAGTGAGTATTTCGGCGATTTGTAATTCCTTGCCTGCTGAATTTCGATTCATCAGTCCACATAATCTGATGAAGAAATCTCGGATCTTCGGTCATTTTCAAAATCATAAATTCGCAAAAGTTGACACGTCTTGCCTCATCACCAAGACGTATTCCTTGAACAGTTATCTCACAAAAGGGATGCATTCCATGTTTTTTTAATATTCTGTGGATTGATGTTTTTGAAATACCCAAATCCAGCGCTGCTGTCGAAATAGCTCCGCGGATAAGCTTGAAAAAACGCCAACACATTCATCACGTTATCTTCATTATCAGTTACGGGCTTTAGGTTATTTTGAGTTGCCCTTACGTTTCCAGTTGCTATAAAGCGAGTTTCGATCCTTGCGAATTTTCCGGGAGTCATTGTCGGTAGGTCCGGATATCGTTCATTAAATAGTCTGCATGTTCATCGAACAATTCGTCCACATTCACCGTGCGTGTAAAACAAATTTAATAAATCATTATTGGAATATTCTTCAACATTCTCCATTATAAACTGTACTTAAGCAAGTTAACAAAATCCCTAGAACTGTAAGTAGATACCTCACGTATCTGTACGATGATACTGCTTTGACATTAAATCAACATTGTTTCAATTCCTGTAAAAATCAAGGCTTACTAGGTAGAACTTTTGGAGTTTGATCACCTTTTGATAAAAATATGGATTAACAAGAAAACCACTGGAAATAGGTATAGCGAATGTTATAGCAAATCGATGCAGAATCAAATTCTGCATCCGACCATCCAATAAAATACAGGGTGTCCTATTTGAAAAAACGAACTTTTTCAATTTTTAAGATGATGTAATTGGTCATTAAATTTTGGATACCCTGTATGCGATAAATCAGTTGTCAATATGGCATTCGAAAGTATCATTCCTGTGCTTCCGTATACCCCAGAAGCGCTTTCCACCAATCGAAATTGGTTTTTAAAATAAGGAAGTTAATGGCGACTTCCGGTATAATCGGAAGTAGTATGATCTCGAAAATATTTTAAAATGAAAGAGAATCTTGAATAACCCTGGAACCCAAAATTTCAGAATTCTAAGTTTTTTCTAACCACGAAAACTTCTAACGAACGGCTCTCGTGGAATACCCTGTATACAGATACAAATCTATTCATAAAGATTTGTTTCATTTGTATTAACATTGCTTCACTAGCTTGACTGACGACGCCTAGATGGCAGAAACACGTGTCTTAAGCAGAAGTAAATTTTGAAAATACGAGGTGTATTGTCCATGTGTACAGTTACAGATATGTATATTGCATGTCTGTTTCATTTGTAACAAATGCCTAATGCGTGCATAACGTATTGATATACTTAAACTTTTTGTATATTTACCGCCATCTGGCTCGTGTTAATGGACTACACCTATACGTATTGTTTCGTTTATGTAATAGCTTAGCTATTCAAGCGAAAGGTCGCCTTTTTCGGCAAAGTCGTTTTCGTCCGTCAGATGTCACTTATGAAATAAGTGCCACCTTATAAGATGAAATTTGCTTTATCTTGTAGCCGATTTCAATGAAATGTATATACAGATACAAATCTATTCATAAAGATTTGTTTCATTTGTATTAACATTGCTTCACTAGCTTGACTGACGACGCCTAGATGGCAGAAACACGTGTCTTAAGCAGAAGTAAATTTTGAAAATACGAGGTGTATTGTCCATGCGTACAGTTACAGATATGTATATTCATGTCTGTTTCATTTGTAACAAATGCCTAATGCGTGCATAACGTATTGATATACTTAAACTTTTTGTTTATTATAGTATACTTTCAAAATTTTTAATATATAGATAATATATTCACATCAGAGATTACAACAATATATATAACAGCATGTGAGACGACACAATCATGAGGAACTGACACCAGTCCAACCTGATGCACAAGTTGCTATTGACTTTCAAGAAGTCCAAGATAGAGTGAATGAAATACATCATTAATTTATCTGTTTTATATTACTTACATTTAAAAATGTTATATCTTTAACTTGGAAAGTTAAAGTGAATACCTAAAGAAAATGCTTGCTTATTAATAGTATTTTAAATTTAATGTGCTCGGAATGTAGGTTAAAAATAAACGTTTTTCGTAACTTTTGCAAACAAAATTGATTTCAAAACCACATAAGTAATCATTATAGTGAGACCTACGTCAGGGAATAATACACTTCAATTTTATAACAGTTTATTATCACGCACAACGACGTAAAATGAACGGAAAGCACAAAGTAAAACGGTGAACTTGTCTAATGAATAAATTTCTAATAAATAAAAGGGTTTATATTGCCTTCTATTATCAATTATCGGAATTAAAATATACACGAATTTTGAAAGTATATAAACACACTGAGGGCAAGTTCCATTTAGATATACCTAATAAAGGAGATTTACTGCTAAATATTATATATTAAAGACAAAAACAAGGCAATAGATTTGGTAAATGCAGTAATAATGGAATTGATTCGGCTTTTACTTGATGAAGATCGATAATTTAGCTAAAGAGCTAAATAGCTAAAGAGCATGTTACAAACTAAATTAAAAATATAAAATGAACAAGGTTAGTATTATTTTTCAACGTTTTTTTTAAATTTAAGAATTTCCACAAATATTGTAGATAGTGAGAAAATGTGGCTCATCTATTCAGCTCTAACTGTTATAATTCTTTCAATGGAGACTGTGGTTAAAAAATAATTTAAAAAGGTATATAACCCCTTACCACAATTATTAGTCGTATCCTAAATACGTATTTCGACAACTAAGTTGTCATCATCAGTAGGTAAAAACTACTAATTAAAGTCACACGGGGCACAATAAAGTAAGATGAACGCTTCCGCACAACTACTATACACTGCAACCCTGTAAAGACTAAATTTACCATGCACATTTCAAACTACGAGACAAAACACTTATCTCTTAGAAAACGTTCTTAAACATGTGTTCAAATATCGAACAAAGGGACGGCAAAAATTCTTCTCTAAAGAAGGCGCCAACTAAAAAACGATTTTAAAGCTACGGTGACCTACTAATAAACTAAATGAATCACATCATATTTCCACAAAACACTAGTATAATTAACTGTATGAGCATTTCATGTGCAATGTACAAATTAATAGTTATTATTTAACGTGTTAATTTCGTACGCAGGTGGTGACAAAATCTGTATAGGGTCCGAGTGTAAAAACATATCCATTAACAAAAGGTTAAAAAGTCGTGTATATATATATAGTAAAGGCCGAACTCTCATAGCAATTCTGAGAAAGACAAAATAAAGGAGAATGCGTTATATGTGAAAAACCAGACATCCGGCTTGTTGTATTATATTAAATGGGAATACAATACTCGTGAAAAGGGTCAATAAATAATTCGATATTGTAGGTGTATAATTTAGAAGTTAATTATAAATAGGTGACAATGTGTTATAATTAAAAAAGAAGAAACCATTCACGTGAATAAATAGATATTGTAGGTATATCAATTTAAAAGTTAATTATAAATAGGTGACGATGTCCTAGTTAAGGAATTAAGCAATTTAATATAATGTATAGAATTCACGGTAGGCTCTGGGTATGTAGGAGGTAATTTTGCATATTAAATGAGAATTCTATTCACGTGAAAAGGGTCTTGAATAATTGGATATTGTAGGTATAATTTAAAAGTTAATTATAAAAAGGTGACATGTCCTAGGTAAGGGGTTGCGCTATTTAATATAATGTATAGAATTCACGGTAGTCTCTAGGGTGTGATAAGGAGGTAAATTTGCATATTAAATGAGACTCACTTCACGCGAAAAGGGGGGGGGGGTCTATGCATAATTGGATATTGTGGGTATTTAATTTAAAAGTTAGTTGTAAATAGGTGGCATGTCCTAGTTAAGGAGTTAAGCAAAAAAATAAAATAATGTATAGAATTCACGGCAGGCTCTGGGTGAAACACGGTAAACAATTTAATAAACAAAACACCCGGCACATCTGTTCCCTAAAGCGCGAAAAATTTTAACATTTCGTGAAACAAACACACCGAATGCTTCATTCAACAACCATTGTTTAGGAGGTAATTGCATTATTTCACGTGTATGGATTCCCACATGTCTATATTTCTGATGTGCCGGGTGTTTTGTTTATTAAATTGTTTACCGTGTTTCACCCAGAGCCTGCCGTGAATTCTATACATTATTTTATTTTTTTGCTTAACTCCTTAACTAGGACATGCCACCTATTTACAACTAACTTTTAAATTAAATACCCACAATATCCAATTATGCATAGACCCCCCCCCCCCTTTTCGCGTGAAGTGAGTCTCATTTAATATGCAAATTTACCTCCTTATCACACCCTAGAGACTACCGTGAATTCTATACATTATATTAAATAGCGCAACCCCTTACCTAGGACATGTCACCTTTTTATAATTAACTTTTAAATTATACCTACAATATCCAATTATTCAAGACCCTTTTCACGTGAATAGAATTCTCATTTAATATACAAAATTACCTCCTACATACCCAGAGCCTACCGTGAATTCTATACATTATATTAAATTGCTTAATTCCTTAACTAGGACATCGTCACCTATTTATAATTAACTTTTAAATTGATATACCTACAATATCTATTTATTCACGTGAATGGTTTCTTCTTTTTTAATTATAACACATTGTCACCTATTTATAATTAACTTCTAAATTATACACCTACAATATCGAATTATTTATTGACCCTTTTCACGAGTATTGTATTCCCATTTAATATAATACAACAAGCCGGATGTCTGGTTTTTCACATATAACGCCTTCTCCTTTATTTTGTCTTTCTCAGAATTGCTATGAGAGTTCGGCCTTTACTATATATATATACACGACTTTTTAACCTTTTGTTAATGGATATGTTTTTACACTCGGACCCTATACAGATTTTGTCACCACCTGCGTACGAAATTAACACGTTAAATAATAACTATTAATTTGTACATTGCACATGAAATGCTCATACAGTTAATTATACTAGTGTTTTGTGGAAATATGATGTGATTCATTTAGTTTATTAGTAGGTCACCGTAGCTTTAAAATCGTTTTTTAGTTGGCGCCTTCTTTAGAGAAGAATTTTTGCCGTCCCTTTGTTCGATATTTGAACACATGTTTAAGAACGTTTTCTAAGAGATAAGTGTTTTGTCTCGTAGTTTGAAATGTGCATGGTAAATTTAGTCTTTACAGGGTTGCAGTGTATAGTAGTTGTGCGGAAGCGTTCATCTTACTTTATTGTGCCCCGTGTGACTTTAATTAGTAGTTTTTACCTACTGATGATGACAACTTAGTTGTCGAAATACGTATTTAGGATACGACTAATAATTGTGGTAAGGGGTTATATACCTTTTTTAAACTAACTGTTATAGTATAAGGTACTAAACATGGATAAAATTTAGATCTCGGTTTCAGGGTTGGAACCGCGTAGAGTTAGGTGTAATTGCCAACGTTTCATCCACTGTTTCAAGGGACATTTTCAGGGCTATACGTAGATGATCGTCGTTTCACAGTAGCTTGAAGAATCCTAAGACCGAGACCTGCACAACTTATATAGGGGAGACCGGGTCAGATGGTGGCCTGCTATTAGCTGGGGACAATGAGCCAATCGCATGCGTCGTATGGGCGTGGTATTTCGTAGTAGAGTTCAGTAGAGTTTGCCACGTTGGATGTAACGTATAGCCATCGTCTCTATTGAGATTGCGGGATGTTTATAAAGTTCAATAGATTCACGGATTTCCCTAGGGAAATAATGAGTTTCACGGGACAGAAGCTTGACATCTTTGAATAAAATTTGATGACCGGTGTTGAGTTTGTGTTCTGCCAACGCTGAACCTGCTATATTTAACAGTCTAGTACAACGTTCATGTTCGGACACACGCACACCGACCGACCGCTTAGTTTCGCCAATGTACACACTGTCACACGAACACGGAATGCGACACATTCCTTGCGCTTGCAGCGGAGATATTTTGTCTTTAACCGAGGGTAAGAGGTCCGAAACTTTAGAATGGGGTCTGAAGACGGTTTTGATTTTATTTCAATGTAAAACCTTTCTTATGTGATCGGTGATATCTTGAATATACGGTAAGAAGTCGGTACTGATGTTAGGGTCGGGTTGACTCCGAGATTTGGGATTTCGATGTCTAACTATAGTACGAAGTACTAAGTGGGCGTTATAATTATTCTGGAGTAGGGTGAAACATGCTTAAGTTCAAAGGGTAGTGCCCTAGGTTCTGAGATAGAAAACAAAACGCACGATGTACAAGAGTATTGATGACCGCTTGTTTGTGAGCCGGGTGACGATGGGAAAATTCGTTCAGATACCGGTCCGTATGAGTCAGTTTCATGTAAACCGTATGGCCCACTTTGCCATTGATATTGCGGGTCACTAAGACATCTAAAAACGAGAGACTTCCGTCTGATTCCACCTCCATAGTAAAGCGAATGTCACGGTGCTGGGAGTTTAGGAAAAGTAAGAACTCACCTAAAGACTGCCGCCCATATGGCCAGATGACAAACATGTCGTCTACATATCTGCTCCACGAACTCCTCATTTTCCTGTCTGCCGACAGTCCAGACAAGAGCATGATTCCGAGAGGCTTGTTTTTCAGTCTCAAACTCCAGTGCGTGTGCCAAAGCATCGATCAAGGTCGTTGGTCGTGCCAATCTTAATGCTTGCTGCGTATCAATATCCCGGAGACCAGCTATGAACGTCTGGATAGCTAGCTGTTCCAAGAAATTATCTGGCGCCATCGGATATGCAAGTCGAGAATATCTGCCTCAAATTCCTGAAGATTCTCGCTTTTCTTATGTGATGGATTCTTCAATTAGATATGGTATACTTGCTCCAAATACTTATGGCCGTATCTCAGTTCCAACCGTTTAATGAGTTGAGAATCCTTACGTTCCTCAGGAGGTAGTGTCTGCAAAATATCACTAGCATTACACCTCAACGCTATGATTATAGCAGTAGCTAGGTAAGTTGCCTATGACGTCTTTCCATCAAAGGTTGGTGGCTTAATTCTGGTTTTTGAGATAGCCACTGCTTCATCTTTTATTTCGATGAGCCGCTGCATAACTTCTTCGTTGACCTGCTTGAGACCCGAATGACTCATGGTCACAGATAATTTCATCCAAGCAGATATTTCCTCTAAAAGTCTAGAATGTTCTTCTAGAAGTTTCGACTTTTACCCAATTTTCTCCACTACAGCAATAAAAACTTCCTCTTTTAATGCTTCAGCGTTTTCTTTTAGTCGCTGTTCTAAAACTTTCTCCACTTGTTCCAGACTTTTTTCGAAGCTTCTAGAATTATCTAGTAACTTCTTTTCCAGATATTTATCCAGGATTTTAGAGGTTTCCAGGTTTCTTTGTTCCATCTGGGCCTACGAATCAATTAGACGTTGTTCCAAACTTCTCACACTGTGCAGATTCTTCTGTTCGATTCGAGTTTGTGAACATATTTTCGTTGTTCCATATTCCTCAACAGCTAATTCACGTCAGCACCTCCGCCTGGAACTTGAAAGACATAATTCTCTGGATCCTCACCTTCTTGGATCAACACGTCTCGAAGTCGTTGCTGGAGGATTGCCTTTTTGCCGGTTGTAACCTCATCCCTCCCCTCTAATTCTCGTTTTTAGTCACTTTTAATTCAGCGAGATTTACTTTATTCGCCATCACGGTATTTAAAATAAATGTCTTTTCGCACTGTATATTTATTTAATTAACCTTAATTATTTATTAAACTCTACACCTGAACACCACTGTAAAATCTTTGTCTTTCTGGATTCTTAAACAAAACTAACGGTAATTTAAACACACTATATTCACAATAAAAACGAAATACACTAAATAACAATTTAGAAACTAATAATAAGAAGATTTATTTCACGATGTGTATTTATTTCTATTTATATAAAATCACTCGACAACGGTTACTCGTAGAATCCTTGTCTCCCGCCATTTCCAGTCCTTTTATACGTCTATAGACCTTCGAGAATATCTCCGAAGTTCCTAGACGTTTCCAGAGACGGGTGGTATGTTCGGCGCATGTGAGTCATCGCCACATCACAGAATAATGTTACCTACTCAAAATTTTGATATTGGTTTATGGTCTCATAAATTTACGTCAACGTACCAAATTTTAGCAAAATCGCATAAGCCGTTTCATATTTAGGAATATGTAGTAAGTTTTTGTAAAGACCTTTAACAGACATCTTGTATGGAAGATTATTTTTTTTACTTTTTTGTTTATTAACATATTTATTATTAAAAAGGCTTTAACATTCTTTAATAATTTTTTTCAAGCAAGAAGTGGCAAATATACAAGCTGTTCTTGAAATAAATAGACAACGTATGATAAATGGAAAGATATAATTAATGACACGAGAGGCTGATGACTCATCGCCCGCGGGCGTACTATTGAAAATTTGTGTTTTTAAAGAGTTTTTTATTTTATTTATATAATTGGAAAACAAACGAAGGGTGATCTATAAAATACAAAATACATTTTTATTTGTTAATTTTGTAGTTCAAGTTGAGTAAAGGAGTATCAATATTAACTAATAATACTAGCTCAAGGTTCTTTTGTGTAAAATTTGTTCTGTTTGAATGAAATACATCCTCGTAGATAGAAAACGTCCTTTCTACATCGCAACTGGATATAGGTGCATACTGGAAATATTCTTTTATTTTAGCGTATTTATCAGTATATATTTTGAGGCATTGTCCCCATTCACAATTGCCGCAATGTTATTAAATATGGATTTCTATTAAACTATCGAATTTCTCTGCATAAAAATTAGTAGCTTCCAACCATAATCCCCATCTAGTTATTACTGGATAGGGAGGTAGTGAAAAGACTTTCTTAAAAGCGGATACAACTCTATCAACTTTCAAAAAGGTGCCTCTGATGTATTCACAGATTCTGTGGAGAGCATGTGCTACACAAATAATATGCAGCATATTAGGATATGTTTCCTTTAATAGTCTGCCTGTTTTTAACATATATGCAGCACTGTCACTGACAAATAAAAGTTATTTTTTTCTTTGTACCTGTCCGATTGAAGTATTTGGTGCATATTCTCGTAAATGGTTTTAGCTACTGTTTCCGCATCAACTATATTTATAACTTGTTACGCTTTAATTACCTCTTTAAGAAGTATATCGTATTTTTGCAGTCCTCCCGATTATACGGGAATGTAACTAAGTGTCACAATTTTTAATTGCACGTTGCATTTACCCAAACAGGGGATATTTCATGACGATATAGAGAGCCGACTTAATTCCTCCCCAACGATATATATAGTTGCGTTATAAAAAAACCATCTGTTATAGAGATCCAGGAAAAAAAACAAACGAGTAAAAGTTAAGGGAAATAAATGAATTACCAGATTACGTACCAGAATAAATCCTAATGATTTTTTATAACGCAACTATATATGTCATTGGGGGGGAATTCAGTCGGCTCCCTATATCGTCATGAACTATCCCCTGTTTGGGTACTTGCAACGTGCAATTATAAAATTGAGACACTTAATTATATCCCCGTATAATCGGAAGGACTGAAAAAATACGATATACTTCTTAAAGGGGTAATTGAAGCCCTGAAAACAAGCTGCCACAATGACGTTAGATAGCGACCGACCAACTGCACGATAGTGGTCTCTGTCTACCTCTCCCCGGAAGATATTTTCACTCGATAATCGAGGTGGCAAGAATGCCACGAAGAAGAACTAATACGTAACAACTTTTTTGCAAATAAGACAGTAAGCAAGGCACTTACAGATGAATCAGAATAATTGAAACATACATGAGTAGGTAAACCCCACCAGTTTTGTATAATACAAAGGTATTTTTAATAATATAAAATATTATTAAAAATCTGGTGTGAAGAACACAAATGCAGGTTCACTATTAATATTTTCTGTGAACGTGTCCGAATATATCCTATCCCCAGAGACGTAGATACGTATTTCACCTTTCTACAGGCTCATCGATACGCCCCCAATACCTTTGTATTATAAAAAACTGGTGGGGTTTACCTACTCATGTATGTTTCAATTATTCTGATACATTACACATGCGGTTAAGCCGTAGTATGAGTGAAGGCACAAACAAAATGCAGTTTTCTAGAGAGATTAGCTGTGCCAACCTTTAGAAGGGCGTCGTTACTTCACATTAATTATGTGGACGGTATGCGAGGTACTTCGGCTGTCTGACAACAGGCGGCGCCGAATTTACTTCTGCGCTCGGTCTGGATAATTACGGTGATAGGGCGATGTGGTTCTTTTCTGTGAATGTGTCTGGGAATATCCTTTCTCCAGCAGGGGCGTACCGATGAGTCTGTAGAAAGGTGAAATACGTATCTACGTCTCTGGGGATAGGATATATTCGGACACGTTCACAGAAAATATTAATAGTGAACCTGCATTTGTATTCTTCACACCAGATTTTTAATAATATTTTATATTATTAAAAATAATAATGAGTTCAAAAATAAATGGAACGGAACAAAATAAAAGAAGACGCTAATTCGCGACGAAATTAGGAGGTGTCTACGAACACGTAACAAACTTTTGTTGCTATTACATATTCATTATATGGAATAGTTGAATGTAGTACACCAGCTACAACATTTACCACTCAGCATCCTAATATATTGACAGTTTCGTCGGCACTTATCCATAGGTACTGATTTGAAAGATGGCTTCTAATACATTCTACTGCTTTCGTGTAGCACTTAGAAACATAATATTTGCGTAAAGTTGATTTATCAGGAACATTTCGACTAGTATATATTTGTAGAAATGTTTTTAAGGTGGGATTGTTAAGTTGATTTAATAGAATATTTGCCACCATTAAACTTTCACAGACTTCTTCGTTAAAATTGTCAGATTCCAACGGGTCTAATTTCTGTTAGACCCGTTGGAATCTGAAAATTTTAACGAAGAAGTCTGTGAAAGTTTAATGGTGGCAAATATTTCTTGGAATTTTTAATGATATTGTGATGAGTAGAGAACGGATGCAATTTCCATAAAACGCAATCGGCAATTGGAATTGTGTATAACGTCGCTCAGTACATCCCGGCGTAATTCAATGAAGTATTTGTTTGACTTACTCGGCCACCTGGTCTCGCAGCGATAACAATGGACAACCCAGTTATTGTATTCGGAGAATATAGTGTTTTCAGTGCTGTCGTGTACGAAGATAAAATAAATAAGTTTATCGTATTTCGTAAGAGAAATAGCACGTACATTCCTTTTCTTTTCATTTAAGCAACATCTTCCAATTATTTTCACGTAAGTGTGCATAAAATTTCGTTATTTAATTTCGTTTATTTGGATCTAGAATATTCTTACTTTTTCAGACAATGGAAGAGCGTCGAGAATAGCATCGTGAAACAATGGCGAGTTGGATTGAGGGCCATACTGATTGTATGTACATTGCCAGTGATTGCGAAATTTATTGTGAAGTGTGTGAAACGTTATTGAAAAATTGCAATAAATCAACCGTAAAACGTCACGTAGGATCGTTAAAGCACGAAAAAAAATTGAACCCGTTGGAATCTGACAATTTTAACGAAGAACTCTGTGAAACTTTTATGGCAGCTAATATTCCATTATTTAAATTGAACAATCCAATTTTGAAGACATTTCTGAAAAAATATACTGGTCGAAATGTTCCTGATGAATCAACTTTACGCAAATATTATGTTTCTAGGTGCTATACGAGAACAGTAGAACGCATTAGAAGCCATCTTTTAAATCAATACATATGGATAAGCGCCGACGAAACGTTGGATATCGTAATTTTATAGATCACCACCCGTTTGTTTTCCAATTATATAAATAAAATTAATTAATAAATATGTATTTCGTAATTTTAGATAGATAGATCACCACCCGTTTGTTTTCCAATTATATAAATAAAATTAAAAACTTTATAAATACAACTTTTCAACAAATAAATATGTATTTCGTAATTTTATAGATCACCACCCGTTCGTTTTCCAATTATATAAATAAAATTAAATATTTTAGAAATACAGCCTTTCGCCAGTACTGCACTGGGCTTTGCGTCATGTAGTAAGCGTGTCCGTTCTCTAGTGATGAGACATCCGACGATGCTCAGGCCTGGCACCGTCTCGAAAGATGTCGATGCATCAGGAACATCAAATATGCGAGAATTTTTCCCTTGAATATTAATAGCACTCAAGAGCGATAGTTTTAAGATGTTCTTTAGTGTATTCTGTTTTTATTGTTAATATAGTGTGTGTTTAAATTACCGTTAGTTTTACTTTTAGGAACCCAGGAAAGACAAATACATTACAGTGGTACAGTAAACAATTAAGTGTTAATTAAATATATATATATATATATATATATATATATATATATATATATATATATATATGTTAAATAAATATACAGTGTGAAAAAACGTTTATTTCAAATATAGTGATGGCGAATAGAGTGAAACTCACTGAATTAAAAGTGTGTGATTTAAAACGAGAATTAGATGAGGGATGAGAATACAACCGGCAAAAAGGTAATCCTCCAGCAACGACTTTGAGACGTGTCGATCCAAGAAGGCGAGGATCCAGAGAATTATGTCTTTCAAGTTCCAGGCGGAGAAGCTGATTTGAATTCGCTGTTGATGAAAATGGAACAATGAATAATAGATTCACAAACTCAAATGGAACAGAAGAATCTGGATAGTGCGAAAAATATGGAACAACGACTAATAGATAATTCGCAAAATTTGGAACAACGTCTAATAGATTCGCAAGCGCAGATGTGACAAAGAAACCTTAAAACTTCTAGCATCCTCGAGAAAAATCTGCAAAAGAAATTACTATAAAATCCTGGAAGCTTCGAAAAAAGTCTGAAACAAGTGGAGTAAGTTCTAGAACAGCCACTAAAATAAAACGCTGAAGCATTAAAAGAGGAAGTTTTTATTGCTGTAGAGGAGAAAATTGGGGAAAAGTCGAAACTTCTAGAAGAACATTCTAGACTTTCAGAGGAAATAACGGCTTGGATGAAATTATTTGTGACCATGAGTCATTCGGATCTCAACTAGGTCAACCAGGAGGAAGTTATCCCGCGGCCCATCGAAATAAAAGAAGAAGCTGTGACTATCGCAAAGACCAGAGCCATTGATGGAAAGACGTCATGGGTAGCTTACCTGACGCAATTCGAAACAGCCGCAGAAGCAAACGCATGGTCATCTGTCGAAAAGGCTACTGCTTTAATCATAGCGTGCTAGTGATTTTGCAGACACTACCTCCTGAGGAACGCACGGATTATTCTCAACTCTTTAAACGGTTGGAAATGAGATATGGCCATGCGCATTTAGAGCAATTGTACCATATCCAACTGAAGAATCGATCACAGAAGAAAGGCGAGAATATTCAGGAACTTGAGGCGGATATTACTCGTCTACTTCGACTTGCATATCGGAGGGCGCCAGATAATTTCATGGAATGCCTAGCTGTTCAGACGTTCATATATGATCTCCGAGATATTGATACGAAGCAAGCATTAACGTTGGAACGACCAAAGCCCTCGATCGATGCGTTGGTGCAGGTACTTGAGTTTGAGACTACATAACAAGCCTCTCGGAACCAAGCTCGTGTCTGTTGTATTGTCTACAAACAGGAAAGTAAGGAGTTCATGGAGCAGATGGCTAGTCGAGTCGTAAATCAGATTAAACCAAATAAAAATGCACGTCCATGCTGGAATTGTAGAAGAAACGGTCATATTCAAAGCAAATGTGGTAAGATGACCAAGAAAGAATCGGCTGAGAATTCGGAAGCCCCAAGGACTGCCCAAATCACATCCTTGCAACATCAAACCAACGGCTCCTATGTATGTGGACGCTCTTAAGGAAAGAAGGACCTATGCTTGCTTGCTAGATACTGGATCGACGAAAACCATCGTGCAACCCGATTTAATTTCCAGGAATAAAAAATTACTTTCTAGCAAATGGAAACTTAAGACAGCAACTGAAGAAGCAGCTTCTGTGCAAGAGGAAGTGGATGTCAACTTTATCTTGGGACTAACATCAATCCAACATCGCGTTCTGGTAGCCGACATAGAGGAAGAAATAATCTTGGGATTGGACATTATGAACACTCACGGCTTCGAGTTAGATTTGAAAGAAGGCATTTTAAAGATAAATAATGAAGAATTAGTTCTTCATGAAAAAATTATGTGTGTATAAGAGCAATTACAGTAGAGAATGTTCTTCTGGATGCAAGAAGTGAGACATTTTTGACGGCATATATGGAAGGTGATTATATGGAAGGAAATGTTACAATGTTGGAACCGAAACCTGATGATGACGAGGTAGGCCGAGGAATAGTAGTTGCCAAAATGTTAGTTAAGGCTCAGAAGACTTTACCCGTAAGGGTAATGAATGTAAGCTATTACCCTGGTTTATTGAAGAAGGGTACTATTCTGGGATGGCAAAAACGGATGGATTCGTGCAGGATCGTGAGAAACTATCCAAGATAATCGACTCAGCCTGTCAAGGGTTAAGCAAGAAAGAACAAAGCCAAGCTAAAAATCTAATCCAGCAATACGAAGATGTCTTTGAAACTGAAACTGGCACGAAAGGAAGAACCAATATTGTTATGCATAAAATAAATACAGGCGATACAGTTCCAATACGTCAAGGCCAAAGAAGGTTGCCACTGGCAAAACGAGAGAAAGCCGAGCAGATTATACAAGATATAGAGGAGTAATTGAACCTTCAAGTAGTCCATGGGCTTCACCACTGGTCCTTGTAAGGAAGAAGAATGGATCTAACAGATTTTGCATGGACTATCGTCGTCTGAATAGTGTGACCAAAAAAGTGAGTTATCCTCTCCCAAGAATAGACGATACACTAGACACCTTGGCAGGAGAAAAATTGTTCTCCACTCTCGACTTGAAGAGCGGCTATTGGCAAGTGGAAATGGACCCCAATAACAAAGAGAAGACTGCCTTTAGGCATGGGACTTTGGCGGTTTACAGTTATGCCATTTGGATTATGCTACTTTTGAGCTACACATGGACACTATACTGAGGGGACCGTCTTGGAATACCTGCGTGGTATATCTCGATGATGTGATTGTGGTAGGGACGACCTTTGAAGATCACACGGAAAATTTGGAAGTACTATTCCAGAGTTTGCGAGATGCCAACCTGAGATTAAGTCCAAAGAAGTGTCATTTTTTTCTGCAAAGAGGTAAATTACCTTGGACATGTGGTTTGCGGAAATGGAGTTGCTGTGAATCCACGAAACTAAGAGCTTTGGAAAATGTCCTGTACCCAAAGACAAACATCAGCTAAGAACCTTTTTGGGATTATACACGTATTATCGACGCTACGTTCCTGAATTCTCTAACATCGCGCAACCACTTAACCACCACCCGCCTAACAGAAAATCGAGCATTCATTTGGAACAACGAATGCCCAGCGTCCTCTGAGTTATGAAAAGGAACTCTGATAAATGCATCTATTTTAAACTATCCAATGCTATCTGGGAGGTTTGTTCTGGATACAGATGCCAGTAACGTCGAGATTGGTGGTTTGCTCTCTCAAATCCAAGATGGACAAGAAAAGGTCATTGGATACTTCAGGAAGACCCTGTCCAAACCAGAGAGGAACTACTGCGTAACCAGACGAGAACTACTGGCAGTAGTTAAAACCATTGAGCACTTTTACAAGTATGTGTACGGGCAGAAGTTCCTGATCTGCATTGATCAGGCCGCTTTGAAGTGGCTCTTGCAATTTAAGAATCCCGAGGGTCAAGTAGCTAGAAATGTAGAGGCTACAGGAGTATGACTTCGACATTGAACACAGAACAGGTCTCAAACATCGAAATGCAGATGCTCTTTCCAAAAGACTGTCGACATTACAACCGAATCGCAGACAAATCGGCCAACGCTCATCGAACCACCGTGTGGGAACGTGACAATTTGCTCGCAAATCAAGAAGCTGATCCGGATCTCGCAGTCTTCAGATCTTGGAAGAGAAATGGGCAAAGACCGACCTGGCAAGAAATCGCTAACCATTCACCCATTCATGGGATTCCTTGACCATGGAAGGCGATCTCCTTAGACGTGAGTGTGAAAATCACGAATGCAGAGGGCGGAAGATGCAAATGATGATTCCCAATAAAAGAATATGAACTATTGCGAGAACTTCACAATAGTGCTTCTGGGGGCATTTGGGCGTCCATAAAACACTGGAGAAGGTACGCTAGAGGTTTTACTGGGTAAATTGTTCACGAGATGTGAAGGAATAGTGCCGAAAGTGTGGTAATTGCACCGGAGGTAATGGTCCCCAGAGGCGTTTACGTGCACCCATGCGCCAATATAATGTGGGAAGCCCATTTGAAAAAATCGCCATTGATGCCGCCGGCCCTTTTCCAGAAAGCGACAAAGGAAATAAATACAAAATAGTGGTCATGGACTACTTTACCAAATGGGTTGAAGCATATGCTCTACCAAATCAAGAGGCTGGAACTGTAGCAGACGTGATTGTGAAGGAGTTCGTCAGCCTTTTTGGTGTATCCCTTGAACTTCATTCCGATCAAGGGCGAAATTTCGAGTCCAGTCTTTTCAAGAAGATATGTGAGCTTTTGGGCATTCGAAAGACAGGAACAACTCCCTTGCATCCACAATCAGATGGAATGGTAAAGTCAAGCACCTATCTATCCAAAGTGGTCTCCGAACACCAGAGAGATTTGGACGAACATTTACCATTATTCCTAATGGTGTATCAGGCCTCTGTTCAAGAGACAACTGGCAAATCACCAGCAAACGTGCTATTCGGGAGGGAACTCCGACTGCCCTGTGATTTAAAGCTTGGGAGCAAGCCTGGTGAAGATCTTGCCGGAGAAGATTATGTCAGCACGCTCAGACGGACTAGATGATATTCATGAACAAGTCAGACATAATATCCAAGATGCTAGTGACAGAATGAAGGAGAGCTACGACATCAACACCGAGAACGGTGGTTACCATGAAGGCGATCGGGTTTGGTTATATAATCCACAACGTCGACGGGGCTGTCTCCAAAACAATTGGGAGGGACCATAGTAGGTGTTGAAGCGGATTCACGATGTAATATACCGCATAAGGCGAACACCTCATACTTGCGCCAATTAGATAGCCGCTACAAGGAACTAACATTCGAAGGTTTTATGGAGGAGTATTCTGGTTCGAGAAAGCTCGATTTAGGGTGACCATCTAGAAACAGCAAGATTTTTTCACGGTGCCATCAGACTACGAGCTTGCTCATTGCGTGGCCCGAGATATGTGAATGGCCAAAGGAATTTCCAGAGAATTTAAAAAGAGATTTGGCAGAATCGAAAAACTAAGGCAGCAAGAATCAGCAATTGGGAAAAGTCTCCAAAGTATAAATTAAGAATATTTTATTTGGTGACGAAAGAATTGTCACGCCTGAAGCCAACCTATCGTGCCTTATAGGAGGCCCTGCTCCATTTACGTGAACAAATGTTACAACAAGATATTTTGAAATTAGCAGTTCCAAAATTGGGTTGTGGATTGGACTGCCTGGACTGGAGAATTGTAAGAAGCATGTTAGAAGTAATACTCCAAAATACTTGGTATGGAAATTCTGGTATGCAGTTACCGGCTTGAATATTCCTTCACACCCAGGCAAGATAAGACCGTGGACTGTTATTTCGATATGACGTCGCAATATAACAAAGGCCATACCTGTCGATTTCGTCATGGTTTGAGGGAACCAAAGCATGACATGTTTCAGGACGACACTTCATTTTTAAGAAGCCTATCGATACTATTAAGATAAAATAAAACAAATTTTATGAATTTCACTTTTTAATTATCACTGTAACGAGTCGTTTCGCACCAACCTGGGCTTCGTCAGACATATAACTAATTTATTTACAAAATATTTTTTATATTAAACACAAGTAAACGGTAACAAGCAAAAACACATGTTTTATTTTAAAAAATAGTCAGAGGTATGGGTGCTTTTTATTACTGGATGTCTATACACAAAACTTTCGCTACGGTTTATACAAAATGTACTGTTCTTAAGTAATAAAACTAGAGGTTTACATTATATTACAGGGAGGTAAAGAATTCTATGGAAAAATACAAAAATACAATATGTAACTGTCTGCATATCAAATAAATAGATTGAGTAAGGGTGAATTATTTGTTTCTAATTGATCCATCGATACCTATCGATACTTTATCGATTCCAGTACTCAGAATCGATACCGTGCACAGACCCGATACATCGCTAAGTATCAATACCTCGATTGGTATCGGTACCCGATACCGAAAACGTCGGTATCGCCTAGCCCTAGTGAAGACTCATCCGACGATGCGCCAGGCTTGGCGCCGTCTCGAAGGATGTCGATGCATCGGGAACATCGAATATGCGAGTTTTCCAGTGAATATAAATAGCACGCAAGAGGGATTTAATTCAATCAACGAATAGACGTCGTGGTGTGATAAATAAATCGTGAAAATAAATGTTCTTAATACTTGTGAAAATAAATCCAGTCGGAATCCAGTTACAATATATATATATATATATATATATATATATATATATATTTTAACTGGAATCCGGCTTTTCTTCCGCGTTTCCACTGTTTGATCTTCGTAAAGACCGGTGCTGGTTTCTGGACGACGTTTCGGAAAAATCACGTTTGCCATCTTCAGGTCTGCGATAACTGTCTGCTTCTGGTTACTCGTAAACTGACGTAGTCGGGTTTAGAATGGTGGTTATATACCCGATTAGCGTTCTGGTATATATATATATATATATATATATATATATATATATTGAAATATGGCGTACGTATTGTTATGAACTTTTCCCCATGAATATTTTGAAAAGTTTATTTAATTATATTTGAACATTTATTTTGTGTTACTGTATATATTTTATACTTTATAAAAAATTGGTTTTATATTCTATGCGTATGCGCTGGGATTGACCTTTAACCAGACACGTCTTGTTACCCGAGTAAGAGAGTCGCATATTAGAAGTTAAAACTCTTTATCTCTTATTTCAAGTAATTTCGGTTTTTGTTTTTGAATTAATAGTGTTGTGCTTGCTTAAGTCATTACCGATTTTATACGAGTTTGTATATCTCGTTATTTTGATTTAATTAAACTCTTGCTTGAGGTGTCTCATATATTAAGAAAAAATATTTTTTCGTAAGTTGAATTTTATATTATATCATATTATTTCTTTATTGAATGCATTTATTATTGCATTTTTGTTTGTATGAATTTCTATATATTTTAATATTAGTTAATATATAAATGACAAAGATAGTTTTTCCGTTTCAAGTAATTTTTTGTAACGTTAAATTCTAGAACGTTTTAGATTTCAAGGTTGGTGTTTTTGTACATGTGGTATCGCGCATGTGTTAGAGATTTCGGTCTGACAGTTTTATCTGTTTACTTTTGACTTTGTTTATCAGGGGTGAAAGAAAAAAGTATCTTTGCAATTTATTAGAAATAATTTAGTTCGTGATTCATTAGAGGACGTTTGAATTTGCTTTGCGGTCAATACTAGCAAATTATTTTACCTCTTTGTGTATAATTGTTTTACACAGTTCTTTATACTTTATAAAGAATCTAATTTTTTTTATTTTTTTTTAAATTAAAGATTCATTTGAGAATTGTGATTTTTATTTATATTTAACACTTTCGTCTATACTCTTTACTGGCGCCGTATAAATGTTGTAGGAGTATTAATCCCACGTTTTCCTATTGGAAACCCGGAGAGGAAAGCTGTCTCATTAAAGAAGTTAACCGATTGAGCATCAAAGTTTGACGGTGTCGTGGTGAATAGTGGTTCATTTTCATTCTAACCCACTATTCATAGCAGTATGTAAAGAAACGCCACCACGTTCGAGCGCCAAAATGAAATTACGCTGATGATCTGAATAATAAGAATAATAATAATATAAATAATAATTGATATAAATTAAATATTTAATGTGAATTAATTGAAATATAACTGAAGCCTCCACGTTTGGGCGACTATTGATAAATGGCGAATGAGCTGTGTAATAATAGTAATAGAGTAATAATTTTAAGTGATATAATTATATTAATTAAATAGTACGGGAATTATACTATTGGTTGGGCGCCTTGGTTGAAACCTATTACGTTAGATCACCAACCTTTCTCATGTAATGTCCCAGGTTGCGGCTAGATGTCGGAGAACAAGTATTATTTTCTACAAAAATTTGACATTATCTCAGGATCCTCGTCGGTCAGTTTATCCCTATGTATATGATGGAAAATTGTTTAATAATATAACAAAGTTATCTCTAGCTAAGCAATGATAAATAAAAGAGTTTGTTTTAAGTAATAAGTGTAAATATTTATTGAAGTAAGATATCTGTAAACAATGAATAAATAACGTGCCTAACGACAAAATATGGAATTAATATAGAGTGCACGTGTGAATTAAAGGTTATGTTTTAATAGCAATGTTCATGAATAGTATATGGTGATATAAATAAATAGACAAACAAATTAAAGTGTGAGTACTACAGAACTTAATAATAAATCTCCTTTCACAAATTCTGAGCAAATAGAAATGTATTTTGAAAGTAAAAATAAAGAGTTAGGTGTTTTAATAAAATTTTGTCTTGTTAAATAAAATAGTTCTTACAGGACTTTTTCGAAATAAACTGAATTAATTAAACCTGTTTCTTATCGGATGCGTGCAGGTATGGAATGGTGTCAGCTGGTCAGTTTTGTTGAAGTACGGGACCCAATAAAGGTGTTTTCGTCACTACGAAGCAGGGATCGGCGTTGTTCGAAGGCGTCGGTCGAAAGCGTTGGTATTGCTCATAGCCGTGGGCCAAAAGATGCGTTGGACGATTACTTTCCGATCACAGGTATTTTCGACTCCAAAGGTAGTTTCAAAGTAGCGCCAAGGTTAAATACTTCTTTTATGAGTATTTTGATAATTGTAGCACAAGTATTTTTAGTATAGTTAAATTTTGAATTTGGAGTAGCACTTTTTTCTGGCAATCGTTATTTATTTATTTCTTTCAAAGCCTTGGAAGAAATTATGAAAATAGCCTCGATTTTTACTTTAATTACAATGGATAATAATTTAAATATAAATGAAATATTAATTCCAACATGATAACAATTAATATAATAATTTACAGTTAGTTGTAACGGGTTTTTCAATGTAAGGTTATGTTATATGAATAGAATGAAAATAACCTATCGCGGGTTTGTATACATTAAAAAAGTGGGCGTGTCTAATTAGTATCGATACAAAATTTGAATGTAGATAAATTAGCTATCTGTTAATTTCGCGCTTATGACTTTAATTATGAAAATGATAATAAAAATATAAAAAGTAAATTTTGAAATAAATATAAATTAATTTGAAATATACAAAGTTGTAATATTAATTTATTTACATTTCGATACTAATTTTACAAATTATGTCCGCCAATTTAGCCATTCTATTGAGTGTTATTCCTGTCTTAATTACTGTCTTTCCTTTTGCAGTTGGCTGGAATAATGGTGCTATTTGCCCCATAACATTTATCCCCGTGGAAATAATATCTGAAAATTGTGAAGATATCTCTTTTCCAGTCAAGAAGAATGAAATAAAGAATATTAACTTGTAGTACCTCCTTACGTAATATGTGTCGAACAATAAAAATATAACAATTCATTTAAATTCTGAGAATTATCTGAGATTCTCTGTTTTTTTTTTAAATTAGATTTTTACAATCATATTAATTATTCTATATATTAGATCATTTTTAGTTTAAGTTAAAGTCAGATTCTTTTTATTTTTTAAAAAAATGTATATTTTCGTTATGTCATAGACATTATTAGTTTAAATTTTCCTTGTGCTGTGGTAATTATTCATTTCATTTTTAACTTTATTCTTCTCTTTTTTGTATATATGTTTATGCTTTTCAAATTGTTATATAGATTAGTTATTCGGATTTATTATAAACATTTTTTGGTAAATAGATTAGTTGTATAGATTTAATTAGTTTTACACCCGTTTTTATATTTCATAAGTTGTTTCGAACTATAACATAGTTGTATTACTGGGCTGTTTTCTGTGGTCTTAAATTTGTTTATATTCTTATACTAATTGCATTAAATATTCTGGTATTTGTTTATGTTGTTATAATAGGGGTTATTATTTTGTTTTATCTTTCATTGATGGTATATGCTTAACATTCTTTTATAAATTGTTATACTTAATCTTTGTTTATTATTGATATTTTGATATAAGCTTAAGTTTTCATAATAAATAATACTTTCTATAGATCAGAATAATTTAAACATACATGAGTAGGTAAACCCCACCAGTTTTGTATAATACAAAGGTACTTTTAATAATATAAAATATTATTAAATTAAATTAAATTAGATTAATAGATTCTATAGATACTAATCATTACTTTCCATTCCTTAAACTTATGTTTAAATCCATTCCTTTATCATATACAGTGTGGTCATAAAGTTTGGAACCAGGCTTATAACCGCATTATTTTAGATTTTTTGGAAAAACGCTCGGACAGGTAAATTTTCTTTTTTAAAACGCCATCTTTTTACATACAATTTTTTTCTATGACGTCATTGGTTTTCGACTGAGACGTTATCAACACTTTCTTTAAATGGCAAACATATTATTTTTTTCTCGTTTTTGGTAGATCATTATATCCACCAAATAGTGATATAAAACAATTGGTATGTTGCATCACAATTTTTTTGAAAAAATGATATAAATTTAGAAAAAAATACGAAAATTTTATTTTTGTACAAAATTAAAATTAAATAAAAAAAAAATCTGTACTTAAATTTATTGTAACAGTTAACGTAAATTTTCAAAATGGACCCCACCAACCAACTGACACTGTCCCAGCCGAGTGTAAATGCTTTGCGATCAATAGTAATCTGCGTTATTCGCTCCAGGTCAAAAGAAATTCGTCTTCCCAATCAGCCAATTACTTATTAAAAAATCTTATTTAACATTAAATAGTTTCACAAAAAAGGGTCAAAGAAGTTTAATTTATTTAAAAAATTGACATGATGTGGCAGACCATTCCTTAATTAAAATTATCGCCCAAAAATTGAAGATTTCAAAAACTAATTAAGCTTACAAAATTTACTGAAATATGTAAGTAAGTTTTTTTCACACTTCTGTCTTGTGTGAGGACTTAAATATTATTCTTGAACAAACCGGATCGTCAAAAGCACATGTACTCATGTTACTATGCAAAAAATTTACAAAAACAAAAACACGCACTTTTTTGCAAGATATTTCTTTATGACATTCTTGCTTCTTTTTATACAATTTATGTACAAAAATTTTAGTTTGAAATTGTTTCTATGGCGACAACATTGTTGAATTATTTACTTCTATTTTTGACGTTAAATTTTTGAGATATTGCGTAAAAATTGTTCGTTTTCGCTAATATAAAAAATGGCACATTTTCTGAGCGAGAAAGAATCGAAATTTTAATTATGGTTCGATATGGGGACAGACAAAGAAGCATGCAGAAGCATGCGATTTGTTTAACCATGAACACCCTGATAGACCTCCAATTACCAGGTCTACGGTGTCAAAACTAGTTGGAAAGTTTACCGAAACTGGATCCGTAAAAGATCGACCACGGCAAGGTAGACCTCAAGTAGGAGAAGATGTGAAATTAAATGTGCTTCTAGAAGCAGAAGAAAGGCATCATGTTTCCACCAGACAACTTGCGTTAGCCAATCAGGTGGCTCACTTATTTGTCGTCAACTTATTTAAAAAAGAACACTATCGTCCTTACAAAGTTCAACTTGTACAGGAATTACATGAGGATGACGAAGATTGTCGACTGCAGTTCTGTGAAGACGTAATGTTACGTTGTGACCAAAATCCAAATTTCTTGGATAACATCGTCTTCTCAGATGAAGCTACGTTCTGCCTAAATGGATCTGTTCACCGCCATAATTGCAGATATTGGTCGCAGAACAATCCGCATTGGACTCAAGCGTGTCATACTCAGCGCAGAGGAAAAGTTAACGTATGGTTGGAATGATTGGACGACGCATTTTAGGACCATATTTTTTGAAGGAAATTTGACTGCTGTGCAATATTTAGAATTTTTAAGATTTGAACTGGTCCCAGCGCTCGCTGTTATTTTCCCAAATCACGAGGATGGTGATGTACCCCATCCAAATATTTGGTTTCAACAAGATGGGGCGCCTCCCCATTATGGTGTAGAGGTTCGCCACTATCTTGAAGAAATATTTCCCAATAAATATTGGACGGAGAGGCGCCATAGAATGGCCACCTCGTTTTCCTGACCTGACTCCGTTAGACTTTTTTTTGTGGGGTTATTTGAAATCGAAAGTATATTTTAACATACCGAACAATTTAGAAGATTTAAAAGAACGAATTCGCGTAGAACTTACACAAATATCCCCAGACATAATTGAGGCGAGTATACGAAGTGTTTACACTCGGCTGGGACAGTGTCAGTTGGTTGGTGGGGTCCATTTTGAAAATTTACGTTAACTGTTACAATAAATTTAAGTTCGGATGTATTTTTTTTAATTTAATTTTAATTTTGTACAAAAATAAAATTTTCTAAATTTATATCATTTTTTCAAAAAAATTGTGATGCAACATACCAATTGTTTTATATAACTATTTGGTGGATATAAAGATCTACCAAAAACGAGAAAAAAATAATATGGTTGCCATTTAAAGAAAGTGTTGATAACGTCATCACTCGAAAACCAATGACGTCATAGAAAAAAATTGTATGTCAAAACATGGCGTTTTAAAAAAGAAAATTTACCTGTCCGAGCGTTTTTTATAAAAATGTAAAATAATGCGGTTATAAGCTTGGTTCCAAACTTTATGACCACACTGTATATATTCTACCTTTTAAAAAGACATTTTTGTCTATATTTTAATATTTTCATAATATTCATATAATCATCATAAATTATTTATTCATATTTAATTCTATACTCCCAACTATCATATATTAATTCCTGCTAACTTTATAAATCTGTACCTTGTCCATTTCAATTATCAATTCAACATGCCTTTATTTATTTTTATCATAGGTACTCGTTTCCTATATAATACGTTTATTCTTTCATTTTCTTTAACTTTAGCATACTTATAAGTGGTTATTTTCCCGTTAAATGTTTTGATTTGTTGTATAAGATTGTTTAACTTATTGCTCTTTTCTATGTTTATTTTAACATATCAGAATAATTGAAACATACATGAGTAGGTAAACCCCACCAGTTTTGTATAATACAAAGGTATTTTTAATAAAATAAAATATTATTAAAAATCTGGTGTGAAGAACACAAATACAAGTTCACTATTAATATTTTTGTGAACGTGTCTGAACATATCTCTCCCCAGCTGGGGAGGGATATGTTCAGACATATATATATATATATATATATATATATATATATAATAACTTCGTGACCTTGGTATGATATGCGGTATGATACGGTGCGTTCGGGCGAACGCACCGACATACAAAACCCTACACTTACGCTCTCACACAAAACCACACACCCATAGAGAGACGCAAGCTGCCAGCAGCAACCAACACACAAGTTCATACCCAGAAGGAGACACAAATTGCTAGCAGCGAACAACACATATTTTCACACCTTGTTATCTATTTTTTGGAATACTAAGGCATGATTTATTATTATTACTAGAATGTATCTTTGAATAATTTAAACCATAGCAACTTAATTACTTGACATTTATATATATATATATATATATAGATATATATATATATATATATATATATATATATATATATATGTATATATATATATATATATATATATTAAAAATAATAGATTTTTTATTGGTTTTAGCGACCTTCAGTCTTTTTCAAGTAACTGGAAACAAGAAATATTACAATGAACATGAGAACTGTGTTGGTTTCGTGTGATAGACATAACAAATAAATTAACAATTTTAAATTTAAAATTAGATTAAAAAATGAATTACAAATTAAGTTAACATTTAACGTTGAAAATTAAATTAAAATTAAAGTAAAAATAGCTTAAATGAATAGGTAGGGAGACATTAAAGTGATTAACATCTGTATGAATAAATTGGCAAAACTGACAATAAAAACCAAAGGACTTTACCTACAGACGTAATTATTGCAAACATAGAATCTTCAATAGATAACATCAAGGAAAATGACAAAAATCATATAAGATCTAAAATCTGTAATAGCCTCCTAAATTACAAACAATCAAACAAAACAGTCGATAATAACGAAACAGAAAAAGCATTAAGTAAACACATAAAAGAAACCAAAACCTTCCTAAAAAACAACAGTCATTTAATAGTACTACAATCAGACAAATCTAATAAAACAATAATAATGGAAAAAAGACAATACACGGATAACATGGAAAAACTCCTAAATGACGACAAAACTTATACAAAATTAAAGAACGACCCCACAACAAAATATCAAAAAATAAACAACACACTAATTAAAAAATGGGAAAACAAACAGATCATCTCACCAAAAACAGCAAACAAATTAAAAATACATAATGCACAACCACCCAAAATATATGGCTTGCCAAAATTACATAAAAAGAACCTCCCATTAAGACCAATCGTATCATGCATACAAAGCCCGTTTTATGAACTATCAAAATATTTAACAAAAACACTAACAACTGTCATAGGTCATAACCAATATTATATTAAAAATACTTTTGAATTCAAAAAACATATCGATACAATAAAAACGAAAAACAACGAAAAACTAGTTTCCCTAGACGTAGAATCAATGTACACCAATATACCTTTAACACTGGCCAAAAAAGTAATCACAGAAAAATGGAACTCCATCAAAAATTTCACAGACTTACCATTAATAGATTTCCTAGAAGCAATAGAACTAACTTTAACTTCCACATATTTTCAATTCGACAACAAATTTTTCAAACAAATTGAAGGACTAGCAATGGGAGCACCTATATCCAGCGTATTAGCCCAATTAGCACTAGAGCTCGTCGAAGAAAATGTTATAAAATCCCTAAAAACAAAACCAACCTTTTTCAAAAGATATGTCGATGATTGCATAATGTTACTACCAGAAAATGAAATAAACAATGTACAAAATAGTTTCAACAATTTCCACCCAAGTTTAAATTTTACCATTGAAATAGAAAAAAACAACTCCATAAACTACCTAGACCTAACATTGATAAGAACAAACAACATCATACAAACAAAATGGTACACTAAACCAACCGCATCCGGCAGATATGTAAACTTTTTTTCTAACCAACCCCTAGCCCACAAAAAAAATGTAGTAACAGCGTTAGTAGAAAGAGCCTTAAATCTCACTAATCCAATCTTCAGACCAACAGTACTAAATAAAGTTAAAACAATTTTGTCAGAAAACAATTATCCACCACAATTCATACAAAAAATTATAAAACTTAGACTCAATAAAATTTATAACAAAACAAACAACCAAAACAATAACAAAAAAACCAATGAAGTAACATATATCCCCACACCCTATATAACTGGATTATCCGAAAAATTAGACAATATATTTAAACCATTTAATTTTAAAATAGCACACCAAAGCGGTAAAAACCTTAAATTCCTACACACCAAACTTAAAGACTCAACACCTACACTAAAACAATCACACACAATATACAACACACCCTGCAAAGACTGTGACAAAATATACATAGGCCAAACAAAACAGTTACTACAAGAAAGATTGAAAGGTCACAAATACGCAAAAAATCAAACTGCTTTAAAAAGACACCAATTGACACTTAAACATAATTTTGATTTTGAAAACACCAAAGTAATAACACAAAAAAGAACACAAAAGCTAGAGAAGTCTTAGAAATGATACATATTTTCAAAAACAGCAAAACAATCAACGACAGAAACGAAATCTATGGACTTTCAAAACTCTATTACCCACTCATAAAACAATAGATTAAATCAAAAAACCCCCCTGCACGCACAAGACACAACTGAAATAAAAATAGCTCCCATTAGAAAAAACAACTTTAACTATATACCCCTAAATACGGTCCTGACCACGTTGCTAATTCCAAAGAACAGAAATTAAACCCCTCAAACTAAAGACTTAGTTCACTTACAATATCCGCACAAGTACGGTCGTTCCTTAAGATAAATAGGGTCTCGGATGTCCATAAAAAAACACATGTCTGCACAAAATGCGTACCCTTGAAAACCAAACAAACAATAACGGTGAGTTTATTAGTTGTCATTTCTTTGTTCTCTTTACTATATTTGTACTGTAATTCAAATTTCCAATTTACTCATACAGATGTTAATCACTTTAATGTCTCCCTACCTATTCATTTAAGCTATTTTTACTTTAATTTTAATTTAATTTTCAACGTTAAATGTTAACTTAATTTGTAATTCATTTTTTAATCTAATTTTAAATTTAAAATTGTTAATTTATTTGTTATGTCTATCACACGAAACCAACACAGTTCTCATGTTCATTGTAATATTTCTTGTTTCCAGATACTTGAAAAAGACTGAATTAATAAAAGTCGAAACGTCGTAAAAACATCAAAATTCAATAAAAGGTCGCTAAAACCAATAAAAAATCTATTATTTTTAATATTAAGACACGGCCAATAAAATAAATAAGAAAAATAAAATTCTTATAAACACTAAATATATATATCTATCTATATATATATATATATATATATATATATATATATATATATATATATATATATATATATATACTATTAAGTATTATCGACAGTACTGTATAAGTAAAAATTAATTAACGGGTGAGCGATCTGTCAAGTAAAAAAAAACTCCTTTATTTCACTCTATATTTCAAAACGGATTTGTTTCTTCATCAGGAGTGTAATTGAGAGTTAAAATTCAGCACACAACGACACTAAACATGTTAAAATTAATCAAATTTAAAACATTAAATTTTAATGTTATCTGGTGTTTTTTTTAAAGCTGTCTGATTTTTTGCTTATTTGTGTCGTTTTAATATTTCCTGTAGTAATTGTTAAAACATCATTTTAATTTTGAAAATACAAAAATAATAATTGAAATATACTGTATTTTCCCAAACACATGGCCTGACCAAACTAATTTTAAAACGAAATAAACAAATTTCATTTCTGCACCAAGACATTTAGTTACACTAAATATTCCGAGAAAAGCAGTTCGACCCTATAAAGGTTCGACATGTCTGACCATACATATTACACAAAATATGTGTTTTAACACGAAATAAATTAGTGAGTTTTGTATCCTTTAATTTTCCTTACTTTAATTATTAGTTTAATTTTAATTCATTCATACAAATTTAAATATATTTCTTACCTTTCGTTGTATTAATTTTTTAGTTCTAATCATTTGAAAAAGACTTAATTATAAAAAAAGTCGAAACGTCGTAGTAAAAAACTGAAATTCATTAAAGGTCGCTAAACCAAGAAAAAAGCCTATTATTTTAATATTATGGCACGGCCAATAAAATAAATAAGAATTCAATTTTAATTCTTATTAACACTAAATATATATATGTATATATATAATTGAAAAGAAATTATCGACCGTGATATATTATCAAAAATTAATTCAAATTCGGGTAAGCGGTCAATTAAAAAACTCCTTTATTAAATTACCCTATATTTCGCGACAGACTTTGTCGCTTCTTCTGGGGTAAAAAATGTAAGTTAAAAAAAAAAAAAAAAAAAAAAAAAAGTAATTTAGTAAAGGAGTTTTTTAATAGACCGCTTACACGAATTTTAATTAATTTTTGATATATATATATATATATATATATATATATATATACAGTAATATAAGAAATTTTTTTTGGGATGTTGAAGAAATGTTATGTTTCCTTAAATTTAATAACTTGCTCAGCCAATTTATAAATGCAAGAAAAAAACATTAAATATTGTTTTTTTTAAATTTATATGAGTATTACTATGCTCCTATATTTTTATCAATATCTAAGTAAACTTGAGATATTTATTAATAATTTATAATATAAATTAATAAATCAGGAAATCGTTTGGTTTCAACATGATGGCTGTTCAGCACATAATGCTGTGAGGGTAAAGGAATTTCTAGGAAATACTTTTCCTGGCCGTCTTATTACTGGAACAGGAAACATTAAATGGCCTCCGCGATCTCCTGATCTATCTCCAAATGATTTCTTTTTGTGGGGATATCTAAAAAATATTGTTTATACTCATGAAGCTGGTAGAGCAGAAAATCTAGTGGCCTTGAGAGAAAAAAATAACTGAAGCTGCGATTTCATTAACTGCCGACATGTTAGCAAATGTAAGAACTAATTTCTACGACCGCCTAGGACAATGTCTTGTTGTGCAAGGAGGAATTTTTGAACCTCTTGTATAATTTATTATAATTTTTAGAATCCTTTTTTATTTATTTTTTTAGGATTATTATTTAATTTTATTAGAATTACGATTTTGTTTATGCGACGCACCGCAACTTAAAAATTTCTGCATCTACTGAAAGAAATAAGAAAAGCAAATCCCTTGCAATTCGTAAATGTTATTTTAGAACGCATTACAAGTACCTATGTCGATGGTCAAATGATTACTGCTAACTTGTATTTGCGAAACAATCGGAGACGATCGTTGCCGGCCGTCGCGGTCTTCGCCGGCATTGGATCGGCTTTTCCATATACATATACATCGTATGTACTCATACGTATTCCCTATGCCTATGATATTTGACACATGCGGTATATATATATATATATATATATATATATATATATATATATATATATATATAGTAAATTCAATTTGTTGGCGATTTAAGGTCTGGTTTTACTTCAAAATGTATATATTTAAAACAATCTACATGTTTCGGCAAATGATGCCTTTTTCAAGGAATATAAAATATAAATGACAGTATATTAATGTCATACATTTGTAGTTGCTATGGAAAAATTATTCAAAGATACATTCCAATTTAATAATAATAATAAGTCATGCCTTAGTATTCTAAAATAGAGAGACAACAAAAATAGCGAAACGCAAGACATGAGTTATTATTATGTATGCGCATACATAATAATAACTCATGTCTTGCGTAACTCTTTTGTTACCAATTTATGGGCTAACACCTTATATGTTTTGAGGGTGAACAACGTAACAACATATACAGGGTGTTAAATATGTCGTGCCAAAGTTATCGAAGTTTAAAGGATATTTTCTCTTTTTTTTTTAAATTGACCCTATAATTTTTTTATTAGTCAACAAATTCCTTGTAAAATTGCCGTTAAAATGGTACCAATAACATAGTACTTATTTCTAGTATTTTTGAAGTTATAACCCTTTAATGGGATATACCCTTGTTTATAATATTCAACATGCGCTGCATCTAATAGTTGGTTGGCCATGAAATAATATCAAACAAAGTAACTTTTTTAAACACCTGTTTTTTAATTCTTTATTATTAGTTTTAGAATTACATTTTGTAATTTTTCCATAATAAAACAAAATTAATTTTAAATGTGTTCAGATATATGTCCATTCTGCTCTACACATGCTCTTAATCGCCTCTGCATCGACAGACTTACATGTTGTTTACACTTAATTGAAGAAAAGCGTTTCTGATTCGTTGCTGCATGTTCTCTACCGTTGTAGGTGTTTCGTAAACTATATTTTTTACAGAGAAATCACAAGGGGTTAGATCTGGTGATCGAGGTGGCCAGCATATAAAGATCCACCTATTGGTGAATACCTTATCTAAATGTGCTCTTGCAGCAGCACCGTAATGTGCAGGTGCACCATCATGTTGGTACCACAAGCTCCTTATGATGTTATCTGGTAGGCCTTATAACAGCAATGGTAAATTTATTGTAGGAAATTTGTGTAGATTTCACAATTTAAAGTAGTATTAAAAAGGAATGGACCTATAATAGTGTTTCCTATGATGCCTCCCCAGGTGTTAACACTCCATTTTTGTTGGTATAAAATGGGTTGCACAAAATGAGGGTTTTTAGTGTCATAATAATGAGAATTTTTTCTGTTTGTTATTCCACAATTAGCAAATGTTGCTTCATCTGTGAAAAGGACATGATCTAGAAAAGTTAGATCTTGTCGTAATTGGAAAAGTAGCCATGCACAGAAAACAAGTCTCCTTTCAAAATCTGGTTTGTAATAAGCCTTTGATGATTTTGAATTTTGTAAGGGTGAAATTTATGTTTTTTTTAAAATCCTCCTTACAGCAGTGACTTCTATCCCGTGTTCTTTCGAAATTATCCTTGTAGATACGCGCGGATTTTCCACAACGGACTGGACGACTGTGACTTCATTATCTTCTGTAACCATAGTCTTAGTTCTTTCATGTTTGACGTAATTCACTGAACCCGTCCGAAGAAACCTTGTCAACAAATTTTCAAACGTCTTAATATCTGGTGCTCTTCGGTGAGGATACTCCATAGCATATGTTCTTGATGCTAAAAGTGAATTTCTATTGCTAGCGCCAAGAACAAATACCATGTCTATTAGCTCCTCTTTCGAAAAATTCATTCTAAAGAAACACAACTATAAACTATTATGGCATGTAAATAAAAAATAATGACAACAAAACTGACAACAAGATAACAACTAATAACGAACAAACGGAAATTGATAATTAACTAGCCGAACTTAAATTATAACAATTAAACGCGATTATGTTAGTGTATTTTATTTTTAGAGGTTTATAATCCAGCAGTTGGTTTCCCATGTCTTCTTCCATAGTGTTTAGTTTTAGTAATCATCCAGAAACCTTGTACAAATATGTAACGATGTATTTTGAAGTAAATAAAGTGTAATGCTTAATCAATTAACTTATTTGCTAAACAAAGTCATAAAGAAACAATAATAGGTTATTGCCCAGGTAGGCTAAGTTAGCAAATAGTTATTTATAAGGGCGTTAATCGCATGCTGTCAGTTAACCGTTAAAGAAAAGTACGAAAAAAGCGGTAAATAAAGAAGGTATAAAGTTTATGTTTGAAAGGTTAGACAATAATAATTACCAAAATTGGAAATTTAGAATAAAAATGATCCTAATTAAAGAGGGAATTTGGTCAATTATTAAGGAAGAGGAACCTTCAGAACAATGTGCAGAATGGAGAAAAGGGGATGAAAAAGCACAAGCTGTAATTTCGCAGAGTGTTGACGACAATCAAATAATACACATTTGCAAATGTACAAGTGCCAAACAAAAGTGGAATGAATTACAAAAGGTGCACGAGAGAAATAACTTGAGTAATAAGCTATATTTACTAAGAAAATTATACCAGTCTAAACTGGAAGGGATGTCAATGTCAGAGTATATTAAAAATACATTGGAATTAGTTGAAAAATTGAGAGGAGTAGGTGAAGTAATTAAAGATTTTCATGTAGCGCCAGACAATTATTCAACTTTAATAACAGACCTGACACGGAATTGACATTGGAATACGTAAAGGGTAAACTGATGGATGAATTTAAAAGAAGACAAGAAAGTTCTATGGATGAAATTGCCCTTAACGTAACTAAAGTGAAAAGAAATTTTCATAAAGAAAACGAAACCAGAGAGTGTCATTAATGTCACAGAAAAGGACATTTAACGAAAAACTGTTATTTCTTTAAAAAGGATTCCAAGAAAAAGGATAATCAACAGACTAAGGCTGCTGTAGAAAAAAGTGAGTTGGAAAATTTTTGTTTTAATGTAACCATAGGTAGTAAAGTCAAACAGGAGGAGTGGTTCATAGATTCAGGGGCCACAAATCACATGTCAAATAATCCTAATAGTTTTATAAATCTTGAACAAATAGAATGAAATAAAATTACCATAGCTAATGGGGAAAGTATGCCAGTAAAGGGTAGAGGGGATTAATAATATATCCCCTGTCTGAAGTGACTGGAAAAACTTTAAATTTAAAATTAGTGAATGTCTTGTATGTACCAGAGTTGTAAAGTAATTTGTTGTCAGTTTCACAAATAACAAGAGCTGGTTATAAAATATGTTTCGATAAAAATAATTGCTACATTAAAAAAGATAGTAACGCTATAATAACTGCAAAATATACACATGGTTTATATAAAATTGAAACATTCACTGAAAAAGTAAATTTAATCAAGACATCTTGTGAGCGAATAGATAGTTGCATTCACATTTGGCATAGGCGGTTTGGTCAAAGAAACCCTGAAGCCATAAAAAAGTTAGTCACAAAAAATTTAACTACTGGGATTGAAATTATTAATTGTAAGGAGATTAAACAATGTGTTTCATGTATTGAGGGTAAATTAACAAGAAAACCATTTCCTCATATGACAGAAACAAAGACAAAACATTTGATTCACAGTGACTTGTGTGGACCTATGAAAAGATCTAGTTAGTGGGAAAAAATACTTTTTAACGTTTACTGATGATTATTCAAGGTATACAATGACTTACTTATTAGTATCTAAAGATGAAGTTTCTTTAAAAATGAAAGAGTTTATTGCAGAATTAAGAAATAAGTTCGGGAGATATCCTAAAATTCTTAGAACAGATAATGGTGGTGAATATGTGGGTAAGGAAGTGCAAAGTCTGCTTAAAAAGTTTGGAATAAAATTACAATCAACAGCACCATATTGACCGGAACAAAACGGTGTTTCTGAATGCAAGAACAAAACCTTAGTAGAAACGGCGAGGTGTATGCTTTTGGATGCTAAATTACCACATACATATTGGGGTGAGGCAGTCATAACAGCAAATTATATTTCAAACCAATTGCCGACCAAAATTAAAGAAAAAACTCCATATGAACTTTGGACAGACAAAAAACCGCATTTAACACATTTAATAACATTTGGAAGCCAAGCTTTTGTATATGTTCCAAAAGAAAAGAGATCTAAGCTTGAAAAGAAAGCACAAGAAGGTATTATGATGGGATATAGTGAAAGAAGTAAAGCATATAGAATTTTAGATCCAGAAACAGATAAAATAATAATAGGTCGTACAGTAAAATTTAACGAGTTCTTGAATCAACCATTTCAAGAAGTTAATGATTGTAAATCTGAAACTTTGGGAAGTGAAACGAAAATATCTCTTAAACTAAAGTCTAAACAAGAGGAAACTCAAGAGGAGACTGAAGATAAAGAAATGAAACAAGAAGATGAAATTTCAGACTCGATTGCCTGTGAAGAAGAGGTATTATAATCCAGCAGTTGGTTTCCCGTGTCTCTTCCATAGAGTTTAAGTTTTAGTAATCATCCAGAAACCTTGTAATGTGTAACGATATATCTTGAAGTAAATAAAGTGTAATGCTTAATCAATTACCTTATTTGCTAAATAAAGCCATAAAGAAACAACAATAGATTGCAGCAAAGAGGAACTACAGAAAAACACTAGATATTTGACGTTTCGTTACACAGAAATTTTTGCTTAATATCATTTCATGGCCAACCAACCAACAATTAGATTCAACATCGCATATTGAATATTATAAACATAGGTATATCCCATTAAAGGGTTATTACTTCGAAAATACTAGAAATAAGTACTATATTATTGATACCATTTTAACGGCAATTTTACAAGAAATTTGCTGACTAATAAAAAAATTATAGGTTCAATTTAAAAAAAAAAGAGAAAATAGCCTATAAACTTCGATAACTTTGGCACGACATATTTAACACTCTGCATATGTTGTCACGTTGTTCACCTTCAAAACATATAACGTGTTAGTCCATAAATTGGTAACAAAAGAGTTACGCACCCATTTTTAGGTTAAGACTTAAAATGTTAGACGCTGCAACTGTCAAGATTTTAACAAAACTTGCAATAAAACCAAAACTAACAGTTGTAAGTGCACATTGTCATATATCATTGCAAAGATAATTTGGGTGGCTATCATCACAATAACAAGAAAGTATAGCATTCTATTTAAAAAAAAAATTGAAAGTGGTTGCGGAAATTTGTAACACCCTCTAAATATATAAATTAAAAATAGAAAATGCACTGTAGCATACATACTACATGTGCACGTAAAATTTCATTGCTACAACATTATTAGTTTTCATGCTAAGCTCCGCCGTCACACTATTGCCGCACCCGGTATACTTTAGTTATATTAATTTAAAATTACTATAAATTGAACAAAGCTGAGTAAACAGCAAATCAAATTAAACTATAACTCCACATGAAAAATAAAATTAACTATCAAGAATTTACCACATTTATGTCAACATATAAGATTATGTAATTCTTTAATCATTTATCATAGTGAATTACCTAACGAATGGCAAAACCAAACAGCTTCAAGTTAGTTGTAAAAGCATTATTACTGGAATTGAAACCATACAATAAACCAGAATATCTACTTTGTATTAACTGTAATTACATATTCACTGTTATGACAGGTTTATAAACATTATCTTATAAAAAGTGTATATTTGTTTTAAAAAAATAAACAATTTAGTTACATTAGATACATTTCGAGGCAATTTTAAATTTTTAAGGGACAGTTCTACAATACACTTCATCAATTATATCGTCGAATAATGAGGATAAAGTTTAGTTAATCTTTAGTTAAACGTTCTACAGTGCCTAATTTTAATTAAAATTTGGAATATATTGCAGTATAACTTAATACTGCCATAATAGATAACCATAATAGATAAGTTGTGTTTTGCACAAAGGTCGGTATAAATATTTGAAATTGCAGTATGCATTGTAAACACAACATATTAATACAAACTTATTTGTTGTGAAATGTTTTTTTTGGTTCGAAATTATTTGTTGACTGCTAGTAAATTAGAACTTGTACGATTATGGAAAGAAATTTTGAAAATGGAACATGAAATGGAGCAAGAAAAAAAAAGGTTTAGTAATTGAACTTTCAAAAATTTAATTAGAGCAAACAAAAAATTTTACTTGCAATAAGTTATAAGAAACATATAATATATACAAACAATAGTTATTTTATTTATCGTCTTCACCAAATTGTATAAATTTGTTTTGTGTATATTAAAAATTTTTAAGTTAACAACAGAAGATTAGAGCCAATGGCCAAAACAAATAAGGCAGTCGAAACACATTTCATATCTCGCAAAAACTAGCTACAAAAAGATGAAAACACATTCAAATGGACATGGACATACATTTTTATATGCATTGTTTTTTTAACTCCAAGTATAAAAATTACAACAAAAAGAATATGCAGTAAGAAAAAGGAGCCAATTAAAAAAAACTTTCCAATATATTAAATTGTCGATCTAACGAGGAATTATAATTGATATACTATGAATTGTGGTTTATATATTTACTGCACCACCATCTACAACTAATCTACCCAACTAGGATACTCAGCCGGTTGATTTCCAAAAATGGGACTACTTTCTTCTCAGGGTTCCCATCGGAAATACGTGGTCTTCTACAAAATTTTTAAGGCGCCTGTAAAAGAATTCACTACAATATATATATATATATATATATATATATATATATATATATATATATATTGTGATAATCTATGTCGTCCTAGATTAGAATAAATTAAATCCTTTCGATAATATAATACTCTATTATGCAATTAAAGGAAACACCATATTAAACAAATAAACTCAATTTAATACACATAAAAAAAACTAAATAATACAAATAAAATATAAAAATTTGAATTTCTCCCCACTATAATATACCTGATTGTGAGAGCCCTCAACTTCTAAACAAACAACTAAAAGATAATGAATAATAAGCTAATTCAGTTTGTTATTAAAGTAAAATACTCGAACAAAGGTAAGTAAATTTCATAAGTGTATGTAATAAACAATTTGTTAATTTAAATTATGCCCTTTAGATGAAAAGGAAGAATTTAGAGAGGTAATCAATACAAACGATGTGAATTAACCTCAAAATGGTATTAGGTCTCTATATTAATAATTTCGGATTCTCAGGGTAATAAAAGGTTGGTCTTGACTTTATTATCAATCAATAAGTCTATGTAGAAATCTATCTCGGTAATACTATATATAAATATTCCTATAAGTGTTAAAAATACAGTGAAGCTGTTCGATTTATGGTTAATAACAATAATAATTCATAGCAAAAACTCTATTTATAGGGTAAATTCTAACTTGTATATGTGCACATATATATGTTCGTAACAGTAGATATCTCAGCTTAGCAATATGGACCTTCGGGAAAGTACTCGGACAGGTCACAGGATCCAATCTTCCGATTCAATGACAGGAAATAGGTTAAATCAGCACGACTAATTGGATGGCTTATAAATAATGGAATTAAATAAAAAGGATTAGAAGGGTTGCTATAATAGGATAAGGCACGATTTTTGTCTGTCGAGGATATCAATTGTTGTATAAGCACTTTGTAATTCAAGGTAATTTGAAACTCTAATGTAGTATATATTTTTAAATGGTAATATTCTTTATTTTTCAGCTTCAGAATGCGTTTTAAAACATAGAAAACGCCTTAAAATTCTTCAAAAACGCATTATCAAAATTAATTCAATGTGGCTACGTTTATTTATAATTTAATTCTCGTTTTCGTTAACAACCAACTTCTGTTGTTTTTCAACGCCTTAACTACTTCGGAAAATATATCCGCTCGAGAGGAAATGGCGTGTACAAATAGTAATACCAAATTGAACCTTTAATTTAAATGAATAAGGAATAATACGAAGGTTTTTATAATATCTTATAATAATTTAAGAATATGTTAATAAATTAAGTGACATTTAAAAAATTGCAAATTGCCAATTGGCATAAAATAGATTACCCTGCTTATGTTATTCTAACATAGATGGCGCGATCAACATATTTTTAGTAATATGAAATTTAAATATAATTTTAAATTATAAATATTAACAAAAAATTGTTTATATACACATAATAATAAGCAGAAGACTGAACCAGCTTAATATATATATATATATTATCTGAGTTACTTAAGTTTCCTGAGTTACTTGTTTAATTAATTCAGTCGTAAAGTTATATCAAGAATAAAACAGCATAAAATTTAAATGAATATTTAATACAAAAAAAAATTTAAAAAACTATCTTTATACAGTATAAAGATTGTGTATAATACAATTTACAAAGAGGTAAAACAATCCACTGAATATTACCGCTACGTGAATTAAAACTTCCTCTAATGATTTCCGATCAAACTTAATTTAAAAAAAAATAATAAAGTTTATTTTTAATTTCTCCCCAGAGAACCAAGCTGTATAAACTTGAAAACACGATCAAAATCTACAACATGCGTGCTCACATGTAACAAAAAGTACCCTTGAATTCCCAAACGAAATAAAATTTCACAGTAATATTTTTTTTTTACATAGAAAATTTAAAAATATTCTTTATCATTTAATTCTTTTAATAATAAATCTCTTAATAACAATATAGAATACAATATAAATCTCTTATAATATTAATCAAAATTTATAAGAAATCATAAAATACAAAAAAAAATAAAGTTTTAAGGAGACCCACAAGACGCGTTGTTAAATCTTAAAAACCCACAAAATTACGAGAATAACAACTCTCTAACAATATACGGGAATTGAATACAAGATACATCAACTAATTAACACAATCAAAACCCAAATTTAATTAAATATATAAATCTATATATTTTTTTGAGAAATACAACGTTCTTGTGTATAGGTATAACTTAGTCTGCCCCTCAACATCACCCGCAATCGCTTTCACATAAAGCCGACCTTCAATAATACAAGTTTTTGCTCACGCACATTAAAATACATTTTCAAAAATATACACTACAATTCAAAAATAATTGTACATTCATTTTAAATAAATTTTAAATATTAATTAGGGAAAAATCCATAACAATATGATGCAATGATTGCATATGCATATTAACTTATTAAACAGTTATAATTAAATGATTATATATATATACAAAAAAAATGGAAATACAAAAAATATTTAGAAGATAGTAGTCGATATTAGAATAAATTTGCAAAATGAACATTTACAAATGCATATTTGCTTCTGGCTGCTCTTTGTGGAATTCGATGTCCTCATCAATGACCCATTCACAACATTGTGTAATACTGTTACTGCTATTATTATTGCTTTCGAGAGTTCCACATTAACTCTCATACCATATATGTAATAAGATTGGAAATATTTTTAAGACACCAAAAAATCTTTCAATCCAGTTTCTGGTTCTAATATGAGATTCATTGTACAATTGTTCAGCTCAACTTTGAGGATTTGCTAAAGAGGTTAATAAATAATTTGTAATATTGTAACCACTATCACCAAGTATAACTGAGTTATTGAAATGTTCATTTTCTCAGCTTTTTTTATTGCCGATGCATTGAAAATTGTTTGGTCATGTGTAGATCCTGGCCATCTAGCTACGATGACACAAATTCTTAATTGAGAATCTCCTATTACCTGAATATTCCATGAAAAATATTCTTTTCTGTTTCGGTACAGCTCAGCATTATTACCACCTGGAGATTGTATTCTCATGTGAGTGCAATCAATTCTACTTAGTACATTAGGAAATCTAGCTACTTGATAAAATCTGTTTAGTTTCTTGTAATTATTCTACATTTCTAGGCATATTTAGATAAAAATTGTGGCCATAGTCTGGCAATTGCATGTGTAACATTTTGTATGATTATTTGTATTAATATTGTAAAGTTTGTCTTTCCGGGTTCTTAAATAAAACTATCAATAACTTTAGACACACACTATATTAATATTAAAACGTATAACAATATAAAACTAACTATTAACAATAAGCACATTTATGTATTTATATTTATGTATCTATATTTATGTGTACTGCGCGAGACTCTAGGATTCAATGAATGTCCACATCCCTTCCTCGACGGCTTATATATGAATGGGAACGTCTTTTCTAGAATGCTCCAAATCTGTCGAGAAAACGTCCAGAGGGATGACGCGCCTCGCGTCATCGGATGAGTCATTACATTGCCCCCTTCTTAAAAATGAAGTTTCGTCCCGAAACATGTCATGCTTTGATCTCCTCAAACGATGACGAAATCGATAGTTAGGGCCTTTGTTACATTACGACGTCATATCGAAATAACAGTCCACGGTCTTATCTTGCCTGGATGGACAGGAATATTCAAGCTGGTAACTGCATACCAGAATTTCCATACCAGTATGTCGGAAGATTACTTCTAACATGCTCCTTACAATTCTCCAGTCCATGCGGTCCAATCCACAACCCAATTTTGGAACTGCCAATTTCAGAATGTCTTGTTGTAACATTTGTTCGCGTAAGTGGGCCAGGGCCTTCCATAAGGCACGATAGGTTGGCTTCAGGCTCGACAGTTCTTTCGTGACCAAATAAAATATGGGCTGTCCTTCATTTATTATTTGGAGAATCTTCCCAATTGCTGGTCCCTGCTGCCTTAGTTTTCCGATTCTGTCAAATCTCTCTTTAAATTCCCAGGCAATTCCTTTGGCCATTCGTAGATCTCGGGCTACGCAATGAGCAAGCGCGTAGTCTGGCGGCACCGTAAACAAATCTTGCTGTTTCTCGATGGTAACCCCAAATCGAGCTTTTCTCGAACCAGAATATTTTTCCATAAAGTCTTCGAAGGTTAGTTCATGGTATTGGCTATCCAATCGGCGCAAGTCAACAGTTTCGTCATTATTGTCTCCAGAGTATGGGGCTAATCGATTAAAATGTACGACTCTTGGCTTAGTGTGAGGTGTTCGCCTGATGCGGTATATTACATCGTTGATCCGCTTCAACACCTCGTATGGCCCCTCCCAATTCTTTTGAAGTTTTGGAGATAGGCACCGTCGACGTTGTGGATTATATAACCAAACCCGATCGCCTTCATGGTAACCACTCTTCTCGGCGTTGATGTCATAGCTCTCCTTCATTCTGTCACTAGCATCTTGGATATTAAGTCTAACTTGTTCATGGATATTATCTAGTCGTTGTCTGAGCGTGCTGACATAATCTTCTCCGGCAAGATCTTCACCAGACTTGCTCCCAAACTTTAAATCACAGGGCAATCGGAGTTCCCTCCCGAAAAGCACGTTTGCTGGTGATTGGCCAGTTGTCTCTTGAACGGAGGCCCGATACGCCATTAGAAATAATGGTAAATGTTCGTCACAATCTCTCTGGTGTTCGCAGACCACTTTGGATAAGTGTCTGATCATGGTCTTGTTCATTCGCTCTACCATCCCATCTGATTGTGGATGCAAGGGAGTTGTTCTTGTCTTCCGTATGCCCAAAAGTCCACACATCTTTTCGAATAGACTGGACTCAAAATTTCGCCCTTGATCGGAATGAAGTTCCAAAGGTACACCAAAACGGCTGACGAACTCCTTCACAATCACGTCTACTACAGTTCCAGCTTCTTGATTTGGTAGAGCATATGCTTCAACCCATTTGGTAAAGTAATCCATGACCACTATTATTTATTTATTATGTATTTATTTCCTTTGTCGCTTTCTGGAAAAGGGCCGGCGGCATCTATGGCGATCCTTTCAAATGGGCTTCCTACATTATATTGGCGCATAGGTGCACGTCGACGTCTCTGGGGACCATTGCTTCCGGCGCACTTAGCACACTTTCGGCACCATTCTTTCACATCTCGTGAACAATTCAACCAGTAAAATCTTTGGCGCACCTTCTCCAGTGTTTTATGGACTCCAAAATGTCCCCCAGAAGCACCATTATGGAGTTCTCGCAATACCTCTGATATTCTATTCTTGGGAACCACCATTTGTATCTTGCGCTCACTTCCATCGTGATTTTCGACCTCAAGTCCCAGGAGATCGTCTTCCATGGTTAAGGAATCCCATTGTGCCCAGTATGACTTCAATTCTCGTGAATGGGGAGCAATTTCTTGCCAGGTTGGTCTTTGCCCATTTCTCTTCCAAGCCCTGAGGACTACAAGATCCGGATCAGCTTCTTGATCTGCGCGCAAATTGTCAGGTTGCCATTGGTCATCAACCACGGTGGTTCGAAGAGCGTTGGCCGATTTGTCTTCGATTCGGTTGCAATATCGACAGTCTTCTGGACAGGGCATCTGCATTTTGATGTTTGAGGCCTGCTCTGTGTTCAATGTCGAAGTCATACTCCTGTAGCCTCTCAATCCATCTAGCTACTTGACCCTCTAGATTCTTCTTAAATTAAATTGCTTCTTAACTTAAATTGCAAGAGCCACTTTAAGGCAGCGTGATCAGTGCGGATCAGGAACTTCTCTCCATACAGATACTTGTAAAAGTGCTCAATGGTCTTAACTACTGCCAATAGTTCTCTCCTGGTTACGTAGTAGTTCCTTTCTCTTGCTGAAGTATCCAATAACCTTTTCTTGTCCATCTTGGATTTGAGAGAGCACGCCACCAATCCCGACGTTACTCGCATCCGTATCCAAAACAAACCTCCCAGATGGCAGTGGATAGTTTAAAACAGGTGCACTGATCAATGTACCCTTTAACAACTCAAAGGGCGCTTGGCATTCGTTGTTCCAAATGAATGTTCGATTTTCTGTTAGGCGAGTAAGTGGTTTTGCTATGTTGGAGAATCCAGGAACGTAGCGTCGATAATATGTGCATAATCCCAAAAAGCTTCTTAGCTGATGTTTGTCTTTGGGTACCGGCCATTTTTCCACAGCTTTTACTTTTTCGGGATCCACAGCAACTCATTTTCTGGAAACCACATGTCGAAGGTAATTTACCTCCTTACGGAAAAGGTGACACTTCTTTGGACTTAATCTCAGGTTGGCATCTCGCAACTTCTGGAATACTACTTCCAAATTTTTCATGTGATCTTCAAAGGTCTTCCCTACCACAATCACATCATCGAGATATACCAGCCAAGTATTCCAAGACAATCCCCTCAGTACAGTGTCCATGAGTTGCTCAAAAGTAGCTGGGGCGTTACACAGTCCAAATGGCATGACTGTAGCCAGAGTCATGTACCTAAACTGAAGGCAGTCTTCTCTTTATTCTCATTGGGATCCATTCCCACTTGCCAATAACCGCTCTTTAAGTCGAGAGTGGAGAACCATTTTGCTCCTGCCAAGGTGTCTAGCGTATCGTCTATTCTTGGGAGAGGATAGCTGTCCTTCTTGGTCACACTATTTAAACGACGATAGTCCACACAGAATCTGGTAGATCCATCCTTCTTCCTGACAAGGACCACTGGTGAAGCCCATGGACTATTCGATGGTTCAATTACTCCTTGGCCTTCCATATCTTGTATAATTTGCTTGGCTTCCTCACGTTTTGCCAGAGGTAACCTTCTTGGTCCTTGTCGAATTGGACTTGCATCGCTGGTATTTATTTTGTGCATTACAATATTGGTTCTTCCTTTCGTACCAGTTTCAGTTTCAAAGACGTCTTCATAATGTTTGATTAGGTCCTTAACTTGACTTTGTTCCTTCTTGCTCAATCCGTGACAGGCGGAGTCGATTATCTTGGACAATTTCTCAGGAACCTGCACGAATCCATTCTTCTTCGCCTCTATATGATGAACGACGGCCGACACTGGCGAACACCACCCCAGAATAGTACCCTTCTTCGATGAAACAGGGTAATGGTTCACATTCATTATCCTTATCGGTACAGTCTTCCGAGTCTTAACCAGCATTTTGGCAACTAGTATTCCTCGGCCCACCTCGTCATCATAAGCCTTTGGTTCCAACATTGTAACATTTCCGTCCAAATAATCGCCTTCCATACACGCCGTCAAAAATATCTCACTTCTTGCATCCAGAACAACATTCTCTGCTGTAATTACTTGTACACTCCCACAATTTTTCCCATGAAGAAACAATTCCTCATTATTTATGTGCCTTCTTTCATGTTTAACTGGAAGCCGTAGGTGTTAATGATGTCTAATCCCAAGATTATTTGTTCTTCTATGTCGGCTACGAGAACGCGATATCGGATTGATGTTGGTCCTATAATAAAATTGACATCTACTTCACCTTCAACAGAAGCTGCTTCTCCAGTAGCTGTCCTAAGTCTCCATTTGCTAGAAAGTAATTCTTTATTCATGGATATTAAATCGGGTCGTACAATGGTTTTCGTCGATCCAGTATCTAGCAAGCAGGCATAGGTTCTTCTTTCCATAATGGCATCCACATACAGGCCATTGGTTTGATTTTGCAAGGATGCGATTTGGGCAGTCCTTGGGACTTTCGGATTCTCAGCGGATTCTTTCTTGGTCCTTTTATCACATTTATTCTGAATACGACCGTTTCTTCTACAATTCCCGCATGGCCGCGCACTTTTATTTGATTTGATCTAATTTTTGACTAACCACCTGCTCCATGAACTCCTCATTTTCCTGTTCGTCGACAGAACAGCCACGAGCATTGTTCCGAGAGGCTTGTTTAGCAGTCTCAATCTTAAGTGCGTACCCCAAAGCATCGATCGAAGTTTTCGGTCGTGCCAACCTTAATGCTTCCTGCGTATCAATATCCCGTAGACCATCTATGAACGTCTGGACAGCTAGGTGTTCCATGAAATTATCTGGCGCCATCGGATATGCAAGTCGAACTAGACGAGCAATATCTGCCTCAAGTTCCTGAAGATTCTCGCCTTTTTTCTGTGATCGATTCTTCAGTTGGATATGGTATACTTGCTCCAAATGCGCATGGTCATATCTCATCTCCAAGCGTTTAATGAGTTGAGAATAATCTTTACGTTCCTCAGGAGGCAATGTCTGCAAAATATCACTAGCATCACCCCTCAATGCTATGACTAAAGCAGTCGCCTTCTCGGCAGAAGACCATGCGTTTGCTTCTGCGGCCGCTTCGAATTGCGTCAGGTAAGTTGCCCATGACGCCTTTCCATCAAAGGTTGGTGGCTTGATTCTGGTCTTTGAAATAGCCACAAATTCTTCTTTTATTTCGATGGGCCGCGGTATGACTTCTTGGTTGACCTGCTTGAGATCAGAATGACTCGTGGTAGCGGGTAATTTCATTTCAATCATTATTGCCTCTAAAAGTCTAGAATGTTCTCCAATTTTCTCTTCTACAGCTATGAAAACCTCTTCTTTTAACGCTTCTGATTTTTCCGCTAATCGCTGTCCTAGAACTTTCTCCACTTGTTCCAGACTTTTTTCGAAGTTTCTAGAATTTTCTAGTAATTTCTTTTCCAGATTTTTCTCGAGGATTCTAGCGGTTTCTAGGTTTCTTTGTTCCATTTGTTGCATTTGTACTTGCGAATCTATTAGACGCTGTTCCATATTTTTCGCACTATCCAGATTCTTCTGTTCCATCTGTTCTAGAGTTTTTGCTAAATTTCCAGAAGTTTCAAGGCATTTCTGCTCCATTTTAGTTTGTGAATCTATTATTCGCTGTTCCATATTTTTCGCACTATCCAGATTCTTCTGTTCCATCTGTTCTAGAGTTTTTGCTAAATTTCCAGAAGTTTCCAAGCTTTTCTGCTCCATTTTAGTTTGTGAATCTATTATTCGTTGTTCCATATTTTTCGCACTATCCAGATTCTTCTGTTCCATTTGCTCTAGAGTTTTTGCTAAACTTCCAGAAGTTTCCAGGTTCTTCTGCTCCATTTGTTTCATTTGAGTTAACAGCAAATTCACGTCAGCATCTCCTCCTGGAACTTGAAAGACATAATTCTCTGGATCCTCGCCCTCTTGGATCAACACATTGCGAAGCCGTTGCTGGAGGATCGACTTTTTGCCAGTTGTATCCTCATCCCTCTCTTCTAATTCTCGTTTTAACTCGGACACTTTTAATTCCGTCAGTTTCATTCTGTTGGCCATCACGCTATTTAAAATAACGTCTTTCCGCACTGTATATTTATTTAAACGAATACTTAATTAACACTTAATTGTCAACTTAGTTTATTATTTATTAATAAGTCCTCACCTGAATACTACTGTAAAGTTTGTCTTTTCGGGTTCATATATAAAACTAACACTATATTAATATTAAAACGTATAACAATATAAAACTAACTATTAACAATAAGCACATTTATGTATTTATATTTATGTATCTATATTTATGTGTACTGCGCGAGACTCTAGGATTCAATGAATGTCCACGTCCCTTCCTCGACGGCTTATATATGAATGGGAACGTCCTTTCTAGAATGCTCCAAATCTGTCGAGAAAACGTTCAGAGGGATGACGCGCCTTGCGTCATCGGATGAGTCATTACAATATCATTTTATTCGTTGCATAAAATCTCAGTCACTAAAAGTAAAAACTAACATTACATAAACAAGTTAATCAGATGTATACTAATACTTGATACTTTTACTGCCAACACAAGAAAATTTGATATATTTGGCGGGATCACTATCCGTAAACTAAAGACAGTTTTTTATCTGCAGTTATGTAGGAAGTATTGTTAATCAGTATCTTCACTGCTGCTTGAATCGTCAATGTTAATTATAAAGGCATTGATTTCACAATATAAATGTATTTCTCTATCATACCATTTTTTTTATAATACTTTCTGTGTGTATAATACAATTTTTCCAAACTTCTTCCGTACACTGCTCTAGTGATTCCTTCCACATAGCTATAACTTTATCATCTCCATATCCATCCCTGCCAATATGTTTATTATAATATTGTTTTGCATGGTCCTAATTGTCTTTGTGATGGTGCTTAAGGCTTCTTCCCACATCTTAATACATTTGTCATCACCAAACCCATCTCGACCAATGTGTTTATTATAATACGTCTTCGTGATTCCTCAAATATTTTCTATAGAGTTAAATATGCAATGATAAGGTGGTAGTCGCAGAACTTTGTGACCATAGTATTCTGCAAGGTTATCAACTACATATGATTTTTGAGGCTTGTTCCTATAATGTATTAATTAAATATATGTGCAAATGAAATAAAATAAATACACTTACAGTGAAACTAAATTAAGCAATTGTGTTTTTAACATATCAGCTTCGAAGGAAATCATATAATTTCGTAGCCAGTTTTGAATGTTTTCTTTTTTGCAGCTTGTAGGGCATTGGATTGCTAATTTACTATAACTTGCGTTATCCATAACTATCATTTGCTATGTGAGACAATTCCATCAATCCTTGTCGAGGATTATCTTTGCTCCAACGAAAACCTATTTCTTTTAAAATAGTCCCTGGAGAAGAGACACTTCCATGAAATATGTCCCTATCCCTCAAAATTTGTAGCACATTATGCCGTGTAATGTATTGTTCTAAAATATACTAAATATTTAGAAGTAAATTAAAAATGGTATATAATGCACTTACTAGTACAATACATTTCATATATCACTTTCCTTATAGATGTTTTTGTAGCATCATCTATACCTAACACAGGTTTAGACTTTTGTCGATTTGCTTTCGGATCAGTGAGGGATTCATTGTTTTTCACTGCTTGTGAGATTGCGTTAACAGAAGATATGCTGATATTGAAAGCTGCGGCAACACGCTAAAATTACAAAAGTTTTCATTCCTTGAACACTATATTTATGAAAATAAACCACTTACTTCCCTTAATGCTTCAAAAGGTATCAAAGCTCATCAAGGCTCTTGTTCAAAGAACGTTATTAACGATGCAACCATTTCTTTAGCTTGTTTACGCATATACTTCGGCATTTTAGCGCAGTCACCAAATATCGAGAATATTTTCTAGAAGTTCTAATAAGAACTAATTTTGATAAGATATGTAATATCGTAGACAAAATAGGCGTTGAATAAACTATTATAACTCTAGAGACCGGACACATCGGGCTGAAATGACGTCATTACGACGGACTATATAAATAGTCTACAACATCTGTAAGTACATCACGCAGTTAAGGAATAGCACCAGCACTATTCATTCGGTTAACCGCACCTTTGTTTATACATTACATAGTTGTTCAACGGACGGTTAGTACAGGTAGATCACTCCTAGATGTCATGATGTTTTCCATGTGCCTATTCATTAATTTTGTTCGTAGTACAAACGTGTAAATTTTGCAAAGAATGGGAAGTAATATACGTATTGTCTATAACGTTTTATAAGATAATTTAGTTCCTTTAAGCTTTCATAGTTGGCGATAGTCGTATTCACCTTGTTTGCGTGTGCACACATGTTTTAAAATTCATTATTTGTAGGGTTATGTATCGTATTAATTGACAAATTAAACTATTAAAACGTGCGTAAATTCATTGTGTTGTAGTAGTGTGCAAAATAGATACTTTTATGTATCGAATAATTATCAATACTTTACACTTAAGTACCTTACAGTACCTTAATAGATCCGATACTTAGTTATCATTGTCGGTATACGATACATTTGCTTCCTCTAGATATCCGATACAAAAGTATTAAATACATACTTTTTGCACACCATAGTAGCGTGCAAAATAGATACTTTTATGTATCGAATAAATACCAATACTTTTACACTTTTATATTCGATACTTTTCTTTCAACTCAAGTCGATAACTATGCGATAACTATACTTGCATTTCATCTTTGCTACTTTGGTATACATTTAAACGATACCGTTGACGATCGGTTATATATATCTATGTTTGATGGAAACGTATATGCATACATACTTCTATGCAAATTAAATAATAATGTATCAAATAAATACTTACTATGCGATGTTACGAGAAATTTAAGCTATTGTTGAATCACTAATAAAAAATATTTACTCATGAATTATAGTAAATACGGTAATGAATATAAAAGAAAAAATATTTAAATGTAAATGTTTGTAAACAGAAAATAAAAGAATAGGAAAAATGAAATATATTACATACAAGTATACTAAAAAAAACTACTTATATATACTATTACATATTTCCTTTTAAAACCACTAGTTTTTGTACATGTTGTGTTATCAGTCTATTTTATATATGATTTTAAAAAAGAACGTGACTAAAGAATAAATTATATCCAATTCTACACAAACATAGATCTACATGAACGTATCGTATACATTGTGCTATGGATTTTTAATTAAAAATAATTTAAATATTTAAAATAAAAATGTACATATTTTGTGGAATGAGTTGTATATTTTGAAAATGTTCTAAATTTAACGAGAGAAAAACTTGTTTTTTCCGATGTCGATCTCATGTGAAAGTCGAGGTCAATTCAAAAAGGGAGACCTAGATCAGCTATTAAACGAGATGGTTGTGTTCTTTGAAATATATATATATAGGAAGATTACGAAGTTTGGGGAATGTTGGCCACCAGGGTAATAGTAGCCATCGATTATTTTTATGGTAAACGATTTTAAATGAATTTCAATAGGTGCTGCCATCTATAAATGTCTATTTGAATTGCCCCACCGAATTATAGTGATATGCGACTCGATCTCTAATAACTAGTATAGAAAACTGCAAATAAGCGCGAAGTCTAGTAAGAATTGTTGAGGTTAGTGAGAATAAAATTCGCGTGCTGTATGCTATGTATGTTTTGCAAATATAAAGAATAATTGTGTTTACCTAATACCCGTCTTTATTATACCAGACGGTGAGTTTCTCTGAAAGTAGCGCTTATTGTGCAGCATCATTTAAACAAAATTAGAACTTTTGGGGTTATGATGACCATTCAGGCACGGGTAATTGCGGCCAGCCACCATTACCCTATATTTACGAAATTGCTATCTAATATTTTTCTGCAAATGCCAAGAGTCTACAAACGTCGAACTGATAAAGCTTCTTGGACTGTTAATGAGCTTAACGTCGCTATCGCTGCTGTAAGAGACGGTCGATCTATTCGGGATGTATCCAGAAGCTTTGGAATTCCAAGAAGCACCATACAGAAGAGGATGAAAAACAACAATAATGCAGGTCCATCGCTAGGACGTTCATCAGTGTTTTCAGTAGTTGAGGAGCAAGTTCTTGCAGAACATGTCATGAAATCAAAACTGTTTTACGGAGTCACTAGACAAGAGATAAAAAAATGTGCATATGACTATGCAGAGAAAAATAGTATAAAATGCCCATTTAACATGGAGACGAAAAGTGCAGGTGACGACTGGCTTTACGGGTTTTTACAACGTAATCCTCGTTTTGTACTTAGAAAGCCTGAGGCTACAAGTATCAACAGGATCACAGCGTTCAATAAGGAACAAGTGTCCTTATTTTTTACAAATTTGGAGCAAGTATTAGGAAAATATAAGTTCAAAGCTTCCAGAGTTTGTAATAGTGATGAAACTGCCATTTCTACAGTGCAGAAACCGGGCAAAATTCTCGCTGAGAGAGGACTGAAGCAGGTCGGTTTTGTCACGAGCTGGGAGAGGGGTAAGAACATCACCATAGTTTGTGCATTCAGTCCATCAGGGATCTACATTCCTCCCATGTTTATCTACGGTAGAAAGCGAATGAATCTGCAGCAAAAGGGAGGTCCAATTGGAGCATCATATAGCTGCTCTGACAAGGGTTGGATAACAGAAGAACCTTTTTTGAAATACTTACAGCACTTTCAAGAATTTGTTAAAGCAAGTCTGGAGGATCTGGTTTTGCTTATTATGGATAATCACAGCACCCACTGCACTCTTAAAGCATACAACTTCTGCAAATCTAATGGGATTATCCTTCTGACAATTCCTCCGCATACTTCACATCGACTCCAACCCTTCACACAACCCGTCACATTCTATGGACCTTTGAAAACTGCCTTCAACACAGAATGTACAAAATACTTGAAAGATCATGCACATGAGAAAATAACACCCTTCGAAATCGCAGAAATTTTCGAAAAAGCCTATATGAGAGTTGCTACTTTGGAGAAAGCAGCAAAAGGATTTCAAGTAAGTGGTATCTGGCCGTATAATCCTGATGTTTTTCCGAACAAGACTTTGCACCAGCTGAACTGCACAACCCGAATGTCATACCTATAAACCAACAAAATCCTCGGGAGCCTCAGGAACAAGAACCTCAACAAGGTCCAGGGTTCCAACACTCTGCAGAACTTCGAATAGCTCAAATGCGACCATATGGACACGCGATTCCAGAGATAGAAACCTCTTTCGAAGAAGTACTGCCTCTACCAGGGCCATCAAAACTTAATAGTCAATCAATTAAACGTAAACGAGTTATGAAACAAACATCTCAGATAATAACATCTACTCCAAACAAAGATGTTTTGATCGCAAAATCGAATAAAAAGTCGATTAAGAAATCCAAAAAGAAAACGGAGGTAGTCAAGAAAAACCTATTTTCGAACGACAGTGCCCGAGACGATGACAGCATGGAAGAACGACAGAAGCTGCCAAGGAGCTGTAGGATAAAGGAGAGCTACTAAAGTTCTGCCTCAGATGCAGAATCCAATGATGATGAAGTCCAAGATAAGAATGTGGAATGCCAAGACTTATGTCTCATATGCGGTGAATTTGGAAAGAATAATGAAGTATGGTTAAGATGTATTTTGTGCGGAAATTGGGCGCATAAGAATTGCACTGATATGGAGAAAAAACTTTGTTTGCGATTATTGCACTTAAACATATTTTATATTGGGGTAATGGTGGCGCTCTGACATCATTACCCCAAACCGTTGGGGCAATGAGGGCCACCTTCTAGTTATGTAAAAAATTTATATTACTTTATCGTATATCCTTTGTTAAAATATAATTAGAACATATTAAACGACACATTTTCCTCTATTTATTGTGATTTTTTCGATAACATTTAATTAAAAAATACGGGTAGCAGAAGTAAAAATGCTTAGGGGGCCACCATTCCCCCAACTTCCCCTATATTTAAATTAGTTCGGGTTGATTTTGAAAGTGTTCGATAGTTGATGGTATTTTGATATTTAATTCCCGATATTTTTTAGAGATATTTATTCTCGTATTTTGATGATAAAATTTAATTAAGCAACCGTTTCTCGTAAAAGTGTCTCCACATTTTTTTGTAAGTAATGTTAAGATATTATGACGTCATATATAAATTTATATTAAAGATTGTAGATAATTGTTTTAAAGATTAAGAATATAGATAATTCAGCCGATATTAAGAGTCTTCGTTATATTTTTTTATAGAGATAAATTTTGTTCGATTGACTTCAGTTTTTTTTTGTGTGTCGCTTTGCACATGCGTAATTTTGTTCGTGGTTCAGTATCTGTATGTTTATATACAGTGTGGTTTTCTTTGAAGAATTTAATATAAAGTTTGATTATTTTAGTTAAGTTTGATCGGAGTCAATAAAGAGGAAGTTTTTCCATTCATTTAACTATCAATTTACAATGAATGTTTTTTCCTCATGTATCTTTGTATAATACAGTATCTTTATATTTTGTAAAGATAGATTTTTTTTTTATTTTTTTAAATTTTTGTATTAAATATTCAGTTTAAATTTTATCCTGCGTTTCATTTAGTGTAATAACTCCAATTTTGATAAGTAACTTATATAATATAAGTAAATAAAAATTTTGTGAACATTTCACTGGCGTCCAAATTACTTTACAGTCACGTGTTTCCTTATTGAAACCCGAGAGGTTAGTTGTGGATAGTGGCGTGCTAAATCTTCAAACCACTATTCATAGCATACTTTTGGCAAGGGCATCGTGGGACGAACAGAAGCAGTATTGGTTGTAAGAAAGAAACAGAGCACAAAGATGGAAGATATAACATCAGTAAAGAAAGGAAGTGAGGACTTTTGGAAGAAGCAAGGGCAAGAATAGGTCAAGTAAACACCATCCATGAAGAGGGGCACGACAGGGTAATCAGGGAAATGATGATAATAGACATATTAGTAAGAATGCAGGAAAGAGAGAAAAGAATGGAGGATACAATGGAGATAATGCAGGAAAGAGAGAATAGAATGGAAGAAAAGATGGATGCGATGATGGTAAAAATAACGGCGTTAAATAATGCGAGCCAAGAAGAAGTTTTAACAAGGGGTATGGACTCATTGCAATTGTCAAATGAACAACAAGTAGAAAATAGTATAATGGATTTAAATAGCAAATTATCAGAGGAAGTAGAAAGAAGAGAATTCGCAGAACAAAAAATGGAGCATATGGAAGTAAAATTAGTAAAGAAAATAGAAGAAGTAAGAAGAGAGAAGAATGAAATAAATAAGCCCACTTATATTCCTGTACCAGTACAAAATGAAGAGTTACCAAAATTTCATGGGATTTCAACAACGAATCCCATGAATTTTTTAAAGAAGATAAAAGCCAGCTTGGAAGGTGTGCCAGGGGACGAGAAAAAGTTGCAAATGATGGGAAACTGCCTGAAGGATGATGCTTTGGTTTGGTGGGAGATGGTGTCAGATGAGGTGACGACAATGGACGAATTTGAAGCCGGATTCACAAATCAATTCTGGGGACAAAACAAGCAGACAAGAGTAAGACAAGAATTATTATTTGGTAGATATAGAGTTGGAAATAATGAAACAAGAGAGACCTATGTCATGAAGAGGTACTCCATATTAAAATATTTGACCCCTAAGATAAGTGAATTAGATTTGGTTTCACAATTAGTTAAACATTTTGATTTTGAAGTCAACCAGGCAGTAGCGGTGCATAACATCACTGATATGCAACAGTTTCTTGAATTATTAAAAAGGCTAGATGATGCAGAGCGTGGCCGTAGATATAATAATAGTTATGTAGAAAATAATATTAAGAGAAATCAATATTCCAGAATAAATTTGCACAACACACCTCAGAGATCTGAAAGACCTATGTTTAATGATCATACTCAGATCAATAGAAATAAAATGGCTTCCCCAAATAGAGAAATAAATGGTTCAAATAGAGATAATGGAAAAGATAGAGTAACAGATCAAAATAAATATACAGGTACGAGATATAAAGATACAAGGCTTAATTTTAATGTAGACTCAGTAAAAGTAGATCAAAAGAACCAATCAGAACTTGCTTGTAGTAAGGATTTTTGTTAGGGCAAACCAAAAAGAAAGAAAGTTATGCATTGTTATATGATAAGTCAGATAGCGCGATTAATACTAGTTTGTCACATATTAAGATTAAGATAGGACAAAGGGAATGTTATTGTTTAATTGATTCGGGTAGTGAAGCGTCATTTTTGGATGAAAAAGTTGTTGAAGGGTTAATAAAGAATAAGGAAGGGAAATTTGTACCCACAAGAAAAATTACAATTGTATCAGCTACTAAAAAGATAATTACTGTAGTTAATAAAATTTATGTTATGGAATTTGAAGCAGAGAACCATAAATTTGTCGGAGAATTTATTGTAATCAAACGATTAGGAAGAGATGAGATATTGGGAATAGACTTGTTAGAAAAAATTAAAGCAATAATAGATATTAATAAAAAGAAAATAATTAATAATAAAAATGTATCGTGGATCCAGGAGGCTGGAGAGGAAGAAAAAATAATAAATTGTATGCAGAAAATGAATTGTATGAATAAAGAAAATGAAGTTGAAGAAGGAGTATATGAAGAAAAAGAGTTAATGGTTTTAGAAGAATTGGATAAAGGAAATGATGGAGAAGTGGAAATTCCCGAAGATATTGATTCGTTAAAAATAGATTGTGATGAAAACTATGAAGAAGAAGTTAAATTGATAATTAAAAATAATATTGAATTAGTAAACAAGTTTCCCAGTATAGCCAGAAATTATCGACATTCATTAGAAGTAGATGATACAAAACCTTTCAAAGTTAAAAATTATCCTATTCCAAAGAATATGCAACAACAAGTTGAAGAAGAAGTTCAGAAGATATTATGAGATGGTGTAATAGAACGAGGCAAAACTAGATATGTGAATCCGTTAGTAGTGGTAAAGAAGAAGTCAGGAGACGTCAGATTATGTTTGGATGCGCGCAGACTTAATGAGAGAACGAAAGCTCAATTTGAAACTCCGATTACGATTGAAGCATTACTGTCAAGATGTAGCGATGCAAAAGTATATAGTAAATTGGACTTAAGGAGTGCTTTTTGGTTGGTACCGTTAGAAAAGGAATCGAGAAAGTATTGTGGATTTATGGTTAATGGCAAAGTATATCAGTTTAGGACTGTACCATATGGATTAAGCAGTTCTGCTGCAGCGTTGATTAGGGCAATGCAACAAATATTGGAAACCTATGAAGATTATGTAGTACATTACATAGATGATATTTTAATATACAGTAAAAATTATCATGATCATTTGGAGCATGTACGAAATATAATGGAAATATTGGTAAGAGAAGGTCTAAAGTTAAATATTAAGAAGTGTGAATTTTTTAAGAGTGAAATAAAGTTTCTGGGATATAATATAAGCCCTAGATATGTCAGTGTGGATCAAAGTAGGCTGGAGCTGATTAAAGAGTATCCACGTCCTAAAAATGTAAGAATGTTAAGAGGGTTCTTAGGTATAATTAATTATTATAAACGTTTTATTCCGTACCTGGCACAGACAAGTGCACCATTGGATGAAATGTTAAAAAAGAATGTCAAATTTAGTTGGAATGAGGAAAGAATTAAAGCTTTCGAAAAATTAAAAAATGAATTTTATAATCAGTTAGTTTTGATATTGCCAGATTTTAATAAACAATTTGTATAGTTAATTGACGAAGGAGATACTTGTTGAAACTGCATTATAACGCTAAGAAATAAGTAATTAAACTTCTAGTTTCCAAAAATTCTTTTATTGTAAATACCACTACAATATTGTTTCGCCATAATTCGCCAGTATTCATCCACCTGATGAAGCCATTGTATGGCGAAACAATATTGTAGTGGTATTTACAATAAAAGAATTTTTTGAAACTAGAAGTTTAATTACTTATTTCTTAGCGTTAAACAATTTGTATTAAGAGTAGATGCAAGTGATGTCGCAATTAGTGGAGTTTTAATCCAAGTTAATAATGAAGGTATAGAAGAACCTATTTGTTTTATATCTCGAATCTTAAAAAGCTATGAAATTAAATATACTATATCTGAGAAAGAAATGTTGGCTGTAGTACACACGGTCAAAAGCTAAGATTTTATTTATTGGGCAAGAATTTTCTAGTAGAAACAGATCATGCTGCGTTGACATCACTATTGAGTACAAGATTTAAAAATAATAGAGTGTATCGTTGGTCCTTATTACTGTCAGAGTACAATTTTGAAATTCGTCATATTGTTGTCATATTCGTCAATTGTTTTAAAAGACTTGTCCTAAATTTTAGACGCTATGGAGGAATTTCGTGGACTTATAAAGCACGAACTTCACTCATCGTTAATTATAAACTTCTAAAGATGCTTTAGAAGTGTCAACTGCCAATTCTACATGAATAAATTAATTTGAAAGAACCTTTAACCAACCTAGATGTTTCATTTAATGATTTATCTGCATATTAGTCTTGTTAGGGCCTGCATCATACCGAGCAAGTATATTTACCTATAGAGGAGCATATCAATGTCGATACTTTCACAATTTCAAGTTGTACTTCCTACTAGGCAATCTGTTGAGTAACACTGCTTCTCGCAAAGGTTTTGAAGACTGCTTCTCGTAAAAACTTTATAATTAAACATTTTTTTTTAAAAATGAGTAATCCATTGTGACAGCAATATATTGTTTTCTGAAAGTCTCAGTATTCTAGGCAGACTTTCAGACAAGTAGGTCTAATCTGATTAATTCTTAATACGAACTTATTGTATTAAGTAAGCAGAAGCATTTTCCAAATCGTTTCGAAGAAAGAGATACTAAATGTTACTGCCGATGCGTCATCTAGAATGTATAACAGTAAAAGTAATTTTAATTATGTTGAACTAAATGAGTATAATAGGAATTATGCTGAGGGGGCATTTGAGTATGATGTGATCCTTCAGGTCTAACAGAATGAAAGTTTTGATAATTTAAGAGGGTTTTAAGAAATCAAGAAAATTATAAAAATTTTATTGTGCGCGACGGATTGATAATGAAAATAATTAGAGATCAAAGTTATGTGGTAGTAGGAATGTTACAAATACACGAGAGTTTGGGACATATTGGTGGATATAAAGTATGGCTCACTTTTAGAGAGGCATTCTACGCGAAGAAAGATCGAAGAAAGATTTATTGCAGAACACTCCAATAAAATAGAATATAACTCAAAGTTATTATTTAAAAAATGTGCCGTAACACCAATATAACTAATCGTGTTGACCGATGTCCAACAGTCTGTCGTAATACAAAACTTTCTACCTGTTTCAACAATTTCTTTCATTTTATTAAGACATTCTTCATACATCGCGGGAATAGCAGTTTTAGACACAGTGTGCCTACTGGGTAACTCGTATGAAGGATTTAAAGCAGAAACAAATTGTTTAAAGCCGGTATCTTCTACTATTCGAAAGGGTTGAAAATCCAAAATAAACAGTAAATTTAATTTATTATCAATACCCTGCTTTGCTTTTTGCGTAATTTTTTTTGGGAGAAAACCTGTAATTTTTTGTTAATGACTTTCACCAACCCTTCGAGATGTGGATGGCTGCTGGGACATCTGAGGACTTTGGGAAGTACCCGGAATAGCATCGTCTTGTTGATTAGCATCTTCGTGCGCTTGCGAACTCTCTCCGACTTCAATTTCTGTTGAAATTTTTCGTTCGCTTGCAGGCTGTAAATGACAAAAATAAAAATTAAATATATGCAAATAGTGCAAATACACACTTTGCTGACAAAACAAATAGGCACAATAAAAAAAAAACTTTAAACTTATTGGAAATTATTTATTTCATAAAACTTACCAGTTTTGTTGCACTTGTTGGAAGAGATACTGTTGAATGTTTATTTCGCATATGCGACTTTAAATTTGAAATTGACGTTCTGTATGAAATTTTTGCTTTACAAATATTGCACTTTGCATAAATTTCATCAATAGGCTCGAAAAACTGCCACATTTCACTTGTTTTCCGCTTTTTTAATTGCGACATTTTTTTAAAATTGACACCGAAACTATCACTTGAATGAATCACGATTGAAAATAACAAAAATATTGCCTGCAGCGCTTTTATATATGGGTATAATAAGTGAATCCCCTAGTTGGGCAAAAGTACTTTTTAAAATTGCACCAAATTCCACAATGCAAAAAAGATTTCTACTATACCTTTCTTTGCATTGGAAGTATTGGAACCTGTAAAATATTATGGAAAACTGTAATTCTGCTTCATTGGGTGAGGGGCGTGCAAATAGCGTCGAGAACGCTTGAAATAAAATACGTTGCATTTCGCTATTTCGCTCTATTTTACTGAACGCGATGGAAAGCGAGTAGCTGTGTTGCATGTTAGTTGACGCCATTTCGCATATTCTAAAAAATCGCTGTTTCTGTCAATCGCCGTTATTTGCGATTTTAGTCAACTGTTGCTATCAGCGATTTTTCAATAACGGCGATTAAATCACCGGTAGCGAAATATCGCTCATCCCTACCGCGAACGGAAAATCCTTTAGTTTGGTGGCAACAACAATATTCTTTCCCGTTTGTTTCAGAGGTAGCTAAGGAAAAACTTAGTGTGGTAGGGACATCGGTACCTTGTGAAAGAGTATTTTCAAAAGCAGGTACAATATTAGTGGCCAGAAGAAACAGGCTTAAAGCAAAAACGGTACAGCAAATACTGTTTCTAAATGCAAACACGAAGCATGTGAAACCATTGCAATGTTAGTTATGTATAATTGTATTTTTATTAGAATTGTTTTATATTTATGGTTTATATTTTATATGTACTTTTTTCTTGATCATTATATTTTATTCATTGTCTTATGTCTGTAAATAATATTTTTATATAAACTTTTTAGTTCAGCCCTTATATTTTCTTTGTACCTTTCCTTCAGTCATTAAAAGTTAAAAAAAGAAATTTACGGCATTTAGAAAACAAGAGGAGTGCGCAGTGAAACAGAATTTATGAAAAAAAAACGCTACTAAAGTTTGGTATTAATAATATATTTAACAGTCATAAAACCATTGATTTTATTACAAGTACCGAAGTATCTACTACAAAACTATACTAATTGTAATATGTACATTATATACAATACTAAGTTAGAGGTATGTATTATTTGGTACTATTATGGCAGTACGGAATTCTTTTTAACACTGCTACAACTCTATGGTACATGTTATGTACTCGACGAATAGATAATCTGCTGCATAAAAAATATTGCTAGCTTAATATTACTTTCCGTTAGAGCTGCTACGTCAGAAATATTTACATCGGAAAACTGCTACAAAAAGTAGCAGTTTCTTTTCATATTCGTTAGCTGCTACAAACTGCTAACGATAGTTAGCAGTTTCAAAATAGCAGTTTGCTTCGTAGCAACCCATCACTAATACATATAATCATTTTTCAAATACCAGAATTTAATTGCATTTGTATTGATTATAGCAAAACCAAATAACAATCAATATTGAAAAAGACAGAAAATGATGTAACGTTTATTAGTTATTATGTAAGACAATAAGATATTAAAAAATAGCCGTATTTAATGAAAAATGCTTTATTTAAAGTATATAGTACGTATGTTGCTATCATTGAACTATATAGTAATACTGGAACGCGCACGCTGTACTCGGAGAATGAGGATCGACTGTTAGACGAGTGCGGCTGCACGGAGGGGATACCTATCTTTATTCCACTCAAGCGCTTATATGATACAAATGCTACCTTCCACTGAATTTGGTCCAGGTGCGATCTAACAGGTAGAAAGCGCAACCCACAATAATTATCAAGTTTTTGGAAATAAAAGAACAAGTTGAAAGTGAATTTTTAATACATATATAGTTACAAAATAAACTATAAAAGTTAAATCTAAAAAAAGGTTATATTATATTTTTACATTTAAAAATATCTATACACTAATATTAAATGTGATAAAACAATATTGTTTTATTCAACTTATGCCTCAATTTTGCCTTCTCCCCTAGGAATTGCAATGTTTTTTTTTGGCGTGAGTTTGAATTCTAATATCTGCATAGGTACTAGCAACATATTTTATCATCTGTACCTCATGCAAATCAAGCATTTCTACCAGAGGGTGAGGTGGTTGAAAAAGAGTATTTAAATTCCTAACAAAATGCATAACTGATGTAACTATATATTTTTTTAAATGGTATTTTCCTAAATAACCATTATTTAATTCAGCCCTGAAAGCCTTTTCTGCACGACGGATGATTTGAAACACTGCAGATGAAGGGAAATATAATCTTCCATTTGATATATATTTAGTAAAACTACTTTCATTATTAATATCCACCAGGCAATAGCTGTTATGATCTGTAGAGTTTTGTATAACCATATTTTGACAGAAGCAACATGAATTTTTTGTTAATATTTTCCGCACAATTACACCACCAATATAGTACAGAACATTATCTTGAAAAGAAGAAAGTGTAATATAATCAATAGCAGATGTTAATTTACTTAATTCATCGTTTAAATACCGTCAGTACTTTGAGTGTCAACAAGGTTTCTTTTAGGATTTTGAAAATCAAATACGGGTGCGAGATCTGAACTATAACTCGCGCAACAGTTGGCATTAATACTTGGCTGTACACTATTTCTAAACAATAACTTTCGTAAAGCCCATTTAAATTGAAGTGCATTTGGGTTGTTATTCCATCCACCTCGCGACCTAATACATGAAAAATAAAGTTCCAAGTGGTCTTGAGAACACTTATATGTTAGGAAATATTTGAGAGGGTTTTCTGGACGATTGAGCAGAAACAGTGCAAGATTTTCAAAGCTATATATATTTATTAGAAAACCTAGGGCAACTGTTTTTCTAGCATGCTGCAAAACACAACGACCATTTATTTTTAACTGCTGTATAAAATTACGAGTTTCTAGAAAAATATTTTTCCAGAAATTATAATTTTTCAGAAACAGTTGAGATTTATAGCCGCGACCAAATGGTATTCTTGAATTCATTACATCAAATATTCGGTCAAATATTTTTAAAAATTCAACAGTGACTTCATTGCCCTGGAAATCGGGATTCCCGGATTTTTGTAAAAATTCAATAGCGTTAGCTATACCGCTACTAATAGTTTGAGCTGCAAGACGAACATTAATTTTTTTATTAGCAAAGTTAATATGACACCGTGTTAAAGAATTTGCAAGTTTTAAATCTTCTTTTTCCTGAAGCGCATGCTATTTTTCAATATATTTAAAATCGATATTTCCAGTCGCCGAACATAAGTTAACTTCAGCGAATGCATTTCTTAACAATTTCAGGACGTGACATGGATCTAAAATGCAAAAAATTTCAGTAAAATTTTCTTCAGTCTGATTATCATCACAATTAAAGTCACTATTATTGGTTTTGGGATGAATAAATTTAAATTTAGATTCAATATTCGGTACGTTTAATTTACATCCCAAAGTCGCAAATGTTTTTATATTGGTAATGCAACCATCACATGTTATAGATCTGACATGAATATTGATTTCAAATAATTTTTGAATTGCTGTTAAAACAAATTGTTTCTGTAAAATCGTTGTTATTTTGTTTACAAAAAAATACGCAATAGGGCATTTAAAATTTTTGGTATATGATACTATTCGAAAAACCAATACCTCGGTGGCCATTTCTTCAGGATTTACAGGAGCGATATCGCCCATATCAACATAGCCACAATGTTTATCTTTTTTCTTGTCATACAGTATTTGAGAGCGAATGGCCATTGAGTCGAAGATTAAAGCAACATCATTCAAATAATCATACTTTAAAGCCTGTTCTTTTAAAAACTCAAAAACCTCATCCAAGAAACCAACCTCACAATTAAAAGAAAAAACCCATTTTCGCAACATCGCAGCGTGTGGTAAACATAACCTTTTTCGCAAAAAATTGTAGGCCTTTGGCGAATAAAAATAAAGAGTCAAAGCAAATTCTTTCATTTCTTTGGTATATCTTCTTTGAGATGGCTGTACCTTAGCATTTTTTATTTCGCAGGTAAATAGATTTACAGAAAAACCTTCAAAGTTATTTAAGAGAACCTCTTCAACTATATTATCTGACTTTGAGTTCTTCTTTAAATGTTCTATTAAATCCTTCATTGTATTAATTTTTATTTCCTTTCTAGAAACCTTTTGTTGGAGAGTCTTAATTTTTCGCTTATACATTTTGAGTTCGGGTAGAGATTTTTTAAGGAGACGGGGGGAGATTTGGATAGATATATCTCTTGTTGTTGGCGTAATAGAAGCTCCCTATAACATATTAGTTTAGTGCAATTTTTTAATTTTTTTACTCCTTATCTCCGCTACTTCTAATCCAATATTATTGACGGTATCAATCATGGACGTTTTCTTGTTTGTCTTCTTGTACCTCTGGGTTTCTCCAACAAGCATTGGGAAAAATTAAAAATAGAAGGAACCGCATCTTTCTTTAATAAAATCTTATTTAAAGAAGACTCTAGATAACTATTCTCTGTAAAATGATCACTGCATATAACAGTATGAGCATTAGGTTTTAAATTTTCCAAATGTAGTGCCTTTATCCATAATTCTAAAACTGCAGGTCTTAACAGTGGAAATCTACAAAAAATAATAAATAAAGTGATAGAAAGAACGATGTTATTGCTTAATTAGTCAAATTACAAAAACTTTAAAAAAATTTCCTTTCATTTGTTCTAAAGCCCTTTATTTATTTAATTAATAATTTTTTGATATTTTAAATTGTTTTCGTTTCCTTTTATTTTAATAAATTCATTATTTTTAAAAAAATTGGGCTATATAAACTTCACCTACTATTATCAACCTACTATTATGTACTTACGGTTACTTACTTATGAAAACGAATGTTTTTTCCAGGACACGTTCATTTTTGCATCCATATGCACAACAATACACTACCATTTTAACTTCATAATAAAGTATTTTAACGAAAATTAAACGGACGTAAGGAAACGCGCATTTACTCTCTAAAGAGTATGAGAGAGAACTATACCCTTTCTAGCAGCGCCAGCGTTGCCGCGGTTGAGTCACTGGAGTTGTCAACATTTTCATTCAAAAGTTGCCAAATGTTGCCAAAATTATAAATCTATTAATAATATGCATATGTACGTACATAGTTCCAAAACTTTAACTATTTTGTGTAGTAATATCGTTTAACGATGAATAATTAAAACGGTTAAACATTAATTGACTCTTTCTCCAATACCCATACCAAAATAATTGCATTATTGGTTATATGGAATCGATTTGTAAGTGTTCTAGAAGCATTAGAAATAAAAAATAAGTAAGTCCATAGGAATATACATATATTGGGGTATATAGGTTACCAATTTATTAAAGAACTTACAACATTTTTTTTTTCCTATAATAAAATGTATCACATAAATATTTTATACATATTGTCGTGAATTTTTCTAACCAGAGAGAGAGAGAAAAATTGGTAGAATTAAGTTTTGAACTACATTTGAATAATTTGGGATTTAAATGTATTTTTGAATTTTATTTATATTTATTATGTTTGTAATTATATTTTTGACCGGCCCTGTATGTATTATATTAGATTGGTGGGTGCGGCTAAATGGTGTACTATTGAATTCGATGTAGGAGATTTTCGCGGTAATTTATTTAGAGATACCAGATCTAGCAAACCAAGTGGTCATAGAGTATAAGAAATTCATTTTTATTCTCTGTTTTTGAGTAAAGTCGGGTTTTTTTATTAGTTGGTGCATTTATTTTTGTGCATTTAAAGTTATTGCGATTTTACGAGAGTTTGAGATCTCGTTTTTGATATTTTAATTAAATTATGGTATCTCTCACGTAGTTTTTTGTGTTGATTGTGCTTAGATCGATGTAAGTAAAAACACTTAATTATATTATTGCTTATATGATGATTTGCTTATGTTTGTAATTTTAGTGTATAATTTGTGATTATTTTGACATTTAAATCAGTATATGAATATTAGAGAAAATTGTCATGTTTTTTTGTAATGGAGTTTTTTCTTCAAGATAAAATATTCTAGATCGTTTTAAATTCAGGTTGGTTTTTTTTGTTTATGGGTTTGATTTTGTCATGTTTTATTGCGCATGACTGTAAGGCTGTCACGCGTATTCGATAACTTTGTAGTTTTTTTCTCTTTGTGCGAGTCATATTCATAAAGAGTCTTTCCTCCTAAGCTACTGTTTAATCTGCTTTAGCTCCCTCCCTGTACATTCAGTAAAGGGATTTTTTCTTTTTTTTTATTTTTATTAAACTTGTAAACAAACTAGATCTGATTTTTATTAATGCTTGTCGTTTTACTTTAAATATAACCTGGCCCATATCCGCAAGGATCGACCCGAGAGAAGTGAGCTCAAGGAAATCTACGAGACTGAACAGCCGGAAGCATAAGTTGTAGTGTGAACAAAAAGATTAATAAGCAATCAAAAGCACATTCCACTGCAATATGTAATAGCTAAATCATCAACAAAAGATAACGGAGAAGGTTGGGATACTATTTAAGATTACATATACGTGTAATTACTTTACTTCTGAGTTTTCATCTTTCCAAATTGTAAATTGTGACACTCTCCGCCATTGTCTTTAATAAATGACTTAGTTAATAATATGCCAGATAATGATTCCGTGCTAAGGCGATTCCGAATTTTTGTTTTATTTAAATTAATTGCACTGAATATTCTTTCCGCTGTAGCACTGCTATGTGGGAGAGACAATAGTTCGAATGCAAATTTTGATAATTGCGGATAAGCATTTGAACCATCACCCAGCTTTATTTTAGCAATAGTTGCCCAAAAATCTGTAACATCCAATTCTTCATCTATCTCAGAAGATATCAATTTCCTAAATTCTCTGTCTATTGTGTTCATATCATAATCTTTTAATATTTTAAAATAGTCAAACAATGGACCTAAAGAGGATGTATTTTTTATTTGCCTTGGATTTAAAAAATTTAGCAGTTTCAAAGCTTTTACAGGTTCAGAATCAAAAGGGAAACGAGTATATATTTGGTGAGTACATTCAATATAAAAATCCAAGCATCTTAACTTAATATTTAGTTTTTCTTGATCATTTAATTCCGAGTCAGTTCTCTGAAAATAGGCACCAAGTTTTGGTCCAAAATAAATTTCATTTATATCTAAATAGTTATGTGGATTTCTATATTGTATAATTGATACGTCTTTCCGCGTTATTTCTGGTTTTAAGTAACAATTTATTATTGTTCTATATATGTTTTCAATAGCGTTATACAGTTTATAAATTTTTGGCGTTTCTGCTTGAAATTCTACATTTAATTCCGTCAATAAAGGCAACACATATTCTAAAAATTCCAAATACCATTTGTTTGCAGGGTTAGATATTTTATTAAATATTATTTCAGATGCATTTACTTTATTAACTAGATGTTTAGATTGAAAATATAATTTTAAAGCATTATATTGCTCTAGTATTCGTTTTACAGAATTAATTACAGATAGCCATCTTGTTTGTGAAGGTAATAAAAGTTTATGTGGTTTAGAATCAACAAATACTTGAAATTATTTGAATTGCTCTGTTCTCTTGAAACTGTATTTCATATATGAATAAATCTCCCTAACTAAATCTTCTGTTTCCTGAGGCAATTTTGAACAAGCATATGATGCACATAACGCCAAAGAGTGACATGTACAATTTTAATACAAATAAGCCTGGAACATCAGCACTAAGTAATGTTTGTAATGAGTGATGTTTACCCATCATAGAATTTGCTCCATCAGCTGCAAAACCAATGAGGTTTTGTTTGTATAAGATGTTGTGTTTATTAAAAAAATTTGTTATCAAATAATGCATATTATTACTGCTAGCATCACTAATGGGAAGTAAAGCCAAAAATTTATCATATATTTGAAAGTTATCTGCAAAACGAGCAACTATTGCTATATGTTTAGTACAGCTATAATCAGTTGATTCATCTATTATAATAGAGAACTTGCGGTTTTGTAATTTATTTATAAGTATATTAAATTCGGAAACGCCAATAATATGTGATAATTGAAGTACACTTAGTCCTATTACATGTTATTTGTTTTGTTACATCGGATTCTGGTGATATTTTCTTAATTACTTTTACCAGGTGATCAACAGCAGTAACAGAAACATTGTGTTCAGCAATAAAAGCAGCTATCATGATTTCAGCTTCTTTAGTTTTCTGAGTAATGCTTGCAGCTTTTTTCAAATACGCAATATTTCTAATGGACGGCTGATTTTTTATAGCATTCATAGCCTTCATGTGTTTGCTTGTATTTTGATGTTTTGTTACTGTATATATACCAGCATTATAATCAGAACCACAGACTGTGCATTTAAAGTAGGTATCACCTTTATCACTAGGTGCTATCCATTTTTTAATTTCTTCATGATTTTCCCATTCCTTTCTATATTTATGCAAATATGTTTTTTTTGTCTTGCTTGTAGATGGCCCAGGCAAGTTTTCAGTAGGATCTATTTCCATATTTTATGTAATCTATCTATATAAATAAATGCATGACAGAGACACGTACATATGTAAGCATATAACAAAGTAAGATCAAATGTATTAATTACCTTTTCAAATTCCTGTTATATTTTTAAACGAACACTTATCTTTTTACAAAGCCACAAACACTATCGCTGCCTATACTAATAAACACCATCGTATGTGTATACGCATTTAACGCATTAGACTCACTGGATAGGGAATTCCCCGTATTTGCCTTCGCTGGCAGTGAAATGCTTACACCTACATTATTTTTCCCATTTAGTCTTGATATCATTGATACATAACAACGTATGTAATACATATATACATATGTATATACGTAGTACTAATCAGCACAAGATACATTTTTTTAATTAAGTCTTCCTATTATTATATTTAATTATGATAAATTTCGTAGAAATACTGCAAAACTTATATGGAATTAATTTTTGTATATGTAAAATGTTGCCATTTTTTTTTGGATTTCATATAAAGTTGTTGCCATGTTGCCAGAGTTAGTTGGAAGTTGCCAAAAATGGCAACAAGTTGCCAGCAACGGCAACACTGAGCAGCGCGCTCGTTCTAACACAGTGGTCACAGATTTCGGCCAGTCCGTACGTCTGCGTGCTCGTTCCAGTATGTATATAGTTCAATGGTTGCTATATAGGAGAAACTGCTACAAAAAGTAGCAGTTTTTTTTTAAACTGCTAACGAAAAGTAGCAGTAGCAGTTTGTAGCTGCTAATGAAAAATAGCAGTTTTACACATCATTACTTTCTAACACTCAAGAATACACGCTGTATTACTACACACGTTTGTCATTTTAAGTTAAGACGTACGTCTTTGAAATATGATATTAAATAAAAAGGATAGGTTGTCTAGGAGATAGTCTCATGATATTCGACTTGTCAAATTATTTCAATATTATTGTTTATTGACTTTGTTTCCGGTATTCTGACTTCTAGGTTAAGCATTCTTCCAATTTGAATATTTAGTTTATTAAAAATTACAAAATCTGTTCTTTTGAGAACAATACTGATAATAAATAGTAATATAAATTAGTGGCAATAAGTACGAAATTGTTTGATTATCACTTTGACATTTCTAACCTATTTATTTTAGAGAATATTTCTTAGATGCCAGGTAAACCTCTTGGTTCTCAAACTCCACAGCTTGTATTAAAACTTACAGCCTATTTTGAACGGGAAAAAGATAATGCTATAAAATTAATAATAATCTAGCCAAATATATTAAAAATAATAAAGAAAAAACTACCAAAGACAATAAATCAGGAGTCTATAAGTTATCATGCGGATCATGTACCAAAACATATATTGGACAGACAGGTAGAACGTTTAAAAAACGAATCCAAGACCACTATCAGTCTTATATCAATAAGAAAACTGACTCAACCTACTCTAATCATTTAATAGAGAATGAACATGAATTCAATTTACAATTCGATATTATACATGTAGAAAATAAAGGTAGAAAACTAAATTGTTTAGAGTCTTTAGAAATTAACAAACTCAAAAACTCAGAAATGTTACTAAACGATAAATTAGACTTGAATTCATCCCCACTGTTAAATCTGTTCACCCATTGAAATATTGTTTATATATTTATGTTATATTATTAAACTTAAACCTCACACAAGTAGGACATAGTATAGTTTTCAAAAAGCAATAATATAAATGTAATAGTTCCTAGAATTTTAACTTGGGTCAACTACCTGATTTAACGCTGTATATTGTATGTATCTTTAGTCTTAAGTTGAATTTGAAGAAGCTACTGTGTTAGCGAAACAGCTGTCATTATCTTATTAATAAAGTGTAAATCTAAAACATCTTATGTGTGATTTATTTATTTGTGATATGGATTTACATCAAGCAAAGGTCGAAACAATGAAAGAATTAAAAAGAGAATGGTGGACCATTTATGTCCATCGACCGTGTCCATGAGGTAATTCATATAATCAGTTAGTTAAGGCAGTATTATAAAATAAGTTTTATTTTAGAGGGTAGGAGTAGCCCTTAATATTTCTAGTAGAACGGTCTACACTATTAAGCATCGTAGCATTCAGAATCGAGTCTTATTGAAGCCAAAAACTAATGACTTGCCGGAAGCAACTAAAATGGAAATTCGAAATACTGTTTATGACATGTATAAAGAATGTTTTTAATATATTGTAAACATTTATTACATGTTCAAATTTTTCAGAAAAACATCTTATCTTAAAAACTCTAAGCAATGTTTTGGCTATGAAAGAATTTGTTCATACATGTACAACTACTTTAGCAATATTGCTTAAAGATATTGGTTTTAAATATAAGAAAGAGTGTAACAGGAGAGCGTTAACAGAGAAATTAAATATAGTCTGCATGAGAAATGTGTTTTTAAGGGAATATATGAATTATATGTAAATGGGATTTAAGTAAAACACTTATACATCGTAGCGAAACATGTCATCCATTTATTAATATATAATAAAGTGTAATATATACTGGAAATTAGTATAAGTGTTTTACTTAAATCCCATTTACATATAATGGATTTCCAGCAAGTATCGGCCGATTCAATTAAATTTAAAAAAAAAAAAAAAAAAAAAATATATATGAATTACTTAAATTCAACTTTATATCAGGTCATGTTCCTTGATGAAATTTTGATCTTTTCGAAAGGGAATAGAATGAAATCCTGACAAAATGATAATATAAAAAGTGTTAGGAAACCCGAAGACTATGATGGTAAACGATTTATTATTATACATGTTGGCACAGAAAATGGCTTCATTAAAGGAGTTAGTCTGATTTTTCCATCAAAAACAATCACTGGTGATTAACATGGAGAAATAAATGGTGACTCCTTTAAGCAATGGGTAAATGATCGGCTTATACCAAATTTTGAGGTACCATCACTTATAATAATGGATAATGCTCCTTATCATAGTGCTATTCAAAATAAACAACCAAATACCTCCTCAAAAAAACAAATTATGGAATGGTTGAGAAAAAAAGATACAAGCTATTCACCTGCAATGACTAAGAATGAATTAATTCAATTAGTAAAATATCATAAAGAAGAGAAGATATTTATTATAGGAGAAAGTGGACATGAAATTTTAAGATTACCCCCGTACCATAGTGACTTGAATGCAATAGACCACGCAAGTGCTGTCGTAATTTTTGCGGAAGGTCAGGGATCGCGTTCCAAACAAACGGCATTTAAATTTTTTTCATAGGGTATTTCGTATTGTATTTGGAACGCGTTGCAAATTTGAAATGAAAAGTTGTTATTTTTAAGTTAATTTTAATTGTTATTGCATGTAGGTATGAACGACGTTGTTTAAAACAGATATTAATAATATTAATTGTTTTAAAGCACGGTTATACTTGAGTAACTAAAGTACAAAAGTGAGGTTAGATAGATATACATAATGGTGATGTGTTTTGCTTCTACTTGCAAGCATTAAGTGAAAAAAAGGGATGCACTATTTTTACTTTTCCTACAGAAAAGGCAGAATTATCGAGGTGGAAAAAGCTTTTTTGCAGTCATTGCTAATATTTTTTTCAAATAAAAAACACCATTGCCAAATATTTTGTTTTTAATAACTATAATATGTATATTGATATTTTGCTTGCATACTTACCAAGTAACAAATGATATTAATATAGGAAGATTAATTAAAAATCGTTTTACCAAGAGTGACTATACGTTTCAAATGGCGCTTTAAATTTGTTTGGAACGTAGACCCTGACCTACCGTACAGAAAATGGCGATTTGACGTCACGCTTGCGTGGTCTATTGAAATTATTTGGGCTAAGGTTAAAAATTATTATAATTCAAATATTGGAAGATATGGTTATTCAGATGAGAGTTAAAGAAATGTGGAATGAAGCTTTGCAACAGTGAGATGAAATTACTTGGTATAATTGTGCTAGGCATACGGAAAATTTAATTAAAAATGGCATGAGCGAGAGCAATTTCTTGATAGGGCACAGATTGCTCCAATAATAATTAATGTAAATGACTCAAGTTCTGAGTCAGAATCAGAAACTGACTAGTTTTCATTCATTTTTGTAATATATACTCCATTCACATTAAAAATAACATATTGCAAATAATACAAGTAATATTTTTGAGGTTTTATTTGGTTGAAACAGGCAAGTTTACTTCTATAAAAGTTCACTAAACATTAATAACCAGGTAACTATCTTATTTTGACAAAATATTTTTGTATTTATATTTTATAGAAATTTAATATGGTAACATTAATACTGCCATAAAAACCATTAATGTGCATCATTTGCATGCACATAATATGAAGCAGCGAAGAAATTACTGCCACTGATTCAACGAAACATTACACGATAAAGATCTCGTGGCAATGTTTTATTTGAATGAAGTTTGATTTTTTCTTATTGGTGGAGTATAGAGTTTTTTTCTTATTGTCGATGCACTAACTTGCAAAATTATCAAATGTAGTTATCAGAAAATCATCATGTGTTTGTTAAATATTATCTTCATCTAAAACAGGAATAAGAAAAACACCCTAACCACAATATATATCAATAAATACTATAGTAGTATTTATTGATGTATATTGTGGTTAGGGTTTTTCTTATTTCTGTTTCAGATTACAAGCCACAGTCTCCACTATTTCGGATTATCTTCATCTAATAAAGAATAATATGGATTTGGATTGTATTATCTGCAAGACGAATTATTATACCATTAGTTTCTTAAGAAACAATAAAATATTAAATGTAGACTATATAAATGTTTTCTTTGATGTATAATTTTACATGTAATTTGAAAACATATATTGACAACTCTCAAAAGGTTTTAATTCTTTTTCAGAATTACGAACATAACTTTTACATTCTTTTCCAATATTACAGTATTAAACAGACATGTAAAAAATTTACATATCCGTAACTGTACACATGGACAATACATCTCGTATTTTCAGCATTTACTTCTGCTTAATACATATGTTTCTGCCATCTAGGCGGCATCAGTCAAGCTAGTGAAGCAATGTGATACAAATGAAACAAATCTTTATGAATAGATTTGTATCTGTATATACATTTCATTGAAATCGCCTAAAAGATAAAGCAAATTTCATCCTATAAGGCGGCACTTATTTCATAAATGACATCTTACGGACGAAAGAGACTTTGCCGAAAAAGGCGACCTTTCGCTTGAATAGCTAAGCTATTACATAAGCGAAACAATACGTATAGGTGTAGTCCATTAACACGTGCCAGATGGCGGTAAATATACAAAAAGGTTGTGTTTATGTATAACAATACGTTATGCACGTATAAAGCATTTGTTACAATATGAAACAGACATGTAAAAAATTTACATATCTGTAACTGTACACATGGACAATACATCTCGTATTTTCAGCATTTACTTCTGCTTAATACATATGTTTCTGCCATCGTAAGATGTCACTGAAATAAGTGCCACCTTATAGGATGAAATTTGCTTTTTTTTTTAGGCGATTTCAATGAAATGTATATGCAGATACAAATATATTCACAAAGATTTGTTTCATTTGTATCACATTGCTTCACTAGCTTGACTGATGACGCCTAGATGGCAGAAACCTATGTATTAAGCAGAAGTAAATGCTGAAAATACGAGATGTATTGTCCATGTGTACAGTTACAGATATGTAAATTTTTTACATGTCTGTTTCATATTGTAACAAATGCTTTATACGTGCATAACGTATTGTTATACATAAACACAACCTTTTTGTATACTTTTCCAATATATTTAAATTTATTTAAAATATAAATTATTCATCAAATTAATACATTCCCAATCTTCTTAGCCCAGATATAGTGCAAGAAAATGATTTCGGTAGTTATGGCATATGGTATTCTTAATAATGCAAACATTTTTAACACTAAAGATCTTTTCAATACCTGTTGATATCTGACTTGAAATATTTCTTTTTAAATAAATTTTTGATACAATATTTTCGTGAGTTTATAATTATAAATAACATTTAAAATAATTTGTTCAATATTAAGTAATAATTTCGGCCGTTTTTTTGGATAGAATATAACGGGTGTTCAGAAACATTCGTAGTCAAAGTAGTCCTTGAAAATATGAAGTCATGTCTGAAATAGATCGATACATTTACTTAATACAATTTTATAGGTTATCAAATTAGTAACGAGCGATCATTCAAATTTTCACTCGTAGCTGGCCGTGTAAATAAAAATTATGTGGTAGCTTTAGTCATTAAGATGTTATTTCAAACATCTGTCAGTGTCAAATATATATTTTAAAGTTTCATCAAAAGAAAAAGTAATGGCCTTTAATGATATTCATAAAGCGTTTATTGTAGAATGTTACTTCCTGACATCTCAAAAAATTGATGGTATTTGGCAGCATTCAATAGAAAATTGCCTTGCGGAGTTTGAAGAGAGATATCCAAATACTGTTCCTAGCTATTATAAAACTTTCCGTGATACGCTAATGCATTGTGTAAATCTTTTTCGTCAAACAGGCAATATTTTAAGGTAAAAAGGAAGCGGTCCTCCTCTCAAGAGAAGTCGCGGCGTAATTGAAAATGTCAGACAAATTATTAACGAATCTCCTCAAACATCTATTCGCAGAGTTTCGCAACAAGTAGGGCTTTCGTATGGAACATGTCAAAAAATTTTAAAAGGACATGCACATGTATCCATATAAATTAACTTCTGTACAAAATCTATTACCTACGGATTATGAAAACAGAACACAATTCTGCCAATGGTTTATTCAAACAATGACAGACAATATTTGAAATCATACTTTTTTCACCGATGAAGTCATCACCGATTAATAGAACCAATATTCTTTGAGGCCACGATAACATCGGAGAAATATCGTAACGAAATTCTCAGTGTTTTTACTAATCAATTGACTAATGAACTCCAGGTTGGATTTTTCAACAGGATGCGACTACATCTCACGTTACACTTGAAAATAATCAGCTTTTGCAACAATTTTATGGCGATTGGATAATAAGTAGAAATACAGCGATTCCATATCCACCGTGATCGTGTGATTTAACAGTCATGGATTTTTTTGTGTGGCCATATATAAAGAATATTATTTATGAAACACCAATTAATAATCTACAAGAGTTAAGACATAAAATCATAGAAAAATGTGAACACATCAATAACTCACCGCAAATACTGATCAATGTTTTCAATGCTCTACGAAATAGAGTGCGATTATGCTTTTTGGAAAATGGTCAACATTTTACCCATTTTTTATAATATTCTATTATTTTGTATAAAAATTATAAATATATTTAATATAAAAGTCAGCATTTCAAATTATTTTTTAACAATCATGACGTTTGAAATTATAATGACATTATTATTATGAATTATTATGAATTAATAACTTAAGTTAGGACATACTTTTTGTGTACATGGCTTACTTGAGCGAAAATTTTAATGATCACTCGTTATATTAATACTTAAGTAAAGATATACGATTTTTTGTTCAGAGCCCACTTGACTTCGAATGTTTCTGAACACCCGTTTTTTATACCGAATTAGAAAAGAAACACTTTTGAACTATTCATGTTCGCACTTTACTCATTATTATTATTTTGACATGTAGGTTATGTATATGCTCTCTTTAATTATATTGCAAGTAACATACTAAAATTTTGACAATATTGCAAAACGACGTTATATTTTATGGACAAACGGTTTTCGCGATTGAATACTGACACTGACTTCGTTTGACTCTGCAGTACTGATAATCTGATATAAATCTTATGCTTCGAATTTGACCTTGAACTGAAAACTATACTTTATGAACTATAATGCAAAAATAGTTTCAGTATAATATTGTTATTACCAACGTCTACACAATAATTGTTTTATAAATTCAACCAAATTTAAAGAATGTATTGAAAAATGAAGACATGAAGTTTAATGTTTAATATCAAATTTAAAGTACAATTGAATCCGATTACTGTAAAATCTACTACTAGTATGACCTTGAAAATTTTGCTTGTATATTTTTATGTGACGACAATTTTTAAAGAACGATAAATTTTATAACAGGTGTATTATTGGTTATTGCTTTTTATATAAATTATTATTTGCTAAAACAGAAAATCATTTTTGGAATCTATCAACAATTTTATTGTTGGGATAATTGTGTCCTAATTTCATCTATGTCAGTTGGATCTTCAAAATTCTAACCAATCGCAATTCACGCATGTCTAGTTTTTTGTCCAATAAAAATTGGCCTTTTAAAAGTTTTCAACTGACAAAATACACAATTTGGTGGAGTTTGAGTAGAGATATCAGTTTCTTATTGTATTATTTTGAACAATATTGGTATATTTAAAATGTCTAAAGAAGAAGATAAGCAAGAAATCCCTGAAATTATACATGATTCACTTACGAAAACTAGCTACAAAAAAGGCAGATTTTTTGGAAAGGTAAATATAATCTATTTTGTGTTTAGTTTTGATCTTGCCAATATATTGAATTATCATTAGGAAATATTATTTGCTAATATTTTCATAAGTAGTTGCATTATACTAACTTCATTCAACAGGGAGGTTTTGCTAAGTGCTATGAAATAACAGACATGGTTCGAGGTTACTCCTATGCTGGAAAAATTGTATCGAAAGTGCTAATGGCCAAGAAAAGTCAGCGGGAGAAAATGACTCAAGAGATTAAAATTCATCAGTCATTGAAACATAAACATATTGTTGGGTTTTATAATTTTTTTGAAGATCAATTCAATATATATATTGTATTGGAATTGTGTCGAAGAAGGGTATGTATTCAGAATATATTTGATCTCTGTACGTGTAATGTTAGGAATTTTTATCTTATTTATAATTAATTATGCAGATGTTTTGTAAAGTTACTTATTAACTTTAAGGAATAGATAAATTTATAATTCTTTTATCTTTTAGAGTATATAGCTTGTTAACTTACATATATATATATATATATATATATATATATATATATATATATATATATATATATATATATATACATTCATACATACATACATACATACTACATACACTGTATAAGTATACTATTTTTATAAAGTGAAATAACCTTAGTTTTTACAAAAGAAATGATGAATAATTCATCAGTAATTTCTTTTGTGAAAACTAAGGTTATTTTATTTCACCAAATATTTATCATTCCTAGTAATTTAATTGAGTACATCAACTCGATAAAATTACTAACTAATCAAACTATATTTTTCAAGGCCTATGCTTGAGACATGAAAAAAATATAGTTGTCTTTTTATTTAATTTAGTACTCAAGAAGTCGTGTTCAACTCTTCCATTAATTTTGAAATATCTGCAGAACTTCTAATATGTCATCCACACATAAAATAACTTAATTAGTAAAATTGATAAAAGATAAATTGAATGGAAGTCTTATACTCTAATCTATTGCATTCAGGTAAGTAAAATTGAAGCCATTCTTCAACAGTGCTGTCAATATTGTATTCCCTCAACACCCTATGGTACAAAAAATATTATATATGTATAAATTTGTATAGTAAAATCTTTCAGTTGTCATTTTATATCTGGACATTTATTAAGGTACATATTATTAAAATCACACCCCATAATTTAATTTTAGGAGAGCAAACATCCATTAAAATCCATTTCTAAATTACGCGGCAGCTTTATATCTGGCCAAGATAGATTTCCAGCATTTCTTGTCAAAAACTAAATATCCATTTAGCTTTACGGTCTTTCAGTTTTTCTGAATTTGGAAGGAAGATGCTACAAATTGTACCTCTATTTAAGGCTGAAGATCCAGTATTTATAATTATCGCCTAGAAGCTATTATATCTAACTTTGTTAAAGTTTTCAGTTAATATCATTATTTTACATTTTACTCATATATAAACACGTACATTTTCAGCACGGCTTCATACCGAAGTGATCTACCATACATAACTTTGAATCAGGAGCGGATCGTGATGACGTACTGTAGGGTCAAGTACAATGATACGAGTGCCTCGTGTATTTTCGGTGTGTACTAAGAAAACGCTACAGTTAGTACACGAGAATACACGAAGCACTCGCATCATTGTACGTGCTCCAACAGTACGTCATCACGAGCCGCGCCTGTAGTTTGATTACTCAATATCTTTCTGTTGCCTTGGATCAAAGAAAACATTTTGAAGAACTATATATACTGATTGTTCTGAAGCCTTTGATAACCTCGATCATGGTCCCATCGTTAGATCGTTTGGTTTCAAAGATTCATTGGCGGCTCTCTTCAAATATTATCTTTCCAATTATCAACAATATGTTGTTTTTTTACAATGAATACTGGTCCAACATGTACAAATACCACATTTGGAGTACCAGAGAGATCGAATTAAGGACGACTAATTTCATAATGTTCATCGACGACGTTACTGGAATCTATAGATAATTTCCTTTTGTAAAAATCAGGAAAAAAAACAAAGAAGTTCAATTTTAGAGGGAATAGTTGACTCACGTTTCTTTCTGGTAAATTATTTGTGACACAAAGATAATTCGCATTGCTGTATGCAGGCGCGGCTCGTGATGACGTATTTGGGAGTACATGTACAATGATGCGAGTGCCTCGTGTGTTTTCGGTGTTTACTAAGAAAACGCTACAGTTGGTACACGAGAATACACGAAGCACTCGCATCATTGTACATGCACTCCGAAATACGTCATCACGAGCCGCGCCTGGCTGTATGTAGTCTTTCCGAAACCGTTTAATTTGATGTATAGATCATTAAAATCACAAAATAAATATAGACGTTATAGCCATTGGAAGTTTTTGTGAAACACTCGATATATATTTCAAATTAATTGCATTTTTCGCGAAGTAATGTGAATGAATTAAATATTGCTTTCTACATTTTACGATGCTAATTATTCGAATTTTTCTTAAGCAGGATTCGACCCACGTCCATGGTTTGCCAGGACATTGCTCTGCCACTACGCTATTAAGGACTGGTTCTGAATATATCGGGAAGCCGTAAGTTACATTAAGGAAACAGTTAATATTATTGCCTGTCGTCGGCATTTGTTGTAAATTACTTTCGTTTTTCGCGAAGTAATGTGAATGAATCAAATATTGTTTTCTATATTTTATAACGCTAATTATTGGCATTTTTCTATTGAAAAAAATTCATCTGTTTCCTTAATGTAACTTAAGGCTTTCCGATGTATTCGGAACCACAGTCCTTGATAGCTTAGTGGCAGAGCAATTGTCCGGCAAACCATGGACGTGGGTTCGAATCCTGCTTAAGGACGAATTTTTTCAATAGAAAAGTTCGAATAATTAGCGTCGTAAAATGTAGAAGGCAATATTTAATTTATTCACATTACTTCGCGAAAAATGCAATTAATTTGCAACAAATATTAACATGTTTGCTTAATTTAACTTAAGGCTTCCTAATGTATTCGGAACCACAGTCCATATTATTTCAATAGAATTTTTTCAATAGAAAAATTCGAATAATTAGGATCGTAAAATGTAAAAAGTAATATTTACACATCTGTTTTTCCTGTTTTTGTTTTGTGCTGATGTGGTCCTCTACTGGGTTGTAGCCTAGCATATGCGCTACCAAACTCTAGGGGGTCTGCCCGATGGGCGGACAGGTGCCATTCCGCCTTTCCAGCAGGAGTGAGGAACCAAGCTACGCGGGGCAAATCTCGGCGCCGCGCAATGCACACACCACTAGGACCGGTCCTGGGCGGCAACCTGGCTAGGCTGCCGTTAACAGCACACACACGTTCGACGTGTGTGCAATGCCTCCGCTTCGGCGAAAAACGTTAAGATGGCACAAAGTGTGACCGTCGTCGATCGAAGTAGCCACTAAGAGTGTTCCCTCGTTTGGCGATGAGCAACCCCGTGCAGGGTGCGCTTCGCTGGTCTGCGCCTTGCATCGATGGGGCGGGGGTCGGGCCGTCGAAGTACTGCACGGAAAAGTAAAGAAGTTGCCGGGAAAGGGTTGTCGGCCCTACGCAACGGCTGGTTATCCGATCTCTCTAAATGTACGCGACCGGTCACTAAACACACGCACGAACACGCCAACATACAAAACCCTACACTTACGCGCTCACACAAACACAAAACCACACACCCAGAGAGAGACGTAAGCTGCCAGCAGCAACCAACACACAAGTTCATACCCAGAAAGAGACACAAGCTGCTAGCAGCGAACAACACATATGTTCACATCTTGCTATCTGTTTTTGGAATACTAAGGCATGTTTTATTATTATTTCAATTGGAATGTATCTTTGAATAATTTAAACCATAGCAACTCAATTATTTGACATTTGTATTCTTGTCATTTATATTTTATATCCTTGATAAAGGCATCATTACCGAAACATGTAGGGTTTTTTTAAATATATGTACTTTGAAGTAAAACAGACCTTTAATCGCCAACTGATTGAATTTACCATATATATATATATATATATATATATATATATATATATATATATATATATATATACAGTAGTACCACCATATCCGCGGGGGTTTGGTTCTGTGGTCTTCCGCGGATAGTAGCGAACGCTTTATTTTCGAGTACAATATGAAATATGAAGCAAAGTTAAAACAATGAAACAAAAAAAAAATAAGTTATATAGTATTTATTTAAAATAAATAAATATTCTTGTGCTGTGGCACAAATAGAATTTAAGTTTAATAAATATATAAGTTCATACATATGTACATATAGTACATATTTACATACACAACAAGAAAATATACAACAAGAAAAACTTTATCATCGTGAGCTACATATTCATTCATCTTCCTCCAAGTCCAAGTTAGCAGTCGATTGTTTACTTAGATTCGAAGCAAACGATGTTGATGGCTGTGCATTATCGATAGTTTTGTCGACTTTTTCAACGAACATTGTTATTGGTAGTTGTCGTTTTTGTCTTTTCATTTCAATAAACAAATCCTCCAAAGGTTTCAAGGCTTCTGTTATAGTGCGAGTAATTTTTATACTGCGTTCCATTATTGGATCATATTCTACTATCTGTTCTTTTAATGTTTGAGCAGTTCGAAATATCGCTGAAAATTTTTCAAGCGTCCATGCAGGCGGTTCTTGTTGACCCTCATCGTCACTTGCTTCTGGAGAAGATTTCACAAGGTCTTCCAATTCCTCGTTGGTGAATACTTGATCCTCTTCGTTTATGTAATCACTGAGTTCCTCTTGGGTTATATCGTTAAATCCTTCACCATCTATTTTCTGCGCTATGTTAAATATCGTCAGATGTGAATTAATATCATGTGTGTCTTCAGAACTAAGAACGATGTCATTCCACAGATTTTCCCAACATGCTATTATCGTTTCTGACTTTAATTCCTCCATCGCTCCTTTGATAAATAGAATTGTGTCAGCAATTGTAAATGACTTCCAGCATTCCATGAGCCCGATATCAGAGCATTCGTTAGCCATTGTATACAGCATTTCGAAAACCTGTCGAATATATATGACTTTAAAGCATCTAATGACAACTTGATCAAGGGGCTGAAGCAATGAGGTCGTGCTAGGTGGTAAAAAAAGCACTTCAACATTTTTATCTTCTGTGCCTAGTGACACAGGATGCCCAGGAGCATTGTCTAGTATCGGCGGCACTTTAAATGGTAATTCTTCCTTTTCCAAATATCTTTTCACTTCCGCAATAAAGCATTGATGAAATCATTGTGTAAATAGAACAGCCGTAACCCACGCCTTTCGATTTGATTGCCAAAACACAGGCAAGCAAGCTTTATCTTTGTATTTAAGAGCACGTGGATTCTGTGATCGGTAAACAAGTCCGGGTTTAATCATATGACCAGCTGCATTTGTACAAAATATCAAGGTAAGTCTATCCTTAATTGCTTTAAAGCCTGGTGCACTCTTTGCAGTCTTATGAATATAAGTCCGTTGAGGCATTTTTTTCCACATAAGATCAGTCTCATCGCAGTTAAAAACTTGCTTAGGACGATAATTCTTTTCTGCAATAATTTGTTTAAATTTTTCTGGATACAGGGCAGCAGCTACATGATCAGCCGACGCAGATTCCCCTGTCATTTTTATATTTTTTAGATTAAACCGTGTTTTAAATCTATGCAGCCACCCCTACTTGCTGTGAATGATTTTCCTTCCTCTTCAGTATAATCTTGGGTCTGCATATCTTCATATAAAACCAACGCCTTTTGTTGTAGCACTTTGCCATCGATAGGAATATGTTTTCTTGTCATATCTTCCACCCATAAATTTAAGGCATTTTCTATCTTAAGTAACACTTTATTACGTATTGTGGTTGCAACTTTTGCAGTTTGGGGTGCACTAGAAAAACTAGCTCGAATCTTATCTTTGGTTTTTAACACTTCTCGTATCGAAGATTCGGTTTTATTGTATATTTTAGCAACAGTTGCAATAGATTTTTTTGCTATTTCAATCATATTAATGATTTTTATTTTTTCACTAATAGTGAGCATTTCACGTTTTCTTTTTGGTTTAGAAGCCATTTTAAAATGATTTTCAAATTTACTTGCTTTATTTAAAAACTATTGCAAGCACTGTCTTGTCCGACAATTCGAATAGTACTAAACTCATAGTTAACAGGAGCGTTTATATGTACAAGTAAAAGCGAGTGGCACCTTAAGCACGTTCCAACTTGTTTAACTTATCATAAGAGAGCGCCGAATTCAGGGGATGACTCATATATACGACGATATATCGACAAATGCTCCTATAACTTTTATATTTATTGATATAACGCGTTTTCTGCTCATCATAGGTAAATCGCGGATGATTGAAACCGCGGATACGGAGTCAGCGGATAACGGGGTACTACTGTATATATATGGTAAATTCAATTTGTTGACGATTTAAGGTCTGGTTTTACTTCAAAATATATATATTTAAAACAGTCCTACATGTTTCGGCAAATGATGCCTTTTTCAAGGAATATAAAATATAAATAATAATTATCTATATATACCGGGTGTATTATGAAAAACCTTTGGGGCTGTAGCTTCCTTATATTTTATCTGATTTTAATGAATGATATGTCAAACTAAATCGTTTTTAAAGCACTATAACCTGTTTAAAAAAAAAAAAAATTGACATTTCGTTTTTGACAGACAGTAGTAAATTTTTTTTTATAAATTGTACTACATATTTTTTTTTAATTTATTCTAATAAACATTTATTTCCTGAAGACACCTCCATTAAATTGAGTGACAAATTTATTATTATTAAAAAAAAACTACGAAATTTATATATATATATATATATATATATATATATATATATATATATATATATATATATATATTATATATATATTTTAATGAATCAAATGTTCGAAATTGGCCCCACTTTGTTCCAGACACATTTGACACCTTCTATTAACTCCAACTGCTGCGTTTAATATAAGATTTGGTGGTATTTCATGACATACTTGTACTATCCTTCTTACTAAATCATCTCTGGTATCAGGTGGAGTCAAATAGACATGATCTTGAATATAAGACCACAGAAAGAAATCCAGTGGATTCAGATCTGGCGATCTAGCAGGCAATCGAATAGGTCCGTAAGTGCCTATCCATCTGACACCAAAATAATTATTTAGAAAATCAGTATTCATTCGTGCATTATGGGGTGTGGCACCGTCCTGTTGGAACACCACACTGTTTAACTCAGCAAGTGGCAACTCATCTAAATAATCGCCAAATTCATTGCGTAACAAATTATTATACTTTTCTTGGTTTAGATTACCCTCCACAAAAAAAGGCCCTACTACTCTATCGCCTAAAATGCCACACCATACATTTACACCGAACCGATTTTGAAAATTGTGTTGCATCACAACATGGTTATTTTCAGTGCTCCAATGGCGATGATTATTTCTGTTGAATACACCATTTTTCCCAAAAGTGCATTCATCTGACCACAACACACGACGATAAAAAATTGGATCTTCCCTTAGTTTATTCATGAAAACCGTGCAGAATTGAACCCTTCGTTGAGGGTCGTTTTCACCGAGAGCATGCACCTTCCGTGGTTTATAAGGAAAGAACTTGTGCTTCTTCAGAATGTACTGAACTGTAGAATGTGATACCTGCATGTAGTGAGCAATTTCTCGCGCAGACGTATTAGGGTTTTCTTCCACATAGAGCAAGACACTTAATTCTAAATTTTGATCTTGAATTACACGTGCGTTTATTTTCGGTTTTTTGAATGATCCAAAATTTCGTAAATTTCGCACGAGCCTTCCAAACTTATCGGCACTTGGACGCAGTCTGTCAGGAAAACGATTTCCATAAAGTCGCAAAGCAGCTGCAGAATTTGTTCCGCATTCAAAATATGCTTGAATCGCATCCACACATTCGCCATTATCCATTTCAATAACAAAATTTAGAAATAAATCGTTGAAAATGTTATAATGAATGTGTGACTGACAGATGTCACAGCTCTCTTCGAAAATTTGGAATGCACTTTTAACGTTCAATATGACTACTTGATTTTTAAAATTTTGAAAATAAACACTGTAAATGTTGTTGACCCACCGCTTACTGATAACATTGGTTTGTAATCCTTTATGGGCTATATAGTATTGAATGTAAGTGATTTTAAAAGGTACACACATTTGCTGGTAATAAAATGAAATAGAGTATTTAAAATGCATTTAAGAAATCTGTGTTCGGAAAAACCAGAATAAATCGAACTAAAAAAAAAAACTACAATTTCTCGTTTTTTTTTCATACAAGGATATCGTTGTTTACAGTTTCATATTCAGAAAAAGGAATATATTTGAATAAGGTAAAAAAAAATATAGTGCAATTTAAAAAAACACAGTTTGCAGCTGTCTGTCAAAAACAAAGTGTAAAAAAAAAATTAAAAGCGGATCACGTTACAGTGTTTTTAAAACGATTTAGTTCGACGTATAATTTATTACATTCGGATAAAAAATAAAAAAGTTACAGCACGAAAGATTTTTCATAATACACCCGGTATATATATATATATATATATATATATATATACAGGCTGATTCATTTTCGGCTCTCACCATGGGGATCTCTCTTATTATTGGAGATAGAGTATAGGTTTAAATTTGGCAAAGTAGTTAAATTTTGTGTTTGTTATAAATCCGTAAAGAAAATAGACCTGTGACAAATGACCTTCGTTATTTAAAAAAAAAAACGCGAAAACCCCATTTTCTTCTTTTACCTGTAGCACCGACATTTGGCCTTGTAGAGAAAAAATAAAAACACATCCTTGTGGCCATTTCTAAACCTCTATCCAGTGGTGTACGCTAAATTTTTATACGACGTTTCGTTTCTTTCTGGCCATCATCAACTATCTAATTTCTTATAGGCGCTATATTGGATTTAGACATCTTCAGAAAGAGTTTTTTTTCCTGATTTCAGCCATGTACCACATGCTGACTATAGTTTTTGACATTACGTTTTATTTGAAAGAATAAATTATAAGATTAAATAAGGTAGCCTTTGGAATTTCAATCTGTCAAACATTTCATTTATTGTTCATTAATAATCATTAATAATACAAAAATGTCATACACTAACGAAGAGAAACGAGATATGATAAGTATTTTTTATTCTTCGAAACGAAATTCAACAGTAGCGAGTACAAGATAACAAAAACATTAATAAAAATACATAGAAAAGTAAACAATAAACAATTACAGTAAATGTTCAATTATCTGGCCATCTTCGGTAATGCACAATTGGACACGCCTTCGGGCATTTTGTACTGCCCTTTGTATAGTTCTTCTAGGAACTGCATCGAAGGCATTCTGAAGTCTGTCTCGTAATTCTTCAATGTTTTGTGGCCCATCTACTTTATAAATATTATTTTTAACATATCCCCATAAAAAAAAATCTAGCGGACTTAAATCAGGTGATCTCGCAGGCCATTCAACAACTCCCCTATTTCCAATCCAACGGTTTGCAATCTCTTGATTTAAGAAATTTCTAACAGCTGCATTGTGTGCTGGTGTGCCATCTTGTTGCCACCATAAATATTGTAATTGATTTAATGGGATATTGTCGTCAAGATAGTCAGATACATATGTACGTAAAATGTTTAAATATCTTTCTCCATTTAAATGTTCTTCATACATAACTGGTCCTATAGTCCTTTTACGATAACAGACGAGGCACGTCATCAACATACGTCATGTTTGCGTCACGCACTCTTGCCAAATCTTTTGTTTACATCTATCACAGAGGTTATCTATTAAAAATAAGTTGACATGTAATCCGCGTTGACAGTTACGTAGGTCTTGTTCATACTTAGGAAATAACGATAATTTACATACTTTTAAAACAATTAGATAAACCTAACGTCCTCTCATTCTAACTATAGTTTTATGTACGTGGTAAATTATAACTGACAATTAGCATAATTGAGACATGTTATTAACAGCAATTAAGCTATCGAAATAAAATAGAAATACGTTTATTTCAATAAATATTATTATCAGTATACACAATAAATTGACATTATAATAAAGAAAAGCAAATTTAATATAACATGATATAAATGACAAACATAATTTTTATTCAAAATCGCTGTCATCGGTTGAGCTTTCTTCTGCGCCTATATTAATAACTAAAGGCCTTACATCTTCTCGTTCAAAGCCAATTTCTCTATCCCACCATTTTTTAATTTCTGTTTCGGTGTGTTTGATGCTGTTTGCCCAACATGTTGGGGTTACTTCACTGAGCGCTTCCTTCCATAATTTTATGCAACCTTCTTCTGTTCTGCCGTATTTGCCAATATGGTTATTATAATAGCGTTTGCTAATACCCCATATCAGTTCAATAGGATTAAAAATGCAATGATATGGAGGTAGACGGAGCACAACGTGACCATATTTATTAGCCAACTCATCAGCCTCATAAATGGGTGGTGGTTTAAAACTATAAATAATAATAGCCAGTAATTATTAAAAAAAAGAATAATTATACTAACCGCTCAACTAAATCTAGCAACTGTAGCTTTAACGCTGATGCATCATAATCAATAGAGTTTGCATTTAACCAGTTCGTAATTCTAATTTTGTTGTGGAAGATGTTGGAGGCTTATTCTTAATTGTACTGTGATAACTTGCATTATCCATTACAATCACAGAAGGATTTTCTAAATTACGTAGTAGTTGATTTTCTAACCAAAACAGAAAATTGTCACGGTTCATATCACCATGATAATCAGAGTTTTTGTTATTGGATGTAAATATTAATTCAGCACCAGGAATAAAGCCATCTTCGTTTCCAGCATGTAATATTATATACTTATTAGAACAGAACATAATAAAATTTATGCAACAAAGAAAAAGAAAAACGATTACCTTTTGCCACCTATTTGTTTCGCTTTTACAGTTTTGACATGTTCATCTTGCCAGGTTCTTGAAGTGCTTCCATCTTGAAAGATCCAGGTTTCATCAAGAAATATAAACTGATATATATGTTCTTGTTTTATGCGTATATACTGCTGTAGAAAAGAGATCCGCTTTAAAGCAATATGAGGCAGTTCCATCAACGCTCGTTTAGGATCATCTTTCGTGAAGTGAAAACCAATGTTTCGTAGCACTTTCCATAGGGAAGTAGTACAACCATTAAAAATATCGCTTCTTTTAAGTACGTTGTTTAAAGTACATAAGGTGATATGTTCTTCTAAAATGTGTTTAAGGGAAACTTAATGTTACAGTTCGAAATAAGATAATAAATACTTACTGTCTCTATACATGTTATAAACTTTGTTTCTAATGGCACACTGATTAAAATCATCAATGTTCACTACTGGTTTCTTTTTTACCCTTTTCTTCTTTGGACTATATGGAATAATCCCTTGTTTAGTCATTGAAGAAATCTTATTAACCGTAGAAATGTGGATATTTAAAGCTTCGGCTACTCTCTATAAAATACGCAAGGTTTAATACTCTAAAAATATATTAATTATTAGAATTACCTCTCTTACTGCTTTGAACGGCAATAGCGTGGCATTGTTATCGCGTTCTTTCTCGAAATACGAGATTAAAGACGCAATGAGCGCTTTTGATTGCCTGCTTAGTGGCTTAGGCATGTTTTATTGGTTATTAAAGGAACGATAAAAACACACAATGTAGTATTAGATTTACACTTTATTTAATAATAATAATGACTATATAACAGCTGTTTCACCGTACAACGGTTTCTTCGGATATAACAAGCGGTACTATAAAACATTTTACTTAAACGTAAATATTTTTTATTTTATTACTTAATGGTATTCTCAGAAATTGGAAACCGAAATATTTTTACCCGCCTCTTTTAGTAGGGATACATATAGATAACATAAATTATATTATAAGTGACACATATCTAACAAAATATTTCAATCACAAATAGGAAATAAATTCAACAGAGGGGAGGAATTAAGCTCTGTTTTGTCATTTAATAATTTATTTGAAAATTTTTGTTTATTAATTTGCATTGCTTCTAATAAATCGAGTTTCTTACTTTTCTTTTCTTCGTGTAGGATCTTGAAATTATTATTAAAACTATGGCTTTCTTCAATTAAATGGTTGGAGTATGCTGAATAAACCATTGGAAAAATTTTTAAGAAAACAAAATATAAACATTGCATATAAAACCAACAACCATATTAGTAACTACATCAAAAACAATAAAAGTAAAACAGCACATCATAATAAGTCAGGTGTGTATAAACTAACTTGTGGCACATGTACTAAAACATATATCGGGCAAACAGGTAGAACGTTCAAAAAGCGCATATACGAACATTATTATTCGTTTAGAAATGGGAAAACAGATTCAGCATACTCCAACAATTTAATTGAAGAAAGCCATAGTTTTAATAATAATTTCAAGATCCTACACGAAGAAAAGAAAAGTAAGAAACTCGATTTATTAGAAGCAATGCAAATTAATAAACAAAAATTTTCAAATAAATTATTAAATGACAAAACAGAGCTTAATTCCTCCCCTCTGTTGAATTTATTTCCTATTTGTGATTGAAATATTTTGTTAGATATGTGTCACTTATAATATAATTTATGTTATCTATATGTATCCCTACTAAAAGAGGCGGGTAAAAATATTTCGGTTTCCAATTTCTGAGAATACCATTAAGTAATAAAATAAAAAATATTTACGTTTAAGTAAAATGTTTTATAGTACCGCTTGTTATATCCGAAGAAACCGTTGTACGGTGAAACAGCTGTTATATAGTCATTATTATTATTAAATAAAGTGTAAATCTAATACAACATTGTGTGTTTTTATCATTTGATATGGATTTACATCAAGTAAAGGCAGAATCGATTCAATTATTAAAGGAACCGTTGTTTTAATACAATACGAATAATACGACGAAACTGGATAAAAGGGACACGAAAACTAAAGAACAAACTGCGAACTAATGAAATGCAAATAATACCACAAAACTGAATAAAAGGGACACGAAAAATACAGAACAACAAATGGCGCACAAGTGACAGATACGAATGACAGTAGCGAAAATAGAAGTTGGCAACGTTACGCAGGATAGGAACGTTTGCAAAGAAGAAATCTCTAGATATACGATAGTGAAAGACAGTTCTTTTTGGGTTTAGTATTGTATAGGTAGGTAATTCTGAAGTTTCCGGTTATGACGTGCCTCGTCTGTTATCGTAAAAGGACTATAAGAGACCAAAATACCAAGATGCCAAAATACCCATCCAAACGTTTATTCCAAAACGATGTTGTTGTCTTCTAGCCCTGTTTTGTCGGGGATTTTGTACTGCCCAATAGTGCTCCGTATTTCTGTTGAACATTCCAGAATTTGTAAATTTTGTTTCATCTGACCAGATGATTTTGCTTAAAAAATTTTCGTCATTTTCTATCCTTCCCATTAACAAATTACAATATTCTAGCCTTCTCAAATTATCTCCAGGCAGTAAAGAGTGATTAACATGGATCCTGTATGGTTTAAACCTACTTTTATGTAAAGTTCTCCAAACTCTGGACTGGCACAAATTTAATTCTGACGCTACTTTGCGTGTAGAAATTGATGGATTATTATTTATCTATAAAAATACAAGATTAACATGAAATTTGAAAACACGCTTTTAATTTACCATTTGTAAAATATCTTGTCGATTTTCATTTAAATTCCTGTTGTCTTGACCATTACGCGGCTTAGTAAACGATCCATTCTCGACCAAATTTCTGTCGAGATCTAGAAAAATGGTACGATGAGGCTGTTGTCGTTCTGGATATAATTGTAGATATCTTGTACTCGCTACTGTTGAATTTCGGTTCGAAGAATAAAAAATACTTATCATATCTTGTTTCTCTTCGTTAGTGTATGACATTTTTGTATTATTAATGACCAATAAATGAACTGTTTGACAGATTGAAATTCCATGGCTACCTTATTTAATCTTATAATTTATTCTTTCAAACAAAACCTAATGTCAAAAACTTTAGTCAGCATGTGGTACATGGTTGAAACCAGAAAAAAAAACTCTTTCTGAAGATGTCTAAATTCAATATGGCCCATATAAGAAATTAGATAGTTGATGATGGCCAGAAAGAAACGAAACGTCGTATAAAAATTTAGAGTACACCACTGGATAGAGGTTTAGAAATGGCCAGAAGAATGTGTTTTTATATTTTCTCTACAAGGCCAAATGTCGGTGCTACAGGTAAAAGAAGAAAATGGGGTTTTCGCATTTTTTTTTAAAATAACGAAGGTCATTTGTCACAGGTCTATTTTCTTTACGGATTTATAACAAACACAAAATTTAACAACTTTGCCAAATTTAAACCTATACTCTATCTCCAATAATAAGCGAGATCCCCATGGTGAGGGCCGAAAATGAATCAGCCTGTATATTTCATTATGAAATAGACATGTAAATAATTTACATATCTGTAACTGTATACTTGGACAATACCTCGTATTTTCGGCATTTACTTCTGCTTAAGACATGTTTCTGCCATGGCGGTAAATATACAAAAAAGGTTTTAAATATATCTATACGTTAATATGCACGTATAACGCTTTTGTTTCATTATGAAACAGACATGTAAATAATTTACATATCTGTAACTGTATACTTGGACAATACCTCGTATTTTCGGCATTTACTTCTGCTTAAGACATATGTGTTTCATCCTCCTGGTTTGAAGGAAGTCGGTATGTGTAGACCGAAGTATGTGTTGAAATAATACAATATTTTTTCTATTTACACTAATATATTTTACAAGTTTAATCTTGGAGTTCCGTTAATAAATGCTAAATACAGTATCTGGTCTTAATACTAAAAACCGAGAAAAACTGGCTAATAAATAATATTTGCTCCTATTTAGATCACTGAGATCTTAGTAGGAGCTGTTTGTTAGATCACTGAGATCTAAGCTTTAACTCGAAGAGATCGTACTTGTAACTGTAGTGATCTCTAAGAGATCTTGTTTGGAACTATTTCTTCATTCTCTTATTTTTCGGCAAGAAGTTTTCTCCCCACCAGTCAAAGAGGGGGAGAAAACAATGAAAAAGAGTATACGCAAAATTCCATATAACAATTATTTACATTTCCAAGAAAAGTATATGCTGTAGTGTCCGACGTCATAAATGTATTAAAATAAACAATATTCGCCGGAAACCCTTAATTATAGAAAATAAAATACTTCTTAAAGTAATAAATATACAATGCACAGAGATAAACTAATGTTCGCAGAATCTCCTCGAAACAAATTATTAAGTCTATTACAATAATATATAACAGGAAATATGTACAATAAAACTTATTCTATTATAATTATGCTTATTCAAATATATTATTTACCTAATGGATGCAGAGGATTGTGCCTATAATAAAAATAAATAGTTTTTATGACTGTAGACTGTAGACAATGAAGAAATGTGATATCTGACCAGTCCTAAAGTAATTAACAATATTAAAGATATCTCAGAACTCCAAGACCTTTTCTATATACAATATATAATATTTACAATTTAAAAACTAGAATTAAATATATTAAACCTACACCTAAATAAAACTAAAAATACAAAATTGAATCTATTTTGCCCGAACAATATGTTTCTGCCATCTATAGGCGTCGCGTCGTCAGTTAAGCTAGTGAAGCAATGTATACAAATGATACAAATCTTTATAATTAGATCTGTATCTGTATATGCCATTAAGCCGAAATCCCTTACTAGATAAAGCAAATTTCATCCTATAAGGTGGCACTTATTTAATAAGTGACATCTGACGGACGAAAGAGACTTTGCCGAAAAAAGGGATCTTTCGTTTGACCAGCTATGCTGATACAAAAAACGAAACAATACGGGTTGTCCATAAATAAGCCATATGGCGGTAAATATACAAAAAAGGTTTAAAATATATCTATACGTTAATATGCACGTATAACGCTGTTTCATTATGAAACAGACATGTAAATAAGTTACATATCTGTAACTGTATACTTGGACAATACCTCGAATTTTCGGCATTTACTTCTGCTTAAGACATATGTTTCTGCGATCTATAGGCGTCGTCAGTTAAGCTAGTGAAGCAATGTATACCAATGATACAAATCTTTATAAATAGATTTGTATCTGTATATGCCATTATACAGTATCCAAGTATACAGTCCAAGTATACAGTTACAGATATGTAAATTATTTACATATCTGTTTCATATTGAAACAAAAGCGTTATACGTGCATATTAACGTATAGATATATTTAAAACCTTTTTTGTACAGCCTGTATATAACAAGTGTTCATTTGAAAAGTCAATCTAGTAGCATGTGATTTACTGAGAATATTTTGAAGTATGTGGTAAATTAAAATTTACTACTTAACCTACGAAGTCGTATATTTTGACAGTTTCATACATACAAATAAATAACAAACAATAGGTATTTATTGAAAACTATAACAAATGTTGAAAATGTCGTCCTTCAAGATCAATGCACTTTAAAATCCTCCGTTCAAAGTTTCTGATGATATTCTGCAACATTACTGGATTGTTATTAATTTACATGCATTTCTGTTCGATTCTCTCTAGCATATCATTCAAATTCAATATAGGTGTTCGAAATATGTTATTTTTTAGATAAGGCCACAAAAAGAAGTCGTAAGGCGTTAAATCGCATGAACGTGCATTTCAGTATTTCGACTAATTATACGCTCATCAAAAAATTCTCTTATATAATCCAAAAATTATGCACAAGGTGCTCCGTCTTGTTGGAAATATGCATTTCGAAGTTCATCATCATGCAACTGATTGACAAATGGTTGTAAAATTTACAAACCAATTACAAAACTGTAGTCTACGTGGGTAATCAATTTCTAACAATTCTTGTACTGCTGTGTCACGGTATGGATAAACTTTCATATCTTTTTTTAATAACTTGTGAGTTGTACCAACACAAAGGTTTATTTGTTGACTCAAATGTCGAACAGATGTTTGTGGTTCATTTTCCATTATTTCTTCAACACGATTGACAACTTGAGGTGTACATTTCTTAACTGCTCCGCTGACTGATTTTCTTGGAGACTACCAGTTTCAGACAAAAGTTTTAAAGATCTATCCAAAGTATTCTTAAATTGTATATAATCTATTACAAAATGTGTAAACTCAACTAGAAATTCTGCCATGCAATCTTGAACTGAATAAACCCATAAACCATCAATTTTATTACCACTTTGAAAATAAGCCTGGACTAAAAAAATTTTATGTTCTAAAGTGAAAGCCATTTTAAAACTGAGAAGCAATTTATTTAAACCAGAATCGATGCACGATTATTTTATGCACTAACTGATATTTGTGATTGACATTATCAAATGTCATTTGGATTTACGTTTACGGAACAACAAACACATACTAATATATATGCGTCTTATTCTATAAAAATTTCAAAGTAACCTAGATTGACTTTTCAAATGAACACACGTTACATACATACATACATAACGTGTGTTCATTTGAAAAGTCAATCTAGGTTACTTTGAAATTTTGATAGAATAAGACGCAAATATATTAGTATGTGTTTGTTGTTCCGTAAACGTAAATCCAAATGACATTTGATAATGTGAATTACAAATATCAGTTAGTGCATAAAATAATCGTGCGTCGATTCTGGTTTAAATAAATTGCTTCTCAGTTTTAAAATGACTTTCACTTTAGAACATAATATTTTTTTAGTCCAGGCTTATTTTCGAAGTGGTAATAAAATTGATGGTTTATGGGTTTATTCAGTTCGAGATTGCATGGTAGAATTCAAGTTGAGTTTCCACATTTTGTAATAGATTATATACAATTTAAGAATACTTTGGATAGAACTTTAAAACTTTTTTCTGAAACTGGTAGTCTCTTAAGAAAATCAGGCAGCGGAGCAGTTGAGAAACGTACACCTCAAGTTGTCAATCGTGTTGAAGAAATAATGGAAAATGAACCACAAACATCTGTTTCACATTTGAGTCAACAAATAAACCTTTCTGTTGGTACAACTTACAAGTTATTAAAAAAAGATATGCAACTTTATCCATACCGTGTCACAGCAGTACAAGAATTGTTAGAAATTGATTACCCACGTAGACTACAGTTTTGTAATTGGTTTGTAAATATGAACAATAATGGAGAACTTTCGCAAAGAGTCATCTTTACTGATTAAGCATGGTTTTATAAGTAGTATATATGTTGAGCACTTGTGAAATTATTACACTATTAAACTTAAATAAAACACCTTATATTTCACAAACAATAGTATATTGACTATATGTACATTTCATGTGCACTGCACACATCCTCAGTAGTTACTAATTTAAAAGTATTATTTTTTAAGTACATGTATAGTAAAAAATATCTATTTTTTTTTTTTTTGGTTAGGGGTGTAAAAATTACAATTATAAATGGTCAACAAATCGTCAAAAACATGCAAATAAAAATATAAAAATAAAAATAAAAAATTATGGTCGTATATTGTAACAGTGCCTGCTAAAATCTATTGAAATTCCAAGAAGGACAAATTATGGGAAAGACCGTTACCTATGAAAAACAAGACATCTGACTGTGTTTGGCATGTCGGGTTCTATTAAATACTAATATAGTAGCGTGAAAAGGATCTATTAGTTATTAGATACTGTAGGTATACAATTTAAAAGTTTATTATTAATAGGTGATATGTCATTGTTAAGGAGGTAATTTTTGTATTTTTTCATATGTATGGCTTCCCACATGTCTAAATTTTTGCTATTACATTTTTTAATTAATTTAACATTATCTAAGCTGAAATTATGTCCGCTATCTAAATGATGTAGAGCTAATGCTGATTTATCTACATTGTGAAGTTTTACATGAGCTAAATGTTCTTTGAAACGGGTTTGAATATTTCTTCTTGTTTGGCCGATATATAATTTTGGGCAGGAATTACAGTTAATTCTGTAAATACCTGATTCTTTCAGTGGGTCTGTGTTAACTAACTTTGATTGAAGATATTGTTGTAACTTATGAGTGTTGGAAAATGCAGGAGTTAGATTATATTTTTTTAACAATTTAGTTACGTTATTCTGCCAACTTTTGTGAAAAGTAATTTTGCAATATTTTTTGGTATTACTCTTTGTATTTGGAGTTAATCTGGTTTTAAAAGTTTTTAGCTTCTTCTTTTCTAGTTTGTTTTTGATTTTATCCACCAATTGTTTATCGTATCCGTTAGATTCTGCTACTTTTGTTATGTGGTCTAGTTCTTTCTTAAAATTCACTGGTGATAGAGGGATTGATAATAATCTATTAATTAAAAAATAAAAACTACTTTCTTTATATTTGTTAAAAGTGTCTGATTGTTTATGTATGTAATTGTCAGTGTGTGTTTCTTTTCTGTAAATGTCAAATTCAAACTTCCTGTCTAAAATAGTAATTTTTAAATCTAAGAAGGGTAAAGATTTGTTTTTATCCAACTCATACGTAAACTTGATTGATGGATATTGGGTATTTAATATATTTAAAAACGAAACTGTATCGAAAGAATCAGGTATCACTGCCAGAACATCATCTACGTACGTATCTTGCCCAAAATTTGGGAAAAAAATTGCACATGGTTTTGACTTTGTTTTCAAAGTTGTTCAGAAATAAATTCGCTAGGAATGGTGATAAAGGGTTACCCATGGCTGTGCCGAATGTTTGTTTATAAAAATTATTATTAAAAGAAAAAATGTTTTGGTGCATACAGAGAGTAGTTAATTTTATGTACTCCTCTATTTGATTGGTAGAAACTGCACTAAACTCTAAAAATTCTCTGAGCATGTTTAGGGTGGAATCTATGGGTATACTTGGAAATAATGAAACTACGTCAAAAGAAATGAGTCTATCATTAGGCTTAATATCAATTTTGCTTAATTTGGAAATGAGATCACCCGTATTTAAAATAGAAAGGTCTTGATCAAATTTAAACTTACTAAATTTATTGACTAACCATTTGGCGATTTCGTAAGTGGGAGAGTTTATGTTTGAAACTATAGGACGATAAGAATTACCTGGTTTATGTATTTTAGGTAGACAATATAAATGAGGAATTTTTGGGTTACTAGATTTTAATTTTTGTTTTTTGTCTAATAATAAATTACATTCGTTAAGAGTGCTGTGTCTGTTTTTTATAAAATTATTCAGAGGATCCTTTTTTATTTTAATATAGGGGCCGGTTTCTAGAAGTAGCTCTACATCATTAATATAATCTGATTTATTTAAAATTACAACTGCATTGCCCTTATCAGATTTTGTGAAGACGCAATCCTTGTTTCTTTTTAAAGATGTGACTGTTTTATAATTCCTGTTTTGTTTGTATTCTTTGTTTTTTGTCTTTTTGGTGGTTTGTTCAAGCATCTGGGCTGATTCTATGTTGAAGGCTGCTCTATTTTCCTTTGGTATATGAAATGTAGCGCTATGTAGGTCATTAATTAAATTTTCCACTTGAAGTTTATTCTGTTGAACACTGAACTTTAGACCTTTGTTGAGCAATTCTAGTTCTTCTGGAGTAAACTTGGTTGATGATTTGTTGATTATTGTATTATGATTTAATTTTTTTGCAATTGGTGTCTGTGTATTTTCGCGGAGATTTGATAATTTTCGGTTTAGTGTTCGTTTTTTATTTAATATTTTCGCTTCTACAAGTCGATGTAATTTGCGTTCAAATTCTTCCCATTCAAAGTTGTTATAAAGACTACTTAGTTTTAGGTGTAAGTAGTACGCGGATGTTTTCATATTGTCTAATTTTGCAAAGTGGCGGTTGATTTCATGTTGTAATACTTTTATCTTTGTGTGTTGTATTAGTTTATTTATATTCTCACCTTGTAGTTTAATCTGTACTTTAATAAACTTGGGAAATAATTTGGACTTAATGCAGGTTTTTAAAAATTGAATATCTAGATGTACTGTTCTGATTCTCGTAATAATACGGATAAACTGGTTTAACTCACTTGTCCAAGACGACATAATAACAGTAGTATATATGTTGAGCACTTGTGAAATTATTACACTATTAAACTTAAATAAAACACCTTATATTTCACAAACAATAGTATATTGACTATATGTACATTTCATGTGCACTGCACACATCCTCAGTAGTTACTAATTTAAAAGTATTATTTTTTAAGTACATGTATAGTAAAAAATATCTATTTTTTTTTTTTTTTTTTTGGTTAGGGGTGTAAAAATTACAATTATAAATGGTCAAAAAATCGTCAAAAACATGCAAATAAAAATATAAAAATAAAAATAAAAAATTATGGTCGTATATTGTAACAGTGCCTGCTAAAATCTATTGAAATTCCAAGAAAGACAAATTATGGGAAAGACCGTTACCTATGAAAAACAAGACATCTGACTGTGTTTGGCCATACATATGAAAAAATACAAAAATTACCTCCTTAACAATGACATGTCACCTATTAATAATAAACTTTTAAATTGTATACCTACAGTATCTAATAACTAATAGATCCTTTTCACGCTACTATATTGGTATTTAATAGAACCCGACATGCCAAACACAGTCAGATGTCTTGTTTTTCATAGGTAACGGTCTTTCCCATAATTTGTCCTTCTTGGAATTTCAATAGATTTTAGCAGGCACTGTTACAATATACGACCATAATTTTTTATTTTTATTTTTATATTTTTATTTGCATGTTTTTGACGATTTGTTGACCATTTATAATTGTAATTTTTACACCCCTAACCAAAAAAAAAAAAAAAAATAGATATTTTTTACTATACATGTACTTAAAAAATAATACTTTTAAATTAGTAACTACTGAGGATGTGTGCAGTGCACATGAAATGTACATATAGTCAATATACTATTGTTTGTGAAATATAAGGTGTTTTATTTAAGTTTAATGGTTTTATAAAACGGGATACCTAAATTCACAAAATACAAGAATTTGGAGTAGCGAAAATCCACATGTAATTAATGAAGAATCGCTACATCCAGAGAAAATTTGTGTTTGGGCAGCGATAAGCCAAAGGCGAATCATTGGACCAATATTTTTTCAGGGAACATTAACTGCTCAAAGGTACCGTACGGAAATTTTACAACCATTTGTCAATCAGTTGCATGATGATGAACTTTCGAAATGCATATTTCCAACAAGACCTTGTCACTGTACTGCAGAATCTTTGGATTATTTAAGAGAATTTTTGAATTAACGTATAATTAGTCGAAATACTGAAATTGTCTGGCCTGCACGTTCATGCGATTTAACACCTTGCGACTTCTTTTTGTGGCCTTATCTAAAAAAATAACATATTTCTAGCACGTATATTGAATTTGAATGATATGCTACAGAGAATCGAACAGAAATGCATGGAAATTAATAACAATCCAGTAATGTTGCAGAATATCATCAGAAATTTTGAACGGAGTATTTTAAAGTGCATTGATCTTGAAAGACAACATTTTCAACATTTGTTATAGTTTTCAATAAATACCTATTATTTGTTATTTATTTGTATGTATGAAACTGTCAAAATATACGACTTCGTAGGTTAAGTAGTAAATTTTAATTTACGACATACTTCAAAATGTTCTCAGTAAATCACATGCTACTAGATTGACTTTTCAAATGAACACTTGTTACATACATATAGCAAACGCCAATTAAGTTGGCACGAGGAGGGGTAGGTTCGCGCAGGATTAAAAGTAGTGTTGAGATTTGTATTTGGTTTTACATCAAATGTCAGATAATTCTAACCTCTGAGCGTGTATCACTTTATGATCCCCTAGCAAAGACATTATGTTCCGTCAAACGTCAATGACAAATGTATTCTGACAATTATTTGAGTAGTGGGGGTGAACGTTTTTAAAAACGGCTTCTGCGCACCCCCTCCTCGCGCCAACTTAATTTGCGCTTGCTATACATGCATACATATACAGTTCATAAAGTATAGTTCATAAAGTATAAGTTTTCAGTTTAAGGTCAAATTCGAAGCATATGATTCAAATCAGTACTGCAGAGTCAAATAAAGTCAGTATTCAATCGCGGAAACAACCGTTTGTCATCATAAAATATAAATGTCATGTTTCAATATTGTCAAAATTTTAGTATGTTACTTGCAATATAACCAAAGAAACCGTATACATAACCTACATGTCAAAATTATAATAATGAGTAAAGTGGGAACATTAATAGTTCAAAAGTATTGTTTCTTTTCTAGCTCTGTATAAATATATTCAATCCAAGAAAACTATGCCGAAATTATTACTTTAATATTTGAACAAATTATTTTAAATGTTATTTATAATTATAAACTCAGGAAAATATTCGATCAAAAATTTATTTAAAAAGAAATATTTCAAGTCAGATATCAATAGTGAAATGCATAGGTATTGAAAAGATCTTTAGTGTTAAAAATGTTTGCATTATTAAGAATGACATACCTACCGAAATCATTTTCTTGCACTATATCTGGGTTAAGAAGATTGAGAATGTATTAATTTGATGAATAATTTAGATTTCTACTTAACTTATATATTGTTTATATTTTAAATAAATTAAAATATATTGGAAAATAATGTAAAAGTTATGTTCGTAACTCTTTGAAAAAGAATTAAAACCTGTTGAAAGTTGTAAATATATGTTGTCAAATTACATTTATAAAATTATACATAAAAGAAACATTTATATAGTCTACATTTAATATTTTATTGTTTCTTAAGAAACTAATGGTATAATAATACAATCCAAATCCATATTATCCTTTATTAGATGAAGATAATATTTAACAAACACATGAGGATTTTCTGATAACTACTGATAATTTTGCACTACCAATAAAAAAAAAACAAACTACACCACCAATAAGAAAAAAAAACAAACTTCATTCAAATAAAACTTTGCCACGAGATCTTTATCATGTAATGTTTTGTTGAACCAGTGGCAGTAATTTCTTCGCTGCTTTATATTATGTGCATGCAAATGATACACATTGATGGTTTTTATGGCAGTATTAATGTAACCATATTAAACTTCTACAAAATATAAATACAAAAATATTTTGTCAAAATAAGATGCTTACCTTCTTATTAATGTTTAGTGAATTTTTATAGAAGTAAACTTTCCTGTTTCATCAAAATAAATCCTCAAAAATATTACTTGTATTATTTGCAATATGTTATTTTTAATGTGAATGGAGTATATATTACAAAAATGAATGAAAACTAGTCAGTTTTTGATTCTGACTCAAAACTTGAGTCATTTACATTATTATTGGAGCAATCTCTGCCCTATCAAGAAATTGATCTCGCTCATGCCATTTTTTAATTAAATTTTCCGTATGCCTAGCACAATTATACCAAGTAATTTCATCACACTGTTGCAAAGCTTCATTCCACATTTCTTTAACTCTTTCATCTAAATAACCATTTCTTCCAATATTTGAATTATAATAGTTTTTAACCTTAGTCCAAATCATTTCAATTGCGTTCAAGTCACAGTGGTACAGAGGTAATCTTAAAACTTCATGTCCACTTTCACATTATTTCACCTATAATAAATATCTTCTCTTCTTTATGATATTTTACTAATTGAATTAATTCATTCTTAGTCATTGCAGGTGAATAGCTTCTATCTTTTTTTCTCAACCATTCCATAATTTCTGTTTTTTTGAGGAGGTATTTGGTTGTTTATTTTGACTAGCGCTATGATAAGGAGCATTATCTATTATTATAAGTGATGGTACCTCAAGATTTGGTATAAGCTGATCATTTACCCATTGCTTAAAGGAGTCACCATTCATTTCTCCATGGTAATCACCAGTGATTGTTTTTGATGGAAAAATCAGACTAACTCCTTTAATGAAGCCATTTTCTGTGCCAATATGTATAATAATAAACCGTTTACCATCACAGTCTTTGGGTTTCCTAACTTTTTATATTATCATTTTGTCAGGATTTCATTTTATTCTCTTTCGAAAAGATTCAAATTTCATCAAGGAACATGACCTGACGTAAAGTTGAATTTAAGTTATTCATATATTCCCTTAATAATACATTTCTCATTCAGACTATATTTAATTTCTCTGTGAGCGATCTCCTGTTACACTCTTTCTTATATTTAAAACCAATATCTTTAAGCAATATTGCTAAAGTAGTTGTACATGTATGAACAAATTCTTTCATAGCCAAAACATTGCTTAAATTTTTTAAGGTAAGATGTTTTTCTGAAAAATTTTAACATGTAATAAATATTTACAATATATTAAAAACATACTTTCTTTATACAAGTCATAAACAGTATTTCGAACTTCCATTTTAGTTGCTTCTGCTAAGTCCTTAGTTTTTGGCTTCTTACAAGACCTTTTTTTGCTAGGAGACGATAAGACTGGATTCTGAATGTTACGATGTTTAATAGTGTAGACCGTTCTACTAGAAATATTAAGGGCTTCTGCTACCCTCTAAAATAAAACTTATTTCATAATACCGCCTTATCTAACTGATTATGTGAATTACCTCATGAACGCGGTCGATGGACATAAATGGTCCACCATTCTCCTTTACCCGTTAATAGGCTGTAAGATTTAATACACGCTGTTTCGCTTGAGAACCAAGAGGTTTACTTGGCATCTAAGAAATATTCTGTAAAATAAATAGGTTAGAAATGTCAAAGTAATAATCAAACAATTTCGTACTTATTGCCATTAATTGATATTACTATTTATTATCAGTATTGTCCATGTTTACAGTGACGGATATGTATTTTGCATATCTGTTTCATTATATATCAGTATTGTTCTCAAAAAAAAAAAATTTGGAAATTTTTGATAAACTAAATATTCAAATTGGAAGAATGCTTAACCTAGAAGTCAGAATACCGGAAACAAAGTGAATAAACAACAATATTGAAATAATTTGACAACAAGTCGAATATCATAAGACTATCTCCTAGACAACCTATCCTTTTTATTTAATATAATATTTCAAAGACGTACGTCTTAACTCAAAATGACAAACGTCTGTAGTATTACAGCGCGTGTTCATGTGTGTTAGAAAGAGATAAAGTACAATTTGCGGTTCACACTTGGGCAGTACGAACTGAAAACTTATACTTTATGAACTGTATAACTTTTCAGTTCGTACTGCCCAAGTGGGAACCGCAAATTGTACTTTATCTCTTTCTAACACACATGAGTACGCGCTGTAATACTACACACGTTGATTATTGACTTTGTTTCCGGTATTTTGACTTCTAGGTTAACCATTCTTCTAATTTGAATATTTAGTTTGTCATACAAAATTACAAAATCCGTTCTTTTCAGAACAATACTGATAATAAATAGTAATATCAATTAGTGACAATAGGTACGAAATTGTTTGATTATCACTTTGACATTTCTAACCTACCTATTTATTTATACAGAATATTTCTTAGATGCCTGCTAATTTGTTCAAATATTAAAGTAATAATTTGCGCATAGTTTTCTTGGATAGAATGAATATATTTATACTAGAAAAGAACCAATACTTTTTTTGAACTATTCATGTTCCTACTTTACTCATTATTATTATTTTGACATGTAGGTTATGTATATGCTTTCTTTGGTTATTATTGCAAGTAACATATTTTATATTACGTTTATATTTTATGATGACTTTATTTGACTCTGCAGTACTGATCTGAATCACATGCTTTGAATTTGGCCTTGAACTGAAAACTTATACTTTATGAACTATAGTTTATTTCAAATTATAAGAATATAACTTTGAACGGCTCTAATGCTTTTATTGCACCACCTTCTGTGATGATAATTATTATACCTGGTCTCCTTATTGAACGGGTACGGTTTACCTATTTGCAACGTATGAATCTAGGGGCCCTATTGTCTATAAATTAGGGCCCTATAATATAATAATAAAACGCTGTTAATTTCAAGTATATAATAAAACATCTGTACATTGGGTTTAAATACAAAGAAAAAATTACAAATCGTGTGGCAACATGTGTAGTGGATAGGTACATATAGATATATAAAGCTAATTTATTTGTAATACACAATAAAATTGTTATGTGTCACCGCATTTCATAAATCATCTGTGGATTGAGTCGTCTTGCAAATCGATGTCTGTGTCTGAATCGTATTGCAAATTTATAATCAAATGTGCTACTATTTTGTACATGCGCATATATTCGTCCTCTTTTGCTATTGCGTGTTTAACAGCATTTTTCCAATTTACAGCAGTTATATGTTCCATAGCATTTGATATGTGTGTTACACTGCTTTCACTAAATTTCGGTGTTTGATTTGTTCGTCTTATGGTATTTTTCAGTTGGGCCCATATCAATTCAATGGGATTGAAAATGCAATGGTATGGTGGTAAACGCAAAATTGTATGTCCTGCTTCTTTGGCTCTGTTATCCAAATAATAATCCTTTAAATATTATTTTGTCTTCTCTATTTATTGGTTTTTTGTATAATGATCCTCAAAATATAAATAATTTTCTTCTAAAAATATTTTAATATCTTTCTTATTATTACATTTTGTAGGAACTTTGGTTTGCTGTCGAGAATGATACGGAGCGTTGTCCATCACTATCACACTATCTTTTGGTAAATTTGGCAGCAAAGTGTCACAAAACCATTCTTCAAATAAAGATGAGGTCATATCTTCATGGTAATCTAAACTTGAGGATTTAACATTTTTAGCAGAGAATAGCGGCTGTCCGATCCATCCTTTTTCTGACCCAGCATGAAGAATGATTATTCTCTTCCCTCTCGAAACCGGCGCGTCCAACTGACACATACTTGAACTATCCACCCAACCTTTGCAAATTGTGTCATGGGTGTCATACCACGTCTCATCTAAATAACACATGAATCGTCCTTCCTGTCTATACCTTCTAATTGCCGTTAAGTATTCATATCGAAGTTTCTGTAACCTCGGGCTTTCCATAATTGTGCGACGTTTGTCTATAGTGCCAAACTTAAAACCAGCTTTCTTTAGCGCCCGCCACAAGGTTGCTTTAGAACACTGAATATTTATAGGCTCATCACTGATTCTTTTATGTAAGCAGTCAAGTGTAGATACAACATTTCCTCTGTAGAAGGAGTATACTTGCTGCCTATTAGTATCAATTTCATACTCTTCAATTTTTCTCGGTGCTCCTTTGTCACTTCTTTGCTTTCGAGGCCCTGCGTTATTCTTAATTATTTTATATATTGTTCCAAAAGGCACCTTGGTTAGACGTTCGTTGAATGTTCTGGGTTTGTAGTTCGTTATTTTCTTCCATCAGGGTATGATAGACATTGAAAATTATCTGTTTTGCATCTTCTGATATATGCTTTCTCTGTCGTGCTCCAACAGTATTATCACTATCCACATCATAATCACTAACACTTTCAGCAAAAGGTCGCCACATGTTCGTTAAGTAAAGAGAGAAAAATCAAATATGTATACAGCAGTAAAAATTAACAATAAATGATAAATAGACTCAATATTAGATGTAATATATACCAACTCTCCTAACTATATTTACTTAAATTTTGTTTAATAAATATAAGCACTTCTTTAATCTAAATTGTAATTTAATAACTATTTAACTATATATAATAACTATATATTCAAATTAACAACTGTTGGTACTTATATTATTATTAAATTTTATTTAATCTAAATTGCAGTAATTACAATTTACTTAAAGTTTGTCATTACGGACTTCAGCAGTTTGTTTGCGTAAAAGATAATCGTATTGAGCGGCCAGGTAGTTATTGCCGCAGGTGGTGAAATAAAAGCATTAGAGCCGTTCCAAGTTATGTTCTTATAATTTGAAATAAACTATACATACATACGTAGGTACGTACGTACGTACCTACATACATACATACACAGAGAGAGAGAGAGAGAGAGAGAGAGAGAGAGAGAGAGAGAGAGAGAGAGAGAGAGAGAGAGAGAGAGAGAGAGAGAGAGAGAGAAGACAACGTATGAGAAATGGAATGATGTTATTATTATAGAATATGAATCCAAAATATAGTGAGTCAACTACGACGCGAACCCCAAAATTAAAAACCCCCTGTTCCCCTGTGAATGTTCCGCTGTTGATGTTACACATACACCGTATGTTTACATACGTAACAGCTGTCAATGTTATTGAATTGTGAATTGAATTATTAAAAATTAAGATTTTAAAAATTATACCAATAATAATTTGTGGACTTTTAGAACTGATATCATTCCATGTGTATTACGAGAATGTTTTTTTCTGTTAGGAGAAATAAAAAATAGAATGCCGCCACTATTGAATTTAAAGGCGGCAATGTTTATATTTTATGTTTATAAATACGATAACACTGTGTCTGTTTTGTTATGGTAACAGTTCAATAACTTGGCACAAAAGTCAAATTTACAGAGGATATATTTAAATTCTTGTTATATACGTGGGAGCATATCAGGTGTAATATAATCATTTGCCAATAATCATGTGTCGAAGTTCTTCTAAGTTACAAGCCCTGTTATGCTTCTGTGTGTATGCAGTCTGCCTTAGATAACTCCACAAAAAGTCTAGCCGAGTCAAATCTGGAGATTTGGAAGGCCATTGAATACCATCAGAGCTTATGAGGCGGTTAGGAAATATTTTGATTCAAAACGTTTTTACTATTCTCGCAGTGTGTAAGGCAATTGACCTGAAATTATACATTATCAAAATTGTTGTAGGAACGGGCCTATTTTCAAACAACTGATAATCTCATTTGCAGTACTACAACTAGCGTACTATTATTTCAAATTTTGTACTTTCCCTTGGTGTACAACAACATATTAAAATAAAAAAGAATCTGTTTTTTAAGTTAAAAAATAAATATTTAAAATAAAATAATCAGGAAACCAAATAAAATTCTTAATAAATGAGAAAAAAATTGAATATTCTATTCAAGACCGACCCTTCCTAACTAGCAATAAGGTTATTACTGAATCCCGTGTGCTTACATGTATTACACAGCTCCCACTTTTATTTATGTCACTGTTATAATAAAAAAAGATCCATACGTTAGTCATTTTATGGTATCCTTATGTCTTAAATTTGACTTTGGACTGCAAAAAAATTCGTTATGAACTGTATACGTATACATACCGTAGTCGACAAATTTTAATTTCTGTTTGCGTATATAGTATATGCAAACGATGGCCTTGTTATATCCAACGATGCCTGCTTTCAAACAGTGGAAGGAGAGGCAGAGTGGTGGACACACACATTTAACATGCCCTATTCCCTAACAAACACTTACCGGGTGTACAACACTTATTTCTCTACGTGCGTATATTAATAGTCGATTTCAATATGCATGTTTTTACAACTCAAGAAAAGGCAAATCATAAAATGGTATTATACCGGTAGACACCTCAATGTACCTGTACATACCCGATATCTGCAAAAATTAAATTTATGGGCTGGTATTTTAAATAATTCAATTGTCGGTTCTTTGTACAGGGACTTTTCAAACAAAAAGTTTACAGTAATCCCCACATAATATAAATGAATTGCGAGAAAAAATATTGAGAGCATTCTTAACACCTGACATGCTCAGTAATGTCCGCCAAGAATTTTATTATAGGTTGGCATACTGCCAAGAACAATGTGGTGGATTATTTGAACCTTTAATTTGGAATATTTATTTTTTATTCTTATCGGAGAAGAGTTAATTTATTTTCTTTTCATAAGAGATACATTTTTCTTTTTTACCTAATTTATAATTAATATGTCATTTCATTTTATTTATACGCGGAAAATATAAGCTTTGTTGTACATCCTCATAAAAGTAATACACCATGAAATAAATATTTTTCTGTAAATATTCGTGGCGAATTTTATACGTATTTCTAAGATGCGTTCTACAACCCTCTAAAGCAATACTCTTACTGACTAGCTATAATCTAACTGAACCTTATCGTACCCCACTTAATCTACTTGCATACATTCATTGGCAACCTCGCTATATGTCTTTCTTTACTATTTTCCGTCGTGCTCTTTTCCTCTTCTACTTTCGTACCAGAAAATAAAATTTATCGATTACGGTTTATGCATACATATAGGCGTCTCAATATTTATTTTCTATTTTGCCGTTCATTATCGGAAAGTATGGAATATTAGTCCTTTTTTAATACATCTACTAGATATGAAACTTCTGAGAATTCATTATACTTCACGGAGCAAGTACTAATACTTGCTCCATTTAAAACTTCAATATTCATTATTCTAGCTGTAGATGAAATTCTGAGCATTCTTTGACGAACTTTTTTATAATAGAACATTTTCAACTTATTAAGCATGATAATTTTTACAGTCCGTACTGACTGACCATTTGCTGTGTTAGTGTGTCTATATTTTCTTGTTCTTGTTATTCCAGTCTATGATGGAATTGCAAAAAAGAAGAAAGACCATAACGGAACCTGAAACTAGATATTATATGCGACAAATATTAAGCGGCGTTCAATATTTACATACTAACAACATTATCCATAGAGATTTAAAGTTAGGCAATTTATTCTTGAATGATGATCTGCATGTAAAAATAGGAGATTTTGGTTTAGCAGCAAAGATAGAATTCGATGGAGAAAGAAAAAAAACATTATGTGGCACTCCGAATTATATAGCGCCTGAAATTTTAAACAAGAAGGGACATTCATTCGAAGTGGATATCTGGTCAATAGGCTGCATTATGTATACGTTACTTATTGGAAGACCTCCATTTGAAACGAATAGCTTAAAAGAAACCTATTCTAGAATTAAGAAGTGCGACTATAAGTAGGTTCTTAATAAACACCCATAAACATGTCATTTAATAAATTTTATATCCGCATACATGTATATTCGATGAATGTAATTTTCAGATTAACTTCTAATATTAGCGCAACAGCTAAAAATATGATTATGTTAATGCTGCAGTCAGAACCATCTAAGAGGCCTAAAGTCCAACAACTTGCGCAGAACGATTTTATGGTTAATGGATACACACCGAGCTCTTTACCGGTCAGCTCTCTGACCATGGCTCCACGATTTGATCAGGTGGAAAAATCATTTAATAGGAAGCCTCTAGCAGAAGTAACAAATGGTACGTTGTTTTTATATTTATCAAATTTGGGGCAAGAGCATTTCCTATTAAATCAATTAAATATCTTAGTATTTTAGCGTCGTATTTTATATACATAATTGAAAAATGATTTAAATTTTGTATGTGAACATAGTGAATTTTTTATCTTAATGATAGGTGCTTGTGTCGAAAACGTTGTACATTGTGCTTATTTTATTCTAAATCATTTTGTATTTACGGGTTTCTTAGATTTACCTTATTTTAGGCGAGCAAATGATAACTGACTCTCCACTAAAACTTGGTGGCATGGATCTACCATCAGGTGTCGTTGCGCACACTCCTATAATTGCCACTTTTGATTCGAAAGAAAATTTGTCAACCTTACGAAGAATGCTACAAGATGTGAGTATGTTTATGTGTTTAATTTTATGGATTTCTTATTGCTGCTTTAAAGGTGATCAAAATTAAACCTGGAAGAAATTGCAAATTTGGTGATGAAATGTCAGATCCAGATGCTCAGCCATTATTCTGGGTTTCGAAATGGGTAGATTATTCTGACAAGTATGGTTTTGGCTACCAACTATGTGATGAAAGTGTGGGTGTAATGTTCAATGACACAACTAAATTAATTTTATTACCAAATGGATTGTATGTCTTTTTTGTTTAATTTTGGAAGATTTTTATTATTTTTTATTATATTTTAGAAATGTTCATTACATTGATAGAAATGGTGAAGAATCTTATATGACTGTAGATGATTATCCGAAAACGCACGATAAGAAGATGAAATTATTGTCATATTTTAGCCGATATATGCGAGAACATCTTTTGAAAGCTGGCGGTTCTGCTGTTAGGGAAATTGATTCCATATCCCGAATACCTCATTTATATCAGTGGTGCCGATCAACATCGGGTGTTCTTATGCAACTTAATAATGGGACTATACAGGTATGTATACTTTTGTAAAACAAAAGTTATACATAGAAATTTCGATAAACCATTTTTTTATCAAGTTTTGAACTTCATATTTTTTTAATAGTAAAAGAAATAAGTTTTGTTAATTGTCACGAAAAGACGCTTAAAAATATTAGAATCTATAATAATGCACCGTTTATATTAATAATCAGAACTTTTAAATTTTGTTCAGAAAAATTAATTCTTTTTATTTCTTTGAATATTCATACTATTCTTTCGAAATTGTAATTAATTGAGAATTAAATGAAAATGAGGTATACGTCTTTCATTTCTGATCAGTATTTTCAAAATTTAATTTGTTTTTTAACGTATAATACGTTTTTCTGAGTGCATAAAACGATCTGGACGGATATTCTGTAATGCCAAAACGCTTAACGTTTATAGTATGGTAAAGGTTTATGACGTACTTCTGCCCACCACTTTCACAATACCTTATTCTCTAATTGCTAAACTAAATATGAATATTATAAAACATTTGATCGAGTAAAATAACTAATGGGAAAATATTAATGTATTTTAGTGTATTTTGATATACTTTAGAGCTTATACTATGTGGTACTTTTCAAACAAAATTTAAATTACATACATATTTATATTTATTTTTGTATAATATTATTAGCATATCTACAACAAAAATAAACAAAACTTTACTAAAATTAATTTATAATACTCTTAATTTAAAAAGGTATATAACCCCTTACCACAATTATTAGTCGTATCCTAAATACGTATTTCGACAACTAAGTTGTCATCATCAGTAGGTAAAAACTACTAATTAAAAGTCACACATGGGGCACAGCAAAGTAAAATAAACGCTTCCGCACAACTACTATACACTGCAACCCTGTAAAGACTGAATTTACTGATGATGACAACTTAGTTGTCGAAATACGTATTTAGGATACGACTAATAATTGTGGTAAGGGGTTATATACCTTTTTAAATTATTATTTAACCACAGTCTCCATTGAAAGAATTTTTATAATACTCTTGAATAAAACAACGCTTATACACATTTTATAGGTTATGTTTACGTTACTTGTTTTAAAGTTTATGTTGCACATACGCATGTTAACATTTACTTAATCAAAGAATAAAATTTAATATGGTTTTCTAGAGAGAAAATTACTGGTAGATTTACTTCTTTACTTACTTATTCACAGTTCATAATATCCAAATCCATGAACTAAATTCAATTATTTGCTTAGTAAATAAAATCTGTAGAATTTCATTGTTTATAATATCGACCCCTAATTTAATAAAATGGCAAATATTCTAAATAATAAAAAATATAATTCAAAATTTAGCTAATGCTGGTGTTATATGAAGACAACATAATGTTGCAGAAGTATTTTGAATAAAATCCATAAATTTGTATTTCTTTTTGTGCAAACGAATATTAATTAGTTTTTTGGTTTTGATATATTAAATTTATCAGCCATATTATAATGCACTTTATGACGCTTGTTTACAATTTCCCTCACAATCACAATGTGAAGTCTTCATCTACCTAGAAAGAAAACAGCAATTCTAAAAACAATATCTCCATGAACCTGTAATGTTGAGAGCTTTTGGTTTCCGTTTTCATGCGCAAAATATCGATCCTTTGTTTATGCTCAAACTTCCTAGAAATCTTTTAAATTTGAATTATTGTTAAAGTTATAAAGTTGTGGCTGTGCGATCAGGAGGATTATTTTGATTTTCAAAATATTTGATATTCTCTAGAAAATTTACTGATATGAGTTGCATTTTTATTGAGACTAAAACATTGAGCATCGTCGTCTAAAATTTCTGTTATATGCAGCATCAATCAATTCCCTAATTGTTTTATTTAACAATTTTAAAAGTTACCTTTGGATATGAAATTTTTGTACAAATTATAAATGCGTTTGTAGTTAAAATGGTTTTTATATTTTTCTTACAGATTCATAATATATTTTTTTAATTTATTTACAGATGAATTTTGGTGATCATACAAAGATAATGATGTGTTCCTTAATGGCTGCAATAAGTTACATAGACGAAGATAAATCATTCCGTACATTTAGATTTTCCACAATAGAAAAAAATGGTTGTTCTATTGGTCTTTATGAAAAGATGCGATATGCCTACGATAAAATTGGTGTATTATTAGAACAGGAATATAGTGATAAATGAAGCGTATTAGTTCTCTTTTTTTCAGGAAATGAAGACTTACTTATTGATGTAAATGTACAATAGTTAATTTTTTAAATATCTTAAATAATTAAGTCCAGGGGACAGCTTTTATTCTACAGAATTAAAGATGTTCTTTTAACTTAATAATTAATTCCTTTTTCATCTATACATGTGTATTATAAATTTAATTTAATAGTATTTTTTTATTTGAAACCTATGTATATGTACTGTATTGTTTATTCAAATAATAATCATTTTAATAATTTTCTTGTTCTTGTATATAAATTATTTCGATATACTATATCATTTGATGCCAGACGTGATCAAAGAATATTGATGAATTTTTATTATTGAAATACTGACATGTGAGAACTAATATCATTTGCGCCATCAAATGTGTTAATGTGGATCATTAGTTATACTAATGCACTTCTATTAGATATTTTAGAAACAATTTGTGAGATTCGGGTTCATTTTGAAACTTCTACAAATATTTAAGTAGCATTTTTAGAGAAAATTGCACAAAATTTGATTAATTATTAACAAAACACCTGGTCATATTACAATTATGTTAAAAATATATGATTATTTCTAATAAATATAATTTTTCGATCACATTACTACGCTTAAATGTATTCCTAGCTGATGTTAATTTTAATTAAATGTTACAACAATTTTAGAAGAGGCAGTGTTGATATTTTGTATAACTTTTCACAATGAATGTGCTACTAGTTCAAAATAATACTTAAGAAAATAAATGGATAGTTTATTTTATATGTTCCAAACTTAGTATTGTTTGTGCAAATAGTTTAATAAAGAAAATGTATTTTTTAAATTGTTTTTGATACTTATATTTTTTATCAAAACAGTTCATATTTTATAAGAAAAAATAATAAAGACCAATAATTCTTGAATTAGTACTATCGTTGTTTGAGTATAGAAGTTAGTCAATCTTATGGGGAAAATAGTTACCGAAAATTGGGCTAGACCGCCAGATGGGGACTCTCTCATAAGGCCCATTTCAAATAAATTAAAAGAAACAAGAGTTATCACACTCTAGATCAGAGGCTCCCAAACTTTTTTTTCTCATAGAGCACTTTGAAAGTTTTGCTGGTTCCGATGGACCCCTTGCAGCTACATTTCTACCATATTCCCAAAACTCGACAAAAAATGTGAAGATTGGATCTAACTATGGAAATTTGCGTTGCGGCTGAGTTATTGGTTAATTAATTAATTGATTGTGCTGTGAGGGGATGTCAAGAAAGTAAAGTTAGCCAATCAAAAAAGTGATTCCATCCAACTTTACTCCTTTGACATCTACTCACAGCACAAGAAACCAATCAATTCTCACATATTTTATTTAGAAAACTCCCCATTCGGAGTGGTAAAAATAAAAAGAAAAATAGTATATTTCCTTGTGTTGTATTTATTCAAACATGTAATTATTACACTATTAATTATTATTGTTATATTACATTGTAATATGATAACAGTCGTAATATAATTAAAATTAAATATTAATAACGTAACGTAACTTCTACAATCACAATCGAAAAATAGTCATAATTTTAGTGGGAGAGATGTACTTGATGGATTGACAGCAAATTATCAATATTTGGCTTCAGTTTTGTTAGGAATAACCGCAAATCTCCCCGTTCTGTGACATTCAATCTGCTCCTTTTTTTTATTAAAAGGTTTGTAACGACACTAAAACTTTTCTCGAAGATATGACGAGGAAAACGCTATGAAAAGCTTTCTCGCATTTCCCCACAGTCCAAGATATTTTTAGGGTATTTCTGCCTCCAGCCAAAATGTTTGATACCCTCTTTTTAATTTCACCTTCAGTTCCTCAATAGTGCTAAGCTCGAGTAGCTCCTCTTGTAATATCACATTCTCCACTTCCGTTTCATCAAGTGGATTTATGATCCATGGTGGTATTTCCATCGTCAGAATATCTTCAAATCTGATTTTAAAGTCATCATGCAGGGCAATTAAATGTTGAACGTATGTGTGAATATCCTCATCAAGGCATTCTACCTGTGACAAGTTTGAAAACTGGGAAAATTCGCACCGACTAATATTTTGCTTCATAAATTTCAATTTTCCAAGAAAAGCTGAAATTACACCCTTTGTTTTTATTAAATTGAGGCTGTCCCCTTGTAATTGTAAGTTAATGTCATTAAATTTTTTGAACAAATCTGTCAAATACGCGATGTTTGCTTTCAAATTGATCAGGTTTTCTTTTAAATCTGGATCTTTACTTTCCAGAAACTCTAAAACTGATTCAAAAAGTGAGAAAAATATTGTTAAACATCGCACAATTGTGCAAATAAACGCGTGTTCAATGCATTGCTTCTTTTGTTAACTGCATTAATCACAAATTGAAGCGATTGGTGCAATTTAGCACTCAAATTTTTCGCTACTAGGTGTTGTCGGTGGATGACACAGTGAATTGCAGTTACCTCTGGTATAATTCTTTTAAGATGGCTTATAAACCCACGACATCGCCCGGCCATGGCAGGAGCTCCATCTGTTGCCACCGAAATAACGTTTGTGAATGGAATCGATTTTTCCTTAAAAAAATCACTCAGGACATTAAATATTGATTCACCTTTAGTGTCCGTCTCCAAAGTTTTCGCGAATAGTAGCTCTTCATGAATTTCTTCGTCCATAACAAATCGAACATATGTCAATAATAATGCTTCATTACCAGGTAAAGTTGACTCGTCCAGTTGAATAGAAAAATGAATTGTTTGCAGATAATTACACAAGAAACTTTCAATATCAGAGCTCATTTCATCAATACGTCTTTGTACAGTGTTGTTACTCAAAGGAATTATTTTGAGTATGTCAAATGGAGATTTGTGCAGAACAGTTTTTAAAACCTCTTCAACAGCGGGTAAAATTAACTGTTCTCCAATGGGGTGCGATTTTCCAGATTTCGCTATAAGTAATGAGATATTGTAAGATTCCCCGCAAGCCATCATCGTTACTTTCCGACGTTGAAGTGAACATATTGTGCACGGTGGGTCTCTTTTCATATTTTTCCTTCAATGTTTGAAAATATTTCAAATCTACCTATTTTATCAGGATGACACCTTCTTAGATGATCTTCGAGCTTCGATGGTTTCATAGAGTCATTGTTCAAAACTTTGTTGCATAAAAGGCATATGGGCAATCGCTTGTCTGCCTTTGATGGAAGAAAACCAAATTTTAAATAATCAACACTGTACCTACTGTCGACATTTCTTCTTAGATTCAGCCATGTTTCGTATCAGTAACCTACCTGTAAATAAAAAAAAAACTTTGTTGTAGTAATCTTAAGGCGGTCTTACTTAACAGGATATGGCTGGTTGGACTGGTAATTCCAACATTGCCAGATGTAAACTATTATATATATATTTATATATATATATATATATATATATATATATATATAATATATAAATATAATAACTTCGTGACCTTGGTATGATATGGTAAACCTAATCAGTAGGCGATTAAAGGTCTGTATATTACTTCAAAATATATTTATTTAAAAAACTCTACATGTTTCGGCTGTGTACGCCTTTATCAAGAGAATACAAAATATGAATGACAGGATATAAATGTCAAGTAATTAAGTTGCTATGGTTTAAATTATTCAAAGATACATTCTAGTAATAATAATAAATCATGCCTTAGTATTCCAAAAAATAGATAACAAGGTGTGAACATATGTGTTGTTCGCTGCTAGCAATTTGTGTCTCCTTCTGGCGTATGAACTTGTGTGTTGGTTGCTGCTGGCAGCTTGCGTCTCTCTATGGGGTGTGTGGTTTTGTGTGAGAGCGTAAGTGTAGGGTTTTGTATGTCGGTGCGTTCGTGCGTGTGTTTAGTGATCGGACGCATGAATTTAGAGAGGTCGGATAACCAGCCGTTGCGTAGGGCCGCCAACCCTTTCCCGACAACTTCTTTACAATTCCGTGCAGTACTTCGACGGCCTGACCCCCGCCCCAACGAGGCAGGTGAAGCGCACCCTGTACGGGGTTGCTCATCGCAACTAAGGGAACACTCTTAGTGGCTACCTCGGTCGACGATGGTCACACTTGTGCCATCTTAACGTTTTCCGCCGAAGCGGGGGCATAGCACACACGTCGAACGTGTGTGTGCTGTTAACGGCAGCCTAGCCAGATTGCCGCCCACGACCGGTCCTAGTGGTGTGTGCATAGGACCGGTCCTGGGCGGCAATCTGGCTAGGCTGCCGTTAACAGCACACACGTTCGACGTGTGTGCTATGCCCCCGCTTCGGCGGAAAACGTTAAGATGGCACAAGTGTGACCATCGTCGACCGAGGTAGCCACTAAGAGTGTTCCCTTAGTTGCGATGAGCAACCCCGTACAGGGTGCGCTTCGCCTGCCTGCGCCTTGCCTCGTTGGGGCGGGGGTCAGGCCGTCGAAGTACTGCACGGAATTGTAAAGAAGTTGTCGGGAAAGGGTTGGCGGCCCTACGCTGGCGGCAACGGCTGGTTATCCGACCTCTCTAAATTCATGCGTCCGATCACTAAACACACGCACGAACGCACCGACATACAAAACCCTACACTTACGCTCTCACACAAAACCACACACCCATAGAGAGACGCAAGCTGCCAGCAGCAACCAACACACAAGTTCGTACCCAGAAGGAGACACAAATTGCTAGCAGCGAACAACACATATGTTCACACCTTGTTATCTATTTTTTGGAATACTAAGGCATGATTTATTATTATTACTAGAATGTATCTTTGAATAATTTAAACCATAGCAACTTAATTACTTGACATTTATATCCTGTCATTCATATTTTGTATTCTCTTGATAAAGGCGTACACAGCCGAAACATGTAGAGTTTTTTAAATACATATATTTTGAAGTAATATACAGACCTTTAATCGCCTACTGATTAGGTTTACCATATATATATATATATATATATATATATATATATATATATATATATATATATATATATATATATATATTTAGTGTTTATAAGAATTTTATTTTTCTTATTTATTTTATTGGCCGTGTCTTAATATTAAAAATAATAGACTTTTTATTGGTTTAGCGACCTTTTATTGAATTTTGTTGTTTTATTCTACGACGTTTCGACTTTTATTATTATTCAGTCTTTTTCAAGTAACTAGAAACAAGAATTAGTACAATGAAAACATGAGAACTGTGTTTGCTTTTGTGAGATTGAATTAACAATTAAATTAACAATTAAAATTAAACTTAGATTAAAGACTGAATTACCAATTAGATTAACAATTAAAGTTAAAATTTAAAATTCGATTAATAATGAGTAAGGACAATTAAAGTGATTACATCTGTATAAATGAATTGAAGATTTGAATTAAAATACAATACAGTAAGGTAACTAGAAACAAGAATTACTACAATGAAGACGTGAGAGCTGTGTTTGCTTTTGTGAGACTGAATTAACAATTAATCTAATTGGTAATTCAGTCTTTAATCTAAGTTTAATTTTAATTGTTAATTCAATCTCACAAAAGCAAATACAGTTCTCATGTTTTCATTGTACTAATTCTTGTTTCTAGTTACTTGAAAAAGACTGAATAATAATAAAAGTCGAAACGTCGTAGAATAAAACAACAAAATTCAATAAAAGGTCGCTAAACCAATAAAAAGTCTATTATTTTTAATATATATATATATATATATATATATATATATATATATATATATATATAAGGTAAACATATTTAAAATAACCCTACATGTTTCGGCAATGATGCCTTTGTCAAGGATATCAAAAATATAAATGACAGAATATAAAAGTCAAATAATTGAGTTGCTATGGTTTAAATTATTCAAAGATACATTCCAATAATAATAATAATAAATCATGCCTTAGTATTCCAAAAACTAGATAGCAAGGTGTGAACATATGTGTTGTTCGCTGCTAGCAGCTTGTGTCTCTTTCTGGGTATGAATTTGTGTGTTGGTTGCTGCTGGCAGCGTCTCTCTCTCTGGGTGTGTGGTTTTGTATTTGTGTGAGCGCTTAAGTGTAGGATTTTGTATGTTGGTGCGCTCCTGCGTGTGTTTAGTGACCGGTCGCGTAAATTTAGAGAGATCGGATAACCAGCCGTTGCGTAGGGCCGCCAACCCTTTCCGGGCAACTTCTTTACTTTTCCGTGCAGTACTTTGAAGGCCCGACACCCCCCCCCCCCCCCACTAAACACGCACCAACGTACAAAACCCTACACTTAAGCGCTCACACAAATACAAAACCACACACCCAGAGAGAGACGCAAGCTGCCAGCAGCAACCAACACACAAATTCATACCCAGAAAGAGAGACAAGCTGCTAGCAGCGAACAACACATATGTTCACACCTTGCTATCTAGTTTTTGGAATACTAAGGCATGATTTATTATTATTATTATTGGAATGTATCTTTGAATAATTTAAACCATAGCAACTCAATTATTTGACTTTTATATTCTGTCATTTATATTTTTTATATCCTTGACAAAGGCATCATTGCCGAAACATGTAGGGTTGTTTTAAATATATATACTTTGAAGTAATAAACCAGACCTTTAATCGCCGACTTATTAAGTTTACCTTATCATACCAAGGTCACGAAAATATTATATATATATATATATATATATATATATATATACCTATGTGTGTGTGTGTCTAACGAATATTATGTTTCACCACATAATTCCGCTTTCGTAAATGCACAAGGCGCCAGTATCGAATGTATTTTTTTTTACACAATATTTCTGGTCAAAATAGTTTTTGTTCATTCATAAGAGGTCATTGAAGGACTTGCTTGATAGAAAAATATATACCGTCTAAATTAAAGTACATTTTAATACCTTACTTTGTACAATCGATATTAGTAATGAAAAGAAACTAACGCAATAGCGTGGGCATCCCTCGAATTTTTTGTATTAAATATTTTAAAAACATGTAGGTATGCCGTATTTATATAAAAACTGATAGGAATTCCTTGTAAATATTTACACCAAATGTCTTATGAAAGAAATATCATTCTGCTAAAGAATATTTATATGACGTGTATAAATGTTAGAAAGTTCTGTAGTACGTATACGCACCTCTAAGGTTCTAAATTACATAGAAATTGATTAATTGATTTTTTAAGTAAATACAGACTTGTATAACATTCTTATTTTCGATTTTGTATATCTTGCATTATTTTATTTTTCTTTATAATAGTTGTGCTGTGAAATAAGCGATGGGACTGTGTTTTTGAATATAAATATTAAGTAGACATTTTGAGTTTGTATTAAGTACACATATGAATTTTGCTAATTAAATTAAGTGTTTGTAATTTAGAGTGATAAAATTGATCAGAATAATTGAAACATACATGAGTAGGTAAACCCCACCAGTTTTGTATAATACAAAGGGATTTTTAATAATATAAAATATTATTAAAAATCTGGTGTGAAGAACAACAGGCAGCGCCGAATTTACTTCTGCGCTGGGTCTGGGTAATTACGGTGATAGGGCGATGTGGTTCTTTTCTGTGAATGTGTCTGGGAATATCCTTTCTCCAGCAGGGGCGTACCGATGAGCCTGTAGAAAGGTGAAATACGTATCTACGTCTCTGGGGATAGGATATATTCGGACACGTTCACAGAAAATATTAATAGTGAACCTGCATTTGTGTTCTTCACACCAGATTTTTAATAATATTTTATATTATTAAAAATCCCTTTGTATTATACAAAACTGGTGGGGTTTACCTACTCATGTATGTTTCAATTATTCGGATACATTACACATGCGGTTAAGCCGTAGTATGAGTGAAGGCACAAACAAAATGCAGTTTTCTAGAGAGATTGGCTGTGCCAACCTTTGGAAGGGCGTCGTTACTTCACATTAATTATGTGGACGGTATGCGAGGTACTTCGGCTGTCTGACAACAGGCAGCGCCGAATTTACTTCTGCGCTCGGTCTGGATAATTACGGTGATAGGGCGATGTGGTTCTTTTCTGTGAATGTGTCTGGGAATATCCTTTCTCCAGCAGGGGCGTACCGATGAGCCTGTAGAAAGGTGAAATACGTATCTACGTCTCTGGGGATAGGATATATTCGGACACGTTCACAGAAAATATTAATAGTGAACCTGCATTTGTATTCTTCACACCAGATTTTTAATAATATTTTATATTATTAAAAATCCCTTTATATGATAAAATTGAGATATTTTTGTTAAATATGTCTGGGCACAAGTGCTCATATTTTAATTGTGGACTTTGGATATTCACAAAATTATTGCTAAAATATTTTTCACGCTATAGCATAAAATATTTTGAAAGCAAATTATATTTTAGCAAGAAACAAAAGATATTAAAAAAACTTAATGTCAACACCTGATTGATAATACTAACAATAGAGGAAGTTGGGGCAAAGTGGTTTTGTGTAATATTTCCTGCAACATAACGACATCTATAGGTGTCTTCACGTATATCACTTCCCTTACGGATGTACAGGTAATTAGTTAGACACGGTTGAGACCGCAGGCATTTTTTTCCAGGAAGTGAAAAGTTTTGAACCGACGTGTTTGTAATATTTATCGGTAAGTAAAGCAGCAGTTCAGCTGATAATATAAATTATTCCTTCGATATTGTACAAGTTTAGAATGACATTATATATATGTTTGAGGTTTACATAGAAGCAATCGAACAAAACACGCGCATGTTTTTCTTACTTTTAAAATACTTCTTCGATATGTATTGGGGCAAAGTCAATTTTCTATTATGGGGCAAAGTGGTTACCATAGCCACTTTGCCCTATAGCAAAAAATAGGTTGAATTTTATTTTATGTCAGAACAGATTTTCACAATGGTGCGTAAATATATAAGCAAAACCCAGCAACATTCTTGGTCGGAGGAGAGTATGATAGCAGCTATACAGGACGTAAGAAATAATATACTTTCTGCAAAAAAGGCAGCAAGTCAGTACCATGTCCCTTTGTCAACACTTCGAAGACAATTCAAATCGAACGAGGACTCTGAGGCAGCTTCAAAAAAATATCTAGGACGAGTTTGACCTATTTTTTCGGCAAATCAAGAAAAGGAACTAGCGGATTTCATTTTAAAAATGGAAAGTAGGCTTTTTGGCTTCGGCACGCGGGAACTGAGACACCTTGCATTCCAGTTTGCAGAAAAAAAATAAGATCGCTCATAATTTTAATGCTACCAGAGGTCTTGCAGGGCGTTATTTGATTTACGGGTTTCTAACCAGAAACAAAAATATTTCTTTAAGACTGCCAAGAATATACGTCAGCCGCTAGAACTTCCTCTTGCAATAAATTTAATGTAAGTTCATTCTTTACGCTTCTGGGAGAAATGCTCGAGAAACATAAATTCCCACCTATACTAGAATCGCTGAACGGATTCAGTAATAAAAGTGCGTGATCACCTCGTGAGCAAGACAAAAATGCATTCTATTGGTTGATGGCCACGACCGTTTACATTAGGCGATTCGGCAAACTAAATTGTTTGTCACAGTATCACAGATGGCAGATTTTTATTTATTTTTACGTTTGCGTTAATTCTGTTTTGTCTGCATTTATTCTGTTTTCTTTTGGATATTTTGATCAGGATTTTTAAATACGCACATAAGTACTAGTAAACCGAAATGTAACGAATTAACGGGTGTTCAGAAACATTCGAAGTCAAAGTAGTCCTTGAAAATATGAAGTCATGTCTGAGATAGATTGATTTTTGACAGACAACAGTTGACATTTAATAATTATTACAAATCAGATACTTAAGTAAAGATATACGATTTTTTGTTCAGAGCCCACTTGACTTCGAATGTTTCTGAACACCCGTTATAAGTAATTCTATCTTCTAGGTTAGAATTCGACAGGAATTCAAATATTACTTCAATTTCTTTGTTTCGAGCTAAGTTATATGTGTTAAGCTATGGAATATTCACCTCCAAGAAAGAGGCCAGCAAAACACTTCTCAGTGGAAGAAAAAAACGTGGTTTTGAATATATTTAAAACCAGTCTTGACCAGCCAGGTACAGTCGTGGCCAGATAAATGTAGCTTTTCTTAATAAATTTTTATGGTGTAAGTTAGTATTTTGACAATTATATGTCAAATCATTTTAAATTTTATTAAACGTCAAACATATTTTTACGATGGCACGAAAGCTAACCGCAACTGATAAAGTTCGTATATTAATTAAATTACAAGAAGGGTACAGTATTAGGGAAATTGCGCAGCAAATGCAGTTAAATAAAACCACCGTGATGAAGGTTAAGAAAAGATGGGAGACTGATGAGAGCATAGACAGAAAGCCGGGTACTGGGCTTAAAAGAATTTCGACTGAACAGCAGAACCATAATCTAGTTCAACATCTCCGAGAACATCCTTTCGATTCAGTGAAAGTAGCAGTTGCGGAGACCATTTTTCCTGGTTCACGTAGAACTGCAAGCAGGAGAATAAGAGATAGCGACATAATGTCGCGTGTTGCAGCCAAACAATTCAGGTTAGTGAAGAAAGGAAGCAAGCCAGGCTTTTGTTCGCATTAAATCATATAAACAATGGACCTGAAATTTGGGAAAATGTAGTTTTCACTGTTGAGAAAACATTTCAATCCACAAGTAATGGTTCTGTTCGTGTCTACAGACCTGGCGGTACAAGATACGAGGAGCAATATATAGAAAATTCAGATCGGCAAGGAAAATTCTCTATAAATATTTGGGGATGAATAAGGGCTAAAGATAAGATCCTTCCAACAGACCGTAAAATTTATAAAACTTTAGAAATCATTAAAGGACCTCAAAGGAACTAATTTACCATATAAACTAAGGGTTGGAAACGTACCCTTAGGTCAAATAAAAAATAAACTAACCTTACATTTTGTATATTTTTAATACGTCCAGAACACGTCAAATCCAGGATAATCGTGTAAATTGTGTGTGCTACTGTTCAAATAAAATATCGCTTTAAACTATTTATGCTATACCAATCTTCGTTTTGTTTAAATAATCTCGTAAAACGATGTTAAATTTTGTTAATTTTAGGGTCCATTTTCGCATAAAAATTGACATTATCGTAAACGTTTGAAATTCCAGACTGCCAACTTAAACACATAGAGTTTTACTATTTATATTTTTATGTATCCATTTCAAGTAAATTTTTCCAAACGTCAATGAGGATATATGTGAATTATTTCAAATAAAAAAAAAAATGAAAATTATAGCGATCGCAAGTCACTGCCCCCCACCTGTGTTTGGGCGTTTTGTAAGCAGGTTTACTGTTTATGGCGTCGCTTTGGTTCACTCGTGGCCTCTGGCCCTAGGTTTTTTTTTACAATTGACGTAGAGAAAAAATTAATTGATATAGACAGATATCATAACAGTCATATTTATTAGTAAATGTTTAAGTTGGCGGTCTGAAATAGCTAACGTTTTTGATAATGTCGGTTTTTATGCGAAAATGGACCCTAAAAATATCAATTTTTAACATCGTTTTGCGAGATTATTTAAACAAAAGGAAGATTGGTATAGCATAAATAGTTTAAAGCGATATTTTATTTTAACAGGCGCACACACAATTTACACGATTATCCTGTATTTTACGTGTTCTGGACGTATTAAAAATATACAAAATGTTAGGTTAGTTTTTTTTTTTTTTAATTTGACCTAAGGGTACGTTTCCAACCCTTAGTTTATATGGTAAATTAGTTCCTTTGAGGTCCTTTAATGATTTCTAAAGTTTTAGGAATTTTACGGTCTGTTGGAAGGATCTTATCTTTAGCCTTTGGAAAATCTTATGTTACCATCAGTCCAACATGTGTATCCTGAAAACATTTTTATATATCAGCATGACAATTACCCAGTTCATAGTGCAAACATAGTGTCGTGATGGATGGAAGAGCATAACATTGAGATTTTGCAATCGAGTGCCAAGAGTGCGGACATGAACCCAATAGAAAACGTATGGGCCAAGATGACCAAAAGTATGTCACGTATAAGATTTCAAAATCAGGACCAATTGTGGGAAGCAATTCAAAATGCTTGGCAATCTCTTATTCACAAACCAAATTATTTTAGAAGTTTTGTGGCTTCCATGCCTAGAAGGTTAAGGGCAATAAATGATGCTGATGGCGGGCCAACAAAATATTAGCTTTTTGTTAAAAAAATTTTATTATTAAAGTTATTTTTCGTATTCCTTAATTCAATTTTAAATTTAAATTTAACTTATTATTATACTTTTAACTTATATTTCTTAACTCAAACAATAATAAAGTAAATATATTCCAGTATGATCTGACATTTGATTTTATTATGACAAGTAGCTTAAGCTGAAGCTCGTCTTACAATAATAATATATCAAATTTATGACATATATGAAATTTAAGGTTGTACTACATTTATCTGGCCATGACTGTACATCAAAAGTTGATAGTGTTGAAACGACTGCAAAAGCGGTAGGTAGCCATTATTTTTGTTATAAGAAATTATAACAAACTGATATTATTTTTATCATATTTATAGGAATTACCACTCGCAGTGTTTATAATATATTGAAAGAACATAACACTGAGCAACAATTTAATCCACCCAAAAAATATCAGAGGAAAAGGGGTGTTTTGGGTACTGTTGATGAAGAAACGAAAAACAGAATTCGTAGAATTGTTCATTCATTCTATTTTAAAAACGAACCACCAAGTGTGCAAAAAATTCTCGCAGCTGTAAATGAAACAGAAGATCTGCCTAATTTTAAAATAACGACATTCAGGATGATCTTAAAGAAACTAAATTTTCGGTAAACTATCTAAGTTCTATAACCTGAACTTTACTACATAAATATTATTTATTGTATTACCTGTTTCATAGTAGTTGATGTTATATTTCTAGGTATGAAAAGAGAAAGTGCAATAGCATCTTGAAAGAAAAAGAAGAAATTATTGCTTGGAGAAGAAGATACCTACGTCAAATTATTCAATTTCATATAGAAGGAAGGCCTATATATTATTTAGATGAAACATGGGTGAATGCTGGGCATACTGTAAGCAAAGTATGGACTGATAAATCAGTTCTGACTGCAAGGCAAGCATTCATAGAAGGGTTGTCTACAGGCCTTAAAAACCCCTCCGGAAAAGGAAAACGACTTATTATTGGCCATATAGGATCAGACGAAGGATTTGTAAATAACGGATTACTACTCTTTGAATCAAAAAGGACTGGCGATTATCACGAGGATATGAATGCGGCAAAATTTGAAGAGTGGTTGGAACAAATAGTCCCTAATTTAAGAGAAGAATCAGTAATCGTTTTAGACAATGCTCCCTACCATAGTCGGAAACTAAACAAACGACCTACAGGTAGTACTAAAAAAAAGGAAATACAAGAGTGGCTCAAGAAAAACAATATCCCATATGAGGAAGATATGGTTAAAGCAGAACTTTTAGTACTAGTTAAAGAAAAATCAACTGGAATTGAAAGATATGCTGTGGATGAGTTAATACTCAATAGCAACAGAAAGGTTCTCAGACTTCCACCATATCACTGTGAAATGAATCCTATTGAGTTAATAGGGGCACAAGTAAAGGGATATGTCGCTAGAAACAATACGACATTTAAGTTATTAGATGTGAAAAGCTTATTCCAACAGGCTAATGATAATACTTCACCAGAAAATTGGAAAAATGCAGTGAAGCATGTCCTTGGAGTAGAAAAAGAAATGTGGGAACTGGATAATATCATCGATAAGCATATAGAAGCCATAATAATCACTGGAAGTGATGATTCATCGACATCGTCAGATGAAGACGAATCTACCTAATTTTGCTGATATTATTATTATATTTATACTTATAAAATGTAAAAGTTCTCATCAATAATAAAAATATTTCATTTATTTAACGTACTTGAATTTGTTTTATGATTATAGCCACTTTGAGTGTTCATATGTTTTTATCGTTTTTAAACAACTGAGAAAATTATTTAATATAAGTTTTTTCATGTGCAAAATAGTTTATTCGTTCATATTGGGGATTGCTACGTGTTAATTTATAGAGACAATACAATTGTAAAACGTTTTGATAGAAAACATTTGAATATGCACAATTTCTTATGTCAAATACTACGGCGATAACTGTTTTACCGACATTGATCCTTGAATGATTCCATGTGCCTGTGTGCATACGGCCATACGGTTTTGACGTTATCTCGTTAACCCAACGTGATTACTGAATCTGGTCAGCGATTTGAGTATAGTAGAATTTATGACTGCGACCAAACAGGTGGTCTACAGTACCAAATAAGCCCTCCAGAATATTCTCCAGTAAAGGAAAAAAGACAGGTGGGTAATCTTAGTTCATCGGAAAGAGTAACTACTGCCGAAATTTGCTGCAATGCCCTTGGATTATACATTCCTCCATTATTAATTTTCCCGTGAGTAAGAAAATGCCCAGCCCTTGAGCACGGACTTCCCCGGAATCGATCGTTGAATATCACCCAAGTGGGTGGCTGCCGAGTGAGATCTTTTCTGATAGTTGGTTTGATCATTTCCTTAAATATACCAAACCCACCGAGACTGACCCGGTGTTACTGATTTGTGATGGCCATGCAACACACACGAAAAATTTAACGTTAGTTGGAAAGACAAGAGCAAATCATGTGTACATAATTGTAATACCTCCACATACAACCCACTGGTTACAGCCATTAGATTAGATGTTGCCTTTATATTTCCGCTCAGTACTTACTGTAATGTATTTGATACTTTAATACTCAGGGGTTGGCAATAATGAAAAAGAACGATATATTACGATATATAGACGTTGTAAGGGTTATGTACAAAACTGTAAAATAAAGTATGTACGTGCAACAAATTAAAACGTTTGTATTTCATTATGTTATGTATCAATATTAGATAAGAACATAAAAATTGGCGACGAGAATATTACAAACTCATGGTTCCAAGTAAAAGAAAATAATAGCAATTGTAAAAGGAAACAATGGCTGGCATTGGTAAATTAGAAAATGTTGATGAGTCGGTAGAAGACATCAATACTTATTTGATGAGATTAAAACATTACATAAAATGTAGTGCCATAGAGGATACACAAAAGGTTTCTGTATTACTGACGGTAGTAGGACCAAAAGTTGTAAAAATACTGCAGGATCTGCACCAGACGAAGTAGATTCTAAACCCTACGATGATTTAATTAACACGTTAACTACACATTACATACCAAAAAAACTTATGATAGTAGAAAGGTACAAATTTCACAGTAGAAATCAACAGGCAAATGAATCGATAGCAGATTATGTTTTAATAATAAAACAGTTAGCAACGACATGTAAATTTGGAACTTTCTTGAAGGAAGCATTGCGCGATCGACTCATTTGTGGATTAAGAGATGATCAAATTAGACAGAAATTATTGGCAGATGAACTAGATTTTGATCAAACATACGAAAAGGCTCGATTATTGGAAGAAGCATTAAAAAGCAAAGGTACTTTCTCAAGTGATATCAATAGAATACAATACAGAAAGGTACAGACAACAATTAAGCAAAACAAAAATTCTAATGAGAAGAACTGCACAAGATGTGGAAAGCCTAATCACTTACCAGCAAATTGTAAGTTTAAAACATATAAATGCAATCACTGCTCTAAGGTAGGTCATTTAGCAACTGTTTGTCATTATAAAAGTAAGAATAAAGTGCATGCTCTTGAATATGATGATACAGAGCAGGCTGAGAGTGTTAGCGTGGAGGAAGAATGTTCTTTATATCACATCAACACAATACATGATTTGGTCATACCATCATCATATAAGATAAGTGTAACTGTAAATAACAAACAGATAATGTTTATGATGGACACAGGTTCAGGGGTAACAATTATATCAGAAGCAGTTTATCAGAGATATTTAAGGGAATTTAAATTACAAAATTGTTCTGATGTGAAACTTACTGCTTATTGGTTTAATGACCCATTACCAATACTAGGTAAAATAAGTATACCTGTACAATATAATAACATAGACTGTGTTTTAGATGCAATTGTAATAAAAAGTGGCAACAAAGAATTACCTTCATTGATGGGAAGGAACTGGTTACAGAAATTAAATATTTATGCTATATCACAGCACCAAATGGTTGCACAAACAGAAATAAATAGAGAGCAAGTAATCACAAAATTAAAAAATGATTTTCCAACTGTATTTGGAAGTAGTACAGGCAAAATAAGAGAATTTCAAGCAAGGTTAGTATTAAGAGAGAATCCAACACCAATATTTTGTAAAGCGAGACCCATTCCATTCGCACTAAAGCCAGTAGTAGATTCAGAATTGAAAAGATTAGATAACAAAGGCATATTAGAGCCTGTGCTTCATAGTGACTGGGCAACTCCACTGGTGATTGTACCTAAACCAGGAAAAGGAGTAAGGATATGTGCTGATTTTAAGGTTACGATAAATCAATATTTAGATAAAGAATATTATCCTTTACCAAATCCTCAAGATATATATGCTTCATTGGCAGGAGGTAAGGTTTTCTGCACCTTGGATTTATCTGAAGCATACATGCAATTAGAAGTTAGTAAGGAATGTCAACATTTAATAACAGTAAATACACCTAGTGGGTTATATCGGTTTACAAGATTGGCTTATGGAATTGCAACAGCTCCATTTCAATTTCAATCCGTAATGGATCAAATATTACGAGATTTGCCAAGGGTAACATGTTATTTGGACAATATTTTAATTGGAGCAAGCTCAGAAGATGAGTGCCGCAAAACACTAAATGCAGTGTTAGAGCGACTAAAGAAGTACAACATTAAGGTAAGATTGGATAAATGTGAATTTTTAGTGAAATCAGTTGCATATTTGGGTCATATAATTGATGAACATGGAATTCGACCAAATCAGGATTTAATTAAAGCTATTAAAGATGCTCCACCACCGACAAACAAACATGAATTAAAATCTTATGTGGGATTATTAAATTATTATGGACAATTCATAGAAAAAATATCAGGAAAATTAAAACCTTTCTATGATTTATTAAAAAAAGAAATTTCTTGGAATTGGATAATAGAACATCACAATTTGTTTAAGGAAACCAAAAATTGGATATGCACTGATAATGTATTGACCTTGTATGATACTAATAAACCATTAAGAATAATTTGCGACGCATCTCCTCAAGGAGTGGGGCCAGTCCTGGCACATGTGGATCAAGGAACAGAACGACCGATAGCATTTGCTAGTAAGACACTTTCAGCAGCAGAGAAGAATTACTCACAATTAGAATGAGAAGCTTTAGCTATTATATTTGGGATAAGGAAATTTCATAAATATCTTTATACACGAAAATTTGAATTGGTAACAGACCACGCACCACTTACAATTATTTTTGGTCAAAACAAGGGGGTATCAGCTACAACAGCTGTAAGATTACAAAGATGGGCAATACTTCTATCAGCCTATGATTACAAAATTGTCTACAAGAAGGGAGAAGACATAGCTAACGCAGATGCACTCTCAAGGCTACCATTACCATATCAAGAACAAATAGAAGGAATCGCAAATAATTTCTCAACTACCAGCTGTTTTTGCGAATTAACGAAAGACTCTGACATAGTACTTACGGCTAGCGATATTGCAGAGGCTTCAAAAACAGACCAGATTTTAAAACAGATTCATCGGTTTACAATGAATGGATGGCCGAAACATGTGACAGATCCCATACTTAGTAAATATTGGCGTCACAAAAATTAAATTGGAAACGATGAGGATTGTTTAACATTAGGCAATAAGGTTATTATTCCGGAAATGTATCGTGAACATGTAATGTCCATATTACATATGGGACACCCAGGAATGGTAAAAATGAAGCAATTGGCGAGATCATACGTTTGGTGGCCAAATATCGATGAACAAATAGAAGAAAAGTTTAGAAAATGTTCAGCCTGTCAAATAAATGCACGAAATACTTCCAAGCAAGCTGTTTACCATTGGCCTATTAGTCAAAGAAAATGGGAAAGAATACATATTGACTATGCTCAGTTTAATTATAACATAGCGCATAATTTTCTTATAGTTATAGATTCATATACAAAATGGAGGAAAATAGCTATAACCAAATCGACAACAGCAGAAAAGACCATAGAAAAATTAAGAAGTATAATGGCAACGCACGGTATTCCAGAGATAATCGTCTCTGACAATGGTGTACAATTTGTGTATCACGAATTCAAGAACTTCGCGGTACGTAATGGAATAAAACACATACTAACACCACCTTACCATGCAGCGAGTAATGGTGCAGCCGAACGCGCCGTACAGAACGTCAAATATGGATTACGAAAAATGATTACAACACAGCAAAATAAAACAACGCAGATGTCACTACAACATCTAGTGGATAATTATTTATTCACTTACAGAAATACACCACATGAGACTACGGGACGTACTCCGGCAGAACTATTACTAAATAGGAGACCGAGAACACTACTTTCCATCATGAAACCAAATTTAGCCGAAGTTATGGATAGAAAGAAACAAAATGAAGAAGGAAGGTTAAATGCGAAGAGAAGACCAGTAATATCGTATGCAATAGGAGACCAAGTATGGGTGAAATCACTAAGAGGAGAAATCGAAAAATGGTTACCGGGGAAGATAATAAGAAGAAAGGGTACATTATCTTTCATAGCCGAAGTAGAAGGACATAGACGATTCGTTCACACCGATCATTTAAAACCCCGACATACATCAACAGAGAAAGAAGAGGAAACACCAAGACTGGAAATTCCAAGGCAACACTGTACTCCAATGGATTTACAGACAACCAAAATATCAATACCGGATGATCCAACACCGACGTTGCAAGAGAACCCAATAGAACACAACGAACTAGGCTCTGAAAACACGCAGCTAGAGATACCAAAAGAAGTACCAGATGTTAGGGCAACACCAACAACGGAACCTCCGGGGGCGACAATTTCCACTCCCAGTACTAGGATTCTTAGACGCTCAAGTCGATCCAGGAGGGCAGTAGTTAAATTAAATTAATACTTTAATACTCAGGGGTTGGTAGTAATGAAAAAGACAACGATATAATACGATACATAGACGTTGTAAGGGTTATGTACAAAACTAAAATAAAGTACGTGCAACAAATTAAAATGTTTGCATTTCATTATGTTATGTATCAATATTAGATAAGAACATAAAACTTACTATGGACAAGAAACGAAGAAATGGCTAATCAATAACCCTGGGAAAGTGATAACTTTATATCAAGTCAGAGAACTTTTTGGCAACACCTTTAAACGGGCGGCAACTACACAAAACTCTATTAATGGCTTCAAAGCGACTGGAATTTATCCATATAATCCGGATGTATTTCCAGAAGAACTATTCAAACCATCAGAGACTACTGACAGAGTACCAGAGGACGAGCATCCAAAAACTTCCCAAGAAATTCTACCTAATGAGAATAGATTTACTGAAATAAGCCAATCTCCATAACCAGGGCCCTCTAGAGTTAGAACTAAGTCTCCTATAGTCCATTCAATACTAACTGAAAACTCATAACCTGTAGATTCTGTTTCAAAGGAAGAAATATCTGTAAACATGTATTATTCACCACAAGTCATATTACCCTTACTAAAAGTAAGTGATGCGAGAGCTCCCAAAAGAAAATTAAGAAGGGGGAAACCATGGTGCTGACATCAATCCCTAATTATGAAGAGTTGAAGGTGGCAACAGAAATTAAAATATCAAAATACAAAAAAGAAACGGTCAAAAGAAATTTGGTAAAAACCAGAAAGATAAAGGTGCAAAAGAAAACAATCTCGGGGAAAGATACATCGTCAGACAGTTCATCTGTAGTGGAGTTAGCTAATTCAGATGATTCAGATAGCGATCTAGAATTTTATCCTAAGATAAAGGATTTCAATATAGAAGAGGTTGACATCAAAAGCCTAAATAATGATGAATTTATATTGACAGAACTAACGTCTGACGAAATGACAACAAAAAAGTTTCTTGCCCAAATAGTAAACATTTAAAAACCTCTGAAACTAAGATTAGTGTTTCCTTTTTGCGACAATATAGACAATCGAGAGATATTTTCGTTTTCCCTCATGCGAAAGACATTAGCGATATTTTAATTAAGGAAATTTTAGGAAAAGTTAATGTAGAAGTTTTGAGGCATGGACAAATTAGTTGTTTGATAAGTTTTAAACAATATTAAACCAAAAATGTGCAATTCTTTTAGCTTTAGGATTATTTTTGTCAAACGTTTACGGTATACCTTTGTTATTTTTAGTTGTTCGGGTTTGTTTTTATTTTTTAGTCTAAGAGAAATGTTTATTTTTCTTTCATTTCACTAACAAGTAGTGCCTATAGCTTCCAATCTTTAAGGTTTTCTTTATAATACGTAATGAAATAATCTATGTTACGATTTCGTTTCCAGTGTTTCTATTACAAAATTGAAGTATTCCTTGCTCTTTATAGTAAACTCTTGTGTATGAAAAGTGTTTTCTTTTACCTGGTAATATTATTATACTATCTACTTTGCGAATACTTTGCAGTAACTCACTTTTTTCTATATTATTTCATAATTCCGGTTTAGAATCACTAGATATGTCGAGAAAAAGGCAGCTAAATCATGAAGGAAAAGTTTCAGTCATCCAAAACTCTCCCACTTATTAAAAATATAGATTTGTAGGGTGTTTGTTAAGGTGGCCACTTTGCCCAAACTTCCCCTACATGTGAGGACCATAGAAAGTTTATTCTAGACTTACTAATAAAGACGTAAATATATAAACAGTATAAATTGTTTCAAATAGTTACAAAATGCCTCAAACAAAAAGACATACGAAACCTGCTATTTTACAAAATCAATAAACATTTTACACAAAGTAAGTGCCACATACATACATACCTACATGTATGCAATCGTTCATTTTTTTAAATTAAATATAGAATAGAATAAAGCTTTAACAACTGTCAGGATTTATTGAAAAATACAATATATTTGCTATTGAAACTTTTAAATTATGAATTATTCCATGGTTTAATATTTTTGTCTACCTCACATTATAGTCATATATAATTTTAGATCTCGACAAAACAGCTATTACAATACATATTCTTATACCTACTCTTTTTTCCGGCATCGATATTTTTGTCCAATACCTAACAAAATAGTTTGGCATACATACATGTATGCAAACAACTTATATTTTTATAAATATGAATAACATCTACCTTTAGAATATAACTGTTTAAAAATGTGCATTTTATTTAACCTGTTAAGAATTTCCGAATATTGTTCAGTCAGCAGATACATACATATACACCTATAATTTACTTACATATTCATTTTCCTTATGAAAGGATGATTGTCCTATATGTTGTTAGTTAATTTAATTAAACAAAAAGGTCAAAAACTATTATGTATTTATTATACGATTTTACAGACAGATATTACACGACTACTCTATGAAGTTTGTACATATCGCTATTATAACAAAAATTTCCCACCATACAAAACAATGTATTCTGTGCAAACATAGTTGCCTATTCAACAGTTCAACATATTCGTTCATTTAATAATATTACTAACACTTCCCCTTGTTGAGATGTTGAATATCCACTAATGAAAATTAAAACATTTTAGTTATTGAAGTACATGCGATAACATATTGCTAATTTACAACTTATTGAAATTGTAGGCCAAACACTAACAAAAATTCGCTTAATTTGCTATTACACAAAGGTTTTGTTAAGATATCTGCAATATTCTTGCCAGATGGTACATACTTAAACACTATCTCATTATTCTCTACCAGATCGCTTAAGAAATGTAATCTAATATCTATATGTTTGGATGTGTTTGAAATTACATTTGTTTTACTTAAACTAATCGCACCTTGATTATCGCAATAGATCATACATGGATTTGGTGAAAATTCATTCATACCAAGTTCAATAAAAAGGTTCTTAGTCCATAACCATTCTTTAGTTATTTCAGTCATAGCAATATATTCAGCTTCTACCGTTGATAATGACACACTTCTTTGTTTTCTAGTACGCCACACAATGGCCGCACCCGCGAACATTATGACGAACCCACTCCACGACTTTCTATCACTTTTATCATTGGCCCAGTCTGCGTCCACATACAATTTTAAATTTTCACCCTTTTTCTTGAATACTAACTTTGCATCCATTGTTTTCTTCAAATATCGAAACACCCTTTTGCTACCAATTATGTTTTCATCCTGAGGTCGCTTTACTATCTTCCATGCACAGTTTTTCTGCATACTTGCAATTTCTTCTTCCATGGCGCTGCGCCATTTATCTGCATTAGGATCTGATAAAGCTTCTTCTGGTGTATTTGGTATTTCTATCTCTCCACCTTCACATTGTGTCAAATTGCAACAATGGCAAATTGTTGGTTTTCTCTCTCTTCCAGATCTTCTGACTTCTACTTCATCAACTTCCCCTCGAACAATCATCTCTTCTTCGTTGTCGTCTTCTTCTTCATTTTCGTTTCCTTCCATTTCATTTCCTTCTGCTTCATTATTTATTGGTACGTCATCATCTATCTGCAAGCTAAACTCATTTAGGTTTGCTTTATTATCATCCTTACCTGCGTCGTCTTTAAATGGAAAATAATCTTCTTGGAAAATGACATCTCGCGTTACAATAATCTTTCTGTCTTTAATATGCCACAATCTATACGCTTTTGTGCCTTCTGGGTATCCCAAAAATATGCATTTTTCAGCTTTCATATCTAACTTACTTCCCTTTTGATTTAATGCCCATGCGCAGCATCCGAAGATACGCATCTTTTCCAAGTTTTCTTTATTGAGTTTCTTACCATGCCACCATTCATATGGTATTTCATTGCCTATAGATTTGGATGGGCAACGGTTTCTAATATAACATGCTGTATTCAAAGCTTCTGCCCAAAATGTATGTGGCAACCCTGACTCTGCTAACATACATCTTACCATATTGAGCAGTCAGGTTTTGTCTTTCGGCTTTACCATTTTGTTGCGGTGTATATGGTGCTGTCTTCCTATGTAAAATACCATTTATTTCCAAATGTTCACTAAAGCTAACACTGACATATTCTCCCCCATTATCACTTTGTAATTGTTTAATCGTCTTATCCTGCATATTTTCTACTTTAGTTTGGTATTTTTGAAATTCATTCAGTGCATCACTCTTTCTTTTAATTACTCTTGCAGTTATATAGTTTGAATAATCGTCCAAAAAGGTTATAAAGTATTGTGCCTCACCTAATGATGCTGGTACAATTTTCTCTACTATATCCGTATGCAGTAATTCCAAAACTGAATTTGTGCTTTCTGACTCAGTTTTTGAAAACACATTTCTCTTCATTTTTCCTTGAATGCAAGCAACACAATATTTTTGACCTTCACCTCTTATATTTAACTCTGGTGTTTTCTTAATAGCTTCTATGTGTGTATGTCCAAACCTCCTGTGCCAGGTGTCTATACTACTGACTTTTGCTGTTTTGCATGTGATTTCTTAAGAGGTAATAAATTTTGATATTGAAACGTTTTTATTAAGTGAGCTAGAGATGTGGGCAATTTCTAGGTTTGTTTTCAATTTAAATGGTTTGTGTTAAAATTATACGGTAAGGAAATCAGAAATTTTTATTCGTGTTGAATTGTAGGGCTATTCTATCGTTTCAAACACATACAATGAATTTTTCTTCTTTGCTTTTATGACAATGTCTCCATTATTTATTATTTTTGCAGTACCTTCATTAAAAATAATTTCTGATCCTCTTTCTTCCAGTTTACTTAATGACACCAAGTTATCTTCTAATTGTGGTACATATAACACATTCTGTAACTCTATACTCCAACCACCATATTCATCACATATATTTAATAATGCTCTTCCTTTACCTAAAATTTCTACTCTATTCCCATCTGCTGTTGTCACTTGTCCAAATCTTGTTTCTACAAAATCTGATAAAATTTCTTTAAATGGGGTCATGTGATCTGTAGCACCTGAATCTAAAGTCCATTTATACATGTTAAAGTTGTCATATTTTGTACTTACACATAGTGCTCTAAACTCTTTTGTAACAGTAGCTACTTTTCTTACTGTATCATCTTTATCTTCATCTGTTTTATTTTGTTTAGTTTCTTCTCTTTTACTTTGCCTTTTGCAAAATTTAGCTATATGTCCTTTTCCTCCGCATGAGAAACAAAATACTACCTTCTGTGGCTGCTCGTAATATTTATAGCTTTTATTTTTATTATCGTAGTCTCTTTTACCTCTAAAGTTTGAATTTTTCATCACTAATACTTTGTTATCACTGTCCAATCCATCATCTCTCTGCAATCGCTTCTCTTCCAATAATAGCTTCGCTTTTACTAACTTTGTATTTAATTTCACTTCTTCCTGTTCTAAATTTCTTACTAATCCTTCATATTTATTCATAGGTAATCCCATTAAATAGAAACATGCGAGTAAATTATCAGGGAATTCAATACCCACCTTATTAACTTTTCTATCTATATTCTGTATCTTCGAAATGTAATCTTGCATAGTCATGCCTTCGTTTTTTGTAATTGTTACCATTTCTTTAATTAACATAACTGTGTGTAATAATCCAAACTTTGTATGCATTTCTTCTAATGTCTCCCAGGCTTCCTTTGCTGTTGTGCAATCCCCAATGTCTTCAATATAGAAATCATTTACGCTTAATAATAAAAACGACAATGCTTTTAAGTTTGATTTCGTCTGTACTTCATTTAATTCTATTTCTTGGCAACCGGGGTCAACCGCATCCCAACACTGTTTTTGTATTAGTGCTTCGCTGCATTCTCACTGACCAAGCATAATAGTTTTCTTCTTCTAATTTCGGAATTCTAAAATCGTCACTACTTGCCATTTTGTTTTGAATTTTCTTTTACACTTAATACTGTTTAATATACGTGGCCTGGGCCCATAACCTGTTAGTTAATTTAATTAAACAAAAAGGTCAAAAACTATTATGTATTTATTATACGATTTTACAGACAGATATTACACGACTACTCTATGAAGTTTGTTACACTCCAAATCACGAAAGATGATCCCTGCGTCATTGATCTATAATTCTATCAACGACATTCAAAGAATAATCTCCACATCCGAATAACAAACAGTACCTACTTGTATGACAAGGATAGCTTGAACGAAAGTATGTGTTTTCTAGCAAAGACATACGGCTCAAGCAATTTATTTGAGTAAGACAAAGACGGGATTATTACCTACTCCGTGATAAATACACACATTTCCGCTTAGTAGTTCTGATTTCTGTCGTTAGTCGTTAACATTTGACAACATACATTCGTTGATATTTGATGGAATTTATTTTCTTTTTATAAATACATCAATCAACAAACCAGAATTCGGTGTGATTCGATACATACGTGTTCGATTGCAACTTTCCCCTCCTGTTTAAATAAAACATGAATATAAATCCGCTGTAATCCCCTTGCCCCTCCGAATCCTTAATAAATGATGTTTTGTATGTTTACAATCATAAAAACTTACCTCTAACGTAAATACAAGGCTGTCAAGATACAATTTTCCGACCTGCTGTTAATGCTGTTAATAAATATAAAAATGAAAAAGGTAATTATCCAACATGAAAGTGGCAATAAATATCATTTTTTTTTATCGCCTTACGAAATAGAAGAAGCTGAAACGGGTAAGTTAACTTTTAAACATTTGTCAATAACAATTTATTTTTTGATGTCGATTTTTCAGATTCCAACTTCTATAATGAACTAACAAAGTATCATAAATTATACGAACAAAATATAATACATAGGATTGAAGATCACAATGATGAAGTTGCAGGGAATAAAGATCAGCAAACTACAATGTTTTCTGAAGACCTGAATGAAAATTATCATGTTGAAAAAGAATTGGATGAACGGCAAGAAAATAGAAATAGCTTTGATGAATTTTGGACTGAACAAGAAACTTTATTTCTCATTAGTTTGTATGCAGAATACCAAGACGAATTGAAGCATGCAAAAAAGAAGAAATATGTGTGGCAGATAGTATCTGAACGAACTGTCAGTATCACTAGATGAGCTAGAAGATGATAAATCATCAAATGATTTTAAAGCCATTTCCTGAAATATTTCAATTAAAATATTATTATAAAATATACATAGTCTCCATTTCTCCATTTTATTTATATACATATGTCAATTGGCACTATTATAGAATCAAAGCTCTGAATACGACGTTCTTTTGCGACGTCGGATTAGTTACAAATGATTACTAAACACGGATTATGTTTACGTTAATCATAATCAAAATAAGTGCACAAACGAAAGCAGCTATATTCTTTGAAATTTATTTTTTCAAAACTATAAAGGCAGCAATCACGACAACTTGTTTTAAATTTGTTGCAATATTTTGAACGAGAGAAAAACCATGGTGGTGTTAATACCTATTACATGAGCACATAATATATTTAGATTTTAATAAACCTTTTGTTTAGCGAGTGGCAGATGCATTGTGCTTGGGATTAGTTACAGTAAAACGCATTAAAGCTGTGTAGCAGCAGTTTAAATCGTGTACTTCACAATATTGGATCTAAATATAAAAAGGATAATAATCATAGAGCATTAGTGGAACAATCCAACATTGCAGAGATAAGATTGACATTTCTTAGGAATTACATAAAGAATTTGAGATCTGTTCAGAGAGAAGTGGTATTGCTTGATGAGACCCGGCAAGATAATAATCTGCAGAGTGAGGGCAAGCGATATGTTGAATTACATTGTGGTTCAAAATTATGTTTTATGTCAAATGCTTCTTTATTGTTTTCAAGCAAATCACAAATAGAAGATTATCGTGGTGAAATGAATGGAGAAATGTTTAAGAAATTTCGTCATTTTGAAGAATGGAGAAAACAGCAAAGTATCACTGGAATTAACGAAGAAGTTATGCTGGCGTATTTCCATATTTATAGAAGGAAAATAGCACCTTCTTCATTGTGGACGAAGTATTCCATGTTAAGAAGTACTTTGAAAGTGTATATGAATAGTGACATATCAAAATACGGAAAACTGATTTCCTATTTGAAGAGTGAGGCAAGAACCCACAAGTCCAAAAAGGCGAAAATCTTGGAAAGGCTACATATAGAGAAGTTTCTGAATGAGGCTCCTAACAATAAATATTTGATGATGAAGGTATTATTTATTTTCTTATATTTAATTCAAAGTATTTATTCATTATTCGTTCGTGTATTCTATGCAGGTTGCCTTAATAATGGGTGTATCAGGTGCGTGTCGTTGTGATGAAATAACTAAGCTGAAAGTTGACGATATAGAAGATAAAGGAGGATACTTGTATGTTTCGATAGCTGACACAAAGACAAACGAATCTAGAAGTTTCACTGTTATGGCAGAAGGATTTACAACAGATATTCTTGACCTCTACAGAAAATATGTCTGTATGAGACCAAAAGGTATTCCACATGGCAGATTCTTCCTAAATTACAAGAAAGAAAAATGCACTATCCAGCCAGTTGGAATTAACACCATTTCTAAGATACCTCAGAAAGTTGCATCTTTCCTGAACCTACCAGAAGCTCAATTATATACAGGACATAGTCTGAGATGTTCGTCAGCATTTCTTCTGGCAAACGCAGGAGCTGATATTACAACAGTTAAACGACATGGTGGGCGGAAATCGTCCACTGTGGCAGAAGGTTATATACAAGATTCAGTATCCAACAAAATTCAGTATCCAACAAGATTGATATAGCCAGAAAGATTCAAGGTTCAGACAGTCTAACGTCCTCGACTTCTGGTCATCAAATTTCTCTTCAGGATACTTCAAATACGTCTTCTAGGATAACTCTAAATTCGAATAACCTGAATGCAGAGTCAAATACAAAGAGGATTTCCTTCAACTTTAATATTAATGTAAATGTTAATTAGTTGCTATTGTTTACCCTTTAGAATTAATATAAATGTATTAAAACTATAGCAGTTTGAATGTCTCTATGCAATCTAAATTTCACCTTGTTTTATCTCACTAGTGAGATAAATTATGTTTTTAACTCACTAGTGAGTTATAAGCTACATAATTGATTTAAAATCGCCATAGTTATAGGTCTATTATTAGGAGGTGTTGGATAAAATACATTTACATTGTGAAATCAATGGCTTTATAATTAACATTGATGATTCAAGCAGCAGTGAAGATAGTGATTAACAATACTTCCTATATGATCGCAGATAAAAAAAAACTGTTAGCTATCCCATGTTTTTACTTAATCTATATTATAATTATAACCAGAGAGTATGAATAAACAAGAGATGTCAAGTCCATGTTAAAACGTGGAGACATTCGCCCTCTACAGTTGCGGATTTTAATTAAATTGCTTGCGCGGAAAACTTAAATGTATATGTATTTACTCGTATTAGAAGTATTCAAGTTTTTATACTTTATCTAGTGACTAAATGCAGATAAAATCTTCATTTTGTCGCTAGATAAAGTAAAAAAAATATTTCAATTAATATAATTAATATTTAATCTGCAATTAAACAATACTTACGCATCTTTTGCTAATGTTTGTTCCACATAACATCAAGAATAGTATGTGCCAGTAACAACAATATTCACTTCATACAGTAAATAATAAAGAATAAATTAAAACACTTGGCTTGTTTCACTATGAGATTTATTTAAATTCTCTAACATCTGTTTCGGCTGTTATCCCATTCTCAAAGAGATCTATAAATCTAGAGATTTATCTTTAGATTTATAGATCTCTTTGAGAATGGTATAACAGCCGAAACAGATGTTAGAGAATTTAAATAAATCTCATAGTGAAACAAGCCAAGTGTTTTAATTTATTCTTTATTATTTACTGTATGAAGTTAAAATGTTTCACCAAGAATTATCTGCAACAACAGCCGAGAATATTCACTTGTTTTGGCACATCTTTTTGCAGGGTTTAAATTGAAAGTTTTAATAAAGTAAACGCTATTTTTTAAAAAAGCAATATTTTATTAATTATGTTCATTAGATAAATCATATATGGCAACACTTTTGATGCATGTTGTTGTAAGTAGGCATTAACAACCGTATTGGGTCTAGCATCTTGTTTAGACAATTTTTTATTCACGAGTTTTATAAAAAGATTTGCCACAACAACTGTTAAGGAATAACACATACTTATTTCTTCTCGGTGTTGACATTTTAAAAATACAAGAATTTTAATTTATTATAGACATATAATTCTTGTATCCAATCATTTCATTCTCCCTAAAAATTCAATTTTTCTTGGAATCAGAGAAAAATTATTACAAACAATACAGACATAATCAAGAAAATATATACATATACTTAATGTGAAATGTTACTAGTTATAGTAAGTTAAATAATAAATTATCTTATATCTACAAAGCCTTTAGTAAATAAGTAGTAATTGCATATGTTGTGAATGAATATGGAACTTAACTAAAACAGCATCTACATGTAACTTACGTATTTGGAGTGTAATATTTTTAGTGTAATATACTGGTGAAACTGATATAGAAGTTGATGTATTCAGACAACTTGCGTCAACTGATATATTTCTTCTTTGGGGTGTGCCAATTTGTAAACCTGAAGTGCTTGAGCAACTTATAGCTAATGTACATTGTGAATCAGTTTCTAATGATAAATGTACAGTAGGTATTGTACCACGATTTAATTATAATTTTTCTTCAGTTTGAAACTGATTATCTTGAAAATGCCTTTGACAAACATTATATGAATGTAGCACTTTTTTCTGAGGCATTTCTAACAGTGCACTATTATTTACCGCTGCTAACCAATTATTGTTTAAAGTATGGTCTCTTGGAAACGTAAAGTACCGTATTTGTGGATCATCGACAAATCTCTTCCCCGGTACACAACATTTTTTTCGGTACTGGTACGATTGCTCCTACAAGTAATTTGATAAATCTATTAAGAATTTATTTCTGGTATTTATATAACAAAACAGTATACTTACCATTTCAAAAGTATTTTCGTATAAATATATACATATTCCATAAAATAATATGTTTATTGTTCTATAATCAACTTTAACCCTATTTTTTTCTGGCAACTATTTAGGGAATTACCAAAACTATCATATATTTCAAGAGGTTCGCACGATAATACAGTTCTCTACTGCCTCACTTTCCGATTTTATTGCCATCTCTTATTGCGGATTCTAAACAAAAATATGTCCCGCATACTTCCATAAACATGCCTACCCACTGATTATAACCCAAGATTTAAGCCAACGTACGTGCTACACGTCGTTTTTAGTTCACGCCAAATATATCAAATTTTCTTGTGTTGGCAGTAAAAGTATCAAGTATTAGTATACAGCTGATTAGTTGTTTATGTAATGTTAGTTTATACTTTTAGTAACTGATTTTTTATGCAACAAATACAATGATATTAATACAAATAATCATACAAAATGTTACACATGCAATTGCTAGACTGTGGCCACAATTTTTATCTAAATATGTCTAGAAAGGTAGAAAAATTACAGAAACAGAATTTAACAAGTAGCTAGATTTCCTAATGTACTAAGTAGAATTGATTGTACCGAAACAGAAAGGATATTTATCATGGAATATTCAGGTAATAGGACATTCTCAATTAAGAATTTGTGACATCGTAGCCAGATGGCCCGGATCTACACATGACCAAACAATTTTGAATGGATCGGCAATAAAAAGAAGCTAAGAAAATGAACATTTCAATAACCCAGTTATACTTTGTGATAGTTGTTACAATATTATAAAATATTTATTAAATATTTTTTATATTTCCTTTTTTTTGTATATATACTCATGATAATTTTATTATTAAACAAATAATAAGGCAATTTTGTTAAATGATTATATATGTATATTAACTTATTAAACAATTATAATTCCCAGTTACATTGACAATTTAATATATTAAGTTTTTTTTTAATTGGCTCCTTTTTCTTACTGCGTATTCTTTTTCGTTGCAATTTTAATATTTGGAGTTAAAAATACAATGCATATAAAAAAAATGTATGTCCAATTAAATACATTTGAATGTGTTTTCATCTTTTTGTAGCAAGTTTTTGCAAGGTACACTAGTGAAATGTGTTTCGACTGCCTTATTTGATTTGGTGTCCATCAGCTCTAATCTTCTGGTGTTAACTTAAAAATTTTTAATATACACAAAACAAATTCATACAATTTGATGAAAACAATAAATAAAATAACTATTGTTTGTATATATTATATAAATCTATAACTTATTGCAAGTAAAATTTTTTGAAAGTTCAATTACTAAACTTTTTCTTTCTTGCTCCATTTCATGTTCCTTTTTCAAAATTTCTTTCTGCAATCGTACAAGTTCTATTTTACTAGCAGTCAACAAATAATTTCAAAGCAAAAAAAAACATTTCACAGCAAATAAATTTGTATGAATATGTTTTGTTTATAATGCATACTGCAATTTCAAATATTTATACTGACCTTTGTGCAAAACTCAACTTATTTATTATGGCAGTGTTAAGTTATACTGCAATATATTCCAAAATTTATTTAAAATAAGGCACTGTAGAACGTTTAACTAATATCTAGGGTTATTCTATGATATCATTGGGAAGATAATGTTTATAAAACTGTCATAACAGTGAATATGTAATTACAGTTATACAAAGTAGGTACTCTGGTCTATTGTATAATTTCAATTCCAGTAATAATGCTGTTACAACTAACTTGAAACTGTTTGGTTTTGCCATTCATTAAAATGATTAAAGAATTACATAATCTTATATGTTGACTTAAATGTTGTAAATTCTTGATAGTTCATTTTATTTTTCAAGTGGTGTTATAGTTTAATTTGATTTGCTGTTTACGCAGCTTTGTTCAATTTATAGTAATTTTAATATAACTTAAGATGTAATTCGATTATATTTGTTCATATAACCTACAAATTAGACCGACTGTGTCAAATATATTTGGCCCGGAAACGAAGTTAGGCTCCATATTCATTTTTCAATTTACAGTATTTAATATGACGCCGAAGTACTGATTTGAATCATACAATGATTATTGATGACGCAGGGATCATCTTTCGTGATTTGGAGTGTACATATCGCTATTACAATACTTTCTTTGGAGACTGTGGTTAAGTAAAAACTTAAAAAAGGTATATAACCCCTTATCACAATTGTTAATCGTATCCTAAATACGTATTTCGACAACTAAGTTGTCATCATCAGTAGGTAAAAACCACTAATTAAAAAGTTGCACATGGGGCACAGTAAAGCTAGCGAACCGCTTACGCAAACAACTACTTTACACCGCGTCCACGTGTAGACTAAGTATAACATGCGTATCTAAACTACGAAACGGTCGAAAAATCACTTATCTCTAAGGAAAAAAGGGTTTACACATATGTTTAGTCTCCGAGTTGAAATATGTCGAACAAAGGACGGCAAACATTCCTATCTTAAGGGAAACGGCACTAAACATGTCCTATATAAATTCAATTTTAAAACGACGATGACACACTTATGGTAATAAAAATGAAAAGAGACAGCTGAAAAGAATCGGTGATCTATCGCTATTCATGGAATTATGTTTATTTTTCGCGATGTGTATACTTTCATAAGCATCAAGTTCGTGGGGTTTATTAATTCCTTTGAGCAACTTCAGCCCTGTAATCGATACGTTGTGCAGTGTGCTCAAAGCGTGGTTGGCGACATTTGATTTATCCGGTTTATTGTATTTAATATGTGATATATGTTCTTTAAAACGGGTTATTATTGGTCGTTTAGTTTGGCCTATATATTTCAAATTACAATTCTCGCAACTAATTTCGTATATACCTGATTTCGAATTGAAATTAACTCTATCTTTAGTATTCTCTAGGAGACTTTTGATAGTGTTTTCGGACCGAAAGGCTACCTGGTGACCTCTTTCTTTTACAACTTTATTAATGTTTTTCGTGACGGGGTGGTATGGTAAACACATGTACTTTTTCTCCTGGTTACTTTGAGATATCAAACTTGTGGATTCGCGGATTGTATTTTTTATTTTTGTTTTTCTAATTAATTTGTTGATTATTTCTATATCTATATAGGAAAATTACGGAAATTAAAGACCATAAATTGAAAAAGAAATGTTTAAAACTTAATAAGAAATTCAGAAAGTTATGTCCACCAAAAAAGGATATTAATAGAATTCCTATAAAAGAAACACTAGTGATCAATCAATCATCCGAGAATTTTAGTGAGTTAGAAATAGATTTGTTAAGCAAAGGTTTAAAATACTGTTTGCCAAGCCGTCAGATTCCTATGGAACAGGTGATTGCAAGTATCGAAACTTCGATTAAGTATTTTGAACAAGGGCCAAAAAACTTTATTCGAGAAGCTTGTAAAACTCTAATCGATAAGAATTTGCAGCATCACAAACAGAAGTCGGTCAATAAAGAATGGAATATCATCTCTTAGATCGAAGGACTGCTTTTACTTAAAAGCAGATAAAGGGAACAAGTTAGTAATTATGGACAAAACCGACTATTTTCAAAGAGTCAAAAATTTAATTGCTGAAGGGCCGTATGTAGAAATCAAGAGAAATCCGTTACCTAAAATGATTAGTGACACAAAAGACGCGATTAAGAAATGTCCAATTTTAATAACTTCTACCCAAAAGTATAAATTGAATGTTAGTAATCCTGTAGTACCAAGAATGTATTGTTTACCGAAGATACATAAACCAGGTAACTCGATGAGACCTATAGTTTCAGGTATCAACTCACCGACTTACTTGATTTCCAAATGGTTAGTGAATGAATTTAAAAATCTACCCGTTAAACCAGAAAATTTGTCAGTCAGTAATTCCTTAGAATTTGTTAAATTAATTAAAGATTGTGAACTGGAAACCGGGGAAATTTTAGCTTCATTCGATGTAACGTCTTTATTCCCCTCGGTACCTATTCCAGAGACTATGAAATATTTAGAAAGCTTGCTCCACAAGAATAACATTGAACCTTCAAAAATAAAAGAATACATGAGATTGACAACTCTGTGCATGACGCAAAATTGTTTCCAAGTAGGAGAAATATTTTATGAACAGAAACAAGGCACAAAAATGGGTAACTGCCTATCTCCTTTCATAGCCAATTTATTCATGAGTCAATTTGAAGTAGAATTTAAAAATAACGCTAAATATTTTCCGAGAGTCTGGATTAGGTATGTAGATGACATTCTCGCGATTTTTGATACACGGAAATGCGAATTAGATATGTTCGTTAATCAATTAAATTTGAAATTTCCGACGATTCAATTTACAGTGGAAAAGGAACACAATGGCAAGATACCATTTTTAGATACTTTACTGATTAGAAATAAACATAAAATAAATCATAAACAAATCATAGTTATCAACATAAGACAGCTTCCTTTAATTTCTTAGTCAATCGGTTACTAAATTTTCCGTTAACAAAAGAGAGATATGAAATAGAACTGGATTTCATTAAAAATATTGCGACATACAATGGCTTTGACATAGAAATAATCAATAAATTAATTAGAAAAACAAAAATAAAAAATACAATCCGCGAATCCACAAGTTTGATATCTCAAAGTAACCAGGAGAAAAAGTATTTGTTTACCATATCACCCCGTCACGAAAAACATTAATAAAGTTGTGAAAGAAAGAGGTCTCCAGGTAGCCTTTCGGTCCGAAAACACTATCAAAAGTCTCCTAGGGAATACTAAAGATAGAGTTAATTTCAATTCGAAATCAGGTATATACGAAATTAGTTGCGAGGATTGTAATTTGAAATATATTGGCCAAACTAAACGACCAATAATAACCCGTTTTAAAGAACACATATCACATATTAAATACAATAGACCGGATAAATCAAATGTCGCCAACCACGCTTTGAGCACACTGCACAACGTATCGATTACAGGGTTGAAGTTGGTCAAAGGAATTAATAAACCCCACGAACTTGATGCTTATGAAAGTATACACATCGCGAAAAATAAACATAATTCCATGAATAGCGATAGATCACCGATTCTTTTCAGCTGTCTCTTTTAATTTTTATTACCATAAGTGTGTCATCGTCGTTTTAAAATTGAATTTATTAGGACATGTTTAGTGCCGTTTCCCTTAAGATAGGAATGTTTGCCGTCCCTTGATCGACATATTTCAACTCGGAGACTAAACATATGTGTAGACCCTTTTTTCCTTAGAGGTAAGTGATTTTTCGACCGTTTCGTAGTTTAGATACGCATGTTATATTTAGTCTATACGTGGACGCGGTGTAAAGTAGTTGTTTGCGTAAGCGGTTCGCTAGCTTTACTGTGCCCCATGTGCGACTTTTTAATTAGTGGTTTTTACCTACTGATGATGACAACTTAGTTGTCGAAATACGTATTTAGGATACGATTAACAATTGTGATAAGGGGTTATATACCTTTTTTAAGATCGCTATTACAGTGTTGCCAGGTGAAAATAATTGTTTTCACTAGATGAGAACTTAAAAAATCACTAGATTTCACTAGATTGTTACCACAATGATAAATGAAACCATTACATATGTCTAATTACCGGTAGTATATATAATGTATAGTTTTAGTTTTCGTTAATAAAGAAAGAAGAGCTATTGCAATAAAAAAAAATGTAAAGCAGTAGGTAGGTATGTAAATAATAAAAGAAACACAAGAATTTCTTGATATATATTTATATATAATATATATATTTATTGGTATAATATTGCATAAAGTCGTATCTATTTTACAATAACACTGTACAAGCTGTTTTAAACTTAAGTAAAATTTACAAGAAAATAAAAGGTAATTATAGTAAATTACAAATTAGAGCTTATATAAATTGCATTAAATAATATATTTTTATTCTGATGAATACATATTGTTGTTATGTTTATTTGTTACAGTTACAGGAATTTTGTAATCAAAACATGATTTATTATCACTATTTATTAATCTCTTAGAGTGTAGAATTCCAGTTAAGGTAGTAGCAGAAAACCGATTTCTGATTTTACTTTTGTTGAGAGATACTGCACTGAATATTCTTTCTCTGTTTTGCAATAATCGCCACTCTCTATCCAATGAAAGAAGATCAATATCTTTCCTATGAAAATTTGCTGCTGGACCTAAGGAACTTGTAGTTTTAATAAGTTTTGGGTCCAAAAATTTAAAGAACTTAAGTGTCTTTACATCTTCTGCATTAAATGGAAAGCGTTTATATAATTGATGAGCAGCTTCAACATAAAAACCTAAGCATGTTAATTGAAAGTTATGTTTATCACCATCTGAAAGAGTATTTTCTTGAAATAATATAGCTGCCTTCGGCCCACAATATACTTTATTTAGAAAAACATAATGTTCTGGGTTTATATATTGCAAAATAGTTACATCAGTTTTACTCAAATATGTATTATTTATATAACTTAGAATAGTCTTGTATACTGCTAACATTCTGTCATATATTGCATAAATTTTAGGAGATTCTGATTGAAATTCCTTATTTAAATCAGTAAATACAGGTAAAACATATTCCAAAAACTCTAAATAATATTTATTCATAGGATTTTGTAAATTATTGTGAATGGATTCAGATGCATCGATTTGATTGAAAGATTCATTTTGGAAATATAATTTAAGAGCTTCATACTGCTCCAACACTCTTTTAACAACAGAAATTAAAGAGAGCCAGCGTGTTTGGCTAGGTTGCAGCAGCTTATGGGGTTTAATATCAAGAAACTGCTGAAATTCTTTGTATTGTGTTTGTCGTTTAAAACTATATTGCATATAAGTGTATACTTCTCGCACCAGTTTTTCCGTTGTAGAAGGTAATTTTTCACAAGCATGGGAAGCTATGAGTGCTATTGAGTGACATAGACATTTTACAGTAAAAAGATGTGGTATTTAATTTTTTAATAAAGTTTTGACGGAGTGCTTAATGCCCATCATTGAATTTGCCCCATCAGCTGCAAATCCTACCATATTATTTTTATATGGAACATTATGTTTATTAAAAAATTGAACAATAACATTATGTATATTTACTGCAGTTGCATCATAGATTGGTAATAAAGCAAGAAATTCGTCATTTATACTAAAATTTTGATTTAATCGCACAACTAATGCTAAGTTTTTAATTCCGGTATGATCCGTAGACTCATCAATTAATAAAGAAAATTTGCTGCACTTTAAAGTTTCTATTAAAGTTTCAAAACTTGATTGACCAATTACGTTATTTATAATAGCTGTGCATTTTGTACGATTACTGAAAATATTTTTTATAACATCACTTTCATTATTTATAGACCTAATTAGTTGTACCAGATGATCAACTGAATTTATAGATATATTGTGTTCTGCAATGAAAGATGCAATTCTTATTTCTATTTATTTTGTACTAAGTTCCGTGCTTGTAGAGCTTCTTACATATTGCGTAACACAGAATTTTTGTTGTTTGATAAATTTAGATTTAGATTGGTGTTTTATAGAATCATGGTGCTTATGTATTGCAGCTTTCCCTCCGAGATAGTCATTACCGCATATTTTACATCTGTAAAACTCTTCTCCTTTTGAACTAGCTTCTATGCAATGTTGGTAATCATTGTGTTTCTCCCAATCAGTTTTGTATTTTTGTTGATAAATTTTCTTTTTTTTTTGGAGTAGATGGTCGATCTGTGGTCGACATAATAACTGCTAGAAATTAAAACAGATTTAGGAAAACTAATAAAAATATGTAAACGGTTTTATTTGCAGTAAATACTTACATGGTAATAATCCGAAAATTAATTTATTTAAAGAATTCAGTGCGATTGGGCGCGCGTGAATAAGATTCTACCATAAATATCTAATATGATTTAATCCAAAATTCCCAGGGCCAAGAGCTTTTATACTTTCCCATTTTAAATAGGTACTTACCCTTCATCGTATTATTTCAAAAATTACAAATTTAAAAATAATTTGAATGGTACTTCCCGTAATGAGCTTATGTATTATATCAATTATTTATTGCGAGAAAATTGTTTCGACTACTAAGGTATAGATGTCACTTTACGTAGGATCTATAATATTTAATAATAATAAATAACGCAATCTATTTTGATAAATATATGATTTCATATAAACTACAAAACGAAAAATACATAAACCTCTGATGCGGAAATAACATTCGTCCGAGAATTAAAAAAAATCAAGCTACAAACCTCGAACGATAATGTCCGGCAATGTTCCACAACGTGAATCAAAACAATCTACGAACAATATACAGTCTAGGCATAAAATACACGCCCATTTAAATTTTTAAATAAAATATTACAAATCACTAAATATAAGCTTGAAAATAAATTATATATAATTAATAATTATATTTAAAAATATTCTTCGGGGAAAAATCCACAATAATATGTAATGGTTTCATTTATAATTGTGGTAACAATCTAGTGAAATCTAGTGATTTTTTAAGTTCTCATCTAGTGAAAACAATTATTTTCACCTGGCAACACTGCATTGACTAACTAGTATATTCAAACAACGGTACTATTAATACGTGTATTTAAGATTAAGCAATTAGGCTGCACTTTTCTATTTCTGAGAATTATTGTACATTTAAATAAATATTCTGAAAGTAAACTATTGTACAGATCCAAGAACCACATTACAATTGACATCAAGAAGTTTTTGAGAACATCAGTAATTACAAATAATCACCTTCAGATTCGAATAGAAACTTTTTGTTTTATACAAAAAATGGTAAGGTTTTACCAAGGAGATAGGGCACATCTAACCAAAGCAGTGTCCAACATTAGATAGAGAAACTGATAGAATATAAGAAACATAACCTTAGGGGTTTTGGAGAGTTACAGTTGGTAACAAGAACAAGAAGCATGCATTCATTGTAAGGTTGACAAGTTAACGTTAGAATTAAAGAAGTTATAAAAGTAAATGGTGGTTTTATTATAAATAAAACATATCTACATGAACCAACACAAAACTAAATTTAACATGGTAGCAGAGGACCGTAGTTTGGAATAAAAACGGTAGTTAATTCAGAGTGCTTAAAAGAAAAATTAAAATAAAGGTGCTAGCTTAAAAAAATGGCGGTAAGCGGCATGGCAGAACGATATGGGATTGATCGCTTCAATGGACAAGATTTTAATAGTTGGAAATTTCATGTAGAGGCAGTACTTGATCAGCTGGACTTAAAACATTGTATAGAAGAAAAAATTAAGGAAGATTCGGCGGATGAATTACAAAAGAAGGACAAACAATGCAAAGTTTTAATTATACAGTGTTTCACAAATGAATATCTCGAATATGTGAAAGAAAAGGAAAATGCTTACGAAATGTGGAAAACATTAACAGAAACATTTTAAAGGAAAGGCGTTGCATCACAATTATATCTGTGGAAGAAATTATTAGCAGTAAGGTATACAGATACAGAAAATTTAGAAAGTCACTTTAAAAAGTTTGATGAGTTAGTTAGGGAACTCAGGGCTGTAGGTACAAAAATGGAAAACATGCTCATGGTATGTCATTTATTATCTACTTTGCCAAAATCATTTGATGGTATTGTAACAGCATAAGAAACACAAGATCCAAAATTACTAACAGTAGACTTTATTAAATCGAAATTATTAGATTACGATATGAAAAGAAGAATGGGATTAGATAATAAGAACAGTTTTCAGGCAGATTCAACAGCATTTTATGGAATAACACATCGAAATACAAGTGTTAAAAGTAATCAAGGTAGAATGAGTGCAAAAACATTGAATCAGAATAGACAGCAGCACAATAACAAATCAAATTTGAGTGAAAGTGCAACTACAAGTAAAACTGATATTGTGTGTTACAGGTGTGGAAAGATAGGGCATCGCAAATTTGAGTGTCGAGCAAAGATACAGGCGAATGTAGTAAACAGTGATGAACAGGAAGATAGAATTGCATTCTTCAGTGATAAAGAAGGTATTGTTTCATTTATCATTGATTCAGGCTCTACTGAACATATGGTTACAAACGAAAGTTATTTTAATGAAAGTTATGATTTAGAAAGGTCTATAAAAGTTGTAGCAGCAAAAGAAGATACTGCAATGGAGGCAACAAAAAGGGGTGACATTAATATATTATACAAAGGTATTTTTAATAATATAAAATATTATTAAAAATCTGGTGTGAAGAACACAAATACAGGTTCACTATTAATATTTTTTGTGAACGTGTCCGAATATATCCTATCCCCAGAGACGTAGATGCGTATTTCACCTTTCTACAGGCTCATCGGTACGCCCCTGCTGGAGAAAGGATATTCCCAGACACATTCACAAAAAAGAACCACATCGCCCTATCACCGTAATTATCCAGACCGGGCGCAGAAGTAAATTCGGCGCTGCCTGTTGTCAGACAGCCGAAGTACCTCGCCCCGTCCACATAACCAATGTGAAGTAACGACGCCCTTCCAAAGGTGGCACAGCCAATCTCTCTAGAAAACTGCATTTTGTTTGTGTCTTCACTCATACTACGGCTAACCGCATGTGTAATGTATCAGAATAATTGAAACATACATGAGTAGGTAAACCCCACCAGTTTTGTATAATACAAAGGTATTTTTAATAATATAAAACATTATTAAAAATCTGGTGTGAAGAACACAAATACAGGTTCACTATTAATATTTTTTGTGAACGTGTCCGAATATATCCTATCCCCAGAGACGTAGATACGTATTTCACCTTTCTACAGGCTCATCGGTACGCCCCTGCTGGAGAAAGGATATTCCCAGACACATTCACAAAAAAGAACCACATCGCCCTATCACCGTAATTATCCAGACCGGGCGCAGAAGTAAATTCGGCGCTGCCTGTTGTCAGACAGCCGAAGTACCTCGCCCCGTCCACATAACCAATGTGAAGTAACGACGCCCTTCCAAAGGTGGCACAGCCAATCTCTCTAGAAAACTGCATTTTGTTTGTGTCTTCACTCATACTACGGCTAACCGCATGTGTAATGTATCAGAATAACTGAAACATACATGAGTACATTCTGTGAACGTGTCCGAATATATCCTATCCCCAGAAACGTAGATACGTATTTCACCTTTCTACAGGCTCATCGGTACGCCCCTGGGAATATCCTTTCTCCAGTAGGGGCGTACCGATGAGCGTGTAGAAAGGTGAAATACGTATCTACGTCTCTGGGGATAGGATATATTCGGACACGTTCACAAAAAATATTAATAGTGAACCTGTATTTGTGTTCTTCACACCAGATTTTTAATAATATTTTATATTATTAAAAATACCTTTGTATTATACAAAACTGGTGGGGTTTACCTACTCATGTATGTTTCAATTATTCGGATACATTACACATGCGGTTAGCCGTAGTATGAGTGAAGACACAAACAAAATGCAGTTTTCTAGAGAGATTGGCTGTGCCACCTTTGGAAGGGCGTCGTTACTTCACATTGGTTATGTGGACGGGGCGAGGTACTTCGGCTGTCTGACAACAGGCAGTGCCGAATTTACTTCTGCGCCCGGTCTGGATAATTACGGTGATAGGGCGATGTGGTTCTTTTTTGTGAATGTGTCTGGGAATATCCTTTCTCCAGCAGGGGCGTACCGATGAGCCTGTAGAAAGGTGAAATACGTATCTACGTCTCTGGGGATAGGATATATTCCGACACGTTCACAAAAAATATTAATAGTGAACCTGTATTTGTGTTCTTCCATCAGATTTTTAATAATATTTTATATTATTAAAAATACCTCTGTCTTATACAAAACTGGTGGGGTTACCTACTCATGTATGTTTCAATTATTCTGATTCAGTGGCGGCTAGCGCATAAGCGCTGCAGTGCTGCAGAGCTCCCAAAAAATTGGGCGGGCGAACCTGTATTAGTTATAACTAGTTTTCTTTTACATAATTTTTCCGACATTTCTGATGTTTATAAAAGCGTAACATATTGTTGTGAAAATTATCCCCCTGTATATCAAAAAATTTGCATATTTTTCTACATCATCCTGTAGAGGACATCAAACCCTACAATTTGACACCTCAATCATCAAAATCCGACCAGTAGAAGCCGAGATATTCGCTTCCGAAATTCCAACATAATCGCCGGTTATTATCAAATAATATTCAATAGGCGACCAGTGGAATAACCAACCTAATTCGCGCGATCGCTCACTTGTTCCTTATCTGGTCCACACGAACGTGCTCTCAGAGCTCTTTCAAACACCCGCGCGCACCCCGCTACCCCCGCGGCTGTTTAAAACCAATGCGTGATTTTATCAGGCCTGTTCCCTGCATTTAGTCCAGCGCGGAGGGCGATATGTTCGCCGCTATTATTACGGTGCGGAGAGTTTAACGTAAAAACAATAATATTAGAGTGCGCGTGCGCGGAGGGCGATATGTTCGCCGCTATTATTACGGTGCGGAGAGTTTAACGTAAAAACAATAATATTAGAGTGCGCGTGCTTCTGTTTTTGTGTATTGTTGACAATTTATATAAACTCTGTGTATTATGGAGGTGGTCTTTAATTTAATTAATGTGAAGAGATTCTTTAAATATTCATACGAAGAAAAGTTAGAATTAAAAGCAAAAGGTAGGCCATTAGTAGACATCACTATTGAAAAAACTGGTGTAAGTAGAGGGAAAAATTATACACGTAAACTTAGTAGCGTTATTTATTCAAAAAACGAATGGATTTGTGGATGCAACAAAAAAAATGCTTTATATTGTTTTCCCTGTTTACTTTTTGGTGGCGATAAAGCTTGGGCGGAAATAGGGGTCACGGATCTAGAGCACTTGAGTTTGAAAATAAAAAGACATGAGAATTCTAAAAGCCATCTTCATAATTGTATGGAATTTGCGTTACTAGGGTCAACTAATATTATGGCTCAACTAGATTCTGCTTATTGGGTAAATATACAGAAACATAATGAAAATGTGTCAAAGAATCGTTATATTTTATCAAAAATTATTAATTGTATAAAATTTTGTGGAGCTTTTGAATTGGCCCTTCGGGGACATGGTGAGAGCGATACTTCCGAGAATCCGCGGATATTTCGTGGACTTATTAATTTTTCGGCTGAATTAGATGCAACTCTAAGTGAGCACCTAAAAATTTGTTCGGTATTTAAAGGCACTTCCAAAGAAATACAGAATGATCTGTTACAGTGCATACTTGAAGTCTGCCAAGAACAAATAATTGAGGAAATTAATAATTCTCCGTTTTTGGCGATCATGGCGGACGAAACAACGGATGTTGCTGCAAAAACTCAAATGGTAGTTATTTTTAGATATGTTCGTGATGGTGAGCCAATTGAACGTTTTTGGAACTACGTCATTTCTAAAAAATGTGATGCAGAAACACTTAGCAAAACAATTTTAAGTGTCATAGATGCTTTAATTCAAAATTCACCTAACAAACTGATTGCACAGAGTTACGATGGAGCAGCCAGCGGTGATGAGCGGACAACACGCAGGCGTACAAGCATTGATTAAAAAAAAGTACCCTTTTGCGCACTATGTACATTGCTATGCTCATCAATTAAATTTAATTATATCTAAAGCTGCTTCTGCAATTTCGCAAGTACGTGTATTTTTTGGAAATCTACAAGACATTCCCGGCTTTTTTAATAATTCACCCCAACGAGTAGAAGTGTTAAATAAGATTGTAAACAGAAGGATCCCCCACGGCGCTACAACCCGTTGGAATTTTAATATCAGGACCATTAATGTTGTGTACGAAAATAGGGCCTCTCTCATTGAGTGTATGGAAGAAATAGAAGAACAATTCTCCAACAACACAGTCTGTAGTGCAGCCGCCTCTATTCGCCGTACATTAAATGATCCGATCTTCAATTTTTGGCTGACTTTTTTCCATCATGTAATGCCCCATGTAGATATCCTGTTTAATCAATTGCAGCAAAGAAAAATTGAACCCACTCTAGTAAAAGACGCTATCTAAAATTTTGAACGCAGTATAGGCCAAGTTCGAAATAATATTGACAACATCATAAGTGAAGCATCAGATTTAATAAGCGATGAGCCACCACCAGAAAAACGCAAACGTCCAAATAACAACAGATTTAATCATCGAATTTCGGCTTTAGAGGTGTGTGATGTTATTCTAAATTGTGCAAAAGATCGATTTCATTTTAAAGAGCATCTAGTAGTGGCATCACTTTTTTTTTCGGAATGCTTTGGAGAGTATTGCAGTAAATTTCCTGAGGACAAACTCACTTCCGCATGCTCCTATTATCCCACCCTTGATAAAGAAAGATTACGAACTGAATTGTCTGTTATTTACTCAAGAACTGATTGTAGATCTTTAAAAGGCGCACTACCTCTTCTAAAATTTTTAATAAAAAACAATCAATTATTAGAAATTGTAATAACAACTCCCATGACAACATCAGAGGCCGAACGATGCTTTTCAACACTAAATCGAATTAAGACGTTTCTCAGAAATTCAATGACCGAAGATCGTTTAACATCTTTTTCCATGCTATCTATCGAAAAAAAGTTTATCTCCGAAATAGACAATTTTAATGACAAAGTGATAACAAAATTTGCAAATCGAAAAGAACGTAGAATAGATTTAATTTATAAGAAATAATTTGTTAGTAAAGTAGTGCTTAGTGACTCTTACTTATTTGTGTGACAATTGACAATCGTTCCAGAAATCCATTACTTCAGTGCGGAAGGCGAAGAAAGCACGATAAGATCGATGGGAGACAACCTCTTACTGCCCGTGCAAGGTAAATTTTTTTGTAAAACTTGCAGAACACCTTAAAATTTTTAGCACGAGCCGCCACTGCAACACTGCAGACACCAATAAAAATTTGAACAATGACACAACATATATCACGATTCCATATGTTCCACAACTATCGGAAAAAATTAAATACACTTTAAAAAAATATGATATAGCTACAACATATAAACTTAGTAATACTAATAAACATTTATTTTCAAAACTTAAACCTAAAATAGAAAAAAAATCGAGAAACACATGTCATATATAAAATACCATGTCGCGATTGCGATAGTTACTACATAGGCCAAACGAAACAATATTTATACAAAAGAATACAAGCCCACAAATACTCTAGAACAGACAAAACTGCTTTGTCTACACACAAACTACAACGCGATCACCATTTCGATTTTGAGAACACACAGATAATTGATAAAGAACAACACACAATGAAAAGACAAATTAAAGAAATGATTAGTATTAAACAGGAAAAAATTCAATTAACAACAGAAATGATATAAAAAATTTAAGCAGTATATACTATAACTTAATTTTTTAACGATCTACAATTTACCATCATAATATATTTTTTTGTTATATACCTTATGTTATTTAAATATCAATTACATTTAAATATCATATACTTTTGCTTATCATGCTGACTGTTCCGTATTTTGATTCCTGTCTAGTTGTCCGAGCAGGTTTTCGTGGTTTTCCTTCTCGTTTTGAGCGAATGCCGACAACTTTGCATCTTAAGTCGCTCCACGGGCGCATACGTAATAATAACTCATGTCTTGATTTTCCCTGTTTTCTGTTTTGTGCTGATGTGGTCCTCTACTGGGTTGTAGCCTAGCATATGCGCTACCAAACTCTAGGGGGGTCTGCCCAATGGCAGTCAGGTGACATTCCGCCTTTCCAGCAGGAGTGAGGAACCAAGCTACGCGGCGCAAATCACGGCGCCGCGCAATGCACACACCACTAGGACCGGTCCTGGGCGGCAACCTGGCTAGGCTGCTGTTAACAGCACACACACGTTCGACGTGTGTGCATTGCCCCCGCTTTTGCGGAAATCGTTAAGATGGCACAAAGTGTGACCGTCGTCGACTGAGGTAGCCACTAAGAGTGTTCCCTCGGTTGGCGATGAGTAACCCCGTGCAGGGTGCGCTTCGCTGGTCTGCGCCTTGCCTCGTTGGGGCGGGGGTCTGGCCGTCGAAGTACTGCTCGGAAAAGTAAAGAAGTTGCCGGGAAAGGGTTGGCGGCCCTAAGCATCAGCTGGTTATGCGATCTCTCCAAATTTACGCAACCGGTCACTAAACATACGCACGAGCGCACTAACATACAAAACCCTACACTTACGCGGTCACACAAATACAAAATCACACACCTAGAGAGAGACGCAAGCTGCCAGCAGCAACCAACACACAGGTTCATACCCAGAAAGAGACACAAGCTGCTGGCAGCGAACAACACATATGTTCACACCTTGCTATATATTTTTTGGAATACTAAGGCATGACTTATTATTATTATTATTGGAATGTATTTTTGAATAATTTAAACCATAGCAACTCAATTATTTGACATTTATATTCTGTCATTTATATTTTTTATTCCCTTGACAAAGGCATCATGCCGAAACATGTAGGGTTGTTTTAAATATATATACTATGAAGTAATGAACCAGACCTTGAATCGCCGACTTATTAAGTTTACCTTATATATATATATATATATATATATATATATATATATATATATATAGTTATAATTAAAGTTACGTGTATATTATGGTGATCTGAGAATGAAAAATAGAAATTAGAATAAGGGAAAAACATATTGAAATGCTGCGGTATATGGACGCAACATGTGAAAATTAATGTCCAAGTGTTAATAAATGAATATCCCGATAATTTCTGATATTCTAAGCTTAATTATATTTATTTCAAAATTTTTCATTTTTTAGCATTCATCTTAGTCATTTAATTCATTAACGCGAGAATAAAAAGATATTTAATTTATTTACATTCAAATTTGTATCGACATTAGTTTAGACACGCCCACTTTTTAAAATAGAAAAGCCGCGAATAAGATCTGTTTGTATTTAAACCATAAACATAACCTACCATCTAAAACACATTCTTGTATATTCGTAAATTCAAATATTAATTTTATAATCTTATTTAAATCGTTACATTTAAAATTATATTAAAATAATAATATTTGTCAATGTGAAAATCAAGATTATTTTGCATTTAAAAAGGCTTTGATAAAACAAAAGAACTATAAGGCGTCGGTCTATAGAATTTGATTGTTTTGCATCAAAAATATTTTCGGTCGTTTTAAAATTCATATAAATATAGTTAAAATAGTAATTGGAAGTCAAAAACAAGTTAAAAAAGTGAATAAATCATTAGAACAATGTTTGAGCAAATTTTTATACGACTGAAATAATTTTCCTCGAAATATCTTCGATAGCATCATCTGGTGAAGGCCGAGTGCCCAAACTTTTATAAAGTAATAAAGTGCTTAACCTACCTGAAAACCCCATCCGAAGTAGGTACCTGATAATATACACTGTATCCGGCCTACAGAAAATTATCCGAATTACCCGAGCATATCCTTAATCCCTGCTGGCGATATATCAAGATTTAAGACGTAGAAGCCACTTTTCCCAGTTTGGCTGCCTTTCCTACACAACATAGGTCCTTTATTATATTTCAGAGTAATTTAACTTCATTCAATATCTTCATATTTAAGATAATTAAACTATATCTTGATTTAAATGAGTAAAAATAATCATGTAGATATACTAAAATAAAGAATCTTATCTAATTAATTACATGTAAATTACTTACCATTTGATATTGCTTATTAAATATAATTATAATAGTTTATGTTATTAACCTATTGAATATAACCACAATTTTAAGTATTTAATTGCGCTCTATCATAGAGTTATAATATACGATTTGACCGTTGAGCCGAGTTTCACATCTTGCATGTATAGTTTTCTAGAATCAAATAAATATTTTATATGTAAATTTTTAAAGTGGTGTTTTTATTTAATCATGCGCAGCGAAATCAAGTTTATTAATATTGTTAATGTAATTTACATAGTTATACACGAGTGTTACTACCCACGATGATCCTGGGATAAGTAAGTTGAAAATTCTGTATCCAGTCCATGCTCTCCACGACATCTATTTTCAATTGTGTTAGATCCACTGATAAAATCATATTTAAAAGGCGCCCAACTCATTTATTAGCTGTTAGCTTAACTAATTGTATTCACACACATTCAATTTTATTCCCTACCCACTTTGGGCGCGTAACAATATATATATATATATATATATATTGATATTGCGCTGAGATGGTCAAACTAAGAACAATGTGAAATTAAACTTAGAAAAATAATTAATATAAGTTAACGTTGATGATTTTAAATTCAAATATTGGGCGCCATAAATTTTAAACAGTTCTTAGTTGTTCAACGCTATCTGTGTACTTTAATAATAACCAGCTAATATTCGTAGAGCAAGAGTACATAAATTAATTAAGATATATCCCAGGATCTTCGTAGATGGATGTATTATCCCGTAAGAACAATGTAATAAGTATCTCTGTTACGCCACACTCATCAATTAAACAATAACAAATAAAAGATTAAGTTAAATAAAAAAATAAAATTTTATTTATGTAAAATAAGATTTTTTTTTTAACAGAAATTGAATAAAAAAATTAGGAAACTGTTCTATAAATTGAACGTTACGTGCTATACGACTATAAATGGAATTACTGAATGGTGCACATGTGTTTATAAACAATTATAAGGTTAGGTAATGAGAATAATATAATCAAATGTTAAATTGTTCTTAAATTATACACTATACAGGTGAGTATTATTTTGTCTAACAGAAATATGTATGTTTTGATTGTAAGTTTTATAATTGATGTTTTAAAACGTAAAAATTCAGAAATTTAATGTAAATATTAAGTTGTTTTTAGTAGTTTTATTTAGACAAATATTGACTTTTAGGTTTTACTTGTGGAATTACGTTGGATGTGAACCTGTTTCCGATGTATATGGCTGTGAGGTAGATTGGAAACGCTGTGATAAGGATAGATGCAGAGTTCGGCTCCTCCACGATGGGTAACGGCGTTTGTAGCGATCGACGGCTTTCGTTCTGCCTATACTACGTAGTCCCAATTACAAAAGATGCTTTGCTCGATTATTATAGTTTTCGACGTGGTAATCTCCAAATTTGTTTACCAAAAGTTGGGCCAATTATTTGTGTATCGAATGATCGAAAATTTGGTATGATATACTTGGTTTATAATTTATTAAATAATTTAAATTTTACGATGTTCAAAAAATACGGCCATTTGTTGTAAAAAAATTATATCAAACGCCGTTTTCGGCTTTTTTTTTATTCCATAGCCTATTTTAATTATTATCAAAAAGCCTCGAAGTTTTTACTTTCTCCACATCAATTAATGTAAAATGATTGTAAAATTAGTAGAATTATTTTCAAGTGCTCAAAATATACTTTTCAATATGGGTTTAGTTATAATTCGTACAGTAAATATCGCTTTCGCGGGTTCATTATAGTTTTAAATAAGTGGGCGTGGTTAACTAGTATCGATACAAAATCTTGATGTAGATAAATTAGATATCTGTAATTTCTCGCGTATAATTCGAATTATGAAATTTAAATATAAAAAGTAAGTTAAGAATTAAAAATAAGTTAATTATAAATATTTAAAGTTATCATCATATTAATTTATTTACATTACTATACTAATTTCACAAATTACGTCCGCTAATTTACTCCTTATACAAGGTGTTTTATGTGTTGTTTACCTGTATTTCTCATTGTAGGAGCTGGAATACGGGTGCAGTATGACCCATTACAATATATATATATATATATATATATATATATATATATATATATATATATAGTAAACCTAATCAGTAGGCGATTAAAGGTCTGTATATTACTTCAAAATATATGTATTTAAAAAACTCTACATGTTTCGGCTGTATACGCCTTTTTCAAGAGAATACAAAATATGAATGACAGGATATAAATGTCAAGTAATTAAGTTGCTATGGTTTAAATTATTCAAAGATACATTCTAGTAATAATAATAAATCATGCCTTAGTATTCCAAAAAATAGATAACAAGGTGTGAAAATATGTGTTGTTCGCTGCTAGCAATTTGTGTCTCCTTCTGGGTATGAACTTGTGTGTTGGTTGCTGCTGGCAGCTTGCGTCTCTCTATGGGTGTGTGGTTTTGTGTGAGAGCGTAAGTGTAGGGTTTTGTATGTCGGTGCGTTCGTGCGTGTGTTTAGTGATCGGTCGCATGAATTTAGAGAGGTCGGATAACCAGCCGTTGCGTAGGGCCGCCAACCCTTTCCCGACAACTTCTTTACAATTCCGTGCAGTACTTCGACGGTCTGACCCCCGCCCCAACGAGGCAAGGCGCAGACAGGCGAAGCGCACCCTGTACGGGGTTGCTCATCGCAACTAAGGGAACACTTTTAGTGGCTACCTCGGTCGACGATGGTCACACTTATGCCATCTTAACGTTTTCCGCCGAAGCGGGGGCATAGCACACACGTCGAACGTGTGTGTGCTGTTAACGGCAGCCTAGCCAGGTTGTCGCCCAGGACCGGTCCTAGTGGTGTGTGCATTGCGCGGCGACGAGATAGCGCCGCGTAGCATGGTTCCTCACTCTTGCTGGAAAGGCGGAATGGCACCTGACTGCCCAACGGGCAGACCCCCCTAGAGTTTTGTAGCGCATATGCTAGGCTGCAACCCAGTAGAGGACCACATCAGCAAAAAACAGAAAACAGGGATAGGCAGGGAAAAGCAAGACATGAGTTATTATTACGTATGCGCCCGTGGAGCGACTTAAGATACAAAGTTGTCGGCATTCGCTCAAAACGAGAAGGAAAACCACGAAAACCTGCTCGGACAACTAGACAGGAATCAAAACACGGAACAGTCATCATGATAAGCAAAAGTATATGATATTTAAATGATATTTAAATAACATAAGGTATATAACAAAAAAAAAAATAATAAAAAAAAAATAATAAAAAAAAAAAAATTTACCATCATATTATTATTATTATTTTTTTTTTTTGTTATATACCTTATGTTATTTAAATATCATTTAAATATCATATACTTTTGCTTATCATGATGACTGTTCCGTGTTTTGATTCCTGTCTAGTTGTCCGACCAGGTTTTCGTGGTTTTCCTTCTCGTTTTGAGCGAATGCCGACAACTTTGTATCTTAAGTCGCTCCACGGGCGCATACGTAATAATAACTCATGTCTTGCTTTTCCCTGCCTATCCCTGTTTTCTGTTTTTTGCTGATGTGGTCCTCTACTGGGTTGCAGCCTAGCATATGCGCTACAAAACTCTAGGGGGGTCTGCCCGTTGGGCAGTCAGGTGCCATTCCGCCTTTCCAGCAAGAGTGAGGAACCATGCTACGCGGCGCTATCTCGTCGCCGCGCAATGCACACACCACTAGGACCGGTCCTGGGCGACAACCTGGCTAGGCTGCCGTTAACAGCACACACACGTTCGACGTGTGTGCTATGCCCCCGCTTCGGCGGAAAACGTTAAGATGGCATAAGTGTGACCATCGTCGACCGAGGTAGCCACTAAAAGTGTTCCCTTAGTTGCGATGAGCAACCCCGTACAGGGTGCGCTTCGCCTGTCTGCGCCTTGCCTCGTTGGGGCGGGGGTCAGACCGTCGAAGTACTGCACGGAATTGTAAAGAAGTTGTCGGGAAAGGGTTGGCGGCCCTACGCAACGGCTGGTTATCCGACCTCTCTAAATTCATGCGACCGATCACTAAACACACGCACGAACGCACCGACATACAAAACCCTACACTTACGCTCTCACACAAAACCACACACCCATAGAGAGACGCAAGCTGCCAGCAGCAACCAACACACAAGTTCATACCCAGAAGGAGACACAAATTGCTAGCAGCGAACTACACATATTTTCACACCTTGTTATCTATTTTTTGGAATACTAAGGCATGATTTATTATTATTACTAGAATGTATCTTTGAATAATTTAAACCATAGCAACTTAATTACTTGACATTTATATCCTGTCATTCATATTTTGTATTCTCTTGAAAAAGGCGTATACAGCCGAAACATGTAGAGTTTTTTAAATACATATATTTTGAAGTAATATACAGACCTTTAATCGCCTACTGATTAGGTTTACCATATCATACCAAGGTCACGAAGTTATTATATATATATATATATATATATATATTGATAAATGTTGAAGGCCTCCACGTTCGTGCGCCAATTGATAAATGTAGAAGCCTCCACGTTCTGGCGACTATTGAAATATGGCGAATGATCAGAGAAATAATATGTATTGATTAATTGAATTGTACGGGAATTGTACTTTAAGTTGGGCGCCTTTTCTTCAAACCGGTAAAGTTAGATCATCAGCCACTCTCACGTAATATCTCAGGTTATATTATACATATTATATTATATTTTACGAAAATTGGACTCTATCTCTAGGCTCCTCGTCGATCGGTTTACCCCTATGTGTAAGATGGAAAATTGTTTAATAATATTACAAAATTATCTCTAGCTACGCAATGATAAATAAAAGAGTTTCTTTAAAATAATAAGTGTAAATATTTATTGACTATAAGCTTTCTGTAAACAGTGAACAAATCACGTGCTTAACGACAAAACAAGGAATTAATATGGTGTGCACGTGTGAAATAAAAGGTTATGTTTCAATAGCAATGTTATCGTCAAGTGTATGGTGTGATGTGATCCGGTCCTGAAGGGGCACATCGCTGCGTTTGTACGCAGATTCGCCGATATATTAAATAATAAACGGGCAGCGTTTGGTTAACAACATATAATTAATTAACACATTATGAAGTCAACAAATAACAATATACATAGTAACAAATAACAAGACATTAGTCTTAAGGAGGTTTCTATGACACACTCTGTGTCTTACTGTCCCTTGAGATCTGATGGACCTTATTATATACTCCAGTGTGTCCTCATTAAGACTAGTGGTCTCAGTATAATATCAACAACGTGGTGAAAGAGTATAACACATATCGAGGCTGTAGGATTCACCGAGGTCGTGTTTTGTATACAATAGAAACAAGACCGGGGTCGCACCTTGAATAAGAAAAGTAGTACAATACATGACTCGATTTGGTTACCACAATGGTAATATAAATAAATAAACAAACAAATTAATGGTAAGTACTACAGTTCTTAATAATAAGTTTCCTTTCACAAATTCTGAGCAAGATAGAAATGAATTTTTAAAGTAAAATCAAAGAGTTAGGAATTTAATAAAATTTTGTCTTGTAAAAAAAATTGTTCTTATAAGACTTTTTCCGAAATAAACTGGTTTAAATAAACCTGTTTCTTGTAGGAAGCGTGCAGGTATGTGGAATGGTAACAGCTGGTCAGGATTGTCGAAGTACGGGACCAAATAAAGGTGTTTTCGTTTCTACGATGCAGGTATCGACGTTGTTCGAAGGCGTAGGAATTGCTCGTAGCCGGTGGCCCAAAATGATGGGTTGGACGATTACTTGCCGATCTCAGGTATTACCGACTCCAAAAGTACATAGTTCTTATGTAGCGCCAATGTTAAATGCTTCTTTTCTGAGTATTTTTAGAATTATATCACAGGTATTTTTAGTTTATTAAATTTTAACTTCGGAGTAGCACTTTTTTCCTGGCAATCGATGTAAAATTTTTTTCTGACGCTCGCTAGCAATTATTTATTTTCAAAGCCTTGTAAGAAATTACGGAAATAGCCTTGATTTTTACTTTTATTACAATTGATAATAATTTAAATGTAAATGAAATATTAATTCAAACAGAAAAACAAAATTAAAATAATAATTTACAAATAGTTACACCGGGCTTTCCAATGTTAGGTTATGTTAAATGTTTAGAATAAAAATAACCTGTTCGCGGGTTTGTAAAAATTCAAAAAGTGGGCGTGTCTAATTAGTTTCGATATATAATTTGAATGTAAATAAATTAGCTATCTTGTTAATTTCGCGTAAATGACTTTAATTATGAAAATGACAATTAAAAAATATAAAAAGTAAATTTTGAAATAAATATAAGTTAATTTGAAATATACAAAGTTATCGTAATATTAATTAATTAACATTTCGATACTAATTTTACAAATTATGTCCGCCAAATGTAGCCATTCTATTGAGTGTTATTCCTGTGTTAATTACTTCCTTTCCAAAAGTCTGTCTTTGGAGACTGTGGTTAAGTAAAAACTTAAAAAAAGGTATATAACCCCTTACCACAATTATTAATCGTATCCTAAATACGTATTTCGACAACTAAGTTGTCATCATCAGTAGGTAAAACTACTGTGCCCCATGTGCGACGCCTTGATTAGTGGTTTTACCTACTGATGATGACAACTTAGTTGTCGAAATACGTATTTAGGATACGATTAATAATTGTGGTAAGGGGTTATATACCTTTTTTTAAGTTTTTACTTTAATTATTAATCGTATCCTAAATACGTATTTCGACAACTAAGTTGTCATCATCAGTAGGTAAAACTACTGTGCCCCATGTGCGACGCCTTGATTAGTGGTTTTACCTACTGATGATGACAACTTAGTTGTCGAAATACGTATTTAGGATACGATTAATAATTGTAGTAAGGGCAATAGCAAATAGCACCATAATTCCAGCCATCTGCAATTGAAAAGGAAGTAAAAACTTAAAAAAAGGTATATACCTTTTTTTAAGTTTTTACTTCCTTTTCAATTGCAGATGGCTGGAATTATGGTGCTATTTGCCTTATAACAATATATATATATATATATATATATATATATATATATATATATATATATGGAAGGGTTTTTTTGGGGGAATCCAGCAAAATTAAACTCTATTAATTAAGTCAGTTCTTTATTTTTTAGCCCAATATTTCGCATCGAATTCGAATGCTTCCTCAGGGGATCACTTTAAGAGTAGATGGACATAAATTTATTACTTATTAACAAAAGAAATTAATACTTACAAATGTGAACTTGTTTTTTCTGGAGAAATTACTCATATGTTTGTAATATTGTAAATTAATAAAATTAATGTCAACGGACGTACACTTAGTTGTTTCGAAATTACATTTTAAAAAACACAGGACAACCACATCTAAAAAGAAAGCCACCTGCAATATTGACGAACAAAAGAATTTAGAGGATGATAGTATAAAAGATCCGGTAAAGTTTTTTTTTGGATTCCAGGTGTGTAACATCGAATTTGAAAAAGTTACTATTCATAATCAAGGTCACAAATTTTATACACTGGTGTGCGAAAGTCAATGTGGCTATTCTTCAGAATGTGTCGTCTCACAGAATTTTACATTAGAAAAGAAAAAACAAAAACGTGTTATAAAATTAATAAATGAGCAAAAACTGAAGAGGACCAATGTGTTAAACGGTAACAGATAAGTTATTTTGTGTGGTTTGTTGTTTAGAGTTTATGTTTATTCTTAGCAAGTAAGCATAATTTGCACTTAGGTTGTTCGTATCAGATCTGAAATTCATCGAATTAGCGTTATTATTGATCTCTACCATTTCCAAAAACTCTCTACACTTTAAGTTGTTTACAGTCTGAAGGACTATAACATTATTAAAATTAGGTGTGTGATCATTGTTAATCATATGTGAAGACAAGGCGCATCTGCTCGTACCTGTCCGAATGTCACTCTTGAGCGTGGCGAGTCTAATTTTTAGCCAAGTGGAGGTATGACCTATGTACACCTGACTGCATTCATTGCAAGGAATGCAATACACAACGTTGGATCGGAAGGGCAAAGGCGTCAAGTATTTGGTTTTACTAAAAAAGTTTCGTACTGGGTTGTAATTGTAAAAACCTAATCAAATTTCCTCTGTGGAGAGCACACGAGAGAGTCGTTCTGATGCACCAACAATGTAGGGAAGTCTGTAATATTTGAATGTTTTGGGTTGTTCAGCAATGGTATTGTTTGGAATTTGATTGTAGGAAGAAGGTGTGGTGAAAATTAGTTTGTTAATCAAACTACGTGGATAACCGTTATTTGAGAAAATCCTACCCAATATTTTAAGATTACGTTGTTTGAAGGAAGGGTGGCTTATTATCCTAGAAACCCTATGTTTCGTGCCTAAGATGAGATTTATTTTTTGGCTATTAGAGTGATTAGAGTGGTAATTTGACATTCTATCTGAATTACTGGGTTTTCTATACCAGTCAATCATTGAGTGGTTGTTGTTTCTGATTACCTTCGTGTCTAGGAAAGGCACACCTCCTTCATTTTCGCGTTCGATAGTGAATTGAATGTTAGGGTGGAATGAGTTAAATATTTCCAAAATGTCATCTATTGCTAGAGTAGGTAGTGCGCAAATTAAGTCATCCACATTTTTATGTATGAATGCAAATTCAAATGGTAGTACTTTAAGTATGTTATCTAAGCAAAAATCCATTACTAAGTTAGCAAGGATCGGGCTGAGCGGTGAACCCATGGGTAAACCGGATATCTGAGTGTATGATTTATTATTAAAAGTAAAATAACTATTATAATAGTTATTCACACTTTGATTCACAGCATCGATATTTTCAGCAGTACGTTTACATTTTTGACGGGTTGGATTCTTAATATCACAAACACTACCATTTGTCTCCAATTTTTTAATAACATTACGAATAGTAAGCTCTGTATGTCGATTATATTGACCACAAATTTCACATAATGCGCGAAACGTAGCTCGAACAGATTCATTATTTTTGCAATAAATTTTAGCAATTCCTAAACACTATGCAACTGTGTATCTTTTCGTGTTGATTTGTTAATCAATACTGAAAACAAATGTAGAAATGTAGCGTATAGACAGTCTATACGTGGACGCGGTGTAAAGTAGTTGTTGCGTAAGCGGTTATCTAGCTTTACTGTGCCCCATGTGCGACTTTTTAATTAGTGGGTTTTACCTACTGATGATGACAACTTAGTTGTCGAAATACGTATTTAGGATACGATTAATAATTGTGGTAAGGGGTTATATACCTTTTTAACTTTTCAAATTATTAACAGCCACATCTAATGTGGTTAATCCGTCATTTAATTTGAGATTTCGATTTTCAAAATAAGTGATTAGTTTTGGCAAATTTCCAAAGTGTTCGTGAAGAAAGTACAACTGATTTTTTAAATTTGGGATTTGTGTGAGCTCCTTGCACTCACCAATACTTCTAGCATCCTCCTTTAGCAGTGTTACGAAATATTTTAGACTATCGAAATTCTCAGCATAATAACTAGTAGCTTCCAGCCATGTTCCCCATCTAGTTATTACTGGAGTGGGAGGCAGTGACAGAGATGGAAATTTTTCCCTGAAAAGAGCTACTCTCAATGGTGCTTTTCTGAAAACTTTTTTAAAAGCTGATACAAGTCTATCAACTTCCGGAAAAGTGTCTCTGATATATTCACAGATTCTGTGGAGAGCATGTGCTACACAAGTAATATGCAGCATATTAGGATATGTTTTCTTCAATAGTCTGCCTGTTTTTAACATATACGCATCACTATCACTGACAAATAAAAGTATTTCTTCTTTGTACGTGGCGTCCGAATGAAGCATTTTTTGCATATTCTCCTCAATGGTTTCAGCAACTGTTTCCGCATCAACTCTATTTATAACACTTGTTGCTATTACATATGAGTTATAGGGAATAGTTGGATGTAGTACACCAGCTACAACATTTACCACACAGCGTCCTAACATATCCACCGTTTCGTCGGCGCTTATCCATATGTATTGATTTAAAAGATGGCTTCTAATGCGTTGTACTGTTCTCGTATAGCACCTAGAAACATAATATTTGCGTAAAGTTGATTCATCAGGAACATTTCGACCAGTATATTTTTGAAGAAATATTTTTAAAGTGGGATTGCTAAGTTTATTTAATGGAATATTAGCCGCAATAAAAGTTTTACAGAGTTCAGATGTGTTTGCGATCCTAAGTGACGAATTTTTGACGATATTTTACGGATTTTGTAATAAATTTCGGAATCACTGACAATGGACATACTGTGATAACCTAATTAAGCAATGTAGTGTACCGTTTATCTAAGTCAAGGCGCGGGCTCGTGTGTAATGCATGTTATATCCAAACATGACCTCGCCCGACATAACGTACATACACAAGCATTCGCAAGGTACGTTACACACTTTCAACACTCTTGTTTATTTAGAGTAAGGACATATAGTCGAAAAGCAGATCACTCTAACATATATAAGACATCCCATCCGGAGTCTTATCAGGGTCAATACAGAGTCAGTAGAGACACAGTTAGAGTCTCTTTTCGACTATCGTCTACATTGTTAATTATGTAATTACCATCTTGTTAAATAGTTATAAGTGTTGGTTTATTAAACTATGTTAAACCTATCATACTTGTGCATTATTTAACGCTACAACGATATCTGCGTGAAGACTCTCACCGATGTGGCCCTCAGGGCTGGGCTCACATCACATGGCGCCCTGCCACGAACTTGCACAAACGGCCCACCTTTCACATGGCGATTCTGCCTACCTACGGGACTTTCACAATACAATCAGTATGACCGTCAATCCAACTCGCCATTGTTTTACAATGCCGTTCTCGACATTCTTCCATATCATGTCTGAAAAAGTAACTTAAACAATGCTCTAGATCTAAATAAATGAAAACTAAAAATGTGTGCGTAAGTTATTGAAACTGAACGAAATTCAATGCACACTTACGTCGAAATAATTGGTAGAAATAGATTCAATCAAACGATATTAAACAGGATCTATCACAAAAATTACTATGTAATTAACAGTTGAAACTATGAAAACAAGAAACTTACTCACAGCACTTTATTTATCTTACGAAATATAAACTAATAAATAAAATACATTATAAAAACCGCTTCTATCTACGCTCATGAAAACACTTTAAAAAAGACTATATTCTCCGAATACAATAGCTGAGTTGTCCATTGTTATCGTGCGAGACCAGGTGGCCGAGTAAGTCAAACAAATACTTCATTGAATTACGCCGGGATGTACTGTGCGACGTTATACACAATTCCAATTGCCGATTGCGTTTTATGGAAATTGCATCCGTTCTCTTATTATTCACATTAGTTGTGATTAGTAATCACAACTAATGTGAATAATATTGATTAAAATAGTGGCGTTAGCAAGTACGAAACATTTACGAAAATATTATTTGTAATGAGACCATTCAGTTCAGGTAAGCTTGACTTAGTACATCTTTCTAAATTTTGAATTAGATAATTATGATACAATGAATACGCTATGTTAATATAGCGTATATAAAATTAATTCAACTTTATTAATACTTGTATTTTAACGTCTGGGGGGGATGATTTTCAGGAAATGTTCGGGATCAATTAGGTGGCAGGAGGAGTTTGATTCAGGTGTGTTTATGTAAATCTTGGTACATGGAGAGACGCCTACGGTTTCTAAAGGATTTGACCGTATATGTCAGGTATGCGGTTTCCTTTTATCGTCATACCGATGCGTGGTGTTACGTGCGAGAAATCATTTTGAGATCATGCTGGAATTTGTAATCAATTTACTTCTTTATTAACCTCTTCAAGTCAATTTAGTCCTCTCATTTTTCAACATATACTTTTAATTCTATTTTATTTTAATATTGTGATGACTCAATCCTACAACACGCGTCATATTAGTCTCGTGTTATCTAGATTATTCTCCATGCATATGAACGACGATATATAAGCCGCGTCGAAGAAGGGATGGAGATTCATTCGATACCCAAGTCTCGCGAAGTAAACATAAATATAGTTACATAAATATAAAATACATAAATGTACTTATTGTTGTTAATAGTTAGTTATACGTTTTAATATTAATATAGTGTGTGTGTCTAAAGTTATTGTTGGTTTTATTTAAGAACCCGAAAAGACAAACATTACAGTGGTATTCAGGTGTGGACTAATTAATAAATAATAAACTAAGTAGACAATTAAGTGTTAATTAAGTATTCGATTAAATAAATATACAATGCGGAAAGACGTTATTTTAAATATCGTGATGGCGAACACAATGAAACTGACGGAATTAAAAGTGTCCGAGTTAAAATGAGAATTAGAAGAGAGGGATGAGGATACAACTGGCAAAAAGTCGATCCTCCAGCAACGGCTTCGCAATGTGTTGATCCAAGAAGGCGAGGATCCAGAGAATTATGTCTTTCAAGTTCCAGGCGGAGATGCTGACGTGAATTCGCTGTTGATGAAAATGGAACAACGATTAATAGAGAATGCGCAAATTCAAATGCAACAAATGGAACAGAAGAATCTAGATAATTCGCAAAATTTGGAACAGCGTCTGATAGATTCCCAAACTCAAATGCAACAAATGGAACAGAACAATCTAGATAGTGTGAAAAGTTTGGAACAACGATTAATAGACAATTCGCAAACTCTGGAACAGCGTCTAATAGATTCACAAGCACAGATGGAAGAAAGAAACCTAGAAACCGCTAGAATTCTCGAGAAAAATCGAGGAAAAGAAATTACTAGAAAATTCTAGAAACTTCGAAAAAAGTCTGGAACAAGTGGAGAAAGTTCTAGAACAGCGATTAGCGGAAAAATCAGAAGCGTTAAAAGAAGAGGTTTTTATAGCCGTAGAAGAGAAAATTGGAGAACATTCTAGACTTTTAGAGGTAATAATGATTGAGATGAAATTACCCGCTACCACAAGTCATTCTGATCCCAAGCAGGTCAACAAAGAAGTCATACCGCGGCCCATCGAAATAAAAGAAGAAATTGTGGCTATTTCAAAGACCAGAATCAAGCCACCAACCTTTGATGGAAAGACGTCATGGGCAACTTACCTGACGCAATTCGAAGCGGCCGCAGAAGCAAACGCATGGTCTTCTGCCGAGAAGGCGACTGCTTTAGTCATAGCATTGAGGGGTGATGCTAGTGATATTTTGCAGACATTGCCTCCTGAGGAACGTAAAGATTATTCTCAACTCATTAAACGCTTGGAGATGAGATATGGCCATGCGCATTTGGAGCAAGTATACCATACCCAACTGAAGAATCGATCACAGAAGAAAGGCGAGAATCTTCAGGAATTTGAGGCAGATATTGCTCGTCTAGTTCGACTTGCATATCCGATGGCGCCAGATAATTTCATGGAACACCTAGCAGTCCAGACGTTCATAGATGGTCTCCGGGATATTGATACGCAGCAAGCATTAAGGTTGGCAAGACCGAAAACCTTGATTGATGCTTTGGCGCACGCGCTTGAGTTTGAGACTGCTAAACAAGCCTCTCGGAACAATGCTCGTGGCTGTTCTGTCGACGAACAGGAAAATGAGGAGTTCATGGAGCAGGTGGTTAGTCAAGTCCTAAATCAGATCAAATCAAATAAAAGTGCGCGGCCATGCGGGAATTGTAGAAGAAACGGTCATATCCAGAATAAATGTGATAAAAGGACCAAGAAAGAATCCGCTGAGAATCCGAAAGTCCCAAGGACTGCCCAAATCGCATCCTTGCAAAATCAAACCAATGGCCTGTATGTGGATGCTATTATGGAAAGAAGAACCTATGCTTGCTTGCTAGATACTGGATCGACGAAAACCATTGTACGACCCGATTTAATATCCAGGAATAAAGAATTACTTTCTAGCAAATGGAGACTAAGGACAGCTACTGGAGAAGCAGCTTCTGTGGAAGGTGAAGTAGATGTCAATTTTGTCATAGGACCAACATCAATCCGACATCGTGTTCTCGTAGCCGACATAGAAGAACAGATAATCTTGGGATTAGACATCATGAACACCTACGGCTTCCAGTTAAACATGAAAGAAGGCACTTTAAAAATAAATAATGAGGAATTGTTTCTTCATGGGAAAAATTGTGGGAGTGTACAAGTAATTACAGCAGAGAATGTTGTTCTGGATGCAAGAAGTGAGACATTTTTTACGGCGTGTACGGAAGGTGATTATTTGGACGGAAATGTTGCAATGTTGGAACCAAAGGCTGATGATGACGGGGTGGGTCGAGGAATAGTAGTTGCCAAAATTCTGGTTAAGACTCAGAAGACTGTACCGATAAGGGTAATGAATGTGAACCATTACCCTGTTTCATTGAAGAAGGGTACTATTTTGGGGTGGTGTTCACCAGTGTCGGCCGTCGTTCATCATATAGAGGCGAAGAAGAATGGATTCGTGCAGGTTTCCGAGAAATTGTCCAAGATAATCGACTCCGCCTGTCAAGGATTGAGCAAGAAGGAACAAAGTCAAGTTAAGGACCTAATCAAACATTATGAAGACGTCTTTGAAACTGAAACTGGTACGAAAGGCAGAACCAATATTGTAATGCACAAAATAAATACCGGCGATGCAAGTCCAATTCGACAAGGACCAAGAAGGTTACCACTGGCAAAACGTGAGGAAGCCAAGCAAATTATACAAGATATGGAAGGCCAAGGAGTAATTGAACCATCGAATAGTCCATGGGCTTCACCAGTGGTCCTTGTCAGGAAGAAGGATGGATCTACCAGATTCTGTGTGGACTATCGTCGTTTGAATAGTGTGACCAAAAAGGACAGCTATCCTCTCCCAAGAATAGACGATACGCTAGACACCTTGGCAGGAGCAAAATGGTTCTCCACTCTAGACTTAAAGAGCGGTTATTGGCAAGTGGGAATGGATCCCAATGACAAAGAGAAGACTGCCTTCAGTTTAGGTACAGGACTCTGGCAATTTACAGTCATGCCATTTGGACTGTGTAACGCCCCAGCTACTTTTGAGCGACTCATGGACACTGTACTGAGGGGATTGTCCTGGAATACCTGCCTGGTGTATCTCGATGATGTGATTGTGGTAGGGAAGACCTTTGAAGATCACATGAAAAATTTGGAAGTAGTATTCCAGACGTTGAGAGGTGCCAACCTGAGATTAAGTCCAAAGAAGTGTCACCTTTTCCGCAAGGAGGTAAATTACCTTGGACATGTGGTTTCCAGAAAAGGAGTTGCTGTGGATCCAGAAAAAGTAAAAGCTGTGGAAAAATGGCCTGTACCCAAAGACAAACATCAGCTAAGAAGCTTTTTGGGATTATGCACATATTATCGACGCTACGTTCCTGGATTCTCCAACATTGCAAAGCCACTTACTCGCCTAACAGAAAATCGAGCATTCATTTGGAACAACGAATGCCAAGCGGCCTTTGAGTTGTTAAAAGGTACGTTGATCAGTGCACCTGTTTTAAACTATCCATTGCCATCTGGGAGGTTTGTTCTGGATACGGATGCCAGTAACGTCGGGATTGGTGGCGTGCTCTCTCAAATCCAAGATGGACAAGAAAAGGTCATTGGATACTTCAGCAAGACCCTGTCCAAACCGGAGAGGAACTACTGCGTAACCAGGAGAGAACTATTGGCAGTAGTTAAGACCATTGAGCACTTTTACAAGTACCTGTATGGGCAGAAGTTCCTGATCCGCACTGATCACGCCGCCTTAAAGTGGCTCTTGCAATTTAAGAATCCAGAGGGTCAAGTAGCTAGATGGATTGAGAGGCTACAGGAGTATGACTTCGATATTGAACACAGAGCAGGCCTTAAACATCAAAATGCAGATGCCCTTTCCAGAAGGCCCTGTCCAGAAGACTGTCGATATTGCAACCGAATCGAAGACAAATCGGCCAACGCTCTTCGAACCACCGTGGTTGATGACCAATGGCAACCTGACAATTTGCGCGCAGATCAGGAAGCTGATCCGGATCTTGCAGTCCTCAGGGCTTGGAAGAAAAATGGGCAAAGACCAACCTGGCAAGAAATGGCTCCCCATTCACGAGAATTGAAGTCATACTGGGCACAATGGGATTCCTTAACCATGGATGACGATCTGCTGAGACGTGAGGTCTAAAATCACGATGGAAGTGAGCGCAAGATGCAAATGGTGGTTCCCAAGAAAAGAATACCAGAGGTATTGCGAGAACTCCATAATGGTGCTTCTGGGGGACATTTTGGAGTCCATAAAACACTGGAGAAGGTGCGCCAGAGATTTTACTGGGTGAATTGTTCACGAGATGTGAAAGAATGGTGCCGAAAGTGTGCAAATTGCGCCGGAAGCAATGGTCCCCAGAGGCGTCGACGTGCACCCATGCGGCAATACAATGTAGGAAGCCCATTTGAAAGGATCGCCATAGACGCCGCCGGTCCTTTTCCAGAAAGCGACAAAGGAAATAAATACATAATAGTGGTCATGGATTACTTTACCAAATGGGTTGAAGCATATGCTCTACCAAATAAAGAAGCTGGAACTGTAGCAGACGTGATTGTGCAGGAGTTAGTCAGCCGTTTTGGTGTACCCTTGGAACTTCATTCCGATCAAGGGCGGAATTTTGAGTCCAGTCTATTCGAAAAGATGTGTGGACTTTTGGGCATACGGAAGACTAGAACAACTCCCTTGCATCCACAATCTGATGGGATGGTAGAGCGAATGAACAAGACCATGATCAGACACTTATCCAAAGTGGTCTCCGAACACCAGAGAGATTGGTACGAACATTTACCATTATTTCTAATGGCGTATCGGGCCTCCGTTCAAGAGACAACTTGCCAATCACCAGCAAACGTGCTTTTCGGGAGGGAACTCCGATTGCCCTGTGATTTAAAGTTTGGGAACAAGCCTGGTGAAGATCTTGCCGGAGAAGATTATGTCAGCACGCTCAGACGACGACTAGATAATATACATGAACAAGTCAGACACAATATCCAAGATGCTAGTGACAGAATGAAGGAGAGCTATGACATCAACGCCGAGAAGAGTGGTTACCATGAAGGCGATCGGGTTTGGCTATATAATCCACAACGCCGACGGGGCCTATCCCTAAAACTTCAAAAGAATTGGGAGGGGCCATACGAGGTGTTGAAGCGGATCAACGATGTAATATACCGCATCAGGCGAACACCTCACACTAAGCCAAGAGTCGTACATTTTAATCGATTAGCCCCATACTCTGGAGACAATGACGAAACCGTTGACTTGCGTCGATTGGATAGCCAATACCATGAACTAACCTTCGAAGACTTTATGCAAGAGTATTCTGGTTCGAGAAAAGCTCGATTTGGGGTAACCATCGAGAAACAGCAGGATTTGTTCACGGTGCCGCCAGACTACGCGCTTGCTCATTGCGTAGCCCGAGATCTACGAATGGCCAAGGGAATTGCCTGGGAATTTAAAGAGAGATTTGGCAGTATCGAAAAGCTAAGGCAGCAGGGACCAGCAATTGGGAAGAGTCTCCAAATAATAAATGAAGGACAGCCCATATTTTATTTGGTCACGAAAGAACTGTCGAGCCTAAAGCCAACCTATCGAGCCTTATGGGAGGCCCTGACCCACTTACGCGAACAAATGTTACAGCAAGACATTCTGAAATTAGCAGTTCCAAAATTGGGTTGTGGATTGGACCGCCTGGACTGGAGAATTGTAAGGAGCATGTTGGAAGTAATCTTCCGACATACTGGTATGGAAATTCTGGTATGCAGTTACCAGCTTGAATATTCCTGTCCATCCAGGCAAGATAAGACCGTGGACTGTTATTTCGATATGACGTCGCAATGTAACAAAGGCCCTACCTGTCGATTTCGCCATCGGTTGAGGAACCAAAACTTGACATGTTTCGGGACGAAACTTCATTCTTAAGAAAAGGGCAATGTGATGACTCAATCCTACAACACGCGTCATATTAGTCTCGTGTTATCTAGATTATTCTCCATGCATGTGAACGACGATATATAAGCCGCGTCGAAGAAGGGATGGAGATTCATTCGATACCCAAGTCTCGCGAAGTAAACATAAATATAGTTACATAAATATAAAATACATAAATGTACTTATTGTTGTTAATAGTTAGTTATACGTTTTAATATTAATATAGTGTGTGTGTCTAAAGTTATTGTTAGTTTTATTTAAGAACCCGAAAAGACAAACTTTACAATATATTGTTAATTATCGTTCAATTTATGTTATTCCAAACTTTAATTCCTTCAAATTTTATTCACGTTCTAATATTTTGGCCGACCCTATATTTCCGAATGATGTTGCATTCACGTCGAGGTATCCGACATCTGTTATTTTTAATGCATAGTCTCGATTGCAGTAAATTCTGTTGTATTCAGATTTTGATCCTTTAATTGATTACTTTATTGTAGAAATTCTTTTAGAAATTCATGCATCTATTTTAGAGCCTATACGTCTTTTAACTCATTTAATTCAATTAATTTTACGTTATTTAATTTCTCTCGCGCGGAGCGCTATCTCTCAACATTTGTTTTACACTAACTTATGCAGTATCCTAGTTTATCGCTCGGTCAATTTTATGAATCTTAAATCTTTATTTAGGGAGATTTAATTAACCCTCTGACGCTTTTGGCTTTGCTGTTCACTCCTGCATCTGTTTTGTGTTTTATTGTAAATTAATTTCCCTTCTTTTCAAAATTTCCGTTCACCGATCATACTGATGACGTAGATCGATAATGTATCGATTCATCTCCTTTGTGTCGCCGGACACTTTTCCTTAAGTCTTCGAAGCGCTTGCTTGTGTATTCACTTGCGTGGAGAACCTATTTCTGCGGTAAGAATTATCTTTATCTATTGTATTTTTACTTATTTCGAATCTTCTTCTTTCCTAGGATTAATTTGTTATTGGAGCTATCTCCCAAGTTGCAAGCACTTATAACCGTTTACTTTGAGATTTTATCGTGGGAAATTCCACGTAGTTGTCATATAGCCATTTTGGATCTTAATTTTGGATGGTCGGCGAAGTTTAGCGAACTTTAGTAGGAATCCCGTGTTGGTTTACTTAAACCTCTTACGGCGGAGCTTCTGATATCTACAGTACTTCTTGACCAAAGAAATCTTTCCGTTTGGACAGCATCACCAAGATGACGGCTGTTCCTTGCTGATACAATTCCGAGTTGGACATTTCCGAATTACTTCCGTGAGGATTTTCACGAAGAGAGAATTCAGGAGATCTGGGCATTACATTTGTTAAAGCTAAGTGTTGCTGAAATGCTAAAGAGGGTATTAATCAACCCGAATTATATTTTCCTAAATAATTTATTTTAGAGATTTGTTTGATAGATTATTTAAACTTTAGTGGGCACTAGAGAGGAGCTTTACCCTTCTCTGTGCAACCTTTGATATATAAAACGCTAACTGTAGTCAGTTACCGGGCTTCACCCACCTATCTTGTCCGAAAGGCATTAAACGCCTGACTTCTTTCATACTCAATCTATTAGAAAATTAATTTACTGGTTGTCAGGCTTCTCCAGCAGCTTGTAGCTTTGTTGATTTAAAACACGAGGCTTAGAACCTTCAGTCGAGCTTTCGCAACTAATTTGGGGTTACGTCAAGATCAAGTTATCCGATATTTATTCTGTAAACTTTATTGTACAGAACCACTGTTAAGAATTCCTAATTTGTGTTCTAAATTTTAATGTCTTGATTATTTGACGTACATTTAATTTAATCTTTCATCATTTTATCACCTGTGTATACAGGGTGATATTAACTTAACAGGTGTACCTGTTTATTAAAACTCTAGATTACGCCTGGAGCATTGCTGGGGCGTTACCCATTAATTTTGTAAGTAGGCTTATTAACTTTTATACCCTGTGGCTAATTATTTTGCGTGAAAGTTTTCACATTGATTAAAGCCACTTTGTATTGAAATTGTCACTTAATGAATTAATTTCAGTGAGGTAAATCCTCGCCTTTTATTTTGTATTAAATCCTGTTTTCTTATTAAACATTTTCATTCTGATTATAAAATTTAAAGCTGCTACTTACGTTTTCTTGATTGTTTTGATATTACATAAATCTTCTATTATAAGTTTTGAATCTCTAATTTTAGATTATTTCAATTAAAGTTTTTCCTTTTTTTTAAGTCTGGTAAAGAACCTTTTTTTTAAATTAATGTAATGGTGGCAAACTTAGATTTATTTGGCAGCTCCTTTTGTTTTGATGTGTCCTGCGTTAAGCGATGTGATATTAAGAACTGCTCTATTGTTTAATGAGTGGGTAATAGAGTTTTGAAAGTCCATCAATTTCGTTTCTGTCGGTGATTGTTCTGCTGTTTTTTGAAAATATGGATAATTTCTAAGACCTCCCTAGCTTTTGTATTCTTTTTCAGTGTTATTACTTTGGTGTTATCAAAATCAAAATCATGTTTTAGTGTCAATTGGTGTTTTCTTAAAGCAGTTTGATTTTTTGCGTATTTGTGACCTTTCTTGTAGTAACTGTTTTGTTTGGCCTATGTATACTTTGTCACAGTCTTTGCAGGGTATGTTGTATATTGTGTGATTGTTTTTGTGTAGGTGTTGAGTCTTTAAGTTTGGTGTGTAGGAATTTTAGGTTTTTACCGCTTTGGTGTGCTATTTTAAAATTAAATGATTTAAATATATTGTCTAGTTTTTCGGATAATCCAGTTATATAGGGTGTGAGGATATATGTTAATTCATTGTTTTTTTTTGTTTTTGTTGTGGCTGTTTGTTGTTATAAATTTTATTAAGTCTTAGTTTTATAATTTTTTGTATAAATTGTGGTGGATAATTGTTTTCTGTCAAAATTGTTTTTACTTTATTTAGTACTGTTGGTCTGAACACTAGATTAGTGAGATTTAAGGCTCTGTCTACTAACGCTGTTACTACATTTTTTTTGTGGGCTAGGGGTTGGTTTGAAAAAAGTTTACATATCTGCCGAATGTGGTTGGTTTAGTGTACCATTTTGTTTGTATGTTGTTATTTGTTTTTATCAGTGTTAGGTCTAAGTAGTTTATGGAGTTGTTTTTTTCTATTTCAATGATAAAGTTTAAATTTGGATGGAAATAGTTGAAACTGTTTTGTACATTGTTTATTTCATTTTCTGGTAGCATCATTATGCAATCATCGACATATCCAATTTAATTTAATTTTAACTTTAATTGTTAATTTAATTGGTTAATTCAGTTTTTTAATCTAATTTTAATTTTAATTGTTAATTCAGTCTCACAAAAGCAAACACAGTTCTCATGTTTTCATTCTTGTTTCTAGTTACTTGAAAAAGACTGAATAATAATAAAAGTCGAAACGTCGTAGAATAAAACATCAAAATTCAATAAAAGGTCGCTAAACCAATAAAAAGTCTATTATTTTTAATATATATATATATATATATATATATATATATATATATACATATATAGTTACTTTATTTTTTATATCTAATCATTTTTATATTTTGTACGTCAATTTTATTATTTTTCAACTCTACATTTTTTACCCCAGAAGAAGCGACAAAGTCTGTTGCAAAATATAGGGGATATATACATACCAAAGTAAAACAGACCTTAAATTGCCGACTAATCTAATCTACTATAACATACCAGGGTCAAGAAATAATTATATATATATATATATATATATATATATAGTAGTAAGAGAATACAAAATATAAATGACAGGGTATAAATGTCATTTATATCCTGTTATTTATATTTTGTATTCTCTTGATAAAGGCGTACTGCCGAAACATGTAGAGTTTTTTAAATAAATATATTTTGAAGTAATATACAGACCTTTAATCGCCTACTGATTAGGTTTACCATATCATACCAAGGTCATGAAGTTATTATATATATATATATATATATATATATATATATATATATAAGTGTTTAGATAATTTCTTAGCCGTTTATTAAATACAACAATTGATAAATTATTGGAGTTTCTCGGCTTTTACATGAAATATTTACAAATATCAAGTTAGTATGTACGTAATTGCAAAGTAAGGGGGGATGCAAACATTGCTGTCTACAAATTACAAAGCAAATCATACGGGATCATTTGCTTTCATAACTGACACCTGCTTTCAAAACTGACATCTGCTTTCAATCACTGACATTTGCTTTCACTAACTGACATTTGCTATCAAAACTGACATTCGCTTTCAAAACTGACTTCTGCTTTCAACTTGACATCTACATTCAATAACTGACATCTGATTCATTAACACTGTTACTTTATAATGCATTTCTAAATAGCTTGAACCTAGGTCTATTGTGGGTGAGTGGTTAAACCGACAGTCCGGCAAACTGTAGACTTGGGTTCGAGTCCCAACATAGACAATTTTTTCAATTAAAAAAATTCCGTATGATTTGCTTTGTAATTTGTAGACAGCAATGTTTACATCCCCTTACTTTGCAATTACATACATACTAACTTGATATTTGTAAATATTTCATATAAAAGCCGAAAAACTCTAATAATTTATCAATTGTTATATATATATATATATATATATATATATATACAATATTTTCGTGACCTTGGTATGATAAGGTAAACTTAATAAGTCGGCGATTAAAGGTCTGGTTTATTACTTCAAAGTATATATATTTAAAACAACCCTACATGTTTCGGCAATGATGCCTTTGTCAAGGATATAAAAAATATAAATTATATTTATTATAAGTATATTTATATTTTATATATCCTTGACAAAGGCATCATTGCCGAAACATGTAGGGTTGTTTTAAATATATATACTTTGAAGTAATAAACCAGACCTTTAATCGCCGACGTATTAAGTTTACCATATCATACCAAGGTCACGAAAATATTATATATATATATATATATATATATATATATATATATCTGTGTTGTAACTAAATTTCGGATTTTCTTCCGCGTTTCCACTGTTTGGTCTTCGTAAAGACCGGTACTGGTTTCTGGACGACGTTTCGGCAAAATCACATTTGCCATCTTCAGGTCTACGATAACTGTCTGCTTCTGCTTCTGGTTACTCGTAAACTGACGTAGTCGAGTTTTGACTAGTGGTTATATACCCGATTAGCGTTCTGATTGGTTACACTTGGTTGAGTGTGTGCGCGGCTCCGAGTGTTCTGGCTGGGTTGCGGTGTAGGTGTTTTTGTTTGTTGTTTCTTCTTGACAAATTCTTTGCTTAATACTGGTTTCCATGCTATTGGTAGCCTCTGTATATCATCTAGCGAATTCAAATTGTCCGGACGTTTCTCAATTTCGATAGCTTCCCTGATAATTCTGGTTTTCATATGTTCTATGTTCGTGTGGGACGTTTCCTTTACATGCTGAGCCAAGGCTGCAGTTTTCTCGCCTTTTCTTATGGAGTTTTGGTGTTCGTCTCTTCTCACTTTTACCCTTCTGTTTGTTTGGCCTATGTACGTCTTCTCACAATTAAGGCATGAAATTTCATATACTCCGTGGTTTTCTAAAGGTATTCTTGTTTTTGGATTCCGAAGGACTGTGCTGATTTTTCTGTCTGCCTTAAATGTTGTTTCAATGTTGTGTCTTCGTAGGACTCTGAATATTCTGTCGGTGGTACCTTTGACATAGGGTAAGTAGGTTTTGGCTATTGATTCCTCTTTTTCCTCTTGTGATGTGGCTCGTTTAGGTTTTAATGCTTTGTTGATTGCCCGTTTGCTAAAGCCATTCTGCTGGAGTGCATTGTGGAGTTTATTCATTTCTTGAACGACGTTATCTTCATCTGCTAATCTCAGGGATACTACGATAAAATATAAGTTTAGTTAATTGAAAGAAATTATGTTTTTGATTATTTTTCGCAGAACAAAATGTTTACTTATAAAAAAGTGACTTATGTGCGGAATAACTACACAACTAAACATATAACACACCACCACAAGTTTATCTAATGATAAATTATTTTAAAAACATTTCAAGGAGCTAATAAAGCTAGGGATATCAGTCAAATTCCCGTCCACATTTGTTAAATATGGTTCTCATTCTATTTCTTTTGTATTTATATACCGGGTTCATTTTTTATCATTACATATACATCCCTATGTGTAATTCTAAAAAAAGAAAAGTCAATGCATTGGTGGCATAATAGGCAACCAATTATATAACAGTGAAGTATTTTTCTAAATATCAAATATTTCTCAATTTTTATTCATAAATTAAATGCATTTTATTAAAGAATAGGTAATTTATTTAAAACAGTTAAGTATCCAAAGACAATTTTAAATATAAGTTATAAGTTGGGGAATGAATACAGGATACAATGGGACGAAATGGCCAAGTTAAGTTTATGAATTTTTGGTAAAGCATACAACCTTGTACTTGTGGAATTGTGAACAGCTAATTTCTTATATAAATCATCTCGGATTTCTTTTTTGTTCTTTACCGATTTTAATATTTTAAAATAATTTAAAAAAAAAATTAAAATTTTAAAATATTTTAATATTTGAATCTTTTTGAATTTTTTTAGTATTATCTTTTTTTAATAAGCTATGAATCTGGTCATACTGCTAAATGTGAATGTAAACATTCACATTTACCTCGCAAAATAACATACTAATTTGAAAATATTTACAATATTCAATATAAAAGCCCAAACCTCCAAGAATTTATCAAATTATATATTAAATGAACGGCTAAGAAATTGTCTACATATATTAAAAGCTAAGAAGTAAAAATTAGCAATTTTAAACTTTCAAAACTAACATCTGAATTATTAACATCGTCGCCTTATATGGCGTTTCTAATAAACTTGAACCGATGTCTATATATATATATATATATATATATATATATATACAGGTGGTCCATTAGTGCGAGGAAGTCCAATATTTCGTTTATTACAACACATATCAAAAAATGTTTCAAATAGAAGTTGTAGCAAATGCAACACTGCATATTTGTAAAATAATTGGAACTATACAGGGTGCTCAGATTAGTCGAGGCATTTAACCGAAATATTTTTTTAAATGGCATGGTAGCTATATTTTTACATTATCGCAATCAGTATAACGGTGTACATAAGTCACTAGATTTTTTCGCCAAAATTTTACCGCGTTGCCAAATTATTGCGAAAAGTATGAAATTTTAGAGAAAATTGAATGATCATAAATGTATCTCGTAAAAGTTTACTAATAACATGTAAAGCGAAATTCTTCTTAATTACAAAGAGAAAGAGTTTATTAAACATATGGCACAAGAGTATTTTTTTTTCATACACAGGGTGTTTAATATGAAGGCACAAAATCATCACATTTTAATATGTCAAAACTTTTTTTTTTCAAATGAAACACCCTGTATATTATTGGACAATTTTGTAAGGCTACTAAATCCCTTCAATTTATGTATATACCATATAGCCTCTAAAACCAATAGTTTCAGAGAAATTACCGTTTTATGAAATTCTTATTCTACATAAATTAATTTCGAAATGCGACATAATTTATAAAATTTATTAACCCTAAGTAAAATATAAAAACATAAATTTATTTTCTTCTAGATATCTACAAAACAGTTACTTTATTAAATGCTCAAAATGGCTACCATTTACTTCTAAACAATAATACATGCGGTCCACATCTTCAGCGGCGAGGTCGAAGTATTCTCCTTGGTTTCTCGTCGTCGAATGATATCGGGACTTGGAAATCGACAATATTAATAGTAGAAGTAGGGATCTGGGTGATTTCGGACTGGCCAATGGTAGAAGTAGGGGAGGGGATGACATTTTCTAATTTATTATTATACTACTGTCAAGAATAAGTAGTTTACTATACCTACTCTACATTTCGTGTTGCAAAAATGAACTTCGACAATCAAGAACTGATAGATATGATTTTTGTTCTAGGTGAAAGTTTAAAAAATTGCTTATTTGCCTCAAGATTATATCATGAAAAATATCCACTTAGAAGGCAGCCTAGAAAAGAAGCATTTGAAAGTTTATTGTTGAGATTTACACAAACTGGAAATGTTGCATATCCAAAAGGTGAAAGAACAAAGACTGCAATAACAGCAGATGATGAGATGACAGTTATGTTAAAGGTTATAGAAAATCCTCACACATCTAGTAGAGAAATTTCGCATCAGACTAACATAAGCCGCACTGTTGTCCAACGAATTCTGAGGAAAAACAAGATGCATCCATACCACATACAAATATTGCAAGAGCTATTACCCGATGATTTTGAAAAAAGAATAACGTTTTGTGAATGGGCTCCAGGAAGAATTGAACAAGACAGACAATTTTTCAATCATGTTTTATTTTCTGACGAAGCGACATTTCACAAAAATGGATTTGTCAATAGACATAACTTTCACTATTATTCCACCGAACAACCACATTATGTAAAGACTACTAGTCAGACAAGATGGTCCTTGAATGTTTGGTGTGGAATAATAGGAAATTATGTGATTGGGCCGCATTTTTTTGATGGGAAGGTAACTACTCAAATTTATTTGGATTTTTTACAGATCCATTTACCCCATTTAATACGACATTTGCCCAATCAAGTCAAGCAAAGGATGTGGTATTTACATGACGGAGCGCCAGTTCATCATGCCGGTGTAGTCAATACGTTTTTAAATAACTGGCTACCTGAAAGATGGATAGGCAGAGGAGGGCCAGTTAAATGGCCACCCCGTTCCCCGGAATTAAACAAAGTAGATTTTTTCATGTGGGGTTATGTTAAAAGTCAAGTTTACAAAACATTCGCAACAACAAAGGAAGATATGAAACAAAGGATAAGAGACACTTTCCGAACTATTGATGAGACTATGCTAAGAAATGTTAGCAGAGCTTTCAATGACCGCATGTATTATTGTTTAGAAGTAAATGGTGGCCATTTTGAGCATTTAATAAAGTAACTGTTTTGTAGATATCTAGAAGAAAAGAAATTTATGTTTTTATATTTTACTTAGGGTTAATAAATTTTATAAATTATGTCGCATTTCGAAATTAAGTTATATAGAATAAGAATTTCATAAAACGGTAATTTCTCTGAAACTATTGGTTTTAGAGGCTATATGGTATATACATAAATTGAAGGGATTTAGTAGCTTTACAAAATTGTGCAATAATGTACAGGGTGTTTCATTTGAAAAAAAAAAGTTTTGGCCTATTCAAATGTGATGATTTTGTGCCTTCATGTTAAACACCCTGTGTATGAAAAAAAAATACTCTTGTGCCATATGTTTAATAAACTCTTTCTCTTTGTAATTAAGAAGAATTTCGCTTTACATGTTATTAGTAAACTTTTATGAGACCATTTATGATCATGCAATTTTCTCTAAAATTTCATACTTTTCGCAATAATTTGGCAACGCGGTTAAATTTTGTCGAAAAAATCTAGTGACTTATGTACACCGTTATAGTGATTGCGATAATGTAAAACTATAGCTACCATGCCATTTAAAAAAATATTTCGGTTAAATGCCTCGACTAATCTGAGCACCCTGTATAGTTCCAATTATTTTACAAATATGCAGTGTTGCATTTGCTACAACTTCTATTTGAAATATTTTTTGATATGTGTTGTAATAAACGAAGTATTGGACTTCCTCGCACTAATGGGCCACCCTGTATATATATATAGTAAACCTAATCAGTAGGCGATTAAAGGTCTGTATATTACTTTAATCGCCTACTGATTAGGTTTACCATATCATACCAAGGTCACGAAGTTATTATATATATATATATATATATATATATATATATATATATATACAGTGTGGTCATAAAGATGGGAACCAAGCTTATAACCGCATTATTTTACATTTTTTTGGAAAAACGCTCGGACAGGTAAATTTTCTTTTTTAAAACGCCATCTTTTGACATACAATTTTTTTCTATGACGTCATTGGTTTTCGAGTGATGACGTTATCAACACTTTCTTTAAATGGCAACCATATTATTTTTTTCTTGTTTTTGGCAGATCTTTATATCCACCAAATAGTGATATAAAACAATTGGTATGTTGCATCACAATTTTTTTGAAAAAATGATATAAATTTAGAAAAAAATACGAAAATTTTATTTTTGTACAAAATTAAAATTAAATTAAAAAAAATACATCTGAACTTAAATTTATTGTAACAGTTAATGTAAATTTTCAAAATGGACCCCGCCAACTGACACTGTCCCAGCCGAGTGTAAATGCTTTGCGATCAATAGTAATCTGCATTATTCGCTCCAGTTCAAAATAAATTCGTCTTCCCAATCGGCCAATTACTTATTAAAAAATCTTATTTAACATTAAATAGTTTCACAAGAAATGGCCAAAGAAGTTTAATTTATTTAAAAAATTGACATGATGTGGCAGACCATTTCTTAATTAAAATTATCGCCCAAAAATTGAAGATTTCAAAAACTAATTGAGCTTACAAAATTTACTGAAATATGTAAGTAAGTTTTTTCACACTTCTGTCTTGTGTGAGGACTTAAATATTCTTCTTGAACAAATCGGATCGTCAAAAGCACATGTACTCATGTTACTATGCAAAAAATTTACAAAAACAAAAACACGCACTTTTTTGCAAGATATTTCTTTATGACATTCTTGCTTCTTTTTATACAATTTATGTACAAAAATTTTAGTTTGAAATTGTTTCTATGGCGACAACATTGTTGAATTATTTACTTCTATTTTTGACGTTAAATTTTTGAGATATTGCGTAAAAATTGTTCATTTTCGCTAATATAAAAAACGGCACATTTATCTGAGCGAGAAAGAATCGAAATTTTAATTATGGTTGGGTATGGGGACAGACAAAGAACGCATGCAGAAGCATGCGATTTGTTTAACCATGAACACCCTGATAGACCTCCAATTACCAGGTCTACGGTGACAAAACTAGTTGGAAAGTTTACCGAAACTGGATCCGTAAAAGATCGACCACGGCAAGGTAGACCTCAAGTAGGAGAAGATGTGAAATTAAATGTGCTTCTAGAAGCAGAAGAAAGGCATCATGTTTCCACCAGACAACTTGCGTTAGCCAATCAGGTGGCTCACTCATTTGTCGTCAACTTATTTAAAAAAGAACACTATCGTCCTTACAAAGTTCAACTTGTACAGGAATTACATGAGGATGACGAAGATCGTCGACTGCAGTTCTGTGAAGACGTAATGTTACGTTGTGACCAAAATCCAAATTTCTTGGAAAACATCGTCTTCTCAGATGAAGCTACGTTCTGCCTAAATGGATCTGTTCACCGCCATAATTGCAGATATTGGTCGCAGAAAAATCCGCATTGGACTCAAGCGTGTCATACTCAGCGCAGAGGAAAAGTTAACGTATGGGTTGGAATGATTGGACGACGCATTTTAGGACCATATTTTTTTGAAGGAAATTTGACTGCTGTGCAATATTTAGAATTTTTAAGATTTGAACTGGTTCCAGCGCTCGCTGTTATTTTCCCAAATCACGAGGATGGTGATGTACCCCATCCAAATATTTGGTTTCAACAAGATGGGGCGCCTCCCCATTATGGTGTAGAGGTTCGCCACTATCTTGACGAAATATTTCCCAATAAATGGATTGGACGGAGAGGCGCCATAGAATGGCCACCTCGCTCTCCTGACCTGACTCCGTTAGACTTTTTTTTGTGGGGTTATTTGAAATCGAAAGTGTATTTTAACAAACCGAACAATTTAGAAGATTTAAAAGAACGAATTCCCGTAGAACTTACACAAATATCCCCAGACATAATTGAGGCGAGTATACGAAGTGTTTACACTTGGCTGGGACAGTGTCAGTTGGTTGGTGGGGTCCATTTTGAAAATTTACGTTAACTGTTACAATAAATTTAAGTTCAGATGTATTTTTTTTTTTATTTTAATTTTGTACAAAAATAAAATTTTCGTATTTTTTTCTAAATTTATATCATTTTTTCAAAAAAATTGTGATGCAACATACCAATTGTTTTATATCACTATTTGGTGGATATAAAGATCTACCAAAAACGAGAAAAAAATTATATGGTTGCCATTTAAAGAAAGTGTTGATAACGTCATCACTCGAAAACCAATAACGTCATAGAAAAAAATTGTATGTCAAAATATGGCGTTTTAAAAAAGAAAATTTACCTGTCCGAGCGTTTTTCCTAAAAATGTAAAATAATGCGGTTATAAGCTTGATTCCAAACTTTATGACCACACTGTATATATATATATATATATATATATATATATATATATATTTTGTATTCTCTTGAAAAAGGCGTATACAGCCGAAACATGTAGAGTTTTTTAAATACATATATTTTGAAGTAATGTACAGACCTTTAATCGCCTACTGATTAGGTTTACCATATATATATATATATATATATATATATATATATAAGTGTTTTAGATAATTTCTTAGCCGTTATTAAATATAACAATTGATAAATTATTGGAGTTTTTCGGCCTTTTATATGAAATATTTACAAATATCAAGTTAGTATGTATGTAATTGCAAAGTAAGGGGGGATGTAAACATTGCTGTCTACAAATTACAAAGCAAATCATACGAAATTTTTTAATTGAAAAAATGGTCTATGTTGTGACTCGAACCCAAGTCTACAGTTTGCCGGACTGTCGGTTTAACCACTCACCCACAATAGACTTTGCAATTACATACATACTAACTTGATATTTGTAAATATTTCATATAAAAAGCCGAAAAACTCCAATAATTTATCAATTGTTATATATATATATATATATATATATATATATATATATATGTTATTTATGTATTAAAGGCATAATTAGGAGATTATGGCATGAGGGAAAGTTAAAGCCCGGCGAAGGAGGGCTTCTAATTTCCCGAGGGCCATAATCGGCAATTATGCCCGTGGTACATACAGCGTTTTATTCGATTTTAGTTTCCAAAACATTCAAAAAATTTATATTGCTTTGTACAACAAATATGTTGCTTTACGTTCTAAATATGTCAAAATTAACAATTTGATGTTAATAAATGTTCCATACTGACGTTTGTTTGAATTATTAATTTGTTGACTAACAATTTTTGATTGATCTGTGCCATAAAGACCATTTTATGCCCGCATTTGGGTGCTTATAAACAAGATTATGGTTCTAAAATCGAATAATTTCGAATTTTTGATTGATAGTATTATATGATATTAAATCAAGAGCTAGATATGACTTTCTTAGTTTGGAGATTTGAATATTTTAAAGTAGATTATAATTATTCTTTTACATATTAAATTTAATATTTCAATTCTATAATTCTATCTCATAAAGAAACTAAAATTATTTGGTATTTTTTTAATAAAAAAAATGAAGTTAAAAATGATATATCTATCAACCTGTTCGCGGACCTCTTCCGCGGGGGTTGAGCTACCCACCAGGCGTCAGGTCAGGTCTCTCTTGGGGGACCTGATTAGTGGAAGTCAAGCGGGTTGGATAGGTCTAAAAACCTTCTAATCCTTAGCGAAAACTGTCACCGCGGACCAGCTCTCCCAAGCTACGGTGTAAGGCAACGTGCTTAGAACTGAATAGCCGCTGGGGTATGTGGTCTCAAACGTTCCCCTGGGGGCACTAGGCGGCGCCCCCTTGTATTTACGCCTTGTGCCCGTAATGGAAGCTCTGCGGGCATTGACTTCATACTTCTTCCATACTCGTGTGAATTAAATGAACCGAGACAAAAAACAAAAATTTAAAAAGATGGAGTCTGAAGAGAATCCAAAAAACAAAACTGAAACGCAACGGACTGAAACTGAAAACGTTGTGAAAACAGAGGGTGCACCCAAGGAGAGAACACATCTTTCTGGGGCACAAAGAATGAAATTAAAGAAGATATGGAAGCGGGGGGTGGATACGAGTAAAATAAGGCTCCCCATTTCCCAAAAAGAACCTCAGGGAGAACCTAAGCCAACAGGGTCCGTTAAGCGAACCATGTCGGCTAGGGGCACTCCTGAGGATAAAGTAACTAAGCGCACGAAGTTTTCTACTTCGGGCGTGAGTTACAAAGCAGCTCTTAAACGTATTGAGGCTGCAATAGTTCCTAAGAACTACCCGGTCAGCGAGCTGCCAAAACAGCAACGAGTTTTAGCGTTTCTGCAAGAGACTAAAAAAGAGGATCTAACAGTGGGCTTGAAAAGACTCGAGAGGCAAAATCCAGGGCTTAAAGTGGACCGATGGATTACCCCCAATTCCAGGTCTTCCGAAAAGGGCCTACATGTGGGCCTTCGGATTGACAAGGAGTCTGAGGAAATGTTGGTGAGGACTGATTGGAGACCTTACTATCTATCGCCTTCAGAGGGCTAGCTTTGTAACCTTCAAAACAAAGAAAGACCAGAAACCGGTGATGCAGGATGAGGGTACTCTAGGAGAACCTCAGGCATCAACCTTTAAGGGTCAAAATGTTGGAGATCTTCCAAATAAATCTTCAACATAAGAAAACAGCCACAGCGGCACTTTGTCAAAGGACGCTGGCTGAAAATATTGATATCCTCCTCATTCAAGAGCCAAGGATAAGTAGAGGTAACGTGGGAGAACTACAAATTAGGGGAAGGGAGCTGTTAGTTGGTGCCCCAGACAGTAAAATTAGAACTTGTATCTGTTTCAGAGCCGACCTGGACGTGATGCCTATCATGGAGCTATGCAGGACGGCAGCCAGGATCAGACTGAGTGTCGATGGGGGAATATTGGGGACAATTGCGTCTCTATACCTACCCATTGACACTCCAGAGCTACCAGGGCCTTATCCTGAGGCCTTGGTAGCATATACCAGTAAGAACAATCTGGAATTAATTAGGAATTAATAGGGCGAAGAAAACAGGTAATTGGGAAGCCTACAAGGCTCTCCTCAATAAATACAATGATAAAATCAAAGAGAGCAAAAGGCCTGGAGAAAATTCTGTGAGGATATCGAAGATGTTCCTGACATGGCCAGAATTAACAGAATTCTCAAAAAAGATCCCTCCAACGCAATTACATCTATACAAAAATCGGACGGGATGTGTACCAGTACCGTGGAAGAGACTTTAGAGTATCTTGTGGGGGTACACTTTCCAGGTTCGGAGCGTATGGATGATTGTGACACCAATCAAGTTGTCAACTCTTGGAGAGCGACTAGGAATGATCAAGAGATATCAAACGAGATCTTCAAGCTCCATTTAATTAGATGGGCGATAGAATCGTTTGAACCATATAAATCCGCAGGACCAGACGGAGTGTTTCCCAAGCTCCTTCAAGAGGGAATTGGGAAAATTATGGATCCTCTATTGGAGATATTCAGGTCTACCCATGCTATGGCTTATATTCCTAGGGCATGGGGAGAAATTAGGGTAGTGTTTATTCCGAAACCCGGAAAAGGAACATATACCCACTCTAAATCATTTAGACTAATTAGTCTTACCTCCTTTATGTTGAAGACTATGGAAAAAATGACATATTTAAATATTAAAGAACGGGCTCTGGATAGATCTCCTCTACACCCACTGCAATGGACATACCAGATGGGAAAATCAGGTGAGGGTACAATCTGCATAGCCTGGTGAGAGGGCTCGAATGGAGCCTACACCACAAGGAAATTGCACTTGCAGTCTTCTTAGACATAGAGGGAACTTTGGATAACACCTCGATGTCTTCCATTGTTCAATCTTTAAGAGATCTGAAAAAAAAGGTACCATATCCAACTGGGTTCATAACATGCTGCGTAGCAGAGTAGTTCATGCCCAAATGCAAAACAAAACGATCTCCATGAGAACAACAAAAGGGTGTTCTCATAGAGGCGTAGTGTCACCACTACTATGGAGTCTAGTAGTGGATAATCTCCTAAGGACAGTAACTGACCAGGGAATATGGTCGCAGGAGTTCGCCGATGACATTGTCATAGTGTCCCAGAGGAAATTCCCGGGGACAGTGTCGAGCACCGTGCGAAATGCTCTGCGAATTGTGGAAAGATGGTGCCTTGAGGAGGGATTAACTGTCAATCCTCAAAAAACCAAGTTGGTAGCCTTTACCAACATGAGAAAACTAAATGATCTGGGTAGCGTAAGGCTGTTTGGACAAGAGTTAGAACTAACCAATGAAGTGAAGTATCTAGGCATAACACTTGATGCGAAACTGAATTGGAGCAGGCACCTAATCAAAGTGGCAGACAGGGCGACGCAGCTTTTCTGGAGATGCAGACGAGCTGTTGGCAAGACCTGGGGACTAAAACCAAATGTGGTACACTGGTTGTACACAGCAATAGTAAGACCAACGATTACCTATGGAGCAGTTTTCTGGTGGAAGAGGACGGAGCGGACATCGTCGGTGGGGCTCCTCACGACTCTCTAGCGACAGGCTCTGTTGGGAATCACGGGAGCTATGAACAGCATCGTGGGTCTCCCTCCGTTGGAACTATTTGTGAAGGCAGGCAATGGCTGCGATCCTGAGTCTGAAGGCCAATGACGTATGGTGTCCTAATAAGGTTGTAGGGAGCCATACAAATATCACAGGAACTATACTGGAAGAGCCGATATTTCAAATGCCGGCGGGCAGTATGGCACCTGAGATTATGTTTACAGCTAAGCTGAACATATTTATACCGACCAGGGAACAGGCAAAAGGTCGCCCGAGCGATTGTGGTGCCGGCATCTGGTACACTGATGGATCACAATCTAGTCAGAGGGCAGGTGCAGGCATATGCGGAATGTGCCCTAGAAGGAAGATATCGATATGTTTGGGGAAACATACTACGGTTTTCCAGGCCGAATTGTTTGCAGTCGCAGCCTGCGCCGAAGAAATTCAGGAAGCCGGCTGCGCAAACAAAAAAAAATAACATAATAACTGATAGTCAGGCGGCTATTAAAGCCATTATGAACCCATCTACCAGGTCTAAGCTGGTGAAATATTGTAAACAGGTCCTCAATAAACTGGCACAAGACAATACAGTATCGCTAATATGGGTGCCAGGACATGAGGGAATTAAAGGCAATGAGATAGCCGACGAACTGACCAAAGAAGGTACTAATAGGAACTTCGTAGGACCAGAACCTGTATGTGGAATCACTAAGGATTCCGCTAAAAGGGAGATCTGGTTATGGCTAGAAAAAGAACATAAAAATAAATGGAGGTTAACGGAAGCTCAACTCCATACCAAAACACTACTAAGGGAGCTGGACGGAAAGTTTTCAGCCAACCTAATTCATAGTAACAAAAAAGAAATTAAAATAATTATCGGGTTAATAACCGGACATTGTTCTTTAAGGAAGCATTTGTACAGCATGGGCTTGGTTAGCGAGCCCTGGTGTAGGAGATGTGAAAAACAGGAGGAAACTAGCCTTCATGTAATATGCACGTGTCAGAAACTGAAGGAACTCAGACAGAATAATTTCGGGAGCGAACTGTTGGATCCTTCAAGTGTACTCATACTTCTCCTGAGGAGGATAGTGGCTTTGTCGAGGACACAAGACTAACAAAGTGGTACTGAGAGATTTATTGGGGATAGTGCAAAGAGCAGTGTGCTCAAGTGCCTGGACGTGCTGGCGTCCAACCCAAAACAGAAGAAGGACCTGTCAAATCTATTTTAAATTATATTTGGAAAAGAATTCTAATTCGGATGATTAGTAAAAATTTAATAATTATTGATATAAAATTTTAACATATCCTGTATTTGATGTATTAATATTTCAATGATATTAGATGCATATATATTAAAAATTTAGAGACATGATCTAGAAAAAAAAAAACAGGAAGATCGAGAATAGATTCCTTGCTTGAGAAGAACTAAAATTTTACTACTCTGAAGAGTAAGAAGTAAAATTTACTCTTGCGATTAAATATCCATAAAATACTGTGAAATATCGATAAATTACATAAAATAAATGTACTTACGTGAATTAATATACAGAGCATAAATTAAATTCCAAGATTATAAATATTTGGAGATTTATTTCAAATCGAGCATTTTTGAAAAGGATTTCGGACTACCAGGTCGTAAAACTTTTCCATAATTAAAAAATGTCCAAATATATACACTTTCCGAGTCAAAATACTAATTTTCATTGTTTTCCGGAGAAAATATTGTTACAAATAACAAGAATTTGGTTCAAAAGAATATTGCCAATATATTCTCTTTACTATTCCATCTAGCCAGTAGCCAGGACCTGTATTCCAGGAGAATTTAGAAATAATTAGCAGAACTTCACAAGTTACAATCATCGGAATCAGCCTAGTATTTTCCGCAGAGGTCTTATTGTCTCCCTAAAGTCAACAAGATCGTGCATATAAAGTTACTGGACCAGTATTAATAGAAAGTAAAGGTATTCCTGTACTGCAATTGGCTAATATATCAAATACTTCCCAGGCAGTTCAAACATAATACTTAGTTTATCAATTTTTCTATGGATAGTTTTATCGAAATTCATATTCCAATTAGAAAGTCATATAAAACGAGCTCTTACATACAATATTTGAATGGTCCTTTTGTTTTTTTTTTATATATCTGTGCAAAGAAATAATATTCTGAAAGAAATATATTAAATATATACCGCGATATCAACACCATCGCCATGGGGTGAAAAACGTCTGTCTTAATTTATATCATCCTTTTGAGAAAAATTTGATAAAATTTTCAGGTTATGTGTCATACTGACATTAAGATTAATATATTGACAAATTTTAACGGCAGCATGACACTTAACCTGAAAATTTTATCGGATTTTTCTCAAAAGGACGATATAAATTAAGACAACGTTTTTCACCCCATGGCCACCGTTGACCCAGAAACTTTATGATATCGCGGTATTAAACATTTGTAATAATATATGTGAAGTTAGTTACAATATCAATAAACTCTTTTACATTCAGCGATGCCAGATCGTGTTAAATTGGTTAGCGTCGTCGGAAAAAATCGTGAGAAATCGGAACTGGATAGTTTTTGAATGTAGGTACAGCGGAGAGCAAAAAATTACCGACAGTGGGGTTGTCTTTTACGTGAGGGCTCTTACCTGTCTTTGTCTTATGTCAGTCAAGCGTCCGTGATATATTTCTCGGCACTTTATACGAGTATATGAATGCAAATTAAAAAAAAGACTTTTATATTAGTTGATATGTGTATTTGAACAGGCAATAAAATGTGGAATCTGATTCAAAATTATTAAACTTTGAATACATACGTAAATATGTAGTTAAAAAAATAGAAAACTATAAAAATTAAAAAATGGTTTAATAATGGTACATTGAATAAAACCTACACAGAATAAAAACAAACTGGTTTGGAGGGGTAAAGCACTTTACTATTTTTTTAAATTAAATCTGTGCTTATGTTGAAATTATGACAGTTGCTACTATTGGAAACAAAAGATTTTGTCAACAATAACCCTTCTAACGTTCCGCATTTGAGCCTATTTCTAACCAACATTTTGTTTATATTGATTTGGGAGAAAATTCTCTCGAAATTCTCACTTGAATGTGGTAAGCAAAGTAAATTAAACACTAAAATTGTTAGTTTTGAAATTTTTTTCTCTCCATTTCCCGACTTGATATTAGATACCTATATTTTTCCAAAATACTATAGGATCGTCATCGCAATTTATGCCTAATTCCTGGAAATCCAAATTTCGAAGCATTCGCCACCCACTATCAATTTCTTGAATATCTAACATCAAATATAGAAAGTGTGGCGCAATATCTGCAATTGTCTTTATTTTCTTATCAATTACAACTTTAGGATCAAGAAATTCTAATTTTGAAAACACCGAATCTTTCAGGGGAAATCTTGATAGAATTTGATGAATACTTTCGATATAAAAATCTAAACATTTATTTTTTAAGTCGTGCAATATACTGCCATTTAAAGAACAATTCCCTATAACTGTCCCAAAGTACATCTGTTCCAAAGTCTCAAAATTACGTGGATTTTTAAAATCGATGTTGTAAACTACATTATCTTTTATTATATCTTGTTTAATATAACATTCCATTATAGTTTTAACCGTGGTTGTGACTTCTTTATATATGGCATGAATTTGAAGTTTCTCACTTTGCATAGTAAGATTCAAGCGGAGAAACATTAGCAAATTCTTGAAAGTCTTTCAACTCTCCTACTATTTCGGATTGTTGGAAAAATAATTATATATATATATATATATATATATATATATATATATATATATATATATATATCCTGGTAAGTTTTTCTACTTCTTGTGGCAATTTTTCGCAAGCGTACGAAGCGCAAAGATGGAACGAATGGCAGATACATTTCATCACAAATATATGATTATGTATTACTTCTTTAAACCTACTGACCACAGAATTATGTGACCAGATCGTATTATTTGCGCCATCAGACGCAAAACCTAAGCAATTATTTTTAAATGGAATTTTATATTGATCAAAATAAGATATATTTTGAAATAATGTAGAACCAGTGGCTTCTTGAATTGGAATTAAGGCCAAAAAATGCGTATAACTAAACATAAAATTTTTTGACAAGACCGATCCGTTGATTCGTCTATAATAAGACTAAACTTGTTTGATCTCATCAAATTTGTAACGCGTTCCCTTTCAGATTCTCCAGTTACATTTGTAATTATCGATTTTAATTTTGTTCTCCCGCATCGAATTTTTTTACAATCAGAACATACCGAAGTCATCAAGTCTGGAAGGTGGTCCATCAACTTGAACGGTAAATTATGTTCTGCAATGAATCCTGCTATCCTAATTTCGGCCTCTTTGGTTGTAGCTTCAAGATCCATTCCTTTACTTTGACATATCTGACAATAATCTTTGTCGAATAATCGCTTTTTCACAATTTTGATGTTTCATTGTTCCAGCATGTTTGAACAGATAGATCACCTTTTCCATGACTACTACTAATATTCACATCGCAATTGCATGATACGTTAAGGTGCATAACGTATAAAAATACAGTGAGTATACTTTAATCTAGTACTCAAATAATACAAATTATCAAGCAAAATGAGGTCCCATTTTATCTTTTGCGACCCAACGAAATTCTTTTACCCATTCATCTCTGTATTTTTGTTTGTAAGATAGCTTGTTTCTCCACCATTTTGAGGTGGACGAAGCATTTAGGTCACTATCACCACTTTCTGACAGTTTATCAATATAAATTAACTTAAAAAGGCCAAACATTTTATTTGCAAATTGTATAGTACCGTAAGAGAAACCGTCAAATCAAAGACTGATACACGGAACCAGAGATAAATATAACAAGTAAAGTTGTAAGCTCTCATTATAAATGATGAAATCATAATCACCGGTTAAGGAGAACGTTTCCCGGGAAAATTTGAATTCTGAATTTATTGATATTTTTTTAAATATTTCTGCATAACTTATTTTTTTTACAACATAGTTATAAAATTAGTATCAATATATTTTTATAATGAAATAAATATAGTGACACTACATTTATAACATCGTTGTAAAAAATTACTGATTATTAGAGTCCGGATTATATGCAAAATATGTTTTAATTGCCTTATTTCATTCCAAAAACATTAAATAAATCCAGAAAACTCATTATTTTGTTGTTAAAATGTATATCAACAAAATTATGAGTTTTCTGGGTCTATTTAATTTTTTTAAATGAAATAAGGCAATTAAAAAAAGGATATTTTGCATATAATCCAGACTACTCATTATATAAGATTTTTGAATCTTAAAAGTTTGTATGGTTTACAATCGTTTCAATGAAACTAATTTAAAACAAATGTAATAGTAAAAATTAAATCAAAAACAAATATGTATTTTATCTAAGTTTACTTGTATTCTTAATGGAAAAAGCTTACTTGTAAAAATTTGTAACATTACTAGGTACAGGTCTGCGATCCTTTCCATTAAGTATTCTATTTGCACCTTTCAGATAATTATAGATCAACAGTTTTGTGAAGCTTATTAATTTCACTTTTGTAATAATTAGTCTCTATTTGTAATTCTTGCATAATATACAATTTAATTAACATACATACATAAACATATTCAATACCTGTTAGAAACAGTTTAGGGTTAACCATTTTTTTAATAATTTTATTAGGTCCAATATCAGTATTTAAGAAATAATTACTCCAAATTCTATAGTGCGTATAAACATATTTATCGGTATGTTCAAGAGGTTGTTTGTTTCCTATAGATGATAGCCATTTTTTGCAGTTCGCCGTACTTTGCAGGTTGGAAAAACAATGACGAGAATCTGATTTTGAAGGACACCGCATCCAAATACGACACAACCAGCTTTTCCCACTTCGAAAACTACAAGCATTTTTTTTAGAAACTAAACACTAAAACAATATTTTACTTACTACTTATTTATATGATAGGTATTATTAGCTGTGATGTGAATAACAAAATACTATTAATAATAATAAAAAATACAAAAACACGCGAAATAACTGCTTAATGAAAAAATTACTGATCCCAACCAAAGAACGCTCTAAAAATAACGCATCACCTGTGTCACTATCATGTGTTACATAATTAAGTTATCCGCTAAATTTCTGTATTTGCTAGATGAGCGTTTAAGGAGAACTTCATTATAGACGCCATGACAGTTCCACTTAGAGATATGAAGCTTTCATTCTATACTTGTTATAATTATCTATGCACGGAACTGACGGAAATACGAACGCTCAGCTTTTATACTTACGATTCGGGAAAATACTGTTGTGAAACGTAAAAGGTGTTAACTATCTTTACTATTTTATATTTTATTCTAATAATTTACAAAAGTGTTTATACCATACATGTCATTATTATTTTATGTAACTATTCTACTTGTCAAAAAGAAAAACAAAAGTAACCAACTTATTTCCTACCACCAACATACCAGAAATAAATGCTAAAATAAGATATAAATAACTTATTTCAACACTCCCTCCTTTTAACATTTATTTTATCTCTTATATATTCGAAACGATATTTTGTGAGTCCTTTAGTAAATATGTCCGCCAGCTGATCTTCGCTACTAACATATTGTAATTCAAAAACTTCATTAAGTTTATCTCTTAAGAAGTGAACACGAACGTCTATGTGCTTTGTACGTTTATGTGCCGTTTCATCACTTAACATTTTTAATGCACTTTGATTGTCAACTTTTAGAGTTGCAATAGATTCACAAACACTAATTTCCTTACACAATTTCATCATTGGTATTGCTTCCTTTATCGCTTCTGTAGCTGCCACATACTCTGCTTCAGCTGTTGATAAAGAAACTGTTCCTTGACGTCTTGTATACCAATCAATTATTCCATCTTTTAATATTAGTGCATACCCTGAAGTGGATCTTCGTGTTGACACATCTCCAGCATAGTCTGCATCTGTGTAACAGAGTAATGGTTCTTTCTCTTCTGAATGGGGGTCAAATTTTAAACCATAGTCTTTTGTTCCACTAAGATATCTAAGTATTCTTTTAACTCCCTCCCAATGATTTGAACGTGGTATCTCCATATATCGAGTTAACTTATTGACTGCAAAAGTAATATCGGGTCTGCTAACTGATGACAGGAAGAGTAAACCTCCTATAGCTTCGCGATAAGGTGCTTCACACAAAGAACTGTCCTCATTTTTTAAATCCTTTGTTGAACAAGGAACTGACACTGACTTACAATTGCTCATATTAAATTTGTCCAAGAGTTTATTAATATAATTTTCTTGTTTTATAAATATTGTTCCATCTTCCATTTTATTAATCTCCATACCTAAATAGAGTTTTAAAGGTTCAGTTTTTATTTCAAAATTGCTTTGAAGATAACTTAAAAGTTTTTCGATTTGATCTTTACTGCTTGATGCAACCAGTCCATCATCTACATATATCACTAAAAATAATATTTCTTTTTTGAAATTGAAAAATACACAAGGGTCATTTTCAGATTGCACTAAATTGAATTGCTTTAGTGTTTCAACAAACTTTCTATTCCAATTTCTAGGAGCTTGTTTCAACCCATATATGCATTTGTTTAACTGACATACTCTTTCAGTTTCATCTTCAAATCCTGTTGGCTGTTGCATGTAGATCTCTTCTTCTATTGGACCATTCAAAAATGCTGTTTTGATATCAAATTGTGCTAATTCCATATTATGTAATGCAGCAATTCGTAAAATTAATCGAATAGATTTATACTGTGCAACTGGACTGAAGGTTTCCAAATAATCTTTACCATACACCTGACTACATCCCTTGGCTACAAGTCGTGCCTTATAAATACCAGTTTCCTTCTTTCGAAATACCCATTTATTGTTAATTGGTTTCCTATTTTTAGGACATTCTACCAGAGTCCAAGTTGTGTTAGTGTTTAATGCTTCAATTTCTTCTTTCATTGCCAATTTCCATTTTTCGTCGTTTACTGCATCTGAGTATTCAATTTGCTCTGATGCCATGAAACATACATAATCATCATATTTACTTGGTATATTTATCATTGTGCGATTTCTTAATAACCTTTGTTCTGGGGAATTTTCTTCTAAAACAGTTTCCAAACTTTCTACAATTTTGCCATCTGTAAAAGCTTCTTGTTCCTTTGTTCTTGTTTGTGTAGCTTTTTCTTCTCCAACTATCAGTAAATTTTCAGACTTCCTTTTAAATATTACATCACGACAGACATCCATTTTCTTATCCACAGGAAAATATATTTTATACCCTTTTGTTTCTTCTGAATAACCAACAAAAATGCCTTCTTTACTTTTCCAATCCCATTTTTGCCTCTTTTCCTTTGGTATGTGAACAAAAACTTCACTGCCAAATATTTCAAATTTATCAAGATCTCTCTTCCTCTTAAAAATTAATTCAAAGGGTGTTTTATCTGGAATTGAGCTAGTACCAGTTCTATTAATAATATACACAGCAGTATTTATAGCCTCAGCCCACAGACTTTTATCAAGCTGTTTCTGATATAACAAAGCTCTACCAGCTTCCACTAATGTCCGCATTTCCCTTTCAGCAGAACCATTTTGTTCTGGAGTATATTTTACTGTTAACTGATGTCTTATACCATACCTGTTTAAAAGTTGCTTAACATCTCTGTTTACAAATTCCAAGCCATTGTCTGACCTAAAAATCTTTATTTTGTGGTCTGTGTCTAATTTGAACCTTATTATAAATTCTTTCATTTTTTCATATACTTCATTCTTATTTTGAATGAAATACACGGTCCGGTAATGGGAATAATCATCTTTAAGTAACAGGAAATACCTCGATCCTCCAACAGAAGGTTTCTCCATTGGTCCACAAACATCCATGTGTATAATTTCTCCAGGATGACTTGTTTCTGAAGTTGAAGTTTGAAACGACTTTCTAGTATGTTTTCCAAAAATACAGGAATCACACTGTATATCCTTTTCTTCTGTAACATTTATATCATGCTTTCTTAAAAATTTTTTACATTGCTGGATGTTTTGATGTACCAAAATTTGGTGCCATTCTTCTAGTGAGCGTTCCTTTTTTGCATTCACAAAATTAACACGATTACAATGCTTGATACCCATTTCTATTTCAAACAAATTTCCATTTCTCTTTCCAATTAAAATTGTTTTATTTTGCTTTTTAACATGGCATTCCTCTTGAAGAGTTATAATAACATATCCAAGATCAACAATTGCACTTGCTGATAACAGATTACATTTAAGTTTTGGAACATGCAAAACATTTTGAATTGTACAACTGGTCATGCAATTTCCATTTTTAATATCTACCTCTATATTTCCTTTGCCAATTGCTTCTAATTTAGTACCATCTCCAATTATGATGTATTCTTTATTTGTTAATGTTTCATAATGACTAAACCATTCTTCATTTGCTGTCATGTGATGACTAGCACCACTGTCTAAGTACCATTTACTTGTGTTATCAGTGATATTACTGACAAGTGCATAATGATCATTGTTCGTTGCAACATTAGGACTACTATTTTTACCTTTCTTAAACCAACATTCTCTTTCGAAATGACCTTGTTTCTTACAAAAATGACATATTACATTTTTCTTTGAATATTTTCTATCTTTAGAGCCATATGTTTTATTTGTTTTTGTGCCTACTTTCTTGACCGTTAATGCTCCAGCTACGTTTGGACTAGTTTCTCTTGTTTTGATTCTATCTTCTTCTGAGATTAGTCTCGATGTTAATTTGTTCAATGTTTTATCTGTTGAACTGTCCCATGCTGAATGAAAATGTTTAAATTCCTCAGGTAATGTCATGAGAATTTTATTTATTAACATATTCTCACTTATTTCTTCACCACACGTTTTTAACTCATGACTTAAACTTTCCAAGTCAGCTATATGCTGTGCAACTCCTTCTCCCTTGTAAGTATATGTATAAAACTTTTGTTGCAAAGAATGTAAACTTGTTTCCGTTTTTCTACCATATAGTGCTTCAATTCTCACCCACATCTCATTTGAGGTTTTACATGCTATTAAATGTGTAATTACTTTTTCATGAACTGACATAATTATGGTTCTTTGAGCTTTCAAATCATTTTCTTCCCACACTTTCTTTTCTGCTTCATCATTTGAGCTTTTTATTTTACCTTCCACAATATCATACAAAGCAGAGGTTTTTAGTATGATAACCAACTGGAATTTCCATGCTTGGTAATTTGTCCCGTTTCCATCTAGTGAGATAGTTTTCTTTAATTCAACTACATCCATAATTTTTAAGTTGAAATTTCTACCTTTTGCTTATAACGCAACTGGGCCCATAACCTGTTGTGAAACGTAAAAGGTGTTAACTATCTTTACTATTTTATATTTTATTCTAATAATTTACAAAAGTGTTTATACCATACATGTCATTATTATTTTATGTAACTATTCTACTTGTCAAAAAGAAAAACAAAAGTAACCAACTTATTTCCTACCACCAACATACCAGAAATAAATGCTAAAATAAGATATAAATAACTTATTTCAACAAATACCTATTTCTTTAAAGAACATTACTCATTTCTGGAAGATGAGTTTTTCCTCGATTGTGTTTTTGCATTTGCTAAACTTACCGTATAGTTACCTACACCAGAAAGTTTGCAACTTCTTTGTGTTAATGGCAACAGTTATTTGATGCCGCCAATCACGCCAATGTAGGAAATGATAAAAAATCGCAGACTGAATGAAAATCATGTTGACGCAAACACTTTCTTAAATTTTCATAATTTCCTATTATATTTTTTTAAATAAAATCGTGAGATAAATGGCTCTTATCATGAGATTGGTAACAAAATCGTGGGAACTCACGATAAATCATGAGATCTGATAACCCTGCTTACATTTTATGATCTATGGTGAAATCACTTATTTCATTCGTTATTTCTTAAATAATACAGGTAATATAAGATTCTACTCGTTCTGAATTCCACTTAGAGAAAGACGACAATGTGTCTATGATTGTAGTTACGCCAGAGTATGAGTCATAGATAATATAACTATACTAGATAGAAGGGTCACTTAATAATAAACTAGCGAATACAATATTGCATGCCATCTAAATTGTAAACGCGGGAAAATTTGAAAAACTAGTTATTTAGGGCATTTTTAAAATTTATTTCAATTATAAATATTTGTTTAATATCAATTTGCTTGCTTCTCAGTGAATAAGAAGTAAACTATCATAATAAAAACACATACTTATTTAATAAATTCCAAATTTCTCAATATTTATAAGCAAGCAAATTAATTATTAAACATTATCGTCTTATTCATTGGATAATTGAGGAAAACAATGTATATTTGCATTAATATATTTACCTCACAATGTACACACAATTTACAACATGTTATTTTTTACTAAATCTCCCTCTTCCTTTAACATACATCTCTTTTGCATAACAAACAATTTTATCAGCATTTTCTGGAACGATTTTAAATTTACCTTGCAGAATATAATTTGTATGTTTTATATAATTATATGTAATTATTTTCGTAAATTCCTTTATAATTGTTTCAATAAATATATCTGCATAAGGACAAGTTACGAAATGAAAATTTATATTTTTTATACAGTAATTTGTTATGAAATTGGTAAATCCTTTATGGCATATTACTTGTGGTAGCAAATAGCGAATTGTTGTATACAAATTCACCATTACATTATACAGATTTTCTTTTATATAATGCAATCTAAATGGAATAGTTCCTCCATATTCTTTCTTCTTAGTAAAGGTATGGTATGACATCTCTCTTTCCTCTGGAGTGTTTTTGATATTATTTATGCATGTATTACATGCCTCATACTTGGGTATAATCTTTTTTAATATATATCCAGCTACATAAGATAAAACCGTATAGTCTAATGTTTTATCACAAATAACTGGTGTGTGGATTTGTATATCTTGGAGAACATCAGGCTTATTGACATCCTAAAACGGCATCTTTGAGTATATATTTATAAACAATAAAAAAGATTACCTCTATAAGCAACTTTTCTAAAGTGACAACCAAATTTTGATGATCATTCTCGCAGTTGCTTCCCTTAGAATGCTTTTTTGTCAAGTTATTGATTAGTAAACTTTTATAAAACGGTGTAAATGCAGCAACAGTTGGATTTGTGAAACGTGCTCCACGCTGACGTATATTTCCAAAAAAATTTTCAAGACCATCTTGATTGAAAACACGTGTCTTCATGCTTTTAAATCCAACTAGCTGCATTTTATAATACAAGTATTTGAAATTTTTTATTGTTAACAACATATTTTTTATTGATGGAGGAACAGTATACCCCTTATTAGTTTTAAATTTTAATAAGAAAATTAATACTGGTAGTCGTAACTTTGTGGTAATTCATTTTGAAAATAAAATAAAATAAAACAATAACTTTGTTATATATACCACTTTATTCACATATAATCGTGACCGCGGTTTCGACATACAATGTCATTATCAAACGGCAGTTTAACTTTTATTAGCACCATTTACAAAATTATAGTATATTGGCTGCTTCCACTTTGTATTTATACCATGTAGCATGTACACCTACAATTAAAAATATATTACTATTATTTTAATAATAACATTTAATGCCTGAAACTCACCTGAACATGATTTGCAATTAAGTCTGAACGACGATAAGCAAAATTTTCAAAGACCTCAATTACATCCTCTTTCTTATTCCACGCCAGATGGGGAGTGATGCTCATTTCATCAAATGATAATAAACAATATTTATCCAGTTGATTTTTAAAGTTCTGCACTTCAGTCTGAAGTACATTGAGGGCAGATTCATTCAATCCTGGATGAATAGGAATTTTCTGTAAAAATATATTCAATGTACTCTTTGAAGGCAAAGTAAATATATTAGACAGAAGGTGATAACCACTACCACTTTGCTTCTGTAATGCCAAAGCTAAAATTTTATCTTGTAAGGTAAACCTTCTACCTTTAGTTGGTCTACAAACATTGCGGATTTGTGACTTTAAAAACGTATATTGTATAAGACCCAAACTTTTCAATTTAGCAAATTCATTTGACTTGCTGAATTTTTCTGCTTTAGTCAATTTAGCTTTAAATGAATGTCGCTTAGTGACTCTAATTCTCCATCTTCTTTCCTTCTGTAGTTCCGAATACAAAATCTTAGTCTTTGGAGACAAATCTACCTTACGTTTTACTCCAATGCTTGGTAATACTTAAATAAAAATATAAGTAAACAATAAATACAATATAATATAAACATATATATTACGATTAGATACCCTTCGACTTTTCCTTGACGATACTATATCTGGTGTACGGCTGGGCGCTCCAGATGCACTTGGTTCATCTGTGACTATAAGAGCATTATAAATATGAGTGTTACTTAATAATTCTTGTATTTTTCTAAATATAATTATGTAGCTCAAAGAATTACCTACAGAGGAGGAGCAAGTAACATCTTCTTGAGTCCTGGATTGACTTTTTTCTACTTCAGAAGCCTTTACTACTGGCACTGGCAAGTTTAATGTTGGAATAGCATTTTGTAATAATCTGTTGTTAGGCCCCCAACTGATCTTCTGCAAAGTGCTTCCGACAAACTCTTCTTGTCTTGTAAACGTGGCTTGGCGGCATGTTATACAATTCTCTGTTGCCACATATTTCCAACCACCTATTAAATAAAGTCCTGTTTTTTTCAGGATTAGGGAACCTGTGACTCTTCTTGTCCCAGTAGCCGCAATAACAAACAAACTTAACCACTATAATTGTTTAAAATAACAAGAAATAAATGAACGTAAACACGATAGTCCAAAATGTCAAGGAAGTAAAATGAAACACTAAGTAAAAACTCACAAAGTACAAAAATCGACTAAAATAATTATCATACATATATACAAAACAATTATGGCGACATCAACAACAATTGCTAACAACGCCTCTACCGGGCTGGTGGAAAGCAAATTATTATTATTATATGAAAAGAAACGAGTCAATTGATATATAAAAAAAATAGCTATTGGTAGGTAAATAATTGAAAATATACGAGGGTTTCTTGATAAATAAAAAGCATTTTTCAATTTAATAATTTCTATTTGATTTCATTTCAATTAACATTATCATATTTATATATTTATTCAGCTGATACCCTTTATTACAATATATGTATATATATATATATATATATATATATATATATATATATATATATATATATATATATATTAAAGACAATTTAATATGCTTGATTTGATACGACTTTAAATTTATCAAGTGTGCTTATCGTCTTTATGCGTAGTAACCGGCAAACAAATGAAACGTATTTATGTTGCTGGTTATAACGAGAATAACAAACTTGTGACAGATTGTTAAATTTTTTTGCCTTAGTTATTGAAATTTACACATTATTCCTTTTTTATAATTTGATTAGTTTTCCAGTGTGTTAGTTTAATGCATATTACACCGCAAAAAAACGCGCAAGTAATTACTTTAATCGAATGTAGACTTAGTCAGCGAGCTGTTGCTCGACAACTGCCTACAACACGCGTAGCTGTTCGAAGAATGTACCAACGTTATGAAGAGACTGGATCCTTTCATAGGTGACCTGGAATGTGTTGACGGTTTTATTTTGTAAACAACATTAAGAAATCGTCGCCTTAATTCAGTTCAGCAACAGCTTCTTGAAATACTAGGAGAATTAGTGGACAGAAAGGCGAAGAACAAGAAATCCTAACTTGTGAAACACCTGCACTTCGTCCAAAACTTCGTCAAGCACGCTAGCGTTCTTCACTAGAGCATTTGAATTGGACATTGGAACAATGGGGGTCTGTTCTATTCTCAGATGAGACCAGGATATACCTCTATGACATCGACCGAAGAAGAAAAGTGTACCGGAGGCCAGAAGAGCAATTTTCAGAATGCTGCATTGTAGAGCGGAATGCTTATAGACGTGGTTCTTCCATGATCTAGGGTGCAATTTCTATCGAGGAGATTTTAGCAGTTCATGTGGTACTTTAGGTCGATTACATTGGAGATGAATTTATTTTTATGGAAGACAATGCTAGGCACACACCGCAAGAATCGTGCAAAATTACATTACAGAAGTCGGTTTTCGGATTATGGATTGACTAGCATGCAGTTCCGGCCTTAATTCAATCGGACATATATGGAATGAGCTAAAACGAAGAATTTGTGTTAGAACTCGTGCTGCAATCTCGATCCCAGAAGCTTATTGTTGCAATGGAAGAAGAGTGGGTTGACATCCCACAAGAAACAATATCTAATGCTTAATCGTATGAGAGATGTTATTAGGGCAAGAGGGGGTCATACCCGTTATTCAAAATTAAGTGTAATTTAGGTAATTGTCAATACTTTCTTAAGTAATAAAAAAGATAATTTCTTTCATGTATTAATTTCACAATTTTATGTTTAAGAAGTCGGAATAAATTTAAACTCATATCAAAGCATATTAAATTGTCTTTCAAACAGCATATATTGTTTTTTGATCTGATAAATAGAATCGAAACAAAATATTGTTAAAGTCAAAAGTTTACAGTGGGCCGGGCCGATTTCTATGCACGCAATGTATATATTGTTATTATATACCCCTGGGAAAAAACTAATATGTGAGCAAAGCTTCTGTAAGAGATGCTGCAAGAATTGCCCAACTTTGATGTCACTAAATAATAAGTATATGAGTAAGAGTACTCTGAAAATCAGGGTCTAAAGGTAGGTTTCCAGATAACAGACTGTGCAAGCATGCATACATACATGAAATTAAAGACGTTATGTGTATAAATAAATTCTAAGTCAAACCTTTTCTTATCTTAAAATGATCTTTTCGCAATATTACAAATTCTTCACATATAAATTACTACTACTATCAATGTATTAAAGAATATAGGGTTGCTATTCTGCCCATTAAATTATTGTTTTTGAATATACGTAAACTGCATAACTAGTTGCATAAACTAATCTGATAGAAGCTATAAAATTATTCTTTAACAAATGAAGGTTATTCCTTAAATACACGCTGATAATCTAATTATATTATTATTTAAAATAAATATTACTCCTAGATAACGTGACTTTAATGTAATTTACTACGTGAAACTGTTAAACAAAGTGAATATTGGAAGCTGGAATACCTGTTGTTATTTACGGAGTGCATGGGTTTTCTGGAAGGATATTTGATATTCAGCGGTGTTCAAGTAATGAAAGGGACTGGAAATCAGTGTTGCCAGGGGAAATTTTTTTAATTCCCTAGACATTTGCAGAAAATTTCCCTAGATTTCCCTAGAATTTTTAAACAATTTTCAAGACGTACTTAAAAGCGGATTGGAGATTGCAGGTTATATAATACAAAAAAATTTAAAAAAAAACGATTACACAAATCATAAAAACAAAATATATATTTATATATTTTAATATAACAATAACTAATCTAGGTAACATAATATTAAATAAACATATAACAAAGACAAACAATTTTTTAAAATAAATTCTATCATACTAAATACTATCATACAATATATCAAATTTTTTAAATAAATCATTGTTGAGTTCGAAATTGAAACAACTGTTGCCCTTCATTAATGTTTTGCAATGTAAAATGCCACACAACGTTTCGGTGGATAACCGGTTACGGGTTTTGGTTTTATTTAAGTTAATTTGCGAAAATACACGCTCTGCAGTCGCACTAGAGTGTGGCAAATTAAATATATTAAATATAAATGTGCACAGCTTTGGATACATAAGCATGTCGTCGCCGGATTTAAGACTGGCAATTTTTTTCCAGAATTGTTCAACATTCAAGTCTCCAAATTGAGACAAATCTATATTTCGTAACATTCGCCATTCCCTGTCTATCTCATTTAAATCATTGCCAACTAAATTCGGGAAATTAATGGCCATAGGTGCTATTGATTCATATTTTTTTGATATTACATCGATGGGTGAAATCATTTCGATTTGCTTTAAAATAATAATTGATCTATTCTTTTGGTCGAACCTCTGATATATTTGATGGCACCCTTCTATTAAAAAATATAAACATCGCCGTCTAAAGTTCGCTAGTTCATTTATATTTTTAGCCCATGGGTATATTAGCTATTTTACCCATAACAAAGGCACCTAAATAAATTTTCTCCAGGTTAACAAAATTGTCTGGATTTTTATATTCTACATTTTCAGTTGGCGTTCTATCGAGATAAGTCCTTTTTAAGTAACAATCTAGTAAAGATTTTAATGCAGTTTCTACATTTCTATATAATATGTGAATTTTAACGCCCTCAGACTGCATCTCTGTGTTTAAATTTGTGAAAAAAGGTAAAATATATTCTAGAAAATGAAAATATAATTTTATAGTGGGATTGTTGAGACCATTGAAAATATTTTTCGCTGTTATATCTTTATCACTTAATTGTGCATTTGTGAAATACAATTTTAAAGCATCGTATTGCTCTAAAAATCGTCTAACAACTGATAATAAAGATAACCACCTAGTCTGAGAGAGTTGTAGTATTTTATGGGGTTTTAAAGCCAAAAACTCTTGAAATTCTTTGAATTCACTCTGTCTTTTGTAACTGTATTGCAAATAGCTGTATATATCTCTGACTAGTTCCTCAAGAGAAGAAGGTAGCTTTTCACAAGCATAATTAGTGCAAAGATTAAAAGAGTGGCAAACACAATTAAATATAAATAAATCTGGGATATCTGCTTTTAACTTAGTAGATAGTGAATTGTGTTTGCCCATCATTGCACTTGCGTTATCGGCAGCAAAGCCTATCAAATTCTCTTTATAGTTAATATTATTTTTAACAAAATATTCCGTAATGCTATTATATAAAGATTCTGCTGTACCACTAGGCACTTTCAACAAACCGAAAAATAAGTCTTTGATGCTAGTGCCATCAAACACTCGCGCTACTAGCGCTAAATGTTTAATGGATCCTTTATCGGTAGATTCATCGACAATCAGTGAAAATTTATTACAAATTAATAAATTTATAGTTTTATCAAAACTATAAGAACCGATAACATTATTAACAATTGCAGTTGATTTTGTGCGGTTATTACTGTAATTTTTTGCGATCTCAGAGTCGGTAAATGTGGTTCTTATAATTTCCGATAAATGATCTAATGCATTTAACGCAATATTATGCTCGGCTGCAAAAGCGGGGAATCTTACTTCAGCGGTTTTCATTTTCTTTTGAAAATCGACTGTTTGTAAAAAAGAAGATATATCAGTCAAAGACTGTTGTTTAGTTACAGAAGTTACTAATTTTGTATGTGCTTTTCCGTGCGCGTGTTTCAATATTTCTGATTTGCCACATATAAAATGCTTTTTACATGCCTTACAGTTACAGTATGCATAATTTTGTCCTTTTTCGCTGCTTCGCAACCAGTTTTTAAACTGCGGGTTCTGCTCCCACCGAATATTGTATTTCTGTGCATAGGATTTTCTTTTTCTTTTCTTCGATATATTCTGTGCCTCCTCGGACGAAGAGGCTGATGAAAATTCAGATATATCCTTCACAGAAGATGGCCCGGCCTCTGATGACATATTGATCCTTTACTTACTGCATAAAAATAATTACAAATATATTTTAATTAATTGTTAAAATAAAAGCAAAATCTGAAATATTAATCTTTTTGAATGGAAACGCACTTTTGATTCACTGCTTTAGAAAAAAACTTTTTATTTAAGAGATAGTAATAAGTGTATTCTTTAAAATACTAAAACTGTTCTTTGAGGCTGAACTGAAACTAGTCAATGGATTTTTGATACTGACCGCTAATTAAAAATTCAAATAAAATTCTTGGATTGAATATATAAAAATATTGGGTAAAATTTGGGGGTAAGTACATAATATACCTATTTTAGTTTTATTGCCATCAGCTGGTTATCTTTTATGTCATACTCATAAATAAAAAATGTACAATAATTCGGGGTTTTATATTATTACTATCAATAATCCTCTTTTGTGTATAGAATTCGCACGTGTTACTTTAAAGTGCTAACATATACTTATAGAACGTAATAAAGATATATTATTTTGTCTATTGTATTTTTATTAGAACAATATACATTATCTATAAATTCATAAATAGCCCCGCCCCGTACCATAAAATAATATTTACAAATATATGTAAATATGTACATATAGGAATTTATTACTCTGAAGTAATTCCTATATTACCCATAATTTATAGTTTTTATTACTATAAAATCCTCTTTTGTATATATTGTAATTCCCACGTGTTACTTTAAAAATGTAGTTCACAAAGGGTATTTTCTTTTGCTTTATATATTTAATATAACAATACGTTTATTTATCTTGAACATTTGCATACTAAATTTGTAGAATAGTCGTGCTTCATAATCATAAACAATAATATACATACACTTCTAGAAATAGGAATTCCAATCTTAATTATTTAATTTTCCCAAGTTACTTCTTGTTCAAGTTTTAACACATAAAATATGAGTATGTGTGTCATTATTACGGGTCATAAAAATCTATTGATTAGTTAATAACAGTAACCACATCGTAATTCGGTATTAATTAGATGGGTTTGTAGGTATAAGATGAACGTATAAATTTGGAATGGTGCTTTTCAAAATAAAAACCACTCGCTATTGAGTTGCAATTAACAACTATTATGCGAAATTTTTGGGATCTTTGTATATCGAGGTTTCCTTACATGATTCACAATATTTAAAGTTTCTACGTTAAGGGAATCCCCAACATATATACTGGAAATATTGTGACATAGCATAATTCCCTAGATTATAGCCTTATTTCGTAAAAATTCCCATTTTCCCTAGCACCCACCTAAATTTCCTAGGTCTAGGGAAATTTCCCTAGCTCTGGCAACACTGCTGGAAATACTTGGGGCTTTCTCGAATGATACTCTTTTCAGGACTGGATGGTTTTCTACGCGCAGGTCTGAATACCTTTTTGTGTAAATATACCAATTTTGATTAATTTAACACTTCTTGGGATTCTAAATTGTGTTTATTTTATTCGTTTTAACGAATATTTCTGGAATTAACTTGCTTTGAATCGGGATAATGCTTGTTATTTATTATAACTTGAAATAAATTGTTTTTTTCTTCCGGAAACTATTTTCAGGTAAGGTTATGACTAAAGACGGCAGACTATGTGCCCCAGCAGTGGCGTTGCGTGGAGAGTTTAGCAGAATAACAGTGCGCTTACTTAAAAATAAATATATCGAATCCCTATACAAAACGTTAAGAAAAAACATAAATAACTTACCCAACATGTTTACATTGTTGCAAAAAAATGCGGATGTGCGCGATGAAAAAACTGCACCATAATATATGTTTCTGTATTAGTCTCGGAAAGGTTCGTACGTAGCGACGTATATATATGTTTATATACAGAGAAGGATTGTTCGACGTTGAGAGATGTTATATTTGCATAGTTAAAGCGCTCTAAAGTTGCCCTAATTTTGTAAAATCTACATTTTTATCTAATACATTGTTAAATTTTTCACGGACACAATCACTTTTTTCATCTTCAAGGATATGCAGCACTAGTTTTACGTGGTCAATAATTGCTAATGAGTCCGATAAGGACAGCGCAGTGTTCTGTTAATTTTTTATTGCGTCCAGTATTGGAACGTAACTGTCGTAAATAATTTTTAAATTTGCTGCAACTTGAGGATTGTTAAATTGAACCTGGCTGAGCCGTATTGCAGCTGCTTCTTTGGCATCTAGTTGTAAAATCACTGATTTAATTTTTTCAAAATGTTTATAATAATAAAATGCTGCTTCTAACCAAGTACCCCATCGTATAAGAATTGGTTGCGGCGGCTCGGGTATATCAGGACACAGCGAATGAAATAGCCGAATCCGTTTCGGAGATTTAAGAAAAACCGCTTTCGTTTGTCCTATCAGTTGATCTACATCAGGATAAGTTGTACGTATAGTGTTTGTTACAAGGTGTAAAGCGTGAAGCAAACATGTGACATGCAGCAGGTTTGGTTGAATCGTTTTGAGTAAGTTTGCCGTGGAACACATAACCTTGGCAGCATCGGTAACTAACATTAACACTTCCTTCGGTAAAATCTCAAATTTGTGTAGTGTTTCTATTAATACATCATATATCGCTCTGGCAGTACACCCTTGCATTCGTTTACAGGTTAGTAAATAAGGAGGAGAAGGTCCTTGCGGAGTCAGCGTCCGTACTAGAATGGCTAGGATGGACTGTTTTTTAATATCTGTAGTTTCGTCTATTGTTAACCACAGGAATTTTTTTTTTTACTGTATTTTTCGTACAATTTACAATTCTCTCACGCACTGACGGTACGTAATTCCGTAGCGTACTTCTTGCTGGTAATTTCCACGTAGGATTGTATTTCTTCCAAAACTGACGAAACATTGGGTGTTCCACTTTCTGCATTGGTATATTGGTCGCAATTAACATCATTGTTAAATCACACACAAATTTATTATATGATCTGCGTCCACTATTATTCGATTTATGTTTGTCACTATTTATATGTCTTTGGCACTGACTTGCTTTCCAAGTTAATAAAGTTGTTTCACAAACTAAACATTTCACTACGGTACCGTCATATATTAAATCGGGAAACCGATGTAAAAATTTCTTTACTACGTTAGCATGCAACCGAGTCGATGCATTGTTTCTACGCACTCCCATTTTCAACACGATTGTGTTAACAATGTATCGCTTACAACGTCTCAACGGCAACTGAATTGATCGTCGTACGCCTCTACTCGATCCCTTCACATCACGCTACTGTTCGGGCACATAGTCTGCCGTCTTTAGTTATGACATTTAGTATTTATTTGAACCAACTTTAATAATTATATTATGATTATTAGAGAACGGATGCAATTTCCATAAAACGAAATCGGCAATTGGAATTGTTTATAACGTCGCTCAGTACATCCCGGCGTAATTCAATGAAGTATTTGTTTGACTTACTCGGCCACCTGGTCTCGCAGCGATAACAATGGACAACCCAGCTATTGTATTCGGAGAATATAGTGTTTGTCAGTGGTGTCGTGTACGTAGATAAAATAAATAAGTTTATCGTATTTCGTAAGAGAAATAGTACGTACATTCCTTTTCTTTTCATTTAAGTAACATCTTCCAATTATTTCCAGTATTTACAGTTATTTCCAGTATGCACCTATAACCAGTTGCGATGTAGAAAGGACGTTTTCTATTTATAAGGATGTACTTAATTCAAAGAGAACAAAATTGACAGAAGAAAACCTTGAGAAACTATTGCTAGTCAATATTAATACTCCTTTACTCAACTTGAACGACAAAATGAACAAATAAAAATGTTCCAATTATAGAAATAAAATTAAAAACTTTAAAAATACAACTTTTCAACAAATGCATATGTATTTCGTAATTTTATAGATCACCACCCGTTTGTTTTCCAATTATATAAATAAAATTAATTAATAAATATGTATTTCGTAATTTTAGATAGATAGATCACCACCCGTATGTTTTCCAATTATATAAATAAAATTAAAAACTTTATAAATACAACTTTTCAACAAATAAATATGTATTTCGTAATTTTATAGATCACCACCCGTTCGTTTTCCAATTATATAAATAAAATTAAATATTTTAGAAATACAGCCTTTCGCCAGTACTGCACTGGGCTTTGCGTCATGTGGTAAGTGTGTCCGTTCTCTAATGATTATTTATTAAATTTGTATGAATTTCTAAATTGAGGCGTCGAAAAAGCGTCGTTTCTTGCAGGAAGAAGCTGACCCATAACATTATCCCCACTGTCAGACGTAAAAGTTCATCGAATTTTTCGGCATTATAAGTATGATTCGGTAATTATTGATTGTACCCTGTACATATTTTATATACGAAATTGTAAATTGTTCGAACTTATACTTGAGTAAACTTATTTTTAATGTAATATTTATTAACTGTACTCATATTAATTCAAACTTTTATTATAATACATACTTTGAATATGTAGTAATTTTTTTAAATTTTTTTTTCTTTATATTTCCTGTATTCAGATTTAATTAATGTCTTTGCTTTACATTTTTGTTTTACATATATTTGTATGTAACTCTATTATATTTATACCAACCCTTTATTTGATTAATTTATTCCTATTCATTTTTGTTTCAAATATTATCTGACCATTAATTATTATGTATCCTGTTTTAAGTTTTCGATCCGTAACATACCATTTTTTTGTTTAATTTCATAACCTTCCTTTTGTACCCATTGTAATCGATTCTTTTCACTGATTAATAAATAAATAACTGTGACTTGCTCTTTGTAAAATTAAAATTGTAGATTAGACTAATAATTGTAAATATTGCGATCCTAAAGTTGTCAGTATGCGGAACTCATTCTTCCTTTGCTAAGTGATCCTGTAGCATTGAAATGTGGTATCTCCCCTTTATATAATTTGTTTCAGTTTCAATTAATTCATACGTGTTGTTATCTTCTTCTTCTTCTTTGTCCTACTCCTTATGCCTTTTCAGGCGTCGGATTGGGAGTTCCAGTCCTCCTCTACCCATTTCTTCCATTCCTTTCTATCTTTTGCCATCATTCTCATTCCTTCCATCGTCTTCCCTTTCTTCCTTCCTAGTTCCTCTATTTGGTTTATCCATTTTATTCTTGGCCTCTCTTGTTGCCCTTTCCTTATTTTTCCCACCTCCATTATTCTTTTGGTAATTCTTTCTTGCTTCATTCTTACTATATTTCCATACCACTTCAGCTGATTCTTTCTTATTCTTACCAATATTGATGCTTGTTTTGTCATTTCTCTTATCTCCTCGTTTTTACACTTGTCCCATATCATTTTCCCTGATTTTCTTAAGTGTTTCAACTCAATTGCCTCTACTTTCGACTCGTGTTTTCTTTGTATTACCCAACTCTCCGTTGCATAAGTTATTATTGGTACTGTTATTTTATTGTGTACTATTCTTTTAATATCCATATCTATATTTTTATGGTCCAATATTGTTTTGTTTATTGAGTAATACAGTCTTGTTGCTTTGTTGCCTCTATTTGTTATTTCTGCGTCTATTTTTCCGTCCTCTGATATCATTGTGCCTAGATATTCGTATGTTGATACCCTTTCTAATATTTTTTCCTAACATTTAATTTCCTTATTTTGATAATTTTTATTTTCATTAATTATCATTACTTTCGTCTTACTCACGTTAATCTCCATTCTACTTCTTACAATTTTGCTCTTCCATACTATTCCATACTTCCACATATACTTCCATATACTATTTACCAATTTCTGCATTTTATTTTTGGAGTTTGCCAACAGCACTATGTCATCTGCATACAACAGGCTACTCATTCTGACCGGTTGCAAATTCCTATACCCTATTATTGTTTCTAATTGCTTTCCCTTTTCCTTTATTCTTTTAATTATTTTATCAATAGCTAGTATGAATAGCAATGGACTTAAGACTATCCCCTTGTTTTATTCCCTTACTCATTATAAATTCTTTGGATCTTTTTCCTCCAATCTGTATCTTACATCTTACTGTCTCATATGTTAGTAATATTATTAAATGAACGAATATGTTGAACTGTTGAATAGGCAACTATGTTTGCACAGAATACATTGTTTTGTATGGTGGGAAATTTTGGTTATAATAGTGGTATGGGCTAATTTAAAAAATACATCTGCCCCCGATTTTCCTAAAAAAATATATACGAGCGTTTAGGGGGGTGTTAATTAAGCATTTTATCCTAATAAAGTTATTCTAACAGAGGCACCCTTAATCCACAAAAAAATAAAATACGATCAAAAAAACAACTAACCTTAAACGTTACGTTTACGCCCAAATACACATGAAACATCTACTTTTTGGCCATTGTATGGTATTTTGAATTTATACTAATGCCTTTTACGTTTATATTTGCCGTGTTTTTGTCTTCATAATCTTATATTTTGCAAATAAACAAAATTGGAAATTTTACTGTCAAAATCAACGTTCTGTCACCGTAAATTTCATCCAGAACTGACAACTTATGTATAACAAATACAAATATTACTGTCCATATATATTCTAATGATTTTTTCTCTACGTCATTTTTAAAAAGAAAGATTTAGATACTTTCTTCCTATTGGAATGTTATTGTGTTAAGAATTTATTTAATTTTTTTTAATAACAATGTTATTTTATATTTAATATTTAAAATATTTTAAAACATTTATTTGGAAGTAATTTGAAAATAAATTTAAGAATTATAATAAAATCAAATATGTACCTATTTTATTGTAGTAATTTTCCATTTAGTTTAAAATGAATATATTACAGTTTACATTGCTATTAACAATTCTGGAGTTAGTATTAATGCTAGCAGCTATTATATGAAATATGTTCAAATGTAGGTATTTCACACAAACCTAAAATACTGTTGTAATTTTTCAACATTTACATAACATGTGACTTTAATAGAAGATTCGTTCCAGATCTTTCATAATAAAACATTTACTGATTGCCGAAGGAAATGGTTCAAATCGAACTAATTTGGTAGTATTGTTTGTTATACCTTTATAATTATCTGAACCATATGCAATTGACAAAGTCGAATAGACATTACAGTGGTCAATTGGTGGATAGGTTACTTATCAGTAAACCTAAAATTCTAGTACAGACTCAGCCCATGTACAACGAAAGATTGAAGAGGGATAACATTTGTATCTTTTTTAGATTGACTCTTAACGATTTCTAAGCTGCATAGCGTCTCTTACCGCAACTTATTGTACTATTTTACCATAACTGCCATTGTACAATCAACCACTGTAAGAAAGCATAATAATGTATTTTATATAACCAACACCTCGTTAGCTGATTTCATCTTAATATCGTGCAATTAAGACTTAACAAAAATCCAACATAGGTATCTGAGATCCCTACAGCTTCTGTGGATTCAATCATACATCTTTTATGCATTCGCAATCATGGAATTAATATGCCCAACGAACGTTAGCATATGATCAAAGGTAACTTCAAGATATTTGACAGTCATACAATATTTAAGATCGCTGTTCTCTGACGTAGGTCCTTCGTTCTTATTTTTTGTCTTCGATATAACTGAATTTAGAAATGTTAAACGATAAGTTGTCGCTTCTACATCATGCCTCTGTTAATCCATCAATTTGTAATCGGTAACAGTCCTCTAGAGAGTACATTCCTAAGCGGGGTGGTACCGCCTTCTAGTGGGCGTTGAGTCTTTCCAATGGGGGTGATAGTGGTGGCAAATGAGGGAAAGGTGTTAAGGCAGTCGAGGGGGCTGTGGCATATCTACTATTATATTTAGAAAATTAATATAATAATATACTTTAAAAACGTACCTACTGTTTTTATGAATATGCGTTTTATGTAACCAGCTAGCTAGTATATAGGATTATTATCTGAATGTTACCGCGTAAGTAAACATAATAAAATTAAATTAGTATTAGCTGCAGATGTTACTTAATTCGGTTTAGTATTGTCGTTGACAAAAGTTGTTAACAGAGCAAGTGCACCGGCGCCACGGCGGCATCTTGAAAAGCAAAGGTATACTCGTATAAGTTAAAACTTGCACAAAATCAAATGTATAAAAGGCAGGGATAGCCCAAGGAATGTTTCATTACTTTTGTGTGTTACGTCAGATATCCACCGAGACTGACGAGTAAACATCGCCATTTAGGTAGGCAAGTAGCGAAATAAAACTGCGCGTTATTTAGAAAAATGCTTTCCGTTCGAATAACGCCTGCGCTTATTCGTAAATACGTATATAAACAGCTTCACACTATGACAGTTTTTCATCTAATCATATACTATATATATATAGCACGCGACCCGCTGCTAAAGAGACTGAATCCAAAATGAAATAGCCGTAGTACAAGTATTGAGTATTTGAAATATGAATTTACGCACTCTTCTACGAACCAATCACTACGTATGTGTTTAGGTTTTTTCTAATGAAGCCATGAAGCCTTCTTGGCTACAAGTACATTTGAAAAAAAATTGAAAAGAATTTGCTGGGTAAGGTATCCGAACAACGTGAGGAGAAGGAAATTAGTTATGCAACTTAAACATCACAAGGGTCTTGCATTTAGAAGTTGATTTGGGGTAGGAATTTCATATGTTAACGAAAAATTTAATGTTGGCTATCCTGATCGATTAGTATTCGCCGTATTTAAATTTTGTGATCTCGTGCCCGTGTTATATGTTATAAACTTTCGTTGGATTTATTGTTTGTTTGTGTAAGTAGCATTTAGGACTATGGATAATAGTGTATAGCTTTACCATTTTTTTAATATTATTAATTGTTGATTTCAATATATGAATAGTGTCATATTCTGAAACATCAAACTATACAATTTTTGAAAATACTATTGTAATTCTTTAAATTCATCTGCCATAAGAGCTGGTATAGATTCTAAATATATTTTTATACGAATTAAGTTTGTTTGTAATTTTCATTTGAATTTATATTTTAGACCTATCCATCCCGCTTATGACCGCCACTAATCAGGTCCCCCAAGAGAGACCTTCCCCTTATCTGCCACCTAGGGATGCGCCTGGTGGGTAGCTCAACCCCCGCGGAAGAGGTCCGCGAACAAGTAAGAAGTTTATGTAATGAGTTCTAAATTACATATATTGATTGCAATACAGAAGTTAATGGAATGAAATATTATTTTTCCTTCATACATAAAATTTGAATTACCCCAATAGTAATTTAACTACAGCTATGTTGGTTGCATACACAATTACCCCCTTTCCACGCACAGTGCCCTGTCAACAATCTATACATAGGGATCTATTTTACTACATATTATGTTACACACCTATATTATTACTAATCTGTGGTCCACATAATTATAAGTAATTCATTAAATGACAGATTATTTGGCCAACTTTGTAATGATAATATTGCAGATTGCAATCGCTTTCTGCTGCACACAAAATTTCATTGGCTTTCTAAAGGTATTTGGCTGTATCTTTTTCTTTAATCTATTTGATCCAGTATTGGACTTCTAGGAAGAAGAGACCAACAACTGTGCGAAAACCTAATTATATCCAAAAATGACATCGCTTATTTGATAGCTCTTTTAATAGTATAAGTATTAGACCACAAGTTTCATAAGGCACCATTTTGTCGCATGAGTTTTCTAAAGAACGAGTGCGACAAAAGGCCTTATGAAACGAGTTTTCTAAACTATTTTCTCTATTTAATAAATTTCAATAATTTAATATGAAAGTTCAGAGTTTTATTTTTATATAAAGCCTGAAGTTGGCCACTTGATACTTGACATTTTCAAATTTAAATATTGCATCCGCAAAATATTTATTAATATAATATTAATAATTAATTTAAATTTAATTTTTATAAAATTAAACTTACTTGATATTTTATGTAAAAATATAAACATGAATGACATAGAAACTAATATATTTTATACTACACCCCAATATACATTGTTTGTGTAGCATTTTTCATTTCTATGTATATCACCATCAAAATATTTAATGAAGATTATTTACGATTACAAGGTTACGAAAAAACGTTAAAGCTGGTTTTATGTGAAAGCTCTTCTATTCAAACGAAATCTAGGTAGAGATGAGCACACCCGCTTTCCCACATTATCGGCAGTCTGCAAAACTAGAAAATTTACCGAATTGCTACCAACACTTGGACGTTCCTCATGCTCTACCAAGAAGCGATGTATTTTACTTGGAATTCCAGTATGGGCTCTCTTAAAGTTCACATATTGTCACACTCCCATTAGGACCAATGATAATACACATATTTTCTAGGAATATACTTAGAAGCCTATATATGGTTCAATATAATGTAAAATATGTGCTATTTTATTTAGAATGTATAAAATCAATTTACACTTGAATTATTTCAATAAATTTACTAATTTAGTTTGCTTATAATTTTATTATAAACTCAAAAATTGTTTGTTTGCCTCGTAAATATGCATTAACTGGGAAAATTTGTTACTTTCTCTAACCTGTAAACCACTGCTTTACATCCAGAATAAAATAATAGGGAATACGTTGTTTGGCAGAAATATTTTCGACTGCAAATTATCAGCACTAAAATTCTCAATAGCAATGGAAACAAAATAAAACGCGTTATCTACTTAATGCTTTTATTATTAGATAAATAAGTTTAATACTTATTAAAATATAAACATTGCCAAATATTAAGAATAACACATGCCATGATTTCGATTGTTGTAAATTTACAAAAGTCAATTAAATATTTCAATATACCTAATATAAATACAGTATATATATTTAAAAAAATATACATTAAAACAAGATATACAAACAATGCAGATCATCTATAAGAAAGATGAAAAATACATATAACATTATCAGTTTAAGAATACAGTAAATCATAAGTAAATCACAAGTAATATATACTTTAAAAGTTATAAGGCCTGCTCCACATGCCATTTCTTCATTGCAGCACGGAGTTTTCGGCAATGCTGGTTTATTATATCGCTCGCCAGCTTGTTATATAATTTAATGCCCAAATGATTCGTGCTTAATTGTGTTTTATTTATTTTATGAAAAGGAATGGCGGTGTTTCTTCCATTTCTGGTATAATAATGGTGAAAGTCTTTATTTTTTGCAAGAATTGTTTGCCTTTCATGGATATAATCAAGACAGGAAAGGGATGGTATGGTCATTATGTTACGGTATTTGAATATGTTTCTACAGCTGGTTCTTCCGGAAACCTCACATAAGGTTGTGATACTACCCCTTTGCTCTAATACTATCTTTTTAAATACATTTATATAATCCAACATTAAAAAATTGCTTGACTAAACACGTCTAATACAAGAAAATATATTTAAGAAATATATACACATTCTTCTTTTGCCTCTTGTATTGTTTTCCACCAAAATTGCATTTCTAAATGCTTTCTTAAATATAATTTTCCCACGGAAGATACGTTAACATATACATCCACTTCCAAATTAAATTAACAGGATTGACTACCCCGTTACCATTCAAAAATGAAATTTCCGTATACAATGAATCGAAAAATTCTTCGCTTGATTTTGCTTATAATCTCCGATATTCCATTATAAACTATTCAGTAATGCATAGCGTTTCGGCCTTGATTTTTCAAATATATAGTATTTGATAATATGTATTACTAACAAATATTATTATTCTATATAAACAGTCATACCGTCAGTAAGTCAGTCATTTGGGGTTACTGTGGAATCCTGGTCATCAGTTATAGTAAGCAAGTCTAGTAAAGTCTTGTCAACACTCAAGTCTAGTTTAGTCACTGTCTGATTCGTCAGTAAAGTCCTCGTCTCGTGGGAACTCTCTAGGAGTCAATGGATTGTACAACAATCCCGCTAGACGTAGAAATTCCACAGTCCGATCTAATTTAAGCTCAGCACATCTTTTTTGAAAGATATACCGGGCCAAATTACCCGGAATATGAGCTTTTTTTCGCCCGCTAGAATTAATTGTCTTTTTAGCAGCTCGCCACGAGGACTCTATGCCGTTGGTATGCGCACCTGTGTCGGGATCCTTAAAATTAAGGGAATGGTTCACCCGCAGGTGCTCATACCGTATCTCAGTCGTATGCTCTCCAGTAATCGCTGATGATAGTTGTTCCCTCTTCGATCCAGTCACGGATGATAGGGAGCAACGTATCAGTAGTACTGAAACAAAAGAAAACATAAAAATAATCACGTATCCTTAAAAAAAGAATATTTATTATAATCCGAAATTGGTGGAGACTGTGCCTTGAAAGTTGAAACACGTAGAAACAAGAATAATCCCTAACCACAATATAACTCAATAAAGTTTAAATACGTAAGTTGACATTTCAGTAGAACAAACTGAAAACGAATAATAGTACGTTTAACGCTATTTTCAGTTTGTTCTACTGAAGATGGCAACTTAGTTGGATGCCGAAACACGTATTTAGAGTTTATTGATATATATTGTAAAGTTTGTCTTTTCGGGTTCTTAAATAAAACTAACAATAACTTTAGACACACACACACTATATTAATATTAAAACGTATAACAATATAAAACTAACTATTAACAACAATAAGTACATTTATGTATTTTATATTTATGTAACTATATTTATGTTTACTTCGCGAGACTTGGGTATTGAATGAATGTCCATCCCTTCTTCGACGCGGCTTTTATATCTGGTGAATACTTTTCTAGAGCGTTCACGTAGGCCTCGAGAAAACATCCAGAGGGATGACGCGCCTCACGTCATCGGATGAGTCATTACAATATATATATTTATATATATATATATATATATATATATATATATATATATATATATACATATATATATACATATAGTTGGATTTTTCTTGCTTCTGTCTGTTTCATTTATCATTAAGTTACTACAGCATTAATTTTTTCATTTTCTTTTCGCAAGACGTCATGATGTGACAACAGAATTACGCAGTTAAGTAACCATAGTACGACAGAAGAAACTTAATATGCATAATTGGTTTATTAGTCTCAATGTAAAAAAATACATATAACGTTATCTTAGAAAGATATATAAAGCGTCTGTACTTTAATTTATAGTAAAAATTTATAGTAAAAATAAAGTCCATAACTTTATTTCAATAAAATTAAATGAAGCATGTCTATAATGATGTCATCTATTGGTAAATTAGTTCTAATCACCAAAAAGACGGTTTTTTTTCAATTTTATAAATGCCTGTAACTATTTTCACTCTTGCGACAAAGAAGTGTACACCAATAACGCATATGAGGTAATATGTAAGGTAAATGCTTAAGAATAATTATAATATTACATAACACTTACCGATCTTCAACTGTGACCATAAAAACCCTGCCTGTGCCTCGTTCATAGCCACCAAAAACCCATTGACCCTCAACAGGGTGCCCACGATGGTACTTTCGCTTACCGAATTTAGATTCGTCAATCTCAACGACTTTGCCAATACCACCCAACTTTTGTTTGTGTTCAATAAACGCATCAAAAACCACCTCGCGACAGAAGGAAGCCCAATCTGTCGCGGTTGGTTTGGAGATGTTCACTTGTTTACAAATTTCAGTCAGATCAGTATTGGAAACCCATAGATTGACAAAACCTAAAATCTGTAACAACGAAAGTTTGGAACGAGCTAAAAACGTCCCAGTTCGAATGTTAACGTACTGTTGGCATCTCCTTTTTGGTCTAGTCCGTCTTTTTCCACAGTACCACCGTACCCCGTCAGGTCTGAAAGAAAAAATATAATTTACCAAAAAAAAAAATGCACTTTGAGTTCAAAATATAATTTTACTAAAATTCATTAGGTGATGATAATTGTAATACAAAAACCGAAACAGTCACTTTTATAGCTAAAGGTTGAGTATGATATGGGAGGAGGGGGTTACGACTAGTTGATATCATTACCAAATTGTTAAATTCCACTTATGACTATGCTACAGAATTATGATAATTCTCAAATGCTATTGATTTAATATACAAAAAAATGTGCCAAATATCAATCGGCGAATTTATGTTTATAATTTAGGTACAAATTAGGCCAATATAATTAACATTTATTCGACAAACATGATTTTAAATATTTAGGTTTAATAACGGAGTGTTATCAACCTCTAATTGGTAATTTAAAATGAGGTTTAATTTGTTTGACCTATTTATTTCTAAACTCTAATAAATTCTATTTATTGCTCTTATCCTGTATGTGTAATATGTCAAATATTTTAGTAAACTTATGTTTATGCTCTATACAATGGTTTGCATAAGTAGAATCTGTTTTCTACAATTTGAGGCGTCATTCATGTTCTTTTATGCGTGTAGAAAAGGACCTACCAGTTTGTCCAAAATAAGCTAATCCCACATTCACAATTTAATTTATAAACACCAGATTGTAAGTTCCTTTTTCGGTTTTATCTTTACTATTGTTAATATAATTATGAAGTGTGTTGTTGGTTCCAAATGAAGTAAGTGTACCCGCCTTTTTCTTCCAAAAATTCATTAATTTTATTGGAAGTTGTGCCCATATATGTTAAAGATGTGCATTTTGAATAAGTGTTAGGCACTACAGGGTAGATTAGTGAAATAATTTTTGTTTTTTATAAAGGAGGTTAATAACCTCCTCTATAAAAAAAAAACATTTCATTTATCTGCCGGATATGAGCAGTAACGCGCCAAGTATCTTCGGCGCCGTCGTGCGAAATACTGATAGGCGCCTTTACCCTATATGTATTGAGCCAAAATTACCAGCCACTCTCCCACAGTTCAACATTGAAATTTATGACGAACTCTTTAGACTTGTTAGTACTGGTAGGTATTTTTTATTTGAGGCAAACAATAGGTTCACATACAAAAAATATTATTAAAATTTTTATTGCACACTGAAACAACAGTAACAAAATAAAAAACAGTATTCCAAATTATTAAAAAACAAAAAGTCTGTATTCATTTAATAAAATTATTACAGTATGATTATTAGCTTCTATTAAAATGCTTAAGATACCCCTTTCACTTTTTTAATTATTAAATAATATTAATTAAGTTAAATTTATACAAAAAACAGTGTAGATGCAAATATCAAGTACACTCTTTGAAGTAACAATAAAATTATTGCTGTCAATGCTAAAATAATTGTAATAATTGTTTTATGTAAATTTGTTGTTTTGTTGTAAACTTTCAAAAAATGTTTTCAATATTTATAAAATTTAACTTATCACAAGTGGCCGTAGGCGCCTTTAAGGCCTTGGCGCCGTTGTGCGCTGCACGACCTTGCCCATATGGACGGCGCGTCACTGGATATGAGCAATAAATTTAATTAGAGAGTTTAGAAATAAATAGGTTAAACAAACTAAACCTCATTTTAAATTCCCAATTAGTGGTTGAAACTTGAAACTCTCCGTTTTTAAACCTAAATTATTTAATATCATGTTTGTCGAATAAATGTTAATTATATTGGCCTAATTTCTACCTAAATTCGCTGACTGATATTTGGCACCATTTTTTGTGTATTAAATTAATAGCATTAGTTATCATAATTCTGTAGTTATAGTCACAAGTGGAATTTAACAATTTGGTAATGATATCAATTAGTCGTAACTCCCGCCCCCCTCCCATACTAAACTTTTAGCTATAAAAGTGAAGACTGTTTCGGTTTCTTATTACAATTATCAACACCCGATTAAGCTCTAGTAGAGCGAAATCAACGTAGTGAATTTTAATAAAATTATATTTAGAACTCAAAGTGAAATTTTATTTCATCAATGATATATTACTATGGAGTTTCAACACGTATCGCCTTCGTCAATTAATCAAAAAAATAAAGTCTAATACTTACGCGACCGAAGCAGCTACTAATGTCAGGGGGTTTCCACAGCGTGGGCACATATATGTACCCACAAGAGGAATTAACCCCCATGCAATCAATTACTCTGCCACCGCTTTCGGTTCACCCGCGCAAATCTCTCTAATTTCTAAAACACTTAGACCTCTTCCAGTCATTTTATCAAAAGTGAAACGAATTTTAACGGTTTTTAATATATATATAAATATATGTATTGATATTTACAGTTTCGGCAACAAAAAAAAAAATAAATTATAACATTGTTATTAATGAATATGCAGGACACTAAACAAAATAAGTTAACAATAAACACAATAACATTTTCAACGAATTGAAAGCCATCAGATAATTACTGTTTTTGAACTTTGAAAATTTCTGTTATAAAATGACGTAAAGGAAAATAACAGTGGGATATATGTGAACAGTATATTTTATTTTTCAGATGTTGTCTGTTCTGTATGATATTTACGGTGACCATTGAACTATATAGTAATACTGGAACGCGCACGCTGTACTCGGAGAATGAGGATCGACTGTTAGACGAGTGCGGCTGCACGGAGGGGATACCTATCTTTATTCCACTCAAGCGCTTATATGAAACAAATGCTACCTTCCACTGAATTTGGTCCAGGTGCGATCTAACAGGTAGAAAGCGCAACCCACAATAATTATCAAGTTTTTGGAAATAAAAGAACAAGTTGAAAGTGAATTTTTAATACATATATAGTTACAAAATAAACTATAAAAGTTAAATCTAAAAAAAGGTTATATTATATTTTTACATTTAAAAATATCTATACACTAATATTAAATGTGATAAAACAATATTGTTTTATTCAACTTATGCCTCAATGTTGCCTTCTCCCCTAGGAATTGCAATGTTTTTTTTTTTACGTGAGTTTGAATTCCAATATTATTGACGGTATCAATACATGGACGTTTTCTTGTTTGTCTTCTTGTACCTGTGGGTTTCTCCAACAAGTATTGGGGAAAATTAAAAATAGAAGGAACCGCATCTTTCTTTAATAATTTCTTATTTAAAGAAGACTCTAAATAACTATTCTCTGTAAAATGATCACTGCATATAACAGTATGAGCATTAGGTTTTAAATTATCCAAATGTAGTGCCTTTATCCATAATTCTAAAACTGCAGGTCTTAACAGTGGAAATCTACCAAAAATAATAAATAGAGTGGTAGAAAGAACGATGTTATTGCTTAATTAGTCAAATTACAAAAACTTTAAAAAAATTTCCTTTCATTTGTTCTAAAGCCCTTTATTTATTTAATTAATAATTTTTTTATATGTTAAATTGTTTTCGTTTCCTTTTATTTTAATAAATTCATGATTTTTAAAAAAATTGAGCTATATAAACTTCCTATAAACCTACTATTATGTACTTACGGTTACTTACTTATGAAAACGAATGTGTTTTCCAGGTACACGTTCATTTTTGCATCCATATGCACAACAATACACTACCATTTTAACTTTAAAATAAAGTATTTTAACAAAAATTAAACGGACGTAAGGAAACGCGCATTTACTCTCTAAAGAGTATGAGAGAGAAGTACCCCCTTTCTAGCAGCGCGCTCGTTCTAACACAGTGGTCACAGATTTCGGCCAGTCCGTACGTCTGCGTGCTCGTTCCAGTAGTACTATATAGTTCAATGACGGTGACAGAACGTTGATTTTGACAGTAAAATTTCCAATTTTGTTTATTTGCAAAATATAAGATTATTAAGACAAAAACACAGCAAATATAAACGTAAAAGGCATTAGTATAAATTCAAAATACCATACAATGGCCAAAAAGTAGATGTTTCATGTGTATTTGGGCGTAAACGTAACGTTTAAGGTTAGTTGTTTTTTTGATCGTATTTTATTTTTTTGTGGATTAAGGGTGCCTCTGTTAGAATAACTTTATTAGGATAAATTGCTTAATTAACACCCCCCTAAACGCTCGTATATTTTTTTTTAGGAAAATCGGTGGCACATGTATTTTTTAAATTAGCCAAATATAGTATAAGCAACTAAGAAACAATATTTCAATGGGTGAACAGATTTAACAGTGGGGATGAATTCAAGTCTAATTTATCGTTTAGTAACATTTCTGAGTTTTTAAGTTTATTAATTTCTAAAGACTCTAAACAATTTAGTTTTCTACCTTTATTTTCTACATGCATGATATCGAATTGTAAATTAAATGAGAATGAGCACGAATTTAATTTACAATTCGATATCATACATGTAGAAAATAAAGGTAGAAAACTAAATTGTTTAGAGTCTTTAGAAATTAATAAACTTAAAACTCAGAAATGTTACAAAACGATAAATTAGACTTGAATTCATCCCCACTGTTAAATCTGTTCACCCATTGAAATATTGTTTCTTAGTTGCTTATACTATACTTTTATACTTAGGTAAACCTCACACAAGTAGGACATGGTATAGTTTTCAAAAAGCAAAATATAAATGTAATAGTTCCTAGAATTTTAACTTGGGTCAACTACCTGATTAACGCTGTATCTTGTATGTATCTTTAGTCTTAAGATGAATTTGTCATTATTTTATTAATAAAGTGTAAATCTAAAACATCTTATGTGTGTTTTATTTATTTGTGATATGGATTTACATCAAGCAAAGGTCGAAACAATTAAAGAATACTTGGAATTATTATTAGCAAATTGTTAATTAAAATGCACCGAAACTTAACTTAACCGAAACTTGAGCATAATCTGGAGTAAATGCAATCAACAACTCTTGGCCGATGACCGCGATTTCAATTCATTTATTTTTATTTATAAACACATAATTAATGTTGACCGCATAGAAATTACTCATTTTCAAGGTTAAAATCTTATTCCAAAGAAAATTCGGATAATCTATAGATTTGTTCGAACCTATCAGTTCTGACGTGTGGTGGTCACATTTGGTATTCATGTTTGTACCTTTGTATTTAATACCAAACATGTCCATTTTAACAAATTGCAATAAATTCATTTGTTTTATTGACTAGATAAATAATAATTTAAAATGCAACGTACCTACCTTTGAGAACGAAGAATCAATTCGCAGTTAAATTTGCAGTGAATTAAGTTTTAAAATAAAAGAAATTAATAACACACAAAATGATTAAATTGATTACATATATGGTAAACGTAAATGAACAAAAGCACCTCAAAAAAAATCAAAATATGACCAAAATTCTGCAATAATAGTTTAACCTAGAGTTAAATATGGTTGAAATAGCGCGAACCAATTCACGCATGCTTAAGACAGTCTAGAATTTTAAATATTTGGGCTCTGCCGAGAACTGTGAGAACGGTTCTAGAATTTAGAATCCTTGGAGGTTCAAACAGAATACCAATACTTTGCGGAATTCGTAATTCCAGAACTACCAGGTTCGAACACCTAAAAGTGCAGTTGCCAAGCGCATTAGTTCTAGAACTACTAGAACTGCAGATTCGAACAAACCTCATAATTTACTGTAAAAGTCAAACCCCATAATTTACTGTAAAAGTCAAAATTTCTACAATTTGATGAATGACAGTATGAATGTCATTTTTCGATGCATCAGCATGGAAGGATCCATTTTTTTAATCGATATTAATAGAAAATAGCATAATCAACAACTAATAAAATACACAAATCGGCAGTACTGACACCAAATACATTTTTGATAGATCAAGCTAACGCTCTTCAATCCAAAAATCCCTATTACCATAACAATGGTGTAGGGCGTTTATCTTCTTCTAGCTTTTTATAAACGTTTTCCATTCATTTCTATTCCTTGTCACGTTCTTCGCTTCTGTCCATGTTTTGCCTTTCCTTCCCAGTATTTCTGCTATGACATCATTCCATATTGTCCTCTTGGCCTTCCTCTTCTTTTATTTTTCATTATCCTTGCTTCCCATATCCTTCTTGTTTGTCTTGTATTTTCCATTCTATATAAATGTCCCCACCATCCTAGCTGTCTTTGTTCAATGTATTCTAACACTGACTGCATTTTCAAATCTTTTCGTATTTCCAAGTTTCTTATTCTGTCCATCCTTGTAACTCCTCTAACTCTTCTTAAATACTTCATTTCTACTGCCTGTAATTTATTCTTTTGTCTTCTATTTAATATCCAGGATTCACAGCCATATGTTAATATCGGTCGGTAAATTGCCTTATATACTTTTAGTTTTGTTTCTCGGGATATCTCTTTTTTGTTAATGAAATTATTCATCATGCTGTGGTACAGCTTTGTTGTTTTTTCTATTCTTTGATTAATCTCAGCGTCCTGGGTCCCTCTTCCATCAATTCGTACTCCCAAGTACTGGTATGTTCTCACTTGTTCTATTTCAGTTCCTTCTATTACGATTTTCGTATCTACCTGTTCATCTCCCACTACCATTACTTTAGTTTTGCTCTTACTCATCGTCATTCCACTGTCCTTTAGTGTCATATTCCATGTTGTTAAATTACGTTTCAGATCTTCCTCATTGTCGGCTATAACTACTATGTCGTCTGCGAATGCCCCTTCCGAAACTTCGACTGCATTCAAGTTAAGGTGTCCAACCCTGAACTTTTTAAATATTATTATAATAAACTATTTAATGATTGTATATACATATTAAAAAATGTTTTACCTGGGTATTGCTATCAAAATAATGTAGTAAGACTACTTCATTATATAATAAAATCAAATGTTGATATAAGTAATTTCAAATGCGAGTTGCATGATACCGGAAATATTTTTATAAAGTTACTTATTCAATTTCATTTATTTACCTACACAAAAAAACATTAACAAAATATTGAAAGGTAAAACACTTGCAGTAAATACAACAGATCCAGTGAAATTACTCGCGCGAGAACAATATATTAAACACAAGAAGTTCTCCATAAAAATTAAAAATACTTGATAATGTACAATTGCGGCATTAAAAAACGCGTACACTTGAAATGTGTCTGTGTAATTGTGATTTTTTTTCAAAAGTCAACCGTATTTTATATTGCAATTTAATCGCGATATAAAAGTCATATTGACATGCCGGAGTTAAGTTTTATCCAAAAAAATAAATAATTACTTTAATATGAAAAGGATATACACTTTTATTAGAAATATAGATTATGGTAATTTATATGAATTTTCGTTTGACGTTTTAAAAAAGTCAAAACTGTCAAAGACTGATTTACATTATTAAAATATTGCGAAATGTAACCTAAAGAGTTGTACGCGTTTTTTAATGCCGCAATTGTACAGTTAAGCTCACATAAATCTAGTTAACTTGTCAAAATTTTCTAATAGTGTTTATTAATCTGTTTTGAAAGAAAAACCAAACGTCAAGTAATTTTTTTAATACAATTTAAAAAAACAAATAAACTCATACTTAATTGATCCACTACTCGCTTCAATTACTGCGATTAACCTTCTATAGGTCGTTCCAACCTCCGTATTCAGTATACGTCTTATGGGAATTTGTTTCATGGTTGCCAAATCATCCAATTAGCTGTACATTAACATTTCCGGTTAATTATTTGACATTTCACGCGATCAAATCATAACCTTTATTTAGGTTTTTTTGACGTTGAAGGTGCAAAATTATTGAGATTCATATGACATTTTGCTTATTATTTTATTAAAGTAACTAAATTTTAACAGAGTGCATAGCGAATTCGCTGCACGTAAAATTATAGGAAAGAATACTACAAGGAAAATAGCTGTATTTCAATATTTATTAACAATACTACACACATTTCTAAACAAATATACATATGAACAATATCTATGCAACCTACAGTGAATATTTACTTCGATATTGGGGTGTTATGCAATTTATTAAATTAAAAACGATGATGGTCTTTTAACAAATAATAGTTTCCACTTTTGTAACAAAAAGAACTGGAATCATACAAATACGTATATTTTTCCTATTATATTTATATCTTTTTATATTATATTTTGTGATACTTTTTTAAATTTGAAACCCATATTGTGTAACAATCTATATAAAGTTGTTCAACTGAAGTTAGGAAGTTCATCATCAACATTGACAGCAGCAAGAATTGTATTTAATGTAGGTGGCATATCGAATAGCCGCTTGCGTGTTCTCATCATATGTATGTAGTCGATCATTTAGTTGTATGCCTTTCCTTTTTTTAGGTTTTTTGGACTTGATTACAAACCAGTTCGTTACTTCTGTTTTACATGATATATTGCACGGTCTGAGATACCCAAAGCTTTACTTGCTTCTTGAACGGCAGCACTCACATTCATTGATTTATTGAAATAATTGAAAACATTTGCAATCATACACTTCTCCTTACGGCTAAATTTGTCTACTTTGCGTCGTTTTCTTCCTACAGGCTCCATTAATGCAGTGCAAACTGTAATTACATTTATATTATGTTATAACGTTTATAAAAATCAATAAAAATACCCATATTACCCTGTGCACGCTTGAAAAAGATAGAAGTGTTCTGTAATGAACAATTTGTACAACTATATAAACAAATTAACAATTTAACGAAATATTTTAAAAGTAGGACGATGACGGTTGACAGTTGATATTAATAGACAGATAGATACTGTTGTCGATGCCGACAGCATATGTCAATAACTTGCAACATAGCAACCGGAAGTGAAGATAGCGTTAATGACAGCAACTAAGGATAGTAAGAGATAAAAGTTGCTATTATATCCCATACTGAATACGGAGGTTGGAACAATCTATAGGTATGGAATCATTGAGACTTCTTAAGAAGTTAGGGTTTCAACAATGGCCACATTTTATAAAATGTTTATATAATTTACTGCATTAAATGTTTCATCAATTCTCCAACACGTTCCGGTATCTTCCTTGCCTATCACTATTATTTAAGGATCGCTCTTAAAACCGGGTGTTTTGGGTCTTTATACAAGTAACGTACCATTACTTGATGATTGAAATTTTTCTTCATCAGAAAGATGACATTTTCCCAAAATTGTGGCCATTATAAGAATGAATGTTTCAGTTCTTCAGTCAATAGAATTTTTTGTTGCAACACTAGAACTTAATTCACTTTGTTTGAGTCTCCGAATTGCCGTTTGCTTAGAACCAGAAAATTTTGTTTCAATAATAGCTGTTCTTGCACTTGCAAACGGATTTTCTCTCAAATATTCAAACAATTTGTGATCTACATTACTTGATATTCTTTTCAGATCAGTTCCTCGTTTGCGACATACCGGCCTTCATTTTCCTATCTTTTTTTTTAACTTGTAGTACTGTAGATTTGTTCAAACGAAATTCTTCTGCGACTTGTTTATGGTGCGACTTTCCAAATTTAACAAAATGTGTACTTTGTCTGCCGGAATCAGTTTTCTTGCTATTTTAGATATCAAAGAGTAACAAATGCCATTTTGACGTTACAAGAATAAATTACAACAAAACAAATATTGAAAAATTGTTTATGTGAGCTTAACTGTACATAATTGTTTATACTGTCGTGAGCAAAAAAACGGGACACTGTTTCTGCGTGGGTTTAAATTGTGACTACTTAAGTGGCTATCTTTACTCATAATAGTAAGTCAGGAATTGTCAAAAATGTATGTTTCATTGACATTTATTAAACATTTTTAAAATATATAATAAAAATTACTAAAAACGATAGAGAAAGAATATAATTAAAATAATTAGTATTTCGTCATTCCACTGTTATTATTTATAACTTCATCTAATCTTGTAGACATTGAAGCGACGATATTTTGTACAACATTTATAGGAATTTGATGCCAAGCATTTTGAACAATCTCCCAAAATTCTTCCTGGGTAACAGCTATATCTCATTAAATCCCATACATTGGGATTTAGGTAAAGACTATAGGGCGGGAAATATCAAGTTTAAATTTCATTCTCTTGTAAAAGATGAGACAAGAAATTGTGTTGTTCTTATAGCTTCCTTTAATGTTTTGAAAGGGTTGTGCCTAATCTCAGTAACTATTGTTTCGTCTTCCTGCGGATTTGAAATTTTGTTACGTCCGGGACCTATTTTCTAATTTAAATTATCCTCTTCCCTCCATTTTTTATATATTCTTGCGGCTAAACTTTTACCAATATTAAATTGAACCTTTACATTTCTTAATGATTTTCAATTTTCCAAACTAGTAACAAGTCTGGCTTTATCAGTTTTCGAAAAATGCGGCATTTTCAATTTTTAATTAGTCACTATGATAGATAATCTGACATACAGTTTGAAAATTAATCAAATGTCAAAATTACAATGCTAAAAAATAAAGGAAATTGACATCCCGATTTTTTTGCTCACGACAGTATATTATTATTAAGTTATACATATTATTAGTTAGGATATAATGTTTGTATATTTTGTGTGCTATCTAATAAAGTAACTTCCTCATTTCTGAAATTGTTTTTTCTATAATATTTCTCATTTATTTCTAAATCAATTTATTTATAAAGTGAAGTAATATTTTTATTTGAATTTCTGTTTGATATAAAAAATTATTATATTGTACTATTGTGATGGCATCAAATAAATTTAAAAAAATGTATTTTTCGTTGTAAACAAATTGAATGTGTTCATTTTCATCTCACTTTAAGATGTGCATGAAAGTGAAGACATTTAATTTGTTCGCACTGAAAAATACAACAATAATTTAATTTTTCAAAATATACGAGAGTAATACGCGACTAGATCCGCAAGAGGTCAGCCCGAGAGTACTTATTCTTTATACTTTGTGTTTCCAATGTATCGAATTCCCTTATCTCTGAATCTAGCATATGTAATAAGTAATAAACGTTAAAAACATTCAACTCGCTCTTAAATTGTTTGTCATAAATGTGTATTAAGAAAATTCACATGTTTAATAACCAATTCAAAATTTCTTTAAATTAAATTTAGATTTGCCTCAATACTACGAGATGGCGGTATGATAGTGATCATGGAAATAAAGTTTCCTTGTTTTTAAGGTTATTAAAGTCTTAGCGTTCAATTGATACGTAATTCTGAATATAAAATTATTTATATAAATTCTAGGTTTTATTTATGTTGTAGGTTATAACATTATTGATTGATTTATAAAAACTATGGAGGTAATGAATAAGTTAATTCTTGCTCTTTCATTTTTGATAATTATACAACGTTCAGCAACAATTGAATGTTATGAATGTGATACAACCCAAAACATTAGTTGCCATAATTCGTCTCTACGAGATTGTTCTCTGGATAATGCTTCTAATATAAAAACTTGCTTAACTATTACTGGCATAGATAAAGATGTAAAACATGTAATGAAGACATGTGGATTATCTGCTGTTGATTCAAGCAAATGTAGTGTTATTGTAGAAAAATTAGGCTTCAATAAAGAATTAGAGTCTCTAAAATGCGATAGTTGTGATAGTAGTAGATGTAATACTGCAACATTTAGGCAATTTACAAAGATTCTTAGTGTTATAACAGCATGCTTATTATTTTTATTTTGAAATTGCTTTCATTAAAAATTCATAATGCGTATGAGATCTTACATTATACCAAACTGTATTATTAGTATGTATAATTATTATTATTATATAGTTTATTCATGGAATTATAAAGTAGGCTTTAAAATATGTTAATTGGAAGTATGTATATTATATATGTATAAATTTTTCTAAAGCAAAAAATAATATATATTTAAATATAAACTTATATATGTATTATAAAAATTTACTTGTTTTACATTTATATTTTAATTATAATCTGTCAGAAAATATTCACTATATTTTTGAGCTTATTTGTGAATATATAAAATTCTTGATAATTGCTATTGTCTAAAAATACTAAAAATAGATATATATATATATATATATAAGTTCAAATAAGTTGGATAAGTGTAGGTATATTCCATATTAAATATGTTGCATATTCAAAACATGAAATTAATTAACTTATATATTCATATAATTTACTGTATTTTTTTTTCATTAACCATTTCCCTTATATGCTCCCATAACTTGTAACTTAATGGCTTTCTAATAAAAAAGATCATTTCCTAATTCTTAAATAAAATTTTAATTTGAAGTGAAATTATTTTTTGTTGGAGAAATGAAAAACATTGGTCCTTATAAAAAATAAAAGAAAAATAATCAAAATAAAATTGATTGTTTTATCAAATCAAAAAGAGATAGTAATGAATGAGGAAAACTCACTTTTTAACATAGATATACTTTGTTTATTTGTAATAAAATCTGATAATTTCCATTAAAATAAAAGTGCATATTGAAGTATAAAAAGAAAATATTCACTATACGTATAGTGAACATTTAGGTATTTCATCCTTTATTATAATTAGTTTAATGCTTCACTCCAATTTGTATTATTGAAAATATTGTTTTCAATTATTTACCCATAAAAATTCAAAAAATCAAATTATTCGAGTAACATAAAATGTTTTCAACATGTATTTTTTTAAAGAAACAACCTTTAATTCAATATATTTTGTAGGATAACTTATTCACACTAACACGACAGTTTCAGTAACGGTAACAGTAACAAGACTAAAAAGCTTAATGAACGGAAAAGCTTCTGGAACCGACGACATTCCAAATGAACTAAAATACGGCGGCCCAGAACTTGCAGCAAAACTTGATAAAATTCAGACCACAGCGGAAACACCAAAGCACTGGCATATCGTAATAATTCCCATTCATAAGAATGGAGAAAGAAAACACTCTGAAAACTATAGAGCAATAACATTACTGTGCTCAGCAATGAAGATTGCTCTGAACCAGAGACTAACGAGACCGGCAACATCATTTATTTAATCCGATTTTCTATCCTTATCTTTGATTGAAAATATGTACTCTTTTCATCCTTATCGTTCAGTTGGGCAGTCATTTAAAGAGGGCACTGTAATCGTACAACTTCGTGTCTAATCGCTATCAATCATGTAAGTTCGGAGTATAATTTTGAAATGTTCTATTTCAATTTTATTGGTTATGTTATTTTCGTGGTTTATAGATACTTACAAGATGTGGCTAAATTAAAAAATACATCTGCCACCGATTTTCCTAAAAAAATATATACGAGCGTTTAGGGGGGTGTTAATTAAGCAATTTATCCTAATAAAGTTATTCTAACAGAGGCACCCTCAATCCACAAAAAAATAAAATACGTTCAAAAAAACGACTAACCTTAAACGTTACGTTTACGCCCAAATACACATGAAACATCTACTTTTTGGCCATTATATGGTATTTTGAATTTATACTAATGCCTTTTACGTTTATATTTGCTGTGTTTTTGTCTTAATAATCTTATATTTTGCAAATAAACAAAATTGGAAATTTTACTGTCAAAATCAATGTTCTGTCACCGTGAATTTCATCCAGAACTAACTTATGTATAACAAATACAAATATTACTGTCCATATATATTCTAATGGTTTTTCCTCTACGCCATTTTTAAAAAGAAAGACTTAGATACGTTCTTCCTATTGGAATGTTATTGTGTTAAGAATTTATTTAATTTTTTTTAATAACAATGTTATTTTATATTTAATATTTAAAATATTTTAAAACATTTATTTGGAAGTAATTTGAAAATAAATTTAAGAAATAATAAAATCAAATATGTACCAATTTTATTGTAGTAATTTTCCATTTAGTCTAAAATGAATATATTACAGTTTACATTGCTATTAACAATTTTGGAGTTAGTATTAATGCTAGCAGCTACCATATGATCATATATTTCTACCCTCTAGAAGGCAATGACATTTTTCTTTTTTAAACTTAAGTTGGTACCATAATTTGAGTTAACTTATTTTGCAGCGTGTGTGTGATTGATATAGGTTATTTTATACTGATGACAGATAGGTTTTGTCATTTTGACAATTAATTACATAAAAAGTGTAATCTAATTCAAGCTTAAAAAGCTTGAATTACATTACACTTTTTTCGTCTAGAAACTTGGACAAGTTTTCAAACTAGATGTACTTGTCGAAACTTTGATAGTGTAATTTAGAAGAAATGCATCAAAGTTTCTAAACTACAAAACTAGATCCGATCCCACTTTTCATCCAAGTTTCATACTAGACTTGCGCATTAAACACCATTTCGTTTGTACCAACTGTTCATTTCATTAAATAAAAATCCTATAATAATTACAGGTTACGTAGTGTTTGTTTTGTTCTGAAAATTAATAGAAATTGTGTAAGAATGTCCAGTAACAAAATTTGGGACACCGATATAACGGTTTTCGAATTCATTTTTTTAATATTGTTGTATCTACAAGAGCTAATAAATAATCACAACCCATCAAACGTCAAATATATAATAATAAACAAATATCAATTTTTGTTTTATGTTGGTAACGCACTCAAAGTTTGGTGCCCTCTATTCAACGTAGCGTAAATTAAAACTTGTATGAAAACTTGTACAAGGACTTGTCCAAGTTTCTAGTACGAAAAAAAGTGTAATGTAACTCACGCTTTAGTAAGTTCTTCAATTGTATGTGGACGATTCGTAAATACTCTATTTTTTAGATGTGGATAAATGAAATAGTCCATAATTGTTAAATCCGGAGATCGTGGTGGAAAGTCTACTATTCGATTATCAAAGAATTCATGCAATAATTCCATCGTTTCTCTTGTCTTAAGGGCTGTTGCATTATCTTGCTGGAAATATCCCTCGCGGAGCTCATCATCATGTAATTGATTTACAAATGGTAGCAATAAATTATTACGATATCGTTCTGCATTTATCGTATTATTAAAGAATATTGGACCAATAATCCGTCTACGAGAAACAGCAAGCCAAACGCCTATTTTTTGTGAATGCAAGGGTGTTTCAAGAATTTCATGTGGATTTTCACTAGACCAGATGCGCATTGTTTGTTTATTTATATATCCTGATAAATGAAACCATGCTTCATCAGACCAGAAGGATTTGTCAAAAACGTCATCGTTATTAATCGTACCTAAGAACCACTGACAGTAATTAACTCTGGTTACATGATCGATTGGTAAAAGCTCTTGCACGCAATGAAATTTGTATGGAAATTTTTGTCTTTTTTAAGGATTCTCTGGCAGGTCCCATAAGACAGTTGTGTTTGTTGTGAAAGCTTACGAATCGATTTCTTAGGTGATTGATTTATTCGTCCCTCAACATCTGCTATATTTTCAACTGTCCGCTTTAGTGGTCTACCAGCACCTGGTTTTCGAGACACAGACCCTGTTTCACGGAATTTAACCACTGACTTATGAATTAATTGCCGCAAACGGTCATATGTTGTTGGAAAATTTGGAAATTCTGCCCGAAATTCTTCTATACAAGGCTGCAAGGAGTACGACCATTCTCCATTTTCTAATTTTACACCATTCCTAAAGTATGATTCGATCCGAAAAACTTTATGATTTATTGTAAACATTTTTATGTGTCAATTAATAAATACATTAATGTCAGATGAGTTTTATTTATCAGAACATACACATAATGACAGATGTATTTTATTTGTCACTACCAACACGATATTTTCAAGAAATAATTTCATGGCTTGCTAGAGGGTAAATATAAATGATCATATTGTATTATATTAAATATGTTCAAATGTAGGTATTTCACACAAATCTAAAATACTGATGTAATTTTTCAACATTTACATAACATGTGACTTTAATAGAAGATTCGTTCAAGATCTTTCATAGTAAAACATTAACTGATTGCCGAAGTAAATGGTTCAAATCGAACCAATTTGGTAGTATTGTTTGTTATACCTTTATAATTATCTGAACCATATGCAATTAACAAAGACGAATAGACATTACAGTGGTCAATTGGTGGATAGGTTACTTATCAAGTATTGGTAAAAAGTTGCCCTAATTTTGTAAAATCTACATTTTTATTTAATACACCTTATGTGTATTATTAAATTTAACAGTGTGGGGCACATTGTCTGCCGTCTTTACTTATCAGTAAACCAAAAATTCTAGTACAGACTCAGCCCATGTACAACGAAAGATTGAAGAGGTATAACATTTGTATCTTTTTTAGATTGACTCTTAACGATTTCTAAGCTGCATAGCGTCTCTTACCGCAACTTATTGTACTATTTTACCATAACTGCCATTGTACAAAGAATTCAAATAAATTTTACCTCAAAGTAGCCCTTGGAAATTATGATTATGTCTTAGCTTGTTACTAATTTTAATAGGAATTTTGTTGGTTATGAGATGAGATATTTGATTGAAATGACAAATGTCAAAATAATAAAACGAACATTTTTAAGTTAATGAAATATATTTATTTCCAACAAACAAGCAAAATTTTATAAAAATTGTTCAAAGTGTCCACCACCTTGTTCGAAACATTTCTCACATCTTCTTCTAATGGAGGAAAAAGTGTTTTGTAGTATCGCATTGTCAATTCCATTAATTCTTTCAGCAATTCTGATTTGAAGGCCTGTAAGATCAGGTATCTGTACTTGATAAATTGAGTTCTTTAAGAATTGCCATAAAAAGAAATCACATGGGGTAATGTCACAAGATCTTGGTGGAAATTCATGTTCAGTGTTTAAACTTATCAACCGATTTTGAAAAAATTGCTGCAGAATATTAATTGTTTCACCTGCTGTGTGTGCTCTAGCTCCGTCTTGTTGAAAGTAACCCTGTGTTATTTCTTCGTCGCCAAGTTGTTCGATAAATGGCATAATAATTTCTTGTCGATACCTTTCTCCTGTTAAGGTTCCGTTAAAAAAAATAGGGCCAATAATTCTCCTTCGACTAATCGCACACCATACACCAATTTTCTGCGGATGAAGTGCGGTTTCAACAAAAAAATTATGTGGTTTCTCATTAGTCCACATCCTCATATTTTGTGAGTTCACATATCTATTCAGATAAAACCATGACTCATCAGAAAAAAAGGTTTTGTCAAGAAGGTCATTATCAAAATTATTTAAGAACCACTGACTAAACGTTATTCTTCTGGGATAGTCGATTTCCTTGATTTCTTGATAACAGGTCATGTGATATGGAAATAAATGTAAGTCCTTTTTCAAAATTGTATGACATGTGCCAATTGACACACCCACTTGTTGTGATAATGCTCGTACGGAAGTTCTTGGTGCATTATTTATAATTTCTCTTACATTATTAACTAGCTCTTCTGTACGCTTTTTCGCCCGACCTGCGCCTTCTTTCTGTTTAACACTCCCTGTTTCTCTGAAAACCATAACGGAATGTGTCACTGTGTGCCGAAAACTGTCATAATCAAAGATGACGTTAGGGAACTCGTTTCTAAATTCTTCTAAACAATCTTGAAGAGAATACTGCCATTGTCCGTCAATCTTACGTCCGTTTCGAAAATAAGATTCTAGCATGAATGATTTGTGTTGCATAGTAAAAACCATGTTAAATCAATTTTAAATTACAAAGCAATTTTTGTCAACTATGCATCTGTCTAATTGACAACTAATGCAAATTTAAATTATTAATAATCATACGTTTTTAAAGGAATGGCCTACTAGAGGCAAAGCTTATTTGAACGCTTTTTACAATCAACCACTGTAAGAAAGCATAATAATGTATTTTATATAACCAACACCTCGATAGCTGCTTTCATCATAATATCGTGCAATTAAGACTTCCCCTTATCTGCCACCTAGGGACACGCCTGGTGGGTAGCTCAACACCCGCGGAAGAGGTCCGCGAACAGGTAAGAAGTTTATGTAATGAGAATGAGTTCTAAATTACATATATTGATTGCAATACAGAAGTTAATGGAATGAAATATTATTTTTCCTTCATACATAAAATTTGAATTACCCCAATAGTAATTTAACTACAGCTATGTTGGTTGCATACACAATTATCCCCTTTCCACGCACAGTGCCCTGTCAACAATCTATACATAGGGATCTATTTTACTACATATTATGTTACACACCTATATTATTAATTATTACTAACCTCTGATCAACATAATTAGAAGTAGTACATTAAATGACAGATTATTTGGCAAACTTTGTAATGATAATATTGCAGATTGCAATCGCTCTCTGCTGCACACAAAATTTCATTGGCTTTCTAAAGGTATTTGGCTGAATCTTTTTCTTTAATCTATTTGATCCAGTATTGGACTTCTAGGAAGAAAAGACACCAAAAACTGCGCGAAAACCCAATTATATCAAAAAATGACATCGTTTATTTGATAGCTCTTTTAATAGTATATTAGACCACAAGTTTCATAAGGCACCATTTTGTCGCATGAGTTTTCTAAAGAACGAGTGCGACAAAAGGCCTTATGAAACGAGTTTTCTAAACTATTTTCTCTATTTAGTATTAATAAATTTCAATAATTTAATATGAAAGTTCAGAGTTTTATTTTTATATAAAGTCTGAAGTTGGTCATTGATACTTGACATTTTCAAATTTAAATATTGCATCCGCAAAATATTTATTAATTTAATATTAATAATTAATTTAAATTTCATTTTTATAAAATTAAACTTACTTGATATTTTATGTAAAAATATAAACATGAATGACATAGAAACTAATATATTTTATACTACACCCCAATATACATTGTTTGTGTAGCATTTTTCATTTCTATGTATATCATCATCAAAATATTTAATGAAGATTATTTACGATTACAAGGTTATAAAAAAACGTCACAGCTGGTTTTATGGGAAAGCTCTTCTATTCAAACGAAATCTAAGTAGAGATGAGTACACCCGCTTTCCCACATTATCGGCAGTCTGCAAAATTAGAAAATATACCGAATTGCTTCCAATACTTGGACGTTCCTCATGCTCTACCAAGAAGCGATGTATTTTACTTGGAATTCCAGTATGGGCTCTCTTAAAGTTCACATATTGTCACACTCCCATTAGGACCAATGATAATACACATATTTTCTAGGAAAATACTTAGAAGCCTATGTATGGTTCAATATAATGTAAAATATGTGCTATTTTATTTAGAATGTATAAGATCAATTTACACTTGAATTACTTCAATAAATTTACTAATTTAGTTTGCTTATAATTTTATTATAAAGGATAATTTAGATATAATGTTATGTTTAAGTAAATGTAAAATTTTCAATCAATAAGGAAAATAAAATTATGAAGTTAGAATAACATGAGTTATTGTATATGGGTTGGTTGGTTGTGTTGAAAACTGGTTTAAGGTACATCAACGAAACCGATATTTAAATAAAATGCATGGCCAATCCAAACTCAAATTGTTGGTTTGCCTCGTAAATATGAATTAACTGGGAAAATTTGTTACTTTCTCTAACCTGTAAACTACTGCTTTACATTCAGAATAAAATAATAGGGAATACGTTGTTTGGCAGAAATATTTTCGACTGCAAATTATCAGCACTAAAATTCTCAATAGCAATGGAAACTGAAATACATATACGTAAGTTTATAATAATTTTAAACAAAATAAAACGCGTTATCTACTTAATGCTTTTATTATTATATAAATAAGTTTAATACTTATTAAAATATAAACATTGTCAAATATTAAGAATAACACATGCCATGATTTCGATTGTTGTAAATTTACAAAAGTCAATTTAATATTTCAATATACATAATATAAATACAGTATATATATTTAAAAAAAATATACATTAAAACATGATATACAAACAATACAGATCATCTATAAGAAAGATGAAAAACACATAGAACATTATCAGTTTAAAAATACAGTAAAATTTACTGTATTTATTGTATTTACTGAGTAAATCATAAGTAAATCACAAGTAATATATACATACTTTAAAAGTTATAAGGACTGCTCCACATGCCATTTCTTCATCGCAGCACGGAATTTTCGGCAATGATCGCTCGCCAGCTTGTTATATAATTTAATACCCAAATGATTCGTGCTTAATTGTATTTTATTTATCTTATGAAAAGGAATGTAGGTGTTTCTTCCATTTCTGGTATAATAATGGTGGAAGTCTTTATTTTTTGCAAGAATTGTTTGCCTTTCTTAGATATAATCAAGACAGGAAAGGGATGGTATGGTCAGTATGTTATGGTATTTGAATATGTTTCTGCAGCTGGTTCTTCCGGAAACCTCACATAAGTTGTGATACTATCCCTTTGCTCTAATACTATCTTTTTAAATACATTTATATAATCTAAAATTAAAAGATTGCTTGACTAAACACGTCTAATACAAGAAAATATATTTAAGAAATATATACACATACAAGAAAATATATTTAAGAAATATATACACATTCTTCTTTTGCCTCTTGTATTGTTTTCCACCAAAATTGCATTTCCAAATGCTTTTTTAAATATAATTTTCCCACGGAAGATACGTTAACATATACATCCACTTCCAAATTAAATTAACAGGATTGACTACCCCGTTACCATTCAAAACGCAATGTAAAATGAAATTTCCGTATACAATGAATCGATAAATTCTTCGCTTGATTTTGCTTATAATCTCCGATATTCCATCATAAACTATTCAGTAATGTATAGCGTTTCGGCCTTGATTTTTCAAATATATAGTATTTGATAATATTACTAACAAATATTAATATTCTATATAAACAGTCATACCGTCAGTAAGTCAGTCCTTTGGGGTTACTGTGGAATCCTGGTCATCAGTTATAGTAAGCAAGTCTAGTAAAGTCTTGTCAACACTCAAGTCTCTCAAGTCACTAAATAAAGTCTAAATACGTGAGTTGACATTTCAGTAGAACAAACTGAAAACGAATAATAGTGCGCTTAACGCTATTTTCAGTTTGTTCTACTGAAGATGGCAACTTAGTTGGTTGCCGAAACACGTATTTAGAGTTTATTGATATATATATATATATATATATATATATTATATATATATATATATATATATATATATATATTATATATATATATATATATATTATATATATATATATATATATAAATATAATAACTTCGTGACCTTGGTATGATATGGTAAACCTAATCAGTAGGCGATTAAAGGTCTGTATACTACTTCAAAACATATGTATTTAAAAAACTCTACATGTTTCGGCTGTATACGCCTTTTTCAAGAGAATACAAAATATGAATGACAGGATATAAATGTCAACTTGACATTTATATCCTGTCATTCATATTTTGTATTCTCTTGAAAAAGGCGTATACAGCCGAAACATGTAGAGTTTTTTAAATACATATGTTTTGAAGTAGTATACAGACCTTTAATCGCCTACTGATTAGGTTTACCATATATATATATATATATATTGTTGGATTTTTCTTGCTTCTGTCTGTTTCATTTATCATTAAGTTACTACAGAATTCATTTTTTCATTTTCTTTTCGCAAGATGTCATGATGTGACAACAGAATTGCGCAGTAAAGTAACCATAGTACGACAGAAGAAGCTTAATATGCATAATTGGTGTCTCAATGTAAAAAATACATATAACGTTATCTTAGAAAGATATATAAAGTATTTTAACTTTATAGTAAAAATAAAGTCCATAACTTTATTTCAATAAAATTAAATGAAGCATGTCTATAATGATGTCATTTATTGGTAAATTAGTTCTAATCACATAAAAGACGATTCTTTTTCAATTTTATAAATGCTTGTAACTATTTACACTCTTGCGACAAAGAAGTGTACACCAATAACGCATATGAGGTAATATGTAAGGCAATAAATGCTTAGCAATAATTATAATATTACATACCACTTACCGATCTTCAACTGTGACTATATAAACCCTGCCTGTGCCTCGTTCATAGCCACCAAAAACCCATTGACCCTCAACAGGGTGCCCACGATGGTACTTTCGCTTACAGAATTTAGATTCGTCAATCTCAACGACTTTGCCAATTCCACCCAACTTTTGTTTGTGTTCAACAAACGCATCAAAAACCACCTCGCGACAGAAGGATGTCCAATTTGTTGCGGTTGGTTTGGAGATGTTCACTTGTCTACAAATTTCAGTCAGATCAGTATTGGAAACCCATAGATTGACAAAACCTAAAATCTGTAACAACGAAAGTTTGGAACGAGCTGAAAACGTCCCTGTTCGAATGTTAACGTACTGTTGGCATCTCCTTTTTGGTCTAGTCCGTCTTTTTCCACAGTACCACCGTACCCCGTCAGGTCTGAATGAAAAAATATAATTTACCAAAAAAAAAATGCACTTTGAGTTCAAAATATAATTTTTCTAAAATTAACTACGTTCGTTTCGCTCTACTAGAGCTTCATTAGGTGATGATAATTGTAATACAAAAACCGAAATAGTCATTTTTATAGCTGAAGGTTGAGTATGATAGGGGGGGAGGGGGGTTAGGAATAGTTGATATCATTACCAAATTGTTAAATTCCACTTATGACTATGCTACAGAATTATGATAATTCTCAAATGCTATTGATTTAATATACAAAAAAATGTGCCAAATATCAATCCGCGAATTTATATTTATAATTTAGGTACAAATTAGGCCAATATAATTAACATTTATTCGACAAATATGATTTTAAATATTTGGGTTTAATAACGGAGTGTTATCAACCTTTAATTGGTAATTTAAAATGAGGTTTAATTTGTTTGACCTATTTATTTCTAAACTCTCTAATAAATTCAATTTATTGCTCTTAACTCTCTAATAAATTCAATTTATTGCTCTTATCCTGTATGTGTAATATGTCAAATATTTTAGTAAACTTATGTTTATGCTCTATACAATGGTTTGCACAAGTAGAATCTGTTTTCTACAATTTAAGGCGTTATTCATGTTCTTTTATGCGTGTAGAAAAGGATCTTCCAGTTTGTCCAATATAAGCTAATCCACATTCACAATTTAATTTATAAACACCAGACTGTAAGTTCCTTTTTCGGTTTTATCTTTACTATTGTTAATATAATTATGAAGTGTGTTGTTGGTTCCAAATGAAATAAGTGTACTCGCCTTTCTTTTCCAAAAATTCATTAATTTTATTGGAAGTTGTGCCCATATATGTTAAAGATGTGCATTTTGAATAAGTGTTAGGCACTACAGGGTAGATTAGTGAAATAATTTTTGTTTTTTATAAAGGAGGTTAAAACTTCCTCTATAATAAAAAACATTTCATTTATCTGCCGGATATGAGCAATAAATTTAATTAGAGAGTTTAGAAATAAATAGGTTAAACAAATATTGTCCATGTGTACAGTTACAGATGTGTATATTGCGTGTCTGTTTCATTTGTAAGTTAGGTTAAACAAACTAAACCGCATTTTAAATTACCAATTAGTGGTTGAAACTCTCCGTTTTTAAACCTAAATTATTTAAAATCATGTTTGTCGAATAAATGTTAATTATATTGGCCTAATTTGTACCTAAATTCGCTGAATGATATTTGGCACCATTTTTTGTGTATTAAATTAATAGCATTAGAGTTATCATCATTCTGTAGTTATAGTCATAAGTGGAATTTAACAATTTGGTAATGATATCAATTAGTCGTTACTCCCGCCCCCTCCCATACTAAACTTTTAGCTATATAAGTGAAGAGTGTTTCGGTTTTTTATTACAATTATCATCACCTGGTTAAGCTCTAGTAGAGCGAAATCAACGTAGTGAATTTTGATAAAATTATATTTAGAACTCAAAGTGAAATTTTATTTCATCAATGATATATTACTATGGAGTTTCAACACGAATCGCCTTCGTCAATTAATCAAAAAAATAAAGTCGAATACTTACGCAACCGAAGCAGCTACTAATGTCAGGGGGTTTCCACAGCGTGGGCACATATATGTACCCACAAGAGGAATTAACCCCCATGCAATCAATTGCTTTGCCACCGCTGTCGGTTCACCCGCGCAAATCTCTCGAATTTCTAACACACTTAAACCTCTTTCAGTCAATTTATCAAATGTGAAACGAATTTTAACGGTTTTTAATATATAACAAGTGTTCATTTGAAAAGTCAATCTAGGTTACTTTGAAATTTTGATAGAATAAGACACAAATATATTAATATGTGTTTGTTGTTCCGTAAACGTAAATCCAAATGACATTTGATAATGTCAATCACAAATATGAGTTAGTGCATAAAATAATCGTGCGTCGATTCTGGTTTAAATAAACTGCTTCTCAGTTTTAAAATGGCTTTCACTTTAGAACATAAAATTTCTTTAGTCCAGGCTTATTTTCGAAGTGGTAATAAAATTGATGGTTTATGGGTTTATTCAGTTCAAGATTGCATGGTAGAATTTCAAGTTGAGTTTCCACATTTTGTAATAGATTATATACAATTTAAGAATACTTTGGATAGAACTTTAAAACTTTTTTCTGAAACTGGTAGTCTCTTAAGAAAATCAGGCAGCGGAGCAGTTTAGAAACATACACCTCAAGTTGTCAATCGTGTTTAAGAAATAATGGAAAATGAACCACAAACATCTGTTCGACATTTGAGTCAACAAATAAACCTTTCTGTTGGTACAACTCACAAGTTATTAAAAAAAGATATGCAACTTTATCCATACCGTGTCACAGCAGTACAAGAATTGTTAGAAATTGATTACTGACGTAGACTACAGTTTTGTAATTGGTTTGTAAATATGAACAATAATGGAGAACTTTCGCAAAGAGTCATCTTGACTGATGAAGCATGGTTTTATAAAACGGGATACCTAAATTCACAAAATACAAGAATTTGGAGTAGTGAAAATCAACATGTAATTAATGAAGAATCGCTACATCCAGAGAAAATTGGTGTTTGGGCAGCGATAAGCCAAAGGCGAATCATTTGACCAATATTTTTTCAGGGAACGTTAACTGCTCAAAGGTACCGTACGGAAATTTTACAACCATTTGTCAATCAGTTGCATGATGATGCAATGAACTACAAAATGCATATTTCCAACAAGACGGAGCACCTTGTCACTGTACTGCAGAATCTTTGGATTATTTAAGAGAATTTTTTGATGAGCGTATAATTAGTCGAAATACTGGAATTGCCTGGCCTGCACGTTCATGCGATTTAACACCTTGAGACTTCTTTATGTGGCCTTATCTAAAAAATAACATATTTCGAACGCCTATATTGAATTTGAATGATATGCTACAGAGAATCGAACAGAAATGCATGGAAATTAATAACAATCCAGTAATGTTGCAGAATATCATCAGAAATTTTGAACGGAGGATTTTAAAGTGCATTGATCTTGAAGGACAACATTTTCAACATTTGTTATAGTTTCCAATAAATACCTATTATTTGTTATTTATTTGTATGTATGTAACTGTCAAAATATACGACTTCGTAGGTTAAGTAGTAAATTTTAATTTACGCCATACTTCAAAATGTTCTCAGTAAATCACATGCTACTAGATTGACTTTTCAAATGAATACTTGTTATATAAATTTATGTATTGATATTTACAGTTTCGGCAACCAAAAAAAAATTAGTACATTGTTATTAATGAATATGCAGGACATTAAAGAAAATAGGTTAACAATAAACACAATAACATTTTCAACGAATTGAAAGCCATCAGATACTTACTGTTTTTGAACTTTGAAAATTACTGTTTTAAAATGACGTAAAAGAAAATAACAGTGGAATATATGTGAACAGTATATTTTATTTTTCAGATGCCTGTTCTGTATGAAATTTACGGTGACAGAACGTTGATTTTGCCAGTAAAATTTCCAATTTTGTTTATTTGCAAAATATAAGATTATTAAGACAAAAACACAGCAAATATAAACGTAAAAGGCGTTAGTATAAATTCAAAATACCATACAATGGCCAAAAAGTAGTTGTTTCATGTGTATTTGGGCGTAAACGTAACGTTTAAGGTTAGTTGTTTTTTTGAACGTATTTTATTTTTTTGTGGATTAAGGGTGCCTCTGCTAGAATAACTTTATTAGGATAAAATGCTTAATTAATACCCCCCTAAACGCTCGTATATTTTTTTTTAGGAAAATCGGTGGCAGATGTATTTTTTAATTTAGCCAATACATCTGCCACCGTTTAGGGGGTCGTTAATTAAGCAATATATCCTAATAGAGTTATTCTAACAGAGGCACCCTTACTCCACAAAAAAATAAAATACGTTCAAAAAAACAACTAACCTTAAACGTTACGTTTACGCCCAAATACACATGAAACATCTACTTTTTGGCCATTGTATGGTATTTTGAATTTATACTAATGCCTTTTACGTTTATATTTGCTGTATTTTTGTCTTAATAATCTTATATTTTGCAAATAAACAAAATTGGAAATTTTACTGTCAAAATCAACGTTCTGTCACCGTAAATTTCATACAGAACGGACAACATCTGAAAAATAAAATATACTGTTCACATATATTCCACTGTTATTTTCCTTTACGTCATTTTATAACAGAAATTTTCAAAGTTCAAAAACAGTAAGTATCTGATGGCTTTCAATTCGTTGAAAATGTTATTGTTATTGTTAACTTCTTATTTTGTTTAATGTCCTGCATATTCATTAATAACAATGTACTAATTTATTTTTTCTTTGTTGCCGAAACTGTAAATATCAATACATATATTTATATATATATATATATATATATATATATATATATATATATATATATATTAAAAACCGTTAAAATTAGTTTCACATTTGATAAGATGACTGGAAGAGGTATAAGTGTTTTAGAAATTAGAGAGATTTGCGCAGGTGAACCGAAAGCGGTGGCAGAGCAATTGATTGCATGGGGTTTAATTCCTCTTGTGGGTACATATATGTGCCCACGCTATGGAAACCCCCTGACATTAGTAGCTGCTTCGGTCGTGTGAGTATTAGACTTTATTTTTTTGATTAATTGACGAAGGCGATACGTGTTGAAACTCCATAGTAATATATCATTGATGAAATAAAATTTCACTTTGAGTTCTAAATATAATTTTATTAAAATTCACTACGTTGATTTCGCTCTACTAGAGCTTAATCAGGTGATGATAATTGTAATAAAAAACTGAAACTTCACTTTTATAGCTAAAAGTTTAGTATGGGAGGGGGGCGGGAGTTACGACTAATTGATATCATTACCAAATTGTTAAATTCCACTTATGACTATAACTACAGAATTATGATAACTGTAATAACCTATGCCCTAAAGGGCTGGTCAGGATCGCCATATAATAATGTAGGGCCCTATGCCCTAAGGTAGGCAGAGATCGCCATGTAGTAAGGTAGAATCGCCATGTGATGTGTGCCGTTTGGGCGGCCACATTGGGTTGCAGGTCCGAGGCGGAATAAAGTACTAAATGATACACACACGAAGTTCGGGTAACATTCTATAATTAACTCAACGCTTACAAACTGATTAACAATATATTTACATGATGTACATAGTTTACTAGGTTCAACTCAGACAGGGCAGAACGTGGTTACTAAGATGTAACACAGTCCGCACCACTAACTGGTTGTAACTCTCGTCGTAACTATCACTGTGACCCTGACTATAACTTTTACTGCCTCTATGACTTAAACTATTGTCTATATATACTAGAGAAGATCCTTGTCTTACTTACGATGTGTTTCTAGAACACATGTACAACCCTGACACATAGTCTTGTGTATGCAACAAATACAGAGTAAGGTCGTGTTTAGATAACACGTTAATATTTGTATTAACAGGCGAGGCTGTAGCCTTGCTGAAAGTGTTACGTATACACATGACTGTGCATCGAGTTATCACACCATCCCTCTTGGGGAGAAAGGAAAACCAACATTAATATGTTTGTTTTTCTTTCATCAAGAATCTCTCTATCTATTTAACCTTCCCTATTTTCTTTTTGAAAATATGGTAAACATTACTGGGATGACATTATTTAAACAATAAATTTGCTAAAATTACACTGACTACAATTCTAAAGTGAAATCGTTATCAAATATCACATAATAACAAGTACATAGTAAAATGATGAATAGTCTAATATATATACAGTAATACGTAATAAATATATAATAAATAAATATATAATATAAATCCAAAAATGATAAATATTCTAACATAAATAGTAATCATAAATATATAATATAGATTGTAAAAACTTTAAATAGTAAATGCTAAATTTTCAAATGTAATGCTAAATTGTAAGTTTTACATTGTAGATGATGAAAAAAAAATAATTGATTGGGCCGTCGTACACTGTCTCAATTTTGCTAGTCTGTTCGCTTTCTTATATTTTATTTCTAAATCATGTGTAACTTATCTAGAATAATTGCCTTGTTTCGCAGTTTGCCATTCTTGTCTTTTGTTCTTCGCGTTTGGTTCTTGTTTCCGATTCCTCATGCTTGATCTTGTGGTTTCAATTCTTGTGCATGATTGTTTGTTTCCGATTCTTTGTGCTCCCTTTTTAACCATACTTTAATATAAATATACTCTCTGTTTTTCTATCTATTTCCTCCATGAGAAAAATTATTTTGGAAATCACTCATTCGTGTATTTCCCTGGACAACACATATTCCGTGTCTGTCATGTTCCTGCGCAGAACTATCTTTTGAAGCTTATTCTGGCTACAGTAAGGTGGCACGTACTGCTGATCCCTTATACTGTAAGCCTTTTCTTCAATACAGAAAAACTTGAGACCAGTTACCAAAACACACTTTTGTTATAACTGTAATCTCTAAAAAAAATTATGAGAGCGCTTTCTGTCGTGTCGGACTATTTCCTGGAAGCGCATGCTTGCTTCGTCACGACCTAGGGGCGAATTGGAGTCTTCTTTGCCTTTCTTCTACTTTTGAAGTTCGTCTGATTCGGTTGGTTATCGTTTTCGCCAGTTCCCCAACTCTAGGATGATCTGTCCTGGAGGCTGGTGGAAACTGCACTGATGTCGGTCTCGTAAAGGTACAATCGATAGGTCTCTGTCGTCTATTGAGCTCCTGACGTGATTAGGATACTATCGGTTGTCCCGTTATTAACCATTACATCATTGGAATCAACTTCTAAGGCATTTGTGACAAAATTTTCGGAATTCTTACAAATAAAATTAATATACTACTCCTCGTATATTGATTTCTTTTTTTAATTTATTATTATTCTCTTTTGTTTGCGAAAAAATTTTTGAATATGTCAGCAATAACTTCTGTTCAATGTCACTATGCAATCGTTTACAAAATAAACAATGCTCGTGCATTTTATAAATGAACTTGACTTTGTGGATTTCTAAACTGTCTTGTAAGTACATACATATTTTAAATCGATGTTTATTTACTCGCGACTAGTTTAAATATACAAGTTATTGTTTATACTTTTGTTTATAAACAATATAAAATATAACATTCATGTATGGCGCCTATTAAAAAAGCATAAATGAAGACGCATGCATTTTGTATGCACGTAATTGAACTTATGAAAAAAGAAATATAACATATCTTCACTGTTTCATGTAGGCGGTTTAAAAAAAAAAAAAAAATATTTAAACTTCTGCGTTAATAACAAAATTGGACAGGTTTACATTTGAATTTCTCGGCCGTGATTTAATACTTTTACAATTATACATACTAGTTTCTAAATAAACTTGACCTTAAGCAAAAAAATAACAATGTTACGCTCTACATTCTGTTAGCGTATGCAGAATTTGCTACACATAAACAAACTAATATTATTCTTACGACACGTACAAAGAAACGTTTTAATACCTTGAAATATACACGTACATATAAAGTGTCTATGCATTACTTTCGCACTGTAATTGTTTTTGCTAAACGAAATACCTGCTTCTTCTCCTGAAGTGGTAGTTGAAGTGTGACTGTACGGCTTCTGCTCCTTGGCAGGGGATGGAGATGCCTTCTTCCATCGCGTAATTCATTTGTTCCACTGACCTGCTAAACTGTCGGTTTTCTTCGTTGGTTCGTTCCGGGTTCCTACAAGTTCCCTGCAGTCTTATCCAACTGGCAGAATGGTCCTATGCCGTAGGTAGGCAGGATGTAGGTAGGCAGGATCGCCATGTAATAACCTATGCCCTAAAGGGCTGGTCAGGATCGCCATATAATAATGTAGGGCCCTATGCCCTAAGGTAGGCAGAGATCGCCATGTAGTAAGGTAGAATCGCCATGTGATGTGTGCCGTTTGGGCGGCCACATCGGGTTGCAGGTCCGAGGCGGAATAAAGTACTAAATGATACGCACACGAAGTTCGGGTAACATTCTATAATTAACTCAACGCTTACAAACTGATTAACAATATATTTACATGATGTACATAGTTTACTAGGTTCAACTTAGACAGGGCAGAACGTGGTTACTAAGATGTAACACAGTCCGCACCACTGACTGGTTGTAACTCTCGTCGTAACTATCACTGTGACTCTGACTATAACTCTTACTGCCTCTATGACTTAAACTATTGTCTATATATACTAGAGAAGATCCTTGTCTTACTTACGATGTGTTTCTAGAACACATGTACAACCCTGACACATAGTCTTGTGTATGCAACAAATACAGAGTAAGGTCGTGTTTAGATAACACGTTAATGTTGGTATTAACAGGCGAGGCTGTAGCCTTGCTGAAAGTGTTACGTATACACATGACTGTGCATCGAGTTATCACATAACTAATGCTATTAATTTAATACACAAAAAATGGTGCCAAATATCAGTCAGCGAATTTAGGTACAAATTAGGCCAATATAATTAACATTTATTCGACAAACATGATATTAAATAATTTAGGTTTAAAAACGGAGAGTTTCAACCACTAATTGGGAATTTAAAATGAGGTTTAGTTTGTTTAACCTATTTATTTCTAAACTATCTAATTAAATTTATTGCTTATATCCGGCAGATAAATGAAATGTTTTTTTTTTATAGAGGAAGTTATTAACCTCCTTTATAAAAAACAAAAATTATTTCATTAATCTACCCTATAGTGCCTAACACTTATTCAAAATGCACATCTTTAACATATATGTGCACAACTTCCAATAAAATTAATGAATTTCTGGAAAAAAAAGGCAAGTACACTTATTTCATTTGGAACCAGCAACACATCTTCATAATTATATTAACAATAGTAAAGATAAAACCGAAAAAGGAACTTACAGTTTGGTGTTTATAAATTAAATTGTGAATGTGGATTAGCTTATATTGGACAAACTAGTAGATCCTTTTCTACACGCATAAAAGAACATGAATGACGCCTCAAATTGTAGAAAACAGATTCTACTTATGCAAGCCATTGTATAGAGCATAAACATAAGTTTACTAAAATATTTGACATATTACACATACAGGATAAGAGCAATAAATTGAATTTATTAGAGAGTTTAGAAATAAATAGGTCAAACAAATTAAACCTCATTTTAAATTACCAATTAGAGGTTGATAACACTCCGTTATTAAACCTAAATATTTAAAATCATGTTTGTCGAATAAATGTTAATTATATTGGCCTAATTTGTACCTAAATTATAAACATAAATTCGCCGATTGATATTTGCACATTTTTTTGTATATTAAATCAATAGCATTTGAGAATTATCATAATTCTGTTGCATAATCATAAGTGGAATTTAACAATTTGGTAATGATATCAACTAGTCGTAACCCCCCTCCCCCCATATCATACTCAACCTTTAGCTATAAAAGTGACTGTTTCGGTTTTTGTATTACAATTATCATCACCTAATAAAGCTCTAGTAGAGCGAAACGAACGTAGTGAATTTTACTAAAATTATATTTTGAACTCAAAGTGCATTTTTTTTTGGTAAATTATATTTTTTCTTTCAGACCTGACGGGGTACGGTGGTACTGTGAAAAAAGACGGACTAGACCAAAAAGGAGATGCCAACAGTACGTTAACATTCGAACTGGGACGTTTTTAGCTCGTTGAAACTTTCGTTGTTACAGATTTTAGGTTTTGTCAATCTATGGGTTTCCAATACTGATCTAACTGAAATTTGTAGACAAGTGAACATCTCCAAACCAAGCGCGACAGATTGGGCTTCCTTCTGTCGCGAGGTGGTTTTTGATGCGTTTATTGGACACAAACAAAAGTTGGGTGGTATTGGCAAAGCCGTTGAGATTGACGAATCTAAATTCGGTAAGCGAAAGTACCATCGTGAGCACCCTGTTGAGGGTCAATGGGTTTTTGGTGGCTATGAACGAGGCACAGGCAGGGTTTTTATGGTCACAGTTGAAGATCGGTAAGTGTTATGTAATATTATAATTATTGTTAAGCATTTACCCTACATACTACCTTATATGCGTTATTGGTGTACACTTCTTTGTCGCAAGAGTGTAAATAGTTACAAGCATTTATAAAATTGAAAAAAATCGTCTTTTTGGTGATTAGAACTAATTTACCAATAAATGACATCATTATAGATATGCTTCATCTAATTTTATTGAAATAAAGTTATGGACTTTATTTTTACTATAAATTTAAAGTACAGACGCTTTATATATATATATCTTTCTAAGATAACGTTATATGTATTTTTTACATTGAGACTAATATACCAATTATGCATATTAAGCTTCTTCTGTCCTACTATGGTTACTTTACTGCGCAATTCTGTTGTCACCTCATGACGTCTTGCGAAAAGAAAATGAAAAAATGAATTCTGTAGTAACTTAATGATAAATGAAACAGACAGAAGCAAGAAAAATCCAACTATATATATATATATATATATATATACATATATATATACATATATATATATATATAAGGTAAACTTAATAAGTCGGCGATTAAAGGTCTGGTTTACTTCAAAGTATATATATTTAAAACAACCCTACATGTTTTGGCAATACGCCTTTGTCAAGGGAATACAAAATATAAATCACAGAACATAAATGTCAAATAATTAAGTTGCTATGGTTTAAATTATTCAAAGATACATTCCAATAATAATAATAAATCATGCCTTAGTATTCCAAAAAATAGATAGCAAGGTGTGAAAATATGTGTTGTTCGCTGCCAGAAGCTTGTGTCTCTTTCTGGGTATGAACCTGTGTGTTGGTTGCTGCTGGCAGCTTGCGTCTCTATCTGGGTGTGTGATTTTGTATTTGTGTGACCGCGTAAGTGTATGGTTTTGTATGTTAGTGCGCTCGTGTGTGTGTTTAGTGACCGGTCGCGTAAATTTAGAGAGATCGAATAACCAGCCGTTGCGTAGGGCCGCCAACACTTTCCCAGCAACTTCTTTACTTTTCCGAGCAGTACTTCGACGGCCCGACCCCCTCCCCAACGAGGCAAGGCGCAGACCAGCGAAGCGCACCCTGCACGGGATTGCTCATCGTCAACCGAGGGAACACTCTTAGTGGCTACCTCAATCATGCTACGCGGCGCAAATCACGACGCCGCGCAATGCACACACTACTAGGACCGGTCCTGGGCGGCAACCTGGCTAGGCTGCTGTTAACAGCACACACACATTCGACGTGTGTGCATTGCCCCGGCTTCTGCGGAAATCGTTAAGATGGCACAAAGTGTGACCATCGTCGACTGAGGTAGCCACTAAGAGTGTTCCTTCGGTTGGCGATGAGCAACCCCGTGCAGGGTGCGCTTCGCTGGTCTGCGCCTTGCCTCGTTGGGGCGGGGGTCGGGCCGTCGAAGTACTGCTCGGAAAAGTAAAGAAGTTGCCGGGAAAGGGTTGGGGGCCCTACGCAACGGCTGATTATCCGATCTCTCTAAATTTACGAGACCGGTCACTAAACACACACACGAGCGCACTAACATACAAAACCATACACTTACGCGGTCACACAAATACAAAACCACACACCCAGAGAGAGACGCAAGCTGCCAGCAGCAACCAACACACAGGTTCATACCCAGAAAGAGACACAAGCTTCTGGCAGCGAACAACACATATTTTCACACCTTGCTATCTATTTTTTGGAATACTAAGGCATGATTTATTATTATTATTGGAATGTATCTTTGAATAATTTAAACCATAGCAACTTAATTATTTGACATTTATGTTCTGTCATTTATATTTTCTATTCCCTTGACAAAGGCGTATTGCCGAAACATGTAGGGTTGTTTTAAATATATATACTTTGAAGTAAACCAGACCTTTAATCGCCGACTTATTAAGTTTACCTTATCATACCAAGGTCACGAAGATATTATATATATATATATATATATATATATATATATATATATATTTACATATATATATATATATATATCAATAAACTCTAAATACGTGTTTCGGCAACCAAGTTTTCATCTTCAGTAGAACAAACTGAAAATAGCGTTAGACGCACTATTATTCGTTTTCAGTTTGTTCTACTGAAATGACAACTTACGTATTTAGACTTTATTGAGTTATATTGTGGTTAGGGATTATTCTTGTTTCTACGTGTTTCAGATTTCAAGGCACAGTCTCCACCAATATCGGATTATAATAAATATTCTTTTTGTAAGGATACGTGATTATTTTTATGTTTTCTTTTGTTTCAGTACTATTGATACGTTGCTCCCTATCATCAGTGACTGGATCGAAGAGGGAACAACTATTATCAGCGATTACTGGAGAGCATACGACTGCCTGCCATTGCACGGGTATGAGCACCTGCGGGTGAACCATTCCCTTAATTTTAAGGATCCTGACACAGGTGCGCATACCAACGGCATAGAGTCCTCGTGGCGAGCTGCTAAAAAGACAATTAATTCTAGCGGGCGAAAAAAAGCTCATATTCCGGGTAATTTGGCCCGGTATATCTTTCAAAAAAGATGTGCTGAGCTTAAATTAGATCGGACTGTGGAATTTCTACGTCTAGCGGGATTGTTGTACAATCCATTGACTCCTAGAGAGTTCCCACGAGACGAGGACTTTACTGACGAATCAGACAGTGACTAAACTAGACTTGAGTGTTGACAAGACTTTACTAGACTTGCTTACTATAACTGATGACCAGGATTCCACAGTAACCCCAAATGACTGACTTTCTGACGGTATGACTGTTTATATAGAATATTAATATTTGTTAGAAATATTATCAAATACTATATATTTGAAAAATCAAGGCCGAAACGCTATACATTACTGAATAGTTTATAATGGAATATCGGAGATTATAAGCAAAATCAAGCGAAGAATTTATCGATTCATTGTATACGGAAATTTCATTTTACATTGCGTTTTGAATGGTAACGGGGTAGTCAATCCTGTCAAAGCATTTGGAAATGCCATTTTGGTGGAAAACAATACAAGAGGCAAAAGAAGAATATGTATATATTTCTTAAATATATTTTCTTGTATTAGACGTGTTTAGTCAAGCAATTTTTTAATTTTGGATTATATAAATGTATTTAAAAAGATAGTATTAGAGCAAAGGGGTAGTATCACAACCTTATGTGAGGTTTCCGGAAGAACCAGCTGCAGAAATATATTCAAATACCGTAACATACTGACCATACCATCCCTTTCCTGTCTTGATTATATCCATGAAAGGCAAACAATTCTTGCAAAAAATAAAGACTTTCACCATTATAATACCAGAAATGGAAGAAACACCGCCATTCCTTTTCATAAGATAAATAAAACACAATTAAGCACGAATCATTTGGGCATTAAATTATATAACAAGCTGGCGAGCGATATAAAAAACCTGCATTGCCGAAAATTCCGTACTGCAATGAAGAAATGGCATGTGGAGCAGTCCTTATAACTTTTAAAGTATATATTACTTGTGATTTACTTATGATTTACTGTATTCTTAAACTGATAATGTTATATGTGTTTTTCATCTTTCTTATAGATAATCTGCATTGTTTGTTATCTTGTTTTAATGTATATTTTTTTAAATATATATACTGTATTTATATTAGGTATATTGAAATATTAAATTGACTTTTGTAAATTTACAACAATCGAAATCATGGCATGTGTTATTCTTAATATTTGACAATGTTTATATTCTAATAAGTATTAAACTTATTTATGTAATAATAAAAGCATTAAGTAGATAACGCGTTTTATTTTGTTTAAAATTATTATAAACTTACGTATATTTCAGTTTCCATTGCTATTGAGAATTTTAGTGCTGATAATTTGCAGTCGAAAATATTTCTGCCAAACAACGTATTCCCTATTATTTTATTCTGGATGTAAAGCAGTAGTTTACAGGTTAGAGAAAGTAACAAATTTTTCCAGTTAATGTATATTTACGAGGCAAACCAACAATTTTTGAGTTTGGATTGGCTATGCATTTTATTTAAATATCGTTTTCGTTGATGTATCTTAAACCAGTTTTCAACACAACCAACCAACCCATATACAATAACTCATGTTATTCTAACTTCATAATAATATTTTCCTTATTGATTGTAAATTTATACATTTACTTAAACATAACATTATATCTAAATTATGCTTTATAATAAAATTATAAGCAAACTAAATTAGTAAATTTATTGAAGTAATTCAAGTGTAAATTGATCCTATACATTCTAAATAAAATAGCACATATTTTACATTATATTGAACCATATATAGGCTTCTAAGTATTTTCCTAGAAAATATGTGTATTATCATTGGTCCTAATGGGAGTGTGACAATATGTGAACTTTAAGGGAGCCCATACTGGAATTCCAAGTAAAATACATCGCTTCTTGGTAGAGCATGGGGAACGTCCAAGTGTTGGCAGCAATTCGGTATATTTTCTAGTTTTGCAAACTGCCGATAATGTGCGAAAGCGGGTGTACTCATCTCTACCTAGATTTCGTTTGAACAGAAGAGCTTTCCCATAAAACCAGCTGTGACGTTTTTTCGTAACCTTGTAATCGTAAATAATCTTCATTAAATATTTTGATGATGATATACATAGAAATGAAAAATGCTACGCAAACAATTTATATTGGGGTGTAGTATAAAATATATTAGTTTCTATGTTATTCATGTTTATATTTTTACATAAAATATCAAGTAAGTTTCATTTTATAAAAAGTGAATTTAAATTAATAAATATTTTGCGGATGAAATATTTAAATTTGAAAATGTCAAGTATCAAGTGACCAACTTCAGACTTTATATAAAAATAAAACTCTGAACTTTCATATTAAATTATTGAAATTTATTAATGCTAAATAGAGAAAATAGTTTGGAAAACTCGTTTCATAAGGCCTTTTGGCGCACTCGTTCTTTAGAAAACTCATGCAACAAAATGGTGCCTTATGAAACTTGTGGTCTAATATACTATTAAAAGAGCTATCAAATAAGCGCTGTCATTTTTTGATATAATTAGGTTTTCGCGCAGCTGTTGGTCTCTTCTTCCTAGAAGTCCAATACTGGATCAAATAGATTAAAGAAAAAGATTCAGCCAAATACCTTTAGAAAGCCAATGAAATTTTGTGTGCAGCAGAAAGCGATTGCAATCTGCAATATTATCATTACAAAGTTGGCCAAATAATCTTTCATTTAATGAATTGCTTCTAATTATGTGGACCACAGATTAGTAATAATATAGGTGTGTAACATAATATGTAGTAAAATATGTCCCTATATATAGATTGTTAACAAGGCACTGTGCGTGGAAAAGGGATAATTGTGTATGCAACCAACATAGCTGTAGTTGGGGTAATTCAAATTTTATGTCTCAAGGAAAAATAATATTTCATTCCATTAACTTCTGTATTGCAATCAATATATGTAATTTAGAACTCATTACGTCCCTAGGTGGCAGATAAGGGGAAGGTCTCTCTTGGGGGACCTGATTAGTGGCAGTCATAAGCGGGATGGATAGGTCTAAAATATAAATTCAAATGAAAATTACAAACAATCTTAATTCGTATAAAAATATATTTAGGATCTATACCAGCTCTTATGTCAGATGAATTTAAAGAATTACGATAGTATTTTCAAAAATTGTATAGTTTGACGTTTCAGAATATGACACTATATATATATATATATATATATATATATATATATATATATATAATCTAAGTTCCCTTTCTACCGAATATGACACTATCCATATATTAATCTAAAAAATCAACAATTAATAATATTAAAAAAATGGTAAAGCTATACACTATTATCCATAGTCCTAAATGCTACTTACACAAACAAACAATAAATCCAACGAAAGTTTATAACATATAACACGGGCACGAGATCACAAAATTTAAATGCGGCGAATACTAATCGATCAAGATAGCCAACATTAAATTTTTCGTTTACATATGAAATTCCTACCCCAAATCAACTTCTAAATGCAACACCTTTGTGATGTTTAACCCTTAAACCGAAACATAGTTATATAGTATGTAATGAGAAATATCCGGTCTCACAGACCGATCGCTAAAATGTTCTAAGTATATGTATATATTTCCATATTTTTCAGAAAAACTATATTCTTTTTGCAGTAAATTTTAATCTAAACAAATTTAACGTTTATTTACTTAAACAAATACAGTAATTTAAACATTACAAAATATAAAGTTCAATCTGCTGAAACAAGTTAAAGTTCTTTGGTGGCACAGCTAATGCACACTTTTCTACTACACTCTAAACAAATAGCATGATTACATTTTATGCATTTGTAGGACGTTTTCCTTTCCTTACGAGGTGGGCAGTTAGAACAAGTTTTGCGTTTCTGAAGTTTGTCGCATGGAACTTCGTCAGTCGTATTTTGCAGTTCCTCAGGTATTATTTGACGTATTAGTGACTTGAGATCTCTAGGAAGGTTTGGAATTGCTAATCGTCTTTGAAGATGCGATTCCAAGAGTGACATAGCCAAACTTTTAATAAAAGCGCTTCTATTTATTGGAGGATTTTGAAAATAACACAAATACAGTATGAAACTGTTGACACAGCTTACATTTACTAGAGTATAAAATATTGCTAATGGCCATCTTCTTGTTCTCCTATTGGATGAATACAAAGCACTTTTCATGTCCAGAAGGTCTACACCACTTTTTGTTTTATTATAGTAACAGACAATCTCTGGTTTATTTTTATCAGAATCTGTTTCAGGCTTGTCATGCATAGATGATATAAGCACAACTGCTTTATTAGTTTTTGGCACAATTGACAGCAATGTTACCGGCATATCGCAAGCGAATCCATAAAGTGCCGACCCGACTGGTTGGATTTTTTTGCTTTAAATTCTGGTGGTATAACAGTCTTGTTTTGTTTCATAGTACCTACGTATGTCAGAGATCTTTTTCTAAGTTCTTCTACTAACTCTAACGAACTAAACCAGTTGTCGCTCGTAACGTTTCGGTTCGATCCTTCAAGTGGTTTGCACAAGCGTATAGTTGATTGTGTGGGTTTCGACAGTTTACGTTCTTCTTCGGAAAGTCCAATTCCATCACTGTCTCTTCCTGTGTAAATATAGGCGTTAAAAAGGTAAGAAGTAGCAGAGTCAGCTAAGCATTGAATTTTTATGCCATATTTCGCTGGTTTCTTTGGCATATACATACGAAACCCACATTTTCCTCTGAAAGGCGGAAGCATTTCGTCCACTGTCACATTACTACTAACGCAGTACATTTCTTGAGAGTTTTGTAGGAACGAATTGAATATTTCGGAAATAGCAGCGGCACGGTCGTTCTTTTTTCTTTCATCACGAGTTGTGGAATCATCAAACCTGAGGCAAGTCGCTAAGACTTCGAAACGCTTAACGGACATAGTTGCTCTAAAGATAGGCCTCCCTGTCAAGTCCTTTGCGAAGAGCGACTTCATATTTTCATGGCCAGATTTAAAAATTTCAGTTAGCATTAGTAACCCGATAAAAGCTTGTATTTCTACAGAATCAGTGTTTCGGTAATTTGACATATTACTTTCAGGTTTTAATTTATTTCTAACTGAAATTAGTCTCGAATTGGTATAAAGGACAATTTTATCAATCATTTGTGTGTCAAATAAACACTCCCAAATTTCTATTTTATCAACACTTTCCAACTGGGTAGCTTTTCGGGTGAGTCCAGGTAATTGTCGTATAATATTATGTTTTGCTGTTTTTCGAATGGTAGAACTTACCGTTTTTAGACATTTAAACTCTTTCTTATTTTTTTTCCAATAAAAAACGCGCTTCTCCCTTCCTTTCTTGATTGCATTGAATATTGTTTTCTTCAACAATAATTTCCTGTTCAGCGCTTAAAAGATCATCTTCTGAGTCACTACTCATACTTCCATTGTCGTTTTCTACATCTCTTTCTTGTGTAGTCTGCTCCTCATCACTTAGTACATAGTCAGGATCCATATCTGAGTCGTCAATCTCCTCGCCTTCGTCAACCTCATCTTCACTTTCTAAATACCACTCCATAAGTCTTTCTTCAAAATGTTTATCCAGAAAGCGGACTCTCTCTTTTCGTGGACGTTTTGAAACATTTCCACTACTTGTAGAAGGAATATCCATGATACAAGTCTAAAGAAGTAAGAACGCCTCTTTATAGTAAAAGCATTTCAAGTCTTTTTTTATAGTACAGAATACGAAACATTCGGTACTACATACCTGTATAATCCTTGGCGTAATGTGAAACACCCGGTCTGTGAGACCGAGACCTTTTCAAAAAATGACATGTACTCTAACACAAACTGACAACTACTAAACGATACCAACTGTATTACGTAGCAAAGTAGTTGGTGATAGTATATTCGGGAGGGGAGACGCGCAGGTAAAACAGGGTTGCCACACTTTAAGCTAATATAGCACTAAAGGTCACAGAGACCGGTGTTTCGGTTTAAGGGTTAGGTTGCATAACTAATTTCCTTCTCCTCACGTTGTTCGGATACCTTACCCAGCAAATTCTTTTCAAATTTTTTTCAAATGTACTTGTAGCCAAGAAGGCTTCATGGCTTCATTAGAAAAAACCTAAACACATACGTAGTGATTGGTTCGTAGAAGAGTGCGTAAATTCATATTTCAAATACTCAATACTTGTACTACCGCTATTTCATTTTGGATTCAGTCACTTTAGCAGCGGGTCGCGTGCTGTGTATATATATATATATATATATATATATATATATATATATATATATATAGTATTTGATTACATGAAAGTGATTACATGATTACATGAAGTCATAGTGTCAAACTGTTTATATACGTATTTACGAATGAGCGTAGGCGTTATTCGAACAGAAAGCATTTTTCTAAATAACTCGCAGTTTTATTTCGCTACTTCCCTACCTAAATGGCGATGTTTACTCGTCAGTCTCGGTGGATATCTGACGTAGCACACAAAAGCAATGAAACATTCCTTGGGCCTGCCTTTTATACATTTGATTTTGTGCAAGTTTTAACTTATACGAGTATACCTTTGCTTTTCAAGATGGCGCCGGTGCACTTGCTCTGTTAACAACTTTTGTCAACGACAATACTAAACCGAATTAAGTAACATCTGCAGCTAATACTAATTTAATTGTATTATGTTTACTTACGCGGTAACATTCAGATAATAATCCTATGTACTAGCTAACTGGTTACATAAAACGCATATTCATAAAAACAGTAGGTACGTTTTTAAAGTATATTATTATATTAATTTTCTAAATATAATAGTAGATATGCCACAGCCCCCTTTACTGCCTTAACACCTTTCCCTCATTTGCCACCACTATCACCCCCTTGGAAAGACTCAACGCCCACTGGAAGGCGGTACCACCCCGCTTAGGAATGAACTCTCTAGAGGACTGTTACCGATTACAAATTGATGGATTAACAGAGGCATGATGTAGAAGCGACAACTTATCGTTTAACATTTCTAAATTCAGTTATATCGAAGACAAAAAATAAGAACGAAGGACCTACGTCAGAGAACAGCGATCTTAAATATTGTATGACTGTCAAATATTTTGAAGTTACCTTTGATCACATGCTAACGTTCGTTGGGCATATTAATTCCATGATTGCGAATGCATAAAAGATGTATGATTGAATCCACAGAAGCTGTAGGGATCTCAGATATGTTGGATTTTTGTTAAGTCTTAATTGACGATATTAAGATGAAATCGCTATCGAGGTGTTGGTTATATAAAATACATTATTATGCTTTCTTACAGTGGTTGATTGTACAATGGCAATTATGGTAAAATAGTACAATAAGTTACGGTAAGAGACGCTATGCAGCTTAGAAATCGTTAAGAGTCAATCTAAAAAAGATACAAATGTTATCCCTCTTCAATCTTTCGTTGTACATGGGCTGAGTCTGTACTAGAATTTTTGGTTTACTGATAAGTAACCTATCCACCAATTGACCACTGTAATGTCTATTCGACTTTGTCAATTGCATATGGTTCAGATAATTATAAAGGTATAACAAACAATACTACCAAATTGGTTCGATTTGAACCATTTCCTTCGGCAATCAGTTAATGTTTTATTATGAAAGATCTGGAACGAATCTTCTATTAAAGTCACATGTTATGTAAATGTTGAAAAATTACAACAGTATTTTAGGTTTGTGTGAAATACCTACATTTGAACATATTTAATATAATAGCTGCTAGCATTAATACTAACTCCAAAATTGTTAATAGCAATGTAAACTGTAATATATTCATTTTAAACTAAATGGAAAATTACTACAATAAAATAGGTACATATTTGATTTTATTATAATTCTTAAATTTATTTTCAAATTACTTCCAAATAAATATTTTAAATATTAAATATAAAATAACATTGTTATTAAAAAAAATTAAATAAATTCTTAACACAATCAATAACATTCCAATAGGAAGAAAGTATCTAAATCTTTCTTTTTAAAAATGACGTAGATGAAAAATCATTAGAATATATATGGACAGTAATATTTGTATTTGTTATACATAAGTTGTCAGTTCTGGATGAAATTCACGGTGACGGAACGTTGATTTTGACAGTAAAATTTCCAATTTTGTTTATTTTCAAAATATAAGATTATGAAGACAAAAACACAGCAAATATAAACGTAAAAGGCATTAGTATAAATTCAGAATACCATACAATGGCCAAAAAGTAGTTGTTTCATGTGTATTTGGGCGTAAACGTAACGTTTAAGGTTAGTTGTTTTTTTGAACGTATTTTATTTTTTTGTGGATTAAGGGTGCCTCTGTTAGAATAACTTTATTAGGGTAAATTGCTTAATTAATGGCCCCCTAAACGCCCGTAAATTTTTTTTTTAGGAAAATCGGTGGCAGATGTATTTTTTAATTTAGCCTCTAAAACAATTGCGATTAAATAAATGAAATAAATTAATGAGCGATAAAATATTTTTAGAAAATGATGTTGTCACTTTATAATCTCTATAGAGAACTATCTCTAACGAATATTAATAATAAATAGCACAATAAACAACTAGTAAAACATGCAATTGACTAGGACTGACAGAAATACCGGTCAGTATTGACAGCAAAACGATAATTTGACAGAACTAAATAAACATAATTTTGCCTGCATAAGGGCGGCCTCTATTTTAGCCAATCACAAGCTCTTATTTTAAGCCCTATTTTTCCCAACGGTTTATTCTTATTTCGAATGGACGTTAACTTTATTTATATTGTTAATGGAATCAGCTTACTTGTAAAAATTGGTAACATTACTAGGTACAGGTCTGCGAGCCTTTCCATTAAGTATTCTATTTGCAAGTTTCGAATAATTAAAGATCAAGAGTTTTGTAAAGCTTATTAATTTCACTTTCGTAATAATTAGTCTCTATTTGTAATTCTTGCATAATATACAATTTAACTAACATACATACAGAAACATATTCAATATCTGTTAGAAATAGTTTAGGGTAAACCATTTTTTTAAATATTCTATTAGGTCCAATATCAGTATTCAAGAAATAATTACTACAAATTCTATAGTACGTTTAAACATATTCATCAGTAAGTTCAAGAGCTTGTTTGTTTCCTATAAATGATAGCCATTTCTTGCAGTTCGCCGTACTTTGCAGGGTTGGGAAAACAATGATGAGAATCTGATTTTGAAAGACCGCATCCAAATACGACACAACCAGCCTTTCCCATTACGAAAACTACAAGCAATTTCTTTATAAAACAATATTTTACTATAATGTATCGAATCCACGGTTGGTTCTTGGTGAAACATAATGAATAATTTACTAAAGAAAACACTCGGTATATTTGTTTCACAAAATATATTTATTAGATCTCTAACATATGTTTCGACTTTTCAGTCATTATCAAAGAGTTACTCTTTGATAATGACTGAAAAGTCGAAACATATGTTAGAGATCTAATAAATATATTTTGTGAAACAAATATACCGAGTGTTTTCTTTAGTAAATTATTCAATATTTTACTTGCTACTTATGACCACACTATGTTTTATGTGGTAGGTATTATTAGTTGTGATGTGGATAACAAAATACTATTAATAATAAAAAATACAAAAACACGCGAAATAACTACTTAATGAAAAATTACTGATCCTAATCAAAAAACGCTCCAAAAATAACGCGGCACCTGTGTCACTATAATTAAGTTATCCGCTAGATTTTCGTATTTGCTAGATAAGAGTCATCTTATGTTTAAGGAGAACTTTATTCTAAACGCTATGATAGTTCTACTTAGGGAAATGAAGCTTTCATTCTATACATGTTATAATTATCGATGGTCTTAACTTTTTGAGTGGTCGCATCTTCTTGAGACAATCTGTGCCGGCAACTAATAACAAAAATATGTCCTAGTGAAATGGAAAATCATTACGTCCTTCTCTAATAATTGGGCAGTCAATTAAACATGGTACTGTCCAACGAGGACGCATTCACCCGCCAAAATTGAAATTTGCTTTTTTAGTTTATTGTCGTTTTTATTATGTTCATACGAAATGTTTATCCTTGCATTTTCAGCAATTTCTTCATGATTAATACATAAAGAAAAATAACTGAAAATGTATACACATACAAACATTTGTATTCTTTAGTGGTACACTTTACTATGTTCAATGAAATAATTGGAATACTTTACATCAAATTTACTTTATTATAACTACATACTATACAATTTTAATAACTAAAATAATATACAATAAAATAAAATAGAAATAAAACTACGGTTCTAATTTTCACTTTTAATCTTAAATCGTAACACGACAATTGTTTCGCCAGCACAGTGGCTTCCTCAGGTGCTTACATCTAAAGAGTACGTTATATGAACGTAAGAGTACGTTAGCTGTAAGCACCTGAGGAAGCCACTGTGCTGGCGAAACAATTGTCGTGTTACGATTTAAGATTAAAAGTGAAGATTAGAACCGTAGTTTTATTTCTATTTTAAATTATGGATCTTCATCAAGTAATGCCGAATCAATTCAGTATACAATAATATAGACCTACAAAAATTAATATCTTTAATATCAATAATTGTATAAAATAGACATATTTTAAAAGTACAATAAAAAAAGCATATTTTCTTAATAAATAATTGATGATTTAATTTTCTTGTAGTATTTTCGTTCCGTAAATTCCTTACTAACCTTGTGCAGTACCAAGGAAGTCTGTTTAACACAAACTATCTATTATTGAACATCAAATAAAATGGTAATGTTGCGTGGAAGACATCCACGAAAAATCTAATTCAATCATTAAGCCAATACCTTGTCTTTTACTGTCCATCTCCTACCTTTTGGAAGATGCTTCGCACAACGAAGTTGAGAAAACCGTAATGGTTGTGCATTTGATGATATTCCTGTTGAATAAATAAAATAATTAGACAGATAAAAAATAGGAAGAATAATTTACCTTTAAATATATCTTTGACTTGAAGACTCATTTAAGTTTAATTTTGATATATTTTTGATTGTACAGCCTCTTTTTTGTGCAGATTGATTTTAGTTTTCAAGTGTGCTCATGTTCTTTCCATATTGCATTCACTAAGGCTTTTCCTTTTTTCTTTCTTTTTACTGTTGATGTGCTTGATATATTTACTTGCTGATTGGTAATAAGACACAAACTGAATTGCAAATAGGTGTTCTACAGGTACTGTAGTTGCAATAAATTACCGATATATTTTCTATTGCGTGGAATGGTAGTCTTTGTGGAATATATGTTTCTTCTTACAGTTGAGATTCAGAACTTTTTGATATTGACATGATTGTTCATGCTAGATGTAAGAATGGTACAGCTCCAGAGTAAAATTTGTAACATATTCTTAAATTCCTAATACTTCCTATGACAAATTTTAAACCCATTACTTCCAAACCGTCTTGGATCAAAAACATGTATGCCTAAATATTAGTTGTTTTGTTATATATTCATTATTACTGACTTTTAAGGATTTTGTGGAAAATAATGTAATTTTTTCACATCTATTATCTCCTTTGCCGCACACGATATACAAAATTTTGGTAATTGTCAAATAATTTATATGCTGAAAAGAAAATGTACTTGTAGCATAATTAAAAGCGTCAATGAGAGTAATTAAATATTTTTTTAAGAACTTGTTAATTTTGGGCAAACAATAACACAATATGGCGTGGGGTATGATAAAATTTCTTGTAAATCCAACTTTTTCAACAGCAAAAAAACACTATACCTGGTCCAAAAAAAACTGATCTGGTAATACTTGATTGTATAATAAATATGTCAATAACTAAATTCAAATCCCGCTATTGTATTACAATTCAGAACGATATGGAGCATAAGTATCTTATAAACCACAAAAATAACATAACCAGTAAAATTGAAATTATAGAAAATTTCATAATTATACTCCGAAGTTACACGATTTATAGCGCTAAGACACGAAGCTGTACGATTACAATGCCCTCTTTGAATGACTGCCTAACTGGACGATAAGGATGGAGAGAGTACATATTTTCAATCAAAGATAAGGATAGAAAATCGGATTAAAATTTCAATGATGTTGCTGTTTTCTGCTACTTAAGTGGCCATAGAAAAAGTATAAAAAGAAGGCCATCTTATTAACAAGCATTTAAAAAAAGATTTAGCGCCTCTGACGAAAAGTTCGCAAACTAAACCATATTACAAATAAATAACAGTGGGGATGAATTCAAGTCTAATTTATCGTTTAGTAACATTTCTGAGTTTTTGAGTTTATTAATTTCTAAAGACTCTAAACAATTTAGTTTTCTACCTTTGAATTGTTTAGAGTCTTTAGAAATTAATAAACTCAAAAACTCAGAAATGTTACTAAACGATAAATTAGACTTGAATTCATCCCAACTGTTAAATCTGTTCACCCATTGAAATATTGTTTCTTAGTTGCTTATGTTATATTATTAAACTTAAACCTCACACAATTAGGACATAGTATAGTTTTCAAAAAGCAATAAATATAAATGTAATAGTTCCTAGAATTTTAACTTAGGTCAACTATCTGATTTAACGCTGTATATTGTATGTATCTTTAGTCTTAAGTTGAATTTGAAGAAGCTACTGTGTTAGCGAAACAGCTGTCATTATCTTATTAATAAAGTGTAAATCTAAAAACATCTTATGTGTGTTTTATTTATTTGTAATATGGATTTACATCAAGCAAAGGTCGAAACAATGAAAGAATCTAAACCATATTGGTGGATATTTTAAATCGTAATTTATTTGAATATATTTTTTAGTACATATTTATATATCCTAGTCATTTTAAAATTGGTAAATATAATTTTCATGATTTTCTGCAAATAATTTGTGAAAATAAGTATAATTACATTTACCAATTACAATGAGGCTAGTATACACTAAATCAAATCACAAAATTGGTTCTTGTAAGAAGTTATAATAAATGTAAAAAAACATAATTACTAGTATATACATTTAATTAAAAAAACCTAAATTTAAATAAATATGTATTTAATAATAAAAAGCTGGTAATCCCAATTATGAGAAACATTAAATGAATGTACAACTATTCAAACAAAAGAAAATAATAATATTAACACTGGATACATTACATAATATGATAGAAAATTAGCAACACATTAAGACACAGAGTAATGCACAATAAAGAAAAAAATAATAAGTGCAAACAAGTAAACTGAAATTTCTATAGTAAAAGAAATTAAACATATTTTCAGAAAAATACAAATTAAAAGATTAATTATGGTAGTTTGTAAAACAGTATGCATATCACAAGCATTGGAGATTTGATTAAAGTAAGAACACAATAGTGAAAGGCACGGCTCGTGATGACGTATTTGGGAGTGCATGTACAATGATGGGAGTGCCTCGTGTGTTTTCGGTGTTTACTAAGAAAACGCTACAGTTAGTACATGAGAATACTCGAAGCATTCGCATCATTGTACATGCACTCCCAAATACGTCATCACGAGTCGCGCCTGGGTGAAATGCAAAGATCTTATCATATATACATTATGTAATATAAAGATATAAAATTAACAATTCTGCAGCAGCAGATTTGAAGTATATAACATAGTAGTGTGCAAAAGAGATACTTTTATGTATCGAATAAATACTAATACTTTACACTTTTGTATTCGATACTTTTTTCAACTCAAGTCGATAACTATGTACTTGTATTTCATCTTTGCTACTTTGGTATACATTTAATACGATGCCGTTGGCGATCGGTTATATATATCTATGCTTTATGGAGACGTATAGCAAACGCCAATTAAGTTGGCGCGAGGAGTGGTAAGTTCGCGCAGAATTAGAAGTAGTGGGGAGATTTGTATTTGGTTTTACATCAAATATCAGATAATTCTAACCTCTAAGCGTGTATCACTTTATGATCCCCTAGCAAAGACATTATGTTCCATCAAACGTCAATGGCAAATATACCGCCTAATTCTGAGCAAACGCAACGATCCGAATGTATGAATATTTCTCCCGCTTCGAATACAATTCCCCTGAATGCTGTAGGCGTGTCAACATCAATGTCATATATCATACATACTTACATATTATGGAGCCGCGTAAGAAAAATTATCCGATTACCAAATTACTATTAAAGGACTATAAATTGTTTAGTCCTGTGTTATGGTAATGAGTAAATTGCAATACGTTATTCTACAAAAAAGCGTAATGAAGTTATTAATAAGCGGTTAAGAAAATTGCAAATAAGGCATCAAGAGATTTAATAAATTAAATTTTAATAATAAAGGTCACAAAAACTGTTCATAGTAAACTAAATAAACTTCAGAAATAAATAAAAACTAAATTAAACTCTAGTAATGTTAAGAAAAATTTACTCTTACAGATAATAAAATAAATTGTTCATAATGAGAAATTAATTATATAATAACGGAAATTCATCCGTTTAAACTCATCACCGTAAAATAATTGATGATGTTTGGAATATTTATAATTACGAAAACCATTTAATTTTAGTATGCGGTTAACGGAAGAGCAGCATATGCCTAAATCGTTGGTAATATCGCTAACTGTAAATTTTAATTTAGTTCTATTGCAGCGCATACTAAAATGAACGTATCATTAGGAACTCTGCGATTTGGGAATAATGGTTTTAAATTTTGTACAGAACCAGTAATGTCTATTTTCTTTTCTTATTTTCTTATTTTCACTATTCAAACGCTTAAGAGACTCCGTATAGGGTGACAGTGGTGACACTAATTTGTGACATTAGTTGTTAAATGGTTGCGCGACAGACTGGTTTGTGATTGGCTAAACGCGTTCAGGGGAATTGTATTCGAAGCGGGAGAAATATTCATACGTTCGGATCGTTGCGTTTGCTCAGAATCAGGAGGTATTCTGACAATTACTTGAGTAGTGGGGGTGGACGTTTTTAAAAACGGCTTCTGCGCACCCCCACCTCGCGCCAACTTAATTGGCGCTTGCTATACTTCGATGGAAATTAAATAATAATGTATTAAATAAATACTTACTATGCGATGTTGCGAGAAATTTAAGCTATTGTTGAATAATTAATAAAAAATATTTATTCATGAATTATAGTAAATACAGTAATGAATATAAAAGAAAAAATATTTAATTGTAAATGTTTGTAAACAGGAAATAAATGAATAGGAAAAATAAAATATATTTCATACAAGTATACTAAAAAAAAAAAAAACTACTTATATATACTATTACATATTTGCTTTTAAAAGCACTAATTTTTGTACATGTGTACTTATGTATGTGTTATATGATTTTGAAAAGGAACCTGACTAAAGAACAAATTATATCCAATTGTACACAAACATAGATATACATGAACGTATCGTATACATATTGCTATGAATTGTGGTGTTTATATATTTACTGCACCACCATCCACAATTAATCTACCCAACTAGGATACTCAGCCAGTTGATATCCAACAATGAGACTTCTTTCTTCTCAGGGTTCCAATCGGAAAAACGTGGAACTTCAATAGTATTTAGGCGCCAGTCAAAATGTCTTGACAAATATAATAGTTATATGCTTTATAAGTTATTTATTTTAATAATTAAACAACAGTGAAGGTATATGGGATTAAAAAATGAACACAAGATAATATTTAAATGAATATTTAATACAAAAAAATCAAAAAAGAAAAAAAAACTATCTTTATAGAGTATAAAGATTGTGTATATCAAAAACACAATGAGGTAAATCAATTCACTGAATATGACAGCTAAGTGAATTAAAACTTCCTCTATGACTTCCGATCAACTTACAAAAAATAATAAAGATTAGTTTTAATTTCTCCCCGGAGAACCACACTGTATAAAAAACTTGAAAACACGAATAAAATCTAACACATGCGCGATACATCAAACGCATACAAAAAAATACCCTTGACTTCCCAACGTATAAAGTTTTACAATTATAATTTTTTTACGTAGTGTTACGCTTACAAATACATTTTCCTGCATACGGCCTATGTAAGTGCAAGTTTCCTCTATTATTTCTCTTAAAACCCTCGTAGCTTTAACATTTAAATAAATTTCTACTAATGATTTTTAATTCGCTTCAAACTCCATTTATCGAACAGTTTAGACCCTTCAACTACAATATTCTCAACCCATTTCATTCGTTCTATTCATCTTGAAAGCCTTTGTATATTAGCAAGCGGCCATCTTCTTAAATTCCCTATCCGAAATGCTCGCAAGATTTTCACTGCTAACTCGCTAAAAGTCACACCGAATTTCAAACCAATTATGTAGGAATTTTTGCTTTGAAATATAGATCTTCTAGACGCATCTGTTTTGTTAAATATTGCCTTTCTATAATTAATTCTAGTTTAATTTTTTAATTACAACGCTTATTGCGCCATCTCCTTTTCGTTGTTCGCCCTCTGCGACAGGAAACTCACTTGCCGACTCCTATTAGAAACTTTCGTCTCTGGTCATTAAATTATAAAACGTTTTAAGATTGGTTTGACACTTTTTGCGATATGAGATCATCCTCGAGATTTTGAAAACTATATCCTCTTCTTTCTTTACTTCCGGCAATTACGATGACGTGTATCCGGCATTTTACTTCTATATCGATACGGCAGCCATTGAGACTTAAGCTTCATAAGCGCTGTGTCGTGTTTGTGTCACGTGTTATTTAAAACTAGATTTCTGCGGATTCTTATAAACGTTTTATAAAACGAGGTTTTCTCTGAATTTCTGAGAAATATTTGGACATCTATTGTGAAGCGTAAGGCGTCTCACCGCTAATTTTAACCTGTGTTTTGGGGCATAATTTTGCTGATCGAAATACTTCGACGCAGTTCTGAAACTCCCTTAAGCCGTCCGCAACCTGTGAATTTTGGGGCACATTTATTCTGCAAGACCTTTTTGGATTAGGAGAAAGGGACGCGGTTCATCCATATTGGATTCCCGTAATGGCGTCGCTGTGAAACCTGCTCGTGAATAAAAGAATTGACTTGCCCTAGTAAGCGATATATTGTACTTGGAAGGAACGAATTCTATTATTGTATCCTAGAAAAAGTAGGTGTTGCCTTTAATTCTTGCAGTCCTAAACTTATAGAAGATCATTTAAATATCGAATAGTGTTTAGTATTTTCTAAATTAATATTATAATCAAGCTGTTACTCTCCTTAAGAGACGCACACCTTGTGTGTTAGTTCAAACTGTTAATTCAGTTTATTTAGAAGGGTTCTTTTCCCTATTTCAAGTTTGTTTTACTGTGTCATTCGAGTCTGATTTTGTAATAAACCCGTTGATAGTCATAAATATCCCCGGATACTGGTACAGAAACTTAATATTAGCTCCAGAAGACCGACAGCTTCACTGTTTGTCACCTGTTTAGATTTAGTGTCATTTTCGAGGCACAGATCCTTCAGATCGGTCCCTTAATTGTTTGTTTCGATACCTGAAAATCGAAGAACTTTCTGTAGTTTAATGTACTTATTTTGTAATAAACTGTACAGAATCTAGATTACGTATACGGAATTGGTATTCTAATAATTACATTTGTTAATTAATTTCCTACAGGTTTTCTGATTTTTATTATATTAAATATTTGCACACCTGATATACAGGGGGTACTCCAAAAGTTCTGCCAGGAATTTTAGATCTCATAATTTTGTAACTTTTCTTACCTTTATTATTTTGCTGTAATTAAGGCATAACTTTGATTACTTTCATGAGGTAACCTTCCGTTTCGCTTGTGATTTTGCCATTCTTGTAATTGTTCGCGTTGACGTCTATTGAGACTTCTTTTGATAACTCGTTCGTGGTTTCAAGATTTTATTAACCTGACGAGACAATTTTGGAATAACCCCTCTCGCCTCCCGGTTCAAATATACAGGGGGAGAGAGTTGCTAACTTTTTCCGTACTCAGTATTATTAACTCAAATTTCAAGTTGCTATCACTTTTTTTGGGTGATCAGGGCTTCACCTTTTAATTGCTTCGAAACATTTTAAGTGTCTATATTAGTTTAGCGTTTTGACTTTGAATTTTGATGTACGACTGTGTCTAGTTTTATATTTTGTGAGAATTGACAACGCCGAATTGTGGATTGATGTTGGCCCATTTGTAGCCCTTAATAAATTGTAGAATTGTTGTATGTGTCTTGTTCCCTACCCTTCCACTAGTTTTATGAGTATAACAAAGTTTCTTGCTCTGCAACGAGTGATAAGAGTCTGGCCCTCTGGTGTTAGTTGGAGCTACCAGGTCCCGCCTGCTCCCGTTATAGCTGAATCTCTGCAGGTGGATATAACGGTGGCGTCCATTTTCCAACTCGCGGCCTTGAATCCGCGACGTTCTCCGAAACAAGAGAGTTAGCCGGCAGAGACCTTCCTGGGGACATAACATCAACAGGTAGGTTCAGACCAGAGAGGATCAGCGAGCGTTCACTCCTTATCACTCGTCACACTTTTAATTTTACGCCGCGTTGGTGGCAGTAGAAATGTTAATAACATTCTTTATCATTTATTCTTACTAATAATAATAAATCTCTTATATAACAATATTAAATACAATATAAATATCCTTATTATATTAATCAAAATTTTATGAATTCAAAAATTAAAAAAAAACTTATTTTTTTTAGGAGACTTACAAGAACCGTTGTTAATCTAAAACAACAAATTACGAGAATAAGAAACTCGTAGAATTATCGGGACTAAATATGAAATACCATATACCTACTATGGTAACACAATTAAAATCAACCCGAACTAATTAAATAAAATATTTTCAAAGAAATTCAACGTTCTAAGGTCAGAATCCTTCTCAATATATTGGTCGCTATCACTTTCACATAAAGACGACCTTCTAAAATCAAGTTTTTGCTCTAGCACATTGAAATATATACAATCATATTCAAAAATAATGGTACAGTTATTTTAAATAAATTTTAATATTATTTATTAGGAAAAAATCCATAACATATCCCCAAAATCATATAATGGATAAGCCTGGACATGTCAAAATCTTATACATTATGCGATTTTCCGCACTCACTGATCATTATCAGTTTCGTACACTCACAATCGTCCTCGCACTCAGCCGATGCACAGTTTCAGTCTGGACCATCTTCCTCGATGTGCACCTGTGGAGCGAACAGCTGCAGAGCACCCATGTAATAAATATTCTTCTTAATAACGAAATTGCTAACTTCCAATCTGATTCTGCTACTTATGTCATTTTGTGTTTTGACATATTAATAGGCCTTGTCCCATACATCGCAGACGAAGAACACCCAGAGTAAACAGTAGTCGGCGAATGGTTGATATCATCTTCAACCTCCTGGACATTTGTCACTCCCATGGATTTCGTATGGAAGAGAAAAAAATAGTTGTAATGATGCTTACCAAGCATAAATAACAATAACCATAACATAACTTTAATCTCTAATATTTTCCATTAATTAAATCTTCTCGCACAACAACATTTTTATTATTATCTTCTTTTTATTAATATCTATTATTGCATTAATTTTTTCTAACAAATCTATTCCCAATATCCCATTGCTTCTAAACCTTTTACTACAATAAATTCTCCGATAAACTTATGATTTTCTACTTCAAATTCAATTACATAAATTTTATTAACTACAGCTATTATCTTTTTTTGTAGCTGATACAATTGTAATTTTTCTTGTGGGTACATATTTCCCTTCCTTATTCTTAATTAACCATTCAACAACTTTTTCATCCAAAAATGACGTTTCACTACCAGAATCAATTAAACAATAACATTCCTTTTTTCCTATATTAACTTTAATGTGTGGCAAACTGGTATTTATCACGATATCTGACTTATCATATAACAATGCAAAACTTTCTCTTTTTTTGGTTGGCCCTAACAAAAATCCTTACTACTAGCAAGTTCTGATTTATTCTTTACATCTACTTTTACAGATTATAAATTAAAATTAGGCCTTGTATCTTTATACCTCGTACCTGTGTATTTCTTTTGATCTATAATTCTATCTTTTACATTATCTCTATTTGAATTATTTATTTCTCTATTTGGGGAAGCCATTCTATTTCTATGAATTTGAGCATGTTCATTTAGCCTAGGTCTCTCTGATCTCAGAGGTGTATTCTTCAAATTAAATTTTGAATATTGATTTCTCTTTATATTACTTTCTGAATAATTATTATTATATCGATTTCCACGCTCTGCATCATCTAACCTTTTTAATAATTCTAAAAACTGTTGCATATCATTTATATTATGTATTGCTACTGCCTGACTAACCTCGAAATCAAAATGACTACTTAATTGTGAAACCAAATCTAATGCACTCTTATCTTAGGGGATAAATATTTTAATACAGAATACCTTTTCATGACATAGGTTTCTCTTGTTTCATTATTTCCAACATTATATTTACCAAATAATAATTCTTGTCTTACACTAGTCTGCTTGTTTCGTCCTCAGAATTGATTTGTGAATCTGGCTTCAAATTCTTCCATTGTTGTTACCTCATCTGACACCATCCCCAACCAAACCATAGCATCATCCTTCAGACAGTTTCCAATCTTTTGCAACTTTTTTTGTCCCCTGGCACATCTTCCAAACTGGCTTTTATTTTCTTTAAGAAATTCATAGGATTTGTGTTTGACATCCCATAAAATTTATGTAACACTTCATTTTGTACAGGTACAGGAATATAAGTGGGTACATTTATTATTCTTCTCTTTTCTTACTTTTTCTATTTTCTTTCTTAATTGTTTTTCCATATGCTTCATTTGTTGTTCTGCGAATACTCTTCTTTCCACTTCTTCTGATAATTTTCTATTTAAAACCATTATATTTTCTTCTATATCTTGTTCGTTTGACAATTGCAAAGAGTCCATGCCCCTTGTTAAAATTTCTTCTTGGCTCGTATTATTTAAAGCCATTATTTTACCCATAATCACATCCATCTTTTCTTCCATTCTTGTCTGTCTTTCTTGCATTTCTATTAATATGGCCATTATATTCTTGTCCCTGTTTACCCTGTCGTGCCCTTCTTCATGTATGGTAATTACTGGACCTACTCTTTTCTTTGCTTCCTCCACAAGTTGCTCACTTCTTTGCTGTACTGCTGTGATATCTTCCATCTTTGTGCTCTGTTTTTTGCTTTCAACCATTACTGCTTGTGTTCGCCCCACGGTTGGCCTAGCCAAAAATATGGTATGAATTGTGGATTATATATTTACTGCACCACCATCCACAACTAATCTACCCAACTAGGATACTCAGCCAGTTGATATCCAACAATGAGACTTCTTTCTTCTCAGGGTTCCAATCGGAGAAACGTGGAACTGCAATAGTATTTAGGCGCCACTCAAAATGTCTTGACAAATATAATAGTTATATGCTTTATAAGTTAATTATTTTAATAATTAAACAACAGTAAAGGTATATGGGATTAAAAAATGAGCACAAGATAAAATTTAAATGAATATTTAATACAAAAAATTAAAAAAGAAAAAAACTATCTTTATAGAGTATAAAGATTGCGTATATTAAAAACACAATGAAGTAAAACAATTCACTGAATATGACAGCTAAGTGAATTAAAACTTCCTCTATGACTTCCGACCAACTTACAAAAAATAATAAAGATTATTTTTAATTTCTCCCCAGAGAACCACACTGTATAAAAAACTTGAAAACACGAATAAAATCTAACACATGCGCGATACATCAAACGCATACAAAAAAATACCCTTGAATTCCAAACGTATAAAGTTTTACAATTATAATTTTTTTATGTAGAAATGTTAATAATATTCTTTATCATTTATTCTTACTAATAACAATAAATCTCTTAAATAACAATATTAAATACAATATAAATATCCTTATTATATTAATCAAAATTTTATGAATTCATAAATTAAAAAAAAAGTTTTTTTAGGAGACTTACAAGAACCGTTGTTAAAACAACAAATTACGAGAATAACAAACTCGTAGAATTATCGGGACTAAATATGAAATACCATATACTATGGTCACACAATTAAAATCAACCCGAACTAATTAAACAAAATATATATATATATATTTTCAAAGAAATCCAACGTTCCTGTCTAAGGTCAGAAGTAGATCCCTCTCAATATATCGGTTGCTATCGTTTTCACATAAAGACGACCTTCTAAAATCAAGTTTTTGCTGTAGCACATTGAAATACATACAATCATGTTCAAAAATAATGGTACAGTTATTTTAAATAAATTTTAATATTATTTAATAGGGAAAAATCCATAACAATATGTATGAATAGTATATCTATCAAAAGTATTGGAAAAGAAAAATGCAAATACTTCTATATCTATAAAATTAATAAATGTCGAGTATATACTTAATCCGATACTTAATAGTATCTGATACTTATCATTGTCGGTATATGATACATTTGCTCCCTCTAGGTATCCGATACAAAAGTATAGAATACATACTTTTTGCACACCACTAATATAGCACGATTGTATAATTTATTAGCTTTGGAGCTAAGTTCTGTATAGGTGTCACTCCCACACTTTTCAATAAAAAGTCCTAAAAAAAAATTTGAGTCTTATAAATAATCTAATTGAATAAGCTGTACTTACCAGAAGAAGTTTCCTTTTTACTGCTTGTAGATGGATTATTCATAGATTCCTGAATTGATATGATTGCTACAATTTTGTACATATTGTAAAAGTTTGTCTTTTCGGGTTCTTAGATAAAACTAACAATAACTTTAGACACACACTATATTAATATTAAAACGTATAACAATATAAAACTAACTATTAACAATAAGCACATTTATGTATTTTATATTTATGTAACTATATTTATGTTTACTCCGCCGCGCTCAGGTATTCCATTCCATCCCTTCTTCGACGCGGCTTTTATATCGTGATGAATACTCTTCGAGAGCGTTCTCGTAGGCCTCGAGAAAACACAAGAGGAATGACGCGTGACGCGTTATTGGATGAGTCATCACATTGCCCTCTTCTTAAAGATGAAGTTTCGTCCCGAAACATGTCATACTTTGGTTCCATCAAACGATGGCGAAATCGACAGGTAGGGCCTTTGTTACATTGTGACGTCATATCTAAATAACAGTCCATCGTCTTATCTTGCCTGGATGTACAGGAATATTCAAGCCGGTAACTGCATACCAGAATTTCCATACCAGTATGTTGGAATATTACTTCTAGCATGCTCCTTACAATTCTCCAGTCCAGGCGGTCTAATCCACAACCCAATTTTGGAACTGCTAATTTCAAAATGTCTTGTTGTAAAATCTGTTCTCGTAAGTGAACCAGGGCCTCCCATAAGGCACGATAGGTTGGCTTCAGGTTTGACAGTTCTTTTGTGACCAAATAAAATATGGGCTGTTCTTCATTTAGTATTTGGAGACTCCTCCCAATTGCTGGTCCCTGCTGCCTTAATTTTTCGATTCCGAAAAATCTCTCTTTAAATTCCCTGGCAATTCCTTTGGCCATTCGCAGATCTCGGCTACGCAATGAGCAAGCGCGTAGTCTGGCGGCACCGTAAACAAATCTTGCTGTTTCTTGATGGTTACCCCATATCGAGCTTTTCTCGAATCAAAATACTCTTGCATAAAGTCTTCGAAGGTTAGTTAATGGTATTGGCTATCCAATCGGAGCAAGTCAGCGGTTTCGTCATTATTGTCTCCAGAGTATGGGGCTAATCGATTAAAATGTACGACTCTTGGCTTAGTGTGAGGTGTTCGACTGATGCGGTATATTACATCGTTGATCCGCTTCAACACCTCGTATGGCCCCTCCCAATTCTTTTGAAGTTTTGGAGATAGGCCCCGTCGGCGTTGTGGATTATATAACCAAACCCGATCGCCTTCATGGTAACCACTCTTCTCGGCGTTGATGTCATAGCTCTCCTTTATTCTGTCACTAGCATCTTGGATATTATGTCGGACTTGTTCATGGATATTATCTAGTCGTCGTCTAAGCGTGCTGACATAATCTTCTCCGGCAAGATCTTCACCAGGCTTGCTCCCAAACTTTAAATCACAGGGCAATCGGAGTTCCCTCCCGAATAGCACGTTTGCTGGTGATTGGCCTATTGTCTCTTGAACGGAGGCCCGATACGCCATTAGAAGTAATGGTAAATGTTCGTCCCAATCTCTCTGGTGTTCGGAGACCACTTTGGATAAGTGTCTGATCATGGTCTTGTTCATTCGCTCTACCATCCCATCTGATTGTGGATGCAAGGGAGTTGTTCTCGGCTTCCGTATGACCAAAAGTTCACACATCTTTTCGAATAGACTGGACTCAAAATTTCGTCCTTGATCGGAATGAAGTTCCAAGGGTACACCAAAACGGCCGACTAACTCCTTCACAATCACGTCTGCTACAGTTCCAGCTTCTTGATTTGGCAGAGCATATGCTTCAACCCATTTGGTAAAGTAATCCATGACCACTATTATGTATTTATTTCCTTTGTCGCTTTCTGGAAAAGGGCCGGCGGCATCTATGGCGATCCTTTCAAATGGGCTGCCTACATTGTATTGGTGCATGGGTGCACGTCGACGCCTCTGGGGACCATTGCTTCCGGCGCAATTTGCACATTTTCGGCAACATTCCTTCACATCTTGTGAACAATTCACCCAGTAAAATCTCTGGCGCACCTTCTCCAGTGTTTTATGGACTACAAAATGTCCCCCAAAAGCACCATTATGGAGTTCTCGCAATACCTCTGATATTCTTTTCTTGTGAACCACCATTTGCATCTTGCGCTCACTTCCATCGTTATTTTCGACCTCACGTTTCAGGAGATCGTCTTCCATGGTTAAGGAATCCCATTGTGCCCAGTATGACTTCAATTCTCGTGAATTGGGAGCAATTTCTTGCCAGGTCGGTTTTTGCCCATTTCTCTTCCAAGCCCTGAGGACTGCAAGATCCGGATCAGCTTCTTGTTCTGCGCGCAGATTGTCAGGTTGCCATTGGTCATCAACCACGGTGGTTCGAAGAGCGTTGGCCGATTTGTCTTCGATTCGGTTGCAATATCGACAGTCGTCTGGACAGGGCCTTCTGGAAAGGGCATCTGTATTTTGATGTTTGAGACCTGCTCTGTGTTCAATGACAAAGTCATACTCCTGTAGCCTCTCAATCCATCTAGCTACTTGACCCTCTGAATTCTTAAATTGCAAGAGCCACTTTAAGGCGTGATCAGTGCGGATCAGGAACTTCTGCCCATACAGGTACTTGTAAAAGTGCTCAATGTTCTTAACTACTGTCAATAGTTCTCTCCTGGTTACGCAGTAGTTCCTCTCCGATTTGGACAGGGTTTTGCTGAAGTATCCAATGACCTTTTCTTATCCACCTTGGATTTGAGAGAGCACACCACCAATCCCGATGTTACCAGCATCCGTATCCAGAACAAACCTCCCAGATGGCCGTGGATAGTTTAAAACAGGTGCACTGATCAACATACCTTTTAACAACTCAAAGGCCGCTTGGCATTCGTTGTTCTAAATGAATGCTCTCGATTTTCTGTTAGGCGAGTAAGTGGTTTTGCAATGTTGGAGAATTCAGGAACGTAGCGTCGATAATATGAGCATAATCCCAAAAAGCTTCTTAGCTGATGTTTGTCTTTGGGTACCGGCCATTTTTCCACAACTTTTACTTTTTCTGGATCCACAGCAACTCCTTTTCTGGAAACCACATGTCCTAGGTAATTTACCTCCTTGCGGAAAAGGTGACACTTCTTTGGACTTAATCTCAGGTTGGCATCTCGCAACCTCTGGAATACTACTTCCAAATTTTTCATGTGATCTTCAAAGGTCTTCCCTACCACAATCACATCATCGAGATATACCAGGCAGGTATTTCAAGACAGTCCGCTCAGTACAGTGTCCATGAGTCGCTTAAAAGTAGCTGGGGCGTTACACAGTCCAAATGGCATGACTGTAAATTGCCAGAGTCCTGTACCTAAACTGAAGGCAGTCTTCTCTTTGTTATTGGGATCCATTCCCACTTGCCAATAACCGCTCTTTAAGTCGAGAGTGGAGAATCATTTTGGTCCTGCCAAGTGTTACACCGGGAGTCAGAAAAATAAAATAATTTAAGTAATCGGGTGGCCTGTCCGGGCCTGCTCGGTCGTCCTCCCGGTGACAATGGTGTTTGGGTGGAAGTGGGTTGCTTGACCCACCGTCCGATTTGCTCTAGTTGCTCTCTTTTAGGTTTAAATGAAATACTGCTCTTTGTTTTCAGGGTGTTTAAATGAAACAATTATTCTTTGGGCACATCATTAATTAAAATCTTCTTTATTTTTAACTTATACCCAAAGTCTCACAAGGTTTACACAATATTTCTTAAATCTATAAATTCACTTAAAAGTACTTACTACTTGCCCGCGGGGCCACGCACTTTCACTATTCACTTAATTGTTTGAATTGCTCACTGGCTTTATGCTCTGCGGTTTCACCTACGGCTGACAACAGTTGTCTCAACGGCTGGTTGACTGACTGACTCCTCCAGGGCTTCGGCCCCGCTTTTATATGCTATCGATGGAGTGGGAAGTCGCCCCACTCCTCGGTGACTGGTCCACGCCGTCGGTGGGCGGGGCCTAGCGGTGGCATCGTGAATGAATAAATAAGGGTGGGGCGATAGTTTGCCGGCATTCACGATGTGGTTGGAGTCGGATCGTTGCTGCTGTGACGGGCTGTAAAGATAATGTCATCTAAGTACGCGATGACAAAGTCCCTTAAGTACCCCACCAGGACATCTCGGGCCATTAGTTTTTGGAACCTGGTTGGGGCTCCCTTGAGTCCGAATTGCATTACGTTAAACTCGTAAGCCGCCCCATCGGCGGTGGTGAATGCGGTGAGTTTTTTCGAGGTTTCTTCCAGCTCTATCTGGCAGTAACCATTCTTCATAGCCAGGGTGCTAAAAATTTTGGCCGTACCTAAATCCTTTAGGGATTCCTGGATTGGTGGCAGAGGACTGGCCTCATCCTGAGTCCTTTCATTCAATTTCCGGAAATCCACACATAATCTGGGTTCCCCATCTTTCTTGGACACAATGACGATCGGGGAGTTATATTCGCCGTGGCTAGGCCTGGTTGCGACTGCTGTCAGTGGTACTGGGTCCTCTTTAACTTTGTGGACGCTAGGTTCCATTAAGCGTTCGGATTCTCTGCCGAGATTAAAGATTCTCTATAATCTGGACGCCAGCTCAGCATCGCTGCTCAGCGGTGATGGTGGCGGAGTACTTGCCCGTCGGCTTTTACTGAGTGTTTGATTAAAAAAATCTTGAATGCCGGCGACGTTGATAGTTGTGGGCGCCACTAAGCCTTTTGGCTCAGAATCTGTAACGGGAGTATCATTTACGTCCTGCCTCTCCATGTCCTTCCTAGTTGTGGACCTGGTGTCAGGCATATTCTGGGTGGGTAAGCTACGCAGTCTTGCGTTCTTGTATGTGCCCCACGTTCGGCCGTCAAATTGTAACACCGGGAGTCGTCCTCCCGGTGACAATGGTGTTTGGGTGGAGGTGGGTTGCTTGACCCACCGTCCGATTTGCTCTAGGTTGCTCTCTTTTAGGTTTAAATGAAACGAATGCTCTTTGTTTTCAGGGTGTTTAAATGAAACAATTATTCAACATTGTTTGAGCGATCGTTCTCTTATAATATCTATTTATTATATAACTCTGTGCCGGGTGAATTAAAAACGAAAAATGTTGCGACGTTTAGGCGTTTAATGTACCTCATTCTGCGTCAATGAATTCTTTACTACAAGCGAATGATACGAAGGCATCTTTGGTTTTAAGTTGCTTAAGCGGTTGTATTATATGTATATATATATATATATATATATATATATATATATATATATATATATTTGTTACATGATTTGTATCTTTGATATATACTTCTTTCATTTTCATTTGACATCACACACAGAATTAGATTAGGTTAGGTTAGTTTACTAGGCATTTAATTAGAATTAGGAGAATGTTCTTCATTTGTTATTAAAGTAAGGGTTCAGTGGAAGAGCAGCTAATAACATTGTTATTTTGCTGAACTGCCCCTTAAGGTTTTCCCAACTTCTTTCTTGATTATTTAATTTTAATACTTTGATTTTAATTTTTATTCCTGTTATTTGTTTATTCTATTATCACCGGTTTCTGTATTATTATTATAATTTCTTTTCTCTAACCTATATTGCTCGATATATGAAAATGTATTGTTTGGGAAAATAAAGGCATTATTATTATTATTATTTCCTCCATTCACAAGAACATTCAATTTGTCCTTGGTTGCCAGGGTGTTAATCCATCGGTTCGTGAGAACAAGATGGCTGGCATAACTGTCATAATATTATTACTGTTTAGTTCTTATTTCCAGGTATTTCTCCGTAATCTATCTATGCGGCGCTACCACATATGGCATGCTTCATTCATAGTAAGCAGATAATAATACCACTCCCATGTAGGGGGGGTTACATTTACTCGGCCCAGAGGGTCCGGCGCTATAGTTGTTATGTTGACGAAGTGGGTTGAAATGAATGTATCTCAACAACATCCTCGCCTGAGTCTTTTGTTTCTACTGAAGCATGCCATGTTTGTGTGTCATGCCCAATTCGCTGTTTCAGTCTTTGCTTGTTAATCAGTGTTTGGAGCAAGTGTACCTGATTTGGGCTGCTATCCCAACCCAACGGTTAGCTCAGGAAGCCGTGGGGTCGCTAGTCCCCAGTAACCTAGCTCTAGGCTACCCTGTGCGGGTTTATTATTATTATTATTATTATTATTATTATTATTCTTTGGGCACATCAATACTTAAAATCTTCTTTATTTTTAAGTTATACCCAAAGTCTCACAAGATTTACAAAATATTTCTTAAATCTATAAATTCACTTAAAAGTACTTACTACTTGCCCGCGGGGTCACGCACTTTCACTATTCACTTAATTGTTTGAATTGCTCACTGGATTTATGGTCTGCGGTTTCACCTACGGCTGACAACAGTGGTCTCAACGGCTGGTTGACTGACTGACTCCTCCAGGGCTTCGGCCCCGCTTTTATATGCTATCGATGGAGTGGGAAGTTGCCCCACTCCTCGGTGACTGGTCCACGCCGTCGGTGGGCGGGGCCTAGCGGTGGCATCGTGAATGCATAAATAAGGGTGGGTCGATGGTTTTCCGGCATTCACGATGCACCTGTCGTTGGAGTCGGATCGTTGCTGCTGTTTACTCGTGACGGCCTGTATGATGAGTGTTTTGTATTTTTGAACCAGTCTACGCTCAAACACGTCGTGTTTCAAACCGGAGGCCGCCAATGGTAACACAAGGTGTCTAGCGTATCGTCTATTCTTGGGAGAGGATAACTGTCCTTTTTGGCTACACTATTCAAACGACGATAGTCCACACAGAATCTGGTAGATCCATCCTTCTTCCTGACAAGGACCACTGGTGAAGCCCATGGTCTATTCGATGGTTCAATTACTCCTTGGCCTTCCATATCTTGTATAATTTGCTTGGCTTCCTCACGTTTTGCCAGTGGTAACCTTCTTGGTCCTTGTCGAATTGGACTTGCATCCCGGTATTTATTTTGTGCATTACAATATTGGTTCTTCCTTTCGTACCAGTTTAGTTTCGAAGACGTCTTCATAATGTTTGATTAGGTCCTTAACTTGGCTTTGTTCCTTCTTGCTCAATCCTTGACAGGCGGAGTCGAATATCTAGGACAATTTCTCAGGAACCTGCACGAATCCACTCTTCTTCGACTCTATACGATGAACGACGGCCGACACTGGTGAACACCACACCAAAATAGTACCCTTCTTCAATGAAACAGGGTAATGGTTCACATTCATTACCCTTACCGGTACAGTCTTCTGAGTCTTAACCAGCATTTTGGCAACTACTATTCCTTGGCCCACCTCGTCATCATCAGTCTTTGGTTCCAACATTGTAACATTTCCGTCCAAATAATCACCTTCCATACACGCCGTCAAAAATGTCTCACTTCTTGCATCCAGAACAACATTCTCTGCAGTAATTACTTGTACATTTCCACAATATTTCCAATGAAGAAACAATTCCTCATTATTTATTTTTAGAGTGCCTTCTTTCAAGTTTAACTGGAAGCCGTAGGTGCTCATGATGTCTAATCCCAAGATTATTTGTTCTTCTATGTCGGCTACGAGAACGCGATGTCGGATTGATGTTGGTCCTATGATAAAAAATTGACATCTACTTCACCTTCCACGGAAGCTGCTTCTCCAGTAGCTGTCCTAAGTCTCCATTTGCTAGAAAGTAATTCTTTATTGCTGGATATTAAATCGGGTCGTACAATTGTTTTCGTAGATCCAGTATCTAGCAAGCAAACATAGGTCCTTTTTTCCATAACAGCGTCCACATACAGGCCATTGGTTTGATGTTGCAAGGATGCGATTTGGGCAGGCCTTGGGACTTGCAGATTCTCAGCCGACTCTTTCTTCCTTTCACCCCATTTATTCTGAATATGACCGTTTCTTCCACAATTCCCGCATGGCCGAGCACTTTATTTGGTTTGATCTGATTCAGGACTTGACTAACCACCTGCTCCATGAACTTCTCATTTTCCTGTTCGTCGACAGAACAGTCACGAGCATTGTTCCGAGAGGCTTGTTTTGCAGTCTCAAACTCAAGTGCGTACCCTAAAGCATCGATCGAGGTTTTCGGTTGTGCCAACCTTAATGCTTGCTGCGTATCAATATCCCGTAGACCATCTATGAACGTCTGGACAGCTAGGTGTTCCATGAAATTATCTGTCGCCATCGGATATGCAAGTCGAACTAGACGAGCAATATCTGCCTCAAATTCCTGAAGATTCTCGCCTTTCTTCTGTGATCGATTCTTCAGTTGGATATGGTATACTTGCTCCAAATGTGCATGGCCATATCTCATCTCCAAGCGTTTAATGAGTTGAGAGTAATCTTTACGTTCCTCAGGAGGCAATGTCTGCAAAATATCACTAGCGTCACCCCTCAGTGCTATGACTAAAGCAGTCGCCTTCTCGACAGAAGACCATGCGTTTGCTTCTGCGGCCGCTTCGAATTGTGTCAGGTAAGTTGCCCATGACGTCTTTCCATCAAAGGTTGGTGGCTTGATTCTGGTCTTTGAAATAGCCACAAGTTCTTCTTTTATTTCGATGGGCCGCGGTATGACTTCTTCGTTGACCTGCTTGGGATCAGAATGACCCGTGGTAGCGGGTAATTTCATCTCAATCATTATTGCCTCTAAAAGTCTAGAATGTTCTCCAATTTTCTCTTCTACAGCTATGAAAACCTCTTCTTTTAACGCTTATGATTTTTCCGCTAATCGCTGTTCTAGAACTTTCTCCACTTGTTCCAGACTTTTTTCGAAGTTTCTAGAATTTTCTAGTAATTTCTTTTCCAAATTTTTCTCGAGGATTCTAGCGGTTTCTAGGTTTCTTTGTTCCATTTGTTGCATTTGTATTTGCGCATTCTCTATTAATCGTTGTTCCATATTTTGTTGTTGTTCCATTTGTTGCATTTGAGTTTGTGAATCTATTAGACGCTGTTCTAAGGTTTGTGAATTGTTTATCAGTCGTTGTTCCATTTTCATTAACAGCGAATTCACGTCAGCATCTCCGCCTGGAACTTGAAAGACGTAATTCTCTGGATCCTCGCCTTCTTGGATCAACACATTGCGAAGCCGTTGCTGGAGGATTGACGTTTTGCCAGTTGTATCCTCATCCCTCTATTCTAATTCTCGTTTCAAATCGGTCACTTTTAATTCCGTCAGTTTCATTCTGTTGGCCATCACGATATTTAAATTAACGTCTTTCCGCACTGTATATTTATTTAAACGAATACTTAATTGTCTACTTAGTTTATTATTTAGTAATTAGCTCACACCAGACACCATTGTAAAAGTTTGTCTTTTCGGGGTCTTAAATAAAACTAACAATAAGTTTAGACACACACTATGTTAATATTAAAACGTATAACAATATGAAACTAACTATTAACAATAAGTACATTTATGTATTTTATATTTATGTAACTATATTTATGTTATGTTATGTTATGTACGCCGCGCTCAGGTATTCCATTCCATCCCTTCTTCGACGCGGCCTTTATATCGTGGTGAATACTCTTTGAGAGCGTTCTCGTAGGCCTCGAGAGTAGAGGGGATTAGCCGGTTCTGGAGTCACCTCCACCTCAATGACGTCATAACTGACGTCACAATGACGTCACAACCCAAGTCATGACGTCACAACCCAACCCAATTACGTCATACTGACGTCACAATGACGTCACAACCCAACCCAATGACGTAATACTAACGTCACAATGACGTCCCAACCCAACACAATGACGTCATACTTATGTCACAATGACGTCAGAACCCAACCCAATGACGTCATACTAACGTCGCAATGACGTCACAACCCAATGAGGCCCCTTTGTGGGGGCCCTCAAGCAAAACTAGACACACCCCTAAAGCCACACAGTAAGTTTGAAAAACGAAAAAGAAAAAATACTTACAAGATGGAGGACCCCCCTTGTTGGACCCTCAGAAGCAAAACTATACACTCCTAAAGCCCCCTTGTGGGGCCCTCTGAACCACCCTCCGAAACATCACCACACACGGTCTTCCTAATGGGCCCCCCGAAACATAACCTCACAATTGAATAAAACACAAGTGCACTCGATAAAAGTTAAATGAATACTAAAGGAATTTATATCCGGTGTGCTATAAGTATATTATTACATTATTTTTTTTAAAACATGATAGAAGACGATATGGATTCAAAAGGAGAAGAAGGAATAGTTGAAGTTCCATTATATGCTACCTCCAATTATTTATAGCTGTTAAGCCCATTGAAATTCAAAGGCACTACTCACGAGGTTCGATGTAGGCAGCTCGGAACATGGACAAGTCTACCATCAAATGATTTATAGTCATAAAGACCCCTTGAAATTCAAAGGCACTACACAGAGGCTCAAGGTAGACGGCTCTCCCAACTAGGAAGATTTCATATGGAGTTAGCTCTTAAAAGCAATGAAGCTTCCCCAACGTCAGTAGGTTTCTGCCGAAACATTAGGGTGTCGAATGTCTCTTTGGACCAAGCACCACAGTCAATAGACTGCCTAATGTATTTGGGTAAACTCCTGAAATGACCTGTCTCTTCAACTGATAAGTAGGAATATATAAATTCACATGCTAACGTAAATAAATATGTAAAAAGAAAAAGTGTTTGAATAAATTATGTTAACGTAAAGTATTGATGCTAAATATAATAACGAAAGGGTTGAGGTGTCTGCAAGGGGATACCAGCTCTGAAGTACCCTCCGAAACATAACCACACACGCCCCCTAGTGGGGCCACCGAAACATAACCTCACAATTTAATAAAACACGCGTGCACTCGACAAAAAAACATAACCACACAGTAAGTTTGAAAAGCAAAAAGGAAAAAATACTCACAAGATGGAGGGTCCCCTTGTGGGGCCGTCGGAAGCAAAACCACACACCCCCTAGAGCCCCCTTGTGGGCCCTCGGAAGCACCCTCCGAAACATAACCACAAACGCCCCTAGTGGGGCCACCGAAAAACAATCTAGAATTACATCAGGTGTCGACTTACATCAGCAGATTTAATATTTTTTGTGTTTCTTGTAGTTGAATTATAAAATTATGATGACAATGCAAAAATGAGGAATATGTTTTTTATTTAATTAAAAATAAAAATTCGCTTACTAAGCATATTGAATTACATACGGTATCGGCTTACCTAGTAATCAGAATGCATCAACATTAAAAATAATGATGACGCATGTCTGTGAAATATTAATAATCTTTTTATTTAATCCTACAGTGCCATATATGTTTTGATATACGAGGTTCAATCAAAAAGAAAAAAAAACAAAATGGCGAATGAAAGGAAAATGTTTAGACACTTTGAAGCAATAAATGAAAGAGGAAATTAAGTTTTAAACATTTATTATTCAAACTATATATATTTAAAATATAAATTAAAATTATATATAAAATTTAATAAATATAAATTAACAACCCAATCTAATGACTTCAACATCAAAATGTAAGGTATTGTAATGTAGATATAATTACAACCAACACAAAAAGTATTAAATTTGCTGATTACTAGGTAAGCCGACACCTGATGTAATTCTAGATTGATTTTTAGTAGATTGTAACACGATATATGAATAAGCAATATTTTATATTGAAATAAAAAATGCTTACTGTGGTGTAATATGAAACCGTATTTAATTCAATCGGCTTAGTAAGACATGCGTCATCATTATTATTAATGTTGATGCATACCTTTTTGAATGGTTGGGTGGAGAGGTGATAGTTTAAATACTATTTGAAATATTATAGGGGCTTAGTAACTGAAAACAGCGATTAAGACAAAATGTCTCAATATCTAGAATTGATATTAGAAGCAGTAAAGTTTGTTTACGAAAATGATGGCTGTATATTTGATATTAAAACAAATCTAATAGAACATATTCCATTAGATTTATTTAAAACGAAAGTGAACCCAAAATGTATAGACAAGTTCGGGCATTTAATTTCACCTAACGAACAAATTGAACTAGAAGAATATCGACCATGTTTTATACACTATAATACCGGTGAGGAACAAATTGACGGGCCAGCACCCCCAAAAAGAAACTGTTCAGGTTGTAAAAAGAGTATTACCCAACAATTCAAAAAAAATTAGAAAACCGAAGCAGAAGAAATTGAAACATTGTTAAACATATTTATGTTATATTTAAATTTAAATAAAAAATTATTAAAATCAAATTTAATTCGTTCTTTTTTCAATATCGTATATTGTACACAACATATATGCTTACACATAACAAATATATATAATATAATATAATATTATAATAAATCTCTTCTATTTAACCATATATTGTGGCTATTATCTAAGCCTAAAAATTTAACATATATTTTCTGTCCCTTAGTACGCAAAATTTTTTCAACCAAATAAATATCCTTATGTTTAGCTCTCTGTAATTCTGATTCATAAAAATTGCCAAGAATAGGTTTATTATTCATATCTTCTAATAAATATGTTGCAGGGTTAGAAATATTTACTCTTCTAATACGAAACAGCTCTGTTGTCCAAGAGGGAAAATATGACTTACTAAACAGAATCTTATATTTATTAATGCGAACAATATCACCCAAATTAAACTTATTTTTTCCTTTTATTTTAATATTGCTGTATACAGTAGATAAGAGATGCTTTTCATCTTTTACTGTAACGTTGCGAGGTCTCATGCCAGTAGTTCTATGTTTAGTCTTATTATATACATCGGCTATGGAATCAAGAACGTTAATCCATTTAAAACTGCCAACAAGACTGAAATGTTTATATAATGTATTCTTAATAGTTCTAATCACTCTCTCCGCAATAGCGGCTTTCTTAGTGCTAAAAGTAGAGTAATGATTTATTTGATATGATCGCATCAGCTTTTTAAAATGTGTATTATAAAACTCCGTTCCGGCATCTGTTTGCAAATTTTTAGGCCGTCTGGGACCACTCAATATTTTTTCCATTGCATTCCGAACTTCCAGACCGGTTTTGTTCTTCAGGGGTTGTAACCATAAGAATTTGGGGAAGCTGTCAATAACAACGAGTATATATTTATAACCAGCATTCTGTTTATAGTAAGGTTGGAATTCCATTAAATCACATTGCCACAACTCGTCAAAACCCTTAATAATAATTCGACGTCTAGGAAAGTTTTTCCGAGCAGGTCGATGAAGCTCGTTAACAACATCTGCTTCAGACATTTTTTTTATACTAACAAACTTGTATAAATCTGTTGGTATATATGCAAATAGTTTCATGTCTCGGTCATCCCAAATGTTTTTTTTGTTGTTATATACCCAAAGAGGTATCTGATGTAGCTAATAATTATTCAATATTTTGAATTTTATCGTTTATTTCAGTTATGGTCTTGAAAATATTATTATCAAGAGTTTCCGCTCTTGTTTTTAAATTCTGATAATTATTTGAATGTTCAGATTTTTCTTTACGAACAGTCTGTCTGAGATGGTTTAGTGTTGAGAAATTTTTTCGGTTTTCCATTTCTAAGTCCGCAAAGAGTTTTAACACATCTTTTATTTACACTATCATCAACAGCAATAGGGTCCGCCATGAATCGAATACGTTTACCACCAATATTTACGTCACCATCGCTTGTCAGAGGGAAACCAGCTGGTTGACGGTTGAAAATTCTCTCAGCAGACGATGTGGCTTGCACTTTATTACTGTGACGTCCAAACTTGTCAGTACTCATTTCAATAATGACGAAAAAAATATATGGGAACGTTATATAATTATGCCGGTCTATCTTAACTCTTCGATTATTGCCAAAATATCATTATTGTGATTTGTAAGACCAGCATTTTCCGATGCTACTAGAAGGCGTATTACCCCTACAACCAACAGTTCGGGTACCTATACCTCAGATCTACAAAGGCCCCTTGAAAAACTAGCCGACTAGCTCAGTATGAAATAAAGCGGAGGCGTCGTGGGCTAACACAACGCTTAGTTCTTATATGGGCACCACTACGTTTGGTCTGACAAGTTGTTTGGTTAACGCAGAACACCCTCGGGCCTGATGGGCACAAGAACACTACAATGGGGTGTTCGGCTACCTGATTAAAAATTCTAAAACTCTTTTGCTTGTTAAGGTTCTGGGCTTACAAACTCAAACACATAATAACAGTAAACATATATTTATTGAATGAAACAATGTATTAAGAAAGAATATACAAATAAAGTAAGTTAAGTCTTTGGTGAAATTAAATTAAACTCTCTACAGTTTTGCTTGTTCTTATAAGAAATACTCAAATATGTCACGAAAAGTGAATGATGTTTACAAGTGCTTAGTTAATTTACAGGCGACAGTAGTACTTCAAAGCTTTGACGAACTTAACAGATACCACGCTGTACACTCAGTAATTTACTCTAAATAACATACTTAGATTATATAAAAGTATTATTACATTAACTGGTACGTCGCAAATTAAGCAGTTTGTAAATGACTTTTAATTAATACAAAGTTAAATAATACTATGTCGATAAATTACAAAATCTTACCCTAAGAAATAAGAAAAGCAAAATAATCAGAACTCAGCCTGGTATAGAGACTAGTACCAGAATGTATGTTCACAAAAAATTCTAAGGGTTGAATCTAGTTTATTAATATAGCTCATGAAATATAATTATCCTGAGAAGGGATATGTATGAATAAAACAAACGAACTTTAAACAAGCTACGTTACATTAACGTAAGGGATAGAAGTTATTATTTAATTTACTTTACCAAAACGCTACAAGCCACTAAGTTCGTAAGATAAGTTAGGAGTTTATACAATTTACAGTAATTATCTAATCTTATCAGCACATAGAGAAAGTTTAGATTTTCGAAAGGATTCTCTTTTATAATTTTACGAAAGTTTACCTAAATTGCTAAAATAAAGTTCCAATACAGTGGAACATGTGGTTCGCACTTGGTTTTTATGTTTAAATAAAAAGATTAACATTAAATGCGTCTACAACGTTTAAATTATCGGAAAAACAGAAGGTTTTTCTCTATATAAGACAAAATAAAGATGCGTTACAGTGCAACATGTGGTTCGCTCTCAGGTTTTTAGAATAGAAAAAGATTAACAATAAATGAGTCTATCTACATTAAAATTAACCGGAAATCAGACGGTTTTTCACAATTTTCGACTTTTACTGGAAATGCGTATACTAATATAATTTCCCACACTACCTTGCGTGAAAAGAACCTTAGGTTTCCAGATCGTGGATTCCGGGGTCCAGAAGGTATATATATATAATAAATATATATATATATATATATATATATATATATATACAGGGTCCGGCAACGAAGCGGGGACGGAAGATTACACGCGTATTTGAAAGTTAGTCAAATATTTAGTCATCGGATATCCTTCCGTACCATCAAGCGCACGTTTTAAAAATATTTTGTTTTATGAAGGGTGTTCCAGATGGAAATGCCAGACCAAAGTTGCATTTTTTTAAATGGAACACCCTGTATATTAATAGATAAAATGGTCCGCGCTTGAAAACTGGTTACATCGATATAATGTTGTATGGGTCTAAATTTGGTAGTTTCTGTGTAATTAATTATTTTACTTGATAAATTGATACATTTCAGTAGGCTATTCTGCCTAAGGAAAATCAAAAGATCCGAAACCAATAGAATAGAATATTTTCTACTAGTATGCACTTTCGTTGCTACATGAAATAAATTCTGCAACTGCTCGCGTTATACAGGGTGTTCACAATTTCGCAAAATCGAAGAAATCTCGTAATTTTTAAATGGAACACCCTGTATATTTTTAGCTCATTGAAAAGCCCTTTTACTACGCTTTCTATTGATACCTCATTTGATGCACCTAGGATGGATCATTTGCTAATTATTTACTCCTTTTTAGAGTTGAATTAAACCTTCTTTAAGATCGGATATTCAACAAATTATCCATAAATGGTCTATAACAAGAAGAAACCCCATTAAGTACGAGAAACAGTTGATTTTCACTCAGCGGTGAAAGCAAACATTAAATTAATATAAAGTAATATAGCATTTTCAATAGATTCACTGCCGATTAAGATATCGGGTGTTAGTTTAATAAAAAATTTGCACTAATTAATTTGTATTTTAAAGAATTTTGTAAAACCAACTATTTTACGAATACCTAATATGAAACAATACATACCTAATTAGCTTAACATAAATCGAAATCATGTAGGAAAGAATCAAGTACGAGTAGTATTAAAAGTTTGCACTATTTTAAATAAATACTAATTATAATTATTAACCACAACATCAAATTTAATTAACAAAAGTAGTAGCACAGTAAATAAAAATAAAGTAAATATAAATAGTAACTGCAAATAAATCAAAGAAAACTTTCAAATGTCCTTCCATGTCTCTCAATACATAAATGAAGCCGCCTGGTGAAATTCTGTTGAACATGCTGTAATGTTTCTTGGCGAACATTTCTAAAGCGTTCCATCATATTTTCCCTTGTTGTAGGAACTTTCACATAAACTTCTTAAAATTGTTCGTACGCTCCTATCTTCAATAGCTGTTACCTTTGGAATACCGTCTATACTTATATGTGGATTTTCCTGTATTGTTAATAATACGGCCAATTCGCTTTTTTCATTGATTACCGGCTTATTTATTTCTCTCTTCTTGTAAGTTACACTACCAGTTTCTGTAAATCTCTCTAATAACCTTTCAAATGCTTCCGGTCTTGGCTTTCTTTCAAGGTTTGGAAATCTCTCTGCATATACTCTACTTGCTAGGAGACAATTTCTTGTACACTTCCCAAGAATAAATATCATATTCACCATTCCTTGAATACTAAAATTTTTCATTATAGTAATTTCTTTTAAAGATTGAACGAAATACTGTTTAAGACGGAACGAAATTTTTGACAACTTGGTTATTAAGTATACAAGCTTAAAACTGACACCAGGTAACTTGATCAGCAGTGAATCTATTGAAAATGCTATATTACTTTATATTAATTTAATGTTTGCTTTCATCGCTGAGTGAAAATCAACTGTTTCTCGTACTTAATGGGGTTTCTTCTTGTTATAGACCATTTATGGATAATTTGTTGAATATCCGATCTTACAGGAGGTTTAAAAGCGCAAATTAGCTACTAAAAATACAAGCATTTTTCATTAATTCAACTCTAAAAAGAAATAATTAGCAAATGATCCATCCTAGGTATCAATTGAGGTATCAATAGAAAGCGTAGTAAAAGGGCTTTTCAATGAGCTAAAAATATACAGGGTGTTCCATTTAAAAATTACGAGATTTCTTCGATTTTGCGAAATTGTGAACACCCTGTATAACGCGAGCAGTTGCAGAATTTATTTCATGTAGCAACGAAAGTGCATACTAGTAGAAAATATTCTATTCTATTGATTTCGGATCTTTTGATTTTCCTTATGCAGAATAGCCTACTGAAATGTATCAATTTATCAAGTAAAATAATTATTTACACAGAAACTCAACTTTAGACCCATACAACATTATATCGATGTAACCAGCTTTCAAGCGCGGATCATTTTATCTATTAATATACAGGCTGTTCCATTTAAAAAAATGCAACTTTAGTCTGGCATTTCCATCTGGAACACCCTGTATAAAACAAAATATTTTTAAAACGTGCGCTTAATGGTACGGAAGGATATCCGATGACTAAATATTTGACTAACTTTCAAATACGCGTGTAATCTTCCGTCCCCGCTTCGTTGCCGGACCCTGTATATTTAGACCAGGAGTCTTTGCCGGTAGAACATGTATGGAACAGGATAGTCGTTTTTTGGGGGGAATCCAGCAGAATTAAACTCTATTACTTAAGTTCTTTATTTTTAGCCCAATATTTCGTATCAAATTCGTATGCTTCCTCAGGGGATCACTTTAAGAGTAGATGGACATAAATTTAGTACTTATTAACAAAAGAAATTAATACTTACAAATGAGAACTTGTTGTAAGAAATCGTTGTTGTGTGAAATCGTTACGCTTTCTCAACGGGATGCCTATGTCGGGATACTTTCCCCGCGCAGTCGCTAATTCGGCAGATCTCTCCCTAAGCCGTGAAATTACAGTCCTAAATAAATGAAAGAGGGAAAACGAATAAATGATAGTTCATAAGTTTCAGAAGAAATCAGAGTACGAAGCTGCAGTAAAATTACAGTCGTCCTCCTGTCTATAAACTCACCTGAAGCACGAAATCGATAGGGAACTTACACTTCACTAATGAGATTTCAATATTTAAACGAGGTCAAGATTGACTGAAACCTGCCTACGCAGAATATGTACAAAGCGTAAATGCAGAAATTAGTTTTAAGTTACCGGTCAATAGATTACTTCAGAGCTTAGCACGAGATGAGATGCTCTTCCTCGACGGAGATCGACATATATATCAGAAGGTACGCTACGTCATAGTTTTAAAAGAAACACTAAAAAGAAACGCGAGTACGAATAAAAGTTACACACATGTTGACCGTGTCGAATCGTTTTTAAAATCCTACGGCAATATACAGAGTCAGCCAAAGCATTGGGACAAGATTAAAATAAGATGGAATTAAAGTTTGAAAATTGCATAAGTTTAATCAATAATAAACCAGAAATTACAATAAAATAGAAATTAACGTAAATAATGATATATGACCGGACTAAGTAGATTAAACGTGGTTAGTAACGAAGTGAACTGAATAAAATCTCCCAGATTGTTATCAAAATGATTTTTCGGACGTAATAGGCGTAAGCGGGCAATTAGTTCATTTATATCATTCCAATAAATATACTGATAAGGAGTGTTTTTAACAAACATATTAGCTCCTCGACCGCCCCAAGTTTTTGAAGGCTGTTTTTGTTTGGCTAAAGTTAATGGTTTAATTATACGTTTCCATTTAAATCCACCATTACCCTTCAACTGTTTTGTACTACCATTAGATCTATGATGCGCGCTGGTATACTCCAAAATTCATGATAGCGTTTTAACTCATCATCAGTATACTTTTTCGGATTTGATTTAAAAATAAGCTCAAAAAGGCCAGCACTACCCTCGTATAGTTTTTTCCCAATTACAATACTATCTCCCTCAAATTTTATTATTTTATTTCCCAATTTTAATTTATTAACGTCTGGCTCATATGTAACACCATATGTGGAATCATAAACATTTCTAGTATCTTTAAAGAAACCGTCTAGGTAGTTTCTAGCTATAGGGTTTATATTTTCATAGAAGTCGTCGAGCACTCTCTCACTCATTGACTGATAGAGGCTTCGAAATGAGTCATCGACTGGATCCACTGATGTAGAAGCTTCTGGAGTAACTGTGAAAACGCTCTCATCCTCTAAAAATCTGGCTGTCTCAATAACGATTTTGTTAATAACCCGTCGGTTACCGGTGTGACAGGCCTCACCGGTGTTGCTGTTAATTGTCTAGCTTTAACAGCCGGTGAAGCTGGTATCTCTTCTTTTTTAAACTGTTCCGACTTGATGTTTTCTATTTGAAATTTGTTTGCATCAACAATTTTCTTGAGGGGTTCCGATACGGGCTTGAATATTTTCTGTAGTAACTCATCTTGACCTGACCGCTGTAGTTTTAATTGTAAATGTTTTTTCCTAACAGCATCGGTAATATTAATAATTTCTTGTGTAAGTTTTTCGTTTGGAGATTTTTTTTAATCTCCGTGCGCTTCAATATTTTATTCTTCTTTACCATGATAATGCTCTAACTGACAAATCGATACTGTTAACAAGCTTAACTGAGCGGTGCTATTTAAAATCAACTTTTTATTATAGCATAAAAGCAAACAAATATTGAGGCAAAGCCTTCACCAAATAAACAACACAAGCCACAGCAATCGATTATTTTATTACAACAGCATACATTCTCTTTAACTATATCTGAGGGGTCCTCCATCTCACAACCAACTCAAACGAATATCTAGATTTTAATGTGTAAAAATTGATATTTACCAACTTATATAACAATCAAACTTATTTCTATATCGACCGCTATTAATGTCGCTGTCCTTATCAATTATTAAAAATCCAAACCGATCTTCCCAACACTTTGCACATATAGATTTAAACTCATTAAATGTCATATCAGTACCCACGTGATCTTCATATACATGTCGAAGATTTGTATCGTCTTGTTTAAATAATATTAAAAAACTAGCGTTGTCCCTAATTAAATGCTTTGGTATGCTTGTGTATGTTTGGCACAAAGAAAAACTATCGACACACTTATGTCGACCCATACAAAAATATGATCGAATCTTATCCTGTTTATCACAGGCTACATCATCAAATATGAATATAGAATTTGATTTAACATCTGCCGGGTCTATGATATCATCATTTTCTTTATAGGGATAGCAGTTAATGTCTGGCAGTCTCTTTATAACATTTTTGAGGAACTGATATTTCGGTTGATAAAGAGATTTAGAGTAAACATAAATGTTTTCGAATCGAAGTCCATTTTCATTAAACCGGAGTGACAGCATTACATTTGTTTTACCACTAGGCGAAGGGCCACATATAATACAGCGAACCGTGTTGGGTAACAGAGTACTGTGTCTACGACAGGCTGTTTGACTCTCAACACACATATCTAAATTCAATATGTTCAACTGCTTCTTCTGTCTTATTAAACGCATCTTTTAAAACTGAGAACTTTATTAAATACAAATTACTATATACTACACAATAAATCAGTTCAATGCTGACATTCAAGGAAGGCGGAGGTGTTCTTAATTCTATTATTAACAATCTACCAGTTGAACTACACATACCTGGATATCAATTCTGCGGACCAGGTACAAAACTAAAGAAACGGTTAGAGCGAGGGGACAGCGGAATAAATCCATTAGATAAAGCCTGTAGAGCTCATGATATTGGATATTCTCAATATAAAGATTTACAAGACAGACATAAAGCAGATCGGATACTAGAAGAAATAGCTTGGTCTCGAGCGACAGCCAAGGACACAGCAGTTGGTGAGAAAGTCGCCTCGTGGGCGGTCACGAACGCCATGAAAGCTAAAAGAAAAATAGGAATGGGGTTAGAAAACAAAAAAAATATTCATTCAACAAATCTGTATTGTTTAAAGCGAAAGGCGTACTGAAGGGATATAAAGGAGGTAAAGTTAAAGCAGGAGCGGGTTTATAATTGAAAGCCGCTAGGATTGCCATCAAGAAAGCTGGTGGTAGAAAACGCATAAAGATACCTCGAATATTACCAATACCGAAATCTGGAGGGATTTTACCTCTGATATCGCTATTTGCTGGTTTGAGCGCCCTAGGTAGTCTCGCAGGCGGAGCTGCTGGTATCGCTAGAGCAGTTGGTAAAACAAGAGAAGCCCAACAACAGATGGAGGAAGCAAAGAGACATAATAAAATTATGGAAACTGTTGCGTTGGGAAACAAGACAGGTACCAGTCTATACTTAAAACCCTATAAGAAGGGTTTGGGTCTGTATTTAAAACCCTATTCAAAAAAATAATAAAACAGCTGCCCGATAGAGCTTTCACCGACAGAGATATTATTAAATTCGCTAGCAATATACCAAATTTTCGAGGCGTTTATATGCGAGACAATTTACCAAAAACATCTAGGCGGATAGAGTGTTGTATCATAAATCTTGACTCGAAATTTAACCCCGGCTCACACTGGGTGGCGTTTTATAAAAATAGTTCTGTAGTAAAGTATTTCGACTCGTTTGGAAATTTAAGACCTCCAATCGACCTGATTAAATATTTTCGGAAAACTAATGAAAAAATCAAAATATTATACAACTATGATAGATATCAAAACTATAATGAAATCAATTGTGGACACCTATGTTTACAATTTTTATTAGACAACAGCAATTGATATAGATTAGTATCACAGTAAACGTTGAGAATGTCGTACACGTTCACTATAATTGGTTCGAGTTCAGCTCTCTCTACCGATTATTATCCGTCAATCGATTTAGATCCCAATTCTCAATACACTCTGGGTTTAATTGGTCTATACACATACAACACTATTCCGAATGTTATGGAGGGAAATAATAAGATCTATTATGATACCGACGATAAAGTTATCAATCCCAGACGGCTCCTACGAAATAAGGGACATTGAACAATATATTAAGGAACAATTGTCATTGAAAGATAATGATAATGATACATTCTCTCTCAAACCAAATAATAACACTCTGAGATGTATGTCGAAAAGCAAATTTCAAATAAATTTCAATCATAAAGATTCTATTGGTCGTATGTTAAGTTTCAGTTCTAAAATACTGCTGCCTAACGAGAAGCATGATTCAGATTTGCCAGTGCAGATTATAAAGGTACGAACAGTAAGAATTGAGTGCAGTATTACAACATCAGCCTACTATGATTCATGTCTATCGCACACTCTGTATGAATTCGCTCCACAGGTAGAGCCAGGATTTAGCATTAATATTGAACCGCAACACATTATTTACTTACCTGTTAATAAGCGGAACAGCATAGACAACATAACTCTAACTCTAGTTGATCAAGACGGTAAACTTGTAAGCTTTAGAGGAGAACAGATTGTAATTCGTTTGGAGTTGAAGAGGGATGGGTCTATCGTTAGAAATTATAAAACTTACAGACCCCTAAAACAAACAATCAGTCAGTCTTCCGACAACCGACGGATAACACCTACGAACATAGCTTTCCTAAAATCTATTGGATTGAAAGTGAAAAATGGAGGAAAAATTAGAAATTTTTCAAGGAGTAAAGTTTGATGATGCCATCACAAGAGAACAATATCACATTTACTATCCAAGAACTAGCAATTTTAATCCGAACAATGAGATACGCATTTCCATTCAACATCAGGATATTTATACATTACCGAGCAATAGCTTCATTCGAATAGAGGGAAGATTCATTGTAGATGATAAGGGAACCGGTATTTGTAAATTAACAAATAACGCGTATGCGTTTCTGTTCGACCAGATGCGCTATCAAATCAACGGTGTAGAAATTGATCGATGTGTGAAACCAGGCATCACCACAACAATGAAAGCATACGTTTCTTATAGCGAGAATGAATCTAAATTGTTACAAATGGCCGGTTGGTGTCCATTCAAGGATGAACAGCCCACCGTCTCAGCTAGAATGTTTAACGCTTACTTACCATTAAACTTTTTTTTCGGTTTGCTAGAAGATTATAATCACATTTTCTTAAATGTTAGTCAAGAATTAATATTGAACCGCAGTAAAACAGACGATAATTGTTATATAAACACTCAGACGGTACGAAGAAGGCGAAATTGGAAATTGAAAAGATTGAATGGTAAGTGCCGCATATAAATGTGAATGATAAAACCCGCTTGAAACTGCTCCATGCCCTCAAGGAAAATAAAAAGATATATATACCGTTTAGAAAGTGGGAGGTGTATGAGTTACCAGCATTGCGTGCTACAAAGACCGACGATATATGGCCTATTAAAACTAGTACAAATTTAGAGAAACCTCGCTATATTGTAGTGGGCTTTCAACCTAAAAAGAAGGATAATATACACGCAGATTCTTCAGATTTTAATCATTCCGCAATTACAAATATAAAATTATATTTAAATTCAGAGAGCTATCCATACTCTGCCATGAATTTGGATATGGGCCAAAAGCGATATGCTATTGCTTATCATATTTATGCAAATTTCCAGTCTAGCTATTATGGCCTGCGAACCAACCGCTCTTGGATTATAATCAATTCCACGATTGTGCCATCTTCTAGATAGATGTCAGTAAACAGGCTGATAGCTTAATTAGCACTAGTGTTGATGTAAAGCTTGAATTGGAATGTCAGGAGGAATTTAATGCAGATATTATAGCATATTGCTTAATCATAAATGATAAGCTTTTTGAATATGAGCCCTTAACTGGGTTGGTAAAAAAAATTATTTAAAATTGATTTTTAATTGTAACAAAATGTAATAAAAATTTTTGTTTTTTATAAATTTTTTCTTTATTTAAACAACAACACCCCGTCTAGACTATCATTCTTAATACGACCAGCAACAGTATAACATGTTCTGCCGATTTATATATTTATTCTATACAAATCAGACTGTTTTTGTCGGTTAACGTTACCACATACCGCCTTAAATTTAAAATAATGCTGACGCATGTCTGTGAAATAGTTTTAAATGAAAATAAAAAATTCACTTACTAAGCAGATTGAATTACATACGGTATAGGAAAATAAAAAGACATGAGTCAACATTAAAAATAATGATGACGCATGTCTGTGAAATAGTTTTAAATGAAAATAAAAAATTCACTTACTAAGCAGATTGAATTACATACGGTATAGGAAAATTAAAAGACATGCATCAACATTAAAATTAATGATGACGCATGTCTGTGAAATAGTTTTAAATGAAAATTCACTTACTAAACAGATCGAATTACATCCGGTGTCATATTACCCCACAGTAAGCATTTTTATTTATAATATAAATTATTGCTTATTCATTATATCGTGTTACAATCTACTAAAAAAAACAATCTAGAATTACATCCGGTGTCATTTTACACACCACAGGAAGCATTTTTTTATTTATAATATTGCGAAATATTATTATTAATCAGACCTATAGTAAAATGGTTATGTGGGGAGGGATAGCTTAAATACAGCTCGAAATATTATAGAAGCTCATTCAGTCTTGGTGATTCAAATCGTTAACATCGATACTATATGTAAGTAAAATTATTTTTTGTACTTTATAACTTTTATTGTTCTTAAATTTTTTTTTAGTTTAACAACATGAACTGCCCTCAATGTCTCAAGACTTACAGCCGTTTGAACAATCTCCGTAGACATACGTGTGTGAACAAAGCAGTTCACACTTGCGATGTTTGCGAGAGAACCTTTAATAGGAAAGACAGTTTAATTCGACATAATAAGAGAACGCATCCTGAGGGAGCAGCATATCTACATGTAGAGAATGCTGCTTCAACTTCGAAGAGGACCTGCCCTCCTTCCACCAGTCGTGATGACTCCGAGGTAGGGTTAAGCTGTTGTGGATTAAGTTTTCCTAATACTGCAATTTATAGGGGACATCTTCGCTCACAACAGCACTTCTCTAATAATGCTATTTTATTGGGGGATGGAGTTTTCGAAATTGCTAGCAGTTTTAACCGACGCGTAGCTTCCTATAGAATTTCTGGCAATCAAAATTCCCATATACAAACTTTTTTGGCTGAATCCAAATTACGATCTGTCCGGTTGATTAAAAATGTTGTTGAGCGGGTATTATCGGGGGTTAAGGTACAGTTTGAGTTATTTGCTAGCTACGTTAAACCTCAAGCGAATGAGCAAGTAATCGAAATAAAATCCTTCAATACTCGATATACCGTTGTGACAGTCATCTGACGTTAGCGATATTTTTGATTAACTGGCTAGCATTATAATCACAAAATCGGAGGAGTTTCAGGAGATAGATTCGGGGTGTTGATTAAAAATCTCTCCAGACTAATTTCTTCCCAGATTAGTAATAATGAGCATACAGCTTAACAGTTAGTTGCTCATCAACAATTTGATTGTAATCATTTATATACCGATCTACCTTCAACCGACCCCCATAAATCAAAATTGGGTGATATGATATATATGACCCCAAAATATTTTAAAATTCAATGACTTTGAAAAGAAATTGTTTGTGCCTTTTGTTATTTATGCCGATTTTGAGTGTATCTTGGAACCAATTCACTCTTGCAGCAGTGATCCAGCTATTCCGTATACGAGGTCTACTCATAAGCATGTTGCTGTGAGCTTTGCTTACAATATCGTTAGTAAACATAATTATAATTTAAATAAATTTGTGACGTATGCTGATTTTGATTGCTCAACAGTATTTATCACGCGATTGATGGATGATGTAAGAGATATTTATAAAAAGTATTTAAAAATTGTTCCAATGAATCCTTTAACTATTGACGAGAGAAATAATTTTAATAATACAGCTATCTGTTACATTTGTGATTTGCCATTAAATGGAGATAAAGTGGCATATCACTGTCATTTAATGGGGAAATTCCAAATTTTATCCCCTTGTTTCTACACAACATGAGCCATTATGACAGTCATCTATTCATTAGAAATTTGGCAAACGATAATTTAGACATAAACGTTGTTCCGGTTAATAAAGAAAAATATATTAGTTTTACAAAAAAAGTTTTAGTTGATAATTACACTGATAAGGCGGGCGTAAACAGAGATATATATGTAAATTTACGATTTTTAGATTCTTATCGCTTTATGGCATCCTCCATCGAAAAATTTTCAAATAATTTATCTCCAACCGATTTTAAAGCCGTTAAATCACATTTTCCAGATATTGAACAATTCAATTTAATTAAACGTAAGGGAATTTTTCCATATGAATATATAGATAGTTTTGAGCGATTGAATGAACCAGCACCACCTCCTATAGATAAATTTTATAGTACTTTAACAGGAGAGGGTATTTCTAATAAAGATTATATGCATGCTCGAGATGTTTGGAACATTTTCGGGTGTAAATCTTTATTGGATTACTAAAATCTATATTTAAAAACAGATGTTTTATTATTAACTGACATTTTTCAAAATTTCCGTGAAATTTGTCATAAAACATATGGTTTGGATCCTGCACACTATTTCACATCGCTGGGTCTCTCTTGGAGCGCCATGTTGAAATATACCAAAATTGAATTGGAGTTACTCACTGATATTGATATGCATCATTTCATTAAAAATAATATTAGGGGCGGGTAAACGCTATCTTGTTTGAGATATGCTGCGGCCAATAATAAATATTTAAGTACTTTTGATGCAAGTTCTCCAAATTCGTATTTAGTTTACTGGGACGCAAACAATCTATATGGGTGGGCAATGTCGCAGTATTTACCATTCGGCGGTTTTAAGTGGTTAAAAGATGTTGAAAACTTTGTTGACAATGATTTACCCTTTCTTCCCGAGAGCATGAAGCCTCCCAGATCTAAATTTCCAAATAAGAAATTAATTGCAAACTTGCATGATAAATCTAAATATGTTATACACTATAGAAATTTAAAGCAAGCAGTAAATAACGGACTCAAAATTATTAGAATTCATAGGATTTTGGAATTTAAACAGTCAAATTGGCTACAAAAATATATCGATTTGAATACTGCTTTTAGAAAAAATGCGCGAAACGATTTTGAAAAAGATTTTTATAAATTGCTAAACAACTCCGTCTTTGGTAAAACTATGGAAAATGTTGACAAGCGTGTAGACGTGAAATTAATAACTCATTGGGAAGATATAGGAAAACGGGAGGGCGCCTCTAGCTTGATAGCAAATATATAATGAAACGGATATGCAAAATACATATCCGTAACTGTAAACATGGACAAACACCTCGTATTTTTAGCATTTACTTCTGTTCAATACATATGTTTCAGCCATCTAGGCCTCATCGGTTGAACTAGTGAAGCAATGTATATACAAATTAATACAGATCTGTTAAACAACGGATCTGTATCTGTATCTACATCTAAATGTAGAATAATAAATGTTTAAAACTTAATTTCCTCTTTCATTTATTGCTTCAAAGTGTCTAGACATTTTCTTTTCATTCGCTATTTTGTTTTTTCTTTTTGATTGAACCTCGTATATCAAAACATAAATGGCACTGTAGGTTTAAATAAAAGGATTAATATTTCACAGACATGCGTCATCATTATTTTTAATGTTGATGCATTCTGATTACTAGGTAAGCCTACACCGGATGTAATTCTAGATTGTTTTATAGTAGATTGTAATACGATATAATCAATAAGTAATAATTTATATTGAAATAAAAAATGCTTACTGTGGTGTAATATGACACCGTATTTTATTCAATCTTCTTAGTAAGTGAATTTTTATTTTTCATTAAAAAAAAACATTACTCATTTTTGCTTTGTCATCATAATTATATATTAAAAGCGAAATTAGCAAAAAAAATTACTCATTTTACATTGTCATCATAATTATATACTTATAGCACACCGGATGTGATTTCCTTTAGTATTCATCAAACTTTTGTCGAGTGCATACGTGTTTTATTAAATTGTGAGGTTATGTTTCGGTGGCCCCACTAGGGGGCGTGTATAGTTATGTTTCGGAGGGTGCTCCAGAGCTGGTATCCCCTTGCAGACACCTCAACCCTTTCGGGATTATATTTAGCATCAATACTTTACGTTAACATAATTTATTCAAACACTTTTTCTTTTTACATATTTATTTACGTTAACATGTGAATTTATATATTCCTACTTATCAGTTGAAGAGACAGGTCATTTCAGGAGTTTACCCAAATACGTTAGGCAGTCTATTGACTGTGGTGCTCGGTCCAAAGAGACATTCGACACCCTAATGTTTCGGCAGAAACCTACTGACGTTGGGGAAGCTTCATTGCTTTTAAGAGCTAACTCCATATGAAATCTTCCTAGCTGGGAGAGCCGTCTACCTTGAGCCTCTGTGTAGTGCCTTTGAATTTCAAGGGGTCTTTATGACTATAAATCATTTGACGGTAGACTTGTCCATGTTCCGAGCTGCCTACATCGAGTCTCGTGAGTAGTGCCTTTGAATTTCGATGGGCTTAACAGCTATAAATAATTGGAGGTAGCATACAATGGAACTTCAACTATTCCTTCTTCTCCTTTTGAATCCATATCGTGTACTATCATGCTTAAAAAAAAATATGACGTAATAATATACTTATAGCACGTCGGATGTAACTTCATTCAGTATTCATTTAACTTTTGTTCAGTGCACTTGTGTTTTATTCAATTGTGAGGTTATGTTTCGGTGGCCCCATTAGGAGGACCGTGTGTGGTGATGCTTCAGAGGGCTCCACTAGTGGGGCCGTGTGTGGTGATGTTTCGGAGGGTGCATCAAAAGGCCCCCACAAGGGGTGTGTGTGGTTTTGCTTCTGAGGACCCCACAAGGGGGCTTTCCATCTTGGAAGTATTTTTTTCTTTTTTGCTTTTTCAAACTTACCCTCATCCGCCATTTTGTTTACTAATGTCTTTTTGGCTTGATGCATTTTTGCTTAACTCCTCCTTCCGCCATTTTGTTTTTTCTTTTTGATTGAACCTCGTATATCAGTGTGGAGGATGAGGTTGTTACGTATCCCTGTGACGTTATCAGAGTATGACGTCATTGGTTTGTGATGTCATTGTGGCGATAGTATGACGTCATTGGGTTGTGACGTCATTGGGTTGTGACGTCATTGTGACGTCATTGGGTTGTGACGTCAGTATGACGTCATTGGGTTGGATTGTGACGTCATTATAACGTAAGTATGACGTCATTGTGTTGGGTTGTGACGTCATTGTGACGTAAGTATGGCGTCATTGGGTTAGGTTGTGACGTCATTGTAACGTAAGTATGACCTCATTGGGTTGGGTTGTGACGTCATTGTGACGTAAGTACGACGTCATTGGGTTGGGCTGTGACGTCATTGTGACGTAAGTATGACGTCATTGGGTTGGGTTGTGACGTCATTGTGACGTCAGTATGACGTCATTGAGTTGGGTTGTGACGTCATTGTGACATCATGACTTGGGTTGTGATGTCATTGTGACGTCAGTTATGACGTCATGGTGGAGGTGGAGGAGCCAGAACCGGCTAATCCCCTCTACTGGAGCTGAAATCCTTGAAACAATATGCTAGGAAATACTTCTGTATTCCAGCGAGTTCGGTAGAAAGTGAGAGTGTATAGTACATCTCGTTTAATAATAAAACAAAGTTGTGAAAGACTAAATCCGAAAAATGTTAATATGATATTGTTTCTAAATAAAAAATTTAAAAATATTAATAAGTAAACTAAGTATTTATTTTATTAAAATTACACCCAACCTTTTCCTATTAGCTAAAGATATAACACAATGAGTTTCATCTTACTATGCTTTCTAACTATTAAAGATATGAATGTTTAAGCATTCAAATTATTTAGATTGCCATACAGAATGTACATGAAACTCTTTAAATCTATTTCAAAACATAAAATTTATCGCGAAAGTATTCTAGAATCTAGTTTGGCAATAACACTTATACTGGCAACAGTGGGTAATACCAAAATACCAAAGAAAATAATGCCACAAAGAATTAGGTTATGTTTTTAGAAAAGAAAGAAAATCTCAGTTTGAATGAAAAAAATTATTCTAACGATTAATTAAGATAAACAAAATAACATAACAAAAGCGTTTATAGCAAGTTTTCGAAATGTCCTCCTTGTCTTTCAAGGCAATAAGCAAGGCGATTTTGAAAGCAACGCAGGGTATTCTGAATAAATTCTGGATTTATTCCATAACATGCAGTAAGGTAAGTACACGTTCTTTAAATTCATCCAAGTTATGAATTTGCACGTTATTATAAATTTAACTTTTTAGGTAACCCCAAAGAAAGAAATCATTAGGAGATAAATCAGCTGATCTTGGGGGCCATGATATGGGGCCAAACCTGCCAATCCACTGTCTTTGAAATGTGATACTTAAAAAATTCCTGACTGCGTGAGTAGAATGTGTGTCCATTTGGAACCAAAGTTTATCAACATTTAGTATCTCAATTGTTGGAATGATATGGTTTCGTAGGAGATTTAAATATCTTTCTGTAGTGAGGTTACCGTCAATAAAAAATGGGCCAATAAGTCTATCGCTTATTAGTCCAATCCAGACATTGACTTTTTGAAGGTACTGTGTTCGGGTTAAGTTTTGGGCATGAGAATTTGTACGGGACCTAATGGATTAATGGCAAGAAAATTTAGTATTTTTCAATGGATAAATGTAGGATACAAACCGGGAATTCTGAGATTTGCCTTGACCATTTATGGTAAATGTAGCTTTATTAGTAAAAATTATTTTATTTAAAATTGCTTCGTTTTCATTTAACATATTAAACATTTTTTCACAAAAATCAGTTCGTTTTACTTTATATTCATGGAAAAGCTCCTGATGGTTTGATACCTTGTATGGCTTATATTTAAATTCTTACAGGGTTCTGTACACCTAACTGTACGATACTTCGAAATGCCTGGCTACATATAAAAGCAATTCTACAGACCGTTCTTTTACATAACACAGGATATTCAGCTTCATGTCTTCTGTTAACACATGATTGATATTATTTTTATTGTGTGAATTTAGAAGACACCCATATTCTTTGAATCTATTATAAATATTTAAAATTGTCTTTGCACTAGGTATAGGCCTGTTAGGAATTAACGGAAAACATGCCTCTGACCGTCCTTAAACTATTATTTTTCTGATCCCACATTACCATTGAAACGTTTTCGTCTTTGCTATACATATCCATGATTTAAATAAATTATCTATTTTTCAATCAAATATATTTAATTTAAGGTTTTTTGTAATTAATAAAAATTGAGAAATATGTGTCATTAAAAACATTTTATTTTCTCTCCATAGCAATCTATTTAAGAATTAATCTATTGTTTGTACGTTGGTTTTGGTGTATAACTGGTTGCCTACTATATGCCACCACACATTTATGTCTATGTGTAATTGGAAATGAAAAAAGTCAGTCAAAAAAACCCGGTATATATATATATATATATATATATATATATATATATATATATATATAATATTTTCGTGACCTTGGTATGATATGGTAAACTCAATCAGTCGGCGATTAAAGGTCTGGTTTATTACTTCAAAGTATATATATTTAAAATAAACCTACATGTTTCGGCAATTATGCCTTTATCAAGGATACAAAATATAAATGAGAGAATATAAATGTCAAGTAATTGAGTTGCTATGGTTTAAATTATTCAAAGATACATTCTAATAGTAATAATAAATCATGCCTTAGTATTCCAAAAAATAAAAAGCAAGGTGTGAATATATGTGTTGTTCGCTGCTAGCAACTTGTGTCTCTTTCTGGGTATGAACTTGTGTGTAGGTTGCTGCTGGCAGCTTGCGTCTCTCTCTGGGTGCGAGGTTTTGTGTTTGTGTAAACGCGTAAGTGTTGGGCTTTGTATGTTGGCGCGTTCGTGCGTGTGTTTAGTTACCGGTCGCGTAAATTTAGAGAGATCGGATAACCAGCCGTTGCGTAGGGCCGACAACCCTTTCCCGGCAATTTCTTTACTATTCCGTACAGTACTTCGACGGCCCGACCCCAGCCCCAACGAGGCAATCATGCCTAAGGCATTATTTATTATTATTACTGGAATGTATCTTTGAATAATTTAAACCATAGCAACTTAATTACTTGACATTTATATTCTGTCATTTATATTTTGTATACTCTTGATAAAGGCGTACCGCCGAAACATGTAGAGTTTTTTAAATACATATATTTTGAAGTAATATACAGATCTTTAATCGCCTACTGATTAGGTTTACTATATATATATATATATATATATACAGGCTGGGTTTTTTTGAATGTTTAGCATTGGGATCTCAGAAACTACTGGAGATAGAAAAACGCTTAAATGGGGAAAGATGCGCAGTTTTACGAGTTTGTTTTAAAACTGCTTTTGTTTCTCCGATAACTTTCATGGCTTATTAGATATTCAAAGAAAACTAAATTTTACGATTTTCTTTAAACATGCTTAGCATCGTTAATAGTAATTTTAGTGAAAAAGTGTTCAGACAAAGGTTTTAGATAATTTTACGTCAAATAAAAGTATGTAGCTAATATTTTTTTTTCGTTCACCATTATCGAGTTATGACACAAACTTGTGTTTTTTTAAATAGAAACCATAGTTGGTTTTGACATCATTAAAAAACTTATTTTTTGCTGATTACAATGATATAAGGTTTGATAAGGTTATTTTAAAATATAAAGAGGATATAGACATTTCTTTGATTGTTCACTTTATAAGATAAAAACTTAAAAAAAAATGTTTGGTGTTTTGTAATTCAAAAAACGAAAAATCTGAGTTACAATAGTGTTCGTTGGAGCAGTCGAGATAAATATACTAACATTGCTTTCACGTTGAGTCACAGAAGTGAGAGCTGTTAAATTTTACTTTTAAGTCAAGTTAATTGTCAAACATTGACAAGGATCAAACAGCCCAATTAACTAGAGCACAAATCTTTACTACGTTAGATCTGAAAAATGGGTTTTTTTCATGTTCCTGTAGCGGAAACAAGCGTAAAATATACTTCCTTCGTGATCCCAGACGGACAGTATGAGTTTTTAAGGACACCATTCGGTCTTTGCAATTCACCCGCAGTATTTCAGAGATACATTAATGAAAATAATAAAATAAAATAAAACAACAACTTTGTTATACCACTTTATTCACATGTAACAGTGACCGCGGTTTCGACATACAATGTCATTATCAAACTGCAAAAGTTACAGGCCTACATTTGATAATGACATTGTATGTCGAAACCGCGGTCACTATTACATGTGAATAAAGTGGTATAACAAAGTTATTGTTTTATTTTATTTTATTGTTTTCTAAATGAATTACCACAAAATTACGGCTACCAGTATTAATTTTCTTATTCATTAATGAGATAAAGATCTCACGCAAACGGGAATCGTCATTTCTTGTATAGATGATATCATCATACCGGCAGAGAATGTCGAAGAAGCTTTTCACAGATTAGAACAAGTACTAAGTGTCGCCGAAGATCATAGATTAGATATTAAATGGGAAAAGTGTTAGTTTTTGAAAACCAAAGTCGACTATTTAGGGCACGAAATTGAAAATGGCTCGATGAAGTCCTCTGCAAGAAAGGTTGCTGCCGTGAAAAATTTTCCAGAACCTACTACAATTAAAAAAGTGCAAAGCTTTCTAGGCTTAACTGTCTATTTTAGAAAATATATTAAGGATTATGCGCTGATAGCAAAACCTCTGACGGATATGCTAAAAGCCGGGAAAAGATTCAATTTTGGCGATGAAGAGAAGCATCATTTAGAATTTTAAAGGAAATGCCATGTCACGAACCAGTGCTGAGAATATCCGATTACAATAATGAAACCGAACTCCATGTTGACGCATGTCAGGAAGGCTTTGGAGTAGTATTATTCCAAAAGGATAGTGAGGATGGTCAACTACACCCGGTATGTTACTGGAGCAGAAAAACTAACGATGCCCAGAAAAAATATAATAGTTATGAGCTCGAAGTTTTGGCAGTAATCGAAGTTCTAAAAAAAATTAGAGTATACCTTCTGGGGATCAAATTGGGGAAATTGACAGATTGTTCTGTATTTGCTGCCACCATGAACAAAAAGGATTTGTGTACCAGAGTTAAAAAATGGGCACTGATGCTTGAAGAGTTTATTACACAATCGAACATCGACCAGAAACCCAGATGAAGCATTGTGACGCTTTAAGCAGGAATCCGATAACCATAATTATTAGAAATTAATTTTTGGAAAGGGTACTACAGAAGAAGACTACAATCTTAAGAATATTATGAAAATCTTAGAGGCGCAACCGTATGAACATTACGAATTGAGTAAAAATATTTTATGCAAAGAAGAAAATGGTGAGAAATATTAGTGATATCCACAAGAATGCAGCGCCAAATTATCAGAAATGCTCACGGAAATGACCACCTTGCAGTGAAAAAACAAGAGAATTGATTGCTAAGGACTATTATATACCAAACTTGGAAGATAAAATAACAAAAAAATTGATTTCTAAGGACTATTATATACCAAACTTGGAAGATAAAATAAAGTGCGTAATACTCAATTGCATTCCCTGTATATTGGCAGAAAGGAAGAAAGATAAACAAGAAGGCCTGTTACATCCTATTGATAAGGGCGAAGCCCCACTCAAGGTTTACCACTTTGATCACCTAGGACCACTAATACAAACCGGCAAGGGTTATAAGCATCTATTAGTTGTTGTGGATGCCTTCACTAAATTTGTGTGGTTGTACACCACGAAAACGACCTCTACTAAAGAAGTACTGGAGTACTGGATTTTTAGAAATCCTAAGATTATTATCTTCGACAAAGGAACAGCATTACTTCCAATGATTTCGAAGAATATTGCAGATGAAGGTGGTGCAAAAGGAGAATATTAAAAATTACAACAAGAAATGTAAAGCCTCTACAGCATACAAGATTGGGGATTTGGTAGCAATAAAGAAAACCCAGTTCCAGAACCAGTCCAAACTTCTACCCAAGTTCCTCGGTCCCTATCGGGTATCGAAAAAAATAGATCCTGATGGATACAATGTGACCAAGGTTGGTTGTCAAGAGGGCCCCAAGAGAACCACTACCACCACCGATAATATGAAGTCATGGGTTCATGAAGATGATCCATTCGAGGTGAATGAAATCCAGGATGGCCGAGATGTAGGAAATCGAAAGGAAGACAATCTCATAAGTATGACGAAAAGACGATTACGATGAACATTACTTTATTTAAGACGCATAATTCATATTCAGAACATGTATACTAATTTATCTACTAGAATAAACGCTTTACTTTATTTGTCAATTTCTTTCTTCCGAACATAATAAGCATTTTCCTGCATATTGTTATATGTCGATTTCGACAACTGCATATTTTCAATATGGCCTATAATTATTGCAAACCTATTGTGCTAGTTAATTTCTTAATTTATCCCTACCTTGATTTTTCATTAGGTTTGTCATTTATTTTTGGAATGTATCTCATGAAAGGGTCGCTATCCTTTTTTTCTACTTCCAAAGTTGTTTCGGTTAGTAGGAATATTTTACATAATTTGTTAAGAACCATTCAATAACGTTTTTCTTGAATTTTTACCACCTAGAATAATGTATCCCATATATTGTTTAATTGTTTCATTTATAGTTAATTGCTTGATTTACGTACGTGATCTAGAACGTTAGTTATATCTGGTATAATATGTAATATATGAATTAAATATCCATTGTCCGTTAAGATCTTAGTTTTTGTTAAATATCATCGTATTACGAATGTATTTTACCGCATAAAATTGGGGTTATGTTTTGTATTTTCTTCCCTCAATTGATCTAGCATTGGTTATCTGTAAAATGTGTTATTAAAAAAAAAGAGGCTGAATATTGTCTTCTAATTTACCAGTGATTCAATTAGTAATTTTGTTTAATTGTTTAATTATTGTTTGTTTATAATTTAAGTTGGATCAGTTTGACAACAGTAGTACATGCGCCTTAGATATTTTACACGGACATTGAATATACGTATTGCTATGAACTTTTCCCCGCAACATTTTGAAAAATTTAATTATTTATGAATGCAGATGTTATTTTGATTTATTCCTTGACTAGCGTGGTAGTACGCCGATTTGCCATGCTTTATCGACAGACACATATTGTTATTAGAGTTGTGAAGACGTGAATTTATAAGATATTTTTTATCTTAGTTTGAGTAGCTTCCTGAGTTTTATTAATTAGTTTTGCTTTATTTCATTACGATTTATTTACGAGTGTGCTGTACTCGTAGTTGTTTAATTTTTGTACGTTTCTTCTAACTCTGGTGTCTTGTATAAAAATAGTAAAATTTTATTTACAAGAGAAAAACCACGTTTTCCAATTGGAAACCCGGAGAGGAAAGCTGTCTCATTTAAAGAAAGTAACAGACTGAGTTTATAAGCTGGACAGAGTTGATGTGAATAGTGGTACATCCAACTACGAACTCACTATTCATAGCACAATTTTGGCGGATCCAAGCGTTGGGCGAACAAAGAACAAGCAGATATAATTACGAGTTTAAATAAAGCACAATATAAAGATGGAAGGTATCTCTAATGTACAACAAAGAAATGAACGGCTGGTGGAAGAAGCAAAGAAGAGAATAGGTCCAATTAGTACCATGCATGAAGAAGGGCATAAAAGTTGTAATGGGGACAAGATTTTCCTGGACATGTTGGTGAAAATGCAGGTTACGATGGAAAATATGATGAAAAAAGAAATGGAAGTGGAAGTAAGACAAAAGGAAATGGAAGAGAAAGTAGATATAATAATGGATAAAGTTATGGCATTAAGCAATATTAATCAAGAAAAGGATGTAATAATGAGTTCGTTACAATTATCTAACGAACAAAACGTAGAAGAAAATATCATGGTATTAAATCGTCAAGTGTCAGAAGAAATTGAAAAGAGAGAATTTGCTGAACAACGAATGGAGTACATGGAGAAACAATTAAGAAAAGAAATAGAGCAAGTAAGAAGTAAGAAGAATGAAGTTAATGTACCTGCATATATCCCTGTTCCTGTACAAAGTGAAGTGCTACCGAAATTTTATGGGATGTCTAATACAAATCCCATGAGTTTCCTTAAGAAAATTAAAGCTAGTTTGGAGGATATGCCTGGGGACGAGAAAAAGCTCCAGAAAATCGGTAACTGTCTGAAGGATGATGCGATGATATGGTGGGAGGTGGTGTCTGACGAGGTGAACACAATGGAGGAATTTGAAGCCAGGTTCACGAGTCAATTCTGGGGAAGAAGTAAACAAAATAGGGTAAGACAAGAGCTTTTATTTGGTAGATTTAATGTCGGTACTAATGAATCTAGAGTAATGAAAAGATACTCAATTTTAAAATATCTAACCCCTAGAATTAGTGAAATAGATATGGTTTCTCAATTAAGCAGAAACTTTGATTCCCAAGTTAGTCAGGCAGTAGCCATTCATAATATTAATGACATGCAGCAATTTCTCGAATTATTAAAGAGGTTGGATGATGTGGAGAGTGGTAAAAGATACAATAATAATTATGTAGATAGAAATATGAATAGAAATCAATATTCTAGAGTTAATGTTAATAATACCCCTCCAAGTCCTGAAAGACATGGTAATAATAATAATTATAGTCAAAGAAATAGTAGTAGTATGGCCTCTCCAAACAGAATAAGTAATAATACTAGTAGAGATATTGTTAAAGAAAATAGCATAGACCCTAAGAAATATACAGGTACTATATATAAAGATACTAGGCCAAATTTTAATTTAGAAGTTAGAGTTGATGATAAAAAGAAATCAGAACTTGCATGTAGTCAGGATTTTTAGTAAGACCAACCAAAAAGTGTGAAAGTTATGCATTGTTGTTTGATAAGTCTGAGTGCGCGATTAATACGGTATTACAACATATTAAAATTAAAATAGGACAAAGGGAATGTAATTGTTTAATTGATTCTGGAAGTGAAACGTCGTTTTTGGATGAAAAGGTTGTTGAATGTTTGATTAACAATAAAGAAGGGAAATATGTACCTACTAACAAAATTACAATAGTATCAGCTACAAAAAAGGTTATAGCTGTAGTTAATAAAATTTATGTCGTCGATTTTAATATAGAAAAGAATAAATTTGTCGGAGAATTTATAGTAGTGAAAAGTTTAGGGAGAGATGGAATATTGAGAATAGATTTATTGGATAAAATTAATACAATAATTGATATAAATAAGAAGAAAATAAAAATTAATAATAATTATGTACAATGGATCCAGGAGGCTGGAGATGAGGAGAAAGTTATAAATAATATGCAGAAATTAAACTGTGTGGAAGAATTAAATAATATGGAAGTGGATGAAGAAGTTGATGTTATAGAAGAAAAGGAATTGATGGTGTTGGAAGAATTGGAGAAGGAAAAGGAGGGAGAAGTTGAATTTCCCGAAGATATTGATGTATTGAAATTAGATTGCGAAGAAGAATATGAAGAAAAAGTGAAAACAATAATAAAGAATAATACTGAATTAGTAAATAAATTTCCCAGTATTGCCAGAAATTATCGACATTCATTAGAGGTAGATGAATCAAAACCTTTAAGATAAAAAATTATCCTATCCCGAAAAACATTCAACAACAAGTAGAAGAGGAAATAAAGAAGATGATAAATGATGGAATTATTGAAAGTGGAAAGACAAGGTATGTAAATCCTTTAGTTGTGGTAAAGAAGAAATCTGGAGACATTAGATTAAGTCTGGATGCGCGCAGACTTAATGAGCGGGCTAAAGCTCAATTCGAAACTCCGATCACAATAGAAGCATTATTGGCGAAATGTGGCAATGCACAAGTATACAGAAAGTTGGATTTAAGGAGTGCTTTTTGGTTTGTGCCTTTGGAAAAAGAATCTAGAAAATATTGTGGTTTTATGGTAAATCGTAGAGTATATCAATTCAGGACAGAACCTTATGGGTTAAGTAGTTTAGCAGCAGCGTTAATAAGGGCTATGCAACAGATTCTAGAACCTTACTAAGATTACGTAGTTCATTATATTGATGATATATTGATTTTTAGCAGGAATTATAAGGAACACATGGAACATGTGAGGAAAATTATGGAAGTACTGGTAGGTGAAGGTTCAAAATTAAATTTAAAGAAGTGTGAATTTTCAAAACAGAAATAAAGTTCCTAGGCTATAATATAAGTCCTAGTTATGTCAGTGTAGATCAAAGTATCGAATCTTAAAAAGCTATGAGATTAAATATACTATTAGTGAAAAAGAAATGTTGGCTGTAGTACACGCGGTTCAAAAGCTTAGATTTTATTTGTTGGGCAAAAGCTTCATAATAGAAACCGACCATGCGGCGTTGACATCACTTTTGAGTACAAGATTTAAGAATAATAGAGTATATCGCTAGTCTTTGTTATTGTCAGAGTATACTTTTGAAATTAGGCATATTAAAGGAGTACTAAATGTTACTGCCGATGCGTTATCTCGAATGTATTACAATAAAAAGTCATTTTCATTATGTTGAGTTAAATGAATATAATAGAGAATATGCTGAATGGGCTTTTGAGTATGAGGTGATCCTTCAGGTCCAAAGGGATGAAAGTTTTGATGTTTTAAGAGAGCAATTGCGAAATAACGTTAATTATAAAAATTTTATTGTGAATGATGGGTTAATTATGAAAGTAATAAGGGAACAAAATTATGTAGTTGTTAATGATCAATATACTCGACAAACAATGTTGTATATACATGAGAGTTTAGGCCACATCGGTGGATACAAAGTATGGCTTACGTTTAGAGAGGCATTTCATGCTAAGAAAGATAGAGTGATTGCTAAAGAAATAGTAAGAAATTGTATAACATGTAGACTAGGGAAACATAAAAATTGTACATGCCAATATGAAATAAAGAGTATTGTAGCACAGGAAAAGTTAGAATTAGTTGCAATTGATTATTTGGGAAATCTTATTCCTGGTGAATTCGAATATAGAAATATTTTAGTAATGGTGGATATATTTTCAAAATATGTGAAACTATTTTCTACTTCACAATATAATACCGAAACCACTTTACAATGTATTGATTCTTGGATTACCCATCAAGGGAAAATGCATAGAATACTTGGAGATAATGCAACTTATTTTAATAATGCTAGATTTATAAATGCTTTAAGAGACCGTGACATGTAATATTTCTTTCTCTTCCATACGCCATCCATGTGGAAATCCATGTGAGAGATACAATCAAGTTCCTGAGAATCAAAACTCACGAAAATCATGCAGGATGGGTCACATGTTCAGGATGTTGAGGATACTCTCAACCATTCTTCGAACACTATTACTCTGGAGTGTCCTTCGACTGTGATGTATGGGATAAGGCCTGCCAGACCCTGGAATCAACAATTGGAAAGGGTAGAAAACTTGGAACAAGTTACTGTCCAAGTGGGAAGAAGACTGGCAGCGCTGGGAAGAAAATATGCCAACCAGCAAAACGACAAGATTACTAACAGGACCAGGTTTGAAGTTAGTGATATTGTTATAGTCAGAAGCTATCGTCTTGGTAGACGTGACCAAGGGATATGTCAGAAGCTTGACCTTCCTTATATTGGTCCATATCGTATCACTAGATGTTTTAATGACGTTACCTATGAATTATATACAATGAACGGTCGTCGTAAGAAGGGGCGATATCATATAAGTGCTCTGTAACCGTTCGCTCCACTGCTGCACGTCGACGAGGATGATCCAGCTTGAGATTGTGCGACGGCTGAATGCGGGGATCGGTCAAGACAGAGTGCGTAACTGTCTATGGTGCGTCGAGTGCGGTAGAATATATGATGAACAAGATTTTGACTTGTACAGGCTTTTCCATCATATATTCTAGGGGAGATGCTATGAACTTTTCCCCGCAACATTTTGAAAAATTTAATTATTTATGAATGCAGATGTTATTTTGATTTATTTCTTGACAAGCGTTGTAGTACGCCAATTTGCCATGCTTTATCGACAGACACATATTGTTATCAGAGTTGTGAATCCCTGAATTTATAGATATTTTTTTATCTTAGTTTGAGTAGCTTCGTGATTTTTATTAATTAGCTTATTACGATTTATTTACGAGTGTGCTGTACTCGTAGTTGTTTAATTTTTGTACATTTCTTCTAACTCTGGTGTCTCGTATAAAAAAGTTAAATTTTATTTACAAGAGAAAAACCACATTTTCCAATTGGAAACCCGGAGAGGAAAACTGTCTCATTTAAATAAAGTAACCGACTGAGTTTATAAGCTGGACAGAGTTGGAGTGAATAATGGTACATCCAACTACGAACTCACTATTCATAGCAGTATGTGTGCGTTTACACTGGAGATTCTGCCAATCATTATAAATGTACATTTTGTGCCATTGAAAAAATGCAGATTTAGTGTAGAATTCATAACTAAAATGGGAAGAACTTATTATTTATAGGAATTTTTGCAAGACGAATTTCATTAATTGGCATTTCGTTATTGTGTCCGGAAAAGTGCTACATCTTTTGAGTAATTAGTTGGTAGCTAGCATGGTTTGTTAATTGGCTATGTGTCCTTTATTAAAGATATCTAATTGGAATTTTTAGTGATTTAGCAACAGGTTTATCTTAGTGTTTCGATTCACTTTTGGATTATAATTAACAATGTGGTAATTAAAAGATTCTATTCTATATATTTCTCGATATGATCTCCCTCTGTGATTGATTTAAAATACAAACTACGTCCTAATCTAATAAAAAGGTTGACACGGAGTTTCTCGGCCTTATTTCTCTTGTGTAAGTTCTGGGTTAATTACTTCCGTTACTGTGTCGACAGATTAATTAGGCAGTAGATTTTAGTTGAAGTTTTTGTATGATTCGTTTAGTGTTAAGCGGATTACAAATCTACTATTTTATATAATCCAATTTAGACAAGGTTCTAATTAATGGGGTTTATCGTTGGAAGGAGCGGATTTTTTCGATTAAATTTTGAAGCACACGTAGAGACGCCATTTTGGTCAATCTTTTATACTGACATATAGTGAGTAATTAGACTCGATATTCTGGTGAAAAGGCATTGTTTCATCATTTTTTGGGCTCTGTTCCTTCTATTTTTTTCTTTTTGAATTTAATATAGAAATCAGGTAGGGCGATATCTCCTAAGAAAGGATTTCATCAAGGACGGAATTAGAACCTGTTCAATTTAATCCATCGCTTAGAAATATCCTACAAGATATAAGTTGGTCTTGACTTGACCAGTGGTTGCATTTTGTTCTGTACCCGCCATAGGATAAAAGGTAGTAATTCTTTCTGCGTATAATATTGAAGACTACGATTAAATTACTCGTCGTGTCACAAAGGAAAAACGTGTCTACCATTTTGTATATAAAATAGATATAATTTCGATTAATTTTTTTTTTGCCTGTATTTAAATACTGATTGTTAAGTACTTTTTTTTATTTAATTTCATAAATTTTAAGTCATAGATACAAGGGGTTAAACACATGGTGTTACCCTAGTAGTCCGTTAAATTTTGATACTTGTCACGTAATTATCTTTGTTTAAATTCAGTTATTGCGTTTTTTTAAATTTCCTTTAAAAGCATAAAAATAATTATAGATTTGCTTTGTGCCATTTTCTTTGTGAAAAGCATTTAACTGATCAATTACTTAATTTTTTTTCTGGCTATATAATTAATATTTTCTGCATATACAGTGTGGACAAAACTTTATAGATTTATTTTGTACAAATTTTCGTAATATAGAATTTACATTATTGAACATTGTTATTATTATATACCATTTAGTTCTTTTTTTTTATTTGCTATACTGGGTGAGTCTTCTACTCATGTCCAAGCATTACTTCGTTTTATTGAGAAATAAATCAGTACATTAGTGTAATTATCTAATTGGTCAATATTATGTATAGTTTTTAATTCTATTCATTAAATTTTGCTCTTTTCTATATTATTTTTTGGGTTGAGGAAGCAAAAACTTGTGCAACAGTTTTATTATTAAACATTAGTTCTGTTTTATGGTCCGCAAAGTTGGTGCGACCAGAAATTTGACATTCTGGGTTAACATTTATTGTGTTTGTTGTTGTTTATTGGCTGTTAATAAATCCTCTATTATTATTGCTTCACATTTGTTGTTTTATTGTTATGATAATAACGATACACGTAGATACCTATGATTTAGTAAAGTTACCATCGGCAATGTCTATGTTCACTGTAACGGCTAAAGAATATAAACATGGTGGCGCCTAAAAATATATAAGATCCTCTCTACAGCTCACCTCTAAAACTGATTTGTTTTTGTTTTGTTTTTGTTGTCTTTAGTCTACGATTTCCGGGGCAATCATGTTATTGAGGTAATTTGATAGATCCTTAGTAGGTATTGAGGTAAGTACGTAGGCGTAAGACTATTGCTAGTGGGGACATATAGCCATATATATTCAGAATCAGGGATATTGGGGAATCCAGCAACAAAATTGTTTACTTATAGAAGCCCTTTATTTCATTCCAATATTTCGCATTCATTTATAATATCAGTGCTTCTTCAGGGAAACTACGATAATATAATCTTAGTTAATTGAAAGAAGTTTTGTTTTTGTCTATTATTTCGCAAAACAAAATGTTATACTTACTACTAAAATTACGTTCGTGTAGAATAAATTTACAACTAAACGTACAACACACCACAAGTTGGTCTAATTATCCATGATGCATGATTTCATATACTCTGCTCAGGTTGAGGTATGTGATGGTCCCTCATAGTAACCTTCTTTTTCTACGTCGTATATGTCGTTAAGTTTAACTTTGATAATGCGGTAAGGACCTAAGTACTTGGAATTTAACTTCATGCCAAGGTCTTGCTGCGTTCTTTTTATGGCAACTAGATCACTATGTTTGTATTTTGCAGGTTTACGTCGTCGCCGATTTAAACTCTTCTTGTTTTCTTCTTGTATTTTACTTATATGCATCTTCGCTTCTTTTCTTAATTCGGCTCTGTCACCTTCGAACTGTTTCTGTACTTCTTCATCTATCAATTCTTTTATTTTCATATCCATCGTGTTTCTTATCTTAACTCCTATCATTAATTGGAAAGGTGTTGTATCAATGCCTCTTTGATGTGTTGAATTCATAATTTGTTGTACTTTGTTGACATATTTGTACCGTTTTGCAGTTTCGTCTGCAGATAATTTCGATAAAACCGATCACATTCGAGTTAATCCTTTCGACCTGTTCATTTGCTCAGGGTAAACCCGTAATGATTTTGTAATGTTGGATATTTTCGTTAAAGCAATACACTTGAAATTCTTCACTTGTAAATGCTGTTCCGCGATCGGAGATGATAACTGCTGGATTTCCAAAATTTGTCTTTTGATTGTCGAGTTTGGCAATCACTTCTTTAGAGGTAGTCGTTTTGGTAGGGTATAGCCAGGTGTATTTCGTAAAGGAGTCTATAATTACTTGGATGTGTTTATAACTTTTGTGAATGGATTGTAAAGGGCCAATATGATCAATGTGATAGGTATGTAATGGAATAGACTGTTTGTGTATAGGATGTAAATAACCTTCTTGTTTACATCGTTTTCGGTTGAAAAGTATGCATGATACACAATGTTATAACTTTTCCAATTTTTTCTCTCAGTTTGGATATGTAAAAATCTTGCTCTAACTTTTCTTCTGTTTTTCTCCTCATTGTTGTCATTAGAATTTTCGTTTACTGCAAAAGTAGACAAGTTACTTAATTTTTTATTTAACGCACCGACCGGTTCTTTTTTGCTATTTGCATTCTCATTCATTTATAATATTTTACAAATTAAATTTAATTCTCCTAATCTTATATCTTTCATATCAAAAGCAGTCTTTTTCTTTAAGTCGTTTTTATTTACACCATCGTCATTAAAATTGAACCCGGTGAATTCTCGTAGTCTTTTACGATTATTTTGATCACTCTCGTATTCGAATATAAACTTGTGAAGTGCCTTGATCGTTTTTGTAACCGCTTCGGAAATATTCTTTCCAATTTTTTTATTCTAAATTTGCCATTGTCAACAAATTAAATACAAAAATATTTTGAATTTTCTTTGAATTTTCTTTCGTATTGAATTGATTATTGGATCTCTTTGAATATTGTTTTTTCCAGTAAATGAATAGATCTTACTTATCTTGTATGTTTGTTTCTAGAAAAACAAAGTAGCAGGTGCAGGAGTTTATGTGTTTCTTCTCACTCACTTGCGAACGTCTATGTTCAAATATAATGTTCGTCGTAATCGTCGTACTTAATGAGATTGCACTACACTTCACCCGTTCTCTATCGTGTCTTCCGGCGTACTGCTCTTATCACTTATTATTATCTTAATATTATTACCTTATTATTATGTTAAACAGGTTTTACATTTATGAGTACTCGTATACGATAAATGGCATACGAGTAACACCTGACATTTATATTTATAGCAGAGTCGTGTACGATATTGTATTTCTAAATGGCTCCAAATAAGAAAAAAAACGTGCGAGTTTAGGTATGGTTTTATTAATAGTAATCAAAAAGGGCAATTATATTTGCTGTAGAAGATTGATGAGGAAGAAAAGGAAAAGGTAAGAGTTCCGAATGGTCACCGCAGCTTTAATTAACAAACTATACAAAAATGGAAAGCTTACGTTTCGCTGGTTTCAAAAATGTGGGTCTTTCTTTTGCGAAAATGGAAGGAAAGTATTGAAATTAATACTTTAAGATCGCATTTTGAGGTTATATTTTCCCAGTTTCCACTACTTTTATGTTGCACAAAATGAAACGTCACCAATACCCAACACTTCTGTATTAACTGATCGGCAAGCGCCAAATATAAATCTTTACAAGTTTGAAAGGTATTTTAATATATATATTTTTTAAATAAAGATGTACTAATTATTTACATTTCTTTAATTGTCTTCTAATTAATTAACATTTTGAAATGGTAGTAAGCATATATTAATCACTAGAATATAGGTACTTAAATGTTATTTAATAATCAATTGCTGTATTAAAAATCTCGTTTCGGATATTTGTTATATATATATTTAAAGAAAACAAATGGTTATAGTATAAGTATAAATAAAACAGAAATAAACAGTCACTCTAATTTATTGGTTTATTTTTATAAAAATACATAATTAACATAAGTAATTTGAAAATTCAAACATATAGTATGAGTCAATTTGGTTTTAAATGCAATTAAATACTACAGAAAACAAATGTACAATGGGCAGTAAGTAATATGTTGCTTATTGCATTTAAGTAATCCCACTAGCCATTATGATCACTTTAACTTATTTCCTTATATTGTATTTTAAACGAAATCAATATCAAAAAGTTATTATTAGAAAGCTCTTGAAAGTAAGATGATCATATTTGTCAAAGCACTAATTCTTGAGTGGGTCATGCATAAACAACAGCAACAGAATAGTCTTGATATATAAATCAATATAAATAATGCATAATGTCGTTATAGCAATTATTAATTAAATTATTACATTGTCTCAATTAAACAACACTTAAATCAAACCATCAGTTTTAGAGACATTTGCTAGATAAAAAAAAATGCAAAAAAATTAGCAACGCACATAAATTTAAAAAAATATATCTGCAGACCGCCACCATCCCGACACACCAAAATACTGAAATAAAAAGAAAACCTGAATATTCAGCAAAATTGCTGAATGTTAAAATAAAACGATATCCCATTTGGCAGCTGCAATAAATGCTATATGAAAATGAAGCTTAGAAATTGAATCTGTTCCAAAAATATTTACAAAAACAAAATTATTGACTATGAATAAACGATTGAACTATTGTAAAGCAGGCTTTACTCTATTCAGATCTCATATATATATATATATATATATATATATATATATATATATATATATATTGTTATTGTTCAACCAGCACACTTATTCCAGCACTGCAATAAGAAACACAGATAACAACTTACAATAAACCCATGTATAAATATTGAATTAGTGGACGTAATTTGTGAAATTAGTTTCGAGATGTGTATAAATTAATACGGCGATAACTTTAAAATTGATAATTAATTTATTTTGATTTTTTAACTTACTTTTTATATTTATATTTTTCCATTTCAAATTCAAATCATACGCGCCATATTACAGGTATTTAATTTATCCACATCAAGATTTATATCGAAGCGAGTTAACCACGCCCACTAATTTAAAATTGTCTCGAACCCCGCGAATGCGATTTTTACGGTGCATTTTTGAACTAATCTAACATTGAAAACCACATTATAAACTTTTGTAAATTCTTTAATTAATTTTTCTATTATTTTAAAATTATAACATTATGAAAGTTCATATTATATTAGATGCAAATAAAGCATAAACTTAGAGGCTTTTGCCGATATTTAACACAGGCTATGAAAAACAAAGGCCGAAGAAAGCGTCTGATACTAAAATTTTACAACGAATGGCCGCATTTTCTCTATCACAAAAAGTTTAATTAAAATTACTACTTAAAAATCAAGTAAATCCTACGAAAACCGTATACATTTAATACCTTGAAATCAGGCCGAACTTTTGAGAGAAGAATTGGACCCGCATCACGTCGAATATAATAAATATCGAACGAAGCATCTTTTCGGAACTGGAACTACATCGTACCGACAACGACAACGCCAACATTGAACCGCTTCCGACGCAGGGACTTCCATAGGAGCAGACGAACTCTGATCTATTCCTACAATTGCGAACCCAGAAAATATATCCAAGCCTAGACACAGGAAAAATACCAGGTTCCTTCCCAGTTATTTCTTATATAACCTAGAACATCATTTAAAAGTTAATATTAAATTTACATCACAACACAATATCAAACATTGTTTGCATCAAAATATAATACATGAATTTCAACATTTCGAAACATCTATTTAAATATCTATAATTATTCATTCATTCTTAATCTTTTATAAACTTGTATATGTAACTTACCTTTATGTGTTTATTTTTAAGTAACTTTCAATATCTATTTGCACTGTTGTATTATACATAACCTTAACTATAGTTATTAAACACATGTGCAAAATTGCATAATACCGTTTTTTACCGTATAGTTCAGATAATACGAGCATATGTACAGATTTCTTATTCGCACGTAATAATTGTTACAGTTATCTGTTTTTATTCTAATAAATTTTAATACTTTGATTTAGATTCGATCTTTTATTTGAATTGTTTGAATGTTGAGTTTGTGTTTAATTAATATACCATTTACATTGTACCTACGGGATATACAAACAACCGACTTTGAGCCCCGAGATATAAATAAAAACATAAGTACTCAAGCTCTACCGCTACTAGTGGGTTATTTAACAAATAGCGTTGGATCTACTAAGTACGTTAAAACTTGGCGCCCAATTTTCAAATTCAAATCTTCTATGTTTAACGTATATTCTTCATTTATTTATTATTCTTAGTTTTAATCTACTAAGTGCAAGCCGACGTACTTCTTCATTTGTCGTCCGAACGTGGAAGCCAAGTATTATCCCGTAATTCAAATTAAAGCAATTAAAAACTCAAACAATTTAAACAATCAAATAACTGGTAAAAGAATAAGAAAGCTGTAGTAGGAATTTGTGCATGTTAAACATCTTACTATATTGCTGTGTACCATTTTGTGTGTCTGACTTTCTTATTGTAAAGCTAATACCACATTTCACGAGGAATTCACAACTTTATGAGGGATAAGCAGGAACTTAAGGTCAGTGAAAGAGAAAATCAACTTGTGGGGACTTATTATTATTTTTGCCTAAAATATTAGATTCATTTGAGTGTGCATAATAATTATTTTGAGTGATATATAAATTAATACTTCTTTGCATTCTATTATTTAAATTCTTATCCATTTTCAAAATATATATAAATAGTTTTCACTTATTTAAACAATTAAATTAACACAAAAATGGATACTAGACATCGTACAAAAGTACCTAAAGACAATGTTGATGATGATAGGACCGAACAGGGAGATACTGCAATCGCTCCGACCTCAGGATCTGAAGAGGTAAGTGCTCCAGATAACAGCGCCATGATGAAGATGTTAAATGCCATGATGACACAAATAACAAATATGAATAATGAATTAAAAAGTAATAATGATGACCGTAAACAGGACAATACGGAGTTAAAACAAGACCTTAATAACATGAATAACAAATTAGAATCGAGCAATATTCACATAAATAACAAACTAGACACAAATAAGGCCGATTTAAATAATATAAAACAAGAATTAAATGACCTAAGCAATAATCTAACTACCAAATTAGAAACAAACATACAAATAATAAACGAGAAATTTGAGCTTAATAATGCAAACATTGACAACAAATTAAGTGCCTTTAAAATAGATCTAGAAGGAAAAATCGCTGAAATTTCCATAGCACAAAAAGCTATGGAAGAAAAGGAATTAAAATAACTGATTAAACTCGACGAAACCGTCGCTCTTCAAAATTTACAATGGGCGAAGCAACTAGATGCCACTTCAAACGAAATTTTTGATATAACTCAACAGAAAATAAAAACAAATACTTTAGAAATACAGCAGAATATAAACAAAATGATCTCGGAAAATAATGATTTATTAAACACTAAGATAACAAACTTAAACAAAATTAACGAAGACAACACTGAACAATTAAAAATAACTCTTAATCAAAATATTAATTCTCAAATAGATTTATTCAAAGATAATTACAACAAGGAAATAAACAATGTTAAACAAAACTTAGTTGTAAGAATAACAACCAACAAAGAAAATTACACGATAACTCAAACAAATATGAAACAACTGGAGAATAAACTTAAAAATTACTCGATACCTATAAATTATATTAATGCCAACAGTCACTCACTTAAGATAGATAATTTACTACAATTTGACGGGGATATAACTAGAGTTCATCCTATGTCGTATCTCAATTGCATACTACGTTATTTGGAAGACATAACTGAGGAAAATCAGAATTTGGAGGTAATTCGTGCAACCCTTCGGAATAGTGCCCAGGAATGGTTTCAACGGATTGAGGACCACTGTCTCACACTCAACCAATTTGTCACTCTGTTTACTCGAAACTATTGGGATGAAACACAGCAAAACAGGGCAAAGATACCATTACTAACAGGTAAATACAGACTAGGTCAAATATCTAGAGAAACGTATGCTTCTCGAATCTTTAACCAATGCAAGCACATAAATGGCATGGAGGAATCTATGATCGCCCGGCAGTTGCTAAACCATTTTATCTATACCGACACGCAGGCTATAATCTGTCATACTGTAACAGATATGGATTCCCTAATAGCAATATTACGACGATTGGATGATTTCTCGGAAAACAATCACCAACAACAATGGAATTATCGTTCCCAAAATAATCGTAATTACCCGCAAAATAATGCCAATAACAGTCATACAAATCCACCCTCTCCAAGACAAAACAATTTTAATAACAATAGATATCAAAATCCAACAAGACCATTTAATAATAATAATTTTAATAACAACAACCGCAATTATAATAATAACAATGGCAATTTCAATACAAACAATGACAGAAATAACCAGTACAATACACAAAATAGACCAAATCTCAATTTTCAACCCACAAGACACATGAGCAATACATACCATGACAACAACAATCGAAATAATGACTACAACAGAAATAACTTTAATAACAATCAGACACAAACTTTCCAACGTCCAGAACGAGAATACAATAATATTAGCAATCGTAGTCGAGGTCGAGGTCAAGTAAATAATTATTACAGACGTAATAGATCTGCTTCTCCCATACGTTCAAATATGGAAGATGTAAAAAAAAAACGTCGATCTCGCCAGTCGATCTATATGCAGACCCGAAACCAGGCCCGTCCAATCAACAAAATTAATACCAATCGACTGTAACATACCACATAAGATCCAAAATATTTCTCTATACCAACCGCCAGAAGAATTCATCTTGATAGAAGACGCAGGAGATCCTATATCCAAAATATACACTCTACCCATTATTGAATTAAAATTTGACAACATAAATATAAATTGTTTAATCGATACAGGAGCTGAAATCACCTTATTACGAGCAGAAAAAGCTAAACTCTTACGGGGATATGAAAACAAATTAGTAAAAATTAAAGGGACAGACATAGTTGCAGCCAATGGTAAGAAGATGGGGACCGTTACAAAACAGTTATGTGCTGAGATATACATTGAAGAATCCACATATTTATTACATTGTTATATAATCGATAAATTACAATATGACTGCATAATCGGCATTGACAACATCAAAGAATTAAAGATGATATTAGATTTTGATCAGGGTATAATTAACATAAAGGATAATAAAGTTATAATTAAGAAACAGTTATCAGAAGAAGAGATAATAAGATATAATGTATATAAAAGAGATGTATTGACGAAAGAAGTTAATAATATATTATTAGAAAATGCGCCGTGCTATAGCAGAGAAAAGGAGTGGAATATTGATAGAGAAACAGAAGGAAATACAAATAATATAATTGATAATAATATTGGAATGAAGAAATTGGACGATTTGCAAGGAACGATTAATAGTCACGAGGGAGGAGATGAAGTGGAAATTAGAATTGAAAAACAAACAATAAAGACAATTAACAATCTTGAAGATATTAATGAATTAATTTATGAATCAGATATACCCTATCCTACAGTCATACCGGATTTAATAGTAATTTTACATAAAAACATAACTTTGATTAATAACGACATTGTATTCGCTAAAGGTTATCAACACCCAATTAATATTGATAATGAAGAACCATTGTTTTGTAAAAATGACCCTATCCCATATAATTACCAACAGAGAGTTAGTTATGAATTAGAACGATTGGAACAAACTGGAATCATAGAAAGGTCCAACACATATTTTATTAACCCCATAGTCATCGTCCAGAAGAAAGATTTATCATTGCGGATTTGTTTAGATGCGAGAGCGCTTAATAAAAGAATTAAACCCGAGTTCGAAATGCCTCAAAATATAGACGTTTTGTTAACTAAGCGTGGAAACAAGAAAATATATAGCAAGTTAGATCTCAAAAACGCATTTTGGTTAATTAATTTGCAACCCGAATCAAAAAAGTACTGTGGCTTCATAGTAAATGGTATCGTCTACCAATTTAGAGTATGTCCGTTTGGATTGAAAACTTCACCAGCCGCCCTTATCAGATTTCTACACCAAATATTAGACAGATACGACGACTTTGCCTTACATTATTTGGATGACATTATAATATTTTCAGAAAGCATAGAACAACACCTGCAACACCTAAATACTATCCTAAGTACATTAACAGCTCAAGGTATGAAACTCAACCTAGCAAAATGTCAATTTTTCAGGCAAGAAATAAACTATCTTGGTTATGTTATAAATCAGAAAAACATTTTATTAGATCCTACACGCCTAGATGAAATTAAAAACTATACGAGACCTAGCAACTTAGAAACCTTAAGAAGTTTCTTAGGGGTGTTAAACTATTATCGCAAGTTTATTTCCAATTACAGCGAGAAAACGATACCGTTATTAGAGCTTCTCAAGAAAGGTAAGAAGTGGAGTTGGACGCCTGAATGCGAAAACTGTTTTATACATTTAAAAGAAAATTTTGTTGACAACTTAAAATTACACCACCCCGATTTTGCATTACCATTCATTGTTCGAACCGATGCATCCCACCAAACTATCGCAGCTGAACTCATACAAATAAATGACAACATTGAAATACCTATATATTTTATCTCAAGAACCCTTAAAGCTTGTGAGATCAGATATACGATTTCCGAGAAAGAAATGTTAGCCATCGTCTTTGCTTTAACCAAACTTAGATATTACCTTATCGGTAAATCATTTACTCTCGAGACGGATCACAAGGCATTGATTAACATCATGAATTGCAAATTGAATAATAGTAGAATATATAGATGGACTCTACTCATACAACAGTATGAATTCAATATAGTCTACAAACCAGGTAAGGAGATGATAACAGCTGATGCTCTAACAAGACAGGACGGGGATACTAAAAGACAAAACATTTGTATAAATCTAGTTCAACTACAAAGACAAGGTATATTTTCCAGAAGTAAATTATTACACATACAATCTGGTACTGAATTTAACGAGATACACCAGCACTTGAGAAATGTAGGAACATTCAAAGGCATGTCTATCAAGGACGATCTAATAACCAAACTGATAGGTAAAAACACCGAATACGTAACTAATGAATGTCACACTAGGGAGATAACAAATTATATACATCAAACATACACTCACATAGGACCCAGGAAATGTTGGTTACTATTCAGGGAGGCTTTCTATTGCACTAATGACGAAAGAATCATCAAAAGCGTTATAAAACATTGTCGTACATGTGAACTAGCAAAGGACAAAAATTTTACAAACACTAACATCAGCCACAATATCATAACGTACGATAAGCTTGAACTTGTATCTATAGACTTTTTATCCAATTTAATACCTAGTACCAAAGGATATAAAAACATCCTAGTGATTTGCGACATATTTTCCAAATTCATAAAACTTATACCAACTCAAAAGTGCAACACGAACACTGTGTTACAAGCATTAACTGATTATTTTACACAATATGGCAAGCCTTTAGCTATACTATCTGACCACGCGACGTATTTCACAAACGACAGATACAAAGACTTTTTAAACTCACATGACATCCGAACATATTATACATCCATACGATATCCACAGGGTAACCCAACCGAACGATACGTAAGAGAAACTCTAAAATATCTACGAATGTTCTTGCACGAAAACCACAATAGATGGGCAAAATACCTTCCTCAAATCGAGTTTACCATTAATAAAACACCCAGTACAGTCCATCATCATTGTCCAATAACGATTTTCACTGGACAACAGCCACAAAGACCATGGACAGATTCAGAGGACCTCAATATAAATGAACGCTTACTTGAGGTGAGAGAAAAACTTATTGCAAAGAAAACAAAATGGGAAAGTAAAAAGAACACAGTCAATAAGAAGTACAAAACATATAACGTTGAAGACAAAGTAATTGTAAAAAATTTGAGGATATCTAACTTAAAAAACAAAATAATGGGTAAATTATTAAAACCTTACCAAGGTCCATATATTATAAGGCGTATACTAGGCAACAACACTTATGAACTCATGGAAGAAGAAACGGGTTACATAAAAGGCAGATACCATATCTCCTTGCTACAAGATTTCTTATAAGAATAAATAATGCTTATATTCTATATACAAGTCAATGTGATCTTAAGACAGTCTAATGGGTATGTTACAGCTCGAACAAACAATATTAATACAAAGAAACATATTTCTAATCAATAAAAGTATAAAGGCAAATATTAAAATGATTATTCTATACAAATATACAAATAAATGAAAATATTAATCTAATTTAAAATTAAAACTAACATTATACAAGCTAAACAAAAAGAAATCTCATTAAAATATTATACAAACTAAACTATAAAAATATGTAGAACACTTAACATTTAAAAAGGAAAAAGGAAAACTTATAATATAGGCAAAGCCACCAATATTGAACACAATAATAGACAAAGGAGAATAAAATTAACATAAAACTAATACACAAAGTGCTATGACAAAGAAACAAATTTAATTAAAGAGAAAAGGGACGATTTAAATGCCTACAACGAGGAATTAGTTCAGATAATACGAGCATATGTACAGATTTCTTATTCGCACGTAATAATTGTTACAGTTATCTGTTTTTATTCTAATAAATTTTATTACTTTGATTTAGATTCGATCTTTTATTTGAATTGTTTGAATGTTGAGTTTGTGTTTAATTAATATACCATTTACATTGTACCTACGGGATATACAAACAACCGACTTTGAGCCCCGAGATATAAATAAAAACATAAGTACTCAAGCTCTACCGCTACTAGTGGGTTATTTAACAAATAGCGTTGGATCTACTAAGTACGTTAAAACTTGGCGCCCAATTTTCAAATTCAAATCTTCAAAGTTTAACGTATGTTCTTCATTTTATAGTTTTAACGCTCACATTGTTCTTAGTAAGTACAAATAATAATAAGAGATCCTCCGTACTATTACAATATATATATATATATATATATATATATATATATATATATATATATTTATATATATGATAATATATATATATATATATGAGATCTGAATAGAGTAAAGCTTGCTTTACACTTACGAGTAAATCGTATACGAATATGAGAAATCGTAAATGTAAATGTGATAACTTGTATACGGTTGTCAAATTGAATACAGCGTAAACAGATTAAACGTACGAGTTTAGTACATTGGAAATGGCGGAAAGTAAATTTTCAGCGACGGAGACACCGTTATTAACCTTTATGAATCTTTAGAGTATTTATGGAATGTAAAAATCAAGGAGTACCGTGACATTAATGCCCGCAGCAAAGGGTACGAATTAAGGTGGATTCTCATGCATAGGTTATCCGATGTCCGAATCGTATTATTTATTTCGTAAGTACCAAAACTTATGATTCACAAGTATACGATTTTCGCATTCGATTATGGTAAGAGTTAGTGATAAATTTAGTGACATTTGATTTTTGTTGTAATTTTTTAATTCCAATGTTATTTTAGTCACAATTTTAGTAAACATAAATGGTATCTAAATCTCAAATATTACAGCATTAGAAAAAATAAGCCAACCTGTAATATATGCAACTCCTCAAAAACAGCCAACATTCAATCCAATATTTGAAAAAGTAGCAGATTTGCTATCTCATATACCACTTCTAGAACGGACACAACTTGAAATGCAGCTTTTACAACATACGTATGAAAAAGCTAACAATTATTTGTAAAAAAGACTAAAGTTTTTAAGTAAAAAAATACTACTTTAACCTGTTTTTTTTACCAGCTAACATAACAAAGCATTAAACGTTTTAAATAAATGAACAGTACATTTACCATTTTTTCTTTTCTTTGATATTACACTTTTTCATTTGAAATGGAACTGCCCCATCAAGCTTATTGGTCTCACATTATTCCAGCATTACGAGCATACATATTATTGCTGACTATTTATTCACCATATAATACATCTCTATCAACATTTTCTCTGTCAGAAAAAGATATCGAACAGTATCGTTTATTTGATGTCTTGCATTCATTATCGATTAAAAAATTATGAAGGCCTTGATTATAGCTTCTGCAGTAGATAATGAAGTAATTATAGGTTTCTTATAAATTTTCTATCACTCGACGTCTCCTAGTCAACCTAAAATAATAAATATACCTGTAAATTACCTGTAATTGAAAATACGTTTGTTTTGTGGTAGGAATCGTGGTAGGAAAGTTGTTGGTGCAGAAAGACGAAGTGTATGATTTTTTAATGATTGACCAATGCAGCTGTTATTAAAGATGCTACCATCAACACGATGACGTCCTTGTGCTCCAATATCGGCCAATGTGAATTTGTAATTAGCATCAGTAGGTTCGATTACCCGACATGGGGACCGCCACCTCCACATTTAATTAATTAAAGGATTAATTCGCGGATTTCTCGTGATTCGCGGATTTTAGCGTATCCGCGTTTTTTTTCGCGGTATTCGCGGTTCTATTCGCGGAATTCGCGGGGTATTCGCAGTTGTATTCGCGGATTTTAGCAGATCCGCGGTTTTTTCGCGGTATTCGCGGTTCTATTCGCGGATTTCGCGGTTCAAGTCGCGGTATTCGCGGTTTTATTGGCGGATTTGGCGGTTTAAGTCGCGGAATTAGTTCAATTAAATGCAAATTCGCGGTTCCTAGCGTCAATTTCAGTTTCTAACCAATGACTACCGTACTAGTAGTTCAGCGATATCTAGAAGATGGCGTCACATATTTCGAATTATTAAAAATTTTTTTTTTTTAAATGCCGGTGCCAGGAATCGAACCCGAGCCTTCTGGGTGTGAGTCAGGCATCCTAGCCACTAGACCACACCGGGGATATGAATAGAATATTGTAAAACGCATATGTAGTCTATATTTCGAATTATTTCAATTTTTTTTTTAAATTTCGGTGCCGGGAATCGAACCCGAGCCTTCTGGGTGTGAGTCAAGCATCCTAGCCACTAGACCACACCGGAGATATGGATAGTATATTGTAAAACGCATATGTAGTCTATTACAAAATGTGGAAACTCAAATTGAAATAATTTAGCGGTATTATTCGTTAAATTCGCGTTGAATTTACATATAATTAGTATGAACACCTTAACTTGAATGCAGTCGAAGTTTCTGAAGGGGCATTCGCAGACGACATAGTAGTTATAGCCGACAATGAGGAAGATCTGAAACGTAATTTAACAACATGGAATATGACACTAAAGGACAGTGGAATGACGATGAGTAAGAGTAAAACTAAAGTAATGTTAGTGGGAGATGAACAGGTAGATACGAAAATCGTAATAGAAGGAACTGAAATAGAACAAGTGAGAACATTCCAGTACTTGGGAGTACGAATTGATGGAAGAGGGACCCAGGACGCTGAGATTAATCAAAGAATAGAAAAAACAACAAAGCTGTACCACAGCATGATGAATAATTTCATTAACAAAAAAGAGATATCCCGAGAAACAAAACTAAAAGTATATAAGGCAATTTACCGACCGATATTAACATATGGCTGTGAATCCTGGATATTAAATAGAAGACAAAAGAATAAATTACAGGCAGTAGAAATGAAGTATTTAAGAAGAGTTAGAGGAGTTACAAGGATGGACAGAATAAGAAACTTGGAAATACGAAAAGATTTGAAAATGCAGTCAGTGTTAGAATACATTGAACAAAGACAGCTAGGATGGTGGGGACATTTATATAGAATGGAAAATACAAGACAAACAAGAAGGATATGGGAAGCAAGGATAATGAAAAATAAAAGAAGAGGAAGGCCAAGAGGACAATATGGAATGATGTCATAGCAGAAATACTGGGAAGGAAAGGCAAAACATGGACAGAAGCGAAGAACGTGACAAGGAATAGAAATGAATGGAAAACGTTTATAAAAAGCTAGAAGAAGATAAACGCCCTACACCATTGTTATGGTAATAGGGATTTTTGGATTATATATATATATATATATATATATATATATATATATATATATTCATAGTATGAATTAGCCCGTTTAATACTCAATATATTTGAACGATAAAACCACGTGCGACTTCGAGAGCGGTCGAGCGGACACTAAAGTTATATTAGATTTACTATCATACGAAATACATCGAGGTAAATATATCGAAACAGGTCGATATCTGTCGCGGCTCAATTCGAGGAATCCGAGGACAACCCGCGACATAATCGAGTAATTCGCGGGGTTCTCGGTTTAATTAGCGGGTAATTCGCGTATAAATCAATAAATTCGCGGCTAATTAAACCAAGAACCTCGCGGAATTCGCGACCAATAGACTAAATCCACGTAATCCGCGGGATAATTCGCGATATAATTCGCGGAATGCGCGGGGCAATTCGCGGAAAATTAACATAATTCGCGGTATTCGCGGGGAAGTTCGCGATAATATTAGCGAAATTTACTAGTAATTAACTAACTTCGCGGGGTAAATTGCTGTATTATTCATTAAATTCGAGGTTAATTCACTAATTTCGCGGTATTATTCGTTAAATTCGCGGTTAATTTACATATAATTACTATGAATTACCCCGTTTAATACGCAATATTTTCGAACGATAAAATCACATGCGACTTCGACAGCGATCGAGCGAACACTGAAGTTATATTACAATTAGGGGGTAAATATATCGAAACAGATCTGTACATGTCTCAGCAGATATCGACCGTAGTTTTGTGTGTGTGTCAAACAATATATAAAAAATGTTAACGAATTTCAAGTGAATATTGAAAATAATTTTTTTATAAATAAAAGTAAGACCCGTTCAAAAGACCAAAAAAATGATAATAACATAATTTTAAAAATAATATGAGACGTATATGTACTCACGTTTAGAATAACAACACAGGTAGCACTGCACATATAAAACTTATATTGAGATCGTATTCAGAAATAGATATAAATGCATCTATTATATTTACAATATAACAGGGAAACAATTCTTCATAAATAAAAACAGAACAATTGGTATATTATGTTTTATTTGCTTAAGTTCCTACATAATGCTGTGGTTTTTTCCCTTCAGAAGAAAGCAAGAAAAAAGAAAGAAAATTATATTGAACATTATTTGTATAATATTGATTTAAAAAAAATGTATATTTATTTTATTGTGTTATTTATTTCAGGCTGATAAAGATAAAATTTGAATTATAAATGATTAATTTTGTAAGGTATAATTTTGTCCACGTTTGTAGATTGCTCGGGCAGATAGATGTTCGAAGTCCCCGCTATGCAGGAAGTTGTAATATATATATTGTCGCCAGTTTGATTTGTATTTATATTAGGTGGGGATGCCCTAGCGTTTCCAGGACCTTCATTTTAGAGATTCATTAGTGTCCTTGGAGATAGGTCGTTATAATTGAATATTAGACACGACTTAATTTTGTCTAATATATATAATATTTTGGATAATTCGTTTTAGTTGTTTGGTGCGTCGTATGTAGTTAAAAGTAATTTGTCGGTACCATTTATAATTATCATTAATATATTGAAGAAAGCGCTATAAATTAATTTGTAAAATTTTGTGAAAATTTTTTGTATGTTCAGAAAAATATCTAGAAAATTTATCAGGCCCTTTTTTATTGAGTATAGTTTTTATTCAGATAAATATATTTCAATACGTAAGAAGGTGGGGAAAATTTTGTGTGATGTCATGTTAATGCACGCATGACTGTAGGATTTTGATTTCGCGCGCAAGATAAACAAATTTTTATCTTGACGTTTAGTTTGGGGTTTGGGGGATGATTTTGTTGACATCTGATAAATTTTGTTGTTATTTTATTTCATATTTTGTTCGAGAGTCACAGGGGGTTTTTCTCCTTGCGCGTGTCATTTATCGCAAGGACTCTTTCCTCCTAGCTACTGTTAATTTTGCTTTAGCTCCCTATACACTCGGTAAAGGGATTTTTCTTTTTCTTTTGGATTTTTTTTTAATAAAATTGTAAACTAACAAACTGTGACTTTTCAATTAATGCTTGTTGTTTTTATTTAATTTAATTTCGACCCATATCCGAGAGGATCACCCCTGGAGAAGTGAGCTCAAGGAAGGCAATTCGACTGAAGTTAGCTGGCAGAATAGATTGCAGTGTGAACTTAAATCTAAATAACAATCAAAAGCACATTCCACTGCATATTTGTGGCGAACCCAACGTGTGATGCGAATATAACAGAGCTTAAAGAATTATATTGAAGAAATAGAAAGTAATTACAATAAATATGGATGGTATTTCAAATATAAACGAATGGAGACAGCCACCACTAATTGGCAGTCAAGAGTCATTAGAGGGTGCGAAGGCAGGAATAAGTAATCTCAATTTAAATCCCATACATGAACAGGGCAGGATGGTGGTAACAGTCAAAAGGTAATGGGCATGATGCATGCTATGATGCAAATGATAATGGATATAAAACAGCAACAAATGGTTATGGAACAACGACAAGAGGATAGGGAGAGAAGAGTAGAGAGAAAATTGGAAGAGATAATGGATCAAATGGCACAAATAAATAGCAGTAAACAAACAGATAAAGAAATTATAGATGATTCATTCCCTTTAATTAACGATCAAAGCAAGCAACAAAACACAGTTAGTATGAGCCAATTCTTAGAAGAAAAGGAGAAAAGAGAATGGCAGGAACAAAAGATGACGTACATGCAAAAACAAATCGAACAAGTGAGAAAAGAGAAGAATGAAGCGAGTGTGCCTGCGTTCATCCCTGTACCAGTCCAGAATGAAGTATTGCCGAAATTTTATGGTATGGCGAATACCAATCCTATGGGTTTTCTCAAGAAAATAAAAGAAAGTTTAGAAGATGTGCCTGGGGACCAAAAGAAACTTCAAAAGATAGGAAACTGTCTCAAGGACGATGCGATGACCTGGTGGGATATGATATCGGATGAGGTGAAGACTATGGAGGAGTTCGAGGTCAGATTTACCAGTCAATTCTGGGGACAACAAGGCAAACAAGAGTAAGAAATGATTTATTATTTGGTAGATATAGTAATAATAGTAACGAGTCACGAGCGTCTTACGTTATGAGGAGACACTCAATTTTAAAGTATCTGCAACCTAAAATTAATGATAGAGATCTAGTATGTCACATTTCCACGCACAAATAAGTCAGGCAGTAGCCATTCAGAATATTAGTGATATGCAACAGTTTATTGAACTGTTGAAAAGATTAGATGACATGGAGTATGGAAAAAGATATCAGAGTAATTATGTAGAAAGAAATGTCAATAGAACTCCATATTCTAGAATAGATAATAACAATAATAGTAAATATTCAAGTCCTCAACGATCAAATAATTATGGTTATAGAAACAATAGAATGGCTTCACCAGGTAGATTAGACAATAATACTAAAGATGTAAGAAAGGAAAGTCCATTAGATGGAAAAAATTATACAGGGACACGTCCTAAAGATACCAGATGTAATTATAATTTAGAAACACAAGATAAACAGGGTAAATTAGATTTAGCATGTAGTAAGGATTTTTAGATAGACCAACCAAAAGGAATGAATGTAATGCATTGTATGAACAGTCGAAATACGCAATAAACACGGTTTTACCTCATATAAAAATTAAAATAGGTGATAGAGAATTAAGTTGTTTGATAGATTCAGGGAGCGAAACGTCGTTTTTAAATGAGAATGTGATTGAATGTTTGATTAAAAATAATGTGGGGAAATATATGCCTACGAGTAAGATTACAATAGTTACAGCTACTAAGAAAATTTTAACTGTAGTGAATAAAGTTTTTATTGTTGAATTTACAATAGATGATAATAAGTTTATGGGAGAATTTATAGTATTAAAAGGATTAGGAAGGGATGGAATACTGGGAATAGATTTATTAGATAAGATTAATGCGATAATAGATATACAAAAGAAAGATATAGTAATTAATAATACGAAAGTGGAATGGATCAAGGAGTGTGAAGAGGATGGTGAAAAGGTTATTAATAATATAGAAGAAGAGGATTTAAAGGAAGAAAAGGAAGTAATGATGATGGAAGATATGGGTAAGGAAGAAAATGGAGAAGTGGAGTTCCCTGAAGTTGTTGATGCAATGAAATTGGATTGTAAGGAAGAAAAGAAAGCAGAGGTTAAATATTTAATAAAAAGGAATATAGAATTAGTTAATAAATTTCCCAGTATTGCCAGAAATTACCAACATTCGTTAGAGGTAGATGAGACGAGACCATTTAAAGTAAAAAACTATCCCATTCCTAAGAACATGCAATCACAAGTAGATGAAGAGATAAAAAGAATGCTGAGAGACGGTGTAATTGAAAGAGGTAAAACGCGAAATGTTAATCCATTAGTAGTAGTTAAGAAGAAAACAGGAGACATTCGATTATGTCTGGATGCACGTCGACTGAATGAAAGAACGAAACCTCAGTTTGAGACGCCTATTACGATAGAACCATTATTGGCAAAATGTTACAATGAAAATATATACAGTATGTTGGACTTGAAAAGTGCTTTTTGGTTGGTACCGTTAGAAAAGGAGTCCAGAAAATATTGTGGATTTATGGTAGATGGACGAGTATACCAATTCAGGACTGTACCATATGGGTTGAGCAGTTCTGCAGCAGCCTCAATTAGGGCCATGCAACAAATACTTGAACCATATGAAGAGTTTGTGGTTCACTACGTAGATGATATTTTAATATATAGCAGGGATGAGCAGGAACACTCACAATATTTGAAGAAAGTTATGGAGGTGTTAGCAAGAGAAGGGTTAAAGGTAAATTTGAATAAATGTGAATTTTATAAGAAAGAAATTAAATTTTTGGGATACAATATTAGTACTAAATTTATAAGTGTAGATGAGAGTAGATTGGAACTCATAAAGAAGTATCCTCTACCTAAAAATATAAGAATGCTTAGAGGGTTTTTAGGAATGGTTAACTATTATAAACGTTTTATACTATACCTGGCACGTATTAGTGCACCTCTCTATGAAATGCTTAAAAAGAATGAGAAATTTAAATGGACAGAATTAAGGGTGAATGCGTTTGAGGATTTAAAGAAAGAGTTTTATAATCAATTAGTATTAATTTTACCAGATTTTAATAAACAGTTTATTTTGAGAGTGGATGCTAGTGATGTCGCTATAAGCGGAGTTTTAATTCAAATAAATGACGAAGGGATTGAACAGCCTATATGTTTTATCTATCGTATCTTGAAAAGCTATGAGGTTAAATATACCATTAGTGAAAAGGAAATGTTGGCTGTGGTACACGCGATTCAAAAGCTAAGATTTTATTTATTGGGAAAGAGCTTTGTTGTAGAGACAGATCATGCTGCACTGACATCACTTTTGAGTACACGTTTTAAAAATAACAGGGTGTATCGGTGGTCACTATTGTTGTCAGAGTATACCTTTGAAATAAAGCATATTAAAGGCGTTCTAAATGTTTCTGCCGATGCGTTGTCACGAATGTACAACAATAAAAGTAAATTTCATTATGTAGAATTGAATGAATATAATAGACACTATGCTGAGGGGAATTATGAGTATGAGGTGATCCTTCAGGTCCAGCGAGATGAAATATTTGATTTAATAAGGGAACAATTGAGTACTAAAGATAATTATAAAAATTTTATTATGAAAGAGGGGTTGATTATGAAAGTGATTAGGGAAATAAGTTATGTGGCTGTAAATGATGTGTATGCAAGGCAAACAATGTTGCAAATTCATGAAAGTTTGGGAGATATAAAGTATGGCTGGTATTTAGGGAGGCATTTTATGCCAAGAAAGATAGGATAATTGCCAAAGATGTAGTGAGAAACTGCATTACATGCCGATTGGGGAAACATAAGAATCGAACTTGTCAGTATGATGTAAAGAGTATAGTTACTCAAGAAAAATTAGAATTGGTAGCCATAGATTATTTGGGGAATCTTATCCCAGGAGAATTAGAATATAAAAATATTTTAGTAATGGTGGATGTGTTTTCAAAATTCGTTAAACTATTTCCCACATCCCAGTATAATACAGATACCTCTATACAATGTATCGATTCATGGATAATGCATCTTGGGAAAATGCGTAGATTATTAGCTGATACCGCTTCATATTTTAATAATGATAGGTTTAAGAATGCTTTAAATGATCGTAATGTTGAAATTTCTTTCTCTTCCATACGTCATCCATGCGGGAATCCATGTGAACGATACATCCAGGAAATCATAAAGTTCCTAAGGATCAAGACTTATGAAAACCATGCAGGATGGGTTGCTCATGTCCAGGATGTTGAAGACAACATCAACAACACACCCAATACTGTGACACTGGAATGTCCTGTGACTGTGATGTATGGGAAAAAACCTGCCAGACCCTGGAATACACAAACTGAAGGGGTTGATGACTTAGTACAAATAAAAAACCAAGTCGCTAGAAGAATAGCAGTAAATGCACAAAAATACATAAATAAACAAAATGAACAGAATACCACGAGAACAATATTCGAGGTAGGAGACACGGTAATAGTAAGAAGTTATCGTTTAGGCAGAAGAGATCAAGGCAAATGTCAAAAGCTTGATCTGCCTTATACAGGTCCCTATCGTATTTCGAGACGTTTCAATAACGTGACATACGAGTTATATTCGATGGACGGACCCAAGAAAAAAGGACGCTACTATATAAGCGCATTACAACCGTTCGCCACACTACAGCATCTTGACGAGGATGATCCTGCTGCACAGCAATGCAACATGTTAGTGCGGGGAAGTAAGACAGAGTGCGATACTGTCGTAAGTGATAGTGCGGAAAATGATCCTTTAACAAAGATTAGAAATGTCCTGACTTTGTTTTCGGATAATTCTGGGGAAATGCTGTTTTTTTCCCTTCAGAAGAAAGCAAGAAAAAAAAAAGAAAATTATATTGAACATTATTTGTATAATATTGATTTAAAAAAAATGTATATTTATTTTATTGTGTTATTTATTTCAGGCTGATAAAGATAAAATTTGAATTATAAATGATTAATTTTGTAAGGTATAATTTTGTCCACGTTTGTAGATTGCTCGGGCAGATAGATGTTCGAAGTCCCCGCTATGCAGGAAGTTGTAATATATATATTGTCGCCAGTTTGATTTGTATTTATATTAGGTGGGGATGCCCTAGCGTTTCCAGGACCTTCATTTTAGAGATTCATTGGTGTCCTTGGAGATAGGTCGTTATAATTGAATATTAGACACGACTTAATTTTGTCTAATATATATAATATTTTGGATAATTCGTTTTAGTTGTTTGGTGCGTCGTATGAAGTTAAAAGTAATTTGTCGTGATTTTACAAGTCTTTTATACTTGTAATTGATTTAATTTGAAACACCTATCTGAAGAAAAGGAATCTCTCGTGCTGTGTTACGTTACATTAATTAATGTAGGTACCATTTATAATTATAATTAATATATTGAAGAAAGCGCTATAAATTAATTTGTAAAATTTTGTGAAAATTTTTTGTATGTTCAGAAAAATATCTAGAAAATTTATCAGGCCCTTTTTTATTGAGTATAGTTTTTATTCAGATAAATATATTTCAATATGTAGGAAGGTGGGGAAAATTTTTTGTGATGTCATGTTAATGCACGCATGACTGTAGGATTTTGATTTCGCGCGCAAGATAAACAAATTTTTATCTTGATGTTTAGTTTGGGGTCAATGATTTTGTTGACATCTGATAAATTTTGTTGTCATTTTATTTCATATTTTGTTCGAGAGTCACAGGGGGTTTTTCTCCTTGCGTGTGGCATTTATCGCAAGGACTCTTTCCTCCTAGCTACTGTTAATTTTGCTTTAGCTCCCTATACACTCGGTAAAGGGATTTTTCTTTTTTTTTTGGATTTTTTTAAATAAAATTGTAAACTAACAAACTGTGACTTTTCAATTAATGCTTGTTGTTTTTATTTAATTTAATTTCGACCCATATCCGAGAGGATCACCCCTGGAGAAGTGAGCTCAAGAAAGGCAATTCGACTGAAGTTAGCTGGCAGAATAGATTGCAGTGTGAACTTAAATCTAAATAACAATCAAAAGCACATTCCACTGCAATATGTATGTACATATTTTGTAAGTATTTTAATATTGTTTTGTGAGCATGCAGAATCAGAATTACTATGATAAAAACAGGCGTTAGATTGTATATGTAAATTAGGTACATTTTTAACATATTCTAAATTTATAATTTCTATATCAATATATTTCTTTAGGAATTCAGCTTTCTGATACCCTTTAACATATATCCGGCTGTAAGTCCTACATACATTATTTAAAATCGAGGGTACATATTTTAAATCTATTAACCCTGAATCATAAGGAATATGAAAACAATTTTGTGTTAATCACCTTGCTTCGTTTTGATTCTTTAATGGTAATTTACGAAATGGTATCATAGATTTAAATAGCAGATGTATTGAACGATCACCATCGGTAATCGACATCTCCTTGGGGGTGCAGTTGGGCGTATTAAACCCCTGGATATCGATAATTAGAGCTGGGATAAAACGCTGTTTATATATTCGATCTCGATGAACGCGTGATAAAACATGTCTGATGATATTGTCCACTTTCCTAATTCTATTTTCAAAACGGCATCTGTTGGCAGCTACAGACACCCAGTCAGATTTTCTGTCTTCGCTATCGAGCCATAAATATTGTATCGGAAGACTATCGAAGGTAACTTTCATGCTATCGTTTTAAATACACGATTTATTAGTAATAATTATACTATTTTTTGTGGAATGCGCGGGGCAATTCTCGGAAAATTAATATAGTTCGCGGTTAATTTATATATAACTACTATACATTACCCCGTTTAATACGCAATATTTTCGAACGATAAAATCACATGCGGCTTCGAAAGAGATCGAGCAAACACTGATGTTATATTAGAATTACTATCATACGAAAGACAGCGGGGGTAAATATATCGAAACAGGTCTGTACATGTCTCAACAGATATCGACCCGTAGTTTTGCATGTAACATGATCTAATCATTATTCCACATAGAAATATTATTTTAAAAGTTCTGCACATTACAGGCGATCGATAGGGAAGGGATAAATATATATAAGTTATATTCTCCCTTTAAAATGTATAGAGTGGTTTTAGTGTCTATTTCGATCTGTGACTTTTTTTATTGAGTAATATAACCAAGTATGATGTGTTTGAAATTAGATCCGATGGAAAAATATAAACAATTTCTACAAATAATCGGAGACGATTTACCGAACGAAATTCGCGAGTGGTTATTCTCATCTCAGTTAACAATTAGGGATTGTGAATTTATAGCGGCATTCAGCTATCAGAATAGACGGTACTTTCACATCGATGATATAATAAACGAGTTAGGATATTGCAATCCTAATGTAGATTATGGGAAACAGACAGTGATTTACGAGGAATATTACTTCCTACTCGAACCAGAAGCTGATTTCCTAGAAAATACATATGTTTTCGATATAGAGACTTCACGAGTGTTAAGTTTACTTGGACAATATCCGAAGACGCATATAATTCAGAATCCTATACACAGGTGCCCCGAATTCGATAACAATAAAGCTATTATATGTGATGGAGGGGGTTATGTTGTATACGGATATGAAAAATAGTTTCCCACCTCAGTCTTATTTTCGCATTAGTCTTGAATGTATGATAATAAATAGTGTACATCGATGCAGATAAATTATAAAATGGCGAATCAAGAAGATAAAGGGTATCAAGTTATAAAACAATTAGAAGATAATTTTGGTATGTTGGATGAAATATCTAAAACGGCAATCCAACACATACCGCTTCATATTCTTCAAACAAAGGTGAAGACAGAATCCTTAAGACGAAACTGGCACAAGATTCCTATAGAGAAAAGAGCTGCTCTAGAGGATTATTTACCCTGTGATAGGCATTACAATCAACTGGACCAGGGCTATCATATAGATGGATTTCCGCCAGCAAAAATTAAGTGTTGGTTCTGTTTATTAACATATTAAGATGTATATAACTATGTAAATTAGAAATAAAAAAAATATACCAATTCATTTATGTTTTATTTATAAGGTATAATATATAAGTAATGCTAATAAAATCATAATATATTTTTATTGTCTATCCATGAATTGTGTGAGTTGTTCAATCCCAACCACTTCACGTATATTTTATTACGCTTCCGCCGCAATATCCTTTCGACGAGGTAAACGTCCCTATGTCTAGTCTTCTGTAATTCTAGTTCATAGAAGCTGCCTATTATTGGTCGACCGGACATATCCTCAAGTACATATGTTGAAGGGTTTGTAATATTCGCTTTAACTATTCTAAATAACTCTGTAGACTAATTAGACGTGAATACTTTAGCAAATGTTCCTTTATATTTACTTATACGAACGATGTCACCTACATTTAATTCCCGAAGTCCACTTATTTTTATATTATTATAAACACTTTTTAGCAAACGTTTTTCAATCTTCTTGGTAACATCACACGGTCGCATTTTAATCTTTCTATGTTCAGTTACTTTTCAGTAACTGTCTGTAATATATCTAACCATTTATATTTACCCCGCATACTGAATTCTCTATACAATTTCCCCTTAATAGTTCGAATTACACGCTCGGCAATAGATGCTTTCATTGTACTATATGTGGAATAATGATTTATATTGTAATTTTTTATTGGATTTTGGAATTTATTGTTATAAAACTATTTTCCAGCATCGGTCTGTAAATTTTTAGGTTGTCGTGGCCCTTTAAGGATTATTTCCATTGCGTTTCTCACATATTGACCAGTCTTAGTTTTAACGGGCTGCGTCCAAACATATTTCGAGAAGCAGTCTACTACCGTAAGAATATATTTATAGCCGTTATTCTCTCTAGCGTAGGAGAGAAATTCCATTAGATCCGCGTGCCACAAGTCGTCGAAACCCTTAATAATAATATGTCGTCTGGTAAACTATCTACGAGCAGGTTTATGTAGTTCGTTTACAACGTCATGTTTAATTTCACTCATTTCTCTATTCGAATATTTAATACCGATACAGTTTAGATGTTTACAGCTGAACTTTATCTTCGTAAATGAAGTCTCAGCTCGACAGCTCCTTTAGAATTACTAGCGTTTAAATGTTTTAATGTGGTAACCGCGAATGAAACCGTAGTTTAACCCTTTAACCTATTAAACCCGATAATGGAGTCAATAGCGGTGGCGTTCCCAATGATGTTGTTTTCTTTTTTAAAATTTCCAAAAGTTCTGTAAACTTGCTGTCTACATAGCTTTTATTTACGCATGAAGATATAATCTTTCTAATAAGCTCATCAATCACCGTAAACTTTTTATCCACATTTGTTTTGTTCGCACATGCAGATATACTCTTTCTAATATTATCTTCAACGGCTGTAAACCTTTTATCTACATGAGTTTTGTTCGCACATGCAGATATGTTCTTTCTAATATTATCTTCAACGGCTGCAAACTTTTTATCTACATGAGTTTTGTTCGCACATACCGATATACTCTTTCTAATAATCTCATCAACCGCTGTGATCTGTGCATCTACATATGTTTTATTCGCACATGAGGATGCAGTCTTTTTAATAAGCTCATCAAGCGCTTTTATCTTTTTATCTACATAAGTCATATTCACAGAATCATTAGCTTCTACGGGTGATAGAATATTACGTATCCGTTTATTTTTAAAATCGTAATGTCCTTCGATATCTCTACGTAAAATAGACTGAAGGTTATACGGTGCGATTGATTTTTTTATTTCACTTTTGCTTAAATGCCGTCCGAATTTATCAATACTATTCATGTCTGACTTTTACGAACAGTAATAATATACTAACATATTAATATGCGGCTTCGAGTAATTATACAATTACGCCAGATTCTCTGAGCTCTTCGACAATGGAGGCAATTTCATTTGCATGTCCAGAGTGTCCAGCCGTTTTTGATGCTATGAGTAAACGTAGCCGATCTACTAGTTCGTTTATATCATCCCAGTACACATACTGATAAGGGGCATTTCTCACTATTAATTCTTCACCAAAATAACCACATATATCCACTTGTAGACGATGTGCTCAGATTCATTGATGAAGTGTTTAGATTCAACAAACGTTTAATGATGTAAGAATATTTATAGCTTCTGCTCCCTTTTACTTGCTTTTCAGGATCGAAGTCACGATGATGTACACTAGTCTGTTTTAAGATTTGTCTATACTGTTCTTTATCTTCTCTAGTAAACTCGCTTGGATATGCCTTAAATATTAACTCACATAGTCCCCGCGACCCCCCAATATCGTACGTTGTCTATTAAAATATCACGACCATCAGAAGTTAAACTCGATTTACCTATTTTAAAGTTATCTGACACCGGATCAACGTGAACACCAAACGTTAAATCATATTCTCTGCTGACATCGGATAATAATCCTTCTAAGTAGATTCTAGGGAAATAGTATATATCGGATTTTTCAAGGTTACGATTAGTTATATTAAGTCCATCATCTCGGTTCTCCGAACTCTCCATAGATAGACCATGTGGTTGGGTGTTTGATGCTATCTTCGGAATTCTTACATTTTCTTTAGACTGTTCATCCTCTGACTTCATATTATTCTTCCGATCTATTTCAGTCTGTGCTGATGTTTTTTCTAAAACTTTTTTAAGAGGTTCAGTGACTGGTTTGAAATGTTGTGCTAGTAATGCGTCGAATTCGGAACGACCCAATTTCAAGGCCAAATGCTTTTTTCTAATTGAAGCGCTAGCGCGTATGATTTCAGATGTGATTTCATCTTCATCATTGCGTTTACTCCTTTTCTTCGGCGCCATAATCAGGACCGTCTCGCAAACAGATAGCGAACAGCTCCGAAACAGATAGTGAACAGCTTCTAAACAGGTCTGAACAGAGAATGAACAGCTCCGAAACAGATATGGAACAGGTCTGAACGGGTAATGATCAAGTCTGAATAGATATAAAACAGATATTATACAGCTCTGGAACAGGAATGAACAGATCTGAACGGATATTAAACGGCTATTGAAACAGATAAGCTGGTTTCAGATATTAAACAGCTCTGGAACAGGAATGAACAGGTCCGAACGGATATTAAACGGCTATTGAAACAGATAAGCTGTTTTCATACTTTAATACTATTGAGTGTGATCATAACTAGCGGAAAAGCTTTATAAAAAATGAAGAAATACATTCACAGAGTGTCCAGTATATATCACAACACATATCTTTGATATCGGTTGACGATTGCTTTTCCTCCATTGTTATACTTCTTAACCATATGCGTATCGTCAACCGAGTGACTAACATGCTTGTGTTCACAAATATATATAACAATCGAACATTTTTCTATAGCGACCCTCATCGATATTACTATCGTTACCTATTGTTAGAAAGCCGTATTTATTTTTCCAACACTCGGCACAAACTTCTTTAAACTTATCGAAAGTCATATCAGTGTTAACATGATCGGCATATATATGTCGAAGATTTAAATCAGCTTGTTTAAATAAAATAATAAAATTAGCATTGTCTCGTATTAAATGTTTTGGTATTCGAGTATACGTCTGACATAAGTAGAAACAATCAACCGACTTATGTCGACCCATGCTAAAATATGCTCTAATTTTATCTTGTGTCTCGCAAGCAACATCATCGAAAATAAAAACAGAGTTTTCTAAAGCTTTGTAGGGATCTATGATGCTATCGTTTTCTGAATACTTAAAATATTTAACGTCCTTCACGTTATTCATCACTGCCTCTAGAAATTGATATTTAGGCTGGTAAAGTGACTTAGAATAAACATAGATATTGTTAAATTTTAGACCATATATATATATCTTTCATTCAAATGTCTACAGTCAAAGAGGGTAGAGGTGTATTAAATTCACTCATTAATAAGTTGCCAGTAGAATTACATCTGCCCGGTTACCAATACTGCGGTCCTGGTACGAAACTGAAACAGCGTGTAGCACGTGGCGACCAAGGAATTAACCCGCTTGACGCTGCATGTAAAGAACATGATGTCGCCTATTAGAAGGATGGTGATACTGTAAAACGTCATAAGGCCGATCACATACTGCAAGAAAGAGCGTGGACTCGAGTTAAATCTAAGGACGCAAGTTTTGGTGAAAAAGCAGCAGCTTGGCTGGTCACTAACAGTATGAAAGTTAAAAGAAAATTAGGTATGGGGTTAAATCCAATTAAGACGAAGCGTAGAACATCTATAACGAAAAAACAAAACAGAATAGAAGGAGGCTTCGTACGAAAAATCCCGTTTAGAAAAGGAGTTGTCGATCATGCTAAGGTAACCTTAAAAAAGTCTAAACTTAAGGATATTGTTGATGGAGCTAAAATAGCGCTCGCTTCTGCTAAAATCGCGATAAAGAAGAATGGGGGTAAAACGAATATCAATACACCTAGAGTTATTCCTCTACCGAAATCAGGGGGTATCATTCCTCTCATACCTCTATTTGCTGGCTTAAGTGCTTTAGGTGGTCTTACCGGGGGCGTAACCGGAATTGTACGAGCGGTAAATAAAGCTAGGGCATCTCAAAAAGTGTTAGAAGAGACGCAACGTCATAATAAGGTTATGGAAGAAGTTGCTATGGGGAAAAAAGGTGAGGGGATGTTTTTGAAGCCATATAAAAGAGGAATGGGGCTATATCTTAAATCAAATAAGAAAACAAAAAACTGTTAAATCGACTGCCCCGCAGAGCTCTCTCAGACGTAGACATTTTAAAGTATGGAGATTATTTACCCTACTTCCCAGGTGTCTTTATGAGAAATAGCTTACCGAATATATCAAAAAGCAATAAGTATGTAGTCGTTAATCTTGATTTGAAAGAAGGGCCAGGCACCCATTGGGTTGCATATTCCAAGAGAAAACTGAAAGTTAAATATTTCGACTCATATGGAAATTTATCACCTCCGCTTGAACTCGTTCGATTCTTAAAAAAATGTGAAATCAAATACAATCATCCCCGATATCAGAAGTTTAACGAAAAGAATTGTGGACATTTATGTTTAGAATTTCTATATAGTCACATGCAGAGTACATATTGAGTTCAGTATCATGTCGAACACGTTCACACTCAAAAGCACTAGCCACGTGTTTACTGCATATTACTATCCTCCAATTGAATTAGATGATCGATATGAATATGGATTAGGTCTTATAGGCCTACACACTTACAATACTATACCGAATGTTTACGAGGGACATAACAAATTCTATTATGATAACGAGGTGTTAGAAATACCCACCGGCTCATATGAAATAGGTGATTTAGAGACTTATATACAAAACTGATTGCCGTCTACAAACAAAAACATATTAGATAAAAGCGGTTTACTATCTTTAAAACCTAACAACACGTTACGGTGTGAGATATGTAGTATTTTTTCTATAGATTTTACGAAGGAAGATTCAATCGGTCGCATGCTAGGATTCAGCAAAAGCAAATTGCGTGCTAAAAGGACCTACGAATCTGACCTTCCAGTGCAGATTATAAAGGTTGTTACAATTAGAATCGAGTGCAATATAGTATCTTCTGCGTATTATGACACACGTCCCTCACACACACCCTTCGAATTTTCGCCTGCAGTAGAACCTGGTTACAGCATCAATATAGAACCTCAGAATATAGTCTATCTACCAACAACAACAAAAACCATTAGCAATATTACGTTAACGTTGCTAGATCAAGAAGGAGATCCAATAAATTTTCGAGGCGAGCAGATCGTTGTGCGTTTAGAATTAAAGCGATTATAATGGGTTTGGAGTTTAACAGAACATATAAAGAACCTCCTTATCCGCAGACGATGGCCATTCAGTCTTCGACGACTAACGTGCTAACACCTCTAAATCTAGCATTCCTCCAATCTTTAGGATTTGTTGTTAACGATGGAAAAGTTAGACATTTACGCAAAGTTAAACTTCGACGAAACGATTACTAAGGAGGAATATCATACATATTATCCTCGCGCCAATAACTTCAATGCGAATGATGAAATACGTATACCAATAAATAATCAAGATGTATACACAATTCCAGGAGACAGCTACATATATATTGAAGGTACATTTAAACCGAACATAGATGGGACTGGCTCTTGTGAGCTCATAAATAATGCATACCCGTTTCTGTTCGATCAACTGCGATATGAGATAAATGGTGTCGAAATTGATCGTTGTAATAAGCCCGGTATAACTTCTACCATCAAAGGTTTCTTGTCTTTAAGTGATAATGAGAGCAAGTCTCTACAAATGGCGGGTTGGTATCCTTTCGAAAATACAAGTCAGCCGACATTATCATTTAGTGCATGCATTCCCTTAAGGTTTATAGCCGGATGCTTCGAAGACTATAGGAAAGTGGTCGCCTATACCTCCCAAGAGCTGATACTGGTACGAAGCTGATTAGATGTTAATTGTTATAAAAATATTGAAGCAGGTGGCCCGAAAAAAGCTAAAATAGATATCAGTAAAGTTGAATGGCATGTTCCACATATTGTTATGAACGACTCTATTCGTTTAAATTTATTAAAAACTTTAAACGCTAATAAACCTATCTACATGCCATTTAGAAAATGGGATTTGCATGAGCTACCATCTTTAAGAAACAATAAAAAATTTACACAAGTTTAGAGAAACCACGCTTCGTAATAATAGCCTTCCAAACAAATAGGAAGGATAACTTAACTGCTGACGCTGGTCGATTTGATCACGTGTCAATCAGTAATATAAAATTATACTTAAACTCAGAGACCTATCCCTACAATAATATGAATTTACAAATGGATATTAAGCGGTACGCTTTAGCATATAGGATGTATGCATCCTTTCAGTGTTCATATTATGGGAGAACGGTCGCTCAACCTCTAATAGATTATAACGCTTTCATTGATTACCCCTTCATAGTCTTAGACGTTTCTAAACAAGCAGAGAGCATAAAAGCTGGTACCGTAGACATAAAAATTGAGTTTGAGTCAGACACTCCATTCCCTAACAATACTACTGCTATCTGTTTAATCATTCACGACAGCGTCATAGAATACGCTCCGCTTACTGGAATAGTGAAAAAAATAGTATAATTATTACTAATAAATCGTGTATTTAAAACGACAGCATGAAAGTTACCTTCGACAGTTTTGCGATACAATATTTATGGCTCGATAGCGAAGACAGAAAATCTGACTGGGTGTCTGTAGCTGCCAGCAGATGCCGTTTTGAAAATATAATTAGGAAAGTGGACAGCGAATTTCGTTCGGTAAATCTTCTCCGATTATTTGTAGGAATTGTTTATATTTTTCCATCGGATCTAATTTCAAACACATTATACTTGGTTATATTACTCAATAAAAAAAGTCACAGATCGAAATAGACACTAAAACCACTCTATACATTTTAAAGGGAGAATATAACTTATATATATTTATCCCTTCCCTATCGATCGCCTGTAATGTGCAGAACTTTTAAAATAATATTTCTATGTGGAATAATGATCAGATCATGTTACATGCAAAACTACGGGTCGATATCTTTTGAGACATGTACAGACCTGTTTCGATATATTTACCCCCGCTGTCTTTCGTATGATAGTAATTCTAATATAATTTCAGTGTTCGCTCGATCGCTTTCGAAGCCGCATGTGATTTTATCGTTCGAAAATATTGCGTATTAAACGGGGTAATGTATAGTAATTATATGTAAATTAACCGCGAATTATATTAATTTTCCGAGAATTGCCCCGCGCATTCCACAAAAAATAGTATAATTATTACTAATAAATCGTGTATTTAAAACGATATCATGAAAGTTACCTTCGATAGTCTTCCGATAAAATATTTATGGCTCGATAGCGAAGACAGAAAATCTGACTGGGTGTCTGTAGCTGCCAACAGATGCCGTTTTGAAAATAGAATTAGGAAAGTGGACAATATCATCAGACATGTTTTATCACGCGTTCATCGAGATCGAATATATAAACAGCGTTTTATCCCAGCTATGATACCATTTCGTAAATTACTATTAAAGAATCAAAACGAAGCAAGGTGGTTAACACAAAATTTTTTTCATATTCCCTATGATTCAGGGTTAATAGATTTAAAATATGTACCCTCGATTTTAAATAATGTATGTAGGACTTACAGCCGGATATATGTTAAAGGGTATCAGAAAGCTGCATTCCTAAAGAAATATATTGATATAGAAATTATAAATTTAGAATATGCTAAAAATGTACCTAATCTACATATACAATCTAACGCCTGTTTTTATCACAGTAATTCTGATTCTGCATGCTCACAAAACAATATTAAAATACTTACAAAATATATACATACATATGTAGGAACTTAAGCAAATAAAATATATAATATACCAATTGCTCTGTTTTTATTTATGAAGAATTGTTTCCCTGTTATATTGTAAATACAACAGAGGCATTTATATCTATTTCTGAATACGATCTCAATATAAGTTTTATATGTGCAGTGCTACCTGTGTTGTTATTATAAACGTGAGTACATATACGTCTCATATTATTTTTAAAATTATTTATAAAAAATTTATTTTCAATATTCACTTGAAATTCGTTAACATTTTTTATATATTGTTTGACACACACCAAACTACGGTCGATATATGATGAGACATGTACAGACCTGTTTTGATATATTTACCCCCTAATTCTAATATAACTTCAGTGTTCGCTCGATCGCTGTCGAAGTCGCATGTGATTTTATCGTTCGAAAATATTGCGTATTAAACGGGGTAATTCATAGTAATTATATGTAAATTAACCGCGAATTTAACGAATAATACCGCGAAATTAGTGAATTAACCTCGAATTTAACGAATAATACGGCGATTTACCCCGCGAAGTTAGTTAATTACTAGTAAATTTCGCTAATATTATCGCGAACACCGCGAATTATGTTAATTTTCCGCGAATTTCCCCGCGCATTCGGCGAATTATATCGCGAATTATCCCGCGGATTACGTGGATTTAGTCTATTGATCGCGAATTCCGCGAGGTTCTTGGTTTAATTAGCCGCGAATTTAGTGATTTATACGCGGATTACCCGCTAATTAAACCGAGAACCCCGCGAATTACTCGATTATGTCGCGGGTTGTCCTCGGATTCCTCGAATTGAGCCGCGACAGATATCGACCTGTTTCGATATATTTACCTCGATGTATTTCGTATGAAAGTAAATCTAATATAACTTTAGTGTCCGCTCGACCGCTCTCGAAGTCACACGTGGTTTTATCGTTCAAATAAATTGAGTATTAAACGGGGTAATTCATCCTAATAATATGTAAATTCAACGCGAATTTAACGAATAATACCGCTAAATTACTTCAAGTTGAGTTTCCACATTTTGTAATAGACTACATATGCGTTTTACAATATACTATCCATATCTCCGGTGTGGTCTAGTGGCTAGGATGCTTGACTCACACCCAGAAGGCTCGGGTTCGATTCACGGCATCGAAATTAAAAAAAAAAATTGAAATAATTCGAAATATAGACTACATATGCGTTTTACAATATTCTATTCATATCCCCGGTGTGGTCTAGTGGCTAGGATGCCTGACTCACACCCAGAAGGCTCGGGTTCGATTTCTGGCACCGGCATTTAAAAAAAAAAATTTTAAATAATTCGAAATATGTGACGCCATCTTCTAGATATCACTGAACTACTAGTACGGTAGTCATTGGTTAGAAACTGAAATTAACGCTAGGAACCGCGAATTTGCATTTAATTGAACTAATTCCGCGACTTAAACCGCCAAATCCGCCAATAAAACCGCGAATACCGCGACTTGAACCGCGAAATCCGCGAATAGAACCGCGAATACCGCGAAAAGAACAGCGGATCCGCTACAATCCGCGAATAAAACCGCGAATTTCGCGAATATAACTGCGAATACCGCGAAAAAAACCCGCGGATCCGCTAAAATCCGTGGAGGTTAAATATGGAGGTGGCGGTCCCCATGTCGGGTAATCGAACCTACTAGCATCACATAATGCCAAAAGGACTATACTATAGCTACCTTTTAATTGAAAAAAGTTGATCCAGCTCTTGCAGACCTAAAAACTCAATGATCAAGAAATGGTTCACACATAATGATAATTGCTTTCCATGCCATTTATATTAATTAGGATAGGTATTGGATTATATATCTAAATATCCACATGTTTTCGATCAATAGCTCCTACCTACACAATGTGGAGCTGCCACTTTTCTTCAAACACACTTGCAATTTTTTCCAAGCTTACTCAGATGGTGTAAATAACATCGTTTCACAGAGGCAGTTCCAAATAACATTACACGTTTCATTTACTATATGAATTACAGTGCTAGTACCAACTCGAAAAAGTATACGACTTAGAATCATGCTGTCACTATTTGCAAGATACCTAAAGAATTAGCAGCATCAGTATACACAGTGATCAACCCTTTCTCCTGGTGTAATCGCCTCACGCACCCAATCAACCTTGATCAATTTAGGCTCTACAATATTTAAAAATGTACTAAAAATGTTAGCTGACATTCTTAAATAATTTAAAATTAAATTTAAATTCATTTCTAGAAGCAAATTATAATAATCACTTTGTTCTTTTCTTTATTTGTTGTATATTTCATACCCAAAATTTCCGAGGTCGTTTCCTTTTGTGGTTTTTTTAAACTAATGCACATCAAAAAACAACATTCATTTTATAAACGTAAATATCATGTTGTTCACGGTCCATTTTACATACGGTATACGGACAATTATGAACTAAGTGAGGTTAGAAAACGTAAGAATCTGTATGAAATATCGGAAAAACTTACCGGATAAAAGAAACCTTTTACCCAAATTTTCTTTGGCTATAGTTCCGAATGGTCACAGCAGCTTTAATTAAAAAACTATATAAAAATGGAAAACTTACGTTTCGCTGGTTTCAAAAATGTGGGTCTTTTTTTGCCAAAATGAAAGGAAAGTATTAAAATTAATACTTAAAAATCGCATTTTGAGGTTATAATTTCCCAATTTCCACTACTTTTATGTTGCACAAAATGAAACGTCACCAACAATTTCTGTATTAACTGATCGGCAACCGCCAAATATAAATCTTTACAAATATGAAAGGTATTTTAATATATATTTTTTAAATAAAGATGTACTAATTATTTTCATTTTTCTAATTGTCTACTAATGAATTAACATTTTGAAATATAAGTAAGTATATATTAATCACTAGAATATGCTTAAATGTTATTTAATCATCAATTGTATTAAAAATCTCGTTTCGGATATTTGTCAATTATATATTTAAAGAAAACATTGTTATAAATATAAATAAAAATGAAATAAACAGTCACTCTAATGTATTGGTTTCTTTTTATAAAAATACATTATTAACATAAGTAATTTGAAAATTCAAATATATAGTATTAGTTAGTTTGGTTTTAAATGCAATTATATAACAGGTGTTCATTTGAATAGTCAATCCGGAATCTAGTAACATGTGATTTACTGAGAACATTTTGAAGTATGTCATAAATTAAAATTTACTACTTAACCTACGAAGTCGTATATTTTGACAGTTTCATACATACAAATAAATAACAAATGTGATTGACATTATCAAATGTCATTTGGATTTACGTTTACGGAACAACAAACACATACTAATATATATGCGTCTTATTCTATCAAAATTTCAAAGTAACCTAGATTGACTTTTCAAATGAACACACGTTACTACAGAAAACAAATGTACATTGGGCAGGAAGTAATATGTTGTTGATACGATGGTATCTTTAATTGCATTTAAGTAAGCCCACTCGCCATTATTATCACTTTAACTTATTTCCTTATATTGTATTTTAAACAAAATAAATATCAAAAAGTGATTATTATTAGAAAGCTCTTGAAAGTAAGATGATCATGTTCGTCAAGACACTAACTCTTGAGTGGGTCATGCAGAACAAACGGCAACAAAAGAATAGTTGGAGTAGTTGGACAGCTTTTTTTAAATTTGTTTTGGTATTATAATGAAGTTAACAATTTTGTTGTAATGCTGTAATATTTGAGATTTAGATACCATTTATGTTTACTAAAATTGTGACTAAAATAACATTGGAATTAAAAAATTACAACAAAAATCAAATGTCACTAAATTTATCACTAACTGTTACCATAATCGAATGCGAAAATCGTATACTTGTGAATCATAAGTTTTGGTACTTATGAAATAAATAATACGATTCGGACGTCGGATAACGTATGCATGAGAATCCACCTTAATTCGTACCCTTTGCTGCGGGCATTAATGTCACGGTACTCCTTGATTTTTACATTCCATAAATACTCTAAAGATTCATAAAGGTTAATAACGGTGTCTCCGTCGCTGAAAATTTACTTTCCGCCATTTCCAATGTACTAAACTCGTACGTTTAATCTGTTTACGCTGTATTCAATTTGACAACCGTATACAAGTTACGATATCACATTTACATTTACGATTTTTCATGTTCGTATACGATTTACTCGTAAGTGTAAAGCAGGCTTTACTCCATTCAGATATCATATATATATTTATATATATGATAACATATGATAATATATGATAATATATATATATATATATATATATATATATATATATATATATATATATTTAGTGTTTATAAGAATTTTATTTTTCTTATTTATTTTATTGGCCGTGTCTTAATATTAAAAATAATAGACTTCTTATTGGTTTAGCGACCTTTTATTGAATTATGATGTTTTATTCTACGACGTTTCGACTTTTACTATTTTTCAGTCTTTTTCAAGTATCTAGAAACAAGAATTAATACAATGAGAATATGAGAATTGTGTTTGCTTTTTCAGTGTAGTAATTCTTGTTTCTATTTACCTTACTGTATTGTAGCTTAATTCAAATTTTTCTATTCATTCACACAGATGTAATCACTTTAATTGTCCTTACTCATTATTAATCTAATTTTAAATTTTAACTCTAATTGATAATCTAATTGGTAATTCAGTCTTTAATCTAATTTTAATTTTAATTGTTAATTTAATTGTTAATTCAATCTCACAAAAGCAAACACAATTCTCATATTCTCATTGTATTAATTCTTGTTTCTAGATACTTGAAAAAGACTGAAAAATAGTAAAAGTCGAAACGTCGTAGAATAAAACATCATAATTCAATAAAAGGTCGCTAAACCAATAAAAAGTCTATTATTTTTAATATATATATATATATATATATATATATATATATATATATATATATATATATATATATATTGAAAAGATACTGCCTCATGAAGAGTTGACAAAATGAAGAGATATGCCGCCTCACGTTGGTATTAGCTACGCATAGATAAATAAAAAGAAACTTCTTTAAAATATCAAGTATAAAATATTTATTCAACACAAGATATCTATACACTTAAATGTACAACTTAGCTAAACGGTAAAGTAAGGTATTATAAATTTATGTTTGTAATAACATATGTGAATAGTTGTAGTTATGTTTACCAGTTGTTTTATATGCAAAGACTATTATGATATAAATAAGTTAACAATGTTAAATGGTAAGTACTATAGGAATCTCACTAGAAAATATTCTTTACGTTAATTAATCAAGATAGTTATTCGTTAAAAGCAAAATTAAGATACCTAATTTAAGTAAATTTTGAATTGATAATAAAAAATTATTTGTTATGCTTTTACAAGATAATAAATGAATCTGTGATTTGTAGAAAAAGGCAGCAATGTGACTGGATATATACGGCAAATCAGGATATTCGGCCAGGCAGGAAAGGAAAATATATTCCTGAATGGTTCAGGCATTTTCTGTGTACGGCTCAATGTTGGATATGATACAATAGGAATAATGGAGGAACGTAAAATTTTATTACGTTCAGTAGCTTCGATGTTCGGTGACCATCACCAAATGATGCTATCGTAGTTTTCTAGCAGGTAACCGATTTTTATCTGGTAAAAATTGTGTCAAACGTTGCTTTAGTACTATGGGCACCTTTTGTATATATTTTTGAATTTATATCACTAATATTTCTGTATTTAATAAATTTAAAAAACGGAGAACTATATTTTCGATACAACGCTATGCAATTTCTAATACCGACGCTAACCTTCATTTATTTTTACAAAAGCCTTTTTAGAAAGCAAAAATTATCTTGATTTATACTTTTTAAAGCCAGTTGTTTTAATTAAATTATAAATGTAATAATGATTTTTATAGAAAGATAAAATTAATATTTGAATTTACATGCATATATGAATTGGTTTTAAATGTTAGGTTAGGTTACAAGTTTGAATATAAATATAACCTGTTCGCGGTTTTTCTACGTTTGAAAAATGGGCGTGTTCAATTAGTATCGACATAAAATTCAAATGTAAATAAATTAAATATCTTTTTTTTAATTTCGCGTAATTGACTTGAATGACAAAAATGACAATTAAAAATATAAAAAGTAAATTTTGAAATAAATATAATTTAATCTGAAATATACGAAGTTGTCGTGATATTAATTTATTAACATTTCGACGCTAATTTTATAAGTTGTGTCCACCAAATGCAGTTATTCAATAGGATGTTTCCCTTATGTTAATTTCTACCTTCTCAGTTACAGTTAGCTGGAATAACCAAGCTGTACGTATCACAACAATATATATATATATATATATATATATATATATATATATATATATATATATATTGATGTGGGTCAGTATTCTTCATTAATGTATTCTTCTTCTAATTAAATATCAATTCCAAGAATGTTATATCTGGAATAATCAGATTTGTGAAACATTACTTTATAGATAGAATTTTGTATTTTAAAGATGTAAAATCATAATTGGTTTTAAAAATCATGTTACCGATTACTATGTTATGTTATATTTAATTAATCTTTATGTTTCGTCCTTTAATTAAATTCATCTTACTTATGTTCGCGAGAATTCTAGATTTCTAAAACTGACTATGATTATTTCATGTATGTTCAAATTACGATAAACTCTGATATTTATTATCATTTTTTATAACATCACTTTATAATGTGCATTTGGAATTACGTGAGTTGGATATATTATCACATTTTTAGATTGTCAGAGATATTTTCATCTCTGTAATATTTAAGAAATACATATTTAATATTATTTCTTTCTATTCTGACTAAATTATCTTTTATAATTTTGAAATTCATTGTATAAGTTTTCTAAGAAAATTTGATTTATGTTTCTACAAAATATGATATGTAGTCAAGACGATAAAAAAAAAAAGAGGATTATTATTGATTGAGAGATTTTTGCATGCGGTGGTAAAGAAAAGAATAATTTTCAATTGCTTCTTCGAAATTATTGAAATAAAATTATCTACGGCTATATTTCTAATAACAAGAAAGTGAATTCATTATTTTACATGTTATAAATACCTTGCGAGAAACATACTTCGAGTGTGGAGATACTAGGAAACCTTATCATCTACATATTGTATTTCCAATTAAGCTAATAGCAATTTTACGTTTAAGCAGCTATATTTAAGAAGCTACTGGAACCTTTTCTTGGTTATATTTGGATAAATTACGCTTTCTTCCGGACATCAAATTTGGACATAACCTAGCAGAGTTCTACAAGTATCAAGGAACGTATGCAGATTTGCGGCTAGAATATCTATCAGAGGAAACAGACTGATTCATTACATTCGGACTTGCTGAACTTGTTGGAATTCTACAGAGTATTCTTCTTCCAGAGAACACGTAAATTTAGATACTACCATAACGGTCATAAGTATCAGGTATTCTTGAGAAAATTTATTCCTGTATTATTAATTAAAGATATAACATTTCTTGCGATCTCATATTTCTAAATCATAATACTCACGTTATTTCAATAATAATATTCTACTGAACATATTTATCAATATATAGTTGTTCTTATCTTGTTTTCACTCAAAATTTTGACACGATCCATTTATCTATATAATAATATTCATAATTTTGATGTAGGCAACCTAATGTGTATAGCAATATTGTAGGGTGCATACGTATACATTTGAAACCCAACATATTAAACGTTTTTGTATCTGATAGACTGTCGAAACTATATTGTTTAATAAATTTATTTGTTATTTAATTTTACTTAATCGTTTAATTTTATGTATATCTGTGTTGCTGTCTGTATATTCGGATCCCGCTAGTAACCCTGAGATTAAGAATTTTCTGCATATTATTTTATTAAGTTTTAAATTATCATTTCTGAGCTAGTTCTTCTTTCTTTGTTATTTTTATTTTCCATTCATTATTTCTCACAACTCAACATTATAACATTAATTGACACTACAAAGAGAGGCTTCTCTTGGTTTAAATTATTCAAAGATACATTCCAATAATAATAATAAATCATGCCTTAGTATTCCAAAAAATAGATAGTAAGGTGTGAAAATATGTGTTGTTCGCTGCTAGAAGCTTGCGTCTCTTTCTGGGTATGAATCTGTGTGTTGGTTGCTGCTGGCAGCAGATTTGGTATTTGTGTGACCGCGTAAGTGTATGGTTTTGTATGTTAGTGCGCTCGTGTGTGTGTTTAGTGACCGGTCGCGTGTATTTAGAGAGATCGGATAACCAGCCGTTGCGTAGGGACGCCAACCCTTTGCCGGCAACTTCTTTACTTTTCCGAGCAGTACTTCGACGGCCCACCCCCGCACCAACGAGGCAAGGCGCAGACCAGCGAAGCGCACCCTGCACGGGGTTGCTCATCGCCAACCGAGGGAACACTCTTAGTGGCTACCTCAGTCGACGATGGTCACACATTGTGCCATCTTAACGATTTCCGCAGAAGCGGGGGCAATGCACACACGTCGAACGTGTGTGTGCTGTTAACAGCAGCCTAGCCAGGTTGCCTCCCAGGACCGATCCTAGTAGCGTGTGCATTGCACGGCGCCGTGATTTGCGCCGCGTAGCATGGTTCCTCACTCCTGCTGGAAAGGCGGAATGGCACCTGACTGCCCAACGGGCAGACCCCCATAGAGTTTGGTAGCGCATATGCTAGGCTACAACCCAGTAGAGAACCACATCAGCACAAAACAGAAAACAAGGAAAAGCAAGACATGAGTTATTATTACGTATGCGCCCGTGGAGCGACTTAAGATGCAAAGTTGTCGGCATTCGCTCAAAACGAGAAGGAAAACTACGAAAAACTGCTCGGGCAACTAGACAGGAATCAAAATACGGAACAGTCAGCATGATAAGCAAAAGTATATGATATTTAAATGTAATTGATATTTAAATAACATAAGGTATATAACAAAAAAATATATTATGATGGTAAATTGTAGATCTTTACAAAATTAAGTTATAGTATATACTGCTTAAATTTTGTATATCATTTCTGTTGTTAATTGAATTTTTTTCCTGTTTAATACTAATAATTTCTTTAATTTGTCTTTTCATTGTGTGTTGTTCTTTATCAATTATCTGTGTGTTCTCAAAATCGAAATGGTGATCGCGTTGTAGTTTGTGTGTAGACAAAGCAGTTTTGTCTGTTCAAAAAATTATGAATTCCTGTTATTTACAAATTTTAAACATTACAATATCCCAAACCATTTGTAACATAAATACGTTGAATCAAATTATTTCAAACTTGAAAAATATTATCATACATAAATTATCTCCTCAACTTTTAAATAGCTTCGAAAAAATAGAATCTAAAATTTACAATAATCATTTCCTAACAAACAAAAATAAATTAAAAAACAAAATAGATAAACTAATGAAGAAACAACACTTAGAAATAAATTACAAAATTAACAATAACTGGATTATCAATTTAACCAATATAAATATTCCCGATAATGTTAAATACATACTTAGCCTAGGACCCAAATTTAATATGCCACCTAATAAAATACCCATTAATGACTATATAGCTAATATTGAAACAGGAATACAAAATTTACCACAAGACAAACAGAATGAAATACGTAACAAAATTTGTAATATAATTACTAACCATAAACATAAGAAAGTAAATAATAAAAAACATATATCAAATCTATATATGAATAAATTCATTAAAGAAACAAAAAGATTTATCCAAGACAACCCTCATATTATAATAGCAACAGCAGATAAATCAAATAAAACAGTGATCATTCTTAAAGAGGAATATGAGCAAAAAATAGAAAAACTATTAGACGATAAATTAACCTATAAAAAAGAAAGAAATAATCCAACAGAAAAAACTCAAAAAGAAAATAATAACTTAATAAATAAATGGCATAGACTAAACCTAATAGATTTCAACACTAAAAACAAACTTCGCATTTTTAATTCCCACCCTCCTTCAATATATGGTTTACCTAAAATTCACAAAAATAATATCCCTTTAAGACCAATAGTATCTAACATACAAGCCCCTACTTATAATATAGCAGAATTCCTAGGTGATAGCATATCTAAGATGTTAGGAAAAACTGAATATCATACTAAAGACTCATGGCAATTTCAAAATTTCATCAAGGAACAAAAAGTCCCAACTAATAACAAAATTATATCACTTGATGTAGAATCTTTATATACTAACATTCCTACAGATCTAGCTATAAACATAATAGAATCCAAATGGGATGAAATTAGTCCAAACACATCACTAAATAAAAACGAGTTTATTAGAGGTATATACTTCTGTCTCGATAACACATATTTTCAATACAAAAATTCTTCTTATAGTCAAACATTTGGTATTGCCATGGGCTCTCCTTTAGCTGCTCCTATTGCAAATCTAGTAATGGAACATTTAGAACAACACGTTATCAATTCATTAGACTTCCACCCCATTTTTTTCAAAAGATATGTTGATGATATCATAATATGTATTCCGACCAACAAAATAAACTATCTCTTAAATAAATTCAACAATTTTCACAACAAATTAAAATTCACTATTGAAGAAGAATTTAATAACAGTATTAATTTTCTTGATATTTCTTTGAGCTATGATAGACAGGGTACTATTTATACAAATTGGTATAATAAACCCACAGCTTCTTTTCGATATATGAATTACCACTCAAATGCTCCTACAGTATTCAATAAAATGATTATAAATAATCTGACTGATAGGGCAGTAAAACTATCACATACTCAATACAGAAAAGATAACATCAAAAAAATTAAAACAATCTTAACTGATAATAATTATCCACCACAACTTATAGACCAAACTATTAAAAAAAGAGTACACCAAATATACAACACTTCAGACACCAATAAAAATTAGAACAATGACACAACATATATCACAATTCCATATGTTCCACAACTATCGGAAAAAATTAAATACACTTTAAAAAAATATGATATAGCTACAACATATAAACTTAGTAATACTAATAAACATTTATTTTCAAAACTTAAACCTAAAATAGAAAAAAATCGAGAAACACATGTCATATATAAAATACCATGTCGCGATTGCGATAGTTACTACATAGGCCAAACGAAACAATATTTATACAAAAGAATACAAGCCCACAAATACTCTAGAACAGACAAAACTGCTTTGTCTACACACAAACTACAACGCGATCACCATTTCGATTTTGAGAACACACAGATAATTGATAAAGAACAACACACAATGAAAAGACAAATTAAAGAAATGATTAGTATTAAACAGGAAAAAAATTCAATTAACAACAGAAATGATATAAAAAATTTAAGCAGTATATACTATAACTTAATTTTGTAACGATCTACAATCTACCATCATAATATATTTTTTTGTTATATACCTTATGTTATTTAAATATCAATTACATTTAAATATCATATACTTTTGCTTATCATGCTGACTGTTCCGTATTTTGATTCCTGTCTAGTTGTCCGAGCAGGTTTTCGTGGTTTTCCTTCTCGTTTTGAGCGAATGCCGACAACTTTGCATCTTAAGTCGCTCCACGGGCGCATACATAATAATAACTCATGTCTTGCTTTTCCCTGTTTTCTGTTTTGTGCTGATGTGGTCCTCTACTAGGTTGTAGGTCTACTAGCATATGCGCTACCAAACTCTAGGGGGGTCTGCCCGTTGGGCAGTCAGGTGCCATTCCGCCTTTCCAGCAGGAGTGAGGAACCATGCCACGCGGCGCAAATCACTGCGCCGCGCAATGCACACACTACTAGGACCGGTCTTGGGCTGCAACCTGGCTAAGCTGCCGTTAACAGCACACACACGTTCGACGTGTGTGCATTGCCCCCGCTTCTGCGGAAATCGTTAAGATGGCACAAATTGTGACCGTCGACTGAGGTAGCCACTAAGAGTGTTCCCTCGGTTGGCGATGAGCAACCCCGTGCAGGATGCGCTTCGCTGCTCTGCGCCTTGCCTCGTTGGGGCGGGGGTCGGGCCGTCGAAGTACTGCTCGGAAAAGTAAAGAAGTTGCCGGGAAAGGGTTGGCGGCCCTACGCAACGGCTGGTTATCCGGTCTCTATAAATTTACGCGACCGGTCACTAAACACACACACGAGCGCACTAACATACAAAACCATACACTTACGCGGTCACACAAATACAAAATCACACACCCAGAGAGAGACGCAAGCTGCCAGCAGCAACCAACACACAGATTCATACCCAGAAAGAGACACAAGCTTCTGGCAGCGAACAACACATATTTTCACACCTTGCTATCTATTTTTTGGAATACTAAGGCATGATTTATTATTATTATTGGAATGTATCTTTGAATAATTTAAACCATAGCAACTTAATTATTTGATATTTATGTTCTATCATTTATATTTTGTATTCCCTTGACAAAGGCGTATTGCCGAAACATGTAGGGTTGTTTTAAATATATATACTTTGAAGTAAACCAAACCTTTAATCGCCGACTTATTAAGTTTACCTTATCATACCAAGGTCACGAAGATATTATATATATATATATATATATATATATATATATATATATATTATAATATTATTATTACCATTATATGAGTTTACATATCATGTTACAGCAGACCGATTTTCATGTGGCCGGTTAGAAGTACCGCCCTCGAGATGCGCACGAAATTCATAGGTAGGGGAACCTCTGGCATTCTGTGTTTTACATCGTTTTAAGCGATAAACACAGTAGTGCTGTGCCGTATTAAGGTAGTGAGTAATGGAGTTTAAAAGTAAATTAAATAAATGTGTTTTAGGCAGTTAAACTCGTGAAGTGATCTCAAATGTATTTAAATACCTTTGAGTACCCTTCAAGGGTACTCAAAATTCCACTGGATCAGTTATATCAACACGTTATTGCCGCAACGGGTGTTTCTGAGAGAAGTATTAGACGGATTGTTAAAGAAAAAAGAGAAATAAACGCAGGTGCCGGTTTATCTTTTACATCGCCAAAGAAAAATAAAAAAAAACCAAGCCCAAAACCGACTTAGACGATGCAGATAAAGGTGTGCTGCGTAGAACAATTTTAAATACCTTTACTGTTGACAAAATTGTGCCTACAATGCCAAACATTCTAAGAAAATTTAAAGAAACAGGATACACTGGAGGAATAGATTCTCTTCGGAAAGTAGTAAAAGATATGGGCTTTCGTTGGAGAAAAACAAAAACCAACAGAAAGTTGTTAATGGAAAAGCACGACATTCGTCAGTTAAGAGTGTCTTATTTGCGTACCATTCAAAGCTACAGAAATGAAAAAAGACCGATTATATATATGGATGACCATCCACAGTTCTCATACCGTGGCTACTTGTTGGAGTGACAATTCCAATGAAGGATTAGCAAGGCCTATATCAAAAGGTCTAAGACTAATTATTGTTCATGCTGGCTGCGAGACTGGATTCATTCCGAATGCTAAATTGATTTTTAAGTCTAATACCACAACGGGAGATTATCATCACGAGATGAATTATGAAAATTACAAAAAATGGTTGTTAGAAAAATTAATTCCAAACCTGCCTCCAAAGTCTGTCCTAGTAATTGACAATGCTCCTTATCATAATGTCCAAAAAGATAAACCACCGAATTCTAATAGCAGCAATTCTAATAGCAGTTATTATAGACTGGTTAAGGTCTAAAAATATTTACTTCGACAATAACATGCTCAAGCCCGATTTATATAATATTATTGAAGTACATAAGCCAACATTTAAAACGTTCGAGATAGATGAAATGTTAACACAACGTGGCCATAGTGTTTTGCGATTACCGCCATACCACCCAGATTTAAATCCGATTGAGTTAGTATGGGCATCTCTTAAACAATATGTGGCACAAAAAATGTATCATTCACTATTAGATATGTTCAACAGTTATGTGATAACTTTTTTGATGAATTTAGTGCTGCTGAATGGAATAAATGTTGTGACCACGCGATAAAGTGGGAGCAAAAGTTTTTGGAAGCGGAACCTCTCATAGACGAAGTTACAGACCAGTTCATTATTAATTTGGGTGAAGACTCTGAATCGGAGAGCGAAGAGGAAGTCAGTGATAGTGATTCTGCATAACTTTTTATATAATTATATGTATAATTTACCGTAATTTTTTTGAAACTTAGTTATTGTTCATTATTGTTTTCTCCTATAATTATTTTTGAGTATTTATGTATTATAAAAAGGTATTTTTAATAATATAAAATATTATTAAAAATCTGGTGTGAAGAACACAAATACAGGTTCACTATTAATATTTTTGTGAACGTGTCCGAAAATATCTCTCCCCAGAGTCGTAGGTACGTATTTCACCTTTCTACAGGCTCATGGGTACGCCCCTGCTGGAGAAAGAATATTTCCAGACACATTCACAAAAAAGAACCACATCACCACATCACAGGAATTATCCAGACCGGGCGTAGCAGTAAATTCAGCGCTGCCTGTTGTCAGACAGCCGAAGTACCTCGCCTCGTCCACATAACCAATGCGAAGTAACGACGCCTTCCCATAGGTGGCACAGTCATCCCTCTAGAAACTGCATTTTGTTTGTGTCTTCACTCATACTACTGAATTTACTTCTACGCCCGGTCTGGATAATTCCTGTGATGTGGTGATGTGGTTCTTTTTTGTGAATGTGTCTGGAAATATTCTTTCTCTAGCAGGGCGTACCGATGAGCCTGTAGAAAGGTGAAATACGTATCTACGTCTCTGGGGAGAGATATTTTCGGACACGTTCACAAAAATATTAATAGTGAACCTGTATTTGTGTTCTTCACACCAGATTTTTAATAATATTTTATATTATTAAAAATACCTTTGTATTATACAAAACTGGTGGGGTTTACCTACTCATGTATGTTTCAATTATTCTGATATTTATGTATTATTTCTTATTGTAATTATTATTTTCATTGTTATTTCCAATAATATTAGTATTAATAATATTCTTTTCTCCACGACTATTAAATAATGTTATTACAACACTCGCCTACGCTCGTTGAAGAATATACTGTTCTATTGTACATATAGAAAGTTTACAATGTGATTATAATGAGAAAGAGATTAGCATAAACATTATTTGCCAATAATTCAGTTAATTATCCAAATTAGTTTTACTTAATCCTAAGCCTTTCTACCGTTAAGTGTAGCTAACAATCTTATTCAGTCATCCCCTTAATGTGATGTTAGTACGCTATTAGCTAGTAGGTAAGGTAAGACATTTTAATTAAACATGTTACATGAAACTATGCGTTTTATTTTACTTCTATTTGCCTTAATTTAGTGAAATACCAACCATTATAATTTATAATTGTTGGTATTTCACTAAATTAAGGCAAATAGAAGTAAAATAAAACGCATAGTTTCATGTAACATGTTTAACTGTTGAACATGTTTATAATTTATAAACATGTTCAACAATGTGATTTTCTGAATTTATCCCTTACTACGTCCCAATGCACGACTCGCACAAAGAGTTATTTCATTTTTCTGAATACTGTCTCTATCTAACACTGACCCTTACTTGACGCACGTACAAATTCTGCCACCGGCCACATGAAAATCGGTCTGCTGTACTTATTTTGAAATTTAAACTAGTGATTTTATTTGCTATTGTCAAGTATGCTCATAGATAGGTATGACATATTTTTTGGATAGTATTCATATTTTTGAATAAGTCAGTCAAAATTGGACAGACACTGTAGAATTATTTTAAAGATTAATATTTAAATGTATTATGTTATCACTGAAAAGAAACTTATGCTCAAGTAACTATTTAGACATTTGATATTTATTTTGAAATTAAATATATCTCTTTAGGATAAAACTAAAAGTTAAATTATCATTGGAAATTCTGTATTTAAAAAGGCTTACTGATATTCTTTTTATTTAGAAGTTTATACTAGCGTCGCTATGGTTTTTTGTTGATAGATTATTTTTGTTCTCTGTAAAAAAACAGATCGAATTTTTGATTTTGAGATTTAGAAAGCAAATAAATCAAGAAATATGCAAGATATTATAATTAAAATCTACTTACTGTTGTCCAAAAACTTATAAAATTGTACCAATATTATAATCCATGGATAGTATTAGTTTTGAAGAATATATCGTCTATTACATAGAAGGATCTACAGAGGACATCTTCTAAAAGGTTGCATCCTCCTTTTGCAGCAAATTATATGTTTTTACATACTTTGTTAGCTATCATAGTATATTTTATTATTTTCTGTCGAGGGATACCATTTAACCGTTCAAAATTTAATATGCCATATAAGCCATAATCAAGATCAATAAATATAAAAGGAGATTATTCACCTAGGATATCCAGGAGGACATCGTATAAGGGGAGTTCGAGTCGATAGAGAGCCGTTTTGTTTATCTACGGAGAGATTTGCTGATTTGCCTGTCAACTCTTCAAGAAGTCTACTAAATACATCAAGCAAGAACCTTAAATACATAAAAAGGAGATATATTGTAAACGTACAGTTGGTATATTATTTATTTATCTTAGAAATTTCTCCGTTGCAGTAAACAAATTGTTTAATCAGATTTACTTTGGGTTTTTGAAACTTAGTTAAATATCTTTCATTGTAATATGCAAAAATCTGAATACTCAAGTCAATTTAAAAGTTACACAAATATTTTCATTACTAAACATACCTGTAAAATTTCTTGGCTTCTATTTGTGTATGGAAAATTTGTTTAGAATTCCTATATTTTAAAACCTTGACATAATTTTCTATTAGTTCTTTGTAACTAAAATAAAATTAAAACACACAATTATAGATACTGTAATATAAAAGAAGTTTTGGAAAAACTTAAAACAGGTATATAACCCCTTACCGCAATTACTAATCGTATCCTAAATACGTATTTCGACAGCTAAGTTGTAATCATCAGTAGGAAAACCACTAATGAAAGTGTCGCACATGGGGCACAGTAAAGCTAGCACATCGGATCACGCAACAACTTTACACGGCGTCCACGTATACATTGACTTAAAAATACAAATAAATCGACTAAAAATTACGACAAAATTACCTCTCCTAAGGAAAAGGCAACCACATGTATTTATTCTCTTTCTACGCGTCTATAACCTTTTTACCTTTTTTTTCTAAGAATGAAAAGAGACAGCTATAAGGAATCGGTCCCCTGTCTCCATTCATAGTGTTCTGTTTGTTTTTAACGATATGAATGCTTTCGTATTCATTTAATCGACATATTGTGTAGTGTATTTAAAGAATGGTTGGCCACGTTAGATTTTTCTGGTTTATTGAATTTAATATGTGATATGTGTTCTTTATACCGGGTTATTATTGATCGTTTCGTTTGGCCTATATATTTCAAATTACAATCATCGCAATTAATTTCGTATATACGTGATTTCAAATTAAAATTAACTTTATCTTTGGTATTCCCTAGGAGACTTTTGATGGTATTTTCGGATCGAAAGGTAACTTGGAGACCTCGTTCTTTAACAACTCTATTGTTTTTAGTTATAGGGTGGTATGGTAAACACATGTACTTTTTCTCCTAGTTACTTTGAGATACCAAACTTGTGGATTCGCGGATTGTCTTTTTTAATTTCGTTTTTCTAATTAATTTATTGATTATTTCTATGTCAAGGCCATTATAATTCGCTGTTTTTAATGAAATCTAGTTCGAATTCATATCTCTCTTTTGTTAACGGAGAATTTAGTAACCGATTGACTAAGAAATTAAAAGAAGCTGTCTTATGTTGAAAACTATGATTTGAATCCGCGATGATGAATCTATTAACATTGGTTTCTTTCCGGAAAATATCGATTTCTATTTTATGTTAATTTCTAATAAGTAATGTATCTAAAAATGGTATCCTGACATTGTTTTCCTTTTCCACCGTGAATTTAATAGTCGGAAATTTCGAATTTAACTGATTAACGAACGTATCTAACTCGCATTTCCGTGTGTCAAAACAGGGGACAGATTCCTTATAGCTCTCTTTTCATTCTTAGAAAAAAGGTAGAAGGGTTATAGATGCGTAAAAAGAGAATAAACACATGTGGTTGCCTTTTCCTTAAGAGAGGTAATTTTGTCGTAATTTTTAGTCGATATATTTGTATTTTTAAGTCAGTGTATACGTGGACGCCGTGTAAAGTTGTTGTAAGTTTCATTAGTGGTTTTACCTATTGATTATGACAACTTAGTTTTCGAAATACGTATTTAGGATACGATTAGTAATTGTGGTAAGGGGTTATATACCTTTTTTAAGTTTTTACTTAACCACAGTCTCCAAAGAAAGACTTTTCAAGTTTTGGAAAATATAATGTTTTGGAAAATATAAATTTATAAACACATCCATCAATTTTTATTTATAGTTATACATTAATAAAATATTTATATTAAAGAAAGAATATCTTACCTGTTGATTCGGTTTTAAAATCGTTATTATTTGTACCTGCTCTGAGATAAAGTAAAAGATCTTTGCATTGACGACTGTGTTTAAATCCAGGCATATTTATTTTTGATAGTAAAGATAAACTTTGAGCATAAACATTAGTGCCATCTTAAAAATCATTAAAATATCTTTTCCCCTAGATTTAATTTATAATTGATTTTCGTAGTAGTATTACATATATATATATATATATATATATATATATATATATATATATATATAATTAATATTTTATGGGAGTAGCGGCCGGGTAATCAAAAACTGTAAAATTTATTTTAATGTTAAAAATGGTATGAGAAGGATATTATAATAAATCGATTTACATTAAATTTTTGTGGTGTTAATATTATTGTAACGTATTTGTTACACATTTCTAAATAAAACTAAACTTTTCGCATTAGCAGGTAGTTTTGTTTCCTAATTTCTATCTGAACTAGCAACAAATTTAATTTAAAATAACATTTAAAGCAAATCCACTATCAGAATTACCGTATATATACCTTTCTATCAATTTTAAATGTCATTATATACCTGTGTACATCCTATTCAGTCGTCTTCATGAAGGTTTGTTTATCTTATTTATCACTTTAATATTTAAAGCTATTTCTTCTAACTAGTTTGATTGCTATGTGTATATGTGTATTACGAAAATATTTTATTTAAGTTACTATTTTCAGACATAGGTTTCTAATAGGTTCATAAACAAGTTTATGTGTTATTAAATGGACAGTTTTTATAATTAAAGAAACAAAATATAACTCGTAGTATTTAACTTAACAAAGAAGGGAATTACCCGACATCAAAGATAATTCCAAATTTTCCTATTGTCGAACATTATTAATCAAGTAGACTGAATTATTATAAATAAATTATGACTATAATTTAATTTTCTTCTAATAAAAAAAGGTATTTTGAAAAGGTAGTTTTGTAGTCGAACTAATGTTAGTAAATAAATTAGAAAAAGACACTAAACTATTATTTATTTCTACTAGATTTATTGAGAATTTATTAATAAATGTTTAATTAGAATGTATTTTTTAATAAATTACCTATTGTCCACTGTTGACTCGGTTTAGAATTTATGCCTATATATAACAGCAGTATAACAGCAGCGAATAGACTTTGAACATTAATAATTGATGATACAAAATTAAATGAAACAAAATATAATCATATCAATTTCATGAAGTAGAAAATTCAATACATCCCTGTGAGAATTTAGAAAGAGGAAAATCGCAAAGTACTCGGGTATGACATTAGACGTAAAGCATTGATGGACGAAGCATATCAAAAAGATTAGGTATAATCCCGAACTCGAGAATAGAGAACTGCGAAGCAGTGTAAGAGATTAGTATATCTTTGTTAGGTACAAATTGCTTGACTAAGAAATTAGTTTGGCAAGAAATAACTTTTCTCAGGGTTATTATGATAAAGATCTCTAAACTGCTGAACATAAATCTTTCAAACAATGAAAATAGCCCGGTTATCATTTAAGTTATTTTACCTAAGGTTATGATTTTTTTGTTTATTGTATTCATAGCATAATATAACTTTGATGTGATTTACATAGTAAATTTAAAAAGTTTATTTTAAAAATTACAAAAAAAAAATATTTGTCATCTCTTTATTAAAAAAAAAGAATAAATCTAAATTACTACCTGTTGTTTTTTAACATACATAAATTATGTTGAGAATTCGCATATATAAATAATTGTGCAATTGTGCAATTGTGCAAAATCTACATAATTATAAAAAAAATTATAAAAAAATAGGTACATGTGATAATAAATGTAATAGCCGTAAAAATAAATTCGTGATGTTGGTTATATTTACTAATATGAATTTATGAATTATTTAAATATTAACACATTTGTTAATAAAAGCTGTATTTTGATAGATATTTTTAGACATTTTTTAGATTATATTTTTATTATTTAAGTATTTGATATAAATATGTCATTTTAAGACCACTTCACAGGACACTGTCGATCCTTACTAATTGCATAAAGCCATTTACTATCAGAAATGGATTCTGAATAATATTATTATTCATAGCAATTATCAGCAGTGACAATAGTGCGCTTCTACTGATGATGGATAACTAATCTACCATACAAATAATTCGAGAAATCTTATCCTCTGAGAACTAGCCTGATGACGTAATCGGCCTTGTGGAAACTCGTGTAACTTCTACCTATTTCCAATTCCGTAACTGTTGCTACGAAGAAGTACAGTCATGGGCTCCTCCTTTCTCCTGTCGTCCCTGATATCTTTATGACGTTCATGGCATTCGAACAACAAATTCTTTATTCCTGTACCCAAAAACCCAAGTGTTGGTTTAGAATACCTTTTATCTGTTCACATAGACGCGATTTCTTAAATAAATTCTTGTCTTTGTTAATTCCTAACACAGTTCCATTCATTTCACTAGGGAAGTTGAGTCGGAAAGTTCTCTTCCTTTTCTGGACGTCTTAATGAATCGTCAGTCTGATGTTTCATTAGGATATTCCGTTTATCTCAAACTTACGCATACCAACAGATACCTAAATATCGTTTCTCAATATCAACCTGCACGAAGACATGACGTCATAAACTCCTTAGTCCAAAGAGCCTTCTTTACATCTGAACTTAATTCCTTGCCCAAAGAAATTAACCATATCAGCAACACCTTAATCAATAACGACTATTCAAAGCAGCATATCCAATGTATAATGAACCAACACCTTAACCCTAGACCGGCCAGTTCCGTTTCTTAACATACTTCTGTTATTTTTAAAATCAACTATCCTTATATACAAGGCGTTACCGACCGTGTTAGCAAAATTCTTATCAAACATAACATCGAAGCCGTCTTCAAACCCTACACCATATTATGGCCCCATTTTTCTATTAAAGATCACATTTATCTAGAAACTCCCAGTATTTAATTCCATGCTGGTGTGGTAGTGTATACATAGGTGAGCACTCACGTCGCGGATAATGAACGTTGTACAAAGGCGCTGCGCGGGTTCGGGTGTGCGCTAGCTGAACATAGGATGGAAACTGGACACCAAATTACATTTCGATCTGCCTAGATTCTATCTCGCAACCATTATTACTTTAATCGTAAAATACACAAATCAACAGATATTCTAAAACATCCCAATAATATCAACCGTAATGATGGATAGCCTCTATATATGGTGCAGCTGTGGAGTCTGAAAGAATTACGAACTTTTGAAAAATCTCTCACAAATAATGCTAGACAAAATACAACGATTCAAAAAAACATTTTAAATCTCTGAACTTTCGGAATTTTCCACAATATAACCAGCTAACTGAATTTCCTGTTTGATTTAATATATAAATGATCGCTAGCATTGAATTAAGTATATCTTTTTTTACAGTTGTCGATGTACTTTTAGAAACTGTAGACTTCTTCAAATATTCTTTAAATATTGGGTACAAACTCTTAAAAAAAAGTCTATAAGCCCACGAAATACTCCTGGATCATTCTGTTTTGTCATGTCCATCTTGAAGTTAAAGTCATTTGCAAAGTGAAATGAAGAAATATCCTTTGTTCTGACAAAACGATGGTAGATATGTTTAGATCAGACAGTACATATTTTGTGTTGAATCCAATCCAAAATTAGGGGAAGTTGGAGGAATGGTGGCCCCCTAACCATTTTTACTTCTGCTACCCGTATTTTTTAATTAAACGTTATCGAAAAAATCACAATAAATAGAGGAAAATGTGTCGTTTAATATGTTCTAATTATATTTTAACAAAGGATATACGATAAAGTAATATACATTTTTTACATAACTAGAAGGTGGCCCTCATTGCCCCAACGGTTTGGGGTAATGATGTCAGAGCGCCACCATTACCCCAATATAAAATATGCTTAAGTGCAATAATCGCAAACATAAAGTTTTTTCTCCATATCAGTGCAATTCTTATGCGCCCAATTTCCGCACACAATACATCTTAACCATAATTTATTATTCTTCCCAAATTCACGGCATACGAGACATAAGTCTTGGCATTCCACATTCTTATCTTGGACTTCATCATCATTGGATTCTGCATCTGAGGCAGAACTTTGGTAGCTCTCCTTTATCCTACAGCTACTTGGCAGCTTCTGTCGTTCTTCCATGCTGTCATCGTCTTGGGCACTGTCGTCCGAAAATAGGTTTTACTTGACTACCTCCGTTTTCTTTTTGATTTCTTATTCGACTTTTTATTCGATTTTGCGATCAAAACATCTTTGTTTCGAGTAGATGTTATTATCTGAGATGTTTGTTTCATAACTCGTTTACGTTTAACTGATTGACTATTAAGTTTTGATGGCCCTGGTAGAGGCAGTACTTCTTCGAAAGAGGTTTCTATCTCTGGAATCGCGTGTCCATATGGTCGCATTTGAGCTATTCGAAGTTCTGCAGAGTGTTGGAACCCTGGACCTTGTTGAGGTTCTTGTTCCTGAGGCTCACGAGGATTTTGTTGGTCTATAGGTATGACATTCGGGTTGTGCAGTTCAGCTGGTGCAAAGTCTTGTTCGGAAAACACATCAGGATTATACGGCCAGATACCACTTACTTGAAATCCTTTTGGTGCTTTCTCCAAAGTAGCAACTCTCATATAGGCTTTATTGAAAAGTTCTGCGATTTTGAAGGGTGTTATTTTCTCATGTGCATGAGCTTTCAAGTATTTTGTACATTCTGTGTTGAAGGCAGTTTTCAAAGGTCCATAGAATGTGACGTCCAAGGGTTGGAGTCGATGTGAAGTATGCGGAGGAACTGTCAGAAGGATAATCCCATTAGCTTTGCAGAAGTTTTATGCTTTAAGAGTGCAGTGGGTGCTGTGATTATCCATAATAAGCAAAACCGGATCCTCCAGACTTGCTTTAACAAATTCTTGAAAGTATTTCAAAAAAAGTTCTTCTGTTATCCAACCCTTGTCAGAGCAGCTATATGATGCTCCAATTGGACCTCCCTTTTGAAGCTGCAGATTCATTCGCTTTCTACCGTAGATAAACATGGGAGGAAAGTAGATCCCTGATGGACTGAATGCACAAACTACGGTGATGTTCTTACCCCTCTCCCAGCTCGTGACAAAACCGACCTGCTTCAGTCCTCTCTCAGCGAGAATTTTGCCCGGTTTATGCACTGTAGAAATGCCAGTTTCATTTACATTTCCTGCAAAATATTTTACCTAATTTGTTAGATGAGGTGCGTTTAAATATTCGGCAAAACTTATGGTTTCTACAGGACGGCTGTCCGGCCCACTTTAGCAGGAATGTACGAGACTTTCTAGATAATAACTACGAAGACCATTGGATTGGAAGAGGCGGTCCAGTTGCTTGGCCAGCAAGGTCGCCGGATTTGAATCCTTGCGATTATTGTGTTTTGGGATACATAAAAGCATTTGTTTATTCCGTTCCGATACAAAATCGCGCACAACTCTGGCTAAGGATACAAGATGCTTGCAACGAATTTAGAAATAAGTTTGGAATTTTTGCAAGAATTCGGCGTTCTCTAAGCAAAAGGGTAAACTTATGCATAGAGACTAATGGTCATCACATCGAGCAACTTTTGTAACAATCTACCTTTGATACTTGTTCTTTTTTTGTCAGTTTCGTTCCATTGCAATAAATAATTTGTTTTTAATTTATTAAATTAATTTTCATCCATGCCTTGATAGTCCAAGCCAACTTCGTCGCTAAAAATAAGTAGGTACAATAAATTGAACTTTAATGAAGAAAAAACGAAAAATTTACAAATTAATTTTTCTAGAAAACGGTGTATCCTACCGACTTAAAGTAAGAGTACATTTTAGTACTGGAATACCTGAAAATTTAATAATCTAGTGTCACAAATGCTTAAAAGTTAAAGACAAAAAAGTTATGCCTTAAAATAACCGTTGACCTACCCAAAACGGACGCCTATGACCGGTACTAGAAATTCGCAATTGATGGAATCGATTCATCTCTGGAGGATAAATAAGCATACCGGTTTTTGTTTTTCTAAATAGAAGCGTTCTGGAGGAATTTAAAAAAAATAAATACAAGGCGCCACTCTAGCTCCCTTAGGAAGCATTTTCGGACTAGGTGAATTTGGGTTTAATTGTCTTAAAATTATCAGAGGAATCTCCGGTCTTCGTTTGTCAGGAGAGTTTCTGGACACCCTGTATATATATATATATATATATATTATAATAAAATGTTAATTGATTTATAGAAGACAATAGCTTTTATTTGTTACATCTGTTATTGGAATTTCTTACAAGGTTGGAAGTCTATTATCTTTGTATTGTTTTCTAAATTTAGAGTGTCAAATCTATAATTAAATTTCAAAGTATATGACTTCCCTACATTTACCAAAACTATAAAATATGTAAATCTAGTTAATTTTGAATTTTTCGAAAGGTTATGTGTGAAGGAAAATATATTTATAAACCAATAAGTTCATAATATTATTTAAGAATCATAATTATTGTAAATATCAAATATTTTGGAAATTCTATAACTAAGCGACCAATGAGCTTAGAGAACAGAAAAGCTGTTGGGTTGCCATGGAGAGTTATTGAAACAAATTTAGAGAGAATAATTTTTGGTTGCATTTTTAAAAAAAGAGTTTAGTTATGTTTTAAAAGAGAATTTTTTAAAAAAAAAACGTTTAATTTGAAAAATTAAAATAACAAATGGTAAATCTACTTACTTCCTTATAAAATCATATATTTAACTGGAAAAAATAGTAATACAATAAATATTTGGGAAATTGAAGAACATATCATCGCTTGTACGGGGAGAATCTCAGAAGATAGCCCGTTATAATCCTTTTTGTCGTCCATTATATGTGTTCACATATTCTGTGGTGTTTAAGTTATAATTTCACATTTTTACTTTGCATGAAAACATTTATCCGTATTTAATCAAATGGTATTGGATCACCCTGAATCAACAATGGTTTAAATGGGACAATCTCTAGAAACCAAATTGTCGAATATGAAGATTATCCATTATTAAAAAGGAGACAGTATACCTTGTTTTGCTAGAGAAATCAACGCTTGAGGGATTTGGTTAGGTTCGTGACCGGATTTCCCTGTTTGGCACAATATTCAACTGTACATCAGGTGGACCAAGATTGATCGCAGAGATTAGGTGTCCTTAGACGAGAATCTTGAAGATAGAAAGGAAATGTTGAGCTAAGTTTGCATTATACGATTCACTTCCAAAAATTTAACTTAATAAGTAAACAGACTAATATATATACTTACCGGAAGTAGATTAAAATTCTAATAATAATAATTTTTAATTATGTAAATAGGGAAGTTATATCAATTTTTAAGCGTGGTTTGATTTACCAGAGCCTATTTTGTGTCATTATCCAAATATTTGTTATATATCTGCTGATTCATTTAATTCCTCTTATAAAAAGAAATTCCACATAACCTATAAATTTTAATATTAAGTTTTCATTAAAATTAATTATTGATCTATTGTTAATCCTGTATGTTATGTTTAATATTACCGAATCAAATATTTTTTTTTTACTATAATAAGATGTTCATTTTAAATAAACGGTATTTAAGAACCTAGACAAGTTGTTTGAAATTAATTAGCTTATCATATTAATACTGAGCTAAGATACCTTTTAGTTTTCTTTGTCAGACAGAATCTTTCACGACCCTGAAGATATTAGAGTTCTCATGCACGTTTTTCTTCAAAACTAGTTTAAATATCGAACTTTCCTTACAACCAAAACACTATTTGGTTGTACATGATATGATTATTATCAACAAACGTTTATATTCATTGCACCTGCGCAGAAGTGTATCAGAATGCGGGGGTAAAATTAGAATTTTAAATTCATTTTCTGCTTTAAAGTTTAATATTTTGTCTTTAAAAACACTTTTAGTAAACGTTTGACTTCAAAGTTTGTTTCATTTTGACGGTCCAACGTAGGACTGCTTAAGTATATTACAATATATATATATATATATATATATATATATATATATATATAATTTTCGTGACCTTGGTATGATAAGGTAAACTTATATAGTCGGCGATTAAAGGTCTGGTTATTACTTCAAAGTGTATATATTTAAAATAATCCTACATGTTTCGGCAATGATGCCTTTGTCAAGGATATAAAAAATATAAATTTATATTTTTTATATCCTTGACAAAGGCATCATTGCCGAAACATGTAGGATTATTTTAAATATATACACTTTGAAGTAATAGCCAGACCTTTAATCGCCTACTAATTAAGTTTACCTTATATATATATATATATATATATATATATATATGGTAAACCTAATCAGTAGGCGATTAAAGGTCTGTATATTACTTCACAATATATGTATTTAAAAAACTCTACATGTTTCGGCAGTACGCCTTTATCAAGAAAATACAAAATATAAATTTATATTTTGTATTTTCTTGATAAAGGCGTACTGCCGAAACATGTAGAGTTTTTTAAATACATATATTGTGAAGTAATATACAGACCTTTAATCGCCTACTGATTAGGTTTACCATATCATACCAAGGTCACGAAGTTATTATATATATATATATATATATATAGTAAATCCAATTATTTGGCGATTTAAGGTCTGGTTTGACTTCAAAATGTATATATTTAAAACAATCTTACATGTTTCGGCATATGATACCTTTTTCAAAATTTGAAATATAAATGACAGTATGTATATTAATGTCATAAATGACATTCAAATTTCTTTGAAAAAGGCATCATATGCCGAAACATGTAAGATTGTTTTAAATATATACATCTTGAAGTAAAACCAGACCTTAAATCGCTAACGGTGGTTGGCCATGAAACGTCAAATATCTACTTAAAATTTCCATATAAAGTGTTTTTCAATAGTTTCTCTTTACTGTAATCGCGTTTAATTGTTATAATTTAAGTTCGTCTAGTTAATTATCAATTTCCGTTTGTTCGTTATTAGTTGTTATCTTGTTGTCAGTTATATCGTTTTGTTGTCATTATTTTTTATTTCCATGCCGTAATAGTTTATAGTTGTGTTTCTTTAGAATGAATTTTTCGAAGGAGGAGCTAATAGACATGGTATTTGTTCTTGGCGCTAGCAATAGAAATCCACTTTTAGCATCAAGAACATATGCTATGGAGTATCCTCACCGAAGAGCACCAGATATTAAGACGTTTGAAAATTTGTTGACAAGGTTTCTTCGGACGGGTTCAGTGGATTATGTCAAACATGAAAGAACTAAGTCTATGGTTACAGAAGATAATGAAGTGACAGTCGTCCAGTCCGTTGTGGAAAATCCGCGCGTATCTACAAGGATAATTTCGAAAGAACACGGGATAGAAGTCACTGCTGTAAGAAGGATTTTAAAAAAACATAAATTTCACCCTTACAAAATTCAAAATCATCAAGGCTTATTACAAACGGATTCTGAAAGGAGACTTGTTTACTGTGAATGGCTACTTTTCCAATTACGACAAGATCTAACTTTTCTGGATCATGTGCTTTTCACAGATGAAGCAACATTTGCTAATTGTGGAATAACAAACAGAAAAAATTCTCATTATTATGACACTAGAAACCCTCATTTTGTACAACCCATTTTATACCAACAAAAATGGAGTGTTAACACCTGGGGAGGCATCATTGGAAACACTATTGTAGGTCCATTCTTTTTTAATAATACTTGGAATTGTGAAATCTACACAAATTTCCTACAAAATAATTTACCATTGCTGTTAGAAGGCCTACCAGATAACGTCATAAGGAGATTGTGGTACCAACATGATGGTGCACCTGCACATTACGGTGCTGCTGCAAGAACACATTTAGATAGGGTATTCACCAATAGGTGGATTTGGAGAGGAAGCTTTATAAGCTGGCCACCGCGGTCACCAGATCTAACCTCTTGTGATTTTTTTCTGTGGCCTACTGTAAAAAATATAGTTTACGAAACACCTCCTACAACGGCAGAGAACATGCAGCAACGAATCAGAAACGCTTTTCTTCAAGTAAGTGAAAACAACACGGCTCAAAATGTAAGTCTGTCGATGCAGAGGCGATTAAGAGCATGTGTAGAGCAGAATGGAAATATATTTGAACACATTTCAAATTAATTTTGTTTTATTATTGAAAAATTACAAAATGTAATTCTAAAACTAATAATAAAGAATTAAGAAACAGGTGTTTGTAAAAGTTACTTTGTTTGATATCATTTCATGGCCAACCAACTATTAGATGCACCGCATATTGAATATTATAAACATAGGTATATCCCATTAAAGGGTTATAACTTCGAAAATACTAGAAATAAGTACTATGTTATTGATGCCATTTTAACGCAATTTTACTAGGAATTTGCTGACTAATAAAAAAATTATAGGTTCAATTTAAAAAAAAGAGAAAATAGACTTTAAACTTCGATAACTTTGGCACGACATATTTAACACTCTGTATATGTTGTCACGTTGTTCACCCTCAAAACATATAACGTGTTAGTCCATAAATTGGTAACAAAAAAGTTACGTGAGGCACTGCACCCATTTTCAGGCTAAGACTTAAAATGTTAGACGCTGCAACTGTCAAGATTTTAACAAAATTTGCAATAAAACCAAAACTAACAGTTGTAAGTGCATATTCTCATATATCATTGCAAAGATAATTTGGGTGGCTATCATCATAATAACAAGAAAGTATAGCAATCTATTTAAAAAAAAAAAATTGAAAGTGGTTGCGGAAATTTGGAACACCCTGTAAATATATAAATAAAATTAGAAAATGCACTGTAGCATACTACATGTGTATGTAAAATTTCATTGTTACAACTTTATTAGTTTTCATACTAAGCTCCGCCGACACACTATTGCCGCACCCGGTATATATATATATATATATATATATATATATATATATAATTAAGTTTCGCAAAACATTAAAAGTGATAATCGTATTACTTCTAGTAGTTGCGCGAGGTAAAAAACATTGCCAAAATTTTTTAAATAATTTTTCATTAGATTCTGCCAATAGTGTAAATTTCAAATGCTTTCATTTATTTATACTTGTATCATTATCAAACGACATTATTCAGATCTTGTTATCCGGACACTAGTGGGAATCATAACCACTTCCGTACTACACGTCGCCACTGAAGACCTACGGCTTTTCATCTTGATATTTAGAATTTTCAATAGAGATTTAAATATTTTCTTTTTTAACATGAAAATACAAAATATAAAGACGCCTAAAACAAATTATTTTATTAAATATAGTTTACCCTGAAAGTGTTATTGTTGTCTACCTTGTAGTGCATTAAATCCATCAAAAATTGTTTCTATCGTCTCTAATGTCGGATTTTTCGAGAAATCTACAAATATCGATGATAACAATTCAAAGAGCCAATTCAATCCCATTAACAAACAAATTCTTATTACCATAACTGCCCTAAAAATGATAATATTTACAGATAAAAAATCAAATCTGACGTATTCATACATAATTAATTACTTTTCTTTGTCAACAACGAAGGCTTTCCACTTCTTTTGTTTGACAGTATTGTCTAGAACTTTCATTTTATGAATTTCGTTTTTAACTTTAAAAATATAGATCATCGTTTTAGTAAAAGTAATTAAATTTGCAACTAATAGAACACCACTTGGAACGGCAAATTGGAAAACGTATCCATACATACCTTCTGCAACAAAAAAAGCAGAGACAATATTACTATAAAATGGTAAATATTATTACGTACTCGATCTATTATTTTCGAAAACGCATTTACATTCTCCAAGGGTAATGCGTATGGACATAGGGTAGATGTGGTACATGTAGTCAGTTAAGCTGTTACTAGTTACGATAATAGGAACAAACCATCCGAATATGCTGTATAGCAAATATCTCTTCTTTTCACCAGATGAACGGTGTCCATACTCAATGACCATAGAGCTAGAAAAAATAGGAATATTACTAGTATATGCATATCGTATATTTTTTTTGTATTCGTTTCAGATGCCTGTTCTAAATTACAATAAATGTACATACTATACTTCGCATATAGCAAGAATTTGTGTAATCCCGTTCTAAAGTGTATTATTCGTAAATAAATAAAATTTAAAAATGTTAAAGAAATCGTAAGACACTTTATGGCATGTTATGTATATTTTCAAGAGAAATCCTTTGTTTTGTATCATCGTACTGCTCATAAACGACACCCTTTCGAGAATCATCTGTCGAGAATTTAATATAGTTCTTGAACGTTGCTTTCGAATTATTGGATTTTTTAATTAAGTTATTAATTATGTATATTTATATCGTAATTATTAATTTTACTTAGCTATTATTAGATTGGATTTTTTACTGGTCTAAATTATACCAGCCGCGTATCAAATGACCTAAATTTATAGCCGAGTTTAATTTGCAATTGTAAATGTTATTTCAATTATATCGTGTGACAAATTATTTTAAAGCATTTTTTACAAGGAATATCTTAATGCTATTAATTTCATTGTCGTCACAACCCTTTACCTCTCGGCTTTAATTTGATTTTAATTTAGTAGCGTCACTTATTTGCAATATCATCGGTTATCCCGGTTAAAGCGGTCATAAAAACGACCACCATATTTTGCTGGTTTCTTCAGAAGAAGCTCTCTTACCGTTTTAGCAACGGTTGTGAAAGCAACTATGTCGATCGACTTCATGTAGTGAACCACACCGTCCATCATTTATTAAAATTTGTATAATACAAAAGTATCTTTAATAATATAAAAAAATATTATTAAAAATGGGGTGTGAAGAACACAATACAAGTTCATTTATGTTTTTTTGAATGTATCTTCTCCAAAGACGTAGATACGTATTTCACATTTCTACATGATTCTCAATACGCCCCTGTTGGAGAAGACACATTCAAACAAACATAACTACGTTACTATCTAGCCGAAATTATTCAGACAGAGCGTGAAGGAATAACGCTATCTACATAATAACAGCCGAAGTAGACGTGTTTATTATAGTCGGTAACCACCGTATCTATAAAAAACTGTATTCTCGTGTCTTCACTACTTGTCGGCGTGAGCCGAATGTGTATATAACAACATAATTTGAAACATACTTGAGTGGGTAAAACCTCACTAAATTTGTATAATACAAAAGTATTTTTAATAATATAAAAAAAAAAGTTTTTTATCCGTTCCGAATAAATAAAAGCAAGTATAACCAGTAGCGTTCGATACGATATTATATTAATCACATTTACTAAGCTTAATTTCCTTCAGCCTGTAAATAATTATTTGTTGTTGCCTGTGTACATATATCTTTCTTTTATTAGTTTTACTTATCTCGAAGCTGTAAGTTCTCTCATTTACTTATTAAATAAAACCTTTAAGGACAACATTGTCTTGTTTTCTTTTATTTAATAGATTTCTTTCAGGATACCACATGTCCTGGACTTTTGATGCTCATCATTACATTATTTTAAATCATGTTAATTATTATCAGGACGCTAGAGATATCTAGAAACAAAATTAACACAATTCACATGCGTCCATCTTTTAACAATTTGGCGCTCTTACGTTGTGAAAAATACAAATCAACTATGATTGTATATTTTTAATTATTTTTCTTATCTGCACATTATTTTATTTATTTCGTTCATTTTTATTTTTTGAAGTTACATGTATACAGGGTGTCCCATTTATGCTTCAAAACAATTCGGAACAATGCGGATACCTCACGATAAAATAATATGAGTTTGTCTATAACATTTTTCTCTTAAACATTTGTTGACTGAGATACAGAGTATTAAAGTTTTACCAAAAATAAATATTCAGTTATAACTCAGAATTGAAAAATCATTTTTCTCGTGAACTTCGCCTAACATTTTTAATTTTTCCTGGCGTGACTTTTAATAATAACTTCAAAAGAAAAAGCTAACCATTTGCACACATAGTAAATGAAACCAAATATTTGTCAATTTTTGTAGACTTGGCCGTTTTCAAAATAATTACGATTTAAATTATAGGCGAGTCCAAAAACACATAATATCAGAAAATGTAATCATAGTAATTTATCATAAGTATATTTTTGTTAATCGACCGACGTTAAATTAAATTTGAAATAATGGACACGTAATAATGTTTTTCTCCAGCTCGAAAAAAAATATTATTAGTTATGTAGTTATTCTCTGATATTATGTGTTTTTCGGACTCACCTATAATTTCAGTAGTAATTATTTCGAAAACGGTGAACTCTACAAAAGTTGAACAACTATATTATTTTTTGTGGAATATGCTATAAATTTTAAAATTGGACGGGATATTGAAAAGAAAACAGTGCCGTAACATTTTTTCCAAACAAAATGTTTGATTTCATTTACTATGTACGCCGCTGGTCAGCTTTTGTTTAATAAATATATCAGAAAAAACTAATTTAAAGAATAAAATTAAAATTTTGCAAGACATTAACCATGGCATAAATTGTACGTGATCATTTAGATACGGTTAATGTATTTGTACCACCGGCAATTGACACCAATAATATCTTTATCAGAATAATTGAAACATACATGAGTAGGTAAACACCACCAGTTTTGTATAATACAAAGGTATTTTTAATAATATAAAATATTATTAATTATTCACACCAGGTTTTTAATAATATTTTATATTATTAAAAATACCTTTGAATAATATCTTTCACTTTTAGGGGTTGTTACCGGGTCTTTAATGTCGAATGTCGCAAATGTCATTTAACAACAAACAAAAACACCTACACCGCAACCCAGCCAGTACACTCCAGCTACAGGCCCAACGACACGGAGCCGCGCACACACTCAAACAAGTGTAACCAACCAGAACGCTAATCGGGTATATAACCCCCATCCTAAACTCGACTACGTCAGTTTATGAGTAAGCAGAAGCAGAGTTATCGCAGACCTGAAGATGGCAAATGTGATTTTGCCGAAACGTCGTCCAGAAACCAGCACCTGTCTTTACGAAGACCAAACAGTGGAAACGCGGAAGAAAACCGGGAATCCAGTTAAAACACATACTACTACCCGCGGAAACCTAAAAGAAAACATATATATATATATATATATATATATATATATATATATATATATATATATATATGGTAAATTCAATATGTTGGCGATTTAAGGTCTGGTTTTACCCCAAAATGTATATATACAAAACAATCCTACATGTTTCGGCAAATGATGCCTTTTTCAAGGAATATAAAATATAAATGACGGTATATTAATGTCATACTTATACATTTGTAGTTGCCATGGATAAAATTATTACATTCCAGTTTAATAATAATAAATCATGCCTTAGTATTCTAAAATAGACAGACAACAAAAACATGGAAAAGCAAGACATAAGTTATTATTATGTATGCGCTCGTGGAGCGACTTAAGATGTTAAGCTGTCGGCATTCGCCTTAAACAAGAAGGAAAACCACGAAAACCTACTCAGACAGCCAGTCAGGGATCAAAACACGGAACTGTCAGCATGATAAGCAAATGTATAGATATCTAAATAACGTAAGATATATAATTATATAACAGCAACATATATTATGATGGTAAATTGTAGATCGTTACATAATTAAGTTATAGTATATACTGCTGCAATTTTTTTTGTCACTTCTATTGTTAATTGAATTTTTTTCCTGTTTAATACTAGTCATTTCTTTAATTTCCCTTTTCAATGTGTGTTGTTCTTTATCAATTATTATCTGTGTGTTTTCAAAATCGAGATGGTGATAGCGTTGTAGTTTGTCTGTAGATAAGGCAGTTTTGTCTGTTTTAGAGTATTTGTGGGCTTGTATTCTTATGTATAAATATTGTTTAGTTTGGCCTATGTAGTAGCTATCGCAATCGCGACATGGTATTTTATAGATAACATGTGTTTCTCGATTTTTTTTCTATTTTAGGTTTAAGTTTTGAAAATATTATTTGAATTAGTTAATAGTAAATACAGAACTGAATGCCAGATATTTGAGAAAGATAAGTAGGAAGCAAGTTTCCACGATAAATCTCAAGATATTTGTGCTATTGAGATTTGTAATAAATATTCATTAATAGATAATACAATTTTATATACAGTGCGAAGATAGACGTACTATTCTGTAGGAACTAGACCCCCACCTCCACTTTGAATACTGAGCTTAACTTTAGAAGGAAAAATGCCTCCTTTTGTAAGTGAAATACTCAAATGTGACAATTTGAGAGATTTAATCGAATCCAAGACAAAGACTCCAAAACTGTATGTGTGTTGTTCATGCATAAATTTGTACTAAACTTTCTAATAATATTTAAGCCTTAAGTTAAGGATGAGATATTTTAAGTTGAACCAAAATGACTTGTGAGAATACAAATTAACAATAAAAGAATTTTTAACAATTTACATATTGTTGTATTATTTCTTTACGTTTACATTAAACACTAGGCCTAGTTAAGTAGAATAAAAAAAGATAGCCCTGAGATACTCTAATAATATACAGAGTCAAAGTAAAAATATTCTTGAGTAACTGCCCTCACTCAATCATTCATTTTATATTATTCAAACATGCAAAACTCACAGCAATATGTCATGTATATTTGGATAACATAATAGTCTACTCCACTAGCCTGCAAGAATATCTCGACAAGTTGTAGAAGATATTTATAAGACTAAGAAACGCCAATTTAAAAGTGCAACTAGATAAGTGTGAATTTATTCGCAAGGTGATCGCCTTTCCAGGTCATATTATTATCGAAAATGGAACTGATAAGTGGGAAGCAATCATGAAATACCCCTTACCAAAATCTGTAACCGAAATAAAAAGTTTCATCGGACTGGTTGGATACTATTTTAAGTTCATCAAGGACTTTTTAACTAAACCTCTAACAAAATGATTAAAAAAATAGTAATAGACGAAGAGTATAAATTAGCATTTGAGAAAACTAAAAATGTATTAATGAACAAAAACCCATATTGCAATATCCGAATTTTAATAGGCCACTTATATTACCACCGATGTCTCAAATGTACCTTTGAGGGCGGTTTTATCACAGAGAAATCTGAGTAGCGATAAATCGATTTGTTACGCATCAGGACACTATATAATACACTATGTAATACTGAACAAAAATACTCTACTATAGAAAAGGAACTTTTGGCAATTGTCTGGGCGACAAGATATTTAGGCCGTATTTATATGGACGCACATTTACTATATACACCGATCATAGTGCTTAGTATAGCTATCCTCGTTAAAAGAATCGAATTTAAAGTTAACTAGATGGAAAATTGAATTGGAAGAGTATAATTTTGAAATCATCTACAAAAAAGGTAAATACAACAGGAATGCAGACGTTTTATCGAGAATTAAACTTAACACCCTAGAGAGAGAAATTCAACACAAGGTAATGTAGGAAAAAATATTGGGAAACTATTAGAGGATTTGATCGCCGACGAGGAACTATTGGCAATAGTCCCGAATGTGATTGCAGATTTACTTAAGGAAAATGAAAACGCGGACAAAGAAAATTATCCAGGTACATCATATGATCCACTAGAAAAACAGGAAAAAGACACAATCATTCAAACATCAACAAAGAACCGAAAAATGGTATACCATGTATTGGTGAGGCGATAAACATCAGAACACCTCAATATCCATATAGAGTGGAATTACTTACCGGAAAATAAAATGTCATTTCAACAAAGCCAAGGTAAAAAGATATATAGTACAGATACCGATAGAAAATAATAACGAAAATTTATTTCAATTCATGAGAGAATATATGAGTCAAGCCAGCTTTCGTTTAACAGGAACACATGTATAGAGATTTTTGTAAACTTTGTATTTAAAAATTTAATAATAATAGACTTAAATTGTACAGGTGCATGCTGAAATTATAAAACAAAATCACGAGAGTAAACGTAATCATCGAGGTGTAAACAAAACATTAACACCATTAAAAAGAAAATATTTTTGGCAAAATATGAAGGAAACAATATGCATAAAAAATGCGAAATTTGTAATAGAAATAAAGAGCATCAACACCCGCACAGCCGCATCCACAGCTAAATATTACGGAACAAATAAATATGCCATTCGAGAAAATTCTCATAGGCCTTTTCACAATCGGAAATCAATTATTTTTAAAAATAGTTTATGCATTTATATATATGAAGGATTAGGAAATATAATAACGTGTGTTCATTTGAAAAGTCAATCTAGGTGACTTTGAAATTTTGATAGAATAAGACGCATATATATATATATATATTAGTATGTGTTTGTTGTTCCGTAAACGTAAATCCAAATGACATTTGATAATGTCAATCACATTTGTTATTTATTTGTATGTATGAAACTGTCAAAATATACGACTTCGTAGGTTAAGTAGTAAATTTTAATTTACGACATACTTCAAAATGTTCTCAGTAAATCACATGCTACTAGATTGACTTTTCAAATGAACACCCGTTATAAGAAAGTAAAACAGAAGTAATAAATAAAAGAAACGAAAACGCTAAGATCAAACCATTCACCGTTGTTCAAGAAGTGCATATTAGGATGTTAAATAAATAAACTTTCGGAAACATATCGAGGCCCGTTTAAAATTAAACAAATCAACGAAGATAAGATCGCGTTATTTATTGATAAAAAAAGTAAGGAAAGAAAAAAACCTAAAAAATAGTGTTGTTCCAGATTCAACGGTCTGTGGAATAAAGTGAAATGTTAATATAATGGAAATGAAAAACACGACAGAATTATTACCTATAAAATTAGGAACCGCACAAAATATACGAACATATTGGAATTTTACATTTATAATTTGGACGATTTAATTGAAAAAGATAAAGATAGTAATCCTTAGCTTAGTCCTGTATACGTCGGAAGCGAGCGATCCTAATTTTCCGCTGACTAATTGGTTGATACAGCCGGAAATCGATTGTATGGATTGTCGGCAGTCCGTACAAGAAACTGTGGGAGTTTCAGTAGCCCATAGGAAAAAAACACCTATTTAAGGGTGCAAATAAACGAATAAAAATTAAATTAAATAAATTAACTTCGAAATTACATACCAGAATATTTTACTGGTTTTGAAGACACAAAACCTATATGTCGTTAATGGGAAATGAACCCCTCTTGTCACCGTAAAAATCCCTTTTCAGGTAAATTGGTACTTCCCATAAAAAATACGTGGTACTTTAATAAATCCCTAATGCAGGAGGGCTAGGTACATATTTAATAAAGCGATAATTAAAGCCCTAAATTTCAAGCATCCATCGACGGTATCACGACTGATAGATATCGACGGTGTCTGCTTACGATATGTATGACAAATACATCACGCACGAGGAAAGTGGAGGAAAAAGAAAGACAGCTAATACACAATGATACCTACAGGTAGTTTAACAATTAAAAGAACAAAATGGTAAAGGAAAAACTCTCATTTGCGACAAATTATTAAGTCTCTACGAACATGTAATATATACGTGTACAACGTTATATATTTGATGTTCTTCAGATTGGATTAATTTTCGATTCACACGTTTTTCGTTGGCATTGTTCAAATATTCTATATAAGATTCTTAACCCTTTTAGCTTTTCTTACTGTAAGTTTACCCTCTACTCTAACAGCATACATTTTAGATCTCAAACCTACAAATTCTGTTATAATTTTTCCATTCATCTAATCCTTCATCATGCCCAGAACTTTTTTGTTTACAAGGGGAATACCGTAAATATTATCTTCAGGATATTCGCTTGTATCAAATCTTCTATGACAGTCGCGACGGATTCAATCGTAGATATTCGAACATTCAATTGAATAGATAATTGAATCAGTATCTGTGTAGGCTGCTTTTGAAATTAAAGCTTCGGCACCATATCGTCCTTCCCATTTAATAACTTTAGGCTTTAGGCTTATTTTAGATTCTTATAATGTATAACATCTTTTTTTTGTGAATAAGGTAGCCATTAGTTTCTTTTCTTTTGATCCTGGAGCAGACAGATGTTCTGTACAAAAAGATAAATCTGCATGTAAATCATGTAATTTTTGCGGATACTCTAAATCCGCCTCTAAAATATATCCTATATCATTCTCATCAAGTATATCCAAAACACTGAAATTTTCGACATCAGATAACCATAGAAATCCTCCACAGGGCAAATATTATGACATTGCCCATTCGTATTGGTTATTGATGTCATCATACATTATAAAGTTGTCATGTTTGGAAGAGTCATAAACTAGCATTTAGTTTAAGCATACAATCCCATGTGAATCCGGGTAAGCTGATGTAAAGCTCTGGATCCAGTCCATATGTTTTTAGACAGCTGCTTCTAAATTGTTCAAAAATGCAAGTTAATAACACATCCGTCTTGAGATATAGGTCTGAATATTCGCCCAAGTTTTCGATATTAAATTAATTCCATACTTTTTGTTCATTGTCATTGTCTTCATCTTGGTCGTTTAATTAATTAATTAATTAATTAATTAATTAATTAATTAATTAATTAATTAATTAATTAATTAATTAATTAATTAATTAATTAATTAATTAATTAATTAATTAATTAATTAATTATTAATTAATTAATTAATTAATTAATTAATTAATTAATTGTCTTCATCTTGGTCGTTTAATTAATTAATTAATTAATTAATTAATTGACCAATTAATTAAACGATTAATTAATTAATTAATTAATTAATTAATTAATTAATTAATTAATTAATTAAGAATTTTGATTTTTCGGGGAGCTTCGTTTCTCTGAATTTCTCTTCTGAGTCGAAATAATCGTAAGGGTATATCCCTTTTCCTGTCAGAAATTTTAATTTTTCAACGTTTAGATTAGAGAATTCTGATTAGTTCGGAATATTCTTGTAAGTACAATGCCAAGGTATCGAGTTCGGAAGCCATAAATCGAAAAGAATCTATGAATCTAAATTTAATTATATACTCATCAATGTGTTTACTGAATGAAATATAATTTTCTTTGGTTGCAGGCAAAACATCTCGTCCCGTCCCTGTAATCCACAGCCAAAAATTCTTTATAATAAAGTGAGAATCATATCCATATAGATTATGAAATACCGCCGGAAGCTTATGTTGATAATTCACATTACATTCTTGATGTGCGGCTCTTCTGAATTTTCCACTCAAATGATCATGTTCTCTAGCCTTTTTTTTCATCTAAACTAGACAATTGTTCATAAATATGACATATTGTAGCGTTTTCATACAAATATTGTTCATCAGACGTTAACTTGTCCATGGGCATGGGGCACAAAAATACTATTTCTAAATCTTCTGCAAAAGTTTCCAGTTCTTTAGTAAACCATTCTACCCAATTCTCTTCCTCGATAGTTTCGATAAAATGGCAATGATTTGTCATAGCTGCACTTTACGTAATAACCTATGCTGCATGGGTTGATGTTTTTGATATTTATTTTGATTTTTATATGGTACAAGTAAACACTCTAAATCGTCATATATAAAGAAGGACGCTTTCACTTTATTTTTAAAATTTTTAAATTTAATAAACTTATCTTCCGTGGGCAATCGGATCTTACAGTGGTTCATTTCTTGACAGTCTACGTAATGTTTATCGAGAGCGGTTTTCGTATAAAAGTAGTATAAACAGCGGTCACAAAAATACTTTTTGTTTTATGCTTTGATAGCCGCGAGGGTAGAAGGCGTTATAAGTTCTTAATCCATACATAGTGATATCTAGGAGTTGAATTATTGATAATCCTCTTGCAAATTCACATGCTTAGTTTGTTTCATTTTCGTTAGGTACGTAGATATGGTAGTAAATTTTTCATTAGTTTTTTTTCGAAATATAAACATTTATTGAAACATAGTTTTGCTTTTCAAACCGTGAAATATGTTCCATTGTCATTGGGAACTGAATTTCTGTTATATTTGGCACAAATTATGGGTTCGGATACTTCACAATTCTGTGCGGGTTCACATTCACTGGATATAGCGCTGAAACAACGGCCCATGCGAAACATTCTTGATAATTATTTTTGACGTTAACACATGATGCCTTAGTTTTCATTTGTGGAGGTAGTTCAATTTAAGATGAGGCGAAAATTGATTAATATTTACTTGGAACAGTCGATAAGGTCCAACCGCTATCTCTTGAAACTCTTCAAGATCGGCGAGAATTGGTTGTTGTATGTAGTTACCATTCTGTAGATCAATGCCTTGCAAAATTTACATATTTTTAGTATTAAAATATTTTAGTTTATTAAATTCCTGTTCAGTCTGTTGCTTTGTAAATTCGCCATAAAATATTGTGTTTAACATTGTGTTTACCTTGATGGTTTCTTCCTTCTATAACACGTTCAAGATTCTTTTGCGAAATAATTCTAAGAAGAATTTCAGGTCGGTATGTTTTAGATTAATAATACCACCTGTTCGTATACCCCCTTGAAAAGCGGATTGGATATCTTGCCATTTAACATGGTTAGAAACAGCATACTTCCTCGGTGAGTAACTCTCTCCAGCTATATTTTCGTTTTAAACTTTTCACCTCGGCTGTAGCCGTTGTAAGTTTTTATTTCTCACCAATATTTTTTGCACTACTCAACGAATTATCTAATGTTTGATTACATTTTTTTATTCGGGAGGCCAGAGTATCCTTATCATTTTCGATATTAACATTGAAAAGCGGAAGTTTAATTTGTTGAACAGATTGCATCTGAACTCAACGATGAACACGGACTGAATGACTCTCGTACACATATCTTCCGCTATTTGTTTTCATTTAATTAGATACTAATATGATCACATGAAAGCCTCTATTATTTTACATACACAATTCATTAATCATAACACCTGACGCAGCGCTTTTCGAAGTCTCGCGATGGCCGCGTATGACACTATCATCGATCATAAGCACCGCTAAGTAGGAGTGGTATCTCGTAACCCTTGACAGAGTCGTTTTTTTCAACATCGTAGGGCCCTTCTGGCAATTCTCTTGCAGGCTCTTAGTACTTCCTTGCAGACACCTGTTACGCCTTAATCTCCCTTTTTGATATCGATTAATAGTTTTCATTATTTATTGACGAGTCCCGGTATCTTATATTACTATATATTACTTGTTCCGCTATCTGTGTGTAGAATTTGAAAACTGCCTCCCCGCTTCTAATGTTTTGCATGCGGGCGAGATTCGGAAATTAGCGGATAGACCTTGGTAGTGTAAAGTCGTTTAAAAATTACGTGTACATCTTCTTAATTGAAGTTAATCCACAAATCTTTGACATTTAATAAATTAATCGTTAATAAACGGATCATGTCAAAGGGTGAAGTCTAAATTTTTGGAATAGCCAATTGCCGTTTGCCGACTTACGTAGGTTTGGGGAGAATTTATCTAACCTTGGTTTTTGTGAGGCGTTCCATATTCGTTTTCGTAAACGGAAAAAATAGCTTCCGGCTGAAGATTCCACGAGCAACCAATCCTTCAAGGGCAATTTATGTCTAATTCCCCGAACAGCGATCTACCTGAGGACTTTTTAAGTAATTTGTATTATTAGAGTTTTGCGTAATTTAAATTTCGTCTTATAATATTTTTTATAGATATTTCTTTCATATTTTGTCGTAATCAATTTAACTTCTTTTAGAATAACTTAAATTCATTTTTGTAATACTAATATAGTTATTAGCATTTTCAACGCCATATTAATCAATTTGCGTAGCGGCTTAGAGCCCAACTCATATAAAAATTAATATATCTTGTATAGTATATCTGAACAGAATTCATTCTTGTGAATTAAAGTATTTTCATACTTGCATTTACTTCTTTAATTATCAATTATTCTTTCGTATATTGGAAATTTAAATTTAAATTTTACAGCATATTCCGATATCGATATTATTTTATAGTAATTTCTTCTGCGGTCACATTTGTTTTTGCCGTGTCGTACGAAACCACAGATGTTCTTTTTATACATGTAGGTGTCGATAGTATGAATAATAGAATTTAAATAATTTGTATTTGTGATTAGGATATTTTTGACTATCGCTATTTCTGTTTAAAAATTATTGTGAATATATCTTTAATGGTACCTTTAGAAAAAAATCTGCAGGAATAGAATATGTAATTAACTTAAGTAGATATTTTCAATTTACTATTAACAGTATTTTTACGTTCAACTTTTGAGATATTATGTTTACTGTACTGTGTTCAACTTTTTGCGATATTTAGTTTTGGATTTTGTGTATTATTTGTATATATATTTTTTACATTAATATACAGTCGATATAATTATATAGGTTGAAGATTACTATTGATTAATATTTTCTTTATTTGATTTTGTCAATGCATACATATAATATATTCATTTACTTAATTTTATTATAATCATTTATTTTTGTTCTTTGATCGCGAATATACGAATTATTTGTTCATAATTTTTTTCTTTGTCTTGGTACTCCCCGTAGAGATTTCCTTTTCAGGTATCCAGGCAGCAATTTTTGGAGTTAGTATGTAGGTACTTAGTAAGTCCAGATATATAGCGTGTATTTGAGTTGTTTGTATGTGTGTGCACCGAAGATCCCGCAATCTCAGTTTTCAGTCTGAGCCTCCGTAAGCAATACTGAGTGGCGCTAATTTTTATTTTAGTCACCCCACACCCCTCTCCACTGACTAAGGGTATATGTAACAAACAGAAGCTCCCATACTTTGTGCAATACTACTACAGTTTTTTTTTATCTCGACCATCTTCAGACGTCTTCGCTGCGCCAGCTTCGCGAGTAAGTAGCACACCTGGAACTCCCACGTTGGGAGGGCACACCTTAGCACGGGCACACCCTCCTTGCAGGCCTCCTGGTACTTCAACTCATTATGAGTTTCCGATCGCCTAACTCACTCCTAAAAAAAATTATATGCTCACCCCAACTTACCTTCCCCCACAATAACTCTATCGAAAAAAATGCAAAATGAACCTCCATAAGAAAATACATGGAATTTTTTTTAGTAACCCTATAGCTTATAATAGCATATCTAAGATGTTAGGAAAAACAGAATATCATACCAAAGACTCATGGCAATTTCAAAATTTCATCAAGGAACAAAAAGTACCTACAGCTCACAAAATTGTATCACTTGATGTAGAATTTTTGTAACTAACATTCCTACAAATCTAGCTATAAATATAATAGAATCCAAATGGGATGAAATTAGTCCACACACATGACTAAATAAAAACGAATTTATTAGAGGTATACTTTTCTGTCTCGATAATTCATATTTTCTATATAAAAATTCTTTCTTCAGTTAAACATTTGGTATTTCCTTTAGCTGCTCCTATTGCAAATCTGGTAATGGAACATATGGAGCAAAACATTATCAATTCATTAGACGAAGATATGTAGACGACAAATAAACTAGACTACCTTTTAAATAAATTCAACAACTTTCACAACAAATTGAAACTCACAATTGAAGAAGAAATTAATAGCAGTATTAATTTTCTTGATATTTCTTTAACTTATAATAGACAGGGCACTATTTATACAAATTGGTACAACAAACCCACAGCTTCATTTCGGTATATAAATTACCACTCAAATGCACCTATAGTATTCAATAAAGTGATTATAAATAATCTGACTGATAGAGCCGTTAAACTATCACATACTCAATACAGAAAAGATATCAAGGAAATTAAAACGATCTTAACTGATAATAACTACCCACCACAACTTATAGAACAAACAATTAAGAAAAGAATTCACCAAATATACAACACTGCAGACACCAATAACAATTTAAGCAATGAAACAACATATATCACGATTCCATATGTACCACAATTATCAGAGAAAATAAAATATACTTTCAAAAATATGATATAGCTACAACATATAACTTAGCAATACAAATAAACATCTATTTTCAAAATTAAAACCTAAAATAGAGAAAAATCGAGAAACACATGTTGTCTAAAAAATACCATGTCGCAACTGCGACAGTTACTACATAGGTCAAACCAAACAATATTTATACAAAATAATACAAGCTCACAAATACAAATACAAATTCAAAATTAAAAACTAAAATAGACAAAAATCGAGAAACATATGTTGTCTAAAAATACCATGTCGCGACTGCGACAGTTACTACATAGGTCAAACCAAACAATATTTATACAAAATAATGCAAGCTCACAAATACTCCAAAACATACAAAACTGCTTTATTTACACACAAACTGCAACGCGATCATGACTTGCCAGTCTTTTTATAATTGATATCAAACTTTTGTTATGTCATAAATTATCATTAATTGAATTGAATGTATTTATGAATTTGTATCTCTCACCATGACACATCACTTGTATACCTTTATATCTGTCATTTATAATTCTTTGATAAAGGTAATATTTACCGAAACATATAAGAGCTTATTTTAAATATATACATATTAATGTAAAACATACCTTCAATGTATATGGCAGATTTAATTAGTTCGCGATTTCTGGTTTTATTTAAAAATGTATATATTTAAAACAATCTTACAGGTTTCGGCATATGATGCCTTCTCAAAGAATTTAGAATATAAATGAGAGTATATTAATGACATTAATATACTGTCATTGATATTTTAAATTCTTTGAGAAAGGCATCATATGCCGAAACATTTAAGATTGTTTTAAATAAATACATTTTTAAATAAAGGCAGACCTTAAATCGCCAACTAATTGAATCTACCATAACATACAAAGGTCACGAAATAAATATTATCTATTTATATATATATTTATATATATATATATATATATATTGATGAATTACGCTGTGGGCTCTATTTTAAAGGGCCTCACGTTAAAGTGACAAATGTAGTAATACTTAGCCTCACGTTGGGCTGGCAAATGATGTATTGCTGAGGAGGTGATAATAAATATAATGAAAGAGTTCAAAAAATATTAATTTTGTAAGTAAAAGATGGGCGCCTTTATATAACTCCTCAAACTGCTCTATCTGTGTTCTAAATTGCCAACTAGTCGGATCGCATGAAACTAAATTAAAAAGCTTAATTAAATGTGAAATCTCAGGCTCTTCGTTAGATCTAAGTTGTTGCTTCCATAAAAGTAAACTATTAATGTTAAGGCTTAAAGAAATAACTCCTACAAGTAAATATAGACAAATAAAAGATTGATATGATAATAAAAATATTAAGTTTATTGCTATAAAAGAAAACTGTAATAAAATAACATGTATAGGAAAGGGTTAAATTTATGAACTATATATAAGTGACGACAAGGTGTTAACAAGAAAAAAAAAAGTTATGTGTGTTACGAAATTATAAAAATATGGATTACAATACAAATGATCTTTTAAATAAATAGGTGAGTACCTTTTAAATTAATGTTGTTACGTTAAAATTGGTTTTTATTTAATATTAATATTAGTATAGGACGTTATAGGTTAAGGTAAACAAAATCGAGAATTTTATTTGTGTATAATTAAAAGAATTGAAAAATTGAATAATAAATACGCTATGTCTTTAGCCAGTGTTTATAGTAAACCTGTTGTTTGATTTGTAGATTGCACGCTTCAAAATGGATAAGTCTTGGCGTTCGAAAATAGTCCGATCGCTGATCAAATTGTTGGCGGTGTGGGTAGCCGTTCTTGATGACGCTATCGAAGTTTTTCTTCGGACTTGGTTCCTAATGCCTAATATCTCCCTGCGTTCTTGTTTGGCTGCTGAATATAAGGTATTGACGTAGATTGACGATAAACAGTTCAGTAGATGGTCTGTGGTTCTTTCTTGATAATATATCTCCAGAATTCCTTGTGATTATGGATGATACTATGTCAATGACGCTTTGTTTTACGTTTATACGTAAAAGTCTAAATATCTTGTAGAATATCACTTGTTGATTGTATTAATATTAATGCAGGATACTTTTGATAACTTTTTCACTGAATTAGCGTTTGAATTATTAATATTTTGAGATTTCTAAGATTCGGTCGAAAAAAATGCGTCTATTATTTTATGAATTTCAAAATGTGATGCCGATAGCGCTTGTCTGTTTTACCAAACTTAGCTATCTAATGATGCCAAAAAGTCTCGATGTTTTACCTTATCAACATATTTAAATAGATGGAATTTGACTAATATTACTATTCTTACAGATTTTAAAAATTATTTAATAAATTAACAAGTTAGGTTAATGTAAAACTTAATGTTACAAATTGAGTACTGCGCACGATAAATATTTACATTTGCCAGATGTCAATTTGTAGGCGTGGCTTACTAGCGTCGATATAAATTAAAGATGCATATGAATTTGAATATGTGTTTTTCGCGCTAATATTTGAAATTTGAATTAGAAATAATAAAAAAGAAATTAATGAAAGAAATATAAATATAGAAATTTAAGAAAATAATATTATCGTTATTAAAATTCGTATGCATTTCGACACTACTAATACTTAATAATATCACTTACATAACCTTTTATTACCCTTTTCTTACTTTGTATATCTTATTTTTCCCATTTCAGATGCAGCTCAATGTGTATCCCTTGCACCATTACAATATATATATATATATATATATATATATATATATATTGATATGATACGCCGAATGCCGTGGAGAATTGCCCCACGTTCGGACGTCAAATGATATATTACGGAGAGGCGGAACAGAGAAAAGCCTCACGTTCTGGTGACAATAATGTAATAATATAAAATATGGGAAGTTAATATATTTATTAAGCCTGAAAACTACTCAATCTCTAGGGTCTCGAAGTAAGTTCTCGATATACAGACAAACACTTAAAAATACATGAAATAAAACAAAAAAGTCAAATTTATGTATAAAAATATATTTAAATAATATTATGCCGATTGCCACAAGATACAAAAAACATTTAGTGAGACATTTAAAAACCAAAAGTAAGTATGTGATATACTATGATATTATGCTATATTTCGTTCAATAATATGAAATGGATTGCCTATTCAAATACTAGACAACCTAATCGTACGTCAAGATCTAAATTAAACAAGTTTCAAGATTTCTAAATATAACTTTCAAATCTGACATATGAAAGCAATGAGATGTGACATTTGAAATAACGTGAGTAAAAAATATTTAGATATGAGTCTGCAAGTAATGTTATAACTTTATAAACATATAAGTTACAATAATTCACTAGAATACCTGATGGATACGTTAAATTTTGAAGATCACAAATTCATCATATTCTTTGGACGTAGTACACAGGGTAATATCCAACAGGAACATCCAGGTTAGTTGTCCGATGCTTGACTTAAATTGCTGGTTAATTTCCTAGTCGCTGAGATGCTTATGATCCTATTTTGCAGAGTATACCACAAGGTTATGTTCAATGTTACAATCTTGATGAGGTGTTCTTATTTCAAAATAATCCAAAAAGAAATCCAGAATCTTCTTTATGAACGTTGCTTTAACGTAATATAATTCTTCCGTAGTCGCATATATTTATATTCTTCTTATATGGTAAATATAACCAATGAATTTTATTATACTGCTTCTTCGTGATTAATATATGTCCATAAACATTTAATATGTTGAATATTATCGGAATATTAATAAAAATGACTATGTTTATATAATGCAGGCGAAAATCTTCCCAATCAATCGAAATAATAATAATCAATAATCTTGTTTTTCGTCGTCAAGACTCCCATAAGAAATTTTGTAATAGCATAAATCAAATATTCTAAGGAAATTGTACAATGATTTCTATAATATTATAAAAGCTAAAATAATAATAAAAACCACCCACGTAATCTCAATTACAAATTATGAAAATGAAGTTCACAGAAGTCAAACATATAACAAAATTTACAGATATATGTTCAAAAGTAAGATAAAACATAGCTGGTTTTTTTAAATATCTGAAGTCCTCGCCAAAATAAGTTATAGTAAATTTATTAATTAGCAAAACATAAAAATAGATTAAATATAACATACAATATTAAACGGTATCATGATTTCAAAAACCAATTATGAATTTATTACAAAATTCTTACTCTAAAGTAATATTTCACAAATCTGAATATTCTAGATATAACATTCTTGAAACCGATATCTTATTAGTAAAAGAATTAATTAAAGAAGAAAGTTGACTCACATCAATATATATATATATATATATATATATATATATATATATATAAAGCGTTCAAATAAGCTTTGCCTCTAGTAGGCCATTCCTTTAAAAACGTATGATTATTATTAATAATTTAAATTTGCATTAGTTGTCAATTGGACAGATGCATATTTGACAAAAATTGCTTTGTAATTTAAAATTGATTTAACATGGTTTTTACTATACAACATAAATCATTCATGCTAGAATCTTATTTTCAAAACGGACGTAAGATTGACGGACAATGGCAGTATTCTCTTCAAGATTGTTTAGAAGAATTTAGAAATGAGAAATTTTGATAATGACCTTGACAAAACCTTTTTTTCTGATGAGTCATGGTTTTATCTGAATGGATATGTGAACTCAACAAAATATGAGGATGTGGACTAATGAGAAACCACATAATTTTTTTGTTGAAACCGCACTTCTACCGCAGAAAATTGGTGTATGGTGTGCGATTAGTCGAAGGAGAATTATTGGCCCTATTTTTTTTAACGGAACCTTAACAGGAGAAAGGTATCGACAAGAAATTATTATGCCATTTATCGAACAGCTTGACGACGAAGAAATAACACAGGGTTACTTTCAACAAAACGGAGCTAGAGCACACAGCAGGTGAAACAATTAATATTCTGCAGCAATTTTTTCAAAATCGGTTGATAAGTTTAAACACTGAACATGAATTTCCACCAAGATCTTGTGACATTACCCCATGTGATTTCTTTTTATGGCCATTCTTAAAGAACTCAATTTATCAAGTACAGATACCTGATCTTGCAGGCCTTCAAATCAGAATTGCTGAAAGAATTAATGGAATTGACAATGCGATACTACAAAACACTTTTTCCTCCATTAGAAGAAGATGTGAGAAATGTTTCGAACAAGGTGGTGGACACTTTGAACAATTTTTATAAAATTTTGCTTGTTTGTTGGAAATAAACATATTTCATTCACTTAAAAATGTTCGTTTTATTATTTTGACATTTGTCATTTCAATCAAATATCTCATCTCATAACCAACAAAATTCCTATTAAAATTAGTAACAAGCTAAGACATAATCATAATTTCCAAGGGCTACTTTGAGGTAAAATTTATTTGAATTCTTTGTGTATATATGTATATCTACAGACTAAGAAAATGAGATGTGACAAGCGGTATATAAATAATAATTATAATAGTAATATATATATAATAATTCATTTTAAATATAAGAAAATATAGTTGGGCGACGGGGTTACATTTAAAATCGTACTTGTACTTTCAATGTCCAGGTAATTGAGGGCAGTTACTGAAGTAAATTTGTATTTAAAAAGTATTCTTTTTCAATAAAAATAGTTAATTATATTAACTTAAACATTAAGATACAATATTTGAGAATATTTCTAAGTGTTTGAAAAGCACAATGAATCCAAACGAAATTTGGAAATTCAGTAGTTTGATTTTCTGTGGTTGTGCTAGATTTTTGCGAGAGTAATTGTATATTCGACATTGACGGTATATTTAAATTTTTTGATAAATGAAACTAGACAAAAACAGCAACTCTAATGACAATAGGTATATTCCCAAAAACTCCCATATTAATACGTGAATTAACCTTAACGTTAACCTTGTGAATGAAATATAATGTGAAGCTCAGCCGTCCACCAAGAATATAGGACTAATTAATTCTGATTTATATTGGTGTTTGTACCAAGCTTAATTCATTAATTACAAAATTATGCGGGTAATCAGTTAATTTAATGAATCTCTGGCAAATATACGCCCTACGCTTGTTCGCACTCAAGGTCATATGTGTATAAATGTATGTATGTTATACTAAATATAATTAGTTGGGTTTATCTCTTAAAAATTAATGTAACTAAATACGTACTCCAAAGCACTTTGGATATTGTAATAAGCTATTTATATACTATTACGTTTATATAATTACAGTCATTTGCGCAACTTATTAACCGATGTTGTGAACATATTCTAAAAATAAAACTATTTTTCAAATAACAGAGTTTATAAAATAACACTGGTTAACAAATTTTCATTTTTTTATTTTTCTTTAGAAACTGTACAATTTCCGTTTTTTTAATAGTTCTAATAGTAATAACAACAAATTTATTCTGGCACGTTAGGTTTTGGAATAAAAATATTGAAAAGTAAATGAATTAATATTAATTAGGTATGTACATTTTACCGAGCTGTACGGTATATCGTCCTGTTCAAAATGTTTTTCTGTTTTTCTTTTATGCTGTTCTTCGGCACTTTCTGATATTAATGTCCAACAATAATTAGGAAGCATTTCACTGTTCCACTTACCCTGATAACGTTTTTCAATAACAAAAAAGTCTTGATGAAACCTTTCTCCGTATTCATCACTCACGTCGCCAAGCCTCTGGGGAAAGAAATTCAAAAAATGTATTTTAAGGGTCATGTTGCGGCCCAATTTTTGATAACTTTTAAGAAGTTCATTAACAAGTGCTATATAATTATAAAATTTTCTGTTTCCTAGAAAATTGTGGCCACATTTTTAAAAGCATACCATGCAACACGCTTCAAGTCACTTAAGGTTTCTTCAAATTTTTTATCTTATAGAAATTTAATTTGGGGGTGCTACAAAAATTCTCTTTTTATGTTTTGCATCTGAGATTTTGGGAAATGTTTGTTTAAGGTACTGGAATCTACGGCCATCTTTATGATTAAAACTGCAAAAATTCTTGGTATACCCTAGTTGTAAACTGTGTACAATTCCAACTTTGAGGTCTGCGCTGATATATTATTTGTATATTTTGTATTTAATTCTGTCTAGAAGAAAAGTAATATTTCCATACGTTTCTTTTAAGTGGATTGCGTAGCAAAGGGGGATGGCTGTGTGATGTGACCCGGTCCTTAGGGGGCACACCGCAGCGTCTGTACGCAGATGCGTCGATGCATTAAATAATAGACAGGTAACGTTGGAATAACAACATATAATTAGTTAACACTTATAACTAAAGACGGCAGACTATGTGCCCCACACAATTTAATAATACACATAAGGTGTATTAGATAAAAATGTAGATTTTACAAAATTAGGGCAACTTTTTACCAATACTGAAGATCCATTGTACAGATACAAAGAGCACTTTATCTATGCAAATATAACATCTCCCAACGTCGAACAATCCTTCTCAGTATATAAACATATTATTATTAAATCTGACAGTGTGGGCACATAGTCTGCCGTCTTTACTTATAACGATACAACGATAACAATATACATAATAACAAAGTAGGCAGCAGTCTAAAAGAGGTTTCTATCTTACACTCGCTATGTCATACTGTATATCTAACTATGTCTGACTGTGTCTGACTGTCTGACTCTGTCCCTTCAGATCTGATGGATCATCTTATATACATCAGAGTGTGCTCCTTTTGACTAGTGTCCTTAGTTTAATATCAACAAGTGGTGAAAGCGTGTAACGTATATTGAGGACGCTTGTGTATGTAAATCGGATGGACCGAGGTCATGTTTCTATATACAATAGAAACAAGACCGAGGTCGCACCTTGACTAAGATAAGTAGTACAATACATTACTCAGTTTGGTTACTACAGCTGGATAAACGTTTCCTATGCGAAGAATGACACTTTTAAACTCAATTTCCAAGCATCGATAAAAAGACGCCATTCTTCGGGATGGTATTGGTAACATAATGCCAATATCAAATCGTAGACATTATTGCAGTATGAGAGACCCTCGTTGGTGGAAAAATACCGTGATACCTTCTTCTGACGATGACTATACACAGAAGTATGTGTTCCTGGAGCTAAAAGTTTCCATCCTTGGAGTCCAGATCTTAGCACTTCTGCTTTAGTTTTTTGACAAATTCAGGCTTGAATAAGATCATTTCAATAGTTAATTTACGAAGGACTAATTAGATCATTTAAATAGTTAATTGACGAAGGAGATACTTGTTTAAACTTCATTATAACGCTAAGAAATAAGTAATTAAATTTCTAGTTTCAAAAATTCTGTTATTGTAAATACCACTACAATATTGTTTCGCCATACAATGGCTTCATCAGTATTCATCCATCTGATGAAGCCATTGTATGGCGAAACAATATTGTAGTGGTATTTACAATAAATGAATTTTTTAAACTAGAAGTTTAATTACTTATTTCTTAGCGTTAAGATCATTTAATTCTAACTGTTTGTGCACGCCAAACTATAGGTTTTACACATGGCATAACGCTTTTCTTATCCATTGACCAGCCCTTCAGAGTAGCAGTATAGCATGCCCAATATGCTGGGAGTCCATGGCTTGTTTTGATGTTCAATGGTTAAGCCAAAATAGTGAAAATATAACTTTTCTATTAAAGGTGTAAATTCTACACATATATAACAGAATCTGTTTGGATACACGTACGCGACATTATGAAATAGAAAGACTTTCAGCTATCACAAACCGATTTACATTGAATCGAAAGAGCCGTGTGTAGCTCTTTATATACCCACATAGCCAGACGTCTACCAATTCTGAATGTTATTGGTTCCAAAGCAAAATGGTAGTGGTTTAAGTTCTCTGACGTAGGAAAAATGCAACGACATGTTCAGACATATCCACTCAATGTTCGACAGAACAATATTTTTAAAGTGTATCTTTCTCATATAAAAGTAACTTTGAAATTTTGTAAAATTTAATGCATTTTTTCAAAAAACTACTTAAGAAAATATCTCAAAATCCTGACGTGATGGAGCAAATTTTAAATCCGATTCAGAATTCGCATGACAAAAGACATAAATTACACGTTTTGGTGTATAAGAAAACTAAACTGTGTTGACCAATGTAATTTTAAAATCAGCAATTTCGTACACAAAATAATAAATCTTATAAACGTTAAGAACTAGATTAATAAATTCCAGCGCATGTTCTGTAGCGAGCAATAAATTCTGGTCGTCAATGTTTCTTCAAAATTCTATTAGATTGTCACAAATTGTAAATTTCCCCCGCCTGATAATACTTATGTCAATGAATTGTAAACATGAATAAATTTGACAATGAAGAAAGTACAATTATTGACATTATAGGTTATGGCATTTACGACGGTTATACAATGGAGCATTTGCCATTTTGTCAAAGCATGACATTGATTTGGTCAATAAATTCTGGTGAATTTATTGCTTGCCACTGTACATACTATTAATGTCAAATGTGATAGATCATATCTAAATATTGTAGCAACAGTGGCTCTATATTGACCAGCTACCTCGACATGGGCATTTTTTCTATATTTGTAAGCGTCCTGTCCAAAATAGGAAAATTACTAAGACTTTCATAATTTTTTCAATAAAGTTTTATAGAGCGTTAATTCGTAGGTTACCAAGACATTTGATAATTCTTTATATCGAATTCTATAGAATGTTAATTTGAGGGAAGTACTTGGAATTTAATCATTATTTAGTTGACAAAGGTAACAAGTTATTCCAAAAATTTAGTATAAATTAGCGAGCGTTAAAAAAAACTGAAACTATGACGAATATGTTTACTATTGAATTTGTATCAACCGCGATTTCAAAACTTTGATCATTCAACAGAAGTTCCAACACATACGGACGTCTTTTATAAATAGACATATTTTTTTTTTGTAAATAAGAATGATAAAAATAGTTTATGTATTTCCGATTACAAAAAAACTTTACCGTCAAATTGCAATGGATTACATAGCATCTGCATATATCACATTTTTAAATATGTATGTACTAACCATGAATCTATTTCTGTGAATGATATTAAAAAAATAGATATGTCGACTGAGTACGTAGCATCTAATCTTAACGGTTAAGATAGAACATGAAAGAAATAATAAAGAAAAAAAACTGACTCAACATTTGCAAATCCTTGCATAGAATTTAGATAGTCATCTTTCAACGTTTTATATTACAAATATGTAACGAGTAAGTTAAATTACTGGAAAGTTTCTAAAGCAATAAATGTAATAAACTAGGTTTACTCTTAAACGGTCAATTATATTTAAATAATTTTCCTTCGTTGAATTTCAAATTGTAAATTTCTTCCACCAAATTTGTCCATAATTAGTATAATAGGCTTCTATACTATAATATAATATATTGTGATGAATCATCCGACGATGTGTCAGGCCTAGTATCATCTCAAAAGATGTCGATGCATGAGGAGAAAATCTAGACAAAGGTTCCCGAATATGCTAGAAGTTTTCGCGTGAATATAAATAATACTCGAGAGGATTTTAATCCATTCAACGGGTAGTCGCCGAGTCGAGTTGATATCGTAATAAATAAATATTGTACAAAAGTATTTTTAATAATATAAAATATTATTAAAAATGGGGTGTGAAGAACACAATACAAGTTCATATATTTGTGAATGTATCTTCTCCAAAGACGTAGATACGTATTTCACATTTCTACATGATCGTCGGTACGCCCCTGTTGGAGAAGAGACACATTCAACAAAACATTACGTTGCTATCTCACAGCAATTATTAAGACAGAGCATGAAGGAATATTCAGCGCTGTCTATATAATAACCGCAGAACTAGCTACGTGTTTCTATAGTCGGTAAACACCGTATCTATAAAAACTGTATTATCGTGTCTTTACTACTTGTCGGCGTGAACCGAATGCGTATATAACAATATAATTTGAAACATACTTGAGTGGGTAAAACCTCACCAATTTTGTATAATACAAAAGTATTTTTAATAATATAAAATATTATTAAAAATGGGGTGTCAAGAACACTATACAAGTTCATATATTTGTGAATGTATCTTCTCCAAAGACGTAGATACGTATTTCACATTTCTACATGATTGTCGGTACGCCCCTGTTGGAGAAGAGACACATTCAACAAAACATAACTACCTTGCTATCTCACAGCAATTATTAAGACAGAGCATGAAGGAATATTCAGGGCTGTCTATATAATAACCGCAGAACTAGCTACGTGTTTCTATAGTCGGTAACCACCGTATCTATAAAAACTATATTATCGTGTCTTCACTACTTGTCGGCGTGAACCGAATGCGTATATAACAATATAATTTGAAACATACTTGAGTGGGTAAAACCTCACCAATTTTGTATAATACAAAAGTATTTTTAATAATATAAAATATTATTAAAAATGGGCTTTTTTGCATCACGTGAATGTTGATGAATTATTCGCTCCGAAAACAAACCCAAAATTTGGGAGTTTCGAGTGTCGTTTAAATATAAGTGAGTTGGACATAGAAGAATTAAGCGGGAGATAATTGTTAGTAACGAATTAGGTGAGTGCAGATATATTTTATATGAAATAACGAATGATAACAATAAACTGAAGTGTGAAGAGGCGGGTGACCTTCGAGTAGTTGATACGGGAAACTCGCCTAGCGTGGTGTGTAAATCGCTAACAGGTGTAAACAAATAAACAGACCCGGATTAGGATAGGTGACCCAAGTCAAATTAAAAGTAGCGTTAAATTGAAAATTGGTAGGAACATTTTGTGATATAAAATCGAAATAAATAAAAATACAGAGAACAATAAATATTAAGTTGAAACATATCGAATAATACCCAGGAAATATTTCTACCACACAATTAAATAAGCTAACGCAGTTGGAAAATGGAAAATTCTGATGAGCTAACTAGTGAGGATGAGAGAAAAAGGAAGAGAATTGAGAAAGAACTGTTGGAAGAATTTAGGAAAAAACAAAAAGTACAAAGATCACCGGTTAAAGACAAACAAAAAGAAGAAAATAAATTAGATAAATTAACGGATCTGGTTAATATAGTACTAACAGAAGTAAAGGAGATAAAACGAAATCAAAACAACTTTCAAGAAAAACTACTAAAAATAAAACAAGAAAACGAAAACTTGAAAAAAGAAAATACAGAAATTAAGAAAAAAATGGAAAAGATGGAAGAGAGGATCGAAAGACTCGACAAAGAAAAAATTAAAAATAATATTATAATGACGGGATTACCAATGGATACAGAAAACCCAAAAGAACTTCAGAAAGCAATGGAAAACTTCATAAAGGAAGAAATAGGAGTAGAAGCAAAAGTAATAGGTGCATATAAGATAGGCCCTAAAACCTGTAAAGTTGAAATAGCAAGTTCGGAGAAGAAGGAAGAGATAATGAAAAACAAAAATAAACTAAGAACACATACAGAAAGAATTTATATAAATAGCGAATTGACAAAGAAAGAAATGGAAATACAAAGTGAAATTAAGAAATTCGCAGAAATAGAACGAAAGAAAGGGAAGAAAATAAAATATGGCTGTAAGAAGTTGATAATGGAGGACGGAATATGGAAATGGGATGACAAGGAGGGAAAACTGAAAATAGTTACAAAAAACGGATAGAAGAGGATTGAGAAGAGGAAGAGCTAGATAATAAAGATAACGACATGGCTAAGTTAAAGGTTATGATAAACCGGAAAAAAAGTAATAACAAGGAAAATTCAGGAAGAGTAGAGAACAGAATCGAAGATGAGGACAAGGGTTGTATTGGGGTATGGAAAATAGGGACATGGAATATCAAAAGCTTAACAGGAAAAGAGAGAGAACTGGAAGATGAGTGTGAAGAAATGAAATTAGATATGTTGACTATAACAGAAACAAAGAAGAAAGGACAGGGATTGCTAAAAATGAAGAAGGGACATACACTTATATACCGTGGGGTTGAAAAGCACGAAAGAGCGACTGCAGGTGTGGGATGTATAATACATAAGAAATACGAAGCACAAATATATAACTGGAAAGCATGGTCGGAGCGGATACTGAAAGTGGAGATAAGAAAAGGAAATGATAGACAAATGAAAACAATAATTGCTGTATATGGTCCAAACGAAGACGAAAAAGCCGAAGTTAAAGAACAATTTTGGAAAGATTTAACGACAGTAATGGAAGAAGCGAAAGGAGAATTATACATAGCTGGAGATTTTAACAGCAGAGTAGGAAGAAGAGATGAATTATACAACAAAACTCTAGGAGCACATGGAGAATATGTTCGAAATAACAACGGGAAAAGAATGCTAGATTTCACTGTAATGCAAAATCTAATAATTACAAATACGTTCCTTGATCACAAAGAAATACACAAGTATACTAGAGAAATGAAAAGCAGAGGGGAAAAGTCCATAATTGACTACGTTCTAGTAGAAACTAACAATAGAAGAGCGGTAATAAACACAAGAGACGAGGACCGGAAATTGGTAGCGACCATTACTTAGTTATAACGAAAATTAGAGAGAATTCTGAAAAAGAAAAGAGGAACACTGCACCAAAAAAAAAGCAATCCATTCTGAGAAAATAAGAGTCTACAAATTAAGAAGTAATGATATAGCAGCAAAGTACAGCAAACTTATAACAGACACTTTAGAGCAGACACGAATGATCACAGAAGATAAGAATGTAGAGGAGTTATGGAACCTATTGGAAAATACGATGAAAGCCTCAGCAAAGGAAGTATGTGGAGTAAGTACGAAAAACAACAATAAAAAACAAACAGCATGGTGGACAAAAGATATCCAAATACAAATAAAAACAAAGAAGGAGGCATGGAAAAAATATCTATCATACAGGACAACAGACAATTACGACACGTATAAACAAGAACGAGAAAAAGTAAAAGAATTAGTAATAACGGCAAAGAAGGACGAATGGAAAAAGTTTGGGGAAGAAATAGAAAAAAAGCAAGGAAAATCTAAAACTATTTTATGGAGCACTAAAATCGATAAGAGACGGAAAAATACAAGAAACAAGGTACATCAAAAGCAGAAACGGAAATATGTTGACAGAACCTAAAAATATAATCAACAGATGGAAAGAATATTTTCAAGAACTTCTGACTGAGCAAACGGAGAAGGATCTGAATTGGGAACATGAAGAAAAAGTGGAAGAAAATTTAGATGAGATAACTATGAGATAACTATGCAAGAATTAGAAGAGGTAATACGAAAATTAAAGAACGGAAAGGCACCAGGATATGACAAGATAACAACAGAGATGATCAAAAGCATGGGAGAAACAGGAAGGGAGTTGTTCTTGAAAATTCTTAACAAAATATGGAAAGAAGGGAACTTCCCAGAAATCTGGCACCGGGCCTTAATAGTACCAATACATAAAAAGGAGACAGGAGAGACTGTGACAACTACAGGGGCATAACACTACTGAGTACAGCCATGAAGATATTCGAGAAAATTTTAGATGGAAGAATTAGAAATATAGTGGAGAGTACATTAAATGAGGCGCAAAGTGGATTCAGAAAAGGTAGAAGTGCGCAAGATCACGTTTTCACGTTGAAATAGATAACCCAGAAAGCGATATGTGAGAAAAAAACCGTATTTCTAGGGTTCATGGACCTGGAGAAAGCGTTCGACAAAACACCGAGGGAAAAAGTATTAAATATTTTGAAAGAAAGTGGAGTAAGTGTTAAAATAATAAGATTGATACGAAAAATTTACAGTAACAACGTTAACACTATCATAAATAATAATATAGAATCTGAAACATTTACAACTGAAAACGGTCTGAGACAAGGAGGCAGTTTAAGCCCAATGCTTTTCGTAACATATATGGATGACATAATAAAGAAATGTACCACAAAAACTAGCAAGTACAATGTTGGACACTTACAACTACAAAGAGTAGATATCTCGGAGGGAGTTTTCGCAGATGATGTCGTTATAATCGCTAAAAGTGAAAAAGAATTACAACAGAATCTAGAAATATGGAACACAGAGCTGGAAAACCACAGAATGAAAATAAACAGAAATAAAACAAAAGTGATGACGATAGGAGATGCACCAAAAAGCATAAATATAGAAATAGACGGGGTAAAAATAGAGTAAGTGAAGACTTTCCAATATCTTGGAGTCCCAATAAACGAAAAGGACACACAAGAAGTAGAAATAAACCAGAGAATAGAGAAAACGTTAAAGCTCTATTATATGATGAACAAGAAATTCATAAACAATAAAGAAATTTCGCGAGACACAAAAATGAAAATATTTAAAGCGATATTTAGACCCATACTAACATTTGGCTGCGAATCCTGGGTTTTAAGCGAGAGGCAAAAAAGCAAGTTACAGGCTGTCGAGATGAAATACCTGAGAAGAGTCCGAGGAGTTACAAAACTAGATAAAATAAGAAGCATGAAAATACGAGAAGACCTGGAAATAGAATCAACACTCAAATTAATAGAAAAGAGACAGTTGGGTTGGTGGGGCCACTTGCAAAGAATGGAAGGCGTAAGACCAGCTAAAAGAGTGTGGGAGGCAAAAATACTGAAAAACAAAAGGAGGGGTAGGCCAAAAACGCAATGGGATGGAGTAATAGCGAAAATACTGGAGACAAAGAAAAGAACATGGACAGAAGCAAAAAAAATGGCGGAAGAAAGAAAAGGATGGAAACAATTTGTAGACGCCTAGAATAAAAAATACAGTTTCGTCCCGACACCATTATATGGTAGAAGGGAATTTAGATTAATTATTATTAAAAATGGGGTGTGAAGAACACAATACAACTTCATATATTTGTGAATGTATCTTCTCCAAAGACGTAGATACGTATTTCACATTTCTACATGATCGTCGGTACGCCCCTGATGGAGAAGAGACACATCAACAAAACATAACTACCTTGCTATCTCACAGCAATTATTAAGACAGAGCATGAAGGAATATTCAGCGCTGTCTATATAATAACTGCAGAACTAGCAACGTGTTTCTATAGTCGGTAACCACCGTATCTATAAAAACTGTATTATCGTGTCTTCACTACTTGGCGGCGTGAACCGAATGCGTATATAACAATATAATTTAAATCATACTTCAGTGGGCAAAACCTCACCAATTTTGTATAATACAAAAGTATTTTTAATAATATAAAATATTATTAAAAATGGGGTGTGAAGAACACAATACAAGTTCATATATTTGTGAATTTCTACATGATCGTCTGTACGCCCCTGTTGGAGAAGAGACACATTCAACAAAACATAACTATCTTGCTATCTCACAGCAATTATTAAGACAGAGCATGAAGGAATATTCAGCGCTGTCTATATAATAACCGTAGAATTGCTGTGAGATAGCAAGGTAGTTATGTTTTGTTGAATGTGTCTCTTCTCCAACAGGGACGTACCGGCGATCATGTAGAAATGTGAAATACGTATCTACGTCTTTGGAGAAGATACATTCACAAATATATGAACTTGTATTGTGTTCTTCACACCCCATTTTTAATAATATTTTATATTATTAAAAATACTTTTCTATTATACAAAATTGGTGAGGTTTTACCCACTTTTGTTTCAAATTATATTGTTATATACGCATTCGGTTCACGCCGACAAGTAGTGAAGACACGATAATACAGTTTTTATAGATACGGTGGTTACCGACTATAGAAACGCGTTGCTAGTTCTGCGGTTATTATATAGACAGCGCTGAATATTCCTTCGTGCTCTGTCTTAATAATTGCTGTGAGATAGCAAGGTAGTTATGTTTTGTTGAATGTGTCTCTTCTCCAACAGGGGCGTACCGACGATCATGTAGAAATGTGAAATACGTATCTACGTCTTTGGAGAAGATACATTCACAAATATATGGACTCGTATTGTGTTCTTCACACCCCATTTTTAATAATATTTTATATTATTAAAGATACTTTTGTATTATACAAAATTGGTGAGGTTTTACCCGCTCAAGTATGTTTCAAATTATATTGAAATAAATATTGATATAAATTCTTTGTAAATAAATATAGTTTAGTTAGTTGTAGTTTTAAGTTGTTTATTTAGTGTATACCGTTTTTATTGTGAATATAGTGTTTGTTTAAATTACCGTTAATTTTATTTAGATCCCGAAAAAAGACAAAAGCATTGCAGTGGTGTCCGGTGTGAGTTAATTAATAAATAACTAACTAAATGGACAATTAAATGTTAATTAAATATCTGTTTAAATAAATGTACAGTGCGAAAAGATGTTTATTTTAAATATCGTAATGGCAAATAGAGTGAAACTAGCGGAATTAAAAGTGACTGACTTAAAACGAAAATTAGAGGAGAGGGATAAGGCTACAACTGGCGAACAGGCAATCCTCCAGCAACGACTTCGAGATGTGTTGGTCCAAGAAGGCGAAGATCCAGAGAATTACTTCTTCCAAGTTCCAGGCGGCAACGCTGATGTAGATTTGCTGTTAATTCAAATGAAACAAATGGAGCAGAAGAATCTGGATAGGCGAAAAATAAGGAACAACGACTAATAGAGAATGCGCAAATTCAAATTCAACAAATGGAGCAGAAGAATTTGGATAGTGCGAAAAATATGGAACAACTATTAATAGAGAATGCGCAAATTGAAATGCAACAAATGGAGCAGAAGAATCTGGACAGTGTGAAAAGTTTGGAACAACGATTCGAAGCAGCCGCAGAAGCATACGCATGGTCTTTTGTCGAGAAGGCTACTGCTTTAATCATGGCATTGAGGGGTGATGTTAGTGATATTTTGCAGACATTGTCGCCTGAGGAACGTAAAGATTATTCTCAACTCAATAAACGCTTGGAGATGAGATATGGTCATTTGGAGCAAGTACACCATACCCAACTGAAGAATCGATCACAGAAGAAAGTTCATGGGCTTCACCAGTGGTCGTTGTAAGGAAGAAGAGTGGATCTACCAGATTTTGCGTGGCCTATCGTCGTCTGAATAGTGTGGCCAGGAAGGTCAGTTATCCTCTCCCAAGAATAGACGATACACTAGACACCCTGACAGGAGCAAAATGGTTCTCCACTCTCGACTTGAAGAGCGGCTATTGGCAAGTGGGAATGGACCCCAATAACAAAGAGAAAACTGCCTCCAGTTTAGGCACAAGACTTTGGCAGTTTACAGTCATGCCATTTGGACTATGTAACGCCCCAGCTACTTTTGAGCGACTCAAGGACGCTGTACTGGGGGGACTGTCTTGGAATACCTGGCTAGTATATCTTGATGATGTGATAGTGGTAGCAAAGATCTTTGAAGATCACATGGAAAATTTGGGGGTGGTACTCCAGAGGTTGCGAGATGCCAACCTGAGATTAAGTCCAAAGATGTGTCACCTTTTCCGCAGAGAGGTAAATTACCTTGGACATGTGGTTTCCGGAAAAAGAGTTGCTGTAGATCCAGAAAAAGTAAGAGCTGTGGAAAAATGGCCTGTATCCAAAGACAAATATCAGCTTAGAAGCTTTTTGGGATTGTGCACGTATTATCAACGCTACATCCCTGGATTCTCTAACATTGTGAAAGTACTTACCCGCCTAACAGAAAATCAAGCATTCATTTGGAATAACGAATGCCAAGCGTCCTTTGAGTTGTTAAAAAAAACTTTGATCAGTGCACCTGTTTTAATCTATCCACTGCCATCTGGGAGGTTTGTTCTAGATACAGATTCCAGTAACGATGGGATTGGTGGCGTGCTCTCTCAAAACCAAGATGGACAAGAAAAGGTCATTGGATACTTCAACAAGACCAAACCAGAGAGGAACTACTACGTAAACAGACGAGAACTATTGGTAATAGTTAAAACCATTGAGTACTTTTACAAATATCTGTAAGGGCCGAAGTTTCTGATCCGCACCGATTATGCCGATTTGATGTTGCTCTTGCAATTTAAGAATCCCGAGGGTCAAGTAGCTAGATGGATTGAGAGGCTACAAGAGTATGACTTCGACATTGAACACAGAGCAGGCCACAAACATCGAAATGCAGATGCTCTTTGCAGAAGGCCCTGTCCAGAAGACTGTCGACATTGCAACCGAATCGAAGACAAATCGGCCAACGCTCTTCGAACCACCGTGGTTGATGACCAATAGCAACCTGACAATTTGGGCGCCGATCAAGAAACTCATCCGAATCTTGCAGTCTTCAGGGCTTGGAAGAGAAATGGGCAAAGACCGACCTGGCAAGAAATTGAAGTCATACTGGGCACAATGGGATTCCTTAACCATGGAAGACTATCTCTTGAGACGTGAGGTTGAAAATCATGATGGAAGCGAGCGGAAGATGCAAATGGTGGTTCCTAAGAAAAGAATATCAGAAGTATTGCGAGATCTTCACAATGGTGCTTCTGGGGGCATCTTGTCGTCCACAAAATACTGGAGAAGGTGCGACAGAGGTTTTACTGGGTGAATTGTTCACGAGATGTGAAAAAATCGTGCCGAAAGTGTGCTAATTGCGCCGGAAGCAATGGTCCCCAGAGGCGTCGACGTGCACCCATGCGCCAATACAATGTCGAAAGCCCATTTGAAAGAATCGCCATAGAAGTCGCTACATCTATGCACATATGAAGCATATGGAAATATTCTGGAAAACGGCCCGCCGGCCCTTTTCCAGAATGCTACAAAGGAAATAAGTACATAATCGTGGTCATGGACTATTTTACCAAATGGGTTGAAGCATATGCTTTACTAATTTACTAAATAAAACACGGTATATTTGTTTCACAAAATGTATTTAAAATATATCTGACATATGTTTCGACTTATACAGTCATTCTCAAAGAGTCATGTAAACTAAGTGAAAAGAATACTCCTACCCATATTTATGGCTTATTTTTTGAAAGTTTTATTACAGCATCGATTGCGGGGGTATTTGAAAATTCCAATTGCGTGTTTGTGACCTGTCTGTTGAGATTTATGGCTTTTTTTATTTCTAAAATTTCTAAGAAGTCGAGCCTTTTACCCTTATTACAAGAGTGTAAAAGTTTGAAATTATTAACATTAAACAGATGAGAATTTTGAATACAGTGTTCCGCGAATCCCGTGGTCATATTGCCATGTAGAATAGAACTTCTGTGCTCTTTGATACGTTCTTTTATAGAGCGTCCTGATTGGCCAATGTATACCGCGTCACAATCACTGCAAGTTAATTCATACACCCCTGACTTATCACGCAATTCTGTTTTTCGTTTATTGTTAACTAGAATATTTCCTAAATTGCATTTATTTACTAGGATGACATTTAAACCTAATTTATTTAGTTTATTAGAAACTTTATTGCTAACCCCAGGTATATAGTTTAGAGTATGAAACACTTTGTTAGTTTTTATGTATGTATGTCCGGAGTAAAAATTATTCATAAGGAAAGCGCGTTGTTTTCTGTAAATCATTTTGTCTAAGAATTCTGTTTTGTACCCGTTATTTCTAGCTATAGTTTTTATGGTATATACTTCTTTTTCAAAGTTCTTATTATTTAGAGGGAAATTAATCAGTCTGTGTATGAAACTGTGAAAAGCTGTCATTTTTATATTCCACGATTGGTTGGAATTTGCCGGAATTACTGTATCTGTTGTAGTGGGTTTTCTAAAGATATCAAATTCAAATCGTTTATCAACTCTAGTTAATTTTAAGTTCATACACAGACTGATTAATTTCCCTCTAAATAATAAGAAGTTTGAAAAAGAAGTATATACCATAAAAACTATAGCTAGAAATAACGGGTACAAAACAGAATTCTTAGACAAAATGATTTACAGAAAACAACGCGCTTTCCTTATGAATAATTTTTACTCCGGACATACATACATAAAAACTAACAAAGTGTTTCATACTCTAAACTATATACTTGGGGTTAGCAATAAAGTTTCTAATAAACTAAATAAATTAGGTTTAAATGTCATCCTAGTAAATAAATGCAATTTAGGAAATATTCTAGTTAACAATAAACGAAAAACAGAATTGCGTGATAAGTCAGGGGTGTATGAATTAACTTGCAGTGATTGTGACGCGGTATACATTGGCCAATCAGGACGCTCTATAAAAGAACGTATCAAAGACCACAGAAGTTCTATTCTACATGGCAATATGACCACGGGATTCGCGGAACACTGTATTCAAAATTCTCATCTGTTTAATGTTAATAATTTCAAACTTTTACACTCTTGTAATAAGGGTAAAAGGCTCGACTTCTTAGAAATTTTAGAAATAAAAAAAGCCATAAATCTCAACAGACAGGTGACAAACACGCAATTGGATTTTTCAAATACCCCCGCAATCGATGCTGTAATAAAACTTTCAAAAAATAAGCCATAAATATGGGTAGGAGTATTCTTTTCACTTAGTTTACATGACTCTTTGAGAATGACTGTATAAGTCGAAACATATGTCAGATATATTTTAAATACATTTTGTGAAACAAATATACCAAGTGTTTTATTTAGTAAATTATTAATCATGTTTCACCAAGAGCCAACCGTGAATTCTATACATTATATATGCTTTACCAAATCAAGAGGTTGACGTGATTATGAAGGAGTTCGTCAGCCGTTTCGGTGTACCCCTGGAACTTCATTTCGATCCAGGGCGAAATTTCGAGTTCAGTCTTTTCGAGAAGATGTGTAAGCTTTTGAGCATTCGACAGACAAGAACAACTCCTTTGCATCCAAAATCAGATGGGATGGTAGAGCGCATGAACAAGACTATGATCAGACACATATCCAAAGTGGTCTCCGAACTAGAGAACGGACATTCTTACCACATGACTATATTGTTATTGTTTTCGCGGCGAGAGCAGGTGTCCGAGTAAGTCAAACACAAAATATTCATTGTATTACCCCGGGATGTTATGAGCGAAGTTTATAAACATTTTCAAGAAGTTTATAAACATTTCCAATTGCCGATTGCCTCTAATGGAATATTTTCTCCGAATACAATAGCGGGCTTGTGCATTGTTAACGCTGCGGACCAGATGGCCGGGTAAGTCTAACAAATACTTCATTGAATTACGCCGAGTCATGTGGTAAGAATGTCCGTTCCCTACTCCGAACACAGTGGAACGAACATGAACCATTATTCCTAATGGCATATCGGGCCCCTGTTCAAGAGACAACTGGCCAATCACCGGCAAACGTGCTATTCGGGAGGGAACTCCGATTGCCCTGTGATATAAAGTTAGGGGGCAAGCCTGGTGAAGATCTTGCCGGAGAAGATTATGTCAACACGCTCAGACGACGACTAGATATTATCCATGAACAAGTAAGACATAATATCCAGGATGCCAGTGACAGAATGAAGGAGAGCTACGACATCAAGGCCGAGAAGGGTGGTTACCATGAAGGCGATCGGGCTTGGTTATATAATCCACAACGTCGACGGGGCCTATCTCTAAAACTTCAAAAGAATTGGGAGGGGCCATACGAGATGTTGAAGCGGATTAACGATGTAATGTACCGCATAAGGCGAACGCCTCATACTAAGTCAAGGGTTGTGCATTTTAATCGGCTAGCCCCATATTCGGGAGACAATAATGACGAAGCCGCTGACTTGCGCCGATTAGATAGCCACTACAAGGACCTATTTCAAAGATTTTATGGAGGAGTATTCGATTTGGGGTGACCATCGAGAAACAACAAGATTTGTTCAGAGTACCGCCAGACTACGCGCTTGCTCATTGCGTAGCCCGAGATCTGCGAATGGCCAAAGGAATTGCCAGAGAATTTAAAGAGAGATATGGCAGAATTGAAAAACTAAGGCAGCAGGGACCAGCAATTGGAAAGAGTTTCCAAATTATAAATGAAGTACAGCCCATATTTTATTTGGTCACGAAAGAACTGTCAGCCTGAAGCCAACCTACCATGCGATATGGGAGGCCTTGGTCCACTTACGTGAACAAATGTTGCAACAAGACAATTTTAAATTAGCAGTTCCAAAATTGGGTTGTGGATTGGACCGCCTGGACTGGACAATTGTAAGAAGTATGTTAGAAGTAATATTCCAAAATACTGCTATGGAAATTTTGGTATGCGGTTACCGGCTTGCATATTCCTTTATACCTGGGCAAGATAAGACCGTGTACTGTTATTTCGATATGACGTCGCAATGTAACCCTACTTGTCGATTTCGTCATCGTTTGAGGAAACCAAAGCATGACATGTTTCTGGACGAAACTTCATTTTCAAGAAGGAGGCAATGTGATTAATCATCCGACGATGTGTCAGGCCTGGTATCATCTCGAAAGATGTCGATGCATCGGGAAACAATCTAGAAAGAATATGCTAGAAGTTTTCCCGTGAATATAAATAACACTCGAGAGGATTTTAATCCATTCAATTGGTAGTCGCCGAGTTGAGTTGATATTGTAATAAATAAACATTGATATAAATTCTGTGTAAATAAATATTGTTTAGTTAGTTGTAGTTTTAAGTTGTTTATTTAGTCTATACCGTTTTTATTGTCAATATAGTGTTTGTTTAAATTACCGTTAGTTTTATTTATAACCCGCAGAAAGACAAAAACATTGCAATATAAAGTAATTATATATAGTAAACATTAGTTATTTCTTGCTTAGTGTAACATAAAGTTTGAATAAGTATCTGCTTCGATACTTAGCAAGTATTTATACATAAAGTTATTACAACATGTTTTCGCATGTATCTATTGTAATTACTATATGTGATTTTGTCTCATTTTAAAATATTGGCTTTATCTCTACCTTCCAGTCTTTCAATATAGATTTATCTCCAAGCATTAATACAAATATTTTTAAGTAATTTCAAATTTTTATTCTTGTATTCGACATCTCTCCAGTTGTTTAATTGTGACTTGATGCTTTATTTTCTTTAATATTTATTCCCTTACCTTATTACATTTCTTTTGTCTTCTTTATTTTGTTTGCTAACATTTTCATATAGTCGTTTTAAACATAACAACATTTGAAAAGGTTGTTTCCAATTTTCCATGGCTGTATCTTCTGTTATAGTTAATTCAACCTTATTTTTCATTTTCTTTAGGTTTTTTAGATAGGCAGTTTAAGAACTTTATAGACCAGCTTTCGTTTCGTATGATAGTCTTCTTCCATTATGATTCTCTAACTAATTCCTTAACGTCAGTTATTCTTTGTTTCTCATTCAACTTTCGTTTATGGCTTTTTGTCGCTTCATAAAGATGTTTCTTTTTTATTTTTGTTGATCTTTGTAGTACCACATACCTATTTGCTGAATTTACAATTGTATTCTTCTATAGCACCTTTGGGCTAAAATAATAATTACTTGTCTTCTTTTTATTAATATTTATTTAAATTTTCATAACCATATACGTTGTTATGTTAAATATCGTACTTTCCGTCTACTTTCATTTGCCATTTTTTATATGATTTCAGCCGTTAGTCTAGCATGTGCTAAAATAAGAAATTCTGATATTAATATTTAATATGGTGCGCTAACTTGCAACCATAGGAGCTGGGATACAGGAATGTCGATATTTGAAATGGTAATGGACAATAACGCACTTATTAAAACGAATTACGAACAAGGATAGGCATATAGAATAAAATATTTATAAAAATGAATCTCAAATTACATAACAGTAAAAAAACAGAAATATAATCAAGGGAAAATATATGCACATAAGCATAGTACTAAACGGAAAGTTCATTATTATTTGTTGATATTAGTTTCATTATCATAAATATAATCAATGGATCCATTTATGAATTTCTATAGCTTTGATGTCAAAAATTGTCTCTTGAAATTCCTGTAGTATATTTAAATTTTACATACTTGCAATTTTTCACTGATGACATTGTTAATAATACAACACATTGTTTATGTGATATTAAAAGTAGCTATAAATATTAATTGAAATAATAATTATATTTTATCTATAATTTTTGAACGTAATTAAGTAAGAAACTTCTACACTTATGTCTATATAACTTGATTTACATAAACTAGCATCTACAGTTCGTGGTTATTGATTGAATATTGTTTGTATACATATCGCTAGTAATACAAGTAGCTGCCTTTATAATAATGCTAATGCAATGTAATATAGCTAACTATGTTTATTATTTACTACATCAAAATTATAATTATGTAATCCATATGAAAATTATTTTATTAATGCTGGGTGCGGTTGAAAATATACCATCTCATTTTATTAACAAAACTATATTAAATAAAGAGCATTTCTGATACAAATAGCGAAGAGATAGGGACCGACAGTTTCATTCGCATAATAATGCTATTTTTAAGTTGGTTTTATTTATCATTGCTGGTAAATTCCAAATTGTATTTTGTCTCTCGTTTGTGGTTGCTTTTATGTTTTGAATTATATTAACTACATCTTCTGCCTAAAAATGTTGACTATTGGAATGAATAAAATTTCTTTTTCACATATATATTGTTTTCTCAAGTGTTCGAGTTTCGCTAACATTTTAATCTTATGTTGGTATATATAGCGATATCATGTTTTTTTTTGGTTAGTGGCTGAATTTATGTGTTTTTCTATTCGCGCGTTTATTCGTGGGTTTATTTGACCTTTGTAGCTGACAGGGCACATTTTACATGGAATTTCATACAAACTTCCCAATGATCCACTATCACTTATATTTTAGAAACATAGATAAACTACTACGATAGGAAGTTATGTTTCCTTCTAATAAACACCACACCGAGTATAGCCTTTACAGTATACGGGCTCTTTGAATATTTTATTAACAAAAAAACGAGCTGCCGATAAATAGTTCGAAACCGTCAAGATTCACTGCCAGGCACATTTATTTAAAGAATATCTTGAAATGAATGTATCTTTAATTCGCAGCTGTGTTTTCAAGTACTAAAAGTAACTGGGAACTTTCTCATTACGTCTTTCAACTACTGAGATATTTGGAAACTCACTGAATATTTCCCGTCCTAAATTTTGTTTGTACAGAAAAAGAAATAACCAAATGCAAAATAACTCCATTCTACCAAGACTTTCGCATTTCTTCTCTAAGACAGTAAACAAAATTTGTTGTGGATTATTATCAATCAAGATTAATTTATTAATAAAAAAATAATTTGTGTTAGTTTTATCGAAAAATAATTCCGTCTGAAATTTCTGAACTATCCAAGGGTATAGCGTCGTTAAGTGTTGCACAAATAACCGTAGAACGGGCGGTGTACTTGTCTAATATTTTAGATAATATTGTTTTCGAAACTTCACATATAGTGAGTTTAGACTTTGTATCGGTCATTGAAGTTAAACTAAAAATACAAGACGAGAAGTACCTCATTAACGTTCTACATCACCCTCCTGTAAAATATGAATTTATTTATTGAATTGGATTATAATCTTGATTACTTGAACCTAAATGATTATTACTGTAACAAAATTAAAACAATATTATATAAACACGGACTGAATCAAATTGTCAATGTGGCTACTAGAATTACGAATCATAGCAAAACATTAATAGACTATATTCGTATAATTAATAAAAAGGATTTGGCACACGAAGTTCATAGAACTCCTCGGATTGGTGACCACTGCATTTTGAGCATTGCCGCAGAAGAGGAAAAAGAAGCCAACTTAGAAAAGACTGTAATAAAGAAAAGAAGAATGAGAAATTATAGGAAGGAAAGTTTACAAGATACCTTACTTGGTATCAACTGACTGGAGCTATTCGGTGGTAAATGTTGATGTCATAGCGGATGCTTTCATTAGCAGCATAGGTGACATAATGTGTCCTATAGAGGAACTCATACTGAGGAATATTTATTTGAAGAAGAAATGGATGAATAGCGGTATAATAGAAATGATGAAGTTAAGAGACTTGAACTATAGGCGGGCTGTGATTACTGACCAAGACTGCGACTGGGAAAATTACAAAATAGCGCGTAACAAAGTGACACAGCTTATAAAAAAAGAAAAAGGATGAATATTACATTAATATTATAGATGAAAATAGATATAATAGTCGTAAATTGTGAAAAAACTTAAAAGCATTACTACCGAATGAAAGTAAAAATGTTAACAGTGAAATAAAATTCAGTGACGGAGCTACGGCTATCGCGAAGGAGATTGCTCATAAATTTAATAACTTTTTCGTTAACAGTATTGAAAATATTGTGAGAGATATACCTAGGTTGATGGATTATCCAAAGATACTCGATAATATTAATGCCCCAGTACAAATGGATTGCTTTACTGCTGTATCGATGGGGTCTTTAAAATCTATATTAAAATCTATGAAGTGTACTGGAGAGATAGGTGACGGAATATCAACAAACGTTTTAAGAGATTCCTGTGAAGTAGTTGCTGACAGGTTTCTCGATGTTATAAATAAGTCACTTCAAACTGGTAAATTTCCTGAAGATTGGAAAACGACATATGTGACGCCAGTACCTAAGGTTAACGGAACGTGTCGGCATGAGGAATTTAGACCTATTAACTTAGTAGCTCCATATGAAAAAGTTTTGGAAACGTGTGTAAAAGTCCAATTAATGGAATATTGTGAAAAAAATTCTCTAATTGAGTCGAGTCAGTCGGGGTTCAGAAAATATCATTCGTGTGAAACGGTTGTGCTGAGTGTTTGCGATGCATGGGCGAAAGTAATTGGTAAAGGCAAGTTTGTTTTGTCTGTTTTCTTAGACTTTAAGAGGGCTTTTCAGACTGTTGACAGAGCCTTGTTGTTGTGTAAATTAAATAAAATGGGAATATCTGGGTTAGCATTAGGATGGTTTGAATCGTACCTAAGTAATAGATATCAAGTAGTCAAATATAAAAATGAGATGTCTGATAAGATTATTACAAAATACGGAGTGCCCCAGGGAACAATGTTAGGTCCACTATTGTTTATTCTGCACATTAATGATATAGTCAAAGCGGTTGAAAATTGCGAAATATGTATGTTGACGACACCATGATCTATATAGTTGGTGATGATATTAGGGAGATGGTGGATAGCATGACTGTCCAATTAAATAAATTGTATAAATGGGTATATGAGAATAATATGGCACTGAATTTCAGTAAAACTAAGTTCATGATAATTGGTACTAAATATAAGATTTCCAAATTGAATTTTAATGATCTAGATTTGTATATGGACTCCAAGAAAATAGACAGAGTTGAGAATATGAAATATTTGGGGGTAATATTGAATACTAATTTAGATTTCAAAACTCACGTTCAATACCTATCAAATAAAATTTCCAAAAAGATATTTTTCTTAAATAGATTTAGTCATAATTTGTCTCTGTATGCCCGACTGTTGTTGTTTAAATCTTTAATAGCACCACATTTTGATTTTTGCTCTGCAATTTTATTTAGTATAAATGGGAATGAGATGCAGCAACTCCAAAAGCTACAGAATAAGACTTTGCGAATAGTATTAAAATGTAACAGATATACTCCAATTAATCTAATGCTAGAAACTTTAAGTTTATTAAGTGTAAAACAATACATAGTATATAAGACAATCGTTTTCATCTATAAAATTAAAATTGGAATAATGCCTCCTTACTTAAGTGGCAAATTGACAACGGTCGATCAAATTGACAACTACGGAACCAGAAATAAAAACTATTATTATATTGAAAACTATAATAGGGTGCAAACAACCAAGAATGTGTTTGTGAACGGACTGAAACTGTTTAATAGTTTACCTGCGCACATGAAATCCAGTGGTAGTTTGAATATTTAAGATCCTTATAATAGAATTTGTTAGGGAAAACTTTTAGTTTAAGTCTTCTGTTATTGTTCTAACTTTCATGATTTATATTTTCAAAATTTATTGTGCATGTACATAGCAGTTGCTAAATAAGTTATATTATTATTATTATTATTATTATTATTATTACAAAACTTACTTGTTGTTACTTTGAATATACCACCATCTACTTCCAGGTTTTGATAGTCTAATAGTAAATCCTGAAGAAGCTGGTAGTATAAATAACGAAATGAAATTCCAAAGATTATATTATTAGTGAAAACGTCAACCTGCAAAACGTTAAATATATTTATTTTTTTCTTTGTTCATACATTAGAACTGAAACATGTGAAGCATGTACTCTATACAAAACACATGAAATTTTTTTAAAATTGTTTAGAAAGGAGCAATACAATTTATATCACAGGGTTGTTTACTAGCATAATACTCAGAAAATATTTGACAATGAAGATCGTTAGTTAGAGATTAGACGTCGTACTTTCGTAAATAAGCAGGAATAAAGCACAATGCCGTGCCCAGAATGCGTAATTTATATTTTTGGAAAAGCAAAGTTTACTAATTGTCGCGAATATATGTACATGTGGAATCGACCATGCTGATATGTATATAAAATTTTATGTGAATAGTGATATACACTGGTTCATTTACGTAAAAGCTTGACTTATCTTAAAACATCGCATTGAGTCACATTTTCTTTTTACTCTTCCCATTGTAATAAATAAACATCCGCATTACAGAACATGATAGATTATAAACAAAATATCTTAAATTCGAAAAGGATGCGTATTTGTTATTGCGAGAATCTCAATAAAATTTTGCAACTATAAATAACAATAAATTCGTGTTTTTACTAGGAAAAAACTTTGCAAAAAGGACTTTTCATACAATTACATTCCTTTTCAATCCAACGCATCACATCGTGACATCTTTTAACTTACTGTTGTAACAAGTGCACGTCTGTGATGCAAATTTTATGTGAAGGCAGCGATTATAAATATTATAAAAATATATAATTCATTATTATGAATATATTTAATCGACCAATCCGAGCCAAATCAATCTTCTTATGATGCCATAGATTAAAATGTATGCTCAAATTAAGCAAGAAAAAATACTAGACACCTATATAAAGTATTATTTTGCGGTTAGTCACATTCGTGCAGACGCTTATTTAATGTAAATTTAATTTAATGTTAAAAATAATAATAATAATGTTTGGCCAGCGGATGGCTCTGTTGTCCGTTGCTACGGTAATGTGGGTAAGACCGTACGGCCAGGGATGATCCCTCGCGAGCGAACACCTTTTCTCGCCTGTGGTCCAAGCTCAGTTCCACGGGCAGCCCCCACGGAAGGACCCTAGAAGATGAGCACCACTGTGAGGGCCAACACCCCGAAACAGATGGAGATCGATCTTTCACCTGCACTTTTCAAATGTTTTAATTCTGCAGCTACTTGCTTTCTGATTTTTTCACTGTAATTCATAACATGCTTTCCAATTTTGACAGCTGATTTTTGTAAATCCGTGTATTTCGCTAAGAGCAACTTTCTCAAATCGTCTGAAGTTATGAATACACTGAATGGAAATCCATCTAATGCAATCATTCTTGCCAAAACATCATCCAGGCTATCGTTGATACTTTTAGTAAAATCATCTTCTAACTTTCGTTTAGCTGGCGGCGGTGCTGTGTTCAGATTTTCAGAATCTCGACTTGTTGAAGCTGTTAAACGATTAACGTCAGCTAAAATCTTAATATTATGTTTTGATGACAAATGTGTATGTAATCCCTTAGTCGATCCACCCAAAGTCTTGAGAATGGCAGGGCATCGCTTACATTTAGCACTATTCCCGTCTTTCGCAACTAAAAAATGCTGACGACGTATCACTGTTTTTCATGTTGAACAAAGTCTCCCGCCATTTAAAATAACTTTTTCAGATAATTGACTTTTAAATTTAAATGACGTAACCTGCGTAACCTTGTCGCTGGTAGAATAATAAATGAAAAAAGTAAATCCTAATAAGCGTATTTATACTTTCGTACAGGGAATCCGCGACGGGGAATCCCTGGCAACAATATTATATCATATGAGGTGATCGGGTGATTCCCCTGTTGGCCCGTTGGGGAATTACTTTAACGGTATTGTATTGAAGTATGCCGGGCGGGGAAGTCCCTTCTAGGTTACATATTATTTAGGCTGTACCTGTGTAGTTCTTTTATCGTACGGCGTACCTAAGGTTGATTTTTTGTCTTTACGTAATAAGTGCCCTTAATATAATCTAGGTAAGGTCATTTCCAAGGAGCAACGGACTACGGAATGCAAACTGGCAATCCTGAAAATTCCGAGATTAGCCAACTACAGTTCCGGGATTTACGAGATCAAAACCCGGCCGGGATCCTGAGATCCCGGGATTTGGAATCCCGGGATTATATTCTCTACTCACAACGCAGGTATTCAGATAGCATTGTAATTTTCAAACTTATTTATAGCAATAGTAACACGACTGGTTATATAATGAGGGTAGTTTTCTTGTAGTCTAGTCAAACCATCACCATTTGAAAAAGGAACATACTCCGAAACATGTAATGATAAACAAATAAAATTATTTTCATGTAATTACTTGTTTTATCTGACCTAAAAAACGCCAAAAGCTTCACAAATAATATATATAGATAGATAATTATTTCTTGACCTTTGCACAATATAGTAGAGAAACTAATAAAGAAACAACACTTATAGATAAATTATAAAATTAACAATAACTGGATTTCAATTTGACCAATATAAATATTCCGGATAATGTTAAATACATACTTAGCCTAGGACCCAAATTTAATATGTCACCAAATAAAATAAACATTAATGACTATATAGCTAGCGTTGAATCTGGAATACAAAATTTACCACAAGACAAACAGAACGAAATACGTAACAAAATCTGTAATATAATCACTAACCATAAACATAAGAAAATAAATAATAAAAAACATATATAAAATCTATATGTGAAAAAGTTCATTAAAGAAACAAAGAGATTTGTCTAAGACAACCCTCACATTATAATAACAACAGCAGATAAATCAAATAAAACAGTAATCATTCTTAAAGACGAATATGATCAAAAAATAGAAAAACTATTAGACGATAAATTCACCTACAAAAAAGAAAGAAATAATCTAACAGAGAAAATTCAAAATGAAAATAATACCTTAATAAATAAATGGCATAGACAAAACCTAATAGATTTCAACACCAAAAAGAAACTTCTCATTTTTAATTTCCACCCTCCATCAATATATAGTTTACCAAAAATCCACAAAAATAATATCCCTTTAGCGTCAAACGTCAATAGTATCGAACATACAAGCCCCTACCTATAATATAGCAAAATTCCTAGGTGATAGCGTATCTAAGATGTTAGGAAAAATAGAATATCATATCAAAGACTCATGGCAATTTCAAAATTTCATCAAGGAACAAAAATTATATCACTTAATGTAGAATCTTTGTACACTAACATTCCTACAAATCTAGCTATAAATATAATAGGATCCCAATGGGATTGGATGAAATTAGTCTACACACATCACTAAATAAAAACGAATTTATTAGAGGTATACATTTCTGTCTCGACAATACATATTTTCAATACAAAAATTCTTTCTACAGTCAAACATTTGGTATTGTCATAGCTGCTTCTATTGCAAATGTGGCTAAGAAAGCTATCTAACTCGCACGGAAGGCCAGAGTTAGATAGCTTTCTTAGCCACATAAACAGAATACACGACAAGATCAAGTTTACTATGGAAATAGAAGAAAAGGACCAGTTACCGTTCCTAGATGTTTTAATAATCAAAAAGGACAATGGAAATTTAAGTCACACTGTCTACCGCAAGAAAACACACAAACAGATATCTAAACGCACAGTTTCATCATCATCCAGCACAATTGGACTCCATAATAAGAACGTTAGCAGCCCGATCACGGGAACCCACAGACGCAGAACACCTGGAAGGGGAAATAAAGACACTTTATGCCGCTCTACTACAAAACGGCTTCCAAGACAGTTAATCGCACAGTCTACAGGGAAAAAAAACAAAGGGAATGAAAAGCGAAACAAAATACACAGGCAAGGCATTTCTGCCTTATATCAAAGGAACAATAGATCGAATCGGACGTATTTTGAACAAACACAACACAAAAACCATCAACACAACGGACAGGAAGATCATACAAGCTATCGGCAGCCCCAAGGACAGAATACAGTTAGAAGATCAAGGAGTTTACGAAATACCATGCAGTTCTTGCAACAAAACTTACGTGGGCCAAACGAATAGACGCATCAGCGCACGAAAAGAAGAACATAGAAATGCAGTACTACGAAAAGACACAACATTGTTCCTAGCGCAACACGTACTAAATACAGGACACACAATCAATTTCGGGAAAACAAAAATCATCGCTAAATCGTGATTCGTTCTACACACGAAAGATGACGGACAAGGATTGCTAAATACATGGAAAACAGCTATCATGAACACACAAGCACCAAATACCAATACAGCGGACATACTTTGTACGATCCGCGACCTAAACACGATACAGCCAGAACCGGTACACACGACAGATCCCACCACACGAGCGATGTCGCGCAGACGCCAGCAAGTATAAATACAGCCAACACAACGAGCTCCGTTCATTCTACATCAAGTAGCGCTGCGAGAACTACCTCTTGAAGATGACAGCATCGAGTCTGCCGAAAGCTTGAGTAGAAACTAGTCCGTTCACAGATTCCTCAACGCGGATCAGTTCCAGAAATTCAGACCAGGTAATTAAAGCAATATTTAATTTGACGTTTCGGTACTATATATAGTGCCTTTTTCAAAACTGTAAAAATTTATTTAATGTCAAAAATGGTAAGAGAACGATATTAAATTAAACTAAACTTTTGCATTACCAGGTAAACTGTTTTCGGACATGTGTTTATTTTGAGTGGTGAAGGGAATGTTGACTGCGTCAACACTATGCGGCGGGGTTGGTTTAACTGTTCTCGGACATGCGATTTTTATTTTATTTTTGTCATGTTTATATTGTCATTATACGCGAAGTGTTCATATAATGCTGACATATATATATAAGTATATTGCTGACAGGTTATTTAAATATGTTCTGTCATATATGGAATTTGTGTTTTTTTTGTATGTGGCTGCTTTCTAATATAGTTCTTGTTTTGTTGTTTTTTTCAGATGTAATTATTGCGGTTTTATCGAAATTGAAAGTGTGTTTTGTTTGTTTGATATGTTTTTTAAGGGCTGTACTATTGCTTGAAAATTTGTGTCCATTTAAACTTTCTTGTAGATATGTTTGTCGAATAGGGCTGGGCGAAGTATCGACACATCGTCCAATACCAGATACCATAACTGGTATCGATTCTCCGATACCTCAGATAACGAAGGTATGGATTCTAAGGTATCGATTCCAAAGTATCGATTCCAAACCATCGATACCTATTGATACTTTACCGATTCCAGTACTCGCTAAGTATCGATGTATCGGGTAGCTTACCTTTGTGCATTTTTCTCAATGTACATAAAGGATGCATTAACTTTTTAAGTAAAGAATTTTTAAGTATGTATGCATTATATATATATATATATATATATATATATATATATATATATATATATATATATATATATATAAATTGAGGCATTGCAAGAAGGGCTCTTTCTCTGAAAAGAAATACAAAGAATACATGTAACTGTAATGTTTATATTTACTATGTAATTTAATACCAAGAAGGGGAAAAATTATTCAAAGTATAAATACTTTATTATGACGACAAATTTGCCTTGAAATAATTAACTTATTTTTCTATTTTTATTGTGATGTTTATATTCATTTCTATTTCAAATTAATATATATAACGCGATTTTATTCAAACAAATTTAACGTATTTATATTTAAATGTATTTGAACAATTAAGCCCCGCCCACAATTTTAACGGTGCAATAACCCGCAAAGAAACAGATGTTGACAGAGTGATTGTAAACACATCAACATATGTTACCTAACTAAAGTTATTTTATACATCAAAATGTAATTTTTTTAACTGTTTTACACTGTAAAAATGTTTAATTTAATAATATTCAAAAAGATAATGCAAGTAAAGAATGGAGCGATTTGCGGCAAGTTATGCAATTAAAAACAAATGAAAAGATTGGCGTCGGTAATTAGTAGTTGCAACGAGAGGTCACGTTTTTTTGTGCTCCGGCTTAATTAAAATAAATTGGCGAAAATATTAAGTGCTCGAGATTTTTAAGTCTACCAAACGTTTCACCTACCTACGAACTACCTGTAGACCAAATTTAACATCTTCCGACCAAACAGTTCAAGAGTTACGAATTTTTATAGTTTTCGATACGAAAACTACCCGCCCAAAATTTCACCGTACATCGAACACCATCTTTGAACGCTAGAGATCGGCCATCCGTTCAAGCCGCCGTCGAACTTGGAGATTTGGAACAGTTCACATCATCCCGAGGGATAGTAGCAGAAATATTCTCCAGTTTCCCGCTGTGAAGACTTCTCCAGAACACAGGCGCAGGAATCAACAGAGGTTATATCCGAAGATTCAGGTTTTTGCTATTTTTACAAATATTATACGCGCCATTTTTAACTTGCTTATGAACACTTCTAGAACTTTTTTTGTTTATTCTATAAATCATTATTTGCATTGCTTTCACCGATATTCAACCACTGTAATTTTTATTCAACATTATTTAAAACTTAGTATTCACTATTTCTAATATTAAACTTGATTCGATTTCACTTTTATAAAATATTTTAATAAAGCAACAATTATTTGCACTTGTCTTACACCATATTGCATTTGTACTGTAAGAATACCAACTGCTAAGTGTGTCTCCCTTATGTTATATGTGTGTCACGAAACTGTTTATTTAAATTCTGAAATTTTTTCAAGATGTTTTCTTATTAATAAAGTTAATTGTCAATATTTTACTTTGGTTTTTTTGTTGTAAAGTACTTGAGATATTGTTCCATTTCCAATTAAATAAGCTACGTAAATAAATTCAAAGTGGAGAGAAGTGAACCTACCTTAACCCTGAGAGAGAAATAAGCTAGCCGATAAAAAACAGATAAGTATTGAATAAGCCCAATTTAAATAAATTTTATATATAATCTACGTTCACAGAAATATAATTCACATGTCAATAGCAATATCCATATTATATTAAATCAATTATTCACATTTTACATTTTTATATATTAACGTCATTGACATATTACATTTTGAGCCCAACTTTTGGGGCATTTATATATATCCATTCATTTTATTTTACCATATACAAGAAGTATTACATTTGTCAGCACAAAGGAGAGGCATCGTAATAGAACATTTGGCACCCTAACGTTTTGGGGCGAACTTCTACTCCACACTTCAACAAAAAGTTACTCTATTATCGAACATATCAATTAGGAACACTTTCTCAAGTATCAAAGTTTTCGTGGCACAAAGAATTAAAAAAAAAACAAAACAAGGAGAACCGTTGTATTCGCATTTACCATACTGTACTATTTGTTTATGTGTTTGTTATTTTGTCTTTGTGGAACTTCAGAGAGAGAGCACGGTTTTGTATTTCAAGGGATTGCTGTCTTCGAGACCATCTGTAAGGTATTTAAAGGTTGGTACAGGGAAATATTAAAGTGCAGATTCATATTTCTTATATATATTTTTGTTATCTGTCATTGCATTTACGTGTGTACATTAAATCTAATAACATTATAAACAACAACATTTTACAACTAACATATTTACAATATAATTACAACTACCTGTACAAATACTAATATAATTTACAAACTAACTAAATATACTCTAAAATGGATACAAGACACAGAGCTAAGACCCCGAAAGACGCAGTGGAAGAAGACCGGACTGAACAGGGGGATATTGCAGTACCGCAACCGTCCGTTTCAGGAGAGGCCAGTGTTTCGCCTGACAATAAATTCATGGACATGTTTAACATGTTAATCGCACAAATGCAAGAACTAAATACCAAATTAGATACTAATAGTCAAGACATGAACACTGCCAATAAAGACCTTAATAACAAACTAGATACTAATAATCGCGAACTAAAACAAGATATAAATAATTCAAATAAAGATTTAAATACCAAATTAGACACCAACAACCAAGAATTAAAACAAGATTTAAATAACTTAAATAACGAACTTACGACGAGATTAGAAGTTAACCTAATTAACATAAATGAAAAAATAGAATTAAACAACACAAACATAGAAAAGAAACTTAATACATTCAAGGGGGATATCGATGTCAAGCTTGCTGAAATAACCGCAACACAAAAAGCCATGGGAGAGAGGATTAAAAACAAATTTGATGCGTTTAGTGAACACGTAATAACTAATATAAATCAACAATGCGGGACAAATGATAAAGGATTAGACCTACCCAAGCCTGAACTAAAGGACCAACAAGTTAACACAAGAATTAACAATATTAATGACAAAAAAGTAACTAAAATGATTCCGGACCGAAAGTTTAACCAACCGCTCAGATACAAAAATAAAATAAAAACACACAATCAATCTCGAATAAAAGACGGAGCTTATCACAACTTTTTAATAAACAACACTCAGGAGGACGACAATATTAAAACACTGACGACAGGTAGAAACGAACTTAACATATTTATAATTAATAATATACATCTCGCTTATGCAACCCACAACACACTAACAAATAATATTTACACCCAAGAAGCAAGCCTAACTTTGCAATACTTAGTTACACACACTAACATTAATAACTTAATGAATATAGAAGGCAATCTAACCCACATAATTATTTACAAATACTTTAATACCTACAATATCTTAAACATGACACTCATAATCAAAAACATTCATATAACCCGAGGGCGAAGTTACATGATATTTTTATACCACTGCCATTGCCAGGTCATGCCTAAAGCTCGTCGACGAAAAATCAACATTTTAATATAGGATAACAGAATCTCGGTGTTCTATAAATAATAAGACGACCTAAGCAAAGATGGGGAAAGGATTATTCATGACTGATAACTCAACTGAACGCAAAACTTTATATATTAACAAGGATATAGTAAACACAATTTAATAATAAACAAAAAAAAAACAACATTAAGAAACTTAAAGATAAGAAACGAGTAAATAACAAACTAACTAACTTACAATAATAAGGGAAACTTAACATGACTGGAGCTATACATAAAAAGGAAACTAATAAACAAGTATTAATATGCCAAATATTCTGAGGCAAAAGCAACATAACGTATTAAAATTATTAAGAACAAACTTAGATAGAAAAAAAATTATTGAAATGAGATTATATAACAAAGGTTAAAACATCTGAAAGGGGGAAAACGAAGCAATTATAAGTATGCTAAAGTTAAACAATATGAGAGAATGAGGGTAGAATATGCAAAGATTAGTATGATCTTAAAAATAAATAAAGGTATGATGAAAAGGCAAGAAATGGAAAGGAAAGATTTACAAAGGATTAGAAGGAATTAATATATGATAATGGGGGATATAGAATTGAATATGAATAAATAAATGAATTATTATAATTATATGAATATTATGAAATATTATTAAAATATATAGACCAAGCGTCTTATTGTAAGGAATTTATGTATATTAAAGGTATGGAATCAGATAAGAGTAGGAATTGACAGGCAAGGATTTGTATTGACAAAGAGAGAATTATTTATTATTGAAGTTAAAACTAATATTGATATGAATTGGAAACAAAGATAAATAAGAAACAATGTATAAATAATGTTAAGCATACACCATCGATAAAAGATTTACCAAAAATATAAAACAACCCCAAAACAGAACACCATAACTATTTACTAATATATTTAAAGCTATTAACATCAGAATAGAACGCAAACAAAAGATCAGAAAACCGCCCAGTAAAAATAAACAAACAAACCAAACATGTTATAGTCCGTAAACTAATAATAAGTACTATATTAACTATACTAATCACAAGTTTACATTTAAACTAGGCTAATTAAATTAATTATATTATTATTAAAAGAAAAAGGAAGAAGAAAGTAACTACTTAGTTATTAAAAAAGGTTTCCAAACAAAAACCCGAACAAAAAAATAAAACAATCAACTTTAACCATTTAATGACATTTACTAAATAGGGAATTATTAGCTAGAATAATATAAATAACTACTTATAGAATTTGAAATATTTTTAACGTGAACACACACATTTCATTAAATTTTCATCAGAGCACTATACTGCACTTGTATATTTCTTTCATACTCCTTTACCCAGTTGATTAAAAGCTTTCAACAAGTTTCTATCGTTTATCAAGGGGCAAATTGAGGCATTGCAAGAAGGGCTCTTTCTCTGAAAAGAAATACAAAGAATACATGTAACTGTAATGTTTATATTTACTATGTAATTTAATACCAAGAAGGGGAAAAATTATTCAAAGTATAAATACTTTATTATCACGACAAATTTGCCTTGAAATAATTAACTTATTTTTCTATTTTTATTGTGATGTTTATATTCATTTCTATTTCAAATTAATATATATAACGCGATTTTATTCAAACAAATTTAACGTATTTATATTTAAATGTATTTGAACAATTAAGCCCCGCCCACAATTTTAACGGTGCAATAACCCGCAAAGAAACAGATGTTGACAGAGTGATTGTAAACACATCAACATATGTTACTTAACTAAAGTTATTTTATAAATCAAAATGTAATTTTTTTAACTGTTTTACACTGTAAAAATGTTTAATTTAATAATATTCAAAAAGATAATGCAAGTAAAGAATGGAGCGATTTGCGGCAAGTTATGCAATTAAAAACAAATGAAAAGATTGGCGTCGGTAATTAGTAGTTGCAACGAGAGGTCACGTTTTTTTGTGCTCCGGCTTAATTAAAATAAATTGGCGAAAATATTAAGTGCTCGAGATTTTTAAGTCTACCAAACGTTTCACCTACCTACGAACTACCTGTAGACCAAATTTAACATCTTCCGACCAAACAGTTCAAGAGTTACGAATTTTTATAGTTTTCGATACGAAAACTACCCGCCCAAAATTTCACCGTACATCGAACACCATCTTTGAACGCTAGAGATCGGCCATCCGTTCAAGCCGCCGTCGAACTTGGAGATTTGGAACAGTTCACATCATCCCGAGGGATAGTAGCAGAAATATTCTCCAGTTTCCCGCTGTGAAGACTTCTCCAGAACACAGGCGCAGGAATCAACAGAGGTTATATCCGAAGATTCAGGTTTTTGCTATTTTTACAAATATTATACGCGCCATTTTTAACTTGCTTATGAACACTTCTAGAACTTTTTTTGTTTATTCTATAAATCATTATTTGCATTGCTTTCACCGATATTCAACCACTGTAATTTTTATTCAACATTATTTAAAACTTAGTATTCACTATTTCTAATATTAAACTTGATTCGATTTCACTTTTATAAAATATTTTAATAAAGCAACAATTATTTGCACTTGTCTTACACCATATTGCATTTGTACTGTAAGAATACCAACTGCTAAGTGTGTCTCCCTTATGTTATATGTGTGTCACGAAACTGTTTATTTAAATTCTGAAATTTTTTCAAGATGTTTTCTTATTAATAAAGTTAATTGTCAATATTTTACTTTGGTTTTTTTGTTGTAAAGTACTTGAGATATTGTTCCATTTCCAATTAAATAAGCTACGTAAATAAATTCAAAGTGGAGAGAAGTGAACCTACCTTAACCCTGAGAGAGAAATAAGCTAGCCGATAAAAAACAGATAAGTATTGAATAAGCCCAATTTAAATAAATTTTATATATAATCTACGTTCACAGAAATATAATTCACATGTCAATAGCAATATCCATATTATATTAAATCAATTATTCACATTTTACATTTTTATATATTAACGTCATTGACATATTACATTTTGAGCCCAACTTTTGGGGCATTTATATATATCCATTCATTTTATTTTACCATATACAAGAAGTATTACATTTGTCAGCACAAAGGAGAGGCATCGTAATAGAAATATATATATATATATATATATATATATATATATATATTGTAGTAAACCCCGCCAGCGAATGCGCTTAGAAATGCTACAGCAACAATATGATTTTCCACGTTAGGACTGCTAAATGAAATTTGAGCGGAAGTTTACAACATTCAGTTTAATAATGAGACTCTTACTGATAACTATTAAGTATCTCAGGTTCGTGTGAATTGGTCCTTGTTATGTCCTATGGAAGTAAACATACATTAAAAAAAAATCTTTATTTATATACCACTCTCTGTATAAGATATTTATCGATATCGATAAGGCACATATATCGATCCTTCAAACTTTTGACGGACAAACTGACATCTATATCAGGATGGCTATAACTCACTAGGTGTTATCCACATGGTTTATTACTACGCTAGATTAAGTAGACTAAAGAAACCTTTTAACATATTATTACTACGCTAATTAAATAAAACAAACCAAACTTCAACTTCAGACAAAAAGAAATAAAATATTTATTGAGTTAATTAAAAATTGCTAGCAAGAAGATATAACAAATATGGTGTTAGTATTTTGTATACTTGGACAGGTAGGTATTAGTTTTGTATATACATACTTATTTCTATATTTAAATATTACAATAACCTAAATTTATGTAATTATTCTTCAGGAAATATTATTAATCAAAACTACTGAACGTTAGATAGGTTTTATCAAAGGAAACATAAGTTGTGTGGACACTAAATGTATGAATCAAAATTTATGATGCAATATAACCTGTGTTCGGAATATGAATAGCCTAAATGAGGTTATTCACATCAAATATATAACCCAAGTAAATGATGTAGATCTTGAATGGTCTATATACTTTCAATTAGTAAGTAAAATGAACTTATTAGTTTGTGAAAAGTATTCTGAATAGTTTTTTAAATGAATAAGTATTTTTTACCAAGTCTATCGATTAATTTAAAACTATAAACAAATTAATGTCTCTTTATGTGTATAATTTTAGGTACCTTCTTTAATGGGATGCAAAGTTTGGTCCGGATGTAAGGAATGGACTAGGGTATTGCCTCGATTGATATTGAATAAGGGAAAAATCTCTTGGATCTTCTAAATATTCAATAAATCTTCTCGGAATTCTAAAATAACCGTTCTTGCTTGAGGACAGGAAGTTCAGGATGATTAATTTACTACGTAAGGTTCCAAAATACGGTAATCTTCTATAATATTAGAGTTTTAAAATTTAATATTGTTAGTCGCCATGTTGGATTTTCAATTTCAAAATGATGCTTTCGAAAATTAATTCTTAAAACACTGGTATACGCCGTTCAAAAGACTTTTTTCTAATGGATTAAATGTTAGACTATCTATTGAGAATATTTTAAGCACGTTATATCGTAGAAATTATTTTTTAAATCTGTTTTTGTAATCTGCGGTATAAGAACAACGCTAATATTTTTGAAAAATGGCGTCCGTATCTCACGGGCTATATCGAACGACTCCCTCGGATAGACGCCGTTTTAAAACAAAACGTCCGCTTAAAATTTTATACACATCTTCTCATTGGATAGTACGAACAACGGAAATGATTTAAATTTAAATGTTCAAATTTGTATTAAAATTTGTATTAATTACAATTTCCATCTGAATTAATTACCTATTGCTTATTATCTAATATAAATTGGGATATTTAAAATTATTCATAATATATTTTTTATTTCCTTTTATTTTCCTTTTCTTTTACTTAGAGTTTAAAAATGTACAATATAATATGTTTTAATTTTTCAAAATTTTATTCATATAGAAAAATAACTAAATTGACATATATAGATGTTGGAGGTAATTTGCCTCACAACAATATATATATATATATATATATATATTATAATAATCTTTTAGTCAAACGTTTACCAAAAAGTGTTTTTAAAGACAAATATTAAACGTTAAAGCAGAAAATGAATTTAAAATTCCAATTTTTACCCCCGCATTCTGATACACTTCTGCGCAGGTCCAATGAATATAAACGTTTGTTGTTAATAATCATAACATGTACAACCAAATAGTGTTTTGGTCTTAAAGAAAGATTGAAATTTAATATAATTTGGAAAAGACAACGAACATGAGTTCTCTAATATCTCCAGGGTCGTGAAGATTCTGTCTGATCAAGAAATTAAAAGGTATGTTAGCTCAGTACTAATGATAAACTAATTGAATTCAAACGACTTGTCTTGGCTCTTAAATTCCGTTTATTAAAAGGAAACTCTTATATAACTCTTATTATAAGTGAATATTTAATTAGTTAATATTTAACAAAACATTCGGAATCAACAATAGATTAACAATTTATTTTTATTGAAAATTTAATTATAAAATTTTATTGGTTTGTGGAATTTCTTAAAGGTTAAAAATTGAATCTACGAAAATGAGACACATACTAGGCTACATAAACAAATTGATTCTGATAAATCAATTGCTGAATAAATGAATTTGTATATAACCTCCCTACTTACAATGTTTTAAACAAAATGGTCATTAAGGGGATCTTTATCTACCTTCGGTAAGTAAATGTATCTGTTTACTTAAAAAAAAATGCACATAATAAAAACTTAGCTCAATATTCTGTCACAATTTTCCGTCTAGTCTCTGGAATTAAGTCTTTCTTCCCTGACGTACGGCTGGTATATTTTAACCTCAGGAATAACGGTCACAACCCTGGCAGATCTCGAAAGTTAGGATCATAGGTCCCAATCCTGGTAATATAAGGCCTTGTAATGTTTCCCAATATTTTTCTAAAGCTGGTACACGTTTTTTTGTGGCTCATTAATTGATAGCGGAGTATAAAATGAAAACAGTTCAAATCTTGGTATGTAATATAAATTATACTTGTTTTTATATTTTTAAAAAGAAATTCGTTTTATCTAAAACACATTCCATTAATTCAAGTGCAAAAATTCTTCTCTCCAATTGTTTCAATAACTCACTATGGCAACCCAACAGCTTTTTCTGTTTTTGAAGCTCATTGGTCACTTTAGTTATATAGAATTTTCCAAAATATTTGACAGTTATACAATAATTTTGATTCTTAATTAATATTATGAACTTATTGGTTTACAATTAAATTTTCCTTCACACATAACCTTTGAAGTACACAAAATTAACTAGATTTACATAGTTCTATAATTTTAGTAAATGTAAGAAAGTCATATACTTTTGAAATTTAATTATAGATTTGACACTCTAAATTAAAAAAAAAACAATACAAATATAATAGACTTCCAACCTTCTAAGGAATCCCAATAACAGAAATGTAACGAATTAAAGCTAGTGCCTTCAATAAATATTCAATTAATATCTTTATTATATTTACCTTCTCTCCCTCATAAAAAATAATTTATGGAAAGAATTGTAATAAATTATTTTTGAATCTATTGCTATTCCTCTGTTTATTTTATTTTGTTTATTTAAATTTTAAGAAAAATAAAAGTAAATTATAAGCCTATAGAATATTTATGTAACATGTGTTGCCTAATCATTATAATATATGTAACGGTTTATATATTTAAATTTCCTTTATAGTAAAGTATCTATTAACAATATTTATACTTCTGTTTAAGATAAATCTTCTATATAATCATAAATCAGATTTATATGATATCTTCCCTTAATTTGTAATGTTTCAGGGTCTTCCAATTCATAGGTGGAGTTTCCTATTTTCTTAACTACTATATATGGTCCTATTTGTGGTTTTGTTAATTTAGCCACCAGTTTTCTCTTCGAGTCCTTTATTTTTAAAGATTTTATTAATACTTTATCACCTATTTTATATTCTTTATATTTTATCTTATTTTCCCTTTCTTTTTGTTGCATTTTTTCGACTTTATTTTTGTTATCAAGTATAATTTTGTGGTACATATCTCTTAAATTGTATATTTCTGTGTCCCTCCAAGGTCTGGCTGGATGAGTTCCTGTCATCAATAAAACTGGAGATAAATTATGTGTAGTACTTAGAGTGTTATTAATAATGTATTCAATTTTGTATATTTCTTTTATCCAATGATGATGGTTTTCTGATAAAAGAATTCGTAGGTATTTAATCATTTCTCTTATCATCCTCTCACAGGGATTTCCTTATGGATGTCGTATACTGCAATAATATGTTTTAATGTTTAATCTGTGTAGGTGTTCTTTATAACGGTCATTATTAAAGTATGTCGCATTGTCTGACAGTATTATTTGTGGTAACCCATGTTTATACCCCCTACTGTTTCTTGGTAGTTGTGATAAGTAATCTATAGCAATTATATGTAATTTGTCTTCTGCCACAATATGTCCTAGGATGTTTCCTTGAGTATAATTCTTGTTCTTCGACAACTGACAAACCTTACAACTTCTCACGAAATTTTTAACAATCTTTGTATCATTGATGCAGTAATAAGCTTCCCTATAGATTAACCAACATTTCCTTGAATTTTCTTCCAATCTAATTAGCCAAAATGCTGCCTTGAGATCCAATTTTGTAAAGTAATTGCTTTTCCCACATTTAGAAATTAATATATCAATATTAAGTGGTGCTTCAAAACCTGGCTTGATCCTTTTATTGAGCTCCCTCGCGTCTAAACAAATCCTTAAACTATTGTCACTCTTCTTAACAATCACCACTGGGTTTATAAAATAAGAATTTGATCTTTCTATAATTCCTTGATCAATTAATTTATGTATTTCTTTTTCGATCTGATCTTTATATTGGTATGGTATAGGGTAATTGATTATTTTTAAAGGTATCAATAACGTCTATCTTGTGTAAATAATCTCTTGCAAACCTGATCTCCTCGTTATAAACTCCTTCATTTCTCATCAATATCTCTTTAAACTCTCTCTTAAAACAAACATCCCTCTCTATTTCATGAATCAACTTATCTATAAACTCATCAAAATTATTACTATCCATAATCCTATCTTCTTTAACATCATTGCCATTTACATTAATTCCATTAATACTTAATAAATCCTCTCTAACTATATCCTTCTCATCACCATTTTCTTTAACAATATTCTTCACATTACCATCTTTTATAATATCACTGACATTAGCTCCTTCTAGTATAGACTCACTCTTCCCCTCTTCTATAATTAAATTGTTCGTATAAGCTATATTCAATTCCTACCCCAAAACTATCACATTGGTCCCCATTTTTAAGTTGTCCAAATCAAAATCTATAACCATATCATATTTTCTTATGTTATCTATTCCTAAAATACACTCAAAATTAATCTCTTTCAATGTGTAAAATTCCATCAGATATGTTTCTTTGTTAATTATAGTTTCTATCTTAATTTTTTGCGAAATACATCCTATTTTCTTTCTATTAGTTCATATCAGGTCAATTTTCTTAATATTAAACGAGTTCTCTTGGATATTCTTAATAAGTTGTGAGACATCTTCCCTTAATAATGAAATTTCCGCAGCAGTATCTATTATAGCTCTAATAGTGACATTTTTAATTTGGATATCGATATATGGTATGCTATCTTCTTTTATTAATTCAAGTTCGGTATCGTCATTAATTTTGATTATTTTATGTATATTGTCGTAAAAAGGTTTCGTCTTAATCGGGTTTATCGTGTTCAATTTGATGTTTCCTAATATCTTGATGGGCCAGGAACTGCATAATCCCCGTCCTTTGGTATCTCCGGAATAGAAATTGGCGTTTTTTTTTGTTCAACATTTGTACTTTGTTCTTCCTCATTCACCTTGCTAGTGATAACACAATTTATATTTCGTTCCTGATTGTCGTGTCTATTATTCCTTGAGTTGTAGTTATGGTAATTGCCCCTTGTATTGGTTCCATTATTGTTATCATTCCGTGTCCTGTAACCATTATTACCATTGTTGTAGTTTTGGCTGTTATTACTAAAATAACCCCGTTGATAGTCGCTCCTATTATTACCATTTCCTCCGTATCTATTATAATTATTATTGTTTAGAACCTTGGTACATAATTACAATTGTTTGTATTATTCACATTATTTGTTTGTCTATGATAATTATTATATGTAGAATTAAAATTATTATTTGATGAAGTATTTGTTTGCATATTGTTGTTCCTTATCCCCTGTTGTTTCTTAAGATTAGCCAAATCATCTAATTTTCTTAGGATTTCCATTAATTCATCGACTGTCTTGACTTCTTTACAAACCACAGTCTCGCTATCGGATAGGATATAGTGTTTCAAGATTTGCTTGACTATGTCTTCCTCAGATAGGCCATCCATGTACTTACATTGGTTATACATATCCCGTGCATAATCCTCCGTTAGTATAACCTTCCCTATATTTGCCAGTCAGAAGATGAATCTTAATCATATCTTGTATGTCCTTGTTCCAGTATTGTTTCTGAAATTCTCCCCTAAATTGATCTAAGGTAAGACACCTTTCAGATACCATCTCAAACCATTCAATAGCTCTATTCTCAAGAGTTAACCTGATTAATGTCATGCTTTGTTTAGCATCCGTCATGTCTGCTGTTAATCGGACAATATTGTTGAGATAGGTCATGGGATGTATTTTATCCTTGAATCCCCTAAATTTAGGCCACATCTCTGGTCTTAGAATTGGATTGTACTGATTCCCTTCGCCTTGTCCCTGTTCTTTTTAAATTCTCGATCTCCTTCCTCATATCCTCGAATAAAATATTTTCCATTTGCTGTTTGTTGTTGAAGGTTTCTGTTATAAATTCTTTATTTTTTAGACTTCTCCTTCTATTCCTTGTACCTTTCCATTTATTTCACGGTTTATCTGGTCATCTGGTCATGTAACAAAGTAACATCCTGCTTAATGGTACCTATATCAACATGATTTTTATGTATGTCAGTATTTAGTTTATTATTTATTTTATTAAGATCTTGGTCAATCTTTTCAGCTAGAACATTATTAGTATTATATATCTCTGTCGATAATTGTGTTTTTTGTTGTTGAATTTCTGTATGTAATTCTTGGTATTTTGTGTTGGTTAATTGTAAAATGCTTTGTAACTCTTATGTATGTCTTTCGTTTTGTTGTTGTAATTCTGTTTGTATTAATTGTAAATTAGTTTGAAGTTCTATTGATAATTGTGATTGTATGTTCTGTATTTATGTTTTTTGATCTTTTAGATAAGTGTGAATGCTTTGAATATCCGCTTTTATATTTGTTTGTTGGTTATTTATCTGTGATTGTATGTTTGTTTGCATATCCTCCATCTTCCGTAATAATAACCCGAGTACGTCGTCTCCCCTATCAACATTTCTTCCTTGACTCCTTGAACGTCTCGTTCCTCTTGTATCCATACTTAGGAATATGTTATAAATCTATTATTGATAGTTATCATTTATTGTCTTACCACCTTTATTCCCTAAATATCCTATATCTAAGAAAAGTAAATTTTTATTCACAAATACCGATACATTTTCTAAGATAATTCCTTATCAGTATTTAATTAACAGTTTTTAAGAACCTTTTCTTTGCCAGACGTTATGGGCGCCAAAATATAACAAACTTTAAGTCAAACGTTTACCAAAAAGTGTTTTTAAAGACAAATATTAAACGTTAAAGCAGAAAATGAATTTAAAATTCCAATTTTTACCCCCGCATTCTGATACACTTCTGCGCAGGTCCAATGAATATAAACGTTTGTTGTTAATAATCATAACATGTACAACCAAATAGTGTTTTGGTCTTAAAGAAAGATTGAAATTTAATATAATTTGGAAAAAAACAACGACCATGAGTTCTCTAATATCTCCAGGGTCGTGAAGATTCTGTCTGACCAAGAAATTAAAAGGTATGTTAGCTCAGTACTAATGATAAACTAATTGAATTCAAACGACTTGTCTTGGTTCTTAAATTCCGTTTATTAAAAGGAAACTCTTATCTTTATAAATGAATATTTAATTAGATAATATTTAACAAAACATTCGGAATCAACAATAGATTAACAATTTATTTTTATTGAAAATTTAATTATAAAATTTTATTGGATATGTGGAATTTCTTATAGTTTAAAAATTTAATCTACGAAAATGAGACACATACTAGGCTACATGAACAAATTGATTCTGATAAATCAATTGCTGAATAAATGAATTTGTATATAACCTCCCTACTTACAATGTTTTAAACAAAATGGTCATTAAAGGGATCTTTATCTACCTTCATATATAAATGTCATTGGGTTGGGGTTGTGATGTGACTGTCACATCACAACCCCAACCCAATGACATTTATATATTGTGGTTACAACCCAACCTAACAACGTTTATATTGTCGTTGCAACCCCACCCAATGATGTTTATATTATCGTTACAACCCAACCCAATATGAGCTTGACCTTCTAATGTCACAACCCAATGACGTCATACTTACGTAACAATGACGTCACAACCCAAATCAATGACGTTTATATTGCCGTTACAACCCAATCCAACGACGTTTATATTGCCGTTACAACCCAACCCAATGACGTTTATACTGGTACCGGGTATCAGATGCCAGGTACCTGTAAATGTTGCTTTTAAAATTAGGTAATTGAAGCTTAAATGAATTATTATAATAAAAAATCAAAATAAAATAAAAAAATATCTCTACTTAGAAGGATGGTTGAATAATGGGCACTTTATATTCAAGATGTAAACTTTATTACACAAAGGGAATTCCCTTGACGAGATATAAAACAATGGTAAGAATGTATTATTATAAAATAGATGGGATACTTAGTCATATTTACAGAAAAATGTAACAATTTGATTGAAATGTTGCTTTTAAAATTAAGTAATTGGAGCTTAAATATTATAATAAAATAGAAAATAGTTATACTTAGAATGATGGTTGAATATTGGGCACTTTATATTCAAGATGTAAACTTTATACGAAGGGGGTTTGAGCAGCTAACTGGCTAGTTAGCTATTAATCGTATTGCACTATTAGGTAAGAAGTATTGCATACCTTCTAAATCAGTTCGGATATTTTGAAAAAATATTACTATCGGTATCATAATAGATCTTATTATTTCCCTCTATAACATTAGGAATAGTGTTGTATGTGTATAGACCAATTAAACCCAGAGTGTGTTGAGAATTTGGATCTAAATCGATTGGCGGATAATAAACCTTTTTCTTAGATTGTTATTATAAAACAAAGATTCAAAAGGTATTCAATGTATTTGCTATTCACATAGAAAATTGTGATTGAATTCTACAAGTTATAAATAAAACAATAATAACCTTTTTCTTAGATTGTCATTATAAAACAAAGATTCAAAAGGTATTCAATATATTTACTGTTCACATAGAAAATTGTAATTGATTATAGGTATCAATTATTTAAATCATAAACCAAGAAATTATAATTTTTACCTATTTATAATAGATATACATACCCATGTTAAAAAAGAGAAATAATATAACAATATAGCGTAGGGTTTATAATGTAAATTAATATAATTTTTTTCCTTATACCAGTAATAACAAATCAGGAATGATTTGTTATGTATATATAAACATGCACCAAGAAATAATAGATATTTCGATGATAACTCAAAGTTTCAAAAAGATTTTATTGTATGAAAGAATGTTTAATTACTATCAACCACCTGAGCCATCAATATGGCAATGTAGTATATATGGAATTTTTTATTTTCTAGTCAACAACATGAAGCAAACAATTATATATCATTAGATATTTGAAGTATGTTACTTTAAAATTTCCTAAGTTTCTTTATTAAATGGACCCTATATATTGAATTTGTTAAAAAACAATAAATAACGTGTATTTATATTATACTATAGTAAGCTTTTTTCATTTACATTCTTTTTTAATATGATGCCGGATGAAATTTTACCTCGTTTTTTTTTAGCAAATTGTTGCACAAAATACTTAATAAGCAAGAATTTCTTGTTGAAGTGCTGACATTCGCAGTTATCTAAGTTTATAGTTTAATGTAAAAAACATTTAATTTAAACGATAATCATGGGCGAGTTAAATTCTAGTACATATATTTAAAGTATTTATTAATTTTTTTGTTTTAGACCTTGAAGACGTATATGATATTCTTTGGGAAATAATACCCCAATCATTAGTAAGTTTTTTATTTAGTTTTTAAAACATTTTCTATAATATTCCATAAAAATTTTTTAGGATAGACACGTATTTATAATCTCGAGAGAACAACCACCACCGCCACCGATACCAGGGGTGATAGTAGCGTTTATTGTACCATGGCACATTCTCCACATTATTGTGGAGATTGATTTTATACTTTGTTTTTATTATATTCGGTAAGTTTTTTTTTTCAATATCTACCACATTTTAAATCTTATTTATTATTTTTATGTTTTATTATTTATTCTTATTGTTGCAGTTGAACATTGGAAAAATATGCATGCAGTAAATTTCTATAAATATATAATAATAAAAAAAAATTAATTGTTCTCTTTGTTATAGCCGGATTATATAAATAGATATAGTAAGTTTTTTAAAAAATATTATATTATAAAAATAATTATTTATTCTTTTCGTTTTAGATTAATAGAAGCATTAATTAAATTTTATTCTGTTGTTTTATTTTTTTATTAATATTATAACCTTTATATATCATAATTTTTACCTATAATAATTGCAATTCAAATATAATAAGAGTTTAGATATGAACTATAAAACATAGATAATAACAAAATAGCAATTATTTATATAATTAAAAGATTTTAATTTCTCTGTTGCAAATGAGAAGAAAATAATATATTGCTTATTTTAATAATGTATTTCTGAATTTTCAATATGTGTTTTATTCAAGTTTAAATAAACATGATTTTTTTAAAAATTGTGTTTTCAAAAATATCAATCAATATATGTAAATAATAGAAATGTGTAATATTCTACAAGTTATAAATAAAAAATAATTAAATTTAAATACCTTTTTCTCATATTGCCATTATAAAACAAAGATTCAATGTATTTTCTATTCACATAGAAAATTTTAATTGATTATAGGTATCAATTATTTAAATAAAAACCAAGAAATAATAATTTTTACCTATTTGTAATATATATACATACTCATGTTAAAAAGAGAAATAATATAGCAATATATAACCTTTATATATTCTAATTTTTACCTATAATAATTACAATTCAAATATAATAAGAGTTTAGATATGAACTATAAAAACATATATAATAACAAAAAATATCAATTATTTGTACAATTAAAAGATTTTTTAATTTCTCTGTTGCAAATGAGAAGAAAATAATATATTGTTTATTTTAATAATGTATTTCTGAATTTTCAATAAATGTTTTATTCAAGTTTAAATAAACATAATTTTTTTAGATATACATACTCATGTTAAAAAGAGAAATAATATAGCAGAATAGCGTAGGGTTTATAATGTACATGAATATACATTTTTTCTTTATACCAGTAATAACAAAGCAAAAATGATTTGTTAATGTATATGTATAAACATAAGCCAATAAGGATTCATCGGGAACAACAATTTTTAAATAGTTTTTATGAGTAGGCCTCGTATACAGAATAGCCGGATCACTGTTGCAAGAGTGTATTGGTTCCAAGATACACTTAAAATCTATATAAATAACAAGAATATTAAGAATGATCTATATTTATATATTCACATACATTTTGCAATTTTATAACAAATAAAAAATGATTTGTTAATGTATATACAAACATACATCAACATATGATAGAGATTTCGCTGATAAATCAAAGTTTCAAAAAGATTTTATTGTATAAAAGAATGTTTAATTACTATTATGTCCAGTCAATTTGTTCCTCACCGGTGTATGTTGTTAAATCGCGAGTAGATATTACGTTGAGTATGCACGTGCAGAACTATTGCTCGTGTGGCCATATAGCAATACTTTTATATTAAACAAAACTGTTGAGGTTTTAGCCACTCAAGTATGTTTCAAATTATTCTGTAAATACAATTCGTAGACGTATTGCAAACCTCCTCATCTAAATTATTAAATTAAAATTAGAGATATTGAAATAAAATTTTAGATATGAAAATCAGCGATGAAGAGCCATATTATATAGTTATATGATGTTAATTACATATTTCCGTTTTCAAATATTACACCGGTGTTGATATTTGCAGCGTCATTATAATTAATTAATGTACGTATGTAGTTATAAAATGTGAATACCATTATATATATATATATATATATATATATATATATATATATATATATATATGTATTTGTATTATATTATGTTGAAAAATTAAATAAGACTGCAATGCAAATACTTTTTTCCATTTAGCAAAATTTCCAATAAAGAGTGTTCAAATTATTTCTCGGGGTAATATGAAGGGAAAATATATTATAAATAGTAAAAAGTGCGATATTTGTTTCAATTTTTTGTTTATTGTTTTTTTCATAATTGAACCTAAAGAGTCGTTGTTGGTTTTGAAAGCTATGTTATACTTATAATTATTCCTTGTTAAGAATTTAGAATTTTTTGTATAAGATTACCAGTATAAGTAGAGAGTTCTATATTTATTAGTTATATTACGACTGCCTGTATAGTATACTAATTTAATAAAAAAAAATTTTTTTGCTTTGTCACACCACAGTAAGGTAATATGTTATTTTCCGATCTCTTCTTAGTATTAAAATTGTGTTTACCATATAAATGATTGCTTATTCATTATCTCACATTACACTACAGTAAGCATTTTTATTTATGATACTCAGATCTGTAGTAGAATGGTTGGGTGGAGAGGGATAGTTTAAATATTCTAGAAGCTTATTGAATGGAAATGTTAATTGCAGTCTGTTCTCCGCTATCGTAAACAACACTTATACTAAATTTCACTAAAAAAATGCCTAGGCGAGTATAGTTTAACGATAACATCGAAACCTTTGAATTCAGAATGTCTGCAGCTGACAGGCATAGATTTAATATACGAATAAAACAATTGGAAGAGAAATTTATTGAAATTTTATCGCCTTTACATCGAACTCAAGTGTATCAACAATGAATCGAGCCTTACCTAGTTGTATACATTCAAGGTTTTTTTAATAACGATTTTACACCTAAGGAGATGTCCATCACCGATGGTTTCCCGATCGATGCATCTTTTATTTAAACCTACAGTACCATTTATGCGTCTATCACCTAGTCAAAAGAGGGAGGTATGTTGGTTGCAGAGTAATCATTTAAAATTAAATATTCTGACGGACTCGTAGACTTGAAATCTCTGCTGGGGTCATCACAACATCGTTGAATAATCGGTTCTCCAAATTCTTATTGTTACAACCCCTGAAGAATAAAACCGGTTTGGAAGTTCGGAATGCAATGGAGAAAATATTGAGTGGTCCCAGACGGCCTAAAAATTTGCAAACAGATGCCGGAACGGAGTTTTATAATATACATTTTAAAAAGCTGATGCGATCATATCAAATAAATCATTACTCTACTTTTAGCACTAAGACAGCCGCTATTGCGGAGAGAGTGATTAGAACTATTAAGAATAAATTATATAAACATTTCAGTCTTGTTGGCAATTATAAATGGATTAACGTTCTTGATTCCATACCCGATGAATATAATAAGACTAAACATAGAACTACTGGCATGAGGCCTCACAACGTTACAGTAAAAGATGAAAAACAACTCTTATCTACTGTATACAGCAATATTAAAATGGAAGGAAAAAAAAGTTTAATTTGGGTGATAGTGTTCGCATTAGTAAATATAAGACTCTGTTTAGTAAGTCATATTTTCCTTCTTGGACAACAGAGCTGTTTCGTATTAGAAGAGTAAATATTTCTAACCCTGCAACATATTTATTAGAAGATATGAATAATAAACCTATTCTTGGCAATTTTTATGAACCAGAATTACAGAGAGCTAAACATAAGGATATTTATTTGATTGAAAAAATTTTGCGTACTAAAGGACAGAAAATATATGTTAAATTTTTAGGCCTACATAATAGACACAATATATGGTTAAATAAAAGAGATTTATTATAATATTATATTATATATTATATGTATTTGTTATGTGTAAGCATATATGTTGTGTACAATATATGATATCGAAGAAGAACTAATTAAATTTGATTTTAATAATTTTTTATTTAAATTTAAATATAACATATTGTAAAATTTATGACTATTTCTATGATTTTAATAAATATAAAAGCATGTAATATTTATATTAACTATGAAACTTAATAATAAAATTATACAGTAACATATGAATATTATATTGTAAGTATATTTAGTTTGAATAATATATAAAAAAATGTGTAATAACATATTGTAATTTATATATATAGTTTGAATAATATATGTTTAAACTTTATTTCCTCGTTCATTTATTGCTTTAAAGTGTCTAGACATTTTGTTTTCATTATACACTTTTTTTCTTTTTGATTCACCCTCGTACATCAATTATATTAAAAGCAAAAAAAAATTACTTCTTTTTACATCTTAATCATCAAGTATCATATTACACCACAGTCTGCAATTTTTTAATCTCAAATAACATCAGGTATTATATTACACTAGTCAGCAATTAAAAAAAAACATATTCATCATTTTTGCATAGCTACAGAACGCCAGACGTGACTTTAACATCGAATAACATCAGGTATCATGTTACACTACAGTCTGCATTTTTATTACGAAATATAATTGTTCTAGAAAAAACATATGGGGGGAGAGGGGATAGTTTAATTACTGCATGAGATATTATATGAGTTTAGTATATATGAAACCTTCGTCTAGTGCTCACGTCTTTTATTCAATTGAGATGTTACGGGGGGGGGGGGGGCGTGTGCGGTTATGTTTCGGAGGGTGCTTCAGAGGGGCCCACAAGGGGGCTCGAGGGGTGTGTGTGGTTCTTGCTTCTGACGGCCTCCAAGGGGGCCCTCCATCTTGTAAGTATTTTTTCTTTTTTGCTTTTCAAACTTACTGTGTGGCTATGTTTTTTTTGTTAAGTGCACGCATGTTTTTATTAAATTGTGAGGTTATGTTTCGGTGGCCTCACTATGGGGCGTGTGTGGTTATGTTTCGGAGGGTGCTTCATAGTTAGTATCCCCTTGCAGACACCTCAACCCTTTCGGGGTTATATTTAGCATCAATACTTTACGTTAACATAATTTATTCAAACACTTTTCCTTTTTACATATTTATTTACGTTAACATGTGAATTTATATCTTCCTACTTATCAGTTGAAGAGACAGGTCATTTCAGGAGTTTACCCAAATACGTTAGGCAGTCTATTAGCTGTGGTGCTTCGTCCAAAGAGACATTCGACACACTAATGTTTCGGCAGAAACCTACTGACGTTGGGGAAGCTTTATTGCTTTTAAGAGCTAACTCCATATGAAATCTTCCTAACAGGAAGAGCCGTCTACCTTGAGCCTCTGTGTAGCGCCTTTGAATTTCAAGGGGTCTTTATGACTATAAATTACTTGACGGTAGACTTGTCCGTGTTCCTAGCTGCATACATCGAGCCTCGTGAGTAGTGCCTTTGAATTTCGATGGGCTTAACAGCTATAAATAATTGAAGGTAGCATATAATGGAACTTCAACTATTCCTTCTTCTCCTTTTAAATCCATATCGTGTTCTATCATATTTTTAAAAAAAATATGACGTAATAATATACTTATAGCACGTCGGATGTAACTTCATTCAGTATTCATTTAACTTTTGTTCAGTGCACTTGTGTTTTATTCAAATGTGAGGTTATGTTTCGGTGGCCCCACTAGGGGGGGCGTGTGTGGTTATGTTTCGGAGGGTGCTTCAGAGCTGTGATACTGGTATTGGTACTGGTATTGGTATTGGTACTGGTATTGGTACTGATACTGCTACTGCTACTGGTACTGGTACTGGTACTGATACTGTTTTGTTTTCTTCTAATGTCCTTTTGGTTTGATTAATTTTTTTTTTGCTTGACTCCTCCTTCCGCCATTTTGTTTTTCTTGATTGAACTTTATATATCAGTGAGGAGGAGGAGGAGGTTGTTACGTGTCCCTGTGACGTTTTAGGTACTTGATTAACTGTGTTGCTAAAAATTCATGTAAAATTTTGTTTCGCGATTATCAATTTAACGGCAATTATAATATTGTGAAATATTATTAATTGTGCTACCTGATACCTGCTACCTGCTACCTGCAAAATATATTGCTCATTTTAATTGTTATCTTAATTATATAGCGCGCCGGATGTAACTTCCTTCAGTGTTCATCTAGCTTTCGTCGAGTGTACTTGTGTTTCTCTGTGCTCGTGTTTTATTAAATTGTGAGGTTATGTTTCGGTGGCCCCACTAGGGTGTGTGTGTGTGGTTATGTTTCAGAGGGCCCCACAGGGGGGCCCTCCATCTTGTAAGTATTTTTTTCTTTTTTTTCTTTTCAAACTTGCCTCCAACCGCCATTTTGTTTTCTAATGTCTTTTTGGCTTCTCCTTCCTCCATTTTGTTTTTTCTTGACTGAACTTTATATATCAGTGAGGAGGAGGAGGGGGGGTGTTACGTGTCCCTGTGACGTTTTAGGTACTTGATTAACTGTGTTGCTAAAAATTCATGTAAAATCTTGTTTCGCGATTATCAATTTAACGCCAATTATAATGTGAAATATTATTAATTGTGCTACCTGCTACCTGCTACCTGCTACCTTCTACCTGCTACCTGCTACCTGCTACCTGCTACTTGTGTAATGTCTGTTATGACGTCATTGGGTTGTGACGTTATTGTAATGCCTGTTATGACGTCATTGGGTTGTGACGCTATTGTAATGCCTGTTATGACGTCAGGTTGTTACGTAAGTATTACGTCATTGGGTTGGGTTGTGACGTCATTGTTATGTAAGTATTACGTTATTGGGTTGGGTTGTGACGTCATTGTTACATAAGTATTACGTCATTGGGTTGGGTTGTGACGTCATTGTTACGTAAGTATGACGTCATTGTTACGTAAGTATGACGTCATTGAGATGGGTTATGACGTCATTGGGATGATTGAAGGTCAGTGACCTTGAAGGTCACGGTCAATGACCTTGAAGGCCAAAGTCAAGGTCATCGAAGTTCAATGACATCGAAGGTCAAGGTCAATGACCTTGAAGGTCAAGGTCAATGACCTTGGAGGTCAATGACCTTGGAGGTCAATGACCTTGAAGGTCAATGACCTTGAAGATCAAGGTCAAGGTCACGGTGGAGGTGGAGGAGCCAGAACCGGCGAATCTCCTCTACTCGAGAAAATGTCAAATCCGGTAAATAAGTTAACGTAGGCGTAAACGCCTAGTAACCCACTAAGTTCCTGCTTGGCATAAAAACTCAAACAAAACTCGAGATAAGATATACTCAAGGGAAATAAAAGAGAGAACGGTAACGGTAAGGTAACGAGCTATACCTTATCTCAGGGTAAATGTCAAAAGATAGATAATTGTTCACAATAACGGTAAGATAAGAAAGTCCAAATGTTTCAAAAGAAAATAAAATAAAATTATTCCACACGAGTCCCAACAATGAGAAACTCCCAAACAAAAGAAATATCCTCCAAAAGGGAAGGAAAACGAAGTTCCAAAAAAAAACTAAATGGAAAAAGAATGAGATACCGTTCGTCGACGATATCAGGACGAAGGAACGAACTAAATAAGATTCCTTTTAGTCGCCTCTTACGACATGGCATATTGCAGTGGAATTTACTTTGAAATTGCTTATTTAATTTTAATTCACACTACAGCTAATATCGCCGGCTATTCAGTCTAGTAGAATCCTTGAGCTTACGTCTCTGGGTCTATCCTCTCGGATACGGTTATGTCATAAAATAAAACACGAGGTGTCAGATAAATTATACACACATTTTCCCTTCACATTAATATATTAAAAAAAAAATAAAAAAAATCCCTCTACAAAGTGTATAGGGTGCTAAAGCATCATCAAACAGTAGCAATAAGGAAACACTCTTTGTGAATATTGACTCGCACAAAGAGAAAAACCTCTTTTAAATCACGATTAAATATAAAACTAATAAATATTAGTGAAATCTGTCAAGTTTAACCTCTACTGTGTTCCCCACAAACAAATATTAAAAACAAATTAGTTTTCAAAACTCACGCTAGTTGAAATTTTCATGCACCAAATAACATGACAAGGTCAATCCCCACTACAATACCTCCAACCTTGAATTTAAAATGTTCTCGAAATATATTTTTAAGAAAAAACAACTTCCCTTACAAAAAACATGGCAACTTTCACTAATATCCATATACTACTTTCAAACATATAATTATTACAATAAATACATAAATTTATAACAATGAAAATAATCCTGATATCAAATATATAAACAAAATAATTTTTATCAACTTACATTAATCATTGTGCGATTTTATAAAATACACGAGAGGCATCTTTTTTCACAAAATTACAAATAAACATTAAACCTTCGCAAAAATCGAATTAAGATTTACTTGCACCTTACACTAAATGCATAACAATATACAGCCCGTATTTATACAACAAAGAATAAAATTGATTATTTTATTCTTTAACGAACTAAACACTTTAACAGACAAGATACCTCTAAAACAAAAATGAAAAATTCACATCCGCCTAACCATCCCTACCATCTAGAAAATCAAAATATATACAGACAATACATTTTATCATATACAATATCCGAAAAAGCGGCAAGTTCAATTCCTTGGTCAACCTAAATATACGAGGGCTAATCATAATTTCATACATCATACAATTTATTTTATTTATAAAATAATATATATATATATATCGATCCCCGTCTGAAATAAATAAATATACAACTAAAATAGCTAATTTTCATTAGAATGTCTCTATTACTGAGTTCACTAATTGTTCAAACTTTTTCTTTACTTGTCCAAGGAAAGTCCATGGCAATATGTACCAGACTGAGTATTCGTCTAGCCCCCAGACAGGACAAGAAAGACAGTGTTCAAGATGGAAGGAAACAAACAAACAAACGGACTCCCTTTAGTCGCCTTCAACGACATGGTGGATTACACCAGACTGGGTATTCGTGAGCCCCCAGACAGGCCGTAAACACAGGGTTCAGAATGGTAAGAACAAACTGCACATGACTCCTTTTTGTCGCCTCTTACGACATGGTGGATTATGCCAGACTGGGTATTCTTCTGGCCCCTAGACAGGCCGTAAAACAAAACAGGAAGTGCGATAAACTCAAAAACGAACAAAAGAGAAGTCAAACTAACATAATCAAAGTCAAAATCAGGAAACAAGGGTCGTCAACAGAACACAACCGGAACGTCACTCCACGTCGGGAGGATGAGCCTTTAAGTCCTTTATGTTCCAAATCGAAGTCCGACCGGCATCATCAGACAGTTGGTAAGTCCAAGGCGAGACAATACGAGTGATGGTAAAGGGACCGACAAATTTAGGAGCTAACTTCGCTGCAAATTGTTTGGAAGCGTCAGACAACACATAATTGCCCCTCCAGGCTCGTTGATTCAATTGCAGTGGATCAATTCTCCTGCGCAGATTATACTGATGTGCACTTCGGGTATGAGCTTTCAGAATTTGAGCTTGAATGTATCGATAGAGCTTAGCGAAGGCACGTTTTCTCTCATCGGCAATAACCTCAAGATCTCGTTCGTCGGGTGGTACGAAAGTTTCCTCTCGACCGTCGACTTCTCTACCGAAAGTAACGATATTATGTGTTACACTGGTAACTTCATGGTTAGACGACCGAATAGCAAAGCCAATCTTAGACAAGAAATTATCCCAAAGACGATGATTGTCTTTGACGTAGGCGGAGAGCATGGTCTTGATAACCCTATTGACTCTCTCTGTCGGATTGCCTTGGGGATGATAATTTGCGGTAAATGCCAAATGGACGTGATAAGTTTCGGCAAGATCCTGCATAAGCTTGCTACGAAACTGTACTCCATTGTCTACAATCAAGGAGGAAGTAGCTCCGAACACTAAAAAGACTTCATTCTCCAAAATCTGCGTAATCACTTTCGCAGTGGCGGTACGTAACGGGAATAATAAAACGAATTTACTAAAGGTATCACAAACAACTAGGATATAAGAGAAACCTTTGCTAGAACGAGGTAAGGGACCAATAAGATCAGCGCAAGCAATCTGCCAAGGCCGGGTGGCAGTAACCACTTTACTCAAGAGATGTCCAGCGGGAGCACGTTGTTCGGGCTTGGTGCTGACGCACACCGCAAAATGTCGAACGAAATCGACGACATCGGCACGCATTTTTGGCCAATAATACTTTTGTGCAACACGAGCCACAGTCTTAGTCACGCCTCCATGACCTCAAGTAGGGCGATCGTGACACTGTCGAATAATTTCCGCGCGTTCAGTTTTGGGAGGTACAAGCCTCCATTCGCTCGCAGGATAACCAAAAGCGGGATAGCGAGACATGACATGTTTATACAGGCGACCTTGTTCAACACGTCAAAGAGGGAAATGTCGCGGTCGACGTTGCACTCTGTCAACCATTCTACTAAACCAATTGTCCTGGACCTCTACAGGGCAAATCTCAACATCATCAGCAGCTGGAACGCTGCGAGACAAAAAATCAGGAACGGCATGCTCAGAACCTTTCCTATGTATTACCTCATAATCAAATGGCATCAACCTTAATTTCCAGCGCGCTAATCGTCCTTGCGGATCTTTCAGATGATGTAGTCACAAAAGAGAGTGACAATCGGTAATGACCTTAAAGTGAAAACCTTCAAGATAGGGACGTAATTTCTCTACAGACCAAATGATAGCGAGTAATTCCCTTTCGGTTGCACTATACTTGCGTTCCGATGGAGTAAGGGAACGAGAAAGATAACAAATGACCTTTTCCCCATCGTCGAAATGTTGCGATAAGACACAGCCGATACCGACTGCAGACGAGTCTGTGGCGAGATGAAACGTATGTGTAAAGTTGAGACAAGTTAGAATGGGTGCGGTCACTAAACTTTCCTTCAAAGACTGGAAGGCCTTTTCGCCCCGCTCGCTCCAACACCAACGTGAGTTCTTCTTAGTTAAAGCGGTGAGTGGCGAAACCACAGTAGCGAAATTCGCACCATAGACTCAACCTTATCGGGATCTGGTCTCAAACTTAATTCGTCAACTACGAAACCTAAATATTTCAGCTGCGGCCTACAAAACTGACACTTGTCAAAACTAACCACTAAACCAGCAGCATGAAGGCGATCAAAAACTAAACGTAATGTGTTAACATGTGCTCAAAATCTTTGCTAACGACCACAATGTTATCAAGATAAACGAAAACAGAGGACTGTAGTTCAGGGCCCAAGATAGAATCCATTAACCTTTGCCAAGTACCAGGGGCATTGGTTAATCCAAAACTCATGACCTTAAAATGATTTGGGAACAACAAAGGCAGTAAAATCCCTAGATTCTTCGGCGATAGGCACTTGATGGTAAGCGCTCTTGATGTCGATGGACCTGAGAAATTTGGCATCTCGTAACTGATCCATAATAGCAGAAATAAGAGGTAGGGGGTACGCATCTTTACGAGTGACAGCATTTAGCTGTCGATAATCGACGCAAAAGCGATGGGTGCCATCCTTTTTAGGAACCATACAGACTGGCGAAGACCAAGGGCTACGGCAGGGTTCAATGATGTCTGCAGCTAACATTTTTTGTATTTTCGCATAGATGATTTGCTGTTTGGCTGGAGAAACGGGGTAATAACGCTGCTCAATGGGCTTAGTGCCAGGAAGCACTTCGATAATATGAGACACCAAATGCGTACGACCAAGACTTCTACTCATCAACGTCTGCTTGACAGCAATAAGTTGATCCAAAGCAAGGCGTTGAGCCTCAGACAAGGAAGGGCTACTACAGATACTTTGAACTGAAACAGTGGGATCAGAACTCGAGAAATGCCAACAGTCATTTCGAAGATCAGGGACGATATCGAAAGAAATCCAAAAGTCAACTCCGAGAATGAATTTATGCGGTAATTCAGGGACTACAAGAAAAGCAATAAAACGAGTCTTGCCTTCTAAAGAAACAGGCGCAGATATGACTCCAATACTAAAACATTTCTGTCCATTCGCTACGGTACACACGACGACCTGATGCCGTAACGATAAGCCTAAACGAGACAACAAAGAATATCCTTCACCTCCTAGTAAGGATTTATTAGCGCCAGAATCCAAAAGTCCGCAAATTGTACAACCTGAGATAGAGGCAGTAAGATAAGGACGCCGGTCGCCCGCGACCCGGGACATTACAATATCAAGATAAGTTAAACTGCGGTTGACATTATCCGAAACAGTACGTTCGGGAGGGAACACCCGAACACCTAGCCGACTCCCGAAAGCGTTACCCGTACATCTGGGAAAAGTGCGAACTGTGACCTTCGGTTCACCACACCGAAAACAGAAGAGTCGTCGCGGCGCAGAACAGGAACCATACATATGACCTGCCTGCCCACAATTAAAGCATTTTACAGTGTTAGAAGTGCCGGCCTGGACGGCGCTGACAGCGGCTTCGCGAGGACGCGAGCGATTCCTAGGCGAGTCTGTAACGGGTGTGCTAATGCTAAATCGGGTTCTAAATAATCAGCACGACGACGAGAAGGCGGTTTGTAGTGATCCGCACGATACTTCTTCAATTCAAGATAGAGGCACTCGTCCTCTAGTTCAACCAAACTGCGAACGGTCGGTAATTGCATCGTATAAAAGGGAACTAAATTTCGAACCAGCAAACTCAGTTGCATGTCCTCAGATAAGTCACCATGACGCTTAAACATAGCGGACATACTAGAATAATATTCCACGAAACTTTCATTAGAATCCTGGGTGCGGTTCTGAATGTCTTCGAAGAGACGTGCCTTATAATCGGGAGGTTCAAAATGTTTAATCAAAAGCTCACGTAAGGAAGGCCAACTAGAAAAGCGATGACGACAGGAACGGAACCATAGCAAGGCTCTACCTTCAAACAAATCAATCGCACACTCAAACGACTGCGATTCAGAAACGTTACGCGCAGTACGAAGTTATTCGACGCGCTCCAAAAAATTATGAACCGAAACTCGCTGATCACCATTAAACTGCCATTTCTGGACAGGCTGCGAACGAGTATTAGAATGCGGTAAGAGGGTGGAATGAGCGAGAAGAGGGGGTTCTGCGAATGCGGGGTCCAAGTTCGCCATGGCTGGGTTGAAAACGTCGTGCATTGCTTGCTGGGCTGCAGACAGAATTCGATCAAGTTCGTCCAAGCGCTACAACAAGATTGCTAAAAATTGAGAACGCTCAGCACTTTGCTCTGGACTCACGGAAGCCAGAGACAAACGACTGACCCTGTTGATGGCATGATGCAACCGAACACGAAGTCCAACTGCCGGACATTGCTCACTTCCTGAGATGTTACCAACAACTCTGCATCTCGTGTTTTTACCCGCAGAGCATCCAACTCTGTCGCCACATCTACTAAAAATTCTGGATACGTTAAGGAGGTATTTGCGCCTTCCAGGCGTAACAGAGGACGCAAAAAACTGCGCAACTGTTCTACGGTCTTAGAGTCGTCCACACTAATACCCCTAACCTGGAGTTCGTATTGCAGCTCATCCTTACGGAGGCTACCAGCATCAATAGGCAGAAAACCCGTCGCAATATTGATGGACTGAATCGAAATGACTAAATTGAGACAAAAAAGAAAAAACTATAGCCTCCGCCAAATAAGCGAAGCGGTTAGGTAAAGTAAAGATAACAGTCAAATATAGAACGTCTACAAAAGAGAGAGAGAAAGGAAAAACACCCCGTATATATAAGAACAGAACACGCTATATATATACAATAAGATAAGGTCAAAGAAAAACGTTACCCAGTAAAAGAAAATTGACGTTGGGCGTCAAGTTGCTACGATCACTAAGTATCGAGCTTAAAAACAAAACCAAAAAAAAAAAAAACCAAAGAAAACGCTCCCCGGAGCTCCCAGTCTCGGTCGACTAAAACTGCCCCGCCCGTTCGTGCCAACGTCCGACGGCCCACCCGGCTTCTGAGGCTGCCTCAGCTCAGGAGGTGGGGAGACCCAGAGGTAAGTAGAAAAACTAAGAGAGGTGGAAAAGGGCGCCACCGAATTTCTGTCGCTGGACGTAGCAAATTCGGAAACTTGATGAATATCGATTTTGAAATAAAAAAAAGGCAGGTCGCGAGGAGCAGAAGGCCGGCTCTGTGACCGAGACTTGTTCCACTCTCGAGGATCGAGAGACGAGGGAAAGAAAAAGAAAATACGTTATTCCAACCAAACAATAATTATTTATTCACACCCCGTATATATATTAGGGAAAAAAACTGTTACAGAAATATGCGGCTAAAAGGCCAGTCAAAAGTAAGGAAACAGATAAATCAAGAACAAAGAGATGTAATTTAAATAAATCGACTAATTAAAGTTTTACAGTGCGGCTGATGGCCTAGTACGCCCTAAAAAAAAACAATACGTATTCTTTCTTTCTCGTAGGTTCACAATAAATTACAAAGTTCAACGATTCGTTGAAATAAAACGATCTTTAGCTAGAACGTTTTTTTTTAATTTAAATAAGATTCCGCAAAATATGTAATTGCGTATAAAAAAAACTATCCTAATTGATTAGCAAAAATGTGAAAATACAATCAATTAAAGTGTTAAAAAAAAGTATTCTAATTGATTGGCAAAAATTTGAGATACAAACAATTAAAGGGTTGATGAACGTATTCTAATTAATTAACAAAAAGAAAATTAAATTCAAACAATTAAAGTGTTAAAATAAATTTACGTTTAAACGCAAGGTTAAATTGAAACGACAAAAAAAAAGTTCGTAAAACGTACGCAAAGGTTTAAGAAAATGATCTACAAAAAAAAGAAGGTCAAGCAGGTTTTTCGTTGAAAAACACCTGGGATTTTTGAATGACGATCTATTAATTTAATAATACTAACGAGATATATGAAAAGAAACAGGAAATTTTACGAATAATAATTTGAAAATAAAATTAATGTAACAAGAGCTTATCTGACGGTCCAACTGCGATCGGCGATCCTTTTCCCTTCCGGAAAGAAAATCGTCACTGGCAGGAACAATCAGGCGATGTTTCGAAATTTTTTGTTGTTTTATTTTTAGCCCGTCGGCTACACCATCAAATATTGCGTGTGATGGCGATGAAAAGTGAAACGATGATTGTTTAGCGTGTTACCAGGTTTTTTCCCTCTTTTCCAACACTTTAAATCCTCCCAGGGAGATAACGCTTTTAGCGAATAATTTGGATAACTAGATCGATTAAAAATCCTCACGGGGCCATAATTAAAATGATACAATACGGCTTACATCGATCGGTATCTGTGTTGGGTAAAAGAACGCAACTTCGTTCAAAGATCGAAAGCTAACAACCAACGTGTTCACCCAACCCAACCCAACCCAACGATTCACGTACTTTTCTTAACAACGGAAAAAAAGCGGGCACTAAAGGTCAAGAGAAAAGAGGAGAAAAACTCGAAAGAAATTAGATATATATTTAAATAGCGAATAACGATACCTCTACAGGTAGGTTCGTTGGAAATGAAACGAAATATATTGAAGATATTATTAATTAAATTATGAAATGAAGCAATAAAACGTTGAGCGTTACGGACACGTAACAATGTATTTTACTGCTAGCAATTATAGATTACAGTCGATCAGCTTAGAGGACGGAACTTTCATCTCAGTCGGGTCAGCGCTGTAAGGACTACGTCTTATTCTAACGATACTAAATCTCGCAACTGTACTTATAGCAGTTCAAAACCGCAACTTAATCTCGCTCGCACATTGAGGTACCCATGCGCCCCAAACAGTGTGCAAATGTTCGTAACTGTCACCGATACACCTATTGGGCTAGCGCTATGCGATTGTACAATATGTACTCGACGCCAAAAATTTCTGCTGGTCAGTACATGCGAGTTATGTTCCCGTAGAAATATGTACTTCTTTTGACCGTAAGAGTGATTTTTGTTTTTATTATAAGTTTCGGTAGTGCTTTTGTATTTTTCGCGGACTTTTATAATTATTATTTATTGTTTAAATAGTGTACATATATATTAAAGTAATGAATAATTGTATACTAGTAAATTTACTATTCCAATAGTTTTTCTTTTGTAATTTTTTCAAAGATGGCTCCGAAATATTGTTTTGTCCAATTGTGTTCCAATAATACGGAATACAATGCGAGTTTAAATTTTTTTCAATTAAAATTTTTAAATAAGAACATGGTTGCAGCTGTAAAACATTATACATTAAGAAAAAATATATGCTAATAAAATGTTCAACAAAAAAGCATTATTTTTATTTTTTTTTTATAATTTTATTATTCACATATAATGGTAAGCTACCGTTAGAGTTGCATTCATTTTTATACTATGATTATGGTGCTTAGTTTTTTTAGTTAAGATATAATTTCGAGTTCAGAACATCTTTTGAATACATAAATAAATTAAATATGAATTTCATGAAACAAAAAATGAAAAATACTTCTGACCATAACGTAAACGTTATAATTGAACATTATCGTGTTTTTTAAACAACACTTTCTGATTACGTAATTTCAGATTCTTATAAATTTATTATAGCCATAAAGAATTTGTATATGAAAGACATAGATATTGGAATATTTAATGGAAAAGGAATTCATGTATTTCAATCCAGGTTTTATCAAATTACGTATTAATAACTAACTGAATATTTCCTTTTAAATGTACAATATTTTATATATTCAGAGGTCTGGAAATTCATAAACTATACTTTCTAAAACACAAAATTAATTTAAATTCATGTATTTCAGTATTGCAATTACATGCAATTTTTTAATTATAAAAAATCATGAATTTGTTTTAAAATTTTCGTTTAAGTGTAAGGAATAAATAAGAGCTAATTTTTTCATTACTTCTACTATAAAGCCTATACGTATATCATACAAATACATATCGTATATTCATATATAAATTTAAGAATACGTTCTTACTTTGGTTCTGATTCATGTCTTAGTTAGGCTCTGTTCTATGAGTGGAGGAATTATAGAATCCATAAAATCTGGTACAAGAACATCAAAGGTGCCGACCACATCTGTATAATCTGTTATAATAACCTCCTCCATAGGCGAAGCCACCACTGAGGCCAGAGTAGGCGGGCGTTGCCCACACCTCTGCTATCGCAACACTAGCGGCCGATCTTAGTAGATGATCTTATTAAGAGAATAGCCAACGAAGGCTTTCACTGCCTAGGATATGCAGATGATTTATTTCAGAACGATCCCAAACATGGAATCCTTACGCCGCAGAACCCACCAATAAAGCAACCATTGTCTTGGGCAGGTGTAGGAGAATATGTGAAACAAACTGGGGACTTAATCCCAAAATCATTTTATGGTTATACACAATGGTAATTAGACCCATGATAAGCTACGGAGCAGTCGCATGGTGGTCAAAAACTAAGCAAAAAGGAGTTAATAGACGGCTAAGTGGCATACAAAGACTAGCATGTCTAGGTGTCACAGGCCATAAGAACAACTCCTACAGCTATGCTGGAGGTGATTCTAAATCTACCACCTCTAGATATCCATATACAAGGAGAAGCAATTTCAGTAGCCTACAGATTAATGCAAGGCCAAACACCTATGAGCCGAGTCCCTTTGGGCAAATCTCAATGAGTGATGTCATGGTTCAAAAATTCAACTTTGATCATATAAAATAGTCATTCCAGGTAGCGACGAATGGGGAAAACGCCCATCCATCCACGCAGAATATATCTGGTACACTGACGGCTCTAAAAGAGAAAAAGGGAAGACAGCACTGCAAATTTATACAAGAGTTCTAATGAGATATGTAAATTTGGGACAAATAATGTATACGAAAGATCCAGACCCATTGGAGGAAGCAATGCCAGATGTATTAAAATATCAAAATTGGTAATATAGACCTGTACGAGGACCGTTATCACAGCACAAACAAATTTCGCAAATAACCCCAGGAAGAATAAAAAGTGGATTACCACCAGAAACATACCAACCAACGTACCAACGAATTCGAAATTTCCAATCTATTCAAAGTTATCCAAAAGTAATGTTGTTATTGTTATACAATAAAAATTTCTATAATGTGGTTATTATAATATATTAAAAAAGTAAATATTAAAATAACTTGGATAAAAGAAACAATAAAAATAAAATATGTTTCTTCTGAAACCTATAAACACTTCATTTAATATCTTTCACAAAGATTTAACAACATTTATTTTGTTTTGGTTTTATTATAGATTAGTACCACCTTCGAAAAAAATGAAAATAGAAGAGCCAACGAGCGAAATTCCTGATATACTACAGGGTGAAATAGCAAGACTTGATCAGCGAATTAAAGTATCGCTAGATCCTAATCAGCAACCTGGATCGAAAACAATTCAGTTAATTTGTTGGCTGGACGATAAACATTTATCAAGCGTGCCACCCGTATCTCTTACTGTTCCAGAAGATTATCCGCTGACATATCCTAAATATATCATGGCAGCTCACGAATATAATGCGACGCAATTCCTATCCTCTGTACAGACTGCTCTTTTAGCCCGAGTTAAAAAATTACCGAAACATTTCTCCGTTTCACAATTATTAGATACTTGGGAAATGAGTGTGCGACAGTCTTCTGCTCCAACACAAGTACCTATACATACTACAACCTTATTAATGGGTCTTTAAACTTATAATGTAGGAATATACTCTTATTTATAATTTAATAGAATATATAGAATAAAAGTTAAAAGAGCAAATTTCACTGGTTTTTACAATTTATTCTCGCTTAAATAAATTGGTCTACGAGTTATAATAGTAAACTTAATTAATTCCTGATAAATATGTATGAAATTTTCTATTTAATGGTTATGTTGTAGTTATACAAAATTTATCTTGAACACGTTTATTGCCGTCGCTATATGAGGGCAATTCGTAAAGTAAGTTCTGTTTGGTATATACAACTTAAGGCTATTACTTTCAGCTATTTTTTTACATAGTTGACATCAAGATTGAGACATATTGTCGTGGTTTTTTTCCCCCATAGAAAAAAGAAGAATTATATTGAACAGTATTTGTATAACATGGATTTAAAACGCATTTTGAGTTTTTATGTATATTTATATTTATTATGTTTGAAATTATCTTTTTGTCAGGGACTGTATAAATTTTATATTAGACCGATGGGTTCGGCAAAATTATGTACTATTGAGTTCGATGTATGAGATTTTCGCGATATTATATTTAGAGATACCAGGTCTTGCAAACCAGGTGGTCAGAGAGAATAAAAACTTCATTTTTATTCTCCTGTTTTTGAGTAAAGTCGGGCTTTTTGATTTTGATGCTTTAATTTGTGCATTTCAATTTAATTACGATTTTTACGAGTGTTTGTGATCTCGAGCGAGTTCTTTTTTGATATTTTAATTAAATAATGGTATCTCTCGCGTAGTTTAGTGTTAAATGTGGTTAGATCAATGTAAGTACATAAAACAGTTAATTTATATAATTGCTACTACGATAATTTGCTTATGTTTGTAATTTTAGTTTATAATTTGCATAAATTTTTGATATAAAAGTATGAATTTTATTTAATGCTATATTGTTTTTATTTACACGTATCTTGCTTGTTCGAGAGCAAGACCTGAGACTAGAAGATTCCAGCTTGGAGATTGAGCGACTGAGCAACCGGACATTCGTTGTGAACTGTACCCATGAGCTAGGCACAGTTCATAGCAATATATCATAGCGATGAACCAGGTTAAATGCCTTCTTCAAAGAACTCTGCCGCCAGTGAATTAAGCCATGCTGTAACACTGTCCTGCAGCTCTTCATCGCTCTCAAACCGTTGACTCCCAAGCCATTTGTTCATGTTAGGGAAGAGGTGGTAGTCGCTATGAGCGAAATCAGGGCTGTAGGAAGGATGCTCAAACACTTCCCACTTAAAATTGTGTAGTAGGCCTGCGTGTGAACGGCGGTATATAGGCGGACGTTGTCATGAAGAAAAACGATGCCCGAACTTAATAATCCTCATCGATTGTTTCTGAGCTTCTTCAAAGTTTCACAGTAGACTTCAGTGTTTATTGTGATTCCTCCTTTCATAAAGTCTACAAGAACTTATCTTACACGCATAAAATTAATAAAGTGGAGTCATCATATAGTATTGGCGGCCAAAAGTTAGTGAAAAGGAACTCTATCTGTGACCTTGGCGTCAAATTCGACTCGGATATGTCCTTCAACTTCCACCTTTCGGATACCATCTCATCTGCTTCTAGAATGTTGGGCTTTTGTTATGAGATATACCAGTAAGTTTCAGGATTTAACTGTTCTGAAATCGCTGTACCAGGTTTTTGTTTTGAGTAGATTGGACTATGCTTCGGTAATAAGGTCTCCTTACTACTCGACGCATGACTCCTCACTTAAACGGGCTCAAAGGAGATTTTTGAAGTATCATATAATCATCCAGAAACACACACAAAAAACTACAGGAAAATTATGAAAGATCCACCGGTAAATCTTAAGTGCAGAAAATGAGGTATATGTTCTGAGACAATTCATCGTATGTCAGAATACTAGTTACAGTAGAGTACTCTAACCTACATAACAAAATTAAGATTATACATATTGCATTCTATCATAAATACAAACTTACAAAAGGTATAGTCTTATTACAAATATAAAACATAATCTGTAAAGGAAAATGTAAGACACACAATTTACTGAAATAACTCCATATTAACAGATAGAACAATTACAGGGAATCGTTCAGATATCGCGTTTTTGAACAAAATAAATAAAGTTGCATATTACGCGGAATGAGAAACCTCCAGTGACCACAACGTGAAAACAAAATATTCGGACAAAATTAACAAATACTTGCTATACTCATAGATATGTGGGTTGGGTGAAATATTTAAGTAAAGGAAGTCCTGACAAATATTCCAAAAATAATTGGTATATAAGATTTAATATAAATAAGTAAGTTGCACAATACGTGAAATTTCAATCTAACTAGTTTGCGGTAATTTATTGGTTAAAATATAATTTTTATTTATGAATTCAAGAAAAGATTCCAAAAAAAATGTTGCCTTTTAAAATTATAGTCATTTGAATTAAATATCTTATGAAAACGTATGAAATTTAATGGCGATAGTTTTAGGGAGTGGTAATTTTCTATAAACTCAAGCATATCGTTTGCTAAAAATCTATATGAAGAAAATTATTATATTACTGGGTATGTTTCAACTATATGAACGTCGTTAAACAAGAGTCAGACTACATCACGAGAACGCTTAACTACTTCGAACAGCGAACTATAAAAACGAGTACTTTGAATTGAAATGCAAATGCAAATCCAACGATTTCTTTTTATTGCCACATGTCAAGGATAAACAGCTGGTGATGCATTTTACTTCAACTAATGAAGCTTTCGATACTTTCAAAAGTGAGTTTAATAACATAAGTCTAAAAACTTGAAATAAATGTTTTGAAAACTGTTTTTGTTTTCGAATGCAATATATTATCTGATGGAATATATTTTAAGAAAATATAATAACGTTTTCTGAATTAGAACCAACGTTAAGAGATGCCAATTGTCATTACTTAAAATAATAGCGAATATTATAGTAAACGCATAAAAACAGAAATGATGGAGAATGCACAACGAAGGTGCAGTGAATAATTTACAATAGACAATGTAGTAATAAAACCAACTACACATTCGCATTGAATCCAAAGCCTATGTTATATACATAACTAAAAGATTTTTGATGTTGTTTTTAATTTTGAACTAAGTAATGTTTAGTAAGTGTATAAATAAAATAAATTTTTCAAACGGTTCTCTGTTTAGAAAGATATGAAAAACTAACAGAAACATGAAAATTTGGATTAACCAATGTAGTACATAAAGCAATCAAAAGAAGCAAACTACTGGCAATGATGCTATGCTATGTTATTTAATAAGAGACCGTGCACACGTCTTCGCGAAACCTCTAAGCATAATATTTAATTGTTCTTACGAACATTCCCATTTTCAGAATCTTGTAAGATTAGCCGAACACGCCCCGGTTTCGAAAAAGGAGATAACATGAATGTAGTTAATTTTTAGCCAATCGCAATTATTTCTACTTTTGTCAAAGTTTTCGAACCAGTTGTCTATAAAGCCATATCTTTCAGATGCTACTCGTTTATTTTCCTTCTTTAAATGGATTTATGTCTAGGTGATCTGCAGTTATGAACTTATGTTCTATAACACAGAAAATTGTAGAAACTTTAGATAAAAGGATTTAACTGGATGTCATTTAATCGAGCCTTTGATACCATCGGTCATAGTATTCTACTTCATAAACTATCTTCTTTTAGTTTCGATTTAATTTATGACATCTTACTTGACTAACTAACTTGGAATTATGCGTACCGTAACGGCTGTAAGCCTCGTACCTACATGTTTTCTCTTGAAGTTCCGCAGGGCTCTAACTTTGGCCCGTTCTTATTTATACTTTTTGTTAATATTAATTAATTAAACCATCGCTTCGTTGTATTGTTCTGTGTTGCCATACGCGGACAATCTAAAAATTTTCATCATATTAATAGAAACGAAGTTAACCAGTTCCTACAAAGTAATATAAATACGATGTACATTTAGTGCATAGACACCAAATTATCTTTAATCATATTGTATTATGTCTTATACAAAACGGCTAACTTTTAGCACTCATCCTATAATATTGATAGTATTCCATTGCGTTACATTTAACTCAAAGCTAATTGTTTGAAAACATGTTCTGAGTACCACTAGGTCAACTGCTTAATCATTGAGATTTATCACAGGAACAACTGAAGTCTTCAATAATTTGGTTGCTGTTAGATCATTGTTTTTTGCTTGCGTCGTTATTAAGTTGGAATTTTAATGAATATCATTAAACTTACGCCTAATTTAAATGCTGGCGATGATAATATTCCGTCACTCACAGTTAACGATTGCCGCAAAAAACCTTTAAAAAATAATATTTAATCCTTCTCTTCAGAAATATATTTTTTCTACAATTTCGCGATTCTGTGCAATTTTTCAAAAATTTTTGAGCATAACTCTGTACAAGCAAATATAAGATCCTGCATCTCACCAGTTCCACACGGTTTTGTAATCGGAAGGTCTACGATTAGTAATTTGGCCTACTTTGAACTGATATGATTTATATCTATTTCATCTGTGCCTTTGACACCACCGATCACAAAATCTCAATTTGAAAAACTTAAAATACATTTTTTTCTTCTTTTCTTCTTTCTTCTATTTATCAATTATCTTTTGGGTACCCTTATATGTGACCTATGTAGATGACCTGAAGATCTATTCACGCATTAATGACGTCTATGATGACTTACTTTACAACAGAATTTATCATAAGCTTGATTGTGGTGTCCGAAAAACAAACTAAGTTTTAATATCAACAAGTTGTGCGTTGTACGTTATTCTCGTTATAAGAGTACATATACTTTTAATTTCAATAACAACGATGACAATCTACAGAATTCTCACAGTATTAGAGACTTAAGCGTATGGTATCTGTTTAATAACATGGACAGTATCACACGAGGTGCGACTAAACTTTCGGTTTCATTCTAAGAAACTAAACATTTTAATCAAACTAAAGTGATAAGACATCTATATTATATGCGCTTGTGCAAAGTAGATTTAACCCTTAACTGTGCTAGTGGGGTCCGCGCGGACCTGGCGGTATAGTTTTCTGTTAGCATTCTTTAGAGTATTAAACAGATGGCGTTGTGGGTCAACGTAATCTTAAATTAGGTTAGTTATAAGAGACGTGTGTAGCTGTAAAGTCAACAGCTAAATTATTTTGAAAATTATAAGACCTCGAATCTTTAAAGACCCCACCAACACGTAAGTGTACAGTGAAATTATTATTAGCTCTTCAAAAACCTAACTATATAATGCATTATTTTTAGTGTATTTTTGTCAATTTTACCATGTCAATGAATGAGTGGAGTAGACCTTTGACTGAATCAGAATTAAATGAAATAGCGAATGATCCAAATTTTTATTCCGATGAAGAAAGCGCAGCTGAAGAAAACGAATTTAAAGCTAGCGATCATAAAACAAATTCAGAAGCTTCTTCAGATGGCGATGAAAGCCATTTTGATAACGATTCCGATGATAGTAATGTATTTTATGGTAAGGATAAAAATTTTAAATGGCAGAAGGCATGTAAAAGTCGTTCACGTACTCGCACTCACAATCTGATTATACATCTACCAGGCCCCAAAGGGAGAGCCAAAAATATCGATAAAAATGACATTACAGCAGTCTGGAAGTTATTTTTTACTGATAATATGCTAGAGACCATCTTGTTGCATACAAATGTGGAAATAAGGAACAGACACGAGCAATTTCAAGTAACTCGGCCATCGTACACAGCTGAACTGGATATGATTGAACTAAACGCTTTCCTTGGTCTTTTATATCTATCAGGTGTTATGAAATCTAATCACGAGGATATATCTGCTTTATTTGCCAATGATGGAACTGGTCGGGATGTTTTTCGGGCTACAATGAGTGTAACTCGTTTTCTGTTTATTTTGTCATGTTTGCGATTTGATGATGCACTTACAAGAGATCAAAGAAAAGAGCATAATAAATTGGCTGCAATACAGGAATGTTGGGATATTTTTATTGCGAATTGTGAATCTTTATATACTCCAGGAGAATATCTCACCATCGATGAGATGTTGGTACCATTTCGAGGCAGATGTTCATTTAAAATGTACACGCCCAAGAAACCGGCGAAGTATGGTCTAAAAATTATGTGCCTCTGCGATGCACGTACTTTCTACCTGTGTAATGCATTTGTTTATACTGGCAAGGAAAATACAGTATCAATAGATAAAGTATCTGTACCAACCCGCGACGTCCTAAAGCTCATACCTCCCATACAAAACACAAATCGGAATGTCACAACTGATAATTGGTTCTCGTCAGTCGAGTTATGTAACAAACTGAGAGAACAAGGCTTGACCCTTTTAGGAACTATAAGAATCAACAAACCGCAATTACCACTTGAGTTTAAGCCTAATAGAAGGAGACAACTGGGTTCTACGATATTTGGACATAACAATGATATAACAATAGCTTCATATGTGCCTAAAAAAAACCGATCGGTGTCATTGATATCTACCATGCACCACGATCAAAAAATAAGCACTAAAAATAGAAAACCTGATATGATCAATGATTATAATAGGACCAAAGTTGGCGTAGATGTATTAGATCAGTTATGCGCCAATTATTCAGTAGCTAGACGTACCAGGCGTTGGCCCATGGTAATTTTTTACGCTATGATAAATATAGCAGGTGTAAATAGTATGGTAGTATTGAACTGTGGGCGAGAAGAAACATTTAAAAGGCGACATTTGCTGGTAAGCCTCGGAAAAAGCCTCATTACTGCGCATATGCAACAAAGAAATCTCAGCCGATTACCGCGTGAATTGCAAACAATAATTTGCAAGCAGTTGGGTAAAGAGCTACCTACAACCTTTACGAACAATGAGCCAACAGGAAAAAAAGCGATGCGATCTCTGCTCCAGGGACAAAGACCGAAAGGTTAAGTGTATGCAAAAAATGCGGCAAACACATTTGCCCAGATCACACCAGTTTAGTTTGCAATATATGTTTTAATAACGTTTAATCGCTTATAAATATTACTGTTTGTTGTATTTCTTTAAAAAAATAAATAAGCAATGTAAACATTTTTTGTTTTTATCAACTGGAAATTGGGGTTCGGACGGACCCCACCTGCAGATAAGTGTTAGCTTATTTCACCAGCACTGTTAAGGGTTAAATCCGCGATCTGTAGTTTGGAAACCAATAGACTTGAGCTAGAAATTGCATATCGAAGGAATCCAGACACGACTTTTGAAATTTTTTTGTGTTTCGAAAAGAATAAAGTTTATCCCGCAGAGGTAATTAAGATCAATGTTTCCAGTTTTGCTTCGAAGGGTACCGCCACATCAAAGTAAGAATCCTTGTTTACCAAATAAGTAAATGACAATACAATTATAGTGTTCCGAAATAAAATCTACGAGATGGAACAAAACCAGTTCGAGCACAGCATTGAATTGTTCGGAGTTACTGAGGTTAGTGGTGAAAACGACAAGAACACGACTACAAAAATTGCTCAGGAGCTGTCGCAGTGGAGTTGGAAGAACGTGATATAGATGAGACTACTAGAGTTGGAGTTCCGAAGCTTGAGAGACGTAGACCTATAGTTGTTAAGTTCTACAATTTGAAGAAGAAGAATCAAATTATGAAAAGTGATAAAAAAGGAATATGAAATGAGGTTATTATTGGTCAGTAATATACTGGACAGATAAGGATTTTTCGTCACCTGACATCTACATTCAAAAAAATAACTGTGGGAAATGAGACAAAGAGCGAAGAATGTGGGCTGGAGGTTTGTGTGGATGAAGGATCGTAAGATCCTTGCCGGAAAGGAAGAAAAGAAATCTATCTAATTAGGGGTGATTCGGACGTGGAGTTGATCTGCTAGGGCTTACCGATTTCATCATGGAGGCTAGAATGTTTAAAGGAATATGTTTTTTAATAAATATGGCAAAAAGAAACTTGAGACTTACCTACCTACATTATTTAACACAATATCTGTGAATTTCCTTGATTTGAAATCAATTCTGTGCGCCTAAACGTGAATTAAAGATATTATTATTTACAAACATGAACTTATAGAATTATAACTCGTTTATTTGCTTAACTGTGAGTTCTGTATCGACAGAGACGGTAAAATTCGAACTATTTAAAATAAAATATGTATGTGGTGAATTAAAGTTTGTGGCTTTATAATAATTGTCGGCTTCGTATTAATGGTGGTATTACTGGCGTATAATGAATGTTAAATAGATTTCTGCTTAGTTTGTTAAGTACATACTTACTTATTAAATGCACTTGTTTACTTGTTTTTTCATTTAATTTTATAATCGTAATTTTCTTATTATGCATTTGAACTTGGTTAATTTAGTTCATGTATTAGCTATTATTGTTTTTGTTACATTTCCTTTGGGAAGGAGTACCATTTCATTTCACTTTTTCTTCGTTTCTTCTCATTCTTTTATGCTTTATCAATTTAAGTAGTACTTCATTATCATTATTTTTTTCGTAGTTTTTATTTTAAGTTTATGCTATAGATACATAATTGATGACTTTAGATGGATTTACTTTAGTTTTGTTTTATTACTTTTTTAAGTGATGTGTTACTCTGAATATTTTGCTCCGGTCAAGCTAAACATAGCTTTGGGGCGAATGAGTTTGTAATATATACCACTCGTCATTTTTAGTTTATCTATTGTTCAGTAATATTTTTAGAGTTTTTTATATTATTTAAATAAACGATGTCTTGGTGTTATTGTGAAACGCGGTAGATGCCCTTTCCCAAATATGGGTGGCGGGATCAGTGATGCGGAAGGAGGTCTTTTCACTATTTGAATAAAAAATATTATTATTATTATTATTAATATTATTATTACTATGCTTATTTTACATAAATGGCTAGCGGTACTATTATACCCAACATACCCCACATACTAATAATACTACAAACATGAGATTTTTTACTCTGTTACAATTAATACCAGGCGCGGCTCGTGATGACGTATTTTGGTTTGCAGTACAAAGATCCGAGTGCTTCGTGTATTCTCGTGTACTAAATGTAACGTTTGCTTAGTAAACACCGAAAACACACGAGGCACTCGTATCATTGTACTGCAAACCAAAATACGTCATCACGAGCCGCGCCTGATTAATACACTATTAACGCATCCCTAATTTTAATACATCTAAGTTGATGTTAAAAGTATTACTGATAAAATTTTAAACTATTGTATATTTAATTTGTAAGTCTACTACTTACCCAAGTACTCTCCATATTTCATAACTCAGAACAGTCATCCACGCAAAGGAAGACATAAAAGAGAAAGCAACGGCAAAAGCTGAAATGTAGTAAATATAAATTTAGTGAAAAAAGATCAAATGCATTAATTTCTAGTGCTATGTACTAATATGAATAATAAAACATATATTTTGTAATTAAAAAGAAAAGAATTAAAATGTAAGCATTTTTTAGGTAGATAATTAGATTAATAATTTAACTACATATTAATATCAAGTTTAAAATTTATAAAAAGTTTGCAGTCGAATAGAGATAAATGATTGAGACAATTTTTCATAATACAAGATCTATTTGTGTTTAAAATACAAAACAAGGTTTCATTTATTATTGAATAATTTTGTGAACAAATAATCGCTTGTTTTACTACACATTTGGCTTATCACTAGAGATCGGACGCAATTTCCATAAAACGCAATCGGCAATTGGAATTGTGTATAATGTCGCTGAGTACATCCCGGCGTAATTCAATGAAGTATTTGTTTGTCTTACTCGGCCACCTGGTCTCGCAGCGATAACAATGGACAACTAACTATTCGGAGAATATAGTGTTTTTTAAAGTGTTTTCGTGAGCGTAGATAGAAGCGGGGTTTTTATAATGTATTTTATTTATTAGTTTATATTTCGTAAGATAAATAAAGTGCTGTGAGTAAGTTTCTTGTTTTCATAGTTTTAACTGTTAACTACATCGTCATTTTTGTGATAGATCCTGTTTAATATCGTTTGATTGAATCTACTTCTCCCATATTATTTCGACGTAAGTGTGCATTGAATTTCGTTCAGTTTCAATAACTTACGCACACATTTTTAGTTTTCATTTATTTAGATCTAGAGCATTGTTTAAGTTACTTTTTCAGACATGATATGGAAGAATGTCGAGAACGGCATTGTAAAACAATGGCGAGTTGGATTGACGGTCATACTGATTGTATGTCCATTGTCAGTGATTCCGAAATTTATTACAAAATTCGTAAAATATCGTCAGAAATTCGTCACTTAGGATCGCAAACACATCTGAACTCTGTAAAACTTTTATGGCGGCTAATATTCCATTAAATAAACTTAGCAATCCCACTTTAAAAATATTTCTTCAAAAATATACTGGTCGAAATGTTCCTGATGAATCAACTTTACGCAAATATTATGTTTCTAGGTGCTATACGAGAACAGTAGAACGCATTAGAAGCCATCTTTTAAATCAATACATATGGATAAGCGCCGACGAAACGGTGGATAGGTTAGGACGCTGTGTGGTAAATGTTGTAGCTGGTGTACTTCATCCAACTATTCCCTATAACTCATATGTAATAGCAACAAGTGTTATAAATAGAGTTGATGCGGAAACAGTTGCTGAAACCATTAAGGAGAATATGCAAAAAATGCTTCATTCGGACGCCACGTAAAAAGAAAAAATACTTTTATTTGTCAGTGATAGTGCTGCGTATACCGGTAGGTCCAGTTCGCAACGGGCCATATCAGCAATGTGTGGCAACAGCGAATCGAATCCCCTCCATGCGCAGCTCCTTCGATTGCAGCACATTGCATTGCAGTTAAGAATTTAGTAAGACTTAAACCGCGCAAGGATATAGTCGTTTGGATATTCGTTCTGTATACGTAATTTGGCCTGTTTCAGACATAATAAAGTCCAGTTTATTATTTACGGAAAAGTAATTTTAAGTAATAAAAAAACAATAACGTTTTCTAAAAGATAAAAGTAAAAAAATCAATAATTCTGCAAAATAAATTTGAATTTTAAGAAAGTCACTCAATATAGGCATCGTACACACGTTGCCACATCGCATTACGTTTCATATGTATATTGTTGCCTATGGCCCGTTGCGAGTTGGACCTATCGGTATGTTAAAAACAGGCAGACTATTGAAGAAAACATATCCTGATATGCTGCATATTACTTGTGTAGCACATGCTCTCCACAGAATCTGTGAATATATCATAGACACTTTTCCGGAAGTTGATAGACTTGTATCAGCTTTTAAAAAAGTTTTCAGAAAAGCACCATTGAGTGTAGCTCTTTTCAGGGAAAAATTTCCATCTCTGTCACTGCCGCCCACTCCAGTAATAACTAGATGGGGAACATGGCTGAAAGCTACTAGTTATTATGCTGAGAATTTCGATAGTCTAAAACATTTCCTAACACTGCTAAAGGAGGATGCTAGAAGTATTGGTGAGTGCAAGGAGCTCACACAAATCCCAAATTTAAAAAAGCAGTTGTACTTTATTCACGAACACTTTGCAAAATTGCCAAAACTAATCACTTATTTTGAAAATCGAAATCTCAAATTAAATGACGGATTAACCACATTAGATGTGGCTGTTAATAATTTGAAAAGTATTCCAAGTGACTTCGGATGTGGCCTTCGGCAAAAGTTTGAAGCAATTCTTAATAGAAATCCAGATTTAATTACATTGCAGCAATTATGTATGTAGACAATTCCACAAAATCTAACGGCTAAATATGAAGAAACAAAAGAATATTTCCAGTATGCACCTATAACCAGTTGCGATGTAGAAAGGACGTTTTCTATTTATAAGGATGTACTTAATTCAAAGAGAACAAAATTGGCAGAAGAAAACCTTGAGAAACTATTACTAGTCAATATTAATACTCCTTTACTCAACTTGAACGACAAAATGAACAAATAAAAATGTTCCAATTATAGAAATAAAATTAAAAACTTTAAAAATACAACTTTTCAACAAATACATATGTATTTCGTAATTTTATAGATCACCACCCGTTTGTTTTCCAATTATATAAATAAAATTAATTAATAAATATGTATTTCGTAATTTTAGATAGATAGATCACCACCCGTATGTTTTCCAATTATGTAAATAAAATTAAAAACTTTATAAATACAACTTTTCAACAAATAAATATGTATTTCGTAATTTTATAGATCACCACCCGTTCGTTTTCCAATTATATAAATAAAATTAAAAACTTTTTAAATACAACTTTTCAACAAATAAATATGTATTTCGTAATTTTATAGATCACCACCCGTTCGTTTTCCAATTATATATAAAATTAAATATTTTAGAAATACAGCCTTTCGCCAGTACTGCACTGAGTGGTAAGCATGTCCGTTCTCTACTTAACACAATTTATATAGCGGAAGTTATCAATAAAATAATAAGAAGCAATCGAAATCAATGAATTATTCTTCATCATGGCAGAAGAGGTTTTCTTTTTCTGTTATTGGAATAATTCTGGAAGTTCTTATTAGAAATTGAGAATGTTAATATATTATTAAATTCATTATATAAATTTAATATAATTAGAAGCAAGGCTTCGTGGTATCTTAACTTTGATATCATGGTAAATTTGACTACTTTTATTTATAAAAGCTTATTCTTCGTATTATGTTCAGGCGTTTAAAATAACGTTCCGATACAAAACTCAAAATTTTTGGAACGTGGAATGTTAGAAGTTTTAAGCGAGAAGAAAAAATAATTAATCGAAGAAATTGGAAGCAATGGAAACCACTCTTAGCTCTAACAGAAACTCGAAACAAGATGGAATGGTTGAAATTGGGAAGAGATATATCTTATTATATCGTGAGGTGGAAAATATTAAGCCTCAAGCAGTAATTAATTGTATGTCTACTATCTAAATGCATCATGAATAAAATTTAAAAAATGGATTTAATCTGAAGGGTAGATGTGTTGAAGTGGGAAAAATTTACAGGAGGAAGTAGACAATATAATTAATGAATATATTATTATTGGTGATATGAACATAAGAGTTGAGAGCGATATTATCAATTTTTGTATAATAATGGACTTAGTGACAACAAATATTTATTATGAACATAAAGATATCCGTAATGATACGGGTGATTATATCAATGTTATGGTTGTTTTCGGTTTCTGGCGATGATATTTCAACATCAGTTTGTAGAATCACGACCCCTCTGTTGTTTCACCACGCGTAGGATGTAAGGCTGTATATACTTTACTTTTTAAATCTTCGATGACAGTTAAATGAGTAAATGTACTTTCATCTAATTATATTTATTTATAATATATACATTTATTTTGGATCTACAACGACTTACAGTAACATAAATTTCTGTTGAGACTGGTGTCTCTTGTTAAAATATAATTGCTTTATATAAATGAAAAAGACTGTGTATCTTATACTGATGTTGATTTGAGACTATGTCTGATACCGTAAGACTGTGTCTTATGCTGATGTCGATTTGAGATTGATCTGTTCTATTCTGTTTTACAAGTGGGTAAAAATACCACTACCCCTACACTACTACAGATTAAAACCGTATTGGTTGACAAATGTATTGTTTGACGTCATAACAGAAATTTTGTGTTATTTAAATTCTTGGAATTATATCTACAGCCAATAATAACCAAGATTTATATATATATATATATATATATATATAAATATATATATATATATATAAGGTAAACTTAATAAGTCGGCGATTAAAGGTCTGGTTCACTTCTTCAAAGTATATATATTTAAAACAACCCTACATGTTTCGGCAATGATGCCTTTGTCAAGGTAATAAAAAATATAAATTACAGAATATAAATGTCAAATAATTGAGTTGCTATGGTTTAAATTATTCAAAGATACATTCCAATAATAATAATAAGTCATGCCTTAGTATTCCAAAAAATAGATAGCAAGGTGTGAACATATGTGTTGTTCGCTGCCAGCAGCTTGTGTCTCTTTCTGGGTATGAACCTGTGTGTTGGTTGCTGCTGGCAGCTTGCGTCTCTCTCTGGGTGTGTGATTTTGTATTTGTGTGATCGCGTAAGTGTAGGGTTTTGTATGTTAGTGCGCTCGTGCGTGTGTTTAGTGACCGGTCGCGTAAATTTAGAGAGATCGGATAACCAGCCGTTGCGTAGGGCCGCCAACCCTATCCCGGGAACTTCTTTACTTTTCCGAGCAGTACTTCGACGGCCCGACCCTCGCCCCAGCGAGGCCAGGCGCACACCAGCGAAGCGCACCCTGCAGGGCGTTGCTCATCGCCAACCGAGGGAACACTCTTAGTGGCTACCTCAGTCGACGATGTGCCATCTTAACGATTTCCGCAGAAGCGGGGGCAATGCACACGTCGAACGTGTGTGTGCTGTTACCAGCAGCCTAGCCAGGTTGCCGCCCAGGACCGGTCCTAGTGGTGTGTGCATTGCGCGGCGCCGTGATTTGCGCCGCGTAGCTTGGTTCCTCACTTCTGCTGGAAATGCGGAATGGCACCTGACTGCCTATTGGGCGGACCCCCCTAGAGTTTGGTAGCGCATATGCTAGGCTACAGCCCAGTAGAGGACCACATCAGCACAAAAATCAGCACAGGAAAAGCAGGGAAAAGCATGACATGAGTTATTATTACGTATGCGCCCGTGGAGCGACTTGGATGCAACGTTGTCGGCATTCGCTCAAAACGAGAAGGAAAACCACGAAAACCTGCTCGGACAACTAGACAGGAATCAAAATACGGAACAGTCAGCATGATAAGCAAAAGTGTATGATATTTAAATGTAATTGATATTTAAATAACATAAGGTATATAACAAAAAAATATATTATGATGATAAATTGTAGATCGTTCAAAATTAAGTTATAGTATATACTGCTTAATTTTTTTTTTTTTTTTTTTTTTTTTTTTTTTTAATAGAAAAACTATTAGACGATAAATTCACCTATAAAAAAGAAAGAAATAATCCAACAGAAAAAACTCAAAAAGAAAATAATAACTTAATAAATAAATGGCATAGACTAAACCTAATAGATTTCAACACTAAAAACAAACTTCGCATTTTTAATTCCCACCCTCCTTCCATATATGGTTTACCTAAAATTCACAAAAATAATATCCCTTTAAGACCAATAGTATCTAACATACAAGCCCCTACTTATAATATAGCAAAATTCCTAGATGATAGCATATCTAAGATGTTAGGAAAAACTGAATATCATACCAAAGACTCATGGCAATTTCAAAATTTCATCAAGGAACAAAAAGTCCCAACTAATCACAAAATTATGTCACTTGATGTAGAATCTTTATATACTAACATTCCTACAGATCTAGCTATAAACATAATAGAATCCAAATGGGATGAAATTAGTCCACACACATCACTAAATAAAAACGAGTTTATTAGAGGTATACACTTCTGTCTCGATAACACATATTTTCAATACAAAAATTCTTCTTATAGTCAAACATTTGGTATTGCCATGGGCTCTCCTTTAGCTGCGCCTATTGCAAATATAGTAATGGAACATTTAGAACAAAACGTTATCAATTCATTAGACTTCCACCCCATTTTTTTCAAAAGATATGTTGATGATATCATAACATGTATTTCGACCAACAAAATAAACTATCTCTTAAATTCAACAATTTTCACAACAAATTAAAATTCACTATTGAAGAAGAATTTAATAACAGTATTAATTTTCTTGATATTTCTTTGAGTTATAATAGACAGGGTACTATTTATACAAATTGGTATAATAAACCCACAGCTTCTTTTCGATATATGAATTACCACTCAAATGCTCCTACAGTATTCAATAAAATGATTATAAATAACCTGACTGATAGGGCAGTAAAACTATCACATACTCAATACAGAAAAGATAACATCAAAAAAATTAAAACAATCTTAACTGATAATAATTATCCACTACAACTTATAGACCAAACTATTAAAAAAAGAGTACACCAAATATACGACACTGCAGACACCAATAAAAATTTGAACAATGACACAACATATATCACGATTCCATATGTTCCACAACTATCGGAAAAAATTAAATACACTTTAAAAAAATATGATATAGCTACAACATAAAAACTTAGTAATACTAATAAACATTTATTTTCAAAACTTAAACCTAAAATAGAAAAAAATCGAGAAACACATGTCATATATAAAATACCATGTCGCGATTGCGATAGTTACTACATAGGCCAAACGAAACAATATTTATACAAAAGAATACAAGCACACAAATACTCTAGAACAGACAAAACTGCTTTGTCTACACACAAACTACCACGCGATCACCATTTCGATTTTGAGAACACACAGATAATTGATAAAGAACAACACACAATGAAAAGACAAATTAAAGAAATGATTAGTATTAAACAGGAAAAAAATTCAATTAACAACAGAAATGATATAAAAAATTTAAGCAGTATATACTATAACTTAATTTTGTAACGATCTACAATTTACCATCATAATATATTTTTTTGTTATATACCTTATGTTATTTAAATATCAATTACATTTAAATATCATATACTTTTGCTTATCATGCTGACTGTTCCGTATTTTGATTCCTGTCTAGTTGTCCGAGTAGGTTTTCGTGGTTTTCCTTCTCGTTTTGAGCGAATGCCGACAACTTTGCATCTTAAGTCGCTCCACAGGCGCATACGTAATAATAACTCATGTCTTGCTTTTCCTTGCTTTTCCCTGTTTTCTGTTTTGTGCTGATGTGGTCCTCTACTCGGTTGTAGCCTAGCATATGCGCTACCAAACTCTAGGGGGGTCTGCCCAATAGGCAGTCAGGTGCCATTCCGCTTTTCCAGCAGGAGTGAGGAACCAAGCTACGCGGCGCAAATCACGGCGCCGCGCAATGCACACACCACTAGGACCGGTCCTGGGCGGCAACCTGGCTAGGCTGCTGGTAACAGCACACACGCGTTCGACGTGTGTGCATTGCCCCCGCTTTTGCGGAAATCGTTAAGATGGCACAAAGTGTGACCGTCTTCGACTAAGGTAGTCACTAAGAGTGTTCCCTCGGTTGGCGATGAGCAACCCCGTGCAGGGTGCGCTTCGCTAGTCTGCGCCTTGCCTCGTTGGGGCGGGGATCGGCCCGTCGAAGTACTGCTCGGAAAAGTAAAGAAGTTGCCGGGAAAGGGTTGGCGCCCTACGCAACGGCTGGTTATCCGATCTCTCTAAATTTACCCAACAGGTCACTAAACACACGCACGAGCGCACTAACATACAAAACCCTACACTTACGCCATCACACAAATACAAAATCACACACCCAGAGAGAGAGACGCAAGCTGCCATCAGCAACCAACACACAGGTTCATACCCAGAAAGAGACACAAGCTGCTAGCAGCGAACAACACATATGTTCACGCCTTGTTATCTATTTTTTGGAATACTAAGGCATGACTTATTATTATTATTGGTATGTATCTTTGAATAATTTAAACCATAGCAACTCAATTATTTGACATTTATATTCTGTCATTTATATTTTTTATTCCCTTGACAAAGGCATCATTGCCGGAACATGTAGGGTTGTTTTAAATATATATACTTTGAAGTAATGAACCAGACCTTTAATCGCCGACTTATTAAGTTTACCTTATCATACCAAGGTCACGAAAATATTATATTTATATATATATATTTATATATATATATATATATATATATATATATATATATATATATATATATATATATATGGTAAACCTAATCAGTAGGCGATTAAAGGTCTGTATATTACTTCAAAATATATGTATTTAAAAAACTCTACATGTTTCGGCTGTGTACGCCTTTATCAAGAGAATACAAAATATTTTGTATTCTCTTGATAAAGGCGTACACAGCCGAAACATGTAGAGTTTTTTAAATACATATATTTTGAAGAAGACCTTTAATCGCCTACTGATTAGGTTTACCATATCATACCAAGGTCACGAAGTTATTATATATATAAATATATATATATATATATATATATAAATATATAAGACTATACATTCCAGTCTGGAATTTCAGCCGCTCTTTGAGCTCGTAAGACTCGTTTTGTGGTGAGTCACTCAATTTTCTGTGGTCTATAGATATGTTCTTGCCTTCTTCACCACTTTTCGCCATTCTTCTCTATTTAACATTAATGCTCTCCCTGCTACGGTCCCCAGATCTTTGATATCATCCACTACTTGGTCCTTCCACCTAATTTTTGGTCTACCTCTTGTTTGTTCTCCATATGGCTTCTTCTTCGATTTAATAGCTCTTACTATGCTTTCTCTCTCCAATAACTCCTCTATCTCATGATTAATAAGGCTTCCATAGCCATCATCTTCTTTAGTCCATAAATTCTTCTGATTATTTTTCTTTCAAATGTTCTTAGAGCTTCTTCATCTTTCTGTGTTAATCTCATTGTTTCTCCAGCATATGTCACTACCGGTCTAATTGCAGTTTTATATATATATTCTTATTTTTCTGTTAATGCTGATTTCCTTATTTTTCATATATTTCTTGTATCTATAATATGCTCTGTTCCCTGCTTGCATTCGAGGTTTCACCTCGTCTGTTTTCTGATTCTTACTACTTATCATGGATCCTAGGTACACTTTCTCAAAATTGTAATTTCCCATCGCCACTTCTTTGCTTTCCTCAATGTTTTCTTGTTTTGCGATTCTCATATACTTTTCACTTGGTTTATCTCAATTCCTCTCTTCTTTGCCTCGAGTCGAGTCTCGGCAGGCTTCTCTTAGACTATTTGGATCTCTTGCTATTAGTGCTATATCATCTGCATACGCTATGATTTGAATTGATTTTTCAATAATAGTCCCTTTAAAATCACAATCTCTTATAATTCCTTCTACAGCTATATTGAATGTTGACGCAGATAGTCAATCTCCCTGCCGTACTCCCGAATTAAATTCAAATTCTTTTAATATATCGTCTCGCAGCAAAACAGCTGCTCTGGATCGTTTCATCGTTATTTTCATTAGTCCGGACCGTTGCTTTACCACTTAAGCCACGATAGACCTTGGTTCAAACTATTTAGAAATGCATTTCTAAGGTCTATTGTGGTTTAAGTGGTAAAGCAGTGGTCCGGCAAACCGTAGAGTTCGGTTCAAGTCCCAACGTAGACAATATTTTCCTATTAAAAAAAAATTCGTATGATTTGCTTTGTAATTTGTAGACAGCAATGTTTACATCTTCACTTACTTTTCAATTACATACTAATTTGATATTTGTAAATATTTCATATAAAAGCCGAAAAACTCCAAGAATTTATCAATTGAGATATATATATATATATATATATATATATAAATATAATAACTTCGTGACCTTGGTATGATATGGTAAACCTAATCAGTAGGCGATTAAAGGTCTGTATATTACTTCAAAATATATGTATTTAAAAAACTCTACATGTTTCGGCTGTGTACGCCTTTATCAAGAGAATACAAAATATGAATGACAGGACATATATATATATATATATATATATATATATATATATATATATATATATATATATATACAGGCTGATTCATTTTCGGCCCTCACCATGGGGATCTCTCTTATTATTGGAGATAGAGTATAGGTTTAAATTTGGCAAAGTTGTTAAATTTTGTGTTTGTTATAAATCCGTAAAGAAAATATCCAAACGTTTATTCCAAAACGATGTTGTGGTCTTCTAGCCCTGTTTTGTCGGGGATTTTGTACTGCCCAATAGTGCTCCGTATTTCTGTTGAACATTCCAGAATTTGTAAATTTTGTTTCATCTGACCGGATGATTTTGCTTAAAAAATTTTCGTCATTTTCTATCCTTTCCATTAACCAATTACAATATTCTAGCCTTCTCAAATTATCTCCAGGCAGTAAAGATCAAAGAAATTTAAAATATAAATGACAGTATATTATATTAAATCGCCAACTAATTTATATATATATAATTGAAACGAAATTATCGACCGTGATATATTATAAAAAATTAATTTAAATTCGGGTAAGCGGTCAATTAAGAAAAAAAACTCCTTTATTAAATAACCCTATATTTCGCAACAGACTTTGTCGCTTCTTCTGGGGTAAAAAATGTAGAGTTGAAGAAAATATAAAATTGACGTACAAAAATTTTTTTCTTAATTGACCGCTTACCCGAATTTAAATTAATTTTATATATATATATATATATATATATATATATATATATATATAAATGAAACACATTTAATTTGTTATAATAATCGATTTTGATAAAATTTTGTATGTGTGTTTTTTATGTGCGTGGAAGGTTGTAATCATATTTTTTTCCAAAATTTATCGGAAAATATTAAAGAATTAACAATATGTGAAATTACCTAAATTTCTATAGGAAATGAAGACATTCATACATACATACATAAAAGTCTTCCTGCACCGACGTAACCTTCGATGCGCCTCGATATAAGTAACGCAAAAATTTTCTCAAATACTTGATTTGGTAGTACTTTTTTATTATAACTTTTGCTAATCATAAACCCTATTACGCTTACATATTGTTATGAAATCTGAAATAATGATAAAAAGGAAAATAACTTTGATTTAATCTTGAATGAATTGTCGTATATGAAAACATATAAACATATATCAAAATAATGTATATAGGTAGATGTAAATGTCAGGAAGATGTTTATTTAGAAGATTTAGAAAAAAAATATGACATACTCATGAAAAAAAGAGAAATTATTATTGATTTTTAGATAGTAACCAAAAAATGTTGGAAAAAAAGTAATAATTGTGCCAAGGGCATATAAAAGGTACTATTTTAATCATTTAATAGTATTAAATGAGAAAAAGAGGGTTAATATCATTAATAAGTTTGCTGGTATTAACGTTAACATATATATTTGTAATAAATTGTCAATGGAAAAATTATAACTGGAATAATAATAGTATTGGTTAAAGCAATTTAATAACAAATACAAGGAGAATGGGAAAAAATGGGAAGGAGGAATAGAGAAGTTGTTATAGAAAGAAATTAAAAATAAAGGATCACAAGAATGAAAGATAAAATATTTAAAAGAATACAACACTATTGTATTTATTCAAGATAGGATTGATAAAAAGCGGACATATAGGATACAAAATTTATTTAAATAAAACTGAGATATTTGATAGGTGACATTTTTGAAGTAATTTCAACAATGCGTCAAAACCCAAGTGACAGAAACATTATTAGTAGCAGGTTACATAGTTTATAAGAGGTTAGATTAAATAACTAAACGGATAAACAACAAATGTAGTCAATACAGTAGCTTTACAATAAAAAAAATTTTTTGTGAAAAACATAATTTTTCTTCCGTTCCTTTCATTTCACATAGCCACAGCAACGCAGGGTATTGAATTGAATGATGTGTTTTCTCGGTGAATCTATGTTCGCTACAATACTTTTATTTACTTTCCCATTCATTTCATGTCAGATTGAGTCACAGCAAAGCGTGTCTGGGTTTAGTTAGTACCTAAATAAATAATTTTTGCAAATTGTATATATTTGGCGAACTATCGACTTTCTCTATTTCTCTTTTAGAAAAATATTCGTACTAATAAAACAGCCTAATAAGATAAGAAAGTAAAAGTGACTTATTAATTAAAGGATTTTTAATAATATTCTAATTATAAACTTGAAAAAATAAAACTAAATTTCTATTCTAAACTTTGTTTTTCAGTTGCTATTTCTAATATGGTTTCTTTACTTCAGGGAAACCATAATGAACTGTCAAGATACTATATGACTTCGTTAATTGACGAAGAAGATACTTATGGATACTTTATTATAACGTTAAGAAATAAGTAATAATTATGAAGCCACTGTATAGCAAAACAACATTGTAGTGGTTACAATAAATGTTTGAAAGGATAGATTTATTACTTATTTCTTAACGTTTCTATGTCACTTATTAATTCTTATACCTATAAAATGGGCACTATACTTTACTTATTAGTGAACATAAAAACTTTTACTAGAAGTTAATTACGTTTACTTAATTATTTATCTAAACAATGTATTCTAGTTTTCAATTAGATTAATCTTCTGAAACTTAATATTCAATGAAAATTTTATACCTATTATTTTGTAAACACGGTTTAAATCATTTCAATTTAAATGAGAGTACGGTATTTTGGAAACCTAAAAGTTTTAAAAAAGGAAGAATGGCGAAAAGTTGTGAAGAGGGAAGAACATATCTATAGACCACAGAAAATGGAGTGACTCATCACAAAACGAGTCTTACGAGCTCAAAGAGTGGCTGCAATTCCAAACTGGAATGTATAGTCTTATATATAAAAGTTTTAAGCAAAATATTAAAAATCATAAAATGTAAAGTAAATACACAGAGAAATAATTCTTACCAAAAATATCACAAAGACTTCCAGGATCTGGAGAGAACTGTAATGACGTTAGAATTACAAAAGCTATAGCTAGACAACTGCAATATGTTATTATAATATTTCCAATCAAATTTTTTAAATCTGGCAGAACGAAATATACAATTATTGTTAACAGAAGACATATGCAAGAAACGATCATAAGTACTCCTTTTACACCAGCTCTTGAATCCATTCTCTTATTATCCGTCATACATAACAGTATTTCGTGTCTCTGCTGGGTTTTTAGTTGAACGTATTCCATACAATAATAATTTTCTTCTAATTCGTACCGTTTCCAAACTCCCATTTCACGTATTACGAGAGCACCGTCCTTAGTAATATGATATTTATATTTTTCTGAGCCAAGGTATCTCTTGCATTTTGCAGTTTTCAAAATGGCGTTGAAATGCTCTGCAATTAAAAGATTATTTAATTAGTATTAACAACTTTACATACACACGCACGCATACACAGCCAGACAGAGATATATATAGTTCATAAAGCGTTTCTTTCCAGTTCGTACTGCTCAAGTGTGAACCGCAAATTGTACTTTATTTCTTCTAACACACATAAATACTACATATTACTATGGATTTTTCCCAAAATTATATTTAAAATTTATTTAAAATAAATGTACAGATTTTTTGAACATGATTGTATATTTTTGAAAATGTTATTTTAACTGTGCTAAGATAAAGACTTGATTTTTGGAGGTCGACTTGATGTGAAAGCGATAGTGACCGATATTAAGGGAGACCAACATCTGCAATGATACGAGAACGTTGTGTTGATTGAAATATATAAATTTAATTAGTTCGGGTTGTTTTTTGAGTGTGACCATAGTTAATGGTATTTCATATTCTACGATAATTCTACGAGATTGTTATTCTCGTAATTTGATGATGTTTAAAGATTAAACAACTGTTCTCGTTTGTCTCCAGAAAATATTGTAAGTTTTTATGAATTCATAAAACGTAAGTTAAAAGTATAAATATATTTCTATTGTATTCAAAATTGTTATTAAAGAGAATAATAAAGATTATTATTAGATTTCTATGTTATAAAAAAATATTATAATTGTAAAATTTTGCACGACGGGATTCAAGGTTATAGTTTTTACATGTTATTTTGCGCATGTGTAATTTAGAACGTGTTTCAAGATTTTATTATACAGTGTTGTTCTCTGGGGAGAAATTAAAAATAAACTTTATTATTTTAGATAAGTTTGTTCGGAATTAAGAGGAAGTTTTTTAATCCACTTAGCGGTCAAATATACAGTGGATATTTTTACCTCGTTGTATTATTGTAAATACACAATCTTTATACTTTATAAAGATAGATTTTTTTTCTTTTTTGATTTTTTTGTATTAAATATTCAATAAAATTTTATCTTGTGATCGTTTCATTTCATATACCATTACTACTAATTACGAATTAATACGATAATACTATAATACGAATAATAAGTACGAATTAATTAAATGTAAGTAACTTATATAATATAAAAACTTGTGTGAATATTTCACTGGCGTCCAAATAACATTGCAGATCCACGTTTTTCCGATTGGAACCCGAGAAGTAAGAAGTCTCATTTCTTGGAAATCAACCGGCTGAGTAACCTAGTTGGGTAAACTAGTTGTGCATGGTGGCGCTATAATTCAACAAACCACTATTCATAGCAATATGTTAGTCATTTTAAGGTATTCTTATGCCTTAACTGTATATAGATGTATGTATATTTATAACGTTAATAATGGTAATTATATTTTAATTTGTGAATTCAAGTCTATGATAAAGTTAAGTTTAATGATTTAGCAATATGGAGTGTAAATATGATTCCAATAAAAATTGATTAATGTAAAACAAGAAAATTAATATAGGTACTTCGTAATTTAATGTTAAAAAATGTATAGCCAATTAATATCCATGCGTATTGCCTAGTTTAGTTGAACTTGTAACAGAAAATGTTACAAATAACTACTTTAAAAAAGAAAACGAAATTGACGGTAAGTAACAAATTTATAAATATAAATAAAATCTTCACTAAATAAGCAAGTCACTTGTAAAAAATTATAATATATATTATTCAGTAGAAATATTTTCTTATTTAAATTTGAAAAAAAAAATGTTTTGGAAAGATATGGAAAGGTTTTTTTTTTATATCGCACCAATTACTACTTGTTTGATTTATTTAAATAAAAATAATTTTTCTTGGGCTAGTTTCTGGCGAACTATAGAGGTGAAAATTTAACAGTATCAGATTAGTAGAATAGCACTGATAAATTAGGGTAGCTCAACTTTCGTTTCGCGTTATCCTAATGAAAAACGATTTTTTTTCGATTAGTCTTACTTAGTCATTTTTCTTTAATAGTCTGATCTGGCTGAGTCATATGATGACAAAATATATTTGAATTTATGGTTGTATTGTAAATACTATTGAAATACGGGAGACATCCCTAACATTTTTCGGAAAGCAAAAATCCTAGCAATATTAAAACCTAGTAAGTTACAGGCCTATAGGTTTTTGTCTGTTTGATATAAACTTCTAGAATACTTATCTACAACAAAATAACGCCCACTTTGGATGATATTATTAATAAGGAACAAGCCAGTTTCAGAACGGGAATGAACTGCTGTGACCAAGTCTTGGCGCTAATAACGCACATTCAAACAGGTTTCTAGAAAGGCCTGAAAACATCGCCTGCTTTTGTCGATCTCTCCAGTGCCTATGAGACAGTCTGAAAGAATGGAATGATTTTCAAATTCCCAAAAACCATCCCGTGCTAAATTAAGTAAGCTTATCCAGAAAATGCTGAGCAATCGCCGAATTACAATCTTCTTAAACAATCGAACTACCAATGACAAAACCTTGAAAAATGGCCTTCTTTGCTCGGTTCTGGCTCCTCTAATGTTCAACATTTACACAAATGATTTCTCACCCATAAAATTACGAAAATTTCTATATTCAGAGAACCACAACTTACTGAAAATCTGTAAGCTTGAGCGAATATTATAAGAAATGGCGCTTACAACCAAATCCTTGAAAATTCGAATCATATGCCTTTCGTTTGTGTAACAACGAAACTAGCAGAGAGCCGAATGTTGAAATTGTGGGTGGTTGGATCAACCATAACCCCCACCCTAAATATCTGGGCGTAACATAATACTAGTCTCTGACATTCGGCACCATTACACTGCCTTATTTTTCTGCTGAATGCCAGCTTGTATCGGAACTATCACATCACGCTAATAGATATACAACTGAACGATACGTTGAGGATCGTCATTAGTACTGCTAGATCCACGCCTAGTCTCTGACTACCTATTCTTTCTAATATTTCCCCGCCAGATATCAGACGTCTCGCTGCAACACAGAATGAATGGGCTGAGATTACCAAAAACATTTATTTTCCTATACACGATGATTTGAAGAGCGTCCCCAGGACCAGGCTGAAACCTAGGAGATTAATTTGGTTGAATACAGAAGTTCACCAGCTCCATCAATGTGAGTGATAACTTCCATTGTTGGGCTCACCTCGAACAACACCCTGAATTGAGATATACAGATTTAATTTATAATCCTTCAGAACCTCTCCCGGGTGAAACCCTCCCACGTAGGCAATGATCTCAATTAAATAGGTTCCGCCCAAGCCGTGGAAGGGGCAACTAAATTATGTATAAATGAAAACTAGCAGATACTAACCCCTGTGACTGCGGAAATGTGGAACAAACTATGACCCATATAGTAAACGACTGCCCAGAAGAACTTTTGCTGGTGGCATCCACGAGCTGGCCAAGGCAACTCCTGCAGCAAGGTGTAAATTTCTTTTTAATGACTCAATAACATCGTTTCTCATGCGAAATAATAATAATCAGTAGCGTATCCTATGTACTCAATTTTGGGGTTCATTTTCGATGGTTTGAGGCCCTATTGCACAAATACTTCGATATTGTGCGATTAAGTGCCTGAATAGTTTTAGAATTGTCAACGTAACAGCGATCGTTAACAACACTCTTCAAAAAAAAATCTATTGGCGTCAAGTCGTAACTCTCCGCAGACAAAGAAACGTCACCAAAATGTGTACTCACTACGGAAGAAACCAAAGCTCAATTCGAAGAAAAATGGGCCAATAATGCCTTTATTGCAAAAACGACACCAAACATTTACACGCTCTGGATATATGAGCTTTATTTTGACTGTATTTTCGGCTGAGCGCGTTGAATTAACTTGTGTTATTGATTAGCATGTACCTCACGTAAATTTTTCACAAACATTCGCATATGGATCGCGGTTGGAACACTATTTCCACTGAAAATTCTTTAAAAAATTTCACAGAAACACAAGTCTAGCTTAAATTAGTTTATTTCGCACAAGGAAGGTTCGACACCAAAAATTTGTCAATATTTTGAGCGCGTTGGTGTTGCGCGTTGCCAATATAAGAAAAAAACATGTATTAAAAAAGGAACAAGCCGATGGCACACCCATTTCGATAATAATTTGGTTAAGTACCAAATATAATTTGTTATTCCTTCTTACCCAATAGCGAAAGTATAACAGCAATAACTACTGGTACACGATCTTGTAAAACACTATATATCGCAAACAATAGTTTCGAAAATTAGCGATTTTAACTGTGAAATTTACAATGTCTACCATTCACTGAAATTATTTCCAACAGATTATCTTTTATGTAAACATGTGGACATCCTTTTAAAAGAAAAATAATTTCTTGATGAACAAGACGTCGAAGGCGCTGCCGAAAACTTAATTACTTCCTGAGATTAAGATTTATTTAAAACTGTTTGTTATGCCTTTGTTTAATCAGACTAAAATAATTATTAAAATATTGTTTTATAAAAACCCAGTGGTTTACAATTTTACTCGGAAAATCATATGTACCAGAATAATTGAAACATACATGAGTGGGTAAAACCCCACCAGTTTTGTATAATACAAAGGTACACAAAGGTTCTTCACACCAGATTTTTAATAATACATATTTTATATTACTAAAAATACCTTTGTATCATATGTACCAATCTAATAACCTTCATTTCTAAATTTAAATAGTTAATTACCTAGCAGTACTCTGCAGGCGTTGAGTAGCTTAGTGGCCCTAAGACTAGATAAAACAGAAGAGTTGAGGCCAGCGATCTGTCACTCGGACAAAATTTAACTATTAAAAATGTCGTAAATTAGCCTCGGAAACATAATGAAATTTAGGAGCGATGAACCGGTAAGAAAAGGAAGAGAAAATGTTTATGAGTTATTGGAATACTCAAGTATTTGATATCAGATACACCTACTATACTTTTGTATGGAAATGGATATAAAAAGTTCATTAATAACAGACACTGAGCTCCTAGTAAGCTTGAATCATTCTGCAAATACATATATGTACTCGTGAACATTTGCAAAAAGCTTTAGGTTTTATAGAATTGTTAATTTTCTGTCGATTGATAATTCTTTCATTTGTTGCTTCATGCACAACTAAAGTGCACACGGATTGCGGTCTAAGTACGGACAGGTAAAAATGTAATTAAAGGGTTTATTAATCTTAATCTGAACTGTGATCAACAATTTAAGTAGGTAAGTACGCAAGTGAAAGATATTCCCGGGTTGATGTATCTAATTAGCTAATGTAATAATAATTGTATTAGTATTACTTTCTGTATTATGTAAGGGTAACATGTTGACAAAGAGTGGGGAGTAACATAGAAATCTGGTTAAATAAAGCAAGTTTATACAAATTTCATCTTTAGTTCAAAATATTTTAGTTATATTAAACATGGATATTACTAAAATGTTTAGTGAACCCTTTAATAATTTTGGAAAATTATAAGTATCGGCACTTTCGTGAATTAAAATCAATGGTGAAGTGGTGAGGTGTTGCACTAAAAAAAAATGTTGTGCAAAAGTGTACACCCCAGGGGATGATTGAACATTTTCAAGAAAAAGTGGAGTACACATACATGAAGCAACAAATGAAAGAATTATCAATCGACAGAAAATTAACAATTCTATAAAACCTAAAGCTTTTTGCATATGTTCACAGTCCACGTTTACGTGAATAATGTTTACGTGCCCGTTGCTTTCTGTTTACTGAAGGATAAAACTATGGAAACACTCATAAAAATGTTTGTAATGTTAAAACAAAAGTGTGAAGATATGGGATATATATTAAATCCGAAGATGATGGTGATGGATTTCGAGAAGGCGATTCATGCGTCTGTCAAGAAATCGTTTGTTGTAGATTTCACTTAGCTCAGTTTTTTTTCTGTATCTATTTTTCTTGTGGTTACAACCCTTATTTGCATTGTAGGTGGAAAAAATTCAAAACTTAGGACTTTCAGTGGAATATAACCAAGAAACATATATTGGAAAATGGCTTCGACATTAATTTTGTTTGACTTTCTTGTCTCCCCATGAAGTCGGCGATTGTTTCGTAGAAGATTTAATGCCAGACAAACCAGAGGACGAGCGAGTTGAACAATTTGCGAATTATTTGGTGGAAAACTATATCGATGATGAAAGTTCTTTTTCACAAAGCATCTGGGCCCAACAGACAGCTTCTCTCTCACGAACAACAAACACATGTACATCTTTCCATTCCAAATTTAATAATTACAGCTTTTCCGCGCTTGCCAATATATATGCTTTTTTTAATTCACTGAAGCCTATGCAGACAGATACATATATTAAAATTAACTCAGTAACCTTAAACGTAGTTAAAAAATTTGGGGGAGATGTAATTGAAAAACAAAATTTAATTATTGCTAAGATTCAACAGTTGGAGTCAAAAAATATTAATAAGTATTATTATATATAGTTTTGTAATGTAGTATTATAAATAAATTTTTGTATTTTCTGTTTATTTGTTTTCTTTTCTGTACTAATTACACTCAATACCTTAATTCGAGATAAGATTAGGAGGAGCCAGGTAAGTTAAAATTTCTTGAGCGCAGTCCGAGAGAAGATTAGGATGGCGCAGGTATGCTAATTCGGGCGTCGGATTAAAGGACATCGCAGCGCTGACCGCAATTCGTGTGCACCGTAACTTTAATATAAATTATGTGTCTTCTCTTATATAAGTAGATAGGATTTGCCGATTCTAGCGCCGCCTCCGCCTCCATGACGTTATAACTGACGTCACAATGACGTCACAACCCAAGTCATAACTGACATCACAATGACGTCACAACCCAAGTCTACTGATGTCACAATGACATCACAACCCAACCCAATGACGTCATACTGACGTCACAATGACGTCACAACCCAATCCAATGACGTCATACTGACGTCACAATGACGTCACAACCCAACCCAATGACTTCTTACTCACGTCACAATGATGTCACAACCCTACCCAATGACGTCACACTGACGTCACAACCCAATGACGTCATACTAACGCCATAATGACATCACAACCCAATGACGTCATACTCTGATAACGTAACGGGGATTCGTAACAACCTCCTCCTCCACACTGATATACGAGGTTCAATCAAAAAGAAAAAAACAAAATGGCGAATGAAAACAAAATGCGGAAAACAAAGGCGGATGGGGGTAACTTTGAAAAAGCAAAAAAGAAAAAAATACTTACAAGATGGGCCCCCTTGTGGGCCCCTCTGAAGCATCACCACACACGGCCCTCCTAATGGGGCCACCGAAACATAACCTCACAATTGAATAAAACACAAAGTCGAATTACCTGTATTTTTCTGTACGTGCTATATTCAATAACCATTCAATAACGGTCCTCCTAATGGGGCCACCGAAACATAACCTCACAATTGAATAAAACACAAGTGCACTCGACAAAAGTTAAATGAATACTAAAGGAAGTTACATCCGGTGTGCTATAAGTATATTATTACGTCATGATAGAACACAATTTTTCTTGGTGAAACTTGTCTAGACAATTTAAATATTTTTTTTTAATAAGAGCAATAAATAATAGAACCAGCTTTAGAAAATTATTACGTCATATTTTTTTTTAAACATGAGAGAACACGATATGGATTCAAAAGGAGAAGAAGGAATAGTTGAAGTTCCATTGTATGCTACCTCCAATTATTTATAGCTGTTAAGCCCATCGAAATTCAAAGGCACTACTCACGAGGCTCGATGTAGGCAGCTCGGAACATGGACAAGTCTACCGTCAAATGATTTATAGTCTTAAAGACCCCTTGAAATTCAAAGGCACTACACAGAGGCTCAAGGTAGACGGCTCTCCCAGCTAGGAAGATTTCATATGGAGTTAGCTCTTAAAAGCAATGAAGCTTCCCCAACGTCAGTAGGTTTCTGCCGAAACATTAGGGTGTCGAATGTCTCTTTGGACCGAGCATCACAGTCAATAGACTGCCTAACGTATTTGGGTAAACTCCAGAAATGACCTGTCTCTTCAACTGATAAGTAGGAAGATATAAATTCACATGATAACGTAAATAAATATGTAAAAAGAAAAAGTGTTTGAATAAATTATGTTAACGTAAAGTATTGATGCTAAATATAATCCCGATATAAAATCAGTGTATCATAGCCTCACAATTGAATAAAACACAAGTGCACTCGATAAAAGTTAAATGAATACTAAAGGAAGTTACATTCGGCGTGCTATATATATAATTAAGATAACAATGCAAATGAGTAATGTTTTTTTTTCTAGAACAAGCTTTAGAAAATTATTACGTCATATTTTTAAACATGAAACTCGTCCCTCCCCACCTAACCATTCTACTACAGGTCTGATTAATAATCATATTTCGCAATATTATAAATAAAAAAAAATGCTTACTGTGGTGTAATATGACACCGGATGTAATTCAAGCTTGTTTTTTAGTAGATTGTAACACGATATAATGAATAAGCAATAATTTATATTGTAAACACGATTTTTCTCGGTGAATTATTCTTGAATTTCATTATTTTTTTATATACAAGAATAGTTCTTATCAACCGCTCTTAAAATTTTTATTATCTATGTTTGTAGTTTATATCTAAACTCTAATTATATTGGAAATATAATTATTACAGTTAAAAAATTTTAATATATAATAGGTTCATTATATATAAGGTTATAATATTAGTAAAAATAAAACACCAGAATAAAATTTAATTAGGGCTTTATTAATCTATAACAAAAAGAATAAATAAGTTTTTTTTTTATAGAATAAAATTTTTAAAAAAAAACTTACTATATTTTCTTCTAATCCGGCTGTAACAAAGAGAACAAATAATTTTTTTTTAGTATAATATATATAGAAACTTACTGTATATATTTTCCAATGTTCAACTGTAACAATAAGAATAAATAAGTTTTTTTTAAGTAGTAGATATTGAAAAAAACTTACTAAATATAATAATAAACCATCACAAATTCACTCTCCACAGGGGGATAGTAATAAAATAATCAGAATGATGAATCGATGGAGCATTTATAACTCATGACCAAATAAATTAAAAAGTTGTTGAGATTCAATATCGAAAACAAAAACTTCAGCTCGAAGCTCCTCCTCTGGCTCACTCACTGTTTCAAAATTTTCATAAATTTTAAACTGTTTATTCCGGTCAAAGTTCGGGTTATAATAGTATAGCACATTAACTAAATCATCAATATCAAAGTATTGTGAATTCCGAAATGCAAACGCTGCCATAAATAAACAATCAATATCAAACAATTCTGTAGAGAGTATATAATCACATAACCCACTAGGTAAATCAACCCCGATTCTCTGTATAAACTCGGCAAATTTGTTATTCGAATCAAATTGCGTATTCATTGTACTAAGTTGTTAAAGTAACTGAAAAAATATCAAAAACAAACTGTTCAGTTTGTAAAAAGAGTATTACCCAACAAGTCAAAATAGAATTGATATTAGAAGCAGTCAAGTTTGTTTACGAAAATGATGGCTGTCTATTTGGTATTAAAATAAATCTAATAGAACATATTCCATTAGATTTATTTAAAACTAAAGTGAACCCAATATGGATAGAGGAATTCTGGCATTTAATTTCACCAGACAAACAAGTTGAACTAGAAGAATATCGACCGTGTTTTATACACTATAATACCGGTGAGGAACAAATTGACGAGCCAGCACCCCCAAAAAGAAACTGCTCAGTTTGTAAAAGAGTATTATCCAACTATTAAAAAAATTTAGAAAACCGAGGCAGAAGAAATTGAAACATTGTTAAATATATTTATGTTATAGTTAAATTGAAATATAAAATTATTAAAATCAAATTTAATTCGTTCTTTTTTCAATATCGTATATTGTACAATTCAATTACAAAAATAACTGCGGTTTATATTCGCGATCATTATAACGGCATGATATAATTATCGACAACAGATATTGTGTAATTGGAGTATATGAAATAAACTAAGATGCATATTTACTTCCGTTTATTTAGCTAACAGAATACAACGATAATCACAACGTATATGCTTATTTTATTACATTATTTTTAAAAATGGTGTTTACACTTCAACAAAGAATTGAAATTATTCTTATTTATGGGGAATGTGGAAGATGCGCAAGAAGAACGTCAAGAATGTTTAATGAAAAGTATCCGAATAGTAATTTAAATCATAAGTATGTTCTACAATTAGTCGCTAAGTTTAGTGAAACTGATTCCGTTGCTAACAAAAAAAGAAATATTAGCCGTGTCTTGGATGAAGCAGCACAAATAGAAGTATTAGGCACCTTTACTGCAGAACCCTCCACATCACTTCGCATTGTGGCACGCCAAGTAGGAATGTCTCACGAAACAGTAAGGAAAGCACTAAAGTTAAATAAGTTTCACCCCTATAAAATGCAAATTCTACAACAGCTTTTTGACGACGATTTCGACAGAAGGATTGAATTTTGTTAAACAATGACGGATTTTATAAATGAAAACCAAAATATCTTGCACAATATTTGCTTTACTGATGAGTGTGCTTTTTTCTTAATGGGCATGTTAACAAGCAAAATTGTCGCTACTGGAGCGATGAAAATCCGCGACTTTTTAGGGAAGGTCACACACAGTATCCAGAAAAAGTGAACGTTTGAGCTGGTATCCTTGGGAATACTATTATTGGACCTTCATTTATTGAAGGAAATCTTAACTGGTGAGCTCTACTTAAATTTGCTTGAAGAAATAATAGACCCCTTAATAACAACTAGTTTGGAAAATCAAATTGACGCGGCTGGTATCATGGTTTTGCAAGAAGATCTTCTACACTTCCAACAAGATGGAGCTCCACCACACTACTATCTTCCAGTTAGACAGTGGCAAATGATAGATTTCCTGGCAGATGGATTGGTCGAAGAGGAGCAATAGAATGGCCACCACGATCACCCGACTTATCGCCTCTAGATTTCTTCCTATGGGGGCATCTAAAAGCGATTGTTTATAAAACCGCCTCGAGATTTGCAAGATTTAAAGAGAAGAATAACAGCTACATGTAGAGAACTTCAGGCAGAAGTGTTTCGAAATGTTAGAGAGGAGTTTGAGAGTAGACTTTATCACTGTTTAGAAAATAATGGACATCATTTCGAAAATTTTATAAAATAAGTTACTTTTTATTAGTTTTTTAATGTTTTATTGCAAAACACTTGAAACTTGTATGTTCATGGTTTGACTTGATTTCTTCAAAAGTATTAAAAATAAAGGACAAGAATTCAGCATTTTTGAAAAGCGGGTTAAACGACCTTTAAAATGAGGTATCACTCAACCCCCATTTCCAGCTAAATTCTTAGAGGTTATGTCCACCCCCGCTAGAGGGTTGATGTAATTTAATTGAAAACCAGCCTACAAAATGTCCCCCTTAAAAATAAGTTCGAACGTGTTTTTGCATATTTTTGAAATTTCTATAGGGGCCGAAATATAGAGGGTGGTACGTTTTCAAAAGGACACCCTGTATATATATATATGCAAATAGTTACAAGTCTCGGTCATCCAAAATGTTTTTTGTTTGTTATGTATCGAAAGAGGTATCTGATGTAGTCAGTAATTCTTCAATATTTTGAATTTATCGTTTATTTCAGTTATGGGCTTGGAAATATTATTATCAAGAGTTTCCACTCTTGTTTTTAAATTCTGATAATTATTTGAATGTTCAGTTTTTGCTTTACTCAAAATATTATCATCTTGAATTAATAAAGTTGTTTTATTAGCGTTTTTAATTGTTTCATTACGTAATTTATGCACGCTCTCAGCTACTTTTTCAACAGCTTTATTTAATTCCGCAACTTTTTCATTTATCAGTTTTTCCATAGTCGGGGTGTTGCTATATTGTTTTAAAACCGATACAAGGGAGCTACTTACTGAGGAAACGTACTGCTTCTTACCAGGTTAAATGGAAAATATCAAATCAGCGTTTCAAGACCGTATTGGAACTGAAGTTATTATTAATCTAAAACATACTGACTCGATATTATTTATGAAGGATACATCCATTCTATTTGAATGAAGAATCTTGAATGTGTTAAAAAAGGAAAAGGCCATCAAGGTAAACACAATGTTTTGTAGCGAATTTAAAATACAGAAACCCTACCAAGAGATTAATGAATTAAAATATTTTAATATAAAAAAATATACAAATTTTTCAAGACACCAACCCACAGGAATGGTTCATTATCTACATACAACAACCGATTCACGTTGATCTCGAAGAGTTTCAAGAAAGAGACAGCAGCTGGGCCTTATCAACTGTTATAAATCTCCATGTAGATATTTATAAATTTACATACCTATACAATTTGATATATTACGTATCTCTACTTATTTCTATCATTTAGTCGTACATGTACTTCACATCAAACAAAAATTAATTAAAAAAGAAAGCGCATTAGTTGATATGTATTAAAAAAAAATTATACTTCCTATTTATTTATAAAACATGGAAATAAAGGAAAAAATACTTTCAAATCATCTAGATAACATATCATAATTATTTTAAAATGCTACCACAAATTCGCGCACACCGGATGTAACTTCCTTTAGTATTCATTTAACTTTTGTCGAGTGCACTTGTGTTTTATTCAATTGTGAGGTTATGTTTCGGTGGACCCATTAGGAGGGCCGTTATTGAATGTTTATTGAATATAGCACGTACAGAAAAATACAGGTAATTCGACTTTGTGTTTTATTCAATTGTGAGGTTATGTTTCGGTGGCCCCATTAGGAGGGCCGTGTGGGGTGATGCTTCAGAGGGCCCCACAAGGGGCTTTAGGGGTGTGTGGTTTTGCTTCTGAGGGCCACACAAGGGGGCCCTCCATCTTGTAAGTATTTTTCTTTTTTGCTTTTTCAAACTTACCTTCATCCTCCATTTTGTTTTCTAATGTCCTTTTGGCTTGATGCATTTTTGCTTAACTCCCGCCATTTTGTTTTCATTCGCCATTTTGTTTTTGTTTTCTTTTTGATTGAACCTCGTATATCAGTGTGGAGGAGGAGGTTGTTACATATACGTGACGTCATTGTGACGTCAGCATGACGTCATTGGGTTGGGTTGTGACGTCATTTGGTTGGGTTGTGACGTCATTGTGACGTCAGTAGACTTGGGTTGTGACGTCATTGTGACGTCAATTATGACTTGGGTTGTGACGTCAGTTATGACGTCATGGAGACGGAGGCAGCCCCAGAATCGGCAAATCCTATCTACTTATATACATACTTACGTAACTGATCTAAATTAGCGTAAGCCTTATAATTCATAATATTCCAATTATTTTATCACATTTAGAGATTTAGGTGGGAAAACAGACGCGATACTTAGTACTGTCTATCTTAATCTCGGCATTTTGTCTTTCTTTGTGAAACATAAATATCACTTACTTTTAACATGTAAATAAAAATACTACTTATAAAATTTCGACATGGATGTATAGTTTTTGAAGCTATTTAATATTTAAAACAAACTTAGTCTTGATAAAGTATTTGTACCTTAATTACGTAACTTCGTAATAACTTTGTAACGTGGGTAGATACTAAATTAAAAATTGACAATAATCTATAATAAATTGGCAATTTTCTTTCCTCAATATAATCGTAATGGCTTAAAAAATAGTAAATCTTATCTTTCATTTTGGTTGTTAGTTATTTTTGTATAACTAGATATAATAAAAGGTTCGCTAATTTTATTCCTACTTCCAAGTTATTAGATCTTTCAGCAACGGTTTCTTGCTTTGTAATATCTAGAATAATGTGTTGTTTAATAACTTAATTACTGGTGTGTTATTATATTTGATAGTTTACTGTTACGCTCGAAAAATCACTAAGAGATCATTCTGAAATTTTTAATGATTTCATTTCATTTTTGGCTTACGTAAAGACATCTTAGGCTTTTCATATTCAACATTTTCGATTATTTTTATTATATTTTATTTTATTATTAATTATCGTTCAACTTACGCTACTTCAAACTTTAATTCCTTCAAATTTTACTTATGTTCAAATATTTTGGATGCCGCTATATCCGAATTCCATATTCGGCTGTCTTCTTCTACTTCGGCGAGACCGACATCTTGGAAATTATTTTGCTTAGTCATGATCGATTATTTTTACTTTAATTCTATTCTTGATTCGTTAATTCAGTTTTATTACTGTTGACATTTTTATTAGAATTACGTGAACCTATTTTGGAGCTTATCTGTCTTTTTACCCCCTTATTAACATAATTTTACGAATACATTTTCTCTTTCCCTTGTAGCGCCCTCTCACGTCTTTTGGTTTATCTTGTAAATGCAGTTTTCTTGACGTTCTTACCTTGTCTTTTTCACCTTTATTACGGTGTTCTAATTAGCGTACCTTCGCTTGTTAGTTTGGTTCTTCACACTTAAACATAGTTAGGGAATATACTAATTAAATTCCTTTCTTTTCAAAATTACCTGTCTATCGATCTTGTCTGTGACGTAGATCGATAACCTATCGTTTCCTGTGAGGCTTCTGCGTTCGCATTCGTTCTTCGAACTTGAGTCGCGCTGGTTCTTTGTAATTTTTTGTCAGTGAACTTTTTCTGCATAATCAATTGTATTTTTGCTTATTCTTTTCTTTTATCTTCCTTAGGATTTTATTATTGGAGCTATTTTTTTCCAATTTTAAGTGCTATTACCGTACACTTACGTCGAGATTATTCCAAGGGATACACCACGTGGAGGCAAACTCTTATTTTTGGATTCGTAATTAATCCTCTCAGGGAGGTTTCGTTGAATTGCGTTCTTCCGTAAGGAGATTCGAACGGAATTCCTCAATCCACACTCAACGGTGTTTCTGGTATCTTCGGAGCTTTCAGTTCTGAGATATTTTGTTTCAAGTACACGGCGTCTCAAGATGGCGGCTGATCTCCATTAATTCATGTTAGAAAACGACGATCCGTTCTACCGCTGTGAAGACATACACGGGGAAAAGATATGGACTTTGTACATATTGAATGTCAAGCTAAGTAGATGCTGTAGTATTTCTTTTAGGTATTGGTTCTTTTAACCTGAAGCTACCTTTATCAAAATTTAAATTTAATGTTTAATCGTTTGATTAATTAGTCTATAGTGGGCGTTAGGGAAGCTAATCACTTCTCTGGGTACCTATGTAAATTTGCACAAAATTAGGATAGCATACTAGGCTTTAACTTCTAACTCTGACCGATAGGCCTTAATCGCCCGAATTCAAACTTAATCTTTTAATGTTATAAATCAACTGGTTGTCTAGCTTTACCAGCAGCCAATAATTAGATTAGATTTTTGGACGAGGCTTGGGACCTTCAGTCGGGCCTTCGTACAAAATTTACATATATTTCTTGGGATACGTCGAAGATCTAGATATCTTTAATTTTACTCTGTAAACTAATTGTAAAGAACCACTATTACGTATACATAATCTGTGTTCTAATTTTCATTTGTCTTAAACTTTAAACGGACTTAACTTAATCTTTCTCAAATTTTAAACACCTGTGTATACAGGGTGTAGATATCTTGACAGGTGTTCCTGTTTTAATGAAAACTCTATATTGCGCCTTGAACGGAACTAGGGTGATTAAGAGGAATATTACTGGGAGAATTAGGGTTAATACCTTTTAAACTAAGCTTACTTTTAGGCCTTGGCGAGCTTAGATTGAATTTTTAGATACACAATCAATTAATTGCTCAGTCAATTCACTCTTAGCAGCTTGATGCTATTAATGTTGCATATGGTTTTCACTTCGTATAATTCTACCTAGACTTGATAATCTATCTTAATAAATCTATTTGCATTGAAGAATTATTTTGTAAAACAATATAATTTAAATTCAGATTTCCTTTATTTCGTATTCACTCTGTTAATACAATTTTGTTTCAACTTACTTATTCTTGGTTTCTACATCATATCATATATTTACATATGTTAATACTTCACAATATAAATAAGAGTTTATTCATTATATTAATTATTCTATTTATCTTTTGCTTGAATGGTATCTACTTAATAATTGAATTACGAGTTATCTTAGATCTATTTTGTGTTACCTTTGGTTAATTGTGTTCTACGACAGCTGATATTTAATCTGTTAACATTTTTGAACCTACTTCATGAAATTAAATCTTGTTATTGTTAAAACTGCTGTTTGCGTTTGTTATGCTTATGGGGTTTATTTGGGTTGCTTATGATCTATTGAGAAGCGTTATACTTTTTTTTAATGTGTACCAGGTAATCGAGCACCCCTTTAATTCCCTTAAGCCCTTTTGGCCCGTGGGTGTTCTGCGTTTACCCGGAACCTGCAGGCCGAACGCAGTGGTGCCCAAACTAAGATCTATGCGTTGTGTTAGCCCACGACGCTCTCTCTCATATTATACTGAGCTGGCCGGTAAGTTTTTCTAGGGGCCGTTGAGACCAGGGACGGAATTAGGGCTCGACCTAATTCCATCTGAGGTTTAGTTACCTGAACGTTTAGGTGTAACAAATATGTGAATTTAGAACGTAAATTCTCTGTACATCTCATTGAAAAGGATCCATTTATTAAGATCTTAGTATTGGTCATGTATAACATCGTTTAGAACGGTATATTACTCACATCAACGTCTTATATGTTAGTTATATCGTAATTCTTCTAGTAATTGTTGTACCTGGATATCCTATAATTCCTATTCTATTAGAGAGTTATTTAGATGTCATTTATAAATACCTTAGGCAATTGAGGCTTTCTCTTGCGTGACTTTTAGTTTATTTAAATTCATTTTCCGATGGTTTGTTTATAAACATCAGGTTAAGTATATTTCTTAATACTGTCAAACGTTGCGCATGGTCTAGAGTCATATGGAAATAGAATTTGCATCTGTGTGCATTTACTTAATTTCTGCAAACTCATTTTGTTGTATCAATTAGTAAAGGTTGTTTTAATTTGGTATTCCTAATTAACCCTAGGTATTTATGAGAATTTTTGAGGATGTCAGTTATCGCTTTTAATTTGTATTTCGTATGGAATTTAAGAATTAGTAGGCCATCTATTAGTATTTATTTGTGATATAGTACGGGTTGTTATTTAGTAAAATTTGCCTTTGTTTAGCGAAATTTAAAAGGAAAGCTATTGTAAATTAGTAGTATGTTGTCTTTGCGGTCGATTTCTTTTGTGAAAATAATTAAATATGGGATATTGGAATATTCTAACAAATATTGTTTTTTCTCGTATGATATAGCTACAGCTCTAATAAAACTGAAAATAGAGCACGATTCTACCTCATTTTGGCTCTTGTGTAAGTTTTAGTGGTTTGTTCCATAATTTTTTTTTTTGGTGAAGAATCATCTTAATGGTTAGAATTTCATAAAACAGTATTCTGTTCGCAATAGCGGGTTTTAAATTATAATTAATTTGGAAAAAGTAACGAGGTATTGCAATACCGTTATTTTATCGTGGACATACACGAATTAGGATAGATGTATCTTTCAGTCATGTGGGAATTCTTCGTTTTGTGACTACAAACATATCTTTGAATGAGAGCAAAATTTGGTAAGGCCGTTAACACCCTCATAAAATTGAGCGTAACGGATGTAATCAGCTTCCGCACGACATTGAAAGACCGGTATGCTGAAAATGTTCCTGAAAATTAAATTATTGTGAACCATGAGGTTGCCTTCTTCGTCTATAAGTATTATATAAGGTAGTACGTATTTTAAGTATATTTCTGAAGACTACGTAATAATTATAATCAGCGTCACATGAATAAATTGTAGAAATTTTTGTACATATACGAGTATATTAATTAATTAATAATTTTTTCCCTGTATTAAAATATTGGTGTCATTCAATTTAGCATAAATTTGCCTTTTGATTTTCTTAGTTTAAAATATGTAACCGATTCAATTAATCAATTTTTCTATTACGTAAGAATATTTTCTACATATACTCTGTGGAAACATAAATTTTGGTATTAATTTGGGTAATATACCTAGTTTCTGTGATTATTTATCATTAAAATTAATGAACAGATCAATTTTTTTGTTGTTGTTATAATTAATATATTATTGCATATACAGTGTGGACAAATTTTAATAGGTTTATTTTGGTATAAATTTTTACAACTTGAACTTATGCAATTAAATAATTAACTGTGTGTGTTATATATGGAATTATTGCATATACAGTGTGTGTCAATATCTATGTAAGATTTATTAAAGATCTTTGATAAATTAATGATGAAATACTTAGATTAAGATTTTTAGTTAATTTAATTGTTTTCCATATTAATGTGATGTGACCCGGTCCTGAGGGGGCACACCGCTGCGTCTGTACGCAGATGCTTCGATGCATTAAATAATAGACAGGTAACGTTGGGATAACAACATATAATTAGTTAACACTTATAACGATACAACGATAACAATATACATAATAACAAAATAGACAGTAGTCTAAAGGAGGTTTCTATCTTATACTCGCTATGTCATACTGTATATCTAACTATGTCTGACCGTGTCTGACTGTCTGATGGATCGTCTTATATACATTAGAGTGTGCTCCTTTTGAATAGTGCCCTTAGTTTAATATCAACAAGTGGTGAAAGCGTGTAACGTATATTGACGACGCTTGTGTATGTTCGTGTATCGGATGGACCGAGGTCATGTTTTAATATACAATAGAAACAAGACCGGGGCCGCACCTTGACTAAGATAAGTAGTACAATACATTACTCAATTTGGTTACTACATTAAGTCAAATAATTTCAGACATTGACTTTCTTTTTTTTTATCAAATGTGGTGGTATTATTTTTATAATTTATCTAAAAGACCTACTTTTATGTGCATATAGTTTAACTTCACATTTACTTAATTTTTTTTGTCTGCACTTTAAAATATTTCATTCATATAATATACTGGGTGAGTCTTTTACTCATTACTAGAATTTACTTTGTTATTAAGATATATATCACTATTCACTATATATCAAATTTAAAAATAGTTCTTTATTCATTTAAACTTTAAATATTTTCTGAATCATGCAAATATTTTATTGGGACGTGGTTAGCCAAGTTGGTATAACCGTTTTATTTTGACCTTCTGGGTACAATATCCCTTTTTGTTGTTGTGTTGATTTGGGTTACAATAAATCCTTATTGTTATTGTTTTGAACTTGGTTGTTTTATTTTGTTTAACAACGATACACGTAGTTACCTAGATTTATTCAATTTACTATCGGCAGAGTCTGTGTTTTCTGTTACGGCTAAAGGTATAAACATTGTGGCGCCCTTATGATATAAGAAACACCTCCACTCGCCTCTAAACTGAGCTGGTCTTTAGCCGAAAGATCTCCGGGCAATCATGTATTGAGGTAAATTGGGTTGGGTAAGTCATAAGAAGTAGGTATTACGTAAGTAGGCGCAAGACTGGTGCTCGTATTTAATCTAGTTTAACCTCATATTTTATATTATATCATATTGTATATTTTATCGATTATATTTAAGCAATCAATTAGTTCGCATTCAGGTCGGTTACTCTAAATTTATTACGTTTATACGTTATTACGTTTTTATACGTTTATTTACGTATTCTGCTTACTCGGATTAGAGTTAGTAAGTCACAGAGATTATGTCACAGACAACATCATAAATATTATGATATACTAGTACTACTAGAACGTAAAAATGTATTATAAGCGTCCGGTTAGGTTCACAATCTAAAAGGCTCAAAAACTCGTGACCTCTCTAGACTTTTTCAATTAGAGAAAAGATTAGCAAAGGATGAAGTCCTGAAGAAACAATATATTGACTTCATGAAATAATACATCCAGCTAGGTCACATGAAAATCGTTTCACTACAAAACAAATATGAAAATCAGTATTATATTCCACACCAGCTAGTTACTAGAGAAACAAGTATAACAACGAAACTAAGAGTAGTGTTCGATGCTTCCTGTAAAAGTTCTGCTAACGTAAGTTTAAACGAAGTCTATTTACCCAATAAATCCAAAAGAAGAACTGACCTAGTCCATCGACGAAGCATCCCTAAGAAGTCAATGTGAACGAGAAAAATATTTATCTCCAGACGGCGACTATACGCCAATAAAACCCAAGCCGAGAATTATCAAGGCGACCCAATCACGATGAAGACGGGCAACTCCCCCTGTTGAGAGATAACATTTTGTTTAATCACAGGTTAAACAACATTATTTAATATATTTAATCTAGTTTAACCTCATATTTTATATTATATCATACTGTATATTTTACCGATTATATTTAAGTAATCAATTAGTTCGCATTCAGGCCAGTTACTCTAATTAATAGTTTATTATTATTTATTATTCGTATTAATGTTAGTAAGTCCCAGAGAGTATGTCACGGACATCAGCATAAATATTATGAAATATTAGTGCTACAAGAACGTGAAAATTATAAGCGTCCGTTTCAACTCTTTACTCAAACGAGGTATTGTACCAGTAACCACACACAACAAATATTCTACATCCTAGATTTTAAATACATTTATTTTGATACATTCAAATAACATTTTGGGAAGCGCTGTAATTTTTGTTAAACAAATCATTAAGGAATCTTCTCTTCTTTAATCAATATCCATAATCGTTTTTAAAAATCTTTCGTTTTTCCAAACTATTCTGTCAATTGATGTGTAATACACTTTGAATTGAGCTTCAAAAGACCAAGCTATTCGCTTAAAATACAGTGAATTATCATCTTGCTTATTTAAAGTTTCATTTTGATTAATTTTTCTAAAGATTTTTTCACGAAATCACAGCAATAGTTTCAAACGATCAGCACGAACGTTAATGTCACTGAAAAACTTGTGTTTGTGATAAACAATTGTTTCCATAAGCGATAACATAACACCATATTTAATATAGTAAATAGCTAGAATTGTAAATACGTATATTGACAATCAATATCTTGAATAAATGAAAAAGTCTGTATAGCTATATAGCATTGCTATATAGTTCTTTTTCTTATTCTCTAGGGTTAGACACCCAAGTAAGTACAGGCACTTGAGCGCAATTTTTTTTGTGCCACCTCCAATAGATCTCTCAATTTCAATCTGTTAATCCTGTGCTTTCGATAAAAGTGGCTGTCCTTTTCGGAGGAAATTCTACTACACTCGTATTACCCAATAAACCTTTGCCGAAATGTTTCTCTCTCAGTTTCTTCAGTTCCTCACAAGTACATATTACAAGAAACATTGTCCGGACAAGCGGACATTGTCCTTAAAGGGCAATAGTTGAAAGCCTAGCATTCAGCCTAATTCTAAATATAATTTCTGGTACCATACTGTCCGTCGGCATTTGTAATACCGAGTCCTTCAGTGATATCTGTATGGCCCACAACTACGTTGGGACACCATAAGCCATTAGTATTCAACTTCAGGATTTCGGCCAAGCTCTACACCTTCGCAAGTAATTACATCGGAGGGAGACCCATAATGGCCTTCATGGAGGCAATTCCTGTGCTTCTCATGGCTCTTATGAGTACTGTATAGTTATCTAAGGAGGGTAAAATTTGACCCTAATCATTGTTACCAAAAATTAATTCGGTTAAAAAACATTTCTATAAGCTATCTAAATATCATAATTGCTTGATATACAACTACTTACTGCAACAGAGTATCGACATCATTAAAATATTTTTTTTCAAGATCCAGTTATCATAGATCTACAGGTGTCGGCCTTCCAATTGTTTCTCAATAGATTACCCAGAATTTGTAGAAAACTAGTCGGATTTATACTTGGTCCATTTCAAGTATAATACTAACATATGAGATTAAGAGAACCACAGTTAATGAAGAAATAGAGTATAATTTGAATCAAATGATTTATCATGGGTACATAACATAAAAATTCTAGCTGATTTCGATACCGATAAATGGAGAAAAGATTATAATTTAGACTTTAAGTTTAAATATTTTCAATTAAAACGTGCTTACCTAACCTTGCCATAATACTGGAACAGATAATACCAAATATATATAGGTAAATTGTACATAATGCAAAAAATCGTTCTCAGTTCATTATTATCTAAAGATGTCTTACGTTCAATTGTTTACCAAAAATGGCAAATTAATCAGTAAAAACATGTAAACTCTATTTTGATGTTATTTATACGCTCGCAAATCAATTTCAAATGTATGCATTTCTCTTCAAAATAAAAAAAAATATTGTTAATAATTTAGACCATTAAGCTTGCAGTTCATAAAAATCGCTTTCTCCTTTTATCCATTTTATCTTCCGTTGTAGAAAAGAAACGAAATAAATTGGCCATTTGTAAAGGTGATGCTCAGTTCAATAGTGAGCCATTGAATCGATATAGAATTAGGTGCTGAATATCTGTGAGCCTACTACAATTCCACCAAACTTTCATTAATGTCGGAGTGTGTAGATTATCGAACTTCTACTGTAAGTGGATAAGAGTCCAATATCGCATCACCACCTTTTCCATTTCCCGGAATTCCTGGCTGCATATTCTAATTTATCAATGGCTGATACATTATAGTACTTTTCATAAATCATTCTCATAATATACATATTATAACGACATAATTAGGAAGTAACTGGCAGAATCTTGAAAAACAATGACGAAAGAATATATACTGTTCAAAAAAATTAGCGCATATTTAAAGGAATTACTGGATATTTATTATTTTGATTGAAACGCGTTGGAAATATTAAAATAAATAGTGTTTTAATGATAGGAATACATTCATGACTTATTTGGCTAAGTAAAGACATAAATAAACATAATCGTTTAGTTTAATTTATTATTATTATTATTATAACATTATTGGTGTAGAAATAAGTACAATCAATTTCAGACTTAAAAGAAGTATAATTTTATAATTATATGTCGTTTACTTTAATTTATTATTATTATTATTATAACATTATTGGTGTAGGAATAAGTACAATCAATTTCAGACTTAACAGAAGTATAATTTTGGTAATTGTTATAAAAAATGAAAATTAATAAGGCGTATGATCTCCTCGGTCGGCCAACATGGCTTGATATCGTGCTTGCATGGAGTGAACCAAATTATCAAACAATTATTGGGCAATATTGGATAGGCATGTTCGATAGGTTACCGTCCGGGGGATTTAATGGCCAGTCCATTCTCTCGATTCCTACTTCTTCAAAACCAATTATTAACAATGTTTGCTCGATGTGGACGAGCATTATTTTCCATATAAACGAATTGTTCTTCCACAGCTCCTGCAAATGGGAGAACAAAGGGTCTTAGTATATCATCCAAGTACCTTTGAGCAGTAAGTGAACCATTCTGAATGAAATACAGTTCGGTATAGCCTCTGATATTTATTCCGGCCCACACCATCGCAATGCTACCGTTATACTGAGACCTTTCCCGGATAACTTGAGGGGGATATTTCGTGTTCTTGGGTCACGCCAAATGAAAACACGTGTGCTCTCTGGACGCACACTGAATCTTGACTCGTCACTACACAAAACTCAACCCCAGTCGTTATTATTCCAATTGACATGCTCCTCTGCCCTTATTATAAGGCGTCTTTTATGCTCTGCGGTAAGTGGAACGCATATACTTATTTCTTATTGTTTGTGTTGAGATCAATATTCCAGTAGCAACAGCAAACTGATTTCGAAGTTGGATTGCATTTAAGGTTCGATTTCTATATGCTAATTGGAAGAGGTGCCGATTATACCTGGGTGTTCTTAATGCTGGTCAACCTTGCCCTTGTGTTCCTCTAATAGTTCTCTTGTCTAAAAAGCGATGCCAGAGTCGGAAAATTACAATTTGGCTCACTCCGAACACTCGAGTGACATCTGTGGAGTGTTCGTCCACATTTCAAAGCACATTCTCGAATCACACGGTCTCCAAGCATGTGATTCGTGCAAATAATGTTAATAATAATAATAAAGTTCACTACACTCCGCTTGTTACTAAGGCGATTAAATTAGCGTAAGTACTGCTACTAGCTTTTATACTCAAGAGCGGCTAATCCTGTTGAACCTTGCAGAAAGACATTTAAATGAAACAGAGCCATAATACTTAATTTACAGATATTATATGCATAATTGAAATATATTTGCCAGTGTTACTTTAAGTGCTAGTTACTTTTTTGTCGTTTTTAAGATATATCCGCTAATTTTTTTGAGCAGTGTATGTCTATGTGACACATTTTTAAACACCAGAGTATGCATGTCTTACATATAAACTAAATTTACATTTTGTTAATAAAAACTAATCTGACCCGCGTGCATCCAAATTCGAAATTGAGCATAAATATTCGACAAATGCGTTCAAGTTTATGTATTAAAACATAGATTGCGTTTGATGAGAGTGTATAGACTTTGCTGAAAACAATTCGTACATTTAAAGAAATCCCACTTTGTAACAAAATTTTATTTGATGTTAGTCAAAATTCGGTTAATAATATATATATATATATATATATATATATATATATATATATATATATATATATATATATATATATATATATATATAGTAAATTCAATTTGTTGGCGATTTAAGGTCTGGTTTTACTTCAAAATGTATAATATTTTAAACAATTCTACATGTTTCGGCAAATCATCCCTTTTTCAAAATATTTTTAAAATATATATTATATTCCTTGAAAAAGGCATCATTTGATGAAACATGTAGGATTGTTTTAAATATATACATTTTGAAGTAAAACCAGACCTTAATTCGCCAACAAATTGATTTTACCATAACATACAAAGGTCACGAAATAATTATTTTTATATCTATATATACCGATAGGTTCAGCCCGCTACGGGCCATACGCAACAATATACGTATGGAACGTAATGCGATGTGGCAACGTGTGTACGATGCCACTCCGCGTGCGCATATATAAGTCCGATGATCGAGAGCAACAGATTGCCCGTCATTCGTATTTAGCTGTGCAAACGTAAAGGTAGTTATCATGTCAGTGTATACAACCGCAGAGAAGGTACAAATAGTTTCGTGGTATCTTGCCGGCAATTCCTGTCGAACAACCGCTGATTTATTTGCTGTAGAGTACGTAAATCGGCCTATTCCTTCGCATTCGACGATTGAAAGGATCATAAATGCGTTTAGGAAATATGGCTGTGTCGTCGGAAATTGCCGCAAATGCCAACAAATTGACGAACAGCCTCATATCCCTCTAATACCTGCCGATCGGGAGGAGAGAGACGTGAGGGTTTGTTCGTTAGTTGAAATGGGCGACCTTAAGTGTACACGGCAAATTGCAGACGAAATCGGTGTTAGTAGAAGTACAGTAAAGCGGATTCTAAAACGCAACAAATATAAAAGTTACAAAGTTCGAAAGTGCCAGGAGATTTTTCCCGAGGACAATTTTGCAAGAATGGAGTTTTGTGCGTCCGTGATGGAAAAGGCTAACAGGCACGAATATTTTATAAAAAAATATTCTGTTTACCGACGAGTCTTCTTTTCCACGTCATGGCAAGCATAATCCCTCAGTCGTGCGATATTGGTCTCGAGAAAATAAACATCTAGCTCGTAATGTTAAAACTCAATACCCCGAAAAACTTAACGTTTGGGCGGGTATCTTGGGTGATAACATTATAGGGCCATTTGTTATCGACGGCAATTTGAATGCAGTAAAATATTTATATTTGCTGCGAACACGAATTATTCCTGCTGTCCGTCAACTAAACGTCGATTTTGATGCAATTTGGTTTATGCAAGACGGTTGTCCAGCGCATAACAGCAGATTAGTAAGAGGGTTTTTAGAAAACACTTTTCCTAATCGTGTTATTTCCGGGAGGGGTACGATAATATGGCCACCTCGATCACCCGATCTCAATCCCTGCGATTTTTTTCTGTGGGGTTATGTCAAAGAAAATCTTTACGGTCTTTTAACAATACCGAACTTGCAACAGTTGCAAGTTAAACTGTTTAGAATTTTCGAGACAATAACCCCTAGAAATCTCGAGGGAGTGAGGCGGGAGTTTTACAATAGGCTCGGCGATTGTTTGGGAAGAGAGGGCGATATTTTCGAATCCTAATTGAGTGACTTTCTTAAAATTTAAATTTATTTTGCAGAATTATTGATTTTTTTACTTTCATCTTTTAGAAAACGTTATTGTTTTTTTTACTTAAAATTACTTTTCCGTAGCAGCTAAGAATACAATAATAATAATAAATTGGACCTTGTTATGTCTGAAGCAAATGGGCAAATTACGTATACAGAACGAATATGCAAACGACTATATCCTTGCGCGGTTTAAATCTTACTAAATTCATAACTGCAATGTGCGGCCATTTAAGCTACTGCGCGTAGAGGGGATTCGCTGTTGCCACTTATTGCTGGTTATGGCCCGTTCCGAGCTGGTCCTATCGGTATATATATATATATATATATAAGGTAAACTTAATAAGTCGGCGATTAAAGGTCTGGTTCATTACTTCAAAGTATATATATTTAAAACATTTATATTCTGTCATTTATATTTTGTATTCGTATATTGCCGAAACATGTAGGGTTGTTTTAAATATATATACTTTGAAGTAATGAACCAGACCTTTAATCGCCGACTTATTAAGTTTACCTTATCATACCAAGGTCGCGAAGATATTATATATATATATATATATATATATATATATATATATATATATGGTAAACCTAATCAGTAGGCGATTAAAGGTCTGTATATTACTTCAAAATATATGTATTTAAAAAACTCTAGGCGTACACAGCCGAAACATGTAGAGTTTTTTAAATACATATATTTTGAAGTAATATACAGACCTTTAATCGCCTACTGATTAGGTTTACCATATCATACCAAGGTCACGAAGTTATTATATATATATATATATATATATATATATATAAGTGCTTTACATAAAAAAAAATTCGTATGATTTGCTTTGTAATTTGTAAACAGCAATGTTTACATCCTCATTTACTTTGCAATTACATACTAATTTTATATTTGTAAATATTTCACATAGAAGTCGAAAAACTCCAAGAATTTATCAATTAATATACAAGGTGTCCAGTGTCGTTATGTTTAAATTTTAGGAGTGCAAAGTAGACTTCATTTCAAGTAACAAAAACGCAAAACTTGTATATAAATTTTTATTTGTTTCAAAGTTACAGATCTATGAATGTGATTGTCAGATCATCAAAAAAAATGTAATCCTAAAGTCAATCAAAACTGATTGTATTTAAAAATTAATAATATTTTCGAAATGTCCACCTCCTTGTTGAATGCAGGCTTGTGCTCGTAAGCCAACAGAAGAAGTACTTATCCGAATTTCATACTTGTTTTGTCGGATTTGGTCGACAGCCAGGTGAATACGATCCAACAACTCTTCTCTTGTGTTCGAAACGTGCGCGTAGACTAAATTTTTCATGTACCCTCATAAAGAAAAGTCAAGGGGATTAAGATCGGGTGATCTGGGTGGCCATGCAACAGGATCACCTCGACCAATCCATCTTGGATAATTGACGTTAACCCAATTTCGGACAGCAATTCCGAAATGTGGTGGTGCCCCATCCATGTGAAACCACATGTCTCGTCGAACATTCAGTGGGACATCCTCTAAGTTCGTCAATAAGAAATTGAAGGTAATTGTCCGCATTTAACCTTCCAGGAAGAACGACAGGACCAATCAACAAGTCATCGATTAGGGCCGCCCAAACGATAATAGAAAATTCATGTTGAAATTGAGATGGGCGTATGGCTTTGGGATTTTCTGATGATCACCTGTGCAGGTTTCTCAGATTTGTAACACAACTTCTCGTGAACGTAGATTCATCTGTCCAGAGGACTGTTCTGCAGAAATTAAAATGAAGCCGTGACTGTCTTAATATCAAGGTAGAATAAACTAGACGAGCATAGTGGTCTGCCTCAAGCAAACGGTTATTTTTTCTCCGAACACTTCGGTTATCACTGCTATCAGTACACCGTTGCATTATAAAGTTTTTGATTCATGCATTTAGTGTTTTTAAAATTTATATTTCCTTTGAAGCAAACAATCTAACGTTTTTTTTTTCTTTTACATTTCCTGTTAGAATACATTAACTTAGGTTATTGTAGTGTAATTATTATTTTTAGTAAAAGTTTTAAAAACAAATACCGACCTGTTAAGGTATTCCATATCCAACTCCTGTATTTGTTACCTTTTTAGTATTCTTGGATATAAAATAAATGTTTTCATATTGTTTTGTTTGAAAAAGAAGTTTTGTTATTATTATTTACCGTAGGTATAGCAAACGCCAATTAAGTTGGCGCGAGGAGGGGTAAGTTCGCGCAGGATTAGAAGTAGTGGGGAGATTTGTATTTGGTTTTACATCAAATGTCAGATAATTCTATAACCTCTGAGCGTGTATCACTTTATGATCTCCTAGCAAAGACATTATGTTCCGTCAAACGTAAATGACAAATGTATTCTGACAATTACTTGAGTAGTGGGGGTGGACGTTTTTAAAAACGGCTTCTGCGCACCCCCTCCTCGCGCCAACTTAATTGGCGCTTGCTATATATGTTGAAAGGTTTCTTTTTTGTCTACCTGTTTTATAGTAGATCAAAATCTGGCTGATTTCACACAGTGAGTTCTTTCTACCCTAAGATAGATATCAGCATGTATGACAAACGGCTTAAATGATCGATATATATTCCTTTAGATTGATAAAATTAATAGAGATTTTTTATATATATGTTTATTTCCGCAGCTTTTAAACGGACTACTTCACACGCCTGAGATAAATGATTAATTTATAAGAGTCTCATAAACATTATCAATATAATTCTTTAATGTAGTAAATTTCCACATTCTACAGAATACATAAATTTTATTAGTCTCACATCTTTAGAACTGTATTTTTGAATTAGGTACAGTTTACTACATCTTATGGCCGCCTAAACGTGGGACATTATCCTGTTGTGGAATCATTTCTTCCACAATGCCTTTGGAGGTTTACTACAATATATATATATATATATATATATATATGTACAGGTGTTTGTGTAATGTTTTAAAAATAAGAATTATAACTATGAGATGAAATAATTATGTGGTAATTATATAAATAAAAATTTATATGCATCCGAAAGCTTCCACGTTTGGCTCCAATTCGATATATAGAGGTAATGGTTATAAGATAATATGAATGATAAATAGATTGAATAATTTGAATTGGTTCTAAAGTCTTTAATAATTATAAAGCAAAGTATAGTGATATCTACCTTGTCTTAATACTTAGTTAGGCCAAAGTTTATTAGATGTCGCTCTGACAACTTATAATATTGGCAGGTATAGCCTAAATAAATAATTTAAATTAATTAAAGGTGGGCGCCAGCTCATTTGATGCTTTTATTAAATGAACAAAATAATATGATATTATGTTACTTAGCGGTAGAGCAAGATCTCTTTTTCAAGGGCCGATTCTTCTTTTCAAAATCAAACCTTATTTTGCATCAATAATCAAACTCATGCATTCACACTGATAATATGTTCAAAATACAATATTACAAGCATACGAAATTAAATTAAATAATCGATAAATAAAAATGTTGTAAGAAGCTTGTGAAAATTCAAGTTTAATAGTTATTTTTAAGATATTGTGTTTAAATTAATTAAATATCTGAATCAGCTGATGCTGTGCGTAAATCACTTGACATAATAGGGTTACAAATGGTAAAAGTATTCATAATAAACATATGATGTAACAAATGTGGATAATATTACTTAAAATAGTGATTTTAGCAGTTATAAAACATTTATGAAAATATTCATAATTCGTAAGAGAGACCCTCCAATTTCAGGTAAATTTGACCTTATTTGTATTTATAATTCTATTATTATGGCACAAACAATAAGGTTATGTTGTTACGATATGTAAATATGGATATAAAATAAATATAATTTTATAAATACGTGTATTTCGACGTCTGTTAAATGATTTTCTTGGTGATGTTAGGATTCAATTGGGAAGCAGAAGAAAATTTGGTGCTGGCGTGTGTGCGAAAATCAGGAACTTGGATCGACGGCAACGGTTTTTTTGAAGGATTGGTTCGTATATGTCAGAAATGCTGTACCTCTTTATTGTTCTGACGATGTGTGAACACTATCTTCTTATATTGTGAACGTTTTCGGGTAAGTACATAACAGTTTTAATATATTTAATGATTTTTTTTTTACAATAATTTTTAACGTAGTTTTTCTTACAACAACCCAAGCGACGCTCTTTTCTATTGTTTTTTCCTTGGCCTGCATATGATTTATTTTTGCTTAATACAAGTATTTAATTTTTTTATTTGTTCTATTCGACTTATTTTATATCTCATGTTAATTGATATTACCGTTATAATAAAAAATAATAATGATAAAATAGTAAATTACATTCTTTTAAATGTCTATTAACGTCATATTTGTGCAAGTTAAAATCGATGAGTTAGTTCAAATCAAAAAATATTACGGTCAATAAAGTAGATTTCCATATGATATTAATATTATCAATCAAGTTAATTATTTTCGGAATTACAAGTAAACTAATGAAATTTTATAACGAAAAATGATCTACATAAATAATAAAAATTATTCCAAATAAATTTTATAATTAAAAAACGCGGCATTAACTTGTTTAATATTTTACACAATAACTGTATGGTCTTCTTTCATAATTCTTAATCTAACGCCTATTATTAATATGTATGTTCTTTTTCTTTTAGTTTCTAGTAACAAGACGAACTACATCAATATACATATATATATATATATATATATATATATATATATATATATATATATATATATATATATATAGACTATTAAGTATTATCGACCGTACTGTATAAGTAAAAATTAATTAACGGGTGAGCGGTCTGTCAAGTAAAAAAAGCTCCTTTATTTCACTCTATATTTCATAACGGATTTGTTACTTCATCAGAAGTGTAATTGAGAGTTAAAATTCAGCACAGAACGACACTAAACATGTTAAAATTAATCAAATTTAAAACATTAAATTAAGATGATGTTGGTTTATTGTCAACCTTTTAAAAACAGTTGTGATGGTTAAGTTACCATTTCAAATACCGTTTTCGTACAAGTATGTTGATGACATTGTTTGCTCTGTACCACATGTTAAGATAGATGTAACGCTACAAATATTCAACAGCTATAGCAAAAATTTACAATTTACTGTAGAAAAAGAAAACAATAACAGTGTACCCTTCTTGGACGTTTCAGTGATTCGTGATGATATCAACTCGATCATTTTGAATTGGTACAGAAAGACAACTTCATCTGGTCGGTTCATTAATTACTATTCTCATCATTCTCTCAATCAAAAATATAACACCGTCATAGCAAAAATAGAATAGCACACATAAGTCACACTACCTTCTTAAAAGACAATCTTAGAGAACTTTTAGCATCTTCGTCAACAATGGTTATCCCAGGCATATACTGAATAAATTGATATACAGCTCCAACTTTTACGACGGCCCTACTGAGGACGTCCCTGAGGACAGTGTGATCTACAAGAAAATTGCATATATTCGTGGTCTTGCTCATTCAATTATATCACACTTTAAACAATTTAGGAACATTAAAATAGCCAAATCCAACACATTTGCTTTGAAAAAATTATATAGTAAGACCAAAGATGTAACACCGTTGGTTTTATAAATAGTCATGTCATCTACAGGATACGATGTTCGGATTGTCGTGGCGTGTACATAGGCCAAACGTCGCAATGGCTAAAACAGCGTATCACACAACATAAAAGTGATGTCCGTATTGGTAAGAGATCTTGTGCTCTGGTGGATCATGCACTTGATCTCGGCCATACATTTAATTTCGGCGATGTCAGAATTGTGGACGCTGAAAATAATTACAAAAAAAAGATGCTTTTTAGAAATGGTGCATATCAACGGAAACACTAATAGCGTAAATTATAAGTCGGAGACTAATGGACTAAGTATAATCTATTGCAATATACTCGGTGTTGGCGGTTAATTGACCTGCCAAGTTTTATTAACCAGTCCTTGTATCATTTGATTTCAAGTTGTTGTTGGTTTCGATGTTTTATGACATCAGTTTTTTGGTGTGTCTTTTATATAGGTTAGTTTTATATTTCAACATTTATGTATATTTGTTTTTAAAAGGTTGACGATAAACCAACATCATCTTAATTTAATATTAAAAAAAAAAACTTTTTAAAAGGTTGACGATAAACCAACATCTTAATTTAATGTTTTAAACTTGATTAATTTTAACATGTTTAGTGTAGTTGTGTGGTGAATTTTAACTCTCAATTACACTCCTGATGAAGTAACAAATCCGTTATGAAATATAGAGTGAAATGAGTTTCTTTTACTTGACAGACCGCTCATCCGTTAATTAATTTTTACTTATAAATATATATATATATATATATATATATGAAAAAAACCACATCCGTCCAGAAACGTGCATATATCGATATTTCACTGTCGTTACAGATCATCAGTACACGATATTCTAACATGGACATGATTTTATTTTTATACTTTCGTGTATATATACGAATTATATTGAATTTAATTGGAGTGAGAAATAGCAATTATTCAAATCTCCTCTCACATGTAATGGTCGCTAAATTTGTGCAATTGATTCTACAATCTGACAAGATTACTCCTGCCGAAGAATGTAGACGCAAACACGTCGCGACGTTAGCGACAATTACATGTGAGAGGAGATTTGAATAATTGCTATTTCTCACTCCAATTAAATTCAATATAATTCGTATATATACACGAAAGTATAAAAATAAAATCATGTCCATGTTAGAATATCGTGTACTGATGATCTGTAACGACAGTGAAATATCGATATATGCACGTTTCTGGACGGATGTGGTTTTTTTCATACAATTTTCATTATCCGCACAGGTGGATGGCTAACGTCGCGACGTATTTGCGTCTACATTCTTCGGCAGGAGTAATCTTGTCAGATTGTAGAATCAATTGCACAAATTTAGCGACAATTACATGTGAGAGGAGATTTGAATAATTGCTATTTCTCACTCCAATTAAATTCAATATATATATATTGAGGCATTGCAAGAAGGATTCTTTCTCTGAAAGAAACAAAGAATATATGTAACCTTAATATTTATACCATATTGTTTATATCTACTTTGTACTTTAATATTAAGAAGGGGAAAGATCGATTCAAAGAATAAATACGTTATTTTGACGACAAATTTACCTAGAAATTATTAACTTATTTTTCTAATTTTTTTATTATAATGTTTATATTCATTTTTCTTTCAAATACCTATTTAACGTATTTATTTTCAAATGCATTTGAACGAGTAAGCCCCGCCCACAATTTCAACGGTGCAATAACCCGAGAATAAACCTATATTGACGGAGTGTTTGTAAACACATAAAACATATGTTATTCAACCAAAATTATTTTATAAATCAAATTGTAATTTTTTAAACTGTTTTATACTGTAAAATTGTCTAATTTAATAATATTAACAAATTTAATGCAAGTAAAGAATGGGGCGATTTAGCGGAAAGTTATGCAATTAAAAACAAATGAAAAAGCAAGCGTCGGTAATTAGTCGTCACAGTGAGAGGTCACGTTTTTTTGTGCTCCGTAATAATTAAAATAATTAAGCGAAATTATTAAGTGCAAGAGATTTTTAATATTACAAAACGTTACACCTACCTACCAACCACCTGTGGACAAAATTTAACAGCCGCCGACCAAATAGTCCGAGATTTACGAATTTTTAAAGTTTTTACCGCCATAAAAATCTCACCGTAGCTTGACCAACATCGTTGACGATCGAAATCGGTCATTCGCTCAAGACGCAGTCGGACTTGGAGATTTCAACAAATTTCAAGTGATCCCGAGGGACCGTAGCAGAAACATTCTCCCGTTTCCCGTTGTGAAGACGTCTCCAGAACACAGGCGCAAGAAGCAACGGAGATCATATACGAAGATTCAGGTTTTTGCTAATTTTAACAAAATTTCCCGCGCCATTTTTTTCTTGCGCATGTACATTTCTAGAACTTTACTTTGTTATTCCATAACTAACTATTTATATTACTTTCACCGATATTTTACCACTGTAATCTTTAGTCAACTTATTTAAATATTGGCATCTACTATTTGTATTTGTAAAACTTGATGCCAGGTCACTGTTATAAACTATTTTACTAAGACAACACATTATTGCACCTGTCTTACACCATATTATTATACTGTACGAATACCAACCGTCGAGTGTGTCTCACTTAATATTACTTGTGTGTCACGAAATTATTAATATAAATTTCTCAAACTTTGCAAAATCTTTTATCCCTAATAAAGTTAATTGTCAATATTTTACTTTGTTTTTTTTGTAATATACTTGAGATATTGTTCCGTTCCCAACTTAATAAATTACGTAAAGAAAGTAAAAGTGGAAGGAAGTGAACCTACCTTAGCCCTGAAGAGAAAAAGAAGCTAGCCGAAGGTAATAAAACAGATAAGTATTGAATGAGCCCAATTTGAATTTTACATGACTTTTTTTATGACATTCATTCATTTTATTATACCGTACGTAGAAACAATTTTATTTATCAACATATTCGTAACATATCATTTAGAGCCCAACGTTTTGGGGCAGTTATAACAGTAATTAACATTTTATTCAATATATTAAAGCTCGTAACATAACCAATGGCACCCTAACGTTTTGGGGCGTACTTCTACTCCACACCTCAATAAAACAGTCACTCTATTGTTAAAAATATTAAGAAGGAACACTTTCTCAAGTAACAAAGTTTCGTGGCACAAAGAATCAATAAATTAATAAAAAGTAAAAATAAAAACAAGGAGAACCGTTGTATTCGCATTTACCATATTGTACTATTTGTTTATGTATTTGTTATTTTGTCTTTGTGGAACTTCAGAGAGAGAGCACGGTTTTGCATTTCAGGGGATTGCTGTATTCGAGACCATCGGTAAGATATTCAAAGGTTGTTACAGGGAAATATTAAAGTGCAGATTCATATTTCTTTTATATACATATATTTTTGTTATTTGTCATTGCATTTAAGTGTGTAAATTAAATCTAATAACATTACAAACAACAACATTTTACAACCAACATATTTACAATATAATTACATCTACCTGCACTAATACTAATATAATTTACAAACTAATTAAATATACTCTAAAATGGATACAAGACACAGAGCTAAGACCCCGAAAGACGCAGTGGAAGAAGACCGGAGTGACCAGGGGGACATTACAGTACCGCAAACGTCCGTTTCCGGAGAGGCCAGTGTTTCGCCTGACAGTAAATTCATGGACATGTTTAACATGTTAATGACACAAATGCAAGATTTAAATACCAAGTTAGATAACACTAACAACAAAATAGATACTAATAACCAAGAATTAAAACAAGATATATATACCAAATTAGATACTAATAATCAAGACATGAACACTGCCAATAAAGACCTTAATAACAAATTAGATACTAATAATAGCGAACTAAAACAAGATTTAAATAACTTAAATAACGATCTGACAACGAGATTAGAAGTCAACCTAATTAATATAAATGAAAAAATAGAATTAAACAACACAAACATAGAAATGAAACTTAATACATTCAAGGGGGATATCGACGTACAAATTGCAAAAATAACCGCAACTCAAAAAGCCATGGAAGAGAGGATGAAACAAAAATTAGATGCGTTTAATGAAAAATTAATAACCAATATAAATCAAAAATACGAGACCAATAAACCAGAATTAGACCAACAAGTTAACATAAGAATTAACAATATTAATGACAAAAAAGTAACTAAAATGATTCCGGACCGAAAGTTTAACCAACCGCTCAGATACAAAAATAAAATAAAAACACACAATCAATCTCGAATAAAAGACGGAGCTTATCACAATTTTCTAACAAACAATACTCAGGAGTATAACACTTTTAAAATACTAACGACGGAAAGAAATAAGCTTAACATATCTATAATAGAAAATTTGCATCTCACATATACAACCAACAACACACATATAAATAATATTTACCCCCGAAACACTAGTCTAACTTTACAATACATAGTTACATATACAGACATTAATAATGTACTGAATATAGAAGGTACTATAACCCATATAATTACTGACAAATATTCTAATACCTACAATATCCTAAATGTGATACTCATCATAAAAAACATTCATATAACACGAGGCCGAAGCCACGTGATATTTTTATACCACGGTAATGGCATGGTAATACCAAAGGTACGTCGACGGAAAACGAACAGTTTAATATAGGCTAATAGAAGCTCGGTGTTCTATAAATACGAAGACGACCTAAGCTAAGATGGGGATACGATTTATTCATGACTGATAACTCAACTGAACGCAAAACTTTATATATTAACAAAGATATAGTAAACACAATTTAATAATAAACAAAAAACAACATTAAGAAACTTAAAGATAAGAAACGAGTAAATAACAAACTAACTTACAATAATAAGGGAAACTTAACATGACTGGAGCTACACATTAAAAGAAAACTAATAAACAAGTATTAATATGCCAAATATTCTGAGGCAAAAGCAACATAACGTATTAAAATTATTAAGAACAAACTTAGATAGAAAAAATTATTGAAATGAGATTATATAACAAAGGTTAAAACATCTGAAAGGGGGAAAACGAAGCAATTATAAGTATGCTAAAGTTAAACAATATGAGAGAATGAGGGTAGAATATGCAAAGATTAGTATGATCTTAAAAATAAATAAAGGTATGATGCAAAGGCAAGAAATGGAAAAGATAGATTTACAAAGGATTAGAAGGAATTAATATATGATAATGGGGGATATAGAATTGAATATGAATAAATAAATGAATTATTATAATTATATGAATATTATGAAATATTATTAAAATATATAGACAAAGCGTCTTATTGTAAGGAATTTATGTATATTAAAGGTATGGAATTAGATAAGAGTAGGAATTGAAAGGCTAGGATTTGTATTGACAAAGAGAGAATTATTTATTATTGAAGTTAAAACTAATACTGAGATGAATTGGAAACAAAGATAAATAAGAAACAATGTATAAATAATGTTAAGCATATACCATCGATAAAAGATTTACCAAAAAAATTTAAAACAACCCCAAAACCGAACACCATAACTATTTACTAGTATATTTAAAGCTATCTAGCATCAGAATAGAACGCAAATAAAAGATCAGAAAACCGCCCAGTAAAAATAAGCAAACAAACCAGCCAAGCATGTTATAGTCCGTAAAACAATAACAAGTACTACAGTACTATAGTATATAATCTATATTAATCACAAGTTTACATTTAGACTAGGCTAATTAAATTAATCATATTATTATTAAATAAGAAAAAAAAAAGGAGAAAATAATTACTTAATATTAAACAGGGGTGTTCAAACAAAAGAACCCGAACAACAAAATAAAACAATTAACTTTAACCATTTAATGACAATTACCAAATAGGGAATTATTAACTAGAATAATATAAAGAACTACTTATAGAATTTGAAATATTTTTAACGTGAACACACACATTCATTAAATTTTCATCAGATCACTATACTGCATTTATATATTTCTGTCTTACTCCTAGATACGGTTGATTAAAAGCTCTCAATAAGTTTCTATCTTTTAATCAAGGGGGAAATTGAGGCATTGCAAGAAGGATTCTTTCTCTGAAAGAAACAAAGAATATATGTAACCTTAATATTTATACCATATTGTTTATATCTACTTTGTACTTTAATATTAAGAAGAGGAAAGATCGATTCAAAGAATAAATACGTTATTTTGACGACAAATTTACCTAGAAATTATTAACTTATTTTTCTAATTTTTTTATTATAATGTTTATATTCATTTTTCTTTCAAATACCTATTTAACGTATTTATTTTCAAATGCATTTGAACGAGTAAGCCCCGCCCACAATTTCAACGGTGCAATAACCCGAGAATAAACCTATATTGACGGAGTGTTTGTAAACACATAAAACATATGTTATTCAACCAAAATTATTTTATAAATCAAATTGTAATTTTTTAAACTGTTTTATACTGTAAAATTGTCTAATTTAATAATATTAACAAATTTAATGCAAGTAAAGAATGGGGCGATTTAGCGGAAAGTTATGCAATTAAAAACAAATGAAAAAGCAAGCGTCGGTAATTAGTCGTCACAGTGAGAGGTCACGTTTTTTTGTGCTCCGTAATAATTAAAATAATTAAGCGAAATTATTAAGTGCAAGAGATTTTTAATATTACAAAACGTTACACCTACCTACCAACCACCTGTGGACAAAATTTAACAGCCGCCGACCAAATAGTCCGAGATTTACGAATTTTTAAAGTTTTTACCGCCATAAAAATCTCACCGTAGCTTGACCAACATCGTTGACGATCGAAATCGGTCATTCGCTCAAGACGCAGTCGGACTTGGAGATTTCAACACATTTCAAGTGATCCCGAGGGACCGTAGCAGAAACATTCTCCCGTTTCCCGTTGTGAAGACGTCTCCAGAACACAGGCGCAAGAAGCAACGGAGATCATATACGAAGATTCAGGTTTTTGCTAATTTTAACAAAATTTCCCGCGCCATTTTTTTCTTGCGCATGTACATTTCTAGAACTTTACTTTGTTATTCCATAACTAACTATTTATATTACTTTCACCGATATTTTACCACTGTAATCTTTAGTCAACTTATTTAAATATTGGCATCTACTATTTGTATTTGTAAAACTTGATGCCAGGTCACTGTTATAAACTATTTTACTAAGACAACACATTATTGCACCTGTCTTACACCATATTATTATACTGTACGAATACCAACCGTCGAGTGTGTCTCACTTAATATTACTTGTGTGTCACGAAATTATTAATATAAATTTCTCAAACTTTGCAAAATCTTTTATCCCTAATAAAGTTAATTGTCAATATTTTACTTTGTTTTTTTTGTAATATACTTGAGATATTGTTCCGTTCCCAACTTAATAAATTACGTAAAGAAAGTAAAAGTGGAAGGAAGTGAACCTACCTTAGCCCTGAAGAGAAAAAGAAGCTAGCCGAAGATAATAAAACAGATAAGTATTGAATGAGCCCAATTTGAATTTTACATGACTTTTTTTATGACATTCATTCATTTTATTATACCGTACGTAGAAACAATTTTATTTATCAACATATTCGTAACATATCATTTAGAGCCCAACGTTTTGGGGCAGTTATAACAGTAATTAACATTTTATTCAATATATTAAAGCTCGTAACATAACAATATATATATATATATATATATATATATATATATATATATATATTTCCGGTTTTTCTAGTGGAGTATGTTTTCAAATATTGGCAAGACACACAAAACACAAGTAAAAAAAAAAAGTTTTCATGACACACATTTTACTTATATACGTACATTAAAATATATAACGAGCCATCGAAAAAATTCATAATTGGAGTAGACTGTGAAATTGGGTTGATACTTTAACCACTTCCACATAATGACATTTATTATTTGACATTGAAACTATAAGTTTGTGTCAATTTTTTCAAAATTCTTATTAAGAAAATTGTTTGTGTTTTGATGTAAGTGGACAACATTTTCAACAACTTCTGTAGCTATATGTAAATTTTGATTATGATTTCGATATTAAATAAATTATTTGTTTTATTTTTTGTTGTAGTATCATTTCAATGCCATAACCTTTTTTACAATGAAACTGTCAAGCATAAAGTAATGTGTCATTATGTGGAAGTGGTTAAAGTACCAATTTCACAGTCTACTCCAATTATGAATTTTTTCGATGGCTCGTTATTTAGCGATAAAAATACTCACAGGCATATTTAAAATGCACGCAATAGAAAGAGATTTCAAACCTGTCTTTGACTGATTTTTATTACTGTATGTGTACTAGTTTAGTAAATGTTTTGTGTTTTTTTATCATTAACATAACGATGATTTTAAAGTGTAAAGGCCACTGTAACAGGCTCGTGTGTGGAGTAATACAATCAATAGCCCATATAGTTAGGTTATGTAAGTACTTGTGATACATTTTATTAATATTGTACAATTACAACATATTGGCAAGTTTGTTACATTTCTTTTTTTCTTCTTAATAAATAAAAACAGGTCTGAGGAAGGTCTAAATACAAGACCTACACGTTGAATTCCACCATACATATATATATATATATATATATATATATATATATATATATATATGTTAATAATCCTACATGTTTCGGCAATGATACCTTTGTCAAGGATATAAAAAATATAAAATATATTTATATTTTATATTTTTTATATTATTATTTTATATTATTGCCGAAACATGTAGGATTATTTTAAATATATACACTTTGAAGTAATAACCAGACCTTTAATCGCCGACTACCTTATCATACCAAGGTCACGAAAATACTATATATATATATATTGTAATATAATTAAGCGTCTTACGTTGGAGTATATAAAAAAAAAATAAATATTCTTTGATACACACGTTCTTTAAGTCAAAATATTAAACTTTCCAACTGTAATATGAATTTAAAAACCCGAATTTTTACCCCCGCATTCTGATACACTTCTGCGCAGGTGCAATGAATATAAACGTTTGTTGATAATAATCATATCATGTACAACCAAATAGTGTTTTGGTTGTAAGGAAAGTTCGATATTTAAACTAGTTTTGAAGAAAAACGTGCATGAGAACTCTAATATCTTCAGGGTCGTGAAAGATTCTGTCTGACAAAGAAAACTAAAAGGTATCTTAGCTCAGTATTAATATGATAAGCTAATTAATTTCAAACAACTTGTCTAGGTTCTTAAATACCGTTTATTTAAAATGAACATCTTATCATAGTAAAAAAATATTTGATTCGGTAATATTAAACATAACATACAGGATTAACAATAGATCAATAATTAATTTTAATGAAAACTTAATATTAAAATTTATAGGTTATGTGGAATTTCTTTTATAAGAGGAATTAAATGAATCAGCAGATATATAACAAATATTTGGATATTGACACAAAAAAAACTCTTGGAAATCAAACTACGCTTAAAAATTGATATAACTTCCCTATTTACATAATTAAAAATGATTATTATTAGAATTTTAATCTACTTCCGGTAAGTATATATATTAGTCTGTTTACTTATTAAGTTAAATTTTTGGAAGTGAATCGTATAATGCAAACTTAGCTCAACATTTCCTTTCTATCTTCAAGATTCTCGTCTAAGGACACCTAATCTCTGCGATCAATCTTGGTCCACCTGATGTACAGTTGAATATTGTGCCAAACAGGGAAATCCGGTCACGAACCTAACCAAATCCCTCAAGCGTTGAGTTCTCCAGCAAAACAAGGTATACTGTCTCCTTTTTAATAATGGATAATCTTCATATTCGATAATTTGGTTTCTAGAGATTGTCCCATTTAAACCATTGTTGATTCAGGGTGATCCAATACCATTAAATTAAATACGGATAAATGTTTTCCATTTGTTATTTTTATTTTTCAAATTAAACGTTTTTTTTTTTTTAAAATTCTCTTTTAAAACATAACTAAACCTTTTTTAAAAATGCAAAAATTATTCTCCCCAATTGTTTCAATAACTCTCCATGGCAACCCAACAGCTTTTCTGTTCTCTAAGCTCATTGGTCGCTTAGTTATAGAATTTCCAAAATATTTGATATTTACAATAATTATGATTCTTAAATAATATTATGAACTTATTGGTTTATAAATAAATTTTCCTTCACACATAACCTTTCGAAATATTCAAAATTAACTAGATTTACATATTTTATAGTTTTGGTAAATGTAGGGAAGTCATATACTTTGAAATTTAATTATAGATTTGACACTCTAAATTTAGAAAACAATACAAAGATAATAGACTTCCAACCTTGTAAGAAATTCCAATAACAGATGTAACAAATAAAAGCTATTGTCTTCTATAAATCAATTAACATTTTATTATAATATATAAGAAAACTTCATTTTTGGCTCAGCATGTAAAGGAAACGTCCCACACAATAGACTTCAGCAATACCAAATTATTGGCGAACGTAGAACATATGAAAACCAGAATTATCAGGGAAGCTATCGAAATTGAGAAACGTCCGGACAATTTGAATTCGCGAGATGATACCCAGAGGCTACCAACAGCATGGAAACCAGTATTAAGCAATGAAGTTGTCAACAAGAAGCAACAAACAAAAACACCGCAACCCAGCCAGCTCACTCCAGCTACAGGCCCAACGACACGGAGTCGCGCACATACTCAACCAAGTGTAACCAACCAGAACGCTAAGCAGGTATATAACAACCAACTTAAACTCGACTACGTCAGTTTACGAGTAACCAGAAGCAGAAGCAGACAGTTATCGCAGACCTGAAGATGGCAAATGTGATTTTGCCGAAACGTCGTCCAGAAACGAGCACCGGTCTTTACAAAGACCAAACAATGGAAACGCGGAAGAAAACCCAGAATCCAGTTACAACACATACTACTACCCGCGAAAACCTGAAAGAAAACATATATATATATATATATATATATATATATATATATATATAATATATACGGTTCTAGATAATAAATATAAAAATATTCGGTCGAATTCATTGATAATATACCGAGTGTACTTTTTAACTTGAAACTTTCAAATATCTCGAAAAATAAGCAGTTCACGAAAAAAATGTCCAGATTTTAAAATTTAATAATTCAGTGGAGGAAATATATTAGAGCTAGAAATCGTCCCTCTTTCTTCCTCCATGTAGGTGGGGCGGGGATAACTTTGAAATCTTAAATAGAAACTTGTATATTTTATTACAGATTCAAATTTTACTGGAAAAAGTACGAAGGATTTGTCCGGAAATTTTTTTCAATACATGGATTTTTGGATTATTTCATTCATAGATGGCACTATAATCCATGAAATTCATTTTTTTAAATTTCTGGCACCGAGAACCTGAAATAACCTTATATATATATATATTGTGGTAGGAGATTTCGTCGTATCTAATCTAGAAGGATCAAGACAAGAAATGATTAGGAATATGTCGCATTAGTCATATTGAACCAATTTAAAAATCCAAGTTTGACAGCGCGACATTGCTTCTCCGATAAATTGAATGTAACATTTATTTTACTTAATTGAGATTTCTTAATTATCTCAATAAATCCACAAAAATTTAACATTGTCATTTATTATTTATAATTATTTTATAATTATCCTTTAAAATCATTCATTTACAGATGTCGAACTTGAGTTTTCGAATTTAAAAATTATCAATTTCATGAGGCTGGACTTATGCACAGTACTTCCTTTTTTAAAATATACGGCGTGATTTGCCAAATATGTATGTGCATAAATCCAAAGCATCCAACGTTAAGTTTAGGATTATTTCTTCACAAAAATTAAATTTAAATTTATTAAAATATATTGAAATAGAGAAACTAATTATATTATTGGTCCTCAATCAATAATTAATCTGTGTTTTACACAAATATTAAGCAGAATACCCAGTTTTGAAAAAACAATTGAGCAGAGCGCGTCTATTTTTCCATGGTTTAGAAAAACCAGTCGAAATTTTTAACGCTCCAAGAAATTTAATTTAAATCGCCGAAAAGAAGCAAAATTAATGACTTGTTATTATTTCTGATGATAAGAAAAACCACCTACGTATTTTGGCACATTTTCCAAGGGCTAATTTCTTTAATTTAGGTTAGAAACGCAACATCGTAAAAAAAACCCTATACCTGCTAGAAAATTCCTTTCTTTTAGATGCTACTAACAAGTTCGACACACGGAGAAGATCAATATCCTGTTCACCATCCATTTCACAAAAAGTAGACGTATTTACACACAGGTATTCAGCAATAGAAAGATCGTAACGACAAATCGATCCAATTCACTAAAAATCAATATCTATTTCAATATTTTTTGGTATAAATCAAATAATCAATATATCCGATATTTAAATTTTATCGCTTACCATAATTTTAAAGATATATTCCAAGTAATCATCCAAGAATTGTATTTAATCATTTTCATGTTTGTAAAATAAGATTACGTTTATTAAACGAAACTCAATGAAATATAGTTGTTAATGAAATTATGCAAATGTCGCTTTCACTACCAACTGTGAAATAATTCATCACAAATAAATATTTAAAGTTTATATACTGTAAAGTTTGTCTTTTCGGGTTCTTAAATAAAACTAACAATAACTTTAGACACACACACTATATTAATATTAAAGCGTATAACAATATAAAACTAACTATTAACAACAATAAGTACATTTATGTATTCTATATTTATGTAACTATATTTATGTTTACTTCGCGAGACTGTAGGATTCAATGAATGTCCATTCCTTCTTCAACGCGGCTTATATATCGTCGTTCATATGCATGGAGAATAATCTAGATAACACGAGACTAATATGACGCGTGTTGTAGGATGAGTCATCACATTGCCCTCTTCTTAAGAATGAAGTTTCGTCCCGAAACATGTCAAGTTTTGGTTCCTCAACCGATGGCGAAATCGACAGGTAGGGCATTTGTTACATTGCGACGTCATATCGAAATAACAGTCCACGGTCTTATCTTGCCTGGATGGACAGGAATATTCAAGCTGGTAACTGCATACCAGAATTTCCATACCAGTATGTCGGAAGATTACTTCCAACATGCTCCTTACAATTCTCCAGTCCAGGCGGTCCAATCCACAACCCAATTTTGGAACTGCTAATTTCAGAATGTCTTGCTGTAACAGTTGTTCGCGTAAGTGGGTCAGCGCCTCCCATAAGGCTCGATAGGTTGGCTTTAGGCTCGACAGTTCTTTCGTGACCAAATAAAATATGGACTGTCCTTCACTTATTATTTGGAGACTCTTCCCAATTGCTGGTCCCTGCTGCTTTAGCTTTTCCATACTGCCAAATCTCTCTTTAAATTCCCAGGCAATTCCCTTAGCCATTCGTAGATCTCGGGCTACGCAATGAGCAAGCGCGTAGTCTGGCGGCACCGTGAACAAATCCTGCTGTTTCTCGATGGTTACCCCAAATCGAGCTTTTCTCGAACCAGAATACTCTTGCATAAAGTCTTCGAAGGTTAGTTCATGGTATTGGCTATCCAATCGGCGCAAGTCAACGGTTTCGTCATTGTCTCCAGAGTATGGGGCTAATTGATTAAAATGTACGACTCTTGGCTTAGTGTGAGGTGTTCGCCTGATGCGGTATATTACATCGTTGATCCGCTTCAACACCTCGTATGGCCCCTCCCAATTCTTTTGAAGTTTTGGGGATAGGCCCCGTCAGCGTTGTGGATTATATAGCCAAACCCGATCGCCTTCATGGTAACCACTCTTCTCGGCGTTGATGTCATAGCTCTCCTTCATTCTGTCACTAGCATCTTGGATATTGTGTCTGACTTGTTCATGTATATTATCTAGTCGTCGTCTGAGCGTGCTGACATAATCTTCTCCGGCAAGATCTTCACCAGGCTTGCTCCCAAACTTTAAATCACAGGGCAATCGGAGTTCCCTCCCGAATAGCACATTTGCTGGTGATTGGCTAGTTGTCTCTTGAACGGAGGCCCGATACGCCATTAGAAATAATGGTAAATGTTCGTCCCAATCTCTCTGGTGTTCGGAGACCACTTTGGATAAGTGTCTGATCATGGTCTTGTTCATTCGCTCTACCATCCCATCTGATTGTGGATGCAAGGGAGTTGTTCTCGTCTTCCGTATGCCCAAAAGTCCACACATCTTTTCGAATAGACTGGACTCAAAATTCCGCCCTTGATGGGAATGAAGTTCCAAGGGTACACCAAAACGGCTGACTAACTCCTTCACAATCACGTCTGCTACAGTTCCAGCTTCTTGATTTGGTAGAGCATATGCTTCAACCCATTTGGTAAAGTAATCCATGACCACTATTATGTATTTATTTCCTTTGTCGCTTTCTGGAAAAGGACCGGCGGCGTCTATGGCGATCCTTTCAAATGGGCTTCCTACATTGTATTGCCGCATGGGTGCACGCCGACGCCTCTGGGGACCATTGCTTCCGGCGCAATTTGCACACTTTCGGCACCATTCTTTCACATCTCGTGAACAATTCACCCAGTAAAATCTCTGGCGCACCTTCTCCAGTGTTTTATGGACTCCAAAATGTCCCCCAGAAGCATCATTATGGAGTTCTCGCAATACCTCTGGTATTCTTTTCTTGGGAACCACCATTTGCATCTTGCGCTCACTTCCATCGTGATTTTCGACCTCACGTCTCAGGAGATCGTCGTCCATGGTTAAGGAATCCCATTGTGCCCAGTATGACTTCAATTCTCGTGAATGGGGAGCAATTTCTTGCCAGGTCGGTCTTTGCCCATTTCTTTTCCAAGCCCTGAGGACTGCAAGATCCGGATCAGCTTCTTGATCTGCGCGCAAATTGTCAGGTTGCCATTGGTCATCAACAACGGTGGTTCGAAGAGCGTTGGCCGATTTGTCTTCGATTCTGTTGCAATATCGACAGTCTTCTGGACAGGGCCTTCTGGAAAGGGCATCTGCATTTTGATGTTTGAGGCCTGCTCCGTGTTCAATGACAAAGTCATACTCCTGTAGCCTCTCAATCCATCTAGCTACTTGACCCTCTGGATTCTTAAATTGCAAGAGCCACTTTAAGGCGGCATGATCAGTGCGGATCAGGAACTTCTGCCCATACAGGTACTTGTAAAAGTGCTCAATGGTCTTAACTACTGCCAATAGTTCTCTCCTGGTTACGCAGTAGTTCCTCTCCGGTTTGGACAGGGTCTTGCTGAAGTATCCAATGACCCTTTCTTGTCCATCTTGGATTTGAGAGAGCACGCCACCAATCCCGACGTTACTGGCATCCGTATCCAAAACAAACCTCCCAGATGGCAGTGGATAGTTTAAAACAGGTGCACTGATCAACGTACCTTTTAACAACTCAAAGGCCGCTTGGCATTCGTTGTTCCAAATGAATGCTCGATTTTCTGTTAGGCGAGTAAGTGGTTTTGCAATGTTGGAGAATCCAGGAACGTAGCGTCGATAATATGTGCATAATCCCAAAAAGCTTCTTAGCTGATGTTTGTCTTTGGGTACCGGCCATTTTTCCACAGCTTTTACTTTTTCTGGATCCACAGCAATTCCTTTTTCGGAAACCACATGTCCAAGGTAATTTACCTCCTTGCGGAAAAGGTGACACTTCTTTGGACTTAATCTCAAATTTTCCATGTGATCTTCAAAGGTCTTCCCTACCACAATCACATCATCGAGATATACCAGGCAGGTGTTCCAAGACAGTCCCCTCAGTACAGTGTCCATGAGTCGCTCAAAAGTAGCTGGGGCGTTACACAGTCCAAATGGCATGACTGTAAATTGCCAGAGACCTATACCTAAACTGAAGGCAGTCTTCTCTTTGTCATTGCGATCCATTCCCACTTGCCAATAACCGCTCTTTAAGTCTACAGTGGAGAACCATTTTGCTCCTGCCAAGGTGTCTAGCGTATCGTCTATTCTTGGGAGAGGATAGCTGTCCTTTTTGGTCACACTATTCAAACGACGATAGTCCACACAGAATCTAGTAGATCCATCCTTCTTCCTGACAAGGACCACTGGTGAAGCCCATGGACTATTCGATGGTTCAATTACTCCTTGGCCTTCCATATCTTGTATAATTTGCTTGGCTTTCTCACGTTTTGCCAGTGGTAACCTTCTTGGTCCTTGTCGAATTGGACTTGCATCGCCGGTATTTATTTTGTGCATTACAATATTTGTTCTGCCTTTCGTACCAGTTTCAGTTTCAAAGACGTCTTCATAATGTTTGATTAGGTCCTTAACTTGACTTTGTTCCTTCTTGCTCAATCCTTGACAGGCGGAGTCGATTATCTTGGACAATTTCTCAGAAACCTGCACGAATCCATTCTTCTTCGCCTCTATATGATGAACGACGGCCGACACTGGTGAACACCACCCCAAAATAGTACCCTTCTTCAATGAAACAGGGTAATGGTTCACATTCATTACCCTTATCGGTACAGTCTTCTGAGTCTTAACCAGCATTTTGGCAACTACTATTCCTCGACCCACCTCGTCATCATCAGCCTTTGGTTCCAACATTGTAACATTTCCGTCCAAATAATCACCTTCCATACACGCCGTAAAAAATGTCTCACTTCTTGCATCCAGAACAAGATTCTCTGAAGTAATTACTTGTACATTCCCACAATCTTTCCCATGAAGAAACAATTCCTCATTATTTATTTTTAAAGTGCCTTCTTTCATGTTTAACTGGAAGCCGTATGTGTTCATGATGTCTAATCCCAAGATTATCTGTTCTTCTATGTTGGCTACGAGAACACTATGTCGGATTGATGTTGGTCCTATGACAAAATTGACATCTACTTCACCTTCCACAGAAGCTGCTTCTCCAGTAGCTGTCCTTAGTCTCCATTTGCTCGAAAGTAATTCTTTATTCCTGGATATTAAATCGGGTCGTACAATGGTTTTCGTCGATCCAGTATCTAGCAAGCAAGAATAGGTTCTTCTTTCCATAATAGCATCCACATACAGGCCATTGGTTTGATTTTGCAAGGATGCGATTTGGGCAGTCCTTGGGACTTTCGGATTCTCAGCAGATTCTTTCTTGGTCCTTTTATCACATTTATTCTGGATATGACCGTTTCTTCTACAATTCCCGCATGGCCGCGCACTTTTATTTGATTTGATCTGATTTAGGACTTGACTAACCACCTGCTCCATGAACTCCTCATTTTTCTGTTCGTCAACAGTGCAGACACGAGCATGGTTCCGAGAGGCTTGTTTTGCAGTCTCAAACTCAAGCGCGTGCGCCAAAGCATCGATCAAGGTTTTCGGTCTTGCCAACCTTAATGCTTGCTGCGTATCAATATCCCGGAGACCATCTATGAACGTCTGGACAGCTAGGTTTTCCATGAAATTATCTGGCGCCATCGGATATGCAAGTCGAACTAGACGAGCAATATCTGCCTCAAATTCCTGAAGATTCTCGCCTTTCTTCTGTGATCGATTCTTCAGTTGGGTATGGTATACTTGCTCCAAATGCGCATGGCCATATCTCATCTCCAAGCGTTTAATGAGTTGAGAATAGTCTTTACGTTCCTCAGGAGGCAATGTCTGCAAAATATCACTAGCACCACCCCTCAATGCTATGACTAAAGCAGTCGCCTTCTCGGCAGAAGACCATGCGTTTGCTTCTGCGGCCGCTTCGAATTGCGTCAGGTAAGTTGCCCATGACGTCTTTCCATCGAAGGTTTGTGGCTTGATTCTGGTCTTTGAAATAGCCACAAGTTCTTCTTTTATTTCGATGGGCCGCGGTATGACTTCTTTGTTGACCTGCCTGGGATCAGAATGACTCGTGGTAGCGGGTAATTTCATCGCAATCATTATTGCTTCTAAAAGTCTAGAATGTTCTCCAATTTTCTCTTCTACAGCTATGAAAACCTCTTCTTTTAACGCTTCTGATTTTTCCGCTAATCGCTGTTCTAGAACTTTCTTCACTTGTTCCAGACTTTTTTCGAAGTTTCTAGAATTTTCTAGTAATTTCTTTTCCAGATTTTTCTCGAGAATTCTAGCGGTTTCTAGGTTTCTTTCTTCCATCTGTGCTTGTGAATCTATTAGACGCTGTTCCAAAGTTTGCGAATTGTCTATTAACCGTTGTTCCAAACTTTTCACACTGTCCAGATTCTTCTGTTCCATTTGTTCTAGAGTTTTTGCTAAGTTTCCAGAAGTTTCCAGGTTCTTCTGCTCCATTTGTTGCATTTGAGTTTGCGAATCTATTAGACGCTGTTCCATATTTTTCGCACTATCCAGATTATTCTGTTCCATTTGTTCTAGAGTTTTCGCTAAGTTTCCAGAAGTTTCCAGGCTTTTCTGCTCCATTTGTTGCAATTGAGTTTGTGAATCTATTATTCGTTGTTCCATTTTCATCAACAGCGAATTCACGTCAGCATCTCCGCCTGGAACTTGAAAGACATAATTCTCTGGATCCTCGCCTTCTTGGATCAGCACATTGCGAAGCCGTTGCTGGAGGATCGACTTTTTGCCAGTTGTATCCTCATCCCTCTCTTCTAATTCTCGTTTTAACTCGGACGCTTTTAATTCCGACAGTTTCATTCTATTAGCCATCACGATATTTAAAATAACGTCTTTCCGCACTGTATATTTATTTAATCGAATACTTAATTAACACTTAATTGTCTACTTAGTTTATTATTTATTAATTAGTCCACACCTGAATACCACTGTAAAGTTTGTCTTTTCGGGTTCTTAAATAAAACTAACAATAACTTTAGACACACACACTATATTAATATTAAAGCGTATAACAATATAAAACTAACTATTAACAACAATAAGTACATTTATGTATTCTATATTTATGTAACTATATTTATATTTACTTCGCGAGACTGTAGGATTCAATGAATGTCCATCCCTTCTTCGACGCGGCTTATATATCGTCGTTCATATGCATGGAGAATAATCTAGATAACACGAGACTAATATGACGCGTGTTGTAGGATGAGTCATCACAATACATAGCTAAGTATTGCTTTATTTATAAATTTAGTCAATTAATGAACACACTCAATGTCATAACTACAGATAACGGGATTATTAACGTTCTCTCCCTGGACCTGCTTTTTAATGAACTCATATAATAATCCATCTTGATCTATTGCACCCTGAGATTTAACACTTAACATTAAATAGATCATCCTGATACGAAAGAGGGATTAAGGTAATTACAAGTTATATTATATTTGTAATTATAGTTAAAAATTATTATATGCTACCAAAACCCATGTTATAAACTTATCCATAGGCGTCTCTACTGTGGAACGTCATGCTTTGAAGTTTAATCTCTTACTCATGATTTAAAACGTATCAATGTATATATATATAGGCTGTCACACAAAAAATTCCCCAAGCTGTAACCCTGTTATTTATTAGAATAATTGAAACGGTATCGGCTCATCGGTACGTCCACTAAGGGCGTACCGATGAGCCTGAGAGGAAATACGTATCTGCGTCAATGGGGAGGGATATGTTCGGACGCGTTCACAAGAAATATTAATAGTGAACCTATATTTGTGTTCTTCACACCAGATTTTTAATAATATTTTATATTATTAAAAATATCTTTCTGTTATTTATATTTCGATTTTCATGAGATAGGTATCAAATGAAATGGTTTGATGAGTATTATTTTTGGGGCTACATTTACTTTTTTCCAGCGCCATCTTCAATTCCTAGCGGTTGGCAATTTTTTTGTTAAATTGCACGGTATATATTTTTTTGCATAATTAAATAGGTTTTTTTTTTACCTTAATCCATTGATGTTCAATACATCAATTTTAGTTAAATTTAGAAGAAAAAAATATTAAAACACTGTCCGTATATGTTCTCAGTCACTTATGTTATACTGCAGTGTGCGATAGAAAAATAACGAATTATAAATTCAGAACTAAAAAATTTTACAAATATTGTTCGAATTAATTACCGTCATGATCAATGCATTACTGGCATCTCATTATAATACCACGGGTGGCATTTAATACGAAATTATTAGATATTTCCCGACAAGTTTCAATTATTCGATTTCGTAAATCGTTTACATTATGCGGCACTGTTAAATAAACTCGATCTTGGAGATATACCCAAAACCAAAAATCTAGAGGCGTAAGATCAGATGAACGTGTAGACCAACAAATAGGTCCATATGTGCCAATCCATTGTTCATTAAAATTTCTATTCAACCATTCAACATTTATTCGTGAATTATGGGGAGTAGCACCGTCTTGTTGAAAATATACTTCACGCAGTTCCGTCTGCGGTAATTCATCCATTTATTTTTTAGTTTTGTTATTTGTTTTTCTTTGTGAAATAAAATTAGTTACATATGGGTAATGCGTTGTTTTTTACACTTATTTTTTCACGGCGCACTACAGTATAATACAAGTCATTTTAAGAGAATGTTCCGAAAGTGTTTTAATTTTTTTCTCTTCTAAATTTACACTTAAAATGGATGTATTGCATATCAATGAATTCAGGAACAAAAATCCCCATTCAATTATGCAAAAAAATATATATCGTGCAGTTTGAACAAATAATTGACAATCGCTTAGAATTCAAAATTGGGCTGAAAAAAGTAAATGCAGCCTCAAACATAGTACTCATCAAACCATTTCATTTGGTGCATATCTCATAAAAATCGAAATATAAATAACAGTTATAGCTTGGAGGGTTTTTTGTGTGACAGCCTGTATATACATATACATATATATATATATATATATATGAAGCGTTGTTCTTCGGGATATTTCGCCGCCTTTGGATGATTTCGTCCTGAGAAGGACAACTTTCTTCCTGACGTTTCGGTGACATCACTTTCACCTTTTTCTCGTTGCGATGGTAACTTTAAGAGTGAGCACTCTTGAAGTTACCATCGCAACGAGAAGATCCTCTAGAAAAAGGTGAAAGTTATGTAACCGAAACGTCAGGAAGAAAGTTGTCCTTCTCAGGACGAAATCATCCAAACGCGGCGAAATATCCCGAAGAACAACGTTTCAACAAACGACCGCGAAAACATTCGACGAGATATATATATATATATATATGAAAAATGTGTGAAAGTCATATCCATTCGGAATGTGCAGATACCGGTATTTTATTGTTTTTACAAACAATCAGTACACATTATCCGGAAGTAGATATGACTAGAGTGGACCAATTCGAAGCGAAAGCAGAGGCGTGACTAACGAATTAGTTCCCGCGTGCCCCATCGCACATACGATTACTTAGTATGTTGTTCACGGTCATCGTGTGTACACGTATAATAGCAGCAGGAAAGTGTATTCTGTGTATTTAATAATGTTGAAGGAGCGTACAGTAAAAAAACCGCTATCATCAAAGTTAATCAAGCGGTTTATTGAGAACCATCCTAGTTTATCTTACAATGGGGTAAATGTAAAATGTTTAGTGTGCAATATATATATATATATATATAAACCATTTAACAAAATCAAATTTGCAACGCCACGTGCATAGCGCAAGACATAAAGATAGAGACACTGATGCCGATACAAAATACGAAGTGTTCTTATTTGATTTGTGTACAATGATGAGAAATAACTTTGGAGACGCACATTATGTTAACAATATTTCATCGCGCTTCTCCAGATTTTCAAGTCACGGAAAACGCATAAGACGGTAAGTTTTTTTTAATCATCTGATTACATACATTTTAGATTTTATTTTTTATACGTATCATCGAGTACGTTTCATAATCTAGAAAAACCGTCTTACATTTTTTTTTGTATCTAACATCACGAACAGCACCGTTCGTGATAGTATATCTCTAGATATTAATAATGTTTCGCATGCGGTAACCAATTCGTTAGTTACGCTTCTGCTTTCGCTCCGAATTGGTCCACTCTAGATATGACTTTCATTTCTATACTGCGTGTATATATACGAATTATGAAAAACGCAATGTAAATGAGAATTAATAACTATTAAATTCCCACATTACATGCAATTGCCGCTATAATTTGTTGTATTAATTTCTACAACTGACAAAATCACATTTGCCAAAGAATGCAGTGACAACACGTCGCGACACCAACCGTCCAGGTTGTCCGGGCAAATGAATATTGTGCGAAAGTCATATCTATTTGGAATGTGCAGATACCGGTATTTCATTATTTTTACAAATCATCAGTACACATTATCCCGAAATAGATACGACTTTCATTTCTATATTGCGTGTATATATACGAATTATGAAAAAGACAATGTATAACTAGCAATTGCCGCTATAATTTGCTGTATTAATTTCTACAAATGGCAAAATCATATTTGCCTAAGAATGCAGACACGGCAATTGCATGTAATATGGGAATTTAATAGTTATTAATTCTCATTTACATTGCGTTTTTCATAATTCGTATATATACACGCAGTGTAGAAATGAAAGGCATATCTATTTCCGGATGTGTACTGATGATTTGTAAAAACAATGAAATACCGATATCTGCACATTCCGAATGGATATGACTATCACACATTTTTCATTTGCTCGGACAACCTGGACGGTTGGCGTCGCGCAGTGTTGTGTCTGCATTTTTAGGCAAATATGATTTTGTCATTTGTAGAAATTAATACAACAAATTATAGCGGCAATTGCATGTAATGTGGGAATTTAATAGTTACTAATTCTCATTTAAATTGCGTTGTTCATAATTCGTATATATACAGGCAGTATAGAAATGAAAGTCATATATATTCCCGGATGTGTACTGATGATTTGTAAAAACAATGAAATACCGGGATCTGCACATTCCGAATGGATATGACATTCACACATTTTTCATTTGCCCGGACAACCTGGACGGTATATGTCGCGACGTGTTGTGTCTGCATTCTTAAGCAAATGTGATTTTGTCATTTGTAGAAATTAATACAACAAATTATAGCGGCAATTGCATGTAATGTGGGAATTTAATAGTTATTAATTCTCATTTACTTTGCGTTTTTCATAATTCGTATATATACATGCAGTATAGAAATGAAAGTCATATATATTCCCGGATGTGTATTGATGATTTGTAAAAACAATTAAATACCGGTATGTGCACATTCCGAATGGATATGACTCTCACACATTTTTCATTTGCCCGGAAACTCTGGACGGTTGGTGTCGTGACGTGTTGTGTCTGCATTCTTAGGGAAATGTTATTTTGTCATTTGTAGAAATTAATACAATAAATTATAGCGGCAATTGCATTTAATGTGGGAATTTAATAGTTATTAATTCCCAATTACATTGCGTTTCTCATATACATATATATATATATATATATATATATATATATATATATATATATATATATATATATATAATAACTTCGTGACCTTGGTATGATATGGTAAACCTAATCAGTAGGCGATTAAAGGTCTGTATATTACTTCAAAATATATGTATTTAAAAAACTCTACATGTTTCGGCTGTATACGCCTTTTTCAAGAGAATACAAAATATGAATTGATTCATATTTTGTATTCTCTTGAAAAAGGCGTATACAGCCGAAACATGTAGAGTTTTTTAAATACATATATTTTGAAGTAATATACAGACCTTTAATCGCCTACTGATTAGGTTTACCATATATATATATATATATATATATATATATAATGAACTTCATGTGTATGAGAATTAATAATTATTAAATCTCATTTTACATGCGATTGTCGCTATAATTTGTTGCATTTAATTCTACAATTCGGCAAATAACTTTTGCCCTAGATTGTAGACGCAACAAGCCGCGACATCAACTGTACAAGTTGTCAGTACAAATGAAACATTTTGTGAAAAACTTATCTGCGCGGAATGTGCATATATCGATATTTCACTGTTTTTTACAGATCATCAGTGCACCTTACCGAAGACAGACATGATATTCACCTCTATACTACGTGTATATATACGAACTGTAATGAACTTCATGTGTATGAGAATTAATAATTATTAAATCTCATTTTACATGCGATTGTCGCTATAATTTGTTGCATTTAATTCTACAATTCGGCAAATCACTTTTGCCCTAGATTGTAGACGCAACAAGCCGCGACATCAACTGTACAAGTTGTCAGTACAAATGAAATATTTTGTGAAAAACTTATCTGCGCGGAATGTGCATATATCGATATTTCACTGTTTTTTACAGATCATCAGTGCACCTTACCGAAGACAGACATGATATTCACCTCTATACTACGTGTATATATACGAACTGTAATGAACTTCATGTGTATGAGAATTAATAATTATTAAATCTCATTTTACATGCGATTGTCGCTATAATTTGTTGCATTTAATTCTACAATTCGGCAAATCACTTTTGCCCTAGATTGTAGACGCAACAAGCCGCGACATCAACTGTACAAGTTGTCAAGTACAAATGAAACATTTTGTGAAAAACTTATCTGCGCGGAATGTGCATATATCGATATTTCACTGTTTTTTACAGATCATCAGTGCACCTTACCGAAGACAGACATGATATTCACCTCTATACTACGTGTATATATACGAACTGTAATGAACTTCATGTGTATGAGAATTAATAATTATTAAATCTCATTTTACATGCGATTGTCGCTTGTTGCGTCTACAATCTAGGGCAAAAGTGATTTGCCGAATTGTAGAATTAAATGCAACAAATTATAGCGACAATCGCATGTAAAATGAGATTTAATAATTATTAATTCTCATACACATGAAGTTCATTACAGTTCGTATATATACACGTAGTATAGAGGTGAATATCATGTCTGTCTTCGGTAAGGTGCACTGATGATCTGTAAAAAACAGTGAAATATCGATTTATGCACATTCCGCGCAGATAAGTTTTTCACAAAATGTTTCATTTGTACTTACAACTTGTACAGTTGATGTCGCGGCTTGTTGCGTCTACAATCTAGGGCAAAAGTGATTTGCCGAATTGTAGAATTAAATGCAACAAATTATAGCGACAATCGCATGTAAAATGAGATTTAATAATTATTAATTCTCATACACATGAAGTTCATTACAGTTCGTATATATACACGTAGTATAGAGGTGAATATCATGTCTGTCTTCGGTAAGGTGCACTGATGATTTGTAAAAAACAGTGAAATATCGATATATGCACATTCCGCGCAGATAAGTTTTTCACAAAATGTTTCATTTGTACTTACAACTTGTACAGTTGATGTCGCGGCTTGTTGCGTCTACAATCTAGGGCAAAAGTGATTTGCCGAATTGTAGAATTAAATGCAACAAATTATAGCGACAATCGCATGTAAAATGAGATTTAATAATTATTAATTCTCATACACATGAAGTTCATTACAGTTCGTATATATACACGTAGTATAGAGGTGAATATCATGTCTGTCTTCGGTAAGGTGCACTGATGATCTGTAAAAAACAGTGAAATATCGATATATGCACATTCCGCGCAGATAAGTTTTTCACAAAATGTTTCATTTGTACTGACAACTTGTACAGTTGATGTCGCGGCTTGTTGCGTCTACAATCTAGGGCAAAAGTGATTTGCCGAATTGTAGAATTAAATGCAACAAATTATAGCGACAATCGCATGTAAAATGAGATTTAATAATTATTAATTCTCATACACATGAAGTTCATTACAGTTCGTATATATACACGTAGTATAGAGGTGAATATCATGTCTGTCTTCGGTAAGGTGCACTGATGATCTGTAAAAAACAGTGAAATATCGATATATGCACATTCCGCGCAGATAAGTTTTTCACAAAATGTTTCATTTGTACTGACAACTTGTACAGTTGATGTCGCGGCTTGTTGCGTCTACAATCTAGGGCAAAAGTGATTTGCCGAATTGTAGAATTAAATCCAACAAATTATAGCGACAATCGCATGTAAAATGAGATTTAATAATTATTAATTCTCATACACATGAAGTTCATTACAGTTCGTATATATACACGTAGTATAGAGGTGAATATCATGTCTGTCTTCGGTAAGGTGCACTGATGATCTGTAAAAAACAGTGAAATATCGATTATGCACATTCCGCGCAGATAAGTTTTTCACAAAATGTTTCATATATATATATATATATATATATATATATATATATGTATATATATATATATAGTAAACCTAATCAGTAGGCGATTAAAGGTCTGTATATTACTTCAAAATATATGTATTTAAAAAACTCTACGTGTTTCGGCTACATGTTTCGCCTTTATCAAGAGAATACAAAATATGAATGACGGGATATAAAATAAATATAAATATTTATATCCTGTCATTCATATTTTGTATTCTCTTTATAAAGGTGTACACAGCCGAAACATGTAGAGTTTTTTAAATACATATATTTTGAAGTAATATACAGACCTTTAATCGCCTACTGATTAGGTTTACCATATCATACCAAGGTCACGAAGTTATTATATTTATATATATATATATATATATATATATAATAACTTCGTGACCTTGGTATGATATGGTAAACCTAATCAGTAGGCGATTAAAGGTCTGTACATTACTTCAAAATATATGTATTTAAAAAACTCTACATGTTTCGGCGGTACGCCTTTATCAAGAGTATAGAAAATACATTTATATTTTGTATACTCTTGATAAAGGCGTACCGCCGAAACATGTAGAGTTTTTTAAATACATATATTTTGAAGTAATGTACAGACCTTTAATCGCCTACTGATTAGGTTTACTATATGTATATATATATATATATATATATATATATATATATATATAACATTTGATAAATTATTGGAGTTTTTCGGCTTTTTATATGAAATATTTACAAATATCAAATTAGAATGTATGTAATTGCAGAGTAAGTGGCGAGGTAAACATTGCTGTCTACAAATTACAAAGCAAATCATACGAAATTTTTTTAATTGAAGAATATGGTCTACGTTGGTCACATATTTTTCAATTAAAAAAATTTCGTATGATTTGCTTTGTAATTTGTAGACAGCAATGTTTACATCGCCACTTACTCTGCAATTACATACATTCTAATTTGATATTTGCAAATATTTCATATAAAAAGCCGAAAACTCCAATAATTTATCAAATGTTATATTTAATGAACGGCTAAGAAATTATCTAAACACTATATATATATATATATATATATATATATATATATATATATATATATATATATATATATAAGGTTAATTTTTCTTGGAATTCGGCTTCGGAATTGATCAATTATTCTTTAAATAAAAAACGTATTTTAACGTTTTGGCATTTATTGTCTTCTTCGGAAGCACATTGATTTGGATAAACAGAAATTAAAAATATAGTAATTATGTATGTTGTATGGTACTTACAATTTGAATGCATTTTCTACTGTTTAGTAACTACAAAATCTACAGAGTTTTACACATATTAACTAATACTATACGTACTAAGGATGTCAACTAAACTTTAAAACTACCTGGTTTCTACATGTGTTAATTTTATATTTTTCCGTTTACTCCAGCAAATCATCTCTATTTTTAACATAAAATGAGTGGTTTTAAAATAGTTGTGAGTTGATATTGAAATTAAAATCGTCTTTATTAATAATATAGAAAAATATAATTTTGACAAATTTGCAATTTCATTACGATCGTTTACGGCGTTTTTTTCTTGCTTTTTAATGTGAATCAGTTCTAATATTGATCTAGCTGTGTAATTTTTCTCTGGTTGGAGTATTTTAATATCTTTGTAAATTGAAGGTGTGATTATTTTTGTTTTCGTGTTTGCTTAAGGCTGTAATGTTTTTTTGCATATCTATGACCATTGATTCTATCTTTTAAATGTTGTTTTGTATGGTCTATATAAACGACACTACAATAATTACATGGTAGGTATGCTATAATGTGAGATTTCTTTTCTGTTGGAATGGCTGTTTTTTTATTTTGTTTTGGTGGAATTTAAGTTATTATGATTTTTGTGAGCTATGTGTATATCATATTTTTCTAAAAAGAACTTGTTTAGTTTCTCAGATAGGTGAGGAACATACTGTATTGATATATATTTTTTCGGTGCGTTTATTTGTTCATTTACTGTGTATTGTTGCCGATTATACAGTTTATGCACCCTTTGTTTTATTATTCTATTATATAGTGTGAATGGATAACTATTGTTTTTATTTTATTTAATGTATATTTTCTGTATTAAGGTATGGTCAATTTTACAAGATTTATAATAATACTTTTTTTTATTGAAAATGGCTGGACACCATGATAATTCATATATTTTTCTGATGATGTAGGTTTAGCATACCATGTAGTGTAGATTTAATTGTTATCTTTTATTAAGGTCATATCTAGGAAGTTTATTTTGTTATTAATTTCGGTTTCTATTGCGAATTGTAATTTTTTATGGTACCTGTTCTACCTAATTCTACTATGTAGTTTGATTTTTAATGGGGGTAGCTACAATGCAAATATATATATATATCATATATATATATATATATATATATATATATATATATATATATATATATATATATTGATAAGAAGACATATAACAGCACCTACGTTGGGCCGCCAAGTGATAAGATGCTGTGCTAGCTCTTAACCAGTGAGATGTGGTTTATGAATGTAGAATAATAAATATTAAGTTACTTCGATGATGTTGAATTTTTAAATATATTGGGCGCCAGCGATTAAATTAATCACAATAAATTCAACGTCCTCTGTGTACATACAATAGCACTACTGGCAGTCGGAGAGCAAGATTATAAAATAGATTTGATATTAAATACCTCTGGATCTTCGTCGATCTGCGAATTACCTCCCTGAATTGTAGTTTGATGTCTATGTAATATGTTTATCTCAACAATTAAATGCTAACAAATAAAAAACTGTTTAAAGAGATAAAAATAAAATATATTGAAATAAAAATTAGAAAACTGTAACAATTATATTAACGTTGACAAGTGTCTATAAAAGGAATTACTATCTTAACATGTGTGTATCAAATTATACCAAAAATAGTGTTGGTTAACAAAAAACTAAGTTATTGAATATGTTGTATTGTTTATACAAGTTTGGTAAGTACTACAATATTATTTCTCAATTAAATTATGTTTGTAATTATTAAGCTAGGATAGACGATGTATGGATAATAAATATAGAAGTTTTGTAAATGTTTTAATTGGTTATGATCATCTTGATTATTGAAATATAAATTTTTATAGGCAATGAAAAGAATAAATCGATTATTTAAGAACCTGTGTTCCAAGATATTACGAGTAGGATCAGGCTGGAAGCGTTGTTCGTTGGAAAGCCCCGAGTACGGCTTTAGGAATCTTGATGTCGGCTTTGGCGTCGTTCGATCGTCCAAGTTGCCCACGCGTTGCAGTTAGGATTCTTGCAATGATGCTATTCTCGATATCCGGCGTATTTTTGATGATGCCGGGCTGGTTCTTACTTTAAAAGGTTGGCCAATATTTTGTGTTTCAATTTTATATATTTTTGACGAGATATTTTAAGTATTGTTATGGTAATTTAATTTTAAACTTGTAAGATTACAAAAACGCGGCCATATGTTGTAAAATTATTTTTCGGCTTCCCTTCGTTCATTTATTTTTCAAGGCCTATTTTTATATTGACAAATAGCCTCGAAACTTTATTATCATAACATAGCTTTGTGCTTTGAATTTAATTGATATTTCATTTTTAATTAAATTATAAAATTTTTTAAATAATTTACAAATATAATTTGTTTACTTTTGAATATAAGGTTGTTATTATCATGTGTTCAAAGTTGCATTCTTACGAGTTCATGCTAAATTTAAAAAGAGGGCGTGTCCAATCAGTATCAATACATTATTTCGATGTAGATAAATTAGATACCGGTAGTTTCGCGCGAATTATTTGAATTATGAAATTTAAAATAGAAATATAAAAGTAAGTTATAAAAATAAAAATAAGTTAATTTAAATTATACTGTTCTCGTTATATTAATTTATATACATGTTGATACTAATTTTACAAACTTAATTCGCCAATTTCACCCTTTTTATAATTGTGTTACATGCATTGTTCTATCTGTTTTTCCGTTACAGATGCAGATATATGGGTGCAGTTTGAACCATAACAATATATATATATATTACTACAATTACTTGACATTTATATCCTGTCATTCATAATTTGTATTCTCTTGATAAAGGCGTACACAGCCGAAACATGTAGAGTTTTTTAAATACATATTTTGATGTAATATACAGACCTTTAATCGCCTACTGATTAGGTTCACCATATATATATATATATATATATATATATATATATATATATATATATATATATACTTTTGTTGTATATATACGAATTATATTGAATTTAATTGGTGTAAGAGATGACAATTATTCAAATCTCATCTCACATGCAAATAAAAATATAGAAAGTATACAAATAAAAATCATGTCTATGTCCGAATATCGTGTACTGATGATCTGTAACGACAGTGAAATATCGATATCTGCACGTTTCTGGACGGATGTGGTTTTTTTCATATATATATATATATATATATATATATATATATGGTAAACCTAATCAGTAGGCGATTAAAGGTCTGTATATTACTTCAAAATATATGTATTTAAAAAACTCTAACATGTTTCGGCTGTGTACGCCTTTATCAAGAGAATACAAAATATGAATGACAGGATATAAATTTATATCCTGTCATTCATATTTTGTATTCCACATTACAAACCGTCGAATTGGGCTGAAACATATAGCTGAGGTACTAAAGATTTCAGATGAACGGGTCCATCATATAGTTCACGTCAATTTAGATATGAAAAAAAATTCTGCAAAATGGATTCCTAAATGTTTGAACGCCGAACACAAACGAGCAAAATTGAAAGCATCACGATCAAGTTGTGCCCGTTTTGAAGGAGATCCAGATTTTTGGTAACTATGGATGAAGCATGGGTCCATTTTTACGACTCAGAAACAAAACAACAAACAATGGAGTGGAAGCATCATGGTTCTCTAATTTCGTTACTGAAATGCCTGAAATATGAAACGCTCATAGTTAGCATTTCAGTAAGGAATTTCCAAATTTGAGTAGGCGTGTTGGGCTGGGCAGGATCCCAAAGTTTTTCTTCATCGAATTTGAGTTTTCTTCTCACTCGTTATCTTAGTTTAATAAACATCTAAAATCAATAATATTTACTCCGGGATTTGGATTCGGGTACTAATTTAGTCCCAACGCCCAACACGTAAAAGCAAATGATTAGCATTTTTTTAAATTTCAAATTACTTAGGCGTGTTTTTTAACTTTCGACGATGTGTGTAAGTATCTTCAACTAAATAATTTGCTTCTATATCTAAGTATCAAATCAAGAGATCTATTTTGCATCACAGTTGTGCTAAAGTTTTCATACGTTTCTAAGGTGCCAGACAACTCATATGTTTATCATCTTTTGCATTTTCCCAACTTTCGCTAAATATTTTGTGAGTCGAAAACTCGCATATATGAAGCTAGCGCTTTTCTATACATACGCGTTTTCAAACCTAAACATTTCATTGACAATTTCCCAAGCTTAATAGGAAATTTTAAAATAATGAGTTGCTTGAATTTTAATTCCTTGTAAGTTCGACAAACATCACCTGAATCTACGCGTATGCGCAAACTACAAACCACATCAAAAGTCTTGGATCCCCTCTATATAAAAGAACTGAATGGTGTATTGTTATTTCTTGGTACTTATCAAAGTAGGCTCATCGTATGGGAAAAAAAACAGCAATCACGTTTGATGATAACACACGTGTGTTTTATTGTCAATTGTTCAACAAAATGAGTAGAGTATCTTAGCCTATTCTAACACTTCCTTATTGACCTTGATCGCATATATATTGGCGATCAAGGTCGATGAGGAAGTGTTAGAATCGGCAGAGGATAATCGAACTTTTTGTACAGGGTGAGGGGGAATACGTGGTGAATATAAGGCGAAGGTTAAATAGGAGGTTCCAGAATAATATTGGTGATCAAGGTAGATAGAGAGGTTTTAGAATTGGTTGAGGTTGATCAAGGTCATTTGAAGATTAAAGAATAAAGTAGAATGTTAGGGTGGGGACAATGTTAGAGTATATAAAGTTTGCCTGTGTTAAATAGTTGCTGGTATCAGAGAATATGTTGAAGCGGAAGTTTAGTGAAGTACCACAGAGTCCTTTATGTTCTTTAATTGTACAAGAAAGTGGATTGGAAAAAGATAATAGTAGTCCCTTGATAGTGGACGAAAGTGAATTGGCAAAAGATAATAAATAGTATTGATGGAGGTTTACAAGTGGTTGGACATATTGAGCTAGATTTGGGTATTGAAGAATTTTTTACTAAAATGTTTGAATCAAATAAATTTTGGGAACATGTATATGCAGCTACAGAGAATTTTGCACAAGGGATATCAAGTAGTGAAAGATTTGTTGAAAAATATGTTAGGGAACCAATTTGGTAGTTATCATTAGCAGGAGAAAAAAAAATTTTTCTGAATAAAAGTCATTCGAAATTGATATGTATTGGTTTATTACCACATCAAGATTTTGAACCAAAGTTAAAAATTGTTGGTGTGAAAAAATAATATGTCTTTTAATTCGAAGGAATGGAAGTGGGTAATGGCGGAGACTGCATAGTTAAGGCAATATTTTGATTACAATAATGGTATATTTCCAAGTTTTATAGGTAACGTGTGTTCATTTGAAAAGTCAATCTAGGTTACTTTGAAATTTTGATAGAATAAGACGCATATATATTAGTATGTGCTTGTATGTATGAAACTGTCAAAATATACGACTTCGTAGATTAAGTAGTAAATTTTAATATGTGTTTGTGACGGGTGTTCAGAAACATTCGAAGTCAGGTAGGCTCTGAATAAAAAATCGTATATCTTTACTTAAGTATCTGATTTGTAATAATTATTAAATGTCAACTGTTGTCTGTCAAAAATCAATCTATCTCAGACATGACATCATATTTTCAAGGACTACTTTGACTTCGAATGTTTCTGAACACCCATTATGTATGAAACTGTCAAAATATACGACTTCGTAGGTTAAGTAGTAAATTTTACTTTACGACATACTTCAAAATATTCTCAGTAAATCACATGCTACTAGATTGACTTTTCAAATGAACACCCGTTATGAATATTCGAATCATTCGATGGAGAGAGTAGAATTGTGAAGATAGAAAAAGGTAGCGAGTATCTGTATTTAGCGTTTGAAAGCTTATCGGAGTTATGGCGGTTGAAGGAAACATTGGATTGTTAATTAGCTGTTTTAGAAGATATGAAATATAATATATTTTTATAATGATATGGTCTGATGTGTAGCTGGAAGTGGTGGAGAAGTAAATGTAGAAATCGAGGGAATATATAATGGTGTAATATCCGAATGTGTGTATAATGAAAGATTTAGTTATGTATTGGCCTCAGAAAATTAAAAATGATGTAAATTAATTGAGGAAAAATTATATATGATTATGAAATATAATAATAAAATAAATTTAATGTATTTTATTTTTGAAATTTGAAAGGAATTAATCCTGCATGACAAATTTCAAGGGTTTTAGGATTAAGTGAAATCGACTAATAAGTATTTATATATATTGTAATTGCAAATGCGGCTTTTGTCACTTAGATTGTTGATGTTGACTGAGATAGTTTAATATATAAGACTGTGGTGGTATTCAGAAGTGGTAGTTTGAATAAGGCACGTAGAAGGAAAGGTAGTAGATTGTTGAATACTGTGACAAATAAGCTCGCAGTAGAATTGCACATAGCGGGTTATAGATTTTATGGTTCAGGAACGAGGTTAGAAGAACGATTTGAAAAGAGGTGACAAGGGGGTGAATATTTTGGATAAGGCTTGTAAAGAGCACGATATATCATATATACAATCAAGTGAATTGTTAAGAAGCAACGAAGCGGATGAGAAATTGTATTAAAAGGCTGTAGGACGAGTGAAGAGTAGAGACGCAGGTACAGGAGAAAGGTTAGCTGCAACTGTGGTTTCAGCTGCTATGAATGCTGAAACAAAATTATGTATCGGTTGGAGTAGACAACGGAAAGAAATTAGTAAAAGTGGAAGGGTTGTAGAAGAAGTTATAGGAGGAGCAGGCAGGGGTATCGATTAGGTGGTGCTATTTCATTTTTTGCAAGCAATGAAGAAAGCACTAAATGCAATAAGACGGATTGGTAAGAAGAAGTATGTTTTAGAGAATGCTAGAGTTGCATGTCAAAGATTAATGAAATCTGGAAGAAGAATAAAATATCCGCGATCCAGGGTAACTGCAATACCAAAAAAAGGTGGATTTTTACCGTTAATCCCATTATTTGCAGGCAATAGGTGTTTTAGGATCATTAGGTTGGGGATGCAGCAGCAATTGCAAAAGCAGTAACTTCTGCAAAAGCTGAAAGGGATCAATTAGAGGAAGCAAAGCGACATAATATTTCTATGGAATCAAAATCTGAGAGTGGTTTATATGTAAAACCATATAAGTCTGCGTGTGGTGTATCTGTTGGAAGTGGATTATATGTAAAACCGTATAAATCTGGTTGTGTTGTTTATTTACCAAATGGTGCTAGTTCAAAAAACTGATAGGCAGTTTACCTCGAAGACCTTTAACAGAAAAAGATTTGTGGAAGTATGTTCAAAGGGGGAGAATTGGTAAATTTCGGGGTATTTTTAGTAAAGGTGTCTTACCGAGAAGTACACGTAAAAGAGAGAATATAAGAGAAAATTTGGATAATGATGCTGGGGAAGGGACTCCTTGGGTAGCATATAAGAAAAATAATACTATAATAAAGTATTTGGATCTGAGTTGGGTTGTGTGCTGAATCCACTTGGGGTGAATACGAGATGTGTATGTAAAGTTTGAAAACTTATAATTCTATGCCTAATCTTACTAGTAAAAATAATGTTTTTAAATATTATTTGAAGTCAGAAAGTAAATCAAGCGTGTGGATGGAGATAATTATTCCGGAGGGTACTTATGACATAATGGATTTACAGAAATATATCGATTAGCAATTAAGAGTTGCGGAAGTAAAAGAACATTTTTTCTTATTAACTGGTAATAGTAATACTATGAAAATGTTTATGAACACTTCAATAGATATTGATTTTGAGTGGAAAAGTCAATTGGTTTCTTGTTAGGTTTTCACAAAAGGCTAATAGAACAAAATACATATACCAATTCATAGTGATAAAATAGTTGATATAAATAGAATTAGTGCTATTGATATTATGTGTAATATTGTAGATCGATCATATATTAATGGTGAATTATCACATGTTTCGTATCATTTCTATTCAAATGTCCCTCCCACCAGGTTTTAAAATTATAGAGGTTCCGCAAGAGAAAATTTATATGCCTGTAAATACTAATGTATTATCTGATATTATTCGAGCTGTAGATTAGACAGGTTAAGCAATTGATTTAAGAGGTGAAGAGATGACAATATATTTGAGGATTAGGAGACGTTAGGTTGTAAAAACTAAATGTTTTATGTTTTAAGAATAGTAAATGATTTATTGAGGGAAATGTTTCTATATATTAGTGAATATTTAAATAATTAATGGATAGTGTTACTACAGTTGTTGATTAAGTAGAGTGTGGTAATTGATGTAAAAGTGAATATTGGGTATTTTACTTACGAATTTGAACAAGGTTGTGAATTATTGATATTATTATAAATTAGAGAATAATGAGGAGCAGTAGTGTTATAAAATGTGGAGGAGGAATATCAATTCTTCACGGAAATTAGTGAATAAGTTGTGGAGGATTGTTGGTGGGGTGAAGTACGAAATCGTTTAGCAAATGATAATAGGAGGTTTCTGAAAGGTATGGGATATAAAGCTTTGGTGTAGATTTATTTAAGTGAGATGGAGTTTTGGTATGTTGATTTTGGGATATTAAGAAATAATAAGAGGATTATGCTTTAGTATAGTAAGAGATTTATCTGGATGAAGTGGTGAAAGCGTGTTAGTAACAATTTTAAAAATGGAAGTTTTTGATGTTTTAAGAAAGGTTCGAATAGATAATTCTATTGTGGAGTTGGAATATCATAATCACGTTCCGTCTGGTTCACCAAGATATGAAAATAATGATGAGATTAGAGTTTTGGTACCAGAAATAGATGAGTATACTTTACCATCGGAGTCAGAATTATTAATTGAGGGGAAGTTACGACTGCATAGCGATAAGAGTAAGGCTAGTGTTACGGCGTTTTCAATTAATAATGCGGCCTTTATGTTTAGCAATATCAGATAGGTGGTTAGTGGAGTGGAGGTGAATGTAGGTATTACATCGACTGAAAAAGGATATTTTTCTCATAGCAAAGTCCAAGTTATATAAATAAATTGGAAAATTGTGGTTGGGAATTTTCCTCAGAAAAGGTAAGATAATAAAGGTAACTTTAGTGTATGTATACCATTGAAGATGTTAATAGATTTCGCAGAAGATTTTAAGTCTGTTATTTTAAATATGTCTCAAGAGCTTGTGTTGAAAAGATACGCTGATGATAATGATGTAATATATAATTCAAATGCTGCTGTTAATGGGGGTGTTAAGTTAACTATTGATGCTATTGTATGGCGGGTACCACATGTTAAAGTTGGTTTTAAGTCAGGATTTAGTGTTAACTAAATTAACAACGAAAAATACTATAATGGAAATGTCTAAAAAACATTTCCACTATAGACTTTTTCGTTTCCGAGGATGGGAAATTGAAGAAAATCCGTGAATTTCAGAGACAACAAAAATATGCTGTAAGATATATGTCGGTCAAACAGGAAGATCGTTTGAAAAACGCATTAACGAACATTATTCTTCGTTTAAAAATAAAAAACAAGATTCCGCTTTTGCGAATCATCTATTAGAAGAAAAGCACAGTAAAGGAGTATTAATATTAACTAGCAATACTTTCTCAAGGTTATCTTCTGTAAAAGTTGTTCTCTTTGAATGAAATACATCCTGGTAGATAGAAAACGCCCTTTCTATATTGTAACTAGTTATAGGTGCATACTGGAAATATTCTTTTATTTTACCGCATTTAGCAGTTAGATTTGGATGCTTTGTCCCCATACACAATTGCCGCAATGTTATTAAATCTGAATTTCTATTAAAAACTGCGTCTAACTCTTGCCGAAGCCCACTTCCGAAGTCACTTGGAATATTTTTCAAATTATTAATAGCCACATCTAATGCGGTTAATCCATCATTTAATTTGAGATTTTGATTTCCAAAATATGTAATTAGTTTTGGCAAATTTCCAAAGTGTTCCTGAAGAAACACTGATTTTTGAAATTTGGAATTTGTATTAGTTCCTTGCACTCAGAAATACTTCGAGCATCGTCATTTAAACATGTAACGAAATTTTGTAAACTATCGAAATTCTCTGCATAAAAACTAACAGCTTCCAATCATCTTTCCCATCTACTTATTATTGGAGAGAGAGAGACAACTGCGTTTTGTACTTAGTGATATTATATGGTCCATCGTCATTTCGGCCTCTTGTGTTCGGTTCCTACACAAAAAAAAATAAAAGTTCGTTGGTAAGTAGTTTCTAGGACATATTCAGAAGCGTTTTAAGGGAGCATCCTCCAAAGTTAAAAGAAGAATCCATCAAATATACAACACTGCAAACACCAATAACAATTTAAACAATGACACAACATATATCACGATTCCATATGCTCCAAAATTATCAGAAAAAATTAAATACACTTTAAAAAAATATGATATAGCTACAACATATAAACTTAGCAATACTAATAAACATATATTTTCAAAACTTAAACCTAAAATAGAAAAAAATCGGGAAACACATGTCACCTATAAAATACCATGTCGCGATTGCGATAGTTACTACATATGCCAAACTAAACAATATTTATACAAAACAAAAGAATAAAAGCCCACAAATACTCTAAAACAGACAAAACTGCTTTATCTACACACAAACTACAACGCGATCACCATTTCGATTTTGGAAACACACAGATAATTGATAAAGAACAACACACAATGATAAGGGAAATTAAAGAAATGATTAGTATTAAACAGGAAAAAAATTCAATTAACAACAGAAGTGATATAAAGAATTTAAGCAGTATATACTATAACTTAATTATCTAACGACCTGCAATTTACCATTATAATATATGTTGCTGTTATATAATTATATATCTTCTGTTATTTAAATATTTATACATTTGCTTATCATGCTGACAGTTCCGTGTTTTGATCCTTGACTGGTTGTCCGAGTAGGTTTTCGTAGTTTTCCTTCTCGTTTAAGGCGAATGCCGACAGCTTAACATTTTAAGTCGCTCCACGGGCGCATACATAATAATAACTCATGTCTTGCTTTTCTCTGTTTTTGTTGTCTAACTATTTTAAAATACTAAGGCATGATTTATTATTATTAAACTGGAATGCATCTTTGAATAATTTTACCCATGGCAACTACAAATGTATAAGTATGACATTAATATACTGTCATTTATATTTTATATTCCTTGAGAAAGGCATCTTTGCCGAAATATGTAGGATTGTTTTAAATATATACATTTTGAAGTAAAACCAGACCTTAAATCACCAACAAATTGAATTTACTATATATATATATATATATATATATATATATATATATATATATATATATATATATATATATATATATGTACATGTATATGTACATTAACTTGTAAGTATTATCGACCGTACTATAATAATGTTTAATTAATTAATCGGTTAATCAGTCTGTCAACTAAAAAACTCATTTATTTCAACCTCCTTATTTCGTAGTCATTGACTACCTGTTCAGGAGACGAAAAGCCGTGTTAAAACTTAGCAGTGAACGTAACTAAACATGTTAAAATAGATTTACATTAAAATGTCTATCACCTAGTTTACGTCAACCTTTTAAAAACATATACACATGTTCATCTTTATATGATTTTTTCTTTGGGGATATTTGAAAACATTGGAATATGGTATTCCTGTAAATATCCTCGAGGATCTGCAACTACGAATTAATCTAAAATGCCAACAAATTCGAGCCAATGAGTGAGTTTTAGAAAGAGTTCGAACATTCTTTAGACTAGATCACGCTACAAACTAAAATCGGTATACATAAAAAAATACAAAATGGACCAGATTAATATTATTTTGTAATTTCCTCACATTATTCATTTTCTAAATAAGATGATAATTTCGTCAAAGAGGAATTCATAAATCGAAGTGAGTCTGTAAATCTCAACTTGTAGAACACGTTTCTTTTCTTACCATTACAATCTATTATATCCCCGACGTAAACTTTTTTTGAAAATGAAATATATTTCTCTTTATTTTGTGCAATAACATCTACATCTTCCTTTTCCAGTGCCAGCACTGTTACAAACAAATGTGTATCATAATTCGATAAATTATGAAAGATAGTAGGTACATATCGAGCCTCTTTATAATTTATATTACATACCATACGTGCTGCACCCCGCTACAATTCAGTCATATGATCATGGCCACGAACTTTTTCTTCAGGGATTGTTATTGCTTTTTCACAAATATGACACACTGTCTCTTGCTCATATTTATCACGCTCTTCATGAGTTAAAGGTTTCATTTCTACCTCTTTACTTAAATAATTTTTATATAAAAAAAGTAACATCAGTGTGACTTTAATTAGTAGTTTTTTACCTACTGATGATGACAACTTAGTTGTCGAAATACGTATTTAGGATACGACTAATAATTGTGGTAAGGGGTTATATACCTTTTTTAAATTATCAGTTTCTAGCTCTCTAATAAAAGATGTGACTGCATTTTGTCCACGATATAAACGCAATTTACTTAGATTATCATCAAAACTACATTTAACTTAATAAGGTTTTAATAATAAGGTTTTAAATAGGTTTTAATATAGCTTCAAAGTCAGCATAAACCACAAAAGGAAGTCTTAATTGTCTTTCAAATTTATCAAATTTTAATACATATTCTGGTAATTCCTCCCCGTACTTATTTATTTTTAATTCTTTGCCGGGAAATACTGACTTCACCTGCTTACAAAATCCTCATTTTCTTGTCTTCGTAATTTATCTTCGCATGTGCAGCTCTCTCTTTGCGGAAGTCCTACTGGTTCCCTTAAAGCAGAAGTAACGCCCAAGCGAAACATTTGTTGTCAGAATTTTGAACATTTATTATAGCCTTCTTTTTCTTTATTGATGGTGGCAAGTCCATATAAATGGAATCTCTCAATGGACTAAACTTGTTCATATTTATTTCAATGTCCACCCTGAAATATAATAAAATAGTAATTATAATAGTAATAATCTTATTTTACCTAAATTGCGCTCCTGAAATTCACTCATTTTATTCTTAATCTCATCAATAAAATCTGCGTATAGCTCATATAAATTACTTCCATGGGTTATGACTTTATTTCGAGTATTAAACGATTTTATTTCTACATTCTCCTTCGTCAATAAATAATATAAACCATACAATTCCAAATTCACTTTCATAGAAGTATGTATACTTAGAATACTATCCATAAGTGCTATCACTTTCTCCCTAATATTATTTGCAAATTTCTCCGCATCAACATATATGCGAGACGAATCACATACTTGATAACTTACTATTCTATCCCCGAACGTGCCTACACTCTTCTTTACACCGTTATCGATTATTACGAATGCTTTAGTTCGGTATAAAGTACTGCGGATATGTGCAGTATAACAATTTGTTTCTATATATACATCACATATTTTACATTTCATTAATTCTACTTCGTTATCGTTACATTTCATTTTCTTCCCTGTGCAAGAAGTTAACATGTGGCGACTTCTGTTATTTCTTCGAGCAAACGTCTTCCCACAGTATTCACATGCAAACATATTAACTTATTATTTTCCAAATATGTACTGAATAAAAACAAGACCTCCACTTTACCGGCTCAACTGTTGCTGGAATGGAACGATCATCACCTTATATACACCTCATCGAAGGTCGTGCTTAATATTATACTGTTTTATGTGTGAAATCATTTCAAACTTATAAATTACATTTACTTATTTATACTAGTAACAATAAACATCTTAGCATTATATGTATAATTAAAAAATCCATCCAATTAATCGAAGTCATACATTCTACCTCAATATCGTCCTCGATATCGTCTTCAGCTTTACTTAACTCATCATGACTACTCCATTCTAACTCCACTATAATCTCTACTCTATTTTTTATTTCGTGTGCAGCACCCATATCCACTTATATGTTCTAACCAATATTGAGAAAACTTAACGTTTTATGAGTGAAAAATTCATTCGTTATTTTACAATGAGACCAGAATTGAATTGATGAGTGTTGTTTGTAGGCAACAGGTCTAGAGGGCACCAGGTCGTTAAGAGCGATTAAGTTTGCACCGTGAAGTTGGTCCTTACGAAGGAGGTACAGTCATGTTTTGGGGTGCTGTTATATTCAACCGCCGTACCGCGCTAATTCCTTGTACAACAGAACATGACAAATGCAGTTGACATTGAAAACGTTACTAGGTCCATTTTCTGTTTATTACGCAATGAACTGGGTGAAAATTTCATCTTTATGAATAATAATGCCAGGCCACATTGTGCAATAAGGGTTCGGGAGGCACTTGAAGAAGGACATATCACCAGATTGGATTGGACAGCACAATCCCCCGATATGAACACAATAGAATATATGTGGGATTTTGTTGTAAGAGCCATTCGCAATTCGATTAACCCACCCCACACCGCGGAAGAATTAACTATAGTGGCTATAGAGGAATGGAACAATATTCCCCAAGAAATCATAAATTTATTGATTATTTCAATGGATAGGCGTGCTAATGCGTTAGTAAGAAGCAGAGGAGGGCATATTGAGTATTGAATACTAGTAGAGTATCTCAGCCGATTCTAACACCTCCTCATTGACCTTGATCGCATGCATTATTGGCGATCAAGGTCAATGAGGAGGTGTTAGAATCGGCTGAGGATGAGCGACCTTGATTTCAAGGTCATTGAGGAGGTGTTGTAATCGGATGGTGGTGACCAAGGTCATTCGAAGGTCAACGTCGTGTGTAGGTCGTTTGAATGCCAATGCCACCTTGATTTCAAAGTCACTGGGGAGGTGTTAGAATCGGATCCACAGAGTTGTTTTTTCTTTTATTTTATTGATAATTAAACATAAATAAAAAACCACAGAGCTGTTAATCTAACATTTTTATTGATAAATGAAGATAATCTTTAGTATATAAAATATATTATTTAAATCATATTTAATGTTTTAGTTTTTTCTTTTTCGGTATTCTAAATTTTCTAAATTGTTTGGTAATACTCTTTTTACAAACTGAGCAATTTCTCTTTGAAGGGGCTGGACCGTCAATTTGTTCCTCACCGGTATTATAGTGTCTAAAACACGGTCGATATTCTTCTAGTTCAACTTGTTTGTCAGGTGAAATTAAATGCCAGAACTCCTCTATCCATATTGGGGCCACTTTCGTTTTAAATAAATCTAATGGAATATACTCTATTAGATTTGTTTTAATACCAGATAGATGACCATAATTTTCATAAACAAACTTGACTGCTTCTAATATCAATTCTAGGTGTTGAGACATTTTGTTTTAATCGCTGGTTTCAGTAGGGTTCAGGCTTCTATATTATTTTCAACAATATTTATTGGCGATCAAGGTCGATGGGGAGGTTTTAGAATTGTTTGAGGATGATTAAGGTCATTTGAAGTTTAAAGAATAAAGAAGAATGTTAGGGTATATAAAGTTAGCTTATGTTAAATAGATGCTAGTATTAGAGAATATGTTGAAGCGGAAGTTTAATGAGGTACCACAGAGTTCTTTATGTTCTTTAATTGTGGAAGAAAGTGAATTGGAAAAAGATAATAGTGGTTCCTTGGTAGTGGAAGAAAGTGAAGTGGTAAAAGATAATAGTATTGATAGAGGTTTACAAGTGGTTGGAGATATTGAGGCAGATTTGGGTATTGAAGAATTTTTTACTAAAATGTCTGAATCAAATAAATTTTGGGAAGATATAGATGTAGCTGCAGAGAATTTTGCACGAGAGACATCAAGTGGTGAAAGATTTGTTGAAAAATATGTTAGAGAACCAATTTGGGAGTTACCATTAGTAGGAGAAAAAATTTTCTTTTTGAATAAAAGTCATTCAAAATGTATATGTGTTGGTTTATTACCACACCAAGATTTTGAACCAAGGTTAAAAATTGTTGGTGTAAAAAAACAATGTGTATGCTTTAATTCTAGGGAATGGAAGTGGGTAATGGCGGAGACTGCAACGTTAAGGCAGTATTTTGATTATAATAATGGTATATTTCCAATTTTTAGAGGTATGAATATTCGAATATCACCTGAATCATTTGATGGAGTAAGTAGAATTGTGAAAATAGAAAAAGGTGGCGAGTATGTGTATTTAGCGTTTGAAAGTTTATCGGAGTTATGGCGGTTGAAGGAAACATTGGATTGTCGATTAGCTGTTTTAGAAGATATGAAATATAATGTATTTTATAATGATATGGTCCGATGTGTAGCTGAAAGTGGTGGAGAAGTGGATGTAGAAATCGATCGAATGTATAGTGGTGTAATATCCGAATGTGTTTGTATAATGAAGGAGTTAGTTATGTATTGGCCTCAAAAAATTAAAAATGATGTAAATTATTTGAGGAAAAATTATATATGATTATGAAATATAATACTAAAATAAATTTAATGTGCTCTATTTTTTAAATTTGTAAGAAATTGATCCTGTAAGATAAATTTTAAGGTTTTTAGGATTAAGTGAAATCGACTATTAAGTATTTATATATGGTAATTGCAGATGCGGTTTTTGTCATTTAGATTGTTGATGTTGACTGAGATAGTTTAATATATAAGATTGTGATGGTATTTAGAAGTGGTAGTTTGAATAAGGCACGCAGAAGGAATGGTGGTGGATTGTTGAATACTGTGATAAATAAGCTCCCAGTAGAATTGCACATACCGGGTTATAGATTTTGTGGTCCAGGAACGAGATTAGAAAAACGATTGAAAAAAGGTGATAAGGGGGTGAATATTTTGGATGAGGCTTGTAAAGAGCACGATATATCATATTCTCAATCAAGTGAATTGTTAAAAAGGCACGAAGCGGATGAGAAATTGTATGAAAAAGCTGTGGAACGAGTGAAGAGTAGAGACGCAGGTATAGGAGAAAGGTTAGCTGCAACTGTGGTTTCAGCTGCTATGAAAGCTAAAACAAAATTAGGTATGGGTTGGAGTAGGCAACGGAAAGAAACGAGTAAAAGTGGAAGGAAGGGTAGTAGAAGAAGTTATAGGAGGAGAAGGCAGGGGTATCGATTAGGTGGTGCTATTTCGTTTTTGCAAGCAATGAAGAAAGCACGGAATGCAATAAGACGGATTGGTAAGAAGAAGGGTGTTTTAGAGAATGCTAGAGTTGCATATCAAAGTTTAATAAAATCTGGAAGAAGAATAAAATATCCGCGATCTAGGGTAATTGCGATACCAAAAAAAGGTGGATTTTTACCGTTAATCTCATTATTTGCAGCATTAGGTGCTTTAGGATCATAAGGTGGTGGTGCAGCAGCAATTGCAAAAGCAGTAACTTCTGCAAAAACTGAAAGGGATCAATTAGATGAAGCAAAGCGACATAATATTGCTATGGAATCAAAATCTGGGAGTGGTTTATATGTGAAACCATATAAGTCTGGGTGTGGTGTATCTGTTGGAAGTGGATTATATGTAAAGCCGTATAAATCTGGTTGTGGTGTTTATTTACCTGAAGGTGCTAGTTCAAAAAACTGATAAGCAGTTTACATCGAAGGCCTTTAACAGAAAAAGATTTGTGGATGTCTGTCCAAAGGTGGAGAATTGGTAAATTTCGTTACCGAAAATTATACGCAAAAGAGAGAATGGAATAGTAAATTTGGATGATGATGTTGGTGAATGGACTCATTGGGTAGCATATAAGAAAAATAATGCTGTAATAAATTATTTTGATAGTTACGGTGATTTAAGACCTCCGATTGAGATTGAAAAGTATTTATTATCGAATGGTGGTGGTGTTTTACAGTATAACTATGAAAGATATCAAGACAGTAACAGTAAAAATTGTGGACATTTGTGTTTATTGTTTTTGAAAGGATTTATTAAATAAGAAGGAGTTTGTTGCGATTGTTTTATTAAGTATTAGTGCAACGATTTTGGAAAGTTGAATTTAAATTAGAAATGGATGCGGATTGTAATGGAAGTGTGAATAATTTGGCTTTTGTTTTAACAGGGAAGGGATCTGAGGTGGGTTGTGTGCTGAATCCACCTATATATTTAAATGGTGAATACGAGATGTGTATGTTAAGTTTGCAAACTTATAATTCTATCCCTAATGTTACTAGTAAAAATAATGTTTTTAAATATTCAAGAAGTAAGTCAAGTTCTTGGAAGGAGATAATTATTCCGGAGGGTACTTATGATATAATGGATTTACAGAAATATGTCGATGAGCATTTACGGGTTGCGGAAGGAGAAAAACATTTTTTCTTATTAACTGGTAATAGTAATACTACGAAAGTGTTTATGAAGGCGTCTGTAGATATTGATTTTGGAGTGGAAAATTCCATTGGTTCTTTATTAGGTTTTTATAGAAGGGTAATAGAACAAAATATACCAAATCATAGTGATGAAATAGTTGATATAAATAGAATTAGTGCTATTGATATTATGTGTAATATTGTAAATGGATCATACATTAATGGTGAATTATCACATGTTTTGTATCATTTTTATCCAAATGTTCCACCAGGTTTCAAAATTATAGAGGTTCCGCAAGAGAAAATTTATATGCCTGTAAATATTAATGTATTATCTGATATTATTATTCGGGCTGTAGATCAGATAGGTCAACCAATTGATTTAAGAGGTGAAGAGATGACAATATATTTGAGGATTAGGAGACGTTAGGTTTTAAAAATAAATGTTTTATGTGTTTTAGGAATAGTAAATGATTTATTGAGGGGAAATGATTGTATATATTAGTTAATATTTAAATAATTAATGGATAGTATTAGTACAGTTGTTTATTAAGTAGGGTGTGTAGTAATAGATGTCAAAGGTGAATATTGGATATTTCACGTATTAATTTGAATTATTGAGATTATAAATTGGAGAATAATGAGGAGCAGTAGTATTAATAAAATGTGGAGGAGGAATAGAAATTCTTCACGGAAATTAGTGAATAAGTTGCGGAGGATTATTGGTGGGGTGAGGGTACGAAATTGTTTAACAAATGAGAATAGGTGGTTTTTGAAAGGTATGGGATATAAAGTTTTGGTTAATTATTAGAAAATAAAACACTTGGCTTAGTTTCACGACTTCTTTAATTAGATATACTAACAATTGTTTCGGCTATTAGGCCATTATCAAAGAGCTATCTAAAACTAAACTTACTCTACTTAAGGTTAACTTATATACCTGTGTTCATTATGGGTGTTATCTTTATCATTTATCTTTAGCATTAAAAAACAATATACCTAACGAAATAACTAGTAACGTCACATTTTATCCACATTTAATAAATCTTAGTACAACATTATTCACAGAATCAGAAACTAAATTACTAGAAAAAGGTTTAAAATACAATCCAAATATCAATAACAATAATGACATCAACAATTTAGTAGTAGACCTAGAAGTAGCCCTACAACCAATAGAAGGACATAATTTAGAGAAAGAAAAAATAAAGAAAATAATAAGTAAAGAATATCAAAAACTAAAACATACCTCAAAAAACCCACATGAAAATAACAACGTAAAAGCCATAAGAAAGAAACTAAATGATAACAATCTAGTAATCACTAAAGCAGACAAAGGTAATACAGTCACAATATTAGAAAGAACGAAATATAATGAGAAAATAGATGAAATAGTAAACACTAAGGAATTCAAACAACTAAAAAGTGATCCAACAAAAAATTACCAAACAAAAATAAAAAAGCTAATAAATAACAATACTAATTTAAAAAATAAAAACTTAACAATAATGAATCCTAGTTCCCCCAGATTATATGGCCAACCAAAACTACATAAAGACAATAACCCTTTGAGACCCGTAGTATCATATGTAAATGCCACCACATACAAACTATGTAAATATCTAAGTCAAATACTACCAGAAAAAATCAATTTCAAGTCACAATATTCAATAAAAAACACGATTGCCTTAACAAATAAATTAAATGACATTAAATTACCAGATAATGCCAAATTAGTATCGTTCGATATTAAAAATCTATTTACTTCAATCCCGATACACGAAATAAGTAACATAATTACAAACCGGATTAACGAAACCAATTTAGATAATACTGAGAAGACTGAAATATTAGAATCATTAAAGTTATGTTTACAACAAAATTATTTTAAATTCAATAATAAAATTTACAGCCAGATAGATGGGTTACCTATGGGAAATCCACTAAGCCCATTGTCAGAATTCCTAACACTACTTAATACATTAAACCCCAAAATACAGTTTACTATAGAAAAAGAACACAATAACACATTGAATTTCCTAGATATTACAATACACAAAAAAGACAATAAGTTATTATATAAAATATATAGAAAACCAACATTTTCGGATAATATAGTACACGCTAACGCAAATCAATCACAAAAAATTAAAATGTCAACTTTCCATAGCTATATACATAAAGCAATAAGTATACCACTAAATAAGGAAGCCTTTAATAATGAAATGAACACAATTAAAATAATAGCAAAAAATAGTGGTTACAACCCAGATATCATCGATAAGTTGATAAAACATAAAGAAAGGAAAATACTTCAAAAATTGTTATACCCAGAAATAAAAGAATTAAAGAAACCTAGTTGGCATGTAATCACCTATATACCTCCCATAACACAGAAAATAAACAAATTACTAAAGAAACTCAACATTAACATAGTGTGGAAAAATAAAGTAAATTTAGGTACATTGTTGAATAATACTAAAGATAAAATAGATAACTTAGATAAATCAGGAGTATATTCCATAAAATGCCAGAATTGTGAAGCTATTTATATCGGACAGAGTGGTAGATGTATTAATAAACGGTTAACAGAACATATTAGAGATATAAAATATAGTGTTAAACACACAGGGTTCGCAGAACATTGTATAGACCAGAACCACTTACCCGATATAAAGAGCTGTAACCTCATTCATAATGTAGTAAAAAGTAAAAAGTTAAATATATTAGAGATTTTTGAAATTAAAAAAGCCCAAAAACAAAATCGAGTTATCACAAACACACAATTAGAATTCATAAATACCCCCTATATCGATGCAATTCTAAATATCAATTACCCTCATTCTCCCACCCATAATGAACACAGGTATATAAGTTAACCTTAAGTAGAGTAAGTTTAGTTTTAGATAGCTCTTTGATAATGGCCTAATAGCCGAAACAATTGTTAGTATATCTAATTAAAGAAGTCGTGAAACTAAGCCAAGTGTTTTATTTTCTAATAATTAATCAAGTTATTACAAGAATGTTTCACCAAGAAATATCTGCGAAGTCAACCAATGAAAAAAAAATAAAGTTTTGGTGTAGATTTATTTAAGTTAGAGGAAGTTTTGGTATGTTGATTTTGGGATATTAAGAAATAAAGAGAGGATTATGCTTTAGTATAGAAAGATATTTGTCTAGAGAAGAAGTTTGTTGTGAAAGTGTGATAGTAACAATTTTAAAAATGGAAGTTTTAGATGTTTTAAGAAGGGTTCGAATAGATAATTCTATTGTGGAGTTGGAATATCATAATCATGTTCCGTTTGGTTCACCAAGATATGAGAATAATGATGAGATTAGAATTGTGGTACCAGAAATAGATAAGTATACTTCACCATCGGAGTCAGAACTATTAATTGAGGGGAAGTTACGATTGTTAAGTGATGAAAGTAAGGCTAGTGCTACAGCGTTTTTAATTAATAATGCGGCAGCTTTTATGTTCAGCAATATCAGATATGTGATTAGTGGAGTGGAGGTGGATGAAGTAAGAAATGTAGGTATTACATCGACTATGAAAGGATATTTTTCTCATAGTCCAAGTTATATAAATAAATTGGAAAATTGTGGTTGGGAATTTTCTACTGGAAAGGCTCCGGTTTTAGATAATAAAGGTAACTTTAGTATATGTATACCATTGAAGATGTTAATGGGTTTCGCAGAAGATTTTAAGTCTGTTATTTTAAATATGTCTCAGGAGCTTGTGTTGAAGAGATGTGCTGATGATAATGATGTAATATATAATTCAAGTGCTGCTATTAATGAGGGTGTTAGGTTAACTATTAATGCTATTGTATGGCGGGTACCACATGTTAAAGTTGGTTTAAGTCAGGATTTAGCGTTAACTAAATTAACAACGGAAAATACTATAATGGAAATGTTTTTTAGATGATGGGAAATTCATGAAAATCCGGGAACTCGAGAGACAACAAAACATAGTTGGGCTATTAAGACAGCTCCACATTTAGAGACACCTAGATATATTATTTTGGGTTTTCAGACTGGGAAGAAAGGGAAAGTGGATCAAAATATGAGTAGATTTGATGCAATGAATTTAACTGATGTGACAGGTTATTTAAATGGTAAAAAATATCCATATGAAAATGTTCGAGTGGATTTTGATGAAAATCGTGTAGCCGTTTTATATAATATGTATGCTAGATTTCAACAAGTTTATTACGGTCATGAATATACTGAGCCGATGTTAAAATTAAGCCAATTTAAATTGTGTCCATTAATTGGTATTGATTGTTCACATCAGGAAGGTGCTATACATAGAAGTGGTGTGGAGATTAGAATTGAATTTACGGCGAAAGATAATATACCAAAAGATACGGTTATGTATTGTTTGATATTACATAATAAATTGTATCAGTATTCACCATTTAATAAGGTGGTACAGCGACAGTATTAGTATTTTTGTTTGTTTGAGGAGTAAGATGGGTGGTGGGAGATATGGTAAATATAGTTTATGGAATGTGGTTGTGTAGTGTATGGTTACGGATTGGGTGAGAAGGTTGTTTAGTTGAAGATGCTGGATTTAAGTGGAAATAAATATATAATTATAGATTTTCAATGGTATCGATTTAATAGTTATAGTTTGATGCCTAAGGAGTTGGATACTTGTGATAGTGAATTTAAGAGGAGTCATTTTATATTCAAACCGGTTTTGAGTTTTGGTGTATTGGCAGAAGAAGATCGGCAAGATATGCTTTTAATTGTCATCATGGTTTAAAGTGAGAAGATGGTTATTTAGCTGCAAGTGAGTTTGATGATACAATTAAACGATTGTGTAGAGGTGTTGATTTAGTGTTTGTTAAGGGTAGAGAAAAATTGGATTTTTTGAAACGTATTATAGATCGACGAATAATAGATTTAGTATATGCGGAAAAAATTAGAAGAGGAGAGCCAAGTTGTAGTTTTCATGTTAGTAATTATGTTGTTTGTGCTTTGTCTAATGTGGAACGATTGTATAAGTTTTTGTTAGAAATAAAGTTGAAAGATAATAAAGTTGGTTATATTTAATTATTGTTAAAATGGGTTATGCGTGGAGTGCTATGAGGAGTTATGTTGTGGAGAGGGTTGGTAATGTATTGCGACGACTAGAAATTGATAGAAATTTTTCTGGAGTGGATGATGATGATTTATTTTATGTGCCTAAGACATATTTAATGGGCAATATAGGATGTTTGAGTTTAGAATTTGTTTGGCGTCGATTACCTAGAAGTTATCAAGAAGATATTGATTTAATTGGATGTGGACCATGTGTAAGTCATTATGTAATTGATGGTGATGTTGTTGATGGACCTGTTAGGAGAAGAAATTGCTATATGTGTAGACAGAATAATTTATAGTTCTTGTATTAATATAGTGTATTAATGTTTGTAATGTATTTATGTATGCAGCTATAAATAAATATTTGAGTTTACATTTTTTTATTAATATAATGTTAGGTATTGAATTTAGACGAGGGGTGTGGGAGGGTTTTCTAGAAACAAAGGAAAAAAGGGAAAGGAAAAAAAGGGAGAAAGGAAAAAAGAGAAAAAAAGGAAAAAGGAAAAAAAAGGAAAAAAGAAAAAAAGGAAAAAAGAGAGAGAACAGGGGGGGGGTTGGGCGAACCCCCGAACCAATCCACACACACACGGAGCGCGATAGCGCGGAGTGAGCGCGCGGAGGTGGGGATTGGGGCAGGGCCCCCCCCCGGTGACCTACATTCGAAAATTTCTCCCTCCACTTTTCGATGAAGAGTTGAAGAATTTGGGAATTTTCTCGGTGTTCAAGGTCACACCTAATATCTAAAATGTCAACTTGACCTTGATTAACATATGCAAATTTATAATGTAAATTTATACGTATTATGTAATAGGTCAAAATTGACGTCAATGGAAATTTCAAAAATGTTAATTTACATAATTAATTGGCACTATTTTCATATAAATAGAGTTAGTTTTACTGGGATAGACATTACAAGTTATACAATGGTAAGTAAACAACTATATTATTAATATTATTACTATATTTATATTTGTTTTTTCTTGTATTTGTTTATTTAATTATTTATAATTCACTGTTATATATTTCTTATATCTGAATAAAATTTGAAATGTAGCATTTTCAAAATTAATGTATTACATTTATAATACATTAATTTTGAAAATATTTTATTTCTTTTGTGTTCTAAAAGTAGGAAAGTAATTACTTCTTTTATGTATCCTGAAAAGTAATAAAATTTTAATTCAATATTTGAAATTGAAAGTTTAGTATCAGTATTTAAATAATTCGAATTAATTTGATTCCTTCCCTCATTTTTATTATTCTTTAGGAAACACCAACTTTCACACAACCAACTTCACAGCAACAGGTGTTTCCCCCTGATACTGACAACCCTAACCCTGAAAGCCTCATAAATATTTCCAATATTAATATTTCCAATCAAGGACCTTTTATGCAAGGACTAGAGCAACTGGTATTTGAAAAAATAGATGATGAAATACTGTCGACGGGGGCAGATAGAGCGGTGGATAGAATTGGAACTGAAAATATTGGAGGTGCTTCAACATCAATTGTAATACCTCCACCACCTCCCCCACCATCGATGATTTCTCTATCATCGATGAAACCTTTTCCACCATCGACGACACTTTCACCATCGACGGCACTATCTACCGTTGCCCCTGCTAATGTAGTGGGAACAATTACGAGGGCAGCTGTAATGAGAACTGCTAGCGTATTTGTTCCTACTATGACAGAGACAGAATTTCCGACGGTGTTGTCTCAAGTTGCTACTATTGCACCGCTGGCCACTGCTAAAATGAGTAGAGCAACTGCTGAAATGAAAAGACAATTCGATTACGAACAGTACCAACAACGACAATTCGATTACGAACAGTACCAACAACAACGACAACGAGAACAACAACGACGACGAGAACAACGAAAATTAGAACAAAAACAACGACGAGAACAACAACGAGAACAAAAACGACGACAACTGACAAATACACAGACGCGACGAGAACAAAAACGACGACAACTGACAAATACACAGACGCAAACAGTTGCTTGGACGCATGCAATTGCTTCTACACCCATTTCTAGTGTGAGAGAGAGTAGTAGTACTCTCAAGAGACTACTTCTGGGTAGACAGGTACACTCTGGTACTGTAATGGTGTCAGCTGCTGCAGTACCACCACCAGTGGACCTATCACCTATAGAACAACCAGTAGTGGCACATGAGTCATCATCGGTTATATTTCTATCTGCTCATTCACCTGGCAATCCACCGCTTCAACCTGATCCCTCTCGAGAGCATCCTCAATCAGATCCTCAACCAGATCCTTCTCGAGATCCTCGAGATCAAAATTCACCGCTGCCCCATTGTTCGCCTTTGATTACCCCCTCGCCTACCCCTTCGCCTTTGATTACCCCCTACCAAAGACAAAAACAAGCCTCCGAACCTAGATCAAATGGAGAACCTCAACCACTTCCTTTAGAAACTCAACTACATCCACCTTCGTTAGAACAAGAATGTCATCCACCTCAATATCAACCATTTGACAACACTCGCAACACTCTCGCTGCGGATTTTAAAGAACTTTCTGATAAAGTTATGTCGCACCTTGAGAGAAATTCGTCAGTTAGAGATGCCTCCCTTGCCCATATGAATAAGCAGGTAACCGGTTGGATCGCAGACCTCGACCTGTATCTTCAACTCCATAATGGTGCCATTAATACGAACATTCCAGATGTTCATATTAATGAGAAAGTTCAATCTTACCGGAGGAAGAAAAATCGATTTGGACAAATCAAAGCTTTGATAGTTGAACATATCAATAGTAATGATGATGACAGTGATGATGGATAATTTATTATGCTTTTAAACTTTGCACTACAGATTGATTTATTGGTACTTTAAACTAATTACATGCTTTTAAATTATGCACTGCAGACTTTGATTTATTGATATGTTCAATAACGAAGTTAGACCCTCGTACGTAGACATAGACCGTAATAGTATGATTTGGGAATAATGATTTGGAAATATTTACAGTAATATTTGTAGTAATATTTACAGTAAATATAACTGTCCATCCTTCCACCTTACAGTAGTAATATTTATAGTAAATATAACTGTCAACATCCTTACAGTCATCCTTACAGTTAATATATCACTGTATATTACTGTAAGGATAACTGTCTGTCAATATCCCGGGGTGACATCTGGTAAGGAAGTATGGATTTGGGAATATTTACATTATCTTTTCCATGGGGTGATATTCGTCAGAAGAAATAGTGTTAATATGTTTGTTGATTTTAACCTTTTTCATGGAGCTCAATATAAATATATTACATTTACAGGAATTCCAGCTAAATACTTCCGCACCTACTAAAGTGCTGGTGACGGTGACATCGACACCAGGCCGCCGTTCACCGATACTCAATGCATCGGTATCGGCAGCGATGCCATCAACACCAGCACCACCAACACCACCAACACCTATAACACCAGCACCTACAACACCACCGCCGACACCACAGCCGCAAACATCAACACCGCGGCCGCAAGCATCATCACTGAAGCCGCCGCCGTATTCAGAGATAGCGGATGACTCTTGGGGATCATCAAATGATGATGAAGAAATTATTCACACCTGCCCAACCGGTGCCAAAACCGGTGGTGATGGCCCCACAGAAGGTCATCAGAGAACTGCTGAAGAGGTATAAAAATAATAAACAAAATTAATATTATTAATTTTGTTTATTATTATTTTCATATCTCTTCAACAATTTCCTATCTCTTCAACAATTTCCTCTTCAATAATTTCTTCAAACTTTTGTGCTTCACCATTTCCAACATTTGTACTTCACCATTTTCAACACGTCCACCTTCACCATTTCCATCAGGATATGACCCACCATTTCCATCAGGAATATTACCGATGCCAAAGCTTGTGTACAGCTAGTAACTTAAATAATAAAGCAAATATTGCACAAATTTGAAATAAAATAATAAATTTAATGTCTTTTAATATGTAAAAATATAATGAAATGTAAATAATGTAAATAAATATTTAATGTCTTTTAATATGTAAAAATATAATGAAATGTAAATAATGTAAATAAATATAATAAAATTTAATGTCATTTAAGATGTAGAAATTTGCTTTTTCAATTAATAAGAAGCGTCTAAAACTAATATGGTTCAGTATACATCGTGAATTCATGAAGTGCAGTATGCAGCTAGAAGCACAACCATTATCATTACCTTTATACAACTACGATTCCGTATTTAATGAGAAGAATTTTAACCGACACAGCAATTTATTTGGTGGTACTTGTAAGAGAGCACTAATAGTGGGTCCTTCAGGATGTGGTAAAACGAATGCCCTCCTTACTTTATTATTACATCCTAATGGGTTGCGCTTCAAAAATATTTACATCTGCTGTGGATCTCTTCATAAACAGAAATATGAATATCTTAAACATGTAATGGAAACTATTCCAGAGATAGGTTATTTTGAATATACGGATCCGATTGATATTATAACACCAGACCAAGTTGCCGACTATTCAGTCGTTATATTTATAACTATTAATTTGAATATTGTCAAGCAGTTCTTCTCTTTCGGTAGGCACCGGAATTTAGATTGTTTTTATTTAATTCAAACATATAGTGCTGTTTCTAAACAATTGTTGAGGGATAATACAAATCTTTTAATTTTATTTCAACAAGATGGTACCAATTTGAAACATATATTTAACGATCACATCCATGACTTAAGTTTTGAACAGTTTTTAAACGTATGCAGAATGTGTTGGAAGAAATCATTTGGTCTATTATTTATCGATACTGACTGTAGGTATAATGAAGGAAGATACCGTTTAGGTTTTGATACTTATATACATTTACAATAAGTTCCTCTAAAAACACCATTAAAAGGATCCTACTTTAGGAAATCTACATCAGTATTTAAGTATTCGTGAAATAGTAAAGAGACATGGATGATAAATTAATAAATAATTTAGTAAAAGCTCGCACAGTTTTAAAAGAAAAATTGAGAACACTAAGGGCTGATATCGCGAAGTCTCAAAGAGATATTGATATACAGTATGCACCTATATCCAAACCTTTGCAAGAAATTGCCGTGAAATTAGGTAGTACCATTCCGAAGCAAAGTAGAATCCCCAACTCAAAGGACGCAATGGAGGATACACCAGACACATGGTCTGAAATTTTTCCAGAAAAATCCTATGCAGCAGTACAACGAACGTCTATTATACGGCAACGGACACCTTCACGAAAACATGTGTCCTGGTTTAGCCCATACACTCATTCTTCCCCGACCAAGCGCAAATTGGAAGGAGTTGGTACTACACCTCGTACATCTAAAGTTCTAGCAACACTGGACTCTGAACCAGATGCCCCAACACCTAAGATGTCAACGTCATTCACACAACCTACATTCTTAGAAGATGACTACATAGGTCACCTGTTGCCAGAAACGCCAGAAGGAAGGGAAGAAGATGGAAGTAAAGAAGACGAAACAGTGTAATAACTCTATACATAACATGTGTATGTACTACTTTAACAAGGAGACGGCCCCGGCCTCAATATATTGTATCATAACGATACGTAGTGTATTATATCAATACGGCCTCGGTACATCTGATTGCATACACAAGGTTATGAATCAGGGTTACACACTTGCAAATATTGACAGTGTTTAATAAACAAATAGTCGAAAGAAGGATCTTTCAACGTATATAAGACAATAGTTTCAAGAGAAGGGAGTCTCAATAGACAGTCAGTACGATCGGAGAGTACGTTGCAGAACTCTCTTTCGACCGCTGTGATATATTAATTTAGTAACTATGTAATAAGACTGTTAACTCATTGTAAGTGTTAATTAATTATACTATGTTGAACCAACTCCGAACTCGTGTTATTTAATTATGCACTCATTCTCGAACCTGCACAACATGTGGCCGTAAGGCATAGCCCCATTACATGGCGATCCTACCCCATTACAACAGATACAAGTGGAAGTATGGATTTAGATAAATCAATGGCTCATGCCGTATCACTATTGAGTACGCGTCCAACTAAGTCGATAATTGCTAAAAATCGTTGAATAAAACCCTTCTAGAAACGGATGAAGATAAAGAATCATTGAGAGATTATGATCGTACTATACGGCCATATTTTATCGGTTTAATAACCGATGAAAACGATGAATTTGATAAAAAATATGGTGTTCACGAAGTCGGTGGGGATTTAAAAATTGGAAACGCTGATGTTAGATTTGATGGACCCAACATTATCATCGGTCAATTCACTTATAAGGCAACAAAAGGTTTACTAGAATTGCTTTTCAAGAAGAAACCAGGGAAATTTTTATATGCTGATGCAAAGAATTATAAATTTATTCTCAGTGATACAAACTCTCATCGAGTTGATTACGATCCTGATAGGAAGTTTGCAGCCAGTAAAGGTTTTAAATACAAATCAATTATAAAACCTATTATACAAGGGAAGAAACCTGAAGCTTGGTGGAGTCGAACTTGGAAGACTGGCTTAGGTTTGTCAAATAAGGTATCCATGCAAAAGATGGTTGTACCTAAAAGTAAAATTGAATATAAGTACTGGGACGATGTGAATGAACTGTGTGATAGATTGAGGCTACTAGTAGCATCGAAGGATGCCCGTCACTCAGGGCACCGGAACGAGATATTGTCAATAATAGAGGAGTTGAAAGAGTCAAAAATTATAAAATAGTCTTTCTGTATACTCTGTAAAGTCTTGGTTGTATGACAGTTTATATTTCGACACCAATGATAGGTAACGATGACAATAGATAAATTTGGAAGACACATACACAAGCACGTCCTTAAGAGACATTTAATGGATGTAGACGTAGTCTCAGACTTTCTCAAACATCCTAAATTTCAAGAAGTATTACAAATGCATAGAAAAAATATTCCTTCTCCCAGTGCAACAGCAACTTCGAACTATATTATTCCAATATATAGTGACGGTTCCATTGACCTCATGGGTTATTATGTAAGTACGTCATTGGCGAAACATACTTATTTATATAAGAATAAATTATATCGTGGGAAGGTTATAAATGTACACTATTCTAACGAGAAATTAACAACACTGCAAATTGATAAGGAACTATTTAATTCCAAGAGACCGATAGAATTGACAGAAGGAACAACGTTTAGGTTGATATACGTTGGTACCAAACCTACGCCACCAAAAACAGAAGCAGTATTTGCGGAAATAGTCATCGAAGGAAATGTCGTCAATTAGGAGGGATGTTGTAAATGAAATACATAGACCAGCTCGGAGGAGGTTTACTCGACGTCGGGTCATCATAAAAGGATTGCGGGACTTATTTCAAATAGATCTGGTTGAAATGATACCGTACGCAAAAGAAAACGACAATTTCAAATACATTTTCGTATGTATAAACACATTTTCGAAATTCGCCTGGGCAATTCCAATAAAAAATAAGACAGCGATTGAAGTAATGAACGCCATGAAATCCATACTCTCAACTTGGAAAAAAAATATTCCGAAGAATGTTCAAAGCGACCAAGGAAAGGAATTTTTCAACTCTCATTTCGAGAAGCTTATGGATCAGTATAATATTAATCACTACACTACCTATTCCAATCTAAAAAGTTCCATTGTCGAACGTTTTAATAGAACCCTAAAAATAAGATGTGGAAGGAATTCAGCTTCAATGGGAATTATCGTTGGATAGATATGTTGCAAGGACTAGTCAAAGATTATAATAATACCGTACATCGAACAACAAGGCACAAACCTGTAGCAGTTAATCAAAGAAATGTTAGAAGTATTTTGAATACAATTTATAGTAATATTAAAGTAGGTGATCCAAGAATTTCAAATTTTAAGGTGGGAGACTTCGTTCGTATCAGTAAATACAGGCACGTGTTTTCTAAAATGTATACGCCAAATTGGTCGAATGAGATATTCAAAGTAAGAAAAGCTCAAAATACCTTCCCCAGTACCTATCTACTACAAGATTCGCAAAAACAGAATATTTTAGGGGGGTTTTACGAATCAGAGTTGCTGAAAGTGAAGCATCCGGACGTATATCTTGTTGAAAAAATTATACGACGACAGAAGGGTAAAGTTCTCGTAAAGTGGCTTGGCATGCCTTCATCACACAACTCTTGGATTTCTAAGGATAATGTGTTGTAGAGGTTTATATGTTCATATAGTTTAAAATAAAAAAAGTACTAAATAAGTTTGAAATGTTTTTTATTTTATAAATAATTAATACAAATAAGTAGAATTAACTAATATCAAGTTGGATTAAACAAGTTACAATTATTTATAAGACACATTTACAAAAGATGCACATAATTTATATCATTGCTAAAATACATTAATGACTAATACATTTACAAAAAATTAGATATCTATGTCAGAGCATTTAGTTCTAAAAGAATATTTTGTAAGTTTTCTTCCCGTGTAATGCCTTCTATTTTATAATGATCCCACGCCAAAGTATTGCTTTTATCAGGGAGAATATATCGTTTATCATCTTTAGATGAGAGAGCAACTTTATTTCTCAATTCCGTGTATATTGTGTGTAATTCAGAACGGAATATGTATATTTTCCTCATTATATTTCCATCATCTTCCACCACAGTTTTATAATCAGTTACTGATAAATTTTTATCAATAACGTATTTCTTCACTCCCTTTGCAGTTTTTACAGTTTTATCAAGTAGTTTTAGACAATAAGCTTTAGCACCTGTTCCATAAAAATACTCAATAATTTTTCCAGCATATTCATCCTTCATTTTTCCCAACCTGGGTGAAGTGGGAGGTATTCCATGAATATTATCGACAGTAAAATTCGATGTATCAAACATATGTAAATGTTCTTTTATATCATTATATACATTATAATTTTGCACACTTATTAATCAATGAATCTGTATCTGTATACAATAATGAAACGTCTGTATCATACAAACGTTTTAAGAAACCATAGAAAAAACTATACATTACCCTCTTAGCTAGTTCCAAAATTGTGAATCCCACATATATAGGTTTTACGTAATCTACACGTACCTTTGTTAATTCGATGGCTGTAAGAGAGTCACAAAAGATTTTACAAGATTTAAAATTTGGTTTTGCTATATACGCCTCAGCGCCAAGCCTTTTATGAATAGTTTCCCAATGTGAAACCAATTTTATATTTACTCGATTTTCTACATTTTCCATCGTCTTTCCAAATATACTATTCACCATTAATTTATAAAACTGTTTAAAAAACTCGTTGGTGGATTCATTTCGTTTTTTTGTATTGAAATCAATATATTTCTTTAACCAAGTACTTTGTTTAAATCTAATTCCTAGACGTATTCCTCGTAATATCAAACCATTATTAAGACATTGTTTCAAAAGTTAAGTAATGTATGACGTAATTTGATTTATCGACAAGGTTTGGAATCAATTTCCCATACTTTGAATTAGGTGGAATAACATGTTCGGGGCAAAAAGGAAAGTCATTGTGCTGTTCGTGAAGATTTGCAGGATATTCTAAATCTACTTCGAAAACATAACCATAATCTCCATCGTCTTCTAAGGCTTGTATATCCATCGTCGGTAGTTCTTCATTTGTTAACCATTGAAAATCACTAACTGGTAAACTGAATGACATAGCATAACCATATAAATTCGTTGCATCTAAATATAGAATATATTTTTTCGCTTCGGATGAATCAAAATCCGGTAAGAATTCGTTGTTAGCTTTTTCCATTCTTTTGCAACACATGCTCACACTTCCACGTATACCGCTTTTAAAAAAGTGAAACATTTCTGCATCTGTTAATAGTTCCAAACTAATACCCGTCATACGCAGCATAGAATCCCAGGTTAATCCTGGAGAAGTAAAATAATGTGCAGGATCTAATTTGTAATTGTGCAGGCAAATGTTTGGAAAATTTTCAAATACATCTGCTAGTAATAATACATCTGATTGTATATATATATATATCACTATATTGTCCTAGTGTTTTACAATCGAATAAATTCCAAACCCTTAGAGCTCTGCAATAGTCTTCATCACTTATGTCACTATCTGATAGTATATCATAAAAGCACTCTTTGTTGGGTAATTCCGAGAATGAAAGAGTTTCATAAAACGTAACATAGTTATATGGGAATACACCCTTCTGTCGGATTAATTCAAATTTTTCACCCATATAATATCTTCTAATTTCCTCACATTGTTCATTGTCTAAATAAGATGATAATTTCGTCAAAGAGGAATTCATAAATCGAAATGAGTCTATAAATCTAAACTTGTAGAACACGCTTCTTTTCTTACCATTACAATCTATTATATCTCCCACGTGAACTTTTTTGGAAAATGAAATATATTTCTCTTTATTTTGTGCAATAACATCTACATCCTCCTTTTCCAGTGCCAGCACTTTTACAAACAAATGTGTATCATAATTTGACAAATTATGAAAGATAATAGGTATATATCGGGGCTCTTTATAATTTATATTACATACCATATGTGCTGCACCCCGATACAATCCAGTCATATGATCATGGTCACGAACTTTTTCTTCAGGGACTGTTATTGCTTTTTCACAAATATGACACACTGTCTCTTGCTCATATTTATCACGCTCCTCATCAGTTAAAGGTTTCATTTCTACCTCTTTACTTAAATAATTTTTATATAAAAAAGTAACATCAGTTTCTAGCTCGCTAATAAAAGATGTGGCTGCATTTTGTCCACGATATAAACGCAATTTACTCAGATTATTATCAAAACTACATTTCACATAATAGGCAAAAGAATATGGTTCATGTTCGAAACATTTCACAGTAAATGGTTTGGAAGGATCCGGTTCTGACGTATCAATAGGTTTTAATATTGCTTCGAAGTCAGCATAAACCACAAAAGGAACTCTTAATTGTCGTTCAAATTTATCAAATTTTAATACATATTCTGGTAGTTCCTCTCCGTACTTATTGATTTTTAATTCTTTGCCGGGAAACACTGCCTTCACCTGCTTACAAATCTTCATTTTCATGTCTTCGTAATTTATCTTCACATGTGAAGAAAATTAAACACCCTTCACATATGTATTTTTGATGTCCCGATAAAGATTACTGTGACGAAACGAGTCGCGACAAATTCTTTATCCAACAGTAATGTGAATTTACATTTTCTGAGGTCACAAGTAATAAATTAATATGAGCTATTCTTCTCCGCTTCGTAAAATATAATGGGCCCACTACATCTTGAGCTCTCACATTATTCTGAAAACATTCTTCTATACCATATACATTAATGGATATATTATTTTGCTCTTCAAACTTATGGATATCTTTTAAATTTACAGGGAAATGTATATCAGTAAAATCTGCAACTGTACTATAATGTGGATACGATGAAACTCTTTGCGGGAGTCCTACTGGTTCCCTTAAAGCAGAAGTAACGGCCCAAGCGAAACATTTGTTGTCAGAATTTTGAACATTTATTATAGCCTTCTTTTTCTTTATTGATGGTGGTAAGTCCATATAAGTGGAACCTCTCAATGGACTAAACTTATTCATATTATTTCCAAATATAAAACGTTGCTCAATGTCCACCCTGAAATATAATAAAAATAGTAATTTATAACACTGTGAGCAATTAACAATAATCTTATTTTACCTGAATCGCGCTCCTGAAATTCACTCATTTTATTCTTAATCTCATCAATAAAATCTGCGTATAGCTCATATAAATTACTTCCATGGGTTATGACTTTATTTCGAGTATTAAACGATTTTATTTCTACATTTTCCTTCGTCAATAAATAATATAAACCGTACAATTCCAAATTCACTTTCATAGAAGTATGTATACTTAGAATACTATCCACAAGTGCTATCACTTTCTCCCTAATATTATTTGCAAATTCTTCCACATCAACCTATATGCGAGACGAATCACATACTTGATAACTTACTATTCTATCCCCGAACGTACCAACACTCTTCTTTACACCATTATCGATTATTACGAACGCTTTAGTACGGTGTAAAGTACTGCGGATATGTGCAGTATAACAATTTGCTTCTACATATACATCACAGATATCACATTTCATTAATTCTACTTCGTTATCGCTAAATTTCATTCTCTTCTCTTTACAAGAAGTTAACATGTGGCGACTTCTGTTATCTCCTCGAGTGAACGCCTTCCCACAGTATTCACATTCAAACATATTGACTTATTATTTTCCAAATATGCACTGAATAGAAACAACACCTCCACTGTACCGTCTCAACTGTTGCTGGAATGGAACGTCCATCACCATATATACACCTCGTCGAAGGTCATGCTTAATATTATACTATTTTATGTGTGAAAACATTTCAAACTTATAAATTACATTGACTTATTTATACTAGTAACAATAAACATCTTAGCATTATATGTATAATCAATCCAATTAATCAAAGTCATACATTCTACTGTCCATATCATCGATTAAAATAATCGTCTCTATTTCAAATATGTCCTCCTCAATTTCTTCCTCCTCAATATCTACCTCGTCTATATCATCTCCTTGCTCCTCCTCAATATCGTCCTCGATATCGTCTTCAGCTTCACTTAACTCATCATCACTACTCCATTCTAATTCCACTATAATCACTCTATTTTTTCTTTCGTGTGCAGCACCCATATCTACTTATATGTTCAAACAAATATTAAGAAAACTTAACACTTTATGATTGAAAAATTCATTCGTTATTATTTATATATTCACGCTTGAATCCCTACCTCGATGTAATCTTTAAGTGATGACCTTGACCTTCAAATGCCCTTGACCTTCAAATGTCCTTGACCCTCAAATGCCCTTGACCATCGAATGCCCTTGACCTTCAAATGACCTTGACTTTCAAATGTCCTTGACCTTCGAATGTCCTTTACTTTCAAATGTCCTTGACATACAAATGCCCTTGACCTTCAAATGACCTTGACTTTCAAATGCCATTGACCTTCAAACACCCTTGACCTTCAAATGTTATTGACCTTTAAATGCCCTTGACCTTGGTACGACCTTGCCTTCTCATGACCTTGACTGACCTTGGAAATGACATTGACTTTCGTGTGACTTTTAAATAACCTGCTTCGACCTTTAAATGACCTTGACTACTCAGCCTATTCTAACACCTCCTCATTGACCTTGATCGCCAATAATGCATGCGATCAAGGTCAATGAGGAGGTGTTAGAATCGGCTGAGATACTCTACTAATACTGTTTGTTGAACTCATCCTTTGTATCTACGTTTTTTCTTGTTTATTAAATTTTTTCTTTTTTTTTTTTTGCTTCTTCTGTTAGTGCCTACGTTGGTCAACAATTATCATTATCAAATTTTCATCTTAAAAAAACATGTTTTCATTATAATATTTTTATTGTTCTTAATAACACACTATTATCGTAACCTTTTGAGGGCCCAACACTTTTGATGTTGAGTGTATATTTACGTTATTCGTTGTATAAATATGTACCTAAATCACTTAGTACATCTTCTCTTCCAGTTTCCATCGCATGATTTGATTTGTGGGAATTAAAGTTCTGTTTTCTCATATCCATACCTAATAATTATTGGAGAAGTTTGCATATCCATGTCTGAGGACGGTCTTGAGAAAAAACTTTCAGTAGGGTCTTGCTGATTTCCAGATAAAAACCGTTATCTATAAATACTTCTGCTACAACAAACATTGCAGAACTTGTATTTGCCATACAGCAACCACAGAAACGAGAGCGGCAAAAGAAAAAGAGGGTCTATGATGTTCCATGCAGATGGTAACAAAACGTAAAACGTAATTCCAGGCCGAAAGAAAGAAAATACCCTATAACAACTGCAGAAATTTACAAATCGTTAGAAATTGGCGTTATTATATTTAAAGACTTATTATTAATATTTTAATATATTATAGGAACAAATTTCATAAGAAAACTAGTTTGTGAGCTCTCTAAATACGATATTCATCAATAGATTTTTAAATTAATTTAGTGTTTTCCTGTTATTCAAGTCCGTTTCGTTTAACTACCGCTTAAAAATAAAAAAAAACAATATCTATTTATAAATAGTAATTTACGAAGAAGCTGTGACTTAAACAAACAAATTCTTAATCGTATCCTAAATACGTATTTCGACAACTAAGTTGTCGTCATCAGTAGGTAAAAACCACTAATTAAAAAGTCGCACATGGGGCACAGTAAAGCTAGAAAACCGCTTACGCAACAACTACTTTAGACCGCGTCCACGTATAGACTAATTTTAGCATGCGAATATAAACTACGAAAAGATCGAAAAACACTTACCTCTTAGGGAAAAGGCATTCACATGTGTTTATTCTCCGAGTTGAAAAATATCGAACGAAAGAACGACATACATTCCTTTCTTAAGGGAGCGGCACTGGTTACTTTGAGATATCAAACTTGTGGATTCGCGGATCGCGAATCCGCGAGCGCGATCCGCGAATCCACAAGTTTGATATCTCAAAGTAACCAAGAGAAAAAGTACATGTGTGAAAGTTGTAAAAGAAAGAGGTCTCCGGGTTGCCTTTCGGTCCAAAAATACTATCAAAAGTCTCCTAGGGAATACTAAAGATAGAGTTAATTTGAATTCACAAATCAGGTATATACGAAATTAGTTGCGAGGATTGTAATTTGAAATATATAGGCCAAACAAAACGACCAATAATAACCCGTTTTAAATAACACATATCACATATTAAATACAATAGACAGGAGAAATCTAACGTTGCCAACCACGCTTTAAGCACACTACACAATGTGCCGATCACAGGGTTGAAGCTGATCAAAGGAATTAATAAACCCCGCGAACTTGATGCTTATGAAAGTATACATATCACAAAAAATAAACAATATTCCATGAAAAGCGATAGATCACCGATTCCTTTCAGTTGTCTCTTTTCATTTTTATTACCATAATTGTGTCATCGTCGTTTTAAAATTGAAGTTATTAGGACATGTTTAGTGCCGTTCCCTTAAGAAAGGAATGTATGTCGTTTTTTCGTTCGATATTTTTCAACTCGGAGAATAAACACATGTGAATGCCTTTTCCCTAAGAGGTAAGAGTTTTTCGATCTTTTCGTAGATTATATTCGCATGTTAAAATTAGGCTATACGTGGACGCGGTATAAAGTAGTTGTTGCGTAAGCGGTTTTCTAGCTTTACTGTGCCCCATGTGCGACTTTTTAATTAGTGGTTTTTACCTACTGATGACGACAACTTAGTTGTCGAAATACGTATTTAGGATACGATTAAGAATTGTGGTAAGGGGTTGTATACCCTTTTTATGTTTTTACTTAACCACAGTCTCCAAAGAAAGAATTTTTACTACTTAGGTAATAAAAATGTATATTGTGTAAATTAATAGCATTCAAACACTCGTTGTTAATTAAATAGATTCTTTTTCAATAGTAGGGAAATATTACGACAATCATAAATCGGAATATCGGAAAAATAATAAATAGTTTATTTTATTTTTGTAATATTCATTAAACATGCAGCAAAAATTCAGGGTGTGATTCCTTCGGCGTTTTAAGATTTTTGCAATTGGATGATTTTTGGAAAGATTCTGCCTTTCGAAGGTACAGGGCGATAAAAGCTTTTTGAAAAAAAAAAACAATACTTTATTATTTAATAATACATGTGAAGATCCTTACCCTACAAAAAAACTCCTGAAAATTACTACCACCAGCTAGGATGCATGCATCTAATCTTCAATTATCCAATTTCTCACATCTCCTTCATTTTCCATTGGAGTAGTGTATACTAATGGAGTCTTTAAATGACCCCAGAGAAAAAAATTCGATGGATCGAAAGACCATAAGTGAGATCCACCTCGATCAATCCAGCGATCTTCATATGCGCTTTTACAATCACACGAGCAACTACACTAAAATGTGCTGATGCACCATCGTACATAAGTCACATTAAATTTCTCGTTGCCAATGGTAAATTCTGGAAACCGAAATAGTTATTCTTTCAAAAAATTTCGATATACCTTACCGGTAAGTCTGTCTGATAGAAATACTGGTCCATTTAGCCAGTCCCCTACAATTCCAACCCAAATTTTAAATGAAAATTGATGTTGGAATCGATCTTCAAAAACGTGGGTTTTGATCAGCCTATACATAGTTATTATGAAAGTTTTTAGTTCCTAATTACAGTTGAGAAATGTACTTCATCGATAATATCAGCGCCAGTAATTAAGAGACTAGAACCAATGTATGTGGAAGTCTTTTCACTTGGTATAGATATGTAAACGATATTGTACATTATTTCGTCGAAACACAAACACAATTAAGCTTTTCACTGGAATTCGTTAATTCTATTCATACAATTTCATTTTTTGGTTCTAACTATTAATAAAATCAACAATAAATTATTGAAGATCACATATAGACATAATTATACAGAATCCCATACAGACGTAACTATACATAATTCGTCAATACATCCTATACAACAGAAATTAGCAGGTTTCCAGTTTCTTACATAGATTAATTAATTATCCACTAACAAAAGAAAGTTATGGAAAAGAACTAAATTAGTTAAACAAATATCAATTAATAATGGCTACACAGATACTCTCATTGCCAAAGAAACTATTTAAATGTACTATCTGTTCGTGTAAGATTTAAGTGGACCGTATTTAAGGTGGTTCAAAATAAAAAATAAATGAGATGGATGGAATGCAGGACTCACCATTGGTTTATCGCGCAGATCATCTGCTGCAGGAACATTCACTATAAGTTCAAATGCACTTAACTTCGTGTGTGTGTGTATATACTGTTTCATTTCTGCCGGTCTAATGTTCTGACATGTGGTTTCTCGATCTTCTTCTCCCTTTTCTTTTAAGCGGTTTTTTTTGTGGAAAGGAAGGTTTTTAAGATATTCAGCAGTACTTATATTATTATTGCTAGCAAATTAAATGAGCGCGTATGGTAGACAAAAAAAACAAAGGAAACTTAAGTCTCACCTGAACACTATCTTTATGGTATATCATGTAATAAAGGATAAGCAAAATTAAAAATTTAGATTACAAACATACACTTGAAAACCTAATGAAGATATTTAACTTTATTTTAAAAATTTAATATGAACACTGTTTTTAAAACAAATAATAATTTATTCAAACACATCAAAAACAGTAAAGATAGAACATATTGGATTAGTATATAAAGGTTGAAATAAATGAGTTTTTTTGTTGACAGACTGATTAACCGATTAATTAATTAAACATTATTATAGTACGGTCGATAATACTTACAAGTTAATATACATATACATATATATATATATATATATAACAATTGATAAATTATTGGAGTTTTTCGGCTTTTATATGAAATATTTACAAATATCAAATTAGAATGTATGTAATTGCAGAGTAAGTGGGGATGTAAACATTGCTGTCTACAAATTACAAAGCAAATCATACGAAATTTTTTATTTGAAAAATATGGTCTACGTTGGGACTCGAACCCAAGTCTACAGCTATCCGGGCTGTCGCTTTTACCACTAAGCCACAATAGACCCAGGTTCAAGCTATTTAGAAATGCATTATAAAGTAACAGTGTTAATGAATCAGATGTCAGTTATTGAATGTAGATGTCAAGTTGAAAGCAGGTGTCAGTTATGAAAGCAAATGTCAGATTAGAAAGCAGATGCCCATTTTGAAAGTAGATGTTAGTTATTGAAAGCAGATGTCAGTATTTTGAGAGCAGATGTCAGATTTGAATGTTGGAAATGCTAATTATTACTCCATAGCTATATGAGTGTTTAGATAATTTCTTAGCCGTTTATTAAATATAACAGTTGATAAATTATTGGAGTCTTTCGTCTTTTATATGAAATATTTACGAATATTTGTAAATATTTCATATAAAAGCCGAAAAACTCCAATAATTTATCAATTGTTATATTTAATAAACGGCTAAGAAATTATCTAAACACTTATATATATATATATATATATATATATATATAGTAAACCTAATCAGTAGGCGATTAAAGGTCTGTATATTACTTCAAAATATATGTATTTAAAAAACTCTACATGTTTCGGCAGTACGCCTTTATCAAGAAAATACAAAATATAAATATTTATATTTTGTATTTTCTTGATAAAGGCGTACTGCCGAAACATGTAGAGTTTTTTAAATACATATATTTTGAAGTAATATACAGACCTTTAATCGCCTACTGATTAGGTTTACCATATCATACCAAGGTCACGAAGTTATTATATTTATATATATATATATATATAATATATCATAATTAATAATTAATCGGTTAATCAGTCTGTCAACAAAAAAACTCATTTATTTCAACCTCTATATTTCGTAGCCATTGACTACCTGTTCAGGAGACGAAAAACCGTGTTGAAACTTAGCAGTGAACGTAACTAAACATGTTAAAATAGATTTACATTAAAATGTCTATCACTTAGTTTCACGTCAACCTTTTAAAAGCATATATACATGTTCATCTTTATATGATTTTTTTCTTTGGGGATATTTGAAAACATTGGAATATGGTATTCCTGTAAATATCCTCGAAGATCTGCAACTACGAATTAATCTAAAATGCCAACAAATTCGAGCCAATGAGTGAGTTTTAGAAAGAGTTCGAACATTCTTTAGACTAGATCACGCTACAAACTAAAATCGGTATACATAAAAAAATACAAAATGGACCACGTTAATATTATTTTACGTCTTTAAAAGCTAAGAATTTACACAAATATTGTCGTAAAAATGTGTGGCCTATCTGATCAGCTCTTTATTATGCTATTGGGTACTAAACATGTTTACAAATAATTTTTTTAAAGAAAGCAAATGTCCATTTCTATTATCGTCTAAACGATTGCTTTAAATGAATAAATTTAACAAACGTGGATTATTTAAATCCAGCTGATCGTTAGGTAATATTTGTGATTGTTTTAATTTATTAAGTTCTGAATTTTCCAGTAAATTTAGTTTAGTGCCTTTATTTTGTGTATTGTAAAGTATTTGGCTATTCGGGTTCTTAAATAAAACTAACGGTAACTTAGACACACACTATATTAATAATAAAAACGAATAACAATTATAAAAACTAATTACTAACAATAAGCACATTTTTGTATTTATATTTATGTAAGTTCATTCGGCGATGATTTGGTATCGAATGCCCTCAATCCCTTCCTCGACGGCTTATATATCGCTGTTGAACCTCTTCTCGAGCGTTCTATATCAATCGAGAAGGCGCTGGAGGTATGATACGTGACGTATCGTTGAATGAGTCATCACAGTATTAAGTCTAGGATTTTAAAATCGTTATTGAATGTAGGGTTTTCTTCTAATAGATGATTGGCAAAAGATAAATCTGGTTTTTTATTTCTAAACGAAGGACAATGTTCAGCAATATGTTTTTCAACGAATCTTCCTGTTTGACCACCATATATCTTATTACATCCACCCGTTAACTTATAGACTCCGGATTTCTTATTTTTATATGTTCTATCTTTAACTACCAAATAACAACACTGTTAGATTTTTACTTTTTAATTTAAGTATTTAAACTTGACAATTGTGTCGCTCACGACAGTGGCTTCATCAGAAATGTATACAATATTATAGGTAGGTAGATACATCTATATAATAATGCACAAATTATGAAGAGGGGGAAGTATTACTAATTATTAATCATCCATTGTGTAAAGTATAAAATGAAGAACTCTAAATAATAAAATTGATGAAAAAAAATTTAATAATGCGAAACTGTTTGCTTCTCAACTCAAAGTTCCCCATTATTAAATCTTTTTGAGAGTTTTTCATTTTATACTTTACACAACAGATAATTAATAATTAGTAATACCTCCTTCTCTTCATAATTTGTGCCTTATTATATAGATGTACCTACCTACCTGTAATATTGTATACATTTTTTAAGAAGCCACTGTGATGAGCATAACAATTGTCGAGTTTTATATACCTACTTACATTAAATAGTAAAAATCTACAGTGTTGTCATTTAGTAGTTGACACTACAGATTTTTATCAGGTAAAGATCGAACTAATACAATATGTTCTATCTTTACTGTTTTTGATGTGTTTGGATAAATTATTATTTGTTATAAACACATTGTTTATATTAAGTTTTTTTAAATAAAGTTAAATATCATCATTAGGTTTTCTAGTGTACGTTTGTAATCTAAATTTTTAATTTTGCTTATCCTTTATTACATGATATACCATAAAGATAGTGCTCAGGTGAGACTTAATTTTCCTTTGTTTTTTTTTGTCTGCCATACGCGCTCATTTAATTTGTTAGCAATAATAATATAAGTACTGCTGAATATCCTAAAAACCTTCCTTTCCACAAAAAGAAACCGCTTAAAAGAAAAGGGAGAAGAAGATCGAGAAACCACATGTCAGAACATTAGACCGGCAGAAATGAAACAGTATATACACACACACGAAGTTAAGTGCATTTGAACTTATAGTGAATGTTCCTGCAGCAGATGATCTGCGCGATAAACCAATGGTGAGTCCTGCATTCCATCCATCTCATTTATTTTTTAGTTTGAACCACCTTAAATACGGTCCACTTAAATCTTACACGAACAGATAGTACATTTAAATAGTTTCTTTGGCAATGAGAGTATCTGTGTAGCCATTATTAATTGATATTTGTTTAACTAATTTAGTTCTTTTTCATAACTTTCTTTTGATAGTGGATAATTAATTAATCTATGTAAGAAACTGGAAACCTGCTAATTTCTGTTGTATAGGATGTATTTACGAATTATGTATAGTTACGTCTGTATGGGATTCTGTATAGTTATGTCTATATCTGATCTTCAATAATTTATTGTTGATTTTATTAATAGTTAGAACCAAAAAATGAAATTTGTATGAATAGAATTAACGAATTCCAGTAAAAAGCTTAATTTCGGCGAAATAAAGTACAATATCGTTTACATATCTATACCAAGTGAAAAGACTTCTACATACATTGGTTCTAGTCTCTTAATTACTGGCGTTGATATTATCGATGAAGTACATTTCTCAACTGTGATTAGGAACTAAAAACTTTCATAATAACTATGTCTAGGCTGATCAAAACCCACGTCTTTGAAGATCGATTCGAACATCAATTTTCATTTAAAATTTGGGTTGGAATTGTAGGTGACTGGCTAAATGGACCAGTATTTCTATCAGACAGACTTACCGGTAAGGTATATCGAAATTTTTTGAAAGAATAACTATTTCGGTTTCCAGAATTTACCATTGGCAACGAGAAATTTAATGTGACTTATGTACGATGGTGCATCAGCACATTTTAGTGTAGTTGCTCGTGTGATTGTAAAAGCGCATATGAAGATCGCTGGATTGATCGAGGTGGATCTCACTTATGGTCTTTCGATCAATCGAATTTTTTTCTCTGGGGTCATTTGAAGACTCCATTAGTATACACTACTCCAATGGAAAATGAAGGAGATGTGAGAAATTGGATAATTCAAGATTAGATGCATGCATCCTAGCTGGTGGTAGTAATTTTTAGCAGTTTTTTTGTAGGGTAAGGATCTTCACATGTATTATTAAATAATAAAGTATTGTTGTTTTTTTTCAAAAAGCTTTTATCGCCCTGTACCTTCGAAAGGAAGAATCTTTCCGAAAAATCATCCAATTTCAAAAATCTTAAAACGCCGAAGGAATCACACCCTGAATTTTTGCTGCATGTTTAATGAATATTACAAAAATAAAATAAACTATTTATTATTTTTCCGATATTCCTATTTATGATTGTCGTAATATTTCCCTACTATTGAAAAAGTATCTATTTAATTAACAACGAGTGTTTGAATGCTATTAATTTACACAATATACATTTTTATTACCTAAGTAGTACTTATAATTTACATGTAGCGAATGTAAGTAATCTATTGATTGTTTGTTTAACTCACAGCTTCTTCGTAAATTACTATTTATAAATAGATATTGTTTTTTTTTATTTTTAAGCGGTAGTTAAACGAAACGGACTTGAATAACAGGAAAACACTAAATTAATTTAAAAATCTGTTGATGAATATCGTATTTAGAGAGCTCACAAACTAGTTTTCTAATGAAATTTGTTCCTATAATATATTAAAATATTAATAATAAGTCTTTAAATATAATAACGCCTATTTCTAACGATTTGTAAATTTCTGCAGTCGTTATAGGGTATTTTCTTTCTTTCGGCCTGGAATTACGTTTTACGTTTTGTTACCATCTGCATGGAACATCATAGATCTTCTTTTTCTTTTGCCGCTCTCGTTTCTGTTGTTGCTGTATGGCAAATACAAGTTCTGCAATGTTTGTTGTAGCAGAAGTATTTATAGATAACGGTTTTTATCTGGAAATCAGCAAGACCCTACTAAAAGTTTTTTCTCAAGACCGTCCTCAGACATGGATATGCAAACTTCTCCAATAATTATTAGGTATGGATATGAAAAAACAGAACTTTAATTCCCACAAATCAAATCATGCGATGGAAACTGGAAGAGAAGATGTACTAAGTGATTTAGGTATATATTTATACAACGAATAACGTAAATATACACTCAACATCAAAAGTGTTGGGCCCTCAAAAGGTTACGATAATAGTGTGTTATTAAGAACAATAAAAATATTATAATGAAAACATGTTTTTTTAAGATGAAAATTTGATAATGTTAATTGTTGACAAACGTAGGCACTAACAGAAGAAGCAAAAAGAAAAAAAAAAGGAAAAATTTAATAAACAAGAAAAAACATAGAAACAAAGGAATGAGTTCAACAAACAGTATTCAATACTCAATATGCCCTCCTCTGCTTCTTACTAACACATTAGCACGCCTATCCATTGAAATAATCAATAAATTTATGATTTCCTGAGGAATATTGTTCCATTCCTCTATAGCCACTATAGTTAATTCTTCCGCGGTGTGGGGTGGGTTAATCGGATTGCGAATGGCTCTTACAACAAAATCCCACATATATTCTATTGTGTTCATATCGGGGGATTGTGCTGTCCAATCCAATCTGGTGATATGTCCTTCTTCAAGTGCCTCCCGAACCCCTATTGCACAATGTGGTCTGACATTATTATCCATAAAGATGAAATTTTCACCCAGTTCATTGCGTAATAAATAGAAAATGGACATAGTAACGTTTTCAATGTCAACTGCTTTTGTCATGTTCTGTTGTACAAGGAATTAGCGCGGTACGGCGGTTGAACATAACAGCACCCCAAGACATGACTGTACCTCCTTCGTAAGGACCAACTTCACGGGGCAAACTTAATCGCTCTTAACGACCTGGTGCCCTCCAGACCTGTTGCCTACAAACAACACTCATCAATTCAATTCTGGTCTCATTGGAATATAACGAATGAATTTTTCACTCATAAAATGTTAAGTTTTCTCAATATTGGTTAGAACATATAAGTGGATATGGGTGCTGCACACGAAAGAAAAAATAGAGTCGAGATTTTAGTGGAGTTTGAATGGAGTAGTCATGATGAGTTAAGTAAAGCTGAAGACGATATCGAGGACGATATTGAGGTAGAATGTATGACTTCGATTAATTGGATGGATTTTTTAATTATACATATAATGCTAAGATGTTTATTGTTACTAGTATAATACAAAGGTATTTTTAATAATATAAAATATTATTAAAAATCTGGTGTGAAGAACACAAATGCAGGTTCACTATTAATATTTTCTGTGAACGTGTCCGAATATATCCTATCCCCAGAGACGTAGATACGTATTTCACCTTTCTACAGGCTCATCGGTACGCCCCTGCTGGAGAAAGGATATTCCCAGACACATTTACAGAAAAGAACCACATCGTCCTACCACCGTAATTATTCAGACAGAGCGCAGAAGTAAATTCGGCGCTACCTGTTGTCGGACAGCCGAAGTACCTCGCATCCCGTCCACATAATTAATGTGAAGTAACGACATCCTTCCAAAGGTTGGCACAGCCAATCTCTCTAGACAACTGCATTTTTGTTTGTGTCTTCACTCATACTACAGCTTAACCGCATGTGTAATGTTTCAGAATAATTGAAACATACATGAGTAGGTAAACCCCACCAGTTTTGTATAATACAAAGGTATTTTTAATAATATAAAATATTATTAAAAATCTGGTGTGAAGAACACAAATGCAGGTTCACTATTAATATTTTCAGAAAATATTAATAGTGAACCTGCATTTGTGTTCTTCACACCAGATTATTAATAATATTTTATATTATTAAAAATACCTTTGTATTATACAAAACTGGTGGGGTTTACCTACTCATGTATGTTTCAATTATTCTGAAACGTTACTAGTATAAATAAGTAAATGTAATTTATAAGTTTGAAATGATTTCACACATAAAACAGTATAATATTAAGCACGACCTTCGATGAGGTGTATATAAGGTGATGATCGTTCCATTCCAGCAACAGTTGAGCCGGTAAAGTGGAGGTCTTGTTTTTATTCAGTACATATTTGGAAAATAATAAGTTAATATGTTTGCATGTGAATACTGTGTGAAGACGTTTGCTCGAAGAAATAACAGAAGTCGCCACATGTTAACTTCTTGCAGAGGGAAGAAAATGAAATGTAACGGTAACGAAGTAGAATTAATGAAATGTAAAATATGTGATGTATATATAGAAACAAATTGTTATACTGCACATATCCGCAGTACTTTATACCGAACTAAAGCATTTGTAATAATCGATAACGGTGTAAAGAAGAGTGTAGGCATGTTCGGGGATAGAATAGTAAGTTATCAAGTATGTGATTCGTCTCGCATATAGGTTGATGTGGAAAAATTTGCAAATAATATTAGGGAGAAAGTGATAGCACTTATGGATAGTATTTTAGTATACATGCTTCTATGAAAGTGAATTTGGAATTGTGTTGTTTATATTATTTATTGACGAAGGAGAATGTAGAAATAAAATCGTTTAATACTCGAAATAAAGTCATAACCCATGGAAGTAATTTATATGAGCTATACGCAGATTTTATTGATGAGATTAAGAATAAATTGAGTGAATTTCAGGAGCGCAATTCAGGTAAAATAAGATTATTACTATTACAATTACTATTTTATTATATTTCAGGGTGGACATTGAAATAAATATGAATAAGTTTAGTCCATTGAGAGATTCCATTTATACGAAGCGTATAAGAATTGCTCATATTAATTTTTTACTTGTTACCTCGTAAAATGCAAATTCACACTACTGTTGGATCGTCGCAACTGGCTTCGTCACAAAAATCTTTATCATCAAAAATATGTGAAGGGTGTTTAATTTTCTTCACATGCGAAGATAAATTACGAAGACAAGAAAATGAGGATTGTAAGCGGGTGAAGTCAGTATTTCCCGGCAAAGAATTAAAAATAAATAAGTACGGGGAGGAATTACCAGAATATGTATTAAAATTTGATAAATTTGAAAGACAATTAAGACTTCCGTTTGTGGTTTATGCTGACTTTGAAGCTATATTAAAACGTATTTAAAACCTTATTATTAAAACCTTATCGAGTGAAATGTAGTTTTGATGATAATCTAAGTAAATTGCGTTTATATCGTGGACAAAATACACATCTTTTATTAGAGAGCTAGAAATTGATGTTACTTTTTTTATATAAAAATTATTTAAGTAAAGAGGTAGAAATGAAACCTTTAACTCATGAAGAGCGTGATAAATAAGAGCAAGAGACAGTGTGTCATATTTGTGAAAAAGCAATAACAATCCCTGAAGAAAAAGTTCGTGACCATGATCATATGACTGAATTGCAGCGGGGTGCAGCACGTATGGTATGTAATATAAATTATAAAGAGGCTCGATATGTACCTACTATCTTTCATAATTTATCGAATTATGATACACATTTGCTTGTAACAGTGCTGGCACTGGAAAAGGAAGATGTGGATGTTATTGCACAAAATAAAGAGAAATATATTTCATTTTCAAAAAAAGTTTACGTCGGGGACATAATAGAATGTAATGGTAAGAAAAGAAACGTGTTCTACAAGTTGAGATTTACAGACTCACGTCGATTTATGAATTCCTCTTTGACGAAATTATCATCTTATTTAGAAAATGAATAATGTGAGGAAATTACAAAATAATATTAACCTGGTCCATTTTGTATTTTTTTATGTATACCGATTTTAGTTTGTAGCGTGATCTAGTCTAAAGAATGTTCGAACTCTTTCTAAAACTCACTCATTGGCTCGAATTTGTTGGCATTTTAGATTAATTTGTATTTGCAGATCCTCGAGGATATTTACAGGAATACCATATTCCAATGTTTTCAAATATCCCCAAAGAAAAAAATCATATAAAGATGAACATGTATATATGTTTTTAAAAGGTTGACGTAAACTAGGTGATAGACATTTTAATGTAAATCTATTTTAACATGTTTAGTTACGTTCACTGCTAAGTTTAAACACGGCTTTTCGTCTCCTGAACAGGTAGTCAATGACTACGAAATAAGGAGGTTGAAATAAATGAGTTTTTTAGTTGACAGACTGATATACCGATTAATTAATTAAACATTATTATAGTACGGTCGATAATACTTACAAGTACATGTACATATATGTACATATATGTACATATATGTACATATATATATATATATATATATATATATATATATATATATGGTAAACCTAATCAGTAGGCGATTAAAGGTCTGTATATTACTTCAAAATATATGTATTTAAAAAACTCTACATGTTTCGGCTGTGTACGCCTTTATCAAGAGAATACAAAATATGAATGACAGGATATAAATGTCAAGTAATTAAGTTGCTATGGTTATTTATATCCTGTCATTCATATTTTGTATTCTCTTGATAAAGGCGTACACAGCCGAAACATGTAGAGTTTTTTAAATACATATATTTTGAAGTAATATACAGACCTTTAATCGCCTACTGATTAGGTTTACCATATCATACCAAGGTCACGAAGTTATTATATATATATATATATATATATATATATATATATATATATATATATATAGTAAATTCAATTTGTTGGTGATTTAAGGTCTGGTTTTACTTCAAAATGTATATATTTAAAACAATCCTACATATTTCGGCAAAGATGCCTTTCTCAAGGAATATAAAATATAAATGACAGTATATTAATGTCATACTTATACATTTGTAGTTGCCATGGGTAAAATTATTCAAAGATACATTCCAGTTTAATAATAATAAATCATGCCTTAGTATTTTAAAATAATTAGACAACAAAAACAGGGAAAAGCAAGACATGAGTTATTATTATGTATGCGCCCGTGGAGCGACTTAAGATGTTAAGCTGTCGGCATTCGCCTTAAACGAGAAGGAAAACTACGAAAACCTACTCGGACATATTTAAATAACAGAAGATATATAATTATATAACAGCAACATATATTATGATGGTAAATTGCAGATCGTTACATAATTAAATTATAGTAAATACTGCTTACATTTTTTATATCACTTCTGTTGTTAATTGAATTTTTTTCCTGTTAAATACTAATCATTTCTTTAATTTCCCTTATCATTGTGTGTTGTTCTTTATCAATTATCTGTGTGTTTCCAAAATCGAAATGGTGATCGCGTTGTAGTTTGTGTGTAGATAAAGCAGTTTTGTCTGTTTTAGAGTATTTGTGGGCTTGTATTCTTTTGTATAAATATTGTTTAGTTTGGCCTATGTAGTAACTATCGCAATCGCGACATGGTATTTTATAGGTGACATGTGTTTCTCGATTTTTCTCTATTTTAGGTTTAAGTTTTGAAAATATATGTTTATTAGTATTGCTAAGTTTATATGTTGTAGCTATATCATATTTTTTTAAAGTGTATTTAATTTTTTCTGATAATTTTGGAGCATATGGAATCGTGATATATGTTGTGTCATTGTTTAAATTGTTATTGGTGTTTGCAGTGTTGTATATTTGATGGATTCTTCTTTTAACTTTGGAGGATGCTCCCTTAAAACGCTTCTGAATATGACCTAGAAACTACTTACCAACGAACTTTTATTTTTTTTTGTGTAGGAACCGAACACAAGAGGCCGAAATGACGATGGACCATATAATATCACTAAGTACAAAACGCAGTTGTCTCTCTCTCTCCAATAATAACTAGATGGGGAAGATGATTGGAAGCTGTTAGTTTTTATGCAGAGAATTTCGATAGTTTACAAAATTTCGTTACATGTTTAAATGACGATGTTCGAAGTATTTCTGAGTGCAAGGAACTAATACAAATTCCGAATTTAAGAAATCAGTGTTTCTTCAGGAACACTTTGGAAATTTGCCAAAACTAATTACATATTTTGGATATCAAAATCTCAAATTAAATGATGGATTAACTACATTAGATGTGGCTATTAATAATTTGAAAAATATTCCAAGTGACTTCGGATGTGGGCTTCGGCAAGAGTTAGACGCAGTTTTTAATCGAAATTCAGATTTAATAACATTGCGGCAATTGTGTATGGGGACAATGCATCCAAATCTAACTGCTAAATGCGGTAAAATAAAAGAATATTTCCAGTATGCACCTATAACTAGTTACAATATAGAAAGGGCATTTTCTATCTACCAGGATGTATTTCATTCAAAGAGAACAACTTTTACAGAAGATAACCTTGAGAAAGTATTGCTAGTTAATATTAATACTCCTTTACTCAACTTGAACTACAAAATGAACAAATGAAAATGTATTTCGTATTTTATAGATTTGTTTGCATTCCAATTATATAAATAAAATTAAAAACTCTTTAAAAATACAAATTTTCAATAGGACGCCCGTGAGCGATGAGTCATCGGTCTCTCGTGTCCAGTCCCTAGTGATGAGTCACATTGAATATCTTTTAAGGCCACCTATTTTGAAATATAATAATAATAATAGGTTTAAAAAAATATTAAAAATATTTATTGACAAAATTTCTGAACTACAATACACGTATTTCAGCAACATTCCAACCGTATAATCATTACTGAAGAAAGTTTGAATAACTTGTGCGTAACTATTATCTCTAATACTTTTTTGGACCTTAAAAGTATTCTACGAATATCCATAGCCAAGGAATCACTTATCTTACATTTTCTTGCAACGCATTGTATTCAATTTTCAGCGCCATTGTGATGAACTCAAAATAATACAACTACTATTTTTAACAAAACTTTTTAGCATTATCTAATTAAACGTGAAATATTACTATCAAACACATAATTGCAAATATAAAACAGAGCCTTGGAATTAGCCCCCGTATAATGAACATTTGCAATGGTATGAATACATTATAATTGACCTCTTTCTCTACATATCATCGTAAATAATCATGGAGCCTACATTTTGTGCCGTTTATTAATAACGCTAAGAAATAAGTAATTAAACTTCTAGTTTCAAAAATTCTTTTATTGTAAATACATTATTGTTTCGCCACACAATGGCTTCATCAGGTGGTGAAATACTGTAGTGTAGTTACAATAAAAGAATTTTTGAAACTAGAAGTTTAATTACTTATTTCTTAGCGTTATAATGAAGTTTCAACAAGTATCTCCTTCGTCAATTAACCAGTTTCTTAATGCATGCTAGTCGGCCAAGTAGAGTGTAGTGCTTTTACTAAGCATTTATTTTTCTTCATTGTCAAACTCATGGTCAATATGACTATTTACTAATTTTACTATTGAGGAAGAAATCTATTTTTTAAATTTTGTTAATGTTAAATTTCTACTTTCCAAAACGTATTCTAAATTCTTTAGTCAAATTTCCTCCTACAACTAATTTTTCTCATTATTTAAGATTAGCAGCATTTTGCTTTTATTTGCTAGTAAGCAGATATAAAAGAGATTACTTTTTTATTTAATTGATGTAAATTGATGTTCTTTCCATGAAGAACTGATCTTATTCAACCAAAATGCTTGACCTTCCAGGCATTATCAGAAATTAAAACGACAAGTGTAAAACTCAAATAAAGCAGCTTAAAAATGTCGCACGAGAGAGGAATGAATGCTAAATCAGAAATAAACTCAACAAAAAGAAACTCTTAAAATTAAAAAAATATATTTCAAGAACAAACACGCAGTCTTTTCCAATTGTTGTTAAAAGACACTAGAAAATCAATGTAATAGATAATACTTCGAAAAATGCGAAGTCAAAGGATTAAGGCATCGCAATGAAAACAATTTAAGTAGACGTGTATTCTCGACTAATTGACAAAAACTGTAAACTGCCGATTTACAGCATATCCTGTGTGTTATGTATAAGTTAATATTTTAAACTACGAAAACGAAACCTACCTTTTCAGTATCATGTAGTATATATTTGTACATGCAATTTTTAGTTTATAATTAAATCATAATAATGCGATATTAACTTATGGTAATTATAAATAGGAATTTGATTATTACAAAAATTACAAGCATACTCGCCTTATTCTGGCTCTAAACTTAGAAAAATATGGTCTATCAATACTATACACCAACGAATGTACATAGAGCTAATAAAAAAATTAGCAGAAATATTCGACAGGCCAATATTACATATTAATTGCCTTAATATTGCCTTAAGTCCTCCCCCCTGTCGACTACTTATATAATCATAATCATGTAGATATGTGATGCGACTTATTTTATATAATGCAGCGTTCGTGAAAATACAAAGTGCATAAAATGTAGGCACTCTGTATATAAAACAAATAAATAATATAAACATTTTAATGTTTGTTTTATTTATTTGTATTAGATTCTTTTACCAGAGTACTTTCAATTTACATAGGTATATAAATTTTATATTAATTGTACAAATCCTAAACTGATTTATTGAACCATCTACACTATAAAAAATGTTATAGAAAAAGAAATTCTTCATCGCTATCTTACTAATTAGTGATATACCATATATATATATATATATATATATATATATATATATATATATAATATACTGTCACTTATATTTTAAATTCTTTGAAAAAGACATTATATGCCGAAACATGTAAGATTGTTTTAAATATATACATTTTGAAGTAAAATTAGACCTTAAATCACCAACTAATTAAATCTACCATAATATACAAAGGTCACGAAATAATTATCTTTATATACATATAGGCTGTCCGAAAAATATACAACAAACTTTAAAGGGTTGTAGGGGACATCAAAACATTTTTGTTTAATAAACATATGTCCGCAAATGAGCTGTTTTAGCATAAAAAAGAAACAAATGTTTTGGTTTTATTTTACAAAAATTGTTTAGGAGGACATTAATAAATCACTTTTTGTTCATGTTGGACTTTGTTTTATTGACAAATAAATGATGGTTTACAAAAATTGTAGAAGCTGTTGACCATTTGCTTCAATACAAAGATTGGACCGTCGGTTCATTGACTCGCGGACACTATGGAATATTCCGCGAATAGCTTCTACATGTTTACAACACGGCATTATTTTTGCTAAGAGATCTTCCTCATTACGAATAGGCGTTTCGTAAACTAAAGATTTCAGATAACTCCAACGAAAAAAAACAGGGGCCAGGCCCCGGGACCTCCTCTTCCAACCCATCGGCGGGGAAATTGCTGGTACAGATACTAGTGCACGTTTAAACTAAAATTTGGACGTGTCCCATCATGTTAAACTACATGTTATTTCTAATGTTTAAAGGAACATTTTTCAATAATAGAGGCAAAACATTTTGCAGAAAATTTAGATAAATGTTTGTGCTCAAGCGAGCAGACATCCAGTGAACTATTAGATTCTCTCCAACAATACTAGCCCACAAGTTAACACTAAATTGTTGCCGGTGTCTTCTAGAGACCACAAACTGAGTGAGACTGAGTATTTTCATCATGCCAAATGTAACTGTTTCTACTATTAAAAAAACTATTGCGCGTGAAACATGCCTAATCAAAAAACAATACTACTCTCCGGACATCAGGTTTGTCGTGACCCAAAAACCATCGGCAAAAACCCAATCGATGCGGATAATCTTCAGGATTTAAAGCTTGTACGCGTTGTAAATGGTAAGGGTAGAGAAGTTGTTCATGAATGAGACGGTGGTCTGTCGATTTGGAGGATCCCATATCGCGAACACTTGTAGGTTGATTTTCTTCCACACTGTGAAGAACTTCTTTTTTAAATTGTACCGTACGAGCTGATATCGGACGACCCCCACCACCAAGACGTCTTAGGCTCCCACTCTCTAAGGCGACGATGTAGGGAAGCAAAGGTTGTATAATGAGGTTACCGACGTTCCGGCTATCTCTGTTCATTACACTGTGCTGCACCATAAGCAAGCTGCATATCGGCAAGTTCTTCAAATGAGAAATTATCATAAATTTTAAATTAACAATAAACATAGATAATGTTATGATGACACAACTAAATGTCACAAATAACTACTACGATCTCAAAATCGACATGTGTGGAATATTACAAAGAAATGTTTCTGCTGCTCAACAAAAACCGTCATTGCAACAAAAAATGTTTAACGAAAGAGAGTGGCGTCGAACTATATCAAGAATTACTTTAGTTATTTGGATATGATTTAAAACAATTTATTGCTCTACATTGCAAATAGCTCATTTGCAGACATATATATATATATATATATATATATATATATATATTTTACAACAAATTTTTGTTTTGATGTCCCCTAGTTGGCGATTTAAGACCTGGTTTTACTTCTAAATGTATATATTTAAAAAATAATTTCAAAGAATTTAAAATATAAATTACAGTATATTAATGTCATACTTATATATTTGTAGTTGTCATGGATAAAATTATTCAAAGATACATTCCAGTTTAATAATAATAAATCATGCCTTAGTATTATAAAAATAGTTAGACATCAAAAACGGGGAAAGGCAAGGCATGAGTTATTATTATGAATGCGCCCGTGGAGCGGCTTAAGATGTTAAGCTGTCGGCATTCGCCTTAAACGAGAATGAAAGCCACGAAAACCTACTCGGACAGCCAGTCAGGACTCTAGACAAGGAACTGTCAGCATGATAAGCAAATGTAAAGATATTCAAATAACATAATATATATTTATATAAAGCAACATATATTATGAAGTAAAACCAGACTTTAAATCGTCAACAAATTGAATCTACCATAACATACAAAAGTCACGAAATAATTATATATATATATATATATATATATATATATATATATAATGTAGTAAACCCTGAAAGGCAGTGTGGAAAAAATGATTCCACAACAGGATAATGTCCCACGTTTAGGCTGCCATAAGATGTAGTAAACTGTACCTAATTCAAAAATACAGTTCTAAAGCTGTGAGACTAATAAAATTTATGTATTCTGTAGAATGTGGAAATTTACTACATTCAGGAATTATATTGATAATATTGATGACTCTTATAAATTACAACATAATTTGAAACATACTTGAGTGGGTAATACCTCACTAAATTTGTATAATACAAAAGTATTTTTAATAATATAAAAAATATTATTAAAAATGGGGTGTGAAGAACACAATACAAGTTCATTTATGTTTTTTTTGAATGTATCTTCTCCAAAGACGTAGATACGTATTTCACATTTCTACATGTTCGTCGGTACGCCGCTTTTGGAGAAGAGACACATTCAAAACAAACATAACTACGTTACTATCTAACCGAAATTATTCATACAGATGTGAAGAAATATTCAGCGCTGTCTGTATAATAACAGCCGAAGTAGACGTGTTTTTTATAGTCGGTAACCACCGTATCTATAAAAAACTGTATTCTCGTGTCTTCACTACTTGTCGGCGTGAGCCGAATGTGTATATGACAACATAATTTGAAACATACTTGAGTGGGTAAAACCTCACTAAATTTGTATAATACAAAAGTATTTTTAATAATATAAAAAATATTATTAAAAATGGGGTGTGAAGAACACAATACAAGTTCATTTATGTTTTTTTTTAATGTATCTTCTCCAAAGATGTAGATACGTATTTCACATTTCTACATGTTCGTCGGTACGCCACTGTTGGAGAAGAGACACATTCAAAACAGACATAACTACGTTACTATCTAGCCGGAATTAGACGTGTTTTTTATAGTCGGTAACCACCGTATCTATAAAAAAACTGTATTCTCGTGTCTTCACTACTTGTCGGCGTGAGCCGAATGTGTATATGACAACATAATTTGAAACATAGTGGGTAAAACGTCACTAAATTTGTATAATACAAAAGTATTTTTAATAATATAAAAAATATTATTAAAAATGGGGTGTGAAAAACACAATACAAGTTCATTTATGTTTTTTTTAATACAGTTTTTTATAGATACGGTGGTTACCGACTATAAAAAACACGTCTACTTCGGCTGTTATTATACAGACAGCGCTGAATATTTCTTCACGCTCTGTCTGAATAATTTCGGCTTGATAGTAACGTAGTTATGTTTGTTTTGAATGTGTCTCTTCTCCAACAGGGGCGTACAGACGAACATGTAGAAATGTGAAATACGTATCTACGTCTTTGGAGAAGATACATTCAAAAAAAAACATAAATGAACTTGTATTGTGTTCTTCACACCCCATTTTTAATAATATTTTTTATATTATTAAAAATACTTTTGTATTATACAAATTTAGTGAGGTTTTACCCACTCAAGTATGTTTCAAATTATGTTGTCATATACACATTCGGCTCACGCCGACAAGTAGTGAAGACACGAGAATACAGTTCTTTATAGATACGGTGGTTACCGACTATAAAGAACACGTCTACTTCGGCTGTTATTATACAGGCAACGCTGAATATTTCTTCACGCTCTGTCTGAATAATTTCGGCTAGATAGTAACGTAGTTATGTTTGTTTTGAATGTGTCTCTTCTCCAACAGGGGCGTACCGACGAACATGTAGAAATGTGAAATACGTATCTACGTCTTTGGAGAAGATACATTCAAAAAAACATAAATGAACTTGTATTATGTTCTTCACACCCCATTTTTAATAATATTTTTTATATTATTAAAAATACTTTTGTCTTATAAATTAATTACATTATTAATTTATTATATTATTTATATTTTGTGTCCTTGATAAAGGCATCATTGCCGAAACATGTAGGGTTGTTTTAAATATATATACTTTAAAGTAAAGCCAGACTTTAAATCGCCAACTGATTGAATTTACTATATATATATATATATATATATATATATATATATATATATATATATATTTAGTGTTTATAAGAATTTAATTTTCTTATTTATTTTATTGGCCGTGTCTTAATATTAAAATAATAGACTTTTTTATTGGTTTAGCGACCTTTAATGACTTTTAGTGTTTTCTTCTACGACGTTTCGACTCTTATTATTATTGAGTCTTTTTCAAGTAACTAGAAACAAAAATTAATACAATGAAAAGTAAGAAAATGTGTTTGAATTTGTGTGAGTGCATTAACAATTAAAATTAAAATTAAATTAATAATAAAGTAAGGAAAAGTTAAAATGATTACATTTGTATGAACGAATTAAAAAAATTTTAAATTAAACTAATAATAAAGTAAGGAAACATTGAATGACATAAAACTCACCGGTTTGTTTTGTTTTAACACTCATATTGTGCACATGTGTCGTCGGCAATTGTCCGAGCCCTTTTTCAGGGAAACGACCGCGCCGCTTCGAATATTTTGTTTGACTGTGTCTTTATTCTGTTTTAAAAATAGCAAAATGGTCAGGGAATGTGTTAAGGGATATATAGTATATGTATTTACAAATGGGGAATAATAAAAAAAATTTTTGTTTGTGTTGGTGTGTGTGGAGGCGGGGTTGGTTGTCTTTTATAGTTTAATGAGTGGGTAATAGAGTTTAGAAAGTCCATCAATTTCGTTTCTGTCTTTGACTGTTCTGCTGTTTTTGAAAATATGGATCATTTCTAAGACCTCCCTAGCTTTTGTATTTTTTTGCTTTGTTATTATTTCGGAATTTTCAAAATCAAAATTATGTTTAAGTGTCATTTGGTGTTTTTTTAAAGCAGTTTGATTTTTTGCGTATTTGTGACCTTTCAATATTTCCTGTAGTAACTGTTTTGTTTGGCCTATGTATACTTTGTCACAGTCTTTGCAGGGTATGTTATATATTGTATGTGATTGTTTTAGTGTAGGTGTTGAGTCTTTTAGTTTGGTGTGTAGGAATTTTAGGTTTTTTTTACACTTTGATGTGCTATTTTAAAATTAAATGGTTTAAATATATTGTCTAGTTTTTCGGATAATCCAGTTATAATATATAATCCAGAGACTTAATAAAATATATAACAAAACAAACTGCCAAAACAAATATAATAAAAAAATCAATGAATTAACATATATCCCCACACCCTATATAACTGGATTATCCGAAAAACTAGACAATATATTTAAACCATTTAATTTTAAAATAGCACATCAAAGTGGAAAAAACCTAAAATTCCTACACACAAAACTAAAAGAATCAACACCTACACTAAAACAATCACATACAATATATAACATACCCTGCAAAGACTGTGACAAAATATACATAGGCCAAACAAAACAGTTACTACAGGAAAGATTGAAAGGTCACAAATACGCAAAAAAATCAAACTGCTTTAAAAAAACACCAAATGACACTTAAACATAATTTTGATTTTGAAAATACCGAAATAATAACAAAGCAAAAAATACAAAAGCTAGGGAGGTCTTAGAAATGATCCATATTTTCAAAAACAGTAGAACAATCAACGACAGAAACGAAATTGATCGACTTTCTAAACTCTATTACCCACTCATTAAACTATAAAAGACAACCAACCCCGCCCCCACACACACCAACACAAACAAAAAAATGTTTTATTATTCCCCATTTGTAAATACATATACTATATATCCCTTAACACATTCCCTGACCATTTTGCTATTTTTAAAACAGAATAAAGACACAGTCAAACAAAATATTCGAAACGGCGCGGTCGTTTCCCTGAAAAAGGGCTCGGACAATTGCCAACGACACATGTGCACAATATGAGTGTTAAAACAAAACAAACCGGTGAGTTTTAGGCCATTCAATGTTTCCTTACTTTATTATTACTTTATTATTACATAGATTAATTTAAAAATTTTTTAATTCGTTCATACAAATGTAATCATTTTAACTTTTCCTTACTTTATTAATAATTTAATTTTAATTTTAATTGTTAGTGCACTCACACAAATTCAAAAATATTTTCTTACTTTTCATTGTATTAATTTTTGTTTCTAGTTACTTGAAAAAGACTCAATAATAATAAGAGTCGAAACGTCGTAGAAGAAAACATTAAAAGTCATTAAAGGTCGCTAAACCAATAAAAAAAGTCTATTATTTTAATATGTATATATATATATATATATATATATATATATATATATATATATAGTAAATTCAATTTGTTGGCGATTTAAGGTCTGGTTTTACTTCAAAATATATATATTTAAAACAACCCTACATGTTTCGGCAAATGATGCCTTTATCAAGGAATATAAAATATAAATGACAATATACTATTGTTATACATTTGAGTTGCTATGGATAAAATTATTCAAAGATACATACAATTGAATAATAATAAATCATGCCTTAGTATTCTAAAATAGACAGACAACAAAAACAGGGAAACGCAAGACATGAGTTATTATTATGTATGCGCCCGTGGAGCGTCTTAAGATGTAAAGCTGTCGGCATTCGCCTAAAACGAGAGGCAAAACCACGAAAACCTACTCGGACAGCCAGACAGGAATCAAAACACGGAACTGTCAGCATGATAAGCAAATGTATACATAATTAAATAACTTAATATATATAATTATATAACAGCAACATATATTATGATGGTAAATTGCAGATCGATACATAATTAAGTTATAGTATATACTGCTTAAATTTTTTATATCACAATTATTTGTGTTTTCAAAATCGAAATGGTGATCGCGTCGTGGTTTGTGTGTAGATAAAGCAGTTTTGTCTGTTTTAGAGTATTTGTGGGCTTGTATTCTTTTGTATAAATATTGTTTAGTTTGGCCTGTGTAGTAACTATCGCAATCGCGACATGGTATTTTATAGATGACATGTGTTTCTAGATTTTTTTCTATTTTAGGTTTAAGTTTTGAAAATAAATGTTTATTAGTATTACTAAGTTTATATGTTGTAGTTATATCATATTTTTTTAAAGTTTATTTAATTTTTTCTGATAGTTGTGGAACATATGGAATCGTGATATATGTTGTGTCATTGTTTAAATTGTTATTGGTGTCTGCAGTGTTGTATATTTGGTGTATTCTTTTTTTAATTGTTTGGTCTATAAGTTGTGGTGGATAATTATTATCTGTTAAGATTGTTTTAATTTTCTTGATGTTATCTTTTCTGTATTGAGTATATGATAGTTTTACTGCTCTATCAGTCAGATTATTTATAATCATTTTATTGAATACTGTAGGACCATTTAAGTGAATCACAAATCATTTGTGACATAAATACATTCAATCAAATTATTTTAAACTTGAAAAATATTATCATACAGAAATTGTCTCCTCAAATTTTAAATAGCTTCGAAAAAATAGAATATAAAATTAACAATAATCCTTTCCTAACAAACAAAAATAAATTAAAAAACAAAGTAGATAAACTAATAAAGAAACAACACTTAGAGATAAATTACGAAATTAACAATAACTGGATTATCAATTTGACCAATATAAATATTCCGGATAATGTTAAATACATACTTAGCCTAGGACCCAAAATTTAATATGCCACCTAATAAAATACCCATTAATGACTATATTAATGGGTATATAGCTAACATTGAAACAGGAATACAAAATTTACCACAAGACAAACAGAACGAAATATATAACAAAATCTGTAATATAATCACTAACCATAAACATAAGAAAGTAAATAATAAAAAACATAAAAACTGAATATCATACCAAACGCTCATGGCAATTTCAAAATTTCATCAAGGAACAAAAAGTACCAACAAATCACAAAATTACATCACTTGATGTAGAATCTTTATATACTAACATTCCTACACATCTAGCTATAAATATAATAGAATCCAAATGGGATGAAATTAGTCCACACACATCACTAAATAAAAACGAATTTATTAGAGGTATACACTTCTGTCTCGACAACACATATTTTCAGTACAAAAATTCTTTTTATAGACAAACATTTGGTATTGCCATGGGCTCTCCTTTAGCTGCTCCTATTGCCAATCTGGTAATGGAACATTTAGAACAAAACGTTATCAATTCATTCATCATCATCATCATTCATTAGACTTCCACCGCATTTTCTTCAAAAGATATGTTGATGATATCATAACATGTATTCCGACTAATAAAATAAACTATCTTTTAAATAAATTCAACAATTTTCACAACAAATTAAAATTCACTATTGAAGAAGAAATTAATAATAGTATTAATTTTCTTGATATTTCTTTAAGCTATGATAGACAGGGTACTACTCGTATCTATACAAATTGGTATAATAAACCCACAGCTTCTTTTCGATATATGAATTACCACTCAAATGCTCCTACAGTATTCAATAAAATGATTATAAATAATCTGACTGATAGAGCAGTAAAACTATCACATACTCAATACAGAAAAGATAACATCAAGAAAATTAAAACAATCTTAACAGATAATAATTATCCATCACAACTTATAGACCAAACAATTAAAAAAAGAATACACCAAATATACAACACTGCAGACACCAATAACAATTTAAACAATGACACAACATATATCACGATTCCATATAATCCACAACTATCAGAAAAAATTAAATACGCTTTAAAAAAATATGATATAGCTACAACATATAAACTTAGTAATACTAATAAACATTTATTTTCAATTAACAACAGAAGTGATATAAAAAATTTAAGCAGTATATACTATAACTTAATTATGTAACGATCTGCAATTTACCATCATAATATATGTTGCTGTTATATAATTATATATCTTAAGTTATTTAATTATCTATACATTTGCCTATCATGCTGACAGTTCCGTGTTTTGATTCCTGTCTGGTTCTCTGAGTAGGTTTTCGTGGTTTTCCTTCTCATTTAAGGCGAATGCCGACAGCTTTACATCTTAAGACGCTCCACGGGCGCATACATAATAATAACTCATGTCTTGCGTTTCCTTGTTTTTGTTGTCTATCTATTTTAGAATACTAAGGCAGGATTTATTATTATTCAATTGGAATGTATCTTTGAATAATTTTATCCATAGCAACTCAAATGTATGACATTAATATACTGTCATTTATATTTTATATTCCTTGATAAAGGCATCATTTGCCGAAACATGTAGGGTTGTTTTAAATATATATTTTTTGAAGTAAAACCAGACCTTAAATCGCCAACAAATTGAATTTACCATAACATACAAAGGTCACGAAATAATTATCTATATATATATATAGATAATTATTTCGTGACCTTTGTATGTTATGAACAAATTGAATTTACCATAACATACAAAGGTCACGAAATAATTATCTATATATATATATATATATATATATATATATATATATATATATATATATGGTATATCACTAATTAGTAAGATAGCGATGAAGAATTTTTTTTCTATAACAACACGTTTTATAGTGTAGATGGTTCAATAAATCAGTTTAGGATTTGTACGATTAATATAAAATTTATATACCTATGTAAATTGAAAGTACTCTGGTAAAAAAATCTAATACAAATAAATAAAACAAACATTAAAATGTTTATATTATTTATTTGTTTTATATACAGAGTGCCTACATTTTATGAACTTTGTATTTTCACTTTGTATTTTATATAAAATAAGTCGCATCACATATCTACATGATTATGATTATATAAGTAGTCGACAATCGCAAACATGACGACTTAAGGCAGTTAACATTAACACCCAATGTAATATTGGCCTGTCGAAAGTTTCTGCTAATTTTTTTATTAGCTCTATGTACATACGTTGCTGTATAGTATTGATAGACAATATTTTACTAATTTTAGAACCAGAATAAGGCGAGTATGCTTGTAATTTTTGTAGTAATCAATGTCCTATTTTTAATTACCATAAGTTAATATCGCATTACTATGATTTAATTATAAACTAAAAAATGTATGTAGAAATACATATATGCTACATGATACTGAAAAGGTAGGTTTCCTTTTCGTAGTTTAAAATATTAACTTATACATAACACACAGGATATGCTGTAAATCGGCAGAGTTTACAGTTTTTGTCAACTAGTCGAGAATACACGCAATTAATCCTTTGACTTCGTATTTTTCGAAGTATTATCTATTACCTTAATTTTCTAGTGTCTTTTAACAACAATTGGAAAAGACTGCGTGTTTGTTCTTGAAATATATTTTTTTTTTAAGAGTTTCTTTTTGTTGAGTTTTTTTTCTGAGTTAGCATTCATTCCTCTCTCGTGTAACATTTTTAAGCTGCTTTATTTGAGTTTAACACTTGTCGTTTTAATTTCTGATAATACCTGGTAGGTTAAGCATTTTGGATGAATAAGATCAGTTCTTCATGGTAAGAAAGTACTTTAAATCAATTAATAAAAAAGCAATCTCTTTTAAATCTGCTTGCTTCCAAATTAAAGCAAGATGCTGCTAATCTTAAATAACGAGAAAAATTCGTTGTAGGAGAAAATTTGACTGAAGAATTAGAATACGTTTTGGAAAGTAAAAATTTAACATTAACAAAATTTAAAAAATAGATTTCTTCCTCAATTGTTAATTTAGTAAATAGTCATATTGACCATGAATTTGACAATGAAGAAAAATAAATGCTTAGTAAAAGCACTACACTCTACTTGGCAATGAACATAACTATCTTAAAATTATACACTTCAAGAATTTTTCTCTTTTTCTTTCGAAGGGTATAATTTTAAGATAGTTATATTCATGGAAAGCATTTATTAACTAATAGAACAATTAGTGAGTTTAGTTGTACAAAAAATTTTCATATAAAATATTATTATAAACAGAATTTCTTGTTCGTTTACAGTTTATATATACAAAGTTGACAAAGACTAAAAATTAATAAAATTCAAAACGTCGTATTCATAAATAGACTTGATTTATTCTATTGAAGGGTGCTAAAAAAAAAAAAAAAATAAAAAACATATATATATATATATATATATATATATATATCTATTAATGGACGAAACTAGCACGTTTCTAACAAAAAAGTTACAACTGTTTGCAACTAATTCTAATATCACAAATGTGATTGGAAAAGAGTTAAATTTAGGTTTATTTACAAAACATCGAAGTTTAGAAATAAAAAAATTACGGCATTTTTTCTATTTATAAAAAATAACGTTTTTCTTCTAGTGCTCGCGGGCACGTGTATACTCTTTCCTTAATCTTAGTTTCGAAATTATTGGTTAAATTTCGTTTCTCAACAGCATTCTTAGTAACCATCATAAAAAATGAACGAGAATTTTATTAATTGAAAAATGCAACATTTATTGTTAGAAAACGTTAGTTTAATTCTTTTAAATTCAATTGAATTTCATTTTGATTTGTAAACCAATAAACCGTTATAACCTAGTATAAACGATGGCACCTTCAAAAATTATATTAGTTGAAAAGAATAGAATAAATTAAAGAACCTAAATTTGCGACTTTAAGTTTTTTATCAGAAAGTCATCACTTCATAAGTTATTAGATTTGTTCCGGTATTTATCTCTGTTTGTACGTTAGAATAGTATTTCCAAATTAACACGAAAAATTTTCGACAATTTCTACTTTTCAGTAATTCTATTTCATGAAATATTTCTGTATATGTTTCTAAATTGTTAACGAATTTGTGTAAATAGAGACAAACGCGTTTTACTAGAAACTTTTTTACTTAAAAAAATTATACAGAAGTTAAAACATTGATATAGTATTGTATTTTCTATGAAAGTAGCGAGCATGAATGATATCGGTCTAATGTGGATGTACACATGTTTGAATGTATTATGCAGTATTGGAGACCTCATCCTTAATTGTTCATGTCCAGGAGTTAAATAACACTTTACACTTGTTTTAAAAAAAAAACAATCTTTATTTTAAATCAAATGTACAATGTTACAACGTTTGAATTCTTATTAATTTGCTAAGTACTTATGACTACGACAAACAAACTTGAATTGGCATTACATACATCTTAAACCTATAAAGAAATCTCGGTGACGCTGCTGACTAAGCTTTACAAAAGGAAGCAGCGTAATACCTTATCTTATATTCTAAGAATTGTTTATGCAGTGGAAAACTACTGCATATACAGGCAGTTTAATTATAATGTATTTATAGATATTTATGATATATTTTAATTATATAACTCCTCCCGCCTTAAGTTCGAAAAATTGAGGTTGAGTGAACTTCATATTTTGAGAGGTTTCGCCTTGTAAAGGGGTAGTTAATTTTGGTTTCTGTGTTTTTATTTTCAACTTTTCAAAGTATTTTTTATAAACATAATACATTAAAGTACATGTAATTATTACAATAACAATTATAATTGATACAGTATGAAAATTATTAAAAGTGGATATATTTTCTAAGCTTAATGGTTTTATTGATTCAGACATTGTTTTTATATTTTTAAGTTCGTTAAAATCTAATGTCTTTAATTTTACAAAATTATATCGTTCTAAAGTATTACTTATGTTTTCTAATTCCAATAGTGGAAGTTCGAAGACAAGTTCTTCATGCACACTTTCTTCTCGCTGGAAGTATTGATTGTTTATTCTTATTGGAAATTGGTCCATGGAGATGACTGTTGGGTGATGTATCTTGTGTAGACCGTTGTCGTCGCCTTGTGATTGAACAGTGACGGGTTCGACAGGGACTATCAGTATTTGATGTCCATTGATTTGTTGTATACTTGTATTGTTCAGCTCGACTTTCATCGTCGGACATGTATTGGAACCATTACGAAGGATATCCATTAAACATTTTTAATTTTGCTGGACCATCTTGCTTTTGCAGTAGCAGTAATTTTCTATCTCAGGGCAGATTTCATTCGAAGTCCAATAATTATAAGTGTTGAACATTAGGTTAGGGTGTTCAGGTATGACAATTTGATTTTTTACAGGTATAGGGTATAATTGGAAATAATCATATGGATAAGATACAATAGGGACATGAATTTTAAATAATATGATGTCATCGTGTAAGACTACTTGAGTCGCAAATAGATTATAATAATATATAAAATTACTTAATTTTGGAATCTGATTCGGGTTATACATTTTATGTAGTTTATTTAACATTTGTTCAAGTTCCTCTGGTTTGAAAATTGATATATGTAATGTATTTAATTTAGCGAATGAAATTGAGGTTCTTATTTCTTCAATAAGTGTTTTAATAAAATTTAATTGGATTATTAGGCCATCTACAATTGTTATGAGAGATAGTGTTTGTTCGAATGTATTAGTATGTATTCTTTTTGAATTTGATTTAATTGATTAGCAAGAGTGTCTTGATTTTCTTTTAAGATTTTGAAAGCGTCGTTATATTTTAGAGTAATTTCTCTTAGATCATTTGTTTGTTCATTTACTTTATTTTGTATTAATTTACCTGTATTTAAAATATTTTGAATGTAGTGATCGATTTCGTTTTTATCATCTTCATCTAAAGTTCCGAAAAACCATTAACTTTTTTTTTCCTACAGCATTTATTAAAGCTCGTTTAGTTCTTTTGCTTGCATACGTGAATACTTTTAATTTATTTTCAATATCTTTACTTAACTGTTTAGCGTATCTGATTTTATTTATAACAAAAACATGGCAGTGATTTAGCTTACTGTTTAAATTGTTTTCTAATGAATTTAATTCTTTATTTATTCCATTTAATATTTCTGTAGGGTGAGTTATATTTATATGATATTTAAAGGTGTGTCTAGAGGTGATTAGTTTTACTTTACCTATATGTACAGGTAATATAGGGTTGCGTACTTCTTTAATTTGGAGAGTATCAATCCCATTATACAGAAGGGTCATCGTTAAAATTATTTGAACCATTATCTTCATTTTGTTTATCTTGTTTTTCTTTATCTGAAACAAGATGTTGTGGTTTTAGTGTTTTAATATGATATTGTCTACTTCCTACCTTTACTGTTTGTTGTTCAGGTAATCTCTCACATTTATCTAATTTTGTATATAATAATGACGATTTATTAAGTTTTTTGCTCGCGTCGAGTTGTGTTTTTTGATATATCGGTTTGTTTTCATTGAATGCGGGTGTTGTTTTATCTTTGTTTCGTTTTTCTAATGTTTTAGATTGTTTTTCTAATAATTTGCTGTGAATTTCCGCAGAGAGAAATTTTAAAGTTTCTGCATGATCATTTATATAATGGCTTATGCGTTCGCTTTCGTTCATTTCAAATGGGTTTTTTAAATTCAAGTCGATTTTTAATATTTGGAAGGGTGTATAATTCGTAGTCGAATGAATACTATTGTTATAAAGTAGTAATGCGTAATTTATTAGATTATAAATTGGTATTTTTGGTTTTTGGTTTTTTATTATGCGTAAACTTTCGTTTAAGGTGGAATGAAATCTTTCAACAGGACTGTTGCTGTTGGGATTAAATGGGGTAGTATAGTGTATTTCGATTCGGTGTAAAGAACAAAGATCTTGTAACACTTTATTTTTAAATTCAGTTCCATTATCGCATGTTATTTTGTGGGGAAGATCGTAATGGCTAAGGAACACAATTAGTTTATCGGCAATCTCGGTTGCACATAGTGAATTTAGGTAATATGCTTGTCCAAATTTAGAAAAACTATCTATAATAGTTAAAAATGATTGAGAGTCAAATTTAGAAGTATCGATGTATAGGTGTTCGAGAGGTCTAGAACCTATCTCCGTTGGTTTAAAAATGATTGAGTGAGGTTGTCTTTAGTATTTTGTCTTTTGGCAAATTTCACATGAGTTAATATAATTTATCACGTCTTGGCCGATATTAGGCCAATACAGGTGTTTTTTAATAGCAAGAAGGTTTTCATTTATACCTCTGTGATTCGTTTTTGTCTCGTGATAGTATTTTAATTTAAGTTGTCTTTCTTCTTCTTCTGTTACATCGGTTAATACTTTGTTTGAAATAATTAATTTAAAAGCGTTACTATGAAATAGTTCTGACATTATGTTAGAAAATACAGTTTTTAGTTGTTCATTTTTAAAGTATAAACAATAAGTTGTTTTAGGTTTTAAATATTCTTTTACTAATTGTATAACTGAATTTTGAATATCTTCTTCAGATAATTGCCATAAAAGTCGATTTTTGTCGACTATTATTTCTCGGATGCAACGGTGTTGTGCATATTTAGTGGTTGACAAAATGATTTGATTTTTGTACGTATTTAAGGCTTTTTCTGTAAATGAAATAGTCAATATGGGATTTTCTATGCTAGTATGTGCCGTTTGTGAGTGTGTGACGTTTTGTTCGTTGTTTGAATAAGGGGAATTAAGTTTGATATTCTGTAAAATTTTTATTTTTGGTTTGTTAGATATATTTTCTGGATTTTCGTCGTGTACAGATGGTGAATCTATTTCAATATCGTCCGGGATCGGATCTTTCGGGTCAATATTATTTATGAGAGATATCGTATCATGATTTTCCTCTATTGAGTTGATTTCTACTCGGGATAATGCGTCGGCGTTAGTATTATATTTACCTTTTTTATATATAATCTTATAGTCGTATTCTTCTAGTTTTAATCGCCAGCGTACAAGTTTCGAATTTGGTTCTTTAAGAGAAAACAACCATTGAAGTGGTTTGTGGTCACTGTTAAATTTAGTTCCAAATAAATAGGGTCGAAATGTTTTTACTGCCCATACTACGGCTAATAATTCTTTTTCTATGGTGCTGTAGTGAATTTCGGCGGGATTTAGGGTGCGTTATGCGTATGCGACTGGTAAATCCTGACCAATTGAACCTTGTGACAAGATTGCGCCAATTGCAAAGTTAGAAGCATCAGTTGTTACGTTAAACGGTTTATTAAAATCGGGATACTGTAATATTGGGTCGTTCATTAAAATATTCCTACACGTTTCAAAGCTTTTAACAAATTCCGGGGTGTGTTTAATTTGGACTCCCTTTTTCAAACAATTTGTTAATGGTTTAGTTATTTTCGCAAAATTTTTTATAAACTTTCGGTAGTATCCTACCAATCCTAAAAATGATTTAATTTCTTTGGCTGTGTTAGGTATTGGAAAATTTTTTATTGCTTGTATTTTTTTCGGATTCGGTTTTATCCCGTTGGGCGTTATAATATGTCCTAAAAATTAAACAGTTTTACAGAGAAATTCTGATTTATCAATTTGAATTTTTAAACCGGCTTCTTTGAGTTTTTTAAATACTTGTTTTAAATCATTCATGTGTTCTTGTAAAGATGCGGAAAATATAATAATGTCGTCCATATAGACAAGACAATTTTTATTTAATAATTATTTTAAAATGTTATCCATTACACTTTGAAATGTCGCGGGGGCATTTTTTAATCCGAAAGGCATTCATGTGTATTGATAATGACCGTTTTCGACAGTGAAAGCTGTTTTTTCGATTGAATTTGGGTGCATCTCTATCTGATGGAAGCCTGAAGCTAAATCTATTGTCGTAAAATAATTATAGCGACCTAATTTGTCTAAAATATCCGTTATGTTCGGTAAATGGTAGCGATCATCTATTGTTTTTTCATTTATCTTTCTATAGTCGATTACCATTCTCCATTTTTTTTGATTGCTTGCATCAGATTTTTTTGGGACAATCCATACAGGGCTGGACCAAGGGGAATATGAATGTTCTATTATCCCGTCTTCTAATAGCTTGTTAATCTGTTTATTTATTTCGTTTTTGTGAATATAGGGGTATCGATATGATTTGGTATGAACTGGAATCTCGTCGGTCGTTTTTACTTCGTGTTTTACTTTGTTCGTGAATGTTAATTTATTTTTGTCATTGTGAAATAATTCTGAAAATTCGGAAACTACTTTCGCTAATTGGGATTTTTCTTCAATATTTAAATGATCTGTTCTTAAATTATTAAGAGAAATATTTGAGGGTTCTGAATAATTATTATAATTTATTTCTGTTTGAAATTGTTCTATATTATAACATTCGAATTCGTTTTCTATAAATTCACTAGCGTATGGCGTTAACATATCTTTTCCGATACAAACTGTTTGTGATATTGATAATTTATTAGTTAATTCAATTATTGTCTGGTTATCTCTTATTCTTAAAATTCCGGGCGAAATAATAGCGGTGCCATTCTGTGTTGTTAATTCGGGAATTATAATTTCGCAATTGGGTAAATCTGTATTTATTTTTTTAGTATTGAGCTTTCGGGTGGTATTTCTAATACCTGCGAATCAAATTCGTTTCGATAATATATAGGTATTTTTAATTTATCGTTATATAAATTTCTATTTTCTAGATTTAAATTTAATTTTAACTTCCTTAAATCGCGTATGCCGATAATACCATCGAAATATTCATGAAAGGGAAAGAGAACAAATTCTATATTTCCTTTTAGAGGGAAGAACTCATTGAAATAGGGTATTTTTGCTTTGGCATCTGCTCGTCGGGATCCTGCACAAGTTTGTATAGGTGTAATGGCTTTGAATATTGTTTTAGGGTAATATTTTTCTGCTATCGAGGGTCTTAGTATCGAAGGGTGACATCCGGTATCGATTAGTAACTTAATGGGTGCATTTTGGATTTGTATATACGGTAACGATTTTGGGATTATATTATTTAAATCTATTCCTTTCTTCTTACTGAGGCTGGTACTCGAAAATTTACGTTATTCTCTTCTGGTATTTCCATCTTGTCGTTATGTTCATAATATTCTTGATAGTTAGGGTGATCAGTATAGGGCTGGTATTCGTCATCGTTAAAGTTTTGGGGTTCATCGATTTCGTTGTGATCATAATTTTCGGTGTGGTTGTCGATTTCGTAGCTTGAATCGTATTAGAAATAGGGGTTTGTTTCTTGGTTAAATAATTCTTCCACACTCATTGGATGTTGAGGGGCGGTATTTTGAGTAGATCTGTATTGTTGGGGAAAATTCCTTATTTGTTTACTAGGGAAACTACTTGTTACTGACATAGGCTCTGGTTTATGAGAAGGGATTTTACCTTGTGGTTTAAATACATTTTGTGGTTTTCCAAATACTTGTTGATTTGTCGGGAAGGTTTGTTTTATTGGTCTAGTTTGTATGTTAACGGGACCTGTTGGAAATCTGGGTACATTATTATGCGTTTGCGGTAATTGTTGCGATGCAAAGTTTGGTCTATGATTGAAAGGGTTTGGCTGGAATGAATTCGGTCTTGAAAAGTTTGGTTGAATATACCTATTTGGAGTATACTGAGTGTACGATGTTGATGGCATTTGTTTTTACAAATTGTGGTCTCGAGTTATTAATAATTGTTTTATTAATTTGAGGTTTTTGTAATTGAATAGCTTGACTTTGTAAATTATTAAGTCTTTGTGTAGAGTAATATTGTTTGTGGACAATTTGACATGCTGCGGTAAAATGTTCGGGTTGTTCTAGTTGTAAAAGATATCGGTAAATTCCGTCTGTATTAATCATTAACAAATCTATCGCGTCATTTTCTAATTGTTCTATTAAATAATCTTTTCTGCCGTTATCTAAAGTATCGTCAGAAAATCTTTGTCGCTAATCGCGTTTTCAAACATTTAACTCTATCAATGAAGTCTAACAAATCTTCATTTTTATTTCTAAAAGTATGTTTAAATTCTTGCGCTAAGGTGCGTCTATCTAATCTATCTCAAAAGTGTTCGCGTAATGCTGTTTTAATATCAGGCCACTCTTGTATATTTCTTTGTAAAATAAAATCTAACACTTGATCTTTAAGTTTGAAAATTAATACATTTGATACAAATTGTTTTAAACTATCGTCTTCATTTCTACCATATTGATTGTAGAATTTGTCACAAATTGAAATAAAACTTTCTAAATGTAATGAATTACCGTTAAAACTCAATAAAATCAGCGTTTGCCTTAGCTGCTGTGATTGTGGGTGTTTTTTGTGTTTGTGATTGTTGTTAAAGTAAAGCAGGTGTTGGTGCATTTAAGTTAATTGGTACATAAGGTACATTAATATTTGGTTCTGTCATTTTTCTATTACTTAGTGAAGATTCTGTCTTTGGCATTTAATAACTAATTCTATTATAAATCTAAACCAACACTAAATTGTTTCTGATTGATTCTGTTTCGATTGATTCTGTTTCGATTGATTCTGTTTCACTTGTTTGTATGACTTATATAAGGCTTGAACAAATATATTTCCTACACGCGATTGTTAAAAGAAATTATTTGCGTCTTACGAAGTCTGTTTTGTTTGCGAGACTGTCAAAAGGAATCGTTCAACACTTACCTTATTTGTGGTAAAGATGTTGCTTTCCGTAGGACCTCGGGTTCAGATACTGGATTGAGTGATTGAAATCAGCGGCAACTTTTGGGGATCTTCTCCTTGGGCTACCTTTCCAGCATCCTACTGACTGCGCCAGTTAAATAACACTTTACACTTGTTTTTAAAAAAATAACAATCTTTATTTTAAAGCAAATGTACAATGTTACAACGTTTGAATTCTTATCAATTTGCTAAGTACTTATGACTACGACAAACTAACTTTAATTAGCATTACATACATCTTAAACCTATAAAGAAATCTCGGTGACGCTGCTGACTAAGCTTTACAAAAGGAAGCAGCGTAATACCTTATCTTATATTCTAGGAATTGTTTATGCAGTGGAAAACTACTGCATATACAGGCAGCTTAATTATAATGTATTTATAGATATTTATAATATATTTTAATTATATAACTCCAGGTATAAAGAAGTTTGTATCAATGCCTAATCCTTCAGATATGATAAGTTCAAAATACTTGTTAATTTGTAACTATGTAAAATGTATGGGGTGTTAGTATTATAATAGGAGATAAAATAATAGACTTTGGGTAACAAAAAAAGGAAACTGTGGAGTGGTGGCTATCTAATTAATTACATCGAAAAATGATAAATGTCTCCATCATAAAAGTAACTTATAGCACCCGCATTTTGAGATTATCGTGGAATTTAGATGTAATTATAACGAAAGAAATATAACTGTGGATGGACAATACTTAACGCCCTTTCATTGTATACACCACAGTGCATAACTGTAGACTTCAACGATTGTACCAATCTCCTTACAGTCCAGACTTTACTCTCTATGATGTTTAATAATCTGAAAAAAGCTTCGAAAGGAAGTGCAGACAAAACTCGTGATTGCGAGTATATTAATATAAAATAAAATAATATATGTATACAATTGAAAGTGTGTTGAAGCTGTAATGAAAAATTAGAAAAATATATGTACGTTACATAACCGTCCCTTCATAACTAGAATGTTAATCGCTTGTTCATATATTTGCCGTAAATTGTTTCATATATCTTGTTCATAATCGGGACTAGTGCAGAGTAATAATATAAAATTAGTAGTAAAGTTACCAAAGTCTAATCTTTAACACTACTATGACATTAAGTTAAAATTTCATAAATTATTAGATTAAGAATGAAATATTAAAACAACGATTAATGATTATTCAATTGATATTACGGATGTTGTCCAAAAAGGATTAGTGTCGTAAATGGTGCTAATGTAACATGTTAGGAGAAAATCATTATGGCAGTGTTCGATTCAGCAACCACAAGCATTGGTATGAAAACGAGCAATACCATTTTGCACAATGAGTTCGGCCTACAGAAGTTACATGCTTGCTGAGTACTTCAGAACTTGTAACCGACTCAAAAGATAGATCATATAAATTGATGAAAAGATACTAACGCATTCTTTGTTCGCGGATCTTCTTATCTGGTTGGTAACATTATAACAAGTGAAGAAAGTTGGAACTATCAAAATGATTCCAAAAAGCCGCAATTGACAAATATACACTATAAAATGAATCTACTCCAAAGAAAGTTATTCCTGAGAAAAGGCGTGAGAAGACGCTAATTTGTTCGGTATCTTTCAAAATAAATCATTATAAGGCGCATACTCATACCGCCACTCAAACAATGGACTATTGAAACCAAAAAACATTGAATTGATAAGGCCTTCACTACGCAACAACTCCAACCTAACGCCAACAATTTTTTTATTCCCTCATTTCAAAGATAAAATAATACGGAGCACACGTAAATAACATACCTCCAGACACATGAAGAAAATATTTGGAAAACTTGTTTCTATAAATCAAAAGTGTACTGATAGAAATAGGTAAGAAACGTAATAAAATTCTTCAGAACGAGAACATTCTTCATTGAACAAAAATTATTCTATAATTTATACAGATAAACTGATCACTTTTATGTGAATTATTCTGTAAGTACTAGTTTTAATATAAGCGGTCTCTAAATAAAGTCAACTGTACACTTTCACTAATTGTAATAATTTTCTAAATAAACTGCAAATGAAACATAATGAGTTCTGTAGTAATAACATTGAAATACAGGATATATTGAAAATTTACCCAAAAATCGTCGACAAAAGTAATAAAAACCCTTAAATATAATACCATAATTATATCATAATATTAAATAATACTAATGTATGTATTGCGTTAAATTTACAAAGATATTGATGGAAGACTAAATTGAATGTTTTAGAATATACTAAATAATTATTCGTAGTTTCATGTTTATTATACATTAATTCTTAGTTTATTCAAAGAATAATTTTAAGAATAAATAATTAGGAGACGCGAAGGTGCTAAGAATTTTAGTTAAAATGATGATTGTCGATAAGAGAGAATCTATCTCGAATAAGTCAAGCAGTTTCACATTAGTATCAGCTGTTTACAATGGAGCATGGCAGATAATCATATCTTGTATGGAATTGCTTTATCGTATTAGTAGGATAATGGATTGTCACAAGTACACGAATGTCTTAGAAACGGCAATGTTGCCATACGCTCGTCATTTCTTGGGGAGCGTATTTAATTATCAAGAAGACAATTATCCAAAGTGGTTTCATCAAGCCGAATAAATCCGAAAAATAGAATTGACTTGAAAACGGATATTGAAAAATACCAGAACCTACGATCAATGACTTAATTGACTCTATGCCTTGTAAATATTAAGCTCTAATCGACCTAAAGCTTGCAATGATTTCATTATTTATTTTTCTTATTTTGTTCATTTTTATCACTTCGCTTGACTTAATAAACTTCAAAACGGTTTTGTTTAAGTATGACAATACGTTAAGCACGTATAAAGCGTTTGTACAATATGAAACAAACATGTAAATAATTTACATATCTGTAACTATGCACATGGACAATACACCTCGTATTTTCAGCATTTACTTCTGCTTAATACATATGTTTCTGCCATCTAGGCGTCCCCAGTTAAGCTAGTGAAGCAATGTATACGAATTAATACAAACCTGTTATAAACAACTGGTTTGTATCTGTATTTAAATTTACTGAAATAGCCCGCTTAGATCAAGCAAGTTCCGTCCTATAAGAAGACAACTATTTAATAATTGACATCTTACGGGCGAAAGAGACTTTGTCTGGAGGGCTACCTATCGTTTCCCGTAGCAGCTTAGCTGTTCGAACGATAGGTAGCCCTCCAGAACAAGGTCTCTTTCGCCCATAAGATGTCAATTATTAAATAGTTGTCTTCTTATAGGACGGAACTTGCTTGATCTATGCGGGCTATTTCAGTAAATTTAAATACAGATACAAACCAGTTGTTTATAACAGGTTTGTATTAATTCGTATACATTGCTTCACTAGCTTAACTGGGGACGCCTAGATGGCAGAAACATATGTATTAAGCAGAAGTAAATGCTGAAAATACGAGGTGTATTGTCCATGTGCATAGTTACAGATATGTAAATTATTTACATGTTTGTTTCATATTGTTAATAAACTACATCAAAACCTTTTTATAAATAAATTTTCTACTTCTTTTATTAGTCTGACTACATAAAACAAACAAAGTATTATGCACGTCCATAACGGTTCAGAAAATCTGTGCTAAAAGTGAAGGGCCAGCACTGTATATATTTTTTGTTTTAGTAACAAAATACTAAGAACGAGGGTTCATATTAAAGCTGTTTGCCAATTATTAAAATGTGTATGCACGGAAAACAAGTGTCTGTACTAATCATTAGTAGACAATGTTTATCAATCAAATGGTGTCTTTTCCAAACTTTTAAAAGATATACTTAGTTTCATTTATTACGATTATGTTGTCTTTTAATTTTCTTCAGAGTACGATTATTATTTCAATTGAGTCGGGATTGAATTTTTTCTACCGCGCATGGTAAAGATAAATTACGTTTCACTAGCATTCGCAAAACAAATAATAATAATAATTAATAACATGTGTTTGGAAAAACTTTGTTTTAGAGTTTGTCAGAAATAGAAAATTAAAGCAGTAAAATTGAACACATATAATGTATTCTAAGCTGACGATTTAGTATGCCCCTATTCTCCAGTGCTTCAAAATTAAAACAATAATTTCCAAATATTTATATTAGTAGATACCCAATATACTTGCGTAGCAAAATACACAAAAATAACGTAACTTTAGATTGTTTCCTTTACTCAAAGAAACTAAGTAACCACTGAAAGGAAAATACTTTCCGATTAACGTGAGTGCGTTATTATTGACAGCTATTCAAATTGATTAATTATATAAGAAGACATTAAAGGGCAGTGCTAAGACAACAGAATTATAATTTTAGAGATAATCCGTAAAACTTATTTGGTAGAGAATAGAATAGTACGGAATGCTATTTAAGAATAGCAGGTTTGAACGATTTTAATCGAAATTTTTGTTAGCGTTTTTACTTTTAATTCAGTAGATATTTTGATGTAAGTACATTACTCACAAACACAAATATTGAACTTCTACTGTAATACTGTTTAAAAAATCTTACATTGTGGGCGGCTATGGACATGTCTGCATATCTATACTATATTTTCTTCAATGTCATAAACTACAATTTATTTGAATAGATTCCAGTAGGGAAGTGCGTTTTGCATTGGCAACCCACGGCGGAAGGAGTGTTTGAACGCCTATTAGAAGATAACTGAAAATTTGGAAAGCACTGCACCTAGCAAAATTTTCCACTCGAAAATAATAAAAATATTAAGAACAAAATTTACACTCTGGACAAAAAAGGATTTAATTATACATACGTACTAAAACAAAATTTAAAAATTTATTTTGCCAGGCAAAATTAAGTTCAAAATTCGTATTTTAAAATGTTACAAAAACTTTAGTTGAATTTATTTCAAAATGAAATCTATTTATGTAAATTTTCACTTTGTAATTGGGCTTGCTTTCTCAATTATCTTTAACTGAAGTTGATTGTAACATTGCTGTGTTTAAATTTGCAACAATGTCAAAAAATATCATATTCCAACGCAGTGGTTAAAAGAGATTATAATAAATAATGATCACTCACCATTCCGATCTAAAAACCTTGATTGATTCTCCAGAGATAAGCCGAAATGATGTCCGGTTTGACAAGTAACTCCTTTATAATACTGGCCATCCGGACAACATTTCTTAATGCAACGGATCTCATCATTTCTGCATATATCTATCTCTTCGCAAGTTCTAATCACGAACTCTTCTTCATCCAATTGATTATCCAAGCAATAATTTCCTAATTTATACGATTTATCATTAAAATTCAGAGATCTACTTGAATCTATGACAAAAGAAGTTACATCTTTAGTGAGTATGTGATCCAATATAACCGAACAATTAAATAAATCTGTTCTGATTAATAAGTTTTCTTCGCCGAAAACGTCGTGAATGCTCGTTATATTACTTTCAACGCACTTATGATGTTTTCTGAGATACGCATAATTTGGTGGACAGCATTTAGGAAAATACTTTTCTTCCGAGTGTTCCGGAGACAAGCAATTCAATTTAATAATTTGGGTAATATTTTCTTCATTAATAGTTTGCCAATAATATTGTTGTTCATCCAAAGAAAGGCAACCATTTGTTACATTGATTTTGACATCTTCATAAACAAAATATTCTTTGCTTTCTTTAAGAATACAATTAGCACATGGTATTGTGATAAACAAACAGATCAGTACGTGATTAAACATAACGTAACAACGGCGCCAGTAACACTAACACGCTTTAGACCCGATTTGCCGTTCCATGCATGCAGTTAATGCCTGTGGGAAGAGGTGGAACACTTGAATTACATTAGTACGTCACAGGGCGATAACTATGAATAAAGTTTTCATTAATTAAATTATATGGTCATTAGGTTCATCTGCCTTAAAATTGACTTCAATATAGGAAACTATCATTTAACAGATAAGTAATAAGAACATTGCAAATAAACTTTCAAAATAATATGTTATACTTAAACTATAAAAAACATTTTAGTTTCTTATTTTTCAAACAAAAATAGCAAGATAATCAAACTAATGTGATTTCTGAAGGCCTGTTGTAATCGTCAAGGACCATTATGTTGTAAATGCAAATAAAAAATTTTAAAGTAATAGAGTAACAGAGTAGTTTCAAAGTTTTTTATTGTTCACTACAAACTTTCGACAAACTTTGGCTTCATCAGGTGATGATAAACTGTATTGTAGTGAACAATAAAAAACTTTGAAACTACTGGTTTATTTTATTACTTTATAAATGTAAGTTATGAAATTAATATAATTACATAATAAGTATAATTTATTATTTCTTATACATTTTTCCAATACTATGCGATATTGTATGCCTGGCATACAATATCGCATGCTTCAGATATTTAAATTTAATACAAAATAATTATTTTTTATAATTTTCATATTCCAGACAAATTAAAAACAGAAAATTATTTCAATTAAAACTCAATAATACAATAATGACAATAAATCATTAACTGATGTGGTGTTTACTTGACGAAATCCACTGTAAAATTAAATAATAAACGCAATTTTTACAAATGTTTTATTATATTCGTAGTAACATTCGTTCACCAACACTCTCGCTTCTTCGGACTTAGTTCTTTAGACCAGTCTAAAGAAGCTACAGTGTTGGTGAAACAATTGTTACTTTAATAAAATATTGTAATTGTACTTCGTATTTAATTTTGAAATAAATCTATATAAAGTATTACGGGCTGATTTAGCTCATCTATCATTGTTAGATCAGCGTTATATATATTTGAAATGTCTGGTATATGGATACCGTTTGATTAAGCCTACCTGAATTATTTGGTTTCCATGTCGTTTACTTTTGAATTTTTAGGTATATATCGTGGGAATTTCCATTGGGTAATTGTTTTCCCTGCACCAGAGATTTATCTAATGCTTTAATTTAGTCTCTTGAACATCTATTTGAACTGTATTTGTATAGGTATTTAGATTCTGCTATCTGTGATATTTTAAATAAAATTATAATGATTTATTAAAAATATTAGTTGATCAACTAATATTTTTAATAAATCATTATAATTTTATTCCCAAATGAATTACGTCCTCGGATGTTCTCCGAGTTCGCAATTGACAACTAAGTTGCAAGAGAGCGAGATTTCGCAAACTCAATGCTTTTACACGATAAGGTACGTAGTTCTTAAATCAAACAATAAATGGAGCCATTGTTGAGAAGAATTTAAATAAGAATTACGTACTTAGAGAAACATTTTGCTACACCTAAAATTAAGACAATAAAACACGAACCCAACTAGAAAAGAATTTCAATTAATTACTTCTATATAAGGAATTTATAATAAAAGACCATTGTCCCGAAAATAGACACAATATGTCTCTGACACTTTAATACAACAAGTAGATATTAAACAAAATACCATATGATAATTCTAAATAGCTGAAAAATCACAAGATTCAACTAAGAAACCACCATTTTGTAAAGCTCTTCACACGCACACACATACACACACACACACACACATGTACGTGTAAATGTCAGACCGAAGAAACAAAATGAATGATTTTAATCTTAATTAACTGATAATACTAAATAGATATTTTTATAAACGAACTGAAAAGCCTGTACAATGTCAAAATGAAATTGAGGTATATATAAAACAATGTCAAACCACCCTTAATTAAGGTAAAATTTCAGACAATCCATAGTGAGGTAAATAACTAGACAAAGAAAGTCTTCTTTACACGAACATGTTTTATGCTGCGGAAAATATGTAATTCTAAGCTAACCAAAGGTAGAACAATATAATAAACAAAGTTCTTTGTGAATGATGATGTAAATAACATCTAGGTTTAGTACGAATTGAAATAACTAAATGTAGAAAACAATAGCTCTAGTTGATGACATTTAAAATATCACAGATAGCAGAATCTACCTATTCTGCTATCTGTGATATTTTAAATGTCATCAACTAGAGCTATTGTTTTCTACATTTAGTTATTTCAATTCGTACTAAACCTAGATGTTATTTACATCATCATTCACAAAGAACTTTGTTTATTATATTGTTCTACCTTTGGTTAGCTTAGAATTACATATTTTCCGCAGCATAAAACATGTTCGTGTAAAGAAGACTTTCTTTCTCTAGTTATTTACCTCACTATGGATTGTCTGAAATTTTACCTTAATTAAGGGTGGTTTGACATTGTTTTATATATACCTCAATTTCATTTTGACATTGTACAGGCTTTTCAGTTCGTTTATAAAAATATCTATTTAGTATTATCAGTTAATTAAGATTAAAATCATTCATTTTGTTTCTTCGGTCTGACATTTACACGTACATGTGTGTGTGTGTGTGTATGTGTGTGCGTGTGAAGAGCTTTACAAAATGGTGGTTTCTTAGTTGAATCTTGTGATTTTTCAGCTATTTAGAATTATCATATGGTATTTTGTTTAATATCTACTTGTTGTATTAAAGTGTCAGAGACATATTGTGTCTATTTTCGGGACAATGGTCTTTTATTATAAATTCCTTATATAGAAGTAATTAATTGAAATTCTTTTCTAGTTGGGTTCGTGTTTTATTGTCTTAATTTTAGGTGTAGCAAAATGTTTCTCTAAGTACGTAATTCTTATTTAAATTCTTCTCAACAATGGCTCCATTTATTGTTTGATTTAAGAACTACGTACCTTATCGTGTAAAAGCATTGAGTTTGCGAAATCTCGCTCTCTTGCAACTTAGTTGTCAATTGCGAACTCGGAGAACATCCGAGGACGTAATTCATTTGGGAATAAAATTATAATGATTTATTAAAAGTACATAGTTACTTCGCTTATGCGTTTTTTCAGTCATTATAATTAATATAAGCGACAGAAAGGGTATAGTGAGATATCGAAAGTGTCGTTTTTTGAAGCAAGACCATTCATTACCCTCTCGTAGGTGAGTTTTTTTCATGATGTTCATGTGAAATGGTGTGTTCTATTTAATTATAATTTTTTTTGCTACATTAGTTTTTTTCTTTCTTGAATTTAAAAGGGTCCACTCACAAGGCATATAATTCCTCGCATGGAGATTTATTTACATCTGTGAGCATAAAACTTCCCATGTCGCATGTAAATTGTGCTGTTGCTGTAAAGGCTGAGCTGATAGAATACCATTGTCGAAGAAAAGTTGTAGGCCGCTTTCAAGAAAATAACTTAACTAGTCAGGAATCGTGATGTAATAGACAAGGTGTGATGGGTTTGACGTATTAAACTAACGTAGGATCCAAATGGTTTACATTCGTCTGAGAACTACAGACATTTGATTCAAACTCACTACGTGAAATTCGTTAGTGTTCAATACGTATTTAACTTTTAATATTCAAGTCAGAGTTTCTAGTGTAGTTGACTACCATCGATAACCCTAATTTTTTTTACACAGGGTAGTCGAATTTTCATTACTATACTAGGGTCATGTCAAATTTTACTTTGAATTATTGTTGCTAAGGTAAGAAATATCTCTAAATCTTAAATATGAATTATAATTTTGTAGAATGGTATAGACCAATTTATTGCTAATATTTATATATTTGCACTGTTTAATTTTCCTTATTACGATTTTAAATTACAAACTAATTTTTTTGAATGTTTAATAATCTAACTATTAAACTGAATGTATAGAATCTCGATGTGAGATTTATCGAAAGATCTTCAGATAAATTACCAACTAATTTATTCTCTAGATTAAGCATGCAACTTACTTATTAACGGCTTAATGACTTAAATACTGAGATCTTACTGCTTCTGTCGTATAACTCTTATTTTTCTAAATTTATTAGCATAATTTTACTTCAATTTAAACTCCAGTATTCATTTGCTTTTTTTATGCATATTAAATGCGCATTATTATTTGATAAGCTAACATTCACTATACTGGATGAGTCATTAGCTCAGTATCAATTTATTATATGTATATAAATGATCTTTTAATCTCAATCGACTGCCGAGTTCGTGTGTATGCTGATGATCTAAAAATTTTTACAAAAATCGATACCATCTACGACTGTGAAACATTGCAAAGGAATATCAATACTATTACCACCTAGTGCCATGCAAACAAGCTTAAATTAAGTATTAGCAAATGTGCCATTGTCACTTATTTCAGGAACGAGCAACATATTTCTTACGATTACGATGCTGAACATACACCTATTCCAAGGAAGCTAGAAGTAAAAGATCTAGGTGTTTTATTTGATACACAGCTTAAATTTACTGGGCACATGCAAGCAATCTGCAACTCTGCTTCTCGAGCTTCAGGCTTCCTTATAAGAACGTGCAGAGGATTCTATAACGTGCGTACATTAAAAGCGTTATATTTTAGTATGGTCAGGTCAAAACTGGAATATGCCTCTGCAGTATGATATCCCATGTATACTTACCAGCAACTGGGTTTGGAAAAAATTCAAAGGAGGTTCTCGTAATATGTTTCGTTCAAGAGTAATGGAATATATCCACCGCGTGGTGTAGACTAAAATAGCGTTTTAAGCGAGTATGGCATGGAGTCGTTGTCGGAACGGAGAAATGTTTTTAGTGCTAACTTTTTAATCAAAGTTGTTACAAACAAAATTGATTTTCCGTCATTACTCGGTGAAGCAAAGTTTCTTGTACCGAATGGCACGCGTTCATCGGCTACATTTTCAGTTCCTCGTGCTAGAACTAATGTTTTGGCTAAGGCTCCAATGGTCCATATGGGGAAAAACGTAAATAGGTATTGTGAGGATCCCTTTACTAAATAATGAAGTTAGTATGTCATTTTGTTTATTTTAGGATTTAAATGTGTAAATGAATTTGCACTGCAACATATGTTTTTTGTTTTTGTAATTTTATATTATTCTTTAAGTGGATTTTTGTATCTGTTGGGTAATAAAGGCTATTATTATTATTATTATTATTATTATTATTATTATTATTATTATTATTATTATTATTATTATTATCTCTTCCACTCACAAGAACCATTCGTTCTTGGTTGCCATTATCTTACCCCATTGGTTAATTCGAACAAGATGGGTGGCATAGTTATCTATCATTCATTTATTTTTATATGAATATTGATTATAGTAGATACTTACCAGTACTTTCAGGGTGTGAACTTATGTGTTATCCGCTGCTGGCAGCTTGCGTCTCTCTCTGGGTGTGTTGTTTTGTGTTTGTGTGAGCGCGCAAGTGTAGGGGTGTTGTATTTTAGCGCGCTCATGCATCTGTTTAGTGTCCGGTCGCGCTAATTTTGAGAGATCGGAGAACCAGCCGTTGCGCAGGGCCGCCAACCATTTCCCGTAAACTTCTTTACTTTTCCGTGCAATACTTCGACGGTCCGACCCCCGCCCCATCGAGGCAAGGCCCAGACCCGCGACGCGCACCCTGCATGGGGTTGCTCATCACCAACCAAGGGAACACTTTTAGCGGCTAATTTGGTCGACGACGGTCACACTTTGTGTCATCTTAACGTTTTCCGCCATTGCGGGGGCACTGCACACACGCCGAGCGTGTGTGTGCTGTTCACGGCAGCCTAGCCCGGTTGCCGCCCAGGACCGGTCCTAGTGGTGTGTGCATTGCGCGGCGCCGTGTTTTGCGCCGCGTAGCTTGGTTCCTCTCTCCCCTGCTGGAAAGGCGGAATGGCACCTGTCCGAACATCGGGCAGATCCCCCTAGAGTTTGGTAGAGCATATGCTAGGCTACCACCCAGTAGAGGACCACAACAGCACCTCATGCGTTCCATAATTTCGCCTCCAGGCCACGTTGCTCACGTTCGCGCACTCCAACATCAGTTTAGCACACGACGTATTATTGCAGCCGTGTCTAACGAGACACTTTTTTGCATTTTTAAATAAAGTTTCTGGTAGAGATCCAAAACATATATGGACTTGTGTAATTTATGTGGGATTTCTCCCGTTGCGCAAATCACAATTGGGACTATTAGGACCTTGTCCATTGCTACCTAAACGCGACCAAAATAAAATAATGCACAACAAGCAGTAAGAGGTTGCGCGATGATCAGCGTGGCCTCCCTCTCTTGTTCTGACCTACCTGAAGGTGGACGTCCCTTTGTAAATTCCTTGCCGGCTAGCCCAATAGTTTTTCGGAGAGTCGCGAGTTTCCCTGGTCGCTAGATGAAAGTTTGACGCCACCGTATAAAAAAACCTGCAAAGCTCCCCCGTATATATGGTTGCGGGTGGGACTCCAGTAGCTCAAAAGCAAGAGAGTTTGCCCCCTTACTACTTGTTACCCTGATTCAAACCGATCTTTGCCTAGTTAAACACTTGTGGGAAGGAAGTCAAACAAACACAAGTCGTCAATATAAACAAAATTTAATATTTCAACAAAGCAGGACAGAGACAATAAATTTTATACGAAAGTAATATCTACTAACGTTAAATGAGCAATAACAAAAAAAAAGTTTAAATGGGTGTTACAGAAGAAGTTTACCAAAATGAACTAAAATAAAACTATTCACAGAACAAATCGTGAAGGCAGTAATTAAGCTTAGTTAAATAATAAAATAAAGTAAGGAGACTCCCAGATTATTTAATTCCCCCCTGAGTATATAGGAAAGTAGTGAGTAAATTACAGTAAAAGCTAGAAGTAATTTTTCGGTAAACTCCCTTAAAAGCAGAGAGGTTTATAAGAGTATAGTATCTGGGTATGTTCAGATTATACAAATACCCCCTGTATGAACAGGTGAGATAGAAAATATTAAAATAATAAAAAAGAAATTGATTTACAAACAATACAGAAGATAAGTAGAACTCTAATTACGTATACGTGATTACTGTGACTGTGACTGTGAAGACCACAGTTTAGTAACATAGAATTAATCATAAGAAATAAATTAAAAATATCGTACTTCAAGATATCGAATACGCAATTCGTAAACCAGTCTGAAGGGTCTTAGCTACGAATCACTGCATGAATTATCCACAACTGGCAGCCGGTGAAGCAGTCAACCAGATGAGAATAATATATTAAACTTACAATTGATCCCGAAGGGTCAAACAACTATCTTAAACAATAATAATGAATTGTCTTGTTTGCTTTCATTGTTCAACGATCAGACTTGTAAATGTGACTCAGATTAGTGATCAGTTGAAGTAAAGTAAAGTTATGAAATACAGATTGATATACATTAGATTTAATGAGGTTGCCCAAGTTTGATTAATGTTCATATCTAAAATTTATAATATCTACACCTACTTCAAATTTCAATGCGATTTTCGTCCATATACCAGACTATTTCAAGTCAGCCTTCCAGAGGTCTGCACGGACCATCCAAATCCAAAATGTTTTATGTCGAAATGGACACCGCCATCACACCGCCATATTAGATCTTAGACGCCATTTTTGACGCGATGGTAAAAGAGTTCTAGTTTTTTTCCGCTGACGACCACGCCGATTACTCCAATTTATGCAGGAGGAAGGTGATTAATTTTCACCGGAATTCCTTCCCAAAATAACGCAAATTTATATTGTACAGCAAAAGAAAAATGTGATCGCTTGCACCAGCCTTTCCTGTGGTACTCAAAAGCCACAGAAAGGAACAGCGATAGCAGGATCATTCTCGACACAGTTAGCGGTAATATAAAGACAATACTATTAAATCCTGAAAGGATTAAAAGGAAAAACATAAAACAAAGCTCTTTAGATAATAAATCTACTCACCGCAGAATAGGTTCACTGACAAAAATTAAAAGAACTAGCGCGATTCAAGTTCGAAGAACGAATGCGGTCGCAGAAGCCACGCATGAATCGATTGATTACCGATCTACGTCACAAACAAGATCGATAGACAGGTAATTTTGAAAGGAAAGGAATTAATTTACCATAATCCCTAACTAGGTGTAAGAATAAAGAACGAAGCCAACAAGCGAAAGTACGCTAATTAAAACACCGTAATAAAGGTGAAAAAGGCAAAGTAAATTAGCTAAACGAACGTCAAGAAAACTGTATTTCAAAGATAAACCAAAAGACGTGAGAGGGCGCTTCAAGGGAAAGAGAAAATGTGTTCTCAAAATTATGTTAATAAGGGGTTAATTAGACTAGTAAGCACCCAAACAGGGTCGAAAAATTCTAATAAAAATTACACAATAATAGAATAGTTTACAGAGAAACAAAATCTGATTTAATAACAAATATTAAATGCAACGTGACTAAGCATTAAAATTTCCAAGATGTCGGACAGCGTCCAGGTAAAAAGGAATACGGATATAGCGGCATCCAAAATATTTGAACGTACAAAATAATGAGAAGGTAATTAAAATTTGAAGAAGCCTATGTTGATCGAAAATTAAAATCAAAATTAAATAAAATAATAATAAACGAAAATGTTGAAAAATGAAAGGCCTAAGTTGTCTGAACGTAAGAAGATAATGAAATAACTTCATTAAAAAATTCCCGCAAGATCTCAAAGTAATTTTTCGAGCGTAACACCATCTTCCACATACTCTTGATTTCGTCGCTGAGAGGTAAATATTTATTTACCTTCTCACTATAGTTCCTTGCAGTGTTTTTTGCCAACGGAACGGCAATGTCAATGATGTATGTTATCTTGTCCTTCTTCAGTGTCAGTACTATATCTGGAATATTGTTGGGAATTGTTTTATCCGTGATTATTTGGCGATTCCAATATAATCGAAAATTTTCGTCCTCGCAAACTGAAGGTGCTTCATATTCATAATACGGGACATTTTGCGAATACGACAAGTGCTTCTGTCTGAGCAGCTTGTGTATTATTTTCGCAACCCTGTTGTGCCTCTCGAGGTATTGTTTGGGGGCAAGTACAGAGCATCCTGCCATAAAATGATCAATTGTTTCTTCCTTATCTGTGCATACACGACATTTAATGTCAGATAAATTTTCCTTAAGAATTTTTTTCCTATAGGAACGCGTTGGAATTACTTGATCTTGGATGGCGGCTATGAATCCCTCTGTTTCTGCAAACAGGTTACCTGTATACAGCCATGCCTGCGACGCTGAGGTGTCAAAATTTTCAGATCCGATTGTTAACAGATACTTGCCATGCAAAGATTTATTTTTCCATCTCTCTTTCTGTTGAGATATAGGTACTTAAGATTCTCGTGGATGGATTGAATCATCGTTAGCCAGTTTGAGTCGCGTAAAATTGTCCATTTGAGCAATCGCATTATGCAATCTAATTTCTTTCGGCTTTTGCAGAAAGTACGCTCGTAAATTATTTACCTGTGTATAATGCCTGCAATAAGCACTTGGTATTCCTCTACCTCCTTCTCTTCTTGGTAGGTGCAACCTTTCGATCGCACTACGTGGGTGATGAATTCTAAATTTTCTGGCTTCTACTCTTGTCTTGATGTCTATTGCTTCAAGTTCAGTATCAGTCCAGTTAATTATTCCAAATCCATAAGTAAGTACGGAAGTTGCAAAGCTGTTTATTGCCTTGGACATATTTCTTGCCGACAATCTGGTTTTCAACAACGATCGCAGCCTAGAGAAATACTGATCTTTCGCTGATTCTTTTGCAATATCGTGTTCTATTCCTCTAGCCTGCAAATAACCAAGATACTTATAATAGTCGTTGCTCTCCATTCTAATAACTAGTCCTTGTCCGCCTTCCACTTCGAACCCACGATGTTCAACCCATTGTCCCTTTTCCATGTAACTTATTTTGAATTTTTCCAATCCAAATTTCATTTGGATATCTCTACTATAACGGCCAACACAGTTTAGGAGATCGCGAAGATGATTCTTTTTCCTAGCATACAATTTGAGATCATCCATGTACCAAAGGTGACTAATTTGTACGACAGGTTGTAGTAAATTACATCCATTACATTATTTAGGGAATTTAACAAAGTTGTTAACGGTTTCAAGGCTAAACAAAACCACAGTGGACTCAAAGCGTCTCCCTGAAATATGCCTCGTTTAATACTGATCTTACCTGCATCAATACTTTCTGTAGGGGCTTTCATTAACAAACTTGTCTTTTCCATTTAGTCATGGCGTAGCTAAGAAAATTAATATGGTGCTCCTCAATTCTATATAACCTAAGAATCTCTACCAACCACGAGTGAGGTACACTATCAAACGCTTTCTCATAGTCTATATATGCTATGTAGAGATTTTCTTTTGCTTTTACCACATTCTTCATCACAACAGAGTCAATCAGGAGCTGCTCTTTGCAACCTCTTGATTCTTTTCTACATACTTTCTGTTCCTCTTCTAAAAGGTTGTTATTCTCCAAATGGGCATATATCTTTTCAGATATAATCGAGGTGAACATCTTGTATAATGTAGGAAGACATGTAATTGGTCTATATTTAGAGGGATCTTCCGCAGATGCATTAGATTTCGGAATTAAGAAGGTGTTTCCCTCGGTCATGAATTCTGGCAGTTCGGTTGGTTGTTCTAGCAATAATTATATTATTATTATTATTATTTCCTCCATTCACAAGAACATTCAATTTGTCCTTTGTTGCCAGTGTGTGAACCCATCGGTTTGTGAGAACAAGATGGCTGGCATAACTATCATTATATTATTATTATTATTGTTTATTATTTCTTATTTCCAGGTATTTTTCCGTAACCTAACTATGCAGCTCTCCTCCATATGGCATGCTTCATTCTTAGTAAGCAGATAATAACACCTCCCACCATGTTCATTTTCACGGCCCAAAGAGGTCCGGCGCTTTAGTTGTTATGTTGACGAAGTGGGTTGAGATGAAGTTATCTCAACAACATCCTCGCCTGCGTTCTTTGTTTCTACTGAAGCCCGCCATGTTTGTGTTTCATTTCCAAATTTGCTGTTTCGGTCTTTGCTGGTTAATCCTACCTGGATCCTGCTCCTCCGACCCACCACAGTATCCTTTTCATCCAGTGTTTGGAGCAAGTGTACCTCATTGGGGCTGCTAACCCAACCCAATGGTTAGCTCAGGAACCCGTGGGGTCACTAGTCCCCAGTAACCTATCTCTAGGCTACTCTGTGCGGGTAGCCTGTAATTATTATTATTATTATTATTATTACTATTATTATTATTACCTTTCATTCAAGTTTATTTCCATAACTTTTGTCTCCATTAAGCAATACAAAGGTATTTTTAATAATATAAAATATTATTAAAAATCTGGTGTGAAGAACCATAATAATATTAATAATACTTTATATTATTAAAAATACCTTTGTATTATACAAAACTGATGGGGTTTACCTACTCATGTATGTTTCAATTATTCTGATCCATTAAGCAAGTTGGTCACCGATATTTTTAATTTTTGATGTTTTTTTTTTTTTTATTAGGTGGAAAATTCTTTATGAACACCATGCCTGTTCATCATTGCATGGTAGTGTGGGACTCCTAGTCTAGTATACCCACTAAAAACCACCTGTCTTTACTCTCTCTCTGCTTTCATGGAACCACCATTGTAGATTTTCGCATCATGAAAGCATATCGAGCACCCTCATATCTCACATCTAGCTGCGCTGTCTTCTTCTCTCTTCTTCCTCCTTAGTTTTCAGTATTGTCTTAATCATGTGGTGCAGCCTCTGCCAGTTTTCTCTGGATTCTATCATTTTGTCAACGATATTGCTTGTCGCTATTTCCAATCCCATGCTCGCTTCAGTTCCCTCTCTTATCGCATCCATCGATTGCACATAAAAATCGTATGTTCTGCCGTGTCGATATCGCCGCAGTATATGCACTTGTCGTCGGATATTCGTTGCATTCTGTTCAGATACGCCCTAAAGACCCCGTGCCCTGTTAGCGCCTGTGTAAGGTAGAAGTCGACTTCCTTGTGTTCGCATTTAACCCACGCTCCTATGTCTTGTATCAACGTTTTAGTCCATTGTCCTTTGAGCGTGTTTTTGTTCCATCTCTCCTGCCAGCTGTCCAGCGTCCGATCTTTTACCTCCCTAAGTGGTTCTTTGCTTTCCCTTTCGTACATATACACCCTTTCCTTCACCAACAGGTCTATGGGCGGAATTCCCGTAATAACTTGCAGGGCCACTGTGGACGCTGTTTTATATGCCATTCCCACTCTAATTAGTACTCGCCTCTGTAACTTCTCCATTATGAGACAATTTCTTCGAATCCTCAATGCCTCCCCCCATATCGGTGCTCCGTAGAGGACTATGGAGTGTACTACTCCAGCTAGTAGCTTTCTTTTATAGATATTTGGTCCTCCGATGTTGGGCATTATTCGAATTAATCGTCCCCCTCTTTCTTCGGCTTTCCCGGTCACCCTAACCAAGTGTTCTCTAAAACTGCCTGTATTGTCAAAATACACCCCCAGGTACTTAACACTTTTCTTTGGCTCAATGTGTGTGTCGCCTATGTTGAAGGTCAACCCATCCCTTTTCCTTTTCCGTGTTATGATAAGGGCCTCCGTTTTTCCGGTGCTAGATCTAGTTGGTTTTCTCCCATCCATTTCTTTATTCGCCGTAAGTTCTCATTTGTGAAACTTCTGAGGTCGTTTTTGCTGTCCGCAGAGACTATCAACGCCAGATCGTCCGCGAAACCTATAGTTTTAGCTTGTCCCAGCAATTCTATGCTGAACACATCGTCATAGAGGACATTCCATAGTGTAGGGCCGAGGACCGATCCCTGCGATACGCCCGCCTTTACTTCCATTTTTTCTCGTTTGGTCACTTGAATGTATCTTTCGGTGAAATTGTCTGATATAACATTGAGAAGATAACTTGATATTCCTTCCCTTTCTAATTTTCGAAGGATTAAATCCCAACTGGCTGTGTTGAACGCGTTTCGTACATCTAACGTTATCAGTACGTTCCATTTTGTTCCCAGGTTTTCTGATATCTTCTTAATCTGTTCCATTGCCCTTTTCCCTTCCCTTTTCTAAATCCATATTGGTGTTTGGCCAGTCCCTCCTTCTTTTCTATTTCTTCCTCCAACCTTTGTCTTATCAGGGCTTCGTACAGTTTGCTGAATGTATTCAACAAACAGATTGGTCTATAGGAGTTTCTTTTCCCTGACCTACTCTCCTTCGGTATAAGGATAACTTTGGCGTTTTTCCATTCTCTTGGAAATCTTTGTGCCTTCAAGAGCTTATTTAGCACCTCCAAGATCCACTCCCCGTTCGATTTTACCGCTTCCTTGATTGCCTCAGGAGGTATTGCATCTAGCCCAGGGGCTTTGCCCGTTTTCATGCTTTCGACAGCTACTTTCAGTTCTGCCTTAGTGAGAGCTGGGGCTATACCTATTCTCCTTCTATGTTCTTGTGCCTCACTCCTGGGGTAAGGGAAGAGCTCTCCCAGTATCTCCTTCCTTTCTTTATCTGGAATCTGATAAGGTGTTAAATTGTTTATTCCTGTGACTGCTATTCTATAGCCGTCTCCCCATATGTCCCTATTCAAGTCTTCGCATAGGTTTTTCCAATGTTGTATTTTGGAGTTTCTTATTAGTTTTCGCAGTTCTTTTCTCGCTATTTTGTATTTATCCGAAGCCTCCTGGCCTTCTCCTTGTTTGGTGCGTTTCGCCCATCTTGTGTACTGCCTGCTAAGCGCGTTGCATTCCTTTCTTTTCTCGGCAATAGTCTCATTCCACCAATATGGTATACCCCTCTTTCCTCTTGGACCCTTACTGCTACTATTCAAATATGCCTCTCTTATTATTTCTGTGCATAATTTGTACGAGCTTCTTTCCTCATCCGTCATGTTAGCAAGTCTAAGTTGTACGCTAGCTGTAAAGCTGTCCCATTTTGTCATAATTTTCGTCTTTACGACAGCTCGCTCTGGTGCTTTATCCATTTTTACCTCATAACAGATATATTGGTGCTCTGTTAGGGTTTCATCCTCCATTACTCTCCATTTTGTAATTCGTTTTGCCACTCCCTGTGTGGAGAACGTCACGTCAATAAAGGACTCTGAGGCCCCTCACAAACGTTGGCAATCCTCCCGTATTATGAACTACCATGTCCAAAGCCGCCAGCCACTCTGCCCAGTACTCACCCCTTTTATCAGTAATTGGAGATTTCCACATGCGAGACTTTGCATTTACATCTCCAGCAATAACTGCTTCCCTCTTCCTGCTTCCTACACTATTTGCTATTCCGTCGACTATTTCCATGTATTCCTCTATATCTATGTTTGGCGATATATAACAACAGTATAAATCCCACTTTCCAAGATCAACACATACATATCCATTCCCCACCCTCACACTTGTTACCGTCACCTTTCTATTAACAAATGTCGCTGCCACGTCCATCTTAGAGTCTTTCACCCACTCTTTTCCCTCGACAATTTTCTTGTTTGGTTCCCCAACCGTGAGGACATCCACCTTCTCGCGTCTGGCTGTGGCAAAGGCCAAATCGTGGGCTGCTCTCCCCCTTCCTAAATTCGTTTGTTTTTTTTTATGTTTAATTCATTATTAATTGGGCTCGTGCGCCTTATTCAGATTTTGAATTATTTTTGTTGTTATTTCTTAATATTATATTTCTTATGTTTATTGCTGTTATCTTCAACACTGATGATTGTTGACATATTTTGACTGTCGCTAATTTAATAAATTACATCTTGTTATTGTTATCTTATTTGGCGTTTTATTATTGTATTAGAATTTGTCCACGTATTACCTTGAGTTAGCATCTCAAGGGAAGATCTCCAGGGCAATCGTATTTGTTGAGTAAGTTAGTAAGTTAACTAGGTAGTACGCTGTTTAGGAAGGCGCGTGCACTAGTGTTGAGAAAGAACGTAGTAAATGTATTAATCGCATCTATCCAGTATATATATATAATCCAAAAAATCCCTATTTACAATAACAATGGTGTAGGGCGTTTATCTTCTTCTAGCTTTTTATAAACGTTTTCCATTCATTTCTATTCCTTGTCATGTTCTTCGCTTCTGTCCATGTTTTGCCATTCCTTCCCAGTATTTCTGCTATGACATCATTCCATGTTGTCCTTGGCCTTCCTCTTTCTTTTATTTTTCATTATCCTTGCTTCCCATATCCTTCTTGTTTGTCTTGTATTTTCCATTCTGCATAAACATCCCCACCATCCTAGCTGTCTTTGTTCAATGTATTCTAGCACTGACTGCATTTTCAAATCTTTTCGTATTTCCAAGTTTCTTATTCTGTCCATCCTTGTAACTCCTCTAACTCTTCTTAAATACTTCATTTCTACTGCCTGTAATTTATTCTTTTGTCTTCTATTTAATATCCAGGATTCACAGCCATATGTTAATATCGGTCGGTAAATTGCCTTATATACTTTTAGTTTTGTTTCTCGGGATATCTCTTTTTTGTTAATGAAATTATTCCTCATGCTGTGGTACAGCTTTGTTGTTTTTTCTATTCCTTGATTGATCTCAGCGTCCTGGGTCCCTTTTCCATCAATTCGTACTCCCAAGTACTGGAATGTTCTCACTTGTTCTATTTCAGTTCCTTCTATTACGATTTTCGTATCTACCTGTTCATCTCCCACTACCATTACTTTAGTTTTGCTCTGACTCATCGTCATTCCACTGTCTTTTAGTGTCATATTCCATGTTGTTAAGTTACGTTTCAGATCTTCCTCATTGTCGGCTATAACTACTATGTCGTCTGCGAATGCCCCTTCCGAAACTTCGACTGCATTCAAGTTAAGGTGTCCAACCCTGAACATTTTACTTTTGCATGTACACTGTTTGATAATGTCATCCATATAAACAATGAACAGCATTGGGCTCAGACTTCCCCCTTGGCGCAGTCCCTCGTTTGTTTTAAATATCTCCGATTCTAAATTGTTAGCTATTACAGCATTAGTATTGTGGTTATATATTTTCTGTATTAATCGTCTTATTTTGCCATTGACACCTCTTTCTCTTAATACATTCCACAATCTTTCTCTTGGTACTTTATCGAATGCCTTTTCCAAGTCTATAAATGCTAAGAACACTTTCTTCTGTTCTCTAGAGGCTTTTTGTATTATTTGTTTCACAGAGAATATTTGGTCTTGTGTGCTCCTTCCTCTTCTAAACCCACTTTGTGACTCATGTAACGTATTTTCGAGTTTCTATCCAGTATAAGAAAATTAATTTTTGAAATGTAACTTTTTACTGTAATAAGTTAATTTGAAAATACATTTTATTTATCGATATATCTGTATGTACAAGGTTTATTTGGAAAGAAAAACCCTTATTTATTTCTAACGCGGTTTAGACTTTATTGTAACGAGTAATTGAGTAGGCACCAATTAGTGCTAGGTAGAGGTAGCAAAAAAATTAAGTACTTCCAAAGAAAATGTAATAAGTGACAACATAGTTTGGAAATGGTGCCGAATTTAAAAAAATAATAGAGCAAACGTTCACGATGTGAAACAAAATAGTAAAAAGTTCCTGAAAACAACCCAGAAAATTCAGAGACTCTTTCTTCAAATTTTGTTCACTGTTTGTACGAGGTTATTATGAAGATAATACTGCGCCTTTTCCTTCAGAGTATCACCAGTCACGCTGAATGAGTTCTGCTTTAATTTTTCTTATGCACCCTTAACGTCGAAGGAAAAGACTTTTTTCCGAACAAGATAAGTACTGACGGTGAGATTATAGATCTAGTATGTAAATGCTTAAACATGGATTAATAGGCGTTATAAGCTGTCAGTCACACAAACTTTTTTGGTGTTTGGCTAACTTTGTCTGCCAGAAAGATGATAACAATTGTTTTCTTTATTAAAAAGATGAAAGCAGCCATTCGAAACGAATACTAAATTCTAGGGAAGCGTTCTTGCATAATAACACCTATTCTCATACTGCTGGTCAAAAAAGATGAAGGTTATTTAGAAATGCAGTCAAAAGAATATTTTATTGCAAAACGTGTGTATCAAATAATAGGGCAAAGTTATAATTTAGTTTTAAGATGTACATAATTAACTCTTTGTTACTGTATTTGCCTCTTCTTAATAACTCATCAAATTTTTTTATCGAAATAATCCTTGAAATATTATTCTTCAAAACAAATAAAATGTAGCGGCCGACAGAATGAAAAAGAATTAATATAAACACACAGTAAAAACATAAAGAACAAAAAAATCCTTTTCAATTTCTTATTTTAATTTAATATACAAAATAATTTTATTAATCATGAAATTCTATAAGTTTTTAAAACCGGTGTTACTAATAATATAATATTGTTCTCAATTTCGGTGTATAGTTGCTGTAATAATATATGGTTCACTGTTTAAGGGAACTCTCTTAAACAGACATATTTAATAAAGCACGTAGATTGCTCGTTAATGAAAAATAATACATATATAAGAATCTACAAGGACGAGAATCTGTTTAATAAAGGATCCTAATGAAGGTGGCAGTACTAACATCGAAACATTGATTTTTGAAACAACTTCACGGCGAACCCTAGAAGAAGGCTGTATTATGAATATTGTTGACGCTTCTATCAGTAGTTGTGCCAGAAGAAATTCGCATAACTAAAAAATATTTTTCCAGAAGCCGACAGTCTCACTGTCATTTAGTTTTATTCTCCTTCTATACATATCATGAGAAGCAAAAACATTGATACGCACATTGTTTTATTCTCTGTGTTTAGCTTTAAAACTAAATGAAATTATAATAGAGAACAAACCCAATGTGGACCTCTTCCGCGGGGGTTGAGCTACCCACCAGGCGCGTCCCTAGGTGGCGGATAAGGGGACGGTCAGGTCTCTTTTAGGGGACCTGATTAGTGGCAGTCATAAGAGGGATGGATAGGTCTAAAAACCTTTTAATCCTTAGCGAAAGCTGTTACCGCGGACCAGCTCTCCCAAGCTACGGCGTAAGGCAACGTGCTTAGAGCTAAATTGCCACTGGGGTACATGTGGTCTCAAACGTTCCCCTGGGGGCACTAGGCGGCACCCCCTTGTATTTACGACTTGTGCCTGTAATAGAAGCTCTGCGAGCATTGACCTTATACTTCTTCCATACTCGTGGGAATTATATGAACCGAGAAAACAAACAATATATTAAAAAGATGGAGTCTGAGGAGAATCCAAAACCTAAGGAGTCTATAGAGACTCCCTTGGCAATGGAGACTGATGAGACTCTAAAAAACAAAACTGAAACGCAACGGACTGAAACTGAGAACGTTGCGAAAACAGAGGGTGTACCCAAGGAAAGAAAACATATTTCCGTGGCACAAAGAAAGAAATTAAAGAAGATGAGGAAACAGGGGTGGATACGAGCAAAATAAGGCTCCCCCTTTCCCAAAAAGAACCTCAGGGAGAACCTGAGCCAACAGGGGGCGTTAAGCGAACCGTGTCGGCTGGGGGGCACTCCTGAGGATAAAGTAACTAAGCGCACGAAGTTTTCTGCTTCGGGCGTGAGTTACAAAGCAGCTCTTAAAGGCATTAAGGCTGCAATAGTTCCTAAAGATTACCCGGTCAGGTTAGTGACTGAGGGAAATGTAGGAGCTACACAAGAGGCCCTGATGATGGTTATAGATAGGGCGCAAAAGGCGCCGAGGTTTGAATCCTCCCGTATTATGGACGGTTACTATGGAGTTATCTGTGCAGATTACGACTCGTACAACACTACGAGAGATTACTTGGGACAGGAAACTCTTTGGAAACTCGTGAAGAGCGAGGAGCTGCCAAAACAGCAACGAGTTTTAGCGTCTCTGCTATAGACTAAAAAAGAGGATCTGACAGTGGGCTTGAAAAGACTCGAGAGGCAAAATCCAGGGCCTAAAGTGGACCGATGGATTACCCTCAGTTCCAGGTCTTCCGAAAAGGGCCTACATGTGGGCCTTCCGATTGACAAAGAGTCTGAGGAAACGTTGGTGAGGACTGATTGGAGACCTTACTATCGCCTTCAGAGGGCTAGCTTTGTAACCCTCGAAACAAAAAAAGACCAGAAACCGGTGATACAGGATGAGGGTACTCTAGAAGAACCTCAGGCATCAACCTCTAAGGGTCAAAATGTTGAAAATTCTTCAAATAAATCTTCAACATAAGAAAACTGCCACAGCGGCACTTTGTCAAAGGACGCTGGCTGAAGATATCGATATCCTCCTCATCCAAGAGCCATGGATAAGTAGAGGTAAGGTGGGAGGACTAAATATTAGGGGAAGGGAGCTGTTAGTTGGTGTCCCAGACACTAAAATTAGAACTTGTATCTGTTTCAGAGACGACCTGGACTATCATGGAGCTATGCAGTGGGGACATGACGGCAGCCAGGATCAGACTGAGTGTCGATGGGGGGATATTGGAGACGACAATTGCGTCTCTATACCTACCCATTGACTCTCCAGAGCTACCAGGGCCTGATCTTGAGGCCTTGGTGACATATACCAGTAAGAACAATCTGGAATTGATTATCGGCGCAGATACCAATGCTCATCATAGGGCTTGGGGCAGCAAGGATAACAATTATAGGGGTAAGTCTCTCTTTAGCTATCTCTGTGGTACTGAACTTTACTGTCTGAATCAAGGTGATAAACCGACATTTAAGACATCAAGGGGGGAATCAGTTATAGATATAACCTTATGTACGTTGGGAATACGGGATATTGTAAGGGGGTGGCATGTATCCGACGAGCCGTCGCTCTCTGATCATGCGTATATCCGCTATGAACTATGTACAGATTTAACGGAACCCAGACTATACAGGGATCCCAAGAGAACAGACTGGGGCTCTTGCAAGGAAGACCTGTTAGCTGCGACCCGAAATATTCCTGTTAGAATAGGGAATGTGGAAGAGCTGGAGTTGGCTTTTGAATGGTTGCAACGGACCTTTCTTTCCTACTATGAAAATAACTGTCCCCTTAGGGAGCCCCGTATAGCTAAGCGGGCTGCCTGGTGGAATGCAGAGTTAACCAATTTAAGGAAAGAAACTCGCCGGTCATTTAATAGGGCGAAGAAAACAGGTAATTGGGAAGCCTACAAGGCTCTCCTCAATAAATACAATAATAAAATCAAAGAGAGCAAAAGGAAGGCCTGGAGAAAATTCTGTGAGGACATCGAAGGTGTTCCTGACATGGCCAGAATAAACAGAATTCTCAAAAAAGATCCTTCCAACGCAATTAGATCTATACAAAAATCGGACGGGAGGTGTACCATTACCGTGGAAGAGACTTTAGAGTATCTTCTGGGGGTACACTTTCCAGGTTCGGAGCGTATGGATGATTGTGATACCAATAAAGTTGTCACGTCTTGGAGGGCGACTAGGAATGATTGGGAGATATCAAACGAGATCTTCAAGCCCCATTTAATTAGATGGGCGATAGGATCATTTGAACCATATAAATCCGCAGGACCAGACGGAGTGTTTCCCAAGCTCCTTCAAGAGGGAATTGGTGAAATTATGGGTCCTCTATTGGAGATATTCAGGTCTAGCCATGCTATGGGTTATATCCCTAGGGCATGGAGAGAAACTAGGGTAGTGTTTATTCCGAAGCCCGGAAAAGTGACATATACCCACCCTAAATCATTTAGACCAATTAGTCTTACCTCTTTTATGTTGAAGACTATGGAAAAATGATATATTTAAATATTAAAGAAGGGGCTCTGGATAGATCTCCTCTACACCCACTGCAATGGGCATACCAGATGGGAAAATCAGGTGAGGGTGCCCTGGATAGCCTGGTGAGGGGGCTCGAAAGGAGCCTACACTACAAGGAAATTGCACTTGCAGTCTTCTTAGACATAGAGGGAGCTTTCGATAACACCTCGATGTCTTCTATTATTCGATCTTTAAGAGATCGAAAAATAAAAAGCACCACATGCAACTGGGTTCATAACATGCTGCGTGGCAGAGTAGTTCATGCCCAAATGCAAAACAAAACGATCTCCATGAGGACAACAAAAGGGTGTCCTCAAGGAGGCGTATTATTACCGCTACTATGGAGTCTAGTAGTGGATAATCTCCTCAGGACATTAAATGACCAGGGAATATGGACTAATGCCTATGCATTTTTGAATATTAGTAAATTAAATATCTTTTTATTCGCGTTAATGAATTTACTGAATGATAAATATGAAAAGTAAATATTAATTGAATATAGTTATAAGCAAAGTACAAAATATTGTCGGAATATTATTTTAATTAACATTAGAAATTAATTTTAATATGCTTACGTCCATATACAGTTGTGTTCCTATTTACCTTTCCCTTTATGCTTAACTAATTTCTACCTTTCTCATTCCTAGGAACCATCTGTACATGAGTATCTAGAGCGATAACGATATATTATGGGTAAAATTCCTTTGAGTGTAAAAAGTTACTCTAATATGTATATAGTTTCAGTCTTAATAAAAACAGAACTTGGGTCAATGTATCAAATAAAACAATTTAATGCTACGTAACGTTTCGAAAGTATATTTTTGTTTCTTCATCAGACCTGTTAACATTTACAAATTAGCCATATATAGTAAAATATGGAAATGTACTTACATTAGCAATTGACCAATTTCATAGAATGAATATACTAATTTAATGCATGTCTTAGTTATATTTACAAAAACTAACTGTTACAAAACGTAAAAAGTGCATTCCTATTAAACATGTTTAATAGAAATTAAAAAAAAACACAAATTTGCATTGTAAACGTTCGAAGTCAAGGGCACTCTGTACATGATAATGTTTTAAACCGAAAATTCATACCTTCGAAGACGGACTCGTGAAGCGATCAGAGATGTGACAAATAAAAACTTATGTATAATATAGTAATTATGTAACATTCTTCATACCTTCGAAGACGGACTCGTGACGCGATAACAGATGTGGCAAATAAAAACTTATGTATAATATAGTAATTATGTAACATTTGGAAAAGAATTAACTACGAGGACTAGACACAAAATACATATATAGGCCAGAAAATATAAAAAATTAAATGTTTATAAAATATCACAATAATTTGATTTTAATATACTTTTTCTATTTTGCGTTCGAAATGAACTCATTATGAAACCCAAAACAGTATCGAAATGAGCTTAATTTCGATACACTTTTTTACATTTTTCAATGTTGGCGTTGTTCGAATACAGAAATAAATATCATTGCTGTCATTTGATTTTAAGAATTGATGTACATTTGACAGATATGATATATGTCCGTATTTTACACAAACAACGTATGTTGTATACAATTGACAACTACATATATATGTTTCTATGTCACTCATGTTTATATTTTTAAATGAAATATCAAGTAATGTTAACGAAAATTGATAAATAATATGTAATATAATATACTTCGCGGAGAGCAAGATTTAAATTTGAAAATGTCAAGTATCAATGTGACCAACTGCATGCTTTATATAAAAATTAAACTCTGAACTTTCAAATTAAATAATTCCAATTTAAGCAATTTATTAATGTAAAAAAACGCAAAATAGAAAAAATAGTATTAAAAACTCGTTTCATAAGGCCTTTTGCCGCACTCGCTCTTTAGAAAACTCGCCGCTATCTCGGCTCGTTTTCTAAACTGATCTCGTGCGGCAAAATGGTGCCTTATGAAACTTGTTTTTAATATACTATTATGAGACCACTGTAAGCATTGGTGAACGTAGATGTGCGTTGTTTGGTATTGAGATTGTTAGTAATTTTTTTATGGCTAAATTTTCTGAAGTTATTCTTTTATAAAGTTTATTTTCACTGAATAAGCAATTTAGACTGTTAAAGTTGACATTGTGTTTAAAAGTATTGATATGAGATCCCAAAGCACACTTTCTTGGGTTTACCTTCGAATCACTGCGATGTTGGGTGCTGAAATATCAATATGTCCCCAAGATGAAGGACTTAGTTAATGACACTTCAGTACACAAGCCTCTAAAAAATGACCCCACGCTTTCCTTTGAAAGAAAAACCAATAAATTCATTACTGGTCTCAAACTCAATAACCTCATTAGAGAAGTTACTTGCAAACAGTTTATAACAGTTTTTTTTAATATAACTAAGACATGCATTAAATTAGTATATTCATTCTATGAAACTGCTTTGAAATTGGTCAATTGCTCATATAAGTACATTTCCATATTTTACTGTATATGGCTAATTTGTAAATGTTAACAGGTCTGATGAACAAACAAATATTGAGTCGAATCGTTAGGTAGCAATAAATTATTTCATTTGATACATGGACCCAAATTCTGTTTTTATTAACAGTGAAACTATATATACAGGGTGAGTTTTTTTGAATGTTTAGCATTGGGATCTCAGAAACTACTGGACATAGAAAAACGCTTAAATGGGGAAAGATGCGCAGTTTTACGAGTTTGATTTAAAACAGCTTTTGTTTCTCCGATAACTTTCATGGCTTATTAGATATTCAAAGAAAACTAAATTTTACGATTTTCTTTAAACATGCTTAGCATCGTTAATAGTAATTTTAGAGAAAAAGTGTTCAGACAAAAGTTTTACGCCAAATAAAACTATGTAGCTAATTTTTTTTTTTCGTTCACCATTATCGAGTTATGTCACAAACTTGTGTTTTTTAAAATGGAAACCATAGTTGGTTTTGACATCATTAAAAAGCTTATTTTTTTCTGATTATAATGATATAAGGTTTGATATGGTTATTTTAAAAAATAAAGAGGATATAGACATTTCTATGATTGTTCACTTTATAAGATAAAAACTTAAAAAAAAAAATGTTTGGTGTTTTGTATTTCAAAAAACGAAAAATCTGAGTTACAATAGTGTTCGTTGGAGCAGTCGAGATAAATCTACTAACATTGCTTTCACGTTGAGTCACAGAAGTGAGAGCTGTTAATTTTTACTTTTAAGTCAAGTTAATTGTCAAACATTGACAATTAACTATTAATTAATTTAATTGTAACTTAACTATAAGTGGTGCAAACGGCCGTTAATCATAAGTTTGCATTGGCTATGGAATTTTCTAACGTAGAAAAGCGTGATATGGTTGAATGTTACATTCAGTGCCAGAAAAATTCTACTAGAGCTGCTGAACTTTATTTTGAAAATTATTTTGATCGACGTCAGCCGTCGCTACCTACTTTTAAGAGATTATGGGATAATTTAGCAGATTATGGTTCGTTCGTTAAACCAAAATCAAAAAAAGGGATGGATGAAGATAGAGAAATATACATATTAGCAAGTGTCGCTCAAAATCCATCTACATCGACCCGACAAATTTCAACAGAAATGGGCTCGTCTCAACGCACTATTGTCAGAGTGTTGAAGAAGCATAAATTTCGTCCATACAAATTATCAGTATCACAAACTTTACATGAAGGTGATAACATCAGACGAATAGGTTTTTGTAGATGGTTTAAAGATCAGTGTCAAGACGATCCACACTTTTCAATGAAAATATTATGGACTGATGAATCTCGTTTCACAAATTGTGGAATGTTTAATAGGCACAATGAGTACATATGGTCTCAAACAAATAAGCTTTTTAATGATGTCAAAACCAACTATGGTTTCCATTTAAAAAAACACAAGTTTGTGTCATAACTCGATAATGGTGAACGAAAAAAAAATATTAGCTACATAGTTTTATTTGGCGTAAAATTATTTAAAACTTTTGTTTGAACACTTTTTCTTTAAAATTACTATTCACGATGCTAAGCATGTTTAAAGAAAATCGTAAAATTTAGTTTTCTTTGAATATCTAATATGCCATGAAAGTTATCGGAGAAACAAAAGCAGTTTTAAATTAAACTCGTAAAACTGCGCATCTTTCCCAATTTAAGCGTTTTTCTATCTCCAGTAGTTTCTGAGATCCTAATGCTAAACATTCAAAAAAACTCACCCTGTATACCGTCTGGAAACGTGGTAAGTTAACGCATGTGTATATCACACCTACTTCTGACCTATCCCTATTGCGTATCCAATCAAATGCTACACTATACATTGAATAAACATATCGGGGAAGCAAAGTTGGCGGGGACGCGTCTTGCGCAGCAGTGTCGTTAACTTACCACGTTTCCAGACGGTATATATATATATATATATATATATATATATATTATAGTAATCCCTCGATATGCTGCGTTTTAATTGTAATGTAGCTGATTATTCGCTTAATATTGATAGGGATAAAAATGTAAAATATTAATATTTAATATATTGTGAATGCATGAGACAATGTAATAATAACAAATATAATGTACAATGTTATATAACAGGTGATGTACAATGTAACTGTAAGTACTTATCTGTATAAAAATGTGCTTATTATTTTTATAGGTGGCTAGCTCTATATCTCTTATCTCTTTGGGTTCAGATGCGAGTTCAGGTATTTATACTCCCGGGCGCTTGTTTAAATAAATGACTCAAAATGAATCGAACAACACTTCAAGTAAAGAAATAAAACCAAAATATAAGGCTAAATAAATTAATTTTATTGTTCAAACAAACTGGCAAAAATTCAAAATTAAATAAGTTTTTCTCTTTTTTTTCGTGACACACACAAAGTTACGTACGATAACAGTTGGTACTAATACATATACTTATGATGGTGAACAAAGAACATGTGGTTAGGAATATAGTTCTAATAAATTCGTTAAATATTAGGAAAAATAAACTAAGTGGTAATATCTTTTACAAGTGCAAATGAATTCAATGTTTTTAATAAAAAAAGTTAACGATGTTTGAAGAACTAATAGTGAAAGGTGAGTATGCATAAGTAGAATATACAAGGTATTTATGTGACTTTGATTATAAAAGTGGCGTGTAAAAATTATTATTTAAAAAAACCTTTTTATTCGGAAATTGACTTCTGGGATCTCTGCCGATAGGTCCTGGAATGTTTCTTGACTCAGGCAACCGTGTACGAACAGGATCTGTTCCCTTTAGATGGCTTTTCTGGAGATATTCAAAGTCCGGAAACAGCTGTTTTCGTGACGGCGTTCGCTGTCTCGGCTGGCGGCTCGCTCTTCGGTAAACTGTTCGGGTATGTGATTTATATGGCCAGAATTTCCAAAAATTCTAACTTCGGATCTTGATGTTCTGGTCTCTTGCAACTTGGTCTACAGGTCGACGACTGGTATGGTAACCATTTTACTAATTTTGAAACTTGTACACTGGTTATTGCCGTAGAAAATAATTAATTTGTACGGAGCGAAAATGAACGTGACCGTTTGTTACAATGATGGTGGTAAAGACACCGTTTTATTCATTTGTTTTTAGTATAATTACTTGCCGTTAATCGCCTTATTCGTACTCATATTTTATTGTTTATATAGTTAAAATTTAAATAATATTTAAATGTAAATTCGTTTAAAAAATGATATTATGAATTAACAAATACATTAGGTTAGGAAACATATTGCCATGTATTTTTCCCCGAAGAAAGAAAGTAAAGAAACTATAAAAGACTATATATTTATGTACATTTTATTACAGAGAAATAATTATAAAGATTTAATATTTTATGTAAAATTTATTATAATGTGTATTTTTGTCCTCGATTGTAGATCGTTCGTGATGATCGGAGGTTTGCAGTTCCCGCTATTTTGGAAGTGATAGTATTTGCATATTGTAGCTGTTTTTGATTTTATTTTATGTTAGGTGGGGCTGTCATGCTGTTTCTGGGATACTTATGCTTTTAGAGATTTATTAGTTCTCGAGCAGATAGGTCGAGTTTTTTTTATTGCTATTGAATAGAACTTAATTTTATTCAATTTAAACTTTGGATAATTACGGTGTGTGTTTTGTGAGGTGATATGATGTGTTTAAATTCATTCTCGAGTTTTTACGAGTCTTTTAAACTTGTAATTTAATTCAAATTGATCTATCTCTAAATCTCTCAAATTTTTGTGATGTGGCTACATTAATTAATGTATGTATATTTGTTTTAATATTATATTTATGTATTTAAAAATAAGTTTATAACAGTGATGAGCTCAGTAAAATCATTAGATTGTAGTTTATAAGATTTTGTAATCAGAGAAATGTCTAGAAAAGTTATCAGATTGTTTTTTTGAGTGATTTTTTTTTATAAATGTGCTAGAAGGATAGAAGGCGGGAAAACTTATTTGCTTCATGTTATTAGTGCGCATGAATTAAATTTCGGTTGCGTGCGAAAAATAGATAAGTTTCTATTTTATTGATTTATGGGTTAACGTAATTGTTGATATCTGATATTTTTTTTATATTTAATTTTATATTATATATATATATATAAATAAATAATTTTTGCTCGCGGTCAATTATATTGAGGTTTTTATAACTTTTGCTTTACTATAGCATCAAAGTTTTTCCTCAATTGATAAATGTTTCAAAATAACTTTATACTCTGTAAAGTTCAAAAAATTTTTTTGGGGTTTTTTTTAATTAAATAATTTGGGGGGGAAAAAGTTTGTTTCAATTCCTAATACCTATTGTTTCACTTCTATTACACGTATCCGTGAGGAAAAACTCTGAAGATTAAGGAGCTCGAGGAAGGCGTACCCGACTGAGTTTAGCAGGGAATCTACCTACTGTGCATTAGTGAAAAAAAAATTAAATAAGCAATCAACATCACAATCCATTGCAATATGTTAGTTCGTTTACCATAACTCTGTCAACATGTGTTCCTATACAGGTTATTTTGTCGTTAAATTTGGAGGCGGAGTTTAATTGCTTTAAATATATTTGAATATAAATACGTTATATATGTTCATTTAACTCGCGTTAAATATGAATTTGAAATAGAAAATTGAGTATACACAACAGTATTAAAAATATAGAATAAAAATTTAATTATTTTAAAGCAAATTTTGTCGTCATAATAAAGTATTTATATTTTGAATTAATTCTTCCCCTCCTTTGTATGAAAATATATATAGTACATGTAAATATTATAATTAAATGGTCTTTTGTATCTCTTTCAGAGGAGGAGCTGTTCTTGAAACGTATCATTATATATATATATATATATATATATATATATATATATATAGTAGATCAGTTAGTCGGCGATTTAAGGTCCGTTTTACTTTGATACGTATAGCAAGCGTCAATTAAGTTGGCGCGAGGAGGGGGTGCGCAGAAGCCGTTTCTAAAAACGTCCACCCCCACTACTCAAGTAATTGTCAGAATACATTTGTTATTGACGTTTGACGCAACATAATATATTAGCTAGGGGATCATACTCAGAGGTTAGAATTATCTGACATTTGATGTAAAATCAAATACAAATCTCCCACCTACTTTTAATCCTGCGCGAACTTACCCCTCCTCGCGCCAACTTAATTGGCGTTTGCTATATATATTTAAAACAATCTTACATATTTCAGCATATGATGCCTTCTTCAATGAAACTTCAAATATAAATGACAGTAATCAATGTCAAAGTTATGTATCTGTAGTTATGGATAAAGTTAAAATATTTAAAGATACATTCAAGTTTAATAATAATTCATGCCTCAGAACTTTCGACAGCAAGACGTCAATTACGGGGGATTGGAAAGCCATGAGCTATTATTATGTCTGCGCCTGTGGAACGAGTTTAAGCTGTCGGCAATCGCCTTGAATGAGAAAGAAAGCAACGAAAACCTACTCGGACAGCCCAGTCAGTCATGATAAGCCACTCTACAGATATTTAAATAATATTTGATAGATACTTATATAATAACAACATAGATTCATGATTGTAAATTGCAGATCGTTACATTATTAGGTTATAGTATATAGTTTATATATATAGTCTTGTGGGTTTTGGAGTATATATAAATATTGTTTAGTTTGGCCTATGTAGTAACTATCGCAATCGCAACATGGTATTTTATAGTTGACATGTGTTTCTCGATTTTTTCTATTTTAGGTTTTAGCTTTGAAAATAGATGTTTTTAATATATATATATAAGATTTTTTTATACAAGATTATATGTTGCTTTATCATATTTTTTTAAAGTATATTTATTTTTTTCTGATAATTGTGGAACATATGGAATCGTGATATACGTTGTTTCATTGTTTAAATTGTTATTGGTGTCTGCAGTGTTGTATATTTGGTGAATTCGTTCTTTAATTGCTTGTTCTATAAGTTGTGGTGGATAGTTATTATCTCTTAAGATCGTTTTAATTTTCTTGTTATATTTTCTGTATTGAGTATGCGTTAGTTTTACCACTCTACCAGTTAAATTATTTATAATCATTTTATTGTATACTGTAGGTCCAGTTGAGTGATAATTCATATATCGAAAAGAAGCTGTGGGTTTGTTGTACCAATTTGTACAAATAGTACCCTGTCTATCATTGGTTAAAGAAATATCAAGAAAATTAGTACTATTATTAATTTCTTCTTAAATTGTGAATTTTAATTTGTTGTGAAAGTTGTTGAATTTATTTAAAAGATAGCTATTATCTGTTAAAGGAAATAGGGTTGAAGTCTAATGAATTGATAAAGTTTTGTTCCACATGTTCCATTACCAGATTAGCAATAGGGACTGCTGAAGGAGAGCCCATGGCAATACCAAATATTTGGCTGTAAAAAGAATTTTTGTATTAAAAATATGTTTTCGAGACAGAAATGTATACCTCTAATAAATTCAGTTTTATTTAGTAATTTCATCCCATTTGGATACTATTATATTTATAGCTATATTTGTAGGAATATTAATGTATAAACATTTTACACAAAGTGATATACTTTTATGACCAGTTGGTACTTTCTGTTCCTACTACATAAACCTAAAATAGAGAAAAATCGAGAAACACATGTCACCTATAAAATACCATGTCGCGATTGCGATAGTTACTACATAGGCCAAACTAAACAATATTTATATAAAAGAATACGAGCCCACAAATACTCCAAAACAGACAAAACTGCTTTATTTACAGACAAACTACAACGCGATCACCATTTCGATTTTCAAAACACAAAGATAATCGACAAAGAACAACATACGATGAAAAGGGAAGTTAAAGAAATGATTAATATTAAACAAGAAAAAAATTCAATTAACAACAGAAGTGATATAAAAAATCTAAACAGTATATACTATATCCCAATAATATAACGATCTGCAATTTACCATCACGAATATAAGTTATTATTATATAATTGTCTATCATGTTATTTAAATATCTGTACACTGGCTTATCATACTGGCAGTTTCGTGTTTAGATCCCTGACTGGGCTGTCCGAGTAGGTTTTTGTGGTTTTTCTTCTCGTTCAAGGCGAATGCCGACAGCTTAAAATCGCTCCACGGGAGCAGCATAATAATAACTCATGCCTTGCCCATCCCCTGTAATTGACGTCTTGCTGTCGAAAGTTCTGAGGCATGAATATTAAACTTGAATGTATCTTTGAATACTTTAATTTTATTTATATATATTTTCGGCGATTTAAGATCTGTTTTACTTTAATTTGTGTATCCTTAAAATAGTCTTACATGTTTCGGCACATAATTCAATTAACAACAGAAGTGACATAAAAAATATTAGCAGTATATACTATAACTTAATAATGTAACGAACTGCAATTTACCATCATGAATATATGTTATTATATAAATATCTATTATATGTTATTTAAATATCTGTACATTTGCTTATTATGCTGGCAGTTCCGTGTTTAGATCCTTGACTGGGCTGTCCGTGTTAGTTTTCGCGGTTTTCCTTCTCGTTCAAGGCGAATGCCGACAGCTTAAAATCTTAAGTCGCTCCACGGGCGCAGACATAATAACTCATAGCTTGCCATTCCCTCGTAATTGACGTTTTGCTGTGAAAAGTCCTGAGGCATGAATTATTATTAAACATGAATGTATCCTTGAATATTTTAATTTAATTAATTTAATTTTTATTGATATACTCTCATTTATATTTTAAATTTCATTGAAAAGGGCACTATACATATCAAAGTAAAACAGGCTATAAATCTCCGATTAATTTAATCTACTATATCATACAAAGGTCACGAAATAATTATATATATTATAGTAGGATGTCAAATGGACATGTGAGAAAACAATAATAAAATAAGTAAGTAAAATTAAAGTAAATTCATACAAATGATAGATAACAAAGCAATGTCATGACTCATGAGTCATGACATCGTCATGAACTTATGAGTCATAAGTTCATGACGATCATTGAAACTAAAAAATAGTTATAACAAAACGCAAACAAAGATGAATGGTATTTATATTTAGATTATATGAGAAACCAATTTATGAAAACATAAATAATCACTGTAAAAAAACGCATCCAGGCTGATATCATTTAAAAATACGGTATTTGTACTAATAATAATTATTTAAAAAGTCATTACATATTCAAAAATTCAATACCATATAATAAACAACTTCAATCATAATTATTTATGCAAACTTCAAGTCGTAGACAGAAACAATTGAAACGCCGGGACAGTCCGTGCACAGAAAGATTCGCTAATAAGTTGTCAAAGGGTTAAGACGTATCTTCACCGCTGCGAATTAAAAAGTGTAGTAAAAAAGCATTAAAGTTAATACGATTAGCGTAAAAAACATGTAAAAACTATGAAACAGTGCGAAGATTAAAGAGAGTTGCATTAAAATATTACGGCGAAAACTCATTCTAAACGAAAGTGATAGAAAACAGTGGTAAACCTCCGAAATAAGTACTGCGAACGTAATGAAAATTTAGATAAATTAATACGAAGATATTATTCACAACGAAAAGTGAGAAGAAACATACTTATACAGGCAAGATTGTATGGTAAAGTCGAATTCAAAACGACCGTTAGAAGTTATAAGAGTCCAGAAGAGAAAGTCCACCAAAAATTCACGAAGCGGTGAAGTCAACCAGGTTGAAGGAAGCCGCAACCAATAAGGAAACAGCATCGACCTACGACGATTACGAGGAAAAATTTATTACAAGAATAAAATTTAAATTATTTTGAAATTAAAAAAAAAAGAAATCAAATTAGAAATTATTATTATTATTATTATCATTAGTGCTAATAAATACATGTGAGGCACGCACCTTTTTGAAAAGCTTTATAGTCATTTAATGTCAATATCTGTTTCAGTAGAGCCAATAACATTGCATGTATTCACAACATAAATACCAGTTTCGATAACCAGCGTTGTTGCATTTAATGGAAGTAGGGAAAGATATTAGTTTATGTTACTTTTAAATTAGTTAATGAGTTATTTAATTCTTAACTAAATGACAGTCATGACATATTGTCATGAATTTTTCCCCGAAGAAAAATTAAAGAAACAGTAAAAGACTATATATATTTATGTACATTTTATTCCAGGAAAATAATTAGAGATATTTTATATTTTATTTAAAATTTGATTATAATGTGTATTTTGGTCCACGCCTGTAGGATGTTCGAGCGTGGTCTTGATGTTTGCGGTTCCCGCCACGACGGAAGTGTATCGTCGTAGTCGGTCTGTTGATTTTGTTCTAGGTATGGAGATATTCATTTCCATAGGGGAGCGTTAGAGATTTTTCATCAGTTAGACAGATAGGTTGAGTTAATTTTTTCTGAATAAAGACCTCCTTTTTATTCAGTATATTATAGTTAATTTCGGTTTGTGTTTTTAGTTGTGATCTTTGATGTGTTTAAAGTAATTTTCGATTAATTTCGAGTTTATGATACTTGTAATTTTTGATTTGTGCGACCTATCTGAAATCTCTCTTTAAGTATATTTTTTTTAGTGAGGTGCAACGATCACATTAATTAATGTACGTGTGCATTTGCAAGTATATTTATATATATATATATATATATATATATATATATATATATATATATTAATTTAGTTATGTTATTTGTATATTGATTGAGCTCGTAAATTCAGTAAATTTTAGTTTATAATATTTTATAGTCAGAAAAATTTTCAACATTTTAGTTTTTTTTTGCTAGTTTTTGCTTTTGGCTGGCTGTAGTTGTATTGAAGGTCAGGGAAATTTGGTGGGAGTTTGATCATGTTATAAAGCGCATGATCTTGTCATTTTCTTGAGTTGCGCGCTCACAGATAAGTTTCTGGTTGACGTTTGAAGTTTTTGGTTAACGTAGTTAATTAAATTTGAAAGTTTTGCTAACTATTTAATTAGGTTAAGTTTGTTGGCGGTCAAATCGAGGTTTTTTATCTTGTGTACAAGTCAATATTTATACAAGTTTTCCTCAGTCTTATGCATTAGTGTTGCATAAGACACTCTTAATACTTTGTTAAGAGAGTTTTTTAAATTTTTTTTTTTTTTAATTATATGTTTGTATTGTTAATGTGAGTTTCATTTCTAATGCCTCTTTTTATTTAACACATACCCTTTGAGGGTAACCTGAAGATACAAGAGCTCCTGGAAGGCTGAACCGACTAGAGTTAGACTGAGCAAGCTGTTGTGTATTGTGGGCCAATTCAAATAATTAATCAACACCACAATCCATAGCAATATGTTTGAATAAATAAAACGGGTGTATAAAATTGAATACTTACTTTTCACGGTTGTTATCTAATGTTTATATGTTTAATACAGTATTAAATTAGTATCATACTTACTTGTTTATCTTGAGAACGCACCTACACCACCAAAATATTGAAATAAAAAGTAATAATTATCAATCCACTACCTAAATTCTTGAACGTGTATGCAAACAATTAAATTAAAGTACCCTAGGCTTACCTACATTAGTGCCCCCCTTATTGATAAAAGCAAACACTCTTCGCAAACCCGCGAGCTGGAAGATGACAGATCCCGGAGCAACAAATACAAGGAACCCTATAAATTCAGATACAAGATCTATAATTTCGACAAGGTAAGGCTGATTCCATTTATAATTAAATATTACATTTAAAAATATAAATAGTAGGTACATTATATTCAAATTACAAAAACAATTACAGCTTCTCTCTCCTTGCCCTCATACATTGTAATATATATATATATATATATATATTTGTGTGTGTTTCCTGTTTCCCCCTCGTATTTAGGAGAAATTGTAATTTGCTCTTTTAATTAGTCGAGTATGTTCATTTTCTAACAATAAGTACGGAATATATTTTTTTTCCTCCTCGCAGACCATTTGGAATATTCTAGTAATAAGTTGTAATCCTGTGAAAAGAGATAGTCCAAAAATGCTTACAAATGCATTGTATATTATATATATATATATATATATATATATATATATATATATATATATTGTGGTAGGTCAAGCCTACACATAAGAGTTCCTGAGATTCGTGAAATACAGATCGTTAACGTTTGTATATAAATATTAGAAAATAAGAAAAATTTGGAACTGAATTCTTCATCTGACATATCAATAAAGTTGATTTCGCGTTTTTAATTGTTCATAGTTAATTCTCATATTTATTTATTTTTATCTTTTCATTTGCCTTAGTCATTTTATTTCTATATTTTGTATTTCCGAAGACATTTCAACTTAATTGATTAATTATAAATGACGCGCATTTCTTAGGGAAAACTGTACTTATTTGAAATAAATACAGCGGGAAATATCCCAATCAAAAATTAGCATAATATAAAATTACTAACATTCTCATGACAATTATTTATTTACTAAAATAAAATATGTAATGTTTGTAAAGTATCTATATGGTTTGAGTAATTAAATTATCATTTTCACTTAAATTTCACTTTCATTTAAAATTAATTAGCGAGATTATATTAATACATACAAATTAGACGAATAAGAAGCTAGCATTCGGAACAAACGATAGTTAGCGTCATGTTGTAAAAAATTCCAAAAACACGTCGACGTTTTTTAAGTGCCGCTCTGGAAATAAGAAGAAAAATCATTAGATAAATTAGAAAAACTATACTACGAACCTATAAAAATATCACCTGTTTATCCAGCTCCTTTTTGACGCATTTTGCGTATCCAGACATAAACCAGTGCCGCATAAAACGAAAATTCCATTTCATCGGGAATAGCATACAGCTAGATCGAAGCTAAGCGGTAACGCCGTCCGAGTATCCGCCTAAACCTGTATCCTGCATTTTCGGATCCACAATAAGACTCCAGACTAACCCATTCCCGTCTAGTTCAAACTTAAGTATTATTTCAATCTGATACAAATTTTGAAAATGTTGAATTAGTTCATTTCATAAAGTAAAACGTCTATCAAAGATTTTTTAGGATATACCTAAAGGGTACATTTAGTATTAGAATTATTTAATTATTTAATTTAACAACTAGAAGAATACAGTTCCCCTGTTTACAAATGTTCGTTTTTAAAAGAAGCATTTATGTATGTTAGTTAAGTTAATTTCACTTTCTTTAATTATCTTTGCTTAACCTAGAATTTAGTTTATGTTTATATTATCACGTGACTTGATTCATTTTGATTTATCCTAATTTTATTATGTCTATCACTTACCTGTTAATTAACACTTCCATTAAAGCATTTACATTATTCCTTAACTCACTCGTTTCATTTAGTAGAATTTGCATTTAAAAAATACCATTATTTATTGTGTTTGTTCACCATCTTATTTTGTACGTATTCTATTTGAGTCACCGAACCTACATTTTAAGTGCATTTTTTTATGCACAACAAAAAGAGTCTCATTGTTCTTATAAGCCGGACATTTAACACAAATTAAAGCCCACAAGAATATAAACAATAAGAAGTTATTCACATGTACAGCTGTTGAGGTTAAGTATACTTCGTTATTAAACGATTATTTATCATTTGAAGTATACGCATGTAACAGATACAATATTTTAAACAACTCCATCTGTACGTAATATTTGAAACAATATTTAAACAGATATTTATAATATTTTTTGTTATTAAAATCACCTTTTCAGCTTCAGTATATTAAATCATTTGATTTTGTATTTATTATACGACCAGTTGGCGTATATCAATATATATATATATATATATATATATATATATATATATACATATACAGGAAACAGGAATAAAACACAGGGAACCAGGTCTGTTGAATAGGATGAGCATGAGCAGCAGCATGCAGAGGTGCTGTGTATTCAAGATAGTTACCATAGCAATTCTTTCGTTATTATCTTCTAATTGGATCATTTCTGCTACGATTTTTCGAATAGTGGCTCATCAAACCACGATTCTGTTGTTGCTCGTCTGCAAACAGGCTGACGACAAATTTTAGTACAAGTCGCCTCGTCTGTAATTCCTCCATCAAAATTCGCTGATAAGTGCTCCGACTGATTTCTGTCGCATCTGACACCGCGTCGATTATTACTCGGCGGTCTCCGTTAGTATTTAATCGAAACAACGTTTTCGTCCGTTCGACTGCTTGAAGAGTGATCGGGAATTTTTTTTTTGATTAACAAGATTCTATTGAAATTTTCCCGAAAGGGAAACAACTTTCGTTAGTACATTATATTTAGTATGTGAAAAACCGCACCCATTAACGACATTTTTCTATTTACCTTTCTAAATGACATTATGCTTAAAATTTATTCTTTATCCAAGATATATCTTATATAAAAAAAAGGTGCCGCAGCTGATAGATAAATGCTTCCCAATCACTAAAAATAAGGTTAGTTATGAAAAATATAAGGTACATATTGTTGCTAATTACATACTATGTTTGACACAATCCCTTTACGATGGTAAAGATAGCCCTACCTATATTTCGTAGACAACAATTAATTAGTCTGACCCCTCGTCCAATTATCATACAAATTGCGAGGCGATAATTGAATGAGTTAATTAGTTGGTTGGATATGTGTGAAGGCCGCATGTTTAAAGTTATTCCGCGGTAAAGTTTTGCTATAAGAGCGGAAAAAGGACTACCGAAGCGCTTTCAGTTATGATAATTACATACTAAAACGATTGTTTAAATCACAGTAATGTATTTCGGAAGCAGTCGTGAAAACGTTTGCGAATAATTTATAGATGTTCCTGGAGAAGAAGAACCGTAGACTTCCAATACTGAAAGGAATGTAAACATTAATATGTTATCGGAGCAACTTGATATCAACAAAGCAAATTCATATTGTGTTTGGTAAGAAACGAATGTGTACTAAATTCGTTACAGACGCATTAACTGTTTAGTAAGAAAAAGTGTCAGTTCCACACAATTTCGTTAACTGGGCGTACGATTCTGAAGATTTAAAAAACATAATTACCGGAGACGAATCATTGGATTTCGACTGCAATGTGTACTAAACGGCAGAATAGTATGTTTCGGATAACGGGACGGCCTTTGAAAGTTCGGGCAAAAAATTAAAAATAAAACAATGCTGATTGTTTTCTGCTCAAGACCAGTTTTTATAAAAAAATATGTATCAGTGATTAAGCATCCACTGTATTCGTCGCATCTAACCCCGGTTGACTTTTTCATTCTCAAAATTGAGAATTAAAGAAAAAGAAAGCGTTTGGATGTTGAATCCATGCAACGCATTTTATAATAAGATTTAGCACAGACACTTAGGCGGCTCTATGAGCATTCAAAAATTTGTATGGAGAAAGTAGGGGATTATGTAACAAATTAAATAATGTTTTATTTATTTCGTTTTTTCGGTATATAAAAAACAAATTTATTTTAGAATGCACTATATATATATATATATATGTTTTCTTTTAGGTTTTCGCGGGTAGTAGTATGTGTTTTAACTGGATTCCGGGTTTTCTACCGCGCTTCCACTGTTTGCTGGTGCAACGGTGCTGGTTTCTGGACGACGTTTCGGCAAAATCACATTCGCCATCTTCAGGTCTGCGATAACTGTCTGCTTCTGCTTCTCGTTACTCGTAAACAGTTTACTCGTAAACTTGTTACTCGTAAACAATTTACTCGTAAACAGTCGTCGAAACGTCGTCCAAAAACCAGCACCGGTCTTTACGAAGACCAAACAATGGAAACGCGGAAGAAAACCCGGAATCCAGTTAAAACACACACACACACACATATATATATATATATATATATATATATATATATATATATATATTGATGTGAGTCAACTTTCTTCTTTAATTAATTCTTTTACTAATAAAATATCGGTTTCAAGAATGTTATATCTAAAATATTCAGATTTGTGAAATATTACTTTATAGTAAGAATTCTGTAATAAATTCATAATTGGTTTTTGAAATCATGATACCGTTTAATATTGTATGTTATATTTAATCTATTTTAATGTTTTGCTAATTAATGAATTTACTTTAACTTATTTTCGCGAGGACTTTAGATTTAAAAAAAACAACTGTTTTATCTTACTTTTGAACATATATCTGTAAATTTTGTTATTTGTTTGACTTCTGTCGTGTTAGTGGGTGTGTCTGTTACGTGGGTGAATTTTATTATTATATTATCTTTAATATTATTTTAGAAACCTTTATATAAATTCCTTAGAATATCTGATTTATACTATTACAAAATTTCTTATGGGAGTCTTGACGACGAAAAACAAGATTATTGATTATTATTATTTGATTGATTGGAAAAATTTTTACCTGCATTTTATAAATATAGTCTTTTTATGAATATTCCATTTATATTCAACATATAAAATGATTATGGATATTTATTAATCACAAGGAAGTGGTATAATAATATACACTGGATATATTTACCATATAAGAAGAATATAGATAAATACGATTGCGGAAGAATTTTTTACGTTAATGCAACGCTCATAAAGATGATTCTGGATTCCTTTTTGGATTATTTTGAAATAAGAACACCTCATCAAGATTCTAGCTTTGAACATAACCTTGTGGTATACTCTACAAAATAGGATCATAAGCATCTCGGCGACTAGGATATTAACCAGTAATTAAATCAAGCATCTGACAACCAACCTTGATGTTCCAGTTGGAAATATTCCTATGAATTTCGTCCAAAGAACATGATGATATTGTGATCTTCAAAATTTAACGTATCCATCAGGTATTTTAGTGAAAATTGTATCTTATATATTTGTAAAAGATAGAACATTACTTGTAGACTCATATCTAAATATTATTTACTCACGTTATTTCTAATGTCATATCACATTGCTTTTAAATGTCAGTTTTGATAGTAATACTTAGAAATCTTGAAACTTGTTTAACTTAGACCATGACATACGTTTAGTTTATCTAGTATTTTGAATAAGCAACCTATTTCTTTTGGTTGATCGAAGGTTTGCATACATTAGTATTATATCACGAACTTATTTTTTTGTTTTAATTTTAAATGTCTCACATAATGATTTTTGTATCTTGTGATAATCGATATAATATTATTAAAATATATTTATATAGATAAATTTGACTTTTTCGTTTTATTTCATGTAATTTTAAGTGTTTGTCTGTGTATCGAGAACTTACTTCGAGACCCTAGAGATTGAGTAGTTTTTAGGCTTAATAAATATATTAACTTCTCATATTTTGCATTATTACATTATTGTCACCAGAACGTGAGGCTTTTCTCTGCTCTGCCTCTCCGTATTATATCATTTGACGTCCGAACGTGGGGCAATTCTCCACGGCATTCACAGTATTATATCAATATATATAGTTTTGATAGGGAGATAAAATCCATCACTTACTGCAACGTATCTTATCCTTGCTGAATATTTCCCTAGCTCTACAATACCTTTCTTGAAGATCATCATAACGGAAAATTAATAATTTTAGGAGTGACTACTACTATACAATAATTATAATAATATAAGGTGCTGTCTTATTAAAACTAGTCTCGCTATTTCTTAACATAACGCGAGGTAGCAATCTATAATTAAACCACATAGAACATATAATCTAATGACCTGGCCTTCAGATTTCATGCAAAAATATATTTTACTATCTTTACTGATCAGATATCGCTTCCTAATATTTCTAAAGATCATTTTAAAACTTTCATCATTATATTTGTATGATATTAAATAATAATAATAATTAAAATTCACTCTGCTGAACTATTATCAAATTTTTTAGTGCGTATCCATAGCTTTAGATACCAATATAATGAAATGTAGGTACATTCTATATATATATATATATTTTGTTTATAAATCTCTTAAACAAATTAATATATTTAGGGGTGATTTTTTTGAATCGTCATAATTTCTGTACTGCATGTTACAACCGAACTTTTTCGACTGCTTTTCGTGAGTTTGAGCATCGCTATCACGGATTTCCAAATCTTCTTTTTTAACAGAAATATGCAGAAAATAAAAACACCTAAAATTAAAATATAGATGATCATTAGATGTTACAAAAGTATAGAATAAAATTTTTATCACCTTGTAAACCATTAAATGCGTCAAATACAGTTTCTACGATCTCTAAAGCTTTATTTTTAGAGAAATCTACAAATACAGTAGAAAATGTTTCAAAAAGAAAATTAATACCCATAACCAAGAAGAGTCTGACCACCATTTTTAACCTAAAACATAACAAAGATAATTATATTACGTATGTATGTATGTATTACATATATATATATATATATATATATATATATATATATATATATATATATATATATATATGAATGCAAACATATTAATAGCTAAAGTAGCATTTACTTCGCAAAATAACATACTCATTTGAAAATATTTAAAATAAAAAGCCGAAAACTCCAAGAATTTATCAAATTATATACTAACTGAATAGCTAAGAAATTATCTATATATATATATATATATATATATATATATATATATATATAACATTTGATAAATTATAATTTATCAAATGTTATATTTAATGAACGGCTAAGAAATTATCGTATCACTTATATATATATATATATATATATATATATATATATATATATATATATATATATGTAAAATAAAAATTGTTGGGGAATCCGGCAATAAAAACCTTTAGTTAGTCAATTAGAGTCCTTTATTTTTTACCTTATATTTCGCTCTGTAGATTTAGAGCTTCATCAGAGGTCAAAAAGCGAAACTATTTTTTGTGAGAGATATAACATTTTTAAAAAAACAAAACCTATAGAGAAACAAGCAGTCCACGTAATACAAATAAAACTTTATATTAATTAAAAATTGTTACTTTAAAAGCTTATTGTTTTTACATATTAAAACCATTTAAAAAATTATTATTTTTTCAACAAACACATCTAAAAAGAAACACACACGTAGTAAAAAACTACTTGTCTTGATGTAAATTACATTATAACAATTCAAGTGTCGACAAGGTGAATTGTGAATTGTTATAATGTAATTTACATCAAGACAAGTAGTTTTTTTACTACGTGTGTGTTTCTTTTTAGATGTGTTTGTTGAAAAAATAATAATTTTTTAAATGGTTTTAATATGTAAAAACAATAAGCTTTTAAAGTAACAATTTTTAATTAATATAAAGTTTTATTTGTATTACGTGGACTGCTTGTTTCTCTATAGGTTTTGTTTTTTTAAAAATGTTATATCTCTCACAAAAAATAGTTTCGCTTTTTGACCTCTGATGAAGCTCTAAATCTACAGAGCGAAATATAAGGTAAAAAATAAAGGACTCTAATTGACTAACTAAAGGTTTTTATTGCCGGATTCCCCAACAATTTTTATTTTACATACTTGTTTTAACGGCAAAGACTCTTTGTCTACGTATATATATATATATATATATATATATATATATATATATAAAGATAATTATTTCGTTACCTTTGTATGTTATGGTAGATTTAATTAGTTGGCGATTTAAGGTCTGGTTTTACTTAAAAATCCATATATTTAAAACAATCTTACATGTTTCGGCAAGTGATGCCTTTCTCAAAGAATTTAAAATATAAATGTAATAAAAATGTCATACTTATACATTTGTACTTGTCATGGATAAAATTATTCAAAAATACATCCAGTTTTATAATAATAAATTATGCCTTAATATTAAAAAAATAGTTAGACAACAAAACCAATGAAACAACATATATCACGATTCCATATGTTCCACAATTATCAGAAGAAATTAAATGCACTTTAAAAAATATGATATAGCTACAACATATAAACTTAGTAATACTAATAAACATCTATTTTCAAAACTAAAACCTAATATTATTTTTGTGGACTTTTGGTAAACCATATATTGATGGAGGTTGGGAATTAAAAATGCGAATTTTGCTTATTAGTGTTGAAATTTATTAGGTTTTGTCTATGCCATTTATTTATCAAGTTATTATTTTCTTTCTGATTTTTTTCTGTTGGATTATTTCTTTCTTTTTTGTAGGTAAATTTATCGTCCAATAGTTTTTCTATTTTTTGCTCATATTCCTCTTTAAGAATGATTACTTTTTTATTTGATTTATCTGCTGTTGTTATTATAATGTGAGGGTTGTCTTGGACAAATCTTTTGGTTTCTTGGATGAACTTATTCATATATAGATTTGATATAATAAAATATATAAATAAAAAATTGATATAATATGATAAAAAATTAATTAAATATGGTATAGCTACAACATATAAACTTAGTAATACTAATAAACATCTATTTTCAAAACTAAAACCTAAAATAGAAAATAATCCAGAAACACATATCATCTATAAAATACCATGTCACGACTACGATAGTTACTACATAGGCCAAGCTAAACAATATTTATACAAAAGAATACAAGCCCACAAATACTCTAAAACAGACAAAACTGCTTTATTTACACACAAACTACAACGCGATCACCATTTCGATTTTGAAAACACACAGATAATTGATAAAGAACAACACACAATGAGCTCGGAAATTAAAGAAATGATTAGTATTAAACATGAAAAAAATTCAATTAACAACAGAAGTGATATAAAAAATTTAAGCAGTATATACTACAACCTAATTACGTAACTATCTGCAATTTACCATCATATTATATGTTGCTGTTATATAAATACATATCTTGTGTTTTATTAAAATATCTGTACATTTGCTTATCATGCTGACAGTTCCGTGTTTGGATCCCTGACTGGATGTCCGAGTAGGTTTTCGTGGTTTTCCTTCTCGTTTAAGGCGAATGCCGACAACTTAACATCTTAAGCCGCTTCACGGGCGGATACATAATAATAACTCATGCCTTGCCATTCTCCGTTTTTGTTGTCTAACTATTTTTTGAATACTAAGGCATAATTTATTATTATAAAACTGGATGTATCTTTGAATAATTTTATCCATGACAACTACAAATGTATAAGTTTGACATTAATATACTGTCATTTATATTTTAAATTCTTTGGCATCACTTGCCGAAACATGCAAAGATTGCCTTAAATATATGAATTTTTAAGCTTAAATCGCCAACTAATTAAATCTACCATATATATATATATATATATATATATATATATATAAGGTAAACTTAATAAGTCGGCGATTAAAGGTCTGGTTTACCTCAGAGTATATATATTTAAAACAACTCTACATGTTTCGGCAATACGCCTTTGTCAAGAGAATACAAAATATAAATGACAGAATATAAATGTCAAATAATTAAGTTGCTATGGTTTAAATTATTCAAAGATACATTCCAATAATAATAATAAATCATGCCTTAGTATTCCAAAAAATAGATAGCAAGGTGTGAAAATATGTGTTGTTCGCTGCTAGAAGCTTGTGTCTCTTTCTGGGTATGAAACTGTGTGTTGGTTGCCGCTGGCAGCAGATTTTGTATTTGTGTGACCGCGTAAGTGTAAGTACTTCGACGGCCCGACCCCCGCCCCAACGAGGCAAGGCGCAGACCAGCGAAGCGCACCCTGCACGGGGTTGCTCATCGCCAATCGAGGGAACACTCTTAGTGGCTACCTCAGTCGACGATGGTCACACTTTGTGCTATCTTAACGATTTCTACAGAAGCGGGGGCAATGCACACACGTCGAACGTGTGTGTGCTGTTAACAGCAGCCTAGCCAGGTTGCCGCCCAGGACCGGTCCTAGTAGTGTGTGCATTGCGCGGCGCCGTGATTTGCGCCGTGTAGCATGGTTCCTCACTCCTGCTGGAAAGGCGGAATGGCACCTGACTGCCCAACGGGCAGACCCCATAGAGTTTGGTAGCGCATATGCTAGGCTACAACCCAGTAGAGGACCACATCAGCACAAAACAGAAAACAGGGAAAGGCAAGACATGAGTTTTTATTACGTATGCGCCCGTGGAGCGACTTGAGATGCAAAGTTGTCGGCATTCGCTCAAAACGAGAAGGAAAACCACGAAAACCTGCTCGTACAACTAGACAGGAATCAAAATACGGAACAGTCAGCATGTTAAGCAAAAGTATATGATATACAACATATATAACAAAAAAATATATATATATATATATATATATATATATATATATATATATATATATATATAGTAGAATAATCAGTAGGCGATTTAAGGTCTGTTTTACTTCAAAGTAAGACCTTAAATCGCCTACTGATTATTCTACTATATCATACCAAGGTCACGTATTAATTATATTTATATATATATATATATATATATATATATATATATATATATATATATTATGATGGTAAATTGTAGATCGTTACAAAATTAAATTATAGTATATACTGCTTAAATTTTTTATATCATTTCTGTTGTTAATTGAATTTTTTTCCTGTTTAATACTAATCATTTCTTTAATTTGTCTTTTCATTGTGTGTTGTTCTTTATCAATTATCTGTGTGTTCTCAAAATCGAAATGGTGATCGCGTTGTAGTTTGTGTGTAGACAAAGCAGTTTTGTCTGTTCTAGAGTATTTGTGGGCTTGTATTCTTTTGTATAAATATTGTTTCGTTTGGCCTATGTAGTAACTATCGCAATCGCGTCATGGTATTTTATATATGACATGTGTTTCTCGATTTTTTTCTATTTTAGGTTTAAGTTTTGAAAATAAATGTTTATTAGTATTACTAAGTTTATATGTTGTAGCTATATCATATTTTTTTAAAGTGTATTTAATTTTTTCCGATAGTTGTGGAACATATGGAATTGTGATATATGTTGTGTCATTGTTCAAATTTTTATTGGTGTCTGTAGTGTTGTATATTTGGTGTACTCTTTTTTTTGATAGTTTGGTCTATAAGTTGTGGTGGATAATTATTATCAGTTAAGATTGTTTTAATTTTTTTGATGTTATCTTTTCTGTATTGGGTATGTGATAGTTTTACTGCCCTATCAGTCAGATTATTTATAATCATTTTATTGAATACTGTAGGAGCATTTCAGTGGTAATTCATATATCGAAAAGAAGCTGTGGGTTTATTATACCAATTTGTATAAATAGTACCCTGTCTATCATAGCTCAAAGAAATATCAAGAAAATTAATACTGTTATTAAATTCTTCTTCAATAGTGAATTTTAATTTGTTGTGAAAATTGTTGAATTTATTTAAGGGATAGTTTATTTTCTTGGTCGGAATACATGTTATGATATCATCAACATATCTTATGAAAAAAATGGGGTGGAAGTCTAATGAATTGATAACGTTTTGTTCTAAATGTTCCATTACTAGATTTGCAATAGGCGCAGCTAAAGGAGAGCCCAAGGCAATGCCAAATGTTTGACTATAAAAAGAATTTTTGTATTGAAAATATGTGTTATCGAGACAGAAGTGTATACCTCTAATAAACTCGTTTTTATTTAGTGATGTGTGTGGACTAATTTCATCCCATTTGGATTCTATTATGTTTATAGCTAGATCTGTAGGAATGTTAGTATATAAAGATTCTACATCAAGTGATATAATTTTGTGATTAGTTGGGACTTTTTGTTCCTTGATGAAATTTTGAAATTACCATGAGTCTTTAGTATGATATTCAGTTTTTCCTAACATCTTAGATATGCTATCACCTAGGAATTTTGCTATATTATAAGTAGGGTCTTGTATGTTAGATACTATTGGTCTTAAAGGGATATTATTTTTGTGAATTTTAGGTAAACCATATATTGAAGGAGGGTGGGAATTAAAAATGCGAAGTTTGTTTTTAGTGTTGAAATCTATTAGGTTTAGTCTATGCCATTTATTTATTAAGTTATTATTTTCTTTTTGAGTTTTTTCTGTTGGATTATTTCTTTCTTTTTTATAGGTGAATTTATCGTCTAATAGTTTTTCTATTTTTTGTTCATATTCCTCTTTAAGAATGATCACTGTTTTATTTGATTTATCTGCTGTTGCTATTATAATATGAGGGTTGTCTTGGATAAATCTTTTTGTTTCTTTAATGAATTTATTTATATATAGATTTGATATATGTTTTTTATTATTTACTTTCTTATGTTTATGGTTAGTGATTATATTACAAATTTTGTTACGTATTTCATTCTGTTTGTCTTGTGGTAAATTTTGTATTCCTGTTTCAATGTTAGCTATATAGTCATTAATGGGTATTTTGTTAGGTGGCATATTAAATTTGGGTCCTAGGCTAAGTATGTATGTATTTAACATTATCGGGAATATTTATATTGGTTAAATTGATAATCCAGTTATTGTTAATTTTGTAATTTATCTCTCTAAGTGTTGTTTCTTCATTAGTTTATCTACTTTGTTTTTTAATTTATTTTTGTTTGTTAGGAAATGATTATTGTAAATTTTAGATTCTATTTTTTCGAAGCTATTTAAAAGTTGAGGAGATAATTTCTGTAAGATAATATTTTTCAAGTTTGAAATAATTTGATTGAATGTATTTATGTTACAAATGGTTTGGGATATTGTAATGTTTAAAATATGTAAATAACAGGAATTCATAATTTTTTGAAATTTAGTTTTCAATTTTGAAATAGTGAAATGAAATCTGTCAAGTTTTTTTCATTTTTATAAATGTAGGTGTTATTTGTAACGATCTGCATCTTACCAAAAAGTTTCTTCTATTGATCTGGTTTGCCAGTTTTTTCCTAATTTTCATATATTCTTTGAGGATTTTCTGGTTTTCATCGTTTATATAATAGTATATTTCATGATGTAATTGTTCCATTTGGTTAGCACTACACGCCTTGTGCTAAGTATAAATATAATATCTTCGTGACCTTGGTATGATAAGGTAAACTTAATAAGTCGGCGATTAAAGGTCCGGTTTACTTCAGAGTATATATATTTAAAACAACTCTACATGTTTCGGCAATACGCCTTTGTCAAGAGAATACAAAATATAAATGACAGAATATAAATGTCAAATAATTAAGTTGCTATGGTTTAAATTATTCAAAGATACATTCCAATAATAATAATAAATCATGCCTTAGTATTCCAAAAAATAGATAGCAAGGTGTGAAAATATGTGTTGTTCGCTGCTAGAAGCTTGTCTCTCTTTCTGGGTATGAAACTGTGTGTTGGTTGCCGCTGGCAGCAGATTTTGTATTTGTGTGACCGCGTAAGTGTATGGTTTTGTATATTAGTGCGCTCGTGTGTGTTTAGTGACCGGTCGCGTAAATTTAGAGAATCCAAATGGGATGAAATTAGTCCACACACAACACTAAACAAAAACGAGTTTATTAGAGGTATACACTTCTGTCTCGATAACACATATTTTCAATACAAAAATTCTTTTTATAGTCAAACATTTGGTATTGCCATGGGCTCTCCTTTAGCTGCTCCTATTGCAAATCTAGTAATGGAACATTTAGAACAAAACGTTATCAATTCATTAGACTTCCACCCCATTTTTTTCAAAAGATATGTTGATGATATCATAACATGTATTCCGACCAACAAAATAAACTATCTCTTAAATAAATTCAACAATTTTCACAACAGATTAAAATTCACTATTGAAGAAGAATTTAATAACTGTATTAATTTTCTTGATATTTCTTTGAGCTATGATAGACAGGGTACTATTTATACAAATCGGTATAATAAACCCACAGCTTCTTTTCGATATATGAATTACCACTCAAATGCTCCTACAGTATTCAATAAAATGATTATAAATAATCTGACTGATAGGGCAGTAAAACTATCACATACCCAATACAGAAAAGATAACATCAAAAAAATTAAAACAATCTTAACTGATAATAATTATCCACCACAACTTATATACCAAACTATTAAAAAAAGAGTACACCAAATATACAACACTGCAGACACCAATAAAAATTTGAACAATGACACAACATATATCAAAATTCCATATGTTCCACAACTATCGGAAAAAATTAAATACACTTTAAAAAATATGATATAGCTACAACATATAAACTTAGTAATACTAATAAACATTTATTTTCAAAACTTAAACCCAAAATAGAAAAAATCGAGAAACACATGTCATATATAAAATACCATGTCGCGATTGCGATAGTTACTACATAGGCCAAACGAAACAATATTTATACAAAAGAATACAAGCCCACAAATACTCTAGAACAGACAAAACTGCTTTGTCTACACACAAAGTACAACGCGATCACCATTTCGATTTTGAGAACACACAGATAATTGATAAAGAACAACACACAATGAAAAGACAAATTAAAGAAATGATTAGTATTAAACAGGAAAAAAATTCAATTAACAATAGAAATGATATAAAAAATTTAAGCAGTATATACTATAATTTAATTTTGCAACGATCTACAATTTACCATCATAATATATATATATATATATATATATATATATATATTTTTTTTGTTTGTTATATATGTTGTATATCATATACTTTTGCTTATCATGCTGACTGTTCCGTATTTTGATTCCTGTCTAGTTGTCCGAGCAGGTTTTCGTGGTTTTGAGCGAATGCCGACAACTTTGCATCTCAAGTCGCTCCACGGGCGCATACGTAATAATAATTCATGTCTTGCCTTTCCCTGCTTTTCCCTGCTTTCTGTTTTGTGCTGATGTGGTCCTCTACTGGGTTGTAGCCTAGCATATGCGCTACCAAACTCTAGGGGGGTCTGCCCGTTGGGCAGTCAAGTGCCATTCCGCCTTTCCAGCAGGAGAGAGGAACCATGCTACGCGGCGAAAATCACGGCGCCACGCAATGCACACACTACTAGGACCGGTCCTGACCGGCAACCTGGCTAGGCTGCTGTTAACAGCACACACACGTTCGACTTGTGTGCATTGCCCCCGCCTCTGCGGAAATCGTTAAGATAGCACAAAGTGTGACCATCGTCGACTGAGGTAGCCACTAACAGTGTTCCCTCGATTGGCGATGAGCAACCCCGTGCAGGGTGCGCTTCGCTGGTCTGCGCCTTGCCTCGTTGGGGAGGGGGTCGGGCCGTCGAAGTACTGCTCGGAAAAGTAAAGAAGTTGCCGGGAAAGTGTTGGCGGCCCTACGCAACGGCTGGTTATCCGATCTCTCTAAATTTACGCGACCGGTCACTAAACACACACACGAACGCACTAACATACAAAACCATACACTTACGCGGTCACACAAATACAAAATCTGCTGCCAGCAGCAACCAACATACAGGTTCATACTGCCACCAACGCGGCGTAAAATTAAATGTGTGACGAGTGATAAGGAGTGAACGCTCGCTGATCCTCTCTGGTCTGAACCTACCTGTTGATGTTATGTCCCCAGGAAGGTCTCTGCCGGCTAACTCTCTTGTTTCGGAGAACGTCGCGGATTCAAGGCCGCGAGTTGGAAAATGGACGCCACCGTTATATCCACCTGCAGAGATTCAGCTATAACGGGAGCAGGCGGGACCTGGTAGCTCCAACTAACACCAGAGGGTCAGCCTCTTATCACTCGTTGCAGAGCAAGAAACTTTGTTATACTCATAAAACTAGTGGAAGGGTAGGGAACAAGACACAATCAACAATTCTACAATTTATTAAAGGCTACAAATGGGCCAACATCAATCCACAATTCGGCGTTGTCAATTCTCACAAAATATAAAACTAGACACAGTCGTACATCAAAATTCAAAGTCAAAACGCTAAACTAATTTAGTAACAGACACTTAAAATGTTTCGAAGCAATTAAAAGGTGAAGCCCTGTTCAACCAAACAAAAGTGATAGCAACTTGATATTTGAGTTAATAATACTGAGTACGGAAAAGTTAGCAACTCTCTCCCCCTGTATATTTGAACCGGGAGGCGAGAGGGGTTATTCCAAAATTGTCTCGTCAGGTTAATAAAATCTTGAAACCACGAACGAGTTATCAAAAGAAGTCTCAATAGACGTCAACGCGAACAATTACAAGAATGGCAAAATCACAAGCGAAACGGAAGGTTACCTCATGAAAGTAATCAAAGTTATGCCTTAATTACAGCAAAATAATAAAGGTAAGAAAAGTTACAAAATTATGAGATCTAATATTCCTGGCAGAACTTTTGGAGTACCCCCTGTATATCAGGTGTGCAAATATTTAATATAATTTAAATCAGAAAAACCTGTAGGAAATTAATTAACAAAAGTAATTATTAGAACACCAATTCCGTATACGTAATCTAGATTCTGTACAGTTAATAACAAAATAAGTACATTAAACTACAGAAAGTTCTTCGATTTTAAGGTATCGAAACAAACAATTAAGGGACCGATCTGAAGGATCTGGCCTCGAAAATGACACTAAATCTAAACAGGTGACAAACAGTGAAGCTGTCGGTCTTCTGGAGCTAATATTAAGTTTCTGTACCAGTATCCGGGGATATTTATGACTATCAATGGGTTTACTACAAAATCAGACTCGAATGACACAGTAAAACAAACTTGAAATAGGGAAAAGAACCCTTCTAAATAAACTGAATTAACAGTTTGAACTAACACACAAGGTGTGCGTCTCTTAAGGAGAGTAACAGCTTTATTATAATATTAATTTAGAAAATACTAAACACTATTCGATATTTAAATGATCTTCTATAAGTTTAGGACTGCAAGAATTAAAAGGCATCACCTACTTTTTCTAGGATACAATAACAGAATTCGTTCCTTCCAAGTACAATATATCGCTTACTAGGGCAATTCAATTCTTTTATTCACGAGCAGGTTTCACAGCGACGCCATTACGGGAATCCAATATGGATGAACCGCGTCCCTTTCTCCTAATCCAAAAAGGGCTTGCAGAATAAATGTGCCCCAAAATTCACAGGTTGCGGACGGCTTAAGGGAGTTTCAGAACTGCGTCGAAGTATTTCGATCAGCAAAATTATGCCCCAAAACACAGGTTAAAATTACCGGTGAGACGCCTTACGCTTCACAATAGATATCCAAATATTTCTCAGAAATTCAGAGAAAGCCTCGTTTTATAAAACGTTTATAAGAATCCTGAAAGTTCAAAATGCGATATGGTAAAGATTATTAAGGGGATTTCAAAAACTCACCGCAGAAATCTAGTTTTAAATAACACGTGACACCAACACGACACAGCGCTTATGGAGCTTAAGTCTCAATGGCTGCCGTATCGATATAGAAGTAAAATGCCGGATACACGTCATCGTAATTGCCGGAAGTAAAGAAAGAAGAGGATATAGTTTTCAAAATCTCGAGGATGATCTCATATCGCAAAAGTGTCAAACCAAACTTAAAACGTTAAATAATTTAATGACCAGAGACGAAAGTTTCTAATAGGAGTCGGCAAGTGAGTTTCCTGTCGCAGAGGGCGAACAACGAAAAGGAGATGGCGCAATAAGCGTTGTAATCAAAAATTAAACTAGAATTAATTATAGAAAGGCAATATTTAACAAAACAGATGCGTCTAGAAGATCTATATTTCAAAGCAAAAATTCCTTCATAATTGGTTTGAAATTCGGTGTTACTTTTAGCGAGTTAGCAGTGAAAATCTTGCGAGCATTTCGGATAGGGAATTTAAGAAGATGTCCGCTTGCTAATATATAAAGGCTTTCAAGATGAATAGAACAAATGAAATGGGTTGAGAATATTGTAGTTGAAGGGTCTAAACTGTTCGATAAATGGAGTTTGAAGCAAATTAAAAATCATTAGTAGAAATTTATTTAAATGTTAGAGCTACGAGGGTTTTAAGAGAAATAATAGAGAAAACTTGCACTTACATAGGCCGTATGCAGGAAAGTGTATTTGTATGCGTAACAAATTCCCCCCTTTCACAACAGAAATTTACTTGTAAATTTCTCCAAAAGTAGAAGGTAAGTCTTCAAAGGAAGACCAGAAAAAAGAAAACGTGAGCCTTATTGAAATAAACAGCTGAACAATAGTTCGGCGGTGCGGTGTCCATAAACGACGGTATCTAGCAGATCATTTGAAAAGAATCGACGAAACGCAAATAAAACTAATTACTGAAACTATAGTGACCTAAAGCCACAAACGCAAAACGCAAGAATCTGATGAAACAATACAGAGAATTACGGTAGAACCAAATAAGAACATAAGCAGAGTTAAACAATCTGACCAGCGACACTAGTCTAAAACAAAAGATAGCACTGAAGAGTGACCTAAGAACATGAACCTGAAATACACTTTAAACAAAACTATCTAAAAGAAGATAGAAGCAAAACGAGACGCAGAAGGCGAAATCGACTCAAAGTCAATCAAAACTATGTTACACAAGACAGAAGCAAAGAATTACGGAGAAAGCGAAATTGTCACAACGTCAAGCGAAACTATCTTAAACTAGATAGGAACAAAGTAATACGCAGAAAGCGAAATTGACAGAACGTCAAGCGAAACTAACTTACACAAGATAGAAGCAAAATTAAACGCAGAAGGCGATTTTGACACAAGGTCAAGCTAAACTATCGACGCTCAGATTGTTCGACGGCAGAAACTCATTAGCACAACAATAACCAAACCAACACACCATGTCAACAGTTAGCTCGGCCTAAACCACCACAAAGGCCCTTCGACATTCGGTCGGTACGGGGATTACAAATAACGAGAACATAAAACAACAAAACAAACAGTACTGAACGGTAGTCACCCCAGCATCAGAATGTGCAACAGCCGATATCATGCCGAGTGTTCAAGCGCCTCGAAGAAAACAAGAAAGGGGAAGGAAAAGCTGCATAAAGCACCGAAAAAAACACAGACTAGGAGGGGATCATTACTCCTAGCGGCGAAAGAAGATAGAAAGCTGCGCTATGAACACAAGTCACGAAAATCGTCGCGTCACAACCAAAACTAGGGAACAACTTCCGACAGCTCTAAAGAGACTATCTACCGTGAAGCAGTAGCAGCTCAAAAAAAACAGGATTAACTAAAAAGGTATATTACTAGCGTTATAGGATGCAAATGGATAAGGAAAAATAGGTAAGAATCTATAAGGTAGGAAATGAGTAACTGTGACACTGTGTACTTACGAGTTCCAACAATCTTACAAACGTTACGCCATGCGATAGAGACAACAACAAAAGGAACTTAATCTGGCCAAACAAAATAAGTGGATACGTTTCAGCAAAAGTTTAAAGTGCAGCGGCGGCCTACCACCACACTGATACGGTTGAGGACCAATAAACAGAAAAAAAGTAAACAAACAAAGACACGTCCATGACCGAAAAGAAAAAGTCGCGATTACAAACGAGGGGTGTCGGTCTCAGCCCTATAAGAAGCATACGGAGATGGACGACGGAATTTATTGACGTCTACCCCGCTTCTTAAAGCGAAAGAGTCAAAATCGGGTTTAAAAAAAAAAAGATCACATCAGAGATGTATCCAAAAGTCCAAATTCTATTATCATAAAGAACCAATCACAAAGGTCAAGGAGAGAACGGTAAACAGCAAATATGCAGGTACAATATCAACTCATATACCAAATGTTAACCTATAGTGAAGAGTCCTATACGAAAATTAAACCATAGTCAAAATCGGTATATAATATTGGAATATATAAAATCCAAAAGTCAATATCAAACGTCCAGTACGTATAAGAGTTCACAAAACCCTCACACGAGGAAAACCTACACGGTACGATAAAACTCTATACGACAAGAACAAAACAAACTGGTAAGATCTGTGTATAAGTGTGATCTCCAAATCCTCTAAATAGAGATGCCATAACAGCAAACAGAACAACACTATCAACAGTTCTAAACCTTATAACGTCTATACTCATAATAGTAAATCAATCTACAAGATTGTTAACAGAGTCAACTCGATAGCAAGCTATCCTAGAATTAAAAGTCATAAACTTGAACGAAAATTTGTCAGAATCAGGAATCGATAAATGTATCAACAACCAAACGCAGTCCGATCCAAATTTGGAATATCAAACTATTCTCAAAATAAGTACAACAAAACCTAGCACAAACAGCTAGAATCAACACATACCAAAATAAAAGGATCTGCGAAACGTAAATTTGACAACACGATATATCGATCTAGAATAGACAAATGAAAATCACAATAATATAACTAAGACAAAATCGGTATACTGTACGACAAAATATTGAGACTCAACTTAAACCTGAAGAAAACGAAATGTACAGATGGAATGAACAACAATGCAGGACTCCCTTTTGGACGCCTTTTACGCCAGGGCGGATTACACCCGACTGAGTATTCGTCTAGCCCCCAGACAGGCCACAATACCTATACAAGATGGAACGTATCTCAGAAAAACAGGACTCCGTTTAGTCGCCTTTTACGACATGGTGGATTACACCAGTTTGAGTATTCGTCCAGCCCCCAAACAGGCCACAATACCTACACAAGATGGAACGTATCTCAGATAAACAGGACTCCGTTTAGTCGCCTTTTACGACATGGTGGATTACACCAGTTTGAGTATTCGTCCAGCCCCCAAACAGGCCACAATACCTATACAAGATGGAACGTATCTCAAATAAACAGGACTCCGTTTAGTCGCCTTTTACGACATGGTGGATTACACCAGTTTGAGTATTCGTCCAGCCCCCAAACAGGCCACTAGATGTATTCGAGTTGGAAGGAACAACTAAACAGGACTCCTTTTTGGTCGCCTTTTACGCCAGGGCGGATTACACCCGACTGAGTATTCGTCTAGCCCCCAGTCAGGCCGCAAGAAATACTAGACAACTCCAGGTTGCGCTTTTAGGTGTGCGCTATTCCAAGTTCAAGGCAGAAGTTCGCCTTCGCAAGTTTTTAATTCGTAGGTGTCGGTAGACAAACGACGATGTATCAAGAAAGGTCCCAAAAATTTATCTGCCAGCTTCGCCGTATAGTATTTAGATGCATCAGACAAAACGAAATTCCTACGCCAGACCATCTGATTCGGCAAGAACTCTACTGCACGATGTCGCATATCATAACGAGTCTTAGCTTTCTCGTAAGCCGTCTGTAGTCGAGATTTTACATCTTGGAATATTCGTGAAAATTGATAAGATCTAGAAATAAGTTCTTCAGGGTCTCTGACACAAACAACGTTTGGAGCATTCCCACCTTCAGGTTTCTGTAGCGGACGTTCCCCGTTAGTGGACATTTCTCTGCCGAAATTGATGAAATAGGGAGTGAGACCGGTTACGTCATGCTTGGCGGTGCGCAGAGCACAAGAAGTCTTGGGAAGAACTAGATCCCATTCTCGATGATTCTCCGACACATAGGAGATCAACATAGTTTTTATTACACGATTCACTCGTTCGACAGGGTTCGCCTGCGGATGGTAGAAAGAGGTAAACGCAGACTTAATTTGATAGTGATTCAACAACTGACGATACTCTTTAGATTTAAATTGAACCCCATTATCAGAAATAATCGTGCGAGGTACGCCAAATAGCAAGAACACGTCATTCTCAAGATGTTTAATGATATTGGCGGCAGTGGCCTTACGAAGGGCGTAAGTTAATACAAACTTGCTAAAACAGTCTGAAACAACGAGTATATAATTAAACCCGCGCTTAGATCTCGGCAAGGGTCCTACAATATCTACGCTGAGAACTTCCCAAGGTTTGTCAATTTGAGAGTGACCTCCCATACGTCCGATAGGTTTACGTTGTTCGGGTTTCGTACGTAAACATGTGCGACATCGATTTACGTAACGAATGACATCAGCTGTCATTTTAGGCCAATAATGTCTCTGGGTAATTCTACTCAAGGTTTTCGTAATTCCCAAGTGGCCGCAAGTAGGAGGATCATGACAAGCTTTAATTAATTCCGATCGGCGTTCCTTAGGAACCACAATTTTCCAAGAGTCAACATCATCACCAAAGTAGTTGCGAGAAGGACGAAGATACTTGCAAAGTTTACCATTGACAAACTGAAAGGCAGGATATTTGTCAGGAGTCGCTTTAACAGCACGAACAAGTCTATTGTACCATTTATCGGTAACAGGAGCAGTTTCATCGATAGTTGACAAGATTGGCACAGAGCGGGATAGTGTATCAGGAACTACGTTTTCCTTTCCCTTACGATGTATGATAGAGAAATCATATTGTTGTAACCTAACTGCCCATCTCGCTAATCGTCCACTAGGAGAATTTAAAGAATTCAACCAACAAAGTGAATAGTGATCGGTAACCACAGAAAAGTGTGCGCCTTCAACGTAAGGACGGAGTTTCTCGATCGCCCACAAGACAGCAAGACATTCTTTTTCAGTCGTCGCGAATTTACGCTCCTGCGGAGAGAGAGATCGACTGAGATAGCAGATCACTTTTTCCTCCTCATTAATATGCTGAGTTAACCCTAACAGTGTTCCCTCGATTGGCGATGAGCAACCCCGTGCAGGGTGCGCTTCGCTGGTCTGCGCCTTGCCTCGTTGGGGAGGGGGTCGGGCCGTCGAAGTACTGCTCGGAAAAGTAAAGAAGTTGCCGGGAAAGTGTTGGCGGCCCTACGCAACGGCTGGTTATCCGATCTCTCTAAATTTACGCGACCGGTCACTAAACACACACACGAACGCACTAACATACAAAACCATACACTTACGCGGTCACACAAATACAAAATCTGCTGCCAGCAGCAACCAACATACAGGTTCATACTGCCACCAACGCGGCGTAAAATTAAATGTGTGACGAGTGATAAGGAGTGAACGCTCGCTGATCCTCTCTGGTCTGAACCTACCTGTTGATGTTATGTCCCCAGGAAGGTCTCTGCCGGCTAACTCTCTTGTTTCGGAGAACGTCGCGGATTCAAGGCCGCGAGTTGGAAAATGGACGCCACCGTTATATCCACCTGCAGAGATTCAGCTATAACGGGAGCAGGCGGGACCTGGTAGCTCCAACTAACACCAGAGGGTCAGCCTCTTATCACTCGTTGCAGAGCAAGAAACTTTGTTATACTCATAAAACTAGTGGAAGGGTAGGGAACAAGACACAATCAACAATTCTACAATTTATTAAAGGCTACAAATGGGCCAACATCAATCCACAATTCGGCGTTGTCAATTCTCACAAAATATAAAACTAGACACAGTCGTACATCAAAATTCAAAGTCAAAACGCTAAACTAATTTAGTAACAGACACTTAAAATGTTTCGAAGCAATTAAAAGGTGAAGCCCTGTTCAACCAAACAAAAGTGATAGCAACTTGATATTTGAGTTAATAATACTGAGTACGGAAAAGTTAGCAACTCTCTCCCCCTGTATATTTGAACCGGGAGGCGAGAGGGGTTATTCCAAAATTGTCTCGTCAGGTTAATAAAATCTTGAAACCACGAACGAGTTATCAAAAGAAGTCTCAATAGACGTCAACGCGAACAATTACAAGAATGGCAAAATCACAAGCGAAACGGAAGGTTACCTCATGAAAGTAATCAAAGTTATGCCTTAATTACAGCAAAATAATAAAGGTAAGAAAAGTTACAAAATTATGAGATCTAATATTCCTGGCAGAACTTTTGGAGTACCCCCTGTATATCAGGTGTGCAAATATTTAATATAATTTAAATCAGAAAAACCTGTAGGAAATTAATTAACAAAAGTAATTATTAGAACACCAATTCCGTATACGTAATCTAGATTCTGTACAGTTAATAACAAAATAAGTACATTAAACTACAGAAAGTTCTTCGATTTTAAGGTATCGAAACAAACAATTAAGGGACCGATCTGAAGGATCTGGCCTCGAAAATGACACTAAATCTAAACAGGTGACAAACAGTGAAGCTGTCGGTCTTCTGGAGCTAATATTAAGTTTCTGTACCAGTATCCGGGGATATTTATGACTATCAATGGGTTTACTACAAAATCAGACTCGAATGACACAGTAAAACAAACTTGAAATAGGGAAAAGAACCCTTCTAAATAAACTGAATTAACAGTTTGAACTAACACACAAGGTGTGCGTCTCTTAAGGAGAGTAACAGCTTTATTATAATATTAATTTAGAAAATACTAAACACTATTCGATATTTAAATGATCTTCTATAAGTTTAGGACTGCAAGAATTAAAAGGCATCACCTACTTTTTCTAGGATACAATAACAGAATTCGTTCCTTCCAAGTACAATATATCGCTTACTAGGGCAATTCAATTCTTTTATTCACGAGCAGGTTTCACAGCGACGCCATTACGGGAATCCAATATGGATGAACCGCGTCCCTTTCTCCTAATCCAAAAAGGGCTTGCAGAATAAATGTGCCCCAAAATTCACAGGTTGCGGACGGCTTAAGGGAGTTTCAGAACTGCGTCGAAGTATTTCGATCAGCAAAATTATGCCCCAAAACACAGGTTAAAATTACCGGTGAGACGCCTTACGCTTCACAATAGATATCCAAATATTTCTCAGAAATTCAGAGAAAGCCTCGTTTTATAAAACGTTTATAAGAATCCTGAAAGTTCAAAATGCGATATGGTAAAGATTATTAAGGGGATTTCAAAAACTCACCGCAGAAATCTAGTTTTAAATAACACGTGACACCAACACGACACAGCGCTTATGGAGCTTAAGTCTCAATGGCTGCCGTATCGATATAGAAGTAAAATGCCGGATACACGTCATCGTAATTGCCGGAAGTAAAGAAAGAAGAGGATATAGTTTTCAAAATCTCGAGGATGATCTCATATCGCAAAAGTGTCAAACCAAACTTAAAACGTTAAATAATTTAATGACCAGAGACGAAAGTTTCTAATAGGAGTCGGCAAGTGAGTTTCCTGTCGCAGAGGGCGAACAACGAAAAGGAGATGGCGCAATAAGCGTTGTAATCAAAAATTAAACTAGAATTAATTATAGAAAGGCAATATTTAACAAAACAGATGCGTCTAGAAGATCTATATTTCAAAGCAAAAATTCCTTCATAATTGGTTTGAAATTCGGTGTTACTTTTAGCGAGTTAGCAGTGAAAATCTTGCGAGCATTTCGGATAGGGAATTTAAGAAGATGTCCGCTTGCTAATATATAAAGGCTTTCAAGATGAATAGAACAAATGAAATGGGTTGAGAATATTGTAGTTGAAGGGTCTAAACTGTTCGATAAATGGAGTTTGAAGCAAATTAAAAATCATTAGTAGAAATTTATTTAAATGTTAGAGCTACGAGGGTTTTAAGAGAAATAATAGAGAAAACTTGCACTTACATAGGCCGTATGCAGGAAAGTGTATTTGTATGCGTAACAAATTCCCCCCTTTCACAACAGAAATTTACTTGTAAATTTCTCCAAAAGTAGAAGGTAAGTCTTCAAAGGAAGACCAGAAAAAAGAAAACGTGAGCCTTATTGAAATAAACAGCTGAACAATAGTTCGGCGGTGCGGTGTCCATAAACGACGGTATCTAGCAGATCATTTGAAAAGAATCGACGAAACGCAAATAAAACTAATTACTGAAACTATAGTGACCTAAAGCCACAAACGCAAAACGCAAGAATCTGATGAAACAATACAGAGAATTACGGTAGAACCAAATAAGAACATAAGCAGAGTTAAACAATCTGACCAGCGACACTAGTCTAAAACAAAAGATAGCACTGAAGAGTGACCTAAGAACATGAACCTGAAATACACTTTAAACAAAACTATCTAAAAGAAGATAGAAGCAAAACGAGACGCAGAAGGCGAAATCGACTCAAAGTCAATCAAAACTATGTTACACAAGACAGAAGCAAAGAATTACGGAGAAAGCGAAATTGTCACAACGTCAAGCGAAACTATCTTAAACTAGATAGGAACAAAGTAATACGCAGAAAGCGAAATTGACAGAACGTCAAGCGAAACTAACTTACACAAGATAGAAGCAAAATTAAACGCAGAAGGCGATTTTGACACAAGGTCAAGCTAAACTATCGACGCTCAGATTGTTCGACGGCAGAAACTCATTAGCACAACAATAACCAAACCAACACACCATGTCAACAGTTAGCTCGGCCTAAACCACCACAAAGGCCCTTCGACATTCGGTCGGTACGGGGATTACAAATAACGAGAACATAAAACAACAAAACAAACAGTACTGAACGGTAGTCACCCCAGCATCAGAATGTGCAACAGCCGATATCATGCCGAGTGTTCAAGCGCCTCGAAGAAAACAAGAAAGGGGAAGGAAAAGCTGCATAAAGCACCGAAAAAAACACAGACTAGGAGGGGATCATTACTCCTAGCGGCGAAAGAAGATGGAAAGCTGCGCTATGAACACAAGTCACGAAAATCGTCGCGTCACAACCAAAACTAGGGAACAACTTCCGACAGCTCTAAAGAGACTATCTACCGTGAAGCAGTAGCAGCTCAAAAAAAACAGGATTAACTAAAAAGGTATATTACTAGCGTTATAGGATGCAAATGGATAAGGAAAAATAGGTAAGAATCTATAAGGTAGGAAATGAGTAACTGTGACACTGTGTACTTACGAGTTCCAACAATCTTACAAACGTTACGCCATGCGATAGAGACAACAACAAAAGGAACTTAATCTGGCCAAACAAAATAAGTGGATACGTTTCAGCAAAAGTTTAAAGTGCAGCGGCGGCCTACCACCACACTGATACGGTTGAGGACCAATAAACAGAAAAAAAGTAAACAAACAAAGACACGTCCATGACCGAAAAGAAAAAGTCGCGATTACAAACGAGGGGTGTCGGTCTCAGCCCTATAAGAAGCATACGGAGATGGACGACGGAATTTATTGACGTCTACCCCGCTTCTTAAAGCGAAAGAGTCAAAATCGGGTTTAAAAAAAAAAAGATCACATCAGAGATGTATCCAAAAGTCCAAATTCTATTATCATAAAGAACCAATCACAAAGGTCAAGGAGAGAACGGTAAACAGCAAATATGCAGGTACAATATCAACTCATATACCAAATGTTAACCTATAGTGAAGAGTCCTATACGAAAATTAAACCATAGTCAAAATCGGTATATAATATTGGAATATATAAAATCCAAAAGTCAATATCAAACGTCCAGTACGTATAAGAGTTCACAAAACCCTCACACGAGGAAAACCTACACGGTACGATAAAACTCTATACGACAAGAACAAAACAAACTGGTAAGATCTGTGTATAAGTGTGATCTCCAAATCCTCTAAATAGAGATGCCATAACAGCAAACAGAACAACACTATCAACAGTTCTAAACCTTATAACGTCTATACTCATAATAGTAAATCAATCTACAAGATTGTTAACAGAGTCAACTCGATAGCAAGCTATCCTAGAATTAAAAGTCATAAACTTGAACGAAAATTTGTCAGAATCAGGAATCGATAAATGTATCAACAACCAAACGCAGTCCGATCCAAATTTGGAATATCAAACTATTCTCAAAATAAGTACAACAAAACCTAGCACAAACAGCTAGAATCAACACATACCAAAATAAAAGGATCTGCGAAACGTAAATTTGACAACACGATATATCGATCTAGAATAGACAAATGAAAATCACAATAATATAACTAAGACAAAATCGGTATACTGTACGACAAAATATTGAGACTCAACTTAAACCTGAAGAAAACGAAATGTACAGATGGAATGAACAACAATGCAGGACTCCCTTTTGGACGCCTTTTACGCCAGGGCGGATTACACCCGACTGAGTATTCGTCTAGCCCCCAGACAGGCCACAATACCTATACAAGATGGAACGTATCTCAGATAAACAGGACTCCGTTTAGTCGCCTTTTACGACATGGTGGATTACACCAGTTTGAGTATTCGTCCAGCCCCCAAACAGGCCACAATACCTACACAAGATGGAACGTATCTCAGATAAACAGGACTCCGTTTAGTCGCCTTTTACGACATGGTGGATTACACCAGTTTGAGTATTCGTCCAGCCCCCAAACAGGCCACAATACCTATACAAGATGGAACGTATCTCAAATAAACAGGACTCCGTTTAGTCGCCTTTTACGACATGGTGGATTACACCAGTTTGAGTATTCGTCCAGCCCCCAAACAGGCCACTAGATGTATTCGAGTTGGAAGGAACAACTAAACAGGACTCCTTTTTGGTCGCCTTTTACGCCAGGGCGGATTACACCCGACTGAGTATTCGTCTAGCCCCCAGTCAGGCCGCAAGAAATACTAGACAACTCCAGGTTGCGCTTTTAGGTGTGCGCTATTCCAAGTTCAAGGCAGAAGTTCGCCTTCGCAAGTTTTTAATTCGTAGGTGTCGGTAGACAAACGACGATGTATCAAGAAAGGTCCCAAAAATTTATCTGCCAGCTTCGCCGTATAGTATTTAGATGCATCAGACAAAACGAAATTCCTACGCCAGACCATCTGATTCGGCAAGAACTCTACTGCACGATGTCGCATATCATAACGAGTCTTAGCTTTCTCGTAAGCCGTCTGTAGTCGAGATTTTACATCTTGGAATATTCGTGAAAATTGATAAGATCTAGAAATAAGTTCTTCAGGGTCTCTGACACAAACAACGTTTGGAGCATTCCCACCTTCAGGTTTCTGTAGCGGACGTTCCCCGTTAGTGGACATTTCTCTGCCGAAATTGATGAAATAGGGAGTGAGACCGGTTACGTCATGCTTGGCGGTGCGCAGAGCACAAGAAGTCTTGGGAAGAACTAGATCCCATTCTCGATGATTCTCCGACACATAGGAGATCAACATAGTTTTTATTACACGATTCACTCGTTCGACAGGGTTCGCCTGCGGATGGTAGAAAGAGGTAAACGCAGACTTAATTTGATAGTGATTCAACAACTGACGATACTCTTTAGATTTAAATTGAACCCCATTATCAGAAATAATCGTGCGAGGTACGCCAAATAGCAAGAACACGTCATTCTCAAGATGTTTAATGATATTGGCGGCAGTGGCCTTACGAAGGGCGTAAGTTAATACAAACTTGCTAAAACAGTCTGAAACAACGAGTATATAATTAAACCCGCGCTTAGATCTCGGCAAGGGTCCTACAATATCTACGCTGAGAACTTCCCAAGGTTTGTCAATTTGAGAGTGACCTCCCATACGTCCGATAGGTTTACGTTGTTCGGGTTTCGTACGTAAACATGTGCGACATCGATTTACGTAACGAATGACATCAGCTGTCATTTTAGGCCAATAATGTCTCTGGGTAATTCTACTCAAGGTTTTCGTAATTCCCAAGTGGCCGCAAGTAGGAGGATCATGACAAGCTTTAATTAATTCCGATCGGCGTTCCTTAGGAACCACAATTTTCCAAGAGTCAACATCATCACCAAAGTAGTTGCGAGAAGGACGAAGATACTTGCAAAGTTTACCATTGACAAACTGAAAGGCAGGATATTTGTCAGGAGTCGCTTTAACAGCACGAACAAGTCTATTGTACCATTTATCGGTAACAGGAGCAGTTTCATCGATAGTTGACAAGATTGGCACAGAGCGGGATAGTGTATCAGGAACTACGTTTTCCTTTCCCTTACGATGTATGATAGAGAAATCATATTGTTGTAACCTAACTGCCCATCTCGCTAATCGTCCACTAGGAGAATTTAAAGAATTCAACCAACAAAGTGAATAGTGATCGGTAACCACAGAAAAGTGTGCGCCTTCAACGTAAGGACGGAGTTTCTCGATCGCCCACAAGACAGCAAGACATTCTTTTTCAGTCGTCGCGAATTTACGCTCCTGCGGAGAGAGAGATCGACTGAGATAGCAGATCACTTTTTCCTCCTCATTAATATGCTGAGTTAACACAGCACCAAGGCCGAAATCAGAAGCATCAGTCTGAATGACAAATTCATGTTTGAAGTCAGGACATGCTAAGATAGGAGCAGAAACCAAACAATCTCTTAGTTTAACCCAAGCCTCATCGCAAGAGGTGTCCCAATTAAAACGAATAATTTTGCGCAAAAGGTTAGTCAGAGGAGAAATAATTGACGAAAAATTCGGTACAAAACGACGATACCAAGAAGCCATGCCCACCATGCGTCTGACACCAGCTACGTTAGTAGGTATAGGAATCTCAATGATTGCTCGAACCTTGTCAGGATCGACAGACAGGCCATGACCGTTAATAACATATCCCAAGTATTTTAGTTCTTCTCTACAAAAGAGGCACTTTTCTCTATTCAGAGTCAGGCCGGCATTCTCTATTCGAGATAACACTTCACGCAGTATCTCAAGATGTTTTTCGAAAGTTGAAGTAACGATGATGATATCATCAAGATAAACAAATACGTGGGGCTCTAGTTCTGGTCCTAAAACTTGATCGATAAATCGTTGCCAGGAAGCAGGAGAATTATGAAGTCCAAAAGCTAATCGTCGAAATTGAAATAAACCCCTATTCGGCACTGTGAAGGCGGTATAAGGTCGAGATGACTCTTCGATAGGAATCTGCCAATATGCAGACTTGATATCAAGAGATGTGAGAAATTTAGCATCCCGAAGTTTGTCCAAGGTTTGAGTAATGTAAGGCAGCGGGTAAGCATCGCGCTCGGTAACCTGATTGAGTTTACGATAATCTACACAGAAACGATAGGTCTTGTCCTTTTTAGGTACCATCAGTATAGGTGAAGACCAAGGGCTGTTGGATCTTTCAACGACGCCTAAAGACAACATGCGTTCGAGTTCTACATCAACTATTTTTTGCAACGCCGGAGATATAGGATAATATCGTTGTTTAATAGGTAAACTATTCGACACGATACGATGTTCTACAAAAGTTGTGCAACCTAATTCCTCAGAAGCTGATTTCGCGAAAAAGTCACAGACTAAAGAATCTATACGCCTTTGTTGGTCGGCGTCCAAGACATGCTGAATACCAATAGTACCAATTATAGAGGGCTCTGCTGAAAATACCCACTCACCACGTCGAAGATCTGGTACAATGCCCATAACCTTCCAAAAATCAGTTCCCAAAATTAAACTATACTATACTATAACTATACTATAACTATATAAACGAGGGGTGTCGGTCTCAGCCCTATAAGAAGCATACGGAGATGGACGACGGAATTTATTGACGTCTACCCCGCTTCTTAAAGCGAAAGAGTCAAAATCGGGTTTAAAAAAAAAAAGATCACATCAGAGATGTATCCAAAAGTCCAAATTCTATTATCATAAAGAACCAATCACAAAGGTCAAGGAGAGAACGGTAAACAGCAAATATGCAGGTACAATATCAACTCATATACCAAATGTTAACCTATAGTGAAGAGTCCTATACGAAAATTAAACCATAGTCAAAATCGGTATATAATATTGGAATATATAAAATCCAAAAGTCAATATCAAACGTCCAGTACGTATAAGAGTTCACAAAACCCTCACACGAGGAAAACCTACACGGTACGATAAAACTCTATACGACAAGAACAAAACAAACTGGTAAGATCTGTGTATAAGTGTGATCTCCAAATCCTCTAAATAGAGATGCCATAACAGCAAACAGAACAACACTATCAACAGTTCTAAACCTTATAACGTCTATACTCATAATAGTAAATCAATCTACAAGATTGTTAACAGAGTCAACTCGATAGCAAGCTATCCTAGAATTAAAAGTCATAAACTTGAACGAAAATTTGTCAGAATCAGGAATCGATAAATGTATCAACAACCAAACGCAGTCCGATCCAAATTTGGAATATCAAACTATTCTCAAAATAAGTACAACAAAACCTAGCACAAACAGCTAGAATCAACACATACCAAAATAAAAGGATCTGCGAAACGTAAATTTGACAACACGATATATCGATCTAGAATAGACAAATGAAAATCACAATAATATAACTAAGACAAAATCGGTATACTGTACGACAAAATATTGAGACTCAACTTAAACCTGAAGAAAACGAAATGTACAGATGGAATGAACAACAATGCAGGACTCCCTTTTGGACGCCTTTTACGCCAGGGCGGATTACACCCGACTGAGTATTCGTCTAGCCCCCAGACAGGCCACAATACCTATACAAGATGGAACGTATCTCAGATAAACAGGACTCCGTTTAGTCGCCTTTTACGACATGGTGGATTACACCAGTTTGAGTATTCGTCCAGCCCCCAAACAGGCCACAATACCTACACAAGATGGAACGTATCTCAGATAAACAGGACTCCGTTTAGTCGCCTTTTACGACATGGTGGATTACACCAGTTTGAGTATTCGTCCAGCCCCCAAACAGGCCACAATACCTATACAAGATGGAACGTATCTCAAATAAACAGGACTCCGTTTAGTCGCCTTTTACGACATGGTGGATTACACCAGTTTGAGTATTCGTCCAGCCCCCAAACAGGCCACTAGATGTATTCGAGTTGGAAGGAACAACTAAACAGGACTCCTTTTTGGTCGCCTTTTACGCCAGGGCGGATTACACCCGACTGAGTATTCGTCTAGCCCCCAGTCAGGCCGCAAGAAATACTAGACAACTCCAGGTTGCGCTTTTAGGTGTGCGCTATTCCAAGTTCAAGGCAGAAGTTCGCCTTCGCAAGTTTTTAATTCGTAGGTGTCGGTAGACAAACGACGATGTATCAAGAAAGGTCCCAAAAATTTATCTGCCAGCTTCGCCGTATAGTATTTAGATGCATCAGACAAAACGAAATTCCTACGCCAGACCATCTGATTCGGCAAGAACTCTACTGCACGATGTCGCATATCATAACGAGTCTTAGCTTTCTCGTAAGCCGTCTGTAGTCGAGATTTTACATCTTGGAATATTCGTGAAAATTGATAAGATCTAGAAATAAGTTCTTCAGGGTCTCTGACACAAACAACGTTTGGAGCATTCCCACCTTCAGGTTTCTGTAGCGGACGTTCCCCGTTAGTGGACATTTCTCTGCCGAAATTGATGAAATAGGGAGTGAGACCGGTTACGTCATGCTTGGCGGTGCGCAGAGCACAAGAAGTCTTGGGAAGAACTAGATCCCATTCTCGATGATTCTCCGACACATAGGAGATCAACATAGTTTTTATTACACGATTCACTCGTTCGACAGGGTTCGCCTGCGGATGGTAGAAAGAGGTAAACGCAGACTTAATTTGATAGTGATTCAACAACTGACGATACTCTTTAGATTTAAATTGAACCCCATTATCAGAAATAATCGTGCGAGGTACGCCAAATAGCAAGAACACGTCATTCTCAAGATGTTTAATGATATTGGCGGCAGTGGCCTTACGAAGGGCGTAAGTTAATACAAACTTGCTAAAACAGTCTGAAACAACGAGTATATAATTAAACCCGCGCTTAGATCTCGGCAAGGGTCCTACAATATCTACGCTGAGAACTTCCCAAGGTTTGTCAATTTGAGAGTGACCTCCCATACGTCCGATAGGTTTACGTTGTTCGGGTTTCGTACGTAAACATGGGCGACATCGATTTACGTAACGAATGACATCAGCTGTCATTTTAGGCCAATAATGTCTCTGGGTAATTCTACTCAAGGTTTTCGTAATTCCCAAGTGGCCGCAAGTAGGAGGATCATGACAAGCTTTAATTAATTCCGATCGGCGTTCCTTAGGAACCACAATTTTCCAAGAGTCAACATCATCACCAAAGTAGTTGCGAGAAGGACGAAGATACTTGCAAAGTTTACCATTGACAAACTGAAAGGCAGGATATTTGTCAGGAGTCGCTTTAACAGCACGAACAAGTCTATTGTACCATTTATCGGTAACAGGAGCAGTTTCATCGATAGTTGACAAGATTGGCACAGAGCGGGATAGAGTATCAGGAACTACGTTTTCCTTTCCCTTACGATGTATGATAGAGAAATCATATTGTTGTAACCTAACTGCCCATCTCGCTAATCGTCCACTAGGAGAATTTAAAGAATTCAACCAACAAAGTGAATAGTGATCGGTAACCACAGAAAAGTGTGCGCCTTCAACGTAAGGACGGAGTTTCTCGATCGCCCACAAGACAGCAAGACATTCTTTTTCAGTCGTCGCGAATTTACGCTCCTGCGGAGAGAGAGATCGACTGAGATAGCAGATCACTTTTTCCTCCTCATTAATATGCTGAGTTAACACAGCACCAAGGCCGAAATCAGAAGCATCAGTCTGAATGACAAATTCATGTTTGAAGTCAGGACATGCTAAGATAGGAGCAGAAATCAAACAATCTCTTAGTTTAACCCAAGCCTCATCGCAAGAGGTGTCCCAATTAAAACGAATAATTTTGCGCAAAAGGTTAGTCAGAGGAGAAATAATTGACGAAAAATTCGGTACAAAACGACGATACCAAGAAGCCATGCCCACCATGCGTCTGACACCAGCTACGTTAGTAGGTATAGGAATCTCAATGATTGCTCGAACCTTGTCAGGATCGACAGACAGGCCATGACCGTTAATAACATATCCCAAGTATTTTAGTTCTTCTCTACAAAAGAGGCACTTTTCTCTATTCAGAGTCAGGCCGGCATTCTCTATTCGAGATAACACTTCACGCAGTATCTCAAGATGTTTTTCGAAAGTTGAAGTAACGATGATGATATCATCAAGATAAACAAATACGTGGGGCTCTAGTTCTGGTCCTAAAACTTGATCGATAAATCGTTGCCAGGAAGCAGGAGAATTATGAAGTCCAAAAGCTAATCGTCGAAATTGAAATAAACCCCTATTCGGCACTGTGAAGGCGGTATAAGGTCGAGATGACTCTTCGATAGGAATCTGCCAATATGCAGACTTGATATCAAGAGATGTGAGAAATTTAGCATCCCGAAGTTTGTCCAAGGTTTGAGTAATGTAAGGCAGCGGGTAAGCATCGCGCTCGGTAACCTGATTGAGTTTACGATAATCTACACAGAAACGATAGGTCTTGTCCTTTTTAGGTACCATCAGTATAGGTGAAGACCAAGGGCTGTTGGATCTTTCAACGACGCCTAAAGACAACATGCGTTCGAGTTCTACATCAACTATTTTTTGCAACGCCGGAGATATAGGATAATATCGTTGTTTAATAGGTAAACTATTCGACACGATACGATGTTCTACAAAAGTTGTGCAACCTAATTCCTCAGAAGCTGATTTCGCGAAAAAGTCACAGACTAAAGAATCTATACGCCTTTGTTGGTCGGCGTCCAAGACATGCTGAATACCAATAGTACCAATTATAGAGGGCTCTGCTGAAAATACCCACTCACCACGTCGAAGATCTGGTACAATGCCCATAACCTTCCAAAAATCAGTTCCCAAAATTAAACTATACTATACTATAACTATACTATAACTATATAAACGAGGGGTGTCGGTCTCAGCCCTATAAGAAGCATACGGAGATGGACGACGGAATTTATTGACGTCTACCCCGCTTCTTAAAGCGAAAGAGTCAAAATCGGGTTTAAAAAAAAAAAGATCACATCAGAGATGTATCCAAAAGTCCAAATTCTATTATCATAAAGAACCAATCACAAAGGTCAAGGAGAGAACGGTAAACAGCAAATATGCAGGTACAATATCAACTCATATACCAAATGTTAACCTATAGTGAAGAGTCCTATACGAAAATTAAACCATAGTCAAAATCGGTATATAATATTGGAATATATAAAATCCAAAAGTCAATATCAAACGTCCAGTACGTATAAGAGTTCACAAAACCCTCACACGAGGAAAACCTACACGGTACGATAAAACTCTATACGACAAGAACAAAACAAACTGGTAAGATCTGTGTATAAGTGTGATCTCCAAATCCTCTAAATAGAGATGCCATAACAGCAAACAGAACAACACTATCAACAGTTCTAAACCTTATAACGTCTATACTCATAATAGTAAATCAATCTACAAGATTGTTAACAGAGTCAACTCGATAGCAAGCTATCCTAGAATTAAAAGTCATAAACTTGAACGAAAATTTGTCAGAATCAGGAATCGATAAATGTATCAACAACCAAACGCAGTCCGATCCAAATTTGGAATATCAAACTATTCTCAAAATAAGTACAACAAAACCTAGCACAAACAGCTAGAATCAACACATACCAAAATAAAAGGATCTGCGAAACGTAAATTTGACAACACGATATATCGATCTAGAATAGACAAATGAAAATCACAATAATATAACTAAGACAAAATCGGTATACTGTACGACAAAATATTGAGACTCAACTTAAACCTGAAGAAAACGAAATGTACAGATGGAATGAACAACAATGCAGGACTCCCTTTTGGACGCCTTTTACGCCAGGGCGGATTACACCCGACTGAGTATTCGTCTAGCCCCCAGACAGGCCACAATACCTATACAAGATGGAACGTATCTCAGATAAACAGGACTCCGTTTAGTCGCCTTTTACGACATGGTGGATTACACCAGTTTGAGTATTCGTCCAGCCCCCAAACAGGCCACAATACCTACACAAGATGGAACGTATCTCAGATAAACAGGACTCCGTTTAGTCGCCTTTTACGACATGGTGGATTACACCAGTTTGAGTATTCGTCCAGCCCCCAAACAGGCCACAATACCTATACAAGATGGAACGTATCTCAAATAAACAGGACTCCGTTTAGTCGCCTTTTACGACATGGTGGATTACACCAGTTTGAGTATTCGTCCAGCCCCCAAACAGGCCACTAGATGTATTCGAGTTGGAAGGAACAACTAAACAGGACTCCTTTTTGGTCGCCTTTTACGCCAGGGCGGATTACACCCGACTGAGTATTCGTCTAGCCCCCAGTCAGGCCGCAAGAAATACTAGACAACTCCAGGTTGCGCTTTTAGGTGTGCGCTATTCCAAGTTCAAGGCAGAAGTTCGCCTTCGCAAGTTTTTAATTCGTAGGTGTCGGTAGACAAACGACGATGTATCAAGAAAGGTCCCAAAAATTTATCTGCCAGCTTCGCCGTATAGTATTTAGATGCATCAGACAAAACGAAATTCCTACGCCAGACCATCTGATTCGGCAAGAACTCTACTGCACGATGTCGCATATCATAACGAGTCTTAGCTTTCTCGTAAGCCGTCTGTAGTCGAGATTTTACATCTTGGAATATTCGTGAAAATTGATAAGATCTAGAAATAAGTTCTTCAGGGTCTCTGACACAAACAACGTTTGGAGCATTCCCACCTTCAGGTTTCTGTAGCGGACGTTCCCCGTTAGTGGACATTTCTCTGCCGAAATTGATGAAATAGGGAGTGAGACCGGTTACGTCATGCTTGGCGGTGCGCAGAGCACAAGAAGTCTTGGGAAGAACTAGATCCCATTCTCGATGATTCTCCGACACATAGGAGATCAACATAGTTTTTATTACACGATTCACTCGTTCGACAGGGTTCGCCTGCGGATGGTAGAAAGAGGTAAACGCAGACTTAATTTGATAGTAATTCAACAACTGACGATACTCTTTAGATTTAAATTGAACCCCATTATCAGAAATAATCGTGCGAGGTACGCCAAATAGCAAGAACACGTCATTCTCAAGATGTTTAATGATATTGGCGGCAGTGGCCTTACGAAGGGCGTAAGTTAATACAAACTTGCTAAAACAGTCTGAAACAACGAGTATATAATTAAACCCGCGCTTAGATCTCGGCAAGGGTCCTACAATATCTACGCTGAGAACTTCCCAAGGTTTGTCAATTTGAGAGTGACCTCCCATACGTCCGATAGGTTTACGTTGTTCGGGTTTCGTACGTAAACATGTGCGACATCGATTTACGTAACGAATGACATCAGCTGTCATTTTAGGCCAATAATGTCTCTGGGTAATTCTACTCAAGGTTTTCGTAATTCCCAAGTGGCCGCAAGTAGGAGGATCATGACAAGCTTTAATTAATTCCGATCGGCGTTCCTTAGGAACCACAATTTTCCAAGAGTCAACATCATCACCAAAGTAGTTGCGAGAAGGACGAAGATACTTGCAAAGTTTACCATTGACAAACTGAAAGGCAGGATATTTGTCAGGAGTCGCTTTAACAGCACGAACAAGTCTATTGTACCATTTATCGGTAACAGGAGCAGTTTCATCGATAGTTGACAAGATTGGCACAGAGCGGGATAGAGTATCAGGAACTACGTTTTCCTTTCCCTTACGATGTATGATAGAGAAATCATATTGTTGTAACCTAACTGCCCATCTCGCTAATCGTCCACTAGGAGAATTTAAAGAATTCAACCAACAAAGTGAATAGTGATCGGTAACCACAGAAAAGTGTGCGCCTTCAACGTAAGGACGGAGTTTCTCGATCGCCCACAAGACAGCAAGACATTCTTTTTCAGTCGTCGCGAATTTACGCTCCTGCGGAGAGAGAGATCGACTGAGATAGCAGATCACTTTTTCCTCCTCATTAATATGCTGAGTTAACACAGCACCAAGGCCGAAATCAGAAGCATCAGTCTGAATGACAAATTCATGTTTGAAGTCAGGACATGCTAAGATAGGAGCAGAAATCAAACAATCTCTTAGTTTAACCCAAGCCTCATCGCAAGAGGTGTCCCAATTAAAACGAATAATTTTGCGCAAAAGGTTAGTCAGAGGAGAAATAATTGACGAAAAATTCGGTACAAAACGACGATACCAAGAAGCCATGCCCACCATGCGTCTGACACCAGCTACGTTAGTAGGTATAGGAATCTCAATGATTGCTCGAACCTTGTCAGGATCGACAGACAGGCCATGACCGTTAATAACATATCCCAAGTATTTTAGTTCTTCTCTACAAAAGAGGCACTTTTCTCTATTCAGAGTCAGGCCGGCATTCTCTATTCGAGATAACACTTCACGCAGTATCTCAAGATGTTTTTCGAAAGTTGAAGTAACGATGATGATATCATCAAGATAAACAAATACGTGGGGCTCTAGTTCTGGTCCTAAAACTTGATCGATAAATCGTTGCCAGGAAGCAGGAGAATTATGAAGTCCAAAAGCTAATCGTCGAAATTGAAATAAACCCCTATTCGGCACTGTGAAGGCGGTATAAGGTCGAGATGACTCTTCGATAGGAATCTGCCAATATGCAGACTTGATATCAAGAGATGTGAGAAATTTAGCATCCCGAAGTTTGTCCAAGGTTTGAGTAATGTAAGGCAGCGGGTAAGCATCGCGCTCGGTAACCTGATTGAGTTTACGATAATCTACACAGAAACGATAGGTCTTGTCCTTTTTAGGTACCATCAGTATAGGTGAAGACCAAGGGCTGTTGGATCTTTCAACGACGCCTAAAGACAACATGCGTTCGAGTTCTACATCAACTATTTTTTGCAACGCCGGAGATATAGGATAATATCGTTGTTTAATAGGTAAACTATTCGACACGATACGATGTTCTACAAAAGTTGTGCAACCTAATTCCTCAGAAGCTGATTTCGCGAAAAAGTCACAGACTAAAGAATCTATACGCCTTTGTTGGTCGGCGTCCAAGACATGCTGAATACCAATAGTACCAATTATAGAGGGCTCTGCTGAAAATACCCACTCACCACGTCGAAGATCTGGTACAATGCCCATAACCTTCCAAAAATCAGTTCCCAAAATTAAACTATAGGGCAATTCGGGAATAACCAAAATATCTAAAATTTTAATACGATCTCCAAGTTGAACAGGAACCGAAATCTCTCCCAAAGGTTTACATGTGTGCCCGTTGGCTAATATACAAGACGCAGACGTAGGACGTATTCGAACTCTAATAGATTGTAAGAGTTTCCAACAAGAACCTCCGATAAAAGTGCGTGAAGCGCCAGAGTCCAACAAACCAAGAAAAGGTTGACCAAAAATTAACACCCTGAGATGTGGCCGCTCGTCATTGCATGCTTGATCCAACAGAAAGTTCAATCGAGAAGATTCAACACGAGAACACAGACCGCTAACGCGAGAAGTCGCTGGTTTAGGGATCGTTCGCGGTCTTATTGACGACTCCCTCTGCCGTTTCCCGACCGATTGAAAGTCTGACAGCGTGGACAAGTGTTGATGGTCTGACCACGCGCTCCACATTTAAAACAAAATCGTGAATTGCGAGGATTAGGACATTCTCTCACTAGATGTCCCACTACGTTGCAATTCCAACACTTCGGTCCATTGCTGGACGAAGGCGCCGAAACTGCTGCTACACCAGATGTTGATGGTGTATAAGCATAAGCTAAGTCCGGTTCGCATAAAGAAGACTTATTGCGAGGTGGAGGTGCGAAAGCTTCTATAGAGATCTTACATGCTTCTAGTTTTCTGCACAATTCTAAAAGCTGGTCCACGGATTTAATTTCTGTAAGCCCTAGTTGACTCTGATAAAACGGAGCAATGTTTTGCAACAGAACGTCCAATTTAAGTCCCTCGGCAACTGGCACAGTCAAACGCCCAAACATACCATTCATTACCGCCACGTACATGCCTATCGTCTCATTCGGCCCCTGAGTTCGCCTCTTTATTTCCTGAAACAATTTGTCGTTATAGTTGGGTGGTTGAAATTGTAGTCGAAGCTCTCGTACGAAATCGACCCAAGTCGTTACCTTATGGCGAGTGGAACGCCACCAAACCAAAGCCTTTCCTGAAAATAACTCTGTAGCGGATCTTATTAACTGTTCTTTGGCGAGATTGTTTGCTATGCATTTATCTTCAATGGTCTCGAGAAATGCACTCAAAGATTGTCGTGAATTCTCTCCATCGAACTTGGAGAAGCTCCACCTTGACACCGGAACAACCTTACACGAGGGAGATGTCGCAGAGACAGCTGCCGAACTCACCGCATGTGACGCAGTCGCACGAACAGGAGACAGAATCGGTTCTCCCACAGATTCTTCGGAATCAGAAATTTCGCTATCAGAAACAGTAGGACCTTGTGCAACACTAGTGGACGCGAACACAAACGACCTGTCTGCAGGAACGGTACCTGCCAAAGCTGACTTCCTGGCCTTCCGCGCCTTAGACTTAAGAGATGCCTGAAGGGTTACCAACTCAACAAGAATACCCGCTACTTCCTCCTCAGCTTCGGGTGTCACTGGCTTTGCTCACCTAATTCGCGAAAAAGCATGGATGATTTTTGTGTTAATTTTCCGATACCTTAAACTAGTTTCTATCTCTAAAAATTGCTCCAAAAGATCATTGATCTCGGCGATTTTTCTCCTTACTTCGCGAGTGTCCTCTTCGATAGTGTAAGGATTAGCTGGTTTAGCCATCGGTATGCCCCCACTCTCTAACTGTAACAAACTCCTAAGAGTCGCACGCATCGTTTTGACAGGAACATTTTCATTTGCTCCTCGAACCCTAAGTTCGTAAACTAACTCATCACGTTCTAGCCTGTTGATTTCAATTTTACCCTCCATAATACAACAATAACGTCAGACACACACAAAGTGAAAATATATTCCCAAAAATATCAAAACCTCAAAATTCTAAACGTATACAGTAAATCTAGAACAAACTCTTCACCACAGCGTGATCTGTCCAAAAGTCCCAAAAGGAGAAGATTATAACTGAAACAAAACGAAAGGTAAAACGAGGATGTTCCAAGTCGAACGAAACGTGGAAAGTACGGAAACTTGCCAGACCGAAACCTCAAATGGTCCTTACTCAACCCTAAGCTGATTGAAAGTCTCAAAGTAAACAAAAGCCCCTCCCACAAGTATGAGCAAGCAAAGTTTCTAAAGATTTAAAAAAAAAGAAAAATGGCCTCCACACAGGGCGCCAAAAACTTGCCACCAACGCGGCGTAAAATTAAATGTGTGACGAGTGATAAGGAGTGAACGCTCGCTGATCCTCTCTGGTCTGAACCTACCTGTTGATGTTATGTCCCCAGGAAGGTCTCTGCCGGCTAACTCTCTTGTTTCGGAGAACGTCGCGGATTCAAGGTCGCGAGTTGGAAAATGGACGCCACCGTTATATCCACCTGCAGAGATTCAGCTATAACGGGAGCAGGCAGGACCTGGTAGCTCCAACTAACACCAGAGGGTCAGCCTCTTATCACTCGTTGCAGAGCAAGAAACTTTGTTATACTCATAAAACTAGTGGAAGGGTAGGGAACAAGACACAATCAACAATTCTACAATTTATTAAAGGCTACAAATGGGCCAACATCAATCCACAATTCGGCGTTGTCAATTCTCACAAAATATAAAACTAGACACAGTCGTACATCAAAATTCAAAGTCAAAACGCTAAACTAATTTAGTAACAGACACTTAAAATGTTTCGAAGCAATTAAAAGGTGAAGCCCTGTTCAACCAAACAAAAGTGATAGCAACTTGATATTTGAGTTAATAATACTGAGTACGGAAAAAGTTAGCAACTCTCTCCCCCTGTATATTTGAACCGGGAGGCGAGAGGGGTTATTCCAAAATTGTCTCGTCAGGTTAATAAAATCTTGAAACCACGAACGAGTTATCAAAAGAAGTCTCAATAGACGTCAACGCGAACAATTACAAGAATGGCAAAATCACAAGCGAAACGGAAGGTTACCTCATGAAAGTAATCAAAGTTATGCCTTAATTACAGTAAAATAATAAAGGTAAGAAAAGTTACAAAATTATGAGATCTAATATTCCTGGCAGAACTTTTGGAGTACCCCCTGTATATCAGGTGTGCAAATATTTAATATAATTTAAATCAGAAAAACCTGTAGGAAATTAATTAACAAAAGTAATTATTAGAATACCAATTCCGTATACGTAATCTAGATTCTGTACAGTTAATAACAAAATAAGTACATTAAACTACAGAAAGTTCTTCGATTTTAAGGTATCGAAACAAACAATTAAGGGACCTATCTGAAGGAACTGGCCTCGAAAATGACACTAAATCTAAACAGGTGACAAACAGTGAAGCTGTCGGTCTTCTGGAGCTAATATTAAGTTTCTGTACCAGTATCCGGGGATATTTATGACTATCAACGGGTTTACTACAAAATCAGACTCGAATGACACAGTAAAACAAACTTGAAATAGGGAAAAGAACCCTTCTAAATAAACTGAATTAACAGTTTGAACTAACACACAAGGTGTGCGTCTCTTAAGGAGAGTAACAGCTTGATTATAATATTAATTTAGAAAATACTAAACACTATTCGATATTTAAATGATCTTCTATAAGTTTAGGACTGCAAGAATTAAAAGGCATCACCTACTTTTTCTAGGATACAATAACAGAATTCGTTCCTTCCAAGTACAATATATCGCTTACTAGGGCAATTCAATTCTTTTATTCACGAGCAGGTTTCACAGCGACGCCATTACGGGAATCCAATATGGATGAACCGCGTCCCTTTCTCCTAATCCAAAAAGGGCTTGCAGAATAAATGTGCCCCAAAATTCACAGGTTGCGGACGGCTTAAGGGAGTTTCAGAACTGCGTCGAAGTATTTCGATCAGCAAAATTATGCCCCAAAACACAGGTTAAAATTAGCGGTGAGACGCCTTACGCTTCACAATAGATATCCAAATATTTCTCGGAAATTCAGAGAAAACCTCGTTTTATAAAACGTTTATAAGAATCCTGAAAGTTCAAAATGCGATATGGTAAAAATTATTAAGGGGATTTCAAAACTCACCGCAGAAATCTAGTTTTAAATAACACGTGACACCAACACGACACAGCGCTTATGGAGCTTAAGTCTCAATGGCTGCCGTATCGATATAGAAGTAAAATGCCGGATACACGTCATCGTAATTGCCGGAAGTAAAGAAAGAAGAGGATATAGTTTTCAAAATCTCGAGGATGATCTCATATCGCAAAAGTGTCAAACCAAACTTAAAACGTTAAATAATTTAATGACCAGAGACGAAAGTTTCTAATAGGAGTCGGCAAGTGAGTTTCCTGTCGCAGAGGGCGAACAACAAAAAGGAGATGGCGCAATAAGCGTTGTAATCAAAAATTAAACTAGAATTAATTATAGAAAGGCAATATTTAACAAAACAGATGCGTCTAGAAGATCTATATTTCAAAGCAAAAATTCCTTCATAATTGGTTTGAAATTCGGTGTGACTTTTAGCGAGTTAGCAGTGAAAATCTTGCGAGCATTTCGGATAGGGAATTTAAGAAGATGTCCGCTTGCTAATATACAAAGGCTTTCAAGATGAATAGAACGAATGAAATGGGTTGAGAATATTGTAGTTGAAGGGTCTAAACTGTTCGATAAATGGAGTTTGAAGCAAATTGAAAATCATTAGTAGAAATTTATTTAAATGTTAGAGCTACGAGGGTTTTAAGAGAAATAATAGAGAAAACTTGCACTTACATAGGCCGTATGCAGGAAAGTGTATTTGTATGCGTAACAATACCCAGAAAGAGACACAAGCTTCTAGCAGCGAACAACACATATTTTCACACCTTGCTATCTATTTTTTGGAATACTAAGGCATGATTTATTATTATTATTGGAATGTAATGTATCTTTGAATAATTTAAACCATAGCAACTTAATTATTTGACATTTATATTCTATCATTTATATTTTGTATTCTCTTGACAAAGGCGTATTGCCGAAACATGTAGAGTTGTTTTAAATATATATACTCTGAAGTAAACCAGACCTTTAATCGCCGACTTATTAAGTTTACCTTATCATACCAAGGTCACGAAGATATTATATATATATATATATATATATATATATATATATATATATATAACAATTGATAAATTATTGGAGTTTTTCGGCTTTTATATGAAATATTTACAAATATAAAATTAGAATGTATGTAATTGCAGAATAAGTGGGGATGTAAACATTACTGTCTACAAATTACAAAGCAAATCATACGAAATTTTTAATTGAAAAATATGTTCTACGTCAATTACGGCAATTATATACATTCTAATTTTATATTTGTAAATATTTCATATAAAAGCCGAAAAACTCCAATAATTTATCAATTGTTATATTTAATAAACGGCTAAGAAATGATCTAAACACTTTTATATATATACATATATATATATATATATATATATATATATATATATATATATAAAGGCTGATTCATTTTCGGCCCTCACCATGGATCTCGCTTATTATTGGAGATAGAGTATAGGTTTAAGTTTGGCAAAGTTGTTAAATTTTGTGTTTGTTATAAATCCGTAAAGAAAATAGACCTGTGACAAATGACCTTCGTTATTTAAAAAAAAACGCGAAAACCCCATTTTCTTCTTTTACCTGTAGCACCGACATTTGGCCTTGTAGAGAAAAAATAAGAACACATCCTAGTGGCCATTTCTTAACCTCTATCCAGTGGGTGTACTCTAAATTTTTATACGACGTTTCGTTTCTTTCTGGTCATCATCAACTATCTAATTTCTTATAGGCGCCATATCGGATTTAGACATCTTCAGAAAGAGTTTTTTTTCTGATTTCAACCATGTACCACATGCTGACTAATGTTTTTGACATTAGGTTTTCTTTGAAAGAATAAATTATAAGATTAAATAAGGTAGCCATGGAATTTCAATCTGTCAAACATTTCATTTATTGTTCATTAATAATACAAAAATGTCATACACTAACGAAGCGAAACGAGATCTAATAAGTATTTTTTATTCTTCGAACCGAAATTCAACAGTAGCGAGTACAAGATATCTACAATTATATCCAGAACGACAACAGCCTCATCGTACCATTTTTCTAGATCTCGACAGAAATTTGGTCGAGAATGGATCGTTTACCAAGCCGCGTAATGGTCAAGACAACAGCAATTTAAATGAAGATCGACAAGGTATTTTGCAAATGGTAAATTAAAAGCGTGTTTTCAAATTTCATATTAATCTTCTATTTTTATAGATAAATAATAATCCATCAATTTCTACACGCGAAGTAGCGTCAGAATTAAATTTGTGCCAGTCCAGAGTTTGGAGAACTTTACATAAAAGTAGGTTTAAACCATACAGGATCCATGTTAGTCACTCTTTACTGCCTGGAGATAATTTGAGAAGGCTAGAATATTGTAATTGGTTAATGGGAAGGATAGAAAATGACGAAAATTTTTTAAGCAAAATCATCTGGTTAGATGAAGCAAAATTTACAAATTCTGGAATGTTCAACAGAAATACGGAGCACTATTGGGCAGTACAAAATCCCCGACAAAACAGGGCTAGAAGACCACAACATCGTTTTGGAATAAACGTTTGGATGGGTATTTTGGCAAATCGTCTCTTAGGACCAGTTATGTATGAAGAACATTTAAATGGAGAAAGATATTTAAACATTTTACGTACATACGTATCTGACTATCTTGACGACAATATCCCATTAAATCAATTACAATATTTAGGGTGGCAACAAGATGGCGCACCAGCACACAATACAGCTGTTGTTAGAAATTTCTTAAATCAAGAGTTGCAAACTGTTGGATTGGAAATAGGGGAGTTGTTGAATGGCCTGCGAGATCACCTGATTTAAGTCCGCTAGATTTTTTTTTATGGGGATATGTTAAAAATAATATTTAAAAAGTAGATGCGCCACAAAACATTGAAGAATTACGAGACAGACTTCAGAATGCCTTCGATGCAGTTCCTAGAAGAACTATACAAAGGGCAGTACAAAATGCCAGAAGGCGTGTCCAATTGTGCATTACCGAAGATGGCCAGATAATTGAACATTTATTGTAATTGTTTATTGTTTACTTTTCTATGTATTTTTATTAATGTTTTTGTTATCTTGTACTCGCTACTGTTGAATTTCGTTTCGAAGAATAAAAAATACTTATCATATCTCGTTTCTCTTCGTTAGTGTATGACATTTTTGTATCATTAATGAACAATAAATGAAATGTTTGACAGATTGAAATTCCATGGCTACCTTATTTAATCTTATAATTTATTCTTTCAAATAAAACCTAATGTCAAAAACTTTAGTCAGCATGTGGTACATGGTTGAAATCAGAAAAAAAAACTCTTTCTGAAGATGTCTAAATCCAATATGGCGCCTATAAGAAATTAGATAGTTGATGATGGCCAGAAAGAAACGAAACGTCGTATAAAAATCTAGGGTACACCACTGGATAGAGGTTTAGAAATGGCCACAAAGATGTGTTTTTATTTTTTCTATACAAGGCCAGATGTCGGTGCTACAGGTAAAAGAAGAAAATGGGGTTTTCGCGTTTTTTTTTTAATAACGAAGGTCATTTGTCACAGGTCTATTTTCTTTTCGGATTTATAACAAACACAAAATTTAACAACTTTGCCAAATTTAAACCTATACTCTATCTCCAATAATAAGAGAGATCCCCATGGTGAGGGCCGAAAATGAATCAGCCTGTATATATATATATATATATATATATAATAATAACTTCGTGACCTTGGTATGATATGGTAAACCTAATCAGTAGGCGATTATTTTGTATTCTCTTGAAAAAGGCGTATACAGCCGAAACATGTAGAGTTTTTTAAATACATATATTTTGAAGTAATATACAGACCTTTAATCGCCTACTGATTAGGTTTACTATATATATATATATATATATATATATATATATAATGTGTCCGGGAAAATGTGGGAAATCTCTCGGATTCAGATAGAACATTAAAAAATAAGATGACAAGTTCCCATAATTTTTTTCCTAGCGGCCCTCCCTACGGAGATACGGCCTCCTAAAGGACGCCACTGGAAATCAATTTTTCTTAAATAACTTTTAAACTACTTATTATAATTTAATGAAAATTTAATATGATAAACAGTAGTAAGGACCTCTTAAAATACTGCCCTTAAATTTAAATTAGCATGTTTAGTTTACCAGGGGCGGACTAGATTGTACATTTTAATGCTTACATTTTTAACACCCTGTATGATTTAGTTAAAAAAAACAAATTTGGATACCTTGAACATTAAGCTAAAGAAAAGGTACTCTTGTTCATTGTCGATAAAATGAACCGTTTTCGAGGGAAAAAAAATAAAAGAATTAATGTTTTATTTCTATTAAAAAGAACCATGTTTTTATTTTTTTTTGTCTGCAACAAAGTGTGATACAAAAGTCATTCCAGGAACAAAAAAGTTTTAGTTTAGGTTATTTAATACGACAAAATTACAAAGATTCTAAGAAATGCAGTTTTGTCCCAGAAAGGCACCTTAACAAAAATTATGTTTATAAATGTACTCACTAAAGCTTGCAACGATTGAACCTAAATACGCTAATTAGAAATAATCAATTAAAAACTTCATAAGTGGGTTCAACATGGGCTCCGTGAACTCTGATACACTCGCGGGCACGACGAATAGAGGACTGCTGTACTCGCCACAACAACCCAGCATTGTTTCTTATCACAGCACAATGAAATGTGATTCTCCTTAAAAGTTCCTCCCTAGTATCAACCGGAGAGTAATACACCAAGGTTTTGTGATGACCCCACAGGTGAAAATCCATTGGTGTTAGGTCGGGAGACCGTGAAGGTCAGGCAATGGGACCTCCTCTGCCTATCCAACGGTTTGGATAGACGTTATTCAGGTGGTCGCGTACAGCAACGGTAAAATGAGGTGGGGCCCCATCATGCATAAAATACACGCTTTGGCGGGTTGCAAGTGGCAAATGCTCTATGGAATCCAGAAAAGCGTTCTGAAGGAACTGTAAATAAAGTTCACCATTCAATCGTGGCGGCAATACGCATGGTCCAAACGAAAAATTGCCAATTATTCCTGCCCAAACATTAATTGATTGGAACTGATGTTGATAATGATGAACGACAGTGGCATGAGGGTTTTCATCAGCCCATACATGCGAGTTATGTAAATTTACAATACCATTTTTGGTAAACCCTGCTTCATCGGTAAAAAGAATAGTGCCAATGAAGTTTGGGTTTGTTCGTTGCTGATCTAACAGCCAGTTTGCGAACTGGATTGTACGAGGAAAATCTTCAGGAAGTAGTAGATGCACTTTTTGAAGATGATAGAGGTAAAACAACTGTTCTTTAAGTACTTCATGAATTGTCGTTTTTGACGTATTAAGCTGCGCGGCTAATCTTCGAGTGCTTATTGAAGGAGTATCACCTACAGTATCCAAAATATTTTCCTCCAATTGCACCGTACGTACTGTTCTTCTCACACCAGCATCAGTACTTTTTTTCGAAAAACTTCCTAAAACATTAAAGAAAGTCAATAATGTTACCTTATTAAATGGAATCGCCCACCAGTCTCTCTTAGACGTTGGTCAAGTCGCTGAAATGTTTTCTGATTTGGAATATTGCGATTAGGATATCTTTCTTCATACAACCTTCTTGCTTCCAAAGCATTTCAAGATGCAAGACCGTACATAATATGCATATCTGCATACTCACTAAATGTGTATCCCATTATCAAATTAAATTTACCAAGATATTCAAAATTCAGTAAATTAATATCGAAGTAAAGGATCAACGTGTTAACTATATGAAAGATTACAAGATTTAAAATTTACACGTCAATGTAAGATATTTATTAATTCGTGGGTACCATAGTAACGTTTGTAAAAACAATGCGTTTTCTAGTACTTAAAACAGTTTTATTTCAGACTTTTGGATCACACTTTGTTGCAGACAAAAAAAAATAAAAAACATAGTTCTTTTTAATAGAAATAAAACATAAATTCTTTTATTTTTTTTTCCTCGAAAACGGTTCATTTTATTGACAATGAACTAGAGTACCTTTTCTTTAGCTTAATGTTCAAGGTATCAAAATTTGTTTTTTTAACTCCTTATTATACAAGGTGTTAAAAATGTAAGCATTAAAATGTACAACCTAGTCCGCCCCTGGTAAACTAAATATGCTAATTTAAATTTAAGGGCAGTATTTTAAGAGGTCCTTACTACTGTTTATCATATTAAATTTTCGTTAAATTATAATAAGTAGTTTAAAAGTTATTCAAGAAAAAATGATTTCCAGTGGCGTCCCCTAGGAGGCCGTATCTCCGTAGGGAGGGCCGCTAGGAAAAGCATTATGGGAACTTGTCATCTTATTTTTTAATGTTCTATCTGAATCCGAGAGATTTCCCACATTTTCCCGGACACATTGTATATATATATATGGGATGAGCTTCTTCCGATGTTTAGCATGAGGATCTTGGAAACTGGCGGAAATAGAGAGACGATTAAATGAGTTTTTGTTTTTTGGGAAAAATGCATGGCTAACTAGATATATCACAAAAAACCTGTTCGCGGACCTCTTCCGCGGGGGTTGAGCTACCCACCAGGCGCGTCCCTAGGTGGCGGATAAGGGGACGGTCAGGTCTCTCTTGGGGGACTTGATTAGTGGCAGTCATAAACGTTATGGATAGGTCTAAAAATCTTCTAATCCTTAACGAAAGTTTTCACTGCGGACCAGTTCTCCCAAGCTACGGTGTAAGGCAACGTGCTTAGAGCTGATGGCCACTGGGATATATGTGGTCTCAAACCTTCCCCTGGGGGCACTATGTGGCACCCCCTTGTATTTAGGCCCTGTGCCCGTAATGGAAGCTCTGCGGGATTGACTTCATACTTCTTCCATACTCATGGGATTTAAATGAACTGAGATAGAAAATAAAAGTTTAAAAAGATGGAGTCTGAAGAGAATCCAAAACCTAAGGAGTCTATTGAGACTCCCTTGGCAATGGAGAACCTAAGCCAACAGGGGCCGTTAAGTGAACCGTGTCGGCTAGGGGCACTCCTGAGGATAAAGTAACTAAGCGCACGAAGTTTTCTGCTTCAGACGTGAGTTACAAAACAGCTCTTAAAGGTATTAAGGCTGCAATAGTTCCTAAGGACTTAAAACTTAAGGTCAGCTTAGTGACTGTGGGAAACGTAGGAGTTATACAAGAGGCTCTGATGATGATCATAGATAGGGCACAAAAGGCGCCGAGGTTTGAATCCTCCCGTCTTATGGACGGCTACTATGGAGCCATCTGTGCAGATGTGGACTCGTACAACACTACGAGAGATTACTTGGCAAAGGAAACTGTTTGGAAACGCGTAAAGGGCGAAGAGCTGCCAAAACAGCAACGAGTTTTAGCGTTTCTACCAGAGGCTAAAAAAGAGAATCTGACAGTGGGCTTATAGAGATTCGAGAGGCAAAATCCAGGGCTCAAAGTGGACCGATGGATTACCCTCAGTTCCAAGTCCTCCGAAAAGGGACTACACGTGGGCCTTCGGATTGACAAGGAGTGTGAGTAAACGTTGGTGAGGATTGATTGGAGACCTTACTATCGCTTTCAGACGACTAGCGTTGTAACCCTCGAAACAAAAAAGACCAGAAACCGGTGATGCAGGATGAGGGTACTCTAGAAGAACCTCAGGCATCCACATTTAAGGGTCAAAATGTTGAAGATTTTCCAAATAAATCTACAACATAAGAAAACAGCCACAGCGGCACTATGTCAAAGGACGCTGACTGAAGATATCGATATCTTCCTGGAGCTATGCAGTGGGGACATGACGGCAGCCAGAATCAGACTGAGTGTCGATGGGGGGATATTGGAGACGACAATTGCGTCTCTATACATACCCATTGACTTTCAAGGGCTACCAGGGCCTGATCTTGAGGCCTTGGTGACATATACCAGTACGAACAATTTGGAATTGGTAATCGGCGCAGATACCAATGCTCATCATAAGGCTTGGGGCAGCAAGGATAACAATTATAGGGGCAAGTCCATCTTTAGCTATCTCTGTGGTACTGAACTTGACTGTCTGAATAAAGGTGATAAACCGACATTTAAAACATCAAGGGGGGAATCAGTTATAGATGTAACCATATACACGTTGGGAATACGGGATATTGTAAGGGGGTGGCATGTAGCCGATGAGCTGTCGCTCTCTGATCATGCGTATATACGATATAAATTATGTCTATATTTAACGGAACCCAGCCTATACAGGGATCCCAAGAGAACAGACTGGGGGGCTCGATCTTTAAGAGATCGAAAAATAAAAAGCACCACATGCAACTGGGTTCATAAAATGCTGCGTAGCAGAGTAGTTCATGCCCAAATGCAAAACAAGACGATCTCCATGAGGACAACAAAAGGATGTCCTCAAGGAGGCGTATTGTTACCGCTACTATGGAGCCTAGTAGTGAATAATCTCCTTAGGACATTAAATGGCCAGGGAATATGGACGCAGGAGTTCGCCGACACATTGTCATAGTGTCCCAGGGGAAATTCCCGGGGACAGTGCCGAGCATAATGCGAAATACTCTGCGAATTGTAGAAAGATGATGCCTTGAGGAGGAATTAACTGTCAATCCTCAAAAAACCTCAAAAAAAAAGTTGGTAGCCTTTACCAACATAAGAAAACTAAATGATCTGGGCAGCGTAAGGCTGTTTGAACAAGAGTTGGAACCAACCAATGAAGTGAAGTATCTAGGCATAACACTGGATGCAAAACTAAATTGGCGCAGGCACCTAGTCAAAGTGGCAGACAGGACGACGTAGTTTACAACTAGTGTACCACACTTGGTTTTAGTCCCCAGGTCTTGCAAGACCTAGGGACTAAAACCAAATGTGGTACACTAGTTGTACACAGCAGTAGTAAGACCAACGATTACCTATGGAGCAGTTGTCTGGTGGAGGAGGACGGAGCGGACATCGTCGGTGGGGCTCCTCACGACTCTGCAGCGACAGGCTCTGTTAGGAATCACGGGAGCTATGAACAGCACGAGAACCACCTCCGTGGAGGCCATCCCCTAAGCTGGAACTATTTGTAAAGGCGGAGGCAATGGCTGCGATCCTGAGGCTGAAGGCCAATGAGTATGGTGTCCTAATAAGGTTGTAGGGAGCCATAAAGATATCACAAGAACTATACTGGAAGAGCCGATATTTCAAATGCCAGCGGACAGTATGGCACCTGATATTATGATTACTGCGAAGCTGAACATGTTTATACCGACCAGGGAACAGGTAAAAAGTCGCTCGAACGATTGTGGTGCCGGCACCTGATACACTGATGGAACACAATCTAGACAGGGGTAGGTGCAGGCATATGCGGAATGTGCCCTAGAAAGAAGATATCGATATGTCTGGGGAAACATACAACGGTTTTCCAGGCCGAATTGTTCGCAGTCGCAGCCTGCGCCGAGGAAATTCGTGAAGCCGGCTGCGCAAACAAAAAAATCAACATAATGACTGATAGTCAGGCGGCTATTAAAGCCATTATGAACCCATCTACCAGGTCCAAGCTGCTGAAATGTTGTAAACAGGTCCTCAATAAACTGGCACAAGACAATACTGTGTCGCTGATATGAGTGCCAGGACATGAGGGAATTAAAGGCAATGAGACATAATGGACTTTATTGACTCTCCTTTTTTATTAGTCTCGCTCGCAAGAAAGTTCTACATTATGTACTTGTTACATAAATAGCTATTTTCACATATAATTCTTTAAATACTAGAAAATAATGAATTTTTAATTCATAACTCAATTTTTCGACTTCTCAATTTTTTCACATCGCAATCAATAATTTCTTCTTTTTGTTTAAATATACATCTTTTTAGTCTCGTTATATTACTTTTTAACATTCATTTACATTGACGACCTCGTGTCATAATTTTATATTTCTGTAATATACGTTTGACATATATATATATATATATATATATATATATATATATATATATATATATATATATATATATTACAATTAATATTAAAATAAAATAAATCTCATTCTTTTTCAAAATGAAAATTTTATAACAAAGACAGACCATGAGTTATTATTGAGCCCGCGCCCGTGGATCAACTTGAGATGTTAACTGTCGGCATTCATCTTAAATGAGAAGGAACACCACGAAAACCTTCTCGGATAGACCATCCCCGGATCTGGTCCCAGCATCTGATCGGGACCCCCGGCGTGATAAGCCAGTGCTTTACCACTACGCTATTAGCCGGTTTAATTAGTACTAATTTTGCAGTAATATATACAATCAAATTTATTGTGTTTTTATTTTCATTACTTTGCATGCTTAATTAGTGTTTGTTGCGATATTTTGTCAAGCGACCCTCATAGGTAAATTTTCGTTCGCTTATTGAAATTATATTCGGCCGATGCGATCGATTGTTTTTTTCTTCTACCGCCTACTACCAAATTTCGATGCGTACGACAACACAAAGCACGTTATACACGTTTCACGTGCTTCGTGTTGTACGCATCGAAATTTGGTAGTAGGCGGTAGAAGAAAAAACGATCGATGGCATTGGGGCACACTTTCGTTTTGCATTTTAAAGGAGTTGGACGTGTTCCAGAATCGAGGCATTTTTATGCGATTTTTAATTATTGTTTGTGCTAATTACGAATTTATAATCACTAATTGTGGTGGTGCCTTGATTCGGAAGACAAATTTGTGGCATCGGTTTCTGCTGGATTTGTACACACCATTCTCGATACCGGTCCAAGAAAAATTTACTTGGTGAAAGATGTATTTTTCTTTTGTTTATCCCCTTTGGAATATTTTGTTCGCCTTCTATACACATGGTATATTGTCCACTAGGATGCTAAGTATACGCTAATTAATCTGGGGTTGCATTAAATTGGAAGACCGCCTGGATGAACCCAAATTTAAAATGCTTCCGGAGTTACGCGGCGTGGAAGATGATCACGTGCTAAGTAACCTTGACCGAAGATTCGCCGTATGTGTCGTCCCGGAGATTTTCTCATCTCGACAAAAATAAGTTCTGTTTGCTTCTACATTTCGTGAACTGCGTCTCATTAGTAGAGTGGACCAATACGGAGCGAAAGCAGAGGCATGACTAACGAATTGGTTCCCGCATGCGAAACATTATTAATATCTAGAGATATACTATCACGAACGGTGCTATTATTAAGTAATATAATAAGTTATTATATTACTTAATACTACATATTTGTATTATATTTTGTTTATTTTAGTTCCAATTTACAGTCGTGTATTGTGTATTGTGCATTCTATAGAACAGGAAAGTGTTTTATATTTATATGAATATGAATATCACCTATATTTCTCTCAACACTGCTTTATAGAAATTATGTGTCAACAAATTTTTGCTGTTCCCTAGTTTTGATTTATTATAATTCCTACCTTTATCCGTCGTCTAAAGTTTAATATAAGCACTTATATTATATAAGTGCTTATATTAAATATATAGTATATATATATATGTATATATATATATATATATAGTATATCTCTAGATATTAATAATGTTTCGCATGCGGGAACCAATTCGTTAGTCACGCCTCTGCGTTCGCTCCGAATTGGTCCACTCTACTCATTAGGACTATCGCTAATTGGTACTTTAGATTTCGAAGCTCACCTCACTTTGGCGGCAATTTTAAAAAATGTTTCTTTTTTTCGTAGTCACAGCAGAGAGTATCATCACTCATTTGTTAATTGTTTAATCAACTTTAATACGTTTCAGTCAAGAAAATACAATATTTCGTTCGCATTTGTTAATTTACAATACTCAGTCCTATGGCATATAATAATATTTAATTCAACTTCAACTTATTTAAGTTATAGTTTTCAACATTTCTCAACTTATCGTTGAGTATTAATAACTAAGCTGAACATTTACTTCTTGTGGTTTTTTAACTTTTAGCAAACAATCTTGAATATAGGACAGTTATTTACTATAATTTTAAATACTCGATGTCTCCCAATGGCTTAATTGTTTTAATTTTGTGATAATTTTTATGTATGAACGTTGAGATCTCAGACGTCCCCATCGCCTTTCAGACATGTAACTTTAATTATATTTTTCAGATCACTTCTAGTTTACTAACTTATAAACAGCGCTTCACCCATTTACTTGAATCGATTACTGTTAATTATATTTCTGTAATTTTATATACTCACCCGTTTACCCGTTTTTTTCTGTTCTACACTGTCGAGGGATAAACCTCCTCTAATGAATCTTCGTTTTAATATTGTTTACGTGTGTTTTCTTTTGGTTCGTAATTGCAGCTTCCTTTCCTTATTATCTGCACTTTACACCTGGTGAGTCAAATCATTCTCTACGTCTTCCGTGTGACGTATGATTACGATTTACAATTCAACAAAATGAGGAAATGACGGTGGCGCTCTTTTTCAATAATTATTTACAGTTAAAAACAATGTTTCGAAACGAACTCCACGCCGTCTTCGCTGAGGCTTAGCTTGGGTACTGCCTAGTTGTATTGTGATTTATTAGTAACTCTCCCGCAAAGGTAAGTCTTTGAAACTCTCTCGAATATCGAAGGGAGCTTCAATAAATAAATAACGTAAAAACTGGCTTCGGGGTTACTGAAGCCAGTTTTTGCATTATTTATTCATTGTCGCGATCACCCGTAGCATGTTTTATATTATCTATTTGCTAATTAGCCTTAGGAATATTTATGTAAGAATGTTTCACAAGAGGTATTTATATAAGAATTAATTATAAATAAGTTTCGTTTATTGCCAATATATCAACACATACATTTAAAATTCTTCCCTGGATGACGATATAGGCGTATCCGATGCCCCACTACCAAGCCCTCCCCGATCGGCTCGACACTAACAAAACTTCAACAATACAACACTGAGCTAGGGAAATATCTGTCAATAAAATATTGTATGTGGGAACGCAGACATACTCAAATGACCGTGGCATTGGCAAAAGTTCAGAAAGTATATATTTTTCCATTTATCTCAGCAAGCAATTAGAACTTATAGAATTTTACTTTTCTTACCTTTCTTTATCAGTGTGGAGTATCATCCATTTCTTTCGCTTCTCATTGTGTTCCATAGTTTTCATCTGGTTAATTTCGTTTTTCACTTGGTATATATATTTAATAGTTTTAATAAAAATTGCAAAATTTATTAGCAAATATATTCCACAGGGTACCGCAAAATGAAAAGTATATCCATACATGCCTTCTGAAATAAATAATAAAATGCTCAAAGTTAATAGTAATAATAATTGAAAATTTCATTTAATTAATATTCGCGTATATACGAGGGGCATTAATATATTCTTAGCCTATTACTGAAACAGTTTAAAGTTGGGACTTAGAATATTTGATTATTCAACATAGTCTCCTCTTAAATTAAGACACTTAATACGCAATCCTGCAACGCCTTTAACTCTTCTAAAAAAAAAGGTTCTTCTTGGTCTACAAACCAGCCTTCCACAACTTCTGTTACCTCTTCGTTACACAGAAATTGACGTCCTCTTAAACTTTTTTTCAATTGAGGGAACAGATAATAGTCTGATATATATAATGTTCATAAAGTATTTCCTTGCAGTCCAAGGTAAAATTTAAAGCATAAAAATATCTTAAAATGACTAACGTGTGTAGTTTTACAGCGCGTATTTATGTGTATTAGAAAGAGATGAAGTACAATTTGCGATTCGTACTTTGAGTAGTACAAACTACATAAAAATACTTTATCAACTGTATATATATATATATATATATATATATATGAAAAATTTTGTGATAAACTTATCTGCCCGGAATGTGCATATATCGATATTTCACTGTTTTTTACAGATCATCAGTGCACCTTACCGAAGACAGACATGTTATTCACTTCTATACTACGTGTATATATACGAACTGTAATGAACTTCATGTGTATGAGAATTAATAATTATTAAATCTCATTTTACATGCGATTGTCGCAACAAATTATAGCGACAATCGCATGTAAAATGAGATTTAATAATTATTAATTCTCATACACATGAAGTTCATATATATATATATATATATATATATATATATATATATATATATATTCGGCGATTTAAGATCTGTTTCACTTTAGTATATGTATATTTAAAATAGTCTTATATGTTTGTTTGTGCCTTCACTCATTCACTCAAAATGCAGTTTTCTAGAGAGATTGGCTGTGCCAACCTTTGGAAGGGCGTCGTTACTTCACATTAATTATGTGGACGGTATGCGAGGTACTTCGGCTGTCTGACAACAGGCAGCGCCGAATTTACTTCTGCGCTCGGTCTGGATAATTACGGTGATAGGGCGATGTGGTTCATTTCTGTGAATGTGTCTGGGAATATCCTTTCTCCAGCAGGGGCGTACCGATGAGCCTGTAGAAAGGTGAAATACGTATCTACGTCTCTGGGGATAGGATATATTCGGACACGTTCACAGAAAATATTAATAGTGAACCTGCATTTGTGTTCTTCACACCAGATTTTTAATAATATTTTATATTATTAAAAATACCTTTGTATTATACAAAACTGGTGAGGTTTACCTACTCATGTATGTTTCAATTATTCTTATGAAGATATTAGTTGAAGTAGACCATATGAGAAACCAAAAGCATCTAACTTGGTTAACGGTAAGGAATGGCTAACAGAACAAATGCCTTGGCAAAGTCTCTATAGATGACACCCACCTGCATCTGAGCATCTAAAGCTTCACTAATGCATTGGGTTATTTCAGCCAAATTCGTTATAGTAGATCTACCTGCAATGAAGCCGTGCTGTTGTACAGACAACGCCGATTTACACTTGAAGATAATTTGTTGAAACAGCAAACTTCAAAAATCTTCGCCGTGCTGTTGTACAGACAACGCCGATTTACACTTGAAGATAATTTGTTGAAACAGCAAACTTCAAAAATCTTCGCAAAATTGCTAATAATGTTAACAGGCCTATAATTTAAAAGGTTCGATCTGACACCCTTCTTGAAAACTGGAACAACTCTGCCAATCTTCTACACGTCCGGAAACAAGGATGACGTAATTATTAAATTAAAAAGGACTGTAAAGGGTTCACATAACACTCCCGCACAACCACTCACAAAATTGGGTAAACCATCATGTCCCGAAGTAAAGCCAGATTTAAGATTCTTCATGTACTTGAACGTTTCCTCTGAAGAAAAAGGTTGAATGGATATGCATAATAAGTGGTTGTGAGTAGACGTGGTATTCGTCAAATGAGGTACAGAATGAAAAACATTTGAGAAAACATTAGCAAAAGCATCCACTATTTCCTGAGGATTTGAAACATTATCATCGTTAATCATCATAGAGCCAGGAATCCTAGACATGTTCCTCTTATTCGCCATAAAATTCAAAAAGGATTTCGGATATCTCATGATATTAGTCGCCAAACTCGTTTGATAAAGTTCAGAACGATGAAACTGAGATCTTGTTTCCTTAAATTTACGAAAATAATGCTCCTTCAGTTTTATTAATTTCTTTAAGTCAGTATTGAACCAGGGAGGAAACACATGCTTGGAAGACCTTACTTTACTAACTGATCGATCAATTATGGAATACAGTATAGGATCCGTATCACGACAAATAGAAACCATGCATTCGAAGTTACTGAAGACTACTATCATAAGCAGGACAATTAAAATTGCCCAGTAGTATTAAAACTTGTTTACCGAGTAATTCAAACGCAAGAGAATAAAAAAAAGCTTCATAGTCATCACAAGAGAATTTCTTAATTTTCTGGACTTATAATACTAAATAAAAACAAAAAAAACGTAAAAAGCGTTTATTTTGAAGGGGCGGCCTGGTAATTGAAACAAAATTCAACAAAATTTATTCTATAATTACGTGAATACTCCCTTTTCCAAACTGTAATTTTATTAAATTATAATAAGTAAAAGTACAATTTTTCTGTTGAGTTATCCACTTACGTTAAATATTATTCTGTTCAAATAAAAGTTTAACTCTATATTACATATTAAAATTAAGATATGAGTCTACGTATTAAAGTAATTCACTATATGCGAAATTGTATATTGACAGTCTGTGTTCTAAAACTTTAATGTATATGTATGTTTACGACGGCAATCATTTTTAACCCTAAATTTCTATATTCGTTCCTCTCAAAGACACTTGTGTTCTTTTTGCGAAGGAAAATTATGGTAGTAGTGTGGTCGATGAAGGGTTTATATGGTAAATAAATACATTGTTGAAAGATAATTTATATAATTTATGGAGTTTTTATTTTTTATATGTGGATGCTATTTAATAATTTCTGAGTTTGTTATTTTTCTAGGATGTAATGATAATAATCTGTTGGAAATTAAATCTGTGTTTGGTTTACTTGTATGTTTTGACGTTGTAGCATTGTGTGGAAATTAGATTAACTAAGTTAACGCCACAAATGAATGGAAACTTTACAAACATTTTTCCTTTTGTTCTTTCTAATAAATCAAGAAATATGAATATTTCACTAGCAAGTATGGGATACACATTTAAACTAATATATTGTTACACATATTTTTAAAATTTCAAGCCATTACGCCAAATTTAAATAGTTTGAAAATTATTATTATTATTCCGAGCAATAAAATAACAAACATTACTTGCAGTAAATAGAAATTGAATACTTTATTCATTAGTAACGTTCGTATTTCGTATCTAAACATGCATTTTGTATTATTAATTTAGTATTCAAGTGCCGTGTAATATTTTGTATAAAACGTGCGTAAATGCAATGTGCCCAAAATTTATGTACATAATTTACATTAAAATAACTGATATATACTTCGCCGCAAAATTACTATTACAATGTTTTTCTTTTACTTTTAATTGCATCGTCGATACTTATATATAATTGTCGATGTTCTGATTATGCTTTCAACAGTTATTATATAATAATTCTAAGAGTATTCTAAAAATTTAAGCGTTAACAAAGAAAATTGCAAAGACGATAAATATCGTGTATGACCACCTCTTGCTGCGATACAAGCTCTTAGCCTAGAAAACAATGCTTTGGGTTAGGGTTGCAAACTCTTCATCTTGAATTTGGTGCCATATTTCTTGTAATCGCTCCGAGAGCTCTGCTAGCGTCCTAGGAGGATTCACATGAGCTCGAACCTTTCTACCCATATTATCCCATGATGCTCTCTAGGATATAGATCCGGACTTCGAGCTGACCAGTTTAAAACATTGGTATTCGCACATTAAAATGAACGCTGGTCTGTGAGGAGTTGCAAAAGGTTCGACAATAGGGATGACAACCTCATTTATATAACGTAGTGCTGTCATAGTGCCTTAGATTACCACTACGAAATTCGTGTGATCATCCAAACTTATACCTCCGCATACCATAACAGACCCTCCACCAAATCTGACGATTGCTCTGACAGCACATTGCACAAATCGTTCCCCCGGCATTGTTCAAACTCTTTCCTGTCGATCATTGGTAAAGAGGCAAAACTTTAACTCGTCAGTGAATAACACATGTCTCCATTCTTCAATAGTCCAATTAACATGTTATCTAGCAAATTCTAATCTATCTCGCTTGTGAGCTGCAGTCAAAATGGAACCCGTGACTGGTCTATAGGGCTTCAAATCTATGCTATTTAATCTTCTTCTTACTATATCAGCGCTAAAATATTACCAGTAGCCAGCTGAAGGTCTTGTTTTAATTCCCTTACACTGCAAAACCTTTTCCTTTAATGTGTTAAACGTATAAAAAGTTTGGGTTTGTGTTCCTTTTTCAGTTTTGTCCAGGCCAGCTACAATACTTTATTTAATGTCTCCTGGTATCTAGTCCTCCCTGTACTTCGTAACACATTAAATCTTGCAGCAACCTCTCTTTAGGAATGGCCCTCTTCGACAAGAACCATCATAGTTTTTTGTTGATTTACTAAAAAAAAAGAAAAAATCGAAAAATGTGCTATAGTACTTAGCTCGTACTTTCAATTATAATTAATACATTATTACGTAACTTCCTGATACATCAATAAGTCACAATTAAAAAAGTTATTTCAATGACAAAAAATTGCTTATTATAGAAAAAAAAATGTATGGTCCCTTAATTTTGCGGCGAAGTGTATACTCATATAATTTATATAATTGATTTTACTCATACTCTTACTATACGTTCCACTCGATATTATCCTACATATTTCCATATGAGAAATGTTCACTAATATTGTCTCTAATATAAATGCGCATATGGTCCTTCGAGTCGGATATCACCGGTAAATACTCAGGCAATACTCAACGAATAGAATACGGTTACAGCAAATTTTGCTGCCCATGTTCTCCAGTTTGTAAGAAGAATGGATGTCATTTCATGTCGCATTCTCATCTTTAATACAATTTAATGAGTCAATACTTAATGTGCAAAAGTTTCATTATTTAAAACAAGCGCTAAAAGGAGATGCTAGTGAAATACTACAATCACTTTTAATGAATTAATTACATAATTACTTGGAACATGTTAAAAAATCATTGCACAAAAATACATTAAAGTCATCTTTGATCTGCCCATAATGGTAAAAGAAAATTTAGGTCAAGACCGAATTTTAAAAAACACACGTGCATTGGAGTTACTAGGTCTCCCCACAAACAATTATGATTATTTCTTAGTTTATGTTATCACAATTAAATTAGATTCGGGTAGAAATAGGGGATGGGAAAATCAGTTACACGCTTCCCACACTACAGAAATGATTGATTTTCTAAATAAAAAATGCCTAACTTTAGAATCTATTTCAAGACAGAATGCGCAACAAGTAAATAGTTCATTAACTAAAGATAATAAAATTAACAAACATACTTCACATATTACAACTAATATAGTTTGCGAAGTCTGTTCTAGAAATTACTTAATATTTCAATGCGATAAATTTCTCCAAATGAAACCAGACAAACGGTTTAGAGAAATAAAGGGAAAATGAATTTGTATTGAAAGTCATTCATTACAACGATGCAAAGGCAGTTCCTGTAAAAAAATGTAACAAAAGACACAACACTTTATTACATTACATATAACAGGAAAATACTCCATCTCAATCATCGACATTATCAGAAACTACAAATGCAACAATTAACAATCATTGTTCTAATGAACAAGTAGCATCAGAGGTATTTTTATCCACTGCCGTAATACACATATATAGTAAAAATGGTACACCGCAATAATGCAGGACCTTGCTGGATTCTGGTTCGCAATCGAACTTTATATCAAAATACAGTGTTAATCGATTAGGATTACAACTATCTCAAATACCAATTGTTAGCATAAATCAAATAAATCAAGACATAATGCATTTCAATCCAAAATTAAATGTTTGGTAATTAATAAAATTACCTAAAGCCTCCCAATCAGCACGACTGATATTAACAAATTTAACATACCAAAAAATATTAAATTAGCAGAACCCGAGTTTAGCGTTTCAAGGCCTATTTATATGCTATTAGGGTCAATTTTGTTTACATGCAATATTTTTGAGCAGTCAGTCTCGCCATATCAGTGTTCAAGGCAACAGTCTGCTTTTAGCATCAAGAGACAACAATATCATTTTATCAACAAGGCCCAACAGTCTTGTTATAGTAACAAGAGACAGTAATTCTCACTTAAGCACAAGACATAACAGTTTTACAACAAGAGTCTCAACATAACATTTTTTTTTCTTTTTTGACATGTCAACAAGAGATATCAGTCTCAAACAATCCATTGTATTGATTACATTGGAGTGCTGCGTTTCATTAGAAACTGTCACCGACGACTAAATAATTAGAATCAAAATTTTAAATTTCGAAGAGTCTTGTGAACAAATTGTAGATTTGGTCCACGACATAATTTTTTAGTAAACATTATTAACAAAATTTTGCCCAACTAAGTAAACTTGAAAAAGTCTCCGCTCGTTAAGTGTCTAGAATATTCACACAGGTCCGAACATATTTTTGAAATTATTTATGACATGAATGAACCCTGATAATTTGGATCGAGAGTCAAAAGCTTATTCTAAAGTTTGCCAAAATAAAATGGTAATTTCAAGTTGAAGCCATTTTTCGTAATATATTATTTGCTCGAATTAATCATTCAGAAATATGTTTCCGTAATGAATTCTGACATCTGCCATATGACATAACATATAATTTCTTAACATATAGGTAAATTAAAAATAAAAATACTGCGTAGATTATGAAAGATTTCATTTGAAAGTATAAAGTTATACAAAGTTATATACTTACTCGATCTGTTGTTTTCGAAAAGGCATTTCGTGTATCCAACAGTGATATGTATCGGGTTAGGTAAAAAATAGTAAAAATAATCAAGTAACGTAAAAGCTATTATTCCAAGAGGAATCGACCATGCAATAACATTATACCAAATAAATCTTTTCCAATGCGTACTGAACCTGTTTCCATACTCCGCTGTCATAGATCTGAAAATTAAACAAAAAGAATTAATGTACAATGTAATGTTGTTTATAACGTGGGTGAATGTTTAGCTGACTTTAATAACTGGAAAAGATTCATTAAAGAAATTTGTTTTTAATTCTCTCAATTGATACGCTTGCACCTTAGTTCTCGCCTGAAGACAAATTGCGGGTTTTTAGGAATGTATTTGGGATAACTGGAAACAGTGTTGTCATCCATTTCGGTAGATTTCGTAAAAAAATGATTGATTTAAAGTTTTTATAATAATACTACCTAAGCATGTTGCTGACTATTGCCAATGAGTAATATAGAGGTAGATGTATCTATATAATATTTATTAATAACACTAAATAATTACTTGACTTAATTAAATATTGAGAATAAAACACTTGGTTATATTTCACTGCTTTTACTAGGATTATTTACGTTTCGACTGTTATGCCATTATCAAAGAAATATCTTTAAATCTGACTTAATATTGGGAGGGTGGTTAATTGAAATTTACAGTAGTGTCTATGAAGGGGATGTTCGCGAAATCTACCTGTGTATTAGTAACTAACAAATTATTTTTCTTTGCTTTTTTATTTTCTAGAATTTCTAACAGATCTAATTTTTTGCTTTCTACTACATTATGTATTGGGTTGGAGCTATTAATATGTGGCAAGTGGTTATGATCTATACTTAGTTCAGAGAAACTTGTGTTTTTGACACTATATTGAATAGATCTTATGTGCTTTGCCATACGTTTTTTAATATTTCTGCCACTTTGCTCTATATATCGGGTGCGGCAATAGTGCGTCGGCGGAGCTTAACATGAAAACTAATAAAGTTGTAGCAATGAAATTTTACGTACACATGTAGTATGCTACAGTGCATTTTCTATTTTTATTTATATATTTACAGGGTGTTCCAAATTTCCGCAACCACATTCAAATTTTTTTTGAAATAGATTGCTATACTTTCTTGTTATTATGATGACAGCCACCCAAATTATCTTTGCAATGATATATGACAATGCAGTTGCAGCGTCTAACATTTTATGTCTTAGCCTGAAAATGGGTGCAGTGCCTCACGTAACTCTTTTATTACCAATTTATGGACTAACACGTTATATGTTTTGAGGGTGAACAACGTGACGACATATACAGAGTGTTAAATATGTCGTGCCAAACTTATCGAAGTTTAAAGGCTATTTTCTCTTTTTTTTTTAATTGAACCTATAATTTTTTTATTAGTCAGAAAATTCCTTGTAAAATTGCCGTTAGAATGGTACCAATAACATAGTACTTATTTCTAGAATTCTAAGAATTAAAAAACAGGTGTTTGTAAAAGTTACTTTGTTTGATATCATTTCATGACCAACCAACTATTAGATGCACCGTATATTGAATATTATAAACATAGGTATATCCTATTAAAGGGTTATAACTTCGAAAATACTATAAATAAGTACTATGTTATTGGTACCATTTTAACGGCAATTTTACAGGAATTTGCTGGCTAATAAAAAAATTATAGGTTCAATTTAAAAAAAAAGAGAAAGTAGCCTTTAAACTTCGATAACTTTGGCACGACATATTTAACACCCTGTATATGTTGTCACGTAGTTCACCCTCAAAACATATAACGTGTTAGTCCATAAATTGGTAACAAAAGAGTTACGTGAAGAACTGCACCCATTTTCAGGCTAAAACCTAAAATGTTAGACGCTGCAACTGTCAAGATTTTAACAAAATTTGCAATAAAACCAAAACTAACAGTTGTAAGTGCACATTGCCATATATCATTGCAAAGATAATTTGGGTGGCTATCATCATAATAACAAGAAAGTATAGCAATCTATTTAAAAATAAAATTGAAAGTGGTTGCGAAAATTTGGAACAGCCTGTAAATACATAAATAAAAATAGAAAATGTACTGCAGCATACTTCATGTGTATGTAAAATTTCATTGCTACAACTTTATTAGTTTTCATGCTAAGCTCCGCCGACACACTATTGCCGCACCCGGTATATAACTTAACAATCTTTACATTTAATAGTATTTGCCTGACTTACGTAAATTGTTTATTTTATCTTTGTTATTATTTCACATTGTACCTATTTTTTTTATTAACCCATATTATTTTAACGTCTAACCTTCTTATTACTTAATTTAAATTATCTGAGATGTAGGGAACATAGTGTCATGGATTTTTCCCCGAAGAAAAATTAAAGAAATATTAAAAGACTATTTATAATTATATACATTTTATTCCAGGATAATAATTAGAGATTTTTTTATATTTAATGTAAAATTTGATTATAATGTGTATTTTTGTCCACGCCTGTAGGTTGTTCGATCGTTGTCTAGAACTGGGTAGTTCGACCGCTGCCGGTTGTAGATTTACCGTAGTCGGTCTTTTGATATATTTTAGGCAGGAAAATATTTTATTTCCGAGTAGGAGATCAGAGATTTTTCATCCTTTAGATAGATAGGTCGAGTTAATTTTTTTGAATAAGGACCTCCTCTTTATTCAAAGTATTATAGTTAATTTCGGTTTGTGTTTCTAGTTGTGATCTTTTGTATGTTTACAGTAATTTTCGATTTATTACGAGTGTTGGATACTTGTAAATTTTGATTTTGTGCGACCTATCTGAAATCTCTCTTTAAGTATAATTTTTTTAAGTGATGTGCGACGACAACATTAATTAATGTACGTGTGCATTTGCAAGTATATTTATATTTATATTTATTTCTGTAAGATATTTGTATATGATATGAGATCGTAAATTCATTATATTTTATTCAAAATATATATTAATAGTCAGGAAAATTTTCAACATTTCAGTTTTTTTGGCTAGTTTTTGCTTTCTTTGGCTGTAGTTCTATGAAGGTCAGGGTATTTGGAGGGAAAGTTGATCATGTTATTCAGCGCATGATCCGGTCATTTTGAGTTGCGCGCTGACAGATAATTTTCTGTCTGACGTTTGAGGTTTAGGTTAACGTAATTAATTAAATTTGAAAGTTTTGCTAACTATTTAATTAGGTTAGGTTTATTCGCGGTCAATTGAGGTTTTTTCCTTGTGTTCGAGTAAATATTCATACAAGTTTTCCTCAGTCTATTGCATTTGTGTTGCATAAGACACTCTTAATACTTTGTTAAGAGAGTTTTTTTTAAATTTTTTTATTAAATGTCGTGCTGTTAATGTGACTATTATTTCTAATACCTTTTTATTTAACACATACCCCATCGTGGGTAACCTGAAGATACAAGAGCTCCTGGAAGGCTGAACCGACTAGAGTTAAACCGAGCAAGCTGTTGTGTATTGTGGGCCAATTCAGATTATCAATCAACACCACAATTCATAGCAATATGTACAACTGCGAGCAATAAATTTTGGTCGTTAATGTGATTCTTTGACAAAATGTAAGTTGCTGTATTGTGAAACGGTCATAATGGTAATAACCTATAATTTAACCTGTCACATGTTAATAAAATTTACGGAACTTTTTGCAAGTCCTAGACAAGATGCTACCGTAACTTCAGAGAGTTCATTTTCTATTACGGAAATAATCCTTATTTTGTTAAAATATAATATTGAGACCATATTAAAAATATTTAAAAACAAGACTTTGACAAACTACATTTTACCAACTTTTAAGCAGAATTTGATGCACGTTCTTTGCTTTTTCATATCAGACATTGTAGTGTCGCAGAATAACTCAAACACAACTCAACAAATATAAACACACAAAAACTGTTTGTCACCACCTGCCAAAGTACCGCTTGTCAGACTGACTTAGTATAGACGTAGCTCACACCAACTAGCAATATAGAGCTGTACTACTATCCTTTCGCGCGCCACATTGTAATTCTGGGAATTTCTGAGATATCTACCTATTCGAATTCTTTCTTCATACTTCAATTTTTCTTTTTCCCAAATTTTTCATTATTATTGTTTTCGTCCCTTTTGTCATTAAGCCCATCTTTTCTCCTTCTCTTAGTATTTTTTCCAAAACGTTTATCCTTGTATAAATTACATTACATACCTTCGTTTAATTATTGTGTTACGCGTAATGACCACTGAAATTTTATTGACAATAATTGCTTTCATTTAAAAAATTGAAATGCGACAAACGAACAATTTACATTGCATGAAGTATATGTTAAATTATCTACAAGGAAATGAGTATTATATGTGGAAATAAATTTTAAGAAAATCCTTTCTCTCATTTTTGAAAGGCCGAAATTAAATTTTAGGCCATTATTTAAAAAATCGATGATGATCTTTAAGTATTAATTTTCTAAATGCTGATCATTTCCATTATTCTGTGGATATTATTGCTCTAATATCTCTTTTGCCCTTCCATATTACATTTTTTCCCTATTTGCTTCTTATTCTGTTCCATACTTTTATTTTACTACATCGTTTTAATTTTATTTTCATATGTAAGAATTCTATGGATGTAGTTCTATGATTATGAGAGAGTACATATTATTCTAGATGATTTATATGTGAGCTTTTTAGCAAATATTGACTTGGAATTTTTCTTAAGTAGGTTGCAGCAACAAATTTAATAAATTGTAGATTAAGCACTATTGACGAATAAAAAAAGGCAACTAATTTCATTTGTGCATTGTTTTAAAAAATTAGTGTTGTGAAAAGATGAAGTTTTGTCGTGAGCAATTTCTTCTTTCTTTGTATTTTAAATCAACAAGTACAACGTATTAATTTTCTCAATTGCACCTTACATAACCCCCCCCCCCCCTTCAAAATACGTATTTCTACGGGATCACAATTAGCGTGCATGAATCTATATACTAGTTTTCAAGTGTGGTCTATTGAGCAGACCTGTATATGACTAAGAGGTTTATCGATACTATGAGAAAAAAAAAACTAAAATTAAATTTCAAAACTCTCCTGGAGAGTGAAAAAATTGGTAAAAAAAAAACGTTTGACAAATGTTCTTCAATAACTTACAAGGAAGTAATTATTTAAATATGAAAAAAAATAAATTCACATTTAAATAGGCAAATCTTAAGAAAAATAAAATGCAATTTATTTTGTTAACTTCTATGTAAAAGAAATACGTGTCCTTGATCACGTTTTCGAATAGCAGACTAGAAAAAAAGATTGTACAAAGAAAAACTGTATATTACAAGAAATGTCGTTTCAAAGTATTTCATGAATTTAATTACGTCGTATTTTTTAAATTAAATTAATTAGAACTTTAAGTTCAGCAATAATAATTAATAGTGATTCAAATTTATTTAAACTTATATGACAAATTAAATTACGTAGTATTTTAAAATTGAATAACTTAAAACTTTAGGACTAGCAATAGTAATTAATAATTCGAAATTAAACATGAGAAAGAAAATAAAGACAGTAAATTCTTAGCTTTGATCTCCGAACGCCTGGAGTGAGTTGACCTAATTTTCGCTGGCTAATTTTCGTCGGGGAATATATTGTAATACATCTTCTGTAAGCCGTAAAAAAAACCTGGTGGATCTTCGGTATATCATAAAAACCACCTATTCAATGATACAAACAAACGAATGATAATTTAAAAGAAATAAATTAATTACGGAAATACATACCAGTATGTAACTCAGTGGTTTAGAAGACAAAAAAGCTTAAACGCCGATAATTGGATGTAAAAAAACCTTCTCGGCCACCTAAATCCCTTATAGGAAAAATTGGTTATTCAAACAAATTCGATAACGGTACAGATTCTTCGTAAAACGATAATAAAGCCTTTATAAATTCAAAAGACACGTGGTGGACAAAAGCAAGAATCCAGTCAACGGAACGAAAAACTGCTGTATGCGGTCTCTGCCTATGATCTAATCGAAAGATATCCCGTGCTTGCCAATCGAGGTGGGGCGTCAAAGACAGCACATGAACAACTTCCTAGGACGCTAAGAAATAAGTAAGTAAACTTTTAGTTTCAAAAAATTCTATTTATATTTTTTTTTGAAACTAAAAGTTTAATTACTTATTTCTTAGCGTTATAATGCAGTTTCAACAAGTATCTCCTTCGTCAATTAACTTCCTAGGAGTTATCAAAATTAATAAATCAAAATTGTAGAGAAAGAACCCTAATTTGCTACAAATTAATTAAGCCTCTGAAATACGTAACAATTTGTTACTAATTTTATACATAATGCCAATTTAAATTCATATTATTTTATTAAAAAAATTGCTTGTTTCTACTAATGACCGTCATTTTGTATATGTAAATGTTTAATTCTAGCTTTTCTGCCTATTTCTTCAAACTATATTTTCATCAGACGCTTTATTTTCTTTGTATATCTGCTATTGACCCTTTTGTCATCAATATGTAATAAATTGTTGTTTTTTACTAGTTTAAATTAATTCTAAACTATAATTATTTACTTAATCTAATACTGTTTCTATTTCCATATTTTATCATTAGTATGATAAATATGAAGGTACAAACTATTTTCTTTTTTTATTTCTTTACCTAGGCATGAATTTTCAATTTTGATTGAAATCAAGATACTTCAAACTTTCTATAATAAACATGATGTTGTTCAGTTAAAGTCAGTGGTGACTTGTTCTATGCCTTACAAACTACCTACTTCAATATGTAGCAACTATAACTAACAAATATTTATTTTTTATTAACTTTTTTACGCAATTACTTCACGTGTTCTGCGTTTCTTCGAACATTATTTGGATGGCGATTTCATAGAAAGACGCTTAACTCATAAAAGATAAATCAGGTGTACCCAAACACTTGTGTATTATTGTTGGTTGTAATGCGAAAACAGAATATTTGGAAAAAAGGGCCCAACCTGATTTTATGCGTAAAGCTTATTAACATGGCACGAAAATTATGTCTATTCAAGAGCTTCGTTAATTATGCTTTATAGCATTAAGAGAAAGGAATCGATATACGTTAATGAATTATAGTATGTATATTGTTTCAACGGGTCCCAAAAAATAAACCAATTTAGGAATATAACCGCACAGGTCAGATACATGTTAAATTAACGTTGCGTTCTTATAATTTTCAGAATTAGAGCCTGATATGTAAGCAATAGGTATTATTTTTTTAAAGATTATTTAGTGTAAGTAAAAATAAAAACATAGTTACCTGTTTAGATATATCAATGTAAATTCTTTAAAACTATGATCTAATCTAAATTAAATTATCGAGTACAATAAATACTAGGAATTACTATAGTATGTTTCATTTTAATTTTTGCTTTATTAAGGTGTTTCACAAATGTTTGGCTGAAGTTTCTCTACATACTGTTAATTAGACTAATATAATATATTTTAAATCAGGACCGCATAATTTAATTGATATTGGTACATTCTTTATTTGGACATCTAATGTCTGATCTAAAGTAAGTGAAGTTAATATATCTTTAACTAAACCGGTTAAAAGCAACTACAATGAATGCCAGCACTGAAAAACTTATCTTTAACAATATTATGGGTTCAAAATTTTAAAACACAACATATATGTAATTTCTCACTCTAGTGAAATGCTTTACACGCCACTAAAGTGTTGCAAGCTCTCCTACCGATGCATTATTCAGACATAAAAAAATATTAGTAAGGGAATTATGTCAAAAAGACACAATATTAGCCTTTTATTTCATTCTTAATTCGTTACTCTCTTAATGTGCATTACTTGAAATAATACGTATATAGACATACCCAAGAACTCTCCACATTTCATAACTTATAATGGTCATCCAAGAGAATCCAACCAAGAAGAAGAATGCGATTGTAAATCCTGTAACGTTTAAAATATACGTAATTAGTATTATGTATAACGATTTATACAATTTATTTGAGTAATGAAAAACACTAAACATTAATTTCCTGTTTTCTCAATGAATATTTTTAGCATAGTATTTTAAATATTTAGACGGAAATAAATGGAAAATGCAAATGTATGTGTTGAATGTACAAACAACCACACATGCTTTATCTTCATTTTTTAAAATACTTTGTACAAATTTCTATTCCAAATTTTAATCTCCATATATGTACAAAATGCTCTCATAGAAATAAAATGTACAAATATTTATTAAATTATTTATTAAAAACTTTGCAACGAAAATAAATCACGTTGAAAAGTAAGTTGCAGTGAGTTGAAAACCGACAAATTATTATTCCTATTAAAATTATTACTTTTAGATTTTAGACAAGAACCCCTATTTTAAAATGAGTAAACAAAGTACACTATTTAACTATCTTCAGACTAAAAATGTAAGCCAAACTGGTTCAGAAACTCTTAGTACTTCAACAGAACCATTAATAGAATTAATAAAAGCGGAAATATTTGTTTAAAATATTTTAAAAAATACCTAAAAAGTCGTAAGACATTTAGAAACAAACCATATTGAACATAAAGATAAACCTCCAAAATTTTTCACAAGAATGCTTAAAATGTTGAATGCAAACAAATCCAATATGACAAAATTTGTTGCAACGGATAAGAAATATTTGAAATGTTCTTTTTTAGTAGCATGGCACATTGCTAAATCCAAAAAAGGATACAATACCGGCGAGATATTAATAGAACCATCTTTTAAAGTGGTTTGTAAAGAAATGTTTGGTAAAGGATATGAGATGAAAATTAACAGTATTCCCATGTCTGCCGAGACCACACGACGAATACTTACTATTTCAAAATATTTGGAAGTACAATTAATTGAAAAATTACATTTCCCTTACAATGCGTTGCAATTGGATGAAACCACTTATATTTCTAGTAATGCTGTTTTAACGGTATATGTGAGATATATAGATTTTAAATTGATAGAAATAAAAGAAGAATTTTTCTGTACATTAACATTACAGACTTTCACAACAAGTCACGAAATTTTTCAAAGCATAAATTCTTATTTTAAATCAAACACATCCTTTGGAATAAATGCATAGATATATGTACTGATGTTGTAGCCGCGATGGTGGGAAAACATAGAGGTGTTGTACAACAAATAGGACAAGTTTCACATAAAAATGTCATTAAAACCCATTGCATTCTTCACCGCAAACAGTTGGTATACAAAAATATAAATCAAGATTTAGATACCGTGATGGATCAATGAGTAAAAATAATTAATCGTATTCGTAACAGTACAGTTCAGACTCGAATTTTCGCAGAGATGGGCTCTTATCACAAACTTTTGCTACTTCATTCACATATACGATAGCTTTCGAGAGGAAGAATACTGAAAAGATTTTTCGACCTGCGAATTGAAGTAGAAATATTTTTAAATAATAAATATTCACCACTAGCAGAATATTTCAAAAGCAATATATGGTTTGCCAAAACTGCTTATCTTGCAGACATATTTTCATTAGTAAAAGAATTAACATTGTTAAAGTAAGGGCCAATGACAAACTTATTTATGCGCCATAGTAAAGTTGAAGGTTTCATGAAAAAAATCGATATCTGGAAAAAAGGATGGAAAAGGCACAATTTGACATATATCGATGTTATCATTAAATAGTTAAAAATAAAATAATAAAAGAGGATAAATTTGCAGGTATAAGAAGCATAATCCAAAACCATTTACTAAAATTAAAAGAACGATCCATTTATTACTTTCCCCCATCTGCAGATATCAGTTTGGGTAATATGAGGATACAAAATCCATTTATCGCACATGAAAATAATGTTTTGAACCCGATCGAGGAAGAAGAGTTAGCTGAACTTTCAGGTGACGAACTGCTTCAAGCGCAGTTTGGCAGTCAAACTTGGTCAAATTTTGACCACATACCCACATGTGCATTAGCAAAAATTATGTACGTGCAAGACAATAATTTTATATACAAACATATAATAATTTTATACTAGTACATACTAATGGCTCTTCTGCTCCTGAATGACCCAAAAATAATAACAAAATTATAAGACGACCCCGGCTTATAATTTTGTTATTATTTTTGAGTCGATGGACACCAAAGGTTGCGGAACTCTCTATCTCGCTAAGAATATATCTCTGTAAGTAACTATTGTTGTTGACTTATGATATTGAAAAGTTAGTCAATATTTAAGGAGCTTCGAGCAATAGGTAGGCAACTACGCCCCGATGTTTAGCGAGTGAAACTGTTTTGTGTGAACAAAATTAAGATAAAAATGATATTTGTACATAATTGCGAAGACAATTATTATGTCATTAAACATTAAATAGTTGGATATTGGATAAAACCTATATTATTAACTTAACTTAATTCAATAAACTTTAGCGAAAAAAAGAAAACATATGGTCTTTATTTTTCCTATTCGCATAATTCTTTACAACAAACGTATTCGAAGGCACTTTTATTTGACTGAATAAATAAACATAGAGGAAATGAGATCAGTGAAAATGGGTCAAGATCCTAATTGCTCACGTATTTGTTTCTTATGGTACACTAGTATTCACATGATTTCGTTATTGAAATTTAATGATAAATTGCAAGAAAAATATATGCAAATAAACCTTCACATATACTTTCTAACTTATGTAATTATATATATATATATATATATATATATATATATATATATATATATATATTAGGGTGGTCCTTATTTTTCAACTTTGTTGTTTCGACCGCAACTCCCCCTCAAAATGTTCATTATAGTATAGGAATACGGTGTGCAAAAAATTATCACGATTGGGCGAGCTTAAGACGTGGCGCATTGCTCTTGAAATTTGGTTCAAAAATATTAAAAATTAAATTTTCTTGGTTGTAAAAAATATATTTATTTATACTAAAAAATATATTTGACTTTAATTTTAACATATTTTAAATTTACTTGAGACGATATCGTCTTAAAGCTTCTCTGGTTTTCATTTAAAGCCAACTTTTTAAGGATTAGAATACAAAGTAAAATCTATGTATTTATATATATATATATGGTGACACATTTCTTAAGAAAATAAATGAAAATTAATAAAAAGAAGAATGGTTTACTTTTGGAAAACAAGTTAATAAATAGGAAAAACATAAAACATTCACTTATTCTTTGTGGCCACAGATTTGATAATGTTACAAGACCATGATTCTTCGACTCATATGTAACATTTGGATCATAAAAAGAAAGGCAACGCTGCTGTTTTTGTGGTTAAATACCACAAATGATTACTTAATTTGCTTAGTGACGCACGACTAATCTTCTCATCAACAATTTTATAAGCATGTAAATCTTTTAGCAATCTTAAATCATGCAATCCAATTGTATCATTTTAAATTCGTTTTGAAATAAATATAATTTAAGGCAATAAATAGCTTTCGACATCCAACGGGCGCCGGGCGTGATGAAATGCTCCATTTTCAACGCCACTCATAAAGTTAATTTTGTCAATTTTGATCCATGCGTCTCTAAACTTCTGTCTTAGGTTTGCGGTCATTTTTTTACACTTTTTACACAAACTTTTATTTTTAACACTATTTCTGTTAAGTAACACACTCTTCTAATTGACAATTTTAATCAATTGTCATTTTATAGGGGAAGTCCCTTTTTAATTTTCTGAAATGCTGCACCACAGTGATGCCAACTTTTCTTAACAAAAACGCGTAAGAGTATTTGAAAAAAGGGATAAAAAAGCTATATTCATAACTCGTTGGCTTAAAAAATATCTATGCTTGTAAATTATTATCAGGATATGTAAATAATTTAGTTACCGCCACAATTTTTGAAATTTGATTCCAATTAAATTTTTATAATCAAATTCTTGTTACAAATCGTGGCAGTTACCGTAAATTTAATTAAGTTATAATAATAAAGTTATAGGTATATTGTAGATTAAAAAATATAAATACATAAAAAAAATTATATTTCTGTTCATTTTACCAACACTTTAGAGGCGGTGCTTCAAGATTTTGAGATGCAAATTTTAATTTTATTTATTATATATATATATTTATATATACATATATATTTTGAAAAAAAATGAATTTCATCGCCATTTATCATGAATTCAAAAAAAATGTTCCAGACAAATCCTATATACTTTTTCCAGTAGAATTCGAATCTGTAATAAAATATACGGGTTGCTATTTAAGATTTCAAAGCTACCCCCGCCCCACCACATGAAGGCAGAGAGAGGGACTAATTCTAGCAGTAATGTATTTCCTCCATTGAAATATTAAATTTAAAATCTGGATATTTTTTCGTGAACTGCTTATCATAAACCAGGAACACATACTTTGTCGACGCGATTTCCTTCGCTCACCGCTCATCGGAGTGCTTTCAAATAAAAAAAAATTTTTCTTTTAATACCATTTCTTATGTTGAAAGTAATTTTTATAAATCTTTTTTTGTATGCACAATGTATGTAGGTATTTAACGTTTGTGTTATTTCTTCCATTAATATTTTTTCTAATTCCAAAAATACAAAATAAACGTACAAAAGAAGGAAATAACTTAATAATAATAAGAAATAACTAATATTTAAGCGCATCTCGTTAGCAACTCACCATTCGGTAATCAGATTTAATTGAATTTGCAATAACAAATAATCCAAGTCAGATTTTGTCAATGTGAAAATCATTAGAAAAAATTTAATTTTTTACTTTTAATCTGCTCGACTAAATCATCAATAAATAAGAGAAAATCAGAGGACCCAGACTCGATCCTTGGAGAATTCCTGAGGTAGCATGATATACAGTAATGGGAAAATGTGTGGAATCATCTAAATATCTGTTAACTTTGTTCGATACGCATAATTTTTTGCATACAGTATTTTTACTCAAAAACAAACATTTCTAGATGTTACGAGTTACGATCTATAACTTCAAAAAAATTTTTTTCCATTCATCTAAAGACCACCCTAATATATATATATATATTCAAGAGAGGGGGTGGGCAGGAAGAGCGATCATTTTACATGTCTGAACTATTTCTGAAAATAAAAAATAGCATTGCATATAGGTATATATATTGATAAATCTAAGCGATGTTACGGTTTCAAATTTAATTGAATTGTAGAAAAGAACCCGTTAATAAATATAGAAATTTACACCAAGCGCTTGTTTATACCTGAACCTGCCATGTTTCCAGCAATACGACATATAGTTTACCAAGTAGTATTCTCATTTCCTGTTTCTTTATATTTATTGCCAATTTATGCCTTCCAAAAATATACCAGGTGGCCCATTTACTTTAGCACTCGCAAATATCATAAAGGCAACTCATTTATTTACGTATCTAATTTTAGATTGCTTGACAATATTATATATATATATATATATATATATATATATATATATATATATAGATTTTCTTTATTCGGCGATGTAAGGTCTGTTTTAATTTAAATATTTATTTTTTCAAAGAGTTTTTTTTTAAATATGAACATATAATTATAAATATAAAAAATTACGCATATTACATTTTGAACCGTTATATTTTTATGTCACGTTGTTATGGTTTTTATATAATTAGTAAAAATTACATTACGATATTAAGTTTTATACATTTAAATTTAGATTTTATATGAAGGTAAATTGCTATTCTACATTATTAAATTATAAAATATACTACTTAGTTTAATACTAATAATTTTCTTAATTTCTCTTTTTATTATGTGTAGTTCCCTCCCGATTATCTATGTTTTCGAAATCGAAATGGTAATAGTGATGACGTTTGTGCAAATAAGGCAGTTTTGTCTGTTTTAGAGTATTTGTGGGCTTGTATCCTTTTGTATGGATATTGTTTAGTCTGACCTATGCAGTGAATATCGCAATCACGACATGGCATTTTATAAATGATATGTGTTTCTCGATTTTTTTCTATTTTAGCTTTGAGGATAGATGTTTATTGGTAATGCTAAGTTTATATATTGTAGCTATATCATATTCTTTTAAAGTATATTTGATTTTTTCTGATAGTTGTGGAACATGTGGAATCGTGATATATGTTGTTTTATTGCTCAAATTGTTATTGGTGTCTGCGATGTATATTTTGTGGATTATTTTTTAAACTGCTTGTTCTATAAGTTTTGGTGGATAATTATTATTTGTTAAGATTATTTTAATTTTCTTGGTGATATCGTTTCTGTACTGAGCATGCGATAATTTTATTGCTCTATTTTTTTAAATATTATAGGTGCATTTGAGTGGTATTTCATATATCGAAGAGAGCTGTGAGTTTGTTGTACCAATTTGTATAAATAGTACCGTATCATAGGTTAATGAAATGTTAAGAAAATTAATTCTTGATATAAACGCAGTTTTCAAAACTATAATAATTTATCAAAACACATTAAAAACAATAAAGATATAACAGATAAAAATAAGAAATCTGTAATCTGTAAGTTAACATGTGGATGCGGTAAGATATATGTTGGTCAAACAGGAAGATCGTTTGGCTTTTGTTTAGAAATAAAAAACAAGATTCCACGAGTGTATGTACTATATACATTCGTAGACAAAAAATTCCGGTCTCCGAAGTAAATGTCGTACAAGAAAAAAATATTTTTTTTCTTTTTTTTAAGAAGACATGAAGCATTACCTACAAAGTAAGAATGATAAATAAAAAAAGGTACTTAACATTTTATTCAATAAAAAGAAGTCACGAAACAGTAAATTGTGCAAAATTAACAAGTTAATTGGTCTTATCGGCTAGGTTTTACATCTACGTTTTCACACAAATTAAGTGATTGATAGTGCGTACTACTTCCACGAACGCTAATGACTTCTGCTATACGGCGCGGTAAACTTGGAATGCAGCTGGCGACCTCTTCTTGTGTAATGTTTTCCCATTCCTCACGAAAAGCTGTTCGAAAATCTCGAATGGTTACCGGTATGGGTTGTCGGTGTTGAACACGCCACCCTAATGAATTCCAGATATCTTCGATAGTATTCAAGTCCGGTCTTCGAGTTGGCCATTGCAAACGGCGAAAGTCAACCACATCAAAATATTGCTCAACCACTCGTTCATGTACCTAATAGCCGTAATGATACAATTTTCAATGAGAACGAGCTCAGTTTTCGCATACAGTGAAATGCCAGCCCAAACCATTATATCGCCTCCCCCAAATGCCATTCTTGGAGATATACAACACGCTGAAAATCGTTCACCAGGCATTCTCCACACACGTTCTCGTCCATCTGGTGAACGCAAACAAAAACGAGACTCATCCGTGAACAATACGGAGTTCCATTGATCTATTGTCCAATGTCTATATTCACGGGCAAATCTTGTAATTTTGGCAAATCGTAGTTGCTGAACACGATAAGCCGGGAGCAAAAGTGGACAACCAGCAAGTTTCCTTGGCATCAATCCGTATTTATTAAATCTTCGGCGAACGGTTCGTGCTGAAGCTGCAGTACCATAAGCGTCTTCGACTTGGCAAGGCACAATTGTTAATGGTAAGCCACGATCGCGTAGTGTAGATAATACCATAAAACAGTTTTCTCACCAGTTTGTGGTGCGAGTGCTGTCTGATCCTGGCCTTCTTGTGTATTCCCCAATTTGACGATGTAGCTGTAATGCATCTTGGACGGTACTACTGGGAATATTCAAGACAGCAGCGATGTATCGAATACTGCGTCCATCTTCGTTCAAAGCTACTGCTCGGGTTACATTTTGTGCTTGCATTTTGTCAACCAATAAGTGTCAGTACTGACAGTTCAAATGACTTTTCAACACAACACATAAAAGCTGAATAAAGAGCACACCAAGATTTTTTGGGTTGAGTTAAATTTTTTGGGTTGGCCATTATTTTTGTTTTTCTTTTGGCTGTTTTTATAAATTAAATGTTTTGTATCTTCTTTAATTTCCAATTCTTACTTCGTCATGTCTTGAGAAAAAAAAACAAAAAAGTCCAGTGTCCGGAATTTTTTATTCATGAGTATATAATAGGAGTTTTCTTTCTTAGGCGATTTAATGTCTATTATTATTAAATATTTATGTATTCAAGGTAATTTTACTCGGACATGTTTCGACAGCTATGGCCTTTTCATAGAGTATTATTACGGCATCCTGACAAAGACAATTTTATTTACGCTGTAAATTCCGATAACAGTATTCCGGTTACGGAATGTGAGATTTTGTCCATCATAGCGAAAATTTTCAATCCCTTAGGATTTGTTGCCCCAATTACTCTGTGCGAGAAAATAATGATGCAGGATTTATGGCAAAGTCAAGTTAATTAGACTGAATCTGCACCAACAGACATTTTCACACTTTGGAAATCATTTTTTTAACAATTACCAAATCTTTAAATAAAATTAATAAAATTACCGTGGAAAATAACGATACTCGATTATACGACAGTAGAATTGCATGGATATAGAGATGCAAGAGAATCAACATGTACCACTTGTTTATATATACTGTTTGTTCAAATATGTTTAGTACATGTTATTCCAAATTACTTTACACAAAATTTCGAATATCACCCATAAAACAGTTCCATTGCCACGCTTTAAACTTTGTGATGCAGTTATTTTGACTAAATCGACAAAAACGGTTAAAGGGTTATTATATCTGAAATTTGAACGTGAATCTTTTGAAATGATCCTACAATAACTCTAACTTGAATAAATGGTGAACCAAATTTTTGTAACCAATAATCCAAATTCACGAAACAACTAATAAAACATACTAAACCCAGCGGACATATTATCACGGACATTAAATATAAAACAGTTAGAATCAAATAAGCTCTGGTGGCACGAACTACAAGTTTTTGATAGAAAATATCGAAAATTAGCCAATCCCGATTCACATAAATCAACTAGCCGATGTTTCTGGAAGGAAAAGAAGGTATAATTTTGCTTCTTAAACGCTGACTTACACCGCGATCAACAATATTTTAAATATTTTGTTAATTATACCAAATTGTTATGAGTTTTGACATACATGCTTCGATTTATCAACAATTTGTATATTAACCGGAACAACAGAATCTTACGTAAATTAACTCTCGCGAATTAGATTTAGCTCTTATAATACCTACTCACTAAAATTGTGTGAATTTTCTCAGGAAATAACAGATTTGTTTAATTTAACTGTAATCTTTAAAAAGAGTAAGCTATTCTTTTTAAATTCTTTTTTAGATAGTAATGGCATATTAAGAGCAGGGGGAGAATTAGAAATTCGGATTAACTAGTAACCTAAAACACCCTATACCTTTGCCACCTTACCATAACCTTACAAAACTTTAAATTAAATTTAAACATGATAGACTTTTTCATGCAGTTGGGTTAACTCTCTTCTCTATTCTACGTAATAAGTACAGTGAAACATATAATACATAGATGTACTGTTTGCCTTTAATGCAGACCTTCTATACAAATGCGTATAATGGGAGACCTACCTAAAGCACGATTAACGCCTTTGACGGTTGGATACGATTTTGCCAGGGAGACCATGGTCAAGGTAAATTGAGTTTGCGAAATTTAGTAAATGTTACATTTGCATTTTTAATTGTTTCGTTACACGAGCAATTCACATTGAACTCACTGAATGTTTCCCGTGAATGTTTTTTTTTAGTTTTTACTACTAAATTTTATTTTACCAGAACTATAAAACACTTAACTTCGAAAGTTTATACACTCTAACATGTCAGATAGAAGCAATATTAAATTCTAGTCATATGACTCCATTAACCTGTGATACCAATGACTTCACCCAGTCATTTATCAATCGGTAACCTACTAGTCACTATACCTCAATGGAATGTTATTGAAATCGAAGTCAACCGACTTAAATTGTATGAAAGATTGCAACACATGGTTGAGAACTTCTGCATAAACTAGATATTATTGCAAGCTCAGTGCAAATGGATAACCTCAAGAGGAACACCTGTTAAATCTGGAGATTTGGTATTGTTATTTAGGGAGAACACTCAACCTTAGTAATGTGTGATGGGAAAAGTCTTGTAACTTCATCCAAAAAAGGATCAGGTGGTTCACGTAACCACCGTGAAAACAAGAACAGATGCGTATATATTTTATTGCATTCATCTCATATTAAATATGGCAAAGCTGCCCATCATGTAACCATCGATATTAAGAGTTAGATGGGTGTTACCATCCTTACTGAGACAGTATGTAAGTTACTCCCAAAAAATACGCTCGTAAACCAAGACATTGGAAATACAGCATTTTCAAATGAATAAAACATCTTAAAGATACACAAGTTATTTTAATATACAGAAAAGTATACAAATTAAACAAACCATGTTCTTCTAAGTCAATCTTATCTTTCGGGTTGCCCAAAAATTCAGAAATCTTTTTGGATATACCGTACTTCTTCGGCATACGCCCTTGCATGTTGTGCCTTTTACATACGGCAGCAAAACCTTTTTTGATATTATTTTTTTCTTCACTGCTTTTGTTTGTTTGTCGCTCTTTGAATTTGTTTGGTCGTGAATTCGGTCTGCTTCAATACTGCGTGTAATTGTATGAATTCTTCTTGTAGGTGTTCTTTATCAGTTAATTTTTTGGATCTATTTGCTAACGTTTTTACTACTATGCAGAAGTGCTTTCATTTGAATATGTATTCAATAATAAATTGCAATAGTTTTAATTGATATTATTTTATTGATTAATATTACACTTTAGCATTTCTATCTGGTTATAATAATACATACAAGTATGAAGTAGGACTGATAATTACATTGGATACTATTAACTGTAGAATTGTAAAAGTACCTACACTCACTGCAATACCCGCCTTCAATTCCGCAATGATGCATGTATTAATTTTCTATTAAATTTAACTTACTTCTAAAGTATTGAAATTTATTTGTTGGTAAAGCTTTAGATTCTTTAGCTAAAAATGTCCACTCCTTGCTCTTGCGTAGTTATACACTCTATATATACTTAACTTGTTTCTTTATAACAAAACCTCTAATAAAATAATATTTTACATTAATAAGTTAGTTTTTTTTTTATTTCTAATTTATTAGCCATTTTGACCCATGATTGATTCTCTTCAAATATAGTAATTTGATGAACTTCAATTTTCAAAATTTGTTGTAGTAAATATGATGCAAAACAATATTAACCCACACAGAGAGCAAGTGCAACATATTCTGCTCTAAAAATTGCAACCCGAGCTTTTTTAAACTTCCAAAATACTGCATTTTCATAAATTTTTATTACAAATTCAAATGCATTTCCTGATATTAGTATCATAAGCAAAATCTTCACAATCAAATGTATTATACGAGTATTTTAAGTATTCTGTTTCACAAATTAAATATATATAATATATATATATATGTATATATATATATATATATATATATATATATATATATATATAATATATATATATGTATATATATATATATATATATATATATATATTGTGGTAGGTCATGCCTACATACATAAGGAACCCCAAGAATTATAAAAATACAGAATTTTTAGATTTAAAATGTTAATTTTAGAACCTAAGATATAATTGGAAATGAATTTTTCACATGTCATATCAATAAAGTTAATTCCGCGTTTTTAATTGCTCAAATTGAATTCACATACTTATTTATTTACATGTACTCATTAGCCTTAGTCATTTGCCATCAATATCATTATTTTACCGAAGTTTTTAACTTAATTGATTGATAATTTAAGTCACATATACTTTAGGAAAAACTGTACTTATTTGAATAATACATAGCGGGAAATATCCCAATTAAATACAGGCATTTATTGAAACAATAAACATTCCAAAGACAATTATTTGTATTTCATAATTAAAACAATTATTTTTGTAAAGTATCAAAACGATTTGTGTTAATAAACTATTGCATTTATAAATAATTATTACGAGATTAAATAATTACATACAAGAAGTACGAATGGGAAGCCTGGATTAAAAACAAACGAGAGTTAGCGTTATATTGTAAAAATTCTACGAACACGTCGACGTATTTTAAAAGTGTCGCCCTGAAATTGGAGAAGAAAATATAGAATAAATTATTATAACAATACTTCAAGTATATCCACCGTATCTCCTACTTACCCAGCAACGTTCGACGAATTTTCCATATCCCAACAACATCCTGGTCGTTTTAAACGAAAATACAAATCCGCTTCGACCCCAAGCCAAAAGGGAAGCGACCTGAATCTTACCACTACCAGAGCCTTTTATCCCGAATATTGGAATCCAGACAACCACCGATTATCCTGTATCCATCGTAAACTAACTTGAGTATTATTTGATTTGCTTTTTCCTAAAATTTAGGAATTTTTATTTATTTTATTAAACACAATCGTAGATATTATAGTATGTATGTCTAATATGTTAATTTAAATTAGAATACCTTTAAAGAAACAGAAAATACAGTTCCCTAGTGTTTAGAAACTAAAGTTATATTTATTAACTTAATCACGTTATCCAATCAAAACATTAATTACCCTAAACTCATTTAGTCTATCTGATTACGTGATATTTTGTAAGTTAATATATGTATTTATTATGTTCAAAACTTACCTTTTTATTCAAATCACCAATTAAACCAGTATATTTGCTTTTCACTCTCTCGTTTTATTTAGTAGATTATTCGTCCAGAATAATCACTTATTTAATAACTTGTTTAACATATTCAAATATATTCTAATTGGAGTACCGATGTTATACTTATACCATCAGAAAATAATAAATAAAGTCTCTTTGCTACTGCTAGCTGGCAAAAATACATAAAAATATACATTAAGATATTAAGCATAAGGTTTTGCACTTGGAATAAGCTTTGTAAGTTAAGTATAGATTGTTTATTTACTTTTATTTATGTACCGAAAATTATACAAGTGTCAACTGTAATAACCAAACTTAACTCCATCTATATGACATTTATGTAACTACACTAGTGTAATATTCCAATTATTTTTGAAATTACAAAACCGATTAATTTATAACTTTTCTTTAATATTCAACGTAAAGTCTCATGCTCATTTAATACACACCCCTCTGCTTGTTAACAATAGTCAGCAACGTAGGGCTATCATTACCCAACAAGTTAACAATTGGTCAGCCCAACGGTGGGGCGATCAGCCTTTTAACAATTGGTCAGCCCAACAGTGGGGCGATCAGCCTTTTAACAATTGGCGCCTCAACTTATGAGCTGTTATTAGACGTGCCCAATAGAATATAATTTTATAAAAAAAAACTAGAGAGAATAAAAATAAAAACCAAGGAGAACTGTATTAAAATTGTGTTTTATTCAAGAAATATAAGCTTTATTGTATTTGTGAATCTGTATTTTTTGTTCTGTGGACTTCTTATATAGTAGGACATTCAGTTATACTCAGGAGCAGGAATTTGTAAGTTGGTATTTACCAGGGTAATTTTCTTAATAATTAATACTGAAATAATAAGTAAAAGGGGAATTAAGATAAAAATAATTTTACAAGATAGCAATTTATTTACCTAAGATTAATTTACAAATATAACACAATTACTAATATCTAAATATTTACAATTATACTAACAAAATGGATAAAAGTACCAGAAGCAAATCACTGGAAAACAATGAAAGTCGAGAGAACCAGGCTGAACAGGGGGACATTTCAACAGCAACCATACAACCAGAAACGCCGAAAGAAGAAGTCCCAATAAATCTCAATACTTTAACAGCATTAATAATGAATCTAAAACAAATCATGATGGAGAATAATGAAAATTTTAAACAAATCATGACAGAGAACAACGAAAAACTAGAAACAAATTTAAACCAAAAATTCGAGACTAATAACCTTAAATTAGACCAACTTAAGCAAGATAAAGAGGAGATTAAGAGAGATATAAAAGGATTAAAGGAAAGCCAAAATAAAATTGAAGAAAGGAGTAAACAAAAATTAGATACTTTCAATGAAAAATTAATAACAAGTATAAATAAAAAATTCGAGACCTATAATAATAAAATAGATCAACTTATGCCGGAAAACAAAGATCTGTTAGGAAACACAAGTACCAACAATGCATGTAACAAAAACACAATCAAAATATTATCTGATCTAAAGCCGTACAAACCGCTTAGATGCAAAAATAAAATTAATTCACACAACCAATGCCTAATAAAAGATAAAGCTTATCAGAATTTTTTAATAAACATTACTAAAGAAAATAACAATCTTAAAACCCTAATGATGGGGAGAAATAAAATAAATATTAACACATCTGCAACCAAAAATATACATCACACTTTTACAATGAACAACACACAAGCTAAGAACATTTACTTTCAGGACACTACTTTAATTTTAGAAAACTTAACTATACATAACAACACAAATAACGTAATAAATATAGAAGGAACAACACACAATTCCATTACATATGAATATTTTTATACCAATAATATACTCAATACCATCCTCAACACAAAAATCAACTCTTATACACCCACGTATATAAAAACTGAAGCTACAAATACACCGATTATCAAAAACATGCATATCACACTAGGTAGAGGTAATATTTTCCATTCATATAAAAATAACAGTATTAGCACACCTAAGGTGCGTCGAAGAAAAATTAATACATAAATAAAGATAATAAAATCTCGGTGTTCTAAAATTATAAAGACGATTCAAGCAAAGATGGGGATACGATTATAAACTACTAATAACTAAACTGAATACACAAATATTAATATAAACAAAGATATGCTAAAGAAAATTTAATAAAGAGAAAGAACAATCATTTAAACAATCTGGTATGACAAATTAAAAACATTTAATGGGGAAAACTAAATACTTATAGATATGCTTAAAAGTTAAATAAAATGAATAAATAAAGGTATGATGAAAAGTTAAATGAAGTGGACAAGGTATAGATTAAAGTTAGAAGGAATTAATATATGATATGGGGATGTATAGAATTGAATATGAATAAATAATTAATAATGATAATTATATGTATATTATGAAAATATTAAAATATAGACAAGTGTCTTATTATAGGGAATTTAAATATGTTAAAAGGAATGGAAATAAGATAAGTGAAAAGAATAGAAAATAAATGATTAGTATTAATAAAGAAAGTATTATTTAATATTAAAGCAAAGGCTTACATCAATATAAATATTAAACTAAGATTAATTATAACAATTTTTATAATGATTATTAACCCTAGAATGGTATCGTTATTTTCTAGTACATGACTAGTACAGTGGTGTCGCATATGACACATCATTATATCTTTAACTTTTATATAGTTATCGTTCAAAATAAAAACAAAAGTATAATTTACATTAATTTTATTATAAAAAATAAAATGGTACAAAAATATAAAACAGTTATTCTCACAAAAATACTAATTATAGTTCTTCACTGCAGGGAGGACAAATAGGCCTTCTGTGTTCAGCACAAATGTGTTCACCGCATCTCACACATAGTTCTTGACCTTTTCTGTTGGCATTTCTAGGGCAAATATGACAACGTTTCTGACCGACAGGTTGATTTCTTTTTTCCAAACTAGGATTCTTTTCTTCCACACCTAAAATATCCTGAATTAGTAGACGTAAATATCTGGATATTGTTGGCACATTCAGTCTGCTTTCCAATTGTGGTTTGATCAATGATCACAATTGCATGCCTAAGTTTTGAAGAAATTGTCTTCTTGGGATATATTTATATGCACTATTTTGTTTTTGTTTGTTGGCGTTATAGATAACAAAAGCATTGATTCCAATTCCATCTATCATTCCAAAAAATACACGTAAAGGCCATCGACGGGTTTTTCGTGACACAGTTTTTGAGTGACACAATTGATCATATGTATCTACACCACCTTTCGTCGAATTATAAAATAGAATGATTTCGGGTTTTTTAGTTTCGTCTTCAATAAGTGTGAAAAGTTGACAACAACAAAACTATTTTATTCTTTTTAGGTGAAAACGAAACCATAGTTTTATTTTCGTCGTAAGCAAAATCACAGCAAGAAACAGTAGCTTTTTTCTTCAAGAAAGTAGGCGGAATATCTGCTTTATTTTTACGTAACGTTCCTACCATGGTTAGTTTCTTTTCCAATAATTTATTTGCCAAATTCGAGGACGAGAACCAGTTATCCATGGTAACATTCCGGTTTGTTCCATATATGCTTTCACACAGTTTCAGGACATATTGAGTAGGTAAAGTTTCAGAACTAGTTCTTCTTTCTTTCCCAATATATGAAATAGCAGAAAGCATGTAAAATGTTTTAGAGTCGCACATCATAACAATTTTTATGCCATATTTATCCGGCTTATTTGGAATATAGATTTTGAATGGACATCTTCCTCTAAAACCAAGAAGTTGTTCGTCTACAGTTACATATGCGCCAGGTGTATAATTTTCTGAACACTTTTCAATAAATTTATCCCACAGAAATCTGATAGGTGCAAATTTATCATCCTTACGCTCTTGTCTGGTATTTTTGTCATCAAAGCGAAGACAATTAAGTAAAAACTCAAAACGTTTTCGTGACATGGTTGCTCTGAAAATGGGTAATCCATATTGTCTGGACCATAAATCAGAAGTACTTAGAGAACTTCTTTTTAGAACCCCACTCATATACAACAGCCCGAATAAGGCCAATATTTCTTGTCTATTAGTACACCCTATAAAGCTTTGATTATTAGCATATTTGGAGGATTGTCTTGTTATTTCTTGGTTTGTGTGTTGAATAATACAATTAATACTTTCGTCGGTGAAAAATAACTTCCATGCTTCAATCTCATCTGCAGCTTTTAATGCGTTTGACTTTGGCCCTGGTAATCGAAGCACAATGTTCTTTTGCACTGTACGGCTATTTTTTGAAAAAAATGGTGATTTATACCATTTGTAACCATTTTTTACATAAATTGCCTTTCGACGTGTAACAGATTCTTCTTCGGACTCTTCTCCCTCACTGCTAGACTCGACAGAAAAAGTATCAGAATGCTCACTGTCTAAAAGTTCCTCATCTTCAGATACACTGTCGTCGCTCACTATTTCTGGAACAATATTGTCCAAATCTGTTTGGCCTCTCTCGTAAGAACGTATAATATCCTCTAACTCTGCTTGAGTCAATGCTTTACTAGTGGAAGCCATATTTTGTAAATTAAAAAAATAATATCAAGAATGGTATTCTGGAGTCGTATGTGACACAACCAATTGCTATCGATACGTAAAACAGAACAGAGCACTTACAACTACCGCATTCAAAGCTGTACTGACACGTCGAGAGGTACGTAGGTGGTCGCTAACTTCTCTCTTCAATTATGCGTTTGGGAAAGAGATAAAGTGTAGCTGTGTCATAGGCGACACCAACGTGCCATTCTAGGGTTAAGCATGTACCATCAACATGAGAGATACTAAACAAAATAACCCCAAGCAAAACAACTTTACCAACAGAATATTTTATACAAACTATCACCAGAATATATAACAAGTTTTTAATACAGATAACAGCCCAGTTATACAGGTAGTTTACAGTACGAAAAACATAACAATAAGAATTTAAAGAGGAAATTAAACCTACATTACAAAATAACAATAATTTTAGAATATTACTAGACAAACATATACATACCAAAAGAGAACAATTCCAAACTAGAGATAAAAAGAAAACAGAGAATCAAAGAAATTAATACAATTATTATATTTATTCAATTTTAAATAAGTTAATTTATCATGCTAAGTTGTCCTTGAATTCTAGAAACTTTAATTTCTTAGAGCTTTGAGAATTTAAAAAAAAGGGAATAATAAGATAAGCCTTCTTGTAACCACAACTACGCCTTATCTGATTATTGGGGAATTTGTGGTAGGTCATGCCTACATACATAAGGAACCCCAAGAATTATAAAAATACAGAATTTTTAGATTTAAAATGTTAATTTTAGAACCTAAGATATAATTGGAACTGCATTTTTCACATGTCATATCAATAAAGTTAATTCCGCGTTTTTAATTGCTCAAATTGAATTCACATACTTATTTATTTACATGTACTCATTAGCCTTAGCCATTTCCCATCAATATCATTATTTTACCGAAATTTTTTAACTTAATTGATTGATAATTTAAGTCACATATACTTTAGGAAAAACTGTACTTATTTGAATAATACATAGCGGGAAATATCCCAATTAAATACAGGCATTTATTGAAACAATAAACATTCCAAAGACAATTATTTGTATTTCATAATTAAAACAATATTTTTTGTAAAGTATCAAAACGATTTGTGTTAATAAACTATTGCATTTATAAATAATTATTACGAGATTAAATAATTACGAACACGTCGACATATTTTAAAAGTGTCGCCCTGAAATTGGAGAAGAAAATATAGAATAAATTATTATAACAATACTTCAAGTATATCCACCGTATCTCCTACTTACCCAGCAACGTTCGACGAATTTTCCATATCCCAACAACATCCTGGTCCTGGTTTTAAACGAAAATACAAATCCCTGGGTACGCCATCCGCTTCGACCCCAAGCTAAAAGGGACGCGACCTGAATTTTACCACTACCAGAGCCTTTTATCCCGAATATTTGAATCCAGACAACCACCGATTATCCTGTATCCATCGTAAACTAACTTGAGTATTATTTGATTTGCTTTTCCCTTTTAGAAATTTAGAAATTTTTATTTATTTTATTAAACACAATCGTAGATATTATAGTATGTATGCCTAATATGTTAATTTTAAATTAGAATACCTTTAAGGAAACAGAAAATACAGTTCCCTAGTGTTTAGAAACTAAAGTTAGATTTATTAACTTAATCACGTTATCGAATCAAAACATTAATTAACATAAACTCATTTAGTCTATCTGATCACGTGATATTTTGTAGGTTAATATATGTATTTATTATGTTCGAAACTTACCTTTTTATTCAAATCACCAATTAAACCAGTATATTTGCTTTTCACTCTCTCGTTTTATTTAGTAGAATATTCGTCCAGAATTATCACTTATTTAATAACTTGTTTAACATATTCAAATATATTCTAATTGGAGTACCGATCCCGCACTTATGCCATCAGAAAAGAATAAATAAAGTCTCTTTGCTACTGTTAGCTGGCAAAAATACATAAAAATATACATTAAGATATTAACCATAAGGTTTTGCACTTGGAACAAGCTTTGTAAGTTAAGTATAGATTGTTTATTTACTTTTATTTATGTACCGAAAATTATACAAGTGTCAACTGTAATAACCAAACTTAACTCCATCTATAGAACATTTATGTAACTACATTAGTGTAATATTCCAATTATTTTTGAAATTAAAAAAACCGATTAATTTATAACTTTTCTTTTATATTCAACGTAAAGTCTCATGCTCATTTAATACACACCCCTCTGCTTGTTAACAATAGTCAGCAACGTAGGGGCTATCATTACACAACAAGTTAACAATTGGTCAGCCCAACGGTGGGGCGATCAGCTTTTAACAATTGCGCCTCAACTTGTTACGTGTCCGTAACGTTCCACATTTTATTGTTACGTTTTACGATCAAATTCATTATCTCGTTAATATATTTTGTATTATTTGCAACAAATCTACCTGTATAGTTATCGTATCTGCAATTTAAATTCATATTGTATTTCTTTAAGTTCTTTTTCTTTAATCCTCTTGACCTTAGAGTTTTTTTTTCTCGTCGCTAAGAACGTACGCCTCGTGCATTTACACATTTTTTAATTAATTCGTTTTCGATCGTTGTACGACGTTACTGACTGTCTTTTCAAACCAGGGTAGTGATCGATATACTGTATAGTTTAAAATACAGCCCGTTATAGGATTTAATCGATCCTTATACCGAAATTTTATTCGCTTTGGGCGATATTTACCGTTGGGAGGATTTGTTGTGTAAAGAAAGCAGGAAGTTACCCACTTTGTACTTCGAATTATCAATCATCGTTTTTTTATTTAACCACCATCAGATGCATAGTTGATGGTGCTACCGCTAGGCCGAATAACAATAGAAAGCCCCGTTGAACTACTTAGATCTATGACGGATAAGTCCCGTTAACATCGACCGTCCGTTGAAGGAAAAGAGCCGATTCCCATCGGAAAAACCAGCTAAGCCTATCCATCTAATTTTTATTTGTTCTATTTTTAAATTGCCATTCATTCAGATACCTAACTTTATTCCTATTCAATTTTATCGCAATTTTATAACTCCGGCGTTTTTTTTCGCTTCACGAAGAAAACCAGTTTGTCCTTCGCTTTTTTATTTTTATTTTCCTTTTGCAGAACGTTTTCTCAAACGTTCACGTTTAATTCTCAATAACTCTTAAAGTTATTTCGAACAATCGACTATGTATTTCAAAATTTTTCTTATTAATTACTTGTAACATTCATCAACCTTTTTTTTAATTTAATTGTAATTTTTTTTTTAATTTTCTTTTGCTTATTAGTTAGTATATCTTATATCGTACGCAAATCCACATTTTGCGGAAGCTTATTTGTATATTTTTAAGAGAAAACCACAAAAAACGTTATAGCGAAAGATCGTTCGATTTCAAGTTATTGTTAAAATTATAACAACTTTGTGAACTAAAAGAACGAATACGTATTGTTTCTTTTAGTGTGTGTTAGGCCTTCAGCCGCGTTGTAATTCTTTTTCTTTCTTAATCACGATAATTACTTAAATGTTATCTCCGAGATCTGGAGTCCTATTTGACTAAATTTGTGATCGGCCGTCAGCCGTAGGTTTTCTTGGTGGTAACAATTTGGTCTTATTACCATTAATTTTGGTCATACCGAGATCAATCATTAATTTTGTTATACAGAGATTGATCATTAATTTTGTTATACAGAGATCAATTCTTAATTTTGTTATACAGAGATTGATCATTAATTTTGTTATACAGAGATCAATCATTAATTTTGTTATACCGGGATCAATCATTAATTTTGTTATACGGAGATCAATCATTAATTTTGTTATACAGAGATTGACCATTAAGTTCATTATACAGTGATTACTTTTCATTTTTGTTATACATGTACTAGTCTTATTCCTATACAGGGATTGATCATCAATTTTTTTTTATTTTGCTTTTATATACAGGATTATTCCTATCTTATATAACGGGGAATTAATTAATAAAAAAATATCTGGTTCTGTTAAAACGACTTTTTTTAGTTATTTTCCCCTTTTCCTCGTCTCTCGAACCCCGAGAGTAGAACGAGTCTCGGTCTTGGAACCGGCCTCTGCCAACGCAACTTGCCTTTTTTTTTATTATTACCTATCATCAAGTTTCCGGGTTTGCGACGTCCAGCGGCATAAATTCGGTGGCGTCCTTTTCCACCTTTTTTTGAGTTTATCTCTTACCTCTGGGTCTCCCCACCCCCCTGAGCTGAGGCAGCCTCAGTAGCCGGGTGGGCCGTTGGACGTTGGCAGGAACGGGCAGGGGCAGTTTCAGTCGTCCGGGACTGGGTCTGCTCCGAGGAGCGTTGTTTTTTTTTCCCTGTGATCCTTATATTTAGTTTTTCTTTTTTTCCTTCACTACGATTTTTTGATCGTAGCAAACTTAGGAGCTGTTATTAGACGTGCCCAATAGAATATAATTTTATAAAAAAAAACTAGACAGAATAAAAATAAAAACCAAGGAGAACTGTATTAAAATTGTGTTTTATTCAAGAAATATAAGCTTTATTGTATTTGTGAATCTGTATTTTTTGTTCTGTGGACTTCTTATATAGTAGGACATTCAGTTATACTCAGGAGCAGGAATTTGTAAGTTGGTATTTACCAGGGTAATTTTCTTAATAATTAATACTGAAATAATAAGTAAAATAGGAATTAAGATAAAAATAATTTTACAAGATATCAACACTTTTAGAACATGTTAGATTAATTAAAAATAAAAAACTAACTCAAGATATAAAGCAGATAATGAAATTATCATTGTTAGCATATAACTCGACTAATCATTCAGCAACAGGAACCTCACCTTTTGAACTCTTGTATGGACACACTAATACAAAAGAACCAATGGACCTATATTACGATGAAACGTATTATCAAGATTATATTCAAAAACATAAAGAACGCACGAAATATCTCTATAATAAAATTGCAAATAAAATGCAAGAAGATAAAGAAAAGAATATTAAAATAAATAAAAATAGATAAAACGAAGAAATAAAAATAGGTCAGGCTGTATATATAAAACCCCATAAATACTATTCACAGAAAACGAAAGAAAGATATGCGAAGTGCTCTGCCAATTTACGAATGAAATAATACTTCTAAACAAATTACTCCTAAAAATAAAATACGTTGGCATAAAAAAACAATAAATTTAACTGAAGTAAGTATTTTAAATCTTTGAGATAGGATTAATAATCAAAAAGATACTTCCGAAATTTAACTAACGCAAAGGAAATGTTAAGCAAAATTACTATCTCACATAAAGCAAGTAGTTCTTTAGTTTATATCATTACATTCATATTAATACTATTAATACTTGCAATTCATTTGTTTAAATTATATAAAAAGATAAGGACTAAACAAAAGGTTAATAAAACAGATTCCGATAACATAAGAATGCAAGATTTAACTTTTTAAGGATAATCTCGCAAGTAAGGCGGAAGGAGTTGTATGTGCTGACATAATACATCCATTCAGTATTACCAGACGTCGATTCAGCAATTTCATTTATTTAGCCGGATACATGTGGAGTAAGATAAGATAATATTTAATATATAAAGATGGGTAATACATTAGTAGGTAGAGTTATTAGTGTAACTGTACACGACACAGATCTCTAATAATCCTCAAATGTAATCTAGTTTTAATCTATATTGTATCGTATTGTCAAAAACCACAAACAAATATTTTTTTTTAAATTTCAAACGCTTTTGAAATTTAACTTATATACATCGATCACTTTGCCGTTTGTCATACATGCTGACATCTATCTTAGGGTAGATAGAACTTATTGTATGAAATCAGCAAGATCGCTATCTTCTTTAAAACAGGTTGACAGAAACCCTTTTAACATGCACCAGCGCCAAAACATAATAGCACTTCTTATTCCAAAAACAACATGAAACATTTATTTTAAATCCAAGAATACTAAAAAGTAACAAATACAGGAGTTGGATATGAAATATCTTAACAGGTCGGTATTTGTCTTTAAAACTTTTACTACAAATAATAATAATACAACAATAACCTAAGTTAATTTATTCTTGCAGGAACTGTAAAGGAGAAACGTTTGGTTGTTTGTTTTTCAAAGGAAATATAAACTTTAAAACACTAAATGCATGAATTAAAACTTTATAATAGTACGGTGTACTGATAACAGTGATAACCGACGTGTTCGGAGAAAGAATAACCTTGACGAGGTAATTCAAATCTAAATTGAACCAAATCAATGAAAGTAAGTTCTTGAATGAACTGTAAACATTTAATTAAAATATAGAACAACACAAATGAATTATAGAATGTTTTCTGAATAGTTTACTTGAATCATACAGTTATGATTATTTGTCTAGGCATATCGATTTATTTTAAATTAATTAACAAATGATTTTTCAATTATGACTGTAATTTAAGGTACCTTTTAAATCAGAATACGGAGTTAAGTCAGGATAAAACGAAGGTACTTGATGTCTATCTGTTAAAATGCCCGTAAACTGGAAAAGTCCCTCGTTTCTTCTAAAATCAGGTCCAGGAATGACTGTAGAAGGTCAGGTATTCAAGGATATGATCATTCAGGTACAAAATGTGATTATTTCCTCAGTTAAAGTGATTTTTCTTCACTTTTCACTTAGATCCGCCATTAAAATTTTAAGTTTGAAAATGATGCTTTTGATGATAATTAATTAAAAACTTGATATACGTCGTTCAAATTACTTTCAAATAATAGAATAAACTTTAAGCTATCTTTTCGATATATTTTGAATACACTTAAGTCTTTGTAATAATTTAAATCTTTAATACTAGAAATTTCGGACTAAGAAAAATGCATTTCTATCACGGATTATGGCGTCCGTCGTCTGGGAGATTTACAACCACTCTCTGGAAAAGACGCCGACAACAAAAACAAATAACGTCGCCTTAAAATCTGCAATCACGATATCTCATTGGTTTGTTTAGAATCAACGGAAATGATGGGTAAGTTTATAAATTTTAATTAATATTCAAATTTATATCAATTAAAATTTCCTTCAGAATTAATTACATACTTACAACTAATTACATTTTTAAAATTAGATAAAACTATTCAAAATATTGTATTTATATTTCGTTTGATTTTCTTTTTATTATATTTACTCTTAATTAAATATTTAATTATAATTTTTTAATTTTTCAAAATTTTATTTAGTTTTAAATTAACAAAATTCAAATATATTGTTTAAGGTAATTTGCCTCACAACAATATATATATATATATATATATATATATATATATATATATATATATGATAAACGTAATGTTAATGAGAATTAATAATCAATAAATTCTCACATTACTGCCAATGCCGCTCTAATTCGTTGCAATAATTTCTACACCTGACAAAATCACATTTGCCTAAGAATGTAGCTGCAACGCGTCGCGGCGCCAACTGACCGAGTTGTACGGGAAAATGAAAAAATGTGTGAAAGTCGTATCCACCCTGGAATGTGCAGACGCCAGCGTGTCATGGTTTTACCAATCATCGGTGCACCTACATCCAGGAATAGACACGACCTTCATTTCTATACGAAGTGTATATATACTAATTGTGATAAACGTAATGTTAATGAGAATTAATAATCAATAAATTCTCACATTACTGCCAATGCCGCTCTAATTCGTTGCAATAATTTCTACACCTGACAAAATCACATTTGCCTAAGAATGTAGCTGCAACGCGTCGCGGCGCCAACTGACCGAATTGTACGGGAAAATGAAAAAAAATGTGTGAAAGTCGTATCCACCCTGGAATGTGCAGACGCCAGCGTTTCATGGTTTTACCAATCATCGGTGCACCTACATCCAGGAATAGACACGACCTTCATTTCTATACGAAGTGTATATATACTAATTGTGATAAACGTAATGTTAATGAGAATTAATAATCAATAAATTCTCACATTACTGCCAATGCCGCTCTAATTCGTTGCAATAATTTCTACACCTGAGAAAATCACATTTGCCTAAGAATGTAGCTGCAACGCGTCGCGGCGCCAACTGACCGAGTTGTACGGGAAAATGAAAAAATGTGTGAAAGTCGTATCCACCCTGGAATGGAAGAATTAATAATCAATAAATTCTCACATTACTGCCAATGCCGCTCTAATTCGTTGTAATAATTTCTACACCTGACAAAATCACATTTGCCTAAGAATGTAGCTGCAACGCGTCGCGGCGCCAACTGCAACTTGCAACGAATTAGAGCGGCATTGGCAGTAATGTGAGAATTTATTGATTATTAATTCTCATTAACATTACGTTTATCACAATTAGTATATATACACTTCGTATAGAAATGAAGGTCGTGTCTATTCCTGGATGTAGGTGCACCGATGATTGGTAAAACCATGAAACGCTGGCGTCTGCACATTCCAGGGTGGATACGACTTTCACACATTTTTTTCATTTTCCCGTACAACTCGGTCAGTTGGCGCCGCGACGCGTTGCAGCTACATTCTTAGGCAAATGTGATTTTGTCAGGTGTAGAAATTATTGCAACGAATTAGAGCGGCATTGGCAGTAATGTGAGAATTTATTGATTATTAATTCTCATTAACATTACGTTTATCACAATTAGTATATATACACTTCGTATAGAAATGAAGGTCGTGTCTATTCCTGGATGTAGGTGCACCGATGATTGGTAAAACCATGAAACGCTAGCGTCTGCACATTCCAGGGTGGATACGACTTTCACACATTTTTTCATATATATATATATATATATATATATATATATATATATATATATATATATATGTTTATATATTATTATAAGAGACCTATGTGCCTTATAATATTAACAACAAATCCAATGATTATATATAATAAAGCTGATAAGGTGATTTTAATAAAAAAATATTATAAATATCTGTTTAAATATGATTTCAAATATTACATACAGATGGAGTTATTTGACGTGGTATTTGTTACATGTGTATGATTCAAATAATAAATAATTGTTTAAAAACGAAGTATACTTAACCTCAAGAGCTTTACATGAGAGTAACTTCTTATTGTTTAATTTCTTGTGGGCTCTAATTTATGTTAAATGTCCGGCTTATAATACAATGAGACTCTTTTTGTTGTGCATAATAAATACACTTATAATGTAGGTTTGGTGACTCAATAAGAATACGTACAAATGGAGTGGTGAATACAATAACATGTGATGGTATATTTTAAATGCTATATCAACAAAATGAAACGATTGAGTTAAAGAATAATATAAATGGTTTTATTGATATATAGATTAGCAGGTAAGTGATTCATATAAAAAATAGGATTAATATAAAAATGAATCAAGTCACGTGAAGATATAAACATAAAATAAATTCTAGGTTAAGCAAAGATAATTAAAGAAAGTGAATTAAATTTAACTAATATACATAAATGCTTCTTTTAAATAAACAACTATAAACAGAGGAACTGTATTCTTCCAGTTTTTAATCAAATAATCCTAATTCTAAATGTACCTATAAGGTATATCTTTTTTTTAAAATCTTTGATAGAGGTTTTACTTTATGAATTGAACTAATTCAACATATTCAAAATTTATATGAGATTGAAGTAATACTTAAGTTTGAAATAGAGGGGCATGGGTTAGTCTGGAGTCTTCTTGTGGATCCGAAAATGCAGGATACAGGTTTATGCGGGTAATCTGATGGCATCACCGCTTAGCTTCGGTCTAGCTGGATGCTATTCCCGGTGAAATGGAATTTTCGTTTTATGAGGCACTGGTTGATGTATGGATACGCAAAATGCGTCAAAACGGAGCTGGATAAACAGGTGATATTTTTATATGTTCGTAGTATAGTTTTTCTAATTTATTTAATGATTTTTCTTCTTATTTCCAGAGCGGCACTTAATAAAACGTCGATGTGTTTTCGGAATTTTTACAACATAATGACGCTAACTCTCGTTTGTTCCGAATCCTCGCTTCTTATTCGTCTAATTTGTATGTATTAATATAATCTCGCTAATAATTTTAGTGAAAATGATAATTTAATTACTCTAACCATATAGATACTTTACAAAAATTAAATATATTGTTTTAGTAAATAAATAATTGTCATATATACATAAAAATCTCATTTCTATGCTGATTTATAGTCGAGATATTTCCCGCGGTTTTTAGTTTGAAAATGGACAGCTTTCTCTAAAGAATACGTGTCATTTATTATTGATCAATTAAGTTGAAATGTCTTCGGTAATACAAGATATTGAAATAAAATGACTAAGGCAAATGAAAAGATAAAAATAAATAAATATGAGAATTAATTTTGAACAATTAAAAACGCGAAACCAACTTTATTGATATGACAGATGAAGAATTCAGTTCCAAAAATTTCTTATTTTCTAATATTTACATACAAGCTAAAATGATCTGTATCTTACAAAACTAGGGCATTCTTATGCGTAAGCTTGCCCTACTACAATATATATATATATATATATATATATATATATATATATATAATAACTTCGTGACCTTGGTATGATATGGTAAACCTAATCAGTAGGCGATTAAAGGTCTGTATATTACTTCAAAATATATGTATTTAAAAAACTCTACATGTTTCGGCTGTATACGCCTTTTTCAAGAGAATACAAAATATCCTGTCATTCATATTTTGTATTCTCTTGAAAAAGGCGTATACAGCCGAAACATGTAGAGTTTTTTAAATACATATATTTTGTAGTAATATACAGACCTTTAATCGCCTACTGATTAGGTTTACTATATATATATATATATATATAACAATTGATAAACAGCTAAGAAATTATCTAAACACTTATATATATATATATATATATATATATATATATATATATATATATATATATATATATATATATTGTAATGGAATAAACCTCCATTATATTGCTTGATGAGCTATTTCTAATATTATGTCTATGTGATTTTTAAATTTAAAAAAAACTAACTTACGTGGATGAAAATGAAAGTATATTGAATAACCATAGCAATTGAAGAAAAAAGAAGCAAGAATTATTTTACCTGTAGAAAATATAGACACAAATTTTGGAATGTGAATCTAAAAATAGCAATTTTATAATTTTAAAATACCTGGAGAGGGACCCAGAAGGCTGGATCACCATTAATTTAAATATCAGACCACATTTGAATAATATCAATTTACAAGTTTTATTTAATATAGTCATTTATTCTTAAATAATTCTTAGATTCAAAGCTCTTGCATAGGTTTATATTTCTTCATAAATTTTGTTATATCTGAAATATTAAAATAAAATTTGTCTTTATAATATTAGAAATAGCCACAGATGTAAATAATTATATCAGATTTAATTTCATATCGAAAATTATTTAAAAAGATCTATACCTATTAAAATTAACATAGTTATAGAGAACCTCACCCTCAGAAAGATAATATTCTCTTTCTCTTCGACAAAGGCTAGTTTCGGAAGACATTTTTTTATTGATCTGTTTATTGCCCGTATTGTTGGTAGTACCGACCTCGATATATCATTAGACGTGTCGAATTAAATGGTATAACATATTATTATCGACATACGTTTAGAAGAAATTATTTATAATTATTTATTTTCATTGTTTAATCGAGATTATTGACGATCAACGTTATACGAGAGACTAATATCAGTACATTTTTGACGGTTCAACGTGGGGCAAATATATATAACGCGCCATCGAAAAAATTCATAATTGGAGTAGACTGTGAAATTGGGTTGATACTTTAACCACTTTCACATAATGACACATTACTTGATGCTTGACAGTTTCATTGTAAAACAAGGTTATGGCATTGAAATGATACTACAACAAAAAAGAAAACAATTAATTTATTTAATATCGAAATCGTAATCAAAATTTACATATAGCTACAGAAGTTGTTGAATATGTTGTCCATTTACATCTAAACACAAACAATTTTCTTAATAAGAGTTTTGAAAAATTTGACACAAACTTTAGTCTCAATGTCAAATAATAAATGTCATTATGTGGAAGTGGTTAAAGTACCAACCCAATTTCACAGTCTACTCCAATTATGAATTTTTTCGATGGCTCGTTATATATATATATATATATATATATATATATATATATATATATATATATATATATATATAGTGAACCTAATCAGTAGGCGATTAAAGGTCTGTATATTACTTCAAAATATATGTATTTAAAAACTCTACATGTTTCGGCAGTACGCCTTCATCAAGAGAATACAAAACATAAATGACAGAATATAAATGTCAAATAATTAAGTTGCTATGGTTTACATTATTCAAAGATACATTCCAGTAATAATAAAAAATCATGCCTTAGTATTCCAAAAAATAGATAGCATGGTGTGAACATATGTGTTGTTCGCTGCTAGCAATTTGTGTCTCTTTCTGGGTATGAACTTGTGTGTTGGTTGCTGCAGGCAGCTTGCGTCTCTCTATGGGTGTGTGGTTTTGTGTGAGAGCGTAAGTGTAGGGTTTTGTATGTCGGTGCGCTCGTGCGTGTGTTTAGTGACCGGTCGCGTGAATTTAGAGAGGTCGGATAACCAGCCGTTGCATAGGGCCGCCAACCCTTTCCCGACAACTTCTTTACAATTCCGTGCAGTACTTCGACGGCCTGACCCCCGCCTCAACGAGGCAAGGCGCAGAGCAGCGAAGCGCACCCTGTACGAGGTTGCTCATCGCTAACCAAAGGAACACTCTTAGTGGCTACCTCGGTCGACGATGGTCACACTTGTGCCATCTTAACGTTTTCCGCCGAAGCGGGGGCATAGCACTGACTGCCCGTTGGGCAGTCACGTGCTGTTCCGCCTTTCCAGCAGGAGTGAGGAACCATGCTACGCGGCGCAAACACGGCGCCGCGCAATGCACACACCACTAGGACCGGTCCTGGGCGGCAACCTGGCTAGGCTGCCGTTAACAGCACACACACTTTCGACGTGTGTGCTATGCCCCCGCTTCGGCGGAAAACGTTAAGATGGCACAAGTGTGACCATCGTCGACCGAGGTAGCCACTAAGAGTGTTCCCTTGGTTAGCGATGAGCAACCCCGTACAGGGTGCGCTTCGCTGGTCTGCGCCTTTCCTCGTTGGGGCGGGGGTCAGGCCGTCGAAGTACTGCACGGAATTGTAAAGAAGTTGCCGGGAAAGGGTTGGCGGCCCTACGCAACGGCTGGTTATCCGACCTCTCTAAATTCACGCGACCGGTCACTAAACCCTACACTTACGCTCTCACACAAAACCACACACCCATAGAGAGACGCAAGCTGCCTGCAGCAACCAACACACAAGTTCATACCCAGAAAGAGACACAAATTGCTAGCAGCGAACAACACATATGTTCACACCTTGCTATCTATTTTTTGGAATACTAAGGCATGATTTATTATTATTACTGGAATGTATCTTTGAATAATTTAAACCATAGCAACTTAATTATTTGACATTTATATTCTGTCATTTATATTTTGTATTCTCTTGATAAAGGCGTACTGCCGAAACATGTAGAGTTTTTAAATACATATCTTTTGAAGTAATATACAGACCTTTAATCGCCTACTGATTAGGTTTACCATATCATACCAAGGTCACGAAGTTATTATATATATATATATATATATATATATATATATATATATATATACAGGTTCGGAAAGACAACACTTATAATCGGCACGTAAACCTATGCATAAAAACTCGGCGCAGTTGCCAGTATCGCCTCGTATGTAGCAACGATTAGAAACCAAGCCCCCACCACGCATACAGTCTATCGATATACAAACTACAAGTATGACTAGTGCGGCAGTACTAATCTAGCATGTATTGGGAGTGTATCTTCGCTGCTGTCAATTATATCGTCTCGCGTCCGTCCTTTCAATTATATCTATTTAAAGTTTATTATAATTTTACCAGTTTGTTCATTATTATTTTCATTTATAAATTCTTATGCTAGTTACAATGTTAACTTACACAGGTGAAGAAAAGGTGCAAATAATTAAATGGTACTACTCGGGCAGCACTGCCCAAGAAGTAGTAGGTCGTTTTATATTTGCTTTTGAAAATAGACCAGTTCCAACTGTAGCAACAGTCTTAAATATCGTACACAAGTTTGAATCGACACATTGCGTAGCCAATTGTCGGAAATGTTTCGACATGAGTAAAGAACCCAGAGTAAAAGTAATAAGTGAAGAGAGAGAGCATCGGGAGATTAATGTGTGCAGTGCAGTGGAAAATAGCGAGCCCTGTGCATCTAGGCAAATTTCTGAGCAAGTTGGCATTAATGAGCGAACTGTAAGGAACATTTTAAAAAGACATGGATATCGTAGCTATAAAGTTGGCATTCATCAAGAAATTTTGCCCCGTGATCTGGATAATCGTATCAGATTTTGTGAACTTCTAATGCAGAAAGTTATTGAAAATCCAAATTTTTTATTTAACATCCTTTTTACTGATGAGTCGTCATTTTATTTGCACGGGTTCCACAATTCGGCAGCTACAAGGTATTGGTCAACTACAAATAAACACTATTCGCTTCGCCTTCGTACCCAGTATCCTCAAAAATTAAATGTATGGGCTGGTATTTTGGGTGACAATATAATTGGCCCATTTTTCATCGATGGCACCCTAACAGCCGCCAAATACTTAGCCTTATTACAAGATCAAATAATGGCGGCTCTTCGTGCTTTGAATATCGATTATCGAGACATTTGGTTCCAACAGGATAATTGTCCCGCTCACACAGCAAGGATCGTGCAGTTATTTTTACGTGAAAATTTTGGTGATAAACTTATAAGCGCGAGAACCGCAATAGCATGACCCCCTCGCTCGCCGGATTTGACGCCCTTAGATTTTTTCTTCTGGGGACACATTAAGCAATCCATTTACACCCATCAACATGTACGAGCTCAAAATCTTGATGAACTCCGTCAAAAAATTATTGATGCTGCCCGTAGTATAACTGCTGAAACCCTGTTGCACGTACGAGAGGAGCTATATTACAGGCTTGGGTTTTGTCAAGAACAGAGAGGCGATTTATTCGAACACTTACTTTAATTTCAATTTTTCCTTATGAATTTTTTTTCCTAGAAGTATCTTTTTGTTTTATTTTACTTTTAGAAACATCTTTTGATTTGCATTATAAGAATGCTTTTTGTTTGCGTTTTAGTATTCTATTTGTTTTTTACGTATTGTATTGATTGTTGTAAGAAGTTTATTTAGTTGGAAAAGAAGTTTTAATTTAATTTTATTTATTTGATGTAATTTATTCAATTTTTATATTAAAAATTCCAAATATGTTAGTACATTGTTATGTTTTATTTTAAATGATGTTTCTTCCGCGAGAACCTACTGTTAAATGACGAGCGGAGGAGGAGCGTTGTGAACGCAAATGACGCAGGCGCACAATTCTTGTAGCATGAGCTGTACGATATGGCAACGTGCTCCTAGAATTCTCCTGTTATACATGGAAAGCCGCATTTAAGATGAACCCTTACCATACCTGTATATATATATTAATATAGTAAATTAAATTAGTTGGCGATTTAAGGTCTGTTTTACTTTGATATGTATATACTTAAAATATAAATGACAGTATATCATTGTCATATATTATTTTATCTTATTATCTTATATATCTGTAGTTGTCATGGATAAAATTAAAATATTCAAATATACATTCAAGTTGAATAATAATAATTCATTGTTCAGAACTCAAGACAGCAAGACGTCAATTACGGGGGATTTTCAAGCCATGAGATATTATTATGTCTGCGCCAGTGGAGCGACTTAAGATATTAAGCTGTCGGCATTCGCCTAGAAGAAGAAGGAAAACCACGAAAACCTACTCGGACGGCCTAGTCAGGGATATAGACACGGAACTGAGTGTACAGATATTTAAATGACATATGATAGATATTTATATAATAACAACCTATATTCATGGTGATCGAGCTGTAGTTTGTTTGTAAATAAAGAAGTTTTGTCTGTTTTGTAGTATTTGCGGGCTTGTATTCTTTTGTATAAATATTGTTTACAAATAAAGAAAGGAATAGTCCAACAGAGAAAATTAAAAACGAAAATAATAGCTTAATAAATAAATGGCATAGACAGAACTTAATAGATTTCAACACTAAAAACAAACTTTGCATTTAAAATTCCCATCCTCCATCAATATATGGATTACCAAAAATTCACAAAAATAATATCCCTTTAAGACCAATAGTATCAAACATACAAGCCCCTACTTATAATATATCAAAATTCCTAGGTGAGAGTGAGAGCATATCTAAGATGTTAGGAAGATACCAATGATTCATGGCAATTTCAAAATTTCGTTAAGGAACAAAAAGTACCAACTGATCACAAAATTATATCACTTGATATATCACTTGAAGAATCTTTATACACTAATATTCTTATAAATCTAGCTATAAATATAATAGAATCCAAATGAATTTGGATGAAATTAGTCCACACAAATCACTAAATAAATCTGAATTTATTAGAGGTATACATTTCTGTCTCGACAACACATATTTTCAATACAAAAATTCTGCTTTAGCTGCCCCTATTGCTAATCTGGTAATGGAACATGTGGAACAAAACGTTATCAATTCATATTTCAACCCCATTTTCTTTAAAAGATATGTAGACGACATCATGTATACTGTCAAATTAATACACTACCTTTTAAATAAATTCAACAACATTCACAACAAATTGAAATTCACAATTGAAGAAGAAATTAATGACAGTATTAATTTTCTTGATATTTCTTTAACTTATAATAGACATGGTACTATTTATACGAATTTGTACAACAAACCCACAGCTTCTTTTCGATATATGAATTACCACTAAAATGCACCTACGGTATTCAATAAAATGATTGTAAATAATCTGACTGATAGAGCAATAACACTATCATATATTCAATACAGAAAATTAAAACTATCCTAACTGATAATAACTATCCACCACAACTTATAGAACAAACAATTAAAAAAAGAATTCATCAAATACATATACAATACTGCAGACTCCATAAACAATTTAAACAATGAAACAACATATATCACAATTCCATATGTTCCACAACTATCAGAAAAAATTAAATACATTTTAAAAAGTATGATATAGCTACTGCATATAAACTTAGTAATACTAATAAACATCTATTTACAAAACTTAAACCTAAAATAGAAAAAAATCGAGAAACACATGTCATCTATAAAATACCATGTCGCGATTGCGATAGTTACTACATAGGCCAAACTAAACAACATTTATACAAAAGAATACAAGCCCACAAATACTCTAAAACAGACAAAACTGCTTTATCTACACACAAACTACAACGCGATCACCATTTTGATTTTGAAAACACACAGATAATTGATAAAGAACAACACCCAATGAAAAGGGAAATTAAAGGAATAATTAGTATTAAACAGGAAAAAAACTCAATTAACAACAGAAGTGATATAAAAAATTTAAGCAGTATATATATATACTCTAACTTAATTATGTAACGATCTGCAATTTACCATCATAATATATGTTGCTGTTATATAATTATATATCTCATGTTTTTTAAGTATTTATACATTTGCTTATCATCCTGACTGTTCCGTGTTTTGATTCCTGTCCGGTTGTCCGAGTAGGTTTTCGTGGTTTTCCTTCTCGTTTAAGGTGAATGCCGACAGCTTTGCATCTTAAGTCGCTCCATGGGCGCATACATAATAATAACTCATGTCTTGTGTTTCCCTGTTTCTGTTTATCCATTTTAAAATACCAAGGCATGATTTATTATTATTAAATTGGAATGTATCTTTGAATTATTTTATCCATAGCAACTACAAATGTATGACATTAATATACTGTCATTTATATTTTGTATTCCTTGAGAAAGGCATCATTAGCCGAAACATGTACATGTAGGATTGTTTTAAATATATAGTTTTTGAAGTAAATCGCCTACAATTTGAATTTACCATATATATATATATATATATATATATATATATATATATATATATAGTAAACCTAATCAGTAGGCTATTAAAGGTCTGTATATTACTTCAAAATATATGTATTTAAAAAACTCTACATGTTTCGGCTGTATACGCCTTTATCAAGAGAATACAAAATATGAATGACAGGATATAAATCCTGTCATTATATTTTATATTCTGTCATTCATATTTTGTATTCTCTTGATAAAGGCGTATACAGCCGAAACATGTAGGGTTTTTTAAATACATATATTTTGAAGTAATATACAGACCTTTAATCGCCTACTGATTAGGTTTACCATATCATACCAAGGTCACGAAGTTATTATATATATATATATATATATATATATATATATAAATATATAATATGTTCGTGACCTTGGTATGATATGGTAAACTTAATCAGTCGGCGATTAAAGGTCTGGTTTATTACTTCAAAGTATATATATTTAAAACAACCCTACATGTTTCGGCAATGATGCCTTTATCAAGGATATAAAAAATATAGATGACAGAATATTCTGTCATCTATATTTTTTATATCCTGCGTGTTGGTTGCTGCTGGCAGCAGATTTTGTATTTGTGTCACTGCGTAAGTGTATGGTTTTGTATGTTAGTGCGCTCGTGTGTGTGTTTAGTGACCGGTCGCGTAAATTTAGAGAGATCGGATAGCCAGCCGTTGCGTAGGGCCGCCAACCCTTTCCCGGCAACTTCTTTACTTTTCCGAGCAGTACTTCGACGGCCCGACCCCCGCCCTAACGAGGCAAGGCGCCGACCAGCAAAGCGCACCCTGCACGGGGTTGCTCATCGCCAACCGAGGGAACACTCTTAGTGGCTACCTCAGTCGACGATGGTCACACTTTGTGCCATCTTAACGATTTCCGCAGAAGCGGGGGCAATGCACACACGTCGAAGGTATGTGTGCTGTTAACAGCAGCCTAGCCAGGTTGCCGCCCAGGACCGGTCCTAGTAGTGTGTGCATTGCGCGGCGCCGTGATTTGCGCCGCGTAGCATGGTTCCTCACTCCTGCTGGAAAGGCGGAATAGCACCTGACTGCCCAACGGGCAGACCCCCTAGAGTTTGGTAGCGCATATGCTAGGCTGCAACCCAGTAGAGGACCACATCAGCACAAAACAGAAAACGGGGAAAAGCAGGGAAAAGCAAGACATGAGTTATTATTACGTATGCGCCCGTGGAGCGACCAATATAAATATATATATATATATATATATATATATATATATATATATTGGTAATCCATATATTGATGGAGGTTGGGAATTTTAAATGCAAAGTTTGTTTTTAGTGTTGAAACCTATTAAGTTCTGTCTATGCCATTTATTTATTAAGCTATTATTTTCTTTTTGAATTTTCTCTGTTGGATTATTCCTTTCTTTATTTGTAGGTGAACTTATCATCTTATTGTTTTCTATTTTTGTTCATACTCCTCTTTAAGAATGATCACTGTTTTATTTGATTTATCTGCTGTTGTTATTATAATTTGAACGTTGTCTTGGACAAATCATTTATTTCTTTGATAAACTTATTCATATATAGACTTGATATATATTTTTTAATATTTATAAACTAATAACTACTAATAAACATCTATTTTCAAAATTAAAACTTAAAATAGAAAAAATCGAGAAACACATGTGGTCTATAAAATACCATGTCACGACTGCGATAGTTACTACATAGTCCAAACTAAACAATATTTATACCAAATAATACAAGCCCACAAATACTCCAAAACAGACAAAACTGCTTTATTTACACACGATCACCATTTCTATTTTGAAAACACACAGATAATCGATAAAGAACAACACACAATGAAAAGGGAAATTAAAGAAATGATTAATATTTACCAAGAAAAAAATTCAACAGAAGTGATATAAAAAATGTAAGCAGTATATACTAGTTCATCAGTTTCATTCAGTTCATCGTAGGAGATGTCGTACCGAGATAATGTATCGATTGATTCTCTCTCAATCGAATTAAACAAACGGACTTAATCGACATTTTATTAAATAAAAAAGATGGTAGGAGTGGTGGATATAGTGAAATAATTAGCAATTTCTTTAACGATTAGTTTAAACAACAGGTTGGTGATATGAGAAAGATTAGTGGAAAAACCGATGTTAAACATCTGAAGAGAGAAATAGAGGTACATGAAAATATCATAAAGCAATTAGAAAATAGAATAAGTGAACAATCAAAAATGATAAGTGTTATGTGTGAAAATATGAGAAATTCAATGGTGAACTGTCCTAAGGAAGCGAATGATAGTTCACCGAAAGTCCCGGACACAATTAGTACAAGGTCACGTATGAATACCGGCAAGAGAAGTTGCACATCATCGGATATTGGTACGCAGTATACTAACACTACGGGGAGCGAAAAAAGTGTTAAAAATACCTCGGATAAAAACAGGAATCAAGAACAAAACAATGACGATACTGCGAATAAAAAAAAATCGATTAAAAATAAATCAGAACCAATAATAGGTACAAATATCAATTCCGCATTTAAAGCAGTAGAAAAGAAGAATTGGCTTTTCGTTTCAAGATTACATATAGAGGCAACAGAAGAATGTATCATAAAGATGCTAAGACAAAATTCTATAGAAATTAATGAGTGTTCTAAACTAAATATAAGATCTAAAAATATTGCAGCTTTTAAATTTGGCGTATCAAGTAGGGACATAAAGAAAATTTTCTCTCCAGACTTGTGGCCGGAATATGCGATACTAAATTACCATAGAAGCTACAGAAGTAATGATAAATCAAATGAGAACAAGGATTTTTTACAGAAAATAGTAATACAAACAACGACAACATTGTTGAAAACAATTGCGACATTTTGCGTTCACATGACAGGAACATGACTAAAATGAAAAATGTATTTGCATTGGTTCATCAAAATATACAGAATGTAAGAAATAAAACTGGTTAGAACCCTATGAAAATATCAACATTACTGGTTATGAACTTGCATCTTGTTACCGCAGGCACTTGACGAAACGCGGTGGATCATGTATACTGATCTAGAGTGGCAACGAATATGTTGAACTGATATTTCTAGAACAGAAAAGCCTAGAACATGTATTCGAGTGTAGCGCTGTCAAACTAACTAATATGAATACAATTATTATAAATATATACAGGCACCCGACAGCCAACGTCGATTATTTCTTTGTTCTCCTGCAAACTGCACTGAAAGAGGTAAATCCGTATCAAATCTTGCTTTGTGGAGGTTTTAATTTCAACATCCTCGAGAAAGATAAAAAATCTGATAGACTAATGAATATATTAAGAACTCACAATCTTAAACAATCCATTTACAAACCTACTAGAATCACAAACACTAGTCGGACTCTTATTTATAATATATTTACAAACGTTGCATCCTATTACAGCGAAGTGCTAACGTCGAGTTTGTCAGATCATCAAGCACAGACAATATCATTGACGAATTCGGAATCATTGCAAATGTATACCAATAAAATCAAAAAAATATTCAAAGAGAAAGGTTATCGAACTTTCAGGAAATACAGGAAAATGCTGGTTGACAGGAAATATTAAAATTATGTCAAAAATTAAAGAGACAACTTTACGAAGCTATGATAAGTAATAGAATATAATAAACAGTGTTCACTGACTACTGTAGGCTATTGCGCAGCGAAATACAAGCCTCGAAGAAGAAAACATATTCAGAATACATAATAAATTCAAACAATAAAGCAAAAGCAATGTGGGATATAGTGAAGAATATAAATGGTAAATGGTAATATAATGATAAAAGAAAATGAGTTTTAATTTACAAAAATTCTGTAATGCTAATAAAAGTTCAGAAGAAGTATTAACAGATCTAAATGAATATTTTATAAACGTTTGTGCAAATATAAACAATAATAATTGTGGACCTATGTATGAGAACATCAAACACATTTCTGAGACATTTTTGCTGCATTTTACAGATCTCGACGAAATAAAGCAAACAATTTACAGATTGAATGATACAAAATCTGGGAGATGACGAAGTACCTACTACTCTTATAAAATACTGTGCAGAGAGTCTAGCAGTACCGCTGCAACATATAGCAAATCTCTCTTTTTTAAAGGGTAAATATCCAGATAAAATGAAGTCTGGCATAGTAAAACCAGTGTATAAAAAGGGTGATAGGTCGGTATTTGATAATTACCGCCCTATAGCTGTATGTGTAGGTTTCCGCGGTCGTTCTCTAGATGTAGATCTCGGTTTCCGGGTTGGAACCGCGTCGAGTTAGGCGTAATTGCCAACGTCTCGTCCACTGTTTCAAGGGACATCTTCAGGGCTGTACGTAGATGTTCGTCGTTTCGCAGTAGCTTGAAGAATGCTATGACAGAGACCGGTACAACTTATATAGGGAGGACCGGGTCAGATGGTGACCTGGTATTGGCTGGGGACAATGAGCCAATGGCATGCGTCGTATGGGCGTGGTGATTCTTAGTTGAGTGCAGTATAGTTTGCCACGTCGGATGTAACGTATAGCCATCGTCTCTATTGAGATTGCGGGGATGTTTGTAAAGTTCAATAGATTCACGGATTTTCCTAGGGAAATAATGCGATTAACGGGACAGAAGCTTGACATCTTTGAATAGAATTTGATGACCGGAGTTTAGTTTGTGTTCTGCCAGCGCTGAACCGGCTATATGTAACAGTCTAGTACAACGTTCATGTTCGGACACACGCACGCTGACTGGCCGCTTAGTTTCGCCAATGTACACACTGCCACACGAACACGGAATGCGATACACTCCTTGTGCTTGGAGTGGAGATATTTTGTCTTTGACCGAGGGTAAGAGGTCCAAAACTTTAGAATGGGGTCTGAAGACAGATTTTATTTTATTTCTATGTAGAACATTTCCTATATGATCGGTGATACCTTGAATATACGGTAAGAAGGAGGTGCTGATGTTAGGATCGGTTTCACTTCGAGGTTTGGGGTTACGATGTCTCACTATAGTACGGTGTATGTCGTGGGCGTTATAATTATTCTGGAGTAGGGTGTTAGAAACATGCTTAAGTTCGGAGGGTAATGCCCTAGGTTCTGAGATAGAAAACGCGCGATGTACAAGAGTATGTATTGACGACCGCTTGTTTGTGTGCCGGGTGATGATGGGGAAACCCGTTCAGATATCGGTCCGTATGAGTCGGTTTTCTGTAAACCGTGTGGCCCAGTTTGCCATTGATATTGCGGGTCACTAAGACGTCCAAAAACGGGAGACTTCCGTCTGATTCCACCTCCATGGTAAAGCGAATGTCACGGTGCTGGGAGTTTAGAAAAAGTAAGAATTCATCTAAAGACTGCCGCCCATGCGGCCAGATGATGAACGTATCGTCTACATATCTAAACCAACATTTAGGTTTTAAATGAAAGGAGCTTAAGACCTGTTGTTCGAACGCTTCCATAAAAATGTTAGCGACAACCGGAGATAAGGGGAACCCATAGCGGCTCCCGACACTTGTTCATAGAACTTGTTTCGAAATTGGAAGTACGTGGAAGTGAGGCACACATTTACGAGTTCGGATATATCATTCGGTTTGCCGAGGGTGGCTATAATGTCGGAGATGATAGTCACTGTGTCCGGGATCGGGACCTTCGTGAGAAGAGATTCAACGTCAAAACTAACTAGTAAATCACTAGTGTCTAAGGAGAATTCCTGTAAACGAGTTACAAAATGTTGGGAATCTTTAATCGCAGAGTTACTGTTACCTGTGTATTGTTTGAGCGTGTTAGATAAATATTTGGCTAATTTGTAGGTGGGGCTGTCGATAGCGCTGACAATTGGGGCGAAGAGGCACGTTCCACAAACTCAACGTGCCTCTTCGCCCCATTGTCAGCGCTATCGACAGCCCCACCTACAAATTAGCCAAATACTTATCTAACACGTTCAAACAATACACAGGTGACAGTAACTCTGCGATTAAAAATTCTCAACATTTTGTAACTCGTTCACAGGAATTCTCCTTAGACACTAGTGATTTACTAGTTAGTTTTGACGTTTAATCTCTTTTCACGAAGGTCCCGATCCCGGACAGAGTGTCTATCATCTCCGACATTATAGCCACCCACGGCAAACCGAATGATAATACCGAACTCGTAAATGTGTGCCTCACTTCCACGTACTTCCAATTTCGAAACAAGTTCTATGAACAAGTGTCGGGAGCCGCTATGGGTTCCCCCTTATCCCCGGTTGTCGCTAACATTTTCATGGAAGCGTTCGAACAACAGGTCTTAAACTCCTTTCATTTAAAACCTAAATGTTGGTTTAGATATGTAGACGATACGTTCATCATCTGGCCGCATGGGCGGCAGTCTATAGATGAATTCTTACTTTTTCTAAACTCCCAGCATCGTAACATTCGCTTTAGTCAAGCTTCTGTCCCGTGAATCGCATTATTTCCCTAGGAAAATCCGTGAATCTATTGAAATTTACAAACATCCCCGCAATCTCAATAGAGACGATGGCTATACGTTACATCCGACGTGGCAAACTATACTGCACTCAACTAAGAATCACCACGCCCATACGACGCATGTCATTGGCTCACTGTCCCCAGCCAATAGCTGGCCACCATCTGACCCGGTCCCCCCTATATAAGTTGTACCGGTCTCTGTCATAGCATTCTTCAAGCGACTGCGAAACGACGAACATCTACGTACAGCCCTGAAGATGTCCCTTGAAACAGTGGACGAAACGTTGGCAATTACGCCTAACTCGACGCGGTTCCAACCCGGAAACCGAGATCTACACCGTCCTATAGCGTTGGTCTCAGACTTATCAAAAATTCTAGAGAAGTTTATGTTTTCCAGTCTGACAAATTTCATTAATAAACATAGAATATTAAATAACACACAAAATGGATGTACAAAAGACCGATCAATCTCAAGAGCCATGTTCCAGTTACTGGAAGAGATTTCGAATGGTTTGAGCAGGGGAGAGACTTATCAAAGACATTTGATAGCGTGGCTCATGGAGTGCTTCTTGATAAGTTGGAGATCATGGGTTTTCATGGAAAGGCATTTGAGTGGATTGATTCATATCTTTCGGGTAGGAGGCAGTGTCAGTGCCAATAAAATTTCTAGACAAGAGGTACGATCTGAATGGGGCAATGTTCATTATGGCGTGCCACAGGGATCAATTTTGGGTCCTTATTATTCCTCTTATATGTAAATGACCTACCAGCAGTAGCTGCATGCCCAACTATACAATTTGCCGATGACTCTTCATCAGTAGTAAGAGCAAAAACAGAAGATAGCGCTAGTGAATTGTTAACGACGCGCTTGTCATGCTTTAAGGATTGGTTTACAAAAAACAATTTAAAAATGAATGTAAGTAAAACGAATTTAATAAAATTTGGTGCCAAAAGAATGGAAATTGATATCAGATACAGGGATGTGCAACTTGCCTTTGGCGAGGAGGGATGGACCTTGGATTCCCAACTGTCGTGGAAGGCGTACATCGAACGGCTGGCAGCTAAATTGAGTGCTTTTTGTTACGCTCTGGGAATGGTTTCGCGAAGTGTTAGTGCTGATGCCACGGTAAGTGCATATTATGCCTACGTACATTTTAAACTTGCATATGGTGTTATCTTTTGGAAAAATTCAGTTGATGTGGGACGAATTTTCGTAGTTCAAAACGCATGTATTAGATCAATATTTAACATTAACCCACGGGATAATTGCAAGAGCACTCTTAGGGCTCAACAAATTCTTGCCCTACCCACGGTATACATTTCACAGTGCGCATTGTTTATCAAAATGCATTATCCGGATTTTTTGGGGACTTCTGAGTCATATTTGTGTCTTCCACGATCTCATTTAACAAAAATACAATGAAATGTACTCCACGAATGTATCAAAATATATAACTACTTGCCTGAGACTCTAAAATCATTGCCAACAAAATAATTCAAATACCAACTCAAGGAACTATTAATAAACAATGTGTTGTATAAAGTTGTAGACTTTTTTTAGAAAGAATTACGTAATAGTTGCTATGGACTTGCAATATACTGGACTTGATATATATACAGATTTTGTATTTTATTTATGTATTTGTGACGTTTTGTATATATTTTGTGTGTCTTAATGAATAAAGGTATATTATTATTATTATTATTGTTGTTGTTATTATTATTATTATTATTATTATTATATAACCTAATAATATAACGATCTGCAATTTACCATAATTAATATATGTTCTTATTATATAAATATCTGTCACATGTTATTTAAATATATGTATAGTGGCTTATCATGCTGGCAGTTTCGTGTTTAGATCCCTGACTGGGCTGTCCGAGTAGGTTTAAGTGGTTTTTCTTCTCGTTCGAGGCGAATGCCGACAGCTTAAAGTCGCTCCACGGGCGCAGACATAATAATAACTCATAGCTTGCCAATCCCCGTTCTGAGACATGAATTAATATTATTAAACTTGAATGTATCTTTGAATATTTTAATTTTATCCATGACAATTACAGATATATAAGTTTGACATTGATATACTGTCATTTATATTTTAAATTTCTTTGAAAAAGGCACTATGTGTCGAAACATGTAAGATGTTTTAAATATATACATATCATAGCAAAACAGACCTTAAATTCCACCAATTATATCTACTATATACAGTGTGTTTCACTTTTTATGGGGACACCTAAATAACTTTTTTATTTTGAAAGCAATCTATATAAAATTTTTATCAGTTATGTAGGCCACAACAATGCACCTTTTCATATGAATAGAGTTTTTGTAAAGTAAATATCTAGCCAACTATAATTAAAATAAAAAGTAGTGTTTCAAGTAATGTCATACTAGCGATTAAGATAGAGCAAAAAAGTATTAGGAAAAGTTTCTGCAAATCACTCAAGAACCCGTAATACCAAATTTCGCTGAAAAATTTTCATTTTTAAATTCTTCTTCATTTTTATGCTATCTGTAGATAATAGTTTGTTATTGCAATAATAAGAGTGCCATGAAGCAAGAAAATAATTTGTCAGTTCAAACGTCAATTCACTAAACAGTTTACTTCAGTTGTAACTATCGATAGATATTTAACTATTGCTCAAAAAGTAGAAATTATTCGAATTGTTGGTGATAATGTACGTTCCACCTGAGAGGCTGCTAGCCATATTTCGTAAACTTGTGTAAGGACTATTACGATACGCTGCTAATATTACTGCATCGAAATGGTGTTCTCGACTGTTTTATTCTTGTTGACGTGGTTTAGCAATATTTCCAGTAGTGTTAAAAATGTTATTCATGTATGCAAAAGTTCAATGACTGATGGGTGGACGTTCAGGATGTCTTTCGTTAAACTCTGGCAGCTTTTGAGCAACACTTAAATGTCTATCAGCCATCGCTCAGCAAAGTTCAATAGTTACAACTGAAGTAAACTGTTCAGTGAATTGACGCTTGTACTGACAAATTATTTTCTTGCTTCATGGCACTCTTATAACAAACTATTATCTACAGATAGCATAAAAATGAAGAAGAATTTAAAAATGAAAATTTTTCAGCGAAATTTGGTATTAGGGGTTCTTGAGTGATTTTTAAAACCTTTTTCTAATAATACAAAGGTATTTTTAACAATATAAAATATTATTAAAAATCTGGTGTGAAGAACACAAATGCAGATTCACTATTAATATTTTCTGTGAACGTGTCCGAATATATCCTATCCTCAGAGACGTAGATACGTATTTCGCTTTTCTAGGTACGCCCCTGCTGGAGAAAGGATATTTCCAGACACATTCACAGAAAAGAACCACCTCGCCCTATCACCGTAATTATCCAGACCGAGCGCAGAAGTAAATTCGGCGCTACCTGTTGTCAGACAGCCGAAGTACCTCGCATACCGTCCACATAATTAATGTGAAGTAACGACGCCCTTCCAAAGGTTAGCACAGCCAACTCTCTAGAAAACTGCATTTTGTTTGTGCCTTCACTCATACTACGGCTTAACCGCATGTGTAATGTATCAGAATAATTGAAACATACATGAGTAGGTAAACCCCACCAGTTTTGTATAATACAAAGGTATTTTTAATAATATAAAATATTATTAAAAATCTGGTGTGAAGAAAGAATTTGTGTTCTTCACACCAGATTTTTAATAATATTTTATATTATTAAAAATACCTTTGTATTATACAAAACTGGTGGGGTTTACCTACTCATGTATGTTTCAATTATTCTGATACTTTTTCTAATACTTTTTTGCTCTATCTTAATCACTAGCATGACTTTACTTGAAACAATACCATTTATTTTAATTATATTTGGCTAGATATTGACTTTATAAAAACTCTATTCATACAAAAAGGTGCATTGACGTATCCTACACAACTGATAAAAATTTAATATTAATTGCTTTCAAAATAAAAAAGTAATTTAGGTGTCCCCATGAAAAGTGAAACACACTGTATATATTTTTCTTTTAGGTTTCCGCGGGTTGTAGTATGTGTTGTAACTGGATTTCGAGTTTTCTTCCGTGTTTCCACTGTTTGGTCTTCGTAAAGACCAGAAACCAGCACCGGTCTTTACGAAGACCACACAGTGGAAACGCGGAATCCAGTTACAACATATATATCATTCATTTTATTACTATTAGCATCTTATTTGATTTTTGTATACATTATTTACATTTAATTAAATTATTAATAGAGTATTTAAAGTTCCTATAGTATTTACAAAAGTTGAATGACATTGTAAATTTGTTAATGTGAGAAACTTATAATGTATAGAAAATTGTAAAAGGTTATGGCAAGAGTATATTCTAAATTTTTTAAAAAAACATTAATAGTCATAAATATCAAATATTTAAAATGTAATAGTGTCAAACTTTTGAAAAATTCTATAGATATCAATAATGGGGAAGACTTGCTATAATTTTTGAAATTTGAAAGATATATCAATCTCTAAGGAGACGGTTTCTATTTACAGTTTAGTTTATTTTTTCTCTAGAAGAAGTAATTGAGAAAATCTTTCGCAAATTTTTAAAAAACGAGAAATTTCATAAAATATTTAATAAAATGAAATATGAAATTACTTACGTTTATATATTTATTTAGTAAAACATACAATATATATATATATTGCAATATTACCCCTCGGAGAATTAATAAAATAAAATACAAAAAAAAAATCTAAATTAAATAACTTTTTTTTTAAGTAATATAACTAATCTTAATCAGTGCAACACTATTAATTACTAAAAACGGCAGACTATGTGCCCCAGTAGTGGCGTTGCGTGGAGAGTTTAGCAGAATAACAGTGCGCTTACTTAAAAATAAATATATCGATTCCTATACAAAACGTTAAGAAAAAACATAAATAACTTAGCCAACATGTTTACATTGTTGCAAAAAAATGCGGATGTGCGCGATGAAAAAACTGCACCATAATATATGTTTCTGTATTAGTCTCGGAAAGGTTTGTACGTAGCGACGTATATATATATATGTTTATATACAGAGAAGGATTGTTCGACGTTGAGGAATGTTATATTTGCATAGTTAAAGCGCTCTTTGTATCTGTACAACGGATCTTCAGTATTGGTAAAAAGTTGCCCTAATTTTGTAAAATCTACAGTTTTATCTAATACACTGTTAAATTTTTCACGGACACAATCACTTTTTTCATCTTCAAGGATATGCAACACTAGTTTTACGTGGTCAATAATTGCTAATGAGTCCGATAAGGACAGCGCAGTGTTCTGTAAATTTTTTATTGCGTCCAGTATTGGAACGTAACTGTCGTAAATAATTTTTAAATTTGCTGCAATTTGAGGATTGTTAAATTGAACCTGGCTGAGCCGTATTACAGCTGCTTCTTTGGCATCTAGTTGTAAAATCACTGATTTAATTTTTTCAAAATGTTTATAATAATAAAATGCTGCTTCTAACCAAGTACCCCATCGTATAAGAATTGGTTGCGGCGGCTCGGGTATATCAGGACACAGCGAATGAAATAGCCGAATCCGTTTCGGAGATTTAAGAAAAACCGCTTTCGTTTGTCCTATCAGTTGATCCACATCAGGATAAGTTGTACGTATAGTGTTTGTAACAAGGTGTAAAGCGTGAAGCAAACATGTGACATGCAGCAGGTTTGGTTGAATCGTTTTGAGTAAGTTTGCCGTGGAACACATAACCTTGGCAGCATCGGTAACTTACATTAACACTTGCTTTGGTAAAATCTCAAATTTGTGTAGTGTTTCTATTAATACATCATATATCGCTCTGGCAGTACACCCTTGCATTCGTTTGCGGGTTAGTAAATAAGGAGCTGAAGGTCCTTGCGGAGTCAGCGTCCGTACTAGAATGGCTAGGATGGACTGTTATTTAATATCAGTAGTTTCGTCTATTGTTAACCACAGGAATTTTTTTTTACCGTATTTTTCGTACAATTTACAATTCTCTCACGCACTGACGGTACGTAATTCCGTAGCGTACTTCTTGCTGGTAATTTCTACGTAGGATTCCACTTTCTGCATTGGTATATTTGTCGCAATTAACATCATTGTTAAATCACACACAAATTTATTATATGATCTGCGTCCACTATTATTCGATTTATGTTTGTCACTATTTATATGTCTTTGGCACTGACTTGCTTTCCAATTTAATAAAGTTGTTTCACAAACTAAACATTTCACTACGGTACCGTCATATATTAAATCGGGAAACCGATGTAAAAATTTCTTTACTACGTTAGCATGCAACCGAGTCGATGCATTGTTTCTACGCACTCCCGACATTTTCAACACGATTGTGTTAACAATGTATCGCTTACAACGTCTCAACGGCAACTGAATTGATCGTCGTCCGCCTCAACTCGATCCCTCCACATCACGCTACTGTTCGGGTACATAGTCTGCCGTCTTTATTAATTACCCATAGTATACTATTAAATTATGCGCTTCTTGTAGTTTAGACATTTGTGTATCTTTTCGGTCGATCAATATTCTGATTGGTGATTTTCGGTTCAATTACATTAAACAACATTCAAGATGGATTCGCCAATGTCCGATATTAACTGTTTGTAGATCCATAAAATAATTTTTCCATCTCAAGGGTGTAATTCACTTAAAATAATAACGGGTAAGATTCATATGGGTAAGTCACTACAGGAACTTTAAATACTCTATTAATAATTTCATTAAATATAAATAACGTATACAAAAATTAAATATGATGCTAATAGTAGTAAAATGAATGATTCTTACGTATGAAAATTTTGTATTTTCTTAATATAAACATTCAGAATAATTGAAACATACATGAGTAGGTAAACCCCACCAGTTTTGTATAATACAAAGGTATTTTTAATAATATAAAATATTATTAAAATGAGTGAAGACACAAACAAAATTCAGTTTCTAGAGAGATGGCTGTGCCACCTTTGGAAGGGCGTCGTTACTTCACATTGGGTATGTGGACGGGGTGAGGTACTTCGGCTGTCTGACAACAGGCAGCGCTGAATTTACTTTTACGCTCGGTCTGGATAATTTCTGTGATGAGGCGATGTCGTTCTTTTTTGTGAATGTGTCTGAAGATATCCTTTCTCCAGTAGGGGCGTACCGATGAGCCTGTAGAAAGGCGAAATACGTATCTACGTCTCTGGGGAGGGATATGTTCGGACACGTTCACAAAAATATTAATAGTGAACCTGTATTTGTGTTCTTCACACCAGATGTTTAATAATATTTTATATTATTAAAAATACCTTTGTAATATAAACATTTCCATTTTAAAACTTAAATTAAATTAATAAATCTAATATAATGGTAAATTGATACCATTATAATATATATATATATATATATATATATATATATATATATAAGTATATATAATATCTTCGTGACCTTGGTATGATAAGGTAAACTTAATAAGTCGGCGATTAAAGGTCTGGTTCATTACTTCAAAGTATATATATTTAAAATAACTCTACATGTTTCGGCAATGATGCCTTTGTCAAGAGAATACAAAATATAAATGACAGAATATAAATGTCAAATAATTAAGTTGCTATGGTTTAAATTATTCAAAGATACATTCCAATAATAATAATAGATCATGCCTTAGTATTCCAAAAAATAGATAGCAAGGTGTGAACATATGTGTTGTTCGCTGCCAGAAGCTTGTGTCTCTTTCTGGGTGTGTGTTGGTTGCTGCTGGCAGCTTGCGTCTCTCTCTGGGTGTGTGATTTTGTATTTGTGTGACCGCGTAAGTGTAGGGTTTTGTATGTTAGTGCGCTCGTGCGTGTGTTTAGTGACCGGTCGCGTAAATTTAGAGAGATCGGATAACCAGCCGTTGCGTAGGGCCGCCAACCCTTTCCCGGTAACTTCTTTACTTTTCCGAGCAGTACTTCGACGGCCCGACCCCCGCCCCAACGAGGCAAGGCGCAGACCAGCGAAGCGCACCCTGCACGGGGTTGCTCATCGCCAACCGAGGGAACACTCTTAGTGGCTACCTCAGTCGACGACGGTCACACTTTGTGCCATCTTAACGATTTCCGCAGAAGCGGGGGCAATGCACACACGTCGAACGTGTGTGTGCTGTTAACAGCAGTCTAGCCAGGTTGCCGCCCAGGACCGGTCCTAGTGGTGTGTGCATTGCGCGGCGCCGTGATTTGCGCTGCGTAGGTTGGTTCCTCACGCCTGCTGGAAAGGCGTAATGGCACCTGACCGCCCATCGGGCAGACCCCCCTAGAGTTTGGTAGCGCATATGCTAGGCTACAACCCAGTAGAGGACCACATCAGCACAAAACAGAAAACAGGGAAAAGCAGGGAAAAGCAGGGAAAAGCAAGACATGAGTTATTATTACGTATGCGCCCGTGGAGCGACTTAAGATGCAAAATTGTCGGCATTCGCTCAAAACGAGAAGGAAAACCACGAAAACCTGCTCGGTTCTGCTGCGAATTCCTTAATTTTAGTCTGTTGTTAAACAAAACAAAAAGTATTAATCTCGCAGGTGTTTTCTCTTCAAGAAACAAAAAGCCTGTTTGACCTTCAACGATATATCGAAAACATTTGCGTTTTCAAATTTTCTTGTTTTCGAATAGTTATATGTTTTCTTTTTGTTAAACCATTTGATTTCGCATTTAAAATGAAAGTCTTGTTGAATAATCAAATTTAGATTTGCATATTGTTATTAATTAATTTACATTCATTCATTTACTCTGTAATTGAGAATTTTTTTTTTCTTTTACTTTTATACCTTTTTGTTTCACCGAATTTGTCAAAATTTTTATGTTGTCGTTAAATTACTTAGCATATTATCAGTTTCACGTTAAGATCTGAAATCTCACTCTTCTTTGGTGTCAACTACTTAGCCTAGTTGATTGCTTTTGTTCTAAATTGTGTAATTTAGAACAAAAGCAATCAATTCTGCGACAACCTGTTTCGTACTTTTTGCAGATAAGGGATAATCTTAGCGAAAGATCGCTAAGTTCAAACTATCTTTAAAACTGTTATTATTCTGTAAACTAATAAGAACAATACGTATTACTTCTTTTTAGGGTGTTTGAGGCTTTTAGTCTCTGTGTGCTTAGTTATTCAAAATTCATTCCTAGTAATTTATCTGCATTACCTAATGAATATTAATTTACTTTGCAATTCTGACACTTCATTAGATTATACCGGGGTCAATCATTTATTATTTGTAGTATACTGCGTTAGGATAACCTTTTTTGTATACCGGGGTCAATCATTTAGTATTTGTAGTATACTGCGTTAGGATAACATTCTTATTATACAGGGGTCAATCCGTTATTATTTTTATGTTACTAATTTGGACTACTTTTTTATTATACTGATTTGGGGATAGTATTTATTGTAATTCATTTTAATTCATATAAATCATTTATATATAGGGTGTGTTTAATAAATATTGTTTGGTTGGAATAGCGCCTTATCTTTTCTTTCCTCATCTCTCGATCCTCGAGAGTAGAACGGGTCTCGGTCTTGGAACCGGCCTCCTGCCCACGCCACTTGCCTTTTTTTTTTATTATTATCGATTATCAGGTTTCCGGGTTTGCGACGTCCAGCGGCAGAAATTCGGTGGCGTCCTATTACCACCTTTGTGAGTTTTTTTCGTACCTCTGGGTCTCCCACCCCTGAGCCGAGGCAGCCTCAGGAGCCGGGTGGGTCGCTGGACGTTGGCAAGAACGGGCAGGGGCAGTTTTAGTCGACCCAGACTGGGTCTGCTCCGAGGAGCGTTGTGTTTTTCTTTTTTTTCCTATTATCAACTTTTTTCTTTTATTTTATATATATACCACGACGTTGGATCGTAGCAAATTGGCGCCCAACGTCAATTTTCCTTCCAGAGTAACGTTCGTCTTTTGTATATTTTTATATATACAGGGTGATTTCTTTGGTTCTCATTCTCTTTCACATTTGTGGTTAGTTTTATATATTTCTTATCTCTACCTTGCCTAACCGCTTCGCGTATTTGGCGGAGGGGGGTGGTTTCACTTTCGTTTGTCTTCACTTAGTCACTTTTTTTTTCAACCAGTCAATTAATATGGAGGCCGTTTCCCTTTCACCGCATTCTAGTACTCCTTCACAGCCTGTCCATAAATGGCAGGTTAAGTTTAATGGTGATCAGCGAGTTTCGGTTTATAATTTTTTGGAGCGCGTCGAAGAACTTCGTACTGCGCGTAACGTATCTGAATCGCTGTTGTTTGAGTCTGCGATTGATTTGTTTGAGGGTAGAGCCTTGCTATGGTTCCGTTCCTTTCGTCATCGTTTCTTTAGTTGGCCTTCCTTACGTGAGCTGTTGATCAAACACTTTGAACCTCCCGATTATAAGGCACGTCTCTTTTTAAACATTCAGAATCGCACTCAGAATCCGAATGAAAGTTTTGTGGAATATTATTCCTGTATGTCCGCTATGTTTAAGCGTTATGGTGACTTATCTGAGGACATGCAACTGAGGTTGCTTGTTCGAAATTTAGCTCCCTTTTACACTATGCAATTACCGACTGTTCGCAGTTTGGTTGAACTAGAGGACGAGTGCCTCTATCTTGAATTGAAGAAGTATCGTGCGGATCACTACCAACCGCCTTCTCGTCGTCGGGCTGATTATTTAGAACCCGATTTGGCATGTGTTAGCACACCAGTTACAGACTTGCCTGGGAATCGCTCGCGTCCTCGCGAAGCCGCTGTCAGCGCTGTCCAGGCCGGCACTTCTAGCACCGTAAAATGCTTTAATTGTGGGCAGGCAGGTCATGCGTATGGTTCCTGCTCTGCGCCTCGACGACTTTTCTGCTTTCGGTGTGGTGAACCGAATATTACTGTTCGCACTTGTCCCGTTGTTCTGGTAACGCTTCCGGGAGTCAGCCATGTGTTCGAGTGGCCACTCCTGAAAGTACCGTCACGGAAAACGTCGACCGTAGCCTAATTTATCTCGATTTTGTAATGTCTCGGGTAGCGGGCGACCAGCGTCCCTATCTTACCGTCTCTATTTTTGGTTGTTCGATTTCCGGACTTTTGGATTCTGGCGCTAATAAATCGTTACTGGGTGGTGAAGGTTATGCTTTGTTGTCTCGTTTAGGCTTATCGTTACGACATCAGGTTGTCGAGTGTACCGTAGCGAATGGCCGGAAGTGTTTTAGTATTGGAGTCATATCTGTGCCTGTTTCTTTAGAAGGCAAGACTCGTTTTATCGATTTTCTCGTAGTTCCTGAATTACCTCATAAACTCATTCTTGGAGTTGACTTTTGGATTTCCTTTGATATCGTCCCTGATCTTCGAAATGACTGTTGGCATTTCTCGAGTTCTGATCCCACTGTTTCTGTTCAGAGTATTTGTAGCAGTCCTTCCTTGTCTGAGGCTCAACGCCTTGCTTTGGAGCAACTTATTGCTAACAAGCAGTCGTTGATGAGTAGTAGTCTTGTGCGTACGCATTTGGTGTCCCATACCATCAAAGTGCTTCCTGGTACCAGGCCCATTAAGCAGCGTTACTATCCCGTTTCTCCAGCCAAACAGCAAATCATCGATGCGGAGATACAAAAAATGTTAGCTGCAGACATCATCGAACCCTGTCGAAGCCCTTGGCCTTCGCTAGTCTGTATGGTTCCTAAAAAAGATGGCACCCATCGCTTTTGCGTCGATTATCGACAGCTCAATGCTGTCACTCGTAAAGATGCATACCCCTTACCACTTATTTCTGCTATTATGGATCAGTTACGAGATGCTAAATTTCTAAGTTCTCTCGACATTAAGAGCGCTTACCATCAAGTGCCTATCGCCGAAGAATCAAGGGATTTTACTGCCTTTGTTGTCCCCAAAGGACTTTACCGTTTTAAGGTCATGAGTTTTGGATTAACCAATGCCCCAGGTACTTGGCAAAGGTTAATGGATTCTATCTTGGGCCCTGAACTTCAGCCCTCTGTTTTTGTATACCTTGATGACATTGTGGTCGTTAGCAAAGATTTTGAGTCGCATGTTAACACATTACGTTTAGTTTTTGATCGTCTTCATGCTGCTGGTTTAGTGGTTAGTTTTGACAAGTGTCAATTTTGTAGGCCGCAGCTGAAATATTTAGGTTTCGTAGTGGACGAATTAGGTTTGAGACCAGACCCCGATAAGGTTGAGTCTATCGTGCGAATTCCACCTCCGCGCATCGTCAAAGAAGTACGTCGTTTTGTGGGTACGTGTAGTTGGTATCGTAAGTGGTGTAAAGATTTCGCTTCTGTGATTTCGCCACTCACCGCCTTAACTAAGAAGAACGCACGTTGGTGTTGGAGCGAACAGTGTGAAAAGGCCTTGCGGTTTTTGAAGGAAAGTCTAGTGACCGCACCCATTCTAACTTGTCCTGACTTTACACGTACGTTTCATCTCGCCACAGACGCGTCTGCAGTCGGTATCGGCTGTGTCTTATCCCAACATTTTGACGACGGAGAAAAGGTTATTTGTTATGTTTCTCGTTCCCTTACTCCTTCGGAACGAAAGTATAGTGCAACCGAAAGGGAATTACTTGCTATTATCTGGTCTGTAGAAAAATTACGTCCCTATCTTGAAGGATTTCACTTTAAGGTCATCACCGATTGTCACTCTCTTTTGTGGCTACATCGTCTGAAAGATCCGCAAGGACGATTAGCTCGCTGGCAATTAAGGTTGATGCCATTTGACTATGAGGTTATCCATAGGAAAGGTTCTGAGCATGCCGTTCCTGATTTTTTGTCTCGCAACGTTCCCGCTGCTGATGATGTTGAGATTTGTCCTGTGGAGGTCCAAGACAATTGGTTGAATGGAATGATTGACAGAGTGCAACGTCGACCGCGACATTTTCCTCTCTGGCGTGTTGATCAAGGTCGCCTGTACAAATATGTCATGTCTCGCTATCCCGCTTTCGGTTATCCTGCGAGCGAATGGAGGCTTTTACCTCCCAAAACTGAACGCGCTGAAATCATTCGTCAGTGTCATGATCGTCCTACTTGTGGTCATGGAGGTGTGACTAAGACTGTTGCCCGTGTTGCACAGAAGTACTATTGGCCAAAAATGCGTGCCGATGTCGCCGATTTTGTTCGACATTGTGCAGTGTGCGTCAGCACTAAACCTGAACAACGTGCTCCTGCTGGACATCTCTTAAGTAAAGTGGTTACTGCCACTCGGCCTTGGCAGATTGCATGTGCCGATCTTATTGGTCCCTTACCTCGATCTAGTAAAGGTTTCTCTTATATCTTAGTTGTTTGTGATACCTTCAGTAAATTTGTTTTATTATTCCCGTTACGTACCGCCACTGCGAAAGCGATTACGCAGATTTTGGAGAATGAAGTCTTTTTAATATTCGGAGCTCCTTCCTCCTTAATTGTAGATAATGGAGTACAGTTTCGTAGCAAGCTTATGCAGGATCTTGCCGAAACTTATCACGTCCATCTGGCATTTACCGCGAATTATCATCCTCAAGGCAATCCGACAGAGAGAGTCAATAGGGTTATCAAAACCATGCTCTCCGCCTACGTCAAAGACAATCATCGCCTTTGGGATAATTTCTTACCTAAGATTGGTTTTGCTATTCGGTCGTCAAAGCATGAAGTTACTAGTGTAACTCCTAACTTTGTCACTTTCGGTAGAGAAGTCTCCATCGATGGTCGAGAGGAAACTTTCGTACCACCCGACGAACGAGATTTCGAGGTTATTGCTGATGAGAGAAAACGTGCCTTCGCCAAGCTCTATCGAGATATTCAAGCTCGAATTTTGAAAGCTCATACCCGAAGCGCACATCAATATAATCTACGTAGGAGAGTTGAACCCCTGCAATTGAATCAACGTGTCTGGAGGCGCAATTACGTCTTGTCGGACGCTTCCAAACAATTTGCAGCGAAGTTAGCTCCTAAATTTATCGGTCCCTTTACCATCACCCGTATTGTCTCACCTTGGACATATCAACTGTCTGATGATGCCGGTCGGACTTCGATTTGGAACATCAAGGACTTAAAGGCTCATCCTCCCGATGTGGAGTGACGATCCGGTTGTGTTCTGCTGACGACCCTTGTTCTCGATTTTTGACTTTCTCTTTTGTTTATCTTACCTTGTGTTGGTGGCCTGTTTGGGGGCTGGACGAATACCCAGACTGGTGTAATCCGCCATGTCGTAAAAGGCGACAGAAAGGAGTCATGCTCAGCTCTGATCGTTACAACTCGAATACATCTTGTGGCCTGTTTGGGGGCTGGACGAATACTCAAACTGGTGTAATCCATGTAATCCACCATGTCGTAAAAGGCGACTAAACGGAGTCCTGTTTATTTTAGATACTTTCCATCTTGTATAGGTGTTTATGGCCTGTCTGGGGGCTTGAAGAATACTCAGTCGGGTGTAATCCGCCCTGTCGTAAAAGGCGACAAAAGGGAATTAGGTTTGGGTTGTGTTACCTTCCTGAACTATGTTTTTTTTCCTGCCTTATCGTATCTTACCTTTTATCTTTTGAGTTAGGCCCTTCGACACTACTCTGATATAAGGTATCGATCACTACCTTACCTTACCTTTCTCTTTAGTTATCTCTCTCGTGAGGATACCTTGTCTTGGATTTTGTTGGGTTCGCTTACCAAGCAGGAATTTTGTTACCTAGCGTTACGCTTACGTTGGCTTTACCGGATTTGACTTTCTTACCTGATTTTGACTTTATCTTATCTCTAGACCATGTCGGTTTTTCCTTCGGGCTTGTCTTTGCCTGGTCTCGCTGAGTCCGGCAGCTTTGCGTCATATATCTTAAATTTCTTTTTGTTCCGGACTCGGCTATGATTATTTTTGTTTTTTTTTGTTGTAAAGGCTGCACCTGCTGGGTCGGGGTTTGCGTGTGCTGTTGCTTTGTCGTGGGTTGCGTTTCCGGATTTCTGTTCTTACTATCTGTCTTCTTCCCACCCACGAACTGAGAGCATGAGGGCCTTGCCGTTTCTGCATTGTCGCACCTCTCAGTTCCCTTCATCTAGCTTTCTTCTCCTATTTACCTGTTTAATTTTTTTCTATTCTTTCTATTTTTCTTACTCTAACTATTCTAATTTCTACCTCTATTTTTCCGCTTTACTTTTTTCCGTCCGAAAAGGTGTACTCTCGGCTCGGTTTCGGTCGGGGCATCCCTTCGTCGTAGCTGGTTGCAGTCCTTTTGTTAGTTTGAGTCCACTTCAACCCTGATAAAAAGGGCTCGTTAAAAATATAAAATCCAAAAAAAATATATATACATTTAGCGTAACAAAACTTTTCTTCAAAAATTATTTTTTTTTTTTTTTTTTCTCTCTTCTTTTCTCTTCCACCAAAACAAAAAAAAAAGTAACTTCATTCCTTTTTTTTTTATAGGGAGTGTTAGGGGAATTGTTACGTGTCCGTAACGTCCTATATATTATTGCGTCGCTTTCCGATTAAATGTATTATCTCGTTAATTTAATTCTATTATTTTTACAACTTATCCTCTGTATAATTTTGTATCTGCACTTTTATATCATATTTAATTCTTTCTTACGATCTTTCTTTAATCTTTTTGTCCTCCGAGTTCTTATACCGATGCACGAAGGATGACTTGGGCTTTAGCATTCGACCACGTACGTTGAATGTGAACGCTTTTCACTGTACTCGAAGTTTTAATTAGTATTCCGTATCGTATTTACGGACCCGTTCGGGGATATCATTGATTAAAATTTCATTCGTTATTCGCTTTGGGCGATATCTCATTTGGAGGAATTAACTAGTTGTGAAGCGAATCAGCGTTCCTTCGTCAACGGCGTACGTTTTTTGCGTACGTTTGTTTTTAGTTTACCATCGAGCTGTACTGGTAAGCAAAGTTATTCTTTCTGTAATTATCTCTGTGTCTTATCGCCGCATTTATTCGTTAAATAGATGGTACCACCCACCGGCCTAAACACATCATTTGCTGATAACTGACGCCGGGGAGAAAAAGTGCCGAAGATTGGTCCACGTTTTTCTTTTCGTTCCTCATTATTCTACGAACAAAGGGAGAATTCCAACCAACGAACGTCGGCTACGAACAGACAAGCTCACTTATTAAACTATTACCGTCCTTTTTTTTGTTTATAAATTGTGATTTATGCGAATTCCTGAATTTTAGTCTGTTGTTAAACAAAACAAAAAGTATTAATCTCGCAGGTGTTTTCTCTTCAAGAAACAAAAAGCCTGTTTGACCTTCAACGATATATCGAAAACATTTGCGTTTTCAAATTTTCTTGTTTTCGAATAGTTATGTTTTCTTTTTGTTAAACCATTTGATTTCGCATTTAAAATGAAAGTCTTGTTGAATAGTCAAATTTAGAATTGCATATTGTTATTAATTAATTTACATTCATTCATTTACTCTGTAATTGAGAATTTTTTTTTTCTTTTACTTTTATACCTTTTTGTTTCACCGAATTTGTCAAAATTTTTATGTTGTCGTTAAATTACTTAGCATATTATCAGTTTCACGTTAAGATCTGAAATCTCACTCTTCTTCGGTGTCAACTACTTAGCGTAGTTGATTGCTTTTGTTCTAAATTACACATTCTGCGACAACCTGTTTCGAACTTTTTGCAGATAAGGGATAATGTTAGCGAAAGATCGCTAAGTTCAAACCATCTTTAAAACTGTTATTATTCTGTAAACTAATAAGAACAATACGTATTACTTCTTTTTAGGGTGTTTGAGGCTTTTAGTCTCTGTGTACTTAGTTATTCAAAATTCATTCCTAGTAATTTATCTGCATTACCTAATGAATATTAATTTACTTTGCAATTCTGACGCTTCATTAGATTATACCGCGGTCAATCATTTATTATTTGTAGTATACTGCGTTAGGATAACCTTTTTTGTATACCGGGGTCAATCATTTAGTATTTGTAGTATACTGCGTTAGGATAACATTCTTATTATACAGGGGTCAATTCGTTATTATTTTTATGTTACTAATTTGGACTACTTTTTTATTATACTGATTTGGGGATAGTATTTATTGTAATTCATTTTAATTAATATAATCATTTATATATAGGGTGTGTTTAATAAATATTGTTTGGTTGGAATAGCGCCTTATCTTTTCTTTCCTCATCTCTCGATCCTCGAGAGTAGAACGGGTCTCGGTCTTGGAACCGGCCTCCTGCCCACGCCACTTGCCTTTTTTTTTTATTATCGATTATCAGGTTTCCGGGTTTGCGACGTCCAGCGGCAGAAATTCGGTGGCGTCCTATTACCACCTTTGTGAGTTTTTTTTCGTACCTCTGGGTCTCCCACCCCTGAGCCGAGGCAGCCTCAGGAGCCGGGTGGGTCGCTGGACGTTGGCAAGAACGGGCAGGGGCAGTTTTAGTCGACCGAGACTGGGTCTGCTCCGAGGAGCGTTGTGTTTTTCTTTTTTTTTTCCTATTATCAACTTTTTTCTTTTATTTTATATATATACTACGACGTTGGATCGTAGCAGTATCTTTGAATAATTTAAACCATAGCAACTTAATTATTTGACATTTATATTTTGTCATTTATATTTTGTATTCTCTTGACAAAGGCATCATTGCCGAAACATGTAGAGTTATTTTAAATATATATACTTTGAGGTAATGAACCAGACCTTTAATAGCCGACTTATTAAGTTAACCTTATATATATAAAATTATTTCGTGATCTTTGTATGTTATGGTAAATTCAATTTGTTGGCGATTTAAGGTCTGGTTTTACTTTAAAATATATATATTTAAAACAACCCTACATGTTTCGGCAAATGATGCCTTTACCAAGGAGTATAAAATATAAATTTTATATTTTATATTCGTTGATATTGGAAATAAAGTAACGGATGAATTCGTTAAAATTAATTTTTTAGGAAAAATCTCAACAACGAATCTGTACAGCGATTATATATATATATATATATATATATATATATATATATAACAATTGATAAATGATTGGAGTTTTTCGGCTTTTGTATGAAATATTTACAAATATCAAATTAGAATGTACGTAATTGCAGAGTATATATATATATATATATATATATATATATATATATATATATATATATATATATATATAACAATTGATAAATTATTGGAGTTTTTCGGCTTTTTTTATATGAAATATTTACAAATATTTGTAAATATTTCATATAAAAGCCGAAAAACTCCAATAATTTATCAATTGTTACATTTAATTAACGGTTAAGAAATTATCTAAACACTATATATATATATATATATATATATATATATATATATAGTAAACCTAATCAGTAGGCGATTAAAGGTCTGTATATTACTTCAAAATATATGTATTTAAAAAACTCTACATGTTTCGGCTGTGTACGCCTTTATCAAGAGAATACAAAATATGAATCTAACATTTATATAATATATTATAAGGTAATAATTCATATTTTGTATTCTCTTGATAAAGGCGTACACAGCCGAAACATGTAGAGTTTTTTAAATACATATATTTTGAAGTAATATACAGACCTTTAATCGCCTACTGATTAGGTTTACCATATCATACCAAGGTCACGAAGTTATTATATATATATATATATATATATATATATATATATATATATATATCATAAATATCATATATCATAAATATTGTTATAAGTCGATATCGACACCTGTATGTTTTCAGTATCGTCAATAATTATTGCTAATCTATTGTGCTAATTAAACTCTTAATTTAACATTACCTTAATTATTCATTTTGGTTTGTCAGTTATTTTTGGACGACAATGTATCATGAAAGGTTCGCTTCCTTTTATTTTTACATTCCGAGTTACTTTGTTCGTAGGAATATTTTGCACATTTATTAAGGGTCATTCAATAACAGTTTTCTTGCTTTATAATATCGATATTTTTTTTAAAGATACTCTATATTTTTCTTCACTGATTTCGGTACTTTTTAGTCTGTTTCCAACGGTATAAAATTTTCGGTGTTATATTTTTAAAAAAAAATGAGAAAAAAGTTCAACGATCGATTGTTAAAAATTTATTCATAAATGAATAATTACTATTATATAAAATAAAACGGTCAAATTCAATAATTTTTTTGTCAAAACTAACTAAAACTAAAAAGATACTAAATTCTCTAACTAGAAAAACACTCTAACAATAACATCGAACATTGACAACATACAAGATGATTATAAAATTATATATATATATATATATATATAGTATTTTCGTGACCTTGGTATGATAAGGTAAACTTAATTAGTCGGCGATTAAAGGTCTGGTTATTACTTCAAAGTGTATATATTTAAAATAATCCTACATGTTTCGGCAATGACGCCTTTTGTCAAGGATATAAAAAATATAAATGGCAGAATATTCTGTCATTTATATTTTTTATATCCTTGACAAAGGCATCATTGCCGAAACATGTAGGATTATTTTAAATATATACACTTTGAAGTAATAACCAGACCTTTAATCGCCGACTAATTAAGTTTACCTTATATATATATATATATATATATATATATATATATATATATCATCAATACCTTATTTACCGTTAGGTGTTAAGGTTAAATACAAAAATCAAATAATTCCTTAAAGTTACAGTACATGAGATCAGTAAGTGCAGCCTATCAGAATCTATCATTATTATTTTATTCTAATTTCGTTCCGTATATCATCCTTGCCCATTCTTTCTTGTTGATTGCCATTCTTTTTGCCTCTCTCCCTGACATTCCCTTGGCTCTCAATATGTCTTCCACTTGACTGTCCCACGAATTCCTAGGTCTACCTCTTGGTCTTCTCTGATATATTCTTGCTTGCCATACTTTTCTTGTTCTCTCCTCTCCCATTCTTGTCAAGTGTCCAAACCATCTTAATTGATTTCGTTGTATATCTTCCTTCAGCGTCCGTACTTTAAGTTCTTCCCTTATTTTGCTATTTCTTACTCCGTCTCTCTTAGTAATTCCCATTATTCCTCTTAAAAACCTCATCTCCATTGCTTGTATTTTGTTTTCCATTCGTTTCGTCAATGTCCAACTTTCGCTTCCGTATATCAATACGGGCTTAAATATAGTTTTATAAACTGAGGTCTTAGTTTTCCATGACACTTCTCTTCTTCCCAGGAACGAATTGTTCAAGGAGTAGTAAAGTGCAGATGCTGCATCTAACCTGTCATTCAGTTCTGCCTCCATGGTTCCTGTTTTGTGTATTTTCACCCCTAGGTATTTAAATGTTTCTACTTGTTCTATTTTAGTGTCGTCAAGTTTTATTTGTAATTCATCATCTTTTTTCCCTATTACCATAACTTTGGTTTTCTCTGCGTTTATTTTTAAATTCTTCTTTCGCAACGCCTCTGCCCACATATCTAGATTACGCTGAAGGTTGAGCTTATTTTTCGCATAAATCACCAAATCATCTGCAAATATGTTCTCTGCTATTTCTACCGGTTCCATGTTGTAGTATCCCACCTTCATTTTCTTAACTTTCATTTTCGCTTCTTTTGTTACATCATCCATTATTATATTAAATAATACTGGACTAAGGTTGCCTCCTTGTCTTAATCCCTCCGTCGTTAAAAATTCTTCAGATCTTGTTGTAAAATTATATACATATATCAAATTCATTTCTCACATTTTGAAGCTCCGCCTGCAGCACCCTGGCAAGGTTAGCAGCCTACCCACCGCAAAAAACACCTACCGCTGGCTCAACCTCGGACAAAGCCGGACAGATTTTACGGAACACCGACACGGCGAGACAACGGAAAAAACGACTATGGAAATCGCAGAGACTACGAATTGGGAGCTGGAATATAGCATCATGGCACACCAGGGACCAAGAAGTTATAATGGAACTGGGAAAACACAATATCGATATAAGCGCATTATCGGAATTAAAAAGTAAAGGCAAAGGAAATAGAAGATACCAGAACTACCATACTATTCTATAGTGGGAAGGAAAAGGATCGGAGAGCACAAGCTGGAGTGGGAGTTCTGATACACGAAAGATTTGAGAACCACATCGATGAGGTGAAATACATAAACAGTAATATCATGTACATATCTCTTAAAACAGAAACAAAAACGTACTTCATAAGCATATGTACACCAGATATAAACAAGCCTAGAGAGGAACGAGCCGCTTTTTTCGAGGAACTTCAGCAAATTCTGAACGAACTACCAGAAAAATCCAGGATCTTCATAATGGGAGACTTCAACTCCAGGATCGGCAATACACCCCTACCGGGTGTAATGCAAAGATTTAATGAAAACGTCATCAATAACAATGGAGAAATGCTAATAACACTATGCGCGCAAAACGAACTGCGAATTAATAATACATTCTATGCACACAAAAACCAACAAAAATATACCTTCGGCAACACAAGAGACCAAAACTCAATGATCGATTACATTATCACCAGCAGGGCGATACACCCGGGTCAAATACTATACGTAAGGACACTCACGTCGGAAAATGTCGGGACAGAGCACGGAGCACAGAGTCCTATGTAAATACCGCCTCAAAACTAACCTCCAAAAGAAAAAATCACCACTGTACATCCAGAAATTCAACGTGGAATCACTAAACAACACCTCAACGAAAACATTGTATCAGAGTAGACTGATGGAAAAAATGACTACGAACCAAATGACCGAGGACGAGGATGTCGAACAAATGTGGTATAAGATAAAAGCCAACATAACTGGAGGTGCCGTAGAGGCACTCGGAGTGAGGAAGGTAAACATATATGGTAGAGAAAATAGAAAGCAATGGTTTACAGACGAAGTGAAAAAGCTGACAGAGCAAAAGAAAGAAGCCTACGTCAGATATAGGAGCAGAAGAACAGCAGAGGAATACCAAAGATACAAAACGATCAGAAACACAGTGAATGATGCCATAAAGGAAATAAAGAAGACATACTGGGAAAAATTTTCTACCGACATTGAACATGACCTATACGGGGGACAAAGAAGGATCTGGAACACACTGAGGAACAGGAAAAGAGCGGCAAACGAAGAAGTACAAATAAACATCATTACCCCAGGAGAATGGGAAAGGTATGTAAAAGGCTTCTATGAAACGCGGACAGAAGACAATGGAGAGAATGAAGACAACACCTACACAGAACAGCTCCTTGAAGAGGAGAACATAACACGGGAAGATGTACATGAGGCACTAATAAAATCGAAAAACCGGAAGGCCCCCGGCCCAGACCAAATCGTAAATGAAATGCTCAAGTACGGGGGGGGGGCTGAATTGGAAACAGCACTCACATTATTATTCCAAAAAATAATCTCGATCCAAAAAGTGCCTAATGATTGGAAAAACAACATCACAATACCGATCTACAAAAAGGGAAATAAGGACGACCCGGAAAATTACAGAATGATGTCTCTCCTACCTAGCATAAGCAAGCTCTTTACAAAAATCATTTCAACAAAGATAATGAAGAGAATAGCAATAAACGAAGAACAACAAGGCTTCAGACAAAATAGATCGACAATTGACGAAAAATCCCTAGAATACAACAAGCCGCTGTTTCTCTGCTTTGTGGATCTCAAAAAAGCGTTTGATAGAGTACAAATAGCCGACATCATAGATATACTCCAGCAAAACAAGACACCCGTGTCGTACATTAACATAATAAAAGACCTCAGTAAAGGTAATACAACCAAGATCAAAAAACCAAAGGGACTCACAGAACAAGTACCAGTACCGACGGGCGTACGCCAGGGGGTAACCTGAGCCCAGTACTATTCAACCCCATCATGGATCAAATAATCAACGGCGTAAAAGAAGTGGATGGAGGATATAGAATAGGACAGGAATCGATTCGGATACTGTGCTACGCTGACGACGCAATCCTGATGGCGGATAACAAGGACGACCATCAGCGATTGCTATATGGGTTCCAAACAAAATCAAAGAACCTTAACATGCAGATATCAGTGGAGAAGACAGAATCAATGGTAATAGCAAAAGAACCCACTAGATGTAAACTGGCTGTAGATGACAAACCCATCCGACAATGTATGCGATGCACGTATCTGGGAGTCGAGATAACAAGCTCAAAAACCTACAACAGGAAGTGAGAACACAGATGAATAAAGCCTCAAGAATTTCTGGCTACCTAAGGGACCTCATATGGAGGAATAAATTCATGTCCATCGAAAGTAAAGTGCGCATATATAAAACAGCCTTAAGACCGGTGATTACATACGCAGTGGAAACCCGAGCGGACACAACAAAAACGAAGAGCATGATGAGAGCAACAGAGATGAGGACCTTAAGGAATATCAGAGGAGTAAGCTTGAGAGATCATGTAAGAAGAAGGGATATACGAACAGACCTTAAAATTCTAGACGTGGTGCAATTTACGAGAAAAAGACGAAGATACTGGCGAGACCACGTCGACCGAATGAAGGGGGACCGATGGGCAAAATGGGCATAGAACGAAAAACCGAACTCAAGGAGACCTCCAGACCGACCTCCCAAGAGATGGTGCGAGAGCTGGACATCTGCTTCCCAAGAGGCTGAACAAAATTGAAATAGTAGAAGAAACAAGACTAAGTCTTAAGGAAAGAGAAAGAAGAAGAAGACATTTTGAAGATTTTGAGATGTTATTAGCCTAATCTCATGCTGAATTCCTTGCCCGATAACTTCTAAATTATTTGGTCGATTTTATACACCTTACTTTCAAAGTAGCCCCATAGAAAGAAGTCTAATGGCGTTAGATCAGGCGACCTAGTCAGCCATTATTGGACCTCTTCTTCTTATCCATCTTCCAGAACAAACTTGATCCAAGTACTGTCGCACATTAATTGCATAATGAGTCAGAACACAATTATATTGTAACCAAATGCTATTATTTGACAGGTCAGGGTTGTTTGCATTAGGGAATAATGCAGCTAATGTTGGCATCAATTGCAACTGTAAAAATTGAAAATCTCCATTTAAATTGTTTGCAAAAAAATTTACCTAAAGTATTGTCACTAATAATTCCTGCCCATACATTAACTTTTTGAGAATACTGATTATGAATTTCATATATTCAATGGCGATCTTCTCTTTCTCAATATCTACAATTCTGCTTATTGACCGTTCCATTTAAAGAAAATGTTACCTCATCGGAAAAATCGGAAAATACGCTAAGATAACATTGAATCGCGAAGGCAAATTTCCACAATTTGGTCACAGAATTCTTGCCTACGATCAAAGTCATCTTCTGCCAACTCATTACCAATTGCAACTTATATGGATGAAATTTTTGAACTTTCAACAGTTTGAGAACTGAAGTGTGGCTCATATTACAGTCCAAATCAATGCTTCTAATACTTCTAATACTATATTTATTTTTACCACTTATTTTTAAAAATTGAACTTCGAAACTCTTTTTCTCATTTTTTTCAAATATGACATACTGAAAATTTTATACCGCTGGAAATAAAATAAAAAGTACTACCGAAATCAAATTACTCAAAAAGTGATCAAATAATTAATGAAAAGAATTACAACAAAAAAAGAAAACTGTACAAAAATCCGACTCCAATGATGAATCGCTTCCTCCAAATATTTCTAGTGACGATGAAGACTTGGAAAATATCGTTCCAAAAGAAAATATAAATTTTGAAAAACAGAATGAAAATGATAAAATATGTACATATATATATATATATATATATATATATATATATATATATATATAACAATTGATAAACATGTTCCCCTAAAGTTAAAATAATACAAACTAATATTTTAATACTTTTTTCTAAATAGTCTTTTTAAAGCTTTATTGATTGAAATTAATAATAAAATTTTCCATTACTTACTCCATTACTTTCTATAACACTTCGTCGCTTTAAATTTTCAAAAACACGTTGAAAATCTTCAACAGTAATGTTATTAATTACATTTTGAATATATATTAGCTACTCATAGTCATTCCAAATTATGGCCTTATTATTTAAAGTATTTACAAAACCATTAACAAAAAGTTATTCGTTCTTAAAAATCAAGCGGAGTCGATACCTGTACATAATAATATAATAAAAAAATAATAAAATAATAATAATAATATTCTTTATTAACCAACAGGCCAAGGCCTAATTACGGGATGATATTCACAGATTAGGTTTATACAATATCAAAAACCGAAAAGAATAACTAATTGTAATAAAAATTGTCTCGAAATTAACAAAAACAAAAAAAAATTAATCAAATGAAACAAAAAAGGTACATTAATATATATATATATATATATATATATATATATACAGTGCTTCACAAAAGTCCCCTCCCCCCCTCTTATCTTTGGAACGATTATACATACACAAGTGAAATTTGGAAACTGAATATTATAGGTTATAAACTTCCCTACTAGTGATGATAGATGACGTCACAAGGCCATTGTGACCAATAATTTTAAATGGAACGCTACGACAAGCGACACCTCTTTTAAAAGATATCGAAAAAACCTATTCAATGATACTAATTTTGTTTGTGTTTGAGGCAGTTTTAATGGCTCATTAGTAAACATGAAAATTTAAATTCCATTCAGTATGATATTAAATACAGATTTAAGAAACAGTATGTACTTAAAGAAATTGCTCGAAGTGACCTCCATTTACTTTCTGACAGTAAAATATCCTATTTTTAAACTCTTCTCGTACTTATTCAAATGTGTCTGCGGAAACAGCCTCACATTCTGCAACAATACGTTGTTTTAAAACGTCAATATTGTCAAGTTCAGTGGCGTAAACCTTCGATTTAAGGTACCCCCACAGAAAAAAATCCAAAGGTGTGAGGTCCGGTGATCTAGGTGGTCATTCCGTTGAACATCGTCGTCCAATCCATCTACCAGGATACTCCTCATGCAAATACCGTCTTACTGCACCGTAATAGTGTGGAGGAGCACCATCCTGTTGGAATGTTATTTCCAAATTGCCGAATTCATCTGAATTATCTTCCAAAATTTCAAGGTTTAACGGTTCTATTGCGTTTTGCAACATCCAGATAAACCTCACCAGTTAAATTAGTATTTAAAAAAAGAGGCCCAACGATGTGGTTTCCCAGGATACCTGCCCAAACATTTACCTTCTGGGGAAATTGGGTATGTGTTTCACGAAACAGGTGAGGATTTGCGTCACTCCAATACCTCATATTCTGTGTATTTACATTTCCATTTAGATAGAAAGTACTTTCGTCACTAAAACAAATTGTTTTGACGTAGTCTGACTGTTGGTTAATTTTAGTTTCCATATTTTCACAAAATTCTAGTCTTCGGTCTGGGTCGTCGTCTGAGAGTTGATGAACCATTTTTAATTTGTATGGATGAAATTTGTATTTTTTCAACACCCTGTGTACTGTACTTCGACTAACTTCTCAGGTAGATGCAACTTGAGTTGTTGAAGAAGTAGGATTAACTCTTACTTCTGCCAGTATATCAATTTTTTTCTCATCAGAAATTTGTGGTCTGCCAGATCGTTTCGCATCATTAATACTACCCGTTGTTTCAAACTTACGAAGAAGCTCCCTTAAATAAGTCCTCGAAATGGGGCGATCGGGAAACCTCTCATTAAAAATGCGTTCTGCTGCATGAATATTTTGTCTAGTTTCACCAAGAATTAGGACCGCTGCTACTTTATCACCTAAAGCACGTACCATTTCGCTTCTTGAAGCACTTAAACTTTCGACTCACAACAGTATAACAAATTATTAAAATATACAAAAATATTAAAAGTACCATAAGCTGTAAAAACAGTGAGACGTTCGATCAACAATACACAAATTATTAAATGTACAAAAACTTGGACAATTACAAAAACGTCGAATATTGGAGACTAACAAAAATGTCAGATTATTTGACAACTAACCAAGCGGAGCTTGAATTTGGAATTTTAGTATTAACTTGACAATTTGACGTTTTAAAACAACGTATTGTTGCAGAATGTGAGGCTGTTTCCGCAGACACATTTGAATAAGTACGAGAAGAGTTTAAAAATAAGATATTTTACTGTCAGGAAGTAAATAAAGGTCACTTCGAGCAATTTCTTTAAGTACATACTGTTTCTTAAATCTGTATTTAATATCATACTGAATGGAATTTAAATTTTCATGTTTACTAATGAGCCATTAAAACTGCCTCAAACACAAACAAAATTAGTATCATTGAATAGGTTTTTTCGATACCTTTTAAAAGAGGTGTCGCTTGCCGTAGCGTTCCATTTAAAATTATTGGCCATAATGGCCTTGTGACGTCATCTATGACGATTTCGTCATCTATCATCACTAGTAGGGAAGTTTATAACCTATAATATTCAGTTTCCAAATTTCACATGTGTATGTATAATCGTTCCAAAGATAAGATGGGGGGAGGGGACTTTTGAGAAGCACTGTATATATATATATATATATATATATATATATATATACGGGGTTGGGCAGAAGTAACGCATCAGTCTAATAATTCCGTAAATATAAACTTTAGAACAAAATGTTGTCCACAAAAGTTTTTTGACAAGTTATTTTGTATTGGCTTCAATCATTTGCGTTTTTTTTTCATGATGATTACATATGACAGCAAAAAAAAAAATTTTTTTTTAATGGAAATAATATTTTCTTTTAGAAAATTCGGAATCTTTATTAATTGCTGAATATGAATATGAACTTTTTAAATGCGGTTAGATAATAAAAATATTGAGAAAAAAATAAAATTTAATAAACGTACATTTGGACTAGTGCAGTGTAGATTGCTTTGGAAATTGTAGATTTTTTTACTGTCATTGAATTATTGACGTTTCACAATAAAATAGTTTCCATCGTAAAACTTACTTTTTTTAATACGTGTTTTGTGTGAAAATGGTCAAATTAACTACCAAAGAAAGAATAGAAATTCTTATGATGGTCGGATATGGTGATATGGAGAAACGGGCGATGTTAGAGCTATACCTAAAGCTGGCCGACCAAAAGAAATCACTAATGAAGACCGATCTCTTCATGTTTTACTTGCTGTAACGGAAAATTCCACTACGTCAACCACTCAACTAGGATTAGAAAATGATATGAGTAGCAGATCTATTAGACGAATATTAAAAGCGAACAAATGCAAGCCCTATAAGATATACTTACTGCACGAACTTAACGAAGATGACCCGGACAGAAGATTACAGTTTTGTGAAACAATAATGGAATTGCCCAATAACGATCCAAATTTTTTAAACAACATCGTATTTTCTGACGAAGCTACATTTTGTCTAAATGGATTTGTAAATAGGCATAACTGCGGTTATTGGGTGACTGAGAATCCACATTGGATGCGAGAAAATCATACACAGCATCGCCACACACTTAATGTGTGGGCTGGCATTGTTGGGCAACGAATCATAGGTCCGTACTTTTTGGAACACAACCTAAATGGTGATGGTTACTTACATTTATTGCGTAACCATATTGTACCAGATCTGTTGATTTTATTTCCTAACGACAATCAAGCAAGCATGCCAAACCGTAATCTATGGTTTCAACTAGATGGAGCACCACCACATTATTCTATTAATGTTCGACAGTATTTAGACACAATTTTTCCCGGTCGTTGGATTGGACGTCGGGGTCTTATTGATTGGCCCGCTAGGTCTCCCGATTTACATCCATTGGATTTCTTTCTTTGGGGACACTTGAAGTCGCAAGTATACAAGGAGAAACCCAGAAACCTAGAGGATTTGAGAGCAAAAATTACTCGTGAGATCCAAGCCATACCACCTAATAGTTTACAAAATACAATTCGTCATTTTTGGGAACGTTTAGGACACTGTCAGGTCGTAGAAGGACGTCACTTTGAGCATTTAATTTAATTTTGTAGTTTGTTTACTTTTATTAAATTTTATTTTTTCTCAATATTTTTATTATCTAACCCCATGAAAATAATACGCATTCATATTCAGATCAGAACTTAATAAAGATTCCGAATTGTCTAAAAAATAATATTATTTCCATTTAAAAAAAAAAATTATGGCTGTCATATGTAATCATCATGAAAAAAAAGCAAATGATTGAAGCCAATACAAAATAACTTGTCAAAAACTTCTGTTAACAACATTTTGTTCTAAAGTTTATATTTACGGAATTATTCGACTGATGCGTTACTTTTGCCCAACCTTGTATATATTGAACTATATATAAATATACTGTCATTTATATTTTAAATTTCTTTGAAAAATGCATCATATGCAAATTGAAATTTAAAATATAAATGACAGTATATTTATATACTATCAAAACATATTACAAGCGAACAGATATTCACAACATACCATTAACAGAACGAAGTAACAAGAACCAACAAAAAAAGAAAGAGAGATCTACATGGACAACATTTCTCCCTTACGTGAAAGGTACGACTGAAAAAATAGGCAGATTACTACGCCGACACGGCATAGATACCATTTACACGAAAAACAGTAAAATAAGAGACATTTTGCCTAGTACAAAGGACAAAATAGAACTAGAAAACCAAGGTGTCTACGAAATATGAATGCTGTATAGTTTTCATGTGTATATATTTTATTATAGTCAGCTCATGAGATATGGCAACGCTACCCATCTGGCAAACGTGCATCCATCGGTTTAAGGGATGAACGGATGCTAGTATCCCTATTCAGGGAGTATGAAAGTGACATTCGCATAGAATACACTTGTAAATCAAAATATGTATGAAGCATTTTAAAGTGAATAAAACATCTTACAAAGTTACAAAGTTATTTTAATGTAAAGAAAAGTTACAAATCAACACATTGGTCCTTCACGAGACGGATTTGAATAATACATATGGTCCATACGAGAGGAATTTGAAAAAAAGAACAATCAGCGTGAAATACTGAGAAATCGACAAAACGGTCGAAAGAGCATAGGTGGACTCAATACGGCGTGCATTGGCAACCGACACAACGCTTATCTAGATACACGACACTAACTGGTATGTCACGGAATTCTTTAACCATTATCCCTTTGTTACGTGCGAAAAATCATTTTGAGATCATGCAGGAATTTTTAATCAATTTACTTCATTATTAACCTCGTCAAGTCAATTTAGTCCTCTCATTTTTCAGCATATTCGTTTAATTCTATTTTATTTTAATTTATTGTTAATTATCGTTCAACTTATGCTATTCCAAACTTTAATTCCTTCAAATTTTACTTATGTTCTAATACTTTGGCTGACCCTATATATTTCCGAATTATGTTTCATTCACGTCGGGGTGTCCGACATCTTGTTATTTTAATGCATAGTCACGATTGCAGTAAATATCTGTTTGTAAATCAGATCTTGTTCCTTTAATTCATTACTTAAATTTAGTAGAAATTCTTTTAGGATTTCGTGAACTATTTCTAGAGCTTATTTATCTTATAATCCCTGTTAATTTACTTTTATTGGTGTAGTTATTTTCTCTCGCTCGGAGCGCCATCTCACAACATTCGATTTATCTAGCTTTTGGCAGAATTCTAGACTTTCGTTTGGTCTATTTTATCGATTTACCACCTAGATAAGGGAGTTTTAATTAACCCCTTGATGTTTTTGGCTTTGCTGTACACTCCTGCACCTGTTTATGTTTTATTGTAAATTAAATTCCCTTCTTTTCTAAATTACCTGTTTACCGATCTTACCGATGACGTAGATCGATAATTTATCATTTCCTTTGAGTCGCCGGGCACTTGTCCTTAAGTCTTTGAAGCGCTAACTTGTGTTCTAATTTAGTGTGCTAATTTAGTGTGTAATTTAGTGTGGTCTAATTATCTGCGGTAAGAATTATCTTTTTCTATTGTACTTTTACTTATTTCGAATTTTCTATTCTCCTAGGATTTAATATTATTTTTGGAGATTTATTCCAAATTCTAAGTGCTTTTACCGCACTTTTTCGACGAGGGTATCCCGAAAGTTATACCACGTGGTGGTGGACATTTTCCTTCTTGGATTGGTAATTAATCCTTTCTACAGGGATTCGGATTCGATAAGCGACGTTCTTCCAGGAGGAGATTCAACGGAAATCTTCATTCCACATCCTACGGAGTTATTGATTGCATCGGAGCTACCGGTTCTAAGATAACCGCATTCATTTCACGTTGTCACAAGATGGCGACTGTTCTCCATTAACTCAAACGGAATCAACGCTTTATTCTTCCGCTGCGAAGACTGACATGAGAAAAGATCGGGACTTTGAACAGATTAATTGACAAGCTAAGTAGATGTTGTAGAATTACTGTAGTTAATGGTTCATTTAATCTGAAACTTTAATTTTCTAAATTTCTTAATTAATGTTTAGTCTAATGATTTATTAATCTTTAAATGCTATAAATTATTTGGTTGACTAGCTTCACTAGTAGCCAATACATAGAATAAAGTCTTAGACGAGGCATAGGACCTTCAGTCGGGCCTTCGTACAATTTTACATATACAATTCTTGGGTTACGTCAAAGAGCTTGATATCTTTTATTTTACTTTATAAACTTATGTAAGGAACCAATGATATGTATACATGATCTGCGTTCTAATTTTCTATTTGTCTTAAACTACAAACGAACTTAATTAAATTATCCTCAAATTTTAAACACCTGTGTGTACAGGGTGTAGAACTCTTGACAGGTGATCCTGTTTATTTTTGAAAGCTCTATATTGCGCCTTAAGCGTTACTGGGGTGTTAAGAGCAAATTACTGTAAGTTTATGTAAGAAGAAGAAGAATATTTTAGTTACACATTTAATTTGTTATATGGCTCACTTAATCTTTGTAGATTGTAGCTTTTCATTTTGACTATACCTTTTCTTTTTGAATAATACCACCTAGATTTGCAGTCTTACCTATTAGTAATTATAGCTTTGAGGTATTATTCTGTTTATTCATTTAATTAAGTCTGTATTCTTTCAAAACATATTATCACCTATTAATTAGCTATAGTAATTATTTACTGAAACTCGTTAACTTTAGCAAATCAATTAGCTTCTTGTATTAATTTACTTCTCTATTTTAAAGATATAATATTGTGGTATTCATATACCTAATCTTTTAGCTTGCATTATAAATGCTGTATAATATTTTGGCTTCTGCATACCTTGTTGTGATATAAGAACTACTTCTTTGAAATTAAAGCTTGTTATTGTTGTTTATTTGTGTTGTTTGATTTCTTATCCTACTTGTGTTGAGATAAGCAAAGTCTTTCGTACTTAGCAGCAGCGAGTAATAGGGGGGGGGATTACTCTCTTGTGTATGGTGCTACCTGTGTTCCACCCGCTTCCGAGTATACGGGGTGAACCTTGCAGGGGTTAATATTCGGTGGCGCCTCCATTTCAGCAAGCGACCTTCGGGACTCGTGCGCTCTACGAATCATTTCAGCTGGCCGGCAGGGTGTATACGACGGAACGTCCACCTTCAGGTAGGTCAGATCGAGAGAGGAAGGTTTTGCAGAACATCTTGCAACCTCCTTATTACTTGGGGTTTTATATTGGTCGCTTTGAGGCAGCACCTTTTAAACATAGGCTTCTATCTGACATTAATTTTGTAACACAAATTAATACAAAATGACGGAATCTGGAATAGATAATTCAGTGACGCAACCTATTAATAAACTCAAATACAAGCGTACTCTTCTAAAATCACAACTAACGCGTTTCGCAACATTTTTAAACAATATTCAAGGTGAAACGATAGATGTTGATGAAATTTCCACACGGTTTGATAAAATATCGCCAAGTTTAGAACAGTTAATGATGTTCAAACTGAAATAGAGTTACTTATCATCCGGGGGCGTTTTTGATGAAACAGAAAGGGAGTAGTTTGAGTCAAAACTCTATCAACTTATTGGTTAAGCGAAAAAACTTTAAAAAAAAATGAAACAAATAATCGAAGTTATAGACAGGAAACACTTGAAAATGCAAATACTAACTTAGAGGGTCAAGTAAGACTACCCGCAATAAATTTACCGGAATTTCACGGTCATTACAATTATTAATTATAAGAGAACTTTTGAGTGACTGTGAGCGTGGTCAATTAGAAAACTATGATTTATCGGAAGATAAAACTCGGAAAACACTTGGATTATTGTGGGATCCTGACAGGGACAATTTTGTTTACGCAGTGAATTCCAATAACAATATTCCGGCTACGAAACGTGAGATTTTGTCTGTCATAGCGAAAATTTTCGATCCGTTAGGACTTGTGCTACGATAAAAAGGTAGTGCTCGCCGCACTCTTCAAAATTTGCCAATATGCGCCAGACGCTAAACCTTCTTACTTCCTAAATTCCACCTACCTTAGATCCTGGTATTCTCAAGACTACACGGCTGACTTGTCGAAGATGGGCGGGGTATTAGTTAAAGTTTAAGATCTAATTCGCAAGTTAAAGAGGCGCCATCGCATTGTTTAAAGTCTTTCCACCTATTACGCATGCGAAACGTATAACTAATATAGGGCATTGGAATTTTAAGAGAGTAAGAAATTATACAGAAAAGGAATGATAAGAAACCAGAAGTGGTAGTAATCTCAGCTAAGCGGCTGTATTTTACTTATAAAGAGATCTTGGTAGTATAATTCAGTATGGTTTCCTAGGTCTAATAATAATTAGAAAAAAAAAGGTGAAATTGTTTAATTACAGACAAACAAAAAAACATTGCAAGTATCTTGTCAAACCCCCCAAGGGCGATTACTCAGTATAATAATAATACAGCATAAAACGGTGATATTTCAAAATATCTCACATACGAAAAACAATCCTTAAATCGGTAACAGGTGTCTTAACAAGTATACTTATTTTTTTTTACAAGTGATAGAAATTTAGCTAATTGATTATTTAAATGTTATTACAAATTACTAAAACACGTAAATCATTTTTTTTTAAGAATCAAAGAACTTAATATGTAGAAAAAAAAACTAAAGATACTTAAGTGTCCCAAACAGACCAGGTGTCTTCATAAGTACACCCACAAAAACTGTCCAGATGTGATTGTCGATTCATGGTCGTCTAGCAATTCTTAGATTTTCTTTCCCTTTTTCCACTCCTCGCGTCTTGAGGTATTACTATTTCCCTATTATGTAAAACAAAAGGCGAAAATCAGCTTCCATTTAATAAAAAAGGAGTCTACCATAAAACATAGACACGCTGATAGAAAATTTAGAAAAAAAAAGAACAGAAAGAATTTGCACAATATAAAATATGATTCGTACGTAAAGTCATTCTTTTAGAAATATAAAGCAACTTACCCTTAAAGAAGGGGGGTTTCTCTTTTTCTCGTAGACACGCTGATAGAAAATTTAGAAAAAAAAAGAACAGAAAGAATTTGCACAATATAAAATATGATTCGTACGTAAAGTCATTCTTTTAGAAATATAAAGCAACTTACCCTTGAAGAAGGGGGTTTTCTCTTTTTGTTTTTACGGCCCAAGTATATATGGTAACGAAATCGTATATTACAATAGTTTTATCCGCTTAGCGGAATTGCCATTCCACTCGGATAAGAATAGGATAATAAAGGCTTTGAAATAGGCTATAGTCGAAAAACCAGACACAGCTCGAACCGAAACAAAGGTTAACGGTAAAGTGAAAAATAATGAGAAATGGCCAGACCGCCTGGGTGACAATAACGAAAGTCGGTTTGACTTGCGCGAAAAGATATGTGCAAGAGCACAGCGCATTTTTAAAAATTCACGTGCTTAATTTATATATTCAGCGTGGTCCATTTAAAACGTAACACTTGTTGGCCAAATTACTGTGCGCGCGAAAATAATTATGCAACGTTTATGGCAAAGTCAAGTTAGTTGGGATGAATCTGTACCAACAGATATTTTTACCTTTGGAAATCTTTTTTCGAACAATTACCAAATCTTAATTTAATAAAAATACCGCGGCAAGTAACAATATCCGATTATACAACAGTAGAATTGCATGGATTTAGTGATGCAAGCGAATCAGCATACGCGTCTTGTTTATATATTGTTTCTTGAAATATGCTTGGCATACGCTATTCTAATTTATTTTAGGCAAAATCTCGAATAGCACCAATAAAAACAGTTTCGTTACCGCGCTTGGAACTATGCGGTGCTGTTCTTTTAACTAAGCTGACACAAAGGGTTAAGGAGGCATTTGATTTGAAATTTGAACGGCAATACTTTTGGAGTGATTCTACCATAACTTTGAGTTGGATAAATGGTGAACCAAATCTTTGGAACACCTTTGTAGCCAATAGGATAACCCAAATCCACGAAACAACTAATAAAACACAATGGCGTCACATAAGTTCCACGCAAAACCCAACAGAAATATTATCGCGAGGATAAAACATAAAACAGTTACCATCAAATAAACTGTGGTGGCACGGGCCACAATTTTTGATAGAAAATATTGAAAATTGAGAGTAGGATAATAAAGGCTTTGAAACAGGCTATAGTCGAAAAACCAGACACAGCTCGAACCGAAACAAAGGTTAACGGTAAAGTGAAAAATAATGAGAAATGGCTAGACCGCCTGGGTGACAATAACGAAAGTCGGTTTGACTTGCGCGAAAAGATATGTGCAAGAGCACAGCGCATTTTTAAAAATTCACGTACTTAATTTATATATTCAGCGTGGTCCATTTAAAACTTAACAAATTCCCCTCCAACCATTGGAAGAAATTTTACCCTTCAAATTTCTGATAAGAAATCAAAAATCCCTGAAGAAATTAAATTAGTTACAAAACTTAAGAACAACCAGGAAATCCTATTCTGAATTACCAAGTAAAATGTAAGGGAGGCAGTAGGCATTAGTCAGTTCAGTATTCACGGTATCAACCACAAAAGAGTAAGCAACTGATCCATCACTCCAAGCCAACTACCAGGATCCTTCAGTAAATCGGCCGGAATATGGGTTAGGTAAGGAAATAATAAATCCTATCTGACAGACGACGACAGCGTAACAGAGACATCTATCCAGAAGGGATAAGATACTCAAAACGAAATACAATAAAAGGACAACTAAAACTAAAATAGGTTTATTACTACACGTTAAAAGGATGTTACGAGTTAAAAAAAATGTACATTTTACTTAATGTTATCGATCTTACGCCTTTATGGCTTTGCAACCAGTTTGGCTTGAGTGAAATTCGATCAGAACATACTAGATGTCGTCTTGATTTTTAGCGCATGTTCCTTTGCTTGCATCGGTCGGCACTCGATCAGTTATCGTTGTCCACGCAAGTGTTGCTTTAATTAAGTTCGTGTGAGGTTTTTACGGTAAGCAGTATCTTGTTCATTTGTACTTTTTCTAACGATTGTCCTTTATCCTTCGTAGGATATAAATTTTTATCGTATGCAGAGAATTTTTCCTTTTCCTGCGGTCTTTACGTAGTTAAAACTTCGCAGTTACCAGGGACAAGCGGACACGTTTCCGATAGAGCTTAATATTTAAACAATCCACTGATGTTTCCTTGATATTGAATTTTTGGTGGAAAACCGTGTGTAAATGGCTATATTTCACAGTCACTCGTGATTTTTACTTGAGGCGCGTTTCTTAGAAAAAACCTTCTAGAACGATCAACGGCGTCGCCAAGATGGCGATCTGAAAGTGAAATGTGAAGTATTTTGGCGGCAATCTGGAGAAAATATTTTGATAGTTGCGTTTATCCCTTGGGAGGGCATTTCCCATAAAGGTTGTAATTTAGACGTTAACAAGGAAAATTTAAAGTAGGTGTTAGATTTTCTTTTCTTGATTTTGGTTATAATATAAGTACAATTCATGACCTCCTGTAGTTATGTATGTGTGATACCATTTCATTAAAGTAAAGGCTCTAGAGAAGGCCGATTATTAATTATTTTGTGCATTCGATGCAATTTAAACGTTACATATATGATAGCATCGTAAGATTCTGTTAGATTGTTACATTTTATTTAATATAGAGCTCGGTTATTGTGAAGAGCTTATTTATTGTTTTAATTCAGAAGTAATTTACAGTCAATTCGTTACAGCACAGCGAATAGATTATTCGTTCAGTTTTATTCATTAATTTTCTTATAACTTAATTAACCGAGCAAGGCATTAATCAATGTGTATTTAGTAGATAGGTGGTTACACACCAAGTTACGATCTAATGTCTTGAAGTATTATTTATACTGGTTGTCTAGCTTCTTTAGCAACCAAGTGAAATTTGTATTGTCAATCTGTACGAGGCATTGTTCCTTCAGACGGGCCTACGTACTGGATAAATATTATTTTGGGATACGTTTCTGTTTGATTTAATTAAGATCGTTATAACCTTATTGTAAAGAACCCAGAATTAAGTATACTTAGTGATGCTCTACTGAAACACTTTACACGTATTTACTTTAATTCTAATTCTATTTACTTTAATCATATTTTAGTTTCCTTAATAAATTTAGTTGTTATTGTTATATAACTGTTATAATTGTTATATATTGTTGGTGTTTTATTTCTGTAAGTCCTTATTAGCAAAAGTGTTAGTTTTAGTGACACGGTTAACCAGGTGTACGAACACCTTCATTGTATTCTTAAGCCCTTATGGCCCAAGGGTGATTCTACGTTGACCTGTGAACTTGCCAGACCTAACGTAGTGGTGTCCTATTTACTATCTATGCGTTGTGTTGGCCCACGACGCTTCCGCAAATTATTTCTGAGCTGGCCGGTGAGTTTTTCGGGGGCCTTTGTAGACCAGGGGCGAAATTAGGGCTTTGTCCTAATTCCCACTGTGGTTTTGTTACTTATACAGTTTCAGGGCTACCAAGGAATAAAAGCGGAAATAGGAATGAGGAATAAAAGTGGAAAAGGTAAAGTTGCAAACTACACCAGAAATGATACTGAAAAATAACCATACTGTATATAACAAAAAGATTCGGGAAACGAAATAGCCAAACAAAATAAACAACGGTATAATCTAAAGCATAGTTTAAAGTCTGAGCCGGCTGAGCAAAGACTGACATACTGAAGGTAATTTCAAACAACAAAAATATAGAAAAAGTATCATAATCGAAACTTGAACAGAAAGACGCGAGAACGGAACGGAGAAACTGTCAAGCCTCAGTTTCAATGATGGTTTAGATAAAGCGGCCGAATTTATTGACACACAGTATCCCATCATACAGAAGAGTCAAAATCGAGAAACGGTAAAAGTTATTCATATTGTGATTGTTTACTTCAGATTGCACTAGAATTACAAACTGCAACACTGCAAATATCCCTAAAAAGAAGGAGAAAACTTAATTCAGACAATCGCCTACATAAGCCAAACACACCGCAAACGCAAAAGCTACTAAATAGCGAATAATAACGTACGAAACGTTAGCGGTACGATAATGTCCAAAGTTATTGTTTAATAAAACAATATCTAAAAAAGCGTGCTAAACACGAAAGTCAAAGCGATAAGCATTCTAAAATGCAAAAGGCAAATTCGGTATGTAACTATACATAGGACAAAACAAACATATTTATTCACTAGAAGTGACTTAGCCTCGGGGTTTTCTAACGAGAAAAATACCTACAGGGGGCAACCCAAAAATATTGACGTAACGAAAATTCGTCGAACCCACGAAAACTAATTCACAAGATGTTAAAGGGGTCATGAAACAGGAGTTTTTTTTCGCGCCTCTTACGATTCGGATTCAAAACCGGCGGGAATATTCGTTAGCCTACCCGCAAGCGGAATATGTACTACATACAAGTTACTGTCAGTCACAAGGCTGGGCTCGAAGGTGATCTGCACTCTAAGTTTCTGGCACAACATCTCCAGCACTATTTTTAAGTTCGTAATTATGAGATCCAACCTTACGATGTATCAAAAAGGGACCTACAAACTTATCGGCTAATTTGGCAGAAAAATACTGAGCAGCGCAAACAGCTTGATCAGGTATAAATGTTTCTTGACGTCGTCGTAAGTCATAACGTTGTTTAGAGTGTTCGTATGATTTTTGTAAACGAGACTTAATATCTTTATAGAATTTAGAAAAATGTTTAGATCGCTGCATTAACTCTTCAGGATATTGATAACAATTTATTACATCAGAGTCGTTATATTTGGGGTTAGGAAAACGTTCACCAGTAATGTGCATCTCTCGCCCGAAATTTACAAAATAAGGTGTGTGACCTGTCACTTCGTGCTTAGCAGTACGAATAGCACAAGTAACTAGGCAAAATCGTATCCCAATCACGTTGATCATTCGACACATAAGAAATCAGACACGTTTTCAGAGTACGATTAAACCGTTCAACAGGATTCGCTCGTGGCGTATAAAACGATGTGTACGAAGGTCGCACCTTATACTTATTCAAAAGTTGACGATATTCCTTGGATCGAAATTGCACTCCATTATCAGAAACTATTCGAGTAGGTACACCAAATAAAAGGAAAACATCATTCTCAAAATGTTTAACAACTGAAAGAGCTGAAGCTTTACGTAAAGGAAAAGTTATGGTGAATTTACTGAAGCAATCTAAAAGAGTTAAGATATAAACAAACCATGTTTACTTCGCGGTAATGGTCCTATTAAGTCTATACTGATCACATCCCACGGCTTATCAATTAAAGAGTGTCCACCCATAAGTCCAGACGACTTACGTTGATCAGGCTTCGCTCTCAAACACACAGTACAATGCCTAACATACCTAATGACATCTGCGGCCATCTTCGGCCAATAATACTTAGCACTAAAACGGGACAGCGTCTTAAAAATTCCAAAATGTCCACTAGTAAGTTCATCGTGACATTGTCTAATCAACTCACAGCGAAGATCTTTAGGCACCACAATGCGCCAAATATCATTATCATCTACGAGATATCCTCTACCGGGGTTTACACATTTACAGAGTTGATTGTCGATAATTTGATATGCCGGGTACTTAGAAGGAAATTTACGAACTAAATTATACATTTTCAGATACCAGTGATCTGTAGTATTAATAGACTTAGCAACCATGTCAATTACAGGAACGGAACGAGATAAGGCGTCAGGAACTACATGATCTTTACCTTTTCGATGTACAATGGTTAAATCATATTGCTGTAAGCGAACGGACCATCTTGCTAGTCTACCACTAGGAGAATTCAATTTATTAAGCCAAATCAAGGAATAATGGTCAGTCACAACCGTAAAATGAGTTCCTTCGATATAAGGACGCAGTTTTTCAATGGACCACAGCACACTTAGGCATTCCAATTCAGTGGCACTGAATTTGCGTTCTTGTGGCGTCAATGACTTACTTAGATAAAAAATAACTCGTTCTTCGCCGTCGATGGTTTGTGAGAGAACAGCTCCAAGTCCAAAACTGGACGCATCAGTTTGAATAGTAAATTCCTGAGTGAAATCAGGGCAACACAAAATTGGAGCGGAAATTAAGCGTTCTCTAATACTTTCCCATGCCTGTTGGCATTGAACTGTCCAACAAAAACGGACATTCTTCTTAAGTAAGTTTGTAAGAGCGGCGATAATAGTAGAAAAGTTAGGGGCGAAACATCTATACCAGGAAGCCATGCCGACTAAACGACGGACTTCAGATACATTTCGCGGATTCGGGATTTCTAAAATGGCTTTAATTTTGTCAGGACCCACTAACAAGCCCTGTTTATTAACAACATAACCTAGATATTTACGCTCTTCACGACAAAATTGACATTTATCCTTATTTAACGTCAAACCAGCATTTTTCAATCGACTTAACACTTCTCGGACTGTACTAACATGCTGCTCGAAAGTTGGTGTTAAAATTATAATGTCGTCAAGATAGACAAAAACAAAAGGTTCAAGTTCTGGACCAAGAACTCGATCTATGAAAAGTAGCAGGAGTTGAGGACAAACCAAAGGGCATCCGACAAAAACGAAAAAGACCACGACCGGGAACAGTACAGGCAGTGTAATCGCGTGAGGATTCAGCAACTGGTATTTGGTTATAGGCTGATCTGATATCTAGGGATGTGAGATATTTAGCATCTCTCAGCTTATCGAGTGTTTGTGAAACGTAAGGAAGTGGATACGAGTCCTTCACTGAAACTTGATTCAGTTTCCTGAAATCCACGCAAAAGCGTCGTGTTCCGTCTATCTTAGGAATTCCTAGGAATTAGTAAAATGGGAGAAGCCCATGGGCTATTGGAAGGTTCAACGATTCCTAGCTGTAACATTTTGTCTAACTCGGCGTTAGCTACTTTTTGCAAAGCAGGAGATAAAGGATAATATCGCTGCTTAATGGGAGGACTATCTGTGACTATTTTATGTTCTACCAGAGTGGTACAACCAAGAGTGTCTTCAGAACCTACAGGAAAACAAGACTCAATTAAAACTTCTAACTCTCGAGACTGTTCGACGCTAATCTGAGAATTGGCCGTAATACTATCCACACTAGCAACAGCGCTAGAAAAAACCCAATCCCCATTTCTCAAATTAGGGACAACACCCCATATCTCTCCAGAAATCTGTTCCGAGAATCAGAAAATGTGGCAAACTTGGTACCACCAAAACATCAAAAACTTGAACTTTGTCCTGTAACTTAATAGGAATACGATAGTCACCAAGCGTTTCACAGGGCTCACCATTAGCAACAGTACACATAGAAGGCTTAGATTAAGAGAAATTCCGAATGATCTTAAGAATTCATAACCAGGTCTACCCACGCATGTTCTGGATGCGCCAGAATCTTATAAGGCAGGTACCTTATGACCAAACATACTAACATTAAGGTAGGGTCGTTCGTCACCCTCAGAATGTGATAAAATGAAATCTAATTTACCTTGTTGGACTAAAGGGATCGTCTCAACATCGCGACGCATCACGCGATCATCGCGAACCCTGGGTTCTATGAGTAATTTCTACATAAAGATTTTCATCGTAAGAAGGAGTTTGAAAGTCAGTGCGTAAACCATCCACCAATTCAGCCCAAGTCGAAAAATTATGTTTATTGGCCCTGTACCAAATTAAGGCATTCCCGGTAAAAAGATCGACAGCAGACCGGAACAAAATTTTATCAGACGAGTGTCTAGCTGTCTTTAATTCGTTAACGCGTTCTAAAAGCGCACTAAAAGAAAATTCTTTGGGACTTCCAGGGAATTTTATTCCACAAGCCGAAACAGGTACTGATTTGGGAGGAATTAAGGCATTAATTGGTACTGGAACTGGATCGGAATCTGAATCTGAGTCACTACTAGATCCACCAGACTGTGTCATCAATGACAAGTCTAGTACTGTTACATATGCAGCAGTGGACGAACGCTAGAAAACTTATCCTTGGATGACAAAAGAGACGACATCTCCATTGCTTTGACAAGAAATTCTGATCGTTTCTACTTTTTCGTTTCTGTACCCGGAGTACTACGATTAATTCTACCCTGTACATAACCAATCTTAACAGCAATCTTTTTATATGCAGGCGACTGACGGGATTCTGCGAAATCATTTAATAGTGCTTTGATTTCAGCTAGCTTAGCCTCAATAGCAGCGGAGTCTTGATTGAAATTAAATGGATACGTAGGCATAATGAAAGATGCTGAAGTTGTCAGTTTATTCATGCGCCCTAACATCTTGCGCATTTCAGCCACCGTGCCTACATTAACTGCACCGCGAATCGCGAGTTCATATTCGAGCTCATCTTGAACTAAACGATTGATTTCTCCCTTGAATTCCATGGTTATAAGAAAAGAAACAAGAAAATGCAATGAACGTCAGAACACGGAAATAAATTTACAAAATACGGTAATTAATTTAATTGGGGAAGTTCCCAATTTTCAATAACAAATTGTTATTACTACCTGAATAGTAATCCTAAAGTCAATACCAAGCTCAACTTGATTTGGGAAAATGGTCGAAAAGATTCGAAATGGCCGACAAAATACAATTGAAAATTTACGAAAGAATTATCCTACTAAAAGAAATTAGCTAAAAATGGCTCCACACGACGAATGTCAAAGAACTAAACTGACTAAAATGGCCCCACGTTGGGCGCCAAAATAACTTGCTATGATAAAAAGGTAGTGCTCGCCGCACTCTTCGAAATCTGCCAATATGCGCCAGACGCTAAACCTTCTTACTTCCTAAATTCGACCTACCTTAGATCCTGGTATCCTCAAGACTACACGGCTAACTTGGTTAAAGTTTAAGATCTAATTCGCAAGTTAAAGAGGCGTCATTGCATTGTTTAAAGTCTTTCCACCTATTACGAATGCGAAACGTATAACTAATATAGGGCATTGGAATTTTAAGAGAGTACGACATGATACAGAAAAGGAATGATAAGAAAACCAGAAGTGGTAGTAATCTCAGCTAAGCGGCTTTATTTTACTTATAAAGAGATCTTGGTAGTATAATTTAGTATGGTTTCCTAGGTCCAATAATAATTAGAAAAAAAAAGGTGAAATGTTTAATTACAGACAAACAAAGAAACATTGCAAGTATATTGTCAAACCCCCCAAGGACGATTACTCAGTATAATAATAATACAGCATAAAACGGTGATATTTCAAAATATCTCACATACGAAAAACAATCCTTAAATCGGTAACAGGTGTCTTAACAAGTATACTTATTTTTTTTTACAAGTGATAGAAATTTAGCTAATTGATTATTTAAATGTTATTACAAATTACTAAAACACTTAAATCAATTTTTTTTAAGAATCATAGAATTTAATATGTAGAAAAAAAACTAAAGATACTTAAGTGTCCCAAACAGACCAGGTGTCCTCATAAGTACACTCACAAAAACTGTCCAGATGTGATTGTCGATTTATGGTCGTCTGGCAATTCTTAGATTTTCTTTCCCTTTTTCCACTCCTCGCGTCTTGAGGTATTACTATTTCCCTATTATGTAAAACAAAAGGCGAAAATCAGCTTCCATTTAATAAAAAAGGAGTCTACCGTAAAACGTAGACACGTTGATAGAAAATTTAGAAAAAAAAAGAACAGAAAGAATTTGCACAATATAAAATATGATTCGTACGTAAAGTCATTCTTTTTTGGAAATATGTATAAAGCAACTTACCCTTGAAGAAGGGGGTTTTCTCTTTTTGTTTTTACGGACCAAGTATATATGGTAACGAAATCGTATATTACAATAGTTTTATCCGCTTAGCGGAATTGCCATTCCACTCGGATAAGAGTAGGATAATAAAGGCTTTGAAATAGGCTATAGTCGAAAAACCAGACACAGCTCGAACCGAAACAAAGGTTAACGGTAAAGTGAAAAATAATGAGAAATGGCCAGACCGCCTGGGTGACAATAACGAAAGTCGGTTTGACTTGCGCAAAAAGATATGTGCAAGAGCACAGCGCATTTTTAAAAATTCACGTGCTTAATTTATATATTCAGCGTGCTCCATTTAAAACGTAACACTTGTTGGCCAAATTACTGTGCGCGCGAAAATAATTATGCAGCGTTTATGGCAAAGTCAAGTTAGTTGGGATGAATCTGTACCAACAGATATTTTTACCTTTGGAAATCTTTTTTCGAACAATTACCAAATCTTAATTTAATAAAAATACCGCGGCAAGTAACAATATCCGATTATACAACAGTAGAATTGCATGGATTTAGTGATGCAAGCGAATCAGCATACGCGCCTTGTTTATATATTGTTTCTTGAAATATGCTTGGCATACGCTATTCTAATTTATTTTAGGCAAAATCTCGAATAGCACCAATAAAAACAGTTTCGTTACCGCGCTTGGAACTATGCGGTGCTGTTCTTTTAACTAAGCTGACACAAAGGGTTAAGGAGGCATTTGATTTGAAATTTGAACGGCAATACTTTTGGAGTGATTCTACCATAACTTTGAGTTGGATAAATGGTGAACCAAATCTTTGGAACACCTTTGTAGCCAATAGGATAACTCAAATCCACGAAACAACTAATAAAACACAATGGCGTCACATAAGTTCCACGCAAAACCCAACAGAAATATTATCGCGAGGATAAAACATAAAACAGTTACCATCAAATAAACTGTGGTGGCACGGGCCACAATTTTTGTTAGAAAATATTGAAAATTGGCCAATCCCGGTTCACATAAAACAATTAGCCGATGTTCCTGAAAGAAAAAAGAAGGTACAATTTTATTTCATGAACACTGACTTACATCGTGATCAAACAATATTTCAGAGATATTCTAATTACAACAAATTGTTACGAGTTTTCACATACATGCTTCGATTTACAAATAATTTACGCTGTAATAGGTCTAACAGAATCTTTGGTAAATTAGCGTAAGGCGAATTAGATTTAGCTTTAATAGTACTTATTAAAATGGTACAAGGGTGCGAATATTCTCAGGAAATAACAGATTTGTCAAATTTAAATGAAATATCTAAAAGGAGTAAACTACTCTCGTTAAAACCCTTTTTAGATAGTAATGGCGTATTAAGAGTGGGAGGGAGAATTAGGAATTGGGATTTAACAAGTGACGTAAAACACCCTATACTTTTGACACCTTACCACAATTTTACAAAACTGTTAATTAAACATGAGCACAATAGATGTTTTCATGCAGGTGTATTAACCCTTTTATCTATTGTACGAAATAAGTTCTGGACAGTGCACGGAAGTAATGCAGTGAAGCAGATAATACATAAATGTATTGTTTGCTTTAAATGAGCCGTTGAAAGCGAAAGTGGTGTAAGTCAAAAAAATTTTAAGTTTGCTTCACAAATGGGTACTATGAAGTAATATTTATTATAATAGCTAAAATTCGTGACTGTAAACTAATTTATTCGGCTACATGTGTCGCTATGTCTTCATGCAGATAACTACTAACTTTAAAGCTTACAAGGCAAAGTGGCGCAAGTCAGACTTACACCACTTTACAAATTAGTACGTATCGAAGGAATATACAAATAATACGTATTACTCGTAAGTGAAGTGTTATTATAAACTAAAAATGAGTGAAAATAGTGAATCCGAAGCATCAGAACCTTTCTTAGATTCTGGATCAGAATATCAATTGTCGGGAAGTAGTAGCAGTGAATCATGTATGTCCTTTTTTTCTGTTACCGTAATAATAACCTCACTTTTTCATTGAATTAAGAATACAACAATATGCATCCAAATGCTGATAAACAATCAGCAAAACGAAAAGGCAGGAAAAGAAACAGGGAGCCTGACAGTCATCTAGCTGCTACAAGAAAGAGAAATCGTAACCTCGGTTTGCAGTATATCAATAGAAAGGGCAATACAGTAGAAGCGAAAACTTTTAAACACGTAGACTGCAATTGCCGCATGAAGTGTATTAGTAAAATATCTGAAAATCAAAGAAAAGATGCATTCGAGAGGTTTTGGGCAATTGGATCTTTTACTACACAAAATGCTTACATTTGTGGGCTGGTAAAATAAACAGAAATAAAACAAGTACGCCCAAGAAACAATTCTAGAGTGCCTAAGACCCACACAAATACATTTTATATTCAAGCTGGTGCGTACTCCACTAAAGTGTGCAAATCATACTTTTTAAACACATTTAACATATCAGATGGAAGATTGTATAGAACAATTAAAAAGGCTAGGTGTACATCCCCCGGGGAAGATTTACGCGGACAGCACCCCCCTATTAATAAGACACCAGATGAAATGGCTAATAAAGTCCGCGAACACATATCTATGTTTCCTGCTTACCAATCTCATTATACTAGACAACATAATCCCAACAAGAAATATTTATCAAGTAATTTAAATATACGGTTAATGTACAGGCTTTATATTGAAGATTGTCAAGAAAATATCATACCAAATGTTAGCGAAGCTATTTATCGCAAGATTTTTACCAATGAATTTAATCTCAGTTTTCACACTCCTGCTAAAGATACATGCACAAGGTGTGATGCATTAAAAATTCAAATAAACTCCGAAACAGATCCACAAATAAAGCGGCAGGCAGAAGTTGAGCATGAGCTTCATTTGAGGAAAGCAGAGAAAGCACGAAATAGCATGAAGGAGGACAAATATAAAGCAGTTCTTGATGCCAAAAAAATCTATGCGTTTACATTTGATTTGGAGAAGGCTTTAGCATATCCACAATTGACTTGCTCATTAGCATACTATAAGAGAAATATGTACGTATATAACTTAGGATGTCACAACGTTGCTACTGAGCAGGGGTACATGTATGCTTGGGATGAAACTATGGCCTCAAGATCCCAAGAAATAGCGTCTTGTTTGAAAAAACACATTTCAACTTATGCTTCAAATAGTCAGCATATAATTGCCTACAGTGATGCATGTACAGGCCAAAACAGGAATATTAAAATGAGTTTAATGTGGCTTAAATTATTGGCGGATTCAGAAAGCATTACTGTCATTGACCATAAATTCCTGGTATCAGGACATTCGTACTTACCCAACGATAGAGATTTCGGCTCAATAGAATGTTATGCAAAAGGAAAAATTAATTATGTAGCGGAAGATTGGTACACTATTATACAAAAAGCAAGAACTAAATCTCATTTTCCATTACACAAAATGCAGAAAACAGAGTTTCTCTCAACAAAAACAATGGAAGAACTCATTACAAAAAGAAAAGTGAATGAAGAAAATATTCCTGTAAACTGGCTTCACATACAGTGGCTTCGTTTTAAAAAATATGAGCCGTTTAAAATTTTTTATAAGGAAACACTAAATGAAGACTTTTCTTTTCAATGTATCAACTTGTTGCCTCGTAGGCCCGTTATGATGAACAACGTAACACTTGAAAAACTATATAACGATCATCGACCTGTTTCTAAAGAGAAAAAGAAGAATATGATGGAATTGCTACAGTTTATTCCACCTATTTACCATCAATCCTTTACTAATTTACAAACAGCTGACGAATATGTTGAAGATATAGGACCATTAGAGCTACATGAAGATGAAGCATAAGAATTAATAATAATATAATAAGTTCTCACTTGTATTATGTACCTACTTGATTAAAAATGATATTCTCTTTGCATAAATAAAGTAAAATCTAAAATCTTATTTTATTTCAACAAAAAACCCATACAACCTTTTTATTACTTCATAACTTGGTAAAGTGGTGTAAGTTATTCAAATAACAAAAAGAGCAGCCACTAATTTTTTTCATTATTTTTGGACCGGGTTAGGCAAATTATAATATAAAAAAAGAACAGTAACAGTAATTAATATGTGATCATGATTTTTTAGTGGTCTTTTAACTTTATGTTTAAAATACTCAAATCGATGAAAGAAAGACTTACACCACTTTCGCTTTCAACGGCTCAAATGCAGACCTTCTATGCACACGCCTAAAATGGCAGACCTACCTAAAGCAAGATTAACGCCTGCAAGACCGTTTTTGACGGTTGGATGTGATTTCGGTGGGCCAATTATGATCAAAGACTGTAAAATGCGCTCAAGAAAGTTAGTAAAATGTTACATTTGCATTTTTATTTGTTTTGTTACACGGGCAATTCACATTGAACTCACAGGCGATTTAAGCAGTGAATGTTTTTTGAACGCGTTAAAGAGATTTGTAGCGCGTAGAGGACTGTGCAAAGACATCTATACTGACAATGGTAAAAATTTTGTTTGTGAAAATTTAGAGCTTCTCTACCAAGTGGTTCAACAACAGTGCGAAAGCCCATTAATTTCAGAATTTTTACTAGAAAATAACATACAATGGCATTTTATTCCACCACGAGCTCCATGCTTCGGGGGTTTGTGGGAAGCAGCAGTAAAATCTGCTAAATATCACTTAATCAGAATCTTAAAAAACGCCCATCTTACCTTCGAAAGTTTATACACTGTGACATGTCAGATAGAAGCAGTATTAAACTCTAGACCCCTGACTCCATTAACCAGTGATCCCTATGACTGTACCGCACTTACACCCAGTCGTTTATTAATCGGTGACCTACTAGTCGCTATACCTCAAAGGAATGTTGCCGATATCAATGTCAACAAACTCAAATTGTATGAAAGGTTACAATCCATGGTTCAGCACTTTTGGAAACGATGGTCAGCCGAATACTTGACATCATTGCAAGCTAGGTGCAAATGGAAAACCTCAAGAGGAACACTTGTCAAATCCGGAGACTTGGTATTGTTACATGGCGAGAACACTCCATCTCAACAATGGGTGATGGGAAGAGTAGTGGATCTTCACCCAGGAAAGGATCAGGTGGTTCGAGTGGCTACCGTGAAAACAAGAAAAGGTGTTTTAAAACGTGCTGTGACGAAACTAAGTGTTTTTCCAATTTGATTTTGATTTTGTGAATATTATTGTATTTTAGCTATTAATTTTATAATTGTATATTTATTTTAATTGTTGTTTGAAAGTACCCTTTCAAGGCGGGCAGCATGTATAGTTTTCATGTGTATATATTTTATTATAGTCAGCTCATATGAGATATGGCAACGCTACCCATCTGGCAAACGTGCAACCAGCGGTTTAAGGGATGAACGGATGTTAGTATCCCTATTCAGGGAGTATGTAAGTAACATTCGCATAGAATACACTTGTAAATCAAAACATGTATGAAGCATTTTAAAGTGAATAAAACATCTTACAAAGGCTACAAGGTTATTTTAATGTAAAAAAAAGTTACAAATCAAAACAAATGCGACCAAACATATATAGGACATACTAAATGAAAAACCAGCGTACGGAGGGAAGAGCACAGAAACGCGGTAGCTAAAAAAGAAACATCATCCCTAGCTAAGCATGTATTGCATTCAGGACACACCATCGACTACGACGGTACAAAAACTATAGCAAAACTGTACGAACAAACGTGACGACGGGCAGCGTTTGCCGGACACATGGAAGCCAGCCTTGTACAATAGACAGATTGCACACAAGATAATTAGTTCGTGACCTTTGTATGTTATTGAAAATTCAATTTGTTGGCGATTTAAGGTCTGGTTTTACTTCAAATGAAAAAGGCATCATTTGCCGAAACATGTAGGATTATTTTAAATATATACATTTTGAAGTAAAACCAGACCTTAAATCACCAACAAATTGAATTTACTATATATATATATATATATTTGTGTGTGCGCGTGTGTGTGTGTGTGTGTGTGTGTGTGTGTGTGTGTGTGTGTGTGTGTGTGTGTGTGTGTGTGTGTGTGTGTGTGCGCGTGCGTGCGTGCGTGCGTGCGTGCGTGCGTGCATGCGTGCGTGAGTGCGTGCGTGCGTACGTGTGTGTATGTGGGTGTGTAGTATTAAGAAAATGATTAATCAAACTAACAGAAAATAAACAAGAAGGTAATATTATTATTAACGAAATATATCCAGATATTTATTTCCAATTCTCGAGACAGAATAAACTTATGCTTGTTTCATTACGTTATAGATCTCGCAAATAGAACCACAAAGATTCTGGAATGTCTGAAGTTGATCCAGTCCAAGAGATAATAAATGCTGTCGCTGTCCATGATTGCTACTTAGATTACGAACTGGAAATGCGTCCTTGGCACTGCTTCCTTCCTGGCTAAAAGAAGGGAACAATTATAAGGACGCGGTTCCGGCTTGGAATTCAAGAAGTAATCAATCAATAATGTTTAGTTGATTTCAGCAAGAATTTTTCACATAGAGCATCCTTTCATGCACTGTTGGACAACATGTGATGACGAAATAATAATGCAATGCCTTTCTCCGAATTTCCACTGATGGTAAAAGACATGAAGTTGAGGAATCTGTAATGAATACTTTCCAAAGTAAGAGGATCACAAACATGCAATGGATTAAAGCAGCGTAATCTAGTCTACTAACTACATAAGCAAAATATAGAGCCTATATGACCATAGCATGTACTTATAAACCCTCATGACAAAGCCAACGACTCTAAATGTCTCAGAACATATTGCTATGGTTTTTCCCCTATAAATATTTAAAATTTAATTAAAAATGTATGTACATTATTTTTGAACTTAACTGTATTTTTGAAGGACGGTTTCTTATGCGAAGCCGCCGCGCTTGATGTGGACTGAAAGACAACTTTAAATCTTTAGACACAGTTTACCAGTAAGACGAGAACGTTCATTTTATTTAGAAAATAGATCATTATCTATATTAAGTAGATTCGGTTTGAATTTGAGTTAAATAGTTGATGGTGGTTGTATTTCAATTCCCGTTTATTCTACGAGATTGTTGCTCTCGTAATTTTGATTTTATATTTAAAATAACGTTTTCTTGTCAACGTGTCACATTTTTTTTATGTAAGTAAAAATATATATATTTTTGAAAGATATCTTATTAATTCAAAACATTTGAATATTGTATTTCAATTGTATTAACATTATTGTTTAAGAGATTTAGTCTTAATTAGTTGAGATTAATGACAAAGAATATTTTTAAAATTCTACGTAAAAAAATATAATTGTAAAATTTTATTTCGTTTGGTTTTCAAGGGAACTTTTTGTTACATGTGAGCGCGCATGTATTAGATTTTTATCGTGTTGTCAAGTTTATACAGTGTGTTTCTCTGGGGAGAAACTAAAAATAATCTTTATTATTACTTTAATATAAGTTTGTTCGAATGTCATAGAGGGTTTTTTATTTCATTTAACTGTCGTTATCATTGAAATTTTTACCTCTGGGTGTAATATACATTACACAATCTTTATACTTTATAGTGATTTTTTTTTGCTTTTTTTGATTTTTGTATTAAATTTTCATTTAAATTTTATATTGTGCTCATTATTTAATTAACCTTTCATCTCGAATTTAATAAGTAACTTAAAGAAATATAATTATTATATTTGTCAATACATTTTGACTGGCGCCAAGTATTCTCGTAGAGACAACCACGTTTCCGATTGGAACCCTGAGAAGAAAGCAGTCCCATTATTGGAAATAAACCGACTGAATATCCTAGTTGGGTAGATTTGTCGTGAACGGTGGTACAGTAAATAAAAAAAACACAGTTCATGGCATATTTGGGGGGGGGGGGAAGCTTGGGGCAAACAGAAATAGCATATATAATTTTGGCTAGGCCAACGTTGGAACAGTAGCAGTATTGGTTGAAAGAAAAAACAGAGCACAAAGATGGAAGCAAGGGCAGTATTAGGTCAAGTAAAAACAAACACCATACATGAAGAGGAGCCCGAAGGTGTAAACAGGGATAAGATTATAATGGACATGTTAAAGAGAATGGAAGAAAAGATGGATCTAATGATGGGTAAAATAATGGTGTTAAGTAATACAAGCCAAGAAGAAGGTATAATAAGGGGCATGGACTCGTTGCAAGTATCAAATGAACACGATATGGAAGAAAATATAATGGTTTTAAATAGTAAATTGTCAGAAGTGGAAAAAAGAGAATTTGCAGAACTACAAATGAAGTATATGGAAAAACAATTAAGAAAGGAAATAGAAGAAGTAAGAAAAGGGAAAAATGAAGTTAATGTGCCCACTTATATTCCAGTACCTGTACAAAATGAGGTGTTACCTAAATTTTATGGGATGTCAAACACAAATCCCATGTGTTTCTTAAATAAAATCAAAGCTAGTTTGGAAGATGTGCCAGGGGACGGAAAAAAGTTGCAAAAGATCGAAAACTGTCTGAAGGATGACGCTATGGTTTGGTGGGAGATGGTGTCAGATGAGGTAACAACTATGGACGAATTTGAAGCCAGGTTCACAAATCAATTTTGGGGACGAATTAAGCAGACTAGGGTAAGACAAGAATTATTATTTGGTAGATATAATGTCGGAAATAATGAAACGAGAGAAACCTATGTCATGAAAAGGTATTCGGTATTAAAATATTTAACCCTTAAGATTAGGGAATTAGATTTGGTTTCACAACTGAGGAGACACTTTGATTGTCAAGTCAGTCAGGCAGTAGCAATACATAATATAAATGATATGCAACATTTTATAGAATTATTAAAGAGGTTAGATGATGTGGAGCGTGGTAATAGATATAACAATAATTATTCAGATAGTAATAGCAAAAGAAATGAATATTCAAGAGTTAATTTAATTTAAGAATTAAGTAAATTTAATTTAAGAGTTAAATAATACACCTCCGAGATCAGAAAGACCTATGAATAATAATAATACTCAAATTAAAAGAAATAGAATGGCTTCCCCAAATAGAATAAGAAATAATTCAAATAGAGATAATGAAAAAGATAGAATAATAGATCAAAAGAATTACACAGGTACAAGGTATAAAGATACAAGGCCTAATTTTAATTTAGAATCCGTCAAAGTTGATGAAAGGAATAAATCGGAACTTGCTAGTAGTAAGGATTTTTAATAGGGCCAACCAAAAAGAGAGAAAGTTGTTGTATAATAAGTCAGATTGCGCGATAAATACGAGTTTGCCCTACATTAAGATTAATATAGGAAAAAGGAAATGTTGTTGTTTGATTGATTCTGGTAGTGAAACGTCATTTTTTGATGAAAAAGTTGTTGATTGGTTAGTTAAGAATGAGGAAGGCAAATATGTACCCACAAGTAAAATTACAATTGTATCAGCTGCGAAAAAGATTATAGATGTAGTTAATAAGATATATGTAGTCGAATTTAAAATATAAAATAATAAATTTATCGGAGAATTTATAGTAGTAAAAGGTTTAGGAAGAGATGGAATACTGGGAATAGATTTGTTAGATAAAATTAATACAATAATAGATTTTAATAAAAAGAAAATAATAATTAATAATAATAATGTTCAATGGATCCAGGAGGCTGGAGAGGAAGAGAAAATAATTAATAATATTCAGAAAATGAATTGTATTGATTAAATAAATAATATGGAAGATAATGAAGTAGCAGGAGTATTGGAAGAAAAGGAATTAATGGTGTTAGAAGAAATGGAGAAAGAAAATGAGGGAGAAGTGGAATTTCCCGAAGATATTGATTTGTTGAAAATAGATTGTAATAAAGAATATGAAGAAGAAGTTAAATTAATAATTAAGAATAATATAGAATTAGTAAACAAGTTTCCCAGTATCGCCAGAAATGATCGACATTCGTTAGAAGTAGATGAGACAAAACCTTTTAAAATTAAAAACTATCCAATTCCCACGAATATTCAACAACAGGTAGAAGAGGAAGTGAAGAAGATGTTACAAGATGGAATAATAGAACAAGGTAAAACGAGATATGTAAATCCGTTAGTTGTGGTGAAGAAGAAATCAGGAGACATTAGATTATGTTTGGATGCGCGCAGACTTAATGAGCGAACAAAAGCTCAATTTGAAACTCCGATAACAATAGAAGCATTATTGTCGAAATGTGGCAATGTAAAAGTTTATAGTAAATTGGATTTGAGGAGTGCTTTTTGGTTGGTGCCATTAGAAAAAGAATCCAGGAAATATTGTGGCTTTATGTTTAACGGAAAAGTATATCAATTTAGGACTGTACCATATGTATTAACCAGTTCTGCAGCGGCGTTAATAAGGGCTATGCAGCAAATATTAGAACCTTATGAAAATCATGTTGTACATTATATAGATGATATTTTAATTTATAGTAAGAATTATCAGGAACACGTGGAACATGTAAGAAATATAATGGAAGTATTGGTGGGGGATTAAAACTAAATATTAAAAAGTGTGAATTTTTTAAGAATGAAATAAAGTTTCTAGGGTATAATATAAGTCCTAGATATGTCAGTGTGGATCAAAGTAGGCTGAAGCTAATTAAAGAGTATCCACAACCTAAAAATGTAAGAATGTTAAGAGGGTTCTTAGGCATAATTAATTATTATAAACGTTTTATACTATACCTGGCACGAACAAGTGCACCGTTGTATGAAATGCTTAAAAAGAATGAGAAATTTAAATGGAATGATGAGAGAATGAAAGCTTTTGAGGATTTAAAGGAAGATTTTTAAAACCAGTTAGTTTTAATTTTACCAGATTTTAATAAACAGTTTATATTAAGAGTAGATGCAAGTGATGTCGCTATCAGTGGAGTTTTAATCCAAATTAATAATGAAGATATAGAAGAGCCGATATGTTTTATATCTCGAATCTTGAAAAGCTACGAAGTTAAATATACTATTAGTGAAAAAGAAATGTTAGCTGTAGTACACGCGGTTCTAAAGCTTAGATTTTATTTATTGGGTAAGAACTTCATAGTAGAAACAGATCATGCTGCGTTGACATCACTTTTGAGTACAAGGTTTAAAAATAATAGAGTGTATCGTTGGCCTTTGTTATTGTCAGAGTATAATTTTGAAATTAGGCATATAAAGGGAGTACTAAATGTTACTGCCGATGCGTTATCTAAAATGTATAACAATAAGAGTAATTTTAATTATGTTGAACTAAATGAATATAATAGAGAATATTCTGAAGGGGCTTTTGAGTATGAGGTGATCCTTCAGGTCCAACAGGATGAAAGTTTAAATAATTTTAAAGAAGTTTTATGAAATTAAGATAATTAAATAAAAGTTTTATTGTGCGAGAAGAATTAATTAATGGAAAATTATTAGCAATTAAAGTTATATTATTGTTATGGAAGTTTATGCTTGACGAGCATTGTTATAAATGTTTTTTTTTCTCTTCCATATGAAATCTATGTGAGTGACAAATGTCCAGGAGGTTGAAGATATCAACTATTCGCCGACTACTGTTTACTCTGGAGTGTTCTTCGTCTTCGATGTATGGGACAAGGTCTATTATTATGTCAACAATCAAAATGACATTCATTTATTTAGAAAATAGATAATTATCTATATTAAATAAATTCAGTTTGAATTTGAGATAAATAGTTGATGGTGGTTGTATTTCAATTCCCGTTTATTCTACGAGATTGTTGCTCTCGTAATTTTGATTTTATATTTAAAATAACGTTTTCTTGTCAACGTGTCTCACATTTTTTTTTATGTAATTAAAAATATATAATTAACAAATTATTATAAAAACACACTTTGCTATTTCACAATTTTTTATTAGATCTATGTCTAACATATGTTTCGGCTGTTATGCCATTGTCAAAGAGTATCTTAAAACTAACTTACAATACGTGTCCTTTTAACTTTTATACCTATTTTTTAGTACTAGGGTGCTGGTTGGGACATATTTACAATCACGTCTATTACCAGCACCCTAGCACTAAAAAATAGGTATAAAAGTTAAAAGGACACGTATTGTAAGTTAGTTTTAAGATACTCTTTGACAATGGCATAACAGCCGAAACATATGTTAGACATAGATCTAATAAAAAATTGTGAAATAGCCAAGTGTGTTTTTATAATAATTTGTTAATTACAAAATGTTTCACCAAGAAGTGTCTGCTACATCAATTAATGAAATTTAAAAATATATATATTTTTGAAAGACATCTTATTAATTCAAAAGATTTGAATATTGTATTTCAATTGTATTAACATTATTGTATAAGAGATTTAGTCTTAATTAGTTGAGATTAATGACAAAGAATATTTTTAAAATTCTACGTAAAAAAAATATAATTGTAAAATTTTTTGGGTTTTCAAGGGAACTACTACATGCGCGCTCACATGTAACAAAAGTTACATGTGAGCGCGCATGTAGTAGATTTTTATCGTGTTGTCAAGTTTATACAGTGTGTTTCTCTGGGGAGAAATTAAAAATAATCTTTATTATTATTTTAATATAAGTTTGTTCGGATGTTATAGAGGGTTTTTATTTCATTTTGCTGTCATTATCAATGAAATTTTTACCTCTGGGTGTAATATACATTACACAATCTTTATACTTTATAAAGATTTTTTTTTCTTTTTTTGATTTTTGTATTAAGTTTTCATTTAAATTTTATATTGTGCTCATTATTTAATTAACCTTTCATCTCGAATTTAATAAGTAACTTAAAGAAATATAATTATTATATTTGTCAATACATTTTGACTGGCGCCAAGTATTTTCGTAGAGACAACCACGTTTCCGATTGGAACCCTGAGAAGAAAGCAGTCCCATTTTTTGAAATAAACCGACTGAATATCCTAGTTGGGTAGATTTGTCGTGAACGGTGGTACAGTAAATATAAAAAAACCACAGTTAATAGCAATATGTTTATAATATATGATTTAAAAGTGAGACTAGAATCAAGCGTAACTCCCAAATCTTTAAATTCTGTCCTCGCTATTATTTGATTGCCATCAATGGAATACGATGACACAAAAGGTGAGGAACAACGAATGTAAAAGACTACGCAACATTTCGCAATGTTAAGTGAAAATTTCACTACTCTTAAGAGAACTGACTAATAAGATCAAATAAATACAAAACCAATAGCATGAAAACTAATATATCAATGTCAGCACTATGATCTTCTCATTATTTATCGTTTATCAAAATTTGAATTGAAAAATAATCGCAATCACGTACATACAACAAATATTATAATAGTCACATAAGTTTTACTTCTAACTAAAGGTTCTATAGTACCTAATGTAAGATTCTACCTATATGTACGTTAACTTTTATGATTGACAATATCCAACATTTTTAGGTATAATTTTTAAAATTCATTGAATAAATGGCTCATAATATTTTTGTTAAAAATATTTTTAAGTTCACATTACTCTCGATTCCATCGGTGAAGTCATCCTTGACTCTCTTAGTTTAAACCATGCTTACTTACTTTTCAAACCCAGGATTACAACCTTTCTGAAATTTTGAAATGACTTTGTAATTGTACATCTAAAAAATTATCCGTGTAGAAATAAATAAACCAAATATCGCAATCAAAAATGTTTAAAGAAGCTTTTTGTTTATTTACATGTATATGCATTAAGAAAAAGGTTTCATAACTCTATACATAATACATAGATTTAAAAAAATTATCATAAAACAACCCAAAATTTCGAATTTTGAAATTTGATGATATTTTCTCTAAAATTATCTATCGACTGTACTCTAATTTTAATTCTTACCAAAAACATCACAGTAATCTCCTGGCGTAGGATCAAACTGGAGCCATGTTAACGACGAAAACGCTATAAGAAGGCAGAAGCAATAGCAAATAATTATTCTTCCAATGAAATTTCGGAGATCAGATAATACAACGTAGAAAACTAATGTGAAGAGTAAACATATGCAGGAAAGGATCAAAGTAATTTTGTTTACAATCGGTTTAGATTCGTGAATGGCGTAATCGTACAGATTACAAAGTAATATCATGTACTGTTCAACTTTACGCACATATTCTACACAATAGCAATTTTCTTCAATTGAATACTGTTTCCATACACCAAGTTCTCGTATCGTCGCCGTACCATCGTTCCCGATAATCAATTTGTAGTGAGGCTTGTCTAGATGCTTGCTACATTGCCCGCCCACCAAGACAGCATCATAGTTTTCTGAAACAAAATTCTATAATAATAAACCAGTAACAAAAGGTTTTCGGACAGTTAACTTCATTTAAGATTAAAAGCATAAAAAATATAATCTCCATTGCTTTCTACACACACAGAAATCATAGTTTTAAAATGCAGAGATTGCAAAATATATGGAATTTACGAGAGCTATTGCTCGCTAATTTAACTTCCGTGCTCGCATGTAAAGTTCTATATAAAGGTCGTAAACTACTATGAAACCAACACAACGTCCGGTGTAACGGCAGTTTTGTCTGTGAAAAAGTTATGGAAAAGATAAATGTCTACCCCCTTTTTATTGAAAATTTATGGGTGTCAGACGACGTGTATTTCCATGTCAATAGCTACACCAATAAAAAAAATTACCGGTATTTGTCATCCTAGAACCTTCTTGAATTAGACTAACGCCCTTTACATCATTTATCTAACAAATTGGAGACTGTGGCTTATAAGTGAATAAAACAAAATTAAAAAACCCTTACCACAATAGAATTCTATTGTGGTAAGGGTTTTTTAATTTTATTTTATTTACATCATTTATATCGCTAAATATATTGAAATGCTTGAAACCTTTATGCTAGAAAAACTCGAAAGCTTTCCTGAGATGGATAATCCGTGATTTCAATAAGATGGAGCCACCCTCCATACTGCAGGAACAGCAATGACATTCATTCTAAAAATTGTGTTCTTCATGTGCGGAAAATGAAGACGTTACAGAAAACTTTACCAATCGATTATCACAAAACTGTTCTCAATAAGCACATGTTTAATACAAAGGTATTTTTAATAATATAAAATATTATTAAAAATCTAGTGTGAAGAACACAAATACAGGCTCACTATTAATATTTTTTGTGAACGTGTACGAACATATCCTTCCCCAGAGACGTAGATGCGTATTTCGCCTTTCTACAGGCTCGTCGGTACGCCCCTGCTGGAGAAAGGATATTCTCAGACACATTCACAAAAAAGAACAACATCACCACATCACCGAAATTATCCAGACCGGGCGTAGAAGTAAATTCAGCGCTGCCTGTTGTCAGAGAGCCGAAGTACCTCGCCCCGTCCACATAACCAATGTGAAGTAAAGACGCCCTTCCAAATGTGGCACAGCCAATCTCTCTAGAAACTGCATTTTGTTTGTGTCTTCACTCTTACTACGCACTAACCGCATGTGTAATGTATCAGAATAATTGAAACATACATGAGTAGGTAAACCCCACCAGTTTTGTATAATACAAAGGTATTTTTAATAATATAAAATATTATTAAAAATCTGGTGTGAAGAACACAAATACAGGTTCACTATTAATATTTTTGGTGAACGTGTCCGAATAAATCCCTCCCCAGAGACGTAGATACGTATTTCGCCTTTCTACAGGCTGGTCGGTACGCCCCTGCTGTAGAAAGGATATTCTCAGACACATTCACAAAAAAAAGAACCACATCACCACATCACCGAAATTATCCAGACCGGGCGTAGAAGTAAATTCAGCGCTGCCTGTTATCAGACAGCCGAAGTACCTCGCCCCGTCCACATAACCAATGTGAAGTAACGACGCCCTTCCAAAGGTGGCACAGCCAATCTCTCTAGAAACTGTATTTTGTTTGTGTCTTCACTCATACTACGGACTAACCGCATGTGTAATGTATCAGAATAATTGAAACATACATGAGTAGGTAAACCCCAGCAGTTTTGTATAATACAAAGGTATTTTTAATAATATAAAATATTATTAAAAATCTGGTGTGAAGAGCACTAATATAGGTTCACTATTAATATTTTTTGTGAACGTGTCCGAACATATCCCTCCCCAGAGACGTAGATACGTATTTCGCCTTTCTACAGGCTCGTCGGTACGCCCCTGCTGTAGAAAGGCGAAATACGTATCTACGTCTCTGGGGAGGGATAACGAACGAGCCCGAGATTATAAGGCGAGTAACAGGCGAGTTCGATAAAGACATTTTACTGATGTGGTGCATACAAAATTTTATCGCCAACCGTAAAAAGTTTTAAAGTAAAGAAATGAAGATATTATAACTTAACGCATTTTGTTATGATAAAGTAATAAGAGAAAAATAATACCGAATACAAAAATAACAGCGAATACAAAACAAATCTACTTATTATTTGATATATTAAACGCAAACGTATACCCTGAAGTATTATAAAAATTTATTCCTGAAGTCGAAGGAGTTTGAATACAGTCATGGTTATGTTCATAGATATTAGCGGCAGATAAAGTGTTTGATTTTTACAGTAAGATAAAGTTTGTTTGCTTCCGAAAATCACTATGGTAATGCATGGATCTATTGACGGTAGATTATAAAGAATATTATTAATGTCTATCTTTGGAGGCTGTGGTTAAGTAAAAACTCAAAAAATGTATAAAACCCCTTACCACAATTAATAATTGTATTCTAAATATCTATTTCGATAACAAAGTTGCCATTATCAGTAGGTAAAAGCACTAATAAAAATGGCGCATATGGGCCACAGTAAAGCTAACACGTACAAACGTGCAACAACTTTACACGGCGTCCACGTATACACATATACACTGTATACACGTATACACTGTATACACGTATACACCGCATACACGTATACACTGTATGCACGTATACACTGTATACGTGTATACGTAGACACCGTGTAAAGTTTTTGCGTATTTATATGTGTTAGCTTTACTGTGCCCCATGTGCGACACCTTGATTAGTGGTTTTACCTACTACTGATGATGACAACTTAGTTGTTGAAATACGTATTTAGGATACGATTATTAATTGTGGTAAGAGGTTTTATACCTTTTTTTAATATTATTAATATTTTCCAATATCGCCACCTTTATTTTAAAATTACTTTAATTAATAATTTAATTAAATTTTGAATTTGGTTTCAAGCCAAAAGAATTTGAAAAAAAAATAATGCGCATATATTAGGTATATATTAATTACTAAACATACGTCAAAGGACGCAAACTATTAATGGACAATTTGGAAATAGTAAATATAAGCACAATTAAATATTAACCATAATTTTTTATATACATAAAAATAAAGACATCTTATGATTTTGTAATGGTTCGAATCGTGCGCAATCATTCAATATTTGTTTTTTAACTGTTTCTTGCATAGGCAAATTTTATTTTCTATCAGTCTATTAATTAATTTATTTATTTAATATACATGCATATATTTTTAGTATTTTTTCATTTATTACATGCCGTTTCCTACGCGAAGCTTTAACTTTTTTTTATCGAATTTAATTAAATGCAATTTCAAGTACAATCTTCTTGCTTTCTTTTCGGCATTCTACACATCTCGGACTTCTGGCGTCCATCGATTGCCAGTAAATTGTTTTTTATCGTAATTCTATAGCTAGATCGAAACCCTACCAAGCGCAACAATAATTGACATCCATACGTAGCATAGCAATAATTGGTGTCCGATACATCGTCGTTAATGAGAATTAAATGTAAACGATAATAAATTTGTATAAACAATAAAATTCGGAAAAATTAACTGTAAAACAAATGGTTATTACTGAAACTCGACAAAAAGCATGAAATGGCGTCATGGTTGACAAAAATAATAGGATATCGGTACAAAAATCGGTACACTATGTTATACTCTATTTACGATAACAGGCATATCATAGCCATACACCATAATCGTGAACCTAAAATTTAAAACAAATATCAGTTGACAGTCTTGAAGGTAGAATCGTTTGTCACAATTATTCACCTACAGTTTTCAAAAATTCGCACTGCCCTGCTTTGTCCATTCCTTATTATCTTAGTAAGTCTATCAGGGTTACTCAGTTTCCGCAATCCTGTATCTTTCATTATAACTTCCGCAAAGCTGATTATCCACAAATTATCGATGATTTCAACAATCTTGAAGTGAAATTTAACGTCAAGAGTTTAAGAGAATGAGGTTTTCCGTAACAACTGTTTTAGATACTGTCACAGACATATTGTCTTCACCGTGTATCTCTAATTGAAATTGAGAAAATTATGTCTACTTTTTCAGATAAATCAACAATGGGTGATGATTTAATACTCAGTTCTTTAATTTGTAATACCAGTAAAGTATTAGCAAAGTCATTACAGATTGTTATCAATTTAATTATGAAAACATGTGTTTTTCTTGATAGATGGGAGAAAGCTAGAATTACACCGGTTCACAGGAAAGGTATTGTATCGAGCTTATACAATTATATACCCATTGCTATTTTGTCAAATTTTAGTAAAATTTTTGAGCAAATTTTATACAACACTATTCTTCATAACATAGTACATGCATATATATCCAGGTTCTTGCCATTGCGGTCTACCGTTGCAAAACCAACGATAGTGGCTCAATATATTTATGAGGCATTGGATAATAATAGTCAACTAGGCATTGTATACACTAACTTTTCTCGAGCTTTTGATACTATTGACCATCGAATATTATTAAATAAATTAAATGCTTTTGACTTTAGCCCATCTGCATTAGAACTTATTGCTACATAAGTTTTGAATAGAGTAAACTATGTATTTTATAACGGCTTTTACTCTTACCAATTCTTTTCAACATCTAGTGTACCTCAAGGCTCTAATCTGAGACCTCTGTTTTTGCTGCTTTTCATTGATGATCCCTTCTCCGCTTCTAAGATGTTAGGCTTTATTATGAGATCAAAAAAATCAGTTTCAAGAACTTACTGAAATCACTGTACCAGACTTTTTTGATTGATAGATTGGAGTATGCTTTCGGTAGTATGGTCTCCTTACTACTTGACATGTAAATCCTTACTTGAACGGGTTCGGAGAAGATTACTGAAATACCTTTCCTTCAAATGTGATGGTAGATATCCAGAAAGAAATATTGACTATAACCATCTTCTAAACAGACATAACTTCAAGTCCTAAAACATCGTCGAGAGGTTAATGCTGCCCGATATATGTATAAGTTAATTTATGGTCGAATTGATTCGCCCGATATATTAAACGGCATAGTTTTTCATGTGCCTCGAATGATGTCAAAATCTAATCTTACTTTTTACCCACCAAGAGCGAGAATTAACGTATTGCTTTTTGGATTAAGTTTTTGTTTTAGTTTATTAGTGTACTTATTTTATTTAATATATATATATATATATATATATATATATATATATATATATATATGGGCGGCAACCTGGCTAGGCTGCCGTTAACAGCACACACACGTTCGACGTGTGTGCATTGCCCTCACCTTTGCGGAAATCGTTAATATGGCACAAAGTGTGACCGTCGTCGACTGAGGTAGCCACTAAGAGCGTTCCCTCGGTTGGCGATGAGCAACCCCGTGCAGGGTGCGCTTCGCTGGTCTGCGCCTTGCCTCGTTGGGGCGGGGGTCGGGCCGTCGAAGTACTGCACGGAAACGTAAGGAAGTTGCCGGGAAAGGGTTGGGGGCTCTACGCGACGGCTGGTTATCCGATCTCTCTAAATTTACGCGACCGATCACTAAACACACGCACGAGCGCACCAACATACAAAACCCTACACTTACGCGCTCACACAAATACAAAACCACACACCCAGAGAGAGACGCAAGCTGCCAGCAGCAACCAACACACAAATTCATACCCAGAAAGAGACACAAGCTGCTAGCAGCGAACAACACATATGTTCACACCTTGCTATCTATTTTTTGGAATACTAAGGCATGATTTATTATTATTATTGGAATGTATCTTTGAATAATTTAAACCATAGCAACTCAATTATTTGACATTTATATTTTTTATATCCTTGACAAAGGCATCATTGCCGAAACATGTAGGGTTTTTTAAATATATATACTTTGAAGTAATAAACCAGACCTTTAATCGCCGACTTATTAAGTTTACCATATCATACCAAGGTCACGAAAATATTATATATATATATATATATATACAGGGCAATCCAAATTAAGTGTTCACCATTGGTAACTTTGTTATTATTAAAGATACAAGATTGTTTAAATTAGCAAACTAGTAGTACTTTTAACGCTCTTTAAGATGGAAGGATTTAAAAAAACAAATGAGCAGCGCGTTTTCGAGTTTTCCCGAAAAATATGCTTTTTTCAAATAGAAACCCCAGTATATTATATCATTTTCTGTTAGAATTTCAATTTTTAAACAAAAAATCTTATAAGAACTTTTTACTGGGATTAAAAACACTTGAGTTATAATGTATAAACAAAAACAGCTAAATAATTTTTATAAACTTTATTTTATACATAAACATATCATTAAAAGAAAATAAAAATCACTGATTTTTTCATAGAAGATGTTCAAAAATACCACCTTGTTGTTCAATACATTTTTGAACACGTTTCTGAACTTGTCGAACTGCTTTTAGTATGGTCCTACCATCTATTTGGTTTATCTTTTCACTAACTGCAATTTTTAGGGCGTTTACGTTTTCGTACCTTTGCTTATAAATCTCTGTCTTTAAATAACCCCATTAAAAAAAATCAAGCGCGTTAAATCTGGCGATCGAGGAGGCCACTGAATAGGACCATTTGTTCCTATCCACGAATTGTTAAAAATAGTATTTAAAATTTGATGAGTACCTCTGTAGTTGTGCGCAGGTGCGCCATCCTGCTGAAAATGCAGATTCTGTCTACTTATGAGATCCATATCGATAAGAAATTATTCAAAATTTCAGTCAAAAATTCTATGTACCTTTCACCAGTTAGAGTGCCCTCATAAAAGAAAGGACCAACAATCCTTGAACCAATTAAACCGCACCAAACATTAAAACTGTAACGGACTTGCGGGCGTCATGGATGTACTAAAAGAAGATTTTCCTTTGACCAGTAATGATGATATTTTGTATTGTACATTTCAGAATTTGAGAAATTTGATTCATCGGTCCATAAAATATAACGAAAGTTGTTTACATTTTGGCGACAAAAGTTAAGATACCAGTGGCAAAAAAACATTCTTCTCTCTGGATCCCCTGGCAAGAAAACTTGAACTGGTTTGTACTTATAAGGAATGAATTTGTGTTTCTTCAGAATCCTATGCACAGTACCGTGACTCAAATCAGATTCCTTGATAATATCTAGTATGGAATTCTCACGGTTGGCCTCAAAATATGCAAGAACTAGAATTTCCGTGGCCTCGCTTATTATAAAAGTCCTTCTTGTTCTTGTTTTGGCAAAAACACTCTCATTGCCTCTAAATTTTCGGTACAGTCTCAGAAAAAATTGCTCATTTGGTTGTGTTCGAAGTGGATATAATTCAGCGTAGTGTTCTTTTGCCCTCCGAGAGGATTTTCTGCACACTAAATAAGATTCTAACATATCACACTTTTCTGCATGGGTTAAAATCATTTTTTTGTCAAATTAATAACTTGCAAAATGAAATTTATGAGTGAAAGACTAATAAAACTGTACTAATATTTGACGTTTACTAGAAAGAATTAACGTCGTTTTCATAGAAACATAGAAATGCACTTGACTTAGCTGTTTTTGTTTATTCACTATAACTCAAGTATTTTTAATCCCAGTTAAAAATTTCTTATAAGATTTTTTGTTTAAAAATTGAATTTCTAACAGAAAATGATATAATATACAGGGGTTTCCATTAGAAAAAAACATATTTTTCGGGAAAACTCGAAAACGCACTGCTCTTTTTTTTTTTAAATTCTTCCATCTTAAAGAGCGTTAAAAGTACTACTAGTTTGCTAGTTTAAACAATCTTGTATCTTTAATAATAACAAAGTTACCAATGGTGAACACTTAATTTGGATTGCCCTGTATATATATATATATATATATATATATATATATATATAGAATCAAATAAATTAAAAGCGGGCAAGCGGTCTGTCAATTAAAAAACTCATTTATTAAGTATCCCTATATTTCGCAACAACTTTAAGCTTTTCCTTTATCTTGATCCTCGATTTTATTTTTTCTTTCTTTCTTTCATCTGTAGAAGATTCTTCGGAATCTATAATAATTTTTGTTGTTAGTAAATGTCTCTAAACTTATTCCTCATCGTATATTCGTAGCAGAAAAGTTAGGTCTATTTAACAACTTTTAAGCTTATTACAATCCGATTGTCGTCTTCTCGTCTCTCTATATCTATATTCAGCTATTTTCTAAAATCTATCGCTTCTAGCTTTATACGTTTTCTTCGTTTACCGAACGCGCCCTGCATTTATTCAATATTCGCAATACGACTGTTGTACAAGATTTTCCTAATACAAACCAGAACAGGGCCCAGCTTTAAAGATAACTTCGTTATTCCTATTATCAGGATAAAATAAAACAAATTTTAATGAACTTCAATACTTTTTATTTCACAAAGTTACGATCGTTTCACTCACACAGGAGCTTCGTCAGATATATAACTAACTTATGAACATAACATTTCTTTACATAAATATACTGTAACAAACACATGTTTTGAATAGTTAAAGGGATGGGTAGGCTTTATTACTTAAATGTCTATGAACGAAAACTTTACAAAAATATTGAACTACGGTTTATACAGTACAGTACATAAAGTGATAAAAGTAAAGTCTAAAACAATCCTATAATCGTTATTTCTCTTTTTAGGACAAACAAATACAGCCAACCTTCACTAGTATCCTTTTTAATGATTCGGAGCTACAACGTGGGGACAACACAGACACTAATAGCAACCAACTAGTATCTTTTCAACAATTTGATTAAATGAAAATTACAGGCGTCTATTTTAAAAATTTAAACAGTATAAAATCGTAACAATTACCAACCATTTGTCCCATTTATTAAATAAATTAGAAATTCATTTTACCACTAGTAATCTTATCATAAATAATACTATATCCTACGTACTTTTTATTGCATGAGATGTTTCAAGAACATCATCAACAATTAAATTTGCTTTATTTTAGTTTTTAGTTAACATAATCGCTTCTTTTTATAAATTATTTTCTATTTATGTATGTCGGCTACCAGTAATAATTATATTTTAGTTACATTAAGTCATCGACTACATCGAACCAAATTATAATTAAATTTTTAAGCTGATGTATTCAAAGTTACATTTTATTACACGCACATGCACCTGATTTAACACCAAAGGATTTCTTCTTTACAGGTATATAAAAAATAAAGTTTAGAAGTATAACACATGGCAACTAACACTTCTGCACGCGCTGCAAACGTGTATTCTAAGAGCATTCAAGAAAATACATGAACGTGTTTGGCAGAAAACCTTTTACCCTACAGTACGAAAAATGATGGTTGAACATTTTATGTAATTTTGTTATTTAATTTTGTGGAATCGTTAATCTCATTTAACGGTTTATTTAATTGTGATTCAACTAGAGTACGCATCTTAGCCGATTCTAACACCTCCCCATTGACCTTGATCGCATATATATATTGGCGATCAAGGTCAATGAGGAGGTGTTAAAATTGGCTGAGGATAATCGACCTTCTTATATAGGGTGAGGGGGAATACGTGGTGTATATGAGGTGAAGGTTAATTAGGAGGTTCCAGAATAATATTAGTAATCAAGGTCGATGGGGAGGTTTTAGAATTGGTTGAGGGTGATCAAGGTCATTTGAAGATTAAAGAATAAAGAAGAATGTTAGGGTGGAGACAATGTTAGGGTATATAAAGTTTGCTTATGTTAAATAGATGCTAGCATTAGAGAATATGTTCAAGCGGAAGTTTAATGAAGTACCACAGAGTTCTTTATGTTCTTTAATAGTGGAAGAATGTGAATTGGAAAAAGATAATAGTGGTCCCTTGGTAGTGGAAGAAAGTGAATTGGTAAAAGATAATAGTATTGATAGAGGTTTACAAGTGGTTGGATATATTGAGGTAGACTTGGGTATTGAAGAATTTTTTACTAAAATGTCTGAATCAAATAAATTTTGGGAACATATAGATGTATCTGCAGAGAATTTTGCACGAGAGGCATTAAGTGGTGAAAGATTTGTTGAAAAATATGTTAGATAACCAATTTGGGAGTTACCATTAGTAGGAGAAAAAATTTTTTTTTTAATAAAGGTCATTCAAAATGGTTATGTATTGGTTTATTACCACATAAAGATTTTGAACCAAGGTTAAAAATTGTTGGTGTAAAAAAACAATGTGTATGCTTTAATTCAAAGGAATGAAAGTGGGTAATGGCGGAGACTGCAAAGTTAAGGCAATATTTTGATTACAATAATGGTATATTTCCAAGTTTTAGAGGTATGAATATTCGAATATCACCTGAATCATTTGATGGAGTGAGTAGAATTGTGAAGATAGAAAAAGATGGCGACTATGTGTATTTAGCATTTGAAAGTTTATCGGAGTTATGGCGGTTGAAGGAAACATTGGATTGTCGATTAGCGGTTTTAGAAGATATGAAATATAATGTATTTTATAATGATCTGGTCCGATGTGCAGCTGAAAGTGGTGGAGAAGTGGATGTAGAAATCGACCGAATGTATAGTGGTGTAATATCCGAATGTGTTTGTATAATAAAGGAGTTAATTATGTATTGGCCTCAGAAAATTAAAAATTATGTAAATTATTTGAGGAAAAATTATATATGATTATGAAGTACGATATAATACTAAAATAAATTGAATGTCTTTTATTTTTAAAATTTGTAAAGAATTAATCTTGCAAGACAAATTTTAAGGATTTTTATGATTAAGATAAGTATTTGTATATATGGTAATTGTACATGCGGTTTTTGTCATTTAGATTGTTGATGTTGACTGAGATAGTTAATATATAAGATTGTGATGGTATTCAGAAGTGGTAGTTTGAATAAGGCACGCAGAAGGAAAGGTGGTGGATTATTGAATACTGTGATAAATAAGCTCCCAGTAGAATTGCACATACCGGGTTATAGATTTTGTCGTCCAGGAACGAGATTAGAAAAACGATTGGAAAGAGGTGATAAGGGGGTGAATATTTTGGATGAGGCTTGTAAAGAGGCACGATATATCATATTCTCAATCAAGTGAATTCTTAAAAAGGCACGAAGCGGATGAGAAATTGTATCAAAAGGCTGTGGGACGAGTGAAGAGTAGAGACGCAGGTTTAGGAGAAAGGTTAGCTGCAACTGTGGTTTCAGCTGCTATGAAAGCTAAAACAAAATTAGGTATGGGTTGGAGTAGACAACGGAAAGAAATGAGTAAAAGTGGAAGGAAGGTTGGTAGAAGATATAGGAGGAGAAGGCAGGGGTATCGATTAGGTGGTGCTATTTCATTTTTGCAAGCAATGAATAAAGCACGGAATACAATAAGACGGATTGGTAAGAAGAAGGGTGTTTTAGAGAATGCTAGAGTTGCATATCAAAGTTTAATAAAATCTGGAAGAAGAATAATATATCCGCGATCCAGGGTACTTGCGATACCAAAAAAAGGTGCATTTTTACCGTTAATCCCATTATTTGCAGCATTAGGTGCTTTAGGATCATTAGGTGGTGGTGCAGCAGCAATTGGAAAAGCAGTAACTTCTGCAAAAGCTGAAAGGGATCAATTAGATGAAGCAAAACGACATAATATTCCTATGGAATCAAAATCTGGGAGTGGTTTATATGTGAAACCATATAAGTCTGGGTGTCGTGTATCTGTTGGAAGTGGATTATATGTAAAACCGTATAAATCTGGTTGTGGTGTTTATTTACCAGAAGGTGCTAGTTCAAAAAACTGATAAGCAGTCTACCTCGAAGACCTTTAACGGAAAAATATTTGTGGATGTACGTTCAAAGGTGGAGAATTGGTAAATTTCGGGGTATTTTTAGTAAAGATGTGTTACCGAGAATTATACGCAAAAGAGAGAATGGAATAGTAAATTTGGATGATGATGTTGGGGAAGGGACTCATTGGGTAGCATATAAGAAAAATAATGCTGTAATAAATTATTTTGATAGTTACGGTGATTTAAGACCTCCGATTGAGATTGAAAAGTATTTATTATCGAATGGTGGTGGTGTTATACAGTATAACTATGAAATATATCAAGACAGTAACAGTGAAAATTGTGGGCATTTGTGTTTATTGATTTTGAAAGGATTTAATAAATAAGAAGGAGTTTGTTGTGGTTGTTTTATTAAATATTAGTGCAACGATTTTGGAAAGTTGAATTTAAATTAGAAATGGAAGCAGATGGTAATGGAAGTGTGCACAATTTGGCTTTTGTTTTGACAGGGAAGGGATCTGAGGTGAATTGTGTGCTGAATCCACCTATATAGTTAAATGGTGAATATGAGATGTGTATGTTAAGTTTGCAAACTTATAATTCTATACCTAATGATACTAGTTAAAATAATGTTTTTAAATATTCTTTGAAGTAAAAAAGTAAGTCAAGTGCTTGGATGGAGATAATTATTCCAGAGGGTACTTATGATATAATGGATTTACAGAAATATATCGATGAGCAATTACGGGTTGCGGAAGGAGCAAAACATTTTTTCTTATTAACTGGTAATAGTAATACTATGAAAGTGTTTATGAAGGCGTCTGTAGATATTGATTTTGGATTGGAAAATTCTATTGGTTCCTTGTTAGGATTTTATAGAAGGGTAATAGAACAAAATATACCGATTCGTAGTGATGAAATAGTTGATATAAATAGAATTAGTGCTATTGATATTATGTGTAATATTGTAGATGGAGCATACATTAATGGTGAATTATCACGTGTTTTGTATCATTTCTATCCAAATGTTCCACTTATAGAGGTTGCGCAAGAGAAAATTTATATGCCTGTAAATACTAATGTATTATGTGATATTATTATTCGAGCTGTAGATCAGATAGGTCAACCAATTGATTTAAGAGGTGAAGAGATGACAATATATTTGAGGATTAGGAGACGTTAGGCTTTAAAAATAAATGCTTTATGTTTTAGGAATAGTAAATGATTTATTGAGGGAAATGCTTGTATATATTAGTGAATATTTAAATAATTAATGGATAGTATTAGTACAGTTGTTGATTAAGTAGGGTGTGTAGTAATAGATGTAAAAGGTGAATATTGGATATTTCACATTTTGTACAAGGTTGTGAATTATTGATATTATTATAAATTAGAGAATAATAAGGAGCAGTAGTGATAATAAAATGTGGAGGAGGAATAGAGATTCTTCACGGAAATTAGTGAATAAGTTGAGGAGGATTGATGGTGGGGTGAGAGTACGAAATCGTTTAACAAATGAGAGTAGGAGGTTTTTGAAAGGTATAGGATATAAGGTTTTGGTGTAGATTTATTTAAGTGAGAGGGAGTTTTGGTATGTTGATTTTAGGAGATTAAGAAATAAAGAGAGGATTATGCTTTAGTATAGTAAGAGATTTGTCCGGATGAAGTTTGTTGTGAAAGTGTGTTAGTAACAATTTAAAAAATGGAAGTTTTAGATGTTTTACGAAGGGTTCGAATAGATAAATCTGTCGTGGAGTTGGAATATCATAATCATGTTCCGTTTGGTTCACCAAGATATGAAAATAATGATGAGATTAGAATTGTGGAATAGATAAGTATACTTTACCATCGGAGTCAGAATTATTAATTGAGAGGAAGTTATGACTGTATAGTGACGAAAGTAAGGCTAGTGCTTCGGCGTTTTTAATTAATAATGCGGCAGCTTTTATGTTTAGCAATATCAGATATGTGATTAGTGGAGTGGAGGTGGACGAAGTAAGGAATGTAGGTATTACATCGTCTATGAAAGGATATTTTTCTCATAGTCCAAGTTATATAAATAAATTGGAAAATTGTGGTTGGGAATTTTCTACTGGAAGGGCTCCGGTTTTAGATAATAAAGGTAACTTCAGTCTATGTATACCATTGAAGATGTTAATGGGTTTCGCAGAAGATTTTAAGTCTGTTATTGTCTCAGAAGCTTGTGTTGAAGAGATGTGCTGATGATAATGATGTAATATATAATTCAAATTCTGCTGTTAATGAGGGTGTTAGGTTAACTATTGATGTTATTGTATGGCGGGTACCACATGTTAAAGTTGGTTTAAGTCAGGATTTGGTGTTAACTAAATTAACAACGAAAAATACTATAATGGAAATTTTTTTTTTTTTAGAGGATGGAAAACCGCTCCACATTTAGAGACACCTAGATATATTATTTTGGGTTTTTAGACTGGGAAGAAAGAGAAAGTGAATCAAAATATGAGTAAATTTGATGCAGTTAATTTAACTGATGTGACAGCTTATTTAAATGGTAAAAAAATATCCATATGAAAATGTTCGGGTGGATTTTGATAAAAATCGTGTAGCTGTTTTATATAATATGTATGCTAGATTTCAACAAGTTTATTACGGTCATGAATATACTGAGCCGATGTTAAAGTTAAGTCAATTAAATTGTGTCCATTAATTGGTATTGATTGTTCACATCAGGAAGGTGCTATACATAGAAGTAGTGTGGAGATTAGAATTGAATTTACGGCGAATGATAGTATACCAAAAGATACGGTTATGTATTGTTTGATATTACATAAGAAATTGTATCAGTATTCACCATTTAATAAGGTGGTACAGCGACAGTATTAGTATTTTTTGTTTGTTTGAGGAGTAAAATGCGTGGTGGGAGATATGGTTAATATATTTTATGGAATCTGGTTATGTAGTGTATGGTTACTGATTGGGTGAGAAGGTTGTTTAGTTAAAGATATTAGATTTAAGTGGAAAGAAATATATAATTATAGATTTTCAATGGTATCGATTTAATAGTTATAGTGTGATGCCTAAGGAGTTGGCTACTTGATAGTGAATTTAAGAGGAGCCATTTTATATTTAAACCGGTTTTGAGTTTTGGTGTATTGGCAGAAGAAGATCGGCAAGTTGCAAGATATGCTTTTAGTTGTCATCATGGTTTGAAGTGGGAAGATGGATATTTAGCTGCAAGTGAGTTTGATGATATAATTAAACGATTGTGTAGAGGTGTTGATTATAGATCGACGAATAATAGATTTAGTATATGCAGAAGAAATTAGAAGAGAAGAGCCAAGTTGTAGTTTTGATGCTAGTAATTATGTTGTTTGTGCTTTGTCTAATGTGGAACGATTGTATAAGTTTCTGTTAGAAATAAAGTTGAAAAATAATAATGTTGGCTATATTTAATTATTGTTGTAATAGGTTATGCGTGGAGTGCTATGAAGAGTTCTGTTGTGGAGAAGGTTGGTAATGTGTTGCGACAACTTGAAATTGATGGAAATTTTTCTGGAGTGGATGATGATGATTTATTTTATATGCCATATTTAATGAGCAATATAAGATGTTTGAGTTTAGAATTTGTTTGGCGTCGATTATCTAGAAGTTATCAAGAAGATATTGATTTAATTGGATGAAGACCATGTGTAAGTCATTATGTGATTGACGGTGATGTAGTTGATGGACCTGTTAGGAGAAGAAATTATTATATGTGTAGACAGAATGATTTATAGCTTGTATAATTTTATAGTAATGCTTGTAATTTATTTATGTATGCAGTTATAAATAAATATTTCAGTTTAAAATTTCTATTTTTATTAATATAATTTTAGGTATTGAATATAGACGAGGGCTGTGGGAGGGTTTTTTAGAATCAAAGGAAAAAAGGTGAAAGGAGAAAAAAAGAGAAAAAATGGAAAAAAGAAAAAAGGGAAAAAAAAAAAAAAGGAAGAAAGAGAGAGCCCGGGGTGTTGGGCGCGCTCCCGAACCAATCCACACCATAGGGACGCCGGAGCGCGAAAGCGCGGAGGTGGGGATTGGGACAGGGGGTCCTCTCCGGGTGACCTACACTCGAAATTTTCCCCCTCCACTTTTCCAGGAAGAGCTCAAGAATTTCGGAATTTTTCCAGTGTCCAAGATCACACCTAATATGTAAAATGTCAACTTGACCTTGATTAACCTAGGCAAATTTGTACATATATTATGTAATAGGTCAAGAATGACGTCAATGGAAATTTCTAAAATGTAAATTTATATAATTAATTGAAACTTGACCTTTTGCAAAAAATATGACGGAATTTTTTATTAACATATGCAAATTTATAATGCAAATTTGTACGTATTATGTAATAGGTCAAAATTGACGTCAATGGAAATTTCTAAAATGTTAATTTACATAATTAATTGACACTATTTTCATATAAATACGAGTTAGTTTTACTGGGATAGACATAACAATTTATACAATGGTAAGTAAACATCTATATTATTAATATTATTACTATATTTATATTTGTTTATTCTTGTATTTGTTTATTCAATTATTTATAATTCACTGTAATATATTTCTTATACCTGAATAAAATTTTAAATGTAGCATTTTCAAAATTGATATATTACATTTATAATACAATAATTTTTAAAATATTTTATTTCATTTGTGTTCTAAAAGTAGGAAAGAAATTACTTCTCTTATGTATCCTGAAAAGTATTTAATTATTTAAATTTTAAAATTATAATTCAATATTTGAAATTGAAAGTTTAGTAGACTGTTTATTTATAATTCACTGTAATATATAAATTATATCTTCCAAATTTCATTAATGTATTTGAAATAATTACTTTACAAAGAAATAAGTACTTTACAAATTGATAATTGATAAAATATAAGATAATTACTTAATAAGTAATTAAGTAATTAAATTGCATTTCGAAAGTAATTTTAAATTTCGAACAGTATTCGAAATTTTAGAATTATAATTCATTATTTAAAATTTTAAAATTATAATTCAGTATTTTAACAGTTACAGAAAGAAAATATAATCGAAATTAAGAAATTGGTATATTCTTTCTGTCATCATCGAAATTAAGAAATTGATATTTTCTTTTTGTCAATTTCCATATAATTCGAATTAATTTGATTCCTTTCCTCATTTTGATTATTCTTTAGGAAACACAAAATTTCACGCATTCACACACTTCACAGCAACAGGTGTTTCCCTCTGATACTGACAACCCTGGAAACCTCATAAATTTTTCCAATTCAGATTCTTTTATGCAACAGCTAGAGCAACTGGAATTTGAAAAAATGGATGATGAAATACTGTCGATGGCGGTAGATAGAGCGGTAGATAGAATTGGAATTGAAAATATTGGAAGTGCTTCAACATCAATTGTAATACCTCCACCACCTCCCCCACCATCGATGATACCTCTACCATCGATGAAATCTTTTCCACCATCGACGGCACTATCTACCGTTGCCCCTGCTGATGTAGTCGGTACAATTACGAGGGCAGCTGTAATGAGAACTGCTAGCGTATTTGTTCGTACTATGACAGAGACAGAATTTCCGACGGTGTTGTCTCAAGTTGCTACTTGTTACGTGCTCGTAGCTAGGTCCTCGTTTTGGTTGCAAATTTCTTCTTTTATTTTATTCCGTTATGTTTATTTTGAACCGAACTGTAGTACTTTCGCTTGCGTGCGTATATCTTCACATACAATAATTACGTATTAGTTTTTCTTCGTGGTCTTCCTCCCCTCTCGATTCTCGAGTGGCGATAACTTTTAGAGAGAAGAGACTGAGATCGCTATCGATAGAGAGAAGGTCGATGGTGGTCATTCGTCATTTGTTTTGCAACGGCTTATTGTAGGACCTGATTGCTTTAAGCAGTGTTCTGGTTTTTTTTTGGCAGCCCTCTCGTTTGGGTGAGGTTTTATTTAGTCGCTACAATTTTTAATTGTACTACAATTACCCGGCCGGGGATTTCTGGATGACGATTTAGCCGATTGACTCCTTCTCTCGATACACTTATTGCGTTGTAACCATCAGACATTATCCTGGTACGTAATTTTGTAATTCATTTATTAATTATACTTTTCTTATTCATTCTTTTCTTTTATCCAGTATTCTCGATAACAGGTTCTTTCCTCTACCGACGCAAACGTCGTTCTCAGCAGGAAACCGACGATGAGCACGAATATCCCACTTGCAGGCAGGAGACGAACACAGCTAAGACTTTGAAATATTATTTTATTAATTTAAACTAAATGTTTTGCAATTAGTTTTATTTGTTGAACTTTTTTTTTGATTCAATTTTTCTTTGCTTAGTTATTTAACTTAGTTATTGCGTCGTTACAGACATCATTTTTCAATTTTTATTTAGTTAATTCAATTAACTTTCTAATTAGTATTTCTCATTTAAAATTGCAATACGTATCTCCCTTTTTTTGTCAAATTTATTTCTACAGAGATTATTTAAATTACACACCTGTTCCTCACGGGGTCCAGAACTTATTTTTGCTTCGTAAACATCGAAAGAGTTGTTTTTTTGCTGCGTTTTTTTTAGCGTAGAAAACGTGGGTATTATTTTGTGAATATTAAACTTGTTTTCTAGATTTGTAAATCTGTACAGTAAAATTTTAGTATTGCATATTCCGTGATTTTAATTTTAAGCATTCATCAATAAGTTTTTTTTCTCTAATTATATCTTACCGTCGAGTTTAATTAATTATATTCTGAGACCACAACTTTACGAATTTGCACAAATTTACTACAAATAAATATTTGCCTGTAACAAAATCTCTCTATATGTACCGGGTCTGTTCAAAAGATCGGACTTTCCATTTTTGGTTCTAAATTATCTGTGAACCAACGAAATACGTATTTTGCTGGGGTTGTGAACTTCTGTGCACAAACTTGTGTGTTAACATATTCGATTTCATAATGACCCCACGCCAAAGTATCGCTTTTATCAGGGAGAATATATCGTTTATCATCTTTAGGTGAGAGAGCAACTTTATTCCTCAATTCCGTATATATTGTGTGTAATTCAGAACGAAATATGTACATTTTCTTCATTATATTTCCGTCATCTTCCACCACATTTTTATAATCAGTTACTAATAAATTTTTATCAATGATGTATTTCTTTACTCCCTTTGCAGTTTTTACAGTTTTATCAAGTAATTTTAGACAATAAGCTTTAGCACCTGTTCCATAAAAATACTCAATAATTTTTCCAGCATATTCATCCTTCATTTCCCCAACTTGGGTGAAGTGGGAGGTATTCCATGAATATTATCGACAGTAAAATTCGATGTATCAAACATATGTAAATGTTCTTTTATTTCAGTATATACATTATAATTTTGCACACTTATAATCAATGAATCTGTAGCTGTATACAATAATGAAACGTCTGTATCATACAAAGGTTTTAAGAAACCATAGAAAAAACCATACATTACCCTCTTAGCTAGTTCCAAAATTGTGAATCCCACATATATAGGTTTTACGTAATCTACACGTACCTTTGCTATTTCGATGGCTGTAAGAGAATCACAAAAGATTTTACGAGATTTAAAATTTGGTTTTGCTATGTACGCCTCACGCCAAGCCTTTTATTAATAGTTTCCCAATGTGGAACCAATTTTATATTTACTCAATTTTCTACATTTTCCATCGTCTTTCCAAATATACTATTCACCATTAATTTATAAAACTGTTTAAAAAGCTCGTTGGTGGATTCATTTCGTTTTTTTGTATTGAAATCAATATATTTCTTTAACCAATTACTTTGTTTAAATCTAATTCCTCGACGTATTTCTCGTAATATCAAACTATTATTAAGACATTGTTTCAAAGTTAAGTAATGTATGACGTAATTTGATTTATCGACAAGGTTTGGAATCAATTTCCCATATTTTGAATTAGGTGGAATAACACGTTCGGAGCAAAAAGGAAAGTCATTGTGCTGTTCGTGAAGATTTTCAGGATATTCTAAATCTACTTCGAAAGCATAACCATAATCTCCATCGTCTTCTAAGGTTTGTATATCCATCGTCGGCAGTTCTTCATTTGTTAACCATTGAAAATCACTAACTAGTAAACTGAATGACATGGCATAACCATATAAATTCGTTGCATCCAAGTATAGAATATATTTTCTCACTTCGGATGAATCAAAATCCGGTAAGAATTCGTTGTTAGCTTTTTCCATTCTTTTGCAACACATGCTCACACCTCCACGTATACCGCTTTTAAAAAAGTGAAACATATCTGCATCTGTTAATAATTCCAAACTAATACCCGTAATACGCAGCATAGCATCCCAGCTTAATCCTGGAGAAGTAAAATAATGTGCAGGATCTAATTTGTAATTGTGCAGGCAAATGTTTCGAAAATTTTCAAATACATCTGCTAGTAATAATACATCTGATTGTATATATATATATATATATATATATATTTATATATATATACACATATATATATATATATATATATATATATGAAAAACAATTGTTGTTGGGGAATCCGGCAATAAAAAAACCATTAATTAGTTAATGTTCTTTATTGCCGGATTCCCCAACAACAATTGTTTTTCATACTTGTTTTAACGGCAAAGACTCCTTGTCTACATATATATATATATATATATATATATATATATATATATATACATAACATTAATGAACATTAATTAATTAAATTTAATGAACGGCTAAGAAATTATCTAAACACTTATATATACATATATATATATATATATATATATATATATATATATATATATATATATCACTATATTGTCCTAATGTTTTACAATTGAATAAATTCCAAACCCTTTGAGCTCTGCAATAGTCTTCTTCACTTATGTCACTATCTGATAGTATATCATAAAAGCACTCTTTGTTGGGTAATTCCGATAATGAAAGAGTTTCATAAGACGTAACATAGTTATATGGGAATACACTCTTCTGTCGCATTAATTCAAATTTTTCACCCATATAATATCTTATAATTTCCTCACATTGTTCATTGTCTAAGTAAGATGATAATTTCGTCAAAGAGGAATTCATAAATCGAAGTGAGTCTGTAAATCTCAACTTGTAGAACACGTTTCTTTTCTTATCATTATAATCTATTAATATCTCCCACGTGAACTTTTTTGGAAAATGAAATATATTTCTCTTTATTTTGGGCAATAACATCTACATCCTCCTTTTCCAGTGCCAGCACTTTTACAAACAAATGTGTATCATAATTTGATAAATTATGAAAGATAATAGGTATATATCGGGGCTCTTTATAATTTATATTACATACCATATGTGCTGCATCCCGATAAAATCCAGTCATATGATCATGGTCACAAACTTTTTCTTCAGGGACTGTTATTGCTTTTTCACAAATATGATACACTGTCTCTTGCTCATATTTATCTCGCTCCTTATCAGTTAAAGGTTTCATTTCTACCTCTTTACTTTTACTTTACATTTCACAGTAAATGGTTTGGAAGGATCCGGTTCTGACGTATCAATATGTTTTAATATAGCTTCGAAATCAGCATAAACCACAAAAGGAACTCTTAATTGTCTTTTAAATTTATCAAATTTTAATACATATTCTGGTAGTTCCTCTCCGTACTTATTTATTTTTAATTCTGTTCCGGGAAACACTGCCTTCACCTGCTTACAATATTCATTTTCATGTCTTCGTAATTTATCTTCGCATGTGAAGAAAAGTAAAGACCCTTCACATATGTATTTTTGATGTCCTGATAAAGATTTCTGTGACGAAACTAGTCGCGACAAATTCTTTATCCAACAGTAATGTAAATTTACATTTTCTGAGGTAACAAGTAATAAATTAATATTAGCTATTCTTCTCCGCTTCGTAAAATATAATGAACCCACTACTTCTTGAGCTCTCACATTATTCTGAAAACATTCTTCTATACCATATACATTAATGAATACATTATTTTGCTCTTCAAACTTATGGGTATCTTTTAAATTTACAGGGAAATGTATATCAATAAAATCTGCAACTGTACTATAATGTGGATACGATAATGTGGGAGCCCTACTGGTTCCCTTAAAGCAGAAGTAACGGCCCGAGCGAAACATTTGTTCTCAGAATTTTGAACATTTATTATAGCCTTCATTTTATTTATTGATGGTGGTAAGTCCATATAAGTGGAACCTCTCAATGGACTAAACTTATTCATATTTATTTCCAAATATAAAACGTTGCTCAGTGTCCACCCTGAAATATAATAAAAATAGTAATTTATAACACTGTGAGCAATTAACAATAATCTTATTTTACCTGAATCGCGCTCCTGAAATTAACTCATTTTATTCTTAATCTCATCAATAAAATCTGCATATAGCTCATATAATTTACTTCCATGGGTTATGACTTTATTTCGAGTATTAAACGATTGTATTTCTACATTCTCCTTCGTCAATAAATAATATAAACCATGCCATTCCAAATTCACTTTCATAGAAGTATGTATACTTAGAATACTACCCATAAGTGCTATCGCTTTCTCCCTAATATTATTTACAAATTCTTCCACATCAACGTATATGTGAGACGAATCACATACTTGATAATTTACTATTCTATCCCCGAACGTGCCAACACTCTTCTTTACACCGTTATCGATTATTACGAACGCTTTAGTTCGGTGTAAAGTACTGCGGATATGTGCAGTATAACAATTTGTTTCTACATATACATCACAGATATCACATTTCATTAATTCTACTTCGTTATCGCTAAATTTCATTCTCTTCCCTTTACAAGAAGTTAACATGTGGAGACTTCTGTTATCTCCTCGAGTAAACGTCTTCACACAGTATTCACATTCAAACATATTAACTTATTATTTTCCAAATATGTACTGAATAAAAACAACACCTCCACTGTACCGGCTCAACTGTTGCTGGAATGGAACGACCATCACCATATATACACCTCATCGAAGGTCATGCTTAATATTATACTATTTTGTGTGTGAAATCATTTCAAACTTCTAAATTTAATTTTAATGATATAGATTTGTCTATGGACTCCAAGAAAATAGACAGAGTTGAGAATATGAAATATTTGGGGGTAATATTGAATACTAATTTAGATTTCAAAATTTATGTTCAATACCTATCTAATAAAATTTCCAAGAAGATATTTTTCTTAAATAGATTTAATCATAATTTGTCACTGTATGCCCGACTGTTGTTGTTTAAATCCTTAATAGCACCACATTTTGATTTTTGCTCTGCCATTTTATTTAGTATAAATGGGAATGCGATGCAGCAACTCCAAAAACTACAGAATAAGGCTTTGCTAATAGTATTAAAATGTAACAGATATACCCCAATTAACCTAATGCTAGAAACTTTAAGTGTATTAAGTGTAAAACAATACATAGTATATAAGACAATCGTTTTCATCTATAAAACTAAAATTGGAATAATGCCTCCTTATTTAAGTGGAAAATTGACAACGGTCGATCAAATTCACAACTACGGAACCAGAAATACCAACGATTATTATATTGAAAACTATAATATGGTGCAAACAACCAAGAATGTGTTTGTGAACGGACTGCAACTGTTTAATAGTTTACCTACGCACATGAAATCCAGTGGTAGTTTGAATGAATAGATTTAAGATCCTTGTAATTGAATTTGTTAGGGAAAACTTTTAGTTTAAGTCTTCTGTTATTGTTCTAACTTTCACAGTTTATATTTTCAAAATTTATTGTGCTTGTACATAGCAGTTGCTAAATAAAGTTATATTATTATTATTATATTTACTTATTTATACTAGTAACAATAGACATCTTAGCATTATATGTATAATTAAAAAATCCATCCAATTAATCAAAGTCATACATTCTACTGTCAATATCATCGATTAAAATAATAGTCCCTATTTCAAATATGTCTTCCTCAATTTCTCCCTCCTCAATATCTACCTCGTCTATATCATTTCCTTGCTCCTCCTCAATATCGTCCTCGATATCGTCTTCAGCTTCACTTAACTCATCATCACTACTCCATTCTAATTCCACTATAATCCCCACTCTATTTTTTCTTTCGTGTGCAGCACCCATATCCACTTATATGTTCTAACAAATATTAAGAAAACTTATTAACACTTTATGATAGAAAAATTCATTCGTTATTATTTATATATTAACGGTTGAACCCCTACCTCGATGTAATCTTTAAGTGATGACCTTGAGATCCTTATAGACGCCTAAGTGACATTTACCTTCAAACGATTCGACAATTAAATCACATTAACCTTCATTTGTCCTTGACCTACAAATGTGCCTGACCTTCAAATGTATTTGACCTTCAAACATCCTTGACCTTCAAGTGACCTTGACCTTCAAATGCCATTGACCTTGGATTGTCATTGCTTTCTTATAACATTGACCTTGGTACGGCCTTGCCCTTCAAATAACCTTGATTGATCTTTAAAATGGTTTTGGCCTTGACATGACCTTCCAATAACCTAGGATGACCTTGGCGCGACCTTGACCTTCCCATGACCTTGACTTCCTTTTGAAATGACATTGACCTTGGTGTGACCTTTTAATAACCTTGTTTGACCTTTAAATGACCTTGACCACTTAGCCGATTCTAACACCATCTCATTGACCTTGATCGCCAATATATATGCGATCAAGGTCAATGAGGAGGTGTTAGAATCGGCTGAGTACTCTACTAACTAGCTCTTTTATTGTTTCCATGCAAAGTAGTATGCAGGTTCTTCTTATAATTTCGCTACATGCACATAACTGCTACGGATGCAACGTTTCGGTAAAATCCCATTATCATTCTGGAGCGCTATTCCTTTTCTGTCTGATACAACTTCACGGTATAGATACGTTATCCATATAATGTCGATAAACATAATTATTATTACCATTACTATATTTTTCAATTAAATAGCCAAATTATTAATATTTTATTCTAACCAATATTAATATTTGTCTAAGAAGCTTCAACAATCTATTAAACTCTCACTATATTTTTATAAACGCGTGTTTGTTTTAAAATTTCTTTTACCAACACCTGCAATTTTATCATATAAACATTCATTTATATTTATTCCAATTATTTATTACGTGTACCTGTATATAAGTTCAATCCAAGTCTGGTCCTATTTTTGGTTTGCCTAATGCAAATTTATTCCATAATTTCTCGTCTATTGTAAGTGACGATAGGTATGTAGATATATAAAATAATTTGTTTCAACCATGTAATTCATGAATACGAACTGTATAATACAAGCGCAACATAAACAACTTCATGGACACGCAATCTGTGTACCATTAAATATATCGGTGATAGCTAAAATATTTACTTTAAACTTATTTTTTTGCACATTAACCAGATGTCTTGTCTTATATTCTAATAAAGCGTGGAAGATTTCATACACATATTTCGAATATTAATAACTTGTCGGTTGTATCCAGATTGCAACATTTTTATGTAGCGATTATTTTATAAGAAACTTAAGGATCTCATTGGTGTGTCAGCTGGAATATGATTCCCTCTTCAAAATAAAAGACAAAACTTTTGTTTCGTAACCATAATAAAATAATATAAAATAACAATCGAGCATAAGAAAAATGCAATGGTATTCTGAATCATAATAAACTGTTATCAGAAAGTTGGAGACAATAATATTGAAAGATATTGACCAATTACAAAATGTGTACTAAATGAATTTCATATTCTCTAATAGAACAATGAAAATAACTAAATCTTTATATCGTGTTCTTCAATTTGACTAAAATAGTAATAATAATAATTCTTTATTTCTCAATAAAATAATTTAATTTATAGGACAATCTAATTCAATAAATTAATATAAAGCGATTTATAATGACAATTACAATATAATTTGCACATAATAGAAAAGAAAGGCAAAGGTAGATTTTGCAAAAACTGAAAAGCCTATATAGTGCGTATGATTTATTGAATAGGCCTGCTCTATTACAAACCCATGCTCTATTACGAGTATTTATTATTAAAATAAAAACACCCACACGCTTGACGTGTGCTTCTCCACATTAAAATATCGGAATAAAAGTTAACGTAATAAATTGTTTTCACTGTATTTACATTAGTAATATCTACGGTTCTTGTTATTTGGCCCATTATAATTTTTAACCTTTTCCACAAATGATTTACCTCAAAAATCCAAGTTGAACCTGTATTATTAGAGCATATCGCAGTTTATATCTGAACCATTGTCTAGATTACTAAATAGATTTCTGCCTACACAACGCGCAGGCAACAAAACTTGTGAAAACAATAGCCCTCCTCGAACTTACCTTTCGTGAACGGGTTGCTGTTAAACCTGCAAGTCAGCCTACAAAATACATAAATAAATACGTCAGTACCAAGATAGTGAATAGATATAGAGAAAACGCGTATAAAACACTGTATACTCTCACTACTCTCAGTATCTTAACTTATTCGTTGTTATATGGTTTCGTTTCAAATACGATTTCCTGTTCCTGTATTTTATCTTTATTTAGCTGTAGTGTATTTGCTCTAAACCATTGGTAGATTTTCCTGGGTGTATTTTCTGGTATATTTTCGCGTATATAAATGTATAGCAAACGCCAATTAAGTTGGCGCGAGGAGGGGTAAGTTCGCGCAGGATTAGAAGTAATGGGGAGATTTGTATTTGGTTTTACACCAATGTCAGATAATTCTAACCTCTGAGCGTGTATCACTTTATGATCACCTAGCAAAGACATTATGTTCCGTCAAACGTCAATGACAAATGTATTCTGACAATTACTTGAGTAGTGGGGGTGGACGTTTTTAAAAACGGCTTCTGCGCACCCCTTCCTCGCGCCAACTTAATTGGCGCTTGCTATACTTACTTAGCAATCGCTGTCTTAATTACCTACCGTTGAATCTACATATCGCTGAATTTTATTACCTCTTTGGAAGGGCTACTTGGTCCGAACCATGACCAGATGTTGCAGCGGATGCCATTGATGGGAGTGCATCGAACGATTGCATCATTTCGGCATGAGTTAAGTTATATTCCGTTTTCGTTGCTCTTCTATGGTTTATTTTTCTCAGTAATATTTGTATATCTTCAGTTTTTTTTTTATAAATAAGTAAAATTTAATAATATTAGTAAAGTAATCGTCGTAACTCTTCAGATTTTCAATATTTATTTGAAATTTATTAATATAGTTTAATTCACGTTGGTAATTACTTTTATATCAGTTTTTGCCTTTGTTACTTGCTATCTAACGTGAACGTAATACCTAATATTGCAAACATAATTTCTCTTTATTATTTAATACTGAATCTATATTGTTGTTCGTATCTATATAACTATTTGGCGTCATATTGATTTATAATACAGTCATGCTTTGAGCAGTACGAACTGAAAAAAAATACGTTACTAACTATATATTTACATTTTATTGTTAACGTTTACGAAATATTTCGAAAGACGTCTCATCTCTTTTGTTCATATTGCATAAACTATTTGCTCAAATATACAGATACGCTCGAAGTTTTCATACATTTAGTATTTTGATAAATATATGTACTAGAAACGCATTAAGGCCAATTGTACGTCATTAATGACGTTTAGGTACATGTTGTCATAACTGTATTAGGGAAAGTAAAACATTTAGTTTGTTAAACATATTTGAAAACTTTTATTTCATTAATTTAAATACAAAATGTTATAAATTGATGATAATATAGACATTCATGGCAAATAAACACATAATTTTCGTTTCAATGCTAAATGTTTCTTGTATCTATTTTTAACAAGCTAATAGTTACGTACGGTATTGAAAGATAAAATATCTGTCAAATAAGCCTAGTTTTGTGTACATTTTTCCCGTTTATTTTTATTTAAAAACAGTTCCTTTTAGAACTACATTGTGTTTATTATCTCGTTGCGTCATTTGGATATAATACTGAAAGGTTTCTGTAAACAGTCGAACCAATTAATTGCTTCTTTATTGACCTTTTTATAGTTGACATCTTATAAACTTATAATTGACATCTTGCCGGCAACATATGTAGGACGTGTCGTCATGGATCTAGTATGACGTACAATTTGATATAACGCGTTTTCTCTATATCTATTCATTATCTTGGTATTGACGTATTTACTTATGTATTTTGTAGGCTGACTTGTAGGTTTAACAGCAATAGGTTCACTAAAAGTAAGTTCGAGGAGGGCTATTATTTTCACAAGTTTTGTTGCCTGCACGTTGTGTAGGCAGAAATCAATTTAATAATCTAGACAATGGTTCAGATATAAACTGTGCGATATGCTCTAATATTCGAGCTGACATCCCCTATATATTCTCAGATAGACAGTTTTTAAGTTTAATGTTTATTGATCTTATTTAAGTCATGGCCGATTTCGTACATTATTTAAAATTACTTCTACTACAAAAAAATTTCAAAGGGTTTCAAAGGATTAATTAAAATCATTTGCTGGTGAAAATCTGGTCAATTGTTATCTTTTGAATCCAGCTTTATATTGTCGTATCAAATCTTCTGCAAATATTTTAATTTATAAGCATAAGCATTAATAAGCAAAAGCTTCCAACGTCTTTTTTATTACTATTGTCAGGATTTTGTATACTGTATCCAATAGAGAGATTCCTCTATAATTATTACAGTTAGATACATCTCCCTTTTTTAGAATGGGTATAATTATTGAATGGTTCCAGTTTTTCGGCATTTTTTCGCTCCTATATCCTATATCCTATATCTATTATTAACTCGTAGATTTTCTTTTTTTTTAGTTTGGAAATGTCAGTATACGGTTCTACAAACACGGGCTTTTCACGTTTCTGGTTTCGGCTGCTGTGCTAATAATAATGAAGTTATTCTATAATAAAATAATTGTGGTGCTGGTGAAGTATCATCAAAGGTCCAGGACGTGTGTGATAATGGTTAAATTAAATAAATATATTACAACTTACTTACTAAATAAAACACACGAGCGTTGTCCTTAAAGTTTGTATTTATTTGTACATGAAAGCAATTGAACTTGGTATATTTAAAAGTAATTAAATAAAAGTAATATATACACGAGGAGCGGTAAATAAGTAATTGAAAATTAACACAAGATATACTGAAACGAACGTTAAATTGGGCGGTAAATTAAATATGAATTAATATATATAAAATAACCTCTGTATAGAATACAGAGTTACCTTTGAGTTGCGAAGATGGTCGGTCACGTGGTGCGTTATATACTCGGACAAGTATGGAAAGCGATGCTTGGCAAACGGACGAAGAAATCAATTAATTAAATCAATTAAGTTAATATGAATTAGCTTAAAAGAATAATATATATTGAACAATACAGATTACCTTCTAATTGCTGAGATGCAGGGGCACGTGCATCATGGCCGGTACTTGACAGTACGGCGGGTAAGATGTTTCACTTACGAAGATTCTAAAGAGAAAACCTATTCGTGTCGAAGTAACACTGGTATAGAAAAAGGTCTATTGTTTATGACCCCTAAGTCGAAGAGAGGGTCGATAGGTTGTCGATATCTTGGATAATAATTAATAAAAAGCGCGACCTGAAGATTTGTGATATCGATGGCATAAATATTATTGAAATATCCCTTGTGAAACAAGCTTCCAAATGATATGAAACACAACATATAAAAGAAGATGTACATAATTAAATTAAACAAATTAATTAAATGTATACAGAAATTCCACAGTGAACATTATGGTTGTAAGCAGGTAGAAGAAGAAGGGTCTAGCATAGCGCGATAACAAAAGAAAAACTTTCTCTTTGCAAACGAATATGTACAGAAAAATGTCTAAGTAAAGTTTAATATTTTAATATGCGAGATATTTTCAGAAGAAATATTATTTAAAAATAAATTAAAATATTCTTATATATGCGAAGCGTAACAACAGTTGTTTAAAAATCGCTCCGAATTTACTACTTAAATCTGGTCCTCTTCGAGTGAATTAATACGGAATTAGTGTCACAAGTGTTAAATAAATAACTACACTTCGCATAGTATAAATAATAGGACAAGTAGTGTTAAATTCTTTTAAAGATACATTTAATAAGCAAACAGTGTACGGGGACACAAGCCTCCAAGGAGTTGAAACGGGAAACAGTTTTTTATCGTGTTCCAACGAAAAAGTTAATCGTCACAGGTGTTCATAAAAAGAAAGCAGGCAGGCTGGGACTGCAGGGAAAAGAATGCCAGCGGATAGTGATTATAATTCGACTGATGAAAGTACACGTAAAAAACGCGCAGAGAAAGAAACGTAAGGATTTGCAGGAAGAAACAAAAGTATACCTAGAACACCCGTAAAAGGCAAGGATTTGGAATTGAATGTCACAGACAAAAAAACGAGACAAAATGAAATAGTGAGTGAAATTAAGCAGATTAGAGAAGAGCAAGGTATATTCAGTGAGAAATTCAGGAAATTAAGAGAAGAAAATACTGAATTGAAGGGTGAAAACATAGAAATTAGAAAAGAAAACAGAAAGTTAGTGAGATAAAATAAGAATATTAGAACATAACTGGGAAATATTAGGAAAACTGTGGAATGGATGGAGAAACATAAGAAAAAGGACAATGTTGCACTGAAGGGAATAGAAATAGATACAAACGATGCAGATAAATGAAGCAATCAGTGAATAATTTCTTTGGTGAGTACTTAAACATTGACATCGAAATTAGAAAGGTTAACAAAATAAGAGAACGGATATACGTAAAAAAGTTGGAAAGTGAAGAGGATAAAGAGAAAATAATGCAGAACGAAAGAAAATTAAAAGACTTGGATCCAGAGAAAGTATTTATCAAAAACGACTTAATTGAGAAAGAAAGGGAACAACGCCGGCAAATATGAAACAGAGCCCAGGAGGAGAGATGTAAAGGAAACGCTGTTCAAATAGGATATAATAGTAATTGAGGGAATAGAAAGATAACAAACTTGAAGAAAAAGGAAAAAGCTAGTAAAATAACTCCAGGACGGGATTTCAGATACTAAGAAGGCTAAAAAAAGGACATGATAAAGGGAAAAGCGACAGAAGAGACGAAATACATAATAACGTACGAGAGGATATAAAATAGGTAAAAGTACGAAATATAGCAAACAGAAAAAGAGGAAACAGCCAAATAAAAAAAAAGGTGGATACAAGTAGAAAGGAGGAATGTTTGAGAAGCCAAGCAAACAAAATAGACAAGAATAAAGAGGCAAACAGGGAAAATGAAGATGGGAAGTGGTTGCAACAGGAATTTTCGAAAAAGGAACAGTCGAAAATCTGTAAATGGTTGCAAATTAGTATAAAATCGATTTCCTAGCCTTACAGGAGACTCATATTGGAGAAACGAAAATTATAAACCTAGAAAAATATATACTTTTTACAAGTGGGGAAGAAATGGATGTTGATTTTTGGTGAACAAAGAAATGAAAGGAAAAATTAAAAAAATGAACCACTCTCAGAAAGGCTATACTATATAGAATTAAAAGACGATATGGACATGCTGGTTATGAATGTCTCTGCCCGAACAGAAGAAAAACCAGAAGAAGATAAAGATGTGTTTTACGAAAAGCTTGACTTCAGATTTATATTTTATATAAAAATTAGATAAATCTAAATATTTAGTGCTTTTGTATATAACTAATTCTCTCATTTGTTTTAAGTTATTTGTAAACTTACCGCTTTATTCTACCGATTTCGCTGTTTCTATCTTTAATGTATTTCAATCTCGTTTCTTGCACGCTGAATGTTTACGAAAAACAATAATTCTGTAATATCTATATTATTTCCATTTGATATTACGTTGATTCTTTCGGCGAACGAATTTTCAAAAAAATATCATTTAATACATGTTCCGTAAAATACATTATCTGGATTTTTTAATTCATCCATGCGATCTAACAGAACCCCTATTTTAGAAGAAGAATATATATCTAATTGAATTGATTCGGCTTTACTTGATGAAGATCCATAATTTAAAATAAAACTAATGGTTAAAATCTTCACTTCTTAATACGTAATCATGAAACGACAATTGTTTCGCCAGCACAGTGACTTCATCAGGTACTTACAGCTAAAAGGCACGTTACAAACCAAATTAAAAATATAAATGTACGAGGTTAGTATTATTTAAAAATCTAAGAATTTACACAAATATTGTAGATAGTGAGAAAATGTGGCTCATCTGTTATACTATAGGGTACTAAACATGTTTATGCATAAATGTGTTTTAATAAACTAAATGTACATTTAGTTTATTAAAACAAATTTATGCATAAACCTGTTTAATACCCTATAGTATAACAGTTAGGGCCGAACAGATGAGCCACTTACGGTATTTGTGTAAATTCTTAAATTTCTTAAATAATATTAACTTTATTCATTTTATATTTTTAATTTATTTTGTAACATGCTCCTTAGCTGTAAATACCCGATGAAGCCATTGTGCTGGCGAAACAATTGTTGTTTTACGATTACGTATTAAAAAGTGAAGATTTTAACCATTAGCTTTATTTGTATTTTGAATATATATCTGGTCTCTGGTCATTTTTGCACATACTACATCTTGAACACCCTCATCTTTCAAAAACTCGTCATCTCGAACGGTCTTCATTTAATTTTGATATGCATAAATGTGAATATGAAACAAGAAGCTTTAATTTAATATTTGTGGCTAGTCTCATCACTGGTTTAATTTGAATTTCATTATTAATAGTTATCTTTGTTTGATTTCCAGTATATGCTAATGAATCTATCACAATTTCGTTATCCTTTTGCTGTTTGTTTATTTTAACATTTCAATGTATGTATTTATTAACAAACTTATCACCTTTTGTAATTTCTTCAGATGTGTTTTATTCATTCGTATTCTGTGTTTTTATTCGTTGAATTTTTCTGAGCATTTCACATTTGTTATTTTCACTTAATTTTTTAAAAAAGGTATATAACCCCTTACCACAATTATTAGTCGTATCCTAAATACGTATTTCGACAACTAAGTTGTCATCATCAGTAGGTAAAAACTACTAATTAAAGTCACACGGGGCACAATAAAGTAAGATAAACGCTTCCGCACAACTACTATACACTGCAACCCTGTAAAGACTAAATTTACCATGCACATCTCAAACTACGAGACAAAACACTTGCCTCTTAGAAAAGGTTTTTAAACATGTGTTAAAATATCGAACAAAGGGACGGCAAAAATTCTTCTCTAAAGAAGGCGCCTACTAAAAACGATTTTAAAGCTACGGTGACCTACTAATAAACTAATTGAAACACCTTATATTTCCACAAAACACTAGTATATTTAACTGTATGAGCATTTCATGTGCAATGTACAAATTAATAGTTATTATTTAAACGTGTTATTTCGAGTACGCCGGTAGTGACAAAATCTATATTGGGTAGGAGTGTAAAAAAATTTTCCATTAACAAATGGTTAAAAAGTCGTATATATATAGTAAAGGCCGAACTCTCATTGCAAATTCTGAGAAAGACAAAATTAAGAAGGGGCGTTATATGTGAAAAACCAGACATCCTGCTTGTTGTATTATATTAAATGAGAATCAATCCTCGTGAAAAGGGTCAATGAATAATTAGATATTGTAGGTGTATAATTTAAAAGTTAATTATAAATAGGTGACAATGTGTTATATTAAATGAGAAACCATTCACGTGAAAAGGGGTCTATGAATAATTAGATATTGTAGGTATATAAATTTAAAAGTTAATTATAAATAGGTGACAATGTCCTAGTTAAGGAGTTAAGCAATTTAATATAATGTATAGAATTCACGGTAGGCTCTGGGTGTGTAGGAGGTAATTTTTTGCATATTAAATGAGAATTCAATTCACGTGAAAAGGGTCTTGAATAATTGGATATTGTAGGTATATAATTTAAAAGTTAATTATAAAAAGGTGACATGTCCTAGCTAAGGAGTTGCGCTATTTAATATAATGTATAGAATTCACGGTAGTCTCTGGGTGTGTTAAGGAGGTAATTTTTGCATATTAAATGAGAATCACTTCACGTGAAAACGGGGTCTATGAATAATTGGATATTGTAGGTATTTAATTTAAAAGTTAATTATAAATAGGTGGCATGTCCTAGTTAAGGAGTTAAGCAATATAAAATAATGTATAGAATTCACGGTAGGCTCTGGGTGAAACATGATAAATAATTTAATAAACAAAACACCCGGTACATCTGTTCCACAAAACGTGAAACATTTTACATTTCGTGAAACAAACACACCGAGTGCTTCATTCAACAACCATTGTTTAGGAGGTAAGGTTTCACGTTTTGTGGAACAGATGTACCGGGTGTTTTGTTTATTAAATTATTTATCATGTTTCACCCAGAGCCTACCGTGAATTCTATACATTATTTTATATTGCTTAACTCCTTAACTAGGACATGCCACCTATTTATAATTAACTTTTAAATTAAATACCTACAATATCCAATTATTCATAGACCCCGTTTTCACGTGAAGTGATTCTCATTTAATATGCAAAAATTACCTCCTTAACACACCCAGAGACTACCGTGAATTCTATACATTATATTAAATAGCGCAACTCCTTAGCTAGGACATGTCACCTTTTTATAATTAACTTTTAAATTATATACCTACAATATCCAATTATTCAAGACCCTTTTCACGTGAATTGAATTCTCATTTAATATGCAAAAAATTACCTCCTACACACCCAGAGCCTACCGTGAATTCTATACATTATATTAAATTGCTTAACTCCTTAACTAGGACATTGTCACCTATTTATAATTAACTTTTAAATTTATATACCTACAATATCTAATTATTCATAGACCCCTTTTCACGTGAATGGTTTCTCATTTAATATAACACATTGTCACCTATTTATAATTAACTTTTAAATTATACACCTACAATATCTAATTATTCATTGACCCTTTTCACGAGGATTGATTCTCATTTAATATAATACAACAAGCAGGATGTCTGGTTTTTCACATATAACGCCCCTTCTTAATTTTGTCTTTCTCAGAATTTGCAATGAGAGTTCGGCCTTTACTATATATATACGACTTTTTAACCATTTGTTAATGGAAAATTTTTTTACACTCCTACCCAATATAGATTTTGTCACTACCGGCGTACTCGAAATAACACGTTTAAATAATAACTATTAATTTGTACATTGCACATGAAATGCTCATACAGTTAAATATACTAGTGTTTTGTGGAAATATAAGGTGTTTCATTTAGTTTATTAGTAGGTCACCGTAGCTTTAAAATCGTTTTTAGTAGGCGCCTTCTTTAGAGAAGAATTTTTGCCGTCCCTTTGTTCGATATTTTAACACATGTTTAAAAACCTTTTCTAAGAGGCAAGTGTTTTGTCTCGTAGTTTGAGATGTGCATGGTAAATTTAGTCTTTACAGGGTTGCAGTGTATAGTAGTTGTGCGGAAGCGTTTATCTTACTTTATTGTGCCCCGTGTGACTTTAATTAGTAGTTTTTACCTACTGATGATGACAACTTAGTTGTCGAAATACGTATTTAGGATACGACTAATAATTGTGGTAAGGGGTTATATACCTTTTTTAAATTATTATTTAACCACAGTCTCCATTGAAAGAATTTTCACTTAATTTTCGATTAATTTTAATTAAATTATTTAATTTTTTTAAATCGAAGTAGCCTTTACTTGATGGAAACTCATAATTAATAAAATTAAAATCAAAAAGCAATATTACTTAATTTCCACTTTATTGAGGTAAAATTCCATTACAATTGTTTCGACACACAATGTCTTCCTCGGATCGAGTTGTATTGCAAACTAAACCTAAAGGATGTTGTGAAATTTAAACTTAAATAAATTATTATAATGAAAAAAAAATTATACTCAGAAGGATTATTTAAGAATAGGCACTTTATATTCAAGATGTAAACCTTATTACACAAAGGGACCAAAGTTTACCGAGTACAAACATAAAAACAGAAAAAACAAAATAGATAAAAGAATCAGTTGTAAAATACGCCTAATAAAGGAGATTTGCTGAAATCTATGTGATTGTTTAGTAAAAGGTCTGTATTTTTATATTTAAAAATTTCCATAATTTCAAGCAAATTAATAACAAGAATGACTCACATTATGCAATACCTTTGGGAGAAGAAAACCATCATTTTAATTATAACTTTAAAATTTTACACAGAAAATAAATCGCAAAAATTAAATTTAATTGAAGCCATGGCAATTTTGAAATATAAATATACCGACATTTTACTTAATAATCATATGGATTTCGGTAATTCTCCTTTATTAGGTCTATTTTACAACTGATTCTTTTATTTATTTTGGTTTTCCCGTTTTTATGTTTGGGCCTATTCAACACTTTCATGAATAATGGCTATCCCAAACACATATTAAACAAACTAATATATAATTCCAACACTTTTAATGGTCCGATTGACGATAATGCAGTCACGTAATTTACAGAAGAATTCGTTATATACAAAAATTAACTGATCGAATAGTTCAACAATTTAAAAAAGTAAGTAACATTAATTTGCAATTAGCCAAATATAACATGACAACTTCATAAGCTTTATTTATACGAGCCAAAACAAAACAACCACGTTAAATCAAAATAATGTCATTTATATAATACCTTGTCAAGAGGGGATTGCTACATAGGGCAAGCGTCGCAACTACTCAAACAACGGATTAGTCAACATAAGAGTGATTGCTAAATTGGAAAGAAATCCTATGCTTTGTCATTACATTTTAATAATCAGAATCACAATTTTAATTATAACAATGTTCAAATTTTGGAAAAAGAAAATCATTATGAAAACAGACTAGTACTTGAAATGATACACATTCTGAAAGAAAAAAGCACGTTGAATTTTAAAACGGACACCAATAGTTTTTAAGGGCAATTTATTCAATCTATAATTATTACATCTCCCTTTTTTAGAATGGGTATAATTATTGTATGCTTCCACTTTTTCGGCATTTTTTTGCTACTCCAAATATATATTATTAACTCGTAGATTTTTTTTGACTTAGATCTTTTCCGGCATACTTTATGTTCTCATTTGTTGCTCTATTTCTTCCTAGACATTTATTGTTTTTGAGCTGCTCTTTTATTTTATTTATCTCTTGTCTGGTGGGTTCCGATATAGGATTTGTATTGACCGTCCGTTCTGCTTCTTCTAATTCTTGTATGCTTTCTTCTTCTTCTCTAATACTTAACTAACACTTGTGCGAAATATTCTTTCCACCTGGCTCTTATTTCTGTTAGGTTATCTTTTTCATCTTTTATAAACACGATTTGCGTTTATCTTTGTTTTCCTCTCTTGGCCTCACGATAAAAGTTCTTCATTTCTTTTTTTTTTTGGAAATAGTTTTCCTTCCTGTACTCTTTGTTCATTTTCTACCCTGTTTCTTTGTCTGTATAGCTTTTCTATTTCAATTTTGTCCTTTGTATGCGATTTAGATGCGCTATGTGCTACCCTCGCGAATAGACGTATATATGTTGTGCTGCTGTGTTAATAATATTTTTGTAATTTTTATATAGATATAATATTGATGTATTTTGAAACAATATTATTATGTCATCTAATAGTGATAGAGTCACAAGGTCAAGTGCCGAAGAAGAAATTATAAAAAAAAGCTGTTGGGAAGGTTTTGTCCAATTATTTATTTCTTGAAAAAATATTTAAAGTTATTTCTGTAAAAATTGATAAATATCTAAGTGATTACACGAAAAAATATGACGACCAACTACTTAAATTTCAATAAAAAATAAATGAAATGAGCAGTAAGTTGGAACAGCAAGAACAATACTCTCGATTAGAAAATGTACGGCTGTTCAGGGTACCAGAGAAGTCAAATGAAGGTGTAACGGAAGAGATCATCTCAACAATAAATACAAAGTTACAAGTAAATATCAATAAAGATAAAGTGACATCTCAATATGTCACCGATTGAAAGGAAAAGAGGATGGTACACATCCGGTAATTATTAAATTTGCCGATTAAAAATGACGTGTACCAAGCAAAAGCCAAATTAAAAGATATGGAGCTCGTTCTAAGAGAGGATTTCACATATCAAAGAACAATGATGGTGAGAGAATTGATTAGGCCGTTTTCAAATAAAGATGTTTTTACTGCCAGTGGCAATGTTTTTTTGAAATTAAATAATAAAATACACAAATTTACTTGCTTTAATGATTATCATAAATTCATTAATGATAGTAATTTGCAGCTTGTCTTCTTTTTACAACTTACATTGCAGTGTTTTGCATTTATTGTTTTGTTATTGTGGATTTGAATATTTTTATACTATAGTTTTTAGTTGCGTTCACATCTATTTTTCCGTGCATACAAGTGCACATGCACTGACTTGGGTGGATACGTATATATACAGTGTGTTTAAAAAAGATGCGGCAATATTAAAGGGGGTGATTGCCCAGGTCATTTTATACAAAAAGTTCCTATAAACATAGGTCCGCATACGCTTCGTTACCGATCTACAGCGTGTTGAAGTTTAATTTTAAAAAACAGTAAAAACTTGATTTTTCCAAAGCGGCTTTAGATATCATAATGAAATTTTATTCGTGTTAATAGCTGTGGGAGACACATACTTTGCAATACAACACGATGTTTCAGTCGTACCTGTGGCGCGCGTATTGGCACGTCACAGACTATTTTTCAAGAAAAAATAGGACGCCTCTGATTTCTCTAAAAATACAAATATGCTTTTATTTATTGTTCATTTATGAAGAAAAAAGCTCTCTTAACTTTTTATCGTACGACTTACCGTTTTTTATTTAGAAAAAACATTTTAGTGCATGTCCATTTATTACAGAAAAAAAAATAAAAAAACAAGGTTTTATTCAAGGGCAAAAACAAATATTTTACCAAACCACAGTCCTGTTTTATTCACTGACATATTGAATGACATATTGAATGAGTCTCGTGATTAATAATTGTGTATGTGTCGAATTTGTTGAAGTTCCTTATCATGAATCGCTATACGAATGCCGAGATGACCGACATGCACTACATTTATGGGCGTGCTGATGGCAATGCATTAGAAGCTAGGCGGTTGTATACTGAAAGATTTCCTGGACGTATTGTTCCTGATACAAAAACTTTCGAAAGTATTCATCGGCGTCTTTATGAAACAGGCACATTAAGACGAAATGGAGGAGCAGGAAGGCCAAGGACAGCAAAAACGGTAGAGCTGGAAGAGAATGTGCTAGACATGATTGAAGAAGATCGAGGTACTTCTACTCGAAAAATTGCTGACGCTTTGGATGTAAGTAATGGGACTATTTGGCACATTCTGAAGGAAAATTTGTTGCATCCATTCCATATACAACGCGTTCAAGCACTTCTTCCAGCTGATTTTCCTCCTCGCATTGCATTCTGTCAATGGCTTTTGCACAAAATGGTTCAAATCCCTCAACTCCTGATGTTGATTCTGTTCACCGATGAAGCGAATTTTTCAAGAAATGCAATACGGAATTTCCATAATAACCATGTATGGTGTGACGAAAATCCACATGAAATTGTTGAAGATCGTTTTCAACATCAGTTTTATTTGAACGTTTGGCTTGGGATTGTGGGTGACTGCATAATTGGACCGGTATTTTTACCAAGGAGACTTACCGGAAAGGTGTATCACAACTGTTTGGTAAACACGCTCCCTGGATTTCTGGAGGACGTACCATTAGCAATTAGAGATGCAATGTGGTATATGCACGATGGCGCACCAGCCCACTTTAGTCAAGTAGCTCGTAATTTCTTAACACAAGCATACGGAAATCGCTGGTTAGGCCGAGGTGGACCTCACTCATGGCATGCACGATCCCCGGACTTAAATCCCCTGGATTTTTTCATGTGGGGCCATTTGAAGTCCTTGGTGTACGCTACTCCATTGGAAAACGTAGAAGACTTAAGAAACCGAATCATTGCTGGGTGCAACTCAATTAAAACCGATCCTGGTGTTTTTCAGAGAGTTCGCCAGTCAATGAGGAGAAGATTGAATTCTTGCATTCGAGCTAGAGGTGGTCACTTTACACAGTTTTTGTAATTTTTGGTTGATAAAATTGTTGGTTTGGTAAAATATTTGTTTTTGCCCTTGAATAAAACCTTGTTCTTTAATATTTTTTTCTGTAATAAATGGACATACACTAAAATGTTTTTTTTTAATAAAAAACGGTACGTCGTACGATAAAAAGTTAAGAGAGCTTTTTTCTTCATAATTGAACAATAAATAAAAGCATATTTGTATTTTTAGAGAAATCAGAGGCGTCCTATTTTTTCTTGAAAAATAGCCTGTGACGTGCCAATACGCGCGCCACAGGTACGACTGAAACATTGTGTTGTATTGCAAAGTATGTGTCTCCCACAGCTATTAACACGCCTAAAATTTCATTATGATATCTCAAGCCGCTTTGGAAAAATCAAGTTTTTACTGTTTTTTAAAATTAAACTTCAACACGCTGTAGATCGGTAACGAAACGTATGCGGACTTATGTTTATAGGAACTTTTTGTATAAAATGACCTGGGCAATCACCCCCTTTAATATTGCCGCATCTTTTTTAAACACACTGTATATATATATATATATATATATATATATATATATATTTATATTATTAAAAATACCTTTGTATTATACAAAACTGGTGGGGTTTACCTACTCATGTATGTTTCAATTATTCTGATATATATTTAGTGTTTATAAGAATTTTATTTTTCTTATTTATTTTATTGGCCGTGTCTTAATATTAAAAATAATAGACTTTTTATTGGTTTAGCGACCTTTTATTGAATTTTGATGTTTTATTCTACGACGTTTCGACTTTTATTATTATTCAGTCTTTTTCAAGTAACTAGAAACAAGAATGAATACAATGAAAACATGAGAAATGTGTTTGCTTATGTGAGATTGAATTGACACTTAAATTAACAATTAAAATTAAACTTAGATTAAAGACTGAATTACCAATTAGATTAACAATTAAAGTTAAAATTTAAAATTAGATTAATAATGAGTAAGGACAATAAAAGTGATTACATCTGTATAAATGAATTGAAGATTTGAATTAAACTACAATACAGTAAGGTAACTAGAACCAAGAATTACTACAATGAAAACGTGAGAGCTGTGTTTGCTTTTGTGAGACTGAATTAACAATTAAATTAACCATTAGAATTAAAACTGTATTAAAGACTGAATTACCAATTACATTAACAATTAAAGTTAAGATTTAAACTTAGATTAATAATGAGAAAGGAAAAATTAAAGTGGTTAAATCTGTATAAATGAATTGAAAATTTGAAATCAACTACAATTACAGTAAGAAACAATGAATGAACAATGAATGATAATAAAACTCACCGATTTTTTTGGTTTTCAAAAACACGCATTCTGTGTAACATGTGTCGGGGACATCCGAGACCTTATTTTATAACGAACCGATCGCACTGGTTGGAATATTATAAGTGTTTGTGGCTTTGTTAAGAGAGGTTAATTTCTGTTCTATTTTGGAATTTAGCAAATTGGTCAGAACCGTGTTTAGGGGTATGTAGTAAAAGTATTTACAAATGGGAACTGATAAAAAGTTTTTTTTGGTTTGTGTTGGTGAGTGGGTAATAGAGTTTAGAAAGTCCATCAATATATATATTTTATATATATATATATATATATATGTATATATATATATATATATATATATATATATATATATATATATTGTATATGAGTTATATCTAATTGAATATGAAGTTATTTTATTATATTTACTTATTATCTTTTTATATTAATTGCATATTGCAATAGCAATTTTTCTTTTTTTTGCATATGTATCTTTTCAGTATTATGCTGTTTTGAATAGTATTGATTTCTGTTAATTAATAAATTACTATTTATTTTCTTTAATTATTTACATCTCGTAGTTAATAATTTTCAACCGTATAGGATTGCGACTTTTATTTTTATTTTCGTACTTTTTGTTAATTACTTTGGATGTCGAATTAATAGGGGGTATTTGTTTGAAATGGCTTTAATTGTATTAGAATCTAATAGTTTTATTATGAATAATGTTAATTTACGGCTGGCACACATAAATATAACGTCACTTTTTCCAAAGGTTAATGATTTGCGGGAGCTGATTTCCACTAATAGCCTTGATATTTTAGCAATATCAGAGACATGACTTCATGACAATATTACCTCTGATTGACTGCGTATTAACAATTTAATTTTTTTTTGGGGGGGGGGAGTCGGATTTTATATACAAAATAGTATGAAGTATTCAGTGCGTGATATTGCGGGTGACCTAGAGCAGTTGTGGTTGAACCTGGATTTTGATAGCAACAATTTATTGTAGATGTAATTTACAGGCCACCGCATATTGATTACAAATGTTTTCTTAGTCATCTTGAGCACGCATTCTCTATTTGTAGCATGTATTCCGATAACATATTCATTTTGGAAGACTGCAACATTGATGTTCTTAAAGTTGATAATCCATCTACTATTTATTTACTAGAATTCTTAAATATTAAGTACTTAATTCACGAACCTACGCACACATTACGTAATTCTGCAACAGCTATAGATCAAATTTATACTACTAATACTATAATCGTTGGTACCACGAGTGTAGTACCATGCGATATATCAAATCATGATTTTGTGTATTGTTCCATAAATATGCATCATTCCAAGCCTGATGCTAGTTTATAAATTTATAGATATAAACCTGGAATTACCTCTAATTGATTTACAACTATTACCACTGTAATCAATATTTAGAATAAATAATATTAATGAAAAGATTCGCTTCTTTAATAACTGCGTGATATCTCTCTTCGATAAAAATGCACCACTTAGTACGCGCAGACTTACCAAATTCCGCATGCCGTGGTTAACAGATAATTGGAAACTCCTGATGGAGTTGCGGGATGGGGCCAGGAACAGGTTTCGCAAATCTAAAAATCCCGCTCACTGAGATTATTACAAAAGTCTAAGAAATTTAATAACTGCTACTTGTAAACGAGAAAAAAGGGCTTACTTTGATATTTCTATTACATACTGTCACTTATAATTCTTTGATAAAGGTAATATTTACCGAAACATGTACATGTTTCAGGAAAACACGTAAGGGATTATATACAGCGTGTTTCACTTTTCATGGGGACACCTAAATAACTTTTTTATTTTAAAAGCAATTAATATAAAATTTTTATCAGTTGTGTAGGCCATGGTAATGCACCTTTTCATGCGAATAGAGTTTTTATAAAGTCAATATCAAGCCAACTATAATTAAAATAAAAAGTACTGTTTCAAGTAAAGTCATGCTAGCGAAGTAGGTTCGATTACCCGACATGGGGACCGCCACCGCCACCGCTAATGAGCTCATAAGCGGATTTAATAATTAAAGGGTTAATCCGCGTGAGTCGCGGATTTATTCGCGGTTTTTTCTGTGGATTTCTAGAGATTCGCGGATTTTTTTCGCGGTATTCGCGGCTATATTCGCGGTTTTATTCGCGGATATCTCGCGATGCGCGGATTTTTTTCGCGGTATTCGCGGATTTCGCGGTTTAAGTCGCGGAATTAGTGCAATTAAATGCAAAGTCGCGGTTTCATTAGCGGTATTCGCGGATTTCTCGCGATTCGCGGATTTTTTCGCGGTATTCGCGGGGCAGTTCGCGATAATATTCGCAAAATTTACGAGTAATTAACTAACTTCGCGGGGTAAATCGCGGTATTATTCGTTAATTTCGCGGTTAATTCACTAATTTCGCGGTATTATTCGTTAAATTCGCGTTTAATTTACATATAATTACTATGAATTACCCCGTTTAATACGCAATATAGTTGAACGATAAAATCACATGCGGCTTCGAAAGAGATCGAGCGAACACTAAAGGTATATAAGAATTACTATCATACGAAATACGTCGGGGGTAAATATATCGAAACAGGTCTGTACATGTCTCAGCAGATATCGACCATAGTTTTGTGTGTGTAACACGACCTACTTTAAAATAAAACATCATTCCACATAGAAATAGAATTTTATTTAGACAACATATATTTTTTACATACATCGATATTTTTATAAATCTCTCAATTTCATTACTTACAAATGAACATGTAAAGTACTATAATGTCAATACAATAATTCTAACATATACAGAGCATTTAAGGATTATAATGCAGGTAAATATATCAAAATAGGTCTATACATGTCTCAACAGATATCGACCCGTAGTTTTGTGTGTAACATGATCTAATCATTATTCCACATAGAAATATTATTTTAAAAGTTTCTGCGCATTACAGGAGATCAATAGGGAAGGGATAATATTTTTTATTTTACATAGATATTCTTATTAATCTTTCAATTTCATAACTTCGAAATCGAAATGCAGAGTATTATAATGTAAATACAATATTTCTAACATATACATAGCATTTAAGGATGTGTCATGACAAGACAATAATGTTCTAATCTTATGTTGTAAGTCACCTTCGATCTGAGACCATGCCTGAAGTGTTGTATTATAGAAGCGCACAAAGTCGGTACTCTTGAACACACACAGCTTTCGGTTAATTAGCTGCATCAGATGAAACATATTGTTGGTAGGTGTTTTCAGAGAAAACGATTGTCCGATTTCGGCTTTTAAGTAGTACAATTTTTATATGTTTATACGCACTAGCTTTAATGTGATGATCCGGACTGCTACCTTCGGTTTTACAAAATTCTTCCCACTCATCTACACTAAAGAAGATAAGTGTACTAGATGAACGAACTTGAATCAGGGGTACGAAGCCTGCAGCGGGACTCAGACCTATCGTAATATATTTAGTGCCTGCCTTATTAAGTAGATATGTCGATTATATATAATAAGCTGCTTTTCACGAAAGATCGCATCTTCCTTCAATTTAAGAGAAGCAGTGATGAATTGGTTCTAATTATTCGTATTGTCAACTGAAGCAGAACAAAAAAATATTAGAAATGAACTAGTAAATATAAAATGTAAGTACCATATTCCATTGCGATAACGCAGCTTAACAACACTAGTAAAAAATTAAAACTGAATCGTTCTGCGGTACATGCTTACCTAATAGCTTCGACCTGGTTAGGTGGGGGGCGGAAAGACATTCTCAGCGCAGGTCCATAGATGTGAGGTAGGGGTGTTAGTTTCGACTTAAAAATAATAATGTTCTATCGAGTCATAATTGTAATATAAAATATAATTGAATTGTCTCTTAAGGCGTTATCTCGCTATCGATGTTACGATGGCCCCAAGCTACAGTATGTATGCCATCAACATCAATCCACCGCTTATCATCGAAAGGAGATAGAGCTAATTTATTTTGCGTGATCGAAGAAATCTCATGCAGTCGCGATTTGAATAAATTTTGGGATTTAAATAGCAGTTTGAGATTTAATAGACACCTTTTATAATCCTCTAAAACGATTTCATTCCTAACAATTTTTTTTTATACCTTTAGATTTTTTTACCTGTCTACCTTCAACATCGAGTGCGTAAACTTTCGAGCGCAAGTAAACAAATTCTCTCATTAGCCTACCCGCGTTCTCATCTTTAAATAGTCCGACTGTAGCCTTATTTTGGAGAGGGATGTTGAAAACATTATTGACCGGAAAGTTGGATGTATCAAATTTTGAAATATTATTTTTAATGTCACAGTAAATATCATCTACTTTAATTTGTAAAATAAAACTATCGGTATCCATATAACATAGACTTACGTCTTCTTCATATGTGCGTTTCAAATGCTCATAATAGAAGTCATACATATGACATATTTTCCATTTGTATCGCTACAAAATTTTCTGAAAATACTAATAATAATATTTTTAAAATTCAATTTAGAAATTAAACTAGAGGCCCCTCGCCTTTTACCAATATCTTCCCAATGAGATATTAATTTTACATCTACACGCTTGTCAACATTTTCCATCGTTTTACCGAAAACTGAGTTATTCATGAGTTTATAAAAATCCCTTTCAAAATCATTTCGTGCTTTCTTCCGATAACCTGTATTTAGATCGATATATTTTTGTAACCAATTAGATTGCTTAAATTCCAAAACGGGAGTAATTCTTATAATTTTAAGTCCATTATTTAAAGCCTGTTTTAAATTTCTATAATGTACAACATAATTTCGCAATTAATTTCTCATTGGAAAATTTAGATGTAGGGGGCGCCATCTTCTCAGGAAGGAAAGGTAAATCATTATGTCTATCGTGTAAGACTTCTGGATACTCGATATCAACCTCCAAAAAGTACCCAATTTCTGAATCATCAGTGATCTGCAATACGTTTAAATTTTTAATTTCTAGATTTGAGAGAAAACGGAAACCTCTTGATGGTAAATACTGTGACATAGCCCACCCATACAAATTGTTCGCATCCCAATATACTAAATAAGAAGTTGGAGAACTTGCATCATATTCTGGTAGATATCTGTTATTAGCTGTAGCATGTCTTAAAGTAGCTTGCGATAACCCACCCCTAATATTTTTCTTAATAAAATAATGCATATCTATATCAGTAAGTAACTCTAATTCAATATTAGTATATTTTAACATAGAACTCCAAGATAGGCCAGGACTAGTAAAATAGTTAGCGGGATCCAAACCGTATGTTTTACAGCAAATTTTACGAAAATTCTCGAAAATGTCTGTCAATAATAATACATCAGTTTTTAAATATAAATTAGAATAATCCAGCAAATGTTGACATTTAAATGCTCGCCATACATTTTGCGCATGTTGATAATCGATATCGGTAATATCTTCCCCGGTCAAAGAGTTATGGAACTTTTCCTTAGGAGGTAGAAGTGACTCATTTAATCGTTCAAAAGTATCTACATATTCATATGGAAAGACGCCTTTCCGTTAAATTAAATTAAATTGTAAATCATCGGTATAATTTGATCTAATATGTTTAAAATCTTGTGTAGATAAATTTTTTGCTAAATTATCGATAGAAGATGCCATAAAGCGGAAAGAATAAAAAACATAAGTTTATATATACATCTTTCTCAGTGTTAGATTTATCTATAAACTTATCAACCAAAACTTTTTTGCTAAAACTGATATATTTTTCTTTGTTAACTGGAATAACTGAAATATCGGATTTATTAGTGGCTAATTCTTTTATAAAAAGGTGACTATCGTAAGAAGTAAGGCAATGAAAGAACACCGGAATATAATTAGGGATTTTGAAATTCAAATTACATACCGAATGACTTGCACCTCGAAAGTTGCCTGTTAAATGGCAATGATCTGCCACTTTGTCTCCATTTAGGGTCTTTTCACATATATGACAGGTAACAGCTTTAATAAAACTACTACGTTCAGTCTCGGTTAATTGTTTCACAGGAACTATAATTTTTAAATACTTAGTGTATATCGTTTGAACATCTTCTAGCAACCGCGCTGTAAATACTGCTGAACAATCTAACCCCGCATAAGTGACAAATTTATTTAATTTTGAATCATGAGAGCAAACTATGTTATAAGCACATAACTGAAGGGAATGTGTTTATGTGTTTCGTGTATATGTGAAACCAATGGATCTCCGCTACACGAGAGAATCGGCCTAAGTATACACTCGAAGTCTGCATATATTACGAATGGGACAGGCATTTTTTTATCGAAATCGTTGAATTGTAAAATATTTTAGGTACCATATTTCCTAATCTAATTTTAACCGATTTATTTGAAGGTAGAATTGCACAAACATGATTACAATCATACGATTGATGTCGGTTTAAAGCTGTGAGAGAGCTAAAAGAAACTAAACATCCATCACACAAATGTAATTTATGTTGACCTTTACTTATTTGAGATGAAATCAATCTGGAGAGATTTTTTATTAAAACATAATGAGATCTAATTCCTTCCTCAAGCAACAATAAATTAACATGTCTATCTTGCCTATTCCTGGTGAAATAAATAGGTCCTACTACATCATATTTACTAGTTTTTGAATTTAAAGCTAAACCATAAACATTGATACTTAAACTATTAAGTTTTTCTATTTTTTCTAAATCTTTTAATTTTACCGGAAATTCGATCCTATCAAAATTCAGTATGGTGGAGTAATATGGGTACATACTAACTCTGTGTGCTTTATTATTGGTGGGATGGAGGGCATCTGTTAGACACCAAGCTAGACAAGCGTCATCGTTGTTTTGTATGTTTATACATGCCTCTCTATTCTTAATCTATCGTGGTAATTCCAAGTACGATGAACCAGAGAGGGGGGTAAACGAATTAATATTAATTTCTAAGTGTGAAACTGAAACCAACCCCCATCCAGAATCTCGTTCTTGAAGCTCTTCAGATTTGGTGTGAATTATGTTAGCCAACTGATCGTAAATATCCTCAACAGTTGAAGATATTATGAGAGCAATGTATTGAGTGTAGAATGATTTTAGTTCAGTGATTTGCTTATCTGCGTGAGGCTTAACGTAATTAGCAAACAGCTCAAATTGTACCTTTACACCCGATATCGTCTGTTGAATGATATTGTAATCAGTCGGCATGACTTTAATTTAGAATCTACAAAAAATGATTGAATATCACAATTTCTAGAACTTAAAATTGAGTATGACGCAATGCGATATCTAAAACTGCTTGCTATTTCATAAACCCCATCCCCCAATAAAGAAGCATTATTACACACATGCTGTTGAGAACGAAGATGTCCCCTATATAAATAGTTGCTAGGAAAACTTTGTCCGCAACAGCTTGGCAACCTGAGGCACATCGATTTTAATTCTCTTGGAGGAAGACGCATCATGTTCAGCTGCTTTCCTTTTAAGCGATTCAGCAAGATGTACATTTCTTTGATGTCGTTTTAGAGAATCCTTCCTCGAAAACGTTCTCCGACAAACATCACAAGTATGAACGCGGTCATTAACACAGGGATGTCTTTTTAGAAGATCTGAACGTCTGAATACCTTTCCACATTTCTCACAATTCATTATGAAAACTAAAAATAAGAAAATAATTAATATGAGGTAAAAAATATATTAATCTTATAAAAATATTAACAATAAGTAAGATACTGAAAAACTTAATTTCAAAAATCACGTAAAACACCTTTTGGAAAAGGGTGTATATTCAAGTACGATTAAAAATAATATGAGACCCGTTTCCAAAAAAATAGATAAAAATAACGATATATAAGAAAAACCTAACAGATATATTCAAAGTAGATTTTAGAATTAAAAGCGAGCCACAAACAATATATAAAAAATGTTAAGTGAATATTGAAAATAAATATTTTATAAATAAAAGTAAGACCCGTTTAACAGACAAAAATGATAAAATAATATGTACTCACGTTTAGAATAACAACACAGGTGACACTGCACATATAAGACTTATAATTAGCTGTTCACCGCTAACGCTACGTCTAAACTGGAGTCAAACAATTAAAGATACTAGATTAAACATCAGAGCTAGCGCAGGCGCTTTAAACATTATATTATATCATAGGTGCATATCTGACTAAAAGAGAATAAAAATAAAGGAAGAACGAGAAATCTGAAAGTACGAATATTAGATATAGAAATTCAAACTTTTTTCGTGTTTCCACCTGTTTAAAATTCACACGGACTATTGTATATTATTTACACAAAGAGGCCTCCCTAAAATCGAAGATACATAAAAGTTTTTTTGAACAGGTACCAAACCTGAGAGAACATATTTCCCATTGTTATTGAGATCGCATTCAGAAATAGATATAAATACATCTATTGTATTATTCACAATATAACTGGGAAAAAATTCTTCATAAAAAAAACAGAACAATTGGCATATTATATAATTTATTTACTTAAGTTCTTACATATTGTCATGAATTTTTCCCCGAAGAAAAACTAAAGACCAGATCTTCACACCAGATTTTTAATAATATTTTATATTATTAAAAATACCTTTGTATTAAAAACTAAAGAAACATTATAAGACTATATATATTTATTACATTTTATTCCAGGAAAATAATTAGAAATATTTTAGATTTTATTTAAATTTTGATTATAATGTGTATTTTGGTCCACGTCTGTAGAATGTTCGAGCGTGGTCGTGATGTTTGAGGTTCCCGCCATTTCGGAAGTATTTTGTCGATGTCGCTCCTTTGAGTTTGTTTTAGGTTTGAGAGGCATTTCCGTAGGGAAGCGTTAGAGATTTTTGATTTGTATAACAGATAGGTTGTGTTACATTTTTCTGAATAAAAACTTCCTTTTTATTCAGTATATTATAGTTAATTTCGGTTTATGTTTTTAGTTGAGTTATTCTAATGTGTTAAAAGAAATTCTCGATTAATTACGAGTTCCTGATACTTGTAATTTTTGATTTTGTGTAACCTATCTGAAAAATATCTCTTTCAGTATTTTTTTTTGTGAAGTGTGACGACTACATTAATTAATGTACGTGTATATTTGCAAGTATATTTATATATATTTATATATTAATTTAGTTATATTATCTGTATATTGATTGAGCTCGTAAATTCAGTAAAAATATTTTTAGTTTATAATATTTTATAGTCAGAAAAATTTTCAACATTTTGTTTTTTTTAGCTAGTTTTTGCTTTTGACTAGCTGTAGTTGTTTTAAAGGTCAGGGAAATTTGGTGGGAATTGATTTTGTTATTAGAGCGCATGATTTTTGTCATTTTGTTTGAGTTGCGCGCGAACAGATAATTTTCTGTTTGACGTTTGAAGTTGTGAGATAACGTAATTTAAAGTTTGAAAGTTTTTCCAAATATAATTAGTTGTAATTTTGCTCGTAGTCACGTGAGGTTTTTTGTCTAGTATATCAGTCAATATTTATACAAGTTTTCCTCACGCTATTGCATAATTATTGCTTCAGCACTTCTTTATACTCTATAAAGTCGAATTTTTTTTTTCTTTTGTAGTATATGTTTGTATCGTTAATGCGAGTTTTATTTATTTGCTAATACCTTTTGTTTTATTTAATACATACCCTTTGAGGGTAACCCTGAAGATACAAGAGCTCCTAGAATGCTGTACCAATTTGAGTGAAACTGGGCAAGCTATTGTGTATTGTGGGCCAATTTAAATAATTTATCAACTCCACAATACATAGCAATATGTATGTACATATTTTGCAAGTACTTTAACATTGTTTTGTGAGCATGCGGAATAAGAATTACTATGATAAAAACAGGCGTTACAATGTATATTTAAAATAGGTACATTTTTAGCATATTCTAAATTTATAATTTCTATATCAATATATTTCTTTAGGAACTCAGCTTTCTGATACCCTTTAACATATATCCGGCTGTAAGTTCTACAGACATTATTTAAAATCGAGGATACATATTTTAATTCTATAAACCCTGAATCATAGGGAATATGAAAAAAATTATGTGTTAGCCACCTAGCTTCGTTTTGATTTTTTAAGGGTAATTTACGAAATGGTATCACAGATTTAAATAGCAGATGTATCGCACGATCTGCATCGGTAATCGACATCTCCTTGGGGGTGAAGTTGGGCTTATTGAACCCCTGGATATCAATAATTAGGGCTGGGATAAAACGCTGTCTATATATTCGATCTCTATGAACGCGTGATAAAACATGTCTGATGATATTGGCCACTTTCCTGATTCTATTTTCAAAACGACATCTGTTGGCAGCTATAGACATCCAGTCGGATTTTCTGTCTTCTCTATCGAGCCATAAATATTGTATCGGAAGACTATCGAAGGTAACTTTCATGCCATCGTTTTAAATACACGATTTATTAGTAATAATTATACTATTTTTTTCACTATTCCAGTAAGCGGAGCGTATTCTATGACGCTGTCGTGAATGATTAAACAGATAGCAGTAGTATTGTTAGGGAATGGAGTGTCTGACTCAAACTCAATTTTTATGTCTACGGTACCAGCTTTTATGCTCTCTGCTTGTTTAGAAACGTCTAAGACTAAGAATGGGGTAATCAATGAAAGCGTTATAATCTATTAGAGGTTGAGCGACCGTTCTCCCATAATATGAACACTGAAAGGATGCATACATCCTATATGCTAAAGCGTACCGCTTAATATCCATTTGTAAATTCATATGATTGTAGGGATAGGTCTCTGAGTTTAAGTATAATTTTATATTACTGATTGACACGTGATCAAATCGACCAGCGTCAGCAGTTAAGTTATCCTTCCTACTTGTTTGGAAGGCTATTATTACGAAGCGTGGTTTCTCTAAAGTTGTGTAAATTTTTTATTGTTTCTTAAAGATGGTAGCTCATGCAAATCCCATTTTCTAAATGGCATGTAGATAGGTTTATTAGCGTTTAAAGTTTTTAATGAATTTAAACGAATAGAGTCGTTCATAACAATATGTGGACATGCCATTCAACTTTACTTATATCTATTTTAGCTTTTTTCGTGCCACCTGCTTCAATATTTTTATAACAATTAACATCTAATCGGCTTCGTAACAGTATCAGCTCTTGGGAGGTATAGGCGACCACTTTCCTATAGTCTTCGAAGCATCCGACTATAAACCTTAAGGGAATACATGCACTAATGTATCACCTGATAGTGTCGGCTGGCTTGTATTTCCGAAAGGATACCAACCCGCCATTTGTAGAGACTTACTCTCATTATCACTTAAAGACAAGAAACCTTTGATGGTAGAAGTTATTCCAGGTTTATTACAACGATCAATTTCGACACCACTTATCTCATATCGAAGTTGATCGAACAGAAACGTGTATGCATTATTTATGAGCTCACAAGAGCCAGTCCCATCTAAAATGTACCTTCAATATATATGTAGCTGTCTCCTGGAATTGTGTACACATCTTGATTATTTATTGGTATACGTATTTCATCGTTCGCATTGAAGTTATTGGCGCGGGGGTAATATGTATGATATTCCTCCTTAGTAATCGTTTCGTCGAAGTTTAACTTTGCGTAAATGTCTAACTTTTCCATCGTTTACAACAAATCCTAATGATTGGAGGAATGCTTGATTTAGAGGTGTTAGCACGTTAGTCGTCGGAGACTGAATGGCCATCGTCTGCTGATAAGGGGGTTCTTTATATGTTCTGTTAAACTCCAAACCCATTATAATCCCTTTAATTCTAAACGCACAACGATCTGCTCACCTCGAAAATTTATAGGATCTCCTTCTTGATCTAGCAACGTTAACGTAATATTGCCAATGGTTTTTGTTGTTGTTGGTAGATAGACTATATTCTGAGGTTCTATATTGATGCTGTAACCAGGTGCTACCGCAGGCGAAAATTCGAAGAGTGTGTGTGAAAGACGTGTGTCATAATACGCAGAAGATACTATATTGCACTCGATTCTAATAGTAACAACCTTTATAATCTGTACTGGAAGGTCAGATTCGTAGATCCTTTTAGCACGCAATTTGCTTTTGCTGAATCCTAGCTTGCGACTGATTGAATCTTCCTTCATAAAATCTATAGAAAAAATACTACATATCTCACATCGTAACGTGTTGTTGTTAGGTTTTATAGATAGTAAACCGCTTTTATCTAATATGTTTTTGTTTGTAGACGGCAATCGGTGTTGTATATAATATGTTTTTGTTTGTAGACGGCAATAGGTGTTGTATATAAGTCTCTAAATCACCTATTTCATATGAGCCAGTGGGTATTTCTAACACATCGTTATCATAATAGAATTTGTTATGTCCCTCGTAGACATTTGGTATGGTATTGTAAGTGTGTAGGCCATAAGACCTAATCCATATTCATATCGATCATCTAATTCTATTGGAGGATAGTAATCTGCTGTAAGCACGTGGTTAGTGCTTTTGAGTGTGAACGTGTTCGACATGATACTGAACTCACTATGCACTCTACACGTGACTATATAGAAATTCTAAACATAAATGTCCACAATTCTTTTCGTTAAACTTCTGATATCGGGGATGATTGTATTCGATTTCACAATTTTTTAAGTATCGAACGAGTTCAAGCGGGGGTGATAAATTTCCATATGAGTCGAAATATTGAACTTTCAGCTTTCTCTTGGATTATGCAACCCAATGCGTACCTGGCCCTTCTTTCGAATCAAGATTAACGACTGCACACTCATTGCTTTTTGGTGTATTCGGCAAGCTATTTCTCATAAAGACGCCTCGGAAGTAGGGTAAATAATCTCCATACTTTAAAATGTCTACGTCTGAGAGAGCTCTGCGTGGCAGTCGATTTAGCAGTTTTTTGTTTTCTTATTTGATTTAAGATATAACCCCATTCCCCTTTTATATGGCTTCAAAAACATTCCCTCACCTTTTTCCCCATAACAACTTCTTCCATAACCTTATTATGACGTCGCGTCTCTTCTAACACTTTTCGAGATGCCCTAGCTTTATTTACCGCTCGTACAATTCCGATTACACCCCCGGTAAGACCACCTAAAGCACTTAAGCCAGCAAATAGAGGTATGAGAGGAATGATACCCCCCGATTTCGGTAGAGGTATAACTCTAGGTGTATTGATATTTGTTTTACCCCCATTCTTCTTTATCGCGATTTTAGCAGAAGCGAGCGCTATTTTAGCTCCATCAACAATATCCATAAGTTTAGACTTTTTTAAGGCTACCTTAGCATGATCGACAACTCCCTTCCTAAACGGGATTTTTCGTACGAAACCTCCTTCTATTCTGTTTTGTTTTTTCATTATAGATGTTCTACGCTTCGTCTTAATTGGATTTAACCCCATACCTAATTTTCTTTTAACTTTTATACTGTTAGTGACCAGCCAAGCTGCTGCTTTTTCACCAAAACTTGCGTCCTTAGATTTGACTCGAGTCCACGCTCTTTCTTGCAGTATGTGATCGGCTCGATGACGTTTTACAGTATCACTATCCTTCGAATAGGCGATATCGTGTTCTTTACATGCAGCATCAAGCGGATTAATTCCTTGGTCGCCACGTGCTACACGTTGTTTCAGTATCGTACCAGGACCGCAGTATTGGTAGCCGGGCAGATGTAATTCTACTGGTAACTTATTAATGAGTGAATTTAATACACCTCTACCCTCTTTGAATGTAGACATTTGAATGAAAGATATATTAATATATGATCGTATTATATAGCTTCATTATCGCGAATTGCGTATCGCTAAGCAGAAGGTAACCTTAAAGGTTAAAAATTTAGACGACGGTTTGGTAGACAATAAATCTAAACGAAGACATGTGGAAATATTACCTAATACTATCAGAGGTATAATATGTGGGCCATCTAACTGTGGAAAAACCAATACTCTTATGAGTTTAATTACCGAAGAAAATGGTCTAAAATTTAACAATATCTATGTTTATTCCAAGTCACTTTACCAGCCTAAATATCAATTTCTAGAGGCAGTGAAATAACGTGAAGGACGTTAAATATTTTAAGTATTCAGAAAACGATACCATCATAGATCCCTGCAAAGCTTTAGAAAACTCTGTTTTTATTTTCGATGATGTTGCTTGCGAGACACAAGATAAAATTACAGCATATTTTAGCATGGGTCGACATAAGTCGGTTGATTGTTTCTACTTATGTCAGACGTATACTCGAATACCAAAACATTTAATACGAGACAATGCTAATTTTATTATTTTATTTAAACAAGATTATTTAAATCTTCGACATATATATGCCGATCATGTTAACACTGACATGACTTTCGATAAGTTTAAAGAAGTTTGTGCCGAGTGTTGGAAAAATAAATACGGTTTTCTAACAATAGATAAAGATAGTAATATCGATGAGGGTCGCTATGGAAAAATGTTCGATTGTTATATATATATTTGTAAACACAAGCATATTAGTCACTCGGTTGACGATACGCATATGGTTAAGAAGTATAACAATGGAGGAACAGCAATCGTCAACCGATATCAAAGATATATGTTGTGATATATATTGGACATTCTGTGAATGTATTTCTTCATTTTTTATAAAACTTTTCCGCTAGTTATGATCACACTCAATAGTATTAAAGTATGAAAACAGCTTATCTGTTCCAATAGCCGTTTAATATCCGTTCGGACCTGTTCATTCCTGTTCCAGAGCTGTCTAATATCTGAAAACAGTTTATCTGTTTCAATAGCCGTTTAATACCCGTTCAGACCTGTTCATTCCTGTTCCAGAGCTGTCTAATATCTGTTTTATAACTATTCAGACTTGATCATTATCCGTTCAGACCTGTTCCATATCTGTTTCGGAGCTGTTCATTCTCTGTTCAGACCTGTTCACTATCTGTTTCGGAGCTGCTCGCTATCTGTTTGCGAGACGGTCCTGATGATGGCGCGGAAGAAAAGGAGTAAACGAAATGATAAAGATGAAATCACATCTGAAATCATACGCGCTAGCGCTTCAATTAGAAAAAAAATTTGGCATTGAAATTAGGTCGTTCCGAATTTGACGCATTACTAACACAACATTTCAAACCAGTCACTGAACCCCTTAAAAAAGTTTTAGAAAAAACATCAGCACAGACTGAAATAGATCTGAAGCGTAAGATGAAGTCGGAGGATGAAGAGTCTAAAGAAAATATAAGAACTCCGAAGATAACATCAAACACACAGCCACATGGTCTATCTATGGAGAGATCTGAGAACCAATATGAGGGACTTAATATAACTGATCGTAACCTTGAAAATTTCGATATATATTATTTTCCTAGAATCTACTTAGAAGGATTATTATCCGATGTCAGCAGAGAATATGATTTAACGTTTGGTGTTCACGTTGATCCTGTGTCAGATAACTTTAAAATAGGTAAATCGAGTTTTACTTCTGATGGTCGTGATTTTTTAATCAACAACGTGCGATATAGGGGGCGCGAGGACTATGTGAGTTAATATTTAAGGCACATCTAAGCGAGTTTACTGGAGGGGATAAAGAACAGTACAGACAAATCTTAAAACAGACTAGTGTACATCATCGTGACTTCGGTCCCGAAAAGCAAGTAAAAGGAAGCAGAAGCTATAAATATGCATACATCATTAAACCTTTGCTGAATCTAAACACTTCATCAATGAATCTGAGCACACCGTCTGCAAGTGGTTATATACAGGGGAGCGACCATGTGGGTGAAGAATTAATAGTGAGAAATGTCCCTTATCAGTATGTGTACTGGGATTATATAAACGAACTAGTTGATCGACTACGTTTACTCATAGCATCAAAAACGGCCGGGCACTCTGGACATGTAAATGAAATTGCCTCCATTGTTGAAGAGCTCAAAGAATCCGGCGTAATTGTATAATTAATCGAAGCCATGTATTAATATGCTAGTATACTATTACTGGTCGTAAAAGTCAGACATGAATAGTATTGATAAATTCGGGCGGCATTTATACAAAAGTGAAATAAAAAAATCACTCGCACCGTATAACCTTCAGTCTATTTTACCCAGAGATATCGAAGGACATTATGATTTTAAAAATAAACGAATACGTAATATTCTATCACCTGTAGAAGCTAATGATTCTGTGAATATGGCTTATGTAGATAAAAAGATAAAAGTCCTTGATGATCTTATTAAAAAGACTGCATCCTCATGTGCGAACAAAACCTATGTAGATACACAGATCGCAGCGGTTGATGAGATTATTAGAAAGAGTGTATCTGTATGTGCGAACAAACCTCATGTAGATAAAAAGCTTACAGCGGTTGATGAGCATATTAGAAAGAGTATATCTGTATGTGCGAACAAAACTAATGTAGATAAAAAGTTTACAGCGGTTGAAGATAATTTTAGAAAGAGTATAACTAATGTAGATAAAAAGTTTACAGCGGTTGAAGATAATTTTAGAAAGAGTATATCGGTATGTGCGAACAAAACTAATGTAGATAAAAAGTTTATAGTGGTTGATGAGCTTATTAGAAAGATTATATTCTCATGCGTAAATAAAAGCTATGTGGATAGTAAGTTTACAGAACTTTTGGAAATTTAAAAAAAGAAAACATCACCACTAGGTCGCGCTGTAGATCTATAAAAAAATCGGACCTACGTTGACACATTAAAACATTTAAACACTAGTAATTCTATACGAGCTGTCGAGCTGAGACTTTATTTACGAAGATAAAGTTCAGCTGGAAACATCTAAACTATATCGGTATTAAATATTCGAATAGAGAAATGAGTGAAATTAAACGTGACGTTGTGAACGAACTGCACTCGGGAGCAAAAAAATCGACTCAGACTGCACACTCGCATTAAATTACCTCTGACACAAAAACTAACACTTAAATTCCACTTTTGCATTCAAAATCTTTAAGTTCAGGATCTTCCTTTAAAATGAGTGCATATTCTTTTAACTTACGCTTCTTATACACTTAGACTACCCTACAATTTGTTGTGATCGATAATCACAAGATTTTGTATAAGTTGACATCATTTTTCTTTGCAGGCCAGTAGGTCGTTTAAAAGGCTTTCTACCTTATCAACCCGTATTAGTTGGCTGTCAAACGTCAACCGGTATACATTTCCGTCAGCTACATTTAGGAATATTAGCTGCTAATGGATACTACAACCGAAGTAGCGGCTCAAGCGGTTGCATTATTGCAACAAGGCTATAATCAACGGGAAGTCGCTCGTGTGCTGCACATGAGTCAGTCTTCCGTGTCTAGAGTTTACCGAAGATACCAGGAGAATGGTAGCTTTCATCGAAGAAGAGGTTCCGGCAGAAAGCGGTGCACAGTAATGAGAGATGACCGTTTCATTGTCCAGAGCTCTTTAAGAAATCGGGCTCTCACTGGCGTACAAATTCAACGGGATATCAGAGAAACGCGGGGAGTGGCTGTTAGTCGGTGGACAGTCAGAAGACGACTCAAGGCAGCTAACCTTAGTCCAAAAAGGCCAGCTAGGGGTCCAAAATTGACCCCAGCCCATCGAGCAGCTCGTCTCCGTTTCGCAAGAGAGCATGTTGATTGGACAAACGAGCAATGACGCTCTGTACTGTTCCCGGATGAAAGCAGAGTGAGTTTGCACGGCAGTGACAGAAGAAGAAAAGTATACAGAAGGCCGGGAGAAAGATTCGCACAATGCTGCATAACAGAAAAGGTGGCTTTTGGAAGAGGTTCCTGTATGGTGTGGGCTGGCATTTCTATGGACGCAAAAACCGCGCTGGTTTTTATTGAAACCGGCGGCCGAGCAGGAGGTTTGACTGCGAACCGAAACATCCAAGAAATTCTAGAGAACCATGTCGTTCCTTACGTTGGTTTTATCGGGGAAACCTTCATTCTCATGCAAGATAATGCCCGTCCACACAGTGCAGTTTCCGTAAGGCATTACTTGCAAGAACTTGAAATACGAGTTATGGACTGGCCGGCGCGCAGCCCGGACTTGAATCCTATTGAACACCTGTGGGATGAATTCATAAGGAAAATTCGGGCTAGAAATCCTGCACCAGTTACGAGAGCTGAACTTCAAGCAGTACTTACCGAGAATGGGACGCTAGCCCGCAAGACAGCGCGATTAAACTTATTCATTCCATGAAGAACCGTTTACAAGCGGTAATTAGGGCTAGGGGCGGTAACACTAAATATTGATAATGTTTTTTGAAAATTAAAATAAAAATGTACTTGTTATTACCTAGTCTATTCTTTTAAGTTTTCCGCGTCTGTTTTGAAGTTTTAGCATCCTAAAACATAACTTTATTTTTTCATTGTTTCATTCATTATTGAAGAATATGCACTCATTTTTATGTTAAGATCTTGAACTTAAAGGTTTGAAAAGCAAAACTGGAATTTATGTTATATTTTTTGTGCCAGGGACATTTTACTGCGAGAGTGCGGTCTGAGTCGATTTTTTTGCTCCCGAGTGTACATAAACCTGCTCGTAGATTGTTTAACAGACGACATATTATTATTAAGGGGTTCGACGACTTGTGGCACGCGGATCTAATGGAATTTCTCCCATGCGCTAGAGAGAATTACGGCTATAAATATATACTTACAGTTATAGACTCCTTCTCGAAATATCTTTGGACGCAGCCCGTTAAAACTAAGACTGGTCAGGATGTGAGAAACGCAATGGAAATAATCCTTAAAGGGTTACGACAACCTAAAAATTTACAGACCGATGCTGGAAAAGAGTTTTATAACAATAAATTCCAAAATCTAATAAAAAAATATTCTATAAATCATTATTCCACATATAGTACAATGAAAGCATCTATTGCTGAACGTGTAATTCGAACGATCAATGAAAATTTGTATAGAGAATTCAGTATGCGAGGTAAATACAAATGGTTAGATATATTGCAGACAGTTACTGACAAGTATAATCATACTAAACATAGAAAGATTAAAATGCGACCGTGTGATGTTACCAAAAAGATTGAAAAACGCCTGCTAAAAAGTGTTTATAATAATATAAAAATTAGTGGACTTCGGAAATTTCATGTAGGTGACGTTGTTCGTGTAAGTAAATATAAAGGAGCTTTCTCTAAAGGATTCACGCCTAATTGGTCTACAGAATGATTTACAATAGTTAAAGCGAATATTACAAATCCTTCAACATATGTACTTGAAGATATGACCGGTCGACCGATACTGGGCAGCTTCTACGAACTAGAATTTACAGAAGACTAAACATAGGGACGTTTACCTTGTCGAAAGGATATTGCGGCGGAAGCGTAATAAAGTATACGTGAAGTGGTTGGGGTTGAACAACTCACACAATTCATAGATAGACAATAAAAATGTATTATGATTTTATTAACATTATTTTTATATTATACCTTATAAATAAAACATATATGATTTGATATCTTTTTTATTTCTAATTTACATATTTATATACATTTAATATTTTAATAAACAAAACCAACACTTTATTTTTGCCGGCGAAAATCCATCTATATGATCGCCCTGGTCCGGCTGATTGTAATGTTTATCACATGGTAGATAATTCTCTAGAACAGCTCTTTTCTCTATTGGAATCTTGTGCCAGTTTCGTCTTAGGGATTCTGCCTTCACCTTTGTTTGAAGAATATGAAGCAGTATGTGTTGAATTGCCGTTTTAGATATTTCATCTAACATACCAAAATTATCTTCTAATTGTTGTATAACTTGATACACTTTATCTTCTTGATTTGCCATTTTATAATTTATCTGCATCGATGTACACTATTTCTTATCATACATTCAAGACGAATGCGAAAATAAGACTGAGGTAGGAAATTATTTTTCATAACCGTATACAACATAGCCCCCTCCATCACGTATAATGGCTTTATTATAATCGAATTCGGGGTACCCGTGTATAGGATACTGAACTAAAAGTTTCTTTGGATATTGTCCACGTAAACTTAGCACTCGCGAAGTCTCTATATCGAAAACGTATGTATTTTCTAGGAAATCAGCTTCTGGTTCGAGCAAGAAATAATATTCTTCGTAAATCACTGTTTGTTTCTCATAATACACATTAGGATTGCAATATTCTAACACGTCTATTACGTCATCGATGTGAAACTACCGTCTATTCTGAAAGCTGAATGCCACTATAAATTCACAATCCCTAATTGTTAACTGAGAATGAGAATGAGAATAACCACTCGCGAATTTCGTTCGGTAAATCTTCTCCGATTATTTGTAGAAATTGTTTATATTTTTCCATCGGATCTAATTTCAAACACATTATACTTGGTTATATTACTCAATAAAAAAAGCCACAGATCGAAATAGATACTAAAACCACTCTATACATTTTAAAGTAGGAATATAACTTATATATATTTATCCCTTCCCTATTGATCTCCTGTAATGCGCAAAAACTTTTAAAATAATATTTCTATGTGGAATAATGATTAGATCATGTTACACACAAAACTACGGGTCGATATCTGTTGAGACATGTATAGACCTGTTTTGATATATTTACCTGAATTATAATCCTTAAATACTCTGTATATGTTAGAATTATTGTATTAACATTATAGTACTTTAGATGTTCATTTATAAGTAATGAAATTGAGAGATTTATAAAAATATCGATGTATGTAAAAAATATATGTTGTCTAAATAAAATTCTATTTCTATGTAGAATGATGTTTTATTTTAAAGTAGGTCGTGTTACACACACAAAACTATGGTCGATATCTGCTGAGACATGTACAGACCTGTTTCGATATATTTACCCCCGACGTATTTCGTATGATAGTAATTCTTATATACCTTTAGTGTTCGCTCGATCTCTTTCGAAGCCGCATGTGATTTTATCGTTCAACTATATTGCGTATTAAACGGGGTAATTCATAGTAATTATATGTAAATTAAACGCGAATTTAACGAATAATACCGCGAAATTAGTGAATTAACCGCGAATTTAACGAATAATACCGCGATTTACCCGGCGATGTAGTAAATTTCGCGAATATTATCGCGAACTGCCCCGGGAAAAAATCCGCGAATCGCGAGAAATCCGAGAATACCGCGAAAACATCCGCGATACCCCGCGTCATCCGAGAATAAAACCGCGAATACCGCTATGAAACTGCGACTTTGCATTTAATTGCACTAATTCCGCGACTTAAACCGCGAAATCCGCGAATACCGCGAAAAAATCCGCGTATCGCGAGAAATCCGCGAATAAAACCGCGAATACCGCGACTTGAACCGCGAAATCCGCGAATATAACCGCGAAAAAATCCGAGCATCGCGAGATATCCGCGAATAAAACCGCGAATATAGCCGCAAATACCGCGAAAAAATCCGCGAATCTCGAGAAATCCGCGGGAAAAACCGCGAATACCGCGACTAAAACCGCGAGTCGCGCGGATTAACCCTTTAATTAATTAAATCCGCTAATGCGCTCATTAGCGGTGGCGGTGGCGGTCCCCAAGTCGGGTAATCGAACTTACTTAGCGATTAAGAGCAAAAAAGTATTAGGAAAAGTTTTTACAAATCACTCAAGATCCGCTAATACCAAATTTCGCGGAAAAATTTTCATTTTTAAATTCTTCTACTTTTTTATGCTATCAGTAGATAATAGTTTGTTATTGCAATAATAAGAGTGCCATGAAGCAAGAAAATAATTTGTCAGTTCAAACGTCAATTTACTAAACAGTTTACTTCAGTTGTAAACTATTGAACTTTGCTGAGCAATGGCCGATAGACATTTAAGTATTGCTCAAATAGAAATTATTCGAATTGTTGGTGATAATTAGAGACCAGACACATCGAGCTGAAATGGACTTTATTACGACGGACGATATAAATAGTCTACAACATCTGTAAGTACATCACGCAGTTGTTGAATACACTATTCATTCGGTTAACTGCACATCTATTTTTTGTGTGAGGTTAACAGAATGAATAGTGCTATTCAATAACTGCGTGATGTACTTACAGATGTTGTAGATTATTTATATCGTCCGTTGTAATGACGTCATTGCAGCCCGATGTGTCCGGTCTCTAGTGATAATGTACGTTCTACCAGCCATATCTCTTAAACTCGTGTGAGGATTATTACGATACACTGCAACTATTACTGCATCGAAATGATGTCCTCGATTGTTCAATTCTCGTTGACGTGGTTTAGCAACATTTCCAGTAGTGTTGAAAATGTTATTCATGTATGCAACAGTTCGATGACGAACGGGTGGACGTTCAGAATATCTGACCTTAAGCAGCTTTAGCAGCCTCTCGGGTAGAACGTACATTATCACCAACAATTCGAATAATTTCTACTTTTTGAGCAATAGTTAAATGTCTATCGATAGTTACAACTGAAGTAACTGAAACTGTTGTTTCATGGAACTCTTATTATTGCAATAACAAACTATTATCTACAGATAGCAAAAAAATGTAGAAGAAATAAAAACGAAAAATTTTTAGCGAAATTTGGTATTAGGGGTTCATGAGTCATTTTCAAAAACTTTTCCTAATACTTTTTTGCTTTATCTTAATCGCTAGTATGATATTACAAGAAACACTACTTTTTATTTTAATTATAGTTGGCTAGATATTTACTTTACAAAAACTCTATTCATACAAAAAGGTGCATTGTCATGGCCTACGCAACTGATAAAAATTTTATATTGATTGCTTTCAAAATAAAAATGTTATTTAGGTGTCCCCATGAAAAGTGAAACACACTGTATATATATATATATATATATAACAAATGTTTATTTGAAAAGTCAATCTAGTAGCATGTGATTTACTGAGAACATTTTGAAGTATGGCGTAAATTAAAATTTACTACTTAGCCTACGAAATCGTATATATTTTGACAGTTTCATACATACAAATAAATAACAAATAATAGGTATTTATTGAAAACTATAACAAATGTTGAAAATGTTGTCCTTCAAGATCAATGCACTTTAAAATCCTCCGTTCAAAATTTCTGATGATATTCTGCAACATTACTGGATTGTTATTAATTTCCATGCATTTCTGTTCGATTCTCTGTAGCATATCATTCAAATTCAATATAGGTGTTCGAAATATGTTATTTTCTAGATAAGGCCACAAAAAGATGTCGCAAGGTGTTAAATCGCATGAACGTGCAGGCCAGGCAATTTCAGTATTTCGACTAATTATACGCTCATCAAAAAATTCTCTTAAATAATCCAAAGATTCTGCAATATAGTGACGAGGTGCTCCGTCTTGTTGGAAATATGCATTTTGAAGTTCATCATCATGCAACTGATTGTAAAATTTCCGTACGGTACCTTTGAGCAGTTAACGTTCCCTGAAAAAATATTGGTCCAATGATTCGCCTTTGGCTTATCGCTGCCCAAACACCAAATTTCTCTGGATGTAGCGATTCTTCATTAATTACATGTGGATTTTCACTACTCCAAATTCTTGTATTTTGTGAATTTAGGTATCCCGTTTTATAAAACCATGCTTCATCAGTAAAGATGACTCTTTGCGAAAGTTCTCCATTATTGTTCATATTTACAAACCAATTACAAAACTGTAGTCTACGTGGGTAATCAATTTCTAACAATTCTTGTACTAATACAAAAGTATATTTAATAATATAAAATATTATTAAAAATGGGGTGTGAAGAACACAATACAAGAAATATACTTGTGAATGTATCTCCTCTCCAGAGACGCAGATACGTATTTCACCTTTCTACAGGATCGTCGGTACGCCCCTGCTGGAGAAGAGATACATTCAACCAAACATAACTAGTAGAGGATCTCAGCCGATTCTGGAACCTCCTCGGAGTGACCTTGACCTTGGTGTATGTTAGGTCAAGGTCACTCCGAGGAGGTTCCAGAATCGGCTGAGGCGGAGGGAGGTTGCAACAACACGGCCACTGAGGAGGTTCTCGAATCAAGAGGTTCCCGAATCAAGAGGTATGAGACGGGGGGAGGGAGGTGAAACACCACGGTCACTGAGGAGGTTCTAGAATCAAGATGATCTTGACTTTGGGACGACCTCGAGAAAACCTTGACCTCGACCTTGTGGTGACCTTAATCTTGAGACGACTTTGGCCTTGAGGACAGGTGAGGTTAGGATAGATGACCTTGACTTTGACCTTGAGACGATCTCGAGCAAACCTTGACCTCGACCTTGATCTTGAGACGACCTCGACCTTGACCTTGAGAAGACCTCGACCTTGAGACGACCCAACATTGAAATAACCTGACATTGACCTTGAAGGAACCTTGACCTTGAGAAGCTATGGAGGTAGGGATTCAACCGCTAATATATTAATAGCGAAGGGATCTGTATTTCTCATTCTAAGTTTCAATAGTTGCACATATAAGAGAATATGTGTTATTTGAATTTTGAAATAGTAAAAACAAATAGTGACATAAATATTTTTTTTTATGAAGACGAAGATGAGTATAGTGAGGAGGAGTATAGTGAGGAGGAGTATAGTGAGGAGGAGTATAGTGAGGAGGAGTGTAGTGAGGAGGAGTGTAGTGATGAGGAGTGTAGTAATGAGGGAGATATCGAGATTGACATAGATATATTCAATGAAAATATAATAGATGAGGATAGTGAGGAGGAAAATTTCGATATTGAAATAGATGTATTCGATCAAGACACAACGTTTTTAGAGGAGGACGAAATAAATATAATAACTTTAGAATGTAATATGTGTTAGATATAATTATTCTTTCGAAATGTTTTCTTTTCTAAATATAATTTTTAACCTTGATTGTATATAAGTCGATGGTTGTTCCATTCCAATATTTGGAAGTGAATATAAACAAATATAATCCAATGAGAGGTTCCAGTTATGTAGACTTACCCCCAGCAATAAAAAAAAGAAAGCCATAATAAATATACAAAATAACGACGATGAGTGTTTTGCTTGGGCCATCACTTCTGCCTTAAGGGAACCAACAGGGTTGCCGCAAAGAGTTTCTTCATATCCACATCATAGCACTGTAGCTGATTTTAGCAGTTGTTCCTTTCCAACAAATTTAAAAGATATTGCTAATTTTGAACAGATTAATAATATATCTCTCAATGTATATGGTTTAGAGCAAGTATTTGAAAATAAAATAAGATCACATGATGTGGTGGGCCCATTATATTTCACAAAGAGGAGGAAAACTATTCATTTAAATTTATTACTCCTTAGTGGTGAAAATGGGAATACACATTACTGCTGGATAAAGAATTTATCACGACTAGTTTCTTCACAGAAATCGTTATCAGGACATCAAAAATACATATGTGAAGGTTGTTTAACTTTCTTTACTTCTGAAGAAAAATTACATAGACATGCAAATGAAGACTGTAAGCAGGTGAAGGCAGTGTTTCCCAATAAAGAACTGAAAATAAATATGGTGAAGAATTTCCGGGAAATATACTCAAATTTGAAAAATTTGAAAAGCAACTGAGGCTTCCTTTCGTAGTTTATGCAGATTTTGAGGCTATATTGAAACCTATTGATACATCAGAACCGGATCCCTCGAAATCTTACAGTGTGAAATGTTTCGAGCATGAGCCACATTCATTCGCTTATTATGTGAAATGTAGTTTCGACAAAAATCTTAGTAAATTGCGAGTATATCGAGGTCAACATGCAGCTTCAACCTTTGTGAAAGAGTTAGAAACTGACGTGAAATTTGCCTATAAACATTATTTAAGTAAAGAGGTAGAAATTAAACCTTTAACTAATGAGGAGTGTGATAATTATAAGCAAGCGACAGTGTGTCATATTTGCGATAAAACATTTGAAGTCCATGGAGAAAAAGTCCGTGACCATGATCACATGGCTGGATTATATAGAGGTGCAGCGCATATGGTGTGTAATGTAAATTATAAAGAACCCCGATATATACCTATTATTTTGCACAATTTATCTAATTATGATACCCATTTATTCGTAAAAGCGTTAGCGCTCGAAAAAGAGGATGTTGATGTTATTGCACAAAATAAAGAAAAGTATGTATCGTTTTCTAAGAAAGTGCACGTGGGAGATATAATAGACTGTAATGGTAAGAAAAGACACGTATTTTATAAGTTAAGATTTATAGATTCCTTCCGATTTATGAATTCTTCATTGGAAAAATTATCATCTTATTTAGAAGATGAGCAGTGTAAAGAAGTTAGTAAATATTACAGTGGTGAAAAATTCGAACTCATACGCAAAAAAGGCGTATTCCCATACAACTATGTTACTTCTCATGAAATTTTATCTTTTGCTGGATTACCAAAGAAGGAGTGTTTTCATGATATATTATCAGATTGTGATATAAGCGATGAAGACTATTGTAGAGCTCAAAGAGTCTGGGATTTATTTGAGTGTGAAACATTAGGGGACTATAGCGATGTATATATACAATCAGATGTATTATTGCTAGCAGATGTTTTTGAAAATTTTCGGAATATCTGTCTGGAGAATTATAAATTAGACCCTGCACATTATTTCACATCCCCAGGATTGAGCTGGGATGCTATGTTGCGTATGACCGGTGTAAGTTTGGAATTATTAACAGATGCCGACATGTTTCATTTTTTTTTAAAAGGTATACGTGGAGGTGTGAGCATGTGTTGTAAAAGAATGGAAACAGCCAACAATAAATTCGTATCAGATTTCGATTCATCAGAAGCTGTGAAATATATTTTATACATGGACGCTACGAATTTGTACGGTCATACTATGTCCTTTTCTTTACCATGTGGTGACTTTGAGTGGTTAACGAATGAAGATTTATTGACGATGGATGTAGAAACCTTGGAGGATGATGGAGATTATGGATATGTATTTGAAGTAGATCTAGAATATCCCGCACGCCTTCACGAACTGCACAATGACTTCCCATTTTGCCCCGAACATGTTCCACCTAATTCCAAGTATGGTAAATTGATCCCAAACCTTACAGATAAGGCAAATTATGTCATACATCACTTAACTTTGAAACAATGTGTTAGGAATGGCCTGGTATTAAAGGGAATTCGACGAGGTATTCGATTTAAGCAAAGCAAGTGGTTAAAGAAATATATCGATTTTGATACTGCAAAACGAAATGGATCTAGCAATGAGTTTTTCAAACAATTTTAAAAATTAATGGCCTTTGGCAAAACCATGGAAAGTGTAGAAAATCGTGTTGATATAATATTGGTTTCCCATTGGGAAACCATCCATAAAAAACTCGGTGCTGAGGCATATATCGCAAAACCAAATTTTAAGTCTTGCAAGGTATTTAGCGATTTTCTTACAGCAATTGAATTATGCAAGGTACGTGTAGATTATGTAAAACCCATATATGTAGGGTTTACAATTTTGGAACTCGCTAAGTGGGTAATGTATAATTTTTTCTATGATTTCATAAAACCTTTTTATGGTCCAGACGTTTCACTACTATGTACAGACACTGATTCGTTGATAGTAAGTGTGCAAAATTATAACGTATATAATGATATAAAGCAAAATTTAGAAATGTTTGATACATCGAATTACACTGAGGATAATATACATGGAATACCCTCGAGTTTGCCTATACTGGGAAAAATGAAAGACGAATACGCGCGTGATATTATCGAATGCTTCTATGGAACAGGTGCTAAAGCTTATTGTCTTAAATTAGTCAATAGGACTGTTAAAACAGCTCAGGGAGTAAAAAAGTATGTTATTGATAAAAATTTATCGGTAACCGATTATAAGAATGTTGTGCAAAATGTAGGAAACATAATGAGGAAAATGTACAAATTTCATTCTGAGTTACACACAATTTATACTGAATTGAGAAATAAAGTAGCTTTATCATTTAAGGATGATAAATGATAAATGATAAATGATAAATGATATATCATTCCGATAAATGTAATACGTTAGCGTGGGGTCACCATAAAATAGAAGAGATTGCACGGGAAGAAAACTTGCGAAATATACTTTTAGAGTTGGAAGACATGTGTGAGATGGGTTAGAGGATTTTACCAGTGTAAATATTTGTTGTTTTTGTAAATACATTGTATGTCTTTTTTAATAAATTTGCAAGTGTTTTGTAAATGTTTTGTAAATGACAGCATCTACTTTTGTAAAATTTATATCTTATATTATTGAATAAAAAACATTTCGAACATATTTGATACTGTTTTGTATCCTAAGTACAACACACTTCCTACAAAACATTATCCTTTGAAATCCATGAATTGTGTGATGAAGGCATTCCAAGCCATTTTACGAGAACTTTACCCTTCTGCCTTCGTAAAACTTTTTCAACAAGATACACGTCAGGGTGTTTCACTTTTGAGAGTTCCGATTCGTAAAGGCCACCTAAAATATTTTCTTTTTTTGAATCAGATAAGAGATACGTTTTGGGGAAGGTGTTTTGGACTTTCCTTATAGCGAATATCTCATTAGTCCAATTTGGTCTATACATCTTTGAAAACGCATGTCTGTATATGCTGATGCGAACCGGCTCTCCAACCTTAAATTTTGAAATGATAGGGTCGCTTACTTTCATGTTGCTATAAACAGAATTTAAAATGTGTCGCATGTTTTTTTGATTAACCGCGACGGGTTTGTACCCTGTCGTTCGGTGTACTGTATTATTATAATCTCTCACTAATTTTGGCAACATGTCAATCCATCGATAATTTCCATTGAAACTGAATTCCTTCCACATCCTATTTTTAAGAGTTCGATTAAAACGTTCCACAATGGAACTTTTTAAACTAGAATAAGTTGTATAATGATTAATATTATATTGATCCATAAGTTTCTTAAAATGAGTATTAAAAAATTCCTTCCCCTGGTCGCTTTGAACATTTTTCGGTATATTTTTTTGCCCAGATGAGAGTACAGATTTCATGGCTTTCATAACTTCTAGGGCTGTTTTGTTTTTTATTGGAACGGCCCAAATTTCGAAAATGTGTTTATACATACGAAAATGTATTTGAAATTGTCGTTTTCTTTTGCGTACGGTATCATTTCAACAAGATCGATTTGAAATAAGTCCCGCAATCCTTTTATGATAACCCGACGTCGAGTAAACCTCCTCCGAGCTGATCTATGTACTTCATTTACAACATCCCTCCTAATTGACGACATTTCCTTCGATGACTATTTCCGCAAATACTGCTTCTGTTTTTGGTGGCGTAGGTTTGGTACCAACGTATATCAACCTAAACGTTGTTCCTTCTGTCAATTCTATCGGTCTCTTGGAATTAAATGGTTCCTTATTAATTTGCAGTGTTGTTAATTTCTCGTTAGAATAGTGGACATTTGTAACCTTCCCACGATATAATTTATTCTTATATAAATAAGTCTGTTTCGCCAATGACGTACTTACATAATAACCCATGAGGTCAATGGAACCGTCACTATATATTGGAATAATATACTTCGAAGTTGCTGTTGCACTGGGAGAAGGAATATTTTTTCTATGCATTTGTAATACTTCCTGATATTTAGGATGTTTGAGAAAGTCTGAGACTACGTCTACATCCATTAAATGTCTCTTAAGGACATGCTTGTGTATGTGTCTTCCAAATTTATCTATTGTCATTGTTACCTATCATTGGTGTCGAAATATAAACATACAACCAAGACTTTACAGAGTATACAGAGAGACTATTTTATAATTTTAGCCTCCTTCAATTCCTCAATTATTGCTATTATCTCGTTTTCGTGTCCTGTATGACCGGCATTCTTCGAGGCTACTAGCAACTTCAATCTATCACACAATTCATTCACATCGTCCCAATACTTATATTCAATTTCATTATTAGGTATAAGCGTCTTTTTTACTGGTAATATTTTTGATAAACCTAAACCAGTCTTCCAGGTTCTAGACCAAACTTCAGGTTTCTTTCCTTGTAAAATAGGTTTAATAATTGATGTGTATTTATAAGCTTTACTGGCAGCATACTTCTTATCAGGATCATAATCAACTCGCGCAGAGTGAGTGTCGTTGAGTATGTACTTATAATTCTTCGCATCAGCATATAAAAATTTACCTGGTTTCTTTTTGAAAAGTAATTCTAATAAACCCTTAGTGGCTTTAGATGTAAATCTACCGATTACAATGTTGGACCCATCAAATCTAACATCCGCCTGTCCCATTTTTAAATTATAATCTATTTCATGTACACCATACTTTTCATCAAATTCTTCATTTTCGTCTATCATTAAACCAATAAGATGTGGGCGTATCGTGGGATTATAATATTTCAATGATTCCCTCACTTCATCCGTTTCTAAGAGCGTTTTGTTTATAGCTTTATTAGCAATTATTGATCTTGATGGTTTCGTACCCAATAGCGAAATGGCATGAGCCATTGATTTTTCTAAATCCACACTACCAGTTGTATTAGTTTCTTCTTCACTTGGATCTCCTCCCTCTTCTAGTGAAGATTGTGGTAGCAGTTCCCCTATGTAATCATCTTCTATAAATGTCGGTTGCATAAATGATGTTGACATCCTAGGTTTTGGTGCAGTTTTGACAGGTGGTGCAAATGATACCGACAACCGAGGTTTTAAATCAGAAGAAATTGCTTTAGCTTTGGTTGCTTGAGGCGTTGTGCTAAGTTTTTCATAAGGCCGCTTCGTCGGAGAAGAGTGAGTACTTGGGCTAAACCAGGCCACACGTTTTCGTGAAGGTGTTCTCCCTTGTCGTATAACTGATGTTCCAGCCATTGCGCCATGTGATATATTCGGATCAATGTCAGACCAAGCTTCAGATATATCCTCAGTAATACTTTCACGATGCATCCTATCTGTCTTTGTTTCAGCGGGATTTAATTTCATCGCAATTTCTTGTAGAGGTTTGGCTATAGGCGCGTATTGTATATCAATTTTCTTTGAGATTCTGCAATGTTAGCTTTTAACGTTCTTAATTTTGCTTTTAAAGCTTAGCGAGCTTGCACTAAATTATTTACTAATTTATCTTCCATTTTATCTTCACTCTTTATCTCGAATCTCGAATACTCACATACTGATGTAGATTTGTAGAAGTAGGACTCTTTTAATGACTCAATAGTGTTTATGTAAGAACTAGACATATCATAATGTGATATAGGAATCGAAACCTTGCCGGTATCTTCCTTCATTAAATTTACAATCAGTATCGATAAGAAATATATCGAAAGGTTTCTTCCAACACATTCTACATATACTTAAAAACTGTTCAAAGCTTAAATCATGTATATGATCATTAAATATATGTTTCAAATTAGTACAGTCTTGTTGAAACAAAATTAGGAAGTTTGTGTTATCCCTCAATAATTGTTTAGGAACTGCACTGTATGTCTGAATTAGGAAAAAACAATCTAAATTACGATATCTACCGAAAGAGTAGAACTGTTTTACAAAATCTAAATTAATAGCGGGTATGTCATCGAATATTACTACTGAATAGTCTGCGACATTATCCGGCGATGGCATATCATTAGCATCTATATATTCATAGTAACCAATTTCCGGGACAGTTTCCAATATATTTTTGAGATTGCTACCAACGCGGCGTAGAAAAAAGTGGCGAGTGATAGGAGAGATCGCTCGCTGATCCTCTCTGGTCTGAACCTACCTATTGTTCAATGTCCCCAGGAAGGACTCTGCCGGCTAACTCTTGATTAGGAGAACGTCGCGGATTCCAGGCCGCGTGATGTAAAACAGGCGCCACCGTTATTCACCACCTGCAGAGAAACAGCTATAACGGGAGCAGGCGGGATCTGGTAGCTCCAACTATCCACCAGAGGGTCAGCCCCTTATCACTTGTTGTTAAGCAAAAAACTTTGCCAGACTCAAAACTTGAGGGATGGGTAGAGATCAACGACAAAATCAACAATACTTACAAATTTATTGCTGGACACAGACGTTTCAACAAAATTACAAAAGGCGAAGTCAATACTTACAAAATTATTGTTAGACACAGACGTTTCATCAAAATTACAATAGGTAAAAACAATACCTATAAAATTAATGTACTATCAGATACAACCAATTTAAAAGGTGAAGCCTTAAACAATATAATAAAAGTGAAAGCAAGTTCGAAAATTAATGAGTCAATAAACAGAGACCGAAAGTTCGGGGCCTCCCCCTGTATAACTCGAGAGGTGAGAGGGGTTATTCCAAAATCATACCTCCAGGATAACAGTAAATTTACTACACAAGAATTCCAGTAAAAGTCTCAAAAGACGTCAGCGCGAAGGTTACTTGGAATGCAAAAGTTCCATGAAAAATGAAAGGTTACCTTATTAAAAGAAAACAAAGTTACGCCTTGTTAACAAATAATATTAAGAAGGTAAGATTAATTACAGAATTTAAAAAACAAAACACCCAGATAGAACTTTTGGAGTACCCCCTGTATAACAGGTGTGCAAAATTTAAATATATAAAAATTGTCTGAAGGAGTATATTAAACAAAAGTATTTTTAGAATTCCAATTTCGTATACGTAATTCAGAATTTGTACAGTTTATAACAAAGTATATTAAGTAAAATTTATAGAATAGTTCTACGATTAATAGGAATCGTAACAGTCAAAAGGGTCCGATCAGAAGGATCTGGCCACGTTTATGTCTCAAAAATTTAATACAGGTGACAGCCAGTGAAGCTGACGGTCATCCGCAGTTATAAATATGAATCAAACTAGTACCCGGGGTAATTTAAGTCTAACAACGGGTTTATGATAAAGTCAAGCTCGCTTAACCCTGTAAATCTAAACACGAAGTAGGGAGAAATCCCTTCAAAATGTACAGTGAAAATTGGCAAAACAAACACACAAGTGTGTGTCTTTAAAAGTACGAAACGGCTTGGTTTGATTGTAAATTTAAAATTTCTAAAGTCTAAAGAGATATTTACTTTGAGCAACAAATAACTTAAGGTCTGCAAAAATTTAAGAAAGTCTACACATACTTTTAGCTTGGTTATCTTATTAGTTAACGTCCCCACATAATACAATCCTCGTTTTCAAAGGCAAATCTCCTCCCTTCAATTCGAACAGGTCGACGCTACAACGCCATCTTGGAGTCCAATATGGTCGCGCTGCGTCCCCTCCTCTTAATCCAAAAAGGTCACGCAAGATTTAAGTGCCCCTTGAAATCAAGTTGTGGCCAACACGAGGAAGCTCCAAATCAGCATCTTGGTGATTTAGAATGCTAGGTAGGCCCCAATTCGCAGGTTATAAAGACTCAGGTATGACGCCTTACGCCAACAATTATAAATCCAAATTAATCTTGGATGTACACAGAAAAGCAACGATTAATATATCGTTAAAAAGAATCCTGAAAGTTCAAAGTACGATTTAGACAAATATTAAGAGGATATCTATATTCTTACCGCAGATAAATCTGTTCACTATCCAAGTGACACAATGAACAATGCAGCGCATCAAAAGCTTAAGACATAATGGACGCCGTGAACGGTACAGAAGGGACATGCCGGAAACACGTCATAGAAGATGCCGGCAAAATTTTAATGAAGGAAAATTTAGTTTTCAACATCTCGGAAACGATACAAGATCGCAATAAGTGTCCATCCAAACTCAGAACGTTAAATAAAAATGTCCAGCGAAAGTTGTTAATATAAAAGTCGGCAAGTGCAGATTTCTGTCGAAGAGGTCTAACAAACGAAAAGGAGATGGCGCAATATGCGGTGGAAATATAAATGAGCAAGTAAAAATTACATAAGACAATATTAAACAAAAGAAGATGCGTCTAGATGAACTACAATTCATAGTAAAAATTCCTACATTAATAGTTTGAATATCGGAGTAACAAATTACGAGATAGAAGTGAAAATCTTGCGAGCATGTCAGAAAGGGAATAACAAGGAGATGGCCGCTTTGCTATTGTACAAAGGCTTCCAAAATAAATTGAACGAGTGAAATTTAGTTGAAATTATCGAGGTTTGGAGGGTCTAAGCTGTTCGATAATTAGAGAATTAAGCAAATAAAATAACATTTAGCGAAAATTATAGTTTTGAGAAGGCTACGAGGGTTTAACGGAACAAAATTAGAATAAAATAGATCTAAAATAGGCAATAAGCAGAAGAATGAATTTGTATACGTAACAAGATATTCATATTTTTTTTGATGGAGAGATCTGCAGCATATGTAAATATTTTTGAAGCGAAACCCATTAGGATGTAATAGTAAAGTAAGTAGAGCATTTGTTTTACCACAACCCGAAGGTCCCACTATAAGCGCTCGTTTGCAAACACCACCAAAAAGATTACTGTGCCGGGTAAAACGTTTTTCATTAAATACTCCATCAAAATTGAATATAGGCAAGGAAAGTGACTGTTGTTTTAATTTCATATTGCTCTTATGATATCATAATGTAAACTGAACGATGCTAATTGCATATATCAATAAATATATATCTGATGAATGTCGATTAAAAAATGAAACAAGGATTTTTTAATTATTCTATTTATTTAACTATGAAGAGGAGGAAGAGGAGGAGGGAGGAGAATTTTCATTCTCCATCCTAACCCGATACTCCTTCCTCCCCTTCTTTTTCATTGGTGCCATCGGTGGCGGCGGATCGCCGGAGGGAGGCAACTCTCGGGTTGGTGTTATTTCAGTGGGTTCAGTGGGCGTATCCCACTCCGGTGGGGTCTCCCACTCACTAACTTCCGTCCACCCACTGAATAGCGGGAGAACCGGGGGCCGCCTCCTTCTCAGGCCTCCTTCACCCCTCCTAACGGGGCTATAGGGCGGAGGAGGGGTGATTAATGGCGTCGCTGTCCTCGTTGGTGGCGGAGTTGGAGGTGGTGGTGGTGGTGGTGGTGTTGTTCCCTGCGTAGGGAAAACTACCACCACTTTCATATCAATTGTAATGTAAAGTTCCTGTACAGAAGAAAATATTAATATTGTGGTCAATAAAAATATAGGATAATAACAAACATTCCGAAAATATATGACAGCTGTAGGTGGCTATAAAGCAATCCAACCAGAAGCATCAACCAATTCTTAGCATAGGATGTGATGTGTAAGCAATGCGGCAACCCACCTCTCTTCTAATCCAGGATGTTGGACAAACATTTTTACTGATCACGGGACCAACAAGGTCCATTTTAAATACTTGAATTACGATATGAATTGCGATTAATGAATCAGTTTAAATAATTTGGTGAATAGAAATCAAATGAATTGATTTGCATTCATCGAAAAAATTTAAATATCAGATTGCGCATTTCACAAAGATGATTCTTTTGCTCTATGAGGGAGGGAACTTTCTCACTAATATTAACACCTTCAACACCTCCGATGTTAATATTAATGGCGCTATTAAGCTGGAGAATCATATCAATCGTTGCCAGTTCCTTTAGTATTTCCTCATTTAAGTCAAGTAACAGTTTATCAACATTAGAAACTGATGAACTTCCCCCAATGCGAGACGTTAGAATGTCTGAAAGTTCTTTTAAAGTCGCAGTTATAATGTTGGGTCGTGGACTAGATGGGATATCTGATTGGGGCTGTGCTATTATGGGAAGAGCGGGTTGTGGGAACTGCGGTATTGTGGAAGGACCGGGTTGTGGAGATCTCTGACCGGGAGTAATATTAGATTGGATAGGTAACGGAAGTGGAGAAGCAGGAGGAATTATGGTATTGTGTACTGCATGGATTGGTGAAATTGAGGAACAATTAAAAAAAGGGGGTGGGTGGGGGTTATGTGGAGGCCAATGGAGGGAAGTTTTATGTGAGGGGTGGGGGCGGTAGGTTTCTTATGGTGACCGTTGCGGGGAAGTAAGTTATGGTTCTATTTATTGAAATAAAACAAGTTATAGTTCTACTTATTGAAATAAAACAAGTTATTACATAAATAATACTTTATCTTAATTATTCAACGATGTAAGCATCTTTTTATTGAAACAAAACAAATCATCATATAAATAAGTCTTTATTTTAATTATTCAACTACGTAAACATGTTTTCATATATCTATATGGTACTTATATCTAAATATTTATTATAATTTGGTTACAATCGAACATTAACTCGATTACGAAAACATATTCTTATTGATATTACATATATATAAATCTTTATTTTAAATATACAACTATGCATACATATGTTCATATATCGGTATTGTACTTATATCTAAATATTTTTTATAATTTCGTTACAATCGAGCATTAACTTCCAGATAATGAAATACTAGTTCTACATCTACACACGCTGCAGTCTCTTCTCCTAATTACCCCATCGATAGTATCCCCAAACACATTATAATGACTCACACATGGTCTACATCTAATTAAGTCTATATCTTCATGATAACTTTTCGGTAGCCGATTCCAAATATATTCTAAATCTAAGCTTCTAACATTCCACATCAAATATGTTTTTGGAATATAAACTAAGTCACTATCTTCCACCGCGGCAAATGATCCATCAACTTCATATCGCCTTATCACACTACCTACCCTACTCACAACATAATTTGTCATGAGAGTCCACACACAACCCATTTCAAAGATTATAATGTTACTTTTATTTTTGTCTTTTTATTCTCCTCAATAAACTTATGCAATCGTTCCACATTACTTAGAGCGCACACCACATAATTACCAACGTGGAAACTACAACTTTCTTCTCCCTTCCTTATTTTTTCCGCATCGACTAAATCAATTATTCGTTTATCTATAATGCACTTCAAAAATTCCAATTTTTCTCTACCTTTAACAAGCACAATATCCACTCCGCTACACAACCGTTTAATTACTTCATCAAAATCACTCGCTGATGCATAACCGTCTTCCCACTTTAACCCGTGATGATGACTGAATGCATATCTCGCTACACGCTGATCTTCTTCAGTTAATACACCGAAGCTCAATACCGGTTTAAACACAAAATGACTCCTCCTAAATTCACTATCACAAGTGGCCAATTCTTTTGGCATCAAACTGTAATTATTAAACCGATACCATTGAAAATCTATTATGATATATTTTGTATCTGTCAAGTAGGAGCTCCACATTTTTGTATCTGTCAAGTTCAATATCTTTCACCACCAAAGAAACTTCTCGTACTAACACCAACTTCGAACTGAATCTACTACTTATACAACACCACTTTAAATATTAGTTCTCTAGTACTGTCGCTGTACCACCTTATTGAACGGTGAGTATTGATACAATTTATTGTGCAAAATCAAGCAATATAGAACCGTATCCTTTGGCACATTATCTTTCGTACTAAATTCTATTCTAACCTCCACACCACTTCTATGTATTGCATCTTCCTGATGTGAGCAATCTATGCCAACTAATGGGCACAACTTAAAATTATTTAATTTAAGCATCGGTTCACTATATTTGTGACCATAATAAGATTGTTGAAACCTAGAATACATATTGTATAACACTGTTACTCGATTATCATCAAAATCAACTCTGACATTTTCATATGGGTATCTTTTACCATTTAAATAAACAGTCATATCAGTTAAATTAATGGCATCAAATCTACTCATATTTGCTTCTATTTTTCCTTTCTTCCCTGTCTGAAAACCCAAAATTATATATCTTGGCGTTTCTAATTGTGGAGCTGTTTTAATGGCCCAACTATGTTTAGTTGTCTCGGGAATTCCTGGATTTTCATGAATTTCCCAACCTCTAAAGAACATTTCCATTATATGATTCTTCGTAATTAACTTAGTTAAAGCCAATTCCTGGCTCATCCCAACTTTAACATGTGGTATCCTCCACACAATAGAATCAATTATTAACTTAATATTATCCGTGGTAACTGAATTCAATATGACATCATTATCATCAGCACATCTTTTTAGAACTAATTCCTGGGATACATTCATAATAACTTGCTTAAAGTCTTCTGCAAATCCCATTAACATCTTCAATGGGATACAAAAACTAAAATTCCCTTTCTTATCTAGCACTGGAGCCTTCCCCATCGCGAATTCCCAACCAGAATTTTCCAATTGATTAGCATAACTTGGACTATATGAGAAATATCCTTTCATAGTTGATGTTATACCAACATTTCTCACTTCATCCACCTCCACTCCGCTAATAACATATCTAATATTACTAAACATAAAAGCTCCTGCATTATGAATTAAAAATGCTGTAGCACTATTCTTACTCTCATCACTTGCCAGACGTAACTTTCCCTCAATTAATAGTTCTGACTCTGATGGTAAAGTATATCTATCTATTTCCGGTACCACAATCCTGATCTCGTCATTATTCCCATATTTTGGAGAACCAAATGGTATGTGATTGTGAAATTCCATCTCAACGATAGAATTATCGACACGCACCTTCCTTAAAACATCCAAAACTTCCATATCTATTGAAAACTTGATGCAAACAGTCTCGTTAAACTTATCACGATCGAGTCTTTTCTTATACTAAATTTAATCCTCTCTTTATTCCAATTATTAACTTATAATCCCCATACCACAGTTGCTCGAAGATTCACTTTATCTACACCAAAACTTCATACCCTATGCCACTCAAGAAACTCCTATTTTCATTGGTTAATCGATTACGCACCCTCACCCCACCAACTACCCGCCATAACTTATTCATTATTTTGTATCTGCAATTCCCTCCCCTAGTGCGCAGTTTATTAAAGACGCTACTCCTCATTTGTAATTATTTAACTTTAAACTGTTCCACAACCCAATATTGAATATCCCAGTCTGCTACTGCGTATATCAATTACACGTCCGACCCTATCTTCGTCTCTACAAATAATGTTGGTCTATTATTAATATCTCCACTAAAATATTGAAGGCGCTCTTCTCCAAAATCAATTAATTCGCCTCAACCTTAAATATATGGTCAATTCCTCACCTCTTAAATCAATAAGTTGTCCGGTCTGATCTACAGCTTGAATAATAATTTGAGATAATACATTAGTGTTCACTGGCATATAAATTTTATCTTGTGGAACCTCTATTATTTTATAACCAGGTGCAACATTGGGATAAAAGTGATATAAAACATGTGATAATTCACCGTTAATATATGATTCTTCAACCACGTTACACATAATATCGATAGCACTTACTCTATTTATATCGACCACCTTATCGCTAATTACTGTTTTATTGGCTAGTATAACTTTCTTATTAAAACCTAATAAAGGACCAATTTAATTATCTATTGAAAAATTAACATCAACGGAAGCCTTCATATGCACCTTCATAGTATTACTATTGGCATCCAAAGTAAAATAATTTTTACCACCTTCATTGGCTTGTAGTTTCTCATTAATGTATTTCTCCAAATCTTGAATATCATAAGTTCCAACTGGAATAATTATATCTGTCCAATCAAAATCCATTTTGTCCAGTGATTCAGTATATCGAAATACATTGTTTGTAGATGTGACATTAGGGACAGTATTATATGTTTGCAAACTTATCATGCACATTTCATATTCGCCATCTAAGTATATTGGGGGATTTAAGACACAATCCACAACTGATCCCTTCCCAGATATCACTAAAGCCATATTACTGATACTTCCATTACTATCTCTCCCCATTTTAACAAGAATTTCACACCTCTTTCGTATAATACTACACACCAGTACCAGTTCCTATTTCACATAGGTTACTCAATAACACCCTTCAGAAACAATAAACACAACTGACCACAATTTTCACTGTTAATACTCTGATATCTTCTATAATTATAACATATAACACCACCACCATTCGATAATAAATACTTTTCCACTTCAACTGCTGGTCTTAAATCACCATAACTATCAAAATATTCGACCACATCATTATTTTTTTTGTATGCTACCCAATGAGTACCTCCCCCAATGTCATCATCCAAGTTAATTATCCCTTTCTCATTTTTATATATAAGTCTAGGTAAAACGTCTCTACTAAATATACCCCGAAATTTTCCAATTCTCCACCTTTTAACATACTTCCACAAACCTATTTCTGTTAAAGGCCTGCGAGGTAAACTACTTAATCGTTTTTTGAACCCTTACTATTCGGCAAATGAACTCCACAACCAGTTCTATATGGTTTTACGTATAGACCACTTCCCACAGATACACCACAACCTTGCTTATATGGTTTTACATATAAACCACTCCCAGATTTTGACTCCATAGCCAAATTATGTCGTTTTGCTTCTTCCAACTGATCCCTTTCAGTTTTTGCAGATGTTACTGCTTTGGCAATTGCCGCAGCACCCCCACCCAACGATCCCAAAGCACTTAATGCTGCGAATAATGGAATTAATGGTAAAAATCCACCTTTTCTCGGTATTGGGATTACTTTAGACTTTGGAAATTTTATTTTCTTCCCCGACTTCATTAAACTCTGATATGCAACTCTCGCATTTTCTAAAATACCTTTTTTCCTCCCAATTCGTCTTATAGCATTTCGAGCATTCTTCATAGCTTGCAAAAATGATATAGCTCCACCTTTTCTACTTCTCATATACTTTCTACCACTACCTTTCCTTATATCTTTACGTCGTATCCTCGAACCCATACCCAATTTCGTTTTAGCTTTCATAGCAATGGTAACCACAGTAGCAGCTAATCTTTCTCCTACACTTGCGTCTTTACTTTTCACTCGTTCTACGGCCTTTTTATACAATTTCTCATCCGCTTCGTGCCTCTTTAATAGATCCTTTGACTGAGCATAAGAAATATCATGCTCTTTACAAGCCTCATCCAAAATATTAACACCCTTATCACCCCTCTGTAATCGTTCTTCTAATTTCGTCCCTGGACCACAAAAACTATAACCCGGTATATGCAACTCTACTGGTAATTTATTAATCACGGTATTCAGTAGCCCACTACCTTTCCTTCTTACTGTCCGATTTGAACTACCACTTTTCAATACCATCACAACCTTTTAGTGTAATCTTATTGATCTTTCTCATGAATCAACAACTTGTGAAATGACAAACAACGCAACGCCAATGCGGTTTATAAATATATGCTCAATTTAGCTTGCTTATTAAATCTATAGACAGTATTATATAGCTACCTCCTATATCTAATAATAAAAAATAGCAATAATTTAATTTTTTTATTATCAAACTGTACAACTTTTTCCATTATTCATTCTTAAATAATTCACATCATTTGATAATTTCTTTGGCCAATATGTGACTAACTCCCTTAGTATGCATACAAATGCTGACACAACCATGATACATTTTCGTTATTGTCAATTCTATTTCTTCATCACTTTCAGCTAAACTTCGCACCACATTATTATACCATACATTATATTTCATGCCTTTCAAACTTTCAAACGACACTTTAATATTCCCTTCAATCGCAACAATTCCAACATCCCTTCATATGCCAAATACACATATTCCCCACCTTTTTCTATCTTCACAACTGCTGTCGACCCGTCGATTACCTCTCGCGATATTCGCATATGCATCCCGCAAATTGTAGGAAACACTGCATTCTTACACTCGAATCGTTCCCTCAACTGTACAATCTCTTCAATTAACCAATCCCATTCCATTACGTCCAAACACACACACTGCTTCTTTACACCAACAAGCTTTAACATGCACTCCATATTCTGCAATGGAGAGAAACCAATGCTTATCCATTTGGAATGACTTTTATTTAAAAGGAAAAACCTCTCTCCTACTAATGGCACTTCCCAAATTGGTTCCCTCATATAATTTTCCATGAACTTTTCAGCGGTTGATACCTTTCGTCCAAAATCACCATTCACAATATATGTTTTGGGATCACTCATCCCATTTAATAATTCTTCAAATCTGGGATCCAACTCAATATCTCTCCAAAACGCTTCCTCAGCATTCTCCCCTTCCTCCAAATCACTTCTTTCCACAATATGTTGGGAATGGTTTTTCCATCACAGCAAACTTACATTTAGACATACTTGTTAATACTAACAATTGTTTCGAATAATCTCCCTTTATATGCAATACCAATAACCCCTACCTACAATTATGTGCAAAAACCAACCCGATGTGCTAGTCGTTGCAGCCTCATTTATTTTTATAGAACCTCCTCGGTTATATAACCTCACCTAGCTTTACGTCGTCTCAAGGTCAAGGTTGTCATAGGGTTAAGGTCAAGGTTTTCTCGAGGTCGTCTCAAAGTCAAGGTCATCTTGATTCTAGAACCTCCTTAGTGACCGTGGTGTTTCAACTTCCCTCCCTTCGTCTCATACCTCTTGATTCGACAACCTCCTCAGTGGCCTTGTTGTTGCAACCTCCCTCCGCCTCAGCCGATTCTGAAACCTCCTCGGAGTGACCTTGACCTAACATACACCAAGGTCAAGGTCACTCCGATGAGGTTCCAGAATCGGCTGAGATCCTCTACTATAACTACCTTGCTATCAACCAGAAATTATTAAGACAGAGCGTGAAAGAGCATTCAGCGCTGTCTACGTAATAACTGCCGAACTAAGCAACGTGTTTTTCTATAGACGGTAACAACCATATCTATAAAAAACTGTATTATCGTGTCTTCACTACTTGTCGGGCGAACCGAATGCGTATATAACAAAATAATTTGAAACATACATGAGTGGGTAAAAACCACACCAATTTGTATAATACAAAAGTATTTTTAATAATATAAGTAATTCTTGTACTGCTGTGACACGGTATGGATAAAGTTGCATATCTTTTTTTAATAACTTGTGAGTTGTACCAACAGAAAGGTTTATTTGTTGACTCAAATGTCGAACAGATGTTTGTGGTTCATTTTCCATTATTTCTTCAACACGAATGACAACTTGAGGTGTATGTTTCTTAACTGCTCCGCTGCCTGATTTTCTTAAGAGACTACCAGCTTCAGAAAAAAGTTTTAAAGTTCTATCCAAAGTATTCTTAAATTGTATATAATCTGTTACAAAATGTGGAAATTCAAGTTGAAATTCTACCATGCAATCTTGAACTGAATAAATCCATAAACCATCAATTTTATTACCACTTCGAAAATAAGCCTGGACTAAAAAAATTTTATGTTCTAAAGTGAAAGCCATTTTAAAACTGAGAAGCAATTTATTTAAACCAGAATCGACGCACAATTATTTTATGCACTAACTGATATTTGTGATTGACATTATCAAATGTCATTTGGATTTACGTTTACGGAACAACAAGCACATACTAATATATATGCGTCTTATTCTATCAAAATTTCAAAGTAACCTAGATTGACTTTTCAAATGAGCACACGTTATATACCGGGTGTCCCAACAAGGGTAACGAGGTACGGTATTAGGGAAACGGATGTACCTAGAAATTTAAAACAAGTGAGTAAATCGGTTAAGAGAAAATGCTGGAAATTATTTTCGAGTTTCTGAAATGGCCTCCAGGGGGCGTAATTGCCATCCTGAATTTTAAACCACGTTTTCTGCAAAATTTTCTTATATTAATGATAGTCATAGTGAATACTATTTTAAAGCTGAGACAAATTCAAATATTTTTTGTTAAATGCTTTTTGCTCTATCTCTGAAAAGAAAGTGGTGGGGGGGCGCTATAATATTTTCGGAAAAAAATGTCGATAACTCTAAAAAGGCTTAACGTATCTTAATAAACTTGGAGTCGTTAAAAAGGGGGTTTCCTAGACTATCAATTGAACTGTGAGTGAGGTGATTGTGTTAGCTTACCTTGCCATCAGATGGCGTTTTCTGACATAATCGCAAAAAATTTAACTTACTGCAAAAAAATTAAATGCAATGATATCACTTTTTTTACGTCATTACATAGTCAATCAAGAGCCTAACAAGCCAGTGAGAACCGCATCTCAATATCTTTATCATAACCTAAGATATGAATAAAAGAAATTTATACTAAAAAAAAAATTACATTTTGGGAAGCATTTCCACTTTAAGGTTTGTTATTCATGTCTAATTATTCCTAATTTACCAAATAAAATGATAATTTATTATTTGGGATGCCAAACGATATTTTAAATAGAAATAAAATTTTGTTATTTATCTTTATTACTTTTTTTTACAATGCCTTTAAGGACACCATAGTGTTTAATATCTGATATTAGTACTACGTTGTGATATTATTACTTACATTATCATCATAAATTTTATTAATTATTGATGTAATGTAAGTAATAAAATCCTCTGACAGAAATCATTCTTTTGTAATTATCAAGATTGCCATGAAAACAAATGTCGTTTATATCTGACATAACTCTACGCGTTTTTCATGTCGTTGTTTGATGCTTGTCAAAGTGTGAAAGTCTCTTGATATCCTGTTTTAAATAGTCGGTTTAAATTTTAATATTTAAATTAATTGTCTTACTGTGATTGTGTTTATTGCATTAAAAATGTCTTATTCAACTGCGGAAGCATACGTCATGTTGGACGTGTTTTTCCAGTGTCATCAAAACGCCTGCGTGCTGAACGTGTGTACGCAGCAAATTATCCCAATAGAAGATATTTTAGTAGAATGGTATTTAGACGCTTAAGTAGATGTTTGCGCGAAACAGGACGAGTTCATCCTAATCCAGTGCCTAGAAGAAATCGACACGCTAGGAACGAACAAAACGTTGTTAATGTTCTAGCCTATGTTAACATTAACCCCCATTTAAGTTTAAGAAGAATAAGTTTGGACTTAGGAATTAGTAAATCATCGGTACAACGAATCCTAAGAGATCACTATCTACTACACCCTTATCATATTGAACTACATCAGGCTCTTTTAGAAACTGATTTTGATAGGAGATTAGACCACTGTCATTGGTTGAATTCTATGATAGATGAGGATCCCGATTTTTTATCTCGAATATTATGGACCGATGAAGCTACTTTTTCAAGCACTGGAGGAGTCAATTTGCATAATATGCATTATTGGTCGCCAGTAAATCCACATTGGATGCGTGAGGTAAACTATCAAAATCGTTGGAGTGTGAACGTCTGGTGTGGTATCTTAGGCGATCGAATTATAGGACCATTTTTTTTTAATAATAATGTTAATGGCGAAACTTATTTGGACTTTTTAAGAAATCACTTGCCAATTTTATTAGAAAACGTGCCTTTACAAACGAGAAGAGATATGTAGCTGCAACACGACGGATGTCCTGCACACTTTTCTCAACAAGTCAGGAATTTTCTAGACCAAGCTTATCCAAACCGTTGGATAGGAAGGGGCAGTTTGTTTCCATGGCCTGCCAGATCTCCAGACCTTACTGTCCTTGACTTTTACCTTTGGGGTAGAATAAAAGATATTGTTTATCAGACTCGCCCTACTACCCCAGAAAACATGATTGATCGTATCCGAAATGCTGTAGCCAATATTTCAATAGCTGAAATCAGCACAGCCGTATTAAATACACGACGCAGGATAAATTCCTGCATAGAAAATGACGGAAGGCACTTTGAACATTTATAAACACTTTTTGATTTTCCTTTCAATCAACCTTGTTGTAAAAAATAGATTGCATGTCGATGCGATAATTCACATCAAGCTTTGATACAAATAATACAAATCTGTATAAAAACAAATTTGTATCTGTATATGCATGGACACACAGTACGTATTTACCAGCTTTTGCTTCAACTACCAGACGCATGCGTTTCTGTGTAACCACTTTGTCAATGATAGATTTACGAAGCAAAAGACTGTAGTACACTTGCGGTCATGTAGTAAGTTTTGTCCTATCCGAAGACAACAGATAACCTCTTGCCATCTGACGGACAAAAAAAAAACTTGATGTGAATTATCGCATCGACATGCAATCTATTTTTTGCTAAACTACGCCACCTGGCTACGAGTTAATGGACTCACAGTAATATGCGTATTTTCTTCTTTATCAGTAATAGCTTCGCTATTCGAGAAGAACACTTTGCACCGGCGTGGTCGGTTTTGTCCGTCAGATGGCAAGAGGTTATCTGTTGTCTTCGGATAGGACAAAACTTACTACATGACCGCAAGTGTACTACAGTCTTTTGCTTCGTAAATCTATCATTGACAAAGTGGTTACACAGAAACGCATGCGTCTGGTAGTTGAAGCAAAAGCTGGTAAATACGTACTGTGTGTCCATGCATATACAGATACAAATTTGTTTTTATACAGATTTGTATTATTTTGCAACCTTGTTGTGTTTTATCGTTCTCAAGTTATTAGTTTCATAGATTCCATAATTTATTGTTATTATTTTATAAGCATTGCTGCTCGTTGGACTTTAAGTTAGTTTCCTTACTGTTCCCACACTTATTATTTTATAATTGTTTTGGCCTGTTGGCTTTCGAAGGTATTGTAAAAAAAAGTAATAAAGATAAATAACAAAATTTATTTCGATTTAAAATATCGTTTGGCATCCCAAATAATAAATTATCATTTTATTTGGTAAATTAGGAATAATTAGACATTAATAACAAACCTTAAAGTGGAAATGCTTCCCAAAATGTAATTCTTTTTTAGTATAAATTTCTTTTATTCATATCTTAGGTTAGGATAAAGATATTGAGATGCGGTTCTCACTGGCTTGTTAGACTCTTGATTGACTATGTAATGACTTAAAAAAAGTGATATCATTGAATTTAATTTTTTTGCAGTAAGTTAATTTTTTTGCGATTATGTCAGAAAACGCCATCTGGCGGCAAGGTAAGCTAACACAATCACCTCACTCACAGTTCAATTGATAGTCTAGGAAACCCCATTTTTAACGACTCCAAGTTTATTAAGATACGTTAAGCCTTTTTAGAGTTATCGACATTTTTTCCGAAAATATTCTAGCGTCTTTCTTTTCAGAGATAGAGCAAAAAGCATTTAATAAAAAATATTTGAATTTGTCTCAGCTTTAAAATAGTATTCACTTTGACTATCATTAATATAAGAAAATTTTGCAGAAAACGTGGTTTAAAATTCAGGATGGCAATTACGCCCCCTGGAGGCCATTTCAGAAACTCGAAAATAATTTCCAGCATTTTCTCTTAGCCGATTTACTCAACAATTTTTTTGTTTCAAATTTCTAGGTACATCCGTTTCCCTAATACCGTACCTCGTTACCCTTGTTGGGACACCCGGTATATATATTTAAGACTGTACTATTATTTGAAAATTTCTATCCATTTAAACGTTCTTTTGGAAATTGTGTTGTTTCGCCGATGTATACACCTTTGCAGACGTTGCATGGGACTTCATAAATAACGTTCTTTTTTAATGCAGGTATTCTGTCTTTTAATTTTGAGTGTAAGTTGTTCAGATTATTGGAGCTTTTGTGAGCAACTTTTATGTTATATAGTGTAAAAATTTTCTTTGTTTTCTCTAGCAGGTTGTATATACAAGGTATTGGCACATATTTATAAGTAGTTTTGAATTGTTTTTGTGGTATTTGTTTTATTTGTGCTGTAGTGTTGATATAATTTCTGTTTTATGATTAGAGCAATTAAATTAGCAAACTGAGGCATCAGACCAGAAATCCTATCACAAATAAAAAATTCTGTACAAAAAAACAATTATCCTTCCCATTCATTAATAAAATCATAAAACAAAAACTTATATATATATATATATATATATATATATATATATATACAGGCTGATTCATTTTCGGCCCTCACCATGGGGAGCTCTCTTATTATTGGAGATAGAGTATAGGTTTAAATTTGGCAAAGTTGTTAAATTTTGTGTTTGTTATAAATCCGTAAAGAAAATAGACCTGTGACAAATGACCTTCGTTATTAAAAAAAAAAACGCGAAAACCCCATTTTCTTCTTTTACCTGTAGCACCGACATTTGACCTTGTAGAGAAAAAATAAAAACACATCCTTGTGGCCATTTCTAAACCTCTATCCAGTGGTGTACTCGAAATTTTTATACGACGTTTCGTTTCTTTCTGGCCATCATCAACTATCTAATTTCTAATAGGCGCCATATTGGATTTAGACAACTTCAGAGAGAGTTTGTTTTCTGATTTCAACCATGTACCACATGCTGACTAAAGTTTTTGACATTAGGTTTTATTTGAAAGAATAAATTTTAAGATTGAATAAGGTAGCCATTGAATTTCAATCTGTCAAACATTTCATTTATTATTCATTAATAATACAAAAATGTCATACACTAACGAAGAGAAACGAGATATGATAAGTATTTTTTATTCTTCGAACCGAAATTCAACAGTAGCGAGTACAAGATATCTACAATTATATCCAGAACGACAACAGCCTCATCGTACCATTTTTCTAGATCTCGACAGAAATTTGGTCGAGAATGGATCGTTTACAAAGCCGCGTAATGGTCAAGACAACAGGTGTTTAAATGAAAATCGACACGATATTTTACAAATGGTAAATTAAAAGCGTGTTTTCAAATTTCATGTTAATCTTGTATTTTTATAGATAAATAATAATCCATCAATTTCTACACGCGAAGCAGCGTCAGAATTAAATTTTAAATACAAAAATGTCATACACTAACGAAGAGAAACGAGATATGATAAGTATTTTTATTCTTCGAAACGAAATTCAACAGTAGCGAGTACAAGATAACAAAAACATTAATAAAAATACATATAAAAGTAAACAATAAACAATTACAGTAAATGTTCAATTATCTGGCCATCATCGGTAATGCACAATTGGGCACGCCTTCTGGCATTTTGTACTGCCCTTTGTATAGTTCTTCTAGGAACTGCATCGAAGGCATTCTGAAGTCTGTCTCGTAATTCTTCAATGTTTTGTGGCGCATCTACTTTATAAATATTATTTTTAACATATCCCCATAAAAAAAAATCTAGCGGACTTAAATCAGGTGATCTCGCACGCCATTCAACAACTCCCCTATTTCCAATCCAACGGTTTGCAAACTCTTCATTTAAGAAATTTCTAACAACAGCTGCATTGTATGCTGGTGCGCCATCTTGTTGCCACCATAAATATTGTAATTGATTTAATGGGATATTGTCGTCTAGATAGTCAGATACGTATGTACGTAAAATGTTTAAATATCTTTCTTCATTTAAATGTTCTTCATACATAACTGGTCCTAAGAGACGATTTGCCAAAATACCCATCCAAACGTTTATTCCAAAACTATGTTGTGGTCTTCTAGCCCTGTTTTGTCGGGGATTTTGTACTGCCCAATAGTGCTCCGTATTTCTGTCGAACATTCCAGAATTTGTAAATTTTGTTTCATCTGACCAAATGATTTTGCTTAAAAAATTTTCATCATTTTCTATCCTTCCCATTAACCAATTACAATATTCTAGCCTTCTCAAAGTATCTCCAGGCACTAAAGAGTGACTAACATGGATCCTGTATGGTTTAAACCTGCTTTTATGTAAAGTTCTCCAAACTCTGGACTGGCACAAATTTAATTCTGACGCTACTTCGCGTGTAGAAATTGATGGATTATTATTTATCTATAAAAATACAAGAATAACATGAAATTTGAAAACACGCTTTTAATTTACCATTTGTAAAATATCGTGTCGATTTTCATTTAAACTCCTGTTGTCTTGACCATTACGCGGCTTAGTAAACTATCCATTCTCGACCAAATTTCTGTCGAGATCTAGAAAAATGGTACGATGAGGCTGTTGTCGTTCTGGATATAATTGTAGATATCTTGTACTCGCTACTGTTGAATTTCGGTTCGAAGAATAAAAAATACTTATCATATCTCGTTTCTCTTCGTTAGTGTATGACATTTTTGTATTATTAATGAACAATAAATGAAATGTTTGACAGATTGAAATTCAATGGCTACCTTATTCAATCTTAAAATTTATTCTTTCAAATAAAACCTAATGTCAAAAACTTTAGTCAGCATGTGGTACATGGTTGAAATCAGAAAATAAACTCTCTCTGAAGATGTCTAAATCCAATATGGCGCCTATAAGAAATTAGATAGTTGATGATGGCCAGAAAGAAACGAAACGTCGTATAAAAATTTAGAGTACACCACTGGATAGAGGTTTAGAAATGGCCACAAGGATGTGTTTTTATATTTTCTCTACAAGGCCAAATATCGGTGCTACAGGTAAAAGAAGAAAAGGGGTTTTCGCGTTTTTTTTAAATAACGAAGGTCATTTGTCACAGGTCTATTTTCTTTACGGATTTATAACAAACACAAAGTTTAACAACTTTGCCAAATTTAAACTTATACTCTATCTCCAATAATAAGCGAGATCCCCATGGTGAGGGCCGAAAATGAATCAGCCTTTATATATATAATATATATAACAATTGATAAATTATTGGAGTTTTTCGGCTTTTATATGAAATATTTTACAAATATCAAATTAGAATGTATGTAATTGCAGAGTAAGTGGGGATGTAAACATTGCTGTCTACAAATTACAAAGCAAATCATACTTTTTTAATTGAAAAATATTGTCTATGTTGGGACTCGAACCTAAGTCTACAGTTTGCCGGACTGTCGCTTTTACCACTTAGCTACAATAGACCTAGGTTCAAGCTATTTAGAAATGCATTATAAGGTAACAGTGTTAATGAATCAGATGTCAGTTATTGAATGTAGATGTCAAGTTGAAAGCAGAAGTCAGTTTTTTGAAAGCTGATGTCAGTTTTGATAGCAGATGTCAGTTAGTGAAAGCAAATGTCAGTTATTGAAAGCAGATGTCTGTTTTGAAAGCAGGTGTCAGTTATGAAAGCAAACGTCAGATTTGAAAGCAGATGCCTATCTTGAAAGTAGATGTCAGATTTGAATGTTTGAAAATGCTAATTATAATAATAATATAATAATTTATCAATTGTTATATTTAATAAACGGCTAAGAAATTATCTAAACACTTATATATATATATATATATATATATATATATATATTGTTGTGATGCATGTTATCCATATAGAGCTGCATCTAAAATAGGAAGAATAAGACATACAAAGTGAAAAAGGGTTATAATGTAATGGTTATATAAATAATATTATTAAGTCTTAGTAGTATCGAAGTGCCTATGTATTTTTATAACGATCATTTCATTCTTTAAATTTCTATATACATTTTCCTTTCATTATTTAATTTTATTATATCATATTCAAATTTTGAAATATTAGCGCGAAAAACATATTCAAATCCATATGCAACTTTGTATTATATCGACACTAGTAAGACACGCCTACAAATTGACATCTCGCTATGTTTACATTTATCATGCGCAGTATGCGATTTGTATCATTCAAATTTATCTTAACCTAACTTGGTAATTTATAATATAATTTTTAAAATCATTTAGATATTCTAAATTAATCAAATTCTTTTTATATAAAATTGTTAAAAGGGTAAATCATCGAGATTATTGATATCAATAGATAGCGTGTTTGGTAATATTCAGACAAGTGCTGTCGAATTATTCGATCCTTGAATTTGAAAAATAAATAGACGCATCTTTTTAGACCAAGCCTTAGAAATCTTGTATAAAACACAAATTTAAATTATAAATTCAGCTAAAAGTGATAAAAAGTATCCAGAATATTAATTAACTCGATCGTCAAGTGAATTACTACAAGAATTTTCGGTAATAACGAACTTTCAAACAACATAGCGTCACAGACGTAGTTCCACCGAAAACGATAGAAAATCAGAAGAAATATATATAAGAATCCATCGCCGAACTTCAACAAAATAGTCTAACGTACATCAACAACGATACCTGAAATTCTACAGCCAGAAACGAGCGCAGTGAGTAATTAGGCACCGAAGACGAAGTCCGAGGAAAATCTTCGATAGCGTCTGCGTAAACAGCCACCTACACCGCCATCATTTTGTGCTGCACCCGAACATTTTTGGATCACCGAGGATCTTCCCAATTCACACAGACGATCTACAAACATAAATCAGCATCATTATTATAACAGGTTTTCAGATAATATTTATTATTTTTTTTTAAAATTAAATTCTTTAAACTTTTATTTAATAATATACTCGAATTATTTACCTAATCTACCACGTCCTGTCATGATCTTTATATTTAATTAAACAACCTATTTATATCTTAGAGATAACAATAAAAGGGTACTCACCATAATTGTAATAAGAGTATTCACATTTATATACATATTATTTATTAGTTTAACACACATAACCTCTTTTCACATTAGTAACACCTTGTTGTTTATGCGTATATGCAGTTTCGTTAATATCACATTTGTAATACGTTATATTTTTACAGTTTCCTTTAATTTAATAAACATAATATTTTTAATTTTACTTGAATCTTTTATTTGTTCATATTTATTTGTAGGAGTTATTATATTAAGCGTCAACATTAACATTATTCTCTTTTTTGGAAGCAACAACCTAAAACTCACAACGAGCCCGAGATCACTCACATTTAGTAAAGTTTTATTAAAAATAGTTTCTTGCTTTCCGACTAGTTGGCTATTTGAGATAAAGATAGCGCAGTCTGGGGTGAGATTATATAAATTAAGGCGCCCGACTAATCTTTTCAAATACATAATTTTATCTTACACTTTTATTTCATTAACATTTCATAATCTCACCACAGCCGCTATCAGGGAGCATATCAATATATATATATAGAATTTAATTGGAGTGAGAAATAGCAATTATTCAAATCTCCTCTCACATGCAATTGTCGCTAAATTTGTTGCGTTGATTCTACAATCTGACAAGATTACTCCTGCCGAAGAATATAGACGCAAACACGTCGCGACGTCAGCCCTTCACCTGTGCGGATAATTAACATTTGTATGAAAAAAACCACATCCGTCCAGAAACGTGCAGATATCGATATTTCACTGTCGTTACAGATCATCAGTACGCGATATTCTGACATAGACATGATTTTATTTGTATACTTTCGTGTATATATACGAATTATATTGAATTTAATTGGAGTGAGAAATAGCAGGAGTAATCTTGTCAGATTGTAGAATCAACGCAACAAATTTAGCGACAATTGCATGTGAGAGGAGATTTGAATAATTGCTATTTCTCACTCCAATTAAATTCAATATAATTCGTATATATACACGAAAGTATACAAATAAAATCATGTCTATGTCAGAATATCGTGTACTGATGATCTGTAACGACAGTGAAATATCGATATCTGCACGTTTCTGGACGGATGTGGTTTTTTTCATATATATATATATATATATATATATATATATATATATATACATATAATATTTTCGTGACCTTGGTATGATATGGTAAACTTAATAAGTCGGCGATTAAAGGTCTGGTTTATTACTTCAAAGTATATATATTTAAAACAGCCCTACATGTTTCGGCAATGATGCCTTTGTCAAGGATATAAAAAATATAAATGCATTTATATTTTTTATATCCTTGACTAGTTGTGATGAAAGAAGCATATTACAGAAAAAATTCTTGGTATATATAACAAAGTTATTGTTTTATTTTATTTTATTATTTTCATACTTAACAGTCTATATATACATATATATATATATATATATATATTGTAAACTTAATAAGTCGGCGATTAAAGGTCTGGTTTATTACTTCAAAGTATATATATTTAAAACAGCCCTACATGTTTCGGCAATGATGCCTTTGTCAAGGATATAAAAAATATAAATGCATTTATATTTTTTAGATCCTTGATATATATATATATATATATATATATATATATATGTATATATAGACTATTAAGTATGAAAATAATAAAATAAAATAAAACAATAACTTTGTTATATATACCAAGAATTTTTTCTGTAATATGCTTCTTTCATCACAGCTAGGTAAAAAACATATTAAATTTTGGTATCGGTATGTAGACGACATCATAGCTTGCTTTAAGGGTACTCATAGACAACTACAAACATTTCTGAACTACATAAATTCAATCCATTCTAATATCAATTTTACAGTAGAAATAGAAGAGAATAACAGTATTAACTTCCTGGATTTAAAATTAAACAAATTAGATCAGAGCTTAAAATTTGATATATATCGTAAACCTACTTTCACTGATTGCATTATTCCCAAAGATTCACTACACCCTAAGACACACAAACATTCATATTTTAATTCTATGATACATAGAGCATTAAATATTCCTTTGTCTAATGAATCTTTTGTTCGTGAAATCAATACTATAAAACAAATAGCGGTAAACAATAGGTATAAAAGTAGCGTAATTGACAGTATACTAAAGAAAAAACAGTTACAAGTTGCCCTTAGTTTAGTATATCCTAAAGATAGTGCTAATTTGAAACTATTTGTCTCGTTAACTTACTTCGGTAAAATAAGCGAGCAAATTGGAAATATAATTTCAAAAAATAATGGTCATGTTAGTATAGCTTACAAACCATAAGTAAAAACTAGTAATTTCATTTTTAACGCAAAACCTAAAACAGATATCAATAATAAATCAGGAGTGTACAAATTATATTGTAATGATTGTAAAAGTGTATATATAGGTCAGACTGGTCGAAGTTTTATTATACGGGTAAAAGAACACATGAGGTCATATAAACTAAAGAAGACAGATTCAACATTCGCAAACCATCTTATTACAGAAAGGCATACATTTAGTCACCGTAAAATATTGCATTTGGCCGAGAAAGGTCGTAAATTAAATCTTTTAGAGGCCCTAGAAATTTTTAAAAGCCGAAACAACACAATAGATATCGTTTTAAACGAACAGTTGGATCTTATATATATATACACCTCTTTTCCAATGTTGTATATAATAGTTAAGTATATAGTAGTAATTTTAAATAACATCATAAACCACCCCCATATATTTTTGTGTCATTTATAAGTTCTATGTAGGCCTGTAACTTTTGCAGTTTGATAATGACATTGTATGTCGAAACCGCGGTCACGATTATATGTGAATAAAGTGGTATATATAACAAAGTTATTGTTTTATTTTATTTTATTATTTTCAAAATGAATTACCAAAAAGTTCGGCCACCAGTATTAATTTACTATTAAGTATTATCGACCGTACTGTATAAGTAAAAATTAATTAACGGGTGTCTGTCAAGTAAAAAAAAACTCCTTTATTTCACTCTATATTTCAGAAGAACTTTGTAGCATCTTCGTTAACAATGGTTATCCTAGGCATATACTGAATAAATTGATATACAGCTCCAACTTTTACGACGGCCCTACTGAAGACGTCCCTGAAGACAGTGTGATCTACAAGAAAATTCCATATATTGGTGGTCTTACTCATTCAATTATATCACACTTTAAACAATTTAAGAACATTAAAATAGCCAAATACAACACATTTACTTTGAAAAATTATATAGTAAGACCAAAGATGTAACACCGTTGGCTTTAAATGGTCATGTTATCTACAGGATACATGTTCGGATTGTCATGGCGTGTACATAGGCCAAACGTCGCAATGGCTAAAACAGCGTAACCCACAACATAAAAGTGATGTCCGTATTGGTAAGAGATCTTGTGCTCTGGTGGATCATGCACTTGATCTCAGCCATACATTTAATTTTGGCGATGTCAGAATTGTGGACGCTGAAAATAATTACAAAAAAAAGATGCTTTTTAGAAATGGTGCATATCAACGGAGACACTAATAGCGTAAATTATAAGTCGGATACTAATGGACTAAGTATAATCTATTGCAATATACTCGGTGTTGGCGGTTAATTGACCTGCTAAGTTTTATTAACCAGTCCTTGTATCATTTGATTTGTAGTTGTTGTTGGTTTCGATTTTTTATGACATCAGTTTTTTGGTGTGTGTTTTATATAGTTTAGTTTTATATTTTAACATTTATGTATATTTGTTTTTAAAAGGTTGACGATAAACCAACATCATCTTAATTTAATGTTTTAAATTTGATTAATTTTAACATGTTTAGTGTCGTTGTTTGCTGAATTTTAACTCTCAATTGTAAGTATTTTGTTATTGTCATATTGTTTAATATATTGTGTTTTTATTAAACATATAGACACTCCTGAGGAAGTAACAAATTCGTTATGAAATATAGAGGAAATAAAGGAGTTTTTTTTACTTGACAGACCGCTCACCCGTTAATTAATTTTTACTTATATATATATATATATATATATATATATATATATATATATATATATATTATTATAATACACCACTTCCCCTCGTATCGGATGATAATAAAAATAATAATAATGATGATGATTAGGAAGATGGAAATTTAGAAAAAATATACGAGAAGCATATATTGTGCATGTAAATTATATGCAAACCGCTCTAATTGACAAACAGAGTGTGGTTCAGAGAGAAATCAAACACAAAGCTTTTAAGCTGTATTATGGTTTAATAAAAAAAATTACAGAATTCACAACCTTTTGCTTCTAAGTCGCAGATTTTATGCACTATTATATTTGTTTCTAAGTATCTTTGTTTGGCGTTGGTAGAAGATTTTTCTTTAAGTCCGAATATCTCGACTCCTAGAAGAGATATTGTCTCAAAGAACATTTTAAAATTCGTATATAAATTATATATATCTTTAGCACTACTTTAATTCTCGCGCAAGGATTACTTTCACACAAATATATCTTTATCTTACATAGGGTCCACGAACGTGACTTCTCGCCCTGGCGATTGTCGTGTAACCCCCGAATGCAAAAGTTTTCATCGCGATCGTTTTCTTTTCGTAGATCTTCGCGTGTACGCCATGAACATAGTCAAACGGTTATAAATTTTTGAAATAAATTTTAATAAAATAGAAAATTGAAATATAGAAAAGTTAATACCGAAATAAATTATTTTAGAGAAAATTTTAAATAGAAAATAATATGTGTTACTTGTAAATACGTGTTCATGTTAATGCATTTTTTACATATACGAGGTATTCAAGTTCTAAGGCCTCCGATTTTTTTTCTCCAGACTGGAAAGAGATAGAAGCATGTGCATTGTTTTAAAATGAGCGTGCGTTCATTGTCAATACGTCACAGAGATGGCAGCACTGTACGGCAGTTGGAATTGTAGCGGCAGCGTCGAGAATGAGAACTGTTTTAGATACTTAAAATGGCTACGTTTTCCTTACTTGAACAGCGTGCAATCATTCGTTTTCTGAATTTGCGTGGTGTGACACCAATTGAAATTCATCGACAGTTGAAGGAGACATGTGGTGATGGAGTTATGGATGTGTCGAAAGTGCGTTCGTGGGTGCGACAGTTTAATGAAGGCAGAACATCGTGTGACAACAAACCGAAACAACCTCGGGCTCGCACAAGTCGGTCTGACGACATGATCGAGAAAGTGGAGAGACTTGTTTTGGGGGATCGCCGAATGACAGTTGAACAGATCGCCTCCAGTGTTAGCATTTCCGTGGGTTCTGTGCACACAATCCTGCATGACGACCTGAAAATGCGAAAAGTGTCCTCCAGGTGGGTGCCGCGAATGCTGACTGACGACCACAAGGCTGCTCGTGCGGCATGTTGCCAAGCAATGTTGACGCGCAACCAAGGCATGAATGAGACTTTCTTTTCGTCGATTGTGACAATGGATGAGACGTGGATGCCATTTTTCAATCCAGAAACAAAGCGCCAGTCAGCTCAATGGAAGCACACAGATTCACCGCCACCAAAAAAATTTCGGGTAACCGCCAGTGCTGAAGAAATGATGGTGTCCATGTTCTGGGGCAGTGAGGGCGTAATCCTTACCCATTGTGTTCCAAAGGGCACTACGGTGACAGGTGCATCCTACGAAAATGTTTTGAAGAACAAGTTCCTTCCTGCACTGCAACAAAAACGTCCGGGAAAGGCTGCGCGTGTGCTGTTTCACCAAGACAACGCACCCGCATATCGGGCTAACGTTACGCAATAGTTTCTTCGTGAAAACAACTTTGAAGTGATTTCTCATGCTCCCTACTCACCTGACCTGGCTCCTAGTGATTTTTGGCTGTTTCCAACAATGAAAGACACTGTCCGTGGCCACATATTCAGCAGCCGTGCTGCTATTGCTTCAGCGATTTTCCAGTGGTCGAAACAGACTCCTAAAGAAGCCTTCGCCGCGGCCATGGAATCATGGCGTCGACGTTGTGAAAAATGTGTACGTCTGCAGGGAGATTACGTCTAGAAGTAACACCAGTTTCATAGTTTTCGGGTGAGTAGTTAGAAAAAAAATCGGAGGCCTTAGAACTTGAATGCACCTCGTATCATACATCATTATAGCTACATTCAGATTACAAATTTAATATACAGTGTGACATTTCTTTACATAAATAACTAAATAATTACAAAAGATTGCTTGCAAAACTCGTACTTGTCTTTCTTATTACATATAAATGTCAATTGGAAATAATTAAAAAGGTTAAGTTAATAAATACTATAATTAGTGTAATTCTCAAACAAAAATGTTGTGCATTCCTCGATTTTGCTTCCTTGCATGGGCATCTAATTTGTTCTTTGATATTTTTTTTAATAATAATTATTTCTTAACCTTTGTATATTATAGTAGATTTAGATAGTCGGCGTTTTAAGGTCTGCTTTACTTTAATATGTATATATTTAAAATAATCTTACATGTTTCGGCAAGTACTGCCTTTTTCAAAGAATTTTAAAATATAAATGTCAGTATATTAATGTCATATTTATATATGTGAAGTTGTCATGGATAAAAATTACATTATTCAAAAATACATTCAAGTTTAGTAATAATAATTCATGTCTTAGCATTCCCCAACAGCTTGATGCCAATTACAGGGAGCATTGGCAAGCCATGAGTTATTATTATGTCAGCGCCCGTGGAGCGACTTAAGATGTTCAGCTGTCGACATTCGCCTACTTTCGAGTAACTTTATATTATTTCTATAAATATTGTTTAGTTTGGCCTATGTAGAAACTATCGAGAAACGCATGTTATCTATAAAGTACCATATCGCGATTGCGATAGTTACTACATAAGCCAAACTAAACAATATTTATACAAAAGAATACAAGTCCACAAATACTCAAAAACAGACAAAACTGCTTTATTTGCACACAAATTGCAACCCGATCACCATATCGATTTTGAGAACACACAGATAATCGATAAAGAGCAACAAATTAAAGAAATGATTAATATTACTATAACTTAACAAAGTAACAATCTGCAATTTACCATCATGAATATATAGAATTGTTATATAAATATCTATCGTATGTTATTTAGTTATCTGCACACTAGCCTATCATGCTGGCTGTCCCTTGTTTCGATCCAAGACTAGGCTGTCCGGGTAGGATTTCATGGTCTTCCTTCTCATTTTAGGCGAATGCCGACAGCTGAACATCTTAAGTCGCTCTACGGGAGCAGACATAATAACTCATGGATTGCCAATCCCCCCTGTAATTGGCATCAAGCTGTTGAGGAATGTTAAGGCATGAATTATTATTATTAAACTTGAATGTATTTTTGAATGTCATTTTTATCCATAAGTGGTAAAAGCGACAGTCCGGCTAACTGTAGACTTGGGTTCAAGTCCCAACATAGACAATAGTTTTCAATTAAAAATTTAGTATGATTTGCTTTGTAATTTGTAGACAGGAATGTTTACATCCCAATTATTTTGCAATTACATACATACTAATTTGATATTTGTAAATATTTCATATAAAAGCCGAAAAACTCCAATAATTTATCAATTGTTATATATATATATATATATATTAAAAATAATAGACTTTTTATTGGTTTAGCAACCTTTTATTGAATTTTGATGTTTTATTCTACGACGTTTCGACTTTTATTATTATTCAGTCTTTTCAAGTAACTAGAAACAATAATTAATACAATGAAAACATGGGAACTGAGTTTGCTTTTGTGAGACTGAATTAACAATTAAATTAACAATTAAAATTAAAATTAGATTAAAGACTGAATTACCAATTAAATTAACAATTAATGTTAAAATTAAAATTAGATTAATAATAAGTAAGGAAGAATTAAAGTGATTACATCTGTATAAATGAATTGAAAATTTGAATTAAACTACAAATGCAGTAAAGAAACATTGATTTTTTGATTTTTCATTTTTTGATTTTTCAAACAAATTGAAGGACTAGCAATGGGAGCACCTATATCCAGCGCAGTAGCCCAATTAGTATTAGAGCACATCGAAGAAAATGTTATAAAATCCCTGAAAATAAAACCAACCTTTTTCAAAAGATATGTCGATGATTGCAAAATGATGCTACCAGAAAATTAAATAAACAATGTACAAAATAGTTTCAACAATTTCCATCCAAATTTAAACTTTACCATTGAAATAGAAAAAAACAACTCCATAAACTACTTAGACCTAACACTGATAAAAACAAACAACATACAAACAAAATGGTAAACTAAACTAACCACATCCGGCAGATATGTAAACTTTTTTCAAACCAACCCCTAGCCCACAAAAAAAATGTAGTAACAGCGTTAGTAGACAGAGCCTTAAATCTCACTAATCCAGTTTTCAAACCAACAGTACTAAATAAAGTAAAAACAATTTTAACAGAAAACAATTATCCACCACAATTTATACAAAAAATTATAAAACAAAGACTTAATAAAATTTATAACACAACAAACGGCCACAACAAAAACAAAAAAACCAATGAATTAACATATATCTCCACACCCTATATAACTGGATTATTCGAAAAACTAGACAATATTTTTAAACCATCTGATTTTAAAATAGCACACCAAACCGGTAAAAATCTAAAATTCCTACACACCAAACTAAAAGACTCAACACCTACACTAAAACAATCACACTCAATATACAACATACCCTGCAAAGACTGTGACAAAGTATACATAGGCCAAACAAAACAGTTACTACAAGAAAGATTGAAAGGTCACAAATACGCAAAAAATCAAACTGCTTTAAAAAAACACCAATTGACACTAAAACATAATTTTGATTTTGATAACACCAAAGTAATAACACAGAAAAAGAATACAAAAGCTAGGGAGGTCTTAGAAATTATCCATATTTTCAAAAACAGCAGAACAATCAACGACAGAAACGAAATTTATGGACTTTCTAAACTCTATTACCCACTCATTAAACAATAGATAAAATCAAAACCCCCCCCGCACATACAAACACAAAACAAAAAATTTTTTTTATCAGTTCCCATTTGTAAATACTTTTACTATATACCCCTAAACACGGTCCTGACCATTTTGCTAATTCCAAAATAGAACAGAAATTAACCTCTCTAAACCAAAGACACAGACTCTTACAATATTCGAACCAGTGTGGTCGGTCCTTAAAAAAGGTCTCGGATGTCCCCGATGACACATGTTACACAGAATGCGTGTTTTTGAAACCCCAAAAAAACGGTGAGTTTATTGTCATTCAATGTTTCTTTACTGTATTTGTAGTTTAATTCAAATTTTCAATTCATTTATACAGATGTAATCACTTTAAGTTTTCCTTACTTATTATTAATCTAATTTTAATTTTAATTTTAACTTTAATTGTTAATTTAATTGGTAATTCAGTCTTCAATCTAATTTTAATTTTAATTGTTAATTTAATTGTTAATTCAGTCTCACAAAACCAAACTCAGTTCTCATGTTTTCACTGTATTAATTCTTTTTTCTAGTTACTTGAAAAAGACTGAATAATAATAAAACTCGAAACGTCGTAGAATAAAACATCAAAATTCAATAAAAGGTCGCTAAACCAATAAAAAGTCTATTATTTTTAATATCAAGACACGGCCAATAAAATAAATAAGAAAAATAAAATTCTTATGAACACTAAATATATATATATATATATATATATATATATATATATATATATATATATATATATATATATGTATATATAATTTCTTAAGACTTAGAGAATAACATGTTATTACAAAGAGAAATACTGTAATGGTTATTTCTTAATAGTTTAATAGTTTTGATATTTATTATATAATTTTTACTCACCACTAGGATCCTTAAACCTAGAAATATTTTGCACTGATAATCCATACTGATGTCCCGGTTGACATTTATTTCCTTCGTAATACTGACCGTCTGGACAACATTTCTTGATACATTTAACACTTGCGCTATTACACATACTGATATTTTCACACGTTCTCACAACAAACTGATCATTTTCATTAGTTTTATCTATGCAGTAGGTGCCAAGTACATATTTACTATTGTCAAAATGAATTGATCTGCTTGAATCAATGTGAAAAGTTTGCTGAGATGTGTTAAAGAAATGATCTAATATAACGTTACAGTGAAATAGATCGGTTCGTATTAATAAGTATCCATCATCGAAGTTTTCATAAATTCTAGACGAATTGCTTTCTAGACATTTGTGATACTGTTTTTGGTAAACAAAATTTGGAGGACAACATTTTGGAAAGTATTGATCTGCCTCCAAATCTTTCGGCAAACATTCTAATTTTACAAATGCAGAAGTATCATTTTGAAGGTTTAGGTAATATTGTTCTTTGTCTAACCGTTCGCAATTATCTGTGTTATTGAAACTTTTTATTAAAAAATACCCGCCAGAATCTTCCAATACACAATAGTAATGATATATAATCATTAAAATGACTAAGACGTGTCGCAACATTATGTAATTCTAATGCATACAGACACCACGATATTCCGGGATCGACTGAGCTCGGAATAAATAAATGAATCTTTATATAGTAAGATAAAATATGGAAAAGTGACGTTTGTATTGTTTTATTATACGTTTTCTTATAACAAGAGTAGTTCAAAGAAAACATTAATATTCAAGATATTGTTAAAAAATACGTATTATCGGGATATATATTTCTTACTTATTAATAAAATTCGGCTTTTGAAATTAAAAAAACGCGTTTTACGCAGCTTCTACATATGTTTTCACACCATAACGGCCTAGGTTGTTTTTTGGCATTAGATAACAGATGTTCTTCCCAAAATATTTTTCAAATCAAAATATATGTTACTTTCTGCTACACATAAATATCTGAAATTATTACAGGGAGACTAAATCCAAAAAGACAGAACAAAAAATTTAAATTTTATTTACAAATCAAAGTTATTACAGGAAAAATATTCAATTGTGATACTTTCTTAAGATGTCAATATTATTTCTCTATTTAATTTAGAAGTAAAAATTGTAATTTACTGTCTGCAAAAATCGCTAGTGACGTCAGTTAGATGTGATCATTGGGCCGAAATAAGGAAAAGGATAGAAAAGCCATCGGAAACATGATCGCAGATCAACGTTATACGAAATACTGTTAGTGAGGATAATAAGGTAAATAAGTGAGTGATAATTAAAGACCGGCATTTTCAGCCGGCCCACAGAGGCGTGGACAAGCAAGAGGTTCTGGAGACTTACTTTACCAGCGCTTCGCGTACTATATGTATGTGGTACATGAACAGCTACCATAGTGTGAAGTTCTTTATAAACGTATTTACGAATACACGTAGATGCATAAACATAATTCGGACGAAAAGCATTTTTCTAAATATAACGCGCACTTTTATTTCTACCAACGCAGTGACACCAGTGCTTACATGCCAAGTTGCGATCTTGAGTGATAATTCTGAACAGAAAAAACATGACGAACTATATTTAATTATGGATTTTGGAAATAAATTAGCAAAAATAAAGTATGCGTTGAATGAATGAAGAGAATATATAAAACTAGAGAATAAACTACGATATCGTCTTGACAATAAGCTGTTATAAACGAATTACAAAATGTTTACCATAGGCTAAAAATAAAAGAATGTAGTAATATAGTTATTTTTATATTAAGTGTGTAAAGCATAGGTTCTTTGAGTATGAGAATGTTGAATTTTTTGTTGAGACCGAAGGTTGAGACAAAAAATACATTCGAAAATTCAAAAATTGCTTTGCACACGTAATATAAACAACGTTTTTTCTCCAATTATTGTAATTTAATTGTAGATTAATATAAATTTAAAAAAATGTCACCTACATAATTACGGCGGCTACGGCAATTGCGCTGAGTTGTCTTAGTTACGAGTGTAAATTACACAATGACATTTCACAATGAAAAAAAGGTTTTTTAACACTAAAAAAAAACTTTTTTTAACGGTTAAAAAATTACAAGCTTTGCATACTAGATTAATGAAAAAAAGTCACTTTTCTTTGACAATTGGAGAAAGATAGTATATTGTTTAACGAGTGACGAAAGTAACATTTCTTTAAGCGAGGGAACAGTGTGCCGATTGAAGCTAAGTTTGGCAATGTTCGCGAGCTTAAAAAAATAATTTCGACGAGTTAAACACTATACTTTTTCTACGACCTCGCATATGGCATTATAGCAAACTTAAAAAAATATGTAAACAAATACTTTATTTTCAATTAAAAATTACAAAACTATAAATCATATTTAAATTAGTTATGATTTAAACATTGATACATAAAATATGTAGACCATAAGGTTGATAGCTTCAAATTTTCTCACAATTTTGCAAAATATGCAAGCAGCACAATTTCCGAATATGAATTTATGCTATTATCAGCCCTCTATTCAATGAATTTTACATAGACTTCTTCATACTTCTTTCTCGATTTTTCTCGTACTAAGCCCGCATAAGTTTTCTCAGCTTGATTAACTATTTCGGGTGGCGTATTGGGAATATCTAAACACTTTCAGAAATCATGATAAAGTTTCAAACAACACAAACAGAAGTGATTTAAAAATTACAGGATACAACGACAGTAGGCAACTAGACGCAGGTGAAATTTAATAAGTAACTTTCGTCACTAGTGACGGAAACCAACATTGGGTGACAAAAAATGTCTTTTTATAAAGGGTCGTAGAAAAAAATATTTTTTTTGGAAAACTGTCACTAAAAATGATTATTTTAATTTAATGACAAGTGAATTAAAAATAGTCGTTATGACATTACGTGTCAAAATCAATTTTAATACTTGTGTTAAAAATATTGCTATTGCGATGGCAGGAAGTGAATTTATTGATGAAATAAAAATACTAAATATTAATTAGGCATATTTACTGATAATAATTATTTGCATACATTAATATTTGTAATACAACTTAAACAGTTACTTATGTTAATTCCTTAAGTAGTTAATAATGAAGGGTTGTTCATTTTAACTAATGCAATAGCATTTTCTGCGATATTTTCTGATGACGCATATGTTGAGGTAAAAAGCTTTTCTAAAGCAACTGTAGTATTACAACTAACACAGCTTCCACAAAAAATACTATTAGCAATTCTATTTTTATTACTTACTAGAAACTTCAATATGTATATCCCTCGGCTACTTCCACCCACCAAGCCTTTTTATTGTAACTAAATTTGCTCCAGAATTGACTAACAAAGAAGTCGAAGATCTTCGAAAACAATGGCCAGTAAACAGCTTAGGACCTTCCAATTTAAGAAATGTGGCAATAACAGTGGGCATCTTCCCAAAAGAATTAACTCCAACAGGTTGAACAGTACATTTATCGTTCAAGTAATTTAGAAAAAAAGCTACGATGAGTAACGGCTGCTGGCCGTAATGCAATATATTTACGGTAATATTTCATATAATTTCCAACAATACAAAAACAGTTAATTATCCTAACAGGCGTATACTTTACGCGAAGACAATTTTAAAAATTTTTACCACATTCAAAGTTGTTTTCTAAACTCCCACAAAAAAAAAAACAAACACGTATTAACAGAACACATGAAGCTAAATATCCCGTGTTATGTAGAAGAATGGTCTGTAGGATCGCTTTTAAATGTAGCCAGGAATTTTAGAGTATCATATAGTTTGGTGTTCAAAACCCTGAAAGAATTCAAATATAAACCATATAAGATATTAAACCAACAATAGCTTTTCGAGGAAAATCAATTGATTTTTGTGATATAATGTTTAATTTGTTAAATGAAAACGAAGAAATTTTGAATAAACTAATTTTTACTGATAAAAGAATTAGTTCCGTAATCGATTTAAAGAGTTTCATGTACATTCTATATGGCAATCTAAATAGTTTCCCTTTGAATGCTTAAACATCCATATCTTTAATAGTTACAAAGCATAGTAAGATGAAACCCATTGAGTTATTTCTTTACCTAATAGGAAAAGGTTGGGTGTAATTTTAATAAAATAAATATTTAGATTACTTATTAATATTTTAAAAATTTTTATTTAGGCACATTATCATATTAACATTTTTCGGCTTTAGTCTTGCACGCCTTTGTTCTATTATTAAACGAGCTGCACTCTTTCACTTTCTGTTGAACTTGAATACAGAAGTATTCGCTAGCACATTATTCTAAGGGTTTCAACTCCATTCCTGTTACCTAAAAGAAAATTCAAATAAAAAATTATCTTCCTTTTTTAAACTTACCTTCCAAAACAAAAGAGGATCTACGTTCTGATCTGAATTTGGCCTTTCGAGGTATTGCCTTTTAGTTACTATTACATCAGCTATAATTGATTTCACTTTCTGTTATTCTTCCTTGCAAAAATTCAAATAATGAAAGTGACTTTTGATGTGGACTAATGTCTGTTTCGATTACAGGCATTTGCTCGTTATTTTCAGAATCTATTTTCTTCATAATATTAAACATTTCTTGTTCTAGAAAAGAAGCAGCCCCAGTAGCATTTCCAGTTCTGCGAAAACCTTCTCTTTTAAATCGAGGGTCAAAAACAGTTGCTACTCTAATAACTGATCGTCCTTCATATGAAACATATGAAATATATTTATTACCTACAAGAATTTTCCACTACTGCTTTTTAAGATAAATTTCTCCATTTTATAAAACCACTTATTCGTAAGATACCACGACGTGTTATTTGTTTCTATAGTGTTGCTGAAATGCCCTAAATACGTGGGTTAGGCTCGGTAATTCACTGGCACTAATGTGAGGACGTTCTACAATCTCATAGAATGGTAAAATCTATTTGTACTTTTTTGTTATCAACGTTTTCATATTTTCTACCCTTTTTTATACACTAATTTTACTATCTTGGATATATTTCATCCTTAAATAAATACTATCCATCTTCTTTGAATTTGTTAAAAATATTTAAACTTTGTCTTCGCGCAAGGCATACGGTTGTTAGGATAATTAACTGTTTTAAGCAAATTGTCTATTTTTCAATAAAATGTATTTAATTTAAGATTTAAGTATGAATGAAAAATCAGAAATATTTGACAATTGGAAAAATACGTCACTGGTGTATAACTGGTTGCCTACTATGTCACCAATGTATTGTAAGTGACTTCTATTTTAATAAAGTGACAGGGCGCATTATCCATTGCTATAACACAATTGACAATTGGGTTCAAGAGAAGGTAATATATTTTGTATCCATGCGATGAACACCTCACTATTCATATCTTCATGATAATCTCCAGTTTTCTTAGATTAAAATAATAATAAACCACTATTTGCAAAACCAGTTTCGCTGGCAATATGACGCACAATTAGTCGCTTTTCTTTACCAGATGGATCTTTTAAGCCAGTAGAAAGACCTTCAGCAAACGCTTGCCTTGGATTAAGTACCGATGTATCTTTCCATATTTTTGCTTTTGTGTAACCTGTATTCACCCGTGTTTCATCGAAATAGATTTTTCTGCACGAAACTTTCTTATATTTGTCAAATAACGACGTATCCATTTCGTTCAATTAACATATTGTTTCGTGTGCGGTTTTCCTATTTGAATCCTAGCTTCTTTAGGATTTTCTAAAGTGCTGTTCGTTTTATAGAAAGCAAACTGGCATCTAGTCTAATAAGCTCACATATTTTTAGGCAAGTTGGAAACTCATTTTTTGAGCCTTCCAATCAAACTTTTGATATTTCGTCCAATTTATTGTAAGCATCTTGGTAACTTGGTTTTCTTAAAGACTGATGTCAAGCTCCAGACATTTCAATTTCTCTAATTATGTCAAACTCAATATTATTGCTAATTCCTAGAATCCCAGGGGAACAAGACCAGGAGAATAACAATGAAAAATGGTAAGAGAAGAAGAATACGTGAGACAAAAATAACAAAGATCTGGGAGAAAAATAGGTGATATTGATAAAATATGCCTGACCTGCACCCACCAAAAATAGAATTAATATTGTACAAATTAATTAAACATAATTGGATAAGCAAAAACAAATTAAACAAAGGCAACCGCGGTTGTGTATTTTAAATGCACCTTGTATATCATATATTAATGTAGTATTCAAATTTTAGATGAATATTTCCAAGCATTTATATGTAAACAAAGAAAGTTATATCAATAGATTTTCGATTAATTAGATTACTAAATCTTTAGAATGTAAGTAAGTTAATAAAACAAACAGCATTAAATGTAAATAAACGTAATTAATGCTGTAATGTTACGATATAAACAAACAACCAAAACATATCAGAGACCCATGCTCAATGATGACAATGTGGATATCTGTCAGGAGTCCGAATGAAAACAAGGGACAGGACAATACCATATAAACCAGCGAGGTTCACAGCAATATGTACATATAAAATATAATACAGCGCGTGCAACTGAATCTCCTTCCACTGCGACTCTACGTTTGCTCCCTAATGGGCATCCTTACATATATATCATTCCGTACAGCTTAAAACAATCTATGTACCTATATTCCAAAAAATACACATTTGTAGAAAACTTGAAATAAATAAAACAGTATTTCCTCAATATTCATCTAAGGTAACAAAAAATTCCTTTATTATTTTAATTACTTTTTAAGAATGGCCATCAACCTGAATATTAAAAGTTTAAGCTCGCCGTTTTCAGATGTTCATAAAAATAAATTACTTAACATGTGTTAACATGAGTTGAAAATCGTTTATCGCGCTTGCTACAACCAAAAGGTTTATCTTGAGCGTGTACTACACAATGGTCTTTTAAGTCAACATTGACAATAAATTGTTTATCACATATGGGACATCTTAGGTCAGTTTCTTTATTGTGTAGCTTCCTGTGAATATTTAAATTTTCTTTGATCAAAAACTGTCTGTCACATAAGTCACATTGAAATGTTTTATTAAGGACAATGTTTCCACTGTGATCACTAACTTTACTTTGAGCGTATTTCACGTTAGAATTCCTCTTTCTACTTTTTATGACTTTGATATTAGTATCGTTTAATTAAAAACAACAGCAGACAACGATTGTTCGATACTTAAATTTTCAACACTTTGCCTTGGAAATATCGAATTTTCGAGAAAGTTTTTCACGCATTGAACATAAAAAAGGTTTCATTCTAGAGTGTGTTGCGCAATGATCTTCTAATTCCCTTTTTTTAACAAATGTCATATAGCATATTGGGCAGGCCTTCTCTTCTGGATTAACCTCTTTTGTACACTCGCTTAAGCTGGAAAGTTACCACTTTCACTTGTAAATAGCTCCTCTTCTGTTGTAAAACCTGTAAAAGGAATTCATGAATTGTTATAATATTTCATTTAATGTAAAACTTTTCTACGACGCTGAACGCCGAGCTTGAAAAAACTAATTGGCAAAAAGAAAAAGGTAAGCAAACGGAGCAGACCCGGTCTCGAGCGACTGAGATTGCCCACCCTCCTGTTTCTGCCAACGTCCAACGGCCCACCCGGCTCCTGAGACTGCCTCACCGCAGGGGGTGGGGAGACCCAGAGGTAAATAACGACTAAAATTACTAAACAGGTGGTTTAGGGCGCCACCGAATTTTGCGCCGCTGAACGTCGCAAATTCGGAAAACGGTATTGAAATTCGATTAAATAAAAAAGGAAAAGGGCAAGTCGCGCACGGGCCGAGGGTTCAATTCCGCCGACCGAAACCAGATCCCACTCCTGAGGATCGAAAGAAAATTCGTTACTGCAAAGATTCACCCTATTTATTAATAACGGATAGAGAGATAAAAAAAAGGTACAAAAAAAGTACTTAACTAATTACTAATTGTAAATTATGAGCGGAGAAAGAGAGAAAAACCAAAAAAAAACAAGAACCAAAGTAGCAGATGGCCTTATTAGTAACAATCCATATGAACACTTGAACAGTGCACAAAATAATAAATCACTCTGTAAAAAAAAATACCTATTCTTTTGTCCAGTTCACAAATTTAAATTAAATACTAGAATACGCGGAATAAATCTAAACTAATAACTAAATTTTAAATGATTAATTTACTCCAAAATTAAACTCGTAAAAATTAATATATGAAACGCATATAAATAGCATTAATAAAAATATGTAAAAATATAATAGCATAAAATAGCATTGAAATCTTTGTGTCGCGAACCCAAAAAACTAGGCGAAAGAAACAGGTTATTTCTTCCACAAGAAAAACACCTGTGCGAATTTTAAGATTGACAATAAGCACAAGTATTTTTAGCAAAAATCTTTAAGAATATATGTACGGAAATGGAACAAATAAAATCCCGGTTTGTTAATTATCAACAAGTAACACTTATCTGAATGGTCCAAGACTCCTGGTACGTTCCTTCGATGGGTGCGTAACACAAGGGACGGTACTTGACGATTATTATTCGTCCGTAGGTTGGACCATCTAAATTAAGAAATTAAACAGCAAATAAACAAAAGAACATTAAGAGAAACTCAAATTACATACCGAAACGTGTCTTTCGATGGAATTGCAAAGACTAATTAGTTAGTTGTCGACGTGTTCTCCAATAAATCACCAAAATCCTCTCAAGGAGAAATCGCTCAGCGCGACTAATTGAGGTGTCTATTAAATTAAAACCTGAACGGGGCCGTAATTACTTAGTAAAATTTACATAAGCCACATTTATAGACACCGGTGATCGAAGAACAGTCACATCTGCACAAGATAGGCAAGAACTTACGTCTGCGTACGGCGAGAGAGTATCGTACTTCCAAAAAAACAAGAACCGGAGTAAGAGAAAAAAATACTTAAAAGAAACCAAATATATTATACAAATAAACGACGATCGATACATATACAGGTAGGTTCGCTGCAAACGGAGCAAAATATAATAAAGAGAATGCTAATTTACAACACAATAAGCGTTACGATGCGATGAGCGTTACGGACACGTAACAACTTATATTGAAATATAAAAAATATATCAAATAATTAAGCAAAAAATCCTAGCAATATTAAGACCTGGTAAGTCCCCGGAAGGTTCTGGAAGCTACAGACCTATAGCTCTCTTATCTGTTTGCTATAAACTTCTATAACGGCTTATTTACAATAGAATAGCGCCCACCGTCGACGGATTATTAAGGAGCGCAAGCCGGCGTTAACAACGCATCTTGAAACAGGTTTTCAGAAGGGCTTGAAATCATCCGATGCTTTTATTGATCTCTCCCGTGTCTATGACACAGTCTAGGAGACTGGAATGATTTTTAAATTCCAAAAACTCATTCCATGTGCTAAATTAAGTAAACATCTAGAATATGCTAAGCAATCGCCGAGTCGCAGTCTGGCTAAACAATCGTACTAGTAATGGCAAAATCTTGAGGAATGGCCTTCCTCAAGGCTCGGTCTGGCTCCTCTATGTTTAAGATTTACACGAATGATCTTCCACCCACAAAATCACGAAAATGTCTATATGCAGTTGACCCTGGCTTTATGCATCCAAATCAAGAATTTCGAGCATGGAGAATTACAACTTGCCGAAGATCTGCAAGCCTTAGACGAATATTATAAGAAATAGCGCTTATAATCAAATCTTTCAAAATCCGAATCAATGTGCCTTTCATTTGCATATGAAGGAAGCCAACATTGAATTTGGTGGTAGTCGGATCAACCACAAATCCCACCATAAATATCTGAGCGTAACGTTAGACCGGTCTCTGACGTTCAAGCAGCACCTGGATAAAACTAGTCAAAAGGTGAAGATCCATAATAACATAAACTGGCCAGAAATTCATGGAGAGCGAATGGGGAGACTTTGCGAACAGCAGCCATTGCACTGGCCTACTCTCCTGCTGAATGCTCCTGCTGTCTTGTATCGAAGCTCTCACACCAAGCTAGTAGATATTGAACTTAATGATACAATGAGGATCGTCACCGGTACTGTTAGATCCACTCCTAATCTCTGGTTGCTGATTCTTTCTAACATTGCCCCGCCTGATATCAGACGTCTTGCTGCAGCACAGAATGAATGGGCTAAGATTTGCAATAACATTGATCTTCCCATATACGATGATTTGGAGAGCGTCACCAGGACCCGGCTGAAATCTAGAAGACCGATTTGGCAGGATACGGAAGTTCAGCACCCCATCACTGTGAATGATTACTGAATAGCTGCCCCGAACAAAACCCTGAATTGAGGAATAGAGATCTAATTTCTAATCCTTCAGAACCTCTGCTGGGCGTAACCTTCACACGTAGGCAATGGTATCAATTAAATAGGTTCAGCACAAGCCACAAAAGGTGCAACTCAATGTTGTATAAATGGAAACTAGCAGATACTAGCTTCTACGACTGCGGATATATGGAACAAACTATGACCCACATAATAAATGACTGCCCCAGAAGAAGTTTTCCTGGTAACATCCACGATATTAGTGTATAAATTAGGTTTATGGCCCTTTCTTTGTCATAAAAGTGATTTATACACTAATATCTAAATTTCGATTTAGCTTCGCATACGAAATAAATAAATGATGATAACTTCTCGACTAAGAAGAAGATCTCCTGGCCGACAGACACGTCGACCCATTTGAGTTACTTTTAATTCTCCTCAACAGGTCACAATGTGGTGGCAAATGTTCTAAATTTGTTGAATTGTGCTGAATTCAAGAATATTTGCGCATCAATCGATCGTACACCTCGCCAGAATCAGTACTTCAAGAAATTGAAATCGGAATTGGTGCAGCATACTTCTATGGGTGAACCTGATGATCAAATATATTAAAGGTGTCCCAAGAATAATCTCTTAATTTAAACGCGTCCAACTGTGGCAAGATTTCAGTTTACTTTCAAGATGTCAGAGGTCTGCGGACTAATAATAATAATAATAACAGAAATGGACTCAGAAATAACAAAAGAGTCAACAGAAAACGAACTTAATGACACCCGTTCACATAACCACCTAAGACGTCACTAAAGCCACACAGAAGACCCTCAACTGGCGAGCAGCAAGTATAGACCATGTCCAAAACTATTGGTACAAGAAACTATCTAATACGCATGCGAAAATTGCTAGGCTGTTCAATGAAGCTGTTGCGGATCCTCGAAAAATACCTGACTTTTTTACAATGGGAAATAACATACTTGCTCCCTAAAACCAAACCAGCTAGTCCGGACCCATCAAAATATCGACCCATTACCTGTCTTCCAACAATATATAAGCTTTTGACATCTATACTGACAGATAAGATATACGAACACCTTGAAAAAAACCAAATCCCAGCGGAAGAACGGAAAGGGTGCAGAAAGAAAAGTAGGGGGTGCAAAGAACAGCTGATAATCGACACCCTTATTACCGGGAGAGGCAAAGAAGAGCCTCTCCACACAGCCTATATAGACTACCAAAAAGCATTTGACAGCATTCCACATACTTGGCTATTACACACACTGGAGATATATAAAATATATCCGCAAGTAAGGCAAATGCTAAAACATATTATGAAGGATTGGGAAACAACATTGACAATAAACATAAACCGAAAAACAGCAGAAGTAGGTAAAATAAAAATACAAAGAGGAATATTTCAAGGCGATTCGCTAAGCGCTTTCTGGTTCTGCATGGCAATAAACCCTCTATCAACTATGCTCAATGCGGACGGGAGAGGCTATGAAATTATGGGAAGTGGGCTGCAAATATCCCATCTGTTCTATATGGATGACTTGAAACTTTACTCAACAACAAGAAAAGATCTCGAAAAGCTATTGAGAACAACAGAAACTTTCAGTCATGACATAAAAATGAACTTTGGGCTAGGCAAATGTCGCATAAACGCGATGACCAAAGGCATCTGGATTGATTCGGAGAATTATACATTAGAACACACATTAGACGCACAAGAATTTATACAGACAATGCAACCTCAAGACACATACAAATATCTTGGCTTCGAACAGAGCAGAGGGATAGACAAGAACCGCACAAAAGAACAAATAACTCAAGAGGTCAAACGCCGAATTAATCTGATCCTAAAGACAAAACTTTCAGGTCGAAATATGGCCACCGCAGTAAACACGTACGCACTACCAGTGCTAATGTACACGTTCAGTATAGTGCAATGGACCGCAACAGAGTTAGAGGAAATAAACAGATTAGTACGGGTAACATTCACTAAACACCGTGCCCACCACCCCAGAAGTTCGAACGAGAGATTCCACCTTCCTAGGAAGAATGGAGGCAGAGGTTAATTGATATTAAAAACATCTACTATGAGCAGATACATGACCTCAGAGAATTCTTCACAGTAAAGGCACAAACATCAAACATCCACAGAGTTGTGTGCAACAATGATGACCGTTTCACTCCACTCAACTTAAAGGACACGCAAAACAATATTAAAGAAAAAATTGTACACGACAACGAAAAAATTGACGCGTGGAGAAACAAAGAACTACACGGCAGGTACATACACGCTGCATACATCGATAAAGAAGCGACACTGCAATGGCTATGTAACACCAACTTATTTGTCGAAACAGAGGGCTCCATGATGGCTATACAAGATCAAGTGATAGCAACTCGCACCTACAAAAAACACATACTAAAAGAAAACATCGCATCAACGTCAAGCAGAATATGTGGCGAAAAACCGGAAACCATAGAACATATACTCAGCGGATGCCCCATTTTAGCCCCAAAACAATACACCAGACGCCACAACAATGTTGCGAAAGTGATCCACCAGGCAATATGCAAACTGTATGATGGAAACACTGGAACAACGCCATATTACCAGTACCAGCCGAAAAATGTAGTGGAGTTGCCTGAAGCCATGATTTACTGGAACCGGATAATACAAACTGATAGAACTGTCCAACATAACAGACCAGACATCACGTTACGAGACCATAACAATAGCATTACGTACCTCATCGACATCTCTGTGCCAGCGCCAGCGAATATCCAGGCGAAGCACAGAGACAATATCGACAAATATTTACCACTTGCCCAAGATGTTAAAGTGTGGTGTCAAAACAAAGTCATTATAGTACCCATCATCATCGGTGCTACAGGAGAAATACCGCTGAAGTTACATGAGGCTCTAAAGACCCTAAATATACATCCTATTACATATAAACAGCTTCAAAAAATTGTCATACTAGAGTCAACGAGCATTGTGCGGCAGGTGCTGAGCCAGAATACATGATAAAAACAACCACGAACACATCTCAAACCGAAACACCATATCTCCGAAAACACGAACTAAACGACTCCTACGATCTAATGCGTCGATTATGAGAAAAAAAAGCCAAAAGAACAACGTTACAGTAGATCCATGAAAAGAAAAAAACAAAAAAAAACAAAAAAAAACAAAAAAAGGCAAAAGAACAACAAAGAAAAAATAATTATATTTATATACATGTACAATTCTACCAATGTTTCCATCCATATCAAGCAGGATAGATGTTGATATGCTTGCCTCGTAAACAAATAATAATTATAATACATATGTGAAAAAGAATTAAAAACAAAGTATAATTCAATAATATAATCAAACTGCCTAAATATAAAATAATAGTGGAAGAAAAGAAAAGAAAACATTAATCGAAAAAACAAATTAACGAAACATGTTGAAACTGTTGAAGTTCTTGGCAGAATGCACCATGGGAGCCCTCAGCAATATATTTGTTCTAGCCGTTGGAAGTAGAAGCACTTCAATCACTTTTGAGTTTGGACGAGGTACTCGAAAATTCACTTCTGCATGAATCGATCTTATAAAGAATTGCATTTTTGATAAAATTTGAACTAATTAGGTGTCGTCTTGCTTTCAGTGATTTAACTCCATGACGATCCAAGAGTAACCTGTAGTCCAAACCACGAGGAGGGTACGCTCCATCAACTTTATAACTTAAATACTTTAGAAACTTGCGCTGTATGGATTCAACTACATTAATATAACAGTCAAATATTGGATACCACACGACAACGGCATATTCTAACTTGCTAACAACTAGCGCATAAAAAAGAGACTTAAGTGAAGCTATGTTGTCGAAGTCCTTACACGTACGGATAATGAAACCCAATGATCGATATGCTGACGTAGCGACTTGGGAAACATGATCGGCGAAGGTCAGCTTTTCGTCAAAAATAACTCCAAGATCATTGACATGTGTTTTTCGGTTGATTGCAATATTGTTAATAGAATAATTGGAAAGATATCTATTGGGTTTTCTGGTGAAAGATATGAAACAGCATCGATGTTTAAATTTAATTTGTTTGAATAGCACCAATTTGTGACACAATCCAGGTTCTCTTGAAGAAGGGCAGGATCTTGAGCACCACCAATTCGATGAAAAATTTTTAAATCGTCCGCATATGCCAAAACGTCAATTAATAGAGCTTATTAAATCATTAACGAAGATGTTAAATAACAAGGGTCTAACATTGGAACCATGGGGCACTCCGGAAGTAGAAAGGTACGTTCTAGATTTGTAGCCATTATAGTATACAAAGTAAGAAGTGAGGAGCATTATTAGTGAGTTGCTGAAGCCAAACAAACTCATTTCACCCAGGAGAGCAGTATGGTCAATGGTACCAAAGGCACGAGAAAAGTCAGTATAAATGACGTCCATCTGCTCTCCCCTGTCAAGTGTTTCACATACAGCCTGAGATAAAAGGGCGAGGTTTAAAGGTTTTAAACATAAAACCATGTTGATTTGGCGATAGGAATGATTTGATGTTAGAGTAAATATGGTCATATAGTATAGCCTCATACACCTTTACAAAGTTCGGTAGGATTGATATGGGCCTGTAATTATTAATATCAGAGTTATCTCCTTTTTTTTTGTGTACAGGACATATACTGGCGACTTTCCAGATAACAGGGAAGACAGATGTTTGCAGCGATAAATTAAATATTCTGCAAAGAGGCTTAGCAAATATTAATGCACAATCACGAAGAAGGAAGCTGGGAATGCTATCATGCCCGGAGGTGAAAGTATTCTTTGATTTTTTTGGTTGATTCAGTACATCATCATATACAACACTCCGAATATTCAATGATGGCAAATATGTATGCAGTTCTTGAATGTCACTACTGATAGCACCTGGCAAGAATACATCAGAGAAAGCTGATGCAAAACCATCAACAATCCGCTGAGGGTCGTCGAATTCAGAATCGCCGTTATAAAGTATACCAGAAATTCTGGAGCTTCCACGTTTGGATCTTACAAAGCTCCAAAAAGATTTAGATTTATCCAGAAGGGAATGCTGAATACAGTCAATATAATTTTGATAGGCCGTAGCTATATTATCCTTAAGAATTCTTCGCACGCGCTGAAATTCACGTTTGAAGATATCATCCCCAGTCCGCTTCCATCTTCGATGTTAATAAAGCTTCAAATCCAATAATTCTGTCATAGATGGTATAAACCACGGAGGAAAACGTTGCTTCTTACTATTGTGGCAGGTATTATGAATACAAGAATCCATCACGGAGTATATTACAGGGTAGAACATATCAACAGCCGTATCAACATCCAAAACGGCATCAAGGAAGGACCAATCAACAGAGAGTAATTGAGAATAAAACTTTTGAAAATTTGCCTTCCTGAAATTGTAACGCCTGTTGTTATTTATTGGGAAGCTAATTAGAGTAGATAGCGAATGCAACAATAAATCAAGTGCGAGCGTAGGATGGTGTAAATCAACTGGAACCAGTGACACTGAATCTGTAATATATTCAGCTCATAATTCATATTAGATAGGACTAAGTCTAAAATTCTATTATTCGCATTTTGTATAACATTGTACTGCGTCAAACCAAGAGATTCCATAAAAGATATCATAAGATTGCATTTAGCGTCATTACGCAAGGGGCTATCACAAAAAGCTGGACGATTAAATTCTCCGACTAACAGCACTGGCTTATTTAACAAGAGTATCTCAAGCATATCAAGAAACTGTTTCAAGACGCCAACACCAGTATCTGGTGGAATATAAATAACAACAAAGAATGAAGAAATATTGCACAAGCACACTTTGCAAACAATTACATCAATTGAAGGCACCGCCATCTTAATATCACTAGTAAAAATAATCACCTAATGCCAGCAAAACACCACCACCAAAAGATTTACCGGTTACGGTTGCTTCTTTGTCACATCTTATAACACTGTAAGTAGGTGGAAAAAGTTTATTATTTTAGATAGAGTCACATAACCACAAAACCTCAGTAAAAAAATAGCATAAAAATGGATGAATATACACTGGTCAGGATTGTATGTGTTTTACTTCGGAGCCCACGAATGTTCTGATAGTAAAAATGCAGAGGATGGGTCCTGTTGGATTCAATTAGTTTAAACTTGAAACAATTTTAGAAATGCCACTTATATATTTAACTCTGATATCCATTTCCCCTCTTGATTTGCGTTCATTGAGTTTGTCCCTAACTTTTTTATAAAGCTACGTTTCCATTGGTGTACGGTCGCGAGTTATAAATACCCTAGCAAATATATAGGTTATTTTTCAGTGGTCGACCCTTTTTCAAGACCTTCACAACCATACCGGGCTGAAGAGCAACCTTATTAGGACGCTTATTCTCCAGTTTTGAAGAGTCAAACCTCCCGAATCTCCTCAATTCAGGGTCATCAACCTCTACACCAACAATCTGTAGTAAGTCCCGAACCTTAGTCTTATCAGCGGAAACACTCTCTGTTCTAGAACTGCAGTTATTTTCCGGTGAACCATGAATGATAACATTATCTTTACCACGTTCTCTCTCCAATACTTCTTGTATAATTTTCTCAGTCATCAACATAGTAGACGGAGCAAAATTAGAGTCGGAAGGCATAGCTTTTAATGATTTTATTTCATCTTGAAGAGAGTCAATTACAGATTTTAGGATCTTACAGATCCAGGAAAGTCCACTGTTACTGTTAACCTTTTTAGCTTTGGTTCTAGATAATTCTATACAAGTATATTTAAAGTTCTTTTTGCAAATACTGCAGACAACACAGACTAAGTTTATTAGCTTTGTGAGGTAACCGACAAACTTACGCAGTGTATTCTAGAGGTTATTTTAAACAAAAAAGTTCATATACACTTTGCTTAATTTCTTTTTCGTTCTTTAAATTTCAACAAAAGAAGAAAACTGTTTCAGTAATGTATTTAATTATGAAATTACATAACAAACTAATAAACTAATATTATAACAATTGCTCGAAATGTTCGCCTCTTCTTTCTGAACATGTTGCTAGTCATTTTATAAAATAACAAATAACCTATAGTTACTTATGTCATTTATCGATAAGTGATAACTGTAAAAATATTATCAGTAACCATGCCTAGAAAGTACGTACGGAATACGCTGACATGGTGTTTGACTTTTTCTTTTGGGGTTGTCTAAAAAATCGTGTTTACCATAACGGTAAGCCAAATACACGAGAAGAATTGATCGAAAGAATAATTGCAGCAGTAGATTCCCTACGAAATGAACTTGCAGATATTAACTGGCAAGAGAATATGATCCAAAGACCAGCAACATGTTCAGAAAGAAGAGGCGAACATTTCGAGCAATTGTTATAATATTAGTTTATTAGTTTGTTATGTAATTTCATAATTAAATACATTACTGAAACAGTTCTCTTCTTTTGTTGAAATCTAAAGAACGAAAAAGAAATTAAGCAAAGTGTATATAAACTTTTTTGTTCGGAATCACCTCCCGAACACATTGTGTAAGTTTGTCGGTTACCTCAGGGAACAGCCTGTATATTTGTATTATATACCTATTTCTCCTGATATAATTCTGTTTAATTTTGGATCTATTATTGATTTGTTTGAGCAAGAAATAATTTATTATTCAAATGTCTTTGTAATTGGTGACTTTAACTGTACATATTTCTCTGCCATAACTCTAGCGATTTTAAATCTCAAATATTCAACAAATTTGTATGTTTTTGCAATTTAACTCTATACAATTTTATACATAATACAAACGGTAGAATTTTGGATTTGGTAATCTCCAATTCCTTTTGTGATGTACAACGTGATATCTCTACTTTTGTTCCTGAGGATTGTCACCATCCCGCCTTGTTTACGATTATACGTCTGTTAATATCGATACGTCGCCTAATTTTGATAAGGATAAGATCAAAACTTACAATTTCAGAAAAGCGACCTTTCCTGAGCTCTATAAATCTTTGCGAGACGTAGATTTAATCTTCTATCAAATTTTGTATTCCTTATTTGATCAATATGTGCCTAAAACCATAGCTCACAACATCTTATCCTAAATGGTATACATCCGAAATGATTGCGAACAAATTAAAACGCCGCTGTCTTACCTAATACAAGAAATATCGTGGCCTAGATTATCTTACTGAATTCCGATGGCTTGGAGTCTTCATTAAGCAACAAGCCTCGGTATCTTATTCTACCTACTTACGTAATTTTCAGAGTGGCTTTGGCGACAAGAAGCGTAAAAAATCGTATTCCTGGATGCCTGACATTGGAGGAGGAAACGTTTGTTGGTCCTCAGCCCATAGTCAATGGTTTTGCAGGGTATTTCAAGACTGTGTTTACTGGCCCGTTGTCCGCTGTTGCTTCTTCTGGTACATCCGACGGCATACCTTGTGTTCCGCACATTGCTATCTGGTCACGATCGAGTTTCGCCTTTTTTTATAAAGGATTGTAGATATATTCTTATCGGTCCTCTATCTAAAATATTTCACTTGTCTCCTAAATCCTCGACTTTTCCAGTTCAATGGAAGATAATACGTATTGTCCCTATTTTAAAATCTGGATATCCTGGAAACTTATCAAGCTATCAAACTATAGCAGTTCAATTTAATTTCGCATCTACTCCTCCATTTATTCTATTGTTAAAATGTACTTATCTTTATATCAACATGGCTCTGTGAACGAGCGCTCAACCATGACTAATTTGTGTCAGTTTATTCAACTGATCTCAAACACTTTAGACTCTAGAAAGTAGATCGATGTTCTGTAGACCGACTTCTCGAAGGCCTTAGATCGTCTTGATCATTCATTGTTTCCCAATAAACTTAGGCACTTCGACTTTGATGACTTGATCATTAGATACTTCGAATTTTATCTTTCCCAGAGACCGCAGTATGTTTTTTTTTTACAATGATTATTCATTAACGGATTATATAGCTACTACCGCAAGATTTCAATTTAGGCCAATTGCTATTCAATATCTTTATTAATGACATTGGGCATACTATTTATGCGGATAAATTACTTAGTGCAGATGATATTAAAACATTTTCAGTGATGGCTTGCCTAAAAGGGTGCAATTTGCTTCAGCCTGATCTTGAAAATGTGTCTCAATGGTGCGCGGTTAACAAACCTATCACTAAATATGAGCAAGTGCAAAGTAATGTCTTTCACCAGAAAATCTGAGAGCATTGTTTTTAATTACCAACTACATAATTGTTGTATGCCAGAATTTTGAAGTCACCCAGAATAATGATGTTATCGTTGGTAACATAAAACAAACTTCCAAATAGAAATAAAAAATGCTGATAGTCATTAAATGAAGTTACTGATGGTATGTAAAGTACAAACATAAAAATTAATTTGCATCCCACAATATCTATATTAGGAATACTGTTTCTAAATGTACTTAAATCTAGGATACTTGCGGAAATGTTGTCTTTGACAGTAAGCAGTACACCTCCACCCCTACTAACACCAAGCGTATAAGTGTCCCTATAACAACAAAAAATCGAGTAATTCGAAGGAAAAAGCTCGCTGTCTGTGAGACAGATGTTACCGAAATGATTGGATCCTACATTATTTTAAAATTCTATTATTTTCGTATTCATTTTGTATGTCGATAATAACAACAAAGCGAATCCTCTCCATAATTGGGGGAGTCATTCAGTTTAAAGTTACAATTTTCGGTTATCCAAGAATACGTTTTATTTTAATATTTTTCTCGTTTGAAGTTGTTTTTTAAATCCTGATACGTTTTAATCTGTCTGGACGTTTTGTCATAAGATATGAAAATATTCTCAGACTTGGGCAAATCTTTATGTTTACAAACATTCCGAATCATCGCCTGAACTTCAGATTCGTTAGCCAGGGGAACATTTATAGGTCGAGATTTTGCTGAATTAGTATTATAGCACCCTAGTCTATGTGGGTTTAATCCTGCAACATCAAGTCGAGCCGAAACTGTTTCTAAAACCAAAGAAACCTCAGCGTTATCGGATGTTATACGAGATTCAGCTGTAAGATCAGTAGCCTATTCTGGCAAACCAATTATAATATTCCGCTTCCTTACTTGACGTTCATTGAGCACTTTAAGTGTGTCTTCAAAGTTTGCAACATTATTATGAGAAGTTGCTAATTGTGTGTTAATGTCTTTTTTTAAACCTTTTAATTTGTCATTAAAATCGGTTCTTATGTCCCTTAAAGTTTTACTAACATCATCTCAGCGAACTCAATAAGGCTGGCATATCCTTAAAGTGTATCATATTATTGTTGCAAGAATTTGCATACTACTTTAATTGAGCAAGACTTTGCTTTGCCACAATAATTCTCGGACAGTCCCACGCATTTACTGTGCAAAAAACTTTGGCAACCATCACATCGGATAGTATAAGAACCAGCTTTAATTATGAAGTTACAATTTATACAATTACTCATTCCGAAGAATGAGATTATCCAATGGTATAGAAATCAACAAAGAAATAGGTACAGACAGGGATAATACTGTCCCGCACAGAGAGACCCGTCACGGTGACTAATAAAACAAATAAGAAGGCCACGGTAATTAAAAGATAATGCAAACAATAAAACCACACTGTATAATACATAAAAATATAAATATGACAGAGATATGGAGAAAAGGGGAAAAAATATTAGGTATAACAAAATAACAAATCACCGACACAAATAAAGTACATAGGGAAATTATACTTACATGCAATTTATTGGAAAATTTCATACAAAACATAAATTAAAATGTAAATAGTTGGAAAATATAATACTTTAAATTGGACTATGTCTTCTCTCATATTTCATTGATATTATTCCAAAACAATTATTATTGTAGTGTGCCATTAAAATAAATGCATATTGCGTCAGCGTAAACACCATTAAAACACAAGTTATTAAACACAAGCTCACATTGTATTTTCGACATTTTTGCCATATTAATAACGTTAATGGCTTACCGTCCAAGAATGTTAATAATACCCTCTCGATAACTCTTCAAAAAATTGCTACTGTAAAATAAAATGAATACGAAAACAATAAATTATAACACGACAACCAATCTATTAATGTCGACACTTCGATCAAGCTATTTGTCGTTTGTCAAAACTTTTGGTTGGTAGTACGTAATTAATTAATGTTATTTTTCACTAAACCGTAATTACCATAATACCGTAACACCAACCAACCAACCAACTACAAAGTATTATACAAAGGTATTTTTAATAATATAAAATATTATTAAAAATCTGGTGTGAAGAACACCAGATATATATTAGATAGATATATTATTAAAAATACCTTTGTATTATACAAAACTGGTGGGGTTTACCTACTCATGTATGTTTCAATTATTCTGATACAAAGTATTACATACAATAATCACCTGGGTTTTGCTTCTAAGTGAAGCCTCTTTATATACCCGTACGAACATAAAATATATATTTATATAAGGTTTAATATTCACAGTGAATAGTATTTAATAAATATTTATTAATACCTTTCATTTTGCGTGAGAAAATGATATATTGTTTAATGATAATTGTCAACAATGCTATACTATATTATTATTAATTCGAGAATGTTAATTAACAACCACTGTTATTTGAGTTAAGGAGATTCGATCCTCTTGATTAATTAGTATAACTTCTGGAGATCTTCTAATAGTCCCAATACAGGAAATGGATAATGAATAATGTCCTTTTATAGAAAATAACCATTGCGGTCTAGAAATTTTATTTTTTAAAAAGTTAGCAAATACATGAACTAAGTTGCCAGTATTAAAAACAAACACATTTTTAATAATATGAAAATATTATTAAAAATCTGGTGTGGAGAACACAATACAAGTTAATATTTGTGAGAAAGTTGCTTTCCAGACATGCAGACACGTGTTTCGTCTTGCATTACACATAAGTCTTGCCATAAGATTGAAAGACTAAATCGAAAAGCAAATAGTTTACTGAATAATATGCAGTGGTTTATTGGACAACCTCACACAAATCCTACCTCAAAAACTAAAACACTATAAAAATCACCAGGGATAAGAAAATAGGACTGGGCGATCTCATAGCAGGCTTCAACGTAACTTCACTTTTTACGCAAATACCAACGAGCGAAGTAATTTCGATAATATTGAGAAAAATGCAAACCATCTGAAAAGATTATATACCTCATCAAATACAGAACAAAAATATTTACTTTATATACGACAGACAACGCTACCAACAAATAGTACAACTTATTCATAGAGGACTTACCTTGAACACATGAGACAGAACACGACACTTTTCTGATATGTGGCCTCATAGAAAAACAGAAATTAACAACTTTCTGGATCGCATAAACAGCATACTCAGTTATCATTCCTATATGTCTTAATAACTAAAAAAACGTACGCAGTTTATCGAAAGAAAACAGACTAACGAATACCTCAACGTGCAGTCAGACCACCACCTGGCACAGTTAAACTCCATAATAATAACATTAGCTATAAGAGCGTGGGAGTTAATGGACACAGAACATCTAGAACAAGATGTGAAAACTCTCCGACCCGCATTACTACAAAACGGTTCCAAACACAGTCAATTTACAAAAGGTTAAACATAAAATATGTTTAACCTTTTGACAGATAACATGTGATTGTCGGTGCGTAAATTCCTTTTGTTCGTCGCATTTACACGTGTTCGTTTCTTTTAAATATGATGTCATCCATTTTAAACTGTAGCTTAAAAATCAATTATGTCCTATGTTTCGGCACGAAGTAATTATCTATATATCGTATATATATATATATATTGAGGCATTGCAAGAAGGGTTTTTTTTTCTCTGAAAGAAACAAAGAATAACCATAATATTTATATCTACTATGTACTTTAATACCAAGAAGGGGAAAGATTGATTCAAAGTATAAATACGTTATTTTGACGACAAATTTGCTTTGAAATAATTAACTTATTTTTCTATTTTTTTTATTATAATGTTTATATTCATTTTTAATTCAAATTAATATTTAACGCGTTTTTATTCAAACAAATGTAACGTATTTATTTTCAAATGCATTTGAACGATTAAGCCCCGCCCACAATTTTAACGGTGCAATAACCCGAAAATAAACCGATGTTGACAGAGTGTTTGTAAACACATAAACATATGATATCCAACTAAAGTTATTTTATAAATCAAATTGTAATTTTTTTAACTGTTTTACTCTGTAAAAATGTCTAAATGAATAATATTCAAAAAGATAATGCAAGTAAAGAATGGAGCGATTTGCGGCAAGTTATGCAATTAAGAACAAGTGAAAAAGTAGGCGTCGGTAATTAGTCGTTACAGTGAGAGGTCACGTTTTTTTGTGCTCCGAAGTAATTAAAATAAATTGGCGAAATTATTAAGTGCTGGAGATTTTTAAGTCTACAAAACGTTACACATACCTACGATCTACCTGTAGACCAAGTTTAACATCTGCCGACCAAATAGTTCAAGAATTACGAATTTTTAAAGTTTTCAATACGTAAACTACCCGCCATAAATTTCACCGTGCAACGACCAACATCTTTGAACGCTCGAGACCGGTCATCCGATCAAGCCGCCGTCGGACTTGGAGATTTCTAAACAGTTCAAGTCATTCCGAGGGACCGTAGCAGAAATATTCTCCAGTTTCCCGTTGTGAAAACCAGCAGAACACAGGCGCAGGAAGCAACGGAGGTTATATCCGAAGATTCAGGTTTTTGCTAACTTTAACAATATTTTACGCGCCATTTTTACTTGCTCATGTACATTTCTAGAACTTTCTTTGTTTATTCCATAACTAACTATTTACATTGCTTTCACCGATATTATACTACTGTAATTTTTATTCAACTTATTTAAATATTAGTATCCACTGTTTGTAATTTTAAAACTGGATTCTATGTCACTTTTATAAACTATTTTAATAAAACAACACCTAATTGCACTTGTCTTACACCATATTGTTATACTATAAGAATACCAACCGTTGAGTGTGTCTCCCTTATTGTTATATGTGTGTCACGAAATTGTCAATATAAATTCTCAAACTTTGCTAGATATTTTATCCTTAATAAAGTTAATTGTCAATATTTTACTTTGGTTTTTTCTTTTGTAATACACTTGAGATATTGTTCCGATCCCAACTAAATAAACTACGTAAATAAAGTCAAAGTGGAGAGAGGTGAACCTACCTTAACCCTGAAGAAATAAAAGAAGCTAGCCGACGATAATAACAAAAAACAGATAAGTATTGAACGAGCCCGATTTGAATTTTATATAACTTTTATGACATTCACTTTACATTTATCTATATATTAACATTTGTATATTAACATTCACGTATATATTAATATTCATTGAAATATAACATTTGCCAGCCCAACGTGAAATTCAGTAATATAACATTTAGAGCCCAACGTTTTGGGGCATTTATAACTAGAATAAACATTTTTATATATTAACGTCCTTTGACGTAGAACATTTTGCATCCCAACTTAGTGGGGCAATTTAGAAGTATAACAATATATATATATATATATATATATATATATATATATATATATACATATATATATATATATATATATATATATATATATATATATAAGGTAAACTTAATTAGTCGGCGATTAAAGGTCAGGTTATTACTTCAAATTGTATATATGTAAAATAATCCTACATGTTTCGGCAATGATGCCTTTGTCAAGGATATAAAAAATATAAATGACAGAATATAAATGTCAAGTAATTGAGTATTTTAAATATATACACTTTGAAGTAATAACCAGACCTTTAATCGCCGACTAATTAAGTTTACCTTATCATACCAAGGTCACGAAAATACTATATATATATATATATATAATATCTTCGTGACCTTTGTATGATAAGGTAAACTTAATAAGTCGGCGATTAAAGGTCTGGTAAACATGTAGGGTTGTCTTAAATATAGATACTCTGAAGTAAAGCAGACCTTTAATCGCCGACTTATTAAGTTTACTCTATATATATATATATATATATATATATATATATATATATATATATATATATATATATATATATAATAACTTCGTGACCTTGGTATGATATGGTAAACCTAATCAGTAGGCGATTAAAGATCTGTATATTACTTCAAAATATATGTATTTAAAAAACTCTACATGTTTCGGCTGTATACGCCTTTTTCAAGAGAATACAAAATATGAATGACAGGATATAAATGTCAAGTAATTAAGTTGCTATGGTTTAAATTATTCAAAGATACATTCTAGTAATAATAATAAATCATGCCTTAGTATTCCAAAAAATAGATAACAAGGTGTGAAAATATGTGTTGTTCGCTGCTAGTAATTTGTGTCTCCTTCTGGGTATGAACTTGTGTGTTGGTTGCTGCTGGCAGCTTGCGTCTCTCTATGGGTGTGTGGTTTTGTGTGAGAGCGTAAGTGTAGGGTTTTGTATGTCGGTGCGTTCGTGCGTGTGTTTAGTGATCGGTCGCATGAATTTAGAGAGGTCGGATAACCAGCCGTTGCGTAGGGCCGCCAACCCTTTCCCGACAACTTCTTTACAATTCCGTGCAGTACTTCGACGGTCTGACCCCCGCCCCAACGAGGCAAGGCGCAGACAGGCGAAGCGCACCCTGTACGGGGTTGCTCATCGCAACTAAGGGAACACTCTTAGTGGCTACCTCGGTCGACGATGGTCACACTTATGCCATCTTAACGTTTTCCGCCGAAGCGGGGGCATAGCACACACGTCGAACGTGTGTGTGCTGTTAACGGCAACCTAGCCAGGTTGTCGCCCAGGACCGGTCCTAGTGGTGTGTGCATTGCGCGGCGACGAGATAGCGCCGCGTAGCATGGTTCCTCACTCTTGCTGGAAAGGCGGAATGGCACCTGACTGCCCAACGGGCAGACCCCCCTAGAGTTTTGTAGCGCATATGCTAGGCTGCAACCCAGTAGAGGACCACATCAGCAAAAAACAGAAAACAGGGATAGGCAGGGAAACTCTACATGTTTCGGCGTATACAGCCGAAACATGTAGAGTTTTTTAAATACATATATTTTGAAGTAATATACAGACCTTTAATCGCCTACTGATTAGGTTTACCATATATATATATATATATATATATATATATATATATATATATATATATATTTATATATATATATATATATATTGAAGCATTATAAGAAGGGCACTTTCTCTGAAAAGATACAAAAGGATACATGTAGCTGTAATGTCTATATTTACTATATAATTTAATACCAAGAAGGGGAAAAATTGATTCAAAGTATAAATACTTTATTATGACGACAAATTTGCCTTGAAATAATTAACTTATTTTTCTTTTTTTTATTGTGATGTTTATACTCATTTCTATTTCAAATTAATATTTAACGCGATTTTATTCGAACATATTTAACGTATTTATATTCAAATGTATTTGAACAATCAAGCCCCGCCCACAATTTTAACGGTGCAATAACCCGCAAAGAAACAGATGTTGACAGAGTGATTGTAAACACATCAACATATGTTGCCTAACTAAAGATATTTCATAAATCTAAATGTAATTTTTTAACTGTTTTACACTGTAAAAATGTTTAGTTTAGAAGTATTCAAAAAGATAATGCAAGTAAAGAATGGAGCGATTTGCGGCAAGTTATGTAATTAAAAACAAATGAAAAGATTGGCGTCGGTAATTAGTAGTTGCAACGAGAGGTCACGTTTTGTTGTGCTCCGGCTTAATTAAAATAATTTGGCGGAAATATTAAGTGCTCGAGGTTTTAAAGTCAATCAAACGTTTCACCTACCTAAGGACTACCTGTAGACCAAATTTTACATCTTCCGACCAGACCGTTCAAGAGTTAATAATTTTTAAAGTTTTTGATACAAAAACTACACGCACGAAATTTCATCGTACATCGAACACCATCTTTGATCGCCCGAGATCGGTCATCTGTTCAAGCCGCCGTCGGACTTGGAAATATTGAAAAGTTCGCATCATCCCGAAGGATATTAGCAGAAATATTCTCCAGTTTCCCGCTGTGAAGACTCCTCCACAACCCATGCGCAGGGATCACAAGAGGCTATATCCGAAGATTCAGGTTCTTTTTTCTATTTTTACGAATATTATACGCGCCATTTTAACTTGCTTATGAACACATCAAGAACTTTTTGTTTATTCAATCCATAATTATTTGCATTGCTTTCACTGATATTAAAACATTCTTATTCAAACTTATTTAAATATTAGTATTCACTATTTTTAATATTAAAACTTAATCCAATTCCGCATTTATAATATATTTTAATAAATCGACAATTATTTGCACATGTTCTTTCACCATATTGCATTTGAACTTTATGAATACCAACTGCTAAGTGTTGTCTCCTGCATGATATGTGTGTCACAAAAACTGTTTCTTTTTTAATATTGAAACTTTTAAATATGTTTATTCATTAATAAAGTTAATTGTTGATATTTTACTTTGGCATTTTAATTACTTGAGATATTGTTCCATTTCTGATTAAACAAGCTATGTAAGTAAACTAGAGTGGAGAGAAGTGAACCTACCTTAACCCTGAGAGATAAATAAGCTAGCCGATTAAAACACAGTTAAGTATTGAATAAGACTAATTTAAATAAACATTTCATTATACAATAATTCACAGTAATATAACATTTTTGAGCCCAACGTTTTTGAGGAATATCACTCATCAGAAATATAACATTTGAGCCCAACGTTTCGGGGCCTTACATTAATCCGAAATATAATATTTGGAGCCCAACGTTTTGGGGCATTCATAACATTCATTCATTCATTTATATCCACGCATCGGAAGTATAACAATATATATATATATATATATATATATATATATATATATATATAGTAAACCTAATCAGTAGGCGATTAAAGGTATGTATATTACTTCAAAATATATGTATTTAAAAAACTCTACATGTTTCGGCTGTATACGCCTTTTTCAAGAGAATACAAAATATGAATGACAGGATATAAATGTCAAGTAATTAAGTTGCTATGGTTTAAATTATTCAAAGATACATTCTAGTAATAATAATAAATCATGCCATAGTATTCCAAAAAATAGATAACAAGGTGTGAAAATATGTGTTGTTCGCTGCTAGCAATTTGTGTCTCCTTCTGGGTATGAACTTGTGTGTTGGTTGCTGCTGGCAGCTGGCGTCTCTCTATGGGTGTGTGGTTTTGTGTGAGAGCGTAAGTGTAGGGTTTTGTATGTCGGTGCGTTCGTGCGTGTGTTTAGTGATCGGTCGCATGAATTTAGAGAGGTCGGATAACCAGCCGTTGCGTAGGGCCGCCAACCCTTTCCCGACAACTTCTTTACAATTCCGTGCAGTACTTCGACGGTCTGACCCCCGCCCCAACGAGGCAAGGCGCAGACAGGCGAAGCGCACCCTGTACGGGGTTGCTCATCGCAACTAAGGGAACACTCTTAGTGGCTACCTCGGTCGACGATGGTCACACTTATGCCATCTTAACGTTTTCCGCCGAAGCGGGGGCATAGCACACACGTCGAACGTGTGTGTGCTGTTAACGGCAGCCTAGCCAGGTTGTCGCCCAGGACCGGTCCTAGTGGTGTGTGCATTGTGATTAGGTTGACCATATCATACCAAGGTCACGAAGTTATTATATTTATATATATATATATATATATATATATATATATATATATATATATATATATTATATATATATCGTAACCCTAGAATTATCTTGTTCTATATCCAATTTTGCCTAAAAAGACATTTTTACATGAGTTTAATCGTCAAAATTAGCTCGTTCTATATCCAGAAAAATTACGAAGCTAAAGTGAAGAGAAAAAAAAGTTTTCAGTAATTATTTGTGCTATATCCTAAGATTTCATAAATTTATCAAGAATTATCCTGTTCTGCAGAAATCGCTAGAATTATCTTGTGCTATTTCCAGGTTTAGTTTTACGATTGTGCAATATCCAGTATAATACAGCAATACTTTGAGGAAAATTATGTTGTTCCATATCCACTTCTCTCCTGTGCGTTCGAAGTTATTAATTTGTGTTTTCTTGTGTTATGAGACGGTTTTTTCGGTTATATTATAATGAGTTTGAGTGTTATTAGTTCGGAACCACTAGAAAAACCTATTGAATGCCCTTCTGAAGTTTGGAAGTAAGTAATATTTCTTATAGAAGAAAAATGTTACCATAACCTCAAACAGTAATCGTAGGTTGTACAATATAACTCACAACATACTCTACTATTTTTGTTTATTTATTTTTTAATTTGTTGCAGTGCTCTTGGAGAAATAGTAGCTGTCGGTATGCAGAATCATGATGATACTGTTGTGGCCGAAGTGATTTCTGAAGATGTCAACATAAATAACTACCACAATTTTATGTAAGTTAAATAAATATTTGGATATTAAATATAAAAGAAAGTAGATACCTGCCGTCATATTAACTCAACGAAAAGTATTTGGTTTTTATATCTACTTATTGTATTTTTAATTGTTGCAGTGTTCACGAACAAATGGCCAATGACAATGATACTGTTGTTTCTGAAAATATGCCTATTGGAAATGAGGATTTGTAAGTTACATTAACTACTTCATTAGTTAGGTGGGTATAGGTACGTTTAATTTTTTTTAGTATACACAAAAGAGTAATGCTTCAAATAACGGATATTGATGAAAATGGTTTGATATCTGAACAAGAACAGGAAATTCCGTTAATTTTTGCTTCTACTTCTGCAACTGAAATTAGCAATAATGGACTAATCATTTTGGACACAGCAAATGGTTTGAATAATAATGTTTCAGATTTTGAAAATAACAATACCACAGAAAACAAAATTACTCAAGTGGAAGAAAATACTATCCAAATAGATAAAGCTCCAGATAACAACCTAATTCAAGGAGAAATAAATCAACAGGAAAGCGACGCTAACACCGATAATGATAGAAAAAAAAATACCAAAAAGCGATCAAGAAATCCCCAAAAATGGAAGCAAAACATAAGAAAGCTGAAAAGACAACATGGAAATGAGTATGTAAATGTCAAAGCGCACGTTACACCAAAGCGTTCTGTTAAAAAAGAAGCTTGTAATTCTAACAATAATTGTCCTTTTAAATGTACACAAAAAGTAACTAAAGAAGAACGTGAGGAAGTCAACAGAATTTTTTGGCATTTAAGCGATGAAAAAAAATTACATTTCTACTCGAAACACATTCAACGATATCTTCCTTTACGAAAACGAACTGAACGAGAAATAAGCAAGAAAAGTTATTCTTACAAATACTTTTTTATAGTATCTGGAGTAAAGATTCCTGTATGTCAATCATTTTTTTTAAATACTTTAAACATAAGCAAGCAAAGAATATATTATTTTTTTAAAACACGTCAAAACTTAACAACGGAAGTACCCCTCACGCCACTTCAAGGAAAGCATAGAAAAAAGGTTATCCCAGAAGAAAAGAAAGAAGAAGTTCGAATTCATATAAAGTCCTTCCCCACGGTTCCGTCACACTACTGCAGAGCTTCTACTAATAAACAGTATTTAGAAAGAAACCTTAATTTAAAACGAATGTACGAACTTTATGTGCATGACACAAACGAGCCCGTTAAGTTTCATATATATGAAAATATATTTAAAACTGAATTTAACATTTCTTTTTTAAAACCGAAAAAGCATCTTTGCGACAAATGCTCGGAGTATGCTGCTAACAAGAACCCTAATGTTGAAGAGGTAAGAAAATATGATGAACACATTATTCGTAAAAACATAGGCAACAAGGAGAGGGGAACGATAGAATTCCTTACAAAGATGATGAGGCAGTGGGAGTAATAACTTTTGACCTACAAAACACATTTTCGTTGCCAAAATCTAATGTTTCGAAAAATTGTTATAAAATGAAACTGTGTTGCTATAATTTTACTGCACATTGTAATAAAAACAATACGGTGTACAATGCTATTTGGCATGAGTGTTTATGTGGCCGTTCTGGTGTGCACATAGCATGTGCTTTAGTAAGGATCTTAAAAGAAATTGTAAAAGATAATTCAAAGATTAAGAAACTTATTCTCTGGTCAGATAGCTGCGTGCCGCAGAATAAAAACTCTATTATGTCTTGCGCGCTACAATGTTTCTTAAAATCAGAAGAAGGAAGAAATATTGAAACTATTGAACAAAAATTTGGTGAACCAGGGCATGGAAATGTGCAAGAAATTGATTGTGCGCATAGCTGTATTGAAAGACATGTTAGAAATTGTGACATATGGACTCCATTAACTTTAATTAGACTTATGCTGAATATTCCGAAATCATGGAAATTAAAATTTCGCGTTCTGCAGATGAAGCCCTCTGACTATGTAGATATCCAAGCTGTGTCGGCAAGATACTCGTACAACGCTGTTCCCTATGCGAAAGTCAAAAGTTTACTTTATGAAAAAGAGTGTTTAATTAACATAAAGATAACTACCGTAAAATTAAAATACACTAGAAGAATAAACCTCGAAACAGTAGTAAAATTACCTGATACAATTCCTCAGCTAGAAAAAAGAAAGGTACTCTTGACAGAAAAAAAGAAGCAGCATTTGTTCGATATGTTACCTCAAATGGAAGAATCAGATCGTGAATTTTATTATTGCATATTAGGAAGAGCACCCAAAAATGCAGGAGCTAATAAGCAGTCCAAGCCAAAATAATCTGGCCTGGAACTTTGATCATTTTAAATTTTTTTAATACATTTAATGTTCTTTTATTTTTTTGTTTTATTTTGTTTTATATTATGTTTGGTTTTTTTATTCAGTTTTCTAAATACAAATTTTACTAAATACACTAGATAGAATTATCTTGTACCATATCCCATTGCATTGTTCTATATCCACCTAACGTACTAACAAAATCGGAAATGGCATATTTTGTTCTATATCCAAAACAGAAAAGTGTGTTTTTTTTTAATTATAGGGCGTAAATGTTTTGCTAACACTTCGAAAAATATTTCTGACCGCATTACAATTTAAATTATAAAAATTTTGAGTAAGTATATTCCTAAAGTATTGAGATCTAACAGTTCAAACCTTTAACATGGATTTGCCAAAATTTCAGTTTTGGCGTATAGAACAAGATAATTCTAGGGTGACTATATATATATATATATATATATATATATATATATATATTATATATATATATATATATATATATATATATATATATATATATATAAAATATATATATAAAAAAAATTGTTGGGGAATCCGGCAATAAAAACCTTTAATTAGTCAATTAGAGTCCTTTATTTTATACCTTATATTTCGCTCTGTAGATTTAGAGCTTCATCAGAGGTCACTTTAATCAAAAGAAAATACAACCTTAGCTAATTTAGTCTACTAATTATAAGAAAGATCAATACTTACAAAAGCGGACTAGTTGTTGTGAGAGATATATACATTTTCAAAAAACAAAACCGGTAGAGAACAAGAAATCCACGTAATACAAACAAAACGTCATATTAATTAAAAATTGTGTCTTGAAAAGCTTATTGTTATTACATATTAAAAACCATTTAAAAAATTCTTTTTTCAGCAAACACATTAAAAAAAGGAAACACGTAGTAAAGAAACTACTTGTCTTGATGTAAATTACATTTTAGCAACTTAAGTGTTGACACGGTAGTGTATTGAATTTTCAAAACCAATGTCATAATCGTATATGCAAAACCGATGAAAAAAGTACAGAGGTGAAAAACAACCAATGTCAAGGTTAACGATATATGTACAGATGTTCAAAAGTTGCGCGCTTAATTTCAATAATGTGTTGCCTTACAACAGGTTAAACTTAATTAAAAAGAATTGCAAAATTAAAATTATAATTATCTGAAAAAATTTGCGGAAGGACAAATGTGTTAAATGACATCAATAGAGTTAATATTCTGTGTATTTTGGTGAATTGAGTTTTTGATATTAGAAAAGGTCAGCAAAAAGGCATATATTGCGCTTAAATTATTTGTGTCAGATCTGAAATTCATAGCGTTAGTATTATTTTTGATCTCAACCATCTCCAAAAACTCCCTACATTTTAAACTATTAACTGTCTGGAGGATCTTAACATTCTCAAAATTTGGGTTGTGGTTGTATTTGATCATATATGAGGACAAAGCACATCTGCTCTTCCCAGTTCGAACGTCGCTCTTATGTGTGGTAAGTCTGGTTTTTAACCAAGTTGAGGTATGACCTATATAAACTTTGTTGCATTCATTGCAAGGAATGCTATATACAACGTTCGACCGGAAAGGCAAAGGTGTCAAGTCCTTAGTTTTACTAAAATAAGTGCGTAACGGATTGTAGTTATAAAAACCCAATTTAATATCGTCTGTGGCGAGGACGTTAGAGAGCCGCTCCGACACCCCCACAATGTAAGGAAATCTGTAATATTTCACAATTTTTGGCTGGTCTTTGTTGGTAAGGTCTGCGCTCTGACCGTAAGTAGCTGGTGTGGAAAAAATCATTAGGGATGTTAGGATTGGTGGGGTTTTGGCTGAGTGTGAAACCATATTAAACAGTACATGCCCAACTGATAAAGATATACATAGAGCTCAAATTACTAACATTTTAACCAATTTCATGACATCTTCTCTAAATAAACAAGCTTTTTGGGGGGAGATAAGTAACAAATGTCGCACCTTTTTTAAAAAACAACCCAGACATCTTCATCCTTAGAGCTGATAAAGGAGCTGTAACAGTATCTGTTCTTAAAACCGAATACATAAGAAGACGGAAGAACTTCTATCTGACACTTCCACCTATCAGCTATTAAATACTGATCCCACCTCCGGAGTGCAACAACGTATGAACACACTACTTCGCAATCTTAAGAATAACAAAGAACTGGATGAGCAACTTTATAAAAAGCTCATAATTTCCAACTCTGTTAGCCCAAAACTATACACGTTACCTAAAATCCATAAGGTGGATGTTCCCTATAGACCTATAGTATCATACACGGGCTCCCCTTGTTACAATATATCAAAGTTTGTTGCGGATATCCTCTCAAATTGTTTCAAAAATAATAGTCCTTATGACATTGATGATACGTTTACCTTTGTTGACAAATACCAAGACTATATATTACCTTCCAGATTATTTCCAGATAATATCTTTAGACGTTGTATCCTTATTTACCAGTATATCAACTAGTTTAGTCTTACATGTACTAAACACCAATTGGCATAAGATATCAGATGTGACAAATCTATCTTATGATTCTTTCTTTTCACTACTGAGATTTATTTTTACCAATAGTTATTTCAGTTCTAATAATAAATCTTATACGCAGATTTCAGGTTTACCTATGGGCTCACCGCTCAGCCCGATCCATGCCGGCCTAGTGATGGATTTCTGTTTAGATAATATACTCAAAGTTTTACCATTTACATTCGCCTTTTTACATAAATATGTAGATGATTTGATTTGCGCTTTGCCGAAATCTGAAATAGACAACGTTTTGGGAATATTCAACTCTTTCCATCCTGACATACAATTTACCCTTGAACGCGAGTGTGGAGGTGGTGTGCCTTTCCTAGACACCAAAGTCATTAGGGATAACAACAGAATATTAATAGACTGGTATAGAAAGCCTAGTAATTCTAATAGATTATTAAACTACCACTCCAATCATTCAAAAAGCCAAAAAATAAACCTCATTCTGGGCATGAAACGGAGAGTGACTAGGATAAGCCACCCCTCCTTCAGACAGCGAAACCTTCGATTGTTGGATGGAATGTTTGCAAACAACGGTTACCCTCGGGGTTTGATTAGTAGACTGATTTTTTCCACACCAGCTACTTACGGTCAGAGCGCAGACCTTACCAACAAAGACCAGCCAAAAATTGTGAAATATTACAGATTTCCTTACATTGTGGGGGTGTCGGAGCGGCTCTCTAACGTCCTCGCCACAGACGATATTAAATTGGGTTTTTATAACTACAATCCGTTACGCACTTATTTTAGTAAAACTAAGGACTTGACACCTTTGCCTTTCCGGTCGAACGTTGTATATAGCATTCCTTGCAATGAATGCAACAAAGTTTATATAGGTCATACCTCAACTTGGTTAAAAACCAGACTTACCACACATAAGAGCGACGTTCGAACTGGGAAGAGCAGATGTGCTTTGTCCTCATATATGATCAAATACAACCACAACCCAAATTTTGAGAATGTTAAGATCCTCCAGACAGTTAATAGTTTAAAATGTAGGGAGTTTTTGGAGATGGTTGAGATCAAAAATAATACTAACGCTATGAATTTCAGATCTGACACAAATAATTTAAGCGCAATATATGCCTTTTTGCTGACCTTTTCTAATATCAAAAACTCAATTCACCAAAATACACAGAATATTAACTCTATTGATGTCATTTAACACATTTGTCCTTCCGCAAATTTTTTCAGATAATTATAATTTTAATTTTGCAATTCTTTTTAATTAAGTTTAACCTGTTGTAAGGCAACACATTATTGATATTAAGCGCGCAACTTTTGAACATCTGTACATATATCGTTAACCTTGACATTGGTTGTTTTTCACCTCTGTACTTTTTTCATCGGTTTTGCATATACGATTATGACATTGGTTTTGAAAATTCAATACACTACCGTGTCAACACTTAAGTTGTTAAAATGTAATTTACATCAAGACAAGTAGTTTCTTTACTACGTGTTTCCTTTTTTTAATGTGTTTGCTGAAAAAAGAATTTTTTAAATGGTTTTTAATATGTAATAACAATAAGCTTTTCAAGACACAATTTTTAATTAATATGACGTTTTGTTTGTATTACGTGGATTTCTTGTTCTCTACCGGTTTTGTTTTTTGAAAATGTATATATCTCTCACAACAACTAGTCCGCTTTTGTAAGTATTGATCTTTCTTATAATTAGTAGACTAAATTAGCTAAGGTTGTATTTTCTTTTGATTAAAGTGACCTCTGATGAAGCTCTAAATCTACAGAGCGAAATATAAGGTATAAAATAAAGGACTCCAATTGACTAATTAAAGGTTTTTATTGCCGAATTCCCAACAATTTTTTATTTTACATACTTGTTTTAACGGCAAAGACTCGTTGTCTACTTATATATATATATGTTTATATATATATATATATAATATATATATATATATATATATATAATATATATATATATATATATAATATATATATATATATATATATATATATATATATATATATATATATATATATATATATATATATAGGGTAAACTTAATAAGTCGGTGATTAAAGGTCTGGTTTACTTCAGAGTATATATATTTAAGACAACCCTACATGTTTACCAGACCTTTAATCGCCGACTTATTAAGTTTACCTTATCATACCAAGGTCACGAAGATATTATATATATATATATATATATATATATAGTATTTTCGTGACCTTGGTATGATAGGGTAAACTTAATTAGTCGGCGATTAAAGGTCTGGTTATTACTTCAAAGTGTATATATTTAAAATACTCAATTACTTGACATTTATATTCTGTCATTTATATTTTTTATATCCTTGACAAAGGCATCATTGCCGAAACATGTAGGATTATTTTAAATATATACACTTTGAAGTAATAACCAGACCTTTAATCGCCGACTAATTAAGTTTACCTTATATATATATATATACGATATATATATATATATATATATATACGATATATAGATAATTACTTCGTGCCGAAACATAGGACATAATTGATTTTTAAGCTACAGTTTAAAATGGATGACATCACATTTAAAAGAAACGAACACGTGTAAATGCGACGAACAAAAGGAATTTACGCACCGACAATCACATGTTATCTGTCAAAAGGTTAAACATATTTTATGTTTAACCTTTTGTAAATTGACTGTGTTTGGAACCGTTTTGTAGTAATGCGGGTCGGAGAGTTTTCACATCTTGTTCTAGATGTTCTGTGTCCATTAATTCCCACGCTCTTATAGCTAATGTTATTATTATGGAGTTTAACTGTGCCAGGTGGTGGTCTGACTGCACGTTGAGGTATTCGTTAGTCTGTTTTCTTTCGATAAACTGCGTACGTTTTTTTAGTTATTAAGACATATAGGAATGATAACTGAGTATGCTGTTTATGCGATCCAAAAAGTTGTTAATTTCTGTTTTTCTATGAGGCCATATCACAAAAGTGTCGTGTTCTGTCTCATGTGTTCAAGGTAAGTCCTCTATGAATAAGTTGTACTATTTGTTGGTAGCGTTGTCTGTCGTATATAAAGTAAATATTTTTGTTCTGTATTTGATGAGGTATATAATCTTTTCAGATGGTTTGCATTTTTCTCAATATTATCGAAATTACTTCGCTCGTTGGTATTTGCGTAAAAAGTGAAGTTACGTTGAAGCCTGCTATGAGATCGCCCAGTCCTATTTTCTTATCCCTGGTGATTTTTATAGTGTTTTAGTTTTTGAGGTAGGATTTGTGTGAGGTTGTCCAATAAACCACTGCATATTATTCAGTAAACTATTTGCTTTTCGATTTAGTCTTTCAATCTTATGGCAAGACTTATGTGTATGGCAAGACGAAACACGTGTCTGCATGTCTGGAAAGCAACTTTCTCACAAATATTAACTTGTATTGTGTTCTCCACACCAGATTTTTAATAATATTTTCATATTATTAAAAATGTGTTTGTTTTTAATACTGGCAACTTAGTTCACGTATTTGCTAACTTTTTAAAAAATAAAATTTTTAGACCGCAATGGTTATTTTCTATAAAAGGACATTATTCATTATCCATTTCCTGTATTGGGACTATTAGAAGATCCTCCAGAAGTTATACATACTAATTAATCAAGAGGATCGAATCTCCTTAACTCAAATAACAGTGGTTGTTAATTAACATTCTCGAATTAATAATAATATAGTATAGCATTGTTGACAATTATCATTAAACAATATATCATTTTATCACGCAAAGGGGTATATAAAGAGGCTTCACTTAGAAGCAAAACCCAGGTGATTATTGTATGTAATACTTTGCAGTTGGTTGGTTGGTGTTACGGTATTATGGTAATTACGGTTTAGTGAAAAATAACATTAATTACGTACTACCAACCAAAAGTTTTGACAAACGACAAATAGCTTGATCGAAGTGTCGACATTAATAGATTGGTTGTCGTGTTATAATTTATTGTTTTCTATTCATTTTATTTTACAGTAGCAATTTTTTGAAGAGTTATCGAGAGGGTATTATTAACATTCTTGTGCGGTAAGCCATTAACGTTATTAATATGGCAAAAATGTCGAAAATACAATGTGAGCTTGTGTTTAATAACTTGTGTTTTAATGGTGTTTACACTGACGCAATATGCATTTATTTTAATGGCACACTACAATAATAATTATTTTGGAATAATATCAATGAAATATGAGAGAAGACATAGTCGAATTTAAAGTATTATATTTTCCAAATATTACATTTTAATTTATATTTTGTATGAAATTTTCCAATAAATTGCATGTAAGTATAATTTCCCTATGTACTTTATTTGTGTCGGTGATCTGTTATTTTGTTATACCTAATATTTTTTCCCTTTTTCTCCATATCTCTGCCATATTTATATTTTTATGTATTATACAGTGTGGTTTTGTTGTTTGCATTATCTTTTAATTACCGTGGCCTTCTTATTTGTTTTATTAGTCACCGTGACGGGTCTCTCTGTGCGGGACAGTATTATCCCTGTTTGTACCTATTTCTTTGTTGATTTCTATACCATTGGATAATCTCATTCTTCGGAATGAGTAATTGTATAAATTGTAACTTCATAATTAAAGCTGGTTCTTCTACTATCCGATGCGATGGTTGCCAAAGTTTTTTGCACAGTAAATGCGTGGGACTGTCCGAGAATTATTGTGGCAAAGCAAAGTCTTGCTCAATTAAAGTAGTATGCAAATTCTTGCAACAATAATATGATACACTTTAAGGATATGCCAGCCTTATTGAGTTCGCTGAGATGATGTTAGTAAAACTTTAAGGGACATAAGAACCGATTTTAATGACAAATTAGAAGGTTTAAGAAAAAGACATTAACACACAATTAGCAACTTCTCATAATAATGTTGCAAACTTTGAAGACACACTTAAAGTGTTCAATGAACGTCAGGCAAGGAAGCGGAAAATTATAATTGATTTATGATTGATAATTGATTGTATGATAATTGATTGAAAAGATTATATACCTCATCAAATACAGAACAAAAATATTTACTTTATATACGACAGACAACGCTACCAACAAATAGTACAACTTATTCATAGAGGACTTACCGACAAAAACCTTGAACACATGAGACAGAACACGACACTTTTGTGATATGGCCTCATAGAAATACAGAAACTAACAACTTTCTGGATCGCATAAACAGCATACTCAGTTATCATTCCTATATGTCTTAATAACTAAAAAAACGTACGCAGTTTATCGAAAGAAAACGGACTAACGAATACCTCAACGTGCGGTCAGACCACCACCTGGCACAGTTAAACTCCATAATAATAACATTAGCTAGAAGAGCGTGGGAATTAATGGACACAGAACATCTAGAACAAGAAGTGAAAACTCTCCGACTCGCATTACTACAAAACAGTTCCAAACACAGTCAATTTACAAAAGGTTAAACATAAAATATGTTTAACCTTTTGACAGATAACATGTGATTGTCGGTGCGTAATTTCCTTTTGTTCGTCGCATTTACACGTGTTCGCTTCTTTTAAATGTGATGTCCTCCATTTTAAACTGCAGCTTAAAAGTCAATTATATTGACGCTAGTTGTTATTAGTCTGACTTAAGTAATAGAGTTTAATTTTGCTGGATTCCCCAAAAATTCCCTTCCATATATATATATGTATGATAAATTCAATTTGTTGGCGATTTAAGGTCTGGTTTTACTTTAAACTTTAAACATGCCGAAACATGTAGGGTTATTTTAAATATATATATATATATATATATATATATATATATATATATATATATATATATATATATATATTTTAAAGTAAAACCAGACTTTAAATCGCCAACAATATTGAATTTACCATAACATACAAAGGTCACGAAATAATTATCTATATATATATATATATATATATATATATATATTTCATATTTTGTATTCTCTTGATAAAGGCGTATACAGCCGAAACATGTAGAGTTTTTTAAATACATATATTTTGAAGTAATATACAGACCTTTAATCGCCTACTGATTAGGTTTACCATATATATATATATATATATATATATATATATATATATATATATAATTGAAACGAAATTATCGACGGTGATATATTATCAAAAATTAATTAAAATTCGGGTAAGCGGTCAATTAAAAAACTCCTTTATTAAATTACCCTATATTTCGCAACAGACTTTGTCGCTTCTTCTGGGGTAAAAAATCTAGAGTAGAAATAATAAAATAAAATAAATAAAATAATATTTTGTACGTCAATTTTATTATTTCTAATCTACATTTTTTACCCCAGAAGAAGCGACAAAGTATGTTGCGAAATATAGGGTAATTTAATAAAGGAGTTTTTTAATTGACCGCTTACCCGAATTTTAATTAATTTTTGATTATATATATATACAGGGTGTCCAGAAGCTCTCCTGACAAACGAAGACCGGAGATTCCTCTGATAATTTTAAGACAATTAAACCCAAATTCACCTAGTCCGAAAATGCTTCCTAAGGGAGCTAGAGTTCTTTGAAGACAGCGCCTTGTATTTATTTTTTTTTTAATTCCTCCAGAACGCTTCTATTTAGAAAGACAAAAACTGGTATGCTTATTTATCCTCCAGAGATGAATCGATTCCATCAATTGCGAATTTCTAGTACCGGTCATAGGCGTCCGTTTTGGGCAGGTCAACGGTTATTTTAAGGCATAACTTTTTTGTCTTTAACTTTTAAGCATTTGTGACACTAGATTATTAAATTTTCAGGTATTCCAGTACTAAAATGTACTCTTACTTTAAGTCGGTAGGATACACCGTTTTCTAGAAAAATCGATTTGTAAATTTTTCGTTTTTTCTTCATTCAAGTTCAATTTATTATGTACCTACTTATTTTTAGCGACGAAGTTGGCTTGGACTATCAAGGCATGGATGAAAATTAATTTAATAAATTAAAAACAAATTATTTATTACAATGGAACGAAACTAACAAAACAAGAACAAGTATCAAAGGTAGATTGTTACAAAAGTTGCTCGATGTGATGACCATTAGTTTCTATGCATAAGTTTACCCTTTTGCTTAGAGAACGCCGACTTCTTGCAAAATTCCAAAGTTATTTCTAAATTCATTGCAAGCATCTTGTATCCTTAGCCAGAGTTGTGCGCGATTTTGTATCGGAACGGAATAAACAAATGCTTTTATGTATCCCCAAACACAATAATCGCAAGGATTCAAATCCGGCGACCTTGCTGGCCAAGCAACTGGACCGCCTCTTCCAATCCAATGGTCTTCGTAGTTATTATCTAGAAAGTCTCGTACATTCCTGCTAAAGTGGGCCGGACAGCCGTCCTGTAGAAACCATAAGTTTTGCCGAATATTTAAACGCACCTCATCTAACAAATCAGGTAAAATATTTTGCAGGAAATGTAAGTAATCAGCACCATTTAAACGAGCAGGTAATTCCACAGGTCCAAGTAGATAATCGTCAACTACTCCTATCCAGACGTTTATGCTAAACCTATGCTGATACTTAAATTCTTGAACAATGTGGGGATTGTCACCAACATACGAATAATAATGTGCATTATGTACATTAAAAATTCCATTTTTTGAAAATGTAGCTTCGTCACCAAACAAAATGTTCCTGAAGAAATCTTCATCATGATTTTTCTGATTTTGTAACCATCTAGCGAATTCTACGCGAGCAGGAAAATCTCCTTCTAGCAGTGCTTGCACCTTTGTAAAATGAAAAGGATATAAATTTTCTTTGTGCAAGATTTTCCTACGGAAGATTTTGAAATTGTGGGGTACATGGCAGATAGTCTTCGAACGCTAATTTCTGGATTTTCCTCAACTTCCATCAAAATAACATCTTCATGTTCTGCTGTTACATCATTATGTCTCCCTGTTTCATTATTTTTTGGGACCACTGAACCTGTTTCTCTTAATCGTTGATGAAGAGCTGTAAATGTTGAGTGAGTGGGATGCTGACGATTGGGAAATTTTTCAACGTATCTACGTTGCGCCGCTCGAGCGTTACACCTCATTTCGCCATAAACTAAATGCATATCGGCGTATTCCTCATTGGTAAAAACCATTTTTTTTTTAATTGAAATCGTTGTGTTTGAATAACACAAAGTAAAAAATGAAAAGATAAACTTCGCGAACTGAAAACAATTTGACAATGAAAAACGTAGGTTTTACTTCTGTTGGCAGTTCAGAGCTAACTATTGCAAAAAATAAAAAATTGAACTTTAATGAAGAAAAACCGAAAAATTTACAAATCGATTTTTCTAGAAAACGGTGTATCCTACCGACTTAAAGTAAGAGCACCTTTTAGTACTGGAATACCTGAAAATTTAATAATCTAGTGTCACAAATGCTTAAAAGTTAAAGACAAAAAAGTTATGCCTTAAAATAACCGTTGACCTACCCAAAACGGACGCCTATGACCGGTACTAGAAATTCGCAATTGATGGAATCGATTCATCTCTGGGGGATAAATAAGCATACCAGTTTTTGTTTTTCTAAGTAGAAGCGTTCTGGAGGAATTTAAAAAAAATAAATACAAGGCGCCATCTTCAAAGAACTCTAGCTCCCTTACGAAGCATTTTCGGACTAGGTGAATTTGGGTTTATTTGTCTTAAAATTATCTGAGGAAACTCCGGTCTTCGTTTGTCAGGAGAGTTTCTGGACACCCTGTATATATATAATATATATATGTATATATATATATATATATATATATATATATATTTCCTAATGAAAACAGTGTTTTCGGAAATTCTTGAGCATATTTATATGTATTTTATACAAAGTTCTTGGAATATTCAATACGTTTCGGCTGAATATATTCAGCCTTATTCATTTGATTTTATTAGCTGTAACAATGTGAAGAACATATAATATTGTTTTACATAGCTGATCATGAAAAGTAGTTACATTACATCCTAATTAATTTAAAAGTATAAAAATCCGAAACTATATAAAAAATATAATCTTCGTTAGGTTAATATTTAAAAATTAAAATACAAAGACTATACAATACAATGACAATTACTCCACAAATTAAAAATGTACTAAGTAAACGCATTTTAATTCACATTCAGTCATGAAGTGGATGTTATTTTGAACATATACATTATAACAAAAGATTAAAAACAGACGGGCCACAAATCCGAAAAAGCACTAGCGTTTCTTGTCTCACAAAAATAAAATAAACAAACAAAACATTTTTGTTTTCTACGAGAGAATGTACGGTGACTATAGCAGCCAGCGGCATCGATGTGGGATTTATTGTTAAAGAATTGAAAAATATAAATTTTATAAATGATTAGTGTCAGTTCTGTTGTCATTAGAGTTTTCATCTTTTTGTATATAAATACTCTCCAAGATTGTTCTTACGGTATTATTTGTTTCAGTTGTGAAAATTTTTGTTTGTTGTTAATTGAAGCTATGGTCTGTTTTATGGGTGTATTTTATCAGCGCGATACTATTGTTGGAATACTTATGGCCGTTTAATCTCTCTTGCAAGTGTTGAGAAGTCTGTCCAATGTATACTTCATCGCAGTTTTTCCAAGGCAGTTTATAAACGGTATAGGTTTTTCAAAGTAGGAATTTTATCTTTTAGTTTTGTGAGAAGAGTGTCTAGACTATTACAATTTTAAGCGCAATACTTATTTGGTAAGGTATTAAAATTTTGCTAAGTTTTTCTGTAAGGTTGTGTATGTATTGGATTAGAACGTACTTATATATAGTCTGGTCTTGGTTAGACGATGAAAAGTTATTGCCTTTATTGTTTCTGCGATGTGCATTATAATGTAATGTATATTATGGGATAAGTGGTTGAAATAAAGTTTCAACGTTGAGCGTGGTAAGTAGAAGTAACTCGGGACGTTGAAATTTTATCAGCCACGAGTTGCATATACCTACTATTTTTTCTACGAATTTTTAAAATAAACTTTAATAAACCATGTTTTATTATTTTTTATGTGCATTAACTACGAGTATAATAGAGCAATTTGTGTAATAGCGACAATTGTATTTATACATTTATCGGAAGTGTTTGTATTCATTTGACAGGACCCATCAGGAATAACTGAATTTGAGCTTGAGCTTGTTGATTGTTTACCTTTTTAAATAACTTCTACGCTATATCGTTCCTTGCATATATTCATCGATGTCTATAAACTTTCTATAAGTGAACTAGTAAATGTGTTTCGATTTGGGAGGGATTAAATTAGAAAATGCAATATAAGCCGTTTTTAAATTGATTCTGGCTCTACATTGATATCATTAGTCATTTTAACAAATTAATGCACTTCAGAAAAAATTATACATGAAATTACATTTCTCTTGTCAAAAATTGAATGTCAAACAATTCGAAATGCGAAGTCCGATAATTTCAAACTCTAGTGGTTGAAATGCGATACCAACCATCGTAATCAATTTCAAAATGAGTGATTTCAATGTCATGAGTAGAAAATAGTATATTAAAAAACAAGTTCCATAAGACACCATTTTGCCGCACGAGATCAGTTTAGAAAACAAGCCGCGATAGCGGCGAGTTTTCTAAAGAGTGAGTGCGGCAAAAGGCCTTATGAAACGAGTTTTTTATACTATTTTTTTCTATTTTGCGTTTCTTACATTAATAAATTGCTTAAATTGGAATTATTTAATTTGAAAGTTCAGAGTTTAATTTTTATATAAAGCATGCAGTTGGTCACATTGATACTTGACATTTTCAAATTTAAATCTTGCTATCCGCGAAGTATATTATATTACATATTATTTATTAATTTTCGTTAACATTACTTGATACTTCATTTAAAAATATAAACATAAGTGACATAGAAACATATATATGTTGTTGTCAATTGTATACAACATACGTTGTTTGTGTAAAATACGGACATATATCATATCTGTCAAATGTACATAAATTCTTAAGCTCAAATGACAGCAATGATATTTATTTCTGTATTCGAACAACGCCAACATTGAAAAATGAAAAAAAAGCGTATCGAAATGAAGCTCATTTCGATACTGTTTTGGGTTTCATAATGAGTTCATTTCGAACGCAAAATAGAAAATAGTATATTAAAAAAACAAGTTTCATAAGGCACCATTTTGCCGCACGAGATCAGTTTAGAAAACGAGCCGCGATAGCGGCGGGTTTTCTAAAGAGCGAGTGCGGCAAAAGGCCTTATGAAACGAGTTTTTATACTATTTTTTCTATTTTGCATTTTGTACATTAATAAATTGGAATTATTTAATTTGGAAGTTCAAAGTTTAATTTTTATATAAAGCATGCAGTTGGTCACATTGATACTTGACATTGTCAAATTTAAATCTTGCTATCCGCGAAGTATATTATATTACGTATTATTTATTAATTTTCGATAACATTACTTGATATTTTATTTAAAAATATAAACATGAGTGACTTAGAAACTAATATATCTTGTTGTCAATTGTATACAATATACGTTGTTTGTGTAGAGTACGAACATATATCATATCTGTCAAATGTACTTAAATTCTTAAAATCAAATGACAGCAATGATATTTATTTCTGTATTCGAACAACGCCAACATTGAAAATGAAAAAAAGCGTATCGGAATGAAGCTCATTTCGATACTGTTTTGGGTTTCATAATGAGTTCATTTCGAACGCAAAATAGAAAAAAGTATTTTTTATTCTATGAATTATTGCTGAAGCGAAATGAGTAAATGTTTTTTTATAAGCAAAGTTTTATTTTGGTTAATACTTTAGGTCTATATTCATCGTTAGTTAATTTTATGGCCCTGTCAACAAGTTCTGAGACAACATTCTTCTTTTGTAAAAGTGGTTGGTTCGATTTAAAATGTACATATCTGTCTGTTGGGTAGTTTTTTGTTATTGCATTATTTTTCCTAAAGTGAGATCTAGAAAGTTGATGCTTTGATTGATTTCTCTTTCAACTATAAATTGTAATTTAGGGTGCTAATTATTTAGGTTTTTTAAGAAGTAATGAGCCTTTTTTGTTGGAATACGCGTAATGCAATCGTTGACATATCTTAAAAAAAAATCGGTTCAAAATCTAGTTTAGGAATTATTTCTTGTTCCAGTTCTTCAAGCACGAGTTGTGCTATGATGCTTGAGATGGGAGAACCCATTGCACATCCAAAAGTTTGTTGATAAAATTTGTTGTTAAATTGAAAGTAAGTTGTGTCGACGTGTTCAATGTTGCCATGTTCAATGTTCAATGTTGCATGTTCAAATTCATTCTGAAGACAAAGGAAGCCTGATACATCGTTTTAGGATTAGGATTTTTAACTCAAAATTTGACCAAGAATGTCGCCACGTGTAGTGGGTCCGCCAATTTATACACACCTTGTATATATATATATATATATATATATATATATATATATACAGGGTCCGGCAACGAAGCGGGGACGGAAGATTACACGCGTATTTGAAAGTTAGTCAAATATTTAGTCATCGGATATCCTTCCGTACCATCAAGCGCACGTTTTAAAAATATTTTGTTTTATACAGGGTGTTCCAGATGGAAATGCCAGACTAATGTTGCATTTTTTTAAATGGAACACCCTGTATATTAATAGATAAAATGATCCGCACTTGAAAGCTGGTTACATCGATATAATGTTGCATGGGTCTAAAGTTGATAGTTTCTGTGTAAATAATTATTTTACTTGATAAATTGATACATTTCAGTAGGCTATTCTGCATAAGGAAAATCAAAAGATCCGAAACCAATAGAATAGAATATTTTCTACTAGTATTCACTTTCGTTGCTACGTGAAATAAATTCTGCAACTGCTCGCATTATACAGGGTGTTCACAATTTCGCAAAATCGAAGAAATCTCGTAATTTTTAAATGGAACAGCCTGTATATTTTTAGCTCATTGAAAAGCCCTTTTACTACGCTTTCTATTGATACCTTATTTGATGCACCTAGGATGGATCATTTGCTAATTATTTCTTTTTAGAATTGAATTAATGAAAAATGCTTGTATTTTTAGTAGCTAATTTGCGCTTTTAAACCTTCTGTAAGATCGGATATTCAACAAATTATCCATAAATGGTCTATAACAAGAAGAAACCCCATTAAGTACGAGAAACAGTTGATTTTCACTCAGCGGTGAAAGCAAACATTAAATTAATATAAAGTAATATAGCATTTTCAATAGATTCACTGCTGTTATCTGGTGTCAGTTTTAAGCTTGTATACTTAATAACCAAGTTATCAAAAATTTTGTTCCATCTTACACAGTATTTCGATCAATCTTTAAAAGAAATTGCTATAATGACTAATTTTAGTATTCAAGAAATGGTGAATATGATATTTATTCTTGGGGAGTGTACAAGAAATTGTCTCCTAGCAAGTAGAGTATATACAGAGAGATTTCCAAACCTTAAAAGAAAGCCAAGACCGGAAGCATTTGAAAGGTTATTAGAGAGATTTACAGAAACTGGTAGTGTAACCTACAAGAGAGAAATAAATAAGCCGGTAATCAATGAAAAAAGCGAATTGGCCGTATTATTAACAATACAGGAAAATCCACATATAAGTATAGACGGTATTTCAAAGGTAACAGCTATTGAAGATAGGAGCGTACGAAGAATTTTAAGAAGTCATAAGTATCATCCGTACTATTAATTCAGGAATTAAAGCAGGAATTGCATCGTGATGATTTCATTAAAAGAACAGACTTTTGTGGGTGGTTGTTAAATAAAATGCGAGAAATGCCAAATATTTTAACAAAGATTTTGTTTAGCGATGAGGCTACTTTCAAAAGTAATGGGACGGTAAATAAACATAACATGCATTATTATGCAACAGAAAACCCGCATTGGATACGTCATATAGACAATCAGAATAGATGGTCTCTTAACGTCTGGGGAGGTATACTTGGTCCATATATCATTGGGACGTATTTTCGATGGAACCGTTACAGGCGATACGTATTTGGCATTTTTGCAGAACTAACTACCTAATTTACTTGAGCATGTGGATGCTGACACCCGACAAACTAGTTGCAACACGATGGTGCACCTGCTCATTACAGCCTTAACGTTAGGGAGTTTCTAGGGCGATGGAAGGAAGACAAATGGATAGGACGAGGTGGTCCAATCGTTTGGCCTCCACGAAGTCCAGATCTTACTGTCTTGGACTTCTACTTTTGGGGATATGTCAAGGCTCTACTTTATGTGGAATTTCCTACAACAAGGGAAAATATGATGGAACGCATAAGAGAGGCATTTAGAAATGTTCGTTAAGGAACATTACAGCATGTTCAACAGAATTTCACCAGGCGGCTTCATTTATGTATTGAGAGACATGGAAGGACATTTGAAAAGTTTTCTTTGATTTATTTTCATTTACTATTTACATTTACTTTATTTTCATTTACTGTGCTACAACTTTTGTTAATTAAATTTGATGTTGTGGTTAATAATTAGTATTTATTTAAAATAGTGCCAACTTTTAATACTACTCGTACTTGATTCTTTCCTACATGATTTCGATTTATGTTAAGCTAATTAGGTATGTATTGTTTCATATTAGGTATTCGTAAAATAGTTGGTTCTACAAAATTCTTTAAAATACAAATTAATTAGTGCAAATTTTTTATTAAACTAACACCAGATAACTTAATCGGCAGTGAATCTATTGAAAATGCTATATTACTTTATATTAATTTAATGTTTGCTTTCACCGCTGAGTGAAAATCAACTGTTTTTCGTACTTAATGGGGTTTCTTCTTATTGTAGACCATTTATGGATAATTTGTTGAATATCCGATCTTACAGAAGGTTTAAAAGCGCAAATTAGCTACTAAAAATACAAGCATTTTTCATTAATTCAACTCTAAAAAGAAATAATTAGCAAATGATCCATCCTAGGTGCATCAAATGAGGTATCAATAGAAAACGTTGTAAAAGGGCTTTTCAATGAGCTAAAAATATACAGGCTGTTCCATTTAAAAATTACGAGATTTCTTCGATTTTGCGAAATTGTGAACACCCTGTATAATGCGAGCAGTTGCAGAATTTATTTCCCATAGCAACGAAAGTGCATACTTGTAGAAAATATTCTATTCTATTGGTTTCGGATCTTTTGATTTTCCTTATGCAGAATAGCCTACTGAAATGTATCAATTTATCAAGTAAAATAATTATTTACACAGAAACTATCAAATTTAGACCCATACAATATTATATCGATGTAACCAGCTTTCAAGCGCGGATCATTTTATCTATTAATATACAGGGTGTTCCATTTAAAAAAATGCAACTTTAGTCTGGCATTTCCATCTGGAACACCCTGTATAAAACAAAATATTTTTAGAACGTGCGCTTGATGGTACGGAAGGATATCCGATGACTAAATATTTGACTAACTTTCAAATACGCGTGTAATCTTCCATCCCCGCTTCGTTGCCGGACCCTGTATATATATATATATATATATATATATATATATATATATATATATATATTGATACGTTTCTTCTTATTTTAAATTCTTTATGTATGAACTTTTAATATTTCTTAGTATGATATTATGTTGCGGTTTATTCTCTTGATGATCGTGATAATGTTAAATGAGACGTAAAAAGTAATATTAACTGTTATGTAAAATGTTGATTTTATACTTAACTTAGAAATGGGCTTATTATTCTTTCTTTTTTTTTTATTATAGACAGCTAGCTCAATATTTCGTATCTCCAGGGGTAAAAGTCGGTTCAGGTATTTCTACTCCTCTATTAGCTTATTTATTTTAATAAATCAATTCGAACAACACTTCAAGCAATTAAAATAAAACCAAAAAATAAAATGATAAAAAAAACATTAACTTTATTGTACAAACAAAATTTACGCAGTAACGCACTCTGTCATTTTCCCCGCACTAACGTGTTGCATAGCTGTCCAACAGGGTCATCCTCTTCCTGGTGCAACGGTGCAGCGAACAACTATAGCATCTCCATATAAATTTTGTATAAATTTTTCAAATAGCTATGTCATCTTTAACTTTAGACATTTTATTTTGCTTATGTCATTTTAGCTTGACATAATTAAATAGGTTACGTTACATACATCGTAGACGAAAGAACACGCCGAAGTAACAGCCATCATCGAAAATATACTCGAGCTCTTTCTCGATCTCCTGGACATGGATGACTCCATTGAATTTTATAAACAAAATAAAAGCAAAATATCAAAATCTCATACATCAAATCATCATCATAATCAAATTCATAAAACCATATCATTAACCATTAATCAACAACAACAACAATAAACCCATATCATCATTACATTTTCTTATTACTAACATTTCTCATAAATCTTTCTTCTTCTTAGAACTCCTGGACCCATTTCATTTTTTTCTTCATTAATTATTATTTTAATTTTTCTAATACATCAATTCCCATATAATAAATTTTTATATTCGCAGATAATTTCATCTACTTCCAACTTCATCAACAATAACTTCTATTACACTGGCCTACAACCATTTTGGTGCTGGAGATTTTAGACCCGATTTTAAGTATGTCTTACATGGCGATATCAAAAATGTTACCCGTTTTCTTCTGTCAGCTCTAGTTCCCGAGAAAAAAAAACACAATTCACGAAAAAATATATATTTTATTGACATTAAACATCAAGAAATTGTCTTTTGAGTGATTTTCTAGAATGAAACTGACTCGGGCAATCTCGCATGATTCCCCAGCAATAGTCAGCCATCATATGACTGTCCCACCTTCCTTGGTATCTATTCTCCATTGTTTTTAGGTCTTGGTGGAAAGGTTCCCCTTGTTCTTCGCTTAGATCTCCTAAATTGTGTTGGAAATGATGTAGATGACTATTGAGATAGTGTAATTTTATACTCATATTACAGCCTAAATCTTTGAATCGCACCAGCATTTCCTCTACTAGTTCTACATAGTTGTCAGCCTTATGATTTCCGAGGAAATTTTGTGCAACTGCTACAAAAGATTGCCAGGCAAGCCTCTCCACATCATTCGTATAAGTCTCAAAATTAGTTGTGTCTTTCATCAATTTACGTATTTGAGGTCCATCAAAGATACCTGCTTTTAGTTTTTCAGTACTTAAACCAGGAAATTTGTGAGAAATAAACTGGAAACATTGACCATTTCTATCGAGAGCCTTAACAAATTGCTTCATTAGCCCTAATTTTATATGCAATGGCGGAAGAATGATTTTTTCTCTTGAAACTAAGGGTTCATTTATAACATTTCTTTCCCCAACAACAAGAGCATCTCTCACAGGCCAATTTTTTGCAGTCCAATGATGTGATTTAGCTCGACTGTCCCAGAGACAAATAAAACATGGGTATTTAGTATAACCACTCTGTTGACCCAATAAAAAATTAACCATCTTCAAGTCGACGCAGATCACCCAGTTATGTTCAATATACCCACACTTTATCTTGGTGTAGAATTGCAATACCGAAGTAAGCAAAATACAAACGACGCACTGTGTTTGTAATCGATTTACGCTGATTTTTCAGTATGTATTCACCACAAACATAACAAAATATATCAGGATCGTTAACACAACGTCTGGACGTACTAGCCATAATGAAATAGTAACACAAACTTTATCGATGATATTGTAATAATGACTAGTTACGAACAAGACCATAACAAGACCGACAACAATTCACAATGAGGGTAGTAGGTAAACTAGAGCTGATGAGTTAAAATGACGTATGTCAATATACTGTACATTACCTACTTTATCGACAATTCAAACAAACAGAGATGCATAAAAAAAAAATGTTTTTGTAGGCCTGTGTTATTAAACTCATCCCGTATATTCAAACTTGCTTAATCCTTATCATTACCTTCTTAATATAATCCAAAACTCGTCAATCATCATAATCGAAAATCATATTCATATTCCTTTAATCATGCCAACTTTTCATTTATTTCATTTAATAAATCTAATCCCATAACTTTTATTTCAGTATATCTATATATATTATTCAAACTTTTTATTATCATAGCTACTATAATAACATACTTTTTCATTATCGACGAACTTTTATAAACTTTTTCATTCAATAAATATTTATTTCATTTTCTTCTTCATAAAATACATCTCTTTTTATCATAATAAACTTTTTCTATAATTCATCTCCATACAATAATTTAATTTCAATATACATCCTACATTATATTTATTTCAATACCATAAATCAAATCCAATAACTTTTCCAAAATTTTTATAAATCCTCTATTACATCGAATTCCAATTAAATTTATCAAAGGCAAAAATCATTATTCCTCGCATATTCAATTTTAATAGTTTATAACATTTATAATTTCATGTTGGGCCTATCTAAAATTTCTGACTGTAAACAAGTTCTGATTTATTTTTCTCGTTACCTTTATCTCTTTATTAAAATTTGGTCGAGTACCTTTAAATTTAGTACCCTTGTGATTTTTATTGTCTTGACGTTCTAAGTTAAAATTATAATTACATCTAGTATCTTTATATCGCGTCCCAGTATAATTCTTAACTTCAGATGTAATTTCTTTACCTACATCTTTACTATTACTATTTATTCTTTCTGGTGAAGCCATCCTACTATTTCTATGAGCATAATTGTTATTTGATCTGTGAAGACTTGAATACGTATTATTATTATTACCATTCATTCTAGCATACGAATTTCTACTCATATTTCTTTCTACATAATTATTCTGATATCTTTTACTACATTCCATATCATCTAATCTTTTCAAAAGCTCAATAAATTGCTGCATATCACTAATATTTTGTATGGCTACTGCCTGACTAACTTGTGCGTCAAAATGTCTACTTAATTGACACACTAAATCTACTTCGTTAATTTTAGGTTGCAAATATTTCAAAACTGAGTGTCTTCTCATGACATAAGACTCTCGTGATTCATTACTACTATTATTATAACTACCAAATAATAATTCATTTCTTAGTTAATTGACGAAGGAGATACTTGTTGAAACTTCATTATAACTCTAAGAAATAAGTAATTAAACTTCTAGTTTCAAAAATTTTATTGTAAATCCACTACAATTTTGTTTCGCCATACAATGGCTTCATCAGGTGGATGAATGAATACTGAATATGTACAATGAAAGTTAGAATATTTATGTGAAAATTATTGGGGAATGGTGGTGGATAAATTTTTACAATCTTAAATTTAGTAGAGGGGAGTTGTTTAAATCTAGTTGGTCATTTAAAGCTAATCCTAAACTATTATATCTATTAATTTCTAAGTTTTCTAACAAGTTAAGTTTTTTAATTTTTCCTTGAATGTGTAAAATTTTGAAATCTATATTAAATCTATGATTAATTTCTAAACAATGATTTGCGAAAGTTGAATCTGTTTTCTTATCTTTATGGCTTCTCTCGCGTTCTTTCATCCTAATTTTGAATGTCCTCCTCGTTTGTCCTATGTATACCTTATTGCAATCCTCGCATGTTAACTTATACACACCAGAGTTTTATTCTTTGTCTATTTTATCTTTATTATTTTTAATGATGTTCTGTATAGTATTGTCTGTTTTAAATGATATATGTTCGTTATTAACTTTTTTTAATGAAAGTACCAATTTTTTCCGAAATTTTTCCTAAGTAAGTGATAGAATTGTAGGAATTAATTATCTTGTGTTTTATTTTTGGGTAAATTAAGGAAAGGGTTTTAGATTTTTGTTGGCTATTCAAGATGTTATTGATAATATTTATAGAGTAACCATTATTTAAAGCTATTGTATATATTCTATTTAGTTCAAGGTCGAAATTACTATTACTCATAGGTACATGAATTAATCTATATACCATTGATTGGTATGCTGACAATTTGTCTGTTATAGGATGAAAAGAATTAGCGTGTATTGTGGTATCTGTATGTGTTGGTTTATGGTAAATAGCGAACTCATTTTTATTAGTTTTGTGTGATATGGTTAAATCTAGAAAATTAATGCTTTTATCGATTTCTGTTTCTATAGTAAAATTTATTTTGGGGTGAATAGTGTTGATATAATTATGTAAAGTTTTTAATTGTCTGTCTGACCCGTTAAAGCAAATTAATATGTCATCAACATATCTAAACCAATATATACAATTACCAAACAAGGGATGATAGTTTCTAAATTATTCATGAAAATTTCCGCTAATAAGGGACTTAGTGGGTTTCCCATTGCTAGATAGATTATAAAGTATAACGTCGAACTGAAACATATACAATGAAACAGAAGGTGAGAAAAACTTTGATACTAAATGAAAGTAGAAGCGAAAAAACTCACCAAAATGACCGCGAGCAAGATTCAAATTAAATATTTAGAACAACTGTCAGACTTTTAAATTACGTTAACCCAAATATTTCAAACGTCAAAACAGAAAATTATCTGTAATGCGCACGCAGCTACATTTAATTCAAGCGTACATTGAACATGAAACAAATACAAGTTTCCCTCCAATATCTAATCCTTCTAGAATATTACTTGAAAAAAAAACTTCAAAAGAAAATCTGGCAATTTTCTTAATATTCATATGATTACAACAATTTTATAAACCTAAAATCACTGAATTTACTGAGCTCTTCAATATAATTGAATTATTTCTAAAGGCATAAATATATTAAGAGAAATATACATACATTAATTAATGTAATTATCACTTCACTAAAATGAGAGATTTTTTCAGATAGGTCTTATAAATTAAAAATTACAAGTTTAAAGACTCGTAATAACTCGAGAATTAATCTAAATACATCAAAATCACCACACAAGAACACAAACCGAATTTATCCAAAATCTTACTGAATAAAAGAAGTTTATTCAGTGATAAAAAAAAACTTCGACCTATCTGTTCAACTGCAAGTAAATCTCTCACTCTTCTTCCCTCCGGAAATGAAAAATATCAGCATACCTAACATAAAATAAATCAAAAAAGCTACAATATGCAAATACTAGAACTTCCAAAGTGGCGGGAACTGCAAACATCACACAGACCCGAACGATCTACAGATGTGGACAAAAATACACATTATAATAAATTTTTACATAAAATATCAAATCTTTATAATTATCTTTCTGAAAAAAAATGTACATAAATATATATAGTCTTATATAATTTCTTTTAATTTCTTTCTTCGGGGAAAAATCCATTGCAATATGTTGTTTTGTTTACAATAACTCTGTCAACATTATGCCATGGATTTTCCATGAACAAGCAAGGAGGGGGATTGAACTATTAGTGAACTCTTTACTAGGGACAATTTATAAAAAAAAAATTAGCTATTTCACTTGTATATTTATTTATTTCAGATGGGGATCGATATATCTAATGTTGTATAAATAAAATATTTAATGTATGAAATTGTGATTAGCCCTCGTATATTTAGGTGGACCAAAGGAATTGAATTTGCCGCTTTTTCGGATATTGTATTTGATAAGATGTATTGTCTGTATATTTTGATTTGATAGATGGAAGGGATAGCCAGGCGGATATGAAGAATTTTTCATTTTTTGATTCAGAGGTATCTTGACTGTTAATGTGTTTAGTTAAAAAAGGATAAAATAATAAATTTTATTCTTTGTTTGATAAAGTCGGTCTGTACTTTGTTTTGCATTTAGTATAAGGTGCAAGTAAACCTTAATTCGATTTTTGCGAAGTTTTTCATAGTTATTTGAAATCTTGTGTAAAAAGATGCCTCTCGTGTATTTCGAAATCACACAAAAAACTTAATGTAAGTTGATAAAATTATATTATTTATTTATTAGATATTAGGATTATTTTCAGTGCTATAAATTTTGTATTTATTGTAATAATAATGTGTTTGAAAGTAGTATATGGATATTAGCGAAAGCTTGTCATGTTTTTTGTTAAGGGAAGTTGTTTTTCTTAATATTATACTTCGAGAACATTTTTTTTGGAATTTAAGGTTGGAGAGATTGTAGTGGGGATGGATCTTATCATGTTATTTGTTGCATGAATAAATTTTCAACTAGCGTGAGTTTTGAAAACTAATTTGTTTTTGATATTTGATTGTAGGGGTCACAGTAAAGGTTAAACTTGACAGATTTCACTAATATTTATTAGTTTTATATTTGATCGTGATTCACAAGAGGTTTTTCTCTGTGTGCGAGTCAATGTTCACAAAGAGTGTTTCCTCATTGCTACTGTTTAATGATGCTTTAGCACCCTATACACTTTGTAGAGGGATTTTTCTTTTTTTTATTTTTAATATATCAATGTAAAGGGAAAATGCGTGTATAATTTATCTGATACCTTGTGTTTTATTTTTGATATTACCAACATCCGCGAGGATCGACCCAGAGACGTAAGCTCAAGGATTCTACTAGACTGAATAGCCGATGAAAAAAATAAGCTGTAGTGTGAATTAAAATTAAATAAAGCAATTTCAAAGCAAATTCCAATGCACAATTGGCTAACCCAACGTGGTGCTAGAAAATTCCACTGCACAATTGGAGCCCAACGTGTCGGCGATTTGAAGATAAGTAAATAATTTAATAATTGGATTGCACAATTGGCGCAATCCAACGTGGGACCGATATTACAATTTTGGCGAGTCCAACGTATAAATGGAAGAAATAAAACGATATAATTCAAATATGGAAAATATAATGGAAAATTTGAAACAAAGGATGGGTAACGCTGGTTACATACATGAAGGAGGACACAATGAAGACAGGAGTCAAGAGACAATGGACATGATGCACACAATGATGATGGAAATGATGAAAGATATGGAAGAAAGAATGGAAAGAAATATAGGTATATTGAATGGTCAACTTTTAGAAGAAAAGGAGAAAAGAGAATGGCTGGAACAAAAGGTGACGTACATGCAAAAACAAATTGATCAAATGAAAAAAGAAAAAAACGAAGCGAATGTGCCTGTGTTCATTCCTGTACCAGTACAAAATGAACCATTGCCGAAGTTTTATGGTATGGCAAACACAAATCCCATGGGTTTTCTAAAAAAATTAAAGGAAAGTCTAGAGGATGTGCAAGGGGACCAAAAGAAGCTCCAGAAAATAGGGAACTGTCTCAAGGACGATGCGATGACCTGGTGGGACATGATCTCGGATGAGGTGAAGACCATGGAGGAGTTCGAAGTCAGATTTACCAGTCAATTCTGGGGAACAATAACGCAAAATAGGGTAAGAAATGATTTATTAGTTGGTAGATATAATAATAATAGTAATGAGTCACGAGCGTCGTATGTTATGAGGAGACACTCAATTTTAAAGTATTTACAACCAAAAATCACTGATAGGGATCTAATATGTCAATTAAGTGCCCATTTTGATGAACAAATTAGTCAGGCAGTAGCCATTCAAAACATTGGTGACATGCAACAGTTTGTTGAACTGTTAAAAAGAGTAGATGACATGGAGTATAATAATAGCTATCAGAATAATTATATAGATAGTAATATTAATAGAACTCCATATTCTAAAATGGAAAATAATAACAATAATAGTAATTATTCAAGTCCTCAACGAGCAAATAATTATGGTAAAAGAAAGAATAGAATGGCTTCACCAGGTAGGATAGACTATAATAAAAAGAATATAAGAAGGGAAACGTTACCAGAGACAATAAGCAATAATAGTAGGGATATTAGATGTAATTATAATTTAGAAAGAATAAATAGCAATAATTATCATGAAGAAAGTAGTAAAGAAATTATGGTAGATAATAAAAAGTATAAAGGTAATAGATACAAAAGTATTAAACTTATAGGTAATCACAAGTGGACTAGATTTAAAGGTCCTCGACCTGAGTTTAATAAAGAAATAAATGTAACGAGAAAAATAAATAAAAACTTATTTACTGTCGGATATTTTCAAATAGGCCCAACTTAATGATAGATTTTGTTGTAAACTATTTAGAGGAATATGCGAGATATAAGGATTTTTGCTTTAGAAATAACTAAATGGAATGTGTTGTAACAAAAGGATATATAAATAAAAAATTTGGAAAAGTAAATAGGATTTGATAAATGATACTGAAATGGATTTAATGTAAAAGATAATTAGGATTAGATTATTAGTATAAGAAGAGGATGTAGAAGTAAAATAAAAAAGTGTTTACTGAATTTCGTCGGGATAAAAAGTATACGATATTGAATATATAAAAAAATTTTTCGTCGGTAATATATGAAATAAATATAGGAAATATTTATATGAAAATGAAAATGTATTTATTAAATAGAATTTTCGTCGATATATGAAAAAAATTATTATGATAATAGAGAGATATAGATATATATTGTTGAAATAAAATTATGGTATTTATGAATATATAGAAAAAGAATTATTGGCATGAAAAAAGGTTAATGAATAAAATTATTTGAATAGGATGGTTTACGATGTGCTGATTTAACTGAACTGGTAATGAATTGGATTAAGCAAACGGATATATATACAGGATGAGTTAAAATAAAATTTATTGTTGACATAATTAAATAATTAAAATTTATCTGCGTATAAAAAAATTATTGATAATGGGAATTGCGTTGAAAAAAATTAAAACTATATAAATATAGGAAGAAATTGAGCTCATGATATTATTGTTGATTATTATGATTATTATTATTATTGAAATTGCTTGGGAACTAATGGTGTTATGAATTTGTTTATGATGATGATTTGATATATGAGATTTTGATGCTGTGTTTTTCTTTTATTTATGAAAATTCGTTGGAAACATTCATGTCCATGTGATCGAGAGAATGCTCGAAGATTCGACGGGGATGACTGCTGCTTCGGCGTGTTCCTTCGTCTGTGATGTTTGTAACGAAGCCCATTCGAAAATGTCAAGCAATATGACATTAAGATGAATTATGTCAAGTAAAACGACATAAAAGATAAAATGTTTTAAGTCAAATAAGACATTTAAATATTCAAAAACTTTTATATGGAAATGTTGAAGATGTTGGAGATGTTGTTTTTATATGGAGATGTTGAAACCGTTTATCACACTACAGCATCAGAACGACGTGGATCCTGTTCAACACTAATACAACAAGTGAGTGCCGAGAACCAAGACAGGGTGCGGTACTGTCTCGAGTGCTGTGCTGAAGATTATCCTTGAAAAAAGCTCAGTGATGTTCTGACTTTGTTCTCGGATAATCTCGGGGAATTATGCCATGGATTTTCCATGAACAAGCAAGGAGGGGGATTGAACTATTAGTGAACTCTTTACTAGGGACAATTTATAAAAAAAAAATTAGCTATTTCACTTGTATATTTATTTATTTCAGATGGGGATCGATATATCTAATGTTGTATAAATAAAATATTTAATGTATGAAATTGTGATTAGCCCTCGTATATTTAGGTGGACCAAAGGAATTGAATTTGCCGCTTTTTCGGATATTGTATTTGATAAGATGTATTGTCTGTATATTTTGATTTGATAGATGGAAGGGATAGCCAGGCGGATATGAAGAATTTTTCATTTTTTGATTCAGAGGTATCTTGACTGTTAATGTGTTTAGTTAAAAAAGGATAAAATAATAAATTTTATTCTTTGTTTGATAAAGTCGGTCTGTACTTTGTTTTGCATTTAGTATAAGGTGCAAGTAAACCTTAATTCGATTTTTGCGAAGTTTTTCATAGTTATTTGAAATCTTGTGTAAAAAGATGCCTCTCGTGTATTTCGAAATCACACAAAAAACTTAATGTAAGTTGATAAAATTATATTATTTATTTATTAGATATTAGGATTATTTTCAGTGCTATAAATTTTGTATTTATTGTAATAATAATGTGTTTGAAAGTAGTATATGGATATTAGCGAAAGCTTGTCATGTTTTTTGTTAAGGGAAGTTGTTTTTCTTAATATTATACTTCGAGAACATTTTTTTTTTGGAATTTAAGGTTGGAGAGATTGTAGTGGGGATGGATCTTATCATGTTATTTGTTGCATGAATAAATTTTCAACTAGCGTGAGTTTTGAAAACTAATTTGTTTTTGATATTTGATTGTAGGGGTCACAGTAAAGGTTAAACTTGACAGATTTCACTAATATTTATTAGTTTTATATTTGATCGTGATTCACAAGAGGTTTTTCTCTGTGTGCGAGTCAATGTTCACAAAGAGTGTTTCCTCATTGCTACTGTTTAATGATGCTTTAGCACCCTATACACTTTGTAGAGGGATTTTTCTTTTTTTTATTTTTAATATATCAATGTAAAGGGAAAATGCGTGTATAATTTATCTGATACCTTGTGTTTTATTTTTGATATTACCAACATCCGCGAGGATCGACCCAGAGACGTAAGCTCAAGGATTCTACTAGACTGAATAGCCGATGAAAAAAATAAGCTGTAGTGTGAATTAAAATTAAATAAAGCAATTTCAAAGCAAATTCCACTGCAATATGTTCCTATACAGGTTATTATGCCGTTATAATTTGGAGGCGGAGCTTAATTGTTTCAAATACATTCGAATATAAATACGTTTAATATGTTCTTATAAATCGCGTTAAATATTAATTTCAATTAAAAAATGAGTATAAACATCAGTAATAAAAATATAGAGAAAAATAAGTTAATTATTTTAAAGCAAATTTGTCGTCATAATAAAGTATTTATATTTTGAATTAATTCCTCCCCTCACTGGCATGAAAACATATAGCAAATATGAACATTATAACTAAATAGCTTATTTTTTGTATCCCTTTCAGAGGAGGAGCCTTTCTTGTAATGCTTCATTTCCCCCTTATTAAAAGATAGAAACTCGTTGAAAGCTTTCAATCAACTGGATTAAAGAAGTATGAGAGAAATATATAAGTGCAGTATAGTACTATGCTAACAATTAAATAAAATGTGTGTTCACGTTAAAATACTTTAAAATTTATAAAGGATTATTTGTATCATTCAAGCAAATCTTTTTTAGTAAATATAATTAAATTGTCAAAGTTGTTTGTTCATCTTTGGTTAGTTATGCTTTGTTTCCGATCAGCTGATCATTCAGTTTATTAGTTTTTCTTTTATACCTAGTTAGGATTTATATTTGAAGTCTTTTAGTAGATAAGTAGTTAATTTCTTCTTTTTAATGATATACTTAATTTAATTAACCTAGTTAAAATGCCTACATGTAATTAGTGATTATTATTTTTAGTATTATAATATTCTTATTTTACGGACTACAACATGTTCAGTTTGTTTGCTCTGGAAATTATCTCAGTTTGTTGTGCATAAAAAGATCTTTAGTTCTAAGTGTGGTAGTCTTGCAACATAGTTATGTGATATCTACCTTTAATATAATTCGTCTCGGGTTCATAAAGTTCGTAAGTGTTATCACCAATGATTCGTTTAATTGTATAGGGACCTTGGTAGGGTTTCAGTAGCTTTCCCAATATTTTGTGTTTTAAATCAGTAACTCTTAATCTTTTAACTATAACTTGGTCTCCTACATTGTAAGTTTTGTAATTTTTATTTGCAGTGTTTCTCTTTTTCTCCCATTTCCGCTTTCTTAATAACAATCTTTCTCTGACTTCTTGTAAACGATTATGTAAATTTATGTGCTCAGAATTCGTCCATGGTCGTTGTGGCGGTTGTCCAGTAAATAAAGTTATTGGGCAGTGATTATGCACTGTGCTAGGTGTATTGTTTATAGTAGATTCTATCTGTGGTAACAGTCTGGCCCATTTTCTGTGATTCTCCTCCAGTAATATACGTAAATATTTTAACGTTTCGCGTATATATCGCTCGGTGGGATCACCCTGGGGGTAGCGGATTGATGTATAAACGGTGTTGATGTCGTGTGAATGTAAGAACTCTTTGTAACGATCGTTAGTGAAATAGGTAGCATTGTCTGAAAGTATTGTTTGTGGTTTTCCATAATGTGCGAAGTAGTCCACTAAAGCTTGCAAAACGGTGTTAGTGTTGCATTTCTGCGTAGGTATCAGTTTTATGAATTTAGAAAATATATCACATATTACTAATATATGACGATAAACTTTAGTGCTAGGAATAAGATTTGATAGAAAATCAATTGATATTAACTCTAATCTATCATATGCAGTTATATTATGGCTTATGTTGGTGTTAGTGAATGTTTTGTCTTTGGCTATTTCGCAGAGTCGACATTGTTTTATAACGCTGTTTATTATTCGTTCGTCATTTATGCAGTAGAATGCTTCTCTGTAAAGTAGCCAGCACTTTCTTGCACCTATGTGAGTATATGTTCGGTGTAAATATTCTGTTACTTCTCGGGTGTGTTGTTCATTTGTGATGTATACAGTAGTTCTTCCTATTCGTTTTACAATTAATTTGTCTCTGATTGACATACCTTTATATTCACCTACAGTTCTTAGATGGCGTCTAATTTCGTCGAAATCTGGGCTTGATTGTATCTGTAAAATTTTCGTTTTTGAGAAAATGCCTCTCCTTTGTAGATTTATTAAATTGATGCAAATGTTCTGCCTCTTTACGTCCCCCTCCTGTCTCGTAAGTGCATCTGCAGTCACCATCTCTTTGCCAGGTTTATATTTTTTAATAAACTCGTACTGTTGTATTAACAAAGTCCAACGATAAATACGACTGTTGTTAAGTTTGCAGCTCATGATGTTCAGTAATGCTTTGTGGTCTGTTTCTAATACAAAGGACTTTCCTATCAAGTAGTATCTGAGTTCGTCAACGCAAATACGATGGCAAGCAGTTCCTTCTCGGAAATCGTGTATCGAGTCTCACACGTTTTCAGAGTGCGTGATATAGAATAAATAGGGATCTCTTGATCGTCCTTCATTTGTACTAGCTCTGCTGCTATTGTCTTGTGTGAAGCATCTGTTCTCACAACAAACGGTAGAGTAAAGTCTGGGTGATGTAAACGGAGATTTTCTACAGTTTTCTTTTAATGTTGTGAAGCATAGTTCGCATTCAGGCGTCCAGTTCCATTTCTTCCCCTTTTTGAATAGTTCCAACAAAGGTAACGTTTTCTCGCTATAATTTGAGACAAATTTTCTATAATAGTTTAGCACTCCTAAGAAACTTCTTAACGTCTTTAAATTCTTCGGTCTCGCATAATTCTGTATGATATCTAAACGTGTCGGGTCTAATAAAATGTTTTTCTGATTAATCACATATCCTAGATAGTTAATCTCATGTCTAAAGAATTGACATTTCGCTAAGTTAAGTTTCATACCGTGTATCTTTAATGTGTTAAGAATAATTTTAATATGTTGTATGTGTTGTTCAATCGTTTCGGAAAATATTATAATGTCGTCTAGATAATGCAAAGCGAATTCATCATATCGGTCTAATATACGATGAAGAAAACGTATCAGAGCGGCTGGTGATGTCTTTAAGCCAAATGGACATACTCTAAACTGATATACTATCCCATTCACTAAGAAACCACAGTATTTCCTGGATTCTGGTTCTAAGTTTATTAACCAAAAAGCGTTCTTTAGGTCTAATTTACTATAAATTTGTTTACTTCCACATTTCGTTAATAAGATGTCTATGTTTTGCGGCATTTCGAATTCTGGCTTAATTCGTTTATTCAGAGCTCTCGCGTCTAAGCATATTCTTAAAGATAGGTCCTTCTTCTGAACTATCACAATGGGATTAATAAAGTATGTGTTCGATTTCTCGATGTTTCCGGATTGTTCTAATCTCTCTAATTCTAAACTAACTTTCTGTTGATAGTGGTAGGAATAGGGTAATTTTTACTTATTAATGGACTGTCATTGTCAATATTTATGGGATGTTCATATCCAAAGTGATGTTTTCGTTTAAAATGTTAATCAATTGAGGTACGACATTTGAATATGGTATTTTCTGTTTATCAATTATATTTGTTATATCCTTCTTATCATTTATAATATCGGTTGTCTGTAAATCCTCCTTAATCTTTACCTCATCTTCGCCCTCGTAACTATCTTGCTTTCCTAACAAATCTGGCCTTGTATTCACTCCTATATATTCATTATTTATAATATTATCATTTCCAACTCTATCAATAAACCTTTCTTCAGCTCTCCTATAGTACGGTACATTATATTCTAATAAATTATTTATTTCAACTGCTAAAACTTCTCTCTTATGTATTATATTCTTTTGCTTCCTCTTCAGACAAATGTTTATTAAATGTTAAATTGTTCTTTCCAATTGATAAAATACCTTTTTCAAAATTAAATATCAATTTTAACTTGTTGATATTGTCTATACCCAATATAGAGTCATATTGTAACTTTTCTATTATGTAACAGTGAATTAAATAACTGATTTCATTTATTCTTATTTCGGTGTTAAGTTGTTTTGTGACAGTGCCCATCTTCCTTCCATTCGCTGTAACTATATCAGTACCTTTGGTTTTAACAACGTGTTGTTCGTATCCCTTTATTTGTTTTGCCAGATCTTCTCTAACTAATGTAATCTCGGCTCCGGTGTCGATTAAACAATTTAATTTGATATTGCTGAATTGTAAAATAATAATGGGTAGAGAATGTACTTCATTTACGGTGTCCCCTGCATCTTCTATATTTATGAACTCATCCGGTGATTGGTAAAATTTTATATTATGCAATTTCCAGAACATGTTATAGCCGTTGTTATTATTTAATTCTGCTGGTTTGATGGTCCGGGTGTGGGATCCAGATACAGATCGTCTTGTGGAATTGGCGTTTTTTTTTGTAGCCCCTCCATGTCTGTTCTGCCAGGTGATAACGATCTATGTCGCCGGTAAACATTATTGACTTGACCTCTTCCTCTGTTTGCGTAGTGATTTATTCCGCGTCTCGATTGGTGTGGTTGTGAACGCTGAGTGTTAATTAGCATCGTTATTGTTGGGTCGGTTATTGTTGTAGTTATTATTCGAAGAGTTATTGTTGTAATTGTTCGGATAAGGTCGATTGTAGGTATGTTGTGCATTCGGTCGGTTCTGATTATTATAGTTGTTATGAGGGTTGTTGTTATAGTTGTTGTTATTATTATTCTGGTTGTATGGTCTAGATGTTGATGGTGAGTAACGATTGTTTTGAGAATAATTATTTGAGTTATTATTAGGATAATTATTGAAACGTGGGATGGGGTTGGGAATGTAGTTCGGTGCTTGTGGGTTACGAGTGTTGTTCGTCCGATTATTGGGCTGTTGTTGTTGGTTGGTTTCAGCGAAATCGTCCAGTCTTCTGAGTATCTCGATTAGAGAGTGAGTCCATGTCAGTCACCTTCTGACAGCTAATCGCCTGAGTGTCAGTGAAAATGAAATGGTTCAACAATAGGCGCGCTATCATTGACTCACTCATGTCGCAGATGTGCTTGCACTGATTGTACACACTGATTGTACGAGACGCATACATCTCCCTCGTCACTTGTCCCAATCTAAATTTCCCGGTCAACAGGCGAACTTTGGCCCTGTTCTGCTGATTTTCGTCCCAGTAATTCTTCGTGAATAACACAACAAATTGATCCAAAGAAGGGCAATGTTCCTCTATCCTCTGAAGCCATTCTTGTGCACTGTTCCTCAATGTTGCTCGTATTACTTCGATCCGGTGTTTCTCATCAATAACATCTTCTAAATACCGTAGTATCCTATTTAAATACGCCATAGGATGCACTCTGGTCATTTCTCCGTCGAAATGTTGTAGGTTTTCGATTTTTATTATCGAATTACTTGCATTTATATGATTTATGGGTCCAGTGTAAGTTCTAAGCTTAGTTTCTAATTGGTGTAACTTGTGTTGCGTTTCATTATAATTGTCGGTTTGTAAAGTTTTCATATTATCTAGATTTAAGTTCACCGCCTGTATTTCTTGGTTATGTATTTCTTTATTTTCATTAATTTGTGTATTCAGTTCGCGTCTTAGTTGTTGGGTCTGTTCCTCATTGATTTTATTATATATTGTTAATTTTGTATCTAATGTACAGTTATGGTCGAGTATTATTTGATTTAAGTCTGTGTGTAGTTCTTTGTTCGCTGCATTAATTTTAGATTCGGTTATTTCGTAAATTTGGGTGGTTGAAGCTTCTAGTTGTTGTGCCCACTGTAAATTTTGCGATTTGACGGTCTCATCTAGTTTGATGAGATACTTCAACTCATTCTGTTCCATGGCCTTTTGTGTTGCGGTGATTTCAGCAATTTGAACGTCGATATCCACCTGGAATGTATTAAGTTTTTTTTCTATGTTGGTGTTGTTTAATTCTATTTTTTCATTTATGTTAATTAGGTTAACTTCTAATCTCGTTGTCAGTTCGTTATTTAAGTTATTTAAGTCTTGTTTTAGTTCGTTATTTAAGTCTTGTTTTAGTTCGTGATTAGTGGTATCTAATTTGTTGTTTATATCTATGTTGTTCGCGTCTAGTTTGTTGTTAGTGGAATCTAATTTGCTATTTATATCTTGTTTTAACTCTTGTTTAGTGTTATTAAGGTCTTGTTTTAATTCTTGCATTTTTGCCATAAATATATCAAACATGTCCGCGAATTTACTGTCAGGCGAAACACTGGCCTCTCCAGAAACTGACGGTTGCGATATTGCAATATCCCCCTGCTCAGTCCGGTCTTCTACTGCTTCTTTCGGGGTTTTAGCACGGTGACGTGTATCCATTTTATTGTATTATTAGTTAGTTTGTAGTTAACTGAGTATTGATACTGGTAGTTGTAGTTATATTGTAAATATATTAGTGGTAAAATATTGTCGTTTATAATGTTATTAGATTTAATTGACACACGTAAATGCAATGACAAATAACAAAAATATATATATATGAGAAATATGAATCTGCACTTTAATATTTTCCTGTACCAACCTTTGAATATCCTTACCGATGCTCTCGTAGACAGCAATCCCTTAAAATACAAAGCCTTGCTCCCTCTCTGAAGTTCCACAAATACAAATATAAATAACAAGTACACAAACAAATAACAGAATTGGGTAAATACAAATATATCTGTTCTCTTTTTATTTATTCTTTGTACCACGAAAAACCTTGTTACTTGAAGATGTGTTCGATGTTGCTAGGATTGACCATTAAATGCCTTTTTGTAGACGTACGGAGTAGAAATCGGCCCCAAACGTTAGGGTGTCAAATGATACGTTTCTTGTATATTTTAAATTCTTTATGTATGAACTTTTAATATTTCTTAGTATGATATTATGTTGCGGTTTATTCTCTTGATGATCGTGATAATGTTAAATGAGAAGTAATATTAACTGTTATGTAAAATGTTGATTTTATACTTAACTTAGAAATGGACTTATTATTCTTTCTTTTTTTTATTATAGACGGCTAGCTCAATATTTCGTATCTCCAGGGTTCAAAGTCGGTTCAGGTATTTCTACTCCTCTATTAGCTTATTTATTTTAATAAATCAATTCGAACAACACTTCAAGCAATTAAAATAAAACCAAAAAATAAAATGATAAAAAAAACATTAACTTTATTGTACAAACAAAATTCTTAAAAATTCAAAATTAAGTCGGTATTTCGTGGAACACAAGGAATGATACATGCGATAAAAATTGGTACTAATACAAATCTTCTTTACTCTTGTGAATAAACATGTGTTTAACAATATCAGTCTAATAAAATTGTGAATATTGGAAATAATAGATTAAGTTTAGATAGTTTAACAAGTGCAAAGTGAACTTCAATCTGTTTAATAACAGTTTACAGTGTTTGAGGAACAAATCGTTAACTGTAAGTACGAGTAAGTTGAGAACAACCAGTTCTATATGTGAATATGACTATTTAAAATGGCGTGTAACAATTAGTATATAAAAAACCTGTATTTTCGGGAATTAACTTCGGTGATCTCTGTCTATAGGTTCTGGAATGGTTTTTGAGTCAGGAAAACGGATATTAACCAGATCGGTTCCCTTAGAATGGCTTCTTCGTGATGTTTCCAAAGTCCGACGACAGCTGATTGCTTGGCGGCGTTCGTGTGCTCCGTTGAATGGCTTGATCTTCGGTGAACCTTTTTTAGTAAACTCGCTGTATGATTTATATGTCCCAAAATTTCAAAAATTTCGAACTCCAGAATGTGATGGTCTGGTCTTTTGTAATTTTTTCAGTGTGTTGACGACAGGTATTGTAAGCGTTTTAGATAAATTTAACACTTGGACACTAATTATTTTAGTAGAAAAAAATTACTTTTATCGGAGCGAAATTTTCGTGACCGTTCATTACAACAATGGTGGTAAAGACGCCGTTTTATTCTTTTGTTTTAAGTAAAATGACTGGCCGTTTATTGCCTTGTTCGTACTCATAATTATGTTGCTATACAGTTATAATTTAGGTAATATTTCAATGCAAATGGGTTTATAAAATTATTTTAAGAATTATTGAATAAGTTTGGTTATTAAACATATGTTGTTTTGTTTACAATAACTTTGTCAACATATGTTCCTATACAGGTTATTATGCCGTTATAATTTGGAGGCGGAGCTTAATTGTTTCAAATACATTTGAATATAAATACGTTAAATATGTTCTTATAAATCGCGTTAAATATTAATTTGAATTAGAAAATGAGTATAAACATCAGTAATAAAAATATAGAGAAAAATAAGTTAATTATTTTAAAGCAAATTTGTCGTCATAATAAAGTATTTATATTTTGAATTAATTCCTCCCCTCACTGGCATGAAAACATATAGTAAATATGAACATTATAACTAAATAGCTTGTTTTTTGTATCCCTTTCAGAGGAGGAGCCTTTCTTGTAATGCTTCAATACATATACAGACATATATTATTGTTTCGGCCTTTACTTGATGAAATTCCATTATAACTATTAAGATAAAATAAAACAAATTTTATGAATTTCACTTTTTAATTATCACTCTTAATTCTTTATTACTTAAGAACAGTACATTTTGTATAAACCGTAGCGAAAGGCTTGTGCATAGACAATAGACATCCAGTAATAAAAAGCACCCATCCCTCTGACTATTTTTAAAATAAAACATGTGTTTTTGCTTGTTACCGTTTACTTGTGTTTAATATAAAAAAAATATTTTGTAAATAAGTTAGTTATATGTCTGACGAAGCCCAGGTTGGTGCGAAACGACTCTTTACAGTGATAATTAAAAAGTGAAATTCATAAAATTTGTTTTATTTTATCTTAATACATATACAGACTGTCCCGTAAAAAACGCCAACATTCATAATTCCGTTATTTATTGTCCGGTTTTATTTAAACAAAAAGTAAATTTAATAGCATCAAAAACACTATAAGATAGCAGTGTTTTATTTGTTTTCAATTGTTTTCATTAATGTCAAACGACAGTCAAGTTTTTTATTTTAAATGGCAACATATATATTTTTGGCTATATTCGGATTGGTTTTTTTTTCTGAATTCAACGATGTATAACATGTTTATTTTTGATAAACGTTTATTGCAAAAAAAAACTTTTTAAATTTCATCTTTGTCTTCCATTATTTATAAATATTCGAATGTGTCATGAAACATTGGAAATGTAAGTATTATATATATTATTATTAGAAACAAAACACTTTACAATAAATGTTGAAATTGCCCGCCACCTTGTTCAACACATATCGCACATCTCCTAATTACTCCAAAGGTCGCATTTAAAAGACAAGCGGCAGGTACTTCTTGACAAGTGTTAATAATTCTTTGTCTTAAAATGTCAACATTTTCTGGAGTTGTTAAATAAACTCGATCTTGTAGATGAGCCCACAACCAAAAATCGAGGGGCGTAAGATCCGGTGAACGCGCAGGCCACTCGATAGGACCGGATGTTCCTATCCACCTATTTCCAAATTGGGTGTTCAACAAATCAGTATTTACTCTGGCGGTGTGCGCGGGAGCCCCATCTTGTTGAAAAAATATTCTATTTAAATTTGCCAAAGGTAATTCATCTAAAAAGTTTTGGAGATTTTCGTGTAATAAAGTGTAGTATTTTTCTTGATTTAAGCAACCATCTATGAAAAATTGTCCAATTAATTGATCACCTAAAATGCCACACCAAACATTTACGTTGAAACGTCTTTGAAAATTATTTTCAATTACAAATCTCGGATTGTCTGCACTCCACTGTCGATGTATGTTTCTATTAAAAATACCGTTGTTGCTAAAAGTGCATTCATCAGACCAAATTATCTTTCTGTAAAAATTCGGGTCTTGTTCTAATGCATTTAAATAAAAACGACAAAACTGGATTCTTCGGCCAGGATCATTTTGTTCTAATGCATGAACTTTTCGAGCTATGTACGGTTTAAGTTTGTGTTTTCTTAAAATACCATGAACTGTAGTTTTTGATACCCCAATATTATGTGCAATTTCGCGAATCGAAGTTCGTGAATTTTGCTGTACTGCAAGAAGAACATCTAATTCCTTATCTTCGGAGAATTTCCGTTTTTGTGTTTTTGGTTTGGTAAATGATCCATAATTTCTTAAATTCTTTTCAATTCTCTGAAATATTTTCTAACCTGGAACTTCTCTGTCCGGAAAACGAGCACTGTACCGACGAACTGCTTGAAGGCGATTTTTATTACATTCAAAGAACACTTGTAACATGTCCGTTAATTCATTGTTATTCATTTTTAACGAAAATACGCTTTTTGTTGCGGCAAAACGTTCAAACAGGATAATACGGAAAACTTAATAAAGTCAAACTGGCACTTAAGGCACATTGACATAATGCTAGTGGACTGGGCCAAGTCTACTATAATGAAAGATGAAATTTATAAAGTTTTTTTTTATTTTTTATTATTAGGAGATGTGCGATATGTGTTAAACAAGGTGGCGGGCAATTTCAACATTTATTGTAAAGTGTTTTGTTTCTTATAATAATATTTATAATACTTACATTTCCAATGTTTCATGACACATTCGAATATTTATAAATAATGGAAGACAAAGATGAAATTTATAAAGTTTTTTTTTTGCAATAAACGTTTATCAAAAATAAACATGTTATACATCGTTGAATTCAGAAAAAAAAAATACAATCCGAATATAGCCAAAAATATATATGTTGCCATTTAAAATAAAAAACTTGACTGTCGTTTGACATTAATGAAAACAATTGAAAACAAATAAAACACTGCTATCTTATAGTGTTTTTGATGCTATTAAATTTACTTTTTGTTTAAATAAAACCGGACAATAAATAACGGAATTATGAATGTTGGCGCTTTTTACGGGACAGTCTGTATATGTATTAAGATAAAATAAAACAAATTTTATGAATTTCACTTTTTAATTATCACTGTAACGAGTCGTTTCGCACCAACCTGGGCTTCGTCAGACATATAACTAACTTATGTATATAACTTACATGTATATATATATATATATATATATATATATATATATAAGACACGGCCAATAAAATAAATAAGAAAAATAAAATTCTTATAAACACTAAATATATATATATATATATACATATAGTAAATTCAATTTGTTGGCGATTTAAGGTCCGGTTTTACTTTAAAATATATATATATTTAAAACAACCCTACATGTTTCGGCAAATAATGCCTTTATCAAGGAATATAAAATATAAATGACAGTATATTAATGTCATACATTTGAGTTGCTATGGATAAAATTATTCAATAATACATTCCAGTTGAATAATAATAAATCATGCCTTAGTATTCTAAAATAGATAGACAACAAAAACAGGGAAACACAAGACATGAGTTATTATTATGTATGCGCGAGTGGAGCGTCTTAAGATGTAAAGCTGTCGGCATTCGCCTAAAACGAGAAGGAAACCCACGAAAACCTACTCGGACAACCAGACAGGAATCAAAACACGGAACTGTCAGCATGATAAGCAAATGTATATGATATTTAAATGTATATGATATTTAAATAACTTAAGATATAAAATTATATAACAGTAAAATATACTATGATGGTAAATTGCAGATCGTTACATAATTAAGTTATAGTATATACTGCTTAAATTTTTTATACCACTTCTGTTGTTAATTGAATTTTTTTCCTGTTTAATACTAATCATTTCTTTAATTTCCCTTTTCATTGTGTGTTGTTCTTTATCAATTATCTGTGTGTTTTCAAAATCGAAATGGTGATCGCGTTGTAGTTTGTGTGTAGATAAAGCAGTTTTGTCTGTTTTAGAGTATTTGTGGGCTTGTATTCTTTTGTATAAATATTGTTTAGTTTGGCCTGTGTAGTAACTATCGCATTCAGCTGTGGGTTAATAAACCCACAGCTTCTTTTCGATATATGAATTTCCACTGAAATGCTCCTACAGTATTCAATAAAATGATTATAAATAATCTGACTCGAAAAGAAGCTGTGGGTTAATAAACCCACAGCTTCTTTTCGATATATGAATTACCACACAAATGTCCTACAGTATTCAATAAAATTATTATAAATAATCTGACTGATAGAGCAGTAAAACTATCACATACTCAATACAGAAAAGATAACATCAAGAAAATTAAAACAATCTTAACAGATAATAATTATCCACCACAACTTATAGACCAAACAATTAAAAAAAGAATACACCAAATATACAACACTGCAGACACCAATAACAATTTAAACAATGACACAACATATATCACGATTCCATATGTTCCACAACTAACAGAAAAAATTAAATACACTTTAAAAAAATATGATATAGCTACAACATATAAACTTAGTAATACTAATAAACATTTATTTTCAAAACTTAAACCTAAAATAGAAAAAAATTGAGAAACACATGTCATCTATAAAATACCATGTCGCGATTGCGATAGTTACTACATAGGCCAAACTAAACAATATTTATACAAAAGAATACAAGCCCACAAATACTCTAAAACAGACAAAACTGCTTTATCTACACACAAACTACAACGCGATCACCATTTCGATTTTGAAAACACACAGATAATTGATAAAGAACAACACAATGAAAAGGGAAATTAAAGAAATGATTAGTATTAAACAGGAAAAAAATTCAATTAACAACAGAAGTGATATAAAAAATTTAAGCAGAATGTATATACTATAACTTAATTATGTAACGATCTGCAATTTACCATCATAATATATTTTACTGTTATATAATTATATATCTTAAGTTATTTAAATATCATATACATTTGCTTATCATGCTGACAGTTCCGTGTTTTGATTTCTGTCTGGTTGTCCGAGTAGGTTTTCGTGTTTTCCCTTCTCGTTTTAGGCGAATGCCGACAGCTTTACATCTTAAGACGCTCCACGGGCGCATACATAATAATAACTCATGTCTTGTGTTTCGCTGTTTTTGTTGTCTATCTATTTTAGAATACTAAGGCATGATTTATTATTATTCAACTGGAATGTATCTTTGAATAATTTTATCCATAGCAGCAACTCAAATGTATGATATTAATATACTGTCATTTATATTTTATATTCCTTGATAAAGGCATCATTTGCCGAAATATGTAGGGTTGTTTTAAATATATATATTTTAAAGTAAAACCAAACCTTAAATCGCCAACAAATTGAATTTACCATAACATACAAAGGTCACGAAATAATTATCTTTATATACATATTGTAGTGATGCAAGTTATTCATATAGAGCTGCATCTAAAATAGGAAGAATAAGACATACAAAGTGAAAAAGGGTTATAATATAATGGTTATATAATTAATATTATTAAGTCTTAGTAGTATCGAAGTGCATATGTATTTTTATAACGAGCATTTCATTCTTAAAATTTCTATATTTATTTTCCTTTCATTATTTACTTTTATTATATCATATTCAAATTTTCAAATATTAGCGCGAAAAACATATTCAAATCCATATGCATCTTTGTATTATATCGACGCTAGTAAGACACGCCTACAAATTGACATCTCGCTATGTTTACATTTATCATGCGCAGTATGCGATTTGTATCATTCAAATCTATCTTAACCTAACTTGGTAATTTATTATATAATTTTTAAAATCAGTTAGATAATCAAAATTAATCAAATTCTTTTTATATAAAATTGTTAGAAGGGTAAATCATCGAGACTTTTGATATCAATAGATAGCGTGTTTGGTAATATTCAGACAAGTGCTATCGGGATATTCGATCCTTGAATTTTAAAAATGAATAGACGCATCTTTTTAGACCAAGCCTTAGGAATCTTTTAAAAAACATAAATTTAAATTATAAATTCATCTAAAAGTTATTAAAAGTATCCAGAATATTAATTAACTCGATCGACAAGAGAATTACTACAAGAATTTTCGGTAATAACGAACTTTCAAACAACATAGCGTCACAGACGTAGTTCCACCGAAAACGATAGAAAATCAAAAGAAAAATATTCAAGAATCCATCGCCGAACATTAACATAATAGTCTAACGTACATCTACAACGATACCTGAAATCCTACAGCCAGAAACGAGCGCAGGGAGTAATTAGGCACCGGAGACGAAGTCCGAAGAAAATCTTCGATAGCGTCTTCGTAAACAGCCACCCACGCCGCCATCGTTTTGTACTGCACCCGAACATTTTCGGATCGCCCAGAATCTTCCCAATTCATACATACGATCTACAAACATACATCAGGATCATTATTATAACAGGTTTTCAGATAATATTTATCTATTTTTCCAAAAATTAAATTCTTTAAACTTTTATTTAACTATATTCTCGAATTATTTACCTGATCTATCACGTCCTGTTCTGATTTTTATATTTAATTAAACAAGCTATTTAAAACTTAGATATAGCAATAAAAGGGTACTCACCATTATTGTAATAAGGTTATTCACATTTATATTCATATTATTAATTAGTCTAACACACATAACTTCTTTTCACATTAGTAACACCTTGTTGTTTATGCGTATATACAGTTTCGGTAATATCACATTTGTAATACGTTATATTTTTACAGTTTCCTTTAATTTAATAAATATCATATTTTTAATTTACATAAATCTTTTATTTGTTTATATTTGTTTGTAGGAGTTATTTTATTAAGCGTCAACATTAATATCATTCATTTATGGAAGCAACAACCTAAAATTCACGACGAGCCTGAGATCACCCACATTTAGTAAAGTTGTTTTTTTATATAGTTTCTTGCTTTCCGACTAGTTGGCTATTTGAGATAAAGATAGCGCAGTCTGAGGTGAGATTTTATAAATTAAGGCGCCCAACTAATCTTTTCAAATACATAATTTTTATCTTACACTTTTATTTCATTAACATTTCATTCTCTCACCGCAGGCAGGGTGCGTCAAATATCAATTGGCTAGCCCAACGTAGAGGCCTATCTCAGCGCAATATATCAATATATATATATATACCATGTGGCCGCGTGCATCTGCACTATAGCGATACCTGTAGTGTAAGAAAAACACACAGAGGTGTCCGTGTGTTAGAACGGTAAAGAAGTAGACGCAATGTTCCAATGGATTACAAGAGAGCCTAGTATTTCGCACATCCCTATGATGCACTCGTATTTGTCCAATAAATTCACATTTCTACGGTGTAGTCGCGCAAGCGCATTAGCTGTCGCTCCCGCATATGGGTGTTAGTTGCAATGTTTATATCGTCAGGGGAACTACTCGCTCACAATATTTAATAAACCGCGTTGTTGGTGTACGTAACGGTCATTTAAAAAATGGAGTATTATACACCGGAGCAAAAATAAAGTTGTTCCGGATAAGAATATAAGTGATACAGAAATTCGCGTATGTGCTTTAGTCGAAGTAAATCCCACTAAGTCGTCTCGACAAATTGCCCGCAAATTAGGTATCTGTAAAACAACGGCTCAAAAGATTTTACGTACTAATAAATATCGTTCATACAAATTTACAAGTTCACAAGTACTTTTTCCCGATGATTATTATCGCCGTATGCAATTTTGCGAAAGAAGGATAAATAAATATCACGAAAATGAATTCTTTCTTAATAACGTATTGTTCACAGATGAAAAAACATTTCGGCTACACGGACATCATAACCGCGTAAAAATCTACATTTGAATATACCAACGCGAACGCAGTATCCAGAGAAGCTAAACGTATGGGCAGGTATAATTGGGGATCATATAATTGGGCCTTTTTTTATTGACGGTAATTTAAACGGAAATAGATATCTACAGTTACTTGAAAATAGTATTATCCCCGCAGTACGGGAGCGGTTCAATATTAATGAAGTTTGGTTCCAGCAAGATGGTTGCCCAGCGCACAATACCCGTTATGTAACAAACTTTTTAAACGCGGTTTTTGAAAACAGATGGATCGGTAACTCGGCTCCTATTAAATGGCCAGCGCGATCTCCTGATCTAGCCCCTAACGATTTCTTTTTATGGCCCTTTTTACATAATTCGATCTACGGATACGGTGATGAACGTCCATCAAATCTAGAGGAAGTTCGCGCGAGAATTACCGAAGTCACTAATACTGTCACAGTAGATATGTTAACAAATGTGCGTCGGAATTTTTATAATCGGTTGGGTTACTGTTCGTGTCAAGAAGGAGGTTTATTTGAACACTTAACTAATTAATTTATTTAGAATTTAATTATTGCTTAAGAATAACATTTTCTTTTAGCTAATTGCAGGTTTATTGCAATGTTGAATTACAATTCTGTTTTAAGAAGTAAATATTTTATTTTTAAGTATTTTATTATTGTTAAGTTTTTAGAGTGTAATACTATTATAATACTAAATATTATTTTCGTTAAGAAGTTTTTTTATGTTAAAGACTAGTAGTTCTGTTTATGTATGTTTTTTTTTATGTTGTTTATGAAGCTGTGATGAGTTACTTCACTGAGATGTTATCAGTGATTATCTGATGCTTCAAACAACTGCAAATATTTACTTATTTCGGGAAGACAATACCTCCTACACTGCTTTTCACTTGCTTTGCCTACGAATACATTTATACGTATAACTTAATAATACGCCAGCTGTCGGTGTGGCAATTCAAGTTGACACGCCCATTATAGTCAACCAGTAGTTACTAATACATGCATCGCGCTATGGATGGCGGCCACACTGTATACATATATAAATATATATAAATATATATAAATATATATATATATATATATATATATATATATATATATATATATACATATATAGATAATTATTTCTTGACCTTTGTAGTAGATTAAATTAGTAGGTGATTTAAGGTCTGGTTTACTTTGATATGTATATATTTAAAGCAATTTTACATGTTTCGACACATAGTGTCTTTTGCAATATTTATAATTTGCTTGAAAAAGACACTATGTGTCGAAACATGTTAGATTGCTTTAAATATATACTTATCAAAATAAACCAGACCTTAAATCGCCGATTAATTTAATCTACTATATTATATATATATAACGTATATTATAATAAAAATATTAATTGAATATTTATTGAAGACACTAGCTTTAATTCGTTACATTTCTGTTATTGGGATTTCTTAGAAGGTTGGAAGTCTATTATATTTGTATTGTTTTTTTAATTTAGAGTGTCAAATCTATAATTAAATTTCAAAAGTATATGACTTTCTTACATTTACTAAAATTATAGAACTACGTAAAAGTAAAGTAAAAGTGAGTAAAAGTGAAGATTAAAACCGTAGTTTTATTTCTATTCTTATGTAAATCTAGTTAATTTTGTGTACTTCAAAGGTTATGTGTGAAGGAAAATTTAATTGTAAACCAATAAGTTCATAATATTAATTAAGAATCAAAATTATTGTATAAATGTCAAATATTTTGGAAAATTCTATTGTAACTAAAGCGACCAATGAGCTTCAAAAAACAGGAAAAGCTGTTGGGTTGCCATAGTGAGTTATTGAAACAATTGGGGAGAAGAATTTTTGGACTTGAAATTAATGGAATGTGTTTTGTATAAAACGAATTTTTTAAAAAAAATATAAAAACAAGTATAATTTATATTACATACCAAGATTTGAACTGTTTTCATTTTATACTCCGCTATCAATTAATGAGCCACAAAAGACGTGTACCAGCTTTAGAAAAATATTGGGAAACATTACAAGGCCTTATATTACCAGGATTGGGATCGGTGAGCCTAACTTTCGAGATCTGCCAAGATTGTGACCGTTGTTCCTGAGGTTAAAATATACCAGCCGTACGTCAGGGAAGAAAGACTTAATTCCAGAGACTAGACGGATAATTGTGATAGAATATTGAGCTAAGTTTTTTATTATTTGTATTTTGTTTTTAAGTAAACAGATACATTTACTTACCGAAGGTAGATAAAGATTCCTTTAATGACCATTTTGTTTAAAACATTGTAAGTAGGGAGGTTATATACAAATTCATATATTCAGCAAATTGATTTATCAGAATCTATTTGTTTATGTAGCCTAGTATTTGTCTCCTTTTCCGTAGATTCAATTTTTTAACCTATAAGAAATTCCACATAACCATTAAATTTTATTACTATTAAACTTAAATAAAACACCTTATATTTCACAAACAATAGTATATTGACTATGTGTACATTTCATGTGCACTGCACACATCATCAGTAGTTACTACAGTAACTCATCATCAACACATCATCAGTAACTACTGATGATGTGTGCAGTGCACATGAAATGTACATATAGTCAATATACTATTGTTTGTGAAATATAAGGTGTTTTATTTAAGTTTAATAGTGTAATAATTTCACAAGTGCTCAACATATATACTACTATTAAATTTTATAATCAAATTTTCAATCAAAATAAATTGTTAACTATTGTTTATTCCGAATGTTTTGTTAAATGTACCTAATTAAATATTCACTTATTAAGATAAGATTTTCCTTTTAATAAACGGAATTTAAGAACCAAGACAAGTCGTTTGAATTCAATAAGTCTATCATATTAATACTGAGCTAACATACCTTTTAATTTCTTTGTCAGACAGAATCTTCACGACCCTGGAGATATTAGAGAACTCATGTTCGTTGATTCTCCAAATTATATTAAATTTCAAACTTTCTTTTAAGACCAAAGTACTATTTGGTTATAGAGGTTATTATATTTAACTACAAACGTTTATATTCATTGGACCTGCGCAGAAGTGTATCAGAATGCGGGGATAATAATTAGAATTTTAAATTCATTTTCTGCTTTAAAGTTTAATATTTTGTCTTTAAAAACACTTTTTTAGTAAACGTTTGACTTAAAGATTGTAGAGGTAAACTTAATAAGTCGGCGATTAAAGGTCTGGTTCATTACTTCAAAGTATATATATTCAAAACAACCCTACATGTTTCGGCAATGATGCCTTTGTCAAGGGAATACAAAATATAAATGACAGAATATAAATGTCAAATAATTAAGTTGCTATGGTTTAAATTATTCAAAGATACATTCCAATAATAATAATAAATCATGCCTTATTATTCCAAAAAATAGATAGCAAGGTGTGAACATATGTGTTGTTCGCTGCCAGAAGCTTGTGTCTCTTTCTGGGTGTGTGTTGGTTGCTGCTGGCAGCTTGCGTCTCTCTCTGGGTGTGTGATTTTGTATTTGTGTGACCGCGTAAGTGTAGGGTTTTGTATGTTAGTGCGCTCGTGCGTGTGTTTAGTGACCGGTCGCGTAAATTTAGAGAGATCGGATAACCAGCCGTTGCGTAGGGCAGCCAACCCTTTCCCGGCAACTTCTTTACTTTTCCGAACAGTACTTCGACGGCCCGACCCCCGCCCCAACGAGGCAAGGCGCAGACCAGCGAAGCGCACCCTGCACGGGGTTGCTCATCGCCAACCGAGGGAACACTCTTAGTGGCTACCTCAGTCGACGACGGTCACACTTTGTGCCATCTTAACAATTTCCGCAGAAGCGGGAGCAATGCACACACGTCGAACGTGTGTGTGCTGTTAACGGCAGCCTAGCCAGGTTGCCGCCCAGGACCGATACTAGTGGTGTGTGCATTGCGCGGCGCCGTGATTTGCGCCGCGTAGCTTGGTTCCTCACTCCTGCTGGAAAGGCGGAATGACACCTGACTGCCCATCGGGCAGACCCCCCTAGAGTTTGGTAGCGCATATGCTAGGCTACAACCCAGTAGAGGACCACATCAGCACAAAACAGAAAACAGGGAAAAGCAGGGAAAAGCAATACATGAGTTATTATTACGTATGCGCCCGTGGAGCGACTTAAGACGCAAAGTTGTCGGCATTCGCTCAAAACGAGAAGGAAAACCACGAAAACCTGCTCGGACAGCTAAGATGGCACAAAGTGTGACCGTCGTCGACTGAGGTAGCCACTAAGAGTGTTCCCTCGGTTGGCGATGAGCAACCCCGTGCCGGGTGCGCTTCGCTGGTCTGCGCCTTGCCTCGTTGGGGCGGGGGTCGGGCCGTCGAAGTACTGCTCGGAAAAGTAAAGAAGTTGCCGGGAAAGGGTTGGCGGCCATACGCAACGGCTGGTTATCCGATCTCTCTAAATTTACGCGACCGGACACTAAACACACGCACGAGCGCACTAACATACAAAACCCTACACTTACGCGGTCACACAAATACAAAATCACACACCCAGAGAGAGCCGCAAGCTGCCAGCAGCAACCAACACACACCCAGAAAGAGACACAAGCTTCTGGCAGCGAACAACACATATGTTCACACCTTGCTATCTATTTTTTGGAATACTAAGGCATGATTTATTATTATTATTGGAATGTATCTTTGAATAATTTAAACCATAGCAACTTAATTATTTGACATTTATATTTTGTATTCCCTTGACAAAGGCATCATTGCCGAAACATGTAGGGTTGTTTTGAATATATATACTTTGAAGTAATGAACCAGACCTTTAATCGCCGACTTATTAAGTTTACCTTATCATACCAAGGTCACGAAAATATGATATATATATATATATATATATATATATATATATATATACCATGACCAGACACTCCAAAGTGATCTACTAACATCAGAGTGATTGGGATGAGAACTTACTCCTTATAGCGTACTAAACATCTGTTCAAGAAACTACTGGCCAATAGTGAGCAAACGTGCTATTTGGCAGGGAACTCCGGCTGCCCTGTGGTTTGAAGTTTGGGAGCAAGCCTGGAGAATATCTTGCAAGGGAAAATATGTCAGCACACTTCGACGACGACTGGATAATATTCCATGATCAAGTAAGACATAATGTCCGGGATGCCAGTGATAAAATGAAGGAACGCTATGGCATCAACGCTGAAGAAAACGGGTTACAAAGAAGTGACCTAGTTTGGTTATATAATCCACCCAGAAGAATTGAGTGTGGCTGGACGAGGTGTTGAAGCGGATTAACGATGTAATTTACTTCGTAAGGCGAACACCTCATAGTAAACCAAAAGTGTGCATTTTAATCAATTAGCCCCATACTAAAAAAGCTCGATTTGGGGTGGCCATCGAGAAGCAGCAAGATCTATTTACTGTGCCGTCAGACTTGCAAAAGAATTTAAAGAGAGATTTAGGAGAATCGGAAAATTAAAGCAGCAGGGACCGGTCATCGTAAAGAGTCTCCAAATAATAAACAAAAAAATTTTTTTTTTGGATTTATCACGAAAGAACTGTCAAACCTGAAGTTCACCTATCGGGCCGCTTTGCTCCATTTGCGTCTACAAATGTAACAATAAAACATTTTGAAATAAGCAGTAGCAAACTTGTATTGTGGATTGGACAGCCTCGTTTGGTGAATTGTAAGAAGCATGCTAGAGGTGTTGTTCCAATATACTGGTATGGAAATTTTGGTCTGCGGTTACCGGCCAGAATATTTCCTTCCGCTCAAACAAGATAAGACCGTGGACTGCCACTTTCACAAGACGTCGCAATACAACAAAGGATCTGTCAGTAAATGTCGTCACCACTTGATAAAACCAAATGATGTCATGTTTCAGAACGAAGGTTTTTCTTTAAGGAAGGGACAATGTGTGTGTTCGTCATTCGACGTTACGTCAGCCAGTGATCTAAACGATAGCGTCATTGGCCGTACATCATGAACTCCCGATTTCTCTAGAAGACGAAAGAACCCAGGAGACCCAGATTATTCTCGAATAAGCAGATACCTATATAAGCGCCCATCATTGTAAACATAAACATAATCATAAATACTGTAGTTATTGTTAGTTATTATTTAGTGTACTTTTTATGAATATAGTTATTTTTAATTTCTACGTGTTTTATTAATATGAACTGAAGTGACGATTTATTAGTAATTGTAATCGATAAAGTGGGTATATACTAGTTCACTATAAATTTACTTTATTGTTCCTTCAATTGTATATTATGTCTTACGATAATGCAACACACGAAAAATCCTAGGGTGGGTGAAAAAATATGAAAATTGGCTGATAAATGATAAATCAAACATTTTCTTTATAATTTTGTAAACAAAAGTTTGAAAATAATATATGTATTGTAATTTTTTATTACCAAAAAACTGTTTCCCTTTTTTACTAGTACGAATTTTTGGCGACATGGAGCACAATTGGAACGTTGAAGATCCGAAAGAAGAAGAAATATTTAATTGCGAATACATAGTAATTATTATAAAATTCGGACGTGACAGCATTATAGTGTGAGGCATCAGGCATTAGAGAAATATTTTTGTGCGAGAGCCGAATCAATAGTAATCGTTCCATCGGTGTTCTGCAAGAAATGATGGAGCTGTCAATACAAAACATTTCGAGAGTGATACCGGGCCATGATATTTTTAACAAAATAACACACTTTGTCATCACGCGTAAATAACAACGAGCAATATCAGTGGAAAACTAGGATGTATCTGTTAAACAAACCACCGCAGACTATCGACCTTTCATCTGTTTATCACTTTTTGTACATATTGGTGAAAAATGTTACTAAATATGCCATTCAAGAAATCGGTTTCAACAGAAGATTATTACAGAACAATCAATTTCAGGCAAATGATTTGTCAATTAAGTATATATGAAATCTTGCTATATTCAAATGTAGAGTAGCGAAACACCAAAAATACCTACTGCAAATGATGAAAAGATAAGCCTGTTGGATGTAGAAAACCAAAACAAGAACAAAAGAAAAGAAAGAAGGCACAAAACATAGATATTATGCAGTAATTCGAGGTACAGTTATGAAATGAAGGAACATATGATGAGTATATTACTGACTTCAGCCATATTTTAGAAACCTACTGTCATAATTTCGCCCAAATCTGTTACATGGATAAGCTCTTAGAATTCTTGAAAGTAAACCTTTTGCCATTTGTGTTAATATGGAAAAGAAATTCCGTGTGTTAAATAAACATTTTTTCTTTGCGTGGAAGAAAATTTACATAAATATAATGAATCTGCTCCTTCCCATGGAATGATTTTTGCAACTGGTTCGTTTCTTTCAAAAATGCTCACATGAGCACGGAAGATGCTAAACACCAGAGGCCTTCATTTACAATTACTTTTCCAGACATTATTAATAAAGTCTACATACCATTGTAAAGAACGACCACCGAATACAAGTGTGAGATAGCTAATGCCGCAAATACATGCATTTAAATCTCAACAAGCTAATCGCAAGATGGAGGCCGGGTTTGTTTAATGTTGAGCAAATGCGAACTTGTATTACACACAGCCAACACAATGGATTTTTTCTAATGAAAGTGCTTCAAATGCAAAAACAGTTTTTTTTTGGCCAATAGGATTATGGCCACGATTTTTTGGAATTCCAAAGGCGTAACCTTTATTGACTATTTATAGAAGGAAAGTACAATAATTGGCCAATATTATCCTGATGTACTGACACGTTCAATACCGAACTGAAGAAAAAATTATCGCTTTATTCATAAAAAAAGTATTGTTCCCTCAGAATAATGCGCATTTTAATTCATCCGTTATAGCAACCACATTGCTCATCCACCATATTTACCACATCTCGTTTCGAGTGACTTTTTCTTGCTCCCAAACTTGAGAAAATGGCTTGGTGGAAAGAGATTCGGGACAAATAAAGAGGTAATAATCGCAACGAAAGCCTATTACTCTCCTGTCAAATATGTACCATGTAGCGAAATACATATTTTAAGATATGGATGGTTACATTTTATTTATAGTGTTCCATTTAATCCAGCAAGTACAGGCTAAAGCCCTCGAACAAACAGCTATTCAAGGAATTAAATCATTTCAGTGCCGTGGTATATATACTATTTTTGTGTAGTTCGTTAACTAAAAGTTAAGAATGAAAAATAATTATATTATTATGTTACCTTAAATCTTATCGATTTCCTAAAAAAATAAATCGCCTGTCTATGACGAATTTGACATGATTATATCTAAAAAGTGGTCACTCTGGTATTAAACTGACAGTCTTCTTTCTAGCTATATTATCAATAGTAATGAAGTTTTATGAACTTTATTTTAAATGCTCAGGCGTTACGTTAGCATAGCAGTAATTAAATAAATTTAAAAACATCGTGATCTAACTGTTATTGCGAACGTTGAATTGCAAAAAGTATATACCGCGGATAAGTTTGATATTTAAAAAGCTGATGAAGAGCCTTTTAGTGAACTGCTGCCTTTAATAGTTATTTGTAGATCAGGGCCGCAAAAGCACACTTTAACGAAGAGAGAAATTGTCGCTGAGGCCGCTTGCGGCAGAGGCAAGACAATCTCGAGTACGTTAAAGGTTTTCGCAGACAAAATATACACAACATTTTTTGGGCAACCGTGTAAATCGTTCAATCTATTTTATAATTTAATACTTTTAGTACTAAATTCAAATGTAGCTTACTTGTTTTACATGCGTTGCCATAAAAATGAGACGAATACAATAAAATACAAATAGTTAATAGTTGTCAAAATAAATGGTAAAACGTTTGAATCTCCTGAAAGTGATAATGATAATTCTATATTTGGAACTCCTCCGGAAATAAAAAGTGCTGCCTATTCTGCAGTTTCTAACTTAATGCCGGAAAAATCGAAGAGGCAATACAAGAAATATTACAAAGAGTTTAAAGTCCGATGCAACAGCAAGAATGACAATACTGTGTCCGAAAACGTATTACTGACATATTTCATGAAAAAATCGGATACCTTAAAAAGTTGAAGCTTATAGAGTTCGTATTCGATGCTTAAATGCATGCTTAATATAAAGGAAAAGATTGACGTAAGGAAATTTTTAAAGTCGGTCTCTTTTCTGAAGAAAAAGGCAGTTTGTTATAAGGCCAAAAAGTTCAAAGTGTTAACGCTGGATCAGATTAAGTTATTTTTGGATGATGGAAAATATTTACTGTGGAAGATACATTGATATAAACAAAGTTCTCTTATAAATTGTTTAATTTACTGTTCGTTTTATAAGTAGCTTTAGTTATGGGAGTATCAGGAGCCATGAGACGTGATTAAGTTAACAAAAATAACAATTGATGACATTTAAGACGGCTACAATGTTCTTACAATTATTGTTCGTGATACAAAAACTGACATAAACCGTACTTTTAGCATTACGAACCCAGATTACATAAGACTTAATCGCAAATATGTTACCCTTCGTCCGAAACATGTTACCTATCGTCGGCTATTTTCGAGATACGAACAAGGAAGGTGCCACAAGTTATTGGAGCACACCGGATAGGGAAGATACCGAGTTTGATAGCGAATTATTTGCAGTTGCCGAAAAGTAAGCAATATACAGGCCATTGTTTTAGAAGGATCTCTGCTACTCTCCTTGCCAACAGTGGTCCTACAATATCAGTTCTTAAGCGCCACTGTGGTTGAAGATCTGCTACCGTGGCCGAATCGTTTGTTGAGTATTCTATAGAAAATAAAAATAAAATGGCTAATTCAATTGCCGGTACTTCGTCACAACATATTTACAATCAAAATGAAAACAGTGCTGCGGTTTCAAATTATAATTTCTCTAAAAATTTAAATTTTACTGCTTCTGGAGAAATTTTAAGTAACAATACTAACTAGTTGCACGATTAAATATTAATATGTATCTTAAAGGTTTATAATGAAAGCCCAAAATATTCTGTTTTACTGAATATAAATGATTAAATGTTTGTTAAAATGTATATTTAACGGCAGCGGACTGTGTTGCGTTCGCGAATTGATATCTTTGCGGCCGGTTGATCAAAAAGTCTATAAAAGTGTACAAAATACTTATTTTCGTGCAATCGCACGCGAAGTGAGTATTTCGCGTTCTCCACACAGTCCACGAAATTAAATTTCGCGGCCGTTAGCCATACCAACGGCCGCCAAGCCAAACGTCACTTTCGAATTTTACATTTCTAAAATAGAATTAACATTCTGTTTGTCACACCAATCTTTAAACTCGTAACATTTTTCGTACTGCCGTTTAGATTTTTGAGCTATTAAATCGGAAACAACAACTTTTAGCTCTGAAGGAGTGCAAGATACTGAAATATCACTGTCAGTATCAGACATATTTGCGATTTGTCAAGAACTATCAAAATACATACAAATAACTAACGGGTGTTCAGAAACATTCGAAGTCAAAGTAGTCCTTGAAAATATGAAGTCATGTCTGAGATAGATTGATACATTTACTTAATACAATTTTATAGGTTATCAAATTAGTATCATCGATATTAGATTCTGACAATTTTTGACAGACAACAGTTGACATTTAATAATTATTACAAATCAGATACTTAAATAAAGATATACGATTTTTTGTTCAGAGCCCACTTGACTTCGAATGTTTCTGAACACCCGTTATTTTCTGAAATCGGCCAAGGTTGCCTACTTTCTCGACGCAATTTCAGTTCCAAAAGTAAGCTTTTCCAGTATTTTGTCCGTTGCTATGCAACTCTCAGAAAAGATTTTTTTCGTCCTAGGCCGGGAAAGTCAGTAGCTTTCACGTACCGGTGGATTTTTATAACAGGTGTTCAGAAACATTCGAAGTCAAGTGGGCTCTGAACAAAAAATCGTATATCTTTACTTAAGTATCTGATTTGTAATAATTATTAAATGTCAACAGTTGTCTGTCGGAATCTAATATCGAAGAGAGAAAGAATTTCGAAATGAATTTCCCAACATTGATTTTGATTATAATACTTTTCAGTGTACACTAATCAGAATTGTTCCAGTTTTTCGACAAACTGGTAGTGTGGGGCGCCAAGAGGGTGGTGGGCGACCAAAAGTCCGGACAGAAGAAGTGATTGGGAATGTTAGAGAAATAATGATTGATGCCCCTAAAACTTCAGTAAGAACTCTTGCTCAACAAACCGGGTTGTCAGTTGGTTCTTGCCATAAAGTTTTAAAAGAAGATTTACAGTTATTCCCATATCGTATAACTTGTTTTCAAGAAATCCTCGATATTGATTATCCGCGACGAGTAGTATTTTGCGAATGGTTTACAAATAATTTTAATGATGATGTCCTAGACAAAACTTTCTTTTCAGACGAAGCATGGTTTTATGTTAGTGGATATGTTAACTCGCAAAACATGAGAATGTGGAGTGATACAAAGCCCAATAATTTTTATGTTGAAGCTCCTTTACATCCTAAGAAAGTTGGTGTTTGGTGCGCTATAAGTAGAAGAAGGATTATTGGTTCATTTTTTTTAATGGTACCTTGACTGCAGAAAGATATCGACAGGCCTTTCGTTAATCAACTTCGCGATGAAGAACTAGCTTTGGGATACTTTCAACAAGATGGTGCTAGAGCTCACACAGCGTTACAAGAAGTGTTTGGAAATCGTTTAATTAGTTTGAACAGCGATCATGAATTTCCTCTAAGATCTTGTGATCTTACACCGTGTGATTACTATTTATGGCCTTTTTTAAAAAATTCAATTTATCAAGTACCAGTGCAAGATTATATAGATCTCCAAGACAGAATTATAAATAAAATTAGTGAAATTAGAAATAGTCCCATACTGCAAAATGTATTTAGTAGCATTCGGAGGAGGTGCGTAAAATGCTTGGAAGAAGGTGGTGGACAATTTAACATCTTTTATAATTATGGTCATTATTGTTGGTAATTTATACAACTACAATTTATGATATTTATTATAAGGTTGTAATCTAAGGACTCTACAAACAATTTATTTGTTTCAAATTTATTTTAAGCCATTTCTTACAATAATTTATTGAATGTTAATATATTAAACTAGTACGATAACTAGATACTATTGTCACTATAAGATGAATAAAACCTTTACTTGTAAAGTTATTTCCTCTTAATTCTGCATTGTCTTTTTACATGTTACTACAGATTAGATGAGCTTTATTACACAAGAATGAATAGCATATTAATTGGATTATGTAATTTTTTCCAGTTATCGCATGAAGAGGTGCTATTGTTCAGCAAGAATTCTCTAAAATATCAAAATACTTAATTTGAAATTTGCAAATTAATTACTGTTACCTTCTAAAATCATTATTTGACTAGTTTATATTAATTAATATGGCATATTAAAGTAATATATTTCGACATAAACTGACATTTGCGTGTATGATAACCTATAAAATTGTATTAAGTAAATGTATCAATCTATATCAGACATGTCAATGTATTCTGACAATTACTTGAGTAGTGGGGGTGGACGTTTTTAAAAACGGCTTCTGCGCACCTCTCCTTGCGCCAACTTAATTGGCGCTTGCTATACCTACTTAAAAATTTTAAATGGACAGTGGTGATGATGTCCGGGACACCACCGGAGTTAGTAAAATGTTGTCTGCGTGTATTTATTTACTGTCTAAAATGTATAACGGGTGTTCAGAAACATTCGAAGTCAAAGTAGTCCTTGAAAATATGAAGTCACATGACTTATATAGCTTATATAGCAAGCGCCAATTAAGTTGGCGCAAGGAGAGGTGCCCAGAAGCCGTTTTTAAAAACGTCCATCCCCACTGCTCAAGTAATTGTCAGAATACATTGACGTTTGACGGAACATAATCTCTTTGCTAGGGGATCATAAAGTGATACACGCTCAAACGCGAGAAATAGTTTTTAATGTTTACAACTATTTTTATAAACATAAAAGTACAAAGAGGAATATGATTTACGAACCCTACAGCTGCAACATTTACACCATTTTATTTATTTACACCTTTTGGTTAAAAATTTTACCCTAAAACACTCAGTGGGCAGCAACTGCGAAAATGATAACACTGTTATTTTATTAACTGTGGAAAAATTTGTTCAACTAGGTTAATATCTTATAACAATAATAATGATAGTACTTTTTGATGATATTTTAATTACATGTAAATAATAATAATTTTATTGTTTAAGGCAGTTAGCATAGATGTGAAGGAAACAAAGAAGATTCAAATATCACCATCACCTATGAATCTCTCTACCACAAAATTAGAAGAAAATATTGCTGCTTACGTGGCTGGTTTTGTCACAAAAAGAATAAATAAAATGATCAAGCAGTGTGATGTCTGAATAGAAAACATATACACGAGAAATACAGATGACAATCATTTAAAATTTACGACAATGAAAGAGTATAGTGCAACAAAACGATTGAACTATATTAATGCTAATTTATTCACCTCGTTAATACAAATACATATATAGTCAGACAAAATCTTTATTGCCAGAAATAATATATAAACAAGGTTTTCATAATTGTTTGGGTGAACATTTAAAAAAAATATATTAATTTTAAATATTGTATTCACATATTCACAATATATCATTAGAAAATTTGTGGAAGTATTAATTTTTAATTATATCAGACATATAAACAGAATTTTATTAGGCAAGGATAAGCGAAATATAAATGAGACAAACAATCGAATATTTCATAATTACAAATAAATTTAATGTTATAATTTAAAAAAGAATTTATTTTCTAACATGCATATGTAATATTTACATTATGTATTATTGTACTATAATACAGAGATAAAATACAGAGATAAATAAAAGAGATAAATAAGTAAATATATAAACATATACAGGGTGTTCAGAAACTCTCCTGACAAACGAAGACCGGAGATTCCTCTGATAATTTTAAGACAATTAAACCCAAATTCACCTAGTCCGAAAATGCTTCCTAAGGGAGCTAGAGTTCTTTGAAGATGGCGCCTTGTATTTATTTTTTTTTTAATTCCTCCAGAACGCTTCTATTTAGAAAAACAAAAACTGGTATGCTTATTTATCCTCCAGGGATGAATCGATTCCATCAATTGCGAATTTCTAGTACCGGTCATAGGCGTCCGTTTTGGATAGGTCAACGGTTATTTTAAGGCATAACTTTTTTGTCTTTAACTTTTAAGCATTTGTGACACTAGATTATTAAATTTTCAGGTATTCCAGTACTAAAATGTACTCTTACTTTAAGTCGGTAGGATACACCGTTTTCTAGAAAAATCGATTTGTAAATTTTTCGTTTTTTCTTCATTCAAGTTCAATTTATTATGTACCTACTTATTTTTAGCGACGAAGTTGGCTTGGACTATCAAGGCATGGATGAAAATTAATTTAATAAATTAAAAACAAATTATTTATTACAATGGAACGAAACTAACAAAAAAAGAACAAGTATCAAAGGTAGATTGTTACAAAAGTTGCTCGATGTGATGACCATTAGTCTCTATGCATAAGTTTACCCTTTTGCTTAGAGAACGCCGAATTCTTGCAAAAATTCCAAAGTTATTTCTAAATTTGTTGCAAGCATCTTGTATCCTTAGCCAGAGTTGTGCGCGATTTTGTATCTATCGGAACGGAATAAACAAATGCTTTTATGTATCCCCAAACACAATAATCGCAAGGATTCAAATCCGGCGACCTTGCTGGCCAAGCAACTGGACCGCCTCTTCCAATCCAATGGTCTTCGTAGTTATTATCTAGAAAGTCTCGTACATTCCTGCTAAAGTGGGCCGGACAGCCGTCCTGTAGAAACCATAAGTTTTGCCGAATATTTAAACGCACCTCATCTAACAAATCAGGTAAAATATTTTGCAGGAAATGTAAGTAATCGGCACCATTTAAACGAGCAGGTAATTCCACAGGTCCAAGTAGATAATCGTCAACTACTCCTATCCAGACGTTTATGCTAAACCTATGCTGATGCTTAAATTCTTGAACAACGTGGGGATTGTCACCAACATACGAATAATAATGTGCATTATGTACATTAAAAATTCCATTTTTTGAAAATGTAGCTTCGTCACCAAACAAAATGTTCCTGAAGAAATCTTCATCTTGATTTTTCTGATTTTGTAACCATCTAGCGAATTCTACGCGAGCAGGAAAATCTCCTTCTAGCAGTGCTTGCACCTTTGTAAAATGAAAAGGATATAAATTTTCTTTGTGTAAGATATTTCCTACGGAAGATTTTGAAATTGTGGGATACATGGCAGATAGTCTTCGAACGCTAATTTCTGGATTTTCCTCAACTTCCATTAAAATAACATCTTCATGTTCTGCTGTTACATCATTATGTCTCCCTGTTTCATTATTTTTTGGGACCACTGAACCTGTTTCTCTTAATCGTTGATGAAGAGCTGTAAATGTTGAGTGAGTGGGATGCTGACGATTGGGAAATTAAATTTTTCAGCGTATCTACGTTGCGCCGCTCAAGCGTTACACCTCATTTCGCCATAAACTAAATGCATATCGGCGTATTCCTCATTAGTAAAAACCATTTTTTTTTTCAATTGAAATCGTTGTGTTTGAATAACACAAAGTAAAAAATGAAAAGATAAACTTCGCGAACTGAAAACAATTTGACAATGAAAAACGTAGGTTTTACTTCTGTTGGCAGTTCAGAGCTAACTATTGCAAAAAATAAAAAATTGAACTTTAATGAAGAAAAAACGAAAAATTTACAAATCGATTTTTCTAGAAAACGGTGTATCCTACCGACTTAAAGTAAGAGTACATTTTAGTACTGGAATACCCGAAAATTTAATAATCTAGTGTCACAAATGCTTAAAAGTTAAAGACAAAAAAGTTATGCCTTAAAATAACCGTTGACCTACCCAAAACGGACGCCTATGACCGGTACTAGAAATTCGCAATTGATGGAATCGATTCATCTCTGGAGGATAAATAAGCATACCAGTTTTTGTTTTTCTAAATAGAAGCGTTCTGGAGGAATTTTAAAAAAATAAATACAAGGCGCCATCTTCAAAGAACTCTAGCTCCCTTAGGAAGCATTTTCGGACTAGGTGAATTTGGGTTTAATTGTCTTAAAATTATCTGAGGAAACTCCGGTCTTCGTTTGTCAGGAGAGTTTCTGGACACCCTGTATAAATATATATATTTAAAATAAATAAAAGAGATAAATAAAAGTACCATGTATATAAGATTAATGAGTATATATTTGCCTGTACATACATTTAAATGAGTGATTATACATAATCAAAGTAAATTATTTTCAATATATGTATTGCCTGCAGCTTGTCCTACTAATAACACATTATTAATAGCAGCAGATCTGCAAAGAAGTAAAGCATTAGTTACATTCATTGTTACTGCATACAGTGACTTTTTTTTTCTTTACCTATAATGGACTTACCATTATTAACATCATTTTTTCTGAATTCAATTTCGTGACCTTGTATTGATATTCCAGCATTTATTGCAATATTATGAAGTACACAACATGTATGAATAATTTTTGCTGCTTGCTGCTCTAGTTGGATGGTATAACAAAACCCTATGTCTAGAAAGACACCTAAAGCTACTCTATAGCACACCATTTGTTATCTCTATAACGTTTCTGCTTTTGTTTAAGTGTTTATTGAAATTTGCTTCGATTGTGCCTTCTTGTACATTAGCAAACAGTGTGAAAAGTCGCGGCTCAAGAAGATAACCACTATCCCCTGTTTGGAATTGAAAATAAATACACAGTTCAGTATATGTGCATATATGTAACTGTTTACCTATTAAATGTCTTAAGGTAACCCCATGTTCATATTGCTCTCTTAAGTAATTTTTAATATTACTTGTTTGCCATGTAGCAGCATCATGCACTGATCCTGGATTTCATGCACTACATCCAATTATCTGACAATTGGAATTTGCAATCTAAAGATGAAATATATTTAGAATTAGCCCTTAATGTGATATTTTACCTTTCACTATATCAATATATGTTTATACACAATGTTTACTTCCAAGCATTACATTTATAGAATATCTTCCTTTTCTGTTAGCAGATACATACACATCATTTACTGGGGGAGCAAGTATCTCAACATGAGATCCATTAATTACACCCACAACTCCTCGAGTACCCCATTTTTCAAAGAAACTACAATAGAGATATATTTCATAAAACATTATATAGTCAACTAATTTTTTACCCTCTTATTTTATTTTTCATATCTGCTATTGTTGGAAACTGCACATAATTAGGAAACAAATGTTCAGCTAGCACAGAACAAATTTCATTTAATATTCGACATACTGATGTTTGGCTTAGTGCTATCCAAGAATTACAACCTACTGGATTTTGAAAGGATTCTGTCCCTGTAAAATGTAATGTTAAAACCTACAATTCAAGACAGATATATACAAAAAATTTCTAAAATTATAAATGCATTAATAACCTTCAGATGCAGAATATGGCCTCCATAACTGCTCCCAAGGTATTAATTAAATTGGTAGCAGACCTTTTGTGTAACGAAATAACTGCTGGAAGTGTATTTCAGATAATTCAAAAGAATTCATTGTACGATTCATTACGATACATCCTTAGAGATTATAGGATATCATAAGCTACGCGCGACTTCAGAATTGTATTTTGTACTTTCCCGACTTACAAGGCTTACAGATTTTGTTACGATGCTTATAAAAATATTCTTAAAAACTTGTTTATACATTACAATCTCATTAGTTATATCAAATTTTGTTTTATGTTTTTTTAATGTTTGTTTTTTTTCGAAGAGGTTAGAATTATCTGACATTTGATGTATATCCAAATACAAATCTCTCCACTACTTCTAATCCTGCGCGAACTTACCCCTCCACGCGCCAATTTAATTGGCGTTTGCTATAAGTAGGTATTAAAGCGAAATAATATAATAAGTAATGAATCTCTGACCTTTTTGCACAACAACGGTCACTGAAAAGTCACCGTCACGGAAACGATTTCATAGGCAATTAGATGGTAATGAAAATATGTTAAGAAATAAGTAATTAAACTTCTAGTTTCAAAAATTCTTTTATTGTAAATCACTACAATATTGTTTCGCCATCAATGGCTTCATCAGGTGGATGAATACTGATGAAGCCATTGTATGGCGAAACAATATTGTAGTGATTTACAATAAAAGAATTTTTGAAACTAGAAGTTTAATTACTTATTTCTTAGCGTTATAATGAAGTTTCAACAAGTATCTCCTTCGTCAATTAACTATGAAAATATGTTATTCATTTATAAAAATTCTTTAATTTATAATAATTCCGATTTCAGAAAAAATAGTATGTGTACCTCGTAGTAAAACCACATTCCCGGACTCCAATTTACATTGTCGTCCGGGAATGTAGGTATAGCTTTTACTACTAGATACACAATGTACTATTGATAGTTCTTGACAAAACGCAAATATGTCTGACAGTGATAGTGATATTTCAGTATTTTGCACTCCTCCAGAGCTAAAAAGTATTGTAAACTCGGCGCTTTCCGATTTATTATCCGAATATTAAGACGATGTCTGAAAATATTTTATTGGCGTATCTGATGCAGAAATCAAAAGTTGTAAAAAGTTTAAACTTTATGGAGTATTTATTCTATGTTGAAGTGTACGAGAAGGGATCGACGTCAGAAAGTTTTCAACATTAGTATCATCTCTGAAAAGAAAGGCAGTAGGTTATCAAGCAAAGAAATCAAAAGTTTTTACGGGTGAGCAAATTGATTCATTCCTAAAAGAAGCTAGTGATGAAACATACATATTATTGAAGGTAAATGTTAAAAAATGTCACTTAGAGTTGTTTTATTTATTGTACTGATTGTTTTAGGCAGTTTTAATAATGGGAATATCAGGTGCCTTGCGTCGAGATGAATTAGTAAAAATGTCGCGTTTTTACTGTTACTGTTAGTGATATTGATTTCATAAGAATTTATCGTAAATATGCAGCTCTTCGACCAAAACATATTGCTAATAATCGTCGTATATTCCTGAGATATGTAAACGGAAAGTACAGTGCACAAGTTGTTGGAGTGCATACGATTAGGAAAGTGCCCAGTATGATTGCTAAGTATTTTTGATTACCAAACCCTAAACCATACAGGGGCTACTGCTTTGGGAGAAGTTCTGCTACGCTGTTTGCCAATACCGGGGCTAATATGTTAATTCTTAAACGTCACGACAGTAGCGGAAGGATATGTAGAAGACTCTATCGAAAATAAGAAACACATTTCCAATTTAATATCTGGCGCTGTAACATCTAGTTTGAGTGTAAATAATTACAAAATGTTACGTCCCAAAGAAAATAATTTGATGTCGAATGTCAATAACCATTATTCAGAAACAGTAAATGAAGTTACTTCAACTTCTGGAGTATATAAGTAATAACATAAACTGTACAATTAATGTTAATATTTATCCTAAATAACAAATAATATCCTAATAATAAAGTATGTATTTGCTGTTAATTTAAAAATTAATGCTCAATAAAATATAATAACCTTGTTATTGTTGTATTTTAGAACTGTCAAATTTGAAAGTGACGTTTGGTTTGGCGGCCGTTAATGGGCGCGGAATTTAATTTGGCGAACTATGTGGAGAACGCAAAATACTCACTTCGCGTGCTATTCCACGAATATGTTATTAAGGCTTTATATGATGCCATCAAAAGAAGATTAAACAAACGAAAATGTGTTTTACCATATTTAAATGAAAAAAGAAACTATACATGCTTCTATGATATTGGCAAATTATTCCATGATTAAATCGATAGTAATAATTAAACATAATATTTATATATTCAAATATTCGAAATTCAAAGCTTTTCTTAAAAAATGCCGGATATAAGGCAAAGAAATCAGCAGTTTGAAAATACGAGTACGAGAAAATCACCAGAATTTACTTGCTACTGAATTAGTTCTCCAATTCTTAATGTAAAATCCAAACAATACATTTTTATTTGAATTTTGACGATTTGTTTAATCTTCAGGTTGCACTGATCATGTATGTAGCAGGAAAGCAATAGTTAATTGAATTATCAATTAATTTTGTTAGAGAAAAACTATAGCACCAAAATTCCTGTAAATAAATATATTTAGGATAAAGAAAACCAAATAAATAATATACGCAAGTAACAAATCGATCACTTCAACATCATTCAACAATGTTCTCAGTTCACTTTTAATAACTAGAAATATAAATATATCCGTAAATGTTAGTCAAAAGTAAATGAAACGATTAAATGTTAATTGTTGATTTTCATTAATACAAGTAGGAATTAATTTCTTTTTAATCCCTCGAATTAAAAGAAGCGCTTTAGTCCCTAAAATGAGGGAATATAACAACACTTTTAATGTACGAAAAATAGAAACTGTAGGAACATAAACCGTTAAAACTTCAATTATTATTACAAAAATACAAACTTAACAACAACTAAAATTATAAATACAAAAATAACTCTTTGTATATAGTAAGGGAGTTGTTTTTGTAAATTTTGTCTATTCCAACATGATGTGGGTACTGACGAGTCTATAACAACACGAACCATGTGTCTGCATGTTTGGATAGCAAGAACTTGTATTGTATTCTCCACACCCAATTTTTAATATTTTATATTATTAAAAATGTTTTTGCTTTATATAAAATACACTATAGAATGAATATAGAATATCTCGCTATGATTTGGAGAACGTCCCCAGGACCTGGCTGAAATCTAGGAAACCGATTTGGATGGATACAGAAGTTCAGCATCCCAGTAAATGATTACTGGATAGCCCTCCTCGAACAAAAACCTTGAATTGAGCAATAAAGAACTAATTTCTAATTCTTCAGAACTTCTGCCGGGCGTAACCCTCCCATGTAGACAATGGTCTCAATTAATAGGTTCCACACAGGCTACGGAAGGTGCAACTCAATGTTGTATAAATCGAAACTAGCTTCTGCGAAATAAATAAATCACGCAAAAATTGAAAATAAAAAATTTGAGTGTTTTCATCCCGTTTACACATTTGTTAATACTACCGCTACTACTGTTTTTCTATTTCATGAGTTAAAAGAATGTGTTCTTAAAAATATGAATTGATATATTTGTCGAACTTAGATGTATCGCCCATAATTAAAAATAAAAGTTCATAGATTTGGAAATATAAAAAATGTGTAATTACAACACTTCGACCTCGCAAAAAAAGTGTATAGAAAATAAGAAGGTACTCAAAGTTCTATTGTTCTAAGCGCTGTAGTTTTCAAGTGTATAAACTAATGATGTGTATGTTTAGAGTCGCGTATAGATTTGTTAATATATTTTGAATCGAAGTAGCCTCTACTTGATGGAAATTCATAATTAATTAAATAAAAAAGCAATATTACTTAATGTCCACTTTAATGAGGTAAAATCTCATTACAACTATTTCGACACACAGTGGCTTCCTCAGATGAAGTTGTATTGCAAACTAAGCCTAAAGGGTGTTGACAAATTTGAACTTAAATGAATTATTATAGTGAAAAAATAATTATACTCAGGATAGTTCAATAATAGGCACTTTATATTCAAGATGTAAACTTTATTACACAAAGGAAAATCGCCTAATAAAAGAGAATTGCCAAAGTAGAAGTAAACTTAATTTTTGCGATTTATTTTCTGTGTTCTATCTGTGACAGGTAGATCTTTTTCTAAAAAAATCAAACAACATGAACGAAGATATATTAATAATAAGAATGACTCACATTATGCAATATATCTGAGAGACGAAGCCCATAATTTTAATTATAACTTCAAAATTTTACACACAAAATAAATCGCGAAAATTAAAATTACTTAAATTCATGGCAATTTTGAAATATAAATATACTGACCTTTTACTTAACAATCATATGGATTTCGGCAATTCACCTTTATTAGACCTATTTTACAACTGATTATTTATGTTGGTTATCCGTTTTTTTATATTTGTAATAGGTAAATTTCGGTCCTTTTGTGTAATAAAGTTTACATCTTGAATATAAATAAAGTGCCTATTATTGAACCATCCTTTTGAGTATAATTATTTTTCATTATAATAATTCATTTAAGTTTAAATTTGTCAACATCCTTTAAGTTTAGTTTGCAATACAACTCTATCCGAGGAAGACACTGTGTCGAAACAATTATAATGGAATTTTACCTCAATAAAGTAGAAATTAAATAATATTGCTTTTCATTTTTATTTCATTCGTTAATATATGACTAGCTCTAACATTAGTTATAATTATTTTGAATAAAGCATTATGATAATTTTAAATGAAATAAAACCACAATCTTATTTTTATTTATTTTAAACAAACATGAAATTTTACAAACATTTTAAGAAATATAGATGTATATAAACTAAAAGGAAAATTATTTTTACAAAGAAAATCTAAAAATTATAATGAATGTAAAACTAATAAAGTATTATTTTTTCGTATACAAATTTTGCACAAAAACCTTGATTTTTAACCAATTTTTGTTCTCAAGTAAAACAGGATGCTCTTTAATTAAGATTTCGCATTCATTTTTACGAGGAGGTAGTTTATTTTGTATGTGACTGTCGAAGTAATTAGCAACTACATTCTTTTGTTCTTGTGTCCACGGAATTAAAATTCTCTTTTTTCTTGACGCAGAAACTGCAATTTTATTTTCAATATTTTCCTTCGACGTTATTACATTAGATATTCTATTCATTTGATTGCTCCCTGTTTTCATTGACATTAAAAGTTTAGATATTTTAACCACTTGAAATATGTCATCGGGCAACTTATTATATTCTGTGCGAACATCAGGCGTATGTCCCAATAACGACGATAATTGTTCTAAATCTGTATTGCCCATGTTTAAAATTTGAGTCAGTATGGCTAAATGGTTTCTTAATTTGGACGAAACAATAGCATTTGAATTCTTAGTGCCACACAATATCGCGTACTTCTTTAAAACCTTATATCCACAAATTGATCCATTTGAATTTGGATTCCCAAACAAGTACGGATTTGAATTATTTATAAAATTTAAGCGATATTTTAAAAGAAACGAAATATGTTCTTGAACACAGTTGCTAAAAAAAATTGTGACACCTAGCGCTCTCATTCCTCGTATTATCACTTTTTTTAACTTTTGCATTAAAATTCGTTCTATTGGGCCTATAACGTTCTCAAATTCCTCACACTCCTGGTTATCCAAATCTCTCTCATAATCAAGTAGAAGTAGTCTTTGCAATTCTCTAGTTCGTTCCTGATTAAGTAAAAAAACTCTGCAAAATACGGTTTCCTGCAAAACAGTGTAAGAATTTTTATCATGATTATTGTTTAATAATTTTAGCGCTGCTTTGTTGGCTTCAGCGATTAAATAATTTTTCAATAATTTTAAATCCTTCGCTAATGGTATCAAAGTAACCTTATTCCATTTACTTACGTTTAAATTATTTTCTACTGAATTAGTAACATCGAACCTCCAATTCGAGTTCAGTAACTGTATCATAGTCTTTAGATCAGCTTCTGCTGTTGTAGAAGCACCAGCATACACATCTTTCTTTTTTAATGCGTAAATAATAGCAATTTCGCAACATTGTTTCAAAGCAGTACCTATATTAAGAGCATAAGTTGGTGATACATAAAATTCTTTTTCTGCATCGTATTTTGCTACCGCTTTGGTTGCTGTTACAAGATAATCATAATATTTAGGTTGTAATGCCTGCAAAAGATTTTGGACGTCAGAGTCCAGTTTCTTTACTTCATGCAACAACTTAGCTAATTCTCGCATTTTTCTTGACGCTATACTTATAAAATGTTTCTTTCTATGTATTTTGATGTAACGGGAACCGAAAGCACAAATAAGTGCATCTTTTTTTACAGTCATAGAGATTTCATCCGGTCTCATTCTTGAGAATACCAATTCTTTTAAATGTGTATCAACTCGTAAATGGTTCACAAGAAAAGTCTGAGCTTCTGCTTGATGATTCGAAGTAGTCTCATTATTTTTTAAACATACTTTTTTATGTTTCCACAAGTGTTTTGCCGAATAAAAACCCATACAATGTATGCATGGTAAAACTTTTCGTGTAACAGAACTACTCCTCATTGGTTTTACTACGGAATTCCTATTTAAAAAGTTACCTTTTTTTCTTAAAGCCGTTAATAAATCTTTTCTTTCTCTACTGCCGGTTTTTAAACTAAAAATACTTTGAACTTCAATTTCTGTAACGTGGTTTCTTTCGAGGTGCCTCGCAAAATTAGAAACCAAAGTTTTGCAATAGAAACAAAAGTCCTTTCGACGAATCTTTTTTTTGGCTTCATCTATGTCTGAATCTATAGCATTTTTTTCTACCATAGATAATAATATTGGCGTCTGTATTGTCACTTTGGGTAAGGATTCTAAAGAATTTGACTTATAATCAATCTAAAAGGAAAAAAACATGTGAATAAAATAAAGTTTTAAATTTAAGTTTAATACCTCGATTTCGGAAGCATCGACAGTGAGTCCGGGATCATAATTAAAATCATAACAGCAGCTTGATCGATCGTCTAAAATAATACCCTACAATAAGTATTCAGTAAGACAACAAATCCAAATTTTGAAAACCTATCTTATTATATATTATTTATGTCTACATAAAAATAAGAACTTTCATTAATTTCGAATGAGAGTACGAGTATGAATAAACAATTCCCATATTAAGATTTTTTAATTTTATTTATTTGTCTCTTCCATACGTAATAAGTCTTTCCATTACCAAGCAATTAAGTTATAGTTAGCAAACATATTAAAAGATGTCCCCAAACCAGAGACACCGACTTAAATTAAATTTCGGAGTTAAATAGCCATCTAAGAACTATGTAAGAAACAGTTTCAAATCCATGCCAGTACTATACTTAATCTGTCCACAAGAAAAACTGATCTATATGCAATCGCAATGATAACTTTAACTTGTTTGTTAACTTTCCTAAAACATGTGCTGCCATCAACTTTAGTCGTGGCATTGTTATGGTTTTGATAGCTACGACATATTATCCATCTAGGAATTTGAAGCTCATTGAGACGCGGCAAATTTTCTCGGAAATGGTTGTATCCCTCTTGAGATAGGATCGCCCCAACCTAATTTTTCTTATCATAATGATTGTAGAATAATTTTGGCGACAATAAAGTAAGCTCTTAACATATCCAAGGAATCGAACATTTGACTTATGACTGATTGAATTGTTCGCTTTGAGTTAAGGCAAGAAATTTGAGAATTGATTTTAAAGAATAAAACATCTTGAAGTGAGGTCCAGAGAAGACCCAAAGTTTTAGTATTCAGCCAAAGTCAATAGTCAAAGCTTCTGAATTGTTTTCTCCAACTGCTTCTAGTACCGTAGGTTCGGATGAAGTCCATTTTCTTAATAAAAAACAACCATTTGAAAATATCATGGCATTGGTCTATAGCTTCGTCTGTATTGCCTGTTCCTGTCAAAAGATCGTCAACATAGAAATCAGACAAATTGTGTTTATTCTTAATTGCTAATTGAAGGATATCTGATAGAAAAAAAAGAATTTGATGCAATTCCATACGTATTTAAATGATATATAGAAATCGGATCGGATAGGTGAGGTCTCCAAAAAATCTTTTGCAAAGACCGCTCTTGAGGATTTACTAGAATCTGCCCGTATATTTTCTCAATATCAACAGAAATCGCTATTGCATGTTGTCGAAAAAATCGATAAGTCGCTCTGTATTGTGGGCCCTGTTATTTGCAAGTCATTTAGTAAAAGGCCAAAACTGCTTGGAAAGGAAACATCATAAGCCACTCTTAACTAGGTGGTTAAACTGGCTTCATTATCCACACCATATTGCCGCAAAAAAATAAGAAATTTGGTCATCATGTTCTAGTTTGAACATCTGCCCTAATGTCTCGTATTCATTCATAAATTTGGAATATGCTTGCTTTAATGAGGGGTTACTTTGCAGCCTGCATTCAGTGGAATAAAAGCGTTTAAGAACCTCTGCTTTAGATACCTGTAGTTTTTCAGTAGATTTCTTAAATGGGATTAATACAACTAATCTGCCTTCATAATTCCACCGAAAATGCTTTAAAAAATTTCCTTCGCATTTTCGTTCCTCCTCAGATCAAAGCTTAATTGACGGGAATTCTTCAATTTCCCAGAACTTGGCCAGTTCTTGCATTGAATATCTAAATTTGTATTAAAATGACAATTTGTGCTGTACTGTAACTTGTTGCTAATAGAGCCTACTAAGACCCAACCTAGCTTTATGCTTTGCATTACAGATTTATTTGGGCCTAGATGGATCCGCCCTATTTGTAATAAACCCCAAAATTTTGTTTCACCTAATAAAATGTCAACCGGATCGGTAATATTGACACTTGGATCAGCTAGTTGAATATTAGTAAGTATATTCCAAACGGATATCTCAAAATTGACCTGGGGCAAGCATTCACTAATTTCTGGTGTACTCATTACATTTGAACTAACACCTAATATTGTATTCACCCTTTATATGTGTCATGCACTTTGTTGAGGCCAGGAACGCACTTTCGTATTGGGGTTATTTTTAATTTCAATCTTTTCACTAGAGAAAAATCTAAGTAGTATATACTATAATTTAATTTTGTAACGATCTACAATTTACCATCATATTATATTTTTTTTTTTTGTTATATACCTTATGTTATTTAAATATCATTTAAATATCATATACTTTTGCTTATCATGATGACTGTTCCGTGTTTTGATTCCTGTCTAGTTGTCCGAGCAGGTTTTCGTGGTTTTCCTTCTCGTTTTGAGCGAATGCCGACAACTTTGTATCTTAAGTCGCTCCACGGGCGCATACGTAATAATAACTCATGTCTTGCTTTTCCCTGCCTATCCCTGTTTTCTGTTTTTTGCTGATGTGGTCCTCTACTGGGTTGCAGCCTAGCATATGCGCTACAAAACTCTAGGGGGGTCTGCCCGTTGGGCAGTCAGGTGCCATTCCGCCTTTCCAGCAAGAGTGAGGAACCATGCTACGCGGCGCTATCTCGTCGCCGCGCAATGCACACACCACTAGGACCGGTCCTGGGCGACAACCTGGCTAGGTTGCCGTTAACAGCACACACACGTTCGACGTGTGTGCTATGCCCCCGCTTCGGCGGAAAACGTTAAGATGGCATAAGTGTGACCATCGTCGACCGAGGTAGCCACTAAGAGTGTTCCCTTAGTTGCGATGAGCAACCCCGTACAGGGTGCGCTTCGCCTGTTCTGCGCCTTGCCTCGTTGGGGCGGGGGTCAGACCGTCGAAGTACTGCACGGAATTGTAAAGAAGTTGTCGGGAAAGGGTTGGCGGCCCTACGCAACGGCTGGTTATCCGACCTCTCTAAATTCATGCGACCGATCACTAAACACACGCACGAACGCACCGACATACAAAACCCTACACTTACGCTCTCACACAAAACCACACACCCATAGAGAGACGCAAGCTGCCAGCAGCAACCAACACACAAGTTCATACCCAGAAGGAGACACAAATTGCTAGCAGCGAACAACACATATTTTCACACCTTGTTATCTATTTTTTGGAATACTAAGGCATGATTTATTATTATTACTAGAATGTATCTTTGAATAATTTATACCATAGCAACTTAATTACTTGACATTTATATCCTGTCATTCATATTTTGTATTCTCTTGAAAAAGGCGTATACAGCCGAAACATGTAGAGTTTTTTAAATACATATATTTTGAAGTAATATACAGACCTTTAATCGCCTACTGATTAGGTTTACTATATATATATATATATATATATATATATATATATATAATCTAAGTTCCCTTTCTACCTTTCGGTGTAGGGATTTTACATATTTATCTCTTAACTAATGTGTATTGTCAGTATTTTGTACAAAGTTTTTCCACTTTCTTCTATCTTTGGCAATTTCTCTTGCATTCAGTACTGTTTCTCCTCTGTTCTCTATCAATTTGGCTACCTCCTTTTCCCATGTTTGCTTCGGCCTCCCAGGTCTTCGTTTGACTATTATTTTGGACGTCCATACTCTTTTAGTTTGTGTACATTCCCTCATACGCTGTAGGTGTCCCCACCATCCTAATTGTTTCTTTTCTATATATTCCATTATGGGTTCTATTTGTAGCTCTTCTCGTACGTCAATGTTTCTCACTCTGTCATTTCTTGTTATGCCTTTCACTCCCCTCAGAAATTTCATCTCAATCGTCTGTATTCTGCTTTTATTTCTGTTTGATAGTACCCATGATTCGCTTCCGTATGTTAATATTGGTCTGAATATTGTTCTGTATACCGTCATCTTGGTTTTTCTTGATATCTCTTTCTTCCTTATAAATGCTGATCTCATTGCATGGTATAGATTTGTTGTTTTTTTGATACGTTCACTTATGTCAATGTTTTGATTACCATTTCTTTCCAGTATTACTCCCAAGTACTTAATTTGCTCAACTTGTTGTATCCTTTGGTTGTCGATTTTTATATTCAATTCTTCCTTTTCCCCATTTGTTACTACCATCACAGTTGTCTTTGTTATATTTATCTTCATTCCATTCTCCTTTAATATGTTATTCCATATGTTTACATTGTCTTGCAGCCCTTTTTCGGTGTTAGCCATAATGACAACATCATCTGCGAATACACACTCCATTAGCTCTATTGCTTTTAGGTTTCTGAATCCCACGTTGAGTTTTTTCATGTGTGGTTTGCATTTCTTAATTATTTCATCAATGAAAATATTAAACAGTACCGGGCTGAGTACTCCTCCCTGTCGCAAACCGTCTTTAATTTCAAAAATGTCTGACTTTCTATTTTTACTGATTACATAGTTTTTACTTTCTGTATACATGCTCTTTACTGCTGTTATTAGCTTTTTGTCAACATTTCTCTTCTCCAAGCTATTCCATACTTTTTTTCTTCCTATACAATCAAAAGCTTTTTCTAGATCTACAAATGCGAAGTATGCTTTAGTTGCGCTTAGTATTGTTTTTTCAATTATTTGCTTCACAGTAAATATGTTGTCGTGAACCCCTCTTCCTCTCCTGAATGCACTTTGAGTTTCCTCAAGTGTTGGTTCCACGTATCTTTGCAATCTCCTTTCCAATATGCGTTCATAGGTTTTCGCTGCTGTACTTAGTAACGTTATTCCTCTATAGTTGCTGCACTTCCTATTATTTCCCTTCTTATATATTGGCACTATTTGTCCAATTTTCCAGTCCTCCGGTATTCTACCTTCTTCCCATGCTCTATTACATATTTGCCAAAATATTTCTATTCCTTTTCCTTTTACGTTCTTCAACATTTCAGTGGTTACTCTGTCGTGTCCTGGGGCTTTCCCATTTTTCAGTGTGTTTTAATGCCTCTATTATTTCGTCTTTGGTTATGGGTCCCAATCTTTCCTCATCTTCAATAGTTATTCGTTGTTTTTCTTCTCTTTTGTTTGTCTCAGTTACATTTCTATCTATATTTAGCAATTCCTCAAAATGCTCCTTCCATCTACTCATTGTCTGTATATCATCTGTTATTATATTTCCTTCCTTATCCATAATTGGTGCATGTTTTGTCGTTTTTCCTGCTCTAAATATTTTAAGTATTTTGTAGAATAATTTTTGGTTTTCCTTGCTGCTGCGCTCTTATTCCCGAGTTCTGTCCAGCTTTCCTCTTTTGCCTCTTTTGTCATCTTGTTTACTTTCTTCCTTTGTTCTTTGTAAAGCTCATATTTTATTTCTGTTCTGTTTCCCAGGTATTGTTTCCATTTTTCTTTCTTTATTTTAACTTCTTTTTTAATTTCGACGTTCCCACCAGGCTGTCTGCTTAGTTCCACCGCGTCCTCTCATTTCCCCGCAGGTATTCCTTGCCGAGCTTAATAGTATTTCCTTAAAGGCTTTCCAATATTCTTCAATTCCATCATTCTTGTCCATCTTCAGTTCTTCCATCTTGTTTTCTACCATGTTTTGATATTTTTTTGCTACCTCTTCGTTCCTCAGTTTGTATGTTCTTATACTTGTAAATATTACATCTCCTTTATTCCTGCATTCATCAATTCTTTTTTCCTGTTTCTTAATTTTCGCTAATACCATATAGTGGTCAGTGTACAGTTCCGGACCTCTTCTAGCTCTAACATCTTTTATCTATTTTTTGTTATCTTTCTCCACTAGTATATAGTCAATAATAGATAGCTCATTATTTGGTCCCCTTCTTGTATATTTGTGCACATCTTTATGTTGGTACCATGTGTTTGCTATTATTAAGTTGTTTGTGAGGCAATACTCCATTAGTCTTACTCCATTATTATTTTTGGTTTCCTCTCCATGTTTTCCTATCACTCCCGTGTATGTGTCCTTCCTTCCAACTCTTCCATTCTGTCACCCGCTACTATTATTTTACCCTTGCAGTTTTCCGTTATCTGATTTAGCTCTTCCCAAAATTTGTCTTTAATTTCTGTCTTTTCATCTTCATTGGGGCCATAGACAGCTATTATCGATATAGTATCTTTGTCTATACTTAGCTCTACTGTAAGGATCCTCTCTGAGTGTCCTTCCCATTTTTTTATGTTATTTACCAGTTTTTTATTTATTACACACCCCACACCTGCCGAAGCTCTGAAACTGTCAAGCATCAAGTAATGTGTCATTATGTGGAAGTGGTTAAAGTACCAACCCAATTTCACAGTCTTCTCCAATTATGAATTTTTTCGATGGCTCGTTATATAGATTCTAGTTTTCGTTCTATATGGAGCAAAGTATTATGACTACCTCAGCACCGTCTACATTTACTGGAACTAGACTGCACATAACCGGGTTACAAACAATTTTGACATAGTGTTAATTCCCTGACTCTATCAATTTTATCATAATCAGATAACTAAATAAAATCCTTACACTCATATATTATGTGTGCACCTTTGCTTCGGCTCGTTTCCACGTTTCGGCCACTTTCTCGTATATGTACTACACAAACTATCCGAAGTAATGTTATCCAATATAGCTGACTTTTCTAATAAAAATTTCTTTAAATTTTCTAAAATCGGAGTCATTTGCAAACCTTTTTCGTTCGGATGTTATGTTTTGGGAAATTTAAAAAAGGTCAATTGGTATATTTATATTTATTTTAATTATTTGTTGGATTAACTTCGTGTCTTTCAACTTTCCACTCTTTACATTTAATTCATTTTCGAACCCTGTGGATCGGCAACCTCTTTTGCTTGATTACTTTTGTTCAATAGATGTCGCCTATCTTTGTAACGGCCGACGATCGTGTGTGTGACGTATGTCGGGCCGCGTTGTTCCAAGCGATTCCTCAATCGGCCGCACTTGGTTCGAGATCTTTGTCGGCGCTGTTTGTGTTTTATTTTTGTGTGAGAACCTAGTCTTGCGGTAGGAAGTATTATAATCTTTTGAATTTTGTCTTATGTGTTTCTTTTATCCTTTGTAGGATATAATTTTATTTTACCGCCTACCGGTTTGAGAATTTTCCTGTTTTCTGCTGTATTTCAACGAAGTTTTAAAAAAACCTCGTGAAAGGCTGGGCAAACGAACACATTTTCCCTCATAGCTGTTCATTTTAAATTTTCGATATTTTGGAGGAAAACCCGATGGAAATAACTACATTCCACCTTCATCAGCGTATTTGATAGCGGCGTGGCTTCCTAAAAAAATTCTAGAACGAATTTGCAACGCGTCCAAAATGGCGTACTAAAGCGTAATGACGGCGTTAAATGGCGACAATTGATCGAGGTAATCTACTGAATTGATTATCCCGTGCAACCTCTTGGAAGGCTTCCTCAATAAAGATTGAATATTGGTCGATATTAGGAACTATTTTAAAGTAGGTGTAGAAATTATTTTCTTTGTATTTGGTTATTAATTAGACTTGTGCAAACCAATTAAATTTAACTAATTAACAGTTTGTTTACACTTAAGTAAGTAAGGCTCTAGAGAAGCCATTCACTTATTATTTGGGCAGACGTTGTAAAGTAAACTCTTCATATTTATTAGTATCGTAAGATCTAGATTGAAGTATTCAGGTTAGTTTTATTAGGGTTCGTTTATTGCAAGAACTCGTTTATTGTTTGAATTCAGTTATATTTTGCAGTTCTTAACTTTACAACATCTGATTACTTCTGTCACTTAATAAATTTTTCCGTAAAACATTGATAGCGAGCAAGGCATTATTCAAATTTTAGAAGTTAGGTGTTTATACATCTGGATACAAGCATTTGTCTAAATTATTATTTAAAACTGGATGTCTAGCATCACCGGCAGCCAGGTGTAGTTAGTTTAGTTCTATTGTACGAGGCTAAGATCCTTCAGACGGGCCTACGTACTACGTACTTTGTAACCATATGGTAAAGAACGTATGATTACGTATACTTAATTTGTGTTCTTCTAAACTCTTGTTTGGATTGTTATTCAAATATATCATAATTGATCACAGTGACTCTTCCTGATTATACAAGGTGATGTTCTGACATGTAAAACTGTTTTCTGGAATTCACTGCATTGCGCCTGGAGCGTTTCTGGGGGATTATGTGGAATTAATCTGGGAGTCTTTATGCTAAATTTAAAATTTAACAAAGCTTAATTATTGCCTTGGCGCTCTTGATATGTATTGTCATTTCTTTAATTTTTGTAAATACTAGCTATATCCATTCTTACTATCTATTGTTAATTGCTCATTCGTCGACTGATTATTTTGTCATTATAAATTTTCTGAACCTACTTTGACTTGTTATTAAATTTTGTTATTGTTGATGACATGTGTTTATTTGATACCTTTCCCTCAAGTGTTTGAGAAAAGCAAAGTTTATATCGATTCGGTAACAAGTGGTAAAGGGGCATACTGTTTAGCTTTTGGAACTACTAGAGTCCCACCCGCTTCCGTGTTTACGGGGGATACTTTGCAGGAAAATACGGTGGCGCCTCTCACACCATCAAGCGACCTTGAACTCGCGACACTCTCCGAAAGACGTTAGAGCTGGCCGGCAGAGTATTTTCCTCGGGACGTCCACCAACAGGTAGGTTCGGGCAAGAGAGGGTGGCCCTGTTGAACATCTCGCAACCACGAAGTTACTTGTTTTATTTTGCTTTGATCGCGAAAAGTGTAGCACGGATACAGGATCAAGTTTACTAGTTCCTAAAATGAATTATGTTGGCATCCCAATTTTCTACTGGTAAACCCGATACATTCTAAAAATTCCCACAGAATTGTGTTACGAAAATTTACTGACCAGTTTACATGGGATGGACAACAATTATGTTACAGCAGTTGAATATAGTATCAAATTTTATTGAATACGTGAAATCGCATTTAGGAAATTATGGTCTGGAAATTGTATTTATTGGAGACCAGAGCGCGCTAAACTTAGAGATATTTGAGTCGTACACTAGCGTTGACAGGAAAAAAAATTAATACATTGTGCAATCTATCTCTGCTACAATTCGCAGTTTCACTATATTACTGCTAATACCTATGGCAGGTAAACTAAAGTCTGCCTTGGTCATTGTTTTTTAAAGAAGCAGGGGAATAGGTTGGTTCCAGAGTCAAGGATAACTTATCCCAGGTAATCACTGCTCTCCAATATATCGCAAATATATATTTTTTACATGATTATGATTTTGTACTTGTAGGCATCTAATATAAATGTTGAAGTTGAAGACTTCAGGAAAATTAACTACCGCTTTCTTTAGTTAGTAATTTACAAATGTATACCTATAGAAAACCTACAGAGCAATGTTTTCTGAAAACCTATCTACCTATTAATAAAGAGGTCAAAGTACTACTTTCAAAAAAACTTATTACAAAATTTTCGAAAGTACTTTTTCTTGGCAATTATGTCGATCTGTATCAATGGAAGGATGTGATTAATATTTTTCTACTCAGTCGTAACTTTTTTATTCCAGTTTTGTCTAAATTGTCCAGTAATTTCCATCTCCGTCCTGGAGCTGTATCTTGCTTATTTTTTTTTGTATTATATCTAGCGTCCTCTTTTGATTGGTGAGTGCGGTGTAGACATATTAGCAGAATGGAAGATCATAAAGTGACCAAAAAGTTTACTACGCAAGAAAAGAAGACGCGAAAAAAATTGAGAAGTCTGCTCGTCCGCACCTAGAACTCTTAACTCAAAATCTGTACTATAACTACTATAAGCTATCACGGTTGACAATATTAAGTAATTACTTACTTAATGTATCTTGCATTATTTATGTCGTATTTGTCTTTAATTAAAATGTAAAGCATACTTTTATATATATACTCCTCGTCAGGAAAGATGATCCCTGCGTCACCAATAAACATTGTATGATTCAAATCAGTAGATACTTCGGCGTCATATTAAATACTGTAAATTGCAAATTGAATATGGAAACTATGACTTCGTTCCCGGGCCAAATAAGTTTGTTGACAGTCGGCCGAATTTGTAGGTTATACGAACATATATAATCGAATTACATTTTAAGTTATATTAAAATTACTATAAATTGAACAAAGCTGCGTAAACAACAAACAAATTAAACTATAACACCACATGAAAAATAAAATGAACTATCAAGAATTTACAACATTTATATCAACACATAAGATTATGTAATTCCTTAATAATTTTAATGAATGGCAAAACCAAACAGTTTCAAGTTAGTTCTAAAAGCATTATTACTGGAATTGAAATCACACAATAGACCAGAATATCTACTTTGTATAACTGTAATTACATATTCACTGTTATGACAGTTTTATAAACATTATCTTATAAAAAATTTATATTTGTTTTAAAAAAATAAACAATTTAGTTACATCAAATATATTGCAATACAATTTTTAAAGGACAGTTCTACAATACACTAACCCAATTATATCATCGAATAACCCTAGATATCTCTAGTTAAACGTTCTACAGTGCCTAATTTTAAATAAAATTTGGAATATATTGCAGTATAACACTGCCATAATAGATAAGTTGAGTTTTGCATAAAAGTCGGTATAAATATTTGAAATCGCAGTATGCATTATAAACAAAACATATTCATATAAACTTATTTGCTGTGAAATGTTTTTTTTTGGTTCGAAATTATTTGTTGACTGCTAGGAAATTAGAACTTGTACGATTGCAGAAAGAAATTTTGAAAAAGGAACATGAAATGGAGCAAGAAAAAAAAGTTTAGTAATTGAACTTTCAAAAATTAAATTAGAGCAAACAAAAAATTTTACTTGCAATAAGTTATAGATTTATTATAAGAAACATATAATATATACAAACAATTATTATTATAGCAAAAAATAGATTGCATGTCGATGCGATAATTCACATCAAGCTTTGATACAAAATAATACAAATCTGTATAAAAACAAATTTGTATCTGTATATGCATGGACACACAGTACGTATTTACCAGCTTTTGCTTCAACTACCAGACGCATGCGTTTCTGTGTAACCACTTTGTCAATGATAGATTTACGAAGCAAAAGACTGTAAGTACACTTGCGGTCAAGTAGTAAGTTTTGTCCTATCCGAAGACAACAGATAACCTCTTGCCATCTGACGGACAAAACCGACCACGCCGGTGCAGTGTTCTTCTCGAATAGCGAAGCTATTACTGATAAAGAAGAAAAATACGCATATTACTGTGAGTCCATTAACTCGTCGCCAGGTGGTGTAGTATAGCAAAAAATAGATTGCATGTCGATGCGATAATTCACATCAAGCTTTGATACGAAATAATACAAATCTCTATAAAAACAAATTTGTATCTGTATATGCATGGACACACAGTACGTATTTACCAGCTTTTGCTTCAACTACCAGACGCATGCGTTTCTGTGTAACCACTTTGTCAGTGATAGATTTACGAAGCAAAAGACTGTAAGTACACTTGCGGTCAAGTAGTAAGTTTTGTCCTATCCGAAGACAACAGATAACCTCTTGCCATCTGACGGACAAAACCGACCACGCCGGTGCAAAGTGTTCTTCTCGAATAGCGAAGCTATTACTGATAAAGAAGAAAAATACGCATATTACTGTGAGTCCATTAACTCGTCGCCAGGTGGCCCGCAAGTGTACTTACAGTCTTTTGCTTCGTAAATCTATCATTGACAAAGTGGTTACACAGAAACGCATGCGTCTGGTAGTTGAAGCAAAAGCTGGTAAATACGTACTGTGTGTCCATGCATATACAGATACAAATTTGTTTTTATACAGATTTGTATTATTTTGTAATTATTATTATATTATTGCTTTCGAGAGTTCCACATTAACTCTCATACCATATATGTAATAAGATTGGAAATCTTTTTAAGACACCAAAATATCTTTCAATCCAGTTTCTGGTTCTAATATGGGATTCATCGTACAATTGTTCAGCTCCACTTTGAGGATTTGCTAAAGAGGTTAATAAATATTTTGTAATATTGTAACCACTATCACAAAGTATAACTGAGTTATACTACAAAGGTATTTTTAATAATATAAAATATTATTAAAAATCTGGTGTGAAGAACACAAATGCAGGTTATGCCGTGTCCGAATATATCCCATCCCCAGAGACATAGATACATATTTCGCTTTTCTACAAGCTCATCGGTACGCCCCTGCTGGAGAAAGGATATTTCCAGACACATTCACAGAAAAGAACCACCTCGCCCTATCACCGTAATTATCCAGACCGATCTGGATAATTACGGTGATAGGGGCGTACCGATGAGCTTGTAGAAAAGCGAAATACATATCTACGTCTCTGGGGATGGGATATATTCGGACACGTTCACAGAAAATATTAATAGTGAACCTGCATTTGTGTTCTTCACACCAGATTTTTAATAATATTTTATATTATTAAAAATACCTTTGTATTATACAAAACTGGTGGGGTTTACCTACTCATGTATGTTTCAATTATTCTGATATAACTGAGTTATTGAAATGGTCATTTTCTTAGCTTCTTTTTATTGCCAATCCATTCAAAATTGTTTGGTCATGTGTAGATCCTGGACATCTAGCTACGATGTCACAAATTCTTAATTGAGAATCTCCTATTACCTGAATATTCCATGCAAAATATCCTTTTCTGTTTCGGTACAGCTCAGCATTATTACCACCAGGAAATTGTTTTCTCATGTGAGTGCAATCAATTCTACTTAGTACATTAGGAAATCTAACTACTTGATAAAATCTGTTTAGTTTCTTGTAATTCTTCTACCTTTCTAGACATATTTACATAAAAATTGTGGCCATAGTCTGGCAATTGCATGTGTAACATTTTGTATGATTATTTGTATTAATATCATTGCATTCGTTGCATAAAATCTCAGTTACTAAAAGTAATTTTAGATAAACAAGTAATCAGCTGTATACTAATACTTGATACTTTTACTGCCAACACAAGAAAATTTTATATATTTGGCGTGAACTAAAAACAACGTGTAGAACGTACGTTGGCATAAATCTTGGGTTATAAGAATAAGTTAAAACATGAGATAGCTAACAGTTTTTTATCTGCGGTCATATAGGAAGTATTGTTAATCATTATCTTCACTGCTGCTTGAATCATCAATGTTAATTATAAAGCAATGTAAATGTATTTCTCTATCATACCATTTTTTTATAATACTTTCCGTGTGTATAACACAATTTTTCCAAATTTCTTCCGTACACTGCTGTAGTGATCCCTTCCACATAGCTATAACTTTATCATCTCCATCTCCATCCCTGAAAATATGTTTATTATAATATTGTTTTGCATGGTCCCAAACCATTTCAATAACATTAAATTCGCAATGATAAGGAGACAATCTTCAATATTTCATGTCCATGACTTTGTAGCAATTCATCCACTTGATACAGTTTTTCTTTATGCAAATTTTTAACCAAGGGTAGTAGGTCAGTTTTAAATAGAGTTCGCAAGGTATTTTATGTTTCGACAAGTATGTAATAATATCATTTTTACATCAAGCCGATGATGGATGTTTCTTTACTACTAGTGAATGGTAGGGTGCATTGTCCATCACTATTTGAGCCGGTTCTTCCAAATTTGGTATTAAATATTCTTCGACCCATTTCTTGAACATTTCTCCATTCATTTCACCATGATAATCTTCTATTTGTGATTTGCTTGAAAACAATAAAGAAGCATTTGACACAAAACTGAATTTTGAACCATAATGTAATACAACATATCGCTTGCCCTCGTAACCCTCAGGTTTACGCACACTCTGCAGATTATCTTGCCAGGTCTCATCAAGCAGTACCACTTCTCTCTGAACATTCTTTATATAATTCCTAAGAAATGTCAATCTTATCTCTGCAATGTTGGATCGTTCCACCAATGCTCTATGATTATTATCCTTTTTATATTTAAATCCAATATTGTGAGGTACACGATTTAAACTGCTGCTACACAATAAAATGTGATTTTCTGCAATTTCTACATTTAACGGTTGTATTGTAACAATATTTTTCTAAAATTAAGAATATTAATATAAAAATAAAACTCTGTAAATACATAGAGTATAATGTATTTCTGATACTCATTTAAGAACACTCTGCCAAATCATCAGTTTTCGGCATTTTACGAGGCCTTTTCTTTCCCGGACTAGATATAACTGGATTGTTTAATGACTGAGCTTTGATGCGTTTTACTGTAACTAATCCCAAGCACAATACATCTGCCACTCACTAAACAAAAGGTTTATTAAAATCTGAATATATTATGTGCACATGTAATAGGTATTAACACCACCATGGTTTTTCTCTCGTTCAAAATATTGCAACAAATTCAAAACAAGTTGTCGCGATTGTGAATGTAATGTGCTGCCATTATAGTTTTGAAAAAATAAATTTCAAAAAAGAAAATAAATAACAATTCGATCAAATATCAACGAATGTATGTTGTCAAATGTCAACGAGTAACGACAGAACTACTAAGCGGAAATGTGTGTATTTATCACGGAGTAGGTAATAATCCCGTCTTTGTCTTACTCAAATAAATTGCTTGAGCCGTATGTCTTTGCTAGAAAACACATACTTTCGTTCAAGCTATCCTTGTCATACAAGTAGGTACTGTTTATTATTTGGATGTGGAGATTATTCTTTGAATGTTGTTGAGAGAATTATAGATCAATGACGCAGGGATCATCTTTGGTGATTTGGAGTGTACATACTATGTTCACTGTTACGATTTTTTTAAATGTCACTTGCCCTCCACACTGTTGACGGATAACTGACAATTACATAATGGGTTATGTCTGATGTCACTTAAGTGATATATGGGTTATGTTATTGTATTGATACATGTTGATCGCGTAGTAATGAAGTAAGAGCTATTCATGAAATTTAGAAGTTATTCAAGTAATTTATAATTACGTACATAACATATCAAATACAAAAGAGCTAATATTACTTCCCATATCTTTGCCCACACGAAGCAACAATTTATAATCAATGGTACTTTAAATAAATTTCATAGAAGGTCGCATTACTTTGCTTGAATGGTTTACTGCATATAATTAAAGTGGATAAGAAACAGAACCGATATTATAGGTGACGACAATAAATAATGTATGAACATAATCTGATAAATTAAGTAAAAAATTTATAAAGGAACTATTTATTTGAATATTCAACTACAGAGTATCTATTGACAAGAATTAGAAAATATTTTGTAGTGCACTAGTTCTATTGCAAACATACAAAACAAACTCATTATATATACATATTACACAAATACAATAATGAATCCACTTGCCACTTGATCTATTGATCTTAAAGCAAGCAAATTACACACAGCATTATTAGAGACTGGATCGAAAAGTTTATTTTTGAGGTCTGTTGAGGTGTTCTAGAGGTGATTCTGAACAAAAAAGTTCATATACACTTTAGCCTTTTTTTTTTGTTCATTAGATTTCGACAAAAGAAGAAAGTAGCCATGCACCAATTGGTAAAATAGCTAATATCAAAAAAACAAGTGCTTTAAACTCGGAATTTTAACAATTTATTTATTTTAGCAAAAAAACAATGATTTGCTGACTAGATTAAATGTTCAAAATTTTGCCCTTCTACTAACTGACAATATCCTAAACGGTCTTCAAATTTGCACAAAGAATTTTGTAAAACTTCGTCCGGCGGTTGTACTAATAAGTTTGTTATGCGTTCCTCCAACTTATTTAAATTTGCAGGTCTACTTCTGTATACCTTATTTTTGAGATAACCCCAAAAGAAAAAATCGAGAGGCGTTAGATTAGGACTACGAGGTGGCCATTCAATGGCACCTCTTCGCCCTATCCATCGACCAGAAAAAAATTATTATTTGTGGCCGATGTTGGCCTTCCAGACTTAAGTTCATTTTTTACATGATTAGTTCATAAATAATGTCTTACAATTTCCACAACCGCTGATTTTGTGATTTGATTTTCTGGATTAAGTTCATTGACCAGATTCAAAACTTCATTGTAAGAACGCTGTTTGTCTCCATAGCCTAGCAAAATTAAAATTTCAATACGTTTTGATTCAGGCTGGAACACATAATAGACAAAACAACAATAACAAAAGCACCACAGAGAAATAATATTAATAATAGACGATTTTGAAATAAAAAGCTTTTAAAAATTGTACTACTGTACTAATAGCAGATTACTTGACAAGTCATTTATTTGACAACTAAAAATGGCCTTGTTGTTTGATAGTTCGTCCATGGCTAACTTAGTACAAAACGTAAAATTATTCATTAGTGCATTTAATGTTCAATAAAAGTATGAATGTGAGGGTTTGAACATTTAATCTAGTCAGCAAATCATCGTTTTTTTTTTTTTGTTAATATAAATAAATTGTTAAAATCCCTAGTTTAAAGGACTTATTTTTGAAAATTAGCTATTTTATCAATTCATTGGCTTATGATATTACTAAGGAAAACTACTTTCCAAGAAGTAATGTTTTTGATCTCAATAGCAATGTGGAGATTTACTGTATTCAGAATTTAACAACGCATTCAAAACTGTAAAAATATACAGTGTTCCATTTAAAATAAAAAATTGGATGTCTACTTCCAGTACAACCGAAAGTGATGCAGCAAATCTAATAATATTTTTAGAATCCTTGAATCTTTTAACAAAGGTATACCCAATTTTATTTAAAATGAATGAGCAGTTGCAGAGATATATATACAAGTAAAGTAAGTAAGTAAAGTAAAGTAAAAAGTATGAAACCCCCTAAGTTTCATACTTTTTACTAAAACTGTATATGTATATATGTATATATATATATATATATATATATATATATATATATATATATTTAGTGTTTAAAGAATTTTGTTTTTCTTTTTTATTTTATTGGCCGTGTTTTAATATTAAAAATAATAGATTTTTATTGGTTTTAGCGACCTTTTATTGAATTTAGATGTTTGTTTGCGACGTTTCGACTTTTATCAATTCAGTCTTTTTCAAGCATCTGGAAACAAGAATCATTACAATGAAAATGAGAACTGTGTTTGTTTTGTGTGATATAACAATTGAATTAACCATTTTAAATTTAACATTATATTAAGAAATGAATTACGGATTAGGTTAGTGTTTTACGTTGAAAATTAAATAACATTAAATTAAAATAGCTTAGAATGGTAGGGGGACATTTATGTGATTAATATCTGTATGAATTAATTGGAGACTTAACACATATTAACAATTTTTAAGTTTAAAATTAGATTAAAGATGATTACAAATTGAGTTAACATTTAACGTTGAAACTTACATAAAATAAAAATAAGAATGGCTAAAATGAACAGGAATTACAATACAATACGTAAAGAGAACAAAGAACAGTCAAATAAACTCACATTGTTGTTTTTTCTCGTTGAATGCGTACCCGTGTAGAAAAAACAACAATGTGAGTTTATTTGACTGTTCTTGTTCTCTTTACGTATTGTATTGTAATTCCTGTTCATATTAGCCATTCTTATTTTTATTTTATGTAAGTTTCAACGTTAAATGTTAACTCAATTTGTAATCATCTTTAATCTAATTTTAAACTTAAAAATTGTTAATATTTGTTAAGTCTCCAATTAATTCATACAGATATTAATCACATAAATGTCCCCCTACCATTCTAAGCTATTTTAATTTAATGTTATTTAATTTTCATCGTAAAACACTAACCTAATCCGTAATTTATTTCTTAATATAATGTTAAATTTAAAATGGTTAATTCAATTGTTATATCACACAAAACAAACACAGTTCTCATGTTCATTCTAATGATTCTTGTTTCCAGATGCTTGAAAAAGACTGAATTGATAAAAGTCGAAACGTCGCAAACAAACATCTAAATTCAATAAAAGGTCGCTAAAACCAATAAAAATCTATTATTTTTAATATATATATATATATATATATATATATATATATATATATATATGTGTGTATATATATATATATATGTGTGTATATATATATATATATATATATATATATATATATATATATATATATATATATATATATATATATACGGGGTTGGGCAAAAGTAACGCATCAGTCGAATAATTCCGTAACAACATTTTGTTACGGAATTATAACAACATTTTGTTAACAAAAGATTTTTGACAAGTTATTTTGTATTGGCTTCAATCATTTGTTTTTTTTTCATGATGATTACATATGACAGCCAAAAAATTTTTTATTTTTTTAAATGGAAATAATATTATTTTTTAGACAATTCGGAATCTTTATTAAGTTCTGATCTGAATATGAATGCGTACTATTTTCATGGGGTCAGATAATAAAAATATTGAGAAAAAAATAAAATTTAATAAAAGTAAACAAACTACAAAATTAAATTAAATGCTCAAAGTGACGTCCTTCTACGACCTGACAGTGTCCTAAACGTTCCCAAAAATGACGAATTGTATTTTGTAAACTATTAGGTGGTATGGCTTGTATCTCACGAGTAATTTTTGCTCTCAAATCCTCTAGGTTTCTAGGTTTCTCCTTGTATACTTGCGACTTCAAGTGTCCCCAAAGAAAGAAATCCAGTGGATGTAAATCGGGAGACCTAGCGGGCCAATCAATAAGACCCCGACGTCCAATCCAACGACCAGGAAAAAATGTGTCTAAATACTGTCGAACATTAATAGCATAATGTGGTGGTGCTCCATCTAGTTGAAACCATAGATTACGGTTTGGCATGCTTGGTTGATTGTCGTTAGGAAATAAAATCAACAGATCTGGTACAATATGGTTACGCAATAAATGTAAGTAACCATCACCATTTAGGTTGTGTTCCAAGAAGTACGGACCTATGATTCGTTGCCCAACAATGCCAGCCCACACATTAAGTGTGTGGCGATGCTGTGTATGATTTTCTCGCATCCAATGTGGATTCTCAGTCACCCAATAACCGCAGTTATGCCTATTTAGAAATCCATTTAGACAAAATGTAGCTTCGTCAGAAAATACGATGTTGTTTAAAAAATTTGGATCGTTATTGGGCAATTCCATTATTGTTTCACAAAACTGTAATCTTCTGTCCGGGTCATCTTCGTTAAGTTCGTGCAGTAAGTATATCTTATAGGGCTTGTATTTGTTCGGTTTTAATATTCGTCTAATAGATCAGCTACTCATATCATTTTCTAATCCTAGTTGAGTGGTTGACGTAGTGGAATTTTCCATTACAGCAAGTAAAACATGAAGAGATCGGTCTTCATTAGTGATTTCTTTTGGTCGGCCAGCTTTAGGTATATCTCTAACATCGCCCGTTTCTCTAAATTTAGTAACCAATCTCGAAACTGTTGATTGAGCTATAGGATCTCGATCCAAATAAACATTATTGAATAAAGTGTAAACTTCGTGATGTGAACGTTGCCTGTCACCATATCCGACCATCATAAGAATTTCTATTCTTTCTTTAGTAGTTAATTTGACCATTTTCACACAAAACACGTATTAAAAAAAGCAAGTTTTACGATGGAAACTATTTTATTGTGAAACGTCAATAATTCAATGACAGTAAAAAAATCTACAATTTCCAAAGCAATCTACACTGCACTAGTCCAAATGTACGTTTATTAAATTTTATTTTTTTCTCAATATTTTTATTATCTAACCGCATGTAAAAAGTACATATTCATATTCAGAAATTAATAAAGATTCCGAATTTTCTAAAAGAAAGTATTATTTCCATTTAAAAAAATTTTTTTTTTGCTGTCATATGTAATCATCATGAAAAAAAAAACGCAAATGATTGAAGCCAATACAAAATAACTTGTCAAAAAACTTTTGTTGACAACATTTTGTTCTAAAGTTTATACTTACGGAATTATTAGACTGATGCGTTACTTCTGCCCAAGCCCGTATATATATTGAAATGAAATGTAATACACAAAATGTTAAATGAAATGAAATGAATTGGATATGTATCAAAATACAGGGTCCGGCAACGAAGCGGGGACGGAAGATTACACGCGTATTTGAAAGTCACCGCTGAGTGAAAATCAACTGTTTCTCGTACCTAATGGGGTTTCTTCTTGTTATAGACCATTTATGGATAATTTGTTGAATATCCGATCTTACAGAAGGTTTAAAAGCGCAAATTAGCTACTAAAAATACAAGCATTTTTCATTAATTCAACTCTAAAAAGAAATAATTAGCAAATGATCCATCCTAGGTGCAAAAAATGAGGTATCAATAGAAAGCGTTAAAAGGGCTTTTCAATGAGCTAAAAATATACAGGGTGCTCCATTTAAAAATTACGCGATTTCTTCGATTTTGCGAAATTGTGAACAATAACGCGGGCAGTTGCAGAATTTATTTGACGTAGCAACGAAAGTGCATACTAGTAGAAAATATTCTTTCTATTGGTTTCGGATCTTTTGATCTTCCTTATGCAGAATAGCCTACTGAAATGTATCAATTTATCAAGTAAAATAATTATTTACACACAAACTATCAACTTTCGACCCATACAACATTATATCGATATAAGAAGTTTTCAAGCGCGGATCATTTTATCTATTAATATACAGGGTGTTCCATTTAAAAAAATGCAACTTTAGTCTGGCATTTCCATCTGGAACACCCTGTATAAAACAAAATATTTTTAAAACGTGCGCTTGATGGTACGGAAGGATATCCGATGACTAAATATTTGACTAACTTTCAAATACGCGTGTAATCTTCCGTCCCCGCTTCGTTGCCGGACTCTATATAATTATTATTATTATTATTATTTTTAAAACGTGCGCTTGATGGTACGGAAGGATATCCGATGACTAAATATTTGACTAACTTTCAAATACGCGTGTAATCTTCCGTCCCCGCTTCGTTGCCGGACTCTATATAATTATTATTGGTAGCTAAGTAATGCTACATATATTAAATGCAGCTTCCCCTTTGAAACAAAACCAACGTTGTTAAATGACGTAAATTAGGTAGGTATCTCAATACAGTTGAGGTTCTAAATTGATAATTAATTGTGTACGAGATATAAATACATATAAAATTCGTGAGAATTATGTTGAATTTGTATATTTAAATATGCCTGTAAACGCACGAGTTTCCCTCGTTTCCCAATAGGGGTTATCAGGTCTAATAATTCACAGATGAATAATGAATAATGGCATATAGGTACCTAAATAATAAATAACGGGTGTTCAGAAACATTCGAAGTCAAGTGGGCTCTGAACAAAAAATCGTATATCTTTACTTAAGTATCTGATTTGTAATAATTATTAAATGTCAACTGTTGTCTGTCAAAAATCAATCTATCTCAGACATGACTTCATATTTTCAAGGACTACTTTGACTTCGAATGTTTCTGAACACCCGTTATAATTAAAATTGTACTTATCTCGCTTAACTTATCTCTAGTGCACTATTTCTTATCTTTGGTATCTTAGAACTCTTGGTTGGGCGCCGGACCAGCTCAATTAGTTTAAAAAAACTTATCAATAAATAGTTAAAATGCGTGTGAGTCTGGTGCTCACGTTGTGTTTATGTTACTAGTGAATCAAAATAATGCAATAAATGCATGGATATTTAATACTATAAAAGAAACAAGAGAGATTTGGAAGTGACATAAATGGTTTAATAAAACGTTGAGTCAGGTAAGTGTTAATAATATCACGAATTAATTAACCTCTGAATGGTCATGTGTTTGTTCTATTATTTACAAAAATTGGTTGTCATGTGATCTCGAAATTGGTACATATAAACAAAATAAGCAAATTGTCGTAATAAATAACTCAAGGGAACTGTATTTTTCCTTTTTAAACTTAGACTAGATAATTATCAATATGATCAAATAAAAAAATCTCTAAACGATTGTGGTTGAATAAATTTGTGAAATAATTTTGGTGTTGTATTAATAGACCAAAAAATACTCAAATAATGGATTATTGGGATCTGGGTGTATCTTCTATGTGGTATCAGGAGCTTTTCAATACGTTTGGGCAGCTGGGAAGGATAATTTGCAGGTAGGCGTCTCTCGTAAAAGGAAAATTCGCTTTCTAACCTCCAAAGCAGGAAGTGGTACGCAAAATTATATTTTATCGCTGCCTTTAACACTGGTGGATCGATTAATGGGACTTTAAGTATGGCTTTTTAAAGTTTTAATTACAATTTTTAATATTAGTTGGAGCTTAACAAAAATACACGTGTACGTTTCTTCGAATTTCTACCCAAAAAGTAACGCTAACTATCCATTGCTTCTTTTCACCGCTTTTGATTCGTATATCAATATTTGCAATTTTTAATCTGTTTTTAAAAGTTCGAAACCTACAGTTCTAAGATCCCAAAGGTAAGAAATAGTGCACTAGAGATAAGTTAAGCGAGATAAGTACAATTTTAATTATATTTATTATTTAGGTACCTATACACCATTATTCATAGCAACATCTATGAATTATTAGACCTGAAACCCCTATTGGGAAACGAGGGAAACTCATGCGTTTACAGGCATATTTAAATATACAAATTCAACATAATTCTCACGAATTTTATATGTATTTATATCTCGTACACAATTAATTATCAATTTAGAACCTCAACTGTATTGAGATACCTACCTAATTTACGTCATTTAACGTTGGTTTTGTTTCAAAGGGGAAGCTGCATTTAATATATGTAGCATTACTTAGCTACCAATAATAATTATATTTTGATACACATCCAATTCATTTCATTTCATTTTACATTTTGTATATTACATTTCATTTCAATATATATATACAGTTTTAGTAAAAAGTATGAAACTTGGGGGTTTCATACTTTTTACTAATACTGTATATATATATATATATATATCTACAACTGCTCATTCATTTTAAATAAAATTGGGTATACCTTTGTTAAAAGATTCAAGGATTCTAAAAATATTATTAGATTTGCTGCATCACTTTCGGTTGTACTGGAAGTAGACATCCAATTTTTTATTTTAAATGGAACACTGTATATTTTTACAGTTTTGAATGCGTTGTTAAATTCTGAATACAGTAAACCTCCACATTGCTATTGAGATCAAAAACATTACTTCTTGGAAATTAGTTTTCCTTAGTAATATCATAAGCCAATGAATTGATAAAATAGCTAATTTTCAAAAATAAGTCCTTTAAACTAGGGATTTTAACAATTAATTTATATTAACAAAAAAAAAAAACGATGATTTGCTGACTAGATTAAATGTTCAAACCCTCACATTCATACTTTTATTGAACATTAAATGCACTAATGAATAATTTTACGTTTTGTACTAAGTTAGCCATGGACGAACTATCAAACAACAAGGCCATTTTTAATTGTCAAATAAATGACTTGTCAAGTAATCTGCTATTAGTACAGTAGTACAATTTTTAAAAGCTTTTTATTTCAAAATCGTCTATTATTAATATTATTTCTCTGTGGTGCTTGTTATTGTTGTTTTGTCTATTATGTGTTCCAGCCTGAATCAAAACGTATTGAAATTTTAATTTTGCTAGGCTATGGAGACAAACAGCGTTCTTACAATGAAGTTTTGAATCTGGTCAATGAACTTAATCCAGAAAATCAAATAACAGAATCAGCGAATGTGAAAATTGTAAGACATTATTTATGAACTAATCATGTAAAAAATGAACTTAAGTCTGGAAGGCCAACATCGGCCACAAATGATAATTTTTTTCTGGTCGATGGATAGGGCGAAGAGGTGCCATTGAATGGCCACCTCGTAGTCCTAATCTAACGCCTCTCGATTTTTTCTTTTGGGGTTATCTCAAAAATAAGGTATACAGAAGTAGACCTTCAAATTTAAATAAGTTGGAGGAACGCATAAGAAACTTATTAGTACAAACGCCGGACGAAGTTTTAGAAAATTCTTTGCGCAAATGTGAAGACCGTTTAGGATATTGTCAGTTAGTAGAAGGGCAAAATTTTGAACATTTAATCTAGTCAGCAAATCATTGTTTTTTTGGTAAAATAAATAAATTGTTAAAATTCCGAGTTTAAAGCACTTGTTTTTTTGATATTAGCTATTTTACCAATTGGTGCATGGCTATTTTCTTCTTTTGTCGAAATCTAATGAACAAAAAAAAAATAGGCTAAAGTGTATATGAACTTTTTTGTTCAGAATCACCTCTAGAACACATTGTGTAAGTTTGTCGGTTACCTCAGGAAACAGCCTGTATATAATATATAAAAGAAGGAATTTCTTAATTTTCTTGGCCGTTTTAAATGAAACGTAAAAATGTATAAATGTTTTGTGTATATATACCGTATGAACGCCGGGGAGGGATTGATCTACCACAATGTAGTAAGACGAAGACGAATAGCGAGTTTATGTGGTTAGGGTTGAGAGAGTATATTCAATCTGTTCTACTGTCTAACTGTACGGGCGTTCCATTTCTTTATCCAACACATTCTACATACGATCTAAGTACGAATCAAATAATCTCTCTCTAACACATTGAATATTCCTATCAGTCGCTCATTGTGTTCAAGCAAGGCGAATATACTCGCAGTTGGCCAGTCATTACTTATATATCCATCGATCGCACGACGTTGTGCACACGGTATATACATACATACTACCGAAACATAACTATGGATTAAATATTGTTTTAATTATCAGACCGCGACTCCCAATGAAACACTTTTACTTGTTTCCGTTTTACACACATTTTGTAGCAGTAACATTATTTCGAAAACGTGATTGTCTTGAAAAATATTTGATATTTCTAGCAAATTACATGCTGAATGTTGGCGTTATATCTCAATACTATCTTGATAAGTAATAAGTGAAAATAACTAACATAGCCTTTACACGAAGCAAAGTTGAATTTTCTTAATGTGAATGAAAATAATAAATAATAAAATAAGAACTATACTCCGTTCACTCTAAGTTCCGAAATTCACTAAATTAAGGGGATTCAGGAAGGCATCATAATATTGAATTTCACCATCTACATTATGCGATAATGCAATTATGCTATTGACAATTGACATTTGAATTCGTTTGAATTAATTGTTACCAGGTTTCTCCTTATTACTGTGTGCTTATTCCCTCTTTTATTTATACTTCATGTTTTTATATCAATCTTAACTGTTTTTTTTTCAAAACAACACTCACATCGCGATAGTAATCGGTAATCTTCCGCTCATCTGGTGAAAAGTTCTAGATCTAGCCTCAGAATGCCGAAATGTTTGAATTCTCAATCAAAGAAGCTTCTTTGATATGCTATTTTGAGAAAGAACGTGATAATGGTGGCCCAAGGGATATATACGAGTACGAAAGGTAAAATATATGCGTTAAAAAGAACATTTGTTTTCAAACAAATTAATATATTCACAGCGACTTACTGCTTTGCTACTTCATTCTAGTACTGTTTCGGCTATATCGAAAGATGTTACCCCCAGGCTTTCCATACCTCATATAATTTGCTGGCTTCCTCGCGTTTTGCCAGTAATAGTCTCATTGGTTCTTGTCATGTTGAAACTACGAGTACATTCCCAGTATTTATTTTATGGATGACGATATTGGTTCTTCTTTAACTTAGCTCTGTTCTTTCCTGCTTAATTCTTGATATGATAAGCTGACTCGATTATCTTGGAAAATTCCTTAGGGACTCGCGTGTATACATCCTTCTTTGCTTCTACACGATGAACTAAAGCCGTCACTGGCAATCACCATCCCAGAATAGTAGCCTTCTTTAATGTAACAGGGTAATAATTTACATTCATTATCCTTATCAGTACGATTTTCTGAGTCCTCACCAGCATTTTGACAAGTACTATCCCTCAATCTACCTTGTTATCATCAGCCTTCAACTTCAAATTGTAACATTTCCTAGATAACCCCCTTCCAGGCAAGCCGTCAAAAATGTCTCGCTTCTTACATCCAGAACAACATTCTCTCCTGTAATTACTCGTACAGGCCCATAATTTTTCTTATACAGAACCAATTCTTCATTATTTATTTTTAAAGGGTCTCCTTGCAAATCCAACTGAAAGCCGTATGTGTTCATAATGTCCAATACCAAGATTATTTCTTTCTCTATGTCGGCCACCAACACGTGATGTCGAATTGATGTTGGTCCTATGATAAAGTTGACATCCACTTCGGCTGACACAGAAGCTGCTAGAGTCTTTCATTTGCTAAATGTTTTCTCTTTCTACTTACTAAATCAAGTCGCACAATGGTTTTCCTCAATCCAATATCTAACAGGCAATCATATGCTCTTTCTCAGCGTCCACATAGGTCCACATTGGTTTGATGTTGTAAAGATGCGATTTGGGCAAGCGTGCTCGAGACCTCCTGTTGCTCAACCGATGTCTTTTTGGTCACCTTACCAGATTCGCTTCGAAAGTAACCGATTTCTTCACAATTCCAGCATCAAAGTTCTCTTTTAATAATAATAATAATCACCCCTCTTAGTCTTAGCATCCCCCCCCCCACAGGTTAACGTCAATTATGGGAGTATTGGCAGCCCATGAGTTGTTATTACGCTCGCGCCCGTGAAGTAACTTAAGATGTTTAGCTGTCGAAATTTACGTTAAACGAGAGGGAAAACCACGAAAACCTACTCGGACAGCCCAACCCCGGATTCGATCCCGGGGCCCCCGGCATGATAAGCCAGTGCGTTACCACTAGACTGTCAGCCTCTTTTATCTGAATGTATCTGATTTAGTATCCGACTGACTGCTTGCGCCATGAATTCCTCGTCTTCCGGTTGTCGACAGTATAGAATCGAACATTGTTCCGAGAGGCCTGTTTAGCAATTTCAAACTCAAGTGCATGCTCCAAAGCACCGATCAGGGTCTTCAGTTTCGGAGACCATCTATGAACGTCTGAACAACCGGGTATTTCATAAAATTATCTGGCACCATTGGATATGTAAGCCGAACCATACGGGCAACATCTGCCTCAAATTCCTGAAGATAGGCGAGAATCTTCTGTGACTGATTTTTCAATTAAGTACCAGCAGTTGTTTTTCCAGATTTTTTTCTAATATTCCAGAAGTTTCCAATAGTTGTTTTTCCAAATTTTTCTCGAAAATTCTGTAAATTTCCAAATTCCTTCGTTCCATTTGAGTTTGCGAATCCATTAGTCGTTGTCCAAAGTTTGCGAATTCTCTATTGGTCGCTATTGCTAAGTTTTCACTGTCCAAGCTCTTCTGCTCCAATTGTTATTTTTTAGTTTGCAAATTCTCTATTAATCGTTCTTCCAAAGCTTTCACACTGTCTAGATTCTGCTCCATTTGAATTTGTGAATCTATTAGTAGCTGTTCCATTTTTATTAACAGCTAATTCACGTCAGCGTCTACTTGGATCTTGGAAAAAATAATTATCTGGATCTTCGGCTTCTTTAGTCAACACATCCCGAAGTCGTTGCTGGAGTGTCTCTTTCCTTAAGTTCACATCCGCTACTTTTAAATCGGAGAGTTTTACTTAAATAGCCGTAACGGTATTTAAAAAAAAAATGTCTTTCCGCATTATATACGTTCTTAAACGAATGTTTGATTAATTCTCAATTGTCCACTTAATCCATTATTTATTAACCCAAACACTTGACTCCGCTGTGACAAATCTTCTATTCGTGTTCAATTAATAAAACACACGGTTATTAAGAATAACTATATTAATAAAAATAATAAGAAACACTAACTACATATAACTAATAATATTTATATTTATTTATACACATTTATGTCGATGACGTTCATTTCACGACGATCACTGGTCAAATCAATTATCTTTCGCTTGCGTGTTTATATACTCGTCGCTGTTTCTAGATTGTTGCCTGTCTAGAATATCCGGGAAGCCCCATGACAGTAACGTCATCGTTTAGGTCACCGCCGGATGTAACGTCGCACATCACAATATGTTTATACAGTAGCCGCTCGATTATGTGAACTAATTAAAACCTTACCTGTTCACAGAATCGAAATGTTCACTCAATCGAATGTGCAGTTTAAAACGTTTATTTATATGTATATGTATTCAGTTACATCAAAAAGAATTAACAAATGAAAAATATACATGTTCTTCATAGATACATACATACATACATACATGAATACGTAATGATTTAAAGAAGTCAGTTTTGTTTGTTAAAAAAACTGGTTAAATTTGTTTGAACCTTTTTTTCTTTTAAACATCTTTGAACTGCGATTTCTTTTATTCTTCGCAAAGTTAATAGATCTTCAGAATTTAGCATGTTTTGTTCTGCCCAAGAAATCACTATATTAAGTCCTTGTAAAGCTTCCTGAGTGGGGATGGTAGTTGGCATTGGCTCATCATCCATTGTTTCTTCCGCACTTTCAATTTCAATTACATCCTCTTCAAGATCTTCTATGACATCCGTATTCCAGTTTTCTATGTCTTTACGGCTGTATGTTATGTTTCCGTTCACTTTCTGTAGTAATGCTACAGTTTCTTGAAATGTCACTGCCTCGACGCTGTTCTTGTATTTTTCTTGTAGAATAGCCAATGGAACATCTTCTGAATCAGAGTCGCTATTGAAAGACGCATTTTTCGTACTTGTGTATTGCACTGGAAGTAAAAAGTTCTTAAAGCATCTTGGATTTGCGGCACGCTCAATCACTAAAGGTTTGATTTTATGTTCACCGGTTGCATTGGTGCATGCTAGTAAAGTAACTCTACTTTTATCCGTTTTCCGACCAGGGGCCGATCTTTCTTCAGACGTAACCAAAGTCCTTTCTGGGAGTAATTTCCAAAACAAGCCTGTCTCGTCGGCATTGTATAATTGGTCATGTGTTAATTGTAGCTCCTCTATTTTCTTTCGAAGATAATTCTTGAATGGACCTACATGCTCCGGAGCTGCTGATAACTTTTCTCCCGAAATTTTTAAATGTCTTATTCCAAATCTTCGTTTAAATCTTTGGCTCCATCCGCCACTAGCATTAAAATTAGGATTTTCAGCGATAGTTTCATTGATAGCTTTTGCTTTTGTTTTTAAAAGTTCAATCGAAACCGGTACATTTTTAAGTCTTTGTGTACAAAACCATGAATATAATTTTTTTTCCATTCGTGGCATCTTACAGGATTTTAAAGTTTTTCTTTTCCGTATTTCACTGCGCCTTGATGTGACTTTTAAAATGTCCCGTTTTTTTATTTTTGATTGCACATACTATGGATTTGGCAATCACGTACTTTTTTTTTCACATTTTTCGAGCAAACTTAACACTTTTCGCTTCATTTTTATTGTAAACACAAAAATGTTCTAGCACAGTACACCTACAACATCAACAGAACTCAGAATTACAACTAAAATAAAATACATACATACATCTGTCCGCTGTTCTTGTAAGTTACGCCGGCGAGTCAGCAAAATAATTCATACGCCGGGAATTTACCGAGTTCACTGAATCGAATGTGTTATTGTTCACTCTATGGAGCTTTACTAATAAAATTTTAGTTGTTCATATAAACGAGCTGTTCACTGAATAGAGTGTTCACTCTTCCGAGCGGCTACTGTATATAATCGTAGTTGTGTATAGTGACCAAGAAAAAAAAGGGATGAAAGGTATATGTGAGTAACGCCATCATACAAAAAATTGCAGGCCAATGTTCACGTAGTAACGAGAAAATGATTTTTCTTTATTCGAGTCGGCCCTGTCACAAGTAAATACACGGGCGGCAATACGGGCTCCCATCTCTAATTCATCAGTAATTCTTTTTACCGATTAATTATATTGTTTTATCGGTATTTGTCAGTACCAACACAAATTTAAAGACAAAAAAATTAAATGTAAATAATTCCATACAAATAATTAAAAACCAGGTATCTCATTGGACACGATACATGAAGTTATTTATTTTACGACGATTGTTTTCATTATAAACATAATAATTTTACTACTAAAAGAAGTCTAACGTTCAAACTATTTAGTTTTAATCACATTTTAATTAATGCCGCATAGGTGTGTGGACATATTCGACTTAAAGATATTTATAAAAAAAGAACATCGTCATATGACTCACATATGCGGCCGAGAATGTTTTGCTAGAAAACAATAACACATTCACTAGCTATCATAGGACTTTATTGTTGAAAGTCTTGACCGGAATGTTATCGACTTTTTTGCAGGTCAATAAACTTGAATTATGGACCTAAAAATTTTTGATGAATTACAAATAAATTTCTTTTTGGATTTTCAATTAGACATTTATACGTATTCTTCAGATCCGCAGTTTACACAAGCATTCAGTAAAATAAACGAAGCAAACAATGACTCACAGGATTTGTAAGTGGATTAACAGAATGAACGACAATAATGAATTATAACCTACAGTTGATAAAGTATTTCTTTGCAGTTCGTACTTCTCAAAATGCGAACTACAAATTGTACTTTATTTCTTTGTAACACACATAAATACGCGCAGTAATACTGCACACGTTAGTCATTTTAAGGTATTCTTATACCTTAAATTTGGCCTTGGACTGCAAAAAAATACTTTAACTATAGTTACAATTTTCAGAAGAATAAAATTTCTTAGAAAAATAAAAATCCTACCCATCACAAGTTAAACATATTGTATATAACATATTCTGTGTCTATAACGTTGTTTTGTACTTTAGAGTACGTTTATATAATTGTTACTAACTGCAATTCATTTTCAGAGTCAATTTTAAAACTAGTATAAAATTAAAATTGCGACGCTTCCTACACCATTATAATCAATATAATGAAAGTGGAATTTTTATAATCAGTTACAAACGATATTTCATGAAAAAAGACTAACATATGAGGTGCATTCAAGTTATAACACCTCCGAATTTTTCTCTGAGGACTGCAAACAGATAGCGTGGTTTGTTTCAAAATACGGGCAGACTCTTCGTGAATGCGCGACAGAAATGGCAGCACTGTACGGCGCACAGTACTCTGGCGGCAGCGGCGAGAGTAAGGACTGTTTGATACTTAAAATGGCGACGTTTTCACTAAAAGAACAACGTGTAATCATCCCTTTTCTCCATTTGCGTGGTGTGACACCGATTAAAATTCATCGCCAGTTGAGCGAGACATGTGGTGATGGTGTCATGGATGTGTCTAATGTGCGTCTGTGGGTGCGACAGTTCAAAGGAGGCAGTACGTATTGTGACAACAAACCAAGACAATTTCGGCCTCGCACCAACCGGTCTGAGGACACGATCAAGGGAGTGGAGAAACTTGTTTTGGAGAATCACCGAATGAGTGTGGAACGCATCGCCTCCAAATTTGGCATTTCCGTGGGATTTGTGCACACAATCCTGCATAAAGACCTGAACATGCGAAAAGTATCCTCCAGGTGACTGCCACGAATGGTGACGGACCACAAGGCTGCGCGCGTGGCATGTTGCCAGACAATGAATGGAACTTTCTTTTCATCAATTGTGACAATGAATGAGACATGCCTGCCGTTTTTTAATCTTGAAACGAAGTGATTTTCCAGTGGTCTAAGAAGACCTACTAAAGGAGCAGTGGCCATGGAATCATGGCGTCGACGTTGTGAAAAATGTGTACGGCTGCAGGGAGATTACGTCGAGAATTGACACAAGTTTCAGTTTTCGTGATTAGTTTGTGAAAAAAAAAATCGGATGTCATATGTAACTTGAACGCACCTTGTATTTAATATGCGTAGAAATACGAAAACAACATAAAAACGTATATGGGTATCGAGTACTTAGAAAACTTGTGTGTTCTTTTTCCCCACATATTATACATTTTAGTTTTTTTTAATGACATTTGAACATTTTCAACTTATGAAAATGCGTGGGAAGGCCCAACTGCTTAATCAGTTTTGTTCTATTATCTCAGACTTTAAATTTATATTATTTATATATCAGATATATTTAATTCCATGTATTAAAAACCGACGTATATAGCAATAACAAAGAAAAATTATATTAGGTTATTTAGTAAGGGCCAAGCCATAACATTTTTTCCAGAGTCTACTATGAACTGGTTTATTTTGTAAGTCACGCATACAAATCTTCTTATGCATCTATAAGCAATTTGCAGATGAAACTATCCCGTATGGATATTTCAGTAAATTTATTCTCCATTTTGTGGGGTTATTTAACAAAACAGAAAATGTGTATTACATAAAAGACAATGGTAGACCAACGCTTAGAAATGTCAATGTTAAAGGTGAGGCAAATAATTAAGGAACGTTCGCGGATTTCTGTGCCATACATACAGCTAGAACTAGATCTTTCTTACGATACTACTAGACGTATTTTTAAAAATGATCTAAACTTCCTGTTTAGAAGGGAAATGATTTCATTTCGCTTCTGATATCTGCAAATATACGCTGAAGACAAGAATTTTGTGAACGATTTATTGATTATTTCAATGATAATGGCGAGGTCATGGAAGAAATTATGTTTACTTACGAATTCTGGTTCACGTCACTAGATTTGAACCATCAAATCGTGAGAATATGGTACACAGACAATCTCAATTTTTCTGTAGGGTCGCCATTGCATCCACAAAAAAAATTAGTTTAGGTAGCTATTAGTCAAAGAAGAATTATTGTATTCATATTTTTTGAATGAGCACTAAATGCTGAGCAATATCGATTGGAAATTTTAGTGAGTTTCAGCAAAATATAGCTGTCACATACTACATATGATAATATTGCTTGTCTTAGAGAATTTTTGGAGATCTCATCATAGTTTAAATATATTGTCACCACAGTCCTACGACTTAACACCATGTGTTTTCTACCATACAAGGTTGAAGAAATTAATAATGCACCATGTATTCTTCAAAATGTAATCAATTCATTTAAGGATTATCTACACTGTAGAAATATAAGCGGTGGCCATAAAACGCATCTTATTTGATAAATGTTTGTTTTTTTTATTTAATAAATTTAGTTTCATTTCTTTCTTTAACACAATCTTTTATTTGTAAAATGTTAACAATAAAATAAGCAAAACAACCCAAAATAACTAATTATTAATGAGGTATATTTTGTAAGTACTAAAATAGGAAAATTTTTTCAATAACATAGTAAAACATCGCGGAATAACAGGTAAACTAGTAAACAGAATCAATCTAAGACATGACTGATTTTTTCATGGCTAACTCTGAGTAAAAATTTTGTAAATCACATGATATAACATGAAGTATTGATCACTGCTTTGGTCAATTTTGGTTTTTATATTTTTAGGTTATATCTATTATTTTCGTATGCTCCATTGAAATTTCAACAAGTTTATCGATAGATCAATCGATGAAAACATTTCTTTAAATGAATAGAAAAGCTTACATATTTATACCAAATAAATATGATGGAAAATTAACAGTTATAAATATACTAGAACATGCATTTTGATTTAAACTCAAGATCGGTTCCATGTAACCATAAATAATTTGGTGTTTTAAACATGTACAACTTCTACTGACTTAAAAGCAATGTTGCCAGACGCAGGGATATTTCACTACATGTAGGGAGACCAATGTAGGGACATGAGAGGATCGTTATTTTATTAGGAAATTACGATTCTACAATAAAATAGTTTTCAGATTTTTTTAATATAATTGTGAGCCTATTTAATGCAAATAACAATAATTTCTTCAAAAACATAATAATCGATATTATACTATTTACCTCATATTGAAAGAGTTCATTTTTTCCAGCGGCAGTTTTGTCATTATTTTTGTACGGCGGAAATGAAAATACATATTGAAATACCATCAAAATGGTGTCTACCTTTATTGCGTCTCCCTGATATGTATCGTAAATTCATTCAGACAGATACTTGCGCAACTAACCTAAAACGTCAAATGTCAACATTTATCCGTTTCGATTTGTGTAGTAAAATGTCGCAGCCTCTTAAAGAATTATCGTCTACTCCTCCAGAGTGGTCAGAGATAGTCCACAATACATTAGATTCATTAATCCCGTCAAAATCAAAAAGTTGAATGAGTTTACCAAAGATTTATAAAATAGGCACACAAACATTGGGCAACAAAATACTCCGAAAATGTTGTTTGCCTATTTCACGACATTGGCGAAAACTATGAAAACTTCTAGTTTATGAGGGCAATATTCGATGATTAAAGCAGAATCAAATAAAAAATGCAACGTAAGAATTGTGGCATATGCTAAATTACAAGCATTGTTAAAACCCAAAAATATTCACAAAAGTGCAATTTGATAAATTTTTTCGAGCTCCAAATGAAAAATTTCTCGTTATTAAAGTATTTACATAAACATTCCAATATGAAATGTTAATGTATAAACACAATATTAGGTTATAATGTTGTTCGGTGTGACAGGTGCTTGTCGTTGTGCTGAACTACTCCATATTAATGTAAATGATATAGAAGATTTGAATACTCGTATTAAGGTAAACATTCAAAATACCAAAACCAAGAAACTTTTTTTTATATGAAAATGGAAAGTGACATCTTTCTGTAATTGGTATCCACAAAATATCCACTACTCCAAAAGAAGTTGCTTCCTATTTGAAACTACCAAATTTCTCAGAATATACTGGTCATACTCTTCGAAGAACATCAGCCACCTTATTATTTGACAATGAGGCCAATTAAGCGATTTAAAAAGACGTAGTGGATGAAAGGAAATCCAGCACAGTTGCAGGTTATATAGAAAATTCAAAGGAAAATAAAGAACAAACTGCACGTAGAAATTTGCAACCATCGAATATATGTGAACCAAGAAATTCAAATAAAATTCAAAATAATAAGAACAAACCAATGTCAAACCAAAGTGATACAAATATCCATAAACATATCTGTATCTGTACACATGGACATACAACACGTATGAACCAGCGTTCACTTCAACCACAGACACAAGTATTTGTCTTACGACGTCATCAATCTGGCTTTATGAAGTAACTTAGTTTTCTCCTAATCTCGTGACATCTGACGGACAAAAGAAACTACACTGATAAAAGCGGTTTCTCCTCGAATGGCAAAGCCATTACATGAAAAGAAAGAAATACGTAATTGCTGTAGTCCATTAACTCGTAGTCAGTTGGCTCAAATATATTTTATTTTTATTTGTTACGTATTGATATGCTTTTTTTTTTTTATATTTGAGTCATCTGGCTACGAGTTAAAGGACTACAGCAATTAGGTATTTCTTTCTTTTCATGGAATAATGGCTTTGCCATGCGAAGAGAAACTGCTTTTATCGGCGTAGTCTCTTTTGTCTGTCAGATGCCACAAGATTATCTGGTGCCACCTGATAGGGGAAAACTTACTACTTGACCAAAGGCGAACCTTCAAACGTTACTTCATAAAGCCAAACTAATGGCGTCGTAAGACGGAGGTGCGTCTTTGGTTGAAGTGAACGCTAGTTATATAGGTATTGTATGTCCATGTGTACAGATCCAGATATGTTTATGCATATTTGTATCACTTTGTATAAATACGCTTGATGTGTATTATGCATCGATATGCTAAATTTTTTTGGCAATGTTAAACCCTTTAAATATTTGTAATTGTAACATTACTAATTGTATTTTTTTCATGTGAACCTAACCTAAAAATAAAGTTACAAAATCTCAAAGAACTACCCTGATTAACCGCTTGAAAAAAATAGTATATAATACACAGCAGTGAAAGCTTACTAATTGCCTCGAACACATTCTACTGCTTTGGCTAACGCCTCGGCAATTAAATGTATGGTTGGCTATAATATAAGCTTTCTCTGCCTGGTTTATATTACACTATGTTTAAAATAATGTAATAATATTTTTTACAATATTAGTAATCGTGTGTCCTCTGTTAGGTTATACCATTAGTATTAGTACTTGCTAAATTTCATATAACGTAAGGATATGAATAAACACCTTGGAAAACCCTGTTTTCAAATCGCTTATTTGTATATTTATTATTTAGTTCAGTTTTTACGCACATTACTTACTGCTGGTGTCGATCGTCTATTAAGAAGTTTACTTTTAAATGGGCACAGTGGTTCTTCATATATCTACTAGTATATAAAAGTGATTTATTAAAATGAAACAGATATGCTTCTTCTTCTTTTTCTGTTTGGGTTGGACGCCAGCACGTCCAGGCACTTGAGCACACTGCTCTTTGTACTATCCCCAATAGATCTTTCAGTTCCACTCTGTTAGCTACTATCCTCCACAGGGGAAGTTTCCTTCAGTTCCTCACACGTGCATATTACATGAAGGCTAATTTCCTCCTGTTTTTCACATCTTCTACACAAGGGCTCGCTAACCATGCCCATGCTGTACAAATGCTTCTTTAAAGGACAATGTCCGGTTATTAACCCGGTAATTATTTTAATTTCTTTTTTGTTACTACGATTTAGGTTGGCTGAAAACTTTCCGTCCACCTCCCTTAGTAGTGTTTTGGTATGGAGTTGACCTTCCGTTAACCTCCATTTATTTTTATGTTCCTTTTCTAGCCATAACCAGATCTCCCTTTTAGCGGAATCCTTGATGATTCCACATACAAGTTCTGGTCCTATGAAGTTCCTATTAGTACCTTCTTTGGCCAGTTTGTCGGCAAATCTAGCATTATTTGAACTAACGGGTGCTTTCGTACCATATGGTATTTTAAATTACTAATACAAGTTTTGTAGTTGACGACATGTTTGCGTAACATGCAAGTGGCTCTCTGATCTGTTGTTTGTTCAAAAAAGTTCCACAAATTTTTTTTTATTCCTTGTAGCCATAGTTATTAGGTAAAATCACACCAATAAACAATGCTAACGAAAGTCTACAATAAAGTACACGTACAACGTGATGAGCGTTACAAACAAATGTATAATTGCAACAAATTGTAACTACTGACTGATTGAATAGTAATTAATAAATATATGCCACATTATTTTTTGGTGAGGAATCCCATACGCATCGATTCCTGTTCGGACACCGACGCTGATCTGGTCGGCCGTTCATACCAGCAATCTTCTTCTTCTGTTTTGGGTTGGACGCCAGCATGTCCAGGCAGTCCAGCAGTGTGCTCAAGCACTGCTCTTTGCACTATCCCCAATAGATCTCTCAGTACCACTCTGTTAGTCTTGTGTCCTCGATAAAAGCCACTATCCTCCTCAGGGGAAGTTTGAGTACACTCGAAGGATCCAGTAGTTCTCTCCCGAAATATTTCTGTTCCTCACACGTTCCTTCAGTTCCTTCAGTTCCTCACACGTGCATATTACATGAGGGCTAGTTTCCTCCTGTTTTTCATATCTCCTACACCAGGGCTCGCTAACCAAACCCATGCTGTACAAATGCTTCCTTAAACGACAATGTTGGGTTATTAACCCCATAATTATTTTAATTTCTTTTTTGTTACTATGAATTAGGTTGGCTGAAAACTTTCCGTCCAGCTCCATTAGTAGTGTTTTGGTAGGGAGTTGACCTTCCGTTAACCTCCATTTACTTTTTTAAGTTCTTTTTCTAGCCATAACCAGATCTCCCTTTTAGCGGAATCCTTAGTGATTCCACATACAGGTTCTGGTCGTACGAAGTTCCTATTTGTACCTTCTTTGGTCAGTTCGTCGGCTATCTCATTGCCTTTAATTCCCTCATGTCCTGGCACCCATATCAGCGACACTGTATTGTCTTGTGCCAGTTTATTGAGGACCTGTTTACAATATTTCACCAGCTTAGACCTGGTAGATGGGTTCGTAATGGCTTTAATAGCCGCCTGACTATCAGTTATGTTAATTTTTTTGTTTGCGCAGCCGGCTTCCCGAATTTCCTCGGCGCAGGCTGCGACTGCAAACAATTCGGCCTGGAAAACCGTAGTATGTTTCCCCAGAGATATCGATGTTTTCCTTCTAGGGCACATTCCGCATATGCCTGCACCTGCCCCCTGACTAGATTGTGATCCACCAGTGTACCAGGTGCCGGCACCACAATCGATCGAGCGACTTTTTGCCTGTTCCCTGGTCGGTATAAATATGTTCAGCTTAGCTGTAAACATAATTTCAGGTGCCATACTGTCCGCCGGCATTTGAAATATCGGCTCTTCCAGTATAGTTCCTGTGATATCTGTATGGCTCCCTCCCTACAACCTTATTAGGACGCCATACGTCGTTTTCCTTCAGCCTCAGTATCGCAGCTATTGCCTCCGCCTTTACAGGAGGGAGACCCACGATGATCTCCATGGAAGCGGTTCCCGTGCTGTTCATAGCTCCCGTGATTCCCAACAGAGCCTGTCGCTGGAGAGTCGTGAGGAGCCCCACCGACGATGTCCGCTCCGTCCTCTTCCACCAGACAACTGCTCCATAGGTAATCGTTGGTCTTATTACTACTGTGTACAACCAGTGTACCACATTTGGATTTAGTCCCCAGGTCTTGCCAACAGCTCTTCTGCATCTCCAGAAGAGCTGCGCCGCCCTGTCTGCCACTTTGACTAGGTCTCTGCTCCATTCAGTTTCGCATCAAGTGTTATGTCTCGATAGTTCACTTCATTGGTTAGTTCTAACTCTTATCCAAACAGCCTTACGCTGCCCAGATCATTTAGTTTTCTCATGTTGGTAAAGGCTACCAACTTGGTTTTTTGAGGATTGACAGTTAATCCCTCCTCAAGGCACCATCTTTCCACAATTCCCAGAGCATTTCGCATGATGCTCGCCATTGTCCCCGGGAATTTCCCCTAGGACACTATGACAATGTCATCGGCGAACCCCTGCGTCCATATTCCCTGGTCATTTAATGTCCTGAAGAGATTATCCACTACTAGACTCCATAGTAGCGGTGACAATACGCCTCCTTTTGTTGTCCTCATGAAGATCGTTTTGTTTTGCATTTGGGCATGAACTACTCTGCTACGCAACATGTTATGAACCCAGTTGCATGTGGTGCTTTTTATTTTTCGATCTCTTAAAGATCGAATAATAGAAGACGTCGAAGTGTTATCGAAAGCTCCCTCTATGTCTAAGAAGACTGCAAGTGCAATTTCCTTGTAGTGCAGGCTCCTTTCGAGCCCTCTCACCAGGCTATGCAGGGCACCCTCACCTGAAACAGATATGCATTACACACATCTGAATCTGTACACGTGGACAAACTTTACTTCACTAGCCAAACTGACGAAGTCTATTGTTGTCGTGTCTTTGGCAGAAATAATATTGGAAAATACAAGGTGTATGTCCGTGTGTACAGATACAGATGTGTGTAATGTATATCTGTTTCATTTGTAACAAATGGGTAATGCTTGCTTAACGTATTGATGTACTCAAATTTCTTTGATATATTACATTTATAATGAACTCAAATAGAAGAAAATTAATTGATGCGAAAATTTTTAATACAAATTCCGGAACTATAGAATTTTCGCTTAAACGCTTAGAAAACCAAAAACGATCAACTTGTCCCGTACCTTCTACTTCGTCGTTCTTTTATACAAAAAGCGACTTCAAGAGTAGAACTAAAAGTTGGAAGTATTTTTTTCATTCGGGATAAATTCTACTTACTCATCAATATCTTCACCTAAATTTAAAAAAAGTTCTATAGATTTTTGTGGCATAGGAAAAAGTAAGTATTTTGTTAAGTCTTGGTAGGGACATTGGCTCTAAGTTTCTGGCAACACTGATGGGAAATGCAATCTAGATTCGCTCTGCTAAAACTTAGTGCTATATCGGTAAAGAAAAAACGTATGATTTGTATTTTTGTCCAAATAGAAAAATAATACCTTATTATTTTCCAACAATGTTCCTGCCTGCAACACTTCTACAGGTTTTGCCAAATCTGCACATGGCGATAATTGCCGATTACAGAACCACCTGCCCATCCTTCTTCTATAATTTTGAATTAGCGAATCTAAAATTAAATATCATAAACCATTGAATATAGGCACATTATCTAAGTAAAGTATTGTTGTATTTGTAACATTTCTTGTATGGGTCATACTATTTAATAGCATTTAAATTTCTAATCTAAAATTTTGATATGTGCTGATTCTTTCTATATAATTTAAGAACTAATTCTGATATATTCAAAAATTGCAAACGTTCTTTTGCTTACTTAATTTTCTAATATGTACACAAAAGGTTTAACCTAACGCCCCACTAAGAGGAATAATATCCTCGTTTAAATTTACATTATGTTTACATTTAATATTCGAATAATACGATTGTATTTCTATAGGCCCCATTATCGGAAAATAATAAGAGAATGACATTTTATTTCTTTTTAATGCTAACTAAAGTAACAAAACTAACGAAATGTCAAAGTTTAATACCAATATTTAAATAGTATTAAATTTTATTTTATGCAGATACAGGGTGTGAACAAAATGTTTATAATTAGGCAGGTGTTCAATATATACAGCCCAATAAAAATCATTTCTTTTATACTAAAGCTCATATGATAATGAACTAACCTTGGATCAAACACTACCTTTGCATCAAACACCAGCGTACGTAATTCCCTAGCGAATTATTTAATAGTAAATCCAGTAATGAAATCAATTATAAACCAAATGTTACCATACCGGCAACACCAAATGCAAATGGCGTTTGAAAGACAATCAATTACAAGAAACGAATGACAAAATGTGAAGTAAATTATTAGTGCTGATTATAGCAGCTAGTCTGCCGAAAGTTCTATGAAAAGAAGAAAAGGGTTCAGTTAGGAACTCTACCTAATTGGTTGATTTGAAACGAGGGGAGCTGCTTGCAACAATGACATTTATAACTGCTTCCTGAGACACCTACACAGTGTTACCAGTCATCCGGAATCAAATGCCGTTATATTTTAAAATAAGTAATCTATTTCGTTACATAAAGTTTAAAAGTTACTCCTTTTCCACTACGCAAATTAATTAAAACAAAACATTATCAAAAAAAGGCAATAAATTTTTTTTTACATATTGCTGTGAATCTTTCCAATGCAAGGTAAATTAAATAAATGTAAGCGAGCAGAAACAGCAATGAAACATATTTGAAACGGGTTGTATTTGAAATACATCCTGTATGACATCTATTGATAGAACAAATTTAATGTTCTCACATATATAAAATTCTTAATCATATCTTTATATTAGGTAATTAAAGTAATCAAACAAGTTGTGTTTAAAAATGCATCTGCGTTACATGGCAAATTTTGTGTTCAACAATTAAATATCAATAGGTTATCATTTACATTGCGATTTAGCTTTAGAAATACTAAATTTGGAATTAAAAACATGCATTACGTACCAGAGCAAATTCAAAAAAGGATATAAAGACTATTTACGGTAGCATAATTTCATGACCAACTTATATAACCAATAAGTTACCTTCTATAAAAATAACTATCGCCCATTCTGTAACCTAGAGATATACTTAAAATTCAAATAGGGCATTTTCTTACGAACCTATATTCCGATAATCTTATGCATATAACGCATTAGTAAAAACAATAGACAATAGAAACTTTGTAACAAACATAATATAATGTAATATGTATTTTAAAATGACATTTTGTTGTACATACCTCTACAAAATATCAAACATCATTTTTAATATATCCATTTAAAACAGGTGTAATTGATTAATAGAGGATCAATGATATTGATAAGACCTCGGAAGGCTTTATAAAATTTAAATAAAAGCTTCATATGGTATTTGTTGTTTATTAAAAAGACGATGTAAACAATACAAATGTCAAATTCTGTTTTGTATTCAGATGTTATGTAAAAAATATGTTAAAATTCAAATAGGGCATTTTCTTACGAACCTATATTCCGATAATCTTATGCATATAACGCATTAGTAAAAACAATAGACAATAGAAACTTTGTAACAAACATAATATAATGTAATATGTATTTTAAAATGACATTTTGTTGTACATACCTCTACAAAATATCAAACATCATTTTTAATATATCCATTTAAAACAGGTGTAATTGATTAATAGAGGATCAATGATATTGATAAGACCTCGGAAGGCTTTATAAAATTTAAATAAAAGCTTCATATGGTATTTGTTGTTTATTAAAAAGACGATGTAAACAATACAAATGTCAAATTCTGTTTTGTATTCAGATGTTATGTAAAAAATATGTTAAAATTCAAATAGGGCATTTTCTTACGAACCTATATTCCGATAATCTTATGCATATAACGCATTAGTAAAAACAATAGACAATAGAAACTTTGTAACAAACATAATATAATGTAATATGTATTTTAAAATGACATTTTGTTGTACATACCTCTACAAAATATCAAACATCATTTTTAATATATCCATTTAAAACAGGTGTAATTGATTAATAGAGGATCAATGATATTGATAAGACCTCGGAAGGCTTTATAAAATTTAAATAAAAGCTTCATATGGTATTTGTTGTTTATTAAAAAGACGATGTAAACAATACAAATGTCAAATTCTGTTTTGTATTCAGATGTTATGTAGCATAATGTCGAACGATAGAAAGAGCAGGATAGTGCATTAGAAAGAGATTATTCGATTCAATGTACGTTAAAAATATATTTTATGTGAATTAAAGAGACCTTACAAAATACATGGTATGACGTTTACATGATAGGATGAATCTGATTGGCTTTTCGATGCAATAAAACATTTAAAAATTAACGAAAGAACAACAAGTTTGAAATATAAGACATGACTTTGAAAATGGGGCGAAAGAAGACTGTTTTACATCTGGAAAAAGTGTTGGCGTCACGAGGGATATATAAGGACAATCGCATTGAAAAAGAGAACTTGTTCTTCGAAACCTTTGAAAAGCAACGGTAACAATTTATTTTTGAAAATCATAGATAATAAAATAGATAATAATTTTTTAGATACGTTTGAATAAGTAATTCGTACATTTTAAGTTGAATTACTCGTTGAGAATCATATTTTTATTTTGTTTGATTTAATCATTAATTTTATTATAACTAATTTTCGGAGTTTAACAATATATGTAATATGCAAAGGTCTGTATAAAGTACCGAATGTGGTAAAACTTTGAAGTTTATAAATAATCAGTTAAGATTAAACGTATATCGATTAATTAATAATACTAAATTTATTAAAATGCCTGTTATAAAACAGAATAGATAACACAGACACTTTAGATTGCACGAGCATCTAAAGATTTCTGGGATAGATTAGATAGATTAGTAAATTTAGGAATAATTGCTAAAGTTGACTATAGTAAATGGCCTAGTCCTAATAGGCCAAATATTAAATACTTATTCTATAATTAGAATTTGTGGGGATTATAAAATCACAGTAAATGTATTTTTACAAATAGAAAAGTATCCACCACCACTAAAGTAAAAGAATTATTTTTAAACTTGCCAGGTGAATAACAATTTTCTAAAACAGATTTATCTCAAGCAATTGAGGAATCTAAACAGTATACGACTATTTCAACTTATCGTTGACTTTATATTTACAATAAAGTTTCCTATAGTCTTTCACCCATACCTGAACAATTCCAAAGACATGAAAAACATATTAGTTAACATACCTACTGTACCTAGTGGTTTTCCAAGATGAAACTTTAATAAACTTTTTTACTCTCGGTATTAGTAAAAAGATTCTACCAATATTTGTTTGGAAGACATATTACTTTAACTGACGCTAAACCGTTAATATATTTTTTTTGTTTTTTTTATGTTTTACTTTTATTATGCAGTCTGCCTTTATATAAGCAAATAGGATTTAAGACATAAATGGCATGAGAGCACCCTATTCCACTGAAATTCTATATGACACAATTTCAATGTTTGAGCTTATAGCACAATGTTATATCTGTAATGCACACTTTAATTTAAAAAAAAGGTAAGTCCAATGGTTTTCTAAGTTTCAGTCTTTTGATATCTTCGCTATTGTCTAGGAGGCACATGGCTAGTGAATTAGGGTGTATTTCGAGTCGTTGCAGATAGCGCCTACTGCATTTCCTCATTGTCTCGTCTACCGTAGGAACATCCAAATCATGTCTGTCACAAAATAGGGAGCATCAACAATTGTATGCAGTGTTTTTGATTGAAATCTCTCTATGATCGCAGTATTGGATTTGGCTGCTGTACCACATCCCATAGGTCCAAACAAATTTAAAGATTACATAATATGCCAAAAGTTTATTTCAAATTGAGAGTTGGGATTTTCTTCCGAGGAGCCAATAGTATTTCCGAAATTTTATTCCGAGTTGTTGGCGTTTATATTTAACGCAATCTGTTGTGGTATATTGTTTGATTTTTCTTCGTTTATTTGAATACGCCAGGTTTTCGCCCATTTTTCTATTTGATCTACGTTTTCTTGCAGAATTGTTGCTGATACATTTGGGTAATGGTTTTCAGTCAAAATAGCAGTGGCATCTGCAAAGGTCGAGGTAATTACTCCTTCGTTAGTTGGAAAATCAGCTGTGAAGATTAGGAATAATAAAGGTCCATGAACGCTACTCTGAGGAACCCCGGATTTTATGACATGTAGTCCTATTATGACTGACTCGTACCTAAATCTAAAATACCTTTCTTCTAAGTAGGATCTAAGAGCATAAACGTCTTATACGGTAGGTGCTTTTTAAGTTTATATAGTAGGTCCTGATGCCAAACCTTATCGAAAGCTTGGCTCACATCGAGGAAGATTACTGCGTAGTAGCTTCTTTTTTCGAGTTTTTTATTAATTTCAGCTCCAGCCCTGGGAGTTCAATGGTAGATGTACAGGTATCAAATTTTTGTCTGTGACAATGTCCTTTACTATATTTGTCAATAGTTTCTCTATAATTTTAGACACTACAGACAAATGACTAATTGGTCGGTAGGATGATGGAGAATTTGGAGTTTTCCTTGTTTGTGAATAAGTATTATTTCGGCTATTTTTCATTGTGCTGAAAAATATTTCAGTCAAAGAACAGTATTGAATAGGTATGTTAGCATAAGAATCCCTTTTTGTGGAAGCTCCTTCATTATCCTTCCTGTAATTAGGTCATATCCAGGTGCTTTGTTCGTATATAGATTATTTTTTATTATCCTTTTAACTTCCATGGTTGTTACATGTTCAATTTGCTCAGTGGTGTTCGTTTCTGCTTGGAGAAAGGCAGTTACTTCTTCTAAGGGTGGTAATGGTTGAAATAGTTGTTCAAGATATTCTACAAAAATATCTGCTTTTTCTTTGTCAGTTTTTGACCTGCATCCATGTTTCGAACGGGTGATATCTGCTCACCTGTCTGTTTTAGTCTTCTTGTCGCTTTCCAATGGGCATACTCCGAATTTTCAGTAGGTGTTAGATTTTGAATATATTCTTGGAATAAGTCGTTTTTGAACTTTTTGTTCATCAGGGTGTCTAGAGTTTTGCCAAGTATTCCTTAAGGGTCTTTTTTCTTTTATTTTTTGTCGAATATTCGGAGAATAATTTGTTGTTTTCTGTATTTTGGATATTGTTAGGGTTGCCCCCTAAGCAGCATCTTGAATTATGGTAGCGAACTTATTGATTTCTTTATATATAAATTCTTCCTGTTTTTAGCGACACTGAAAGATTTATTTTTTCGTCAATTGTGTCTCCAAAAGCATCATAATTGTGCAATTTAGCAGGCACTTTTTTTTCTTGTACACCTGTATGGACCGCTACAATAATAGTGGAATGGTCTGACGTCATATCATAATTTGATTCTATGAGGTGCGTATCCTTTAGTTACAAAGAAATCTAGGCTTACAAGGATCCGTAAGCCAATATATTGATTTATGAGTTGATAGATGACCTAATCTTAGTCTTTGCAACACTTGATGCAGTCTTCCTCTCCGGGAGTGATATGATTCTTGAACCTCAACTGGTGTGTTTCGTGTTGAAATCCTGTCCCGCTAAAAATCTTATTTCCTAACTGTTAAACTAGCTTTTAAATCTTTTTTTATTTGTTGGGTAATTTGAGAGAAATACACCGCCGATACTGTTATTGTTATTGGTCCAATTCAATCTTCTAATTGTATGCTCATAAATTGAAGTTGTGGTCTCTCGATTTTGTTGAACATGTGATGCTTAATTTCTTGTCGTGCAATAACTGCCGCTCCCGCTCTAGCAAATCTGTCAGGACTAGGATGTCCTGCATTATAAACAATGTATTGTGATATTTGAAAGTTTGCATTAGAGGTTAAATGTGATTCTAATAGTAAAAGGATCATTTTGATCTAAGGCTAGAAACAATTCAAGTTCATATTTGTGGTTTGCCACAGAGCAATTTCTAGTAACCGAGCCATTTTCAATGTTTATTATTAATGAAGTGATCTAGCTTTTCTCTAAGTTGTCTGATTTCTAGGAGCAATTGATTTATAGTACTTTGTTGTTGCTTGATTACGCTCTGCAAACATGCTGTCATGCTTTGCTATGTCATATTTTGATTAATGTTAAATGTACCTATATTTTGTTGTTGATTTGTTGTTTTATGCGCGAATGTTATTTCACTTGCATGTTGTGTTGGTGTTATATTAGCATGACTTGTTATCCTCGTTGTCCATTGTTGTTATTATTGGAAATTTGGCGGTCAACTCTTAGTTTCATAGGAGTGTTCCTCACGGATTGTTGAAATGCCACTCCATTTTGTGATGGAAATCTTCTTTGAAATATTTCTTGGTATACCTGACAATCTTTAAAATTTGCAGAGTGAGATGCTTCACAAAGTGCACATTTAGTGAGTGTTCTCTTTGTTTTTCTTGCAAATCAGATAATCATGGGTTCCTGCAAACTTGATACAACTAAATTGTTGTGTGCATTAATTTCTGGAATGACCATTAGGTTTGGCTTTTTTTGACATTGTATGATTTGTTTTCTATGGATTGTTTCAAAACGTACTACTACATTTAATAGTGTTTTTTTATTGCTGTAATGTTATTATTTGATTTTCTCTCAAGGTCAATGAAAAATAAGTCTTTAGGTTCTTTAGTTTCTCGATTTAGTACATTCATAAGTTGTTTTAAGTTATGTTCAGGTTCCTTCAACTTCTTTATTATTTACTCAATCTATGTGGTGCGAGTTTCCAAATACTACTCGGTATATCTTTTCTTTAGGTAATTTTCATGTATGCCTATTTTTTTTATCAAGAATCACTTTTATCTTCTTACAATCTTCTACTTTCTTTTGCTTGTATTTGCATTTTGTTGGCTGCCAATATCTGATAGGTAAAATTTTCCGAACCATATTTTAATAATCCTAATAAGCTTTGCGCTTCCCTAGATACCCCATACTCCACAAAGATATGCTATTGACTTAACAAATTATATGTTGATGCATATTTTTTGGTTTCCTCCGAAGTCGTACATTTTTTAAATTTACAATGCTTATTCAAAAATACTAGTGCTGAGATTACCATTGACATATTACGAAGTATATTTGCACGATGTGATTTGCCTGCACAATTTTACAGCTACAATGGAACACGGTTTGATAACCAGATAAAGCTTCGGTAAATTATTTAAATCTATTTAAATGAAAGCCGTTTATGAAAATGGATATTTTAATTTGGCAATAAACAAATTTTTGCTAATGTATAGAAATTCGGAAAATACAACTTCCGAAACGCCGGCGAAATTATTTTTACAAGGTGTTTTAGAACTAAATTACACTTAATTAAACCAGAAACCTCAGCTATAGTTCAAAATAATGAACTTACACAAATTATTAACAATGAGGTAAAAACTATCGATGTGAAAGAAGATCAAGTATACATCTATGAAAACCTTGGTAATGAAAAGAAACAGATTAAGGCTGACGTTCTTGCAAACACTTACTGCATACACAATAGGTAATAAAACCGACAAACAGAAAGCGCACCGCACCGAAGGCCGGCTTATTCATGGAGGACTTAAGAGACTTTAGCACAGTCCCATTAAGATCACCGGTTCATTGCTAGAAGATATACGGCCCGCAGCAATTAAATTTAGGATCAATAATTCCAATAGAATTCATCGTAATTCCTTTCTACGCACATGTTTACTTAATTTTGTCTGCACAAATAATTCATTTAAAGGATATTTGTAAACTTATTTATGTTGTTTTATTGGTTATTATTATTCATAACTTTACATAAAAAATTACACTGAAGGAAATATTGTCATGAACAGTTGATGCTTCCTTTAATTAATTTTTGTTAGATATTTACCTTATTGTTTTGAAAGAAAAAATGTACAAATTTCTTTTTGAGTTCAAAGTATTAAATTAATTTAAAAAATCTTGAATACATACGCGCATATCTAGGGCATTTATATTTTTTATTCTGATATTTTTAATCACACGGTATATATATATATATATATATATATATATATATATATGTCTTCTAATGTTCTTGCGGTCATATAATGTCGAAATGGTGTCTCGGGGGGGAAATAGTTCGGCGGAACTATACCCGAGAAACCACTTGGACATATAACTTGGATATATATACCATATGATCATATATTTCTACCCTCTAGAAGGCAATGACATTTTTATTTTTTAAACTTAAGTTGGTACCATAATTTAAGTTAACTTATTTTGCAGCGTGTGTGTGATATAGGTTATTTTATACTGATGACAGATTAGGTTTTGTCATTTTGACAAATAATTACATACAAACGTTTCAGTTGAAAAAATAAAAAGTTTAATAATAAAAACAGCTACAATAAATGTTCAAAGTGAGCTCCTTCATTTTCTATGCATAGCGCAACTCTTCGTCTCATATTATGGAAGGCATTCCTTAAATTATGTGGTGTAATTTCCTCACAGACATTTCGGATAGCATTAGTAAGTTCTTCAATTGTATGTGGACGATTTGTAAATACTCTATTTTTTAGATGCGGATAAATGAAATAGTCCATAATTGTTAAATCCGGAGATCGTGGTGGAAAGTCTACTATTCGATTATCAAAGAATTCATGCAATAATTCCATCGTTTCTCTTGTCTTATGGGCTGTTGCATTATCTTGCTGGAAATATCCCTCGCGGAGCTCATCATCATGTAATTGATTTACAAATGGTAGCAATAAATTATTACGATATCGTTCTGCATTTATCGTATTATTAAAGAATATTGGACCAATAATCCGTCTACGAGAAACAGCAAGCCAAACGCCTATTTTTTGTGAATACAAGGGTGTTTCAAGAATTTCATGTGGATTTTCACTAGACCAGATGCGCATTGTTTGTTTATTTATATATCCTGATAAATGAAACCATGCTTCATCGGACCAGAAGGATTTGTCAAGAACGTCATCGTTATTAATCGTACCTAAGAACCACTGACAGTAATTAACTCTGGTTACATGATCGATTGGTAAAAGCTCTTGCACGCAATGAAATTTGTATGGAAATTTTTGTAAGTCTTTTTTAAGGATTCTCTGGCAGGTCCCATATGACAGTTGTGTTTGTTGTGAAAGCTTACGAATCGATTTCTTAGGTGATTGATTTATTCGTCCTTCAAGATCTGCTATATTTTCAACTGTCCACTTTAGTGGTCTACCAGCACCTGGTTTTCGAGACACAGGCCCTGTTTCACGGAATTTAACCTCTGACTTTTGAATTAATTGCCTCAAACTGTCATATGTTGTTGGAAAATTTGGAAATTCTGCCCGAAATTCTTCTATACAAAGCTGCAAGGAGTACGACCATTCTCCATTTTCTAATTTTACACCATTCCTAAAGTATGATTCGATCAGAAAAACTTTATGATTTATTGTAAACATTTTTAAGTGTCAATTAATAAATACATTAATGACAGATGAGTTTTATTTATCAGAACATACACATAATGACAGATGTATTTTATTTGTCACTACCAACACGATATTTTCAAGAAATAATTTCATGGCTTGCTAGAGGGTAAATATAAATGATCATATTGTATATGTGTGTGTGTGTTTAGTCTAAAGTTTGTCATTTATTATCACTTTTTAATGAACGCTTATGACAAATGCTTAAATTTATGTAAATATAAAAGTACGCATACTATTTCTATTAAATTTATGTTAAAAGTTGTGTATATCAATATCTCCATTTTGCATCAAATTCGCGTTGCTCTATACGTCATATCATCATTAATGACGTGTATCGATTGCTTAATCTCACAGAGTATAACGATTTAATGATATCCTTAGTTATTAAATAGTTATACAAATATCCCTATAAATGTAGTAAAAACTATTATACAAAAAATGGAATAAATTAGAACTTCATACAAGTTTAATTCAAGAAGCATTTTTAGAAGCCATAAAATTAACATTAGCAATCACATATTTTCAATATAAAAATTAATTTTATAAACAAATATATGGATGCGCTATGGGCGGGGCGCTCCAATTTCCAGTGTGGTAGCACAATTAATTACAGAAAATCTCGAAGAAACCGTAATAAAACAAATAAATTTCTCACTACCATTTTATATAAGATATGTTGACAATTTCATTTGAGGAATGCCTCCCCAAAAATCAAATTACATAGAATTATTTAAGTTACCATAAAAAATTACAATTCACAATAGAAACAGGGATGAATAACAAAATAAATTTCCTAGTTATGACCTTAATAAAAAATAATAATAACATCCACACTACCTGGTATGCTAAACTTACATCTTCGGAAAAATACATGAATTAGCATACAACCCAAGCGTTTTCAATTAAAAAAAAGCGTTATTATAAATCTTGTAGATAGGGCCATGAAATTAACCAACCCTCAATCCAGAAAAGACATATTAAATTAAATAAAAACCATTTTATCAGATAATAATTATCCATACACACTATATAATAGAATAATAAAACAAAGAGTGCACAAAAATGTATAATTACCAACCAAATATAGAGTTAATAAACCAGCAAAAACAACGAAAAAATATCTATCAATACCGTATGTTCCGCAACTATCTGAAAACTTAAACAATTTTTTTTTTAAAAAGTATGATATTCACATTGCTCACAAAAATTTAAATAATTTAAGTTTCACTAAAACAAAATTAAAAGCGGCCATTCCACGGGGGAAAAAATCACCTGTAGTTTATAGCATCCCATGTAATGATTGTAGTCGTGTTTATATAGGTCAAACAGAAAATAACATTTAAAAGAAAGAATCAACGGCCACAAATATTTAAAAAACATTACAACTTTAAAAAAACATGAAACTAAAAATAACCACACTTTCAATTGCAAAGAAGTTAAAATACTACAAACCGAAATAAATTACAAAGCAAAATCAGTATTAGGGTTAATTCATATTAAAAAACATGAAGAAAAAGCCGTTAATGACCGTCATGAAATTTCAAATCTGTCAAAATTATATCTCCCATCGATTTAAAACATCCGTAATATAAATAATGTAAAAATTCAAATCCAATAACACTTAAATCTTTTAAAACTCGCTCACACCAAGCCGAATGTATCAAATTACAGGCAAGGACAAAACATAAAAATTTAAAATATGTACATACTTTAGGCCTACTAAAATTCAGTCTACTTCCATATGTTGAATGTACAATCTGCCAATTTTATATTTTAAGTAGAATAGTTTAAACTGTTAAAGAATAAAAAAGAAGAATACAAATTGTAAGTAATATAAATTTACATTTTACGAAAAACAATAGTTATATTATTATTAGTTTTAATTTACCCTTGCAGGAAACACCAAGTATTATAATAAAATTTATTCTGATGAGGACAAAATAAAAATCAAAACGTTAAAATGAGCAATTTTATTTAATGAATAGTTATCAAGTCGAATTCCAAGAAATAATTAACCATTTATATTTATTTATATTTATATATATATATATATATATATATATATATATATAATAACTTCGTGACCTTGGTATGATATGGTAAACCTAATCAGTAGGCGATTAAAGGTCTGTATATTACTTCAAAATATATGTATTTAAAAAACTCTACATGTTTCGGCTATATACGCCTTTTTCAAGAGAATACAAAATATGTATTTGTATTCTCTTGAAAAAGGCGTATATAGCCGAAACATGTAGAGTTTTTTAAATACATATATTTTGAAGTAATATACAGACCTTTAATCGCCTACTGATTAGGTTTACTATATATATATATATATATATACAAAGAATTCAAATAAATTTTACCTCAAAGTAGCCCTTGGAAATTATGATTATGTCTTAGCTTGTTACTAATTTTAATAGGAATTTTGTTGGTTATGAGATGAGATATTTGATTGAAATGACAAATGTCAAAATAATAAAACGAACATTTTTAAGTGAATGAAATATGTTTATTTCCAACAAACAAGCAAAATTTTATAAAAATTGTTCAAAGTGTCCACCACCTTGTTCGAAACATTTCTCACATCTTCTTCTAATGGAGGAAAAAGTGTTTTGTAGTATCGCACTGTCAATTCCATTAATTCTTTCAGCAATTCTGATTTGAAGGCCTGCAAGATCAGGTCTCTGTACTTGATAAATTGAGTTCTTTAAGAATGGCCATAAAAAGAAATCACATGGGGTAATGTCACAAGATCTTGGTGGAAATTCATGTTCAGTGTTTAAACTTATCAACCGATTTTGAAAAAATTGCTGCAGAATATTAATTGTTTCACCTGCTGTGTGTGCTCTAGCTCCGTCTTGTTGAAAGTAACCCTGTGTTATTTCTTCGTCGTCAAGCTGTTCGATAAATGGCATAATCATTTCTTGTCGATACCTTTCTCCTGTTAAGGTTCCGTTAAAAAAAATAGGGCCAATAATTCTCCTTCGACTAAATTCTTCTAAACAATCTTGAAGAGAATACTGCCATTGTCCGTCAATCTTACGTCCGTTTCGAAAATAAGATTCTAGCATGAATGATTTGTGTTGTATAGTAAAAACCATGTTAAATCAATTTTAAATTACAAAGCAATTTTTATCAACTATGCATCTGTCTAATTGACAACTAATGCAAATTTAAATTATTAATAATCATACGTTTTTAAAGGAATGGCCTACTAGAGGCAAAGCTTATTTGAACGCTATATATATATATATATATATATATATATATATATATATATATATATATATATATATATATATATATATATATAAGGTAAACTTAATAAGTCGGCGATTAAAGGTCTGGTTCATTACTTCAAAGTATATATATTTAAAATAACTCTACATGTTTCGGCAATGATGCCTTTGTCAAGAGAATACAAAATATAAATGACAGAATATAAATGTCAAATAATTAAGTTGCTATGGCTTAAATTATTCAAAGATACATTCCAATAATAATAATAGATCATGCCTTAGTATTCCAAAAAATAGATAGCAAGGTGTGAACATATGTGTTGTTCGCTGCCAGAAGCTTGTGTCTCTTTCTGGGTATGAACCTGTGTGTTGGTTGCTGCTGGCAGCTTGCGTCTCTCTCTGGGTGTGTGATTTTGTATTTGTGTGACCGCGTAAGTGTAGGGTCTTGTATGTTAGTGCGCTCGTGCGTGTGTTTAGTGACCGGTCGCGTAAATTTAGAGAGATCGGATAACCAGCCGTTGCGTAGGGCCGCCAACCCTTTCCCGGCAACTTCTTTACTTTTCCGAGCAGTACTTCGACGGCCCGACCCCCGCCCCAACGAGGCAAGGCGCAGACCAGCGAAGCGCACCCTGCACGGGGTTGCTCATCGCCAACCGAGGGAACACTCTTAGTGGCTACCTCAGTCGACTACGGTCACACTTTGTGCCATCTTAACGATTTCCGCAGAAGCGGGGGCAATGCACACACGTCGAACGTGTGTGTGCTGTTAACAGCAGCCTAGCCAGGTTGCCGCCCAGGACCGGTCCTAGTGGTGTGTGCATTGCGCGGCGCCGTGATTTGCGCCGCGTAGCTTGGTTCCTCACTCCTGCTGGAAAGGCGGAATGGCACCTGAATGCCCATCGGGCAGACCCCCCTAGAGTTTGGTAGGGCATATGCTAGGCTACAACCCAGTAGAGGACCACATCAGCACAAAACAGAAAACAGGGAAAAGCAAGACATGAGTTATTATTACGTATGCGCCCGTGGAGCGACTTAAGATGCAAAGTTGTCGGCATTCGCTCAAAACGAGAAGAAAAACCACGAAAACCTGCTCGGACAACTAGACAGGAATCAAAATACGGAACAGTCAGCATGATAAGCAAAAGTATATGATATTTAAATGTAATTGATATTTAAATAACATAAGGTATATAACGAAGAAAATATATTATGATGGTAAATTGTAGATCATGCCTTAGCACCCAGAAAGAGACACAAGCTTCTGGCAGCGAACAACACATATGTTCACACCTTGCTATCTATTTTTTGGAATACTAAGGCATGATCTATTATTATTATTGGAATGTATCTTTGAATAATTTAAACCATAGCAACTTAATTGTTTGACATTTATATTCTGTCATTTATATTTTGTATTCTCTTGACAAAGGCATCATTGCCGAAACATGTAGGGTTGTTTTGAATACCTGAAAATTTAATAATCTAGTGTCACAAATGCTTAAAAGTTAAAGACAAAAAAGGTATGCCTTAAAATAACCGTTGACCTACCCAAAACGGACGCCTATGACCGGTACTAGAAATTCGCAATTGATGGAATCGATTCATCTCTGGAGGATAAATAAGCATACCAGTTTTTGTTTTTCTAAATAGAAGCGTTCTGGAGGAATTTAAAAAAAATAAATACAAGGCGCCATCTTCAAAGAACTCTAGCTCCCTTCGGAAGCATTTTCGGACTAGGTGAATTTGGGTTTAATTGTCTTAAAATTATCAGAGGAATCTCCGGTCTTCGTTTGTCGTTATATATATATATATATATATATATATATATATATATATATATATATATATATATATTGATAAAGACCAAAAAAGAAAGTTGTATAATAAATACGGAACCTATAATATAAAGCGAAATAATATTAGATTCAACAGTTGTCAAAGTTGACAGTTGACTCAAATGTTATTCTATAACACATACAAAAAAATGATAAAATATCCAATAAATATATTTTACTTTGATAGGTCTCTATTCAGTGCTTAACTTATTATTTAGTTCTACAGGTTGTTCGTGTTATGCTTCCGACTAGCTCTGTTTATGGTGAACAAGATAATCATAAAAGTAGGTTCGGTGTTTGGAAAGAAAACAAATATCGGTTTAAACTAAGTTATATCAAGTGAAATTTACTACCAATGTTATTACAAGAATAAAACACGAGAATGAATTGTAAATAACACTATTTAATTAGAATCTCTATGCAACAAGGTAAGTTTAACTGTACTATACTATAATATTCGCATGAAAAGTCACATGAAGTTACATAATACAAAGGTAAGGTTAAATATTGTAATAAAATATTAATAATATAAATTTTTAAAATTAGGTAACTCAAATTCAAAGTAGAAAGAACTGTATTTTCTGGTATTTAACTATATAGTGATCTATTGTTAACAATTTAGGAATTTAAGTGAAGTATGAGCGTTCTTTTTCGTAATGTTACTAATAAAAATTTAATATTTTAGGAGATTATAAAATAAAAACACAAACTTGATACTGGTCGTTCTTCTATGTGAATGATGAATATTTGAGTCTTGATGTACAGGTCCAAAGGGATCAAGTGCCGGGAAAAGGCTGGTTTTGTACCAAATTCTGGACGACGTCCTTATGAAATTGAAGTTTTTAGTTTATCGTCCTAAGTGGGTTCAAGATAAGGTAATTTGATGCTGCCGGGGAAAGTCTGGTTTTGTTCCAAATTCTACATAGCGTTTTTTAGAATTTGGAGTTTTGGTTTATCGTCCTTAGCAGGTTCAAGATAAGGTAATCTTCGTAAAATTTTTTTAAAAAAAAACTAGTGGTTCAGGAATTTATAGGCTTCCTTTATGGTAAGTTTTGACTATCTTATTATAAATTTTAATCACTTTATCGCTTTATTCCTTCACACACTTTTAATGAAAATTCGACGTGTCATGCCAATTTTTTCAATAATAATCATTTTTTTATTCAATCTCCAGGCACCTTAATTTCAATGTTGTTTATATACATTTCCTCATAACAACAATTTTCTCAAATAACATACATCACTATACCCAAACGTTTAACATTACAAATAGATTATGATCATAAAAGGTGACATATAATCTCTATCAATTAAGTTAAATATCCTCGGTGAGATAAAAATGTAAAAGAAAATGACTGAAGTTAATGATTACAAGGAATTAAATAAAAGAGTGATACTAATTTGATAAATTAAAAACGCGGTATTAACTTAATTAATATGACATGTGGAAAATACAGTTCTATTTATGACTTATTTTTTTAAAAGAAAAATTAACATTTTTTTAAAAAACTCAGCCCTATATTTATGTTCCAGGCCCTTTATAAGTAGGCTTGACCTACATCAATATATAAATATAATATCTTCGTGACCTTGGTATGATAAGGTAAACTTAATAAGTCGGCGATTAAAGGTCTGGTTCATTACTTCAAAGTATATATATTTAAAATAACTCTACATGTTTCGGCAATGATGCCTTTGTCAAGGGAATAAAAAATATAAATTTTATATTTATATTTTTTATTCCCTTGACAAAGGCATCATTGCCGAAACATGTAGGGTTGTTTTAAATACATATACTTTGAAGTAATGAACCAGACCTTTAATCGCCGACTTATTAAGTTTACCTTATATATATTAACGGCAAAGACTCTTTGTCTACTTATATATATATATATATATATATATATAAATAATTATTTCTTGACCTTTGTATACATTATAGTAGATATAGATAGTCGGCGATTTAAGATCTGTTTTACTTTAATATGTATATATTTACTTACATGTTTCGGTAATTAATGTCTTTATCAAAGAATTTTAAATTATAAATGACAGTATATTAATCTCATATTTATTATAAGTGCCGTTATCATGGATAAAAATGACATTATTCAAAAATACATTCCAGTTTAATAGTAATTCATGCCTTAGCACTCCCAAACAGCTAAACGCCAATTACAGGGGGCAATGGTAAGCCATGAACTATTATTACGTCGCGATTGCGATAGTTACTACATAGGCCAAACTAGACAATCTTGATACAAAAGAATGCAAGCACACAAATACTACAAAACAGACAAAACTGCTTTATTTACACACAAACTGCAACGTGATCACCATTTCGATTTTGAAAACACACAGATCATGGATGAAAAACAACACACAATGAAAAAGGAAATTAAAGAAATGATTAATATTTAACAAAAATTTAAAAATTAAAAAAAAATTCAATTAACAACAGAAGTGTCATAAAAAATCTAAGCAGTATACACCATAACTTAATAATGTAAAGTAACGATTTGCAATTTACCATCGTGAATATATACAATTGTTATATGAATCTAAAAATCTAAACAGTATATACTATAACTTAATAGTGCAACGATTTGCAATCATGAATATATACAATTGTTATGAAAATATCTATCATATACTATTTAAATATCTGCACACTTTCTTATCATACAGGCAGTCTCGAATTTAGATTCGGTACGAGACTGTCCGACATAATAATAACTCATGGCTTGCAATTGCTCCCAGCTGTTAGGGAGTGCTAAAGCATGAATTATTATTAAACTATCCATGACAACGGCACTTATATAAATATGACTTTAATATACTGTCATTTATAATTTAAAATTCTTTGATAAAGGCATTAATTGCCGAAACATGTAAGAGATTATTTTAAATATGTACATATTAAAGTAAAACAGACCTTAAATTGCGACTAATTGAATCTACGATAACATACAAGAAATAATGATCTATATATAGCGTTAGTCTAGAGAACCAAAGATCGTGGGTACGGGTCCCACCAAAGGACAAAATTTTTCAAAAAATTTCGTTAATTAGCGTTGTAACTTGTAGATAGTAATATTTACATTTTCACATTACTTCGCGAAATAACATCCTAATTAAATATTTAATATATAGCCGAATTTGAAAGATTTATCAAATGATATATATTAATTGTACGGCTAAGAAATAGATTATTATCAAATAGCTAATGGATGAAATTGAGCAAAATTCCATCGAAGACATGAATATTTATATCTGTTCCTTAATAAGAAACTTAGGTAATTCTAACAGCCGAATTTCCAAGATTTATCAAATGATATATATATATATATATATATATATATATATATATATATATATATATATATATATACACTTGTATGCATATAAATCGGTCCACTGTAAACTTTCGACTTTAATTTTGTTTCGAATCTATCAGATCAAAAAAAAATATATGCTGCTTGAAAGGCAATTTAATATGCTTTGACATGAGTTTAAATTTATCAAGTTTTCTTATCGTCTATATGCGTAGAAACCGGTAAATAAATGAAACGTATTTATGTTGTGGTTATAACGAGAATAACAAACTTGTGGCAGATTGAAATTTTTGCCTTAGCAATTGAAATTTGCACATTATTCGTTTTTCATAAATTAATTAGTTTTCAAGTGTGTTAGTTTAATACGAACTACACCGCAAAAAGTCGCTCAAGTAACTACTTTAATCGAAAATGGACTTAGTCAGTGAGCTGTTGCTAGACACGTGCATATGGCACGCGCAGTTGTTCGAAGAATTTGCCATAGTTATGACTGGATCCTTTCATAAGCGACCTCGAACCGACAAAAGGCGATATATAAGGGATCGTGATGTCTGCTTTTTTGTGTCAACATTAAGAAATCGTCGTCTCAATGCAGTGTATTAAGAAATGATAGGTTGGACAACAGCAAAAAACGTAAAGAATAGACTCACGATAGTGTTATGTTCAAACTTGGAAGGAGATAAGCAAAAGCCGTTAAGTAAGAAACCTGAATGTTTTAAAGGTGGGTGTGAGAATAATTGGCGGATATAAGATAATTGGAAATAGACTGGATCAACAATGAAAAAGCATGGATGACTGGATATTGTCAACATGGTTAAAAAACTTTGTGATATTTTATTAGAAAAAACAAACATTGCAAACCATTGACACTAACGGACGCGAAAGTCACTGGAAATGGTAGAGAAAAGTATTTATTACAGTAATAAATGCATTAATATGGATTTCAGTAGTTTTTAAAAAAATCATGGCCTATAACGGTAACAATTTAGTGTGTGTGATATAATCAATTGCGATAAAAACAATGACATTATTTAAGAACACACTCATTCATTGATAATTTAGTAACCGAAAATTCAAATGTCTCTATTATTGATTGACTTAATGAAATCGAAACTGGGCTTGAATAATAGGAGCTTGTAACTAGTATTTCAAGTATTTCAGAAGCCCATAAAATATTAAATATCTTGAGAATTATTTTTTGAACTCAAACAATTTTAACATTGTTAAGAATATTTCTCAAGCCCAATTTGAATGCGGACCAGAAACATTTAACGATGAAATGAAAATGCAATTGACAATTAAAGATTACTTCAAATAAGCAGTAGATATTTGGTAGATTATACGCGTATATATTCTCAAATGCCCATAGGGATATTATCGTTAAAGCTAAACATTGCTTTTTCTTTCATGTTTAGTTATATAATAAGTTTGTGTTATTTTAATTTAGTGTCCCTGCTTTTTGATCATTATGTAATATACCGGGTTTTTCTTTTGTCATTACACATAGGCATAATGAATTGATTTATTTTCATTTACTCTTACACATAGGCATAAATGTATGGCAGTGATATAGTAGGCAACCAGTTACACACCAGTAACAATTTTCAAATCGTCAAATACATATTTCTGTATATTTCATTTATACTTAAACCTTAAATTAAATATATTTTACTGAAAAATACATAATTTATTTAAAACAGTTCATTCTCCCAACAGGCGTATACCTCGTGCGAAGCCAATTTTAAATATTTTTAACAAATTCAAGGAAGATGGATAGAATTTATTTAAGGTTGAAATATATCTAAGATAGTAAAAGTAATGTATCAAAAAAGGTAGAAAATATAACAAAAAAGTACAAATAGACTGTACCATTTTATGAATTGTAGAACGTCATCACATTACTTCTAATGAATTACCGAACGTAACTCACGTATTGAGGGCATTGCAGTAATACGATAAAAACAAATAACACCTCGTGGTATCTTACGAATAAGTGGTTTTATAAGCAGGAGAAATTTATCTTAAAAAGCAGTAGTGGGAAAGTCTTGTAGGTAATAAATATGTTACTATTTCTTTAATAATTCCAATAACTTTTGGACTGTACAATTATCTGACAGCATCACTACTGGAATTGAAGATTGAGGAAGAGAAGACACGATGCAACGAACTTTTGGAATCTGTTAAAAGCAAAGATATTTTTATATGAAGAAGGATCAGTTACTATAGTAGCAACTGTTTGAGACCCTTGATTTAAAATGGAATGTTTTCGTAGTACTGAAAATGCTACCGGGGCTACTTCTTTTCTAGAACAAGAAATGTTTAATATTATGAAGAAAATAGGCCGCATTAGGCCGCTACAAAAGTCATTTTCATTATTTGGATTTTTGCAAGTAATAATAAGAGAAAGTAAAATCCATTACAGCTGATGTAATAATAACTAAACGGCAATACGTCAAAAGGCCAAATTCAAATCAGGACGTAGATCCTCTTCTATTTTGGAAGGTAAGTTTTAAAAAAAAAAGATAATTGCATTTTTTATTTGGATTTTCTTTTAGGTAACAGGAATGGAGCCTAAGCCCTTAAAACAATATGGTAGGAAATACTTCTGTATTCCAGCGAGTTCAGCAGAAAGTGAGTGTATAATACAGCTTGTTTAATAATAGAACAAAAGTGTGCAAGACTAAAACTGAAAAATGTTAATATCATAATGTTCCTAAATAAAAATTTTAAAAATATTAATAAGTAACCTAAGTATTTATTTTATAAATTACACCCAACCTTTTCCTATTCGCTAAAGGAATAACTCCATGGGTTTCATGTTACTATGTTTTCTAATTGTTAAAGATATGAATGTTTAAGCCAGTTTTAGCTTTCAAAGCGAAATTATTTAGATTGCTATACAGAATATGAAAAAATTTAAATCTATTACCAAACTTAAAATTTATCGCGAAAGTATTCTAGAATATAGTTTGACAATAATACTTGTACTGGCAACAGTAGGTAATACCAAATAAAATAAAGTCACGAATAATTAGGTTGTTTTTAGAAAAGAAAGAAACAAATTAAAATTAAAATAATACACACAAATGATGTTTGTAGATTTACACTATATTTAAAAAATATATATGACAGTTGTTTCGCTGCACAGTAGCTTCTTCAAGACTTTTTTAAATATAGTGTAAATCTACAAACATCATTTGTGTTTTATTTTTATTTTAATTTGTGAAATGGATTTACATCAAGTAAAGATCGAAACAATTCAAGAAAAGAAAGAAAATCGAATGAAAAAATTAATTTATTCAAGCGATTAATTAAGACAAACAAAACAACATAACAAAAGTGAAGAATAATTTCATAGCAAGTTTTCAAAATGTCCTCCTTGTCTTTCAAGGGAATAAGCAAGGCGATTTTGAAAGCAATGCAGGGTATTCCGAATAAATTCTGGATTTATTTCATCACATGCTGTACGTATACGGTCTTTCAGTTCGTCCAAGTTAAGTATTTGCACGTTATTATAAATTTTACTTTTTAGGTAACCCCAAAGCAAGTAATCATTTAAAGATAAATCGGCTGATCTTAGGGGCCATGGTATGGGGCCAAACCTGCCAATCCACCGTCCTTACAAAATTCCTGACTGCGTGAGTAGAAACGCACATTCGGGCACGGAGCCCTATCCATTTGGAACCAAGATTCATCAACATTTAGCATCTCCATTGATGGAATGATGTGGTTTCGCAAGAGATTCAAATATTTTTCTGCAGTAAGGTTATCGTCAATAAAAAATGGGCCAATAATTCTATCGCTTATTATTCCAATCCAGACATTGACTTTTTGAGGATACTGCGTTCGGGTTAGGTTTTGAGCATGAGGATTTGTACGGGACCAATACCTAAAGGCCGTTTGACACGGCATAAATTTTATTATAAAATTTACAACAAAAAATATTATAAAATTTATTTGTAAAATTAATAGCGTGTCACACAATTATTTTATGTAAAATTTTATATAAAATATTATTAGAAAATTTATAGGATTGGTTCTATAAATTATAAAAGAATTAAAAGTGCGCAATAAAACTGCGCGTACGGGCGATGGCGGCGCGTGACGAGGTTAGGTTAGGTATCACGTGGGAAGTTCGCATCAGATCAAACAAATAATATTATCGAAAACATGTCACGGAACTTAAAATGCGCATGCTTACTCACAAATTTTTCAATAAATTTTTCAAATCGTGTCAAACAGTTTTATTTTTTTCTTACAATTTTATTTTAAAGCTTTGAAGGTCAAATTGCATAGTATTTTATAATATTTTTTATTGTAAATTTTATAACAAAATTTATGCCGTGTCAAACGGCCTTAATAGATTAATGGAAAGGAAATTATATTTCAATGAATAAATGTAGGATACAAACACCATTTACGGTAAATGTAGCTTTATCAGTAAAAATTATTTTATTTAAAATTTCTTCGTTTTCATTTAGCTAATTAAACATTATATCGCAAAAATCATGGTGTATAACTGATTGCCTGCTATGCCACCATACATGTATCCCTATGTGTAAGGCTAAATGAATAAAAGTCAATGCATTATACCTATGTGTAATGATAAAAGAAAAACCCGGTATAGAATATAGAATTGATAGACATATTAATTCAAAAACCTATCAGACATTTAAATGGAATTTCTACTCTTTTAATGCGGATTTGTGTGAAGCTCTTATAGCGGATAACATATCTTTCAATAGCCTAAACTAAACAATCCTGCTTTAATTTTCTTACTAAAAGAATATTCCAGATGGGTGTACATTAAGACAGACTAACTTATCAAAAGTTCACTGTATTTAACATAATAAGAAGTGAGATTTCAAATAGACATTTGAATCAGTGTTGACAAAACAACCAATATTATAGGTAATTTCATAGTAAATGTAGCTGGTATGTTACATCCAAAAACAACAATATAAACTTTATTTAATAGCTTGCGAAGTAGATGACAAACAAGTCAAAGGAATGACAAGCAAAAATAGTTCAGGAAAGTCTACCTAATATTCTTGGTCCGCATTGTTAAAGTAAAGTTGTTTTACTGATAACTGATACTGGTGCTTGTATGATCAGATGTGGTAATCTTCTCAAAGACTTATTTTCAAACATGCCGCATATCACCTATGTGGCATCGTGTCTGCGAATTCATCAGAGAATAATCCGAATATGGACAACTTTCAAGAAATTTTTTTCTAAGAGCACCTCTAAGAATACAAACATGAAATATCATCTAAACCAGTCCTTACCCAGCGGCAAAATGGGAATTGAGACATGTACATAATTTTTTTAAAAAATTTCAATTCTCCAATGTAATTCAAACTTTAGATGATGACGCTCAAAACATAAGAGAATCTAAAGATCTATTGTATTTCACTTCAGTGAACTTACCTGCAAACAAAATATTTCGAAAATAGGAACCTTAAATTAACAGTTCAAATAAATTAAATATGTTGATAGATTAAAAACTATGCCAAGATATTTTGGCAGCTGTCTTTCCAATAAAGTAAATTTAATATTTTGTAGAAATCCATAAATATTTTACAAGGGCTTTGCAACGGACAACATAATTCAGTAAAATAAAATTATTTTAAATCCCCATGTCTACATCTGAAAACAAAAATTCATCAATATTTTTTTTAAATTTTGTAATGTCTACATTTTCTTTACAGTCATGCACTAAGTATTAACTTTATATTAAGGTTAACATTAAACTTCTCCGGTCTTGTTCAACTATACAGTGAAACTTTATTTATTTTATATATATTTACAATATCTTTCTAATAGTGAATACGTGTGCCTTCTCCTCTATAAATTTAAGCAAAAGCTTGACAATAATTACACCACTTAACTCCACAATCCCAATTTCTACTCATTAACATTATAATTCTTACCAAATGTGTAATCAACTGATACCAATGATATTAATCAAAGTGCTAACCACAATCTCTGCATGTTAGAAGCAGTTTAACTTTCCATTGAAATAACACCATTTTTGAGATAAAATATAGAAATATATTATATAATAAATGTTCCTATTTCATATGAATAGTATATGTAATTTTTATATCAGACATGCTTACCTGTTTGACTATTGAAATGCCTTTTCAGTTGTTCTGTACTTTGATAAATTTCATCGCAAATAGAATGTACAAATCGCTTCTTATTGATATGACTTGATAAATGCAAATTGTAGCTTTTACTCTCTGAAAATGACTTATGACAAATACTGCATTTATATAAGCCTAATATGATGGTAAAAGCTTTTTCATATATACCAGTTATACTGTGTCCTATGGATTTTGATGTATCCAGTATTTCTTTTGTTGTACATGAACTCATTTGATTATTTTGGTGGTTCTTAACCGATTGTTGGGGTGAATATGTATGTAATTGATTTACATTTAAAGAAAATTGCTCTTCAGAAATAGGTAAATTTAATGGATCTGAAAATGTTTCTTTTTTCATTTTCTTGGTATTTGGAACTTCAATTAAAGGATTTGTCATTAAATTTTTATTATTTTCAACTTCACCTATTTCATTGTATGATAACTCAGTACAATTTTCAAGTTTTATAGAATTAGTAGTATCTGCAGTATCACTTGAAGATACTAAAGGTGGTGGTTCTGATGCAGAATAAGAGTATTGATCTGTTAAAGTTTCTTTAGAACCAGATTCGTCTAGAGGGTCACAGTTAACAAAAACAAAACTATTATCATTAACGATTTCTTCATCTTGACAAGATTGATTTTGTTTTTGCAGTTCGTATTGATGATTATTTTCACTTGCACCTACAATATGTCTCAATTTTACATCTGATCTCTCACATTGTTTTTTAAATTGGTAAGATGTATGTAATTTTGCTGCACATATTTTACAAATCTGTGCTGGAAGTCCATCATTTGGACATACCTAGGAATAAACAATTAATGTATATTATAGAAAATTTTATAATAATCTGCATTACCTGAATAGCAGCACAAGCCATTAATTTTTTAGAAACGTTTAATTTGAATACCGATATTATTGTATCCTTATCACTTAAACAAATTCTACATATTTTAGCAAAATCTTGAGGCTTTTCCATAATAGAACAAAAACAAACACAAAATTTAATCCTAGATAACCAAAACACTATACTGTATTCTAATAAAATGCTTTATACTTTTTCTAAATCGTTTTTGTTTTAAACTAAATTCATTATAAGTTATAACACTTATAACTATATTCTTTGCTCTATACAGTGTTGCCAGGTGAAAATAATTGTTTTCACTACATGAGAACTTAAAAAATCACTAGATTTCACTAGATTGTTACCGCAATTATAAACTGATTATAAATGAAACCATTGTATCTAATTACCGGTGGTGTATATATAATGTATAGTTTTAGCTTTCGTTAATAAAGAAAGAAGAGCTATTGCAATAAAAAAAAATGTAAAGCAGTAGTTAAGTATGTAAATAATAAAAGAAACATAAGAATTTCTTGATATATATTTATATATAATATATATATTTATTGGTATAATATTGCATAAAGTCGTACCTATTTTACAATAACACTGTACAAGCTGTTTTAAACTTAAGTCAAATTTACAAGAAAATAAAAGGTAATTATAGTAAATTGCAAATTAGAGCTTATATAAATTGCATTAAATAATATATTTTTATTCTGATGAATACATATTGTTATGTTTGTTACAGTTACAGGAATTTTGTAATCAAAACATGATTTCTTATCACTATTTATTAATCTCTTAGAGTGTAGAATTCCAGTTAAGGTAGTAGCAGATAACCGATTCCTGATTTTACTTTTGTTGAGAGATACTGCACTGAATATTCTTTCTACCGAAGCACTACTGTGAGATAATGTTAAAACTAAATTGACAAATTTTGATATTCTGGATAAACAGCAGTATTGTCACATCTCATTTGATTACAGATATTTTTCCAAAAAGAAATATAATCGGCTGCATCCCCATTGAAGTCACTGTTTTGCAATAATCGCCACTCTCTATCCAATGAAAGAAGATCAATATCTTTCTTATGAAAATTTGCTGCTGGACCTAATGAACTTGTAGTTTTAATAAGTTTTGGGTCCAAAAATTTAATGAACTTAAGTGTCTTTACATCTTCTGCATTAAATGGAAAGCGTTTATATAATTGATGAGCAGCTTCAACATAAAAACCTAAGCATGTTAATTGAAAGTTATGTTTATCACCATCTGAAAGAGTATTTTCTTGAAATAATATAGCTGCCTTCGGGCCACAATATACTTCATTTAGTAAAACATAATGTTCTGGGTTTCTATATTGCAAAATAGTTACATCAGTTTTACTCAAATATGTATTATTTATATAACAACTTAGAATAGTCTTGTATGCTGCTAACATTCTGTCATATATTGCATAAATTTTAGGAGATTCTGATTGAAATTCCTTATTTAAATCAGTAAATACAGGTAAAACATATTCCAAAAACTCTAAATAATATTTATTCATAGGATTTTGTGAATTATTGTGAATGGATTCAGATGCATCGATTTGATTGAAAGATCTTTTAACAACAGAAATTAAAGAGAGCCAGCGTATTTGGCTAGGTTGCAGCAGCTTATGGGGTTTAATATCAAGAAACTGCTGAAATTCTTTGTATTGTGTTTGTCATTTAAAACTATATTGCATATAAGTGTATACTTCTCGCACCAGTTTTTCCGTTGTAGAAGGTAATTTTTCACAAGCATGGGAAGCTATGAGTGCTATTGAGTGACATAGACATTTTACAGTAAAAAAGATGTGGTATTTCATTTTTTAATAAAGTTTTGACGGAATGCTTAATGCCCATCAGCTGCAAATCCTACTATATTATTTTATATGGAACATTATGTTTATTAAAAAATTCAACAATAACATTATGTATATTTACTGCAGTTGCATCATAGATTGGTAATAAAGCAAGAAATTCGTCATTTATACTAAAATTTTGATTTAATCGCACAACTAATGCTAAGTTTTTAATTCCGGTATGATCCGTAGACTCATCAATTAATAAAGAAAATTTGCTGCACTTTAAAGTTTCCATTAGAGTTTCAAAACTTGATTGACCAATTACGTTATTTATAATAGCTGTGCATTTTGTACGATTAGAGGAAATATTTTTTATAACATCACTTTCATTATTTATAGACCTAATTAGTTGTACCAGATGATCAACTGAATTTATAGATATATTGTGTTCTGCAATGAAAGATGCAATTCCTATTTCTTTTGTACTAAGTTCCGTGCTTGTAGAGCTTCTTACATATTGCGTAACACAGAATTTTTGTTGTTTGATTAATTTAGATTTAGATTGGTGTTTTATAGAATCATGGTGCTTGCGTATTGCAGCTATCCCTCCAAGATAGTCATTACCGCATATTTTACATCTGTAAAACTCTTCTCCTTCTGAACTAGCTTCTATCCAATATTGGTAATCATTGTGTTTCTCCCAATCAGTTTTGTATTTTTGTTGATAAATTTTCTTTTTTTTTTGAAGTAGATGGTTGATCTGTGGTCGACATAATAACTGCTAGAAATTAAAACAGATTTAGGAAAATTAATAAAAATATGTAAACGGTTTTATTTGCAGTAAATACTTACATCATTATTATTATTACATGGTAATAATCCGAAAAATAATTTATTTAAAGAATTCAGTGCGATTGGGCGCGCGTGAATAAGATTCTACCATAAATATCTAATATGATTTAATCCAAAATTCCCCCGGCCAAGAGCTTTTATACTTTCCAATTTTAAATAGGTACTTACCCTTCATCGTATTATTTCAAAAATTACAAATTTAAAAATAATTTGAACGGAACTTCCCGTAATGAGCTTATGTATTACATATATCAATTATTTATTGCGAGAAAATTGTTTCGACTACTAAGGTATAGATGTCACTTTACGTAGGATCTATAATATTTAATAATAATAAATAACGCAATCTATTTTGATAAATATATGATTTCATGTAAACTACAAAACGAAAAATACGTAAAATAACTAGATTTTACAAAATACAGAAGTTTTTCACTAAATCACTAACACAGTACTCAAATCGCTAGATCTAGTGAAAAATCACTAGACCTGGCAACCCTGGCTCTTTAGAAAGTTAGTATAACTTCATGATAAATAATTGAGACAGCGTTTAGCCCCATCTCGAATCCATGTCCTCGAACTAAAATGGAACTGACCTACCTTAACTTATGTTTTGCATTTTTGTATAATAATTTAAGTTTTTATTCTTCTTGTTATAAATATAAAAATGAAATGATAAATAAATCTGATTAGATTAAATATTGCATTTTATTTTTATACGTATAAGAAGAATAAAAATTTGTGTTAAATATAAGTTAGAATAGAAATGTAGAATATATAACACGTGTCCGTAAATGTTTGAAGCTGACGTCTGTCAAAATGTATGTGTTTTTCGTCCATAAAGTTCACCTTCCTGAGAATTTAGGCCGTTACAGAATAGCTGGCAGTATGACTTAAGACTATGACGTAAAACGTAAACAAAAATCAACAAATACTTTCAAATGTTCCTTTACAGAATATACGCATAAGACGTAAGCGCTTATGTAGAATGTTGGAAATTTCCGTAAGGTTGAATTCTTACGTTAGCCGTAAAACGTTCGACCAATCACGATCTCGCTAAAATTGACAGATGAGCTTTTTCAATCACAGATTATAGGTTAGTTTATCTGGGTTAGTTTCAGACGTATACTTATAAACTGTGGATTATTGTTTTCTTGTGTCGGTTATTATAAATTTATAACATTTATATAGAAAATGGACCACGAATATTTTATCTCACAGGACTCGCAAGAAGTGCCACATATTGAAAAAGAAGGGGACGAATTATTTATTGATTTAGTGAAGAGGTACCCTCATGCATATGATAAGACAAATAGCAATTATAAGGATCTTATAATGAAGGACAATTCATGGGCTGAAATTGCATCAATTATGAGTTGGACAGTTACATGTACATTTATAGTTATAGCTAAAGACGGCAGACTATGTGCCCACTAGGGTCGAGCCAAACAGCGATATTTGCATAACGCCACGTTATCGGCGATCGCGATTTTTAAATAACGGCGATTTAAAAGCGTTATCGCGATCGCGACTTTTCGCACTAGGCGTTTTCATCATTTCGCGGCTATGCTCTCGCGTGATTCATTTTGCTGCTGCATATTAATTTCACTACATTTCACTACTTGCCTGCCTCCTATTGTACATCATAAACTGTAAAACTGGAGCTGCTGACTAGGAAACTTGATTTTATTTTGAAAAAATAAAGTAAAACACTTACTTCTTTAAATACACCTTCTCTTTGTTAACTATATGGATTGGAGTCCATTTTTTTGGCACGAAGAAATAATAACATGTATTTCAATTTTCAATCAATTAATGTTTTATTTTAACAAAATATAAAATGAAATAAAAACAAAATAAAATACATATTAATAATACATTTTATAAAAACAAAAAAATTAAATATAATATATTAAAGAAACAAAGAAATTTTTGGCATTTAAAAAATAGTTGCCACCTATAAAAGACATTTATTTGCTATATTTGTAATTAGCATTTAAAAATAATAACATTTGAGTTTTCCTGACACTTAATCGTGTTCTACGTTCATTCAGGACCTGACCAGCTTTAGAAAACAACCTTTCACAAGGAACTGAAGAAGCTAGAGCACATAGTTTTTCTTGTGCAATTGTAGATAGATTAGAAAAATTAAATTTATGTTCCTGCCACCACTTTAGAGGATCAGAACTTCGTGGAATAATATCTTCCTCCATGTATCTTTGAATTTCAATAATTGCGCGGCTTGTGACGGTTCCACGAGGTCGAGCAACTGCAACACTTCGATCAAAGGAACCCCATATTGAACATTCATCATCCTTAGCATTATCATCTGCTCTATCAACATTAACCTTATGTAACTGTGGCGAAAGTTTTTGTCCAAGTGCTTCTTGGACATTTTTTCTCGCATTGTCGGCAAAAGAGGGATTAGAAAACGCTAAATTTTTAAATCTTGGATCTAAAAATGTCGATACGCTTAACGTATTACTTCTTTCTACATTTCCCAAGCGCTCATTTATACCGTTGCGACAAGCTGCAATAATTTCTTTTATAAGCGGTAGGAAATCTTTTTGCAGTAAATTAGTGTAAATATCAACTAGACCATTAGTAATTGGAATAACTAAAGATGCTGTGCAATAGAATTCACCGCTGATGGTTTTTGTAGCGTTTTCAAACGGTTTTAATATACTACATAAGTCTTTAGCTAATTGCCATTCGGATGAACTTAAAATAGGGAGATCCTTATCAATTAAAGCAATTGAACTCTTAACCGCAGTTTCTAATTTTGTAAATCTCTGCAGCATATAGTAAGTTGAGTTCCAACGAATTGGGACATCGTTAATTAATTTTAAAGGTGTTCCATTTAAATAGTTTTGACGTTGAAATGTTATCAATTTTTCATTAGCAGTATAACTTCTGCGAAAATGGGTGACAATAACTTTGATTTTACCGATTAACTCCTGCACATTATTATTTTTTAAACTGTCTTTAACAATTAAATTTATGGTATGAGCAAAACAGCTGAAATGTTTCCAATTTAATTGTGTGGAGATGGCATTTTGAATGTTATATGCATCAGATACAGCGAGCAAGATCTTTTTTTCTATTCCCCAATCCTCTGCAATTCTACGCAGTTCTTTCGCTAAATTTTCTGAGGTATGGGAGACATTTATTGCAGAACACTCCAATAAAATAGAATATAACTCAAAGTTATTATTTAAAAAATGTGCCGTAACACCAATATAACTAATCGTGTTGACCGATGTCCAACAGTCGTCGTAATACAAAACTTTCTACCTGTTTCAACAATTTCTTTCATTTTATTAAGACATTCTTCATACATCGCGGGAATAGCAGTTTTAGACACAGAGTGCCTACTGGGTAACTCGTATGAAGGATTTAAAGCAGAAACAAATTGTTTAAAGCCGGTATCTTCTACTATTCGAAAGGGTTGAAAATCCAAAATAAACAGTAAATTTAATTTATTATCAATACCCTGCTTTGCTTTTTGCGTAATTTTTTTTGGGAGAAAACCTGTAATTTTTTGTTGATGACTTTTACCAACCCTTCGAGATGTGGATGGCTGCTGGGACATCTGAGGACTTTGGGAAGTACCCGGAATAGGATCGTCTTGTTGATTAGCATCTTCGTGCGCTTGCGAACTCTCTCCAACTTCAATTTCTGTTGAAATTTTTCGTTCGCTTGCAGGCTGTAAATGACAAAAATAAAAATTAAATATATGCAAATAGTGCAAATACACACTTTGCTGACAAAACAAATAGGCACAATAAAAAAAAAAACTTTAAACTCATTGGAAATTATTTATTTCATAAAACTTACCAGTTTTGTTGCACTTGTTGGAAAAGATACTGTTGAATGTTTATTTCGCATATGCGACTTTAAATTTGAAATTGAAGTTCTGTATGAAATTTTTGCTTTACAAATATTGCACTTTGCATAAATTTCATCAATAGGCTCGAAAAACTGCCACATTTCACTTGTTTTCCGCTTTTTTAATTGCGACAATTTTTTAAAATTGGCACCAAAACTATCACTTGAATCACGATTGAAAATAACAAAAATATTGCCTGCAGCTCTTTTATATATGGGTATAATAAGTGAATCCCCTAGTTGGGCAAAAGTACTTTTTAAAATTGCACCAAATTCCACAATGCAAAAAAAGATTTCTACTATACCATTCTTTGCATTGGAAGTATTGGAACCTGTAAAATATTATGGAAAACTGTAATTCTGCTTCATTGGGTGAGGGGCGTGCAAATAGCGTCGAGAACGCTTGAAATAAAATACATTGCATTTCGCTATTTCGCTCTATTTTACTGAACGCGATGGAAAGCGAGTAGCTGTGTTGCATGTTAGTTGACGCCATTTCGCATATGCTAAAAAATCGCTGTTTCTGTCAATCGCCGTTATTTGCGATTTTAGTCAACTGTTGCTATCAGCGATTTTTCAATAACGGCGATTAAATCACCGGTAGCGAAATATCGCTCATCCCTAGTGCCCACACTGTCAAATTTAATATAATATAATAAATTTAATATGTATATATATATGTTTATATACTGAGAAGGATTGTTCGACGTTGAAAGATGTTATATTTGCATAGTTAAAGTGCTCTTTGTATCTGTACAATGGATCTTCAGTATTGGTAAAAAGTTGCCCTAATTTTGTAAAATCTACATTTTTATCTAATACACCTTATGTGTATTATTTATTAAATTTAACTGTGTGGGCACATAGTCTGCCGTCTTTAGTTATAACTAATCTTTTTCCCTTTTACTAGGACTGGCCATATATTGAATAGATACTTATTTCATAAATGATAGATTTGTTTCTGCTTGTAATAATGAAATAATAATTATTATCTATATTTTAATAAAAATAGATTCAATTTATTACATTATTACTAATAGTAGTTATTTTTAGTCGATGAATGCCAAAATAGGTGGCTTAGGCTGAGAGAAAAGTTTGCAAGAGAAATGAAAAAATATGGAAATACTTCAAGTGGCATGGAATCACAAATAATCCAGAAGTGGCATTTGTATGAACAGATGAAATTTTTGAAGAAATGTATCAAGTCAAGAAAGTACGTTTGTAAATCTGTGGTAGAGATTATACCTAGTGATTTATGTTTTTTCAAATTAAAACAATCTTTTTAATTAAAATTATTTTATTCAAAACATGCGAGTTATTACATAGACGATTCATGTAACACTAAAAACTATGTAACACTAAAACTAAATGAATTAATTCACACAAAGTAACTTTCTGTATTTTCTTTCCTTATCTGCATTCTAAAAACTTAGAAGCACAACAAAATGTATTATCTTAAGAATGTGCATAATTTTATTGATGTTTGCTTACAATTTTTGTATTTTTATTATTATTATTATATATATATATATTTATTATTATATATTATTATTATTATATATTATTTGTATTGATTTGTTAACATGATAATTTGAATTTCACATGGACTCGTATCAGTAATAGGCAATACATCTACATAATTACATAAATATTCAATGGGTGAAATTTCTTTACAGTTACTGTTCAAGTTACTATAATATTGTTCGTTCTGAAGCATGTAATGTGTTGTCGGTATTATAATCTTTGTGGCATTTTGAATGTTCACTGGTAATGAATAAATATGATATAGATTATAGATGTTTTTGTCAACGAGAGGAATTTCGAGGATGAAGATGATAGATTTATCCTGTTGATATGCTTCGATATTTATTAGTGTTTCAAGTATCATAATATTTTCCATTGATGGTTTTTTTAGGTAATATTGATTGATAATCAGTTATTGATAAAAGATCTTTTAAAAGTAAGTGTCGCTCAATTATGGAAGGATGCATTATATTCATTTTAGAGAATGTAAGGGCCGTTCTAATATTTGCTATACCCAATTTGATTGGCAAGATTCCTGGATTATTCGATACTCGTGTAATTGTTATTTCTTGTTCTTGCGTTTCCGTTAATCCGATGTGGAACCGGAATCTAAAATAGTTGGCTGCTGAAGAATATGGCACATAATTCATATGTGAATAACACACACACACATACACCGACACATACACACACACATACACCGACACACACACAGTTACAATAAGAGACGCTAACATAGAACACACATGATTTGTACTTACTTCATATTCATTAAAGATTACTGTGTTAATTATCAATTGTGTTTAGTTATGACTAAGTAGTAAATAGCCATCCATCTCGTAAACATAACATACTGGCGACGAGGATAAACAGTGAATACAGTGAAATAACAAAAAACATAACCTCAAGAAAATGGATAAGGATCAATTTGCTAAATTTTTAGAAATACCAGTCCAACAACAGCAACAAATTTCACAATTATTTCAAGCTCTGACATTAACGCATAGTTCAAATGTAACACAAAGTGATAACAGTGAGTGTGAAGTAAAAAACATTATAAGAAACTTTAAATGTGAGAAATACGATACAATCACAGCTGCAGAAACATTTGTAGATTTTTCGAAGCACAATGTAGAATGTGGGGTCTCGAAAACAAAACAGGTAATATAAATTACTTAAACGCTAAACGTGAATTATTTTTATCGTGCTTGAAACCGGATACGTATAAAGAATTAAAAATTGCTTTTGCTAACAGTGAAATCAGTTTTGAACAACAAACGTATAAAGACATCTCTAAGAAATTCCTAAATTTATTTCAAATCAAAACAACAAGATTTAAAGCTTTAACGAACTTTTGGAACTGTACGCGATTAAAAAACCAAACATTTGAAAATTATGCAAATAAATTAAAAGAAATAGCTCAATATTGTGGGTATGAAGGTGAAATAATGGACAGACAATTACGCGATCGATTTGCAACGGGATTAAATCATAAACGACTCGAAATAGAACTTAAACAAAAGTGGCCCGATTTAAAAACAATAATAGACAATAAAGATTGTGAAGTAACATTCACACAAGTGTTTGAAGTAGCTCAGGCACGCGAAGCCGCGGAAAAAGACTACAACGATGAAAACAATGATGGTGTTAACAAAATTAAAACAAGAAACGTTTACGGAAATAATAAAAAACCAAAATTTGCAAACAACAATAAATTTATTATAAGTAGTAAACAATGCATGCGATGCGGAAAATTTGAACATTTAAATAACAAGTGTACAGCATACAATCACATTTGCAAAGAATGCAATTTAAAAGGACATTTTGAAAAATTGTGTATAAAAACAGGTAAAGCTCAAATAAAACAATTTAACAAAGGTAATCGATTTCAATCAAAAAACAAAACAACAAATCGTAAAATTAATAAAATGAAGAGCGATGATATTGATAGTGAATACGAAGATATATTCAAAACATCCGCTACGTCACGAAGTAAGAAAATTAATGTAATAATTAATAACATTAAATGCACAATGGATTGGGATTCAGGAGCATCTCATTCTATAATTAACAACGAAATGTGGGAAAAGATAGGTAAACCAAAACTAACAAAACCTCCAAAACTAAAAGCATATGGTGATTTTAAACTTAACCCAAGGGGGAAGACAGAAGTCAACGTCACGATAGGAAAAGTTACCAAACGGCTTTCTGTAGTTATCATAGAGGAAGCAGATCCAATGTTATTCGGATTAAGTTGGAGCGAGGCTTTTAACATGCCTTTTCCAGAACACGTATATTCAGTACAGTCAACAGCTCAAGTACATAATAAACCACAGACGTCAAATAAAAACCAACTGGAACAAATAATTAAGGATAATGCGGAATTATTTGACAAGTCGCTGGGAAAAGTCAAGAATTACAAAGTAAAGTTACATATTAAAGAAAATTCAAAACCAGTTCACATCTCAGCAAGACCTATCAAGTTTGGAATTCAAAAGAACGTCGAAGCAGAACTAGATCGTTTAGTTAAAGAAGAAATTCTATCTACAGTCGATCCTAATGAAACACCAATAGAATGGGCAACGCCTACAGTTAATGTACCGAAGAAAAACGGAGGCATACGAAGTTGTGGTGATTTTCGTACAACATTAAACCCTGCTTTAATTACTGAGAAACATCCAGTACCTCTTTTTGATCAGTTAAGAAGACAACTGGCCAATGGATTAAGTTACTCAAAGATTGATCTGAAGGACGCATATCTACAGTTTGAAATAGATGAAGCATCACGCAAGTATCTAGTAATTTCAACGCACAAAGGTTACTTTAGATATAATCGCCTACCTTTTGGTATCGCGACATCGCCATCGATTTTCTGTCGATACATAGAAAAGCTTTTAAACGGAATCGACAACGTCGCAGTGTATTTCGATGACATTGCTCTAACAGGCACAACAGATGAAAAACATTTAGAAAGTCTTAAGGAAGTATTTAAAAGGTTACGCGAAGCTGGAATGCGCATACAATTAGACAAATGCACATTTATGAAGCCTACGATTGAATACTTAGGACATGAGATTAGTAAAGATGGAATCACACCGTCGCATACAAAACTGGAAGCCATTGAAAATGCACCAACACCTACAAACATTACAGAACTTAAATCGTTTTTAGGACTAGTAAATTTTTACGAACGATTCATTCCTAATTTACATAGCATGTGTGCAGACCTACACAAATTAACTCGAAAAAACACTAGATGGAGTTGGAAACCCAAAGAAAATAGCATATTTAAACAAGTTTAAGAAACCATAATTAATGCAAACGCTCTTGTACCGTACGATGAGAACAAGCCATTATACCTCGCTTGTGACGCTAGTGAAAAAGGAGTAGGAGCAGTGCTCTTCCACGTAAATGAAAATGGTGAAGAACAGCCAATAGCTTTTGCGTCTAGAAAATTAAATGATGCGGAAGAACAATATTCTGTAATTGACAGAGAAGCACTTGCCATATTTTTTGCAGTTAAGAAATTTGATCAGTACTTACGAGGAAACGAGTTTACGTTATTAACAGACCATAAACCATTAGAACATTTATTTGGACCTAAACGCACGTTACCAAAATTAGTCAATAATCGGTTGACCAGATGGGCACTCTACATAGGTGAGTACAATTATAACATAATGTACCGACCTGGAAAAACAAATATCATTGCTGATTTTCTATCACGTTTTCCTAACCGAAAAGAAATTTTAAGCCACGCAGAACAACGTATATTAAAGGTTTATGACGATTGCTACAACACGAAACTGGACGACATGGATTTAACAGAACAACTATTACGTAGACGAACAATCACTGACAAACTGTTGAACAACGTGAAACAATTAGTACAGTCACGTTCTTGGAATCATAGCATTACAAAAGATCTTCAACCTTTCTATGCGAAACGTGACGAAATCTCTATTGAAAATGGTATATTGATGAGGCAAGGAAGAATCATCATTCCAATTACATTAAGAAAACATATACTGAGACTAGTACATGATGGACACCCAGGCATTGTGGCCATGCGCGCATTAGCACGATTTTATATCTGGTGGCCATGTATGGATACTGATATTGAGAATTATATCAAGGATTGCAGAAACTGTCAAAACTATCGACAGCAACAACCAGAATTACCAACCTATTCGTGGTCTATACCTGAAAACATATGGGAGAGATTACACATAGATTTTGCAGGACCATTTGAGGGAAAATACTGGTTAGTTGTGGTGGATGCACTATCGAAGTGGGCTGATGTGAAACCAATGACGACAATTACTACACAAACCTTGTGTAACGCATTGAACGAACTATTCGTGAATTTTGGACTGCCACGAATTATAGTTTCTGACAATGGACGACAATTTACATCAGAAGAGTTCAGACGGTATTGTACAAAGAAAAATATTAAACATATTACATCGTCACCGTACCATCCTAAAACAAATGGACTAGCTGAACGTTTTGTACGAACATTTAAACTTCGAATGAAGGCGAGTAGAAACGACAATCAAACAGCAATTCAACGCTTAAGAAACTTTTTATTCAACTATCGTAATACACCCCATAGCACAACTCACAAATGTCCCAATGAAATGATTTTTGGACATCGATTGCGATCAGTATTGGATAATCTGAAACCAAATATAAGAGAAACATTGAAATACAAAAATCTAAAATATGAGATAGAACATGAAGGATATCGTAATAGACAATTTCAACAAAATGATAATGTGTATGTTCGGACCAACCTAGAAAAAGAATGGTCTCCCGCAAAAATTACCGAACGAACAAACAAATATTCATACAAACTTATTACGAATGATGGAGTAGAAAGAAGACGTCATGCTGACCACATTCGCAGTCGTAACGATGACTTACCATTTATTGAACAACCAATTGAAGTTAGCACACCAGAAGTGACAACACTTAATCATGAATAAAAAAAGAGTGATATTCCTAACACCCAAAACCATCCATCAGAAGAAGAAACGTTAGTTCCTATACCTAACCCAAATCCTATCAGACAATATCATAATGTAGACATCAACATTCCTTCCACAAGTCATACTTTCCACAATACAACATCCGAACCAGAGGCGATTCAACTTCGTCGAAGCACCCGCAACCGGAAAATTCCAAGCCGTTACTTAGAAGAGTGAAATTTCTCTTAAGGCCGGAGGAAATGAAGAATATGGTACATAATTCATATGTGAATAACACACACACACATACACCGACACATACACGGACACACACACACATACACCGACACACACACAGTTACAATAAGAGACGCTAACAGAACACACATGATTTGTACTTACTTCATATTCATTAAATATTACTGTGTTAATTATCAATTGTGTTTAGTTATGACTAAGTAGTAAATAGCCATCCATCTCGTAAACATAACAGCTGCTTTAATCTATTTGTGTGTATAATAGTTTCAGTGTTTGTTAGTAAATTTTTTATTATACATGTGTGATTTCATCGGATTTCGATTAATTCATAAGGTCCCGTATATTTATTTGCTAATTTATTCCTTTTTGATGTTTTTAAATATACATTCTGTCCCACTTTAAATGGTGATTGTGGAACATTTTTGTTTCTGTTGGCTATGATTTCTTGTTTTCTAATTCTGGTTTTTTCTTTAATGTTATCGTAAAGGCGCTTCATTCTTTCTTTATGAAGTTCAGTATAATGTTCATAAAATTCGGTTTCGTATTGTAAATCAAAAGGATCTAAATTTGCGGTGTAACCAAATAATAGTTCAAATGGTGTGTGTTTAGTAGTAGAATGTATGGTGTTATTATACGCGATAATAGCATATTTCATTAAATTTGTGATCGATTTATTTTCTTCTTCAGTCAATATTCGTAAATGTTCTAAAAGTGTACTATGAAAACGTTCTACTAACGCATTCGATTGAGGATTATGAGGTGTGATTGTATGGATATGTATTTTGTGATTGCGTAATAGGCTTTGGATAGTTCTATTAACAAATTCGGTGCCATTATCCATCGTTATAGATTTTGGAATATTATAATGCGAAAAGAAACTTAACAATTTATTCATTATTTCGACTGCTGTTTTTCCTTTTATGCAATAGGCTTGTCCTACCTTAGTACATGCGTCTATAATTGTTAAAAACACATTATTTTGAATCGAAAATGTATCAATATGTATTTTTCGAACGGTTTTTCATAAGTTTCTGTTAAATTTAACCGTAATTTCGGAGGGTTTCTGTCATATCAAGTTCTTTTACAGATTTCACACTTATTTATGTAGTTGTTTACTTCTGCGGCCATGTTTTTCCAATAATAATGTCTTTGTAGAAATGAAATAGTTTAATTTACACCTCTGTGGTTACTTTTTCCTTCGTGGTGTTGTTTTATTAATTCTTTCTGTTCTTCTTTATCTTCTATTGTCAGTAATTTCTTCGTACATCGTATGATTTTCGGTCCTCGTTCTCCAAATAGTACACAATATTCTTTACAGAATTGTTTATACATTTCTTCTGTATCGAATGTGATATAATACTTTCGATTTGGTTGTAAATATTCTTTCATGAAATTTTGAATTAGTCTAGAATTATTTTCTTTTGTTATTTGAACATAAAAATTTGTTTTACCTTCCTTTATAGTAAATCTAGTAGGCTGGGGATTTATATGAACTGTTTTAACGTATATTTGAAATTGTTTGTTGTTAATTGCTTCTTCTTGAATAGGAATACTTAATGGAGGTCCTTCTTCTGTATTTGAATTTACTGTTTCGAGAACATCGTTTTCATCGTCTAAGTTGTTTAAAAGTTGTTCCATTTCGTCAACTGACAATCTTCTATTTTCGTTATCGTCTAGTATTTCTAGTAATTCTTGGTCATCTATATTAACAATTAAAGATTCTGTTTCTAGAGGATAAATTTCGATCCTTGAAAGAGCATCGGCATTTGTGTTTTCTTTACCTTTCTTATATATAATTTCATAGTCGAATTCTTCAAGTCTTAGTCTCCATCTTGCTAATTTTGAATGTGAGAAAAGCCATTGAAGAGGGCGATGATCCGTACAGATGGTAAATTTTCGGCCATATAAATACGGTCGGAAATGTTTCGTTGACCACACTATAGCTAGTAATTCTTTTTCTATAGTGGAGTATTTTTGTTCAGTATCATTTAAGGTGCGGCTTGCATAAGCGATCGGAAGATCCTTTCCGATAGGGCCTTGAGATAAAATTCCACTAATTGCATATTGGCTTGCATCAGTTGTTAGTATAAACGGTTTTTCGAAATCGGGGTATTTTAAAATTGGATCATTCATCAATATTTGTTTACACAAATTAAAACTATCAATAAATTCACTATCATGAATGATTTTTTCATTTTTCTTCAAACATTTTGTAAGAGGTTTTGTAATTTTAGAAAATAATTTACTAAAGAAAACACTTGGTTAGAAAAGTCTTTTATAAAACGTCGATAATAACCTAAAAGTCCAAGGAATGATTTTATATCACGTGTTGTTTTTGGAATTGGGTAATTTTGAATAACTTTAACCTTTTCCGGGTTTGGTTTTACACCATTCGGAGTGATAATGTGTCCGAGGTAAGCTACTTCTTTCTTTAAAAATTCGCTTTTGTCTAATTGTACTTTGAAGTTATATTTTCTTAATCTATCGAAAACTGATTTTAAGCGGTCTATGTGTTCTTGTAAAGAAGACGAAAATATTATTATGTCATCCATATAGGTTAGGCAAGTTTCATTTTGAATTCCTCTTAAAATATTATCCATTACGCGTTGAAACGTAGATGGGGCATTTTTAAGTCCAAATGGCATTCTCAGATACTCAAAATGTCCGTTTTCTGTTGAAAAAGCAGTTTTTTCTATATCTTCTTCGGCAACTTGTACCTGATGAAATCCAGAGGCCAGGTCTAACGTCGTAAAATATTGAGATTTACCGAGTTTATCGAGTACGTCGGAAATATTTGGCAAAGGGTATTTATCGTCTACTGTGTGTTGATTTAATTTACGATAATCAACTACCATTCGCCACTTCTGTTTACCAGATGCGTCCATTTTCTTCGGTACGATCCATATAGGGCTGCTCCATGGGGGTGAACTGTGTCTGATGATATCTTGCTCAAGTAAAGATGAAATTTGTTTTTTTACTTCCGTTTTATGTATTTGCGGATATCTATATGATTTTGTGAACATCGGTGTAGTATTTTCTGTTAATTTTATTGTATGTTTAGTTGCATTATTAAAAGATAATGGAAGTTTATCGTTATAAAAAATATCTTTATATTCATAACAAAGTGTTTTAATTGCTTTTTTCTCTTCTATGTTCATGTGATCTCAGCGAAGTTTATTTAAGTTTTCGTTTAACAATTTATTAACCTGAGTTTCTTTTAACGTACATATTTCTTCATTTTGCGGGTCTATTTCATTAAAATCGTCGACTTCCATCGGCTCATCAATTTCTATATTTTGTTCTTCGTCAGATGAATTTATTATTGTAGAATAACATTCACTATTTTCCACTGTAACGATTGATGCTGGTATTTCCATTTTTGATTTAAGTTTTGTATATGGTAGAAATTTTTCTCCCGAGTTTACGGAAACTGGTAATTTTACGATTTTCTCTGTTCTTGCTGGTATAGTAATTCGTTTAATTGGTTTATAATGTACATTTGTTTCTTTTAGTTTAATTTCGCTCGAATAAATGGGTATTTGTGCGTTTTTAGTGATTAATTTATTATTGCATAGATCGATTTTTGCGTTTAGATTTTTCAAAAGATCTAAACCAATAAGACCGTCATAGTTTGGATTAAAATCAAATATATGAAATTTATGATTTGAATTTTCTTCAAAAATTTTTGAAAGAGGCATAATTATACTATAATTATGTTGACTGATGTCATGAGCTGATTGAATTATAAATTTATCGTGTTCGATTAAATGTGAATAATGATCGGATGCTAATTTTGAACATATCAGCGATTTGGTTGATCCCGTGTCTACCATGAATTTAGAATTTGTCTCCGGTAAAATTATATATGGAAGTTTAGATGCCGTTGTGACGTTAATTTCTATTATTTCTTGTTCATACTTTCCGAGGCTGGTAAAGGAAAATTTTCTTGTTTTTCTTCCTGTGATTCAGTACCTTGGTTGTCGTACTCTTCATATTGATTCGTCTGATCGACTGATTGATTTATGTAATCTACATATTGTTCTGAGTCGTATTCGTAATCGAGGGCGGCTGCTTCGTCTTGGTAAGGTTCTTCTTGATAAAACAATTCTTCTACATTAAATAATGGTCGATTTGTTTGTTGTGGGTAATATTTATTTGGCAAATTTGTTGTTCTAGTTAAACCCGATGATGATGACCAGTCCATAGGCGTTGGTTTTGGTAAATTTGGATGTATTTGCGAGGTCTGATGCGTACTTCTTGTGATTTGAGAGGGAGATTTTACATTTTGGAATGTTGGTCTTTGATATTGAAATTGCGGATTTTGTTGATGATAAATTTTAGGAGGTAATGGATTTCTAAACTGGAATGGTGGAGTTGTAAACTGTCTTGTTTGAACAGGGATATGCGATGAGGGGAATCTTACAGGAATATTTGGTTTTTGTATTGGTCGAGATACTCTGGGTTGATTAGATGTGAACGTCATAGGTGTTTTATGTCGTTGATATTGCAAATTTTCTTGTTCCTGTGCGTAACTTAAAGCATCTTCAAGAGTATTCGGCTTCCTACACTACATAATAAGTCTTATCGGTTCTCTTAATCCGTTTATAAAGGTTTGTAGGGCTAATCCTTGATATAGTTGAATTTTACTTGCTTTTAACGCTTCGTTTTCTTCGGTGATATTAATACGTGCGACTAACATGCTACATAAATTTAAACATCGTTCGCCAAAAGCACTAGGTGGTTCATTTAAATGTTGTTCTACTCTTTGTAATTCTGATATTAATGTTAATTCATTTCGTTTATCACTAAATGTATTTATTAAAAGGCGGCGTAAACTAGTCCAATCTGTAACATTTCTTATTGATGCAACTTGCGCGGCTTTTCCGTTTAATTTCGAAATGATTGTTCTAAATAAGAACGCATTATATACAGGATCATTTTCTCGGCCTAAAGTTTGTAAAATTGAATCGCAACTCGATAGAAACGTTGAAATATACATAGGGTTACCATCAAAATGAGGAATTGTTTCGAGATAATCTCTCATAGAAATATTAATAGCCATATTGTCTTTAAGAGAGATGTTCGCAAATTTACTTAAAATTTCGTCGAGTGTGTCGTCAGTGTTAAACATTAAATTTGTGCCACAAGATTATATTAAAGAACAATATTATTGTACTTACATTAAAACTAATAAAATAATTTTCATTTCTTCTTCTGTTTCTTGTTTCTTATCCTAGGGGTGAACGTTGGCGATGCTGTCCTTGGTTTGTTGGAACTTCTCGGCGATGCTGGTCCGGTCGGCTCCTGGGAAATCTCGATGATTTCTGTTTTTTTTTTTTTGCAGATTTTGTGAAACTAAGTGTAGAAACACACGACTTTTATTTACACTAAAAGCCTTTTCACTATCCTCACTGACTGCGCCATTTATGTTTTTTCAAATTAAAACAATCTTTTTAATTAAAATTATTTTATTCAAAACATGCGAGTTATTACATAGACGATTCATGTAACACTAAAAACTAATTGAATTCATTCACACAAAGTAACTTTCTGTATTTTCTTTCCTTATCTGCATTCTAAGAACTTAGAAGCACAACAAAATGTATTATAACAAAATAATTTGAAACATACATGAGTGGGTAAAAACCACACCAATTTGTATAATACCCCATTTTTAATAATATTTTATATTATTAAAAATACTCTTGTATTATACAAATTGGTGTGGTTTTTACCCACTCATGTATGTTTCAAATTATTTTGTTATATACGCATTCGGTTCGCCCGACAAGTAGTGAAGACACGATAATACAGTTTTCTATAGATATGGTATGTTACCGTCTAGAGAAACACGTTGCTTAGTTCGACAGTTGTTATCTGGACAGCGCTGAATATTCTTTCACGCTCTGTCTTAATAATTTCTGGTTGATGGCAAGGTAGTTGTATTTGGTTGAATGTGTCTCTTCTCCAGCAGGGGCGTACCGACGATCCTGTAGAAAGGTGAAATACGTATCTGCGTCTCTGGAGAGGAGATGCATTCACAAATATATAACTTGTATTGTGTTCTTCACTCCCCATTTTTAATAATATTTTATATTATTAAAAATACTTTTGTATTATACAAATTGGTGTGGTTTTTACCCACTCATGTATGTTTCAAATTATTTTGTTATATACGCATTCGGTTCGCCCGACAAGTAGTGAAGACACGATAATACAGTTTTCTATAGATATGGTATGTTACCGTCTAGAGAAACACGTTGCTTAGTTCGACAGTTGTTATCTGGACAGCGCTGAATATTCTTTCACGCTCTGTCTTAATAATTTCTGGTTGATGGCAAGGTAGTTGTATTTGGTTGAATGTGTCTCTTCTCCAGCAGGAGCGTACCGACGATCCTGTAGAAAGGTGAAATACGTATCTGCGTCTCTGGAGAGGAGATGCATTCACAAATATATAACTTGTATTGTGTTCTTCACACCCCATTTTTAATAATATTTTATATTATTAAAAATACTTTTGTATTATACAAAATGTATTATCTTAAGAATGTGCACATATAGCGAATGTGTATATGTAAGACGTATGTATATGTAACATATGTATATGTAACAAGTGCCTATTTTTTGTAGACGAGTTAGTAATGTACAACCCAGGAGCCACAGTACGACAATTGTGGATGATAATATATCAAATATTATTGGTAGGTAATTTTATAAGAACAGTCAGGCATTCAGTTTATTAGATTGTGATTCTATTTGATTGTGTTTTTAACAGATGAGACAAGTGATCAGGAGAGTGAGCAAAATTCATTCGTCGACTCCGCATCAACCAATTTACGCCCAGGATCTTTTTGGTGCCCAGATACACCTACAAGTTGCTATACTGGACGTGGGAAAAAGAGGAAACAAGACGCTGTAGATGCCAGTTTCATGGAACTTTCAAGTGTAATAAAGAACCATTTCAGCAATGCATCAAACAATAAATCAACAATTAATGATGATGCAGACGACTTATTTTGTAAAGTTATTACAGCTGAATTGAAGAAACGAAGCGAACCATGCAAAACCAAACTGAAGCAAGAAATAACGGCATTAACTTTTCCTCCCAATAATAATTTTGGTATTTTGGTGCGCTAAACTTATTTTGTATTTTTTTTTAATTTAAAAACTTTCTGTGAGTTCCTGTAAATTTCGAGAATAAATAACTATTAAACTATGAAAAATATTTATTTCTCTACTAAATGAAAATACTGCAACTAATTACATTTTTATATTATAATATAAATCAATTTAACATTCTCATAATACTCTATTAACTATCATATCTATACATTTTAAGCAAAAATAAGTGCTTGTAAAAACTAATAAACCTATTGTACAAATTTAGAACAATTTGTGTGGAACTCGAATCTCTTAATATTAAATTAAATTAAAGTGCATATTTTCCTCTTTTTATATATGCCATTTGCCAAGGTACCATTAGCAGTAAGAAAATAAGTCGCTAGTTTGTCCCTTTGTTCGTATGCCACCTTTGCTGCTCTATGTGGTCCAATGTTGGGAATATTTTGTAATATGTTTGGCTCATTACGCCATTCACCTGGAGTTATCTAACCATTATCGTTTTCTTGGTCAACAAATGGTGTTGGGCAATACAATTGTTGCTGTGATGAACAATCATCATTTTTAGTCATCAAAAAATTATGTAGGCATACTGAGATCAAAATTATTTTATCTGCTGAATTAGGACTTAAACAGATTGGTCGTCGAAAAATTCGCCAGCTCGCTACCAAAACACCGAATACATTTTCAATAGTACGTCGAGCACGTGATAATCTATTGTAACGCCTAAACGGCGCTACTACAAGAACGCAATCAAATTTCACTCATTTACACATTTATTAACTATTTGGAATTAAGAGTTCCATTATTTTGGCCTCCCCTGTTTAATAATTTCACTTATAATACGGAATATATCAATTCTAATTTCATATTCACTTTCAATACATTTGCTGCTACCCAAAATAAATTATAATAATAATTACAACAATACTAATTACATATTTAATTTCCGTACATTTGCTAATATCAAAGATATTATTATTTTCATCTCCTTTATTTAAAGATTTTAGTTTCCCACGTTCTGGAAATGAAATACGACTTGTTATTCTTCTCACTGTAACACGTGCATCAGCCACCTGCAGTATATAAAAAATTGTCTATATTTGTTTTTCCCACGGCACAAACACTTCTTGGTAAATTTTGCCAGTCTCCCCATTCTTTGTCAGTGCTTATGTCATCTCCCATATTATTGGGCGAGAAGTTCGATGCCTTAAGATGATTGGTGGAACGCCCGCAGCACGGATCGAAGGGGAAGATCGATATAAATGCCCTACTCAGGGGAAAAAGGGAATTATTAGTTCTGCAATGAGTCTTAACAGCGGTAATTAATTCAATGATTTTGTTTGTGTATTAATTCAATTACTGGTGAAGACCAGAGGCGAATAAAAAGCTAGTCAGCAACCTCTCGACGAGAGATCCAATGATAACACCGCCTTCACGGTAGCATACAACAAAAAAAATGTTACAATAATACGCCGAGTTGTTTTGTGTTAAGTATATTCCTTGATGCGCCAAAAAGACGATCAAGAAGCGTGGCCGTAATGTAAAGTGCGACCGGTCTTCGGAAAGGTGTCATCACTCGTGGGAAAAGTGATTTAGTTACTGGAGGATGAAGTAGACCCATCCAGATAAGGTTAGAATGTTCATTCGTGAACCTACGATCATTATTGGAGCGTCGCGACGCCAACTTCGACGATGACGCCTACATCATCGGATTTAAGGTTTTCTTGTTTTTTTTTGCATCTCAAGCGAACGTTCGACTATGAGCCTGTCTTAAATTTTGCCCACGAATAGGTAATGTAGTCTTAAATGTTATAGTGTTAGGGTTTATTATGCCCGTATTGTTGACTTGTATAATATATATGTATATGTTTGGTTTGTTTATGTAGTGTACTATGTTATTATGTGCAAAAGGCTAGCCAGGACAATAAAGCGTTTGTCTTGTTATTAAAAACAAATTTTCATTCTTACCACCCGACCGTTTACGAGTATTTCTTTCTCTATTTGTCTGGCTATTCAATCTGCTACTCTGGACCGCGGCAGATGCAGCATTACTCTCAACCACGGGGACACTAAGCCGGGGTTGGCGCCTTATATAAATCTTTCAGTGCTCCCAAAGTAACATCAGTAGCGAGAGAGAGAGAGAGAGAATACAGGTAAGACACAGGTACTCAAGCGTCTGAGAGAGAGAGCGACCCAATATTTACTGAGCTATCTAGCCGGGTTCCTACCTGTTGATTGCCTACTTGACACATAAACATTCGAATCAAAATAGGCAGTCAGCAGTCACACTATAATTAAATATTGCTTTTTCTATATTTAAATTTCTGCCCGGATATGGTCGCATCATATTTTTGCAAAGCTGAAATGCACCATCAGCCACAAAAAAATATGGTGTTTTTATATTCGAACCAGGCAATTGAACAACACCTTTTGGTATGTCTAAACGTTCCTCATTAACAGCTTTTCCTAGGTTTGATGAATATATTTCGCCATCACCACTGCTTCCATGAGCACCAATATCAACAAGTAAAAACTTGTATTTCGCATCACAAATACCCATTAGGACAATGCTTTGTGTTTTTTTATAGTTGAAATACCCACTGCCTGAATTAATTGGGGCCTGTATTATGATATGTTTCCCATAAATAGCACCGTTGCAGCTGGGTATGTTCCATTTATGTAAAAAATCAGATGATATTTGTTTCCACTGTTCTTCTGTTGAACATAAATAAGTTGGAGCTAGAATATTTCCTAAAACTTCACAAGTTTCTTTTACAACCTCGTAACATGTTGAAATTCCAATTCGATATGCTAGTGCTAACGATATAATTTGATCACCAGTTGCCAGAAATCTGCAAAGAATAATAACATATAATTAAACCTACCTAACTTTAAAACTATGTGATGCAACCATCGGGTGAAAACGCTGCAATACAACTAGATAATATGACATCTTCATCTTACTAATATAAATGACAATAAATACTTCATTTATTTATGGCCATAAGATATAATATAACTAAAAAATAGAGAACTACTTTTTAGATTTTTAGTTTTACCTCAGTGGAAGGTAAAGCCTCAAACTGTTCTTTTTTAAATGTGGTGACACAAGTTCCAATAAACTATAAAATGTTGACACATTCATATGTGTATACTTGTAAAACATTGTTGAATCTTCTTTCAACTCTTGGAACAAATGTTCATAATCACCCTGATCTTTTCTTCTTAAATTAATAGGTCTCGTCCACCATCTCCTGTTTAACCAACGTTTTCTCCTTCTTCTAATTAATAAAAACATTCCCATTAATTTAGCAGACCGCAACATAAAACTTAACTCATCCATGTTGCTTTAATTATTTTATTGTTTGATAACACATCAATATCAAACAACAAAAATGAAATAAGTGAAATGTAATATTTTAACCTCAAAAATTGACATATCCTACCATCACAATACTCGTTTCTGATTGGCTTGCCGTAAGACATAACAAATCATTGTGTAATTGATATTTTACATACGCACTCTACGCCATACGTCTTAAGTCATACGGCCACCTATTCTGTAACGGCCTTTTCAGTTGGTTTATTCCTATATGGTCATAGTCGCACGTGTGTATTTTTCGTTGGGTTTTATTATAGTTTTTCTGTTCAATTTTCATCTCCGTATTCGTTTTTCCTTGTATTGACAATCAGTTATTGGTTTTCATAAGTTTCATAACTACTAAAATAAGTTTGTAAAATTTGCGTAAGTAACATTCGATATTAAATTCCAGCGAGGTTATGTTTAAATATGTGTTTCAGATTTTATTAACGATATTGCCATGGTCTTTACGGCGGAGCAAAACGCTTTCATTTTAATGACCGATTTTCGGAGTGCCACACACAATCCTGATGGAATTACAGATTTAATGCAATTTTTGGTAGATTCTACGACAACTGAGCTATGTGATAAGCTATTAAAATTGTCTTTGAGTTCTTTTAATTTATTTTTGAAAGTGTCTATGTGCGCGAGTTTGCGCTCGATTATAGTTCTGTCACTTCTAACACTAGCTTTGTCTTTCCTTAAATTTGTTCGAAATACCTTTATTTCTTCCTGGAGGTGAAGAAACGGTTCCGGGGCAGACATGTAGGTGACTTAGACCTTCTCCTGGCTTCGGCTGAACTCCCTCTGGACCTGAGCTGAGAGGGCCTTCGTCATTCTTCGGTTTACGTGCCTGTAAACCCCGTAGCAGCAGCAGGAGACCACCATAAGGACGTATCCCGCAAATGCCAATATGCCGAGGATGCCGACCGTGTCTACGTTGTTTGTATCATTCGCGTTGTTGGCTGCTATGACGACTTCTTTTTTTAATGCGTAGTTCCCCATGTTCATCGGTTTGCCATATGTTCGATGGTTCGTTCCAGTTTTCCACTTAATTTGTACAGATTTAAGTGGCTGGCAGGATCGCCAGTGATGTCACCCGGTCCCGAAGGTCATATCTATGCTTTAACACCGGAGGTTCACCAACAGAATAAATGATAGACGGGACAACGGTTAAATAACAATATATACGTTAATAACGACATAACAACGATTAACAATAACAGATATTACATTGTATCAAGAGCCACTAGTCTAGCAGGGATACTAATACACTCGCTCGGACTATGTCTCTGTCTGACTCTCTCTTGAGATCTCGCAGGGTCTCATTATATATTCGAGCGTGCCCCCCTTTAACCTAGTGACCTGGTGAAAACATAAACAAGGTGGTGAAAGATCGTAACACACCGAGGTCTTGTTTGACGAAAGATCATAACACACCGAGGTCGTGTTTGGAAAGATCTAAACACACCGAGGTCGTGTTTGACGAAAGAGATGCATTTGCAATACATGAACTGGTTTAGTTACCGCACAATAAATAGGGTATCTTTGTAGCCACGAAGTTTGTTTTTCGATCCTCAGGAGTGGAACTGGTTTCGGTCGGCGGGATTGGCCTTCTGCCCTTGCGCGACTTGCCTTTTTTTTTCTGAAAATTCAAGTTGTCAATATCATTTTTCCGAATTTGCGACGTCCAGCGGCCTAAAATTCGGTGGCGCCCTTGACCACCTATATTGTAAATTTCGTCGTTATTACCTCTGGGTCTCCCCACCCCCTGGGCTGAGGCAGTCTCAGGAGCCGGGTGGGCCATTGGACGTTTGTAGAAACTGGAGGGTGGGCAATTTCAGTCGCCCGAGACCGGGTCTGCTCCATCTGTGTTTCTTTTTTTTTGTACCTGATATATTTTCCAATAGTTTAAGAAGCTCGACGTTCAGCGTCGTAGCAATTTACTTAATAGAAACTGGACTCTCTGAAGGTACGGTAATATCTCGTCTAGGACTTGCAAAAAGGTCCGTAAAAAAATTACCATTACGACCGTTTCACACTATAACAATTTACATTTCGTCAAAAATAACACTGACGACCAAAATTTATTGCTCGCAAGCTGTACATATTATAGATTATATGTACTATCAAAAAAAATGGTGCAGTCATATTTTAATCGGTTTAAATTAGGCTGCGTAGTATATATTGAAAGTGGGCGTCAAATTTAATAAAATAACTTATAAGTGTCCAATAACATAAATAAAAAAATAACATAAACATAAATAGTAAATAAAAAACAAGTTTCATAAGGCACCATTTTGCCGCACGAGATCAGTTTAGAAAACGAGCCGCGATATCGGCGAGTTTTCTAAAGAGCGAGTGCGGCAAGAGGCCTTATGAAACGAGTTTTTTATACTATTTTTTCTCTTTTGCGTTTTTACATTAATAAATTGCTTAAATAGGAATTATTTAATTTGAAGGTTCAGAGTTTAATTTTTATATAAAGCATGCAGTTGGTCACATTGATACTTAACATTGTCAAATTTAAATCTCGCTATCCGCGAAGTATATTATATTACATATTATTTATTAATTTTCGTTAACATTACTTGATATTTCATTTAAAAATATAAACATGAGTGACATAGAAACATTTATATGTTGTTGTCAATTGTATACAACATACGTTGTTTGTGTAAAATACGGACATATATAATATCTGTCAAATGTACATAAATTCTTAAAATCAAATGACAGCAATGATATTTATTTCTGTATTCGAACAACGCCAACATTGAAAAATGAAAAAAAGCGTATCGAAATGAAGCTCATTCGATACTGTTTTGGGTTTCATAATGAGTTCATTTCGAACGCAAAATAGAAAAATGACTTTTGCACCTTACTACGATCTTAAGTACCTTAGCAACGGCATAATACTAAAATGTTTAAAATGTTGTGTTGTAAAAATTGACTTTACATATAACTTCACTACTGTACCACTTTTTTTGCATTCGATAGTATGTATGTATGTACATATACAGTGTCTATAAGCCAAATGGAATAAATTCATTATTTCGGTTACTGTACATATTTATAAAAAATCCCGAAACATGTCATATTTAATTTATAAATTAACATTCTTCAACGTGAAAATGCGATCCCTACCTTCAACTCCCTTCGAATGACAGGTACAACCCCCATTTTTTTAAATGGGAAGTATAGGCTTGTGATATATCGTTGTAAAGGTCTGTTTATTCTCTATTCAAAAATGTTAAAATTCTCATGTTTGTTGCAACAATTAAGATAGAATAAAATAAAATCATGTTGTTATCGAAATTCGCTACAATATACTCAAAAAATAATATTTAATGTAAAATGTAAAGAAAAATTTAAAACGCCAGAAAAAAATATGAATGTCAATGAAGTAGATGCTCATTTGCGTTTATAAAGATTTAATACGTACATCAAAGGCATCATTGCATTACTTACTTCCCGTTTAGGTCTTCATAATAAGAAAGTGAGTAAAAACCATACCAATGTGCTTTTTAGATGGTATCCATTAAAAATACTTTAAAAAGTTTCCGTGGCAACATTAGTTTGTTTAAAACGCCTTAGTAAATTGTTTTGTATTTAAAAGTTGTCATTTAAATTGACAGTTTGATAATTTTAGTTTGAATTTCGTAAAATACAATTCTGGGAAATGGTTAGATTAACGGAAATGCATAAAATAACAGTCATACAAATGATTGGTTACGGAGATAGAACCCGAACACAACAAGAAGTAACCCGCCTATTTCATGAGAAATTTCCTGATTTACCGCCTATAGCTCAAGGAACAATAAGTAAGATAGAGAAGCAGTTTAGAGAGTTTGGTCATGTATGGCAGATAAAAAAACCAGCTGCCAATGCACTGAGTGATGAAATCAAAGTAGATGTGATGCTTGAGTTTATGGAAAACCCACATACATCGAGTAGACATGCATCCACTACATTAAATGTTAGCCATACATCGATAGTAAACATATTAAAAGAAAATAAAATGCATCCCTATAAAATGATATCTACTCAGGAGCTTATGGAAGACGATTTTGATAGAAGAACTTATTTTTGTGAGCGAATGATGGACATGCTGGATAACAATATTATTGTTGGGGCAACTAGTGTATTTTGTCGTCGCTCCTATGTTGACTCACCGCGCACGGGTTGTAAGGCCGTATACGCACTAATTTTTTAATCTTCGGTGACAGTTATTAATGATGAAATGCGGCACATCCAATTTAACACCTTTATTTACATATTTACATTACTTCATACATAAAATTTGTTGTATAATGAAAGACGGTTGTCTTTTGATAAAATATAAGACTTGTGTCTCTTGATATTAAAAGTCGATTGCTGTCTTGAACATTGTTCTTACGACTGTTTGTCTAGAACTTTATTATGTTAAGACTCGCGACTGTTATTAATTAATATAGACTGTTGTCTTGAACATTGTTCTTACGAGTATTGCAAGAACGTTTTTCTGTGGCGAATTGCTACTCGACTTGTCTTAGTGACTTGAGTTCGCGACTTGCTGGTTGTAATCGCGCGCAGAGCTATTTAAAAACTTTTTAAAGATTGTAAACAAAATTTACTCTTCCCTTCAATTAACAAAAAATAGGCCACAGGCGGCTAAATGACGAACAAAAGGTCGGCAAGTTACAAAGAAACGCCTTGCTTGTATAAATTGTGACTACAAAACCCAGCAAACGTTGCATCTAGTTTTTGAATCTAACTGTATACATGTGGAGGCACGTTAACTAAATAAAATAATCTACTTTCAAACGTATCTAAAAATAATATAATTTGAAACGTATCTATCTAGAGAATGCACCAATAAATAAGCGCCGGCATAAGCAACGGTCGACAAATATGTATGCGGCAATAAATAGTGCCGGCATGAATATCTGTTGACAAATATGTAATACGCGGTATCATAAATTTATGAAACGTTTGCATCTTAATATAATAAGAAGATATAATTATACAGAAGGTTTTAATTTTCTTTCTGACTCTTATATTTAAATACTATAATCTATTATTTCTTTATATTTCATGTGTAATATTAAAATGAATAATACTTATATTTAATATATAATACAAAATTAATAATATTTATGTTTACTATACGATATATAAATTCGTTTCGTTTATAAGGCGAAACATACTGCCCGCCTTGAAAGTATGCACTTTCAATAAGACAATGATCTGATATGAAACGGGCGACACTGCACTTGTTTTAATTGTCACTTGTCTCTAGCGGAAGTATATATAATTTGGCTGTCGGTCTCTTCAAAATGTTGTGGAGGCGAACACTTGCCGTACGGATAACACCATCCTGCCCGGGATGCAGTTCCACGATGCGTCAGATAATCCAGTGCAGCGGGGGAACATGGTCTTCCTTGACAAGCACGAGTTGTCCTATGGAGAAAGCGTTTTCGAGGTTCTGCTTCCATTTCCCTCGCGGCTGAAACTGACTTAAATATTCATTGACCCATCTCTTCCAGAAATGCTGTTTGATTTTTTGAATATGCTGCCAACATGACAAACGATTTAATTTTGTATGAGTTAAATCAGGTTCTGGTATCGCCACAAGAGAGTCTCCAATCAGGAAATGACTGGGGGTTAAGACAGATAAATCATTAGGATCGTTGGTTAGAGCAGTGAGAGGACGTGAGTTAAGGACTGATTCGATTTCGGTTAGCAAGGTATAAAACATTTCATACGTTAGGCATGCCTTACCTGCTGTTTTGATTAGGTGCTGTTTCATTGACTTTACTGCAGCCTCCCAAAGTCCTCCAAAATGAGGAGCTCTTGGAGGAATGAAATGCCAACTTATACGTTCTTCGATCAGTAATTCAGATAATCGCTTGTTATTTTGCGATAATAATTTGCGCATGCCTTCCAGTTCCTCATTAGCACCTACAAAGTTTGTCGCATTATCGGAATATAAATTCTGAATTTTTCCTCTGCGTGCTATAAAACGTTTCAATGTAATTAGAAATGCTTCTGTAGATAAATCGCAGACGGGTTCTATTTGTACTGCCTTTGTAGATAGGCATACAAATATAGCTACATACATTTTAATGTTTTTGCTGTTTCTTCGCTTGCTTTCGCGAACTTGGAACGGTCCGCAATAGTCAACGCCACAGTTTGCAAATGGACGTGCAGGCTGTATACGGTGAGCTGGCAAATTTGCAAATTACCAACTTTGTAACAATGTGTTTTCCCGGAAGTAATATCGGATGTTGATGTGAGTATGCTAGTTTTGCGTTCTTGAGTCGACCTCCAACTCTGATAATGCCTTCGTCGTCGATAAAAGGATTTAAACAAATAACGTGAGCCTTCGAGTTCACCGCGTTATTTTTTTGTAGTTGTTTTAATTCATTGCTGAAGCACTCAGCTTGAACTAACTTAACTATGCATTTCTGAGCGGCGGTAATTTCTGACGAGAGAAGTGAGCCTGTAAAGGCATATGTGCCGGTTTTTTGTCGGGACATAATATTACATTTAAAGCGCAAACAATACGCTACCACTCTTAAAAGTTTTGATAAACTTGAATAATTGACTAATATAGACGTAATTGATGCTACTGAATTTTGAGCGCAAATAAGAGTTGCTGACTTCTTCTGGAACGTTTACAATTTCTGGAATTTCAGAAGGAATGACACAATCTGTTTGTAGCCAGTTAGAACCATGCCACCATAAGTTATTATCAAATAAAGCATCTGGTAACATGCCCCGTGATATGATATCGGCAGGGTTGTCGCTTGATTTTACATGATTCCAAGCAGCAACATTGGTTAATTCCCTTATTTCACTAACGCGATTAGCTACAAAGGTTTTCCATTTTTTGTTAGTTGCCTTGAGCCATGCTAAAACGATTGCTGAATCAGTCCAATAATGAATTGATTGAAATTCTCGATTGATTGTTTCAGTAACCTTATCAATTAATTGAGCTAGTAATAATGCTGCGCATAATTCAAGTCTTGGTAATGAGCTACTTTTTATAGGAGCCACCTTTGATTTGCCGCATAATAGATTACAAGAAATGTTTCCTTCGTAATCAATACCCTTGATGTAAATGAACGCCCCGTAAGCCACTTCACTAGCGTTACTGAAGCCATGCATTTCTAAAACAGATATGTTTTTTGTGTGTATTACCTTTCTAGAAATTGTTCGAGACGATATGTGGTATATGTCTTTCTTGTATTGTTCGAATTGCACGTGTATGTTATGAGGAACGGATTCATCCCATGCAATTTTCAATTGCTACAGCTTTTGGATTAATATTTTACCTATGATAATAACAGGTCCGATTATTCCCAATGGATCAAATAAACTGGCGATAAAGGAAAGTATCGAGCGTTTTGTTATTTTTGTGTTTGAAATCGTATTTGGTAAATTATACATGAAATTATCTTGCTCTGAATCCCATGAAAGGCCTAGTGTTTTAATGTTTTCCTTTTCTAATGACTGAAGGGGATTATCAGTGGAATTTATTGATAAATCGTTGAAGATTTCAGTATAATTTGAACGCCATTTACGCAATTCAAAGCCACCTGTTTGAAGAAGAGCTGCTGTTTGCGTGATTATGTTTTTTGCTTCTTCTATAGAATCCGCGCCTGATATCAGATCGTCTACATAAAAATCTCTTAACACTGTTGACGCGCCAATGGGATAATTATGTTTTTCTTCTTCAGCTAATTTATGAAGGCACCTGATAGCTAAAAATGATGCAGAAGCGGTTCCGTACGTGACAGTGGAAAGCTCATAGATTTGTATCGGTTGATTACTGGTTTCTTGAAACTAAATTCTTTGGAATGGCCTGTCCTGTTCGCGAACCAATACCTGCCTATACATTTTTGTTATGTCAGCAGTTATAGCAATTTGATGTGTTCGAAAACGAATTATGATACTAAATAAATCTTGTTGAATGGTGGGGCCTACCATTAATTTATCATTCAATGATACTCCCGTGGATGTTTTGGCGGAGCCGTCGAAAACAACACGAAATTTAGTTGTTAAACTAAATGGTTTTTCAACGCCGTGATGCGGTAGATAATCACCGTGAGACAGATTGAATGAAGGAGTTGAATTGTGAACGAGTCTCATATCATCTAATTCTAGGTATTCCTTTAAAAAGTTTGAATATTGTTCTTTAAAGCCGGGATTTTTGTTTAATCGCTTTTCTAAGTTATAAAACCGTTTTAGTGCAAGGCTATAAGATTCACCTAGTCGATTGCTATGGTTTGTAAACGGCAGGCTTACTATAAAGCGCCCGTTATTATCGCGAGTGGTATTTTCTAGGAAATTATTTTCGCAGCATTGCTCCTCTGGTGTAAAATTAATTTTTTTTGAACATTCTTCTAACTTCCAGAATAACTTAAGCCTTTCATCTAATGACGTTTCCAGTGAAAGATTACAAAGTGACCCGGTTGACAGTGACATGTTACCAGTGAGAGAACATGATACTATCCAACCAAAGTGCGTTTTTTGCAAACATGGATGTTTGTCGTTAGACTTGATTTGGCCTATACACAAGATTTTCCAGAACAAATCTGCTCCTAACAGCATATCAATAGGCCTTGAAATGTTAAAATCGGGATCTGCTAATATAATATTTTTTGGAATATTAAATTTGTTACAATCAGTCGTTCTGATTGGAAGGTTTTCCGTATTTATTAATTACCAAACATTTAATGTGGGATTGAAATGCATTGTATCTTGATTTGATTTTAACATCCACGGCACTATTTATTTGTGTAGGTGACTGATTTATACCAACAACTGGTATTTGAAATGGATCAGGTTGTAATCCTAATCGATCAACGCATGATTTAGATATAAAGTTCGACTGCGAACCAAAATCTAGCAAGGCTCTGCATGACTGCAGAGTACGATTTTTGCCATATATGTGAATTATGGCCGTGGATAAAAATACCTCTGAAGCTACCTGTTCATTAGAGCAATGATTATTGATAGTTGCATTTGTAGCTTCTGATGATGTGGATGGTTGAGGTGGAGTGTTTTCTTGTGTATAATGTAATAAAGTGTGGTGTCTTTTGTTACATTTTTTATAAGACCTACCTCTGCATTGTTGAACTGAATGATTTTCTCGCAAACAATTAATACAAATTCGTTTGCCTTTTATTTCTTTGAATCTTTGTTCTGGTTTCATTTTGCGAAATTTATCGCATTGATATATTAAGTGATTTCCAGAACAGACTTTGCAAACTATATTAGTTGTAATATATGAAGTATGTTTATTGATTTTATTATCTTTTGATGATGAACTATTCACTTGTTGTGTGTACTGTCTTGATATCGACTCTAACGTTAAGCATTTTTTGTTTAGAAAATCAGTCAATTGTGCAAGTGTGGGAAGAATGTCTGATATTGGTAACTGATTTTCCCATTCTCTATTTGTAACCGAATCTAATTTAGTTGTGATAATATAAATTAGGAAATGATCACAGTTGTTTGTGGGAAGACCAAGTGACTCTAAGGCACGTGTATTTTTTAAAATACCGTCTTGAATTTGTCGTAATTGTCCTAGGTTTTCCCTTGACATTATGGGCAGATCAAAGATGGCTTTAATGTGTTTTTGAACAATGATTTTCTTATTATTACATCTACATTTTAACATGTCCCAAGCAATTGTGTAATTTTCATTAGAAATTGAAAGTGACTGTAGCATTTTACTAGCATCTCCTTTTAAGGCTGATTTTAGATAATGAAACTTTTGCACATTGGGTATTGAATCATTAAAATGTATTAATGATGAAAATGTGTCATGAAATAATGTCCATTCTTCATACAAACCGGTGAACTCAGGCAACGTAATTTGCGGTAACCGTATGCTATTCGTTTGACTGTTGTCTGTGTTAATTGAGTTAATTGTAGCATTCGGATTAATATTTTCTTGATTTTCTAATAATTGCTCTACGCGACCTACCAGCTTGAAATATGTATTTTCAAAGTCATCTAAATCTGTTTCTTGCGTTTTAACATTTTCTAAACAGCTAATTTGAATTTGTAATTCGTGGAACTGATCAAAATAATTTTCTATTTTTTGATAAAGCTTTTTCAGTTCAAATATATTAGTATTTTTGTTTTCATTGAAACTGTCTAAGTAAGCTTCAAATTTGGTGAGAGCTGCTTTAATGACACCTCGTTTGCATTTTAACGCCTTTAATGTATCGGCATCTAACATTTTGAATAAGGATGGTTATGATATGTTTATTAAATAAAGGAATTGATTGGAGACCTACCTCTTTGTCTTCAATGATGATAACTCGATGCTATGTGTCGCTGTTATCCGACCTCGAAGGACCATATGTTGGGGCAACTAGTGTATTTTGTCGTCGCTCCTATGTATACGCTCCGTATACGCACTAATTTTTTAATCTTCGGTGACAGTTATTAATGAAATGCGGCACATCCAATTTAACACCTTTATTTACATTACTTCATACATAAAATTTGTTGTATAATGAAAGACGGTTGTGTTTTGATAAAATATGAGACTGGTGTCTCTTGATATTAAAAGTCGATTGCTGTCTTGAACATTGTTCTTACGACTGTTTGTCTAGAACTTTATTATGTTAAGACTTGCGACTGTTATTAATTAATGTAGACTGTTGTCTTGAACATTGTTCTTACGAGTACTGTAAGAACGTTGTTCTGTGGCGAATTGCTACTCGACTTGTCTTAGTGACTTGAGTTCGCGACTTGCTGGTTGCAATCGCGCGCAGAGCTATTTAAAAACTTTTTAAAGATTGTAAACAAAATTTACCCTTCCCTTCAATTAACAAAAAATAGGTCACATACGGCTAAATGACGAACAAAAGGTCGGCAAGTTACAAAGAAACGCCTTGCTTGTATAAATTGTGCCTACAAAAGCCAGCAAACGTTGCATCTAGTTTTTGAATCAAACTGTATACATGTGGAGGCACATTCACTAAATAAAATAATCTACTTTCAAACGTATCTAAAAATAATATAATTTGAAACGTATCTATCTAGAGAATGCACCAATAAATAAGCGCCGGCATAAACAGCGGTCGACAAATATGTATGCGGCAATAAATAGTGCCGGCATGAATATCTGTTGACAAATATGTAATACGCGGTATCATAAATTTATGAAACGTTTGCATCTTAATATAATAAGAAGATATAATTATACAGAAGGTTTTAATTTTCTTTCTGACTCTTATATTTAAATACTATAATCTATTTAAATACTATAATCTATTATTTCTTTATATTTCATGTGTAATATTAAAATGAATAATTCTTATATTTAATATATAATACAAAATTAATAATATTTATATTTACTATACGATATATAAATTCGTTTCGTTTATAAGACGAAACAATTATCAATTTAGAAGACGTTATGTTTTCTGATGAGTACACTTTTTCTCTTAGCGGTCATGCTAATCGGAAAAATTGCCACTACTGGTCTACGGAAAATTCTCACTGGATGAGGGAAGAACACACACAATACCCAGTAAAAGTTAATGTTTGGGCAGGTATTGTTGGAAACCATATCATTGGTCCCTTTTTCATTGAGGGCAATTTGAATGGCTATCGTTATTTGGCACTACTTCAAAATGATGTCATTCCAACTTTGGCAAATTTATATCCTGATCCAGGAAAGCCTCAAGTTCCAATGAATACGATATGGTTTCAGCAGGATGGAGCACCACCACATTACCAACGCAATGTCCGGCAGTACCTCGATGCAATATTTCCCAATCGGTGGATAGGAAGGCGAGGATCGATAGAATGGCCAGCGCGATCACCTGATCTGACCTTACTTGATTTTTTTTTATGGGGATATTAGAAGAGCATTGTGTACAAAACTAAACCTTTGGATTTAAATGACTTAAGAGAACGAATAACGCTTGCGATTAGGTCGATCACGCCTGATATGTTAAATAATGTTAGAAGACAGTTTTATTTAAGATTAGGATGTTGCCAAGACGTTCATGGTGAACATTTTGAACATCTACTTCATTGACATTCATATTTTTTTTGGGCGTTTTAAATTTTTCTTTACATTTTGCATTAAATTTTATTTTTTGAGTACCTATATTGTAGCGAATTTCGATAACAACATGATTTTATTTTATTCTATCTTAATTGTTGCAACAAACATGAAAATTACAATATTTTTGAATAGAGAATAAAGAGACCTTTACAACGATATATCACAAGCCTATACTTCCCATTTAAAAAAATGGGGGTTGTACCTGTCATTCGAAGGGGGTTGAAGGTAGGGATCGCATTTTCACGTTGAAGAATGTTAATTTATAAATTAAATATGACATGTTTCGGGATTTTTTATAAATATGTACCTACCGTAACCGAAATAATGAATTTATTCCATTTGGCTTATACACACTGTATGTACATATTATAGATAAATCATTATTGTGTCAAAAAAGACACGTTACTACGATTTTAAGTACGTTAGCAACGTCACAATCCTAAAATATTTAAAAATTGACTTTACATATAAATTCACTACTCTACCACTTTTTTTTTAATTTGATAGTAAAGTACTGTGCCATAAAATCTGGGACAACTCGTAATGCCAATGTCTAGTTGAGTTGCGCAAAAGAAACAGGGATATGTTATATCGTCAATCTTGCTTCAACGCTGTCATGTGGTTATAAGTGTCACATCGACAAGGCATTATGCAAGGGAAATAATAGTAGTTAATATTTGCGCTCCTAGATTTGGGAAACTCGACTTATAATTCTGTTAGTAGTAGGTATATGAGAATTTGATTGTATATAGTAAACCAAAAATTTAAATAAAATTCAATACCAAAACATTGCTTTTATAACAATAGGTAAATAACAGACAAGACAGAATAAAGACATTAGATAAAAGCAATGAATATAGTTAATATTTGGTTATATCGCCGTTTGCGGCAATCTCCTTGACATTGAACCAATTAAATTTCTTGTAAGGTTTTCAATCTCACTTAGTGCCTCCCATTCTTCTTCTATGACCTTCCACAGTTCTTCCGCATTGCGAGGTTGAAAATTTCTTTTATAAATATTTTTGGCATGAATCCATATATATTTTCAAGAAGTACGAATTTTGTGCTCAACCCCTTCCCGAGATATTCGCTTTTGAAAAGTGGGAGCCAACTTTACGGTGGCTCCCACATTCTCAAATTTTCAAAATTCAAATACGCTATCGTTTTATGCCGTAAAGCATTAATTTTGTACTTATCCCCTTCCTGAGATATTCGCGTTTGAAAAGTGGGAGCCAACTTTACGGTAGCTTCCACATTTTCGAATTTTCAAAATTCCAATATGCCATCGTTTTGTGCAGAAAAGCACGAATCTTGTGCTCATCCCCTTCCCGAGATATCCACGTTTGAAGAGCAGGTCCGTAAAGTTAGCTCCCACACTTTTGCATTTTCAAAATTCAAATACGCAATCGTTTTGTGCCGCAAAGCATGCATTTTGTGCTCATACCCTTCGCGAGATATTCCCGTTTGAAAAGTAGGTCCATAAAGTTGGCTCCGTTAATACCGCATTAACGACTAACTTTACGAGAATTGCTAGAGAGTACGAAAGTGTTTAGAAATTGAACATAAAAGAATTATTTTAGAAAAAACCTTAAAAATTTCTACCGTGTCACTTTTACTCTTAGCGCAAAACAGTTTTTGGCTATTATCGCTGAAAATAGAAGGTTTTTCGTAGACTTCCTATAGAAAAGTGTTTAGAAATGAATTTTGAATAACTTTTGTCTAATTTTCAAAATGTGGAAAAAAATTTTTCATAGTTTACGTTCACGAAAATTTCTCAAAAGTATAAAAGTGTTTAAAAATAGATTCTAAAAAAACTTATATAAAAGTTTTTCAAAATTCCTACCGAAAGTGCCACTTCTACTCTTATCGTAAAATACTTTTAACTATTATCGCTAAAAATAGGTTTTCATAAATTTATGAAGTAGGTATACAAAACTATTAAGAAACTAATTGGTAATAAGTATAAAGAAGCCGTGTGGTGACCACACTCTTTTTATAATGAATGTCTCACATTGCAAACTTTAACTTTTAATAACTCTTTTTTTAGGTAATATTTTAAATTCAAAATATTTGATATATTATATCTCAATATCTAAACTGCTATTACTTGATTATACAGAACATAATATTCGAAAGTTCTTAATTCTATAACCGTTTCTTTCACGGTTGGGAGAAAAACTTATTGGTAATTAGTTGCAAAACACATAGCCATAACATCAAAAGACATCAAAAGGAAATAGGAAATTACAACTTATACATATATTTTTCAAGTAATTAAAATTATCGTTTTAGAGTGCCAAATAAGTAATAGGTATACGTATATTGCTATTATTTATTTGCCAAATATTCGTTCGAGTGAAGCTATCCACGGAAACGTATGGCATACGGACACTTTCATGAGAAAACAGTATGCAAGTAACTGCGTGCAAAATTAGATTAGTCGCACTAATTTGTCGCTGGATTATACTGAACAAAACTTTAACATATATTTTAATATATCAGAATAATTGAAACAAACATGAGTGGGTAAAACCCCACCAGTTTTGTATAATACAAAGGTATTTTTAATAATATAAAATATTATTAAAAATCTGGTGTGAAGAACACAAATACAGGTTCACTATTAATATTTTTTGTGAACGTGTCCGAATATTTTGTGTGAACGTGTCCGAACATATCCCTACGCAGATACGTATTTCGCCTTTCTACAGGCTCATCGGCACGCCACTGCTAGAGAAAGGATATCTTCAGATACATTCACAAAAAAGAACCACATCGCCATATCACAGAAATTATCAAGACCGAGCGTAGAAGTAAATTCAGCGCTGCCTGTTGTCAGACAGCCGAAGTACCTCGCCCTGTCCACATAACCAATGCGTTGGTTCGCATTGGTTATGTGGACAGGGCGAGGTACTTCGTCTGTCTGACAACAGGCAGCGACATTTTGGCATCCATAAAACACTAGAGAAGGTGCGCCAGAGATTTTACTGGGTGAATTGTTTACGAGATGTGAAAGAATGGTGCCGGAAGTGTGCTAATGGTCCCCAGAGGCATCGATGTGCACCCATGCGCCAATACAATGTGGGAAGCCCATTTGAAAGAATCGCCATAGACGCCGGTCCTTTTCCAGAAAGCGACAAAGGAAATAAATACATAATAGTGGTCATGGACTATTTTACCAAATGGGTTGAAGCATATGCTCTACCAAATAAAGAGGCTGGAACTGTAGCAGACGTAATTGTGAAGAAGTTTTGTCAGCCGTTTTGGTGTACCCCTGGAACTTCATTCCAATCAAGGGCGAAATTTCAAGTCCAGTCTGTTCGAAAGGATGTGTGAATTTTTGGGCATACGAAAGACGAGAAGCACTCCCTTGCATCCACAATCAGATAGGATGGTAGAGCGAATGAACAAGACCAGGATCAGACACTTATCCAAAGTGGTCTCCGAACACAAGAGAGGCTGGGACGAACAAGTTTGGGAACAAGCCTGGTGAAGATCTTGCCGGAGAAGATTATGTCAGCACTCTCAGACGAAGACTAGATAATATCCATGATCAGGTAAGACATAATATCCAAGATGCTAGTGACAGAATGAAGGAGAGCTACGACATCAACGCCGAGAAGGGTGGTTACCATGAAGGCGATCGGGTTTGGTTATATAATCCACAACGCCGACGGGGCCAATCTCCAAAACTTCTGTTTACCGTACCGCCAGACTACGCGCTTGCTCATTGCGCAACCCGAGATCTGCGAATGGTCAAAGGAATTTCCAGAGAATTTAAAGAGAGATTTGGCAGAATCGAAAAATTAGGGCAGTAGGGACCAGCAATTGGGAAGAGACTCCAAATATCAAATGAAGAACAGCCCATATTTTATTTGGTCAGGAAAGAACTGTCAAGCCTGAAGCCAACCTATCGTGCTTTATGCAAGGCCCTGGTCCACTTACCTGAACAAATGTTACAACAAGACATTTCGAAATTAGCAGTTCCAAAATTGGATTGTGGATTAGACCGCCTGGGCTGGAGAATTGTAAGGAGTATGTTAGAAGTAATATTCCAACATACTGGTATGGAAATTCTGGTATGCAGTTATCGGCTTGAATATTCCTTTACACCCAGGCAAGATAAGACCGTGGACTGATATTTCAATATAGCGTCGCAATGTAACAGATGCCCTACCTGTCGATTTCGCCATCGTTTGAGGGGATCAAAGTATGGCATGTTTCGGGACGAAACTTCATTTTTAATAAAGGGGCAATGTGATGAGTCACCGATCATCTCACACGAAAACCGTCTAGAAAATGTAAATGCGTGACATATGAAAAGTCGAGGCGAACATCGAATATGCCAGAAGTTTTCCCGTTAATATAAATAACAGTCGGGAGGGATTTATGCCATTCGTTTTTATTATTAATATTGTGTGTGTCTAAGTTACTGTTAGTTTTATTTAGAACCCGAAAAGACAAAAACATAACAATATTTTTGACATGACTCGAAAACATATACCCCCATCGAAGTTTGTACACATAAAATAATTAAGGGCTGGGCGACGAACTCTCATTATTAACGGAAACAATTTTCAAACTTATTAAGGGTTAATAACACTGGACAACAGCCAAAATGTATCTAAAATAAAATCGACAAAATCTTTTTAGTGTGCTAAAACCGAATAAACTTTTAATATCTCCAGCAGTGGCGTACCGATGATCCTGTAGAAAGGTGAAATACGTATGTGCGTCTCTGGGGAGGGATATGTTCGGACGCGTTCACAAAAAATATTAATATTGAACCTGTATTTGTGTTCTTCACACCAGATTTTTAATAATATTTTATATTATTAAAAATACCTTTGTATTTTAATATTAGTTCAAGTTTTTGAGATACGTGATGTCATGTGTCCCTATATATTAACATTGTAACCGCATGTCTGCCTTGTACTAAACAGACCCTGTATACAAATAAATGACAAACGCCACTATCGCGAATATTATGAAATTGAATAGAAAATTCTCGAATATTCTCTAAAAATCTAGAAGCCGTATTTGGGTATATAAGCAGCTACAAAGCGGAGAGGTTAGTCAGTCGAAGTTAGTGGGTCGAATCGAAAATAGGTTGCAATGTCTTAAAGAGCCATTTCCTATCCTCTTACTTGGACTTTTTTCCTCGAAACTGCGAAGCTGTAAGTGATGAGCACGGCGAACACTTCCATCAGGATATAGCAACAATGGAGAAAAGGTACCAGAGAAACTGGAATGTTTCCATGCTTGACGACTACTGTTGAACTCTTGTTAGAGATACTTCAGAAACAATTCACAAGAGAATAGCAAAAAGACGGCGCATTTAGTGACTCTAAAAGTATCTATTTTTATTACATTGTTAAAAATAAAATTAAAAAACTGTTATTGAAAACTGCGGCCAAGTTTTTAATTTCATTGTCATTTTTGTATTCAGCGACCCAAAATTAACAAAAACATGCACTTTCAATTGTGTATTAAAATTTCTGATATAGTTCTGCTCAGAATAAACCAGCGGCAAATCAGTGCGGTTTATCTAATTTTGCATGCAGTTACTTGCATACTGTTTTCACGTGAAAGTGTCCGTATGCCATACGTTTCCGTGGATAACTTCACTCGAACGAATATTTGGCAAATAAATAATAGCAATATACGTATATTACTTATTTGGCATTGTAAAACGATAATTTTAATTACTTTAAAAATATATGTATAAGTTGTAATTTCCTATTTCCTTTTGATGTCTTTTGATGTTATGGTTATGTGCTTTGCAACTAATTACCAATAAATTTTTTTCCCAACTGTGAAAGAAACGGTTATAGAATTAAGAACTTTCGAATATTATGTTCTGTATAATCAAGTAATAGCAGTTTAGATATTGAGATATAATATATCAAATATTTTGAATTTAAAATATTACCTAAAAAAAAGAGTAAATTAAAAGTTAAAGTTTGCAATGTGAGACATTCATTATAAAAAGAGTGTGGTCACCACACGGCTTCTTTATACTTATTACCAATTAGTTTCTTAATAGTTTTGTATACCTATTAGTAGAGGGACATAGCCGATTCTAGCACCTCCTCATGTTGAACCTCCTCATTGCCCTCGACCTTGCATGTGGCACAGCCCAAGGGCAATGAGGAGGTTCTACATGAGGAGGTGCTAGAATCGGCTATGTCAAGGTCAAGGTCATATCAAGGTCATATCAAGGTCATATCGAGGTCATATCAAGGTTATATCAAGGTTATATCAAGGTTATATCAAGGTTATATCAAGGTTATATCAAGGTTATATCAAGGTTATATCAAGGTTATATCAAGGTTATATCAAGGTTATATCAAGGTTATATCAAGGTCATGTCAAGGTTATCACAAGGTCAAGGGCGCGACAAAGTCAAGGTCACGACAAGGTCAAGGGTACGGCAAGGTCAATAGCACAACAAGGTGAAGGGTACGACAAGTGGAGGGAGTTTAAGGTGCTATTTAAGAAACGTGGAGAACGTATTCGCAAATAGTGTAATCATTAACAATATTATGGAACTATTACATAGAAAATATATTTTTTCTGTGAGTGAGTTAACAGAAGAGGAAGAAGATGAAATAATACAACACATTTTGGAAAGTATTGGTGAAGATGAGGAAAGTGAGGAAGAAGAAAGTAATAATGAAGAAAATAATGATAATGAAGAAAATAATGATAATGATGAAGTAATTTTCGATGATGATGATGAAGTAATTTTCGACGATATTTTTGAAATAGAGACAGTGATACTTCTAGCAGAACTAGATAATATCAGTGATTTTGAAAATAATTAAGATGACCAATTATTAGTGTTTATTTATTTTATTATTAGTGTTAGTTAAATACAGTAGTAGTACAGCGATGGAGTTGAAGATCTGATAAATAAATATAATCAGAACATGTTCCATTTACTTTTAATAAGCAGCAGTAGGTTCTATAGGTACATATAAATAAATTTGCGGAGGATAGTAGATGTAGTACAGAAGTTGGTTCTACAGTTAAAAGTAAGCTTGAGGAGGTCCCCACACTCGAAATCGTGCTAAAGCGCAGGTTTATCGATAAGAGGTTTATAAAGAGACAGTTGGTGTATGTCAGCAACAGTTCATTGCAGCAGTTCATTTCAAAGTGTTCATTTAAAGAAACTAAGATGTTTGATTGTGAGTATTGTGGTAAACAATTTTCTCGTGGAGATAACAGAAATCGACACATGTTAAGTTCTTGCAAAGGCAAGAGAATAAAAATCAGTGATAACAATCCAGACTTATGGAAATGTGAAATCTGTGATGTATACGTGGAGAAGAATTGTTATACTGCACATATTCGTAGTGCCACGCATCGAAATAAAGCGTTTGTAATAGTTGACGATGGTGTAAGAAGAAGTGTATCCACATTCGCACGAAGAATAGTAAGTTATCAAATATCTGATTCGTCTCAAATATATGTTGATATTGAAGAATTTTCAAATAACATCAGAGAAAAGGTGTTGACATTAATAGAGAGTGTCGTACATGTACATAATTCGATTAAAATAAATTTTGAATTATATGGTATGTATTATTTGCTGACAAAAGATAATGTGGAAATCAAATCATTTAATACTATGAACAAGATCTTAACGCAAGGAAGTGAATTATATAGCTTGTACAATGAGTATATTGATGAAATTAAGAATAAAATGAGCGAATTCCAGGAGCGTAATTCAGGTAAAATTATTATAAACTTATATTATTATAGTGATTTACGTCTCTCTGATTATATTTCAGGTTGGACTTTGAGCAATATTATACATTTGGAAGTGAACATAAATAAATACAATCCTATGAGAGGATCAAGTTATGTGGACTTACCACCATCAATAAAGAAGAAGAAGGCCATTATAAATATTCAAAATGTTGACAATGCATGTTTCGCTTGGGCGATTACTTCAGCGTTAAGAGTGCCAGGTGGACTTCCCCAAAGACCTTCTTCCTATCCCCATTATGATACCGTGGCTGATTTTACTGGTTTAGATTTCCCTGTCCATTTAAAAGACATTGTTAAGTTTGAAGAAAAGAATAATATATCTGTAAACGTATATGGTATCGAGGAGTATTTCGATGGTGCTGTGACGGTGCATGATATAGTGGGACCTTTATATTTTACGAAACAAAGGAAAATGACTCATATTAATTTATTACTTCTTTCTGCGAAAGAAGGGAATTTACACTATTGTTGGATTAAGAACTTGTCTCGACTTGTTTCGGCTCAAAAATCACAGCGTGGACACCAAAAATATATTTGTGAAGGATGTCTAACTTTTTTTACATCGTTAGAAAAATTACAAAGACATGAACACGAAGATTGTAAGCAGGTGAAGGCGGTGTTTCCAACTATGAATCTGAAGACGAACAAATATGGCGAAGAAGTTCCGGAAAATATATTAAAATTTGAAAAATTTGAAAAGCAGTTAAGAGTTGCTTTTGTTGTGTATGCTGATTTTGAGGCAATATTAAAACCTATTAATATGGTAGAACCGGATCATGTAAAACCTTATAGTGTGAAATGTTTCGAACATCAGCCACATTCTTTCGCTTACTATATAAAATGTTCGTTCGATGAAAATTTGTGTAAACTGCGCACATACCGTGGACAAAATACACCTAAAACGTTCATGACAGAGTTGGAAAGTGATGTAAAATTATTATATAAAAACTATTTGAGTAAAATTGTGGAAATGAAACCCTTAACTGAAGAAGAGTGTTATAATTATGAGCAAGCGAGAAGTTGTCATATTTGTGAAAAAGAACTAGATGTGAATGATAAAGTATGCGACCATGATCACATGACTGGATTATATCGAGGTGCAGCACATATGGTATGTAATATAAATTACAAAGAACCTCGCTATACTCCAATCATAATGCACAATTTATCGAATTACGATACACATTTATTTGTAAAATCCTTAGCATTGGATAAGGAAGAAATAGATGTTATTGCCCAAAATAAAGAAAAGTATATATCATTTTCTAAGAAAGTATATGTTGGCGATAGAATTGACTGTAATGGTAAGAAGAGGAAAGTCTTCCATAAATTGAGATTTTCGGATTCATTTCGATTTATGAGTTCTTCTTTAGATAAATTATCATCTTATTTAGAGGATTCTCAGTGTAGAGAAGTGTCAAGATATTATATGGGTGAAAAATTTAATTTATTACGACGAAAGGGCGTCTTTCCATACAACTATGTCACATCATTTGAAAGTCTATCTGTGACAGATTTGCCCAGTAAAGATAAATTTTATGATATATTATCTGATAGCGAAATTAGTGATGAGGATTATAGTAGAGCCGTTCGAGTGTGGGATTTATTCGAATGTCAATCTCTGGGGGAATATAGTGATATATATCTACGATCTGATGTTTTGCTACTTGCAGATGTTTTCGAAAATTTTCGAAATATTTGTATGGACAATTACAAGTTAGATCCAGCACACTATTTTACGGCACCAGGTCTTAGCTGGGAAGCGATGCTACGAATGACAGACGTAAATTTAGAATTATTAACAGATGCGGATATGTTTCATTTTTTCAAACAGGGCATACGTGGAGGTGTCAGTATGTGTTCTAAAAGAATAGAGGTGGCAAATAACGAATACTTATCACAATTTGATCCATCAGAACCTAAGAAATATATATTATACCTCGATGCGACGAATTTGTATGGTTATGCTATGACGTCCAAATTACCAAGCGGTGAATTTGAATGGTTAACGAATGAGGAGTTAATGATGCTGGATGTTCAAACTTTGGAAGACGATGGGGATAGAGGGTACGTTTTCGAAGTAGATTTAGAATATCCAACAGCTCTTCACGACCTCCACAATGATTATCCCTTCTGTCCGGAACACGTTATACCACCTAATTCTAAACATCCTAAATTGATTCCAAATCTTTCAAATAAATCGAATTACATTATTCACTATACGACTTTGAAACAATGTTTGAATAATGGTTTGAAACTAAGTGGCATTCGATGCGGAATTAAGTTTAAACAAAGTAATTGGTTAAAGGGATATATTGATTTTAATACAAAGAAACGAAGTGAATCGAATAATGCATTCTATAAAGAATTTTACAAGTTAATGGTGAATAGCATATTTGGAAAAACTATGGAAAATGTTGAAAATCACGGTAATATTAAATTGGTTTCCCATTGGGAAACAATTAGAAACAGATTGGGTGCGGAGGCATATATTGCAAAGCCAAACTTTAAATCCAGTAAAGTATTTTGCAACACGTTAACAGCTATCGAATTGGCTCAAGTTCGAGTAGATTATGTAAAGCCTGTGTACGTAGGATTCACAATCCTGGAAATAGCTAAAAAGATAATGTATCACTTTTTCTATACCTTTCTTAAGCCTTTGTATGATTCGGACATTACACTGCTCTACACAAACACAGATTCTCTAATTATAAGTGTACGAAATTATAATGTATATAATGACATAAAAAATAATTTAGATATGTTTGATACTTCAACTTTTACTGAAGGGAACTTATTCGGAATACCACGCAGTTCACCTAGGCTCGGTAAAATGAAGGATGAATACGGCGGAGGTATTATTGAATGCTTCTATGGTACAGGGGCCAAAGCTTATTGCTTGAAAGTCCAAAATAAAACGGTGAAGACGGCGAAAGGAGTCAAAAAATATGTTATTGATAAGAAATTGTCCGTTGCAGATTATAGAAGTGTAGTTGAAGAAAATGAAACTCTTATGCGGAAGATGTACGTATTTCGATCGGATTTTCACACGATTTACACCGAATTGCGAAATAAAGTAGCGCTCACATCAAAAGATGATAAACGATATATTCTCCCAGATAGAGCTTCCACCTTAGCGTGGGGACATTATAGAATAGAAGAATTAGAACGTGAAGCAAATTTGCAGAAATTGATTACCGAATTGATGGATTACCAACCTACAATTGACTTTAGCTCCTAATTTGCTTTCCCATCTGTACTTTTTCCATTATGTGTACTTTGAACTTATTACTTATGTAAAATAAAACACTGTATTTGATTTATTTTTCTAATTAGCTCTCATATGTATGCTTCTTAAACTGTACTACCTCATAACATGCATACTATGAACTCTATCATAACTTATAAGAAATATAACACTGTATTTAATTTATTTTTTGTAATTAGCTCTCATAACTGTTTCACGTGTACTCTGAACTGTATTACTACTACTTCTTGTAAAATAAAACACTGTAATTTATTAATTTTTTTATTTCCCTAATTTCATTCGAAAATTACGTTCTACAATACATTATCCTTAGATATCCAGGAGTTGTGTGATGCAGGCATACCCAACCATTTGACAAGGACTTGATTCTTTTTTCGACGTATAACTTTCTCAACCAGATAAACATCTGGATGTCGAACCTTTTTTAATTCTTCTTCGTAAAAACCTCCGAGAACATTCTGCTTTTGAGAGTCTTGCAATATATACGTTCTCGGATATGTATTCTGGACTTTGCTTATCGTGAATATTTCATTGGTCCAGTTCGGAGTATACATTTTAGAAAAAACGTGTCTATGCTTACTGATACGCACATGATCTCCCACTTCAAATTTACCAATTCTAGGGTCACCAATTTTTATGTGACTGTACACCGATTTTTGAATTGCTTTTGCATTCCTTTGGTTTACTGCAACAGGTTTGTATCCCGTTGTTCTGTGAACTGTATTGTTGTAAATGTTGACCAACTGTTGCAACATACCAACCCACCGGTAGTTACCGTTGAAGCTGAACTCTTTCCACATTTTATTTTTAATCGTTCTATTAAAACGCTCAACAATAGAACTTTTTAAATTGGAGTAAGTGGTGTAGTGATTAATGTTATACTTATCCATGATCTTCTTAAACTGCCTGTTAAAAAATTCTTTCCCTTGATCGCTCTGAATATTCCTTGGAATGTTTTTCTTTCCTGAGGAGAGTATGGATTCCATAGCCGCTGACACTTCTGCTGCTGTTTTTTTTTATTGGAATCACCCACGCAAACTTTGAAAATGTATTTATGCATACGAAAAGATATTTGAAATTATCGTTTTCTCGAGCATAAGGTATCATTTCAACCAGATCGATCTGGAATAAGTCTCGTAGTCCTTTTATTATGACTCTCCGTCGTCTAAAATTTCGTCGCGCAGGTGCGTGTAGTTCATTAACGACATCCCTTTTAAGTGATGACATTTCCTTCGACGACTACTTCTGCAAACACTGGCTCTGTTTCTTTCGGTACAGGATATGGACCAATGTACTTCAATCGCAATTCCGCGTTGATGTCTATTGATACTGCAGGATGGATGAGAACGATGCTGTGAGCGTTAACGGACAGTCTCACTAATTCATCGTCGGAATACTTAACTGCAACAATCTTTCCACTGTATAGTTTATTCCTATATAACTGCGTTTGCTTTCGACGCGCAGGAGTTATAAAGTAATATGCGTCCTGCCCAATACGTCCATTACTCTGCAGTTGAAAAACATATTTTGAAGGTTCCCTTTTTGGAGGAGGAACATATAATATACGAGTAAGCTTTTCCAATTCCTTCTTGAATTTAGGGTGTTTCAAAAAATTTGCTACTGCATCTTCTTCCGCTAAATGTCTTCTGACGATATGTTTATGTATGTGTCTTCCAAATTTGTCTATTGTCATCGTAATACTCTGTCGGTGTCGATATACTAACTGCTTTATAACTATGCTGCTCAACCTATTTAATTATTTTTTATTCCTGCAATTCCTCAATTATTGCAGTGATTTCGTTATCATGACCAGTATGTCCGACATCCTTGGACGCCATCAGTAACTTCAATCTGTCGCACAATTCATTTACATCATCCCAATACTTATATTCCACAATACTCTTAGGAACAACGATCTTTCGCAACGGTAATTTTTTTGATAAACCCAATCCTGTTTTCCAAGTGCGGGTCCACCAAACTTCTGGTTTTTTACCTTGAACAATAGGTTTAATAATTGTCGTATATTTATAATATTTACTTGGTGCATATTTCCGAGCCGGATCGTAATCAACTCTAGCGGCGTGAGTATCATTTAAAATGAATTTATAATTCTTAGCGTCAGCATATTGAAACTTTCCCGGTCTCTTCATAAACAGTAGCTCTAGTAATCCCTTAGTAGCCCTATAAGTAAATTCACCGATTATAATGTTGGGTCCATCAAACCTAATATTTGCGTTTCCAATCATCAGGTCACCATCAACTTCGCGTACACCATACTTCTCATCGAATTCTTCTTTCTCATCCGTCATCAACCCCATAAGATAAGGCCGTATAGCGGGGTCATGATCTTTTAGCGCTGTCTTAACTACATCCGTTTCTAACAGAGTCTTATTTAACGACTTATTAGTAATTATTGACTTTGACGGACGCGTTTTCAAAAGCGATAGAGCGTGAGCCCTTGACTTATCCAACTCAAGGCTTTCACTAGAATCTAATTCATCACTTCGTTCCTCCTCTTCATCACCACCCTTTGGAGTCTCTGGCAATTGTTCCCCGATATATTCATCTCCTAGAAATGTGGGCTGGCTGAATGTCTCAGACATTCGAATCTTTTTTTTCAAATCTGATGAATTTGTAAGACTGGTTTCTCGTGGAGGTGTTCCGGCGAGATACACACTTCGTTGTTTTGTCGGAGAAGAATGGGTGGATGGGCTGAACCATGACACGTGTCGTTGCTGTCGTTTACGCGGTGTACTTTGTTGACGTAAAATTGACGTTCCTGGTATTGCAACATAAGATTTTTCTGATATGATGTCTGACCAAGATTCTTCTACTTCTTTAGAAGCGTCCGCAGAATCAGTTCGTCCTCGAGTTATATTACTGGGAGCTAATTTGCTAGCGATTTCAAGTAGCGGTTTTGCTATGGGCGCATACAGAATATTTGTTTCTCTCTGAGATTGTGCAATGTCAGCCCGTAAGGTTCTTAACTTTTGTTTAAGAGCTTCGCGAGCTTGTATTAAATCTCTTATGATTTTATTTTCCATGTACACTCTATAACGAATACCTGTAGACTGATATAAATATTTCAGTAATACATGTTTTAAACCCTAATGTACGTTACAAACTCCTCTTAATTAAAACTTATAAACTTAAAGCACATCAAATTGTATACGATAGGGAGAAATATGTCAACTCTTCTCAGCCTCATTAATCTGTTTAAAGGTGTATGTAAGTATCAAAACCTAAACGATATCTTCCATCATTAAATACAGAATCATTATCAATAAACAGCAAACCAAACGATTTCTTCCAACACATTCTACAGATGTATAGAAATTGTTCATAGCTTAAATCATGAATGTGATCATTATGGATATGTTTCAAATTTGTACCGTCTTGTCGAAATAGTATTAACAAATTGGTATTATCTCTGATAAGTTGCTTTGGGACCGCACTGTATGTTTGCATTAAATAAAAACAATCTAAATTTCGGTGTCTACCATAAGAGAAAAAATCTTTTACGATATTCAAGTCGGCAGGTGGTATATCATCAAAGATAACGACAGAATAATCCGCCATTTGGTTAGGAGTAGGCATGTGATTAACATCAGTATACTCGTGGTAACCAATTTCAGGAACATTTTTCAATATATTTCTTAAGTATTCATACTTTTGCTGATGAAGAGATCTACAGCAGATGTAAATACTTTTGAAGCGAAACCCGTTAGGATGAAGTAATAGGGTTAAAAGGGCATTTGTTTTGCCACACCCAGAAGGTCCCACAATTAATCCTCGCTTAGATGAGCCACTGAAGAGGCTACTGTGTCGTATAAAACTCTTCGTAATTAATGTGGAATCATAGTTGTGCACTTGTAGGGATAATTCTTGAGGTTCCAATTGTACAATATTTGGTTCAGCTCCACTCGTTTCGATCGACATAATCGATTTGACTTCACAATAACGACTGAATTATTATTTCTTCGTGTGCGTTATATTATCTGTTTAGGATTATCTTAATATTAGAAATAAAACAAAGATTATAATAATTTTTTTATTTTATATTTTTTTTTATTTTTTGGTGCCGCCACTATTTTTATTTGTGGAAGGTGGCGGCGACTTCCGAGCGACAGACCCCCCGAATCCCCCCGGCCGACGCCCCCGATCATGTGTCCATGTCCGGGGTCGCTGGCTCACGCGAAGCCTGCAGCATCGACTCCTGGAACCTTTGCTGCAGGGTATAGGTCTGCGGCACCGCCATCGCCTGGAGCCGTTGCCGAAGGGTTCTTGTCTGCACCGTCGGCGGAGTCATTGGGCTGCTATTGTTACATGACTCGTATTCAGGGGGCAGGTCGGGGGGGTCGACATCCGTCAGATTGTTCGCCGACGCCGACGGTGCCGATATCACTATTGTCAGCGGAATGGAGTCCTCCCATTTCTTTATTGTAATTTCTATTTCCTGCAAAATTAAAGTACTAAAGTTATTACATATCATGTAAACTATTGCAAAACAGTTATAGGTGTAATTTTGCAGCCCCTACCTTGTCTGGATAGTTTTGTAGGAACTAGTACATTAGTATCGTGCAATGTGGGTGTTAACCAGGTCGATGCAGAATTGTTTACAATCGAATGTGATGACAAGTTGATGTATTAGATGGTTGAAAATGTTGAAAATGTTGAAAATAGGTTGTCCGATGGTTCGTATCGTATCAGTGTAGTCTCGCTCATGAAACTTGACCAATGAAACAATTAATTATCGAAAATACAAATCATTGTGGTGGAAATGATTTTTGATAATCAACCATGTCTTCAATCAAGCTTCCAAGTCGATTCAGCAGATCCTTCCTTTCCCTTTGGCGGGTTACATATGAGTCATCGGATGGACTGACGACATTAGTTAGGAAATGAAGAACCTTGTCTTGCTCTAACGAATAACCGTTAGCCTGCCCCTTTAGCGAGATCACCTGCTGAAGGAAACTATCCGCTGACGAATTGCTCGCCAAATATCTAACACATGTGTTAGAAAACTGTTTACAATCCGCAGAGAAAGTTGCGAGTTCGGATGGTTGTTGTTGCCCACAGTGGAATTGTGAGGCAAACAACGACGCAGAAGCATTGGAAGGTGGAGCTGGAGATTCATTTGAAGGAGGAACTGGAGAAGCATTGGAAGAAAAGTGTTCAGGAATATTTGCGTTGGGAGAAGGTGTGGGGGACTGAGGAAGATCAGTTATTTCTGGAGCTGCTTGAGGAATTGCAGGTGGTTCAGTAAAAGAGCCGGTAACATTCATTTGAGGTTGGGACGCTGAAAAATGAGTAGTCTGAGACTGAGACAAGATTACTACAGATTCTGTGGTTAGATTAATCGTCTCCACAATCTGTGGTATTCTTGCCACCCCTCGTGTCACATTTACATCATCACACCTTTGCCTTCTTCCTACTGTATCGTCCGTGAGCAGTGTTCGCAGATTCGGCGCTCGAACCGCTCGAACACTAGAACTACAAGTTGTATAGGGTAAAGGTATATAGTTCGTAGTATTTTGCCCTCGTCGTCTTTCGGTCCTCGTAGTGTGTTCTTGTCCTGTGGTAGAGATTGTCAAGTTTCTGTACATACGTCGTTGGGCAGTCAGTTGGCGTCGTTGTACCCTATTCAATTTGTAGTACTCGTCCTTCGAAAAATAAGGAGGAGGTTGCAAAGGTGGAACGGTAGTTAATTGTGACACGAAAGCAGGTGGATTAACTTCTGCCGCAACACCTACTTCAACAGTATGCGGTAGGGGTTGTACCGCAGAAGTAGATGGAACTGCAGAAGGTAATTCAACTGACTCCGATTGTCGTCTAACGTCCGTCTGACGGGATGATTCACCCAGTTGTCTTTCCAGTAACAACATCGCTTCGAAGTCTACATTTTCAACATTTTCTAAATAATAGTACCAATCATTGTTATTAGTCTAAAATAAAAAAGATAATTAACTATGACAAATGAATGTGAAGAATTTGTAAATTTAAATTATATTCTCTATGCAATTACAAAAACTATTTAAATTATTTTCTCACTGCAATAAATAATTACTCACACCCAGAAAATTTTTCAATGCTTAATGTATTAACCATACATCGTTCCGTATAATCGGAACATAATACAAAACTCAAAGTCAATTGTAGCTGTAATTTTAATGTTCTTTTGACATAATAGTGACATTAATAATAGGCAAATGATTGAATTTGTGTGCACAGTTATATTATGATAAAAGAATAAATACAGGAATATATTGGATAATAATAAGTAAAAAGCATATACAAGAAATAGAATGTAATTATACTCACCATTATACTGCAAGAGATACTATGTGAATGATTTATAAGATGAATAAAGGAAGTATATATATTAAAATCTCTAGGTCAAAACACGTCACGCTTTAAGAATAACAATGTTTTATACGTATGTCTGCTATTATGGAAAATAAGTTTTTTACACAATTTGTGAAGGTTAATGTTTTTTTATTTTATTTTTAATTTATTTTAAATTTTGGTGTTCTTTTTACATAATAGTGATATTACCAATAATATATTAACAATAGACAAAAGTTTGAATTTGTGTGCACTGTCATATTATTATAAAAGAGTAAACGCAAGAATTAATGTTTTTTAATTTTATTTTTAATTTATTTTAAATTTTGGTGTTCTTTTTACATAATAGTGATATTACCAATAATATATTAACAATAGACAAAAGTTTGAATTTGTGTGCACTGTCATATTATTATAAAAGAGTAAACGCAAGAATCTAGTGGATGTAAGCATTTAATTTGAACTGTATACATTATTTTAGAATAAAATACAAATATGTGTATTAATAATATTTAAAAATAAAAAGAAATATATATTTTAATTTATTTTTATTATTTACTGTATTAAAAGAAACATTATTTTATTGTACTCACCATTATGTTGATTATTTGAATGATTTCTAGGATGAATACAGGCTGTATATACAGGGTCCGGCAACGAAGTGGGGACGGAAGATTACACGCGTATTTGAAAGTTAGTCAAATATTTAGTCATCGGATATCCTTTCGTACCATCAAGCGCACGTCTTAAAAATATTTTGTTTTATACAGGATGTTCCAGATGGAAATGCCAGACTAAAGTTGCATTTTTTTAAATGGAACACCCTGTATGTTAATAGATAAAATGATCCGCGCTTGAAAGCTGGTTACATCGATATCATGTTGTATGGGTCTAAAGTTGATAGTTTCTGTGTAAATAATTATTTTACTTGATAAATTGATACATTTCAGTAGGCTATTCTGCATTAGTAAAATCAAAAGATCCGAAACCAATAGAATAGAATATTTTCTACTAGTATGCACTTTCGTTGCTACGTGAAATAAATTCTGCAACTGCTCGCGTTATACAGGGTGTTCACAATTTCGCAAAATCGAAGAAATCTCGTAATTTTTAAATGGAAAGCCCTTTTACTACGCTTTCTATTGATATCTCATTTGATGCACCTAGGATGGATCATTTGCTAATTATTTCTTTTTAGAGTTGAAAAATGCTTGTATTTTTAGTAGCTAATTTGCGCTTTTAAACCTTCTGTAAGATCGGATATTCAACAAATTATCCATAAATGGTCTATAACAAGAAGAAACCCCATTAAGTTGTTTTCACTCCGCAGTGAAAGCAAACATTAAATTAATATAAAGTAATATAGCATTTTCAATAGATTCACTGCTGATCAAGTTATCTGGTGTTAGTTTAATAAAAAAATTGCACTAATTAATTTGTATTTTATAGAATTTTGTAAAACCAACTATTTTACGAATACCTAATATGAAACAATACATACCTAATTAGCTTAACATAAATCGAAATCATGTAGGAAAGAATCAAGTACGAGTAGTATTAAAAGTTTGCACTATTTTAAATAAATACTAATTATTAACCACAACATCAAATTTAATTAACAAAAGTAGTAGCACAGTAAATAAAAATAAAGTAAATGTAAATAGTAAATGCAAGTAAATTAAAGAAAACTTTCAAATGTCCTTCCGTGTCTCAATACATAAATGAAGCCGCCTGGTGAAATTCTGTTGAACATGCTGTAATGTTTCTTGGCGAACATTTCTAAATGCCTCTCTTATGCGTTCCATTATATTTTCCCTTGTTGTAGGAACTTCCACATAAACTAGAGCCTTGATATATCCCCAAAAGTAGAAGTCCAAGACAGTAAGATCTGGACTTCGTGGAGGCCAAGCGATTGGACCACCTCGTCCTATCCATTTGTCTTCCTTCCATCGCCCTAGAAACACCCTAACGTTAAGGCTGTAATGAGCAGGTGCACCATCGAGTTGCACCCAGAAAATTTGTCGGGTGTCAGCATCCACATGCTCAAGTAAATTAGGCAGTTCGTTCTGCAAAAATGCCAAATACGTATCGCCTGTAACGGTTCCATCGAAAAAGTACGGCCCAATGATATATGGACCAAGTATACCTCCCAGACGTTAAGAGACCATCTACTCTGATTGTCGACATGACGTATCCAATGCGGGTTTTCTGTTGCATAATAATGCATGTTATGTTTATTTACCGCCCCATTACTATTGAAAGTAGCCTCATCGCTAAACAAAATCTTTGTTAAAATATTTGGCATTTCTCGCATTTTATTTAACAACCAACCACAAAAGTCTGTTCTTTTAATGAAATCATCACCATGCAATTCCTGATTTAATTCCATATGGTACGGATGTTACTTATGACTTCTTAAAATTCTTCGTACGCTCCTATCTTCAATAGCTGTTACATTTGAAATACCATCTATACTTATATGTGGATTTTCCTGTATTGTTAATAATAAGGCCAATTCGCTTTTTTCATTGATTACCGGCTTATTTATTTCTCTCTTCTTGTAGGTTACACTACCAGTTTCTGTAAATCTCTCTAATAAATAACCTTTGAAATGCTTCCGGTCTTGGCTTTCTTTCAAGGTTTGGAAATCTCTCTCCATATACTCTACTTGCTAGGAGACAATTTCTTGTACACTCCCCAAGAATAAATATCATATTCACCATTTCTTGAATACTAAAATTAGTCATTATAGCAATTCCTTTTAAAGATTGAACGAAATACTGTGTAAGATGGAACGAAATTTTTGACAACTTGGTTATTAAGTATACAAGCTTAAAACTGACACCAGATAACTTGATCAGCAGTGAATCTATTGAAAATGCTATATTACTTTATATTAATTTAATGTTTGCTTTCACCGCTGAGTGAAAATCAACTGTTTCTCGTACTTAATGGGGTTTCTTCTTGTTATAGACCATTTATGGATAATTTGTTGAATATCCGATCTTACAGAAGGTTTAAAAGCGCAAATTAGCTACTAAAAATACAAGCATTTTTCATTAATTCGACTCTAAAAAGAAATAATTAGCAAATGATCCATCCTAGGTGCATCAAATGAGGTATCAATAGAAAGCGTAGTAAAAGGGCTTTTCAATGAGCTTAAAATATACAGGGTGTACCATTTAAAAATTACTAGATTTCTTCGATTTTGCGAAATTGTGAACACCCTGTATAACGCGAGCAGTTGTAGAATTTATTTCACGTAGCAACGATAGTGCATACTTGTAGAAAATATTCTATTCTATTGGTTTCGGATCTTTTGATTTTCCTTATGCAGAATAGCCTACTGAAATGTATCAATTTATCAAGTAAAATAATTATTTACACAGAAACTATCAACTTTAGACCCATACAACATTATATCGATGTAACCAGCTTTCAAGCGCGGATCATTTTATCTATTAACATACAGGGTGTTCCATTTAAAAAAATGCAACTTTAGTCTGGCATTTCCATCTGGAACACCCTGTATAAAACAAAATATTTTCAAGACGTGCGCTTGATGGTACGGAAGGATATCCGATGACTAAATATTTGATTAACTTTCAAATACGCGTGTAATCTTCCGTCCCCGCTTCGTTGCCGGACCCTGTATATCAAAAATACCTATGTTAGAACACGTCACGTTCTTGAAACAACAATTTTTTATACGTCTGTCACCTAATATGGAAAATTTAGTTGTTTACAGAATAAATGAAAGGTTAAAGGTTTTTTATACGTCTGTCTGCTATTAATAAGTTGCTTACACAATTTAAAATACCTATGTTAGAACACGTCACGTTCTTGAAACAACAGTTTTTTATACGTCTGTCACCTAATATGGAAAATTTAGTTGTTTACAGAATAAATGAAAGGTCAAAGGTTTTTTATACGTCTGTCTGCTATTAATAAGTTGCTTACACAATTTGTGAAGGTTACGGTTTTTTATTATTTATGTCTGTCTGCTAATAACATAATTTTAAATTAGTAACTATCGAGAATGTGTACAGTGCACATGAAATGTAATAAGGTGTTTTATTTAAGTGTAATAGTGCTGTTAATAAGTTGTTTACACAATTTGTGAAGGATTTTAAATTTAGTTGCCATTTTTTAGATGTGGTAGATGTGAAAATGTGAAAAAACAACAGATTTTTTTTTTTCGGAAAACGTACATTTTCTGCTATTCTAATGTTCCGATCTTACCCCTCCGCATTCCATTTTGTTCTCTATATTTTTCTTTATTTGTTGTACTCAATTTTGATTCTCCTAACCCATTTTTTTTGGATGGGGGGAAATTTCCCCTCCAATTTTTGTTTTGCCCTTACTAACCGAAAAACACAAAAAAACAAAAAAAGTCGATTATCTCGGAACCTACTCGGATTTGAGCTATGTTTCCCCCCCCAGCCCCCATCCACCCCCACCGCCCCTTCCCCCCCCTCTCCTTTTTTCAACCATAGGTCCACTCCCCCCACCATTTTCGCGAGCGATCCAAAAATGCAATAAAAAAAAATTACCATATAAAAATAATTTTCTTGGAATTAATTTTGTAAACAACTTGTTTTAATAGCGTTATAGCACACAGACGCGTGTAAGTAATGTATAGTAAAGTTTATGAACACTTAGGTGAGTAACCTTACTTAATTTTGTAAATATGAAAAAATTCTTGAAAACTTATTTTTGTAAATAACTAATTTTAATAGCTTGATAGCAGATAGAGGCGTATAAATAATGTAAAAAAATAAAAACAATATTTTCTTTAATTTTATGTTTATTTCATTCTTTAATATATTACATCAATAATCGACATCATATTAATATTTTTACTTAATTATACATTTACATAATCTGCAATCTCGTCTCCTAATACAACCCTCCACGACATCACCCTCGTACAACTGATGTTCCATACATGGCCTGCATTTTATTAAATCTTCATCCAATTGATAATATTTCGGTAACCGATGCCAGACCATCTCCAAATCAATACACCTCACTTTTGAAATTAAAAATGATTTTGGAATGAACATTAAATTCCAAGCATTTATACCAACTAATGATCCTTCTGCTTCATATTGATGTATAACATTTCCGACCCTCTCGACACCATTCCGTACAATTCTAGTCCAAATACTGCCCATTCTGACTACACTATTTGTAAATATTTACCGATATCGATTAAAATTTTTTTCTCTCTAAACTGTGGTACATTAAATACTTATGCAATCGTTCCACATTAGTTAGTGCACAAACAACGGAATCGCCAACGTGAAAACTGCAACTTGGTTCTTCTTTTCTTATTTTATCGGCATCAATTAAATCTACTATTCGTTTATTCTTCAAAATACTCTTCAAAAATTCTAGCTTCTCTCTTCCTTTAACGTACACCACGTTCACGTCGGCACACAATCGTTTAATAATTCCTTCAAACTCTGTCGCACATATATATCCTTCTTCCCACCTTAACCCGTGATGACAGCTGTAAGCTCATCTGTCAAAGCATTAAAACTTAGCACAGGTTTGAAAACAAAATGACTCTTTTTGAAATTATTGTCACATGTAGCCAACTCCTTCGGCATTACCCTATGTATTTCAGAACGATACCATTGAAAATCGATAACAATAGACTTTTTGCCACGTCTTGCAGTCATCATGTAACGATTAACTAACCAACTACACAAACTACATCACCTCAGTCCACATCTCATTTAACAACAACATCCTACCCCTATTACGGTATCTATTGTGCCGCTAATATTTTCGTTGAACCACTTTATTAAATGGTGAATACTGATATAATTTATTATGCATGATCAAACAGTATAGAATGGTATCCTTTGGCACATTAGCCTTCGTTGTAAACTCAATTCTAACCTCTACGCCACTTTTATGTACCGCATCTTCTTGATGTGAACAATCGATACCTATTAGCGGACACAATTTAAACTGATTCAGTTTCATGAGCGGTTCGCTATGATCGTAACCATAGTAACTCTGTTGAAATCTAGCGTACATATTATATAAAACAGCTACGCGATTCTCGTCAAAATCAACACGAACATTTTCGTATGGGTATCTCTTCCCATTCAAATAAGCCATCACGTCCGTTAAATTAATTGCATCAAATTTGCTCATATTTTGAGACAAACTTCCTTTTTTCCCACTTTGAAAACCCAAAATTATATACCTCGGTGTTTCTAATTGTGGGGCAGTTTTGATTGCCCAACTATGTTTAGTTGTCTCAGGAATTCCCGGATTTTCGTGAATTTCCCAACCTCTAAAAAACATTTCCATCTGAGTATTTTTCGTTGTTAATTTTGTCAGGGATAAATCTTGAGCCATACCCACTTTAACATGGGGTACTCGCCATATTATACTATCAATAATTAATTTCATTTCTTCATCGGCAACAGTGTTCATTATCGCATCGCTATCATCAGCACATCTTTTCAATATTAATTCTTGCGGCATATGCATAATAATCTGCTTTACGTCTTCTGCAAAACCTATTAACATTTTAAGTGGAATACAAATACTAAAATTTCCTCTAACATCTAAAACTGGAACCTTCCCTGTAGTAAATTCCCAACCGCAATTTTCTAATTTATTTATATAACTCGGACTATAAGAAAAATATCCCTTCATAGTTGATGTTATACCCACATTTCTAACTTCATCTACCTCCGATCCACTCGTTACATATCTGATATTACTAAACATAAAAGCTCCGGCATTATGAATCAGAGATGCTGTAGCACTTGCTTTACTAACATCACTAGCTAATCGTAATTTCCCTTCTATTAATAATTCCGATTCGGATGGTAGAGTATATTTATCTATTTCTGGAACCACAATTCGTATTTCATCATTATTCCCATATTTTGGTGAGCCAAATGGTGCATAATTGTGGTATTCCAATTCGATAATTGAATTATCCACACGAACTTTTCTCAAAACATCTAACACTTCCATAATTAAAATAATTCTACCTCACAGTGACAATCAACTTCTCGCAACACAAGTTATTCTTACACTGACAAAATATCCTCATCCTTTTTCTATAAATACTATTTTTATACTCCTCCGTATTTATACCAAAACTCTGTAACCCAAATTCTTCAAAAATTTTCTATTTTCACCTGATAAACCACCATATTTCACTATTCGCCCCATCCCGCTCCTCAATTTATTTGATGACTTTCCTGTAGATCGTCGAACTTGCTTCCAAAATTTATTGTTAGTATTACTTCTCATGTTGCTTAAAATTTGTTTGTAGTAGTCACTGTTTTCTTCTTAATCGTAAATAAACTGTTAACTCTTCACCTCTCAAATCAATTAATCGTCCGTTCTGATCGACGGCTCGAATTATAATATTCGTTAACATGTTCACATTCACGGGCATATAAATGTTCTCTTGCGGAACTTCTATTATCTTAAACCCTGGTGGAACATTCGGATGAAAATGATATAAAACATGCGACAACTCCCCGTTAATATATGAACCAGCAACTACATTACACATAATATCGATGGCACTCATTTTATTAATATCAACCACCTCATCACTGGTCCTCGGAATATTTCCTTGTATTTTAACTTTTCCAAAGCCTAGTAGAGAACCAATTGAATTTTCTGCAGTAAAATCGATATCCACTGAAGACTTAATAGTTGCTTTCAAGGTATTATTATTTGCGCTTAAATTAAAAAAATTCTTATCATCTGTACCGAGACGCACTTGTTCTTCAATATACTTCTCTAAATCTGCTACGTCATAAGTACCCTGTGGAACTAATATATTCTCCCAATTCCCGGGCTTACCCGGGGCTATAGCATAATATCGAAATATCGAAATATTATTCTCCGATGTAACATTAGAAATAGAATTATAAGTTTGCAAACTCAACATACACATTTCAAATTCACCATTTAAATATACAGGCGGATTCAATACACATGTCAACTGTGGTCCTTCTCCTGATAAAACAAAAGCCAAATTATCCGCACCTCCATCACCATCACGTTCCATTTTATATACATACAACAATATTAAATTATTTACTAAAAGAAACTCGTTCTCAACTAATGAATCCTTTCAAAAAGAATAAACACAAATGTCCACAATTCACAGTATTCAAGTCTTGATATCTCTTATAGTTATATCGTATAACGCCACCCGCATTCGATAATAAATAGTTTTCGACCTCAGTCGGAGGTCTTAAATCACCATAACTATCGAAATACTTTATTATATCATCATGCTTCATATAAGCTACCCAATGAGTACCTTCTCCAACATTATCGTCCAAATTAACTATTCCCTTTTCTCTTTTGCGTATGATTGCTGGTAGGACATCTCTACTAAATATACCCCGAAAATTTCTTATTTTCCAACCTCTAAGATATTTCCATAAATCGACTTCAGTTAGAGGTCTTCGGGGTAATTTGCTTAACCGTTTTTTGAAACATTTCCACTGGGTAAATATACACCACAACCAGATTTGTATGGTTTAATATATAACCCACTCCCAATTGATATTCCACACCCCGACTTATATGGTTTCACATATAAGCCGCTACCAGCTTTTGACTCCATAGCAGTATTGTGGCGTTTAGTTTCTTCTAATCGATCTCTTGCAGCTTTAGATGAATTAACTGCATTCGCAATTGCTGCAGCACCTCCACCTAGCGATCCCAGGGCACCCAAAGCTGCAAATAACGGAATTAATGGTAAAAAGCCACCCTTCTTTGGTATTGGAATAATTCTCGAACGAGGTAATAAAATTTTCTTTCCAGACTTCCTCAAACTCCGATATGCCAGTTTTGCATTTTCTAACATTCCTTTTCTACTGCCCGCCCGTTTTATTGCATTGCGTGCAATTCTCATTGCCTGCATAAATGATATAGAACCACCCACAAAATTCCGTTTCATGTTTCTACTTCTTTGTCTATTAACTGGTTTACTGTGTCGAGTCACTCCTTTTCGAACCCGTCTCCTCACACCCATACCTAATTTTGTTTTACCTTTCATAGCACCAGCAACTATAACAGAAGATAATTTTTCTCCAACTCGAGCGTCTGCACTCTTTAATCGTTTAATAGCAATGTTATACAATTTTTTATCCGCTATATGTCGCTCTGATAAATCACCAGATTTTGAATAAGCTATATCGTGCTCTTTGCAAGCCTCATCTAAATCATTCACGCCTTTATCACCTCTCTCCAATCGCTCTTTTAATTTCGTTCCTGGTCCACAAAATCTATACCCTGGTATATGTAGTTCTACTGGAAGCTTATTTATTATTGTATTCAATAGGCCACCACCTTTCCTTCTGCCTTTTCGATTTAAACTACGCCGTTTAACCAAATTCCCCATCTTTTATATGCAAACGTTTTAATGTATCTATCATAAGCGATGGTTCACACTTTAACACAAAACGCTCTCGATTTTTATATTTATACACACTCTCTTTTCTCTTAATTTGCAATTATAACTATCATACAACAACCTCTACACTTTAAATAATTCAATATACTTAGTTCCTTAATTTCTACTCATAATATAAAATAAAAGACTGTATTCATAACATAATTTATTATTATTAATTTTTATATGTACATATAATTTCAATTACGATTTCTTCTTATTAGATCAATATCCTGGTAAACTTTTTGAAGATGATTTACCAACATCTCTTTTGTTATACACACACATTCTAGAGTTGATCCCTGCAAAACTTTCTCTATTTCCATATTCAGATCCCCTCCACTTACAGATAGATATTGAATAACATCCTTATAAAATTCATCATACTTTAAGTTTCTTAACGATTCCAACCGGGATTTCAGCACCTTTCTCACACGCCACAATTCTAACAAACCTTCAATTGATAAATACAACAAATCTCCGTCTTTGTCAATTTTTAATATTCTGTTCTCCCCATCAAAACATTCGCTAGAAAGTTCTAAATTCGATATGCGCATACTTGGAAACTTTCCACCACAATAATCGAAATACTTCTTCAATTTCGCGCTCTGCATCATAATTTCTGCCCATTCTTCAGAATTAAAAAATATGCATTGCTTTCTCACACCAACAATCTTCACTATCGGTTTGAAAAAATTATCTGGTAATAAACCAACACATACCCACTTTGAATGACTTTTATTTAAAAAATATATGCTCTCTGCTACTAGAGGTAAATTCCATGAAGATTCGAAAACTAATTTTTCAGAACATCTGTCAAATTCTTTCCAAAAATTATCCATTTTTCCCACTTCCGCAAAAAAATTTTCTATCATAGGATCGAGCACTTTTTTCTCCATTACCTTATTAAAATGTTCTTCGTTAGCACTCACAATTCTTAATTCACCTTCTTCTAAACTATCTAAACGATCACAGCCACACTTACGCTTCACCGTTCCCATTATATATACTGACTTCTTAACATCGCTGGATTTATATAGTAGCCCCTATGAACTGCCGCTGGCAAACAACAACTGCGTCTTTATAAACCTCTCATCGGCAAACCTGCGCTTTGATTCTAGCACCTCCTCATGTAGAACCTCCTCATTGCCCTTGAGCTGTGCCACAGGTTCACCTTATTTAAAATATATTATTTAAATCATATTTTATGTTTTAGTTTTTTCTTTTTCGGTATTCTAAATTTTCTAAATTGTTGGGTAATACTCTTTTTACAAACTGAGCAACACCTTGACCTTGGCATAGCCGATTATAGCACCTCCTCATGTAGAACCTCCTCATTGCCCTTGAGCTGTGCCAGAGGTTCACCTTGACCTTGACCTTGACATAGCCGATTCTAGCACCTCCTCATGTAGAACCTCCTCATTGCCCTTGGGCTGTGCCACATGCAAGGTCAAGGGCAATGAGGAGGTTCAACATGAGGAGGTGCTAGAATCGGCTATGTCCCTCTACTCCTATTTCATAAATTTATGAAAACCTATTTTTAGCGATAATAGTTAAAAGTATTTTACGATAAGAGTAAAAGTGGCACTTCCGGTAGGAATTTTGAAAAACTTTTTTAGAAAACTTTTTTGAGAGTCTACTTTTAAACACTTTTGTATTCTTGAGAAATTTTCGTGAACGATGGCGTATTTGAATTTTGAAAATGCAAAAGTGTGGGAGCCAACTTTACAGACCTATTTTCAAGTGGATTTAGATCTGGGCTTTTGTAGACCATGTCAGAACTTCTATATTGTGATTCTGGAACCACTGTCCAACAACACGGGCTGTATGGACGGGGCAATTGTCTTGCTGAAATATGTAGTTACTGTCTGGAAACGTTTGTGCTATAGATGTAGCATTACATGCTCCAATATGTCTACATATTGCTATGAATAGTGGGTTGAAGATTTAGCACGCCACCATCCACAACTAGTTTTCCCAACTAGGTTTTCTCAGCCGATGAATTTTCAAATCTGAGACCTCTAACTTCTCGGGTACCACTTAGGAAAGACGTGTCTAAAATTTATAGTTGAGCGCCAGTGAAATGTTCACAAAAATTTATTTACTTATTTTATATAAAATTGATTCCAAACTAATTTCTCTTTAAGTTTCTTTTAAATATATTCTTTTATATATATAGGTATAATATACTTAGCAAAATTGGAGTGAGTAAATAAAACAAACGCAGGTTAAAAAGTGAAATAAAATATAATTATATTAAATACAAATATAAAAAAACAAAAAATATATCTTCACAAAGTATAAAGATGTGGTATCATTTAACAAAGATACTTGAGGTAAAAACATTCATTGAAAATTGACCGCTAAATGAATGGAAAACGTCCTCCAAATGACTCCGATCAAAACTTATCTAAAAATAATCAAGTTTACTATTAAATTCTGCCCAGAAAACCACACAGTATATATATTCAGATACTGGCCCACGAACAAAAACTACACATGTGCTATTAACATGTAAAAAAAAAATCTAACTCCACTCGATCAAACTTTCAATTATAATATTAACAAAGAATTTTAATATATAAACTGTATTATCTGTATTTATAATAATTAAATCTCTTAACTAGTTGTTCTTATACAATAGAACTATTTTTCAGATAATTATGACGTCATAACATTTTAATTCTACTTACAAAATTAATGGAGACTCACGAAAAAGGTGCTTAATCAAATTAAACTATCAATACAACGAGAATTCAACTCTATAAATATCGGGACTTTAATATCGATATCATCAACCCGAACTAATTAAATATATATATAATATATAATCACGAAGCAAGCAACCTTCTCGTTTGAAAGCTAGTATTCGTCTCCTAGAATCACCTCGGTCTCTACATCAAAACGACCCCGGATAATCAGTTTTTCTCACTAGTTAAATTTAGTATACAGTCCTATCTCAAATAAATGCACATTTTTAAATTAAATTATTTTTAAATAAAAATCCATAACAATATGTAGCGGCAACAGAAAGTCTATCGATATTCCAGCATACACCCAAACCAGCCGAACTTGTCCAAGCTCATTCGTTTACCGAAAACCTTCCAGATTTCTGGTGTAATAATATTTTATATTATTAAAAATACCTTTGTATTATACAAAACTCGTGGGGTTTGACCCACTCATGTATGTTTCAATTATTCTGATACTTCCAGATTTCTGCGAGCGGTAAATATAATTTTCATTAAGTCGAGAATGCGGTAGTCTATAAACTCTCACTTTTCCGCTGTAGGACGATTGAAAGCATTTTTCATCCGTAAATATTACTCCGTTCCAGTAGCCCTCGCCGTTTTGATATCGTTTAAAACGAATAGTAATCGCGACTGCTTATTTTCGTCGTTTAATAAAATCTTGGAAGAGACAATAGAATTTTTTCAATTGGAAACACGTATTCTTCGGCAAGCTACAGATCTAAAAGCTGGGAAAATGTTTCTGTAACTGGTATCCTCGCTGTAGTAAAGGGATTCATTCTTAAGTAATTTATGAAAACCGCATGGTCAGCGTCAATACTGCTTCTAGGACGTCTAGAGCCGATCTTCCTTGCTAAAGACCCGTTCTACATCCACCCCTTTTTTTTACATCAAACACGGTATTTTTATTTAAATTAAAAAAACATCTTCTATTTTGGACATAATCCTGGTTTTCACCAGTTTATTAATGCTAATGATGTTTTAATGTTCAGAACATTTCAATTACGTTGCTATATAATTTAGCTATTCTGAAAATTTACGGAAAAATGACACTAACAGGATATTAAGTCAATTGACAATCTATAAGTATGAGATCTGAATTACGCAACTTAATTATGTTTGTCCCAGATTTTATTGCACAGTACTGTACATAGGTATTTTATTTGGAACAGATTAGTCATGCCGAAAGTTCAATAAATGACGTGCACGTCTTCGTATCGTGAATAGCCCATACCTGGCAAATGTACTTCAATTCTTAAAATCAAATGACAGCAATGATATTTATTGCTGTGTTCGAACAACGCCAACATTGAAAAATGAAAAAAGCGTATCGAAATGAAGCACATTTCGATACTGTTTTGAGTTTCATAGGGTACGTTCCACTAGCCCCACACAACGCTCACGCTCGCGATTGCAGTCATTCCCGTTCCACTAGCGTATGACTAGCTCGTAAGTATTTTGATTATCCTGCCAAGTGGAATGGGTTTCATTTGATTCAAGTTGAAGAGCGATGACAAATTGATGATAATCTTTGTTTTGATTTGTGAATATTTAGAAAATATCAATTCACAATAGTGATAAGGGTTTATTACGAAAGTAAAATAGAAAATAGTATATTATGCAATGAGCATTTAATGACTGCTATTAAGGCACGAGTATGAGGGTTATGACACGAGCTGAAAGCGGGTATCGTAAAGAATACGAGTGTCTTAATTGCCACTAAATGCGAATTGTATACACTATTTTTTTACGATTAGCTGTAATAACGAAAAAAATTGGCATTTTATATTCAAAATTTATTTATTTCTATAACTATGTATTTCTATAACTATGTATTTCTACAACTATGTTGACTATGATTATAGAGCAGGTGACCATGGGGGAAAGTTAGACAGACAAAATTGTACTAGTTTTCTTCTGCCATCTAACGAGATTGGACAATACTATATTTCCAGTTTGTCATATTGGCCATGTTGATAATTTTAGTTTTTTTGACAATTATGAATTGGCAATATAAATTTGATTTGTTTATAGAAATTTGATATTCTATCGCCATTTTCTTTACTTTTTTTCATTGCACTATGTTTTGTTTTATCCTGTGTTTATGTTTGTAGATATTTGTGTAGTTTTGTTTATTTGTGTATAGCAAACGCCAATTAAGATGGCGCGAGGAGGCGTAAGTTCGCGCAGGATTAGAAGTAGTGGGGAGATTTGTATTTGGTTTTACATCAAATGTCAGATAATTCTAACCTCTGAGCGTGTATCACTTTATGATCCCCTAGCAAAGACATCATGTTCCGTCAAACGTCAATGACAAACGTATTCTGACAATTACTTGAGTAGTGGGGGAGGAGTTTTTAAAAAGGCTTCTGCGCACGCCCTCCTCGCGCCAACTTAATTGGCGCTTGCTATACATATATATTGATATGGTACAGCATACATCCTTAATAAATTCTTCATTTAATAAAATATTTGTCCCCAAGATATATCTGAAATATAATGGTTTAGAAAATATAACTAGTTAATTAAAAATTATAAAAAATAATGATGTAAGACCAAAATTAGTTTTTTAAATGACGTTGCCGAACTAATTTGAATATTTTTATTTGTTTATTTATTTAATTTGGTCATTTATTAATTTATCATTACTTAATATCGCGAGAAATCAAGATTTTTAAAACTAATTATGATTATAATGTCTTTGTACAAATTTCTGTAAACATTATTATTTAATATGACTTTTGGTTGCACCTTGTTCATAATAAACAATTGAGATCACGTGAGTGGGCATTATTAGTATGCTAATAGGCTGTTAGAGTAATTTCTAACGTTTAATTACTAGAGAGATGCATCGAAGAAACTTTCAAAATTATTTTATTTTAAATTGTCAAAATTATCTTTTAAATAATATTCGGATTTATTGTACAATTTCTAGGAAAATATGATTTATACTTCTACTACTTTCCTATGGTAGTCAAGACGACTAAAACAAAAGGTGTTATTAGAGACGTTCTTTTTTGCAAGTGATTATAAAGAATAGACAATATATATATATATATATATATATATATATATATATATATATATATATATATATATTGATGTGGGTCAACTTACTTCTTTAATTAATTCTTCTTCTAATAAGATATCGGTTCCAAGAATGTTATATCTGGAATATTCAAATTTGAGTAATATTACTATATTACTTTATAGTTAGAATTTTGTATTTTTAATGTAAGATCATAATTGGTTTTTAAAATCATGATACCGATTTGTATTGTATGTTATATTTAGTCTATTTTTATATTTCGCTCTTTAATAAATTTATCTTAACTTATTTTCGCGAGGATTCTAGATTTCTAAATCTAACTATGATTATTTTATTTGTGTACAAATTTCTGTAAACATCGTTATTTATTATGACTTTTGAAAACATCATATTCAAAATTTGCAATTGAGATTACGTGAGTCGATTTTATTAGCATATTAATAGGTTGTCAGAGATATTTTCATCTCTGAAATATTAAAGAAATACATAGAAGAAACATTTAAAATTATTTCTTTCTAATTTGACAAAATTATCTTTTATATAATTTTCGAATTCATTGTACAATTTTCTAAGAAAATTTGATTTATGCTTATACAAATTTCTGATTGTAGTCAAGACGATAAAAAAAAAAAACATTATTGATTAAGAAGATTTTTGCATGCAGTTGTAAAGTAAAGGATTATTTTCAATTTCTTCTTCGAAATTATTTAATTAAATTATCTACGGCTACGTTTTTATCACAAGAAAGTGGATTAATTATTTTTACATGGTATAATTACCCTGCAAGAAAGTTTTCTTCGAGTGTGGAAGTACTAGGAAACCTTATAATCTTTATTTTTGTATTTCCAACTATACTAAAATCAGTTTACGTTTAAGCAGCATTTATTAAGAAGTTATTGGAATCATATTTGGATATTTTTGGTTAAAGAAAACACCTTCTTCTGGATATAAAAATTGCACATAACCTAGCAGATTTCTACATGATAAAGGAACGTATGCAGATTTGCGATTAGTATATCTACCAGACGATCGAGACAAGTATTTCGTAACCTACCTTGCTGTTCCTGTTGGGATTCTTCAGAGTTTTCATCACTCAGAGGACACGTTGGTTTAGAAATTACCATATCTGTCATTAGCAACAGGTATTCTTATGAAAATTGATTCCTATATATATATATATATATATATATATATATATATATATATATATATATAAAAGATATAACATTTCTTGTAGTCTCATACCTTATTATATATTACTCACGTTATTTCAAGATTCATATTTCGCTGCATATTTATATTAGTATTTGTGAAATTATTAATTAGTTTAATCACAAGGTTTAGGTACGACCGTGACATTATTAAAATTTGACTATTTTGTGTAGGCAACTCATTGCATTTTGCATTTTAGAAGGTTACATACATTCACGATTAAGATTTGTTTGATTATGGTCATATAATGTTTAATATTTTATATTGTATCTTGTTCGATTAACAACAGAATATTTCTAAAATATATTTATTATTATCGTTGACTTTATCGTTTTATTTTATGTATTTTTATGCTGATGTCTGTGTATTCGGAACTTACTTTTAGACCTTGAGGGTAAGTAGTACTCTTGCTTATTATTGTTTATCCTAAATTATCGATTTTGAGCTAGCCATTCTGTTATTTCATTTAATTTTACATTCATTATTATTCTTCGCATTCGGTATTATTACAATATATGTATATATATATATATATATATATATATATATGAAAAATTTTGTGAAAAACTTATCTGCGCGGAATGTGCATATATCGATATTTCACTGTTTTTTGCAGATCATCAGTGCACCTTACCGAAGACAGACATGATATTCACTTCTATACTACGTGTATATATACGAACTGTAATGAACTTCATGTGTATGAGAATTAATAATTATTAAATCTCATTTTACATGCAATTGTCGCTATAATTTGTTGCATTTAATTCTACAATTCGGCAAATCACTTTTGCCCTAGATTGTAGACGCAACAAGCCGCGACATCAACTGTACAAGTTGTCAGTACAAATGAAAAATTTTGTGAAAAACTTATCTGCGCGGAATGTGCATATATCGATATTTCACTGTTTTTTACAGATCATCAGTGCACCTTACCGAAGACAGACATGATATTCACTTCTATACTACGTGTATATATACGAACTGTAATGAACTTCATGTGTATGAGAATTAATAATTATTAAATCTCATTTTACATGCGATTGTCGCTATAATTTGTTGCATTTAATTCTACAATTCGGCAAATCACTTTTGCCCTAGATTGTAGACGCAACAAGCCGCGACATCAACTGTACAAGTTGTCAGTACAAATGAAAAATTTTGTGAAAAACTTATCTGCACGGAATGTGCATATATCGATATTTCACTGTTTTTTACAGATCATCAGTGCACCTTACCGAAGACAGACATGATATTCACTTCTATACTACGTGTATATATACGAACTGTAATGAACTTCATGTGTATGAGAATTAATAATTATTAAATCTCATTTTACATGCGATTGTCGCTATAATTTGTTGCATTTAATTCTACAATTCGGCAAATCACTTTTGCCCTAGATTGTAGATCTGTAAAAAACAGTGAAATATCGATATATGCACATTCCGCGCAGATAAGTTTTTCACAAAATTTTTCATTTGTACTGACAACTTGTACAGTTGATGTCGCGGCTTGTTGCGTCTACAATCTAGGGCAAAAGTGATTTGCCGAATTGTAGAATTAAATGCAATAAATTATAGCGACAATCGCATGTAAAATGAGATTTAATAATTATTAATTCTCATACACATGAAGTTCATTACAGTTCGTATATATACACGTAGTATAGAAGTGAATATCATGTCTGTCTTCGGTAAGGTGCACTGATGATCTGTAAAAAACAGTGAAATATCGATATATGCACATTCCGCGCAGATAAGTTTTTCACAAAATTTTTCATTTGTACTGACAACTTGTACAGTTGATGTCGCGGCTTGTTGCGTCTACAATCTAGGGCAAAAGTGATTTGCCGAATTGTAGAATTAAATGCAACAAATTATAGCGACAATCGCATGTAAAATGAGATTTAATAATTATTAATTCTCATACACATGAAGTTCATTACAGTTCGTATATATACACGTAGTATAGAAGTGAATATCATGTCTGTCTTCGGTAAGGTGCACTGATGATCTGTAAAAAACAGTGAAATATCGATATATGCACATTCCGCGCAGATAAGTTTTTCACAAAATTTTTCATTTGTACTGACAACTTGTACAGTTGATGTCGCGGCTTGTTGCGTCTACAATCTAGGGCAAAAGTGATTTGCCGAATTGTAGAATTAAATGCAACAAATTATAGCGACAATCGCATGTAAAATGAGATTTAATAATTATTAATTCTCATACACATGAAGTTCATATATATATATATATATATATATATATATATATATATATATATGAAAAAATGTGTGAAGGTCGTATCCATCCGGGATATGCAGACATCGATGTTTCATACTCATTAGTAATTGTCAATACCTACACCTTACCCAGAAATAGATACGACTTTCATTTCCATACTGCGTGTATATCTACTTATGATGATAAACGTAATGCTAATGAGAACTCATAATTATTGAATTCTCACATACATGCCATTGCCGCTTTAATTCGCTGCATCAATTTCTACACATTACAAAATTGCAGCTACATTCTTAGACAAAGGTGATTTTGTCATGTGTAGAAATTGATGCAGCGAATTAAAGCGGCAATGGCATGTATGTGAGAATTCAATAATTATGAGTTCTCATTAGCATTACGTTTATCATATATATATATATATATATATATATATATATATACGAGTATATATACATATATTGTTATGAGGCAAATAGCTCAGTTATTCCAGCTATCTGCAAATGAAAAAGTAAGAATCAATACAAGAAATACACTCACTTGAACAGCTACATTTAGTGGACATAACTTGTAAAATTAGTGTCGAAATGTTAATAAATTAATATTACGATAACTTTGTATATTTCAAATTAAATTATATTTATTTCTAAATTTACTTTTCATATTTTTAATTTTCATTTTCATCATTCAAGTCATTTACGCGAAATTAAAAACGATAGTTAATTTATTTACATTTGAATTTTATATCGATACTAATTGAACACGCCCACTTTTCAAATTATAAGAAAAACCCGCGAACAGGTTATTTTTGTATTAGAAATTGTACATAACCTAACATTGAAAAGCCAGTCATATCTATTTGTAAATTAATATTTTAATTTTGTTTCTCTGTCCAAATTAACAATTTATTTACATTTTGCGTATTATTCATAGTAATAAAAGTACAAATCAAGTCAATTTATTAATTTCTAATAAGGTTTTGGAAAGAAATAATTGATAGCGAGCATCAGTAGCAGAATTTTTACACGCAAGCTGCCTAAAAAGTGATACTCCTTCTCTTAAGTTAATTAAATATTAAAATACCAATGTTAAAAGAATAAAATTATTCAGAACAAGTGTAATTAATACCGGCGAAACTTTTGAAACACTTTTTGGGAGAAGAATATCCGACACCGGTAAGAATTCTAACAAAGCATCTTTTGGCCGCCGAGCTTCGACCGATTTCTACGCACTAGAACAAGCGTCTACATACCTGTACCGTATAACTTAAGAACACCTTTCTTGATACCGTACCACTGAACATCCTTAATAGCCGAACTCTTGTTAATACCTGCACGCTCCCTGCAAAACACAGGTTTATTTAATTTAATTCTTTTTGTAAAAGTCTTATTAAGAACTATTTCTCAACAAATCAAAATTTTACTAAATTCATTACATCTTGATTTTACTTTTAAACATATTACTATCTTGCTTAAATTTGTGAAAAGAACAATATTTATTAAGAATTGTAGTACTTACCATCACTGTGTTTGTTTATTTATTTATATTATAATATACTTTACTATTTCATTTCACTAGTTACTTAACCACAATTTCACACGTGCATATTATTTTAATTCCTTGTTTTGCCGTTAGTCACGTTGCTTATTCATTGTATACAGATAACTTGCATTCAATAAATATTTTATACCTATTATTTTAAAGAAGCTCTTTTATTTATCATTGCGTAGCTAGATATAACTTTGTAATACTATTAATTAAGTTTCCTTCAGTTTTATAGGAGTATAAACCACCAACGATGATCCTAAGTAAGAATCAGATTTATTTAATATATTAGTCATGCTCTACCGACCCCTAGTGGAAATCTGAGATACTACGTACTATTGGCTAGTAATCTAACTTCACCAGTTTTAAAATAAGGCGCCCAAGTCAAATACAGCCAAAGTACGATTTAACTACTCAATATTCAATTATTATTATTTCACACATACTATACCTATTCATCAATATATATACCATCAGAAATTTGTATAAGCATAAATTAAATTTTCTTAGAAAATTGTACAATGAATTCGAAAATTATATAAAAGATAATTTTGTCAAATTAGAAAGAAATAATTTTAAATGTTTCTTCTATGTATTTCTTTAATATTTCAGAGATGAAAATATCTCTGACAACCTATTAATATGCTAATAAAATCCACTCACGTAATCTCAATTGCAAATTTTGAATATGATGTTTTCAAAAGTCATAATAAATAACGATATTTACAGAAATTTGTACACAAATAAAATAATCATAGTTAGATTTAGAAATCTAGAATCCTCGCGAAAATAAGTTAAGATTAATTTATATAAATATAAAAATAGACTAAATATAACATACAATATAAATCGGTATCATGATTTTAAAAAACCAATTATGATCTTACATTAAAAATACAAAATTCTAACTATAAAGTAATATTACTCAAATTTGAATATTCCAGATATAACATTCTTGGAACCGATATCTTATTAGAAGAAGAATTAATTAAAGAAGTAAGCTGACCCACATCAATATATATATATATATATATATATATATATATATATATATATATATATATATATATGAATATAATATTTTCGTGACCTTGGTATGATATGGTAAACTTAATAAGTCGGCGATTAAAGGTCTGGTTTATTACTTCAAAGTATATATATTTAAAACAACAAGGGTTGTACAGAGTACAACCCTTCAATTCAGAGTACATGGACAATATATATATATATATATATAGTAAACCTAATCAGTAGGCGATTAAAGGTCTGTATATTACTTCAAAATATATGTATTTAAAAAACTCTACATGTTTCGGCTGTATACGCCTTTTTCAAGAGAATACAAAATATGAATGACAGAATATAAATGTCATAATTCATAAATATATATATATATATATATATATATATATATATATATTGTCCATGGGACATTGTTTCTGCGTGGGTTTAAATTGTGACTACTTAAGTGGCTATCTTTACTCATAATAGTAAGTCAGGAAATGTCAAAAATGTGTCTTATTGACATTTATTAAACATTTTTTAAAATAAAGTTGTAGCGCGACGCATTTAATAATTACATCCTTAGTACCATAGCGCTCCGCTGGTACGCTCTTGGGAGCGCCACGGTAGGCCTCTCCATTCCTACCCTCCCTCTTACAGGCACAACGACAACGGCCGAGGACCACCCTCTCTCCAACCATCGACCCGATCCCCGATCGGGACGGCCATAAGAGGAGGATCCGGACTCTCCAAACGGCATTCTCACTGCGATATTCATTCCTACAACATCGCAGTTGAGAGCACCTACGTTAAATACAGCGTAAATACGAACCCGGAAGAAATGGCCGGAGTAAGAACAGACAACGTGATTCACATCACCAACATGGCGCTGAGGCCAACATTTAAAAGAAGATGCACCGAACAACAGTTAATCGACGCCAAAACAATTATAGAAGATACCACCGACGAACAAGAAATTCAACGTTTGTTGCGCGATCAATCACAAATCTTTATGGTTGATCGCGAAAATCCGTACGCAACACTTACATTCAACACACCTGACACAGAAGAAAACAATCCAACAGCAACAATTACAATCAACACAGAACACACAGAAGAAACAAAACCGGCAACCGAAACAATAATCACCGACGCGTTTACAATCCCGAAAAAAACATCAAAGAAACAAAAAACAGAACACGAAAATTCACCGATACAAATAAAAAATTCGTACAGCGCACTTCAAAAAACCATCGCCGATGAAAAAATGGAAGAAGATACTCCACAACCGTCAACCTCAAACAACAGCACTCCCAGGGTAAGTGACAAAACCTACGTAACACACAACACAAACACTGACACACGAAAACCACGAAAAATTGCACCAATAATAATAACGGACAAAGACAATTGGACATACATACGACAATTACTTAAGACAAACAACATTAACACTGAAGAAAGCAAACTTGTGAAACCTGGTATTCACATAGAACCAAAAACTGACAATGACTACCGTACACTGAAACAAATACTGGACAAAGAAAACATACAATACTACACATTCCAACTTAGAAGCGAAAAGACTTTAAAGGTAGTTATGCGCGGCATTCCTACCTTTATTACTGACACCGAAATTACTGACGACTTGACTGACAAAGGATACCCGACACTGAAAATAAAGAGAATGAACGGCAAACACGGCATTCCCGCACCACTGGCACTAATCGAACTGACGAATCAGTATAAATCAATTCACAACCTACGAGACTGCTGCGGACTTACAATTAAAATAGAACCCTTACATAAACGGACAGACATAATACAGTGTCATAAATGCCAGACTTTCGGACATCACCAACGGAACTGTAACGTGCATTACAAATGTATGAAATGCGGAGACGGACATTCGACTCACCTATGTACAAAGACCAAAACAACCCCACCAAAGTGTGCAAACTGCGGTGGTCCACACTTATCCATATCCATCAACTGTCCTAATAACCCAAACAATCCTGCAAACAAAACCACACCTCAACCTAAATACATACCAGCACCACCCCCAACAAGTAACCCATGGACACAACGACAAAACAAGACAAAACTTAACACAGTTGACGAATTAGCACTTGCCTTAGGCAACATGCTAATAACACTACACTCGACTAACGCAACAAACGAACAAATACAACACTTCGTTACACAGACACAGGCAATAATAACACTCTACAATAAAACACATTAAACACACACACAACTGACACGCAAACAAAAAATGTGATGATGACCAACGAAATTACACACGTGACTTAAACGCACAAAAAGCGACTGACACACAGACTTTACACACACAATACACACAGGACCGCGCAAAAAAAACACAACAACGGACGATTAAATCAGACTCAAACACTCACAACCCTGGGACATACATAACAACGGTGTGGAAATGGAGTTATCTTCGACCACAAAACAAAATTCAAGACACATGACGATCTCCAAACGGCAGTCAGAACCTTCGACTTGACTCGCCTGGAAGCATCCACCCTTGGAACTCCAGCAGCAGGATAGTCAGAGGTTACCGCCGCGACCACCCGTGGTACAGTGGCTTACCGCAGCAAGGTTTCCGAGACAGTTAAAATAACTATATATGTATATATATATATATATATTTGTGATACATTTCGTTGTGTCAATTACATTATCTATAAATATATATTAACGATTAAGTTCTATTAGTGTTTTATTGTGTGTTTGTGTTTGTCAAAATCTACGCTCACCGCTGAGATCAGCCATCCTTCATCCAAACACCCCTACCACCCCCCTACAATTGGCGCCCAACGTGGGGCCGGAACACAGCCTGAGTCTAGAAGAAAGCATCAATCCACGAACACGACTAGGACAACTTAAGTTGGACAAAAATCCATATTAGAAACCCAATTGGTCAACCAAGATCCAATTGGAAGTACCAAAATCCAATTGGAAGCATCAAAATCCAATTGGAAGCAGCAAAATCCAATTGGAAGCATCAACAACCAATTGGAATTTCAAAAACAAATTGGAATAATCAAAAACCAATTGGAATCACAAAAACTAACTGGAATCACAAAATCCAATTAGACTCGCCGAACTAACTGGAATCACAAAATCCAAATAGAAACCTTAAACCTAGTGGAATCATATGGTAATCACGAGAAGCCAAGCAACAACGATGGCCATCCAAATGTCTGAAGAGCAACTCTCAGCCTTGTTGGCAAGAATCACCGACACACCAGAATCCCGAAGCGACATTTACAATGCCATCACAGGCACCACGAAAATCCCTCGCTGGATGCGACGCACGATTCAACGGGAACCGAGACCATGCGCAGGTTGAAGATTTTATACGGAAGTTTACAATCTATAAACGCGTAATCGAGGTAACCGACGCCGACGCCCTAGAAGGTCTCCCGCTTCTACTACAAGACGAAGCCGCCACCTGGTGGGCGGGTGTCCTAGAACAGGCCACCACCTGGGAGCACGCCATGAAAATGGTCAGAGCAGCATTCTCACCTCCCACCGCCGCACATTGGCTGTACCTTGAAATCTTCGCAAAACGCCAAGAAGAAGACACGCCGACAGACCAGTTCATCAACGCCAAAAGAGCGCTGTTCGCCCGTCTAAGTGACAAGCATGCGGAATCCGTACAGCTGAACATGATTTATGGTCTGTTGCGAAGAGAAATACGGGAGCGTATACCCCGCAAGGTAATACCTAGCTTTCACGAGCTGCTGCAAAGGGCCCGCCTGGTCGAGGAAAACATACGAGAAGCTGCCCATGAATCCTACCATGCCGAACAACCCACACCAAAACGGAAGGACGAACAATCCAGACCGCTCCGGAGAGAAGAGCCGTTCGTCCATCCCCGAAAGGATGACCGATCACACAAAAAGCCCCGTTGCGAATACTGTCGCTATCCGGGCCATTCGATCAACGAGTGCCGAAAAAGGAAGAAGACGGGAAAAAGGGACACGACCCCTGAAAAACGCATCCTCCAATGCTACGGATGTCACCGACCCGGAGTCGTGAGAAGTCAGTGCCCAAATTGCAACCCAGAAACCATTCCACCAGCCAAGCCTTCAAAAGAAGCAAGTTTCTTCTCGTGCGAAGTAGATGACAGGCTCCGTGCCCGTCCGGCAGTAGAGATAAGTGTGGCAGGGACTAAAGGAACTGCTTATTTAGACTCCTGCTCACACCTCAGCATCGCCAGTTTGAGCCTCGCTAATCACTTACGAGCCCAAGACGTTCCCCTATCCAGTGAAATAATGTGGATCACCCTCGCCGACGGTAAACGGGAGCGGCAAAGAGTCACCACATTAAACACGGAGGTCACGCTGAAGCATCGGACAACCCCCGTGACGTTTTACGTGTTACCCACGGTTTCCGAGTCAACAACCACCCTGTTAGGCATCAACTTCCTTGAAGATGCCGGACTAACAGTGAATTTCAGACGGAGGATGTGGCACTTCGACAGAAACCACCACGAAAATTATGGGTTCATCCAGAAGGACGAACTAAGGCTAAAAAGAGCACAAGTCACCCCGGTCAAGGCAACCACGCCAGGCGACGAAGAGATCCAAGCTATGCTAGAACAGATGACGCGCACAACACCGGCACTTAGTCCGCTCCCTGAACCAAGCAAACCGAATGTTGGACAAAGGGTAGCAAACGACTCTACTCCTTATTACGGTGACGGCAACTCAGATCTCGCACAGCCCAATCAAGGTTTCTTCAAACCCCAGAGGTCCTGGAGCCCCCCGACACCCATATGTGTGCTAAACGGAACTATACCGATTCAGGACTACATGCGGCGTGACGCGATCATGGCCGTCGACCTCGAATGGCAACCACCCGAATACGGCTCCTGCTCCTTAACGGCCGAACCGTATGAATTACGGATTGAAGAGGGTGAAACTCTCACTACCCCGGAACGAGAAGAGTTAAGCAACCTCCTGGAGAACCATAGACACATATTGGCAGCTCATGGACCACCTACCAGTTACGCTACCCACCGGATAGACACCGGAGACGCACGCCCGACCGCCAGCCCGCCTTATCGGATAACCCCGCACAAAGCCGCACAAACGGAGGAAGAACTCCGACACCTCCTAGAACTCGGCATCGTCGAAGAATGCGAGAGTGCCTGGTCCGCCCCAGTAGTCCTCGTGCCAAAGAAAGATGGCCGAATCAGATTATGTGTTGATTACAGAAAGTTAAATACAGCCACGCTGCCGGACGTATACCCACTACCCAGAATCGACGACCTGCTTCACGCCACGGGCCAGGTGTTAGTAATGTCCACGATGGACCTTAAGGCAGGATATTACCAGGTTCCAATCCACGAGGAGGACAAAGATAAAACGGCGTTTATCACCCCTTTTGGACTCCACCGTTTTACCCGACTCCCTTTCGGACTCCGCAACGCCCCAGCTACCTTCCAAAGGCTAATCGATCGTTTCCGAAACGGTCTAAAGGTCCATAACCTACTCGCCTACCTGGACGACCTAATCCTGCTATCCAGATCCCATGAAGAGCACATGCGCGATCTAAACGAAGTTTTCCGTCGCCTAAAGCTATACAACCTGCGACTAAACCGGGGAAAATGCCATTTTGGACATACCCGAGTCAAATATCTGGGCCATTTAATCGATACCCAGGGCATCCATACGGATCCCGAAAAGGTCCAAGTTATCTCCTGCCTACCGCCGCCGCGAAACATCAAGCAGCTTCAAAGCTTCCTACAAACTTGCAGTTGGTAACGGCGATTCATCGAGAATTTCTCTGAACTGGCGCGCCCCTTAAGTCACCTTACCCGCAAGGCCGCTGACTGGAAATGGATGACTCCTCAGCAGACCGCTTTCGAGACATTGAAGCAAGCACTAACCACGGCCCCGATACTTCGCCAGTCAGATCCCCAACGACCATACATCCTAAGAACGGATGCTAGTGCCTATGCACTAGGCGCAGCTCTCCTCCAGGGGGAGGGGCCTGATGAGCGACCCATTAAGTACGCCAGCCGCCTCTTAACACCTCCCGAGAAGAACTACTCCACCACCGAGTTGCGAAGCCCTCGCCATCGTCTGGTCCGTTGCCAAGTTTCGCGGATATCTAGAGGAATCTACCGTCCTGATTATCACGGACCATCAACCACTCCGTTGGCTACTAACGCTGAAGACGCCAACCGGAAGGCTAGCCAGATGGGCCCTACAACTCCAACCATACAATCTGAGTATCGATTACACTCCGGGAAAGGCTAACCTCGTGGCAGACGCCCTTTCCAGACCGCCGATCCTCAATGAAGAACCAAACCTATGTAGCGTCACTGCCGATATACCGAAACTAGGAATTATCGCTACTCGAGAGGATCAACTCCGCGATCCCGAGATACAGAAAATAATTGATTGTTTCACAAACCGACCAGAGGAGATCAGCCAGTGGACCGCCCGTGGTTATCTGATTTCCCAGGGGGTATTGTACCGTTACCCCCAAGACTCCGATCACGAAGACGCCCAGCTTGTCGTCCCTAGTCATAAACGTACGGAGCTATTACAACACATTCACGAAGCCCCTACAGCAGGATATTATGGTCTAGAACGGACCCTCTACCGCATACAGAGATCCTACTATTGGCCCGGGATGAGAAGAGAAATAGCCGAATATATAAAACACTGCGATGCTTGTCAACGCTACAAGGCTAAAAACCAGAAACCGCCAGGTTTGTTACAAACTCCCGTAATGCAACAGCGTTTCGAGGTCTTATCTGTCGACCTTTTCGGACCACTGCCGCCAGGAACCCATGGAGAAAAATGGATCCTAATAGTAGAGACTGCCACCAGATGGATAGAGCTGTTTCCGTTAAGCCAGGCTACTACCGACGCCTGCGGATGGACCCTAGTCGATCAAATCTTTTTTCGCTACGGACTACCCCGACGCGTCATCACCGACAATGGGACTCAATTCATTAGCGGGTTGATGCAGTATATATCCCACTGTTTCCAAATAGAGCAGCAATTCACTCCAGTATACCATCCTGCCGCAAACCCCGTGGAACAAAAAAACAGAGATCTTAAGACTCAATTAGCTATACAGCTAGGAAATAACCATGGTGCATGGGTAGAGAAGCTACCCTCGATCCGATTTGCCATGAACACTGCTCGAAGCCAAGGAACAGGCTACACGGCCGCTTACCTGACTTTTGGACGCGAACTCCGCACTCCATATGATGTCACCCACGACCTGCGTCAAGTAATCCAAACTGAGGCCGTGGCTCCGGAAATTTCGGGTAAATTAAACCAGATAACCGAAGCCTATCGGAATGCCAAGGAGACCCACGAGCACGAACAAGACCGTCGAAAGATGCATAGGGATCAACGATCTCGCCCGTCCGAGCCCTATGTACCCGGAGATCTGGTCTGGGTAAAGAACCATCCCGTCAGTAAAGCCTCCGCGGGCTTCTCCGCCAAGCTAGCCCCGAAACAAGATGGCCCCTATACCATCTTGACTGCCCACGGACCCTGTAGTTACGAGATACCCTCACAAGACCAGCCGACCAAACCCCTAGGAAGGTGCCACACCTCTGCCCTACGAAGAGCTACGATTGCCGTCGAAAACCAAGACGCCGCAATCCAGCCAATCGTCCCTCTACGCCGCCGAGGACGCCCCAAAGCCTCAAATCAGCCAACTACCCGCGCTACCAAAACGTCCGAACCCTCGCCGCGACGTCTGAGGATTCGGAAGGGGGAGAAGTTGTAGCGCGACGCATTTAATAATTACATCCTTAGTACCATAGCGCTCCGCTATGGGAGCGCCACGGTAGGCCTCTCCATTCCTACCCTCCCTCTTACAGGTACAACAACAACGGCCGAGGACCACCCTCTCTCCAACCATCGACCCGATCCCCGATCGGGACGGCCATAAGAGGAGGATCCGGACTCTCCAAACGGCAGTCAGAACCTTCGACTTGACTCGCCTGGAAGCATCCACGCTTGGAACTCCAGCAGCAGGATAGTCAGAGGTTACCGCCGCGACCACCCGTGGTACAATGGCTTACCGCAGCAAGGTTTCCGAGACAGTTAAAATAACTATATATGTGTATGTATATATATATATATATATATATATATATATATATATATATATATATATATATATATATTTGTGTTACATTTCGTTGTGTCAATTACATTATCTATAAATATATATAAACGATTAAGTTCTAGTTAGTGTTTTATTGTGTGTTTGTTTTTGTCAAAATCTACGCTCACCGCTGAGATCAGCCCTCCTTCATCCAAACACCCCTACAAATGTAAATAAACCGTTATTATTAACTGCATCTAAGATTGTAGACATTGAAGCGACAATATTGTGTGCAACATTTACAGAAATTTGATGCCAAGCAACTTGAATAATCTCCCAAAATTCTTCCTGGGTAGCAACCCTATCTCATTAATCCCCATACATTTTCAATGGGATTTAGATAAGTACTGTAGGGATGGAAATCTCAGTTTAAATTTCATTCTCTTGTAACCATTGTGTTACAAGATGAGACAGGAAATTGTGTTGTTCTTATAGCTTCAAATCTCATTAACTAATGTTTCGTCTTCCTGTGTATTCGAAATTTTGTACGTCCGGAAATTATTTTCCGATTTAAATTATCCTCTTCTCTCCATTTTTTTAAATATATTTTTGCGGCTGAACTTTACCAATTTTAAATTGTACCGATACACTTCTTAATGATTTCCCATTTTTCAAACTAGTAACAAGTCTGGCTTTATCAGTTTTCGAAAGATGCGACATTTTCAATTTTGAATTAGCAACTATGATATATAATTTGACGTAGAGTTTGAAAATTAATCAAAAATTGTCAAAATTACAACGCTAAATAATAAAGGAAATTGACATTACGGTTTTGGCACTGTCCCGATTTTTTTGCTCACGACAGTATATACATTAAGCTAGTACAGCCTTCAGAAAACAATTTACTTTAATATAAACAATTTATGGTATAATTACAAGATTTAATTTAAATTAATATCATATAATTCTAAGAAAATGTAAGATCGCGCCATCTGTATAGGAATAACATAAGTAGGGTTATATATAATGTACCTATTTGCAATTAAAATGCCAATTATTTTCCAACAAATTGATTTAATTATTTAGGATTTTTAATACCTTCAGAATGCTTAAATTTACTTTTAACCGGAAGTTCAAACCAACATTTCAAACTGGCCACGCCTTTTTCTTTTCAGAGGCTACTTTTTCAGGTAGTCAACGCGTTCAAAAAATGGAACGTCGCTTCGTGTAGGTAACGAAAAAAATATCAATAAAAAAAAAACGAAGTGTGGCTTTTAAACGATAATGCCATGTCAAGATTAAAAAGGCGATAAAAAGGCGAAATATAAAGAACAATATTATTAAAATATCTATACTACTTTGGAGTAACAAAATTACCTTTATTGCTAGGTGCATTTTCAAGAAATTTGATTATCCACAACGAACAAGTATCGAGCCAGCGTCTAATAATATAAAACCCTCTAATCCTTAATTTTATTTCGTTATATGACAGTCATCCAATTAATTGTGCTGTATAACCAATCTCCTGTTATTTTCCCGGAAGAATAAGGATAAAAATAAGGCTTCCGGAAGGAAGCTATTCCCAAAGCCAGTGTACCTTCAGTTACAAGTTAATTAGCGCTCGTTGACAAGGTTGAATTACCCTATAATTAAAGGAATATCTGTGTATTATTATTATAAATCGTAGATAGAGCAGCTTCACTATGCATAATATCACCTATTTTGAAGATTTAAATATAGTTTAACTTAGCAAGCATTTTTCATAAACGTATTGGGCGATAATTAAGACAAACCCACCTCATTTTCTCTGATAATACGATATTATTGTTATAGAGAACAGATTTCATTTTGAGGTTAAACCAAATCGATTTGCATTGATTATAGATATAAATCCTTTCAATCCACCTAAAAGGCATTAAAATTGTATGTAACATATATATTACAACTACTTACCTTGTTCGCGTTTAATTATATTATCATACCGAAAAAGCTTATTACCCATTTTAAAACAAATTGTTGCTGTAAGTATACTTTGGGTACGTATGTACTCAAGTATGTAAAAAGGGGGGAAATTTCAAATTGTTACGCTAAAATATTATTTATATTACTAAAGTTTTAAAATATTAAAGTGAGTTTAATTGTTTAAAAGTGTTTTTTCTTTCATTCTACAATATAGACGAAGGAACGTGGGGGCTTTTCATTATCTCTCTACTTACTTATTATTACATTTTTGGCGTACAACGTGGACCTGGCAATTATTGCATTATTCGTACAATAGGGGACGTCATAATATTTACGTTATTGATGCCCTAACGTGGTGGCAATTTATTACAGTACAGAGAGCGAGGTTTGCCTATTTACATTATGGCGCTGCAACGTTGGTGCCCAGTTTTTCTTAAAAAAAAAAAACAAGAACCCAAATCAATTTTAATTAGCTCTTGTACATGGGAAGGAAAAGTTGCTTAATTGTCAGACCAATAAGTTTATTTTTATACAACATCTATACGCAAAAATAATTAAAAGGACATTGTTACATATAAGCATTTATTGAAAATCAAATATACAAAGTTTTACCAATTAAAATTACAAAGACACACAGATTACATTGTGTATTATAAAAATAAAAGGGTATCAATTGTATTTTCTCTGTACCTTACAAACACAACACAACACTCGTAAACATGCCAAGGAAGTCAAGATCACAAGTATCTGAAGAGAGAGGAGAGAGGCCAGGAGCAGAAGAGGAAGCTGACCAAATGAAGTAGCAGCAGGTACTGCAAAAACAATAACAAAGCCTGTCAGTTCTGCGACACCGGAAATAAGCAATGATGCTTTGACAATGTTGGGTGCAATGGTGAAGGAAAATAGTCAACAGATGATAGAATTTCAAGAAACTAATCAACAACAGATGAAAGAATTTCAAGAAATTAATCAAAAACAGATGGGGGAAATGAATAAAAAGTTAGATGAGAATAAAGAACAAATATTAGGAGAAGTAAACAAGAAACTGGATGCCCATCAAGCGGAAATCAATCAACAGTTGGCAACCACGCAAAACAAAATCAAAGAGATTGAGGACCGTTTAGACGCAAAACTGAACTCCAAAGTACAACTAGTTACCGTGGCGATCAGTAATAAAACCACACAGTTGCGAGAAGAATTATTAGTCGCACACGATAAGTTAAGGTGTGAAACGCAAAGCACTATTGAATCACTTAACACTAACTTGCAAGCTAAGATAGCTGTATGCGAGACGCAAAATAAAGCGTTGGAAGAGAAAATTCATTTGGAGGTGTCAGCCACCAAAGACCAGCATCCAATACACGAAGAAGTAAATCAGCAGGTGCGCACCTTACTATCGGAGGCCGAATCGCAAAGAAATAGAGAATTCGACTATATTAAGGAAACTAACTGCAGTCAGAAAGAGATCCAATCAGAGTTGGAACGGCTTAAACAAAATGCCAGCAACGTAATAAATATGCCTAATCTCAACTTATTAAATAGTGATATCAAGGTAGAAAACCTTATCCATTTTAATGGGGATAGATCTGCGATCCACCCGATGACATATTTGAAGAACACTCTCAGATACATCGAGGACTTAATGGACACAAAAACTAAAATGAATGTCATACGTGCTACACTCACACAATCAGCCGCAGAATGGTTTCAGCGGATAGAAGATAACTGCGAAAGCGTAGAACATTTCGTCGCATTGTTTAAACGTAATTACTGGAATGAGAGCCAGCAGGACCAGGTAAAGGCCAAATTACTTACGGGAAAATATCGTCTAGGAAATTTATCCCGAGAAGCCTATGCAACGCGAATATATAACACCTGCAAATATGTACACGAGTTGCATGAAACGACAATCGTACGCCAGATCTTGAATCACTTTATCTTTACGGACACACACGCTATCATTTGCCAAAACATAACGGATATGGATTCACTGATCGATATATTACGCAAGCTAGACAACCATGAGGCCAACACTCAAACCAGAACGAGTCCTCAACCCCGAAATTACCCACCAAGAACCAATTATGCTAACCAGAACCAGGGATACCAGCCCAGACCGTACGTGCCGAATTTCCAACAGACACAACAGGCATACAACCACAATTATACAAATAACAAACCAACTCACACACATGCACACAATCAGCAGAACGGTCATCCTCCTAGTAATAATGCTCATAATAGGTATAACGGTATAAACAACAATCGGTCAAACAATAATTACTCCCGACCGCCATATCAAAATCAAAATACCAATTACCCTAACAACGCCTGCTACAATGCTAATAGGAATCACAGACCGAGCGCACCACCCGAAAGACGGGAAGTAAATAACATTAATCAAGGTAATACGTATTAACAAGAAACCAAGGACGACACAGGGCTTCAACAAAAAAAAACGCCGATTTCTCAAGACGAGAGATATCGGGACCCTCAACCGAGCTCTTCCCGAGATTAGAGGAATCTCACCATGAAACAAACCATTGTAAATAGTTTAAAAAATAAGTTAAGTTATATGAATATACAATTTTATCAAGACCCACAATAATTTTTAAGAACAGAGGAAGGTAATTCGATAATGTCAACTAATACAAGTCTTCCGTTTATAAACATTACAATTACGAACATTAGACTCACAACATTAATGATTTTGGAGCAGAAATAACGTTGATCAGTGAAGAGAAAGCAAAGAAAATCAAGGGATATGAAGAAAGTATAATTAAAATTAAAAGCACTGATATAGTGACGGCCAACAAAAAGAAAAAGGGTTCTATTAACGCATGTTCGAGTTTAGAAGTATTGATAAACATGAGAATTTATATCTTGCAATTCTACGTTACTAAACAGTTACATTATGATTGTATAATAGGAGTGGACAATATGAAAAAGTTAGGAATGGTATTAAATTTTGAAGAAGGGAAAGTAAAGATTGGGAAAAATGAAATGAAGATGGAAAAAGAAATAAATGAATTAAGCATAGAGAGATATGAAGATTATAAAGAAAAAGTATTGAATAGTTTAATAAATAATATTATATATGAAAATAATGATGATGATATAAATATGGAAAGAGAAAACAGAGAAGTGAATTGGAATGGTAATTTGGAAGAAGAGCAAGAGGAAGTTTTAATAAAGGAAGATATGAGAGATTATACGATAGTAACTGATGTAGAAGATATTAAAAATATTATTGAAAAACAAGAAATTAAAAATGAAAACATGAAACATGAATTAATAGAAATACTCAACATAACATACAATTAATTAATGAAGAAATTACATTTGCCAGAAACTATACCCATACCATAAGAGTAGATGACGATTCACCATTAACATGTAAAAATTATCCCATCCCACATTAGTACCAAGAAAAGATCAACGAAGAAATAACCAGCTGGTAGATGCTAAAATCATAGAGAAATCAAACACTTATTTCATAAATCCTATAGTAATTGTAAAGAAGAAAAATGGTTCTTTAGGAATATGCCTAGATGCCAGAAATCTAAATACCAGAATTAAACCTGAATTCGAATTACCTCCCAACATAGATATTTTATTGACGAAATGTGCTAACAAAAAGATTTACAGTAAGTTAGATTTGAAGAATGCATTTTAGTTACTAAAGCTAGAAGAAAACTCAAAGAAATATTGTGGTTTCATAATTAATGGAATGCCTTATCAATTCTGTGTATGTCCATTTGGAATAAAAACGTCGCCAGCCGCTTTAATACGTTTCCTACACAAGATACTCGACCGATATGAAAGTTTTGTCATACACTATTTAGACGATATAATGATTTTTTCTGATAGTCCTGAACAACATGACAACACCTAGAGATTGTATTGTCTACATTAACAGAGGAAGGACTAAAACTAAATTTATACAATTGTCAATTTTTCCGACCTGAAGTCAATTATTTGCGATACATCATAAATGAACAGAATATTTTACTTGATCCTACCCTGTTTACAAGACATCAAAGATTTTCCACGACCGTGCAGACTAAAAGCATTGAGAGGATTTCTAGGATTATTCAACTATTACCGGAAATTTGTACCCAACTACAGCGAAAGAACATTACCACTATTAAAACTACTCAAGAAAGGAACAAAGTGGACTTGGAATACTGAATGTGAAGAATGTTTCAACCAACTCAAAGTTAGCTTTGTAGAAAATTATTATTATATTACCCAAACTTCAATTTACCGTTTATTGTGCGAACCGATGCATCACAACACACCATAGCAGCCGAATTAGTACAAGTAAATGATGATCTAGAGATACCAATATATTTCACATCCCGCACACTGAAACCTTGTGAAATAAGATACACAACTTCAGAAAGAGAAATGTTAGCGATAGTGTTTGCGTTAACAAAATTACGATATTATTTACTTGGAAAGAAATTCATTCTGGAAGCCGATCACAAAGCACTACTAAACATAATGAACACCAAACTCAACAACAGCAGAATTTACAGATGGTCGTTATTGATGCAACAATATGATGTGGAAGTAAGATACAAACCAGGACGAGAAATGATAGCTGCAGATATCTTAAGCAGAAAGGAAGGTGAGAAGAAAAAACAGGAAATTTGCATCAATCTTGTATCTCAACAAAAGAAAGGGTTATATTCAGAACATCATATTCAGGAAATTCAGAACCTACCAGAATTTCAAGACATAAAAACACTAATTAGTTCTAATCAAACCTACAAAGGCATGGAAATCCGAGAAAACATCATAATCAAAAAGATAGGAAGAAGCAAAGTCTACTTAATAAACGAAGATCACACCAGACAGATAGCTGAACATTTGCACAACACGTTTGGACACATAGGAGCAAGGAAATGTTGGATCATGTTTCGAGAGGCTTACTACTGCACGAATGATGAAAGGATAATCAAACGAGTCATTAAACAATGTAAGTTATGCAATCTAGCGAAAGAGAAAAATTTTACTAATTATAATATCTCGCAAAGCATAATGGTATCCGACAAATTACAATTAGTAGCTATAGATTTCATCTCTAACTTAATTACTAGCACTAAGGGATACAAAAATGTTTTAATTATTTGCGACATATTTTCGAAGTTCGTCAAGCATATCCCAACTCAAAAATGCAACACCGACATAGTCATCACAGCATTAAATAATTACTTCTCAGAATGTGGAACACCAAAAACAATTTTATCAGATCACGCAACATACTTTTACAACGACCGATATATCAATTTCTTACATTCATTAAACGTCAAAGCATATTTTACATCTATTCGACATCCGCAAGCAAATCCTTCAGAAAGATATATCAAGGAAGTTATTAAATACCTAAGGATACTTTTAGATGGAAAACACAACACTTGGTGCAAGTACATACCACAAATAGAGTGTATCATGAACCATACACCCAGCACAGTACATGATGATTGTCCAGTGACAATATTTACAGGGAAAAGTCCACATCGTCCATGGAATACAGAGGAAAGCATAAATCTAGAAGAAAAGTATCGAGAGATAAGGAAAAAGTTACAAAGGAAAAAAGAAAAGTGGGAACAGAAAAAATTACAGAAACAGTCAAAGTTCAAAACATGTCAAATAGGAGACAAAGTTATTGTCAAGAACTTGAGAGTGACAAACCGAAAAAACAAAATTATGGGGAAGTTATTAAAAACTTACATAGGACCATACATAATTACTAAAAGAATCGGCCACAATACTTATGACTATGACCTAGCTGAAACTGAAACGTTATATCCAAAAGGGAGATACCACATTTCATTATTACTTGATTTTTAAAAAAACTTTTATATCTATGACCATAATTACTAAGTGATCCATAATTTCTATGATTAAAACAAAACATTTTTAAACGATACATGAACACAATATTGTATTTAACATTTGGAACTTACTGCAAGTGAGAATTAATGAATATTAAATCTCATTCTTACATGTAAATGTCGACTTATGTGATGCGTTCATAACTACAATCCGACAAACTAAGTTTGTACCAGTATGCAGAACACACCCTTTCGCGACAACGAACTTCCTGGTAATTAGGTTAATTAAGAATTGCTGAAAAAAACAAGTCAATCAACGGGAAACGTACAGACGCGCGTTTCGTTCTGGTTGGAACTTTTCAATGCACGGCATTCCTCGAAGACGGACATTGCTTTTCATTTCTATACTTTCTGTATATATAGTTAACATTTGGAACTTACTGCAAGTGAGAATTAATGAATATTAAATCTCATTCTTACATGTAAATGTCGACTTATGTGATGCGTTCATAACTACAATCCGCCAACTAAGTTTGTACCAGTATGCAGAACACACCCTTTCGCGACAACGAACTTCCTGGTAATTAGGTTAATTAAGAATTGCTGAAAAAAACAAGTCAATCAACGGGAAACGTACAGACGCGCGTTTCGTTCTGGTTGGAACTTTTCAATGCACGGCATTCCTCGAAGACGGACATTGCTTTTCATTTCTATACTTTCTGTATATATAGTTATTTGGAACCTACTGCAAGTGAGAATTAATGAATATTAAATCTCATTCTTACATGTAAATGTCGACTTATGTGATGCGTTCATAACTACAATCCGACAAACTAAGTTTGTACCAGTATGCAGAACACACCCTTTCGCGACAACGAACTTCCTGGTAATTAGGTTAATTAAGAATTGCTGAAAAAAACAAGTCAATCAACGGGAAACGTACAGACGCGTTTCGTTCTTGTTGGAACTTTTCAATGCACGGCATTCCTCGAAGACGGACATTGCTTTTCATTTCTATACTTTCTGTATATATAGTTAACATTTGGAACCTACTGCAAGTGAGAATTAATGAATATTAAATCTCATTCTTACATGTAAATGTCGACTTATGTGATGCGTTCATAACTACAATCCGACAAACTAAGTTTGTACCAGTATGCAGAACACACCCTTTCGAGACAACGAACTTCCTGGTAATTAGGTTAATTAAGAATTGCTGAAAAAAACAAGTCAATCAACGGGAAACGTACAGACGCGCGTTTCGTTCTGGTTGGAACTTTTCAATGCACGGCATTCCTCGAAGACGGACATTGCTTTTCATTTCTATACTTTCTGTATATATAGTTAACATTTGGAACCTACTGCAAGTGAGAATTAATGAATATTAAATCTCATTATATGTAAATGTCGACTTATGTGATGCGTTCATAACTACAATCCGACAAACTAAGTTTGTACCAGTATGTAGAACACACCCTTTCGCGACAACGAACTTCCTGGTAATTAGGTTAATTAAAAATTGCTGAAAAAAACAAGTCAATCAACGGGAAACGTACAGACGCGTTTCTTTCTTGTTGGAACTTTTCAATGCACGGCATTCCTCGAAGACGGACGTTGCTTTTCATTTCTATACTTTCTGTATATATAGTTAACATTTGGAACTTACTGCAAGTGAGAATTGATGAATATTAAATCTCATTCTTACATGTAAATGTCGACTTATGTGATGCGTTCATAACTACAATCCGACAAACTAAGTTTGTACCAGTATGCAGAACACACCCTTTCGCGACAACGAACTTCCTGGTAATTAGGTTAATTAAGAATTGCTGAAAAAAACAAGTCAATCAACGGGAAACGTACAGACGCGTTTCGTTCTTGTTGGAACTTTTCAATGCACGGCATTCCTCGAAGACGGACATTGCTTTTCATTTCTATACTTTCTGTATATATAGTTAACATTTTGAACTTACTGCAAGTGAGAATTAATGAATACTAAATCTCATTCTTACATGTAAATGTCGACTTATGTGATGCGTTCATAACTACAATCCGACAAACTAAGTTTGTACCAGTATGCAGAACATACCCTTTCGCGACAACGAACTTCCTGGTTTCCTATCAGTTTCCTATTTTTCCTATCAGTAATTTTTCTCGAAAAACTTGTGTTGCTTCCCGTGAAGGTCATTTTGAACATTTACTATAAGAAACATAAGAAACTCCCGTTTTCTGTAAACATTTCTAAAATAAAAATAAAAAACATCAATTGGCCGTAACTCAGTAACGAACCATTTTAGGACATAAATTTATATAAACTTTTTTGCTTATTTTTAGTTGTAGAAACCGTCTATGTATAGCTAGCCCTAAATTTTTGTAACACCCTGTATATATATAATTTTTTTAATTCAGAAATTTGCGTAGTTTCATTTTTCAAAATTTGGACAATGACTAGCCGTAGAACCTGTTGTGTACGTAATTATGATGATAAGAAAGCATCTAGGTAAGATCGAACTTTAAAAAATTATAATGTTAATGCAACAACTTATTAGAAAACAAATGTTATGCTGCTTTTTTATATTGTTATTATTAGGTATTGCATTCCCTCACGTCAGGGATATATAGTTGAGAAGATTAAATAATCCAAAATTATTTTCACTATGCGAAAAAATTAAAAATATGTGGTCTGTGACAATCACTTTGTTCCAATTTATAAAGAAACTAATGGCAAATTAAGAAGATTGTCTCTTCCAACCCTAAATTTACCAAGTAAATTTTTGTGTATTTGCTATGTTAAATATTTTCTAATATTTTGGCATCTATATTTTAGATTTTAGTGAAGAACTCACAGAAGGGAATTCTTTTTTTCAACCATCAGAAATTGCAACAATTTAACTCCAGAAAAGTTAAGAGGTAAGAAACTGCATTGCTAAATATTAAGTGTTTGCATTTGCATGCTATTTATTCACATATACTATACTGCTCAAGATTTCTGACAATTACAAAAGCTATTCATTGTCACAATCAACATATGCAATACAGTCAACACATGTATTTAAAATTGTTGATTTTATTGAATGCAATATATCAGCAACACTTGAATGCTTTTCGAAAAATGAAGTTTAAATTATTCTCTCTTTTTTAATACATATCTGTATTAACAAAATTCTTTTCAGAATCTTTACAGAACTTACCAAAGCAGTCATCAAGTTTTACCATTGAAGACGCTATATTATCTGTGTCGACACCTCTGAAATCATATTCTAGAAACAGATTACTTGACATACAGAAAATTTTGTAAAAAGAAGAACTAATAAATCAAATTATTATTGCATGTGCAAATGCTCCGTCTTGTTGGAAATATGCATGTTGTAGTTCATCATCTGATTGACAAATGGTTGTAAAATTTCCGTACGGTACCTTTGAGCATTTAACGTTTTTATGTTCTAAAAAATTTTATGTTCTAAAGTGAAAGCCATTTTAAAACTGAGGAGCAATTTATTTAAACCAGAATCGACGCACCATTATTTTATGCACTAACTGATATTTGTGATTGACATTGTTACGGAACATTACGGAACAACAAACACATATTAATTTATTTGCGTCCTATTCTATCAAAATTTCAAAGTAACCTAGATTGACTTTTCAAATGAACACTTGTTATTTAATTATATAATTTTTTCTTTGTCGTTTAGGCTTTGATACTAAATAGTAGTGATGGGTTGCTACGAAGCAAACTGCTATTTTGAAACTGCTAACTATCGTTAGCAGTTTGTAGCAGCTAACGAATATGAAAAGAAACTGCTACTTTTTGTAGCAGTTTTCCGATGTAAATATTTCTGACGTAGCAGCTCTAACGGAAAGTAATATTAAGCTAGCAATATTTTTTATGCAGCAGATTAGAACTATTTATAAACTATCGATTCAGAAACTTCTTTCACGTATTAGTAATAAAAAATGGATGGCTTATTTTAATACTAAGGTAATACATATAATCATTTTTCAAATACCAGAATTTAATTGCATTTGTATTGATTATAGCAAAACCAAATAACAATCAATATTGAAAAAGACAGAAAATGTTGTAACGTTTATTAGTTATTATGTAAGACAATAAGATATTAAAAAATAGCCGTATTTAATGAAAAATGCTTTATTTAAAGTATATAGTACGTATGTTGCTATATAGGCGAAACTGCTACAAAAAGTAGCAGTTTTTTAAAACTGCTAACGAAAAGTAGCAGTAGCAGTTTGTAGCTGCTAATGAAAAATAGCAGTTTTACACATCACTACTAAATAGACGTTTAATACATTATGTAATTTTATTTAGCTTTCGGTCACTATATATACATTGTTTACCTCCACCACAATTACTAAAAATTGTAAAAATCAACATGTTATAAAACTTAAACATTCTGCATATTCAAGTTGTATAATATGTTAATTTTTAAAATCATTAGTAATTCTAATGAAAGCTAAAAAAGACACACAAAATGTATTAAACCCTTATTTATTATCAAAGTCGAAACGACAAAAAAAAAATTAAAAATATTGACATTTAATTTTTGAATTGAAAATTTAAATATCTAAAAACCTGCTTTAACCTTCAATATGAAGAAATTTATAAAAAATACTAAACATTGCTGTGCAATAACAATAGACGCATTTGACTGTACTATTTTTATGTGAAAGAGTGGGTTATCTCTACCGTCCTTGTCTCTGCTAGGCATTGAACTACCGCATTAGGCGCCGTTGATGCGAAAACGCAACATTATATAAATGATTTTTTTTTATTGGTTTCATATAATATTTTGAAAATTTGTTTATATGGTTTTTATTAAGGAAGGTTTTAAGTTGCTAATTTATATTTTTCTATTAACAAATATTCGTTACTATTGATTTTACAAATTTTTGAAAATAGCCAATTTCAGTGATTCGAACATGCTACCTTATTTTTTTTTATAAAATAATAATCTTTTTTACTAAATGTATTTTTTTATAAGTATTATATAGATAATAAGTGTTGTTTTCACCTACATGAAAAAGAAAATATGTATATATATTTAAATAATAGTTACATTTGTTTAAACTTAATGTTGCGTTTTCGCATCAACGGCGCAATACACGATATAAACTTTTCATGTTGGGGCGTGGCGTGCAAGCACAGCGCATGTGCTGTAACTTTGCTAGTCACGGCGTGGCTGCGAATATCATTTTCGTTTTGAAAACATCATTAGTTACACATCGGTCTAATATTATTGTTATCGTGATATTGTGAATATGAGTGGTAATAAAATGAAGTGGAAGGATAATTATGAGCGCAAATGAGTGGTAATAAAATGAAGTGGAAGGATAATTATGAGCGCAAAAGGGCTCTTACTATCGAAGAATTGGAAGCGGCGTTGGAAGATATTGGGTCGGTAGATGAAGTTGATGCTGTAATTATTCCCCCTGGCGTGGATGAACTAACGGATGAGGAAGAAATAGATGAAAATTTATTGCAAGGTAAATTGTTATTTGTGATCTTCAATATTATTATTTTTATAACACAAAATATACTTTTTGTAGATAATGCTTTGCCCAAGACGTAGCAGGAACATTTGAAATACTGACCGCGGAAAATAATTTTGAAGAGGACAGTAATGCACCCAGTACTTCAAAAAAACGGAAATCCACATCTTATAAAGCAAAGTGGAGGAAAACACATCCTAATTATAATAATTCGCCTATATTCCAAGAACATATACTAAAACATTTTATAAAAGAAACACTTCGTCATAAATCACCATTAGAAGTTTTCTTTTATTATTTTGACAACGAGGTGTTTGAAATTATTATAAAATTCTCTCTAAAGTACGCCCAAGATAACAATCGACACGATTTTACTATGGAAATCTCGGATATAAAAAAGTTTATTGGTATTATGATATTATCTGGTTACCTTACATTACCTCAATTAGATATGTATTGGAGTAGAGACGAAGATAAAGGAATCCAATTAGTAAAAGACTGCATGGACACGGAACAGGTTTCGCAATATTAAAAAAAAATTACATCTTTCTGACAATGGAAAACTTGATAAGGAAGACAAATTTTCCAAATTACGGCCATTATTTGATGTGATTAACAGAAAGAATCTACAGTTTGGTGTATTTTCTCATAATCTTTCGGTTGATGAAGAGATGGTTCCGTATTTTGGCAGGCACTCATGTAAAATGTTTATAAAGGGAAAACCAGTACGTTTTGGCTTTAAACTATGGTGCCTTTGTTCGGAAGACGGTTATTTATTTAAATTTATCCCATATGCAGGAGCACTTGAGAATAAAAGCGACATGGGTCTTGGAGCAGATGTTGTTATAAGTTTACTGAAAGTTTTAGATAATCCTAATCATCATAGAATTTTCTTTGATAATTTCTTCTCCTCATTCAAATTATTTCAGTATCTAACTGAGGAAAATATATGTGCTACTGGCACAGTTCGAGATAATAGAACCGAGAGATGTCCTTTAGATATACCAAAAGACATGAAAGAAAAGGACAGGGGTTCAATTGATTACAGATTTGATTTAAATTATAACATTTGCGTAGTAAGATGGAACGATAATAATATCGTAACCATGATGTCTAACCATCTACCAGTAAATCCAATCCACCAGGTCAAACGGTACGATAGAAAATTAAGGAAGGAAGTAAGTGTTCCCCAACCATTTCTAATAAAAGAATATAATAAGAACATGGAAGGTGTTGACCTACACGATAATGGCATAGCTAATTATCGGATAAGAGTACGGGGACAAAAGTGGTGGTGGTCCCTATTTATAAATACCATTGACAGCACCATTGTCAACGCTTGGAAAATTTATAATTTAGCAAATGACACTAAAATGTCGCAGTTGGAGTTTCGGTCGTATCTTGCAATGGCACTGATAAAAACTGAGCAAGCTAGCGCATCTGTAAATACTGGAGATGAGCAAGGATCGGTTTCATTTTACAAAGGACGAGGCCGACCATCAAAATCACAGCTTCCAGACGAGTTGAGAACAGACACAGTTGGTCACGTCATTATTCCTCATCCCGAAAAAATCAAGAAAAAGGTGCAGAAAATGTCATAGCCAGACAGTATATATGTGTCAAAAATGTAATGTTCACTTACATACTGCTTGTTTTGAAACTTTTCATAATATGTAATTACTATATTTTAATGTTATTTATAGTTGTTAACTAAAGAATATAGTTATTTTTGTATCTATTTGCAAATAAACGCATAATACTTAAAAATTTATTTTGTTACATTTACTAACAGATTCCGCCGTTGATGCGAAAACGCTACATTATTTTTTTCAAAAACTATGAGAAAATTTTTTTTTTTCATTCAATTTAGTCCAATTAATTAACTAGTTTTACCTAAAATTAATATAAAATAACTGGTAGTTTATAGCGCGGCGCTTAATGGGCTATATATCGTATGATCAAAAAGTCTTTGGATCGCTATTGCCATGGAATTTACGAGATATCTATGAAATTATTTATTTCAATTAGTTTTGACATTTATTTGACATCTTTCAAGTCAGCTGGTTATTAAATATACCTAAAATGCAACTAATTACCATAACCTAAAATCTATTTTATTTGTGACTTATGTGTACTTCAAACTACAGAAGTAAATAATTCTATAGATGTTTTTTACACTTCATGGTTATCGCGATCCAAAGACTTTTTGATCATATGTTACTATCGTGAGCAAAAAAATCGGGACAGTGTCAAAATCGTTATGTCAATTTCCTTTATTTTTTACCGTTGTAATTTTGACGATATTTGATTAACTTCCAAACTCTACGTCAAATTATATATCATAGTGGCTAATTCAAAATTGAAAATGCCGCATCTTTCGAAAACTGATAAAGCCAGACTTGTTACTAGTTTGAAAAATGGGAAATCATTAGGAAGTGTATCGGTTCAATTTAATATTGGTAAAAGTTCAGCCGCAAGAATATATAAAAAAAATGGAGGGAAGAGGATAATTTAAATCGGAAAATAATTTTCGGACATAAAATTTCGAACGCGCAGGAAGACGAAACATTAGTTGCTGAGATTAGGCACAACCCTTTCAAAACATTAAAGGAAGCTATAAGAACAATACAATTTCCTGTCCCATCTTGTAACACAATGGTTACAAGAGAATGAAATTTAAACTTGAGATTTCCAATCCTACAGTCCTTATCTAAATCCCATTGAAAATGTATGGGGATTAATGAGATAGAGCTGCTACTCAGGAAGAATTTTAGGAGATTGTTCAAAATGCGTGGCATCTAATTTTTATAAATGTACAAAATATTGTCGCAAGATTAGATATAGTTAATAATAACGGTGGAATGACGAAATGCTAATTATTTTAAAGTAATAATTATTTTAATTTAATAAATAATCTTTCTCTATCGTTTTTAGTAATTTTTATTTACATTTATTTTAAAAATGCTTAATAAATGTCAATAAGACACACATTTTTGACAATTCCTGGCTTACTATTATCAGTAAAGATAGCCACATAAGTAGTTACAATTAAAACCCACGCAGAAACAGTGTCCCGTTTTTTTTGCTCACGAGAGTATTATACGTTACGTAGTATATAGTTCAATGCTTGTAGGTGACTGAATTGTCAAAATTTAGATTTGTCAAATGTTCATGACATTATTGGTGGAATATTGGAATGTCGCACTCCTATTGGCTGTAAACTTGTATCTTAATGAACATCAAGAGATTTAAATTAGAGATTTGGCTTGATTTCACCGTCGGTGATTTTGTCACCACTCCGCGGCCGGAACTGGAATTGTCAGTTCCTTAAAATGTAAAGTCACGGTGATTTGCGGATACTGTCTTAAATAGAATTTATTTGGTCAGGGCTGGAGTGATTACTTTGAGTTTTTGTAGTTGGTAGGATTACAGGGTTAAAATTAAATATTTATGAAATTCTAAAGTTTTAATTATAATGTTTGTCTGTCTGGGTCCTTAAATAAAACTAACGGGAACTTAGACACACACTATATTAATAATAAAAACGAATAACAATTTAAAAACTAATTACTAACAATAAGCACATTTATGTATTTATATTTATGTAAGTTCATTCAGCGATGATTTGGTATGGAATGCATGAATAAATCCCTCTCGACTGCTATTTATATTAACGGGAAAACTTCTGGCATATTCGATGTTCGCCTAGACTTTTCATATGTGACGCATTTACATTTTCTAGACGGTTTTCGTGTGAGATGATCGGTGACTCTCACATTGTCCCCTTCTTAAAAATGAAGTTTCGTCCCGAAACATGCCATACTTTGATCCCCTCAAACGATGGCGAAATCGACAGGTAGGGCATCTGTTACATTGCGACGTCATATTGAAATAACAGTCCACGGTCTTATCTTGCCTGGGTGTAAAGGAATATTCAAGCCGATAACTGCATACCAGAATTTCCATACCAATATGTTGGAATATTACTTCGAATATGCTCCTTACAATTCTCCAGTCGAGGCGGCCCAATCCACAACCTAATTTTGGAACTGATAATTTCGAAATGTCTTGTTGTAACATATGTTCACGTAAGTGGACCAGGGTCTTCCATAAGGCACGATAGGTTGGCTTCAGGCTTGGCAGTTCTTTCGTGACTAAATAAAATATGGGCTGTTCTTCATTTGTTATTTGGAGACTCTTCCCAATTGCTGGTCCTTCCTATCTTAATTTTTCGATTCTGCAAAATCTCTCTTTAAATTCTCTGGAAATTCCTTTGACCATTCGCAGATCTCGGGTTGCGCAATGAGCAAGCGCGTAGTCTAGCGGTACGGTAAACAGAAGTTTTGGAGATTGGCCCCGTCGGCGTTGTGGATTATATAACCAAACCCGATCGCTTTCATGGTAACCACCGTTCTCGGCGTTGATGTTGTAGCTCTCCTTCATTCTGTCACTAGCATCTTGGATATTATGTCTTACTTGATCATGGATATTATCGCCATTACGCCATTAGGAATAATGGTAAATCTTCGTCTCTCTGGTATTCGGAGACCACTTTGGATAAGTGTCTGACCATGGTCTTGTTTATTCGCTCTACCATCCCATCTGATTGTGGATGCAATGGAGTTGGTCTCATCTTTCGTAAGCCCAAAAATCGACACATCTTTTCGAACAGACTGGACTCGAAATTTCGCCCTTGATCGGAATGAAGTTCCAGCGATACACCAAAACGGCTGACAAACTCCTCTACAATCACGTCTGCTGCAGTTCCAGCTTCTTGATTTGGTAGAGCATATGCTTCAACCCATTTGGTAAAATAGTCCATGACCACTATTATGTATTTATTTCTGGAAAAGGGCCAGCGGCATCTATGGCGATTCTTTCACATGGGCTTCCCAAATTTTATTGGTGCATGGGTGCACTTAGACACCTCTGTGGACCATTACTTTCGGCGCAATTAACACACTTTCGACACCATTCTTTCACATCTCGTGAACAATCCATCTAGTAAAATCTCTGGCGCACCTTCTCTAGTGTTTTATGGACCTCAAAATGTCCCCCAGAAGCACCATTGTGAAGCTCTCGCAATACCTCTGATATTCTTTTCTTGGGATCTACTATTTGCAACTTTCGCTCGCTTGCATCGTGATTTTCAACCTCACGTCTCCATGGTTAAGGAATCTTATTGTGCCCAGTATGATTCTCGTGAATAGGGAGCAATTTCTTGCCAGGTCGGTCTTTGCCCATTTCTCTTCCAAGTCTTCAAGACTGCAAGATCCGAATCAGCTTCTTGATCTGCGCGAAAATTGTCAGGTTGCCAATGGTCATCAACCACGATGGTTCGAAGAGCGTTGGCCGATTTGTCTTCGATTCGGTTGCAATTTCGATAGGCTTCTGGACAGGGCCTTCTGGAAAGAGCATCTGTATTTCTATGTTCGAGGCCTGCTCTGTGTTCAATGTCGAACTCATACTGCTGTAGCCTCTCAATTCATCTAGCTATTCGACCCTCGGAATTCATTTCGCTCCTGCCAGGGTGTCTAGTGTATCGTCTATTCTTGGGAGAGGATAACTGTCTTTCTTGGTCACACTATTCAGACGACGATAGTCCACGCAAAATCTGGTAGATCCATGCTTCTTCCTGACAAGGACCACTGGTGAAGCCCATGGACTATTCGAAGGTTCAATTACTCCTCGGCCTTCCATATCTTGTATAATCTGCTTGGCTTCCTCACGTTTTGCCAGTGGTAACCGTCTTGGTCCTTATCGTATTGGACTTGCATCGCCGGTATTTATTTTGTGCATCACGATATTGGTTCTTCCTTTCGTACCACTTTCAGTTTCAAAGACGTCTTCATAATGTTTGATTAGGTCCTTAACTTGGTTTTGTTCTTTCTTACTCAATCCTTAACAGACTGAGTCGATTATCTTGGACAATTTTTCAAGAACCTGCACGACTCCATTCTTCTTTGCCTGTACATGATGAACGACTGCCGACACTGGCGAACACCACCCCAGAATAGTACACTTTTTCTATTAAACAGGGTAATAGTTCACATTCATTACCTTTATCGGTACAGTCTTCTGAGTCTTAACCAGAATTTTGGCAACTACTACTCCTCGGTCTACCTCGTCAGCCTTTGGTTCCAACATTGTAACATTTCCTTCCAGATAATCATCTGCCATGCACGCTGTCAAAAATGCCTTGCATCCAGAACAACATTCTCTGCTGTAATTACTTGTATATTCCCTCAATCTTTCACATGAAGAAACAATTCTTCATTTTTTATTTTTAAGGTGCCTTCTTTCATATTTAACTGGAAAGCGTAAGTGTTCATGATGTCTAATCCCAAGATTATTTCTTCTTCTATGTCGGCTACGAGAACACGATGTCAGATTGATGTTGGTCCTATGATAAAATTGACATCTACTTCACCTGCCACAGAAGCTGCTTCTCCAGTAGCTGTCATAAATCTCCATTTGCTAGAAAGTAATTTTTTATTCCTGGAAATCAAATCGGGTCACCCGATGGTTTTTGTCGATCCAGTATCTAGCAAACAATCATAGGTCCTTCTTTCCATAATAGCGTCCACATACAGGCCGTTGGTTTGATGTTGCAATGATGCAACTTGGCCAAGCATCGTTCGGGCTTCCTGATGCTGGACCAATGGTTCAGTTTTCCTGCTGCTTCAGCAGATGCTTCCATGGCCACCTTCTCACATTTACTTCGAATGTGACCAATCTCTCCACAATTCCAGCATCGCAGTACTCTTTTGCTTGGTTTGATTTGATGTAGGACTCGACTAATTACCTGCTCCATGAACTCCTCGTTTTCTTGTTTGTCAACAATGCAGACACGAGCATGGTTTCGAGAGGCTTGTTTTGCAGTCTCAAACTAAAGCGCGTGCGCCAAATCATCGATCAAGGTTTTCGGTTGTGCCAACCTTAATGCTTGCTGCGTATCAATATCCCATGAACCATCTATGAACGTCTAGATAGCTAGGTGTTCCATGAAATTATCTGGCGCCATCGGATATGCCAGTCGTACCAGACGAGCAACATCTGCCTGAAATTCTTGAAAATTCTCGCCTTTCTTCTGTGATCGATTCTTCAGTTGGATATGGTATATATTATATATGGTAATGTGCATGGCCATATCTCATCTCCAACCGTTTAATGAGTTGAGAATAATCTTTACGTTCCTCAGGAGGTAATCTCTGCAAAATATCACTAGCATCACCCCTCAATGCTATGATTAAAGCAGTCGCCTTCTCGACAGAAGACCATACGTTTGCTTCTGCGTTGCTTTGAATTGCGTCAGGTAAGTCGCTCATGACGTCTTTCCATCAAAGATTGGTGGCTTGATTCTGGTCTTCGAGATATATCGATGGGCCGCGGTATAGCTTCTTCGTTGACCTACTTGGGATCAGAATGACTCATGGTAACAGGTAATTTCATTTGAGTCATTATTGCCTTTAAAGGTCTAGAATGTTCTCCAATTTTCTCCTCTGCAGCTATGAAAACCTCTTCCCTTAACGCTTCTGATTTTTCCGCTAGTCCCTGCTCTAGAACTTTCTCTACCTGTTCCAAACTTTTTTCTAAGCTTCTAGAATTTTCTAGTAATTTCTTTTCCAGATTTTTCTCGAGGATTCTAGCGGTTTCTAGGTTTCTTTGTTCCATCTGGGCTTACGAATTTATTAGACGTTTTTCTCCAGAGTTTGAAAATTGTCTATTATTCGTTGTTCCAAAGTTTGCGCATTCTCTATTAGTCGTTAATCCATATTCATCAACAGCGAATTCACGTCAGCATCTCCGCCTGGAACTTGAAAGACATAATTCTCTGGATCCTCGCCTATATTTATTTAAACGAATATTGAATTAACACTTAATTGTCCACTTAGTCCGTTATTTACTAATCAATTCACACCTGAATACCACTGTAATGTTTGTCTGTCTGGGTTCTTAAATAAAACTAACGGTAACTTAGACACATACAATATTAATAATAAAAACGAATAACAATTTAGAAACTAATTACTAACAATAAGCACATTTATGTATTTATATTTATGTAAGTTCACTCGGCATGATTTGGTATGGAATGCATGAATAAATCACTCTCGACTACTATTTATATTAACGGGAAAACTTCTAACATATTCGATGATAGCCTAGACTTTTGATGTGTTACGCATTTGACGGTTATCGTGTGAGATCATCGGCGACTCATTATAATATGATAAAATTGAAGGAATAACAAACAACTAATTTCAAATGTTTAAATTTTTGTTATAAAATAAACTTTAAATTTACAAATAAACACATAATTTCTGATTTGCTCTTTAATAAAAAAACAAAAGACTATTTGCAAATAAAATAAACCAAAAATGTGTAATAATAATAATAATACGAAAAAGTTTATGAACTAATAAAACGAAACCAAACAATGTCTAATAATAAGTAGGTAACAAAAATATTTCTAAAATTAACAAAAAAAAACATGTTTTTGAGGTCCAGTTCCATGCGTTAATTATTCTGTAGAAGGCAGTGAGAGAATTTTGCTAGTGGATGGTTCTGATTCAATATTCTGTGTAGTTTGTACTTCATCAGTATTTTTAATTTCTCTAATTTTACAAGTCGGCAAATCTAGCATTATTTGAACTAACGGGTGCTTTCGTACCATATGGTATTTTAAATTACTAATACAAGTTTTGTAGTTGACGACATGTTTGCGTAACATGCAAGTGGCTCTCTGATCTGTTGTTTGTTCAAAAAAGTTCCACAATTTTTTTTTAATTCCTTGTAGCCATAGTTATTAGGTAAAATCACACCAATAAACAATGATAACGACAGTCTACAATAAAGTACACGTACAACGTGATGAGCATTACAAACAAATGTATAATTGCAACAAATTGTAACTACTGACTGATTGAATAGTAATTAATAAATATATGCCACATTATTTTTTTGGTGAGGAATCCCATACGCATCGATTCCTGTTCGGACACCGACGCTGATCTGGTCGGCCGTTCATACCAGCAATGTTCTTCTTCTGTTTTGGGTTGGACGCCAGCATGTCCAGGCAGTCCAGCAGTGTGCCCAAGCACTGCTCTTTGCACTATCCCCAATAGATCTCTCAGTACCACTCTGTTAGTCTTGTGTCCTCGATAAAAGCCACTATCCTCCTCAGGGGAAGTTTGAGTACACTCGAAGGATCCAATAGTTCTCTCCCGAAATATTTCTGTCTGAGTTCCTTCAGTTCCTCACACGTGCATATTACATGAGGGTTAGTTTCCTCCTGTTTTTCATATCTCCTACACCAGGGCTCGCTAACCAAACCCATGCTGTACAAATGCTTCCTTAAAGGACAATGTTGGGTTATTAACCCCATAATTATTTTAATTTCTTTTTTGTTACTATGAATTAGGTTGGCTGAAATCTTTCCGTCCAGCTCCCTTAGTAGTGTTTTGGTATGGAGTTGACCTTCCGTTAACCTCCATTTATTTTTTTATGTTCTTTTTCTAGCCATAACCAGATCTCCCTTTTAGCGGAATCCTTAGTGATTCCACATACAGGTTCTGGTCCTACGAAGTTCCTATTAGTACCTTCTTTGGTCAGTTCGTCGGCTATCTCATTGCCTTTAATTCCCTCATGTCCTGGCACCCATATCAGCGATACTGTATTGTCTTGCGCCAGTTTATTGAGGACCTGTTTACAATATTTCACCAGCTTAGACCTGGTAGATGGGTTCATAATGGCTTTAATAGCCGCCTGACTATCAATCATTATGTTAATTTTTTTGTTTGCTCAGCCGGCTTCCCGAATTTCCTCGGCGCAGGCTGCGACTGCAAACAATTCGGCCTGGAAAACCGTAGTATGTTTCCCCAGACATATTGATATCTTCCTTCTAGGGCACATTCCGCATATGCCCGCATCTGCCCCCTGACTAGATTGTGATCCATCAGTGTACCAGGTGCCGGCACCACAATCGATCGAGCGACTTTTTGCCTGTTCCCTGGTCGGTATAAATATGTTCAGCTTAGCTGTAAATATAATCTCAGGTGCCGTACTGTCCGCCAGCATTTGAAATATCGGCTCTTCTAGTATAGTTAGAACCTTATTAGTACCTTTACAAATAGTTCCAGCGGAGGGAGACCCACGATGGCCTCCATGGAGGCGGTTTCCGTGCTGTTCATAGCTCCCGTGATTCCCAACAGAGCCTGTTGCTGGAAAGAGTTGCTGAGGAGCCCCACCGACGATGTCCGCTCAGTCCTCCTCCACCAGACAACTGCTCCATAGGTAATGGTTGGTCTTATTACTATTGTGCACAACCAGTGTACCACATTTGGTTTTAGTCCCCAGGTCTTGCCAACAGCTCTTCTGCATCTCCGGAAGGGCTGCGTCGCCGTGTCTGTCACTTTGACTAGGTGTCTGCTCCAATTCAGTTTCGCATCAAGTGTTATGCCTAGATACTTCACTTCATTGGTTAGTTCTAACTCTTGTCCAAACAGCCTTACGCCAGATCATTTAGTTTTCTCATGTTGGTAAAGGCTACCAACTTGTTTTTTGAGAATTGAAAGTTAATCCCTCCTAAATCTTTCCACAATTCGCAGAGCATTTCGCACGATGCTCGCCACTGTCCCCGGGAATTTCCCCTGGGACACTATGACAATGTCATCGGCGAACCCCTGCGTCTATATTCCCTGGTCATTTAATGTCCTGAGATTATCCACTACTAAACTCCATAGTAGCGGTGACAATACGCCTCCTTGAGGACACCCTTTTGTTGTTCTCATGGAGATCGTTTTGTTTAGTATTTGGGCATGAACTACTCTGCTACACAGCATGTTATGAACCCAGTTGCATGTGGTGGTTTTTATTTTTCGATTTCGTAAAGATCGAATAATAGAAGACGTCGAGGTGTTATCGAAAGCTCCCTCTACTCCTAAGAAGACTGCAAGTACAATTTCCTTGTAGTGTAGGCTCCTTTCGAGCCCTCTCACCAGGCTATGCAGAGCACCCTCACCTGATTTTCCCATTTGGTATGTCGATTGCAGTGGGTGTAGAGGAGATCAATCCAGAGCCCCTTCTTTAATATTTAAATATATAATTTTTTCCATAGTCTTCAACATAAAAGAGGTAAGACTAATTGGTCTAAATGATTTAGGGTGGGTACTGTTAGACCCGAAACTGTATAGGTAACAAAAATAACAAAGTGGGAATTAGGGTGAAGCCCTAATTTCGACACTGGTCTATAAAGGTCCCCGAAAAACCCACCGGCCATCTCAGAAAATAATTGCGAAAGCGTCGTGGGCCAAAACACCGCATAGATGGTAAAAAGGGCACCACTACGTTAGGTCTGGTACGTTTACAGGTCAACGCAGAATCACCTTTGGGCCATGAGGGCTTAAAAATAAAATAAAAGTGTTCGTAATGGTGTATAATTTTTCAAAATATTAAAAAAAAAGGAATAAAGAAGTGGCCAATGGCCTTTTTAGTGATAAAACAAAAACTCTGAGTCTGTGAGCTTAAAATAATTATGTTACAATTTATCTGAACAATGGTTTATAATTTCAAATATTTTTAATTTAATGAAGTGGCAAAAGGCCTTATTTCGCCCTAAAAAAACAAATACGTATTCTTTCCTTTTTGTCGGTTCACATGGTATACGAATTTCAAAATTCCGTCGTACTAAACCTACCCTAATTTACAAAATTAGATTTAATGAGTAATAATAAATATATATGTGTAATATTAGTAATAAAGTTTGAAATATATGCTTACAAAATTAGGTTTAATGAGTAATAATAAATATATATGTGTAAAATTAATAATAAAGTTTGAAATATATGCTTACAAAATTAGGTTTAATGAGTAATAATAAATATATATGTGTAAAATTAATAATAAGCTTTGAAATATATGCGACGTATAAAACTAAAATTGTCACATAAAATACACATAATAAAACTATGTTGACATTAAAATTTTACCTTGGTTCGTGAAGTGCTTAGAAAAAAAACCATTGAGAAAATCTGAAGAAAGAAAAAGACCAATAAAAAAACGGGCCACGCGACACAGAATATTTCGGAGGGAAACACCTGGGCGTTTATTTAAGCTGATTAAAAGTTAATTTTGAAAAAAAGGTAAAGGCAATGAAACAGATCATTAATTGAAAGAAATGATGACGATTAGATAAGTAAAAGATATTGTAGCTTATCTGCGGAGTTCGAAGACGTCGGCTCCGTTTTCCTGGATAGAGCGTCTCTAACGGTGCAAATAAGAGGGGTGTTTATTCGCCTGACGATGGGACCATCTAAATAAAGAAATTAAACAACGGAATAAGCTAAAGAACAAAAGAAAACACAGATACGTACCGAATAAAACGTTCGATGGCTTTGCAAATTATTTACGAGGTAATGATTAACGTTTATTTTCCCTCAGTCAATCACTCAATTCCTCCCAGGGAGATATCGCATAGGCGATCAATTTCGGTATCGTTATCAATTAAAATCCCGCAAGGGGCCGTAATTCTCATAAATTACACAAAGGCTGCATTGATACGATACCCGTGATTGAGGAAAAACGTGACCTCGCTCAAGATCGGCTAACTTACGTCTCTTGCAAAGTGAGAGTTTCGTACGTTTTGAAAAAGCAGGTACTGAGGTACGAGAAAAAAAGAAAAAAACTTAAAAGAAATCAAATATATTAATAAATGACGAATAACGATACCTATACAGATAGGTTCGTTGAAAACAGAACAAAATATATTAAAGAGAACATTAAATTATTACAAAAATAATCGTTACAATGCGTGGAGCGTTACGGACACGTAACAAGATCTTAATAAAGATTTAAATTTATTACACACAGATCCAATTTACTAAATAACTTGGCCGATCGAAACTCAAAATCTTGAAATGACAAAAATCAAAATGCCCAAGTTAATAATAATAATTGCCGTGAAGCGGCAGATCGTTACACGATGCGATACTTAAATTAATAAGAACTAGCAATTATAATATAAATTAATTAAACGTAAACGGCAAGAATTAATACCCATAAATTTTGACAGTTAAGACTTCAAAATATAAAATTAAAGCGACATCTACGCATCAAGTAACACAAGTTCCAAAATCGCTATAAATATCGGTAAAGAAGTTAACTTGATCACGGACAAAATCTTGATCTATTCATTAACGACATCGATGCTGAAGTTTCGTCGTTCAAACTAGGTGGCAGAGTAATCTCGAGCACGCCGTAAATAAGTTAAAAATACCTGTTGTTAATTTCACTAATAAAGATGCAATTTGCCCATCCAAATTTAATTAGACCTCAATTGGCTCGAATACATTCCAGTAAAAATGTCGGTCTGCTTACGAAACTCTAGCCCAAACGGCCACACCCAAGCAAGATGTCCGAAATGTCCAAATTATACGGGAATCCATGATAAAAGACAGGCTCTTAAAAGACGACGATACTAAAGAGACATAGGATTCCTAAAAGACACACAAATAAGCAGTCTCAAAACACGTGTGCCCGCTCACAGGATCAAGACGAAAATTGCTCGATATCAATCGCGCGACGTTAAGCGACCGGAAAACGAACTATAGAGCTGCAAAATACGCGAGCTAAAATGCGAAAGACCCAAAAGTGTGAAAATACCTAATTCAACGTTACGAAACAAAATGACACTATGAAAACTAAAGTTACGGCAAAGAGCGATATTATTAAATTTCAAAATACAATCCAAAAAACGAAAAATTTACGTAACAGTACATGTTCCTTTTCCGGGCTTCGGAATAAACACTACCTTAGTTTCTCTCTATGCCCTAGAGATGTAACCCATAGCATGACTAGACCTGAATATCTCCAATAGAGGACCAATAATTTCCCCAATACCCTCTTGAGGGAGCTTGGGTAACACTCCCTCTGGTCCTGCGGATTTACATGGTTCAAACGATCCTATCGCCCATCTAATTAAATAGGGCTTGAAGATCTCGTTTGATATCTCCCAATCATTCCTAATCGCCCTCCAAGAGGTGACAACTTGATTGGTATCACATTCATCCATACACTCCGAACTTGGAAAGTGTACTCCCAGAAGATACTCTAAAGTCTCTTCCACGGTACTGGTACACCTCCCGTCCGATTTTTGTATAAATCTAATGGCGTTCGAAGGATCTTATTTAAGAATTCTGTTAATTCTGGCCATGTTAGGAACATCTTCGATGTCTTCACAGAATTTTCTCAAGGCCTTCCTTTTGCTCTCTTTGATTTTATAATTGTATTTATTGAGGAGAGCCTTGTAAGCTTCCCAATTACCTGTTTTCTTCGCCCTATTAAATGACCGGCGAGTTTCTTTCCTTAAATTGGTTATCTCTGTATTCCACGAGGCAGCCCGCTTAGTTGTACGGCGCTCCCTTAGGGGACAGTTATTTTCATAGCAGGAAGAATGGTCCGTTGCAACCATTCTACAGCCAACTCCAGCTCTTCCACATTCCCTATTCTAACAGGGATATTTCGGGTTGCAGCTAACAGTTCTTCCTTGTAAGAGCCCCAGTCTGTTCTCTTGGGATCCCTGTATAGTCTGGGTTCCGTTAAATCTATACATAATTCATAGCGGATATACGCATGATCAGAGAGCGACGGCTCGTCGGATACATGCCACCCCCTTACAATATCCCATATTCCCAACGTGCATAAGGTTACATCTATAACTGATTTCCCCCTTGATGTCTTAAATGTCGGTTTATCACCTTGATTCAGACAGTCGAGTTCAGTACCACTGAGATAGCTAAAGAGAGACTTACCCTTATAATTGTTATTCTTGCTGCCCCAAGCCTTATGATGAGCATTGGTATCTGCGCCGATAATCAATTCCAGATTGTTCTTACCGGTATATGCCACCAAGGCCTCAATATCAGGCCCTGGTAGATCTGGAGAGTCAATGGGTAGGTATAGAGCGCAATTGTCGTCTCCAATATCCCCCCATCGACACTCAGTCTGATCCTTGCTGCCGTCATATCCCCACTTTTGGCAGCTCCTCGCTCTTCACGAGTTTCCAAACAGTTTCCTTTTCCAAGTAATCTCTCGTAGTGTTGTACGAATCTTCATCTGCACAGATGACTCCATAGTAGCCGTCCATAAGACGGGAGGATGATTCAAAACTCGGCGCCTCCTGCGCCCTATCTATGACCATCATCAGGGCCTCTTGTATAGCTCCTACATTTCCCTCAATCACTAAGCTAACCGGGTAGTCCTTAGGAACTATTGCAGCCTTAATACCTTTAAGAGCTGCTTTGTAACTCACGCCCGAAGCAGAAAACTTCGTGCGCTAAGTTACTTTATCCTCAGGAGTGCCCCTAGCCGACACGGTTCGCTTAACGGCCCCTGTTGGCTTAGGTTCTCCCTGAGGTCTTCTTGGAAAAGGGGGAGTCTTATTTTACTCGTATCCACCCCCTGTTTCCTCAACTTCTTTCTTTGTGCTCCGGAAAGATGTTTTCTCTCCTTGGGTGCACGCTCTGTTTTCGCAACGTTCTCAGTTTCAGTCCGTTGCGTTTCAGTTTTGTTTTTTGGAGTCTCATCAGTCTCCATTGCCAAGGGAGTCTCTATAGACTCCTTAGGTTTTTGATTCTCTTCAGACTCCATCTTTTTAAATGTTCGTTTTTTGTCTCGGTTCATTTAATTCCCACGAGTATGGAAGAAGTATGAAGCAGAGCTTCCATTAGGGGCGCAAGGCGTAAATACAAGAGGGTGCCGCCTAGAGCCCCCAGGGGAACGTTTGAGACCAAATATACCCCAGTAGTCATTCAGCTCTAAGCACTTGCCTTACACCGTAGCTTGGGAGAGCTGGTCCGCGGTGACAACTTTCGCTAAGGATTAGAAAGTTTTTAAACCTATCCATGCCAGCGATATAAAGAACGGCAACGTGGAACATGACTCAGAGTATTGTATATCATTCTCGGAGCCGTTCCTAAATATCACGGCGATTTGTCATGGCTCCTTATTCGGAACTGTCACAGTTTGCATAGTTCCATTAAAATTACCGGAACTACAAACCTCTAATTGAAATATACTATAATACGCTATATTAGTACTTACGTCACAGCGCCATTTTTGTTGGGGTAGGCAAAGGTTGTGAATCCAAATAAATATTTTCTCCATAAGAATTAGCTAGTACTGAACTTTTTATTTTTTATTAACATAAAAAGCGTTAGTTTTTAGAGGTGGTAAGTATCTTATCACCAAAAACAGGGAATTTCCAAACAATTGGCTATATAATATGTATATATAAATAATTATTATAAATATTATTTGTTTTTAGGAAGAATTGACTTTAGTGTAGAGGTTAGGTTGCAAGAGTAACATACTTTAAAATTACTCTCATAAGAGTTTTTTAGTGCTAGTTTCTTACACCCAAATGCTTTTATCAATATAGAATATGCAAATAGAAAATACTTATTTTAAACTTTACAGTTCAATTGTATATGAAGTTTTAAAAAGTTTCCAATAACAACTAAGCAGATTATATGTTAAATATTAAAGGAATAAGAAAAAACAAACAAGAAATAATTTATTCTGGCTCGGGAAAATATTGTTCAACCTCTTTAATAAGAGGATACTGCAAATTTGTCAGTGCTGCTACAGTTTGGCATACAATATCAGAATGTAGTACAATGAAATTGGAATTAAATTTAAAATATTATATGCCTTAAGGCTGTACGCTATACCCGGCAATCCCACACTGAAATGAGTGTATTTTTCCGGCCTTTTTTTGGCTTCAAATAAAAAGTTGAAAGACCGCTCGATGTATGTATGACCATGTATCAATAAAAACTAGGTAGGTATTTACTTTTTCTTCAAAATTTTTGTACGGTTTGACTTTTATCGGTAAGAAACAGAAAATCTATCAGGACAAATTGAGAGATAACCAGGCCAGCTAATGGAGTTATGAAATGTTTGTGTTGTAGGTATTTATAATATCTAGGTAGCTATACAGCCCGTTTTAGTCTATATGTAATAGTTGTTTAGTTATCAATAAAAATAAAAGTCAAAAACAGGCAACCCGATACTCAACGTCCCTGAAAATATGCAGCCCACATTACAGCACACGGCAACAGAGTAGGTACCAAGACGTCCTGCTGAGAGGGTCGAAGGATTATGTAAATTGGCTCCACAGGCTTCTACCTATAACAATATTAACTTATCAACCAATAAATCGGCGTAAATATTGAAATAAATGCTGCAACTGGTTCAATGGCTAATTAAATTACCTTTTATTGAGTTTTAAGAGAATTTTGATCCATAATAATCACCGAAAATTAAGTGCGGATCGGAAACTGAACATCTAAGATGAATTTTCTAGTCATTTATATGTGAACAAACTAATTTGCAGCTAATAAATTTCTGCATTTACATAAGTAAATAGTTTGTATTTAAAAAAATTATAATAAAAAAAAATTAGATATCTTTTTTCATAATACTTCTTATAGATTGATCTCTATGATACCTCGCGTCAATTATTTCTGGAAGCATTGCATTCATATAAAATTTTCCCAGATGTTCAATCATATGATGATTCCAGAAATCATCATTTCGTTCTATTACTATATATTTCAAATCGTGTTTAGTATAAACTACGAAATAACATTTCTCTCTTTTGGTGACGTGGAGTTGTCCCTGCACTTGATACATATAATTATCAAAAGGTTTTAGCAAAATTTTGTTACTATCATTTGCATCTAAGGTGCAATAATTAATTAATTTTCCGTTAATGGCTTCATGTATTAATTTATCACGCGCTGAATAAGGACATTTTATTTCGACAATAGAATCGAATCCAATTAATCCGTCTGGAGTGGCGCCTAAAAATTTTTTCTTCTCGTCACTGAACAAACCGCATGCCTCAACTTTCAAATTTGTAATTTCCATTAATTTTTGCTTGGCCCTTTCTTCATTATCTATGCCATACTGTAGAGAATTTGGTAGTTTTTTGTTATTGAATCTATTAGTATACAGCATGTGTTTTATTGTACTAGCCGTGTCTGTTTTTTCTCTCATTTTACAAATCTTGCCAAAGTTACTTGCCGTTAATCTTATCTGTCTCTCTTTTTCCCATTCGTTGTTATGTCTCTGATTCACCGTCCTAATTTGAATATTATGACAATCAGATAATGACAATTCATCAACAAATTGTTTTCTCTTGCTTTCGTATTCCGGAATAGGCATGTCAGGTACCACGATTTTGCACGCTCCGTAATCCGAATCAGTACTTTGGATTCGAATTTTATTTTTTTTGCTTTTCTTTTTTATTGCTTGTGTGATAACCTGGCAGGGTCGCCATGTGATAACCTGTGCCCTAAAGGGCTGGTCAGGATCGCTATGTGATAACGTGGGTCTTAGGCCCTAAGTGCCTGGAGGATCGGCATGTGATGTTAGGCCGTTTGTGCAAGTTCGTGGCAGGCCGCCATGTGATGTTAGCCTGGTCCTGGGGCCTACATCGGTGAGTCTTCACGCAGATATCGTTGTCCCGTTAAATAATACACAAAGTTCGGGTAACATATAATTTAATATATAACACTTATAAACTGGATAACAATTATATACATTATGAACTAACTATCATTAAGACTGTTACTGTCTATCAGAAAGAGAGTCTGAAAGTGGACATGATTCTGAATAAGAATCTGACTCCGAATAAGACTGAATACTCTCACTTGCATTACTCTCGTTATATATCTCCCAGGTGATCCTTGTACTTCTTATGAATATACTACAAACCCTGACATATAGTTTGTGTTTGCAAACACCACGCGTTAGCGAGGTCGTATTTGTAAAACACGTTACGTTTGTATAACGGGCTCGAGGCTGTGGCCTCATTGAGAGTGTTTGCATACACATAACTGCATTGCGTTATTACACTTGATTTAGTTTAAGATTTTTGAATTTTTCCAAATATACACCGTTAAAATTATCCCCATTAGTTTTCTTAACAAATGTATATACAAATGTCTCTTTATTATTATAATTTATGGCTGCCGCAAAACATCTCCCTTGGTACGAGCCTCCCAGCGAAAAATTTATTCTTTTTCCTCCCACGAATTGAAGGATTCTACGGCGTTATTGTCTACGTCATAAAGTAAACTGGAGGATAAATCGGCTACTCTATTCAAAGACTGAAAAAATATATCATATAGAGCACTGCTTTTGAAATATTTGTAATCAATAGTATTTGAATTGTTACCATTGTTACCATCTTTACTACAAAAATAGCTAGCACAGTTACTATGTTCTCCAAATATGTAGGCAGGTCCATTGAGAATATCATTTTTTAAGTTTTCTATTTTTTGTTGAAAAGAAACATTTTCATTTTTGCGGTACTTTATGGCACTAACTACAGCTGTTCTAAATTTAAGAATATTCTGCCGTAAAAAATTTCGTATACACATATCTGATCGAGGAGTTTTTGAAATTTCTCGTATTTTCCTACAGAAATTTCGCAACACATGATTTCGACACTCAATTTTTTCAATAAAATATGTTGGTCCGTAAGGTTTTGCTGTTTGAATTTTTTTATATACACTACTATCCCCATCACCAATAATAGTCTTATATCGCAAATTATGCATTTTTATTATCTAGAATAATAGCTGCTTCCATAGAAGTTGAAGAACTGTTCCAGTTTTGAAAACATTTATGAGACGGAACATTTTTTTTATCGTTATTTTTACAAAATTTGCACATTTTATTTTTTACTCCTACGTACAAAACTTTTTTAGTTCTGGTCCCAATTACGCCCGAGAGAGCGTTATAATTAGACTTGTAACTTCGTTTTGACCAAGCTCCATCCACTGTTACAGTTATAAAAGGTATTCCGTCGCTATCAATTTCTCCTGCTTCAATTGCCAACTTACGTTCTTCCTTTCCTGCAACTAGCATTTCTTTTAATGCTAACTCCTCTGTATTCTTTAGCACTTTTTTTTCTATGCGCGCATACGTTGCTGAAGACATTTGAGGAATGTCTAAAGCAGCGAAAAATTCTGTTAATTGTGAATGACCCGCCCCTATTGCAACAGTTCCACACACCGCTGCTTCATTTACTCCACATTTTTTATTTTCATTTTCAGTACTGAATGTATCGGTTATTCCACACATGTTGCATTTATACGTAAAAACACTTTTAAAACCAAAATGTTTTTCCGCTATTATTTCTACATTTTGAAAAGTACAGCCAAACATATCATGTCGTATTCCTTTTAGAACAGTAAACAGATAATTTATATCAACAATCCTACGTCCAGCAAGAGTAAAATTTGCAATATTGTTTAAATTTTCTGTTTCAATAAAAACCTCATCTGATATATCCGAATCAAAACTGTCGTCGCGTGCCGAATTTGTCTCAGTGAAAACAATTTGATTATCTACAATATTATCACGTTGAGACACTATTCGATTTTTTATCCGAATTTGTTTCATCAACTGTTTTCTACTTTTCCGTTTTGCAGCGGTTGTCAATCTTTTTTGGGAGTGAAGTCCCATTGTTGATTATATTTCAAAATTACAACAGTTACCAACACTAATATACGTATGCAATCTTTCGCATACGAATAACTAATGAAAATAGTCCGAATATAATGCTAACGCACAGCAAAATTTTCCAAAAAAGAAAAATCGCTCCGAAAATACAAGCACAATTGACAAGAACTAACAAAAGCACAGCAAATTCACTTATAATCACATGCAAAGCACACGGTGGTAAAAACCAATTGACCTTATGTTCAAGTATTCATCAAATTTATAATTTTTTTTTACATTCCCACCCCTTATATTTTAAGATAGGTGGGAGCAGAAAGTTGTTTATCATATGGTCATATCTTTATCGAATTATATACATTTTTCCAAGTAACCAGGTGATTAACTTTAAATGACTAAGAAGGATTAGAAAGCCAGGTAATGCCGTAACCACTTTTAGAGGAAAACAAGTTAATACATTTGTTTGTCTTTTACTTTACACAAGCATCTAAGTATTTCAATTAGGTATGTATGGGTAAAATTGTGTAGCTTTACTACACTACTTATTTTATATTAAAACCTATTAAGTTACATTTGTTATAATAATACATCTATTCTTTATCTTCGACCCTCTCAGCAGGGCGTCTTGGTACCTAGTCTGTTGTAGTGTGCTATAATGTGGGTTGCATATTTCTGAAATGGTAATTTTTCGGGCACTAAAGTAGACCCTTAAGTCTTCGTATTGCACGTTCTACATGTATCTTTGCACGAGGTATGCTCGCACCTGTTCTGGAGTAAACTGGCCTGTGGTTAGAAATGGTGGAATGTTAGCATGAACCCCTGATTGCAATTTTTGCAATCAGAGTCCCAACACATAACTACGAGTATATTGCTAGAAATATCCTAATTATTCATTATCTTCCTTTCAAATGTAATCAACTTTCTAACATAATTTTAAGTTATCTATTACACTTTCACTTATAATTGGACTAAATGTTCTTTCTACATAGGTATATTAAAAACATTCTACAAAGATTTCTTAATTTACCACAATAATTTACTTCACGTTTTGTAATGATAATCCTAATAATCTAACCTCAGCACTAAGGTTATTTAACCGAAAATGATCCAAGTAAAGATTATTTCCACAAGCATTATATAGCCTATTTGGAAATTTGTTCGTTTTGGTAATAAGATATTTACCACCTCTAAAAACTAACGCTTTTTATGTTAATAAAAAATAAAAAGTTCAAGACTAGTTAATTCTTATGGACAAAATATTTGTTTGGATTCACGACCTTTGACAACAAAAATGGCGTCGTGACGTCAGACTAATAGAGCGTATAGAGGCAGCGTGATTTCAGTTTGTAGGTGAGGTAAGTGGTCTCGTAGTATGTATGGATCAGGAGAGCAGAGACGAGAGCGGGGACGGAACGAGCGGACAACCACGCAGTGGCGGGTTGAAAATTGGGGCATAAAATACACTCATGTAATTACATAAAAGTTTACTTTTGATCATTGTTATTTTTATACTTAATTAAATAAAAAATAAAACGGATAAAATCAAATAAAAAATACTATTTTGAAATAAAATTGTTTTTGTGAGCAAGCTTCTTACTTTCACTACATCTTATTGCAAGCGTTTAGCTTCGTGATGCATTCCAATTTTAAAGTATGTTTTTAAAATAATTTTTTCTACTCATGACATTGAAATCAGTAATTTTGAAACCGATTACGATGGTTAAAATCGCATTTCAACAACTAGAGTTTGAAATTATCGGACTATCGGGATTTCGCATTTCGAATTGTCTGACATTTAATTTCTGAGAAATGTCACTTCATGTATAATTTTTTCTGAAGTGCATTAATTTGTGAAAATTCTTTCTTTGGAGACTGTGGTTAAGTAAAAACTTAAAACAGGTATATAACCCCTTACCACAATTATTAATCGTATCCTAAATACGTTTTTCGACAACTAAGTTGTCATCATCAGTAGGTAAAAACCATTAATTAAAAAGTCGCACATGGGACACAGTAAAGCTAGTAAACCGCTCACGCAACAACTACTTTACACCGCGTCCACGTATAGACTAATTTAACATGCGAATCTAAACTACGAAAATATCGAAAAACACTTACTTCTTAGGGAAAGGCATTCACATCTGTTTAATGTCCGAGTTGAAATATCTCGACCAAAGGACCGACAAACATTCCATTTCTAAAGGGAACGGCACTAAACATGTCCTAATAACTTCAAATTTAAAACGACGATGACACAATTATGGTAATACAAATGAAAAGAGACAACTGAAAGCAATCGGTGATTTATCGCTATTCATGGAATATTGTTTATTCTTCGCGATATGTATACTTTCATAAGCATCAAGTTCGCGGGGTTTATTAATTCCTTTGACCAGCTTCAACCCTGTAATCGACACATTGTGTAGTGTACTTAAAGCGTGGTTGCAACGTTGGATTTATCCGGTCTATTGTATTTAATATGTGATATGTGTTCTTTAAAACGGGATATTATTGGTCGTTTTGTTTGGCCTATATATTTCAAATTACAATCCTCGCAACTGATTTTGTATATACCTGATTTCGAATTAGAATTAACTCTATCTTTCGTATTCCCTAGGAGACTTTTGATAGTATTTTCGGACCGAAAGGCAACCTGGAGACCTCTTTCTTTCACAACTTTATTAATGTTTTTCGTGACGGGGTGGTATGGTAAACACATGTATTTTTTCTCCTGGTTACTTTGAGATATCAAACTTGTGGATTCGCGGATTGTATTTTTTATTTTTGTTTTTCTAATTAATTTATTGATTATTTCTATGTCAAAGCCATTGTATGTCGCAATATTTTTAATGAAATCCAGTTCTATTTCATATCTCTCTTTTGTTAACGGAAAATTTAGTAACCGATTGACTAAGAAATTAGAGGAAGCTGTCTTATGTTGATAACTATGATTTGAATCCGCGGTGATGAATCTATTAACATTGGTTTCTTTCCGGAAAATATCGATTTCTATTTTATGTTTATTCCTAATCAGTAAAGTATCTAAAAATGGTATCTTACCATTGTGTTCCTTTTCTACTGTAAATTTAATCGTCGGAAATTTCAAATTTAATTGATTAACGAACATGTTTAATTCCGTGTATCAAATATCGCGAGAATGTCATCTACATACCTAATCCAGACTCTCGGGAAATATTTAGCGTTATTTTTAAATTCTACTTCAAATTGACTCATAAATAAATTGGCTATGAAAGGAGATAGGCAGTTACCCATTGTTGTGCCTTGTTTCTGTTCATAAAATTTTTCTCCTACTTGGAAACAATTTTGCGTCATGCACAGAGTTGTCAATCTCATGTATTCTTTTATTTTTGAAGGTTCAATGTTATTCTTGTGGAGCAAGCTTTCTAAATATTTCATAGTCTCTGGAATAGGTACCGAGGGGAATAAAGACGTTACATCGAATGAAACTAAAATTTCCCCGGTTTCCAGCTCACAATCTTTAATTAATTTAACAAATTCTAAGGAATTACTGACTGACAAATTTTCTGGTTTTACGGGTAAATGTTTAAATTCATTCACTAACCATTTGGAAATCAAGTAAGTCGGTGAGTTTATATCTGAAGCTATAGGTCTCATCGAGTTACCTGGTTTATGTATCTTCGGTAAACAATACATTCTTGGTACTACAGGATTACTAACATTCAATTTATACTTTTGGGTAGAAGTTATTATAATTGGACATTTCTTAATCGCGTCTTTTGTGTCACTAATCATTTTAGGTAACGGGTTTCTCTTAATTTCTACATACGGACCTTCGGCAATTAAATTTTTGACTCTTTGAAAATAGTCGGTTTTGTCCATAATTACTAACTTGTTCCCTTTATCTGCTTTTAGTTATTGTAAGGGGTTTTTTAAGTTTTTATGCATTAATTTGTTAAAATGAGTGATGATATTGATGTAGAGCTACAATAAATGATAAAAGCGGCTAATAATGTTCTAATTTAATCCCTCCCAAGTCGAAACACATTTACAAGGTCACTTATAAAACGTTTATAGACATCGATGAATATATGCAAGAAACGACATAGCGTAGAAGTTATTTACAGATAAACAATTAACAAGTTCAAGCTCAAGGTCTTTTATTCCTGATGGGCCCTGTCAAATGAATACAAATACTTCCGATAAATGTATAAATACAATTGACGCTAATTACACAAATTGCACTATTATAGTTAATTGTACAGTTAAGCTCACATAAATCTAGTATAAACCATTTTTGAATTTTTGTTTTGTTGTAATTCATTCTTGTAACGTCAAAATGAAAGGACATTTGTCACTTTTTGATATCCAAAATGGTAAGAAAACTGACTCCGGCAGACAAAGTACAAATTTTGTTAAATTTGGAAAGTTGCACCATTAAACAAGTCGCAGAAGAATTTCATTTGAACAAATCTACAGTACTACAAGTTAAGAAAAGATGGGAAAATGAAATCAGTAATGTCGCAAACGAGGAACTGATCTTAAAAGAATATCAACTGATATAGATCACAATTTGTTTGAATATTTGAGAGAAAATTTAAAAATTGTCAAAGCAAATTCATAGATCTCGTATAAGATTTACTAATAGGGAACAATTATGGGAATCTATTGAAAATACCTGGGAAACCATTGTTGAAAAACCCAATTTTTTAGAAGTCTTATTGATTCTGTACTGAAAGTTAAGGGCAGTAATTGATGCGAATGGCGGATCAATTAAGTATTAGTTTATTTGTGTTTTCTAAATTGTATTAAAAAATTACTTGATTTGTCTTTCAAAAAAAAGTTTAATCACACTAAGCAATATTAAAAAATGTTGACAATTTTGATAAGTTAGGTTATACTAGATTTATGTGAGCTTAACTGTACATCAAAAATAATAAAAAATGGTTTCTTAACCTTAATTTTAAAAGTTCATAGGAAAAATAGTATATGCGACTCGTGGCTGATAAAATTTCAAAGTCTCGAGTTACTTTTTTCCACTCTCAACGTTGAAATTTTGTTTCAACCACTTGTCCCATAATATACTAATTTTCTACTCATGACATTGAAATCACTAATTTTGAAACTGATTACGATGCGATGGTTGAAATCGCATTTCAACCACTAGAGTTTGAAATTATCGGACTACCGGGAATTCGCATTTCGAGTTGTCTGACATTCAATTACTGACAAGAGAAATGGCACTTCTTATATAATTTTTTCTGAAGTGCATAATTTGTTAAAATGAGTGATGATATTGATGTATAGCCAGAATAAATTACAAAAGAGGCTAATAATGCATTTTCTAATTTAATCCCTCCGAAGTCGAAACACATTTACGTGTTCACTTATAGAAAGTTTATGGACATCGATGAATATATGCAAGAAATAATATAGCGTAAAAGTTATTTACAGATAAACAATCAACAAGCTCAAGTTCAGTTATTTCTGATGGGTCCTGCCAAATGAATACAAATACTTCCGATAAATGTATAAATAGGCACAAATTGCTCTATTATAGTTAATGTACTATCGAATGCAAAAAAAAGTGGTACAGTCACATTTTAATCACGGTTTAAATTAAGCTACATGAATGTAGATATATTTTAAATGTAGGCGTCAAATTTAAATATTCAAATAACCTATAAGTGTCAAATAACATATACGTTGATATACAGATAGGTGTAAGTGTCAAAAATGACTTTATATATAACTTCACTACTGTACCACTTTTTTTTGCATTCGATAGTACATTAAAAATAATAAAAAAATGATTTATTAACGTTTATTTCAAAAATTGGTTGAAAAAATAGTATATGCAACGCGTGGCTGATAAAATTTCAACGTTTCGAGTTATTTTTTTCAACTCGCTATCGCTAGTTGAAAAACACCACTCTCAACGTTGAAATTTTATTTCAACCACTTGTTCCATAATAAACTATTATGACATACTATATATTATATAGTATGTCATCATTATTTAATGGGTCATCATTGACAATATGTTCGTAAGTTTTTTTTTTTTAATATTTATGGTATTTTTTGCAATGTGCCAATTTCTTTTGGCTCTTCGTGGGGTCTAATTTCGTCTGTTAAACAATTTACTGTGTACCGCTTCCGCCTGTAAAAGAATATGTTGTAATACATATCGTTTTTTTTTGTACATTTGAACAATTTGCTTTTTTTGTGCTGTTGCTTTTAAATATGTTTTCATCGCCCGTTAAGTAGACTCTGCAGATTTTGTAGCAAAAGTAGAAGAATGAGGAAGCACTTTTTCAACTTTTTCTCGGGAGAACCAATTACGCCCATGTCTCGTTACGCATTTTCGGAAGCAGACTTTGAAGATGCTAATGGGATCGCTAAAGGTGATACAAGATGGGAGAAATTTCCCGTAGTCGATGAAGAACTGGAAATATCATTTTATTAATTTTTGTAGTCAGAATAAATTTAATAACCGGAATAACCTTCGTATATCAACACCATCGGCCGAGAATCTAAAGGTAATGCTCGATATAACAGTTGATGGTGAAGCATTCATCGGTTTAGCTCCCCGTTTCAAAATTCGAACAGCGCTGGACTTATTTAAAAACCCGTGGGTGTAAAATGATCAGAACCCAAGAAAATATTGTTTCTATTGTTCCTTTCCATACCTATTATTTGAAACAATTCTTCTTTCTCAATATCAGGAGGAAACCTTAACATTTCAGAAAATAAATGTTTTACCTATAGTGAGCGGCTAGAGTATGGAATAAATTCATTTAAATTCGTACAATTAACCGACCGCTATTTTGAACGCAGGCCGGCTAGAATCATAAAATTAGAAAGTTTTCTGTGACTTTTGCTTGGGTATTGCAATCGGCTGGATGTAAATTGGGCACTAACCTACCTGAAATTTTAATCTCGTTGGTAATTCGGGCACTAGCTAAAAATGTACTCGCAGAGGGTCTATGTAAACTGGGCACCGTATAAAGCAAACAAAAACAATAATATAGAAATAGTGTATTTCAAGTTGAAGTACAGCAAAAAGATAGAAAATAAAAAATATGTACTCATATGAAAACAATAATAAAAGCAAATACTTAATTATATAAAAACTATAATAAAAAAATAGTGTATTTGAAGTCATACTGATGAATAAAATGATATACACTTCACAAAGTGTAATCGTGATATTGTTCCATTATTTAGTTGTTCACACAGTTCATTTAGAGTTCTTAATTTTTGTTTTGCGCGTGTGTCTTTAACTCTTGCTGGTGTGTGTACACTTTGAATTTTAACATAAGTGTCTATTTGAAATTCCTTAAGCTTTTCGATAAAAATATAAATAGATGGATGTGTTGAATAAAATGACTCATTTAGTTTGGAATGAAACGCTTCGCATGCGTTTGTGGTGTTAGTGATCGATGGAGTTGCAGTAGCCCACATATGTGGAGGAAAAGGAGCATCGTCTTCTATGTATGTCTCCAATAAATAATCGGCGTATTCGTCAGCCTGTGCATGAGCAGGTTTTTCGGCAAACAAATCTAAGGCGAAACAATCGCCTACTTCGTCAGGATTCAAATACGTTAATCCAAATGTATATCGCAGCCATTTTCCTACTTCGGAATCTGTGTTCCTAAATTCTGCTGTTAAACCCAAACTTTGGATTTTCCTGAACCACGATTGGTGCAAATGGAAACTACAACCATAGATTTATGCTGATGGCCATATAGCGCGAACCGCTGTGTGAATGCTTTTCTCAAAATCTACAAAAACTTCAGCTGGTAGTAATATTGTAGAGCGACGTCGAAAGATTTCTTTTGTTAGCATTTTAAATAATGTTGCATACGTTTCACTGCGTTTATCAGACAACAAACAAAACATCAATGGAATATAATGTCCATTATTAAGTCAGTGGATTGTAAATAATTGTAAAAAATATTTTGTACAATACGAAAATGTACCGTCCATGTACACTTTACGCATTCCACATAAACTTCTAACATTCGTTTCACAAGAAAACACTATGATATTGCTCACTGGACAGTTTATAAAAACGGAACTTTCATCCTTGCTTGTTTTAACATTAGCAGCTTCCACTATATCATGGACTTCTGTCTTATTTTGTGGTAACGACCCAGGAAGAAATTTTCTCCTTGCATTGTACAAATTTCTTCGGATATAAGTGAAATCTGTTATCGTAATTGTTTCCGGCAGTTCCTTAGCTAGTTCACGACGAATAATTTTCGCTGGTTTTTCGGAAATATCATCAACGGCTTTACGTTTACACGCATTTGAAATCACTTTTCGGTTTAATTTACTCTGATTCTGTTCATGATTATGTTCTAGCTGGCTTCTGCTCACTAAATTTTCTGCACCAAGCGTAAACACTTTTGCGGAACAATTTAAGGATTTTTTTGTACAACGCCAAAACACTTCGCCACTCTTCAACACTTTCTGTTTTGAAAAGGTGTACTTGTTAACCACTAGCAAACATTTTCCGTTGTTACTCTCCACGAAAGAGACCTCCATAATTCTTAACAGTGTGCAACACAACTCGAGACTGAGAAGCGGATCTAATTTCTTACTTTAAGCAAACGCCGCAAACAAGATAGAAATAACTAAATACACAAACTAATTGTTTCCTTATAACGGGTGTTCAGAAACATTCGAAGTCAAGTGGGCTCGGAACAAAAGATCGTATACCTTTACTTAAGTACATTTGCGTGTATGATAACTAGAGAACGGACATTCTTACCACATGACTCGGCGTAATTCAATGAAGTATTTCTTAGACCATCTAGTCGACAGCGATTACAATGGACAACACACCTATTGTATTCGGAGGATATATTCCATTAAACGCAATCGGCAATTGGAAATGTTTATAAACATCGCTGAGTACATGCCGGCGTAATACAATGAAGTATTTGTGTTTGATTTTCTCGGCCACCTGATTTCGCCAGCGTTAACAATGGACAACGGCTATTGTATTGGGAGAACTTAGTCATGTGGTAAGAATGTCCGTTCTCTAATGATAACCTATAAAATTGTATTAAGTAAATTTATCAATGTATCTCAGACATGACTTCATATTTTCAAGGACTACTTTGACTTCGAATGTTTCTGAACACCCGTTATATAGAATATATTATAGCATAATACAATAGAGGCCCGCCCACAATAGATGTACAAATAAAAATACATTTGAAATAATCTATTTGGTCATTAGGAAATTCCTTAATTTATTAACGTCTAATTTCTTACTTTAAGATTTAAAGTGATCATTACCCGAACGGTACTGGTGCCTAGATTACCTGTAGGACTAAGCAATCCTTTTTGCAGGGCAGGTAAATCCATATACTTGGTGCCCAGTTTACATCCGCCCTTGCAATCATTGAACGTTTTAAAATAAGATTATAGACAATGAGACTCAACAGCATTGCTCCTGTCAATTGAATAATAAACGAAATAATTTTAATTTGAATAATTTAAAACTTCGATATTGCCAAAATGGTGCTGTGAATATTAAAGTTTCGAATTTGTACCCAATATTCAAAGTAAGATGTTTCGCATTAAATTAAAAGAATTTTTGCAACGTGTACGGAATTTAAATCAGTATTTGCAACTGACAAAAGTTGCATATAATACGCCTCTGGATTTCGTTTAACACCTAATGTTGAATTTTTAAACAACTTATCTATGATATGATGGCACAATCTCACCATTTGTACTATTGATTTCTGCGTTAAAAGTGTTTAATTTGCCCTATTAATCCTATTACATCATCAATACATCATTAGGTACAAATACTTTTACAATAAATGCGTGTAGAATTTAATCAAAGTGATTGCAATATATTTTAATCTCTTTGAATTTAACGAAATCTTACGAACCTAGTACAAGACCAGTGACTGCACGGAATCGGATCACACTTAAGAACTACAATCGCTTGGCAGTGTACTGCTTCCCCTTTCCTCGCCTACAGTTTTCGCGACCAAAACAAACGGCTTGATACTTCCGTTAGTATATTTCAATCTCTTCGATGAACATCATTAAAGTACAGGTCCCGAATATCTAATAATACAATTAAAGTATGGGAGGGTACTTTAATTGTATTATTAGATATACACATATTGCACATGTGCGTGTAACTAGAAATTTATAAGAGACGGTAACATATTATAACGTGTGTTCATTTGAAAAGTCAATCTGGGTTACTTTGAAATTTTGATAGAATAAGACGCATATATATTAGTATGTGTTTGTTGTTTCGTAAACGTAAATCCAAATGACATTTGATAATATCAATCACATTTGTTATTTATTTGTATGTATGAAAATGTCAAAATATACGACTTCGTAGGTTAAGTAGTAAATTTTAATTTACGACATACATACTTCAAAATGTTCTCAGTAAATCACATGCTACTAGATTGACTTTTCAAATGAACACCAGTTATAATATGTACAGTTGCGGCCTCTACAAACTTAGACACCGACTTTTGACACATTCTGTCAAATTAAAAAAAATCGTGATTTGTAAATTTAACTTGTATCCGGTATGGTTATGTTAGTGTCAGTTTATTGTAAGTCAGAAACGTTCACAATTTTTAAAATGCCTCAATTAAACGAACTGTAAATGTCGATAATTATAACTAAGCTAGAGGACGGCATGAGCATTAGGCACATCGCAAATGAAATAAATGTTGATAAAAATACGATAAAAATCAATGATATATTGCTCATGCCAATACTTTTTAAATGATTAATACCTTTTGTCACCTACTTGCTTGGCTTTTACAGATTTAATATTCTCATCTTGTGGTTTTTGAGAGCTTCCATCTTGAAAAATCCAGATTTCATCAAGAAAAACAAACTGGAATGCGTTTTCATTTTAAAAACGCATATATTGTTGCAAAAACGTTATTTGTATTTGAATTTTTCCAATTTTCCAATTTTTTATTTTATACGCCACTGACTTTCTTTCAGTTAAGTGACATTTATATAAATATATAATATTTTATAAACTTCAATATTACGACCATGATACAAAGACGATATTTATTATTTGTCAAACTGTCTTAGTTTGTAGGGGCCGCAACTTTACATTAAACAGGGATAGATTCAAAATGATTTACAGCTCCAACTTTTACGATGGACCTACTGAGGTCGTTCCTGCAGACAGGTTTTACTCATTCAATTATATCACACTTTAACAACTTAGTAACATAAAAATATACAAATATAAATAACACTTATACGTTGAAAAAATTATATAGTAACACCAAGGATGTATCAACCAAACTAAAGATTATTAGCGAATGTTTGCACTTTTTAATTCAATCAGAATTAAAAACACAAAATATTCTTAAGTTTGGAGAGCAGTGTATATTTGTGTAAATATATTTATTAAAAATGTTATGTAATTGTACTTGGCTCGTACGCTTGCTTCGTGTGAACACGAAGATATCCAACTCTTTCCTAATGTTCACGCCGGCGTGGATATATCCCACTAAATATTTGTAGAAGTGGAACCCCTTCCAATAAGGGCCGTTTTTGTTCAATATTTTCCATATAAAAGGCCCAAAATTTCACAGTAAAAAAAATTATTCAGCCAGTCAATCCGAGGCTTCCTGACTAATACTAGAGATACCCTGACTTTCCTCCAAGAAGAATTAAGAAACCTTCTTTCTTCTGTTTGTGTATTAATATTAGTTGAGGCATAAGTAGATGAGTTATATTCCCAAAGATGATATTAGTTGTCTTACCCAGTACTCTACCTTCTTCTTTATAAAGATTCTGACGCCGTTTTATGTTGCGTTTGTACGAACCGTTTCCGATAATTTTCAGTACAAAGGTGACATCCGTTATATTCAGAAGTCTTCGGCATCCGCAGGGAAGGTCGAGGTAGAAGAAAGAGGAAAGTAACTGTAAGAATATATCTCTAGTATTAATGACACCGAAACAAACAGATAAAACTTTGCATTAAAGAAAGCTGAATAATTCAAAAGTAAATGAATTTATTGTCAAAAATAAGGGCAAAAAAAACAAGCTGTTTCGTATTACAGAAATTCCCGAATTAATAGTAACTCCAGTAACAGAGATAACTATTTAGAAATTTTGACTTACTACCAATCAACCTGTATTAGATTTATTATACATTATATTATAAATTCCTCAATTATTGGTTATTATGTATTATATTCCCCGAAATATTCCCGACCGAGCGAGCCATTCATGATAAATCTCTCGCAGCCGGCCGAATGATCGAATCGTCCGTAATCAAACAGCAAAAAGCGTTCACAAATACACGTTTTGTTTAATTTTTCTTTAAATTGATATTATATGTATGTACTATGTTTTATAATAAACATATGTATACCGATTATTTCAAATATCCTTCGGGTGTTGCCGAAAACATTATACGTATGTGAATTTCCGAAGAATTTATTAGATTCATGTATGAATCATCATTCAATAACCAATAATCGAATACTGGATTCAGCTCAATACTATTTATAGTAACAATATTGACTATAAATAACGACCATTTGCCAGTATATTATATATTTCACTGGAATTTGTTATTATGCTCATTGCTTTGTCAATAATGCTAATTATAAATACCTACAGTTATAATTATATATAACATTTATTGAAGTGAAGAAAAAGTAACTTTAAGATTTAATTGTTTTTATCGCTTCATCCAAAGTGATAACAAAAATCTGAAAGTACCTTAAATATATTACTTTTTTTCGAATTGTATTTTTTCTGTCGACTTAAGATGTAGATTCTGGGTTGTAACATATATATATATATATATATATATATATATATATGAAGCGTTGTTCTTCGGGATATTTCGCCGCGTTTGGATGATTTCGTCCTGAGAAGGACAACTTTCTTCCTGACGTTTCGGTGACATGACTTTCACCTTTTTCTAGAGGATCTTCTCGTTGCGATGGTAACTTCAAGAGTGCGTCGATTTCTTCATGGGTCTTTGGTTTTGTTCTGTGGTCGAAGTTGCCTCCACTTCCACTCCGTTGTTTCGTATTTCCCAGGGTTGTGACGTGTTTGAGTCTGATGTAATCGTTGGATGTTGTGTTTTTTTTTTTTTGTGTGTGTGTTGTGTTTGTGTAAAGCCTGTGTGTCAGTCGCTTTTTTTGTTTTTTTTTTTGCGTTTAAGTCAAATGTGTTCGTTTTTTTTTTTTTGCGTTTCAGTTGAGTGTGTGTTTAATGTTTGTTATTGTAGAGTGTTATTATTGTCTGTGTTTGTGTTACGAAGTATTGTATTTGTTCTTTTGTGGCGTTTGTCGAGTGTAGTGTTATTATCATATTGCCTAAGGCAAGTGCTAGTTCGTCATTTGTGTTAAGTGTCGTGTCTTTTTGTCTTTGTGTCCATGGATTTGTTGTTGGGGGTGGTGCTGGTATGTATTTAGGTTGAGGTGTGGTTTTGTTTGTAGGATTGTTTGGATTGTTGGGACAGTTTATGAAAGTGGATAGATGAGGACCACCGCAGTTTGCACACTTTGGTGGGGTTGTTTTTGTCTTAGTACATAGATGTGTCGAATGTCCGTCTCCGCATTTCATACATTTGTAGTTTATGTTGCAATTCCGTTGGTGATGTCCGAAAGTCTGGCACTTGTGGCATTGTATAATGTCAGTCCGTTTGTTGAGTTGTTCTATTTTGATTGTAAGTCCGCAGCAGTCGCGTAAGTTGAAGATTGACTTGTATTGTCTCGTCAGTTCGATTAGTACAAGTGGTGCTGGTATTCCGTGTTTGCCGTTCATGCGTTTAATTTTTAAAGTCGGGTATCCTTGGTCCGTCAAGTCATCTGTGATGTCAGTGTCTGTTATAAAGGTGGGAATGCCACGCATCACCACCTTTAGTGTCTTTTCACTTCTCAATTGAAATGTGTAATATTGAATTTGTTCGTTGTCTAGTGTGTGTTTTAGTTTTCGATAGTCTTCGTCGGTTGTCGGTTCGATGTGTATTCCTGGTTTCACCATTTTGTTTTCTACTGTGTTAATGCTGTTTGATTTAAGTAATTGTCGTATGTATGTCCATTTGTCTTTTTCGATTATGATAATTGGTGCGATTTTGTGTGTTTTTTGTGTTTTTGTGTTATGTGTGGTGGTTTTGTCACTTACCCTGGGCGAGATGGCTGATGTTGAAGGCTGTGGAGTGGATTCGGCAGTTTCTTCTTCCATCTTTTCGTCGGTTTTGTTGTCGAGGGCGTCGTAAGAATTTTTAGTTTCGATCGGTGTGATTGTTTCGTCTATTTTTGGTTTCTTCGTAAATTTCGGGTAGATGAAGTCTTCTGCGGATATGATTTCAGTTTGCATCTTGTTCTGTGTTCGGTGGTGTTTTTTTTCTTCTTTTAGCGGTTCGGTGTTTTTTTCTGGAATCCTGACTTGAATTTTCGGCTGGTTTGGATCTACCATAAATATATTTGGCGATGTACGTAGTATGTGCTGGATATCTCGTTCGTTGAATGTTCGGTCGATTATCTCGAGTGTCTCTTCTTTTAATTCCTGTGACCAGAGGATCGTGGTGTTCGGATTAAGAATTAACTTTGTTAAAGTAACAATTCGGCCGGCCATTGCTTCCGGCTTCGTATTTACGGTATAAAATATCGTATGTTCTCTCAGCTGGTGTACTGTTCGCACAGACGACGCAGTGAGAATGATAATGCGTCGATTTCCTGTGCCGCTCGTATTATATGGTCCCGTCGTAGTGGGGACGCGTGTCTGACTCCTCGTGATTGGTCCGTCGGTTGTTCTGTCGCTTTCGACTATTGGTCGATCGGTTTGCGTTCGGTCCGAGTTAGTATGACTGGGCTGTGGCAAGTTGTTATCATTACGTCGCTTGTGTGTAATCTGCCTGTTGAACAAGGCCGGCTTCCATGTGTCAGGCAAACGCTGTTTGTTCATACAGTTTTGCCGTTTCTCAATTTCTATAGCTTCTCTTATAATCCTGTACGTTAACCTCGTACTGCGTGCTATAGTTTTTGTACCGTCAAAGTCGATGGTGTGTCCTGTATGTAGTACATGCTTAGCTAGGGATGATGTTGTTTCTTTTTTAGCTACCGCATGTCTGTGTTCCTCCCTCCGTACGCTGGTTTTACGGTTAGTATGCCCTATGTATTTTTGTTCGCATTCATAGCACGGTATTTCGTAGACCCCTTGGTTTTCTAGTTCTATCTTGTACTTTGTATTAGGCAAAATGTCTCTTATTTTCCTGTCTGTCGTATAAATGGTGTCTATGTCGTGTCGGCGTAATATTCTACCTATTTTCTCAGTCGTACCTTTCACGTAAGGGAGAAATGCTGTCCGTGTATATCTTTTTTTCTTTTTTGGTTGATTCTTGTTAATTCGTGTCGCTCTGTTAATGGTATGTTGTGAATATCCGTTCGCTTGTAATATGTTTTTTATTGTTCCCATTTCTTCGTTTCGATGTTCTGCGTCTGATAGAGTTTGAGATCTGTGGATTAATGTTTTTACTACAGAGTTTAACTGTGCTGGGTGATGATGTGAAGATGCGTTGAGATATATGTTCGTATGGGTAGGTTTTCTGTACACTGTGTATCCTAGCGAGACATCCGGTTTTTTATTATCATCAAGTCTAAGAACGGTAGCCGATTACTTCCCTCCATTTCGACAGTAAACTTTATTTTCGGATGTCTGGTGTTCAGATGTTGTAAAAACTCGCTTAAATTCTCTCTTCCATGCGGCCAAATCACCAGAGTGTCGTCTACGTAGCGCAGCCAGAGTTTTGGTTTGTCTGTAGCGTTTTCCAGTGCTATGACAGTTTATGGCAGATTTCGAACAAAGAGCACTGGAAAACGCTACAGACAAACCAAAACTCTGGCTGCGCTGCGTAGACGACACCCTGGTGATTTGGCCGCATGGAAGAGAGAAATTAAGCGAGTTTTTACAACATCTGAACACCAGACATCCGAAAATAAAGTTTACTGTCGAAATGGAGGGAAGTAATCGGCTACCGTTCTTAGACTTGATGATAATAAAAAAACCGGATGGCTCGCTAGGATACACAGTGTACAGAAAACCTACCCATACGAACAGATATCTCAACGCATCTTCACATCATCACCCAGCACAGTTAAACTCTGTAGTAAAAACATTAATCCACAGATCTCAAACTCTGTCAGACGCAGAACATCGAAACGAAGAAATGGGAACAATAAAAAATATATTACAAGCGAACGGATATTCACAACATACCATTAACAGAGCGACACGAATTAACAAGAATCAACCAAAAAAGAAAGAAAGATCTACTCGGACAGCATTTCTCCCTTACGTGAAAGGTACGACTGAGAAAATAGGTAGAATATTACGCCGACACGACATAGACACCATTTATACGACAGACAGGAAAATAAGAGACATTTTGCCTAATACAAAGGACAAGATAGAACTAGAAAACCAAGGGGTCTACGAAATACCGTGCTATGAATGCGAACAAAAATACATAGGGCATACTAACCGTAAAACCAGCGTACGGAGGGAAGAACACAGAAATGCGGTAGCTAAAAAAGAAACAACATCATCCCTAGCTAAGCATGTGCTACATACAGGACACACCATCGACTTTGACGGTACAAAAACTATAGCACGCAGTACGAGGTTAACGTACAGGATTATAAGAGAAGCTATAGAAATTGAGAAACGGCAAAACTGTATGAACAAACGTGACGACGGACAGCGTTTGCCTGACACATGGAAGCCGCCCTTGCTCAACAGGCAGATTACACACAAGCGACGTAATGATAACAACTTGCCACAGCCCAGTAATACTAACTCGGACCGAAAGCAAACCGATCGACCAAAAGTCGAAAGCGACAGAACAACCGACGGACCAATCACGAGGAGTAAGACACGCGTCCCCAATACGACGGGACCATATAATACGAGCGGCACAGGAAATCGACGCACTCTTGAAGTTACCATCGCAACGAGAAGATGCTCTAGAAAAAGGTGAAAGTGATGTCACCGAAACCTCAGGAAGAAAGTTGTCCTTCTCATGACGAAATCATCCAAACGCGGCGAAATATCCCGAAGAACAACGCTTCAACAAACGACCGCGAAAACATTCGACGAAATATATATCTGTTTTAGAATGCATTAAACGTTTTCCTGAACATGAAACTGTGATTTATTTTATCCACTTTACACAAAATGAGATTGAAATGTAACACAACTGCCAAAACTTAAAAAACTAATATTTTTCAATGTCATGAACTTTATATTAAAAACATAAGCCACTTCAATTTAGAATTTAATTAAAGGCACGGTATATTAAAACAGTTTAAAACTAAGTTGTCTGTGAAATGAATATTCTGCTTTTGAGTTTGTCCGTGATAAATATTTGAACAATATACAGGTCTGCATTCTTAAAATACTGTTAGGGCAACATTCTTGATAAGAAATTACGTTACCGAAAATTATTAACTTAGTTAATCAGTGGAATATTCAATATATATTTCCAGCTTAACTTAAGTAGTGCTATCGATTATCGTGTTCTCTGAGTATATTTTTTTAAATACCGAGATTAGGTAAAATTACATATCGCCGTCATTTTATTATATATTTAAGTATAAATATTTAAATGTACAAAAAGTATTTTGTTGTAAATGGTGATTTGAAAGCTATTACATATACAAAATTATAAAAACTTTGATTGACCGCTTGAGAATCTATCATCCAATAACTGAGCTTTTCTTAATATTGATTTCTTTTGGGCCTCATCGAAACAATTCACTTTCAAATCTATCTCCCTATTAAATGGTCTACGAGTACATTCCTCTTCTTTCCTCTAAATAATATAATGTAAAATTATTAATATTTTTAATGTTACTATAATAAAGCAACATGTTTACTACCTTTTTGCTCATATTACGTTGATGCATATCCAGCAAAGATTCTTCTTGCTTATGTTTTCTATGTTTTTTAATAATTTTTTCCTGTTCTTGATCATACTTCTTTCGTTCTTTAGTTTGAGCTTCCTTCTTCAAATCGTCTTTCTTTACATGCTTATCCTGTGGTTTTTTAATTTTATCTCGGGGAGTATCAGTCCATGATGACCTATAAAAAACGCTTATTAAAAAGAATTAATCACAGTAGTCTATAAACAAAATCTCTTAAGGAGTCTTAAAAATTGTTATAAAGCATTAATTTTTCAAAAATGGTAAAATCGGTATTTCATTTTTTTTTAAATTGTTTTAGTACATTAAAAAATGCATTTATATTATTAATAGCTGCATCCCGTATTCTACATTGTTTACAATTTTCGTATATTATGGTATTTTTTGGTTATATTCTACTAATTCAAACGCAGATACTAAGAAAATTTTAAATTGTTAGTGGCGTCCTCAGTACTTCTATATACTTTTTAATAGCGATAGCCAAGAATATGATCCAGAATTGATAAAGACAAGATTATTTTTTTTGAATGTCAAAATCACACTTGTTTAAAAAACTAAAATATACCACGGTAATGTATTAGCACAGCGTCATGTGAAGCTAAAAACCCTGACGCAGTAATGTACACCTATACAACTAAAAGGCAATAAACATTTTTTTAGAATTTTAAACGTTCTAGAAAAGCTTTGTTGAACATGGCTGTTATTCTCCAAAATTGTATATCATATGTACAGACGGCTTTATACATATAACAGAATTGAGTTTTCTACAAATAACAGGGATCAACAAGTTTTTATTTTTAAAAATTTTCTTTAGAAACTATGTACAATTTTCGTTTCTTTTACAGTTCTAACAATAGTACTAACAACAATTTATTCTGGCATGTCAGGTTTCGGAAAAAAAAATATTGAAAAGTAAATGAAATAATATTAATTGGATATGTACATTATGGAGCTGTAAGGTATCGTCCTGCTTAAAATGTTTTTCCTTTCACATTTCTTTTATACTGTTCTTCGGCACTTTCTTATATCAATGTCCAACAATAATCAGCAAGCATTTCACTGTTCCACTTGCCCTGATAGCGTTTTTCAATAACAGAAATATCTTGAAACCTTTCGCCGTTTCATTACTCACGTCGCCGAGGTTCGGGAGGAAGAAATCCAGATAAGGCTTATGTTACAGCTCAATTTAAGGTAACTTCTAAGAAGTTCATTAATAAGTGCTATACAAGGTGTCTCGTATCGTTATGCAAAACTTGTATATCCATTTTTATTTGTTTCAAAGTTACAGATCTATGAATGTTATTGTCAGATCAAAAATGTAATCCTAAAGTCAATACAAACTGATTTTATTTAAAAAAAGTTATACGATTCAATAACAGGCCTGTGATTGTTAACGTCGCATAATAAAATGTTATCCTAAAATAAATAAACACGTGTCGTAGTGCATACAGTAATTTCTTGGAGATCTACAAAAAAGAGTACTGGAAATTGATTTATGATGAAGGTTCTTACTTATTTCGTAAGTGCTGAACCATGAATATCATACAATAAACAAATGTTCAGATGACTGTTAACGTTGCATTTTTTAATAAAGGATTACATTACGTTTCAGTTCATACAGCTTATTAGTAAGTGGACACGTTTTCTTTATTAAAAATGCCTTACCGATTTTCTTCTCAAGAGTATGCAGACATGCATTTTGTGTATGGCTACTGTAACGGCCAGTTATTGAATACCGACATCGGTTTCCCGATAGGCGCATTCCTCATTACAGAACGTTTTTGGAAGTACACAGACAATTTCGGGAATGCGGACTGCGTGATTATCTTTTCGATCGAGGAATAAATTTGCCAGCAGATTTAGAGGAAGAAGCAGTAGCTATTGTTACAAGGGATCCAACTCTCAGTGTACGTCGAATCGCTAGAAAACTAGGAGTGCCACGAACGACAGTTTGGCGAATTTTAAAACGTGAGGGCTTATATCCATATCACTATCGCAGAGGTCGCGGTTTGCTTGAGGCAGACCACTATGCTCGTCTAGTTTATTCTACCTGGATATTAAGACAGTCACGGCTTCATTTTAATTTCTGCAGAACAGTCCTCTGGACAGATGAATCTACGTTCACGAGAAGTGGTGTTACAAATCTGAGAAACCTGCATAGGTGGTCATCGGAAAATCCCAAAGCTATACGTCTATCTAAATTTCAACATGAATTTTCTATTAACGTTTCCTATGTGAAGGACAGCTTTCTAACTCAATTTCGAAGCATCGATAAAAAGACGATAAAAATTCTTCGGGATCGTGTTGGTGACCTAATGCCAACATCAAATCGTCGACATTATTGCAGTATGAAAGACCCTCGTCCGTGATTGTTCTTTCTAACGATTACAATACACAGAAATACGTGTGCCATAGCTAACAGTTTTCATCCTTGGAGTCTAGGCCTAGTATTTCTGCTTTAGTTTTTAACAAATTCAGGTCTCGAATAAGATGATTTAATTCTGATTTATTGGGTGTGGTCCGTCCTCTTCGAATGGCAAATATTCAACATCGCTGTCGATAACTTGACACTTGCTTCTTCTGGTTCTGTAACATCATATTCTTCACTCGAAACACCTATGGGTCTTGGTACTGGCAAAGTTTCCGATTGAGATACTGAAAGAGTAGGGAGTAAACTAGCATAACTAATATTTTTCTTATTTTTGTTGGACACACCGAAAGTTTTCGTTCAGTAAAAGTAAGTGTCATCAGTTGAATGGTTCGTTTGTTCACGACAAATCATAGGTCTTGCAAATGGCATAGCGCTTTTCTTACCGTTTGACCAGCCCCCCAGAGTAACAGTACAGCATGCGCAGCAAATGCTAGGAGCCCATGGCCTGTCTTGATGTACAATGGTTAAGCCAAAATAGTGAAAATATAACTTTTGCATTAAAGGTGTAATATTCTGCTTATGCTGGTGGGTAGTGAATTCTCCACACACATAACAGAAACAGTTTGGATTATTTATATACGCACACGACATTATAATAATAATAATAATAATAATTCACACCTTAACATCCCCAACAGCTTGACGCCAATTACAGGGGCATTGGCAGGCTCTGAGTTATTACTAGGCCCTCGCCTGTGGAGCGACTTAAGATGTTTAGCTGTCGGCATTCGCCTTAAACAAGAAGGAAAACCACGAAAACCTACTCGGACAGCCCAGCCCTGAATCCGAACCCGAGCCTGATATGATAAGCTAGTGCGTTACCAGTAATCTATCAGCCGGCGACATTATGAAATACGGCATTATGAAATAAAAAGACGTTTAGCTATCACAAACCGACTTACAATAAATCGAAAGAGCCGTGTGTAGCTCTTTACATGCCTGCATAGCCAGATATCTACCAATTCTTAATTTGATTGGTTCCAGAGCAAAAATGGGCATGGTTTAAGTGCTCTGACGTAGGAAACGTGCAAGGACATGTTCAGACAGGTCCACTCAATGTTCGTCAGAAAAATATTTTGGTAGTATCTTTCTTATATAAAAATAACTTTGAAAAAGTTTTTGAAAAAACTATTTCAGAAAATATCTCAAAATCCTGACGTGATTGAACAAATTTTAAATCAGATCAGACAAAAGACATAAGCTACACGTATCGGTGTATAAGAAAACCAAACTGTGTTGACCAGTGTGATTGAGATTTTCTATTAAGAAGCCAATATAATTGCCTAAGCTTGATTTCGAGTTGAATTATTTTAGTAATTATATGTCTTTGCTCCGTTAACCGTCAATCAAGATGGATACCGAGCTTTTGACGTTTGATTGTAGAATAAATTGTTTCCCATTCAACTCAACCGGTGGACATGTAGATAAACGTTATATGCGTTTGGATTCGTTTACTGATATGTAGCCACGTTTGTATTTCATCTAGGTTCGATTGAAGGTTGATTGAAGGATGCGCGTGCAGGATAGTGTAGATTAAATATAATGTTTATAATTGTATTGGAAGCAAGTCAGTGTACTAAACGTGTCTATAGAATTATTCGTATGTCCACTACTGACACCTGCTATATTGAGGGATAATCTTTTTCGCATGTGGCTGTTCGAATTGGACGTTGACTGTCGGCAGACTATTTACAAAACTAAAATATTTCTTATGAATGAAACTTTGCAAGGAAAATATTCTATCCCTTTATTTGATTACTGAGAGAACAAAATGAACGGACCTGACAGTTATAGAGACTCGGGTGGGTCCCCTGACCACCTGAACAAACATGTACATACCGTAAAAGGAAACAGAATCGAGGGGTGGGAAGACACTTAAGAGAAACTTGTAAGAGATAAGATGATTTATTAACACATAGTTATCTTTTTTCAGTATATTCATTAATATTTCAGTTAATCAAACCTGCAGCAGAAACAGTTTTGTAGTAACTTTATGTGTTAAATATATTTGTAATATTTCATTGAAAACATAAGTACATTATTGCGTTTGATTTGATTTTGTATGAAACTGACAACAGATTTGAATTTAGAGTATTCATATTATATATCTATATCCACGTGGAAAATTAAAGAAAAGCACAAAAAAAAATTCTTGGACTTGTATTATTAAAACTGTTAATTTCTATAACAGCGATTTCTGAAAAAATGTAGCCTAATGAAACAAAAGTAGGACTGGTTTGAAAGCTTCCATCAAGTAAGCAATCAGAAAATATCAATAATTTTCATTCAGCAAAAATTGTGTTGACCTGTGTTATCAATATGAGCTATTAGATAGTTTACTGTTATTGGCGGCAGTTTTGGCTATTTCTTTTCCTGGTTCTCTTCGTGAGACTGGCTTTCTTTTTCCGAAAACTTGTCAAAACTGTTCGATATTGTTATTGGTTGCTGAAGTGAACATGAGGTTACTATGGTTTGTTTATGTGCCTTTGACTATTCAGGACAAGATACCTAGAATATTACCAATACCGAAATCTGGAGGAATTTTACCTCTGATACCGCTATTTGCTGGTTTGAGCGCCCTAGGTAGTCTCGCAGGCGGAGCTGCTGGTATCGCTAGAGCAGTTGGTAAAACAAGAGAAGCCCAACAACAGATGGAGGAAGCAAAAAGACATAATAAAATTATGGAAGCTGTTGCATTGGGAAACAAGACAGGTACCGGTCTATACCTAAAATCCTATAAGAAGGGTTTGGGTCTGTATTTTAAACCCTATTCAAAAAACTAATAAAACAGCTGCCCGATAGAGCTCTCACCGACAGAGATATTATTAAATTCGCTAGCAATATACCAAATTTTCGAGGCGTTTATATGCGAGACAATTTACCAAAAACGCCTAGACGGGTAGAGTGTTGTATCATAAATCTTGACTCGAAATTTAACCCCGGCTCACACTGGGTGGCGTTTTATAAAAATGGTTCTGTAGTAAAGTATTTCGACTTGTTTGGAAATTTAAAACTGCCAATCGAGCTGATTAAATATTTTCGGAAAAATAATAAAAAAATTAAAATATTATACAACTATGATAGGTATCAAAACTATAATGATATCAATTGTGGACACCTATGTATACAATTTTTATTAGACAACAGCAATTGATATAGATTAGTATCAAAGTAAACGTTGAGAATTTAGAGTATTCATATTATATATCTATATCCACGTGGAAAATTAAAGAAAAGCACAAAAAAAAATTCTTGGACTTGTATTATTAAAACTGTTAATTTCTATAACAGCGATTTCTGAAAAAATGACGTTCACTATAATTGGTTCGAGTTCAACTCTCTCTACCGATTATTATCCGCCAATCGATTTAGATCCCAATTCTCAATACATTCTGGGTTTAATTGGTTTATACACATACAACACTATTCCTAATGCTATGGAGGGAAATAATAAGATCTATTATGATACCGACGATAAAGTTATCATAATCCCAGACGGTTCATACGAAATAAGCGACATTGAGCAATATATTAAGGAGCAATTGTCAGTGAAAGATACTGATAATGATGCATTCTCTCTCAAACCAAATAATAACACTCTGAAATGTATGTTGAAAAGCAAATTTCAACTAAATTTCAAGCATAAAGATTCTATTGGTCGTATGTTAGGTTTCAGTTCTAAAATACTGCTACCTAACGAGAAGCATGATTCAGATTTGCCAGTGCAGATTATAAAGGTACGAACTGTAAGAATTGAGTGCAGTATTACAACATCAGCCTACTATGATTCACGTCTATCGCACACTCTGTATGAATTCGCTCCGCAGGTAGAGCCAGGATTTAGCATTCATATTGAACCGCAACACGTTATTTACTTACCTGTTAATAAGGGGAACAACATAGATAACATAACTATAACTCTAGTTGATCAAGACGGTAAACTTGTAAACTTTAGAGGAGAACAGATTGTAATTCGTTTGGAGTTGAAGAGGGATGGGTATATCGTTTAGAAATTATAAAACTTACAGACCCCTAAAACAAACAATTAGTCAGTCTCCCGACAACCGACGGATAACACCTACGAACATAGCTTTCCTAAAATCTATTGAATTGAAAGTAAAAATGGAGGAAAAATTAGAAATTTTTCAAGGAGTAAAGTTTGATGATGCCATCACAAAAGAACAATATCACATTTACTATCCAAGAACTAGCAATTTTAATCCGAACGATGAAATACGCATTTCCATTCAACATCAGGATATTTATACATTACCGAGCAATAGCTTCATTCGAATAGAGGGCAGATTCATTGTAGATGATAAGGGAACCGGTACTTGTAAATTAACAAATAACGCGTATGCGTTTCTGTTCGACCATATGTGCTATCAAATCAACGGTATAGAAATTGATCGATGTATGAAACCAGGCATCACCACAACAATGAAAGCATACGTTTCTTATAGCAAGAATGAATCTAAATTGTTACAAATGGCCGGTTGGTGTCCATTCAAGGATGAACAGCCCACAGTCTCAGCTGGAAAGTTTAACGCTTGCTTACCATTAAACTTTTTTTTCGGTTTGCTAGAAGATTATAATCACATTTTCTTAAACGTTAGTCAAGAATTAATATTGAACCGCAGTAAAACAGACGATAATTGTTATATAAACATTGTTGTTATATAAATTGGAAATTGAAAAGATTGAATGGTATATAAATGTGAATGATAAAACCCGCTTGAAACTGCTCCATGCCCTCAAGGAAAATAAAAAGATATATATACGGTTTAGAAAGTGGGAGTTGTATGAGTTACCAGCATTGCGTGCTACAAAGACCGATATATGGCCTATTAAAACTAGTACAAATTTAGTGAAACCTCGCTATGTTATAGTGGGCTTTCAACATAAAAAGAAGGATAATATACACGCAGATTCTTCAGATTTTAATCATTCCGCAATTACAAATATAAAATTATATTTAAATTCAGAGAGCTATCCATACTCTGCCATGAATTTGGATATGGGCCAAAAGCGATATGCTATTGCTTATCATATGTATGCAAATTTCCAGTCTAGCTATTACGGTCGGCAAAACCAACCACTCTTGGATTATAATCAATTCCACGATTGTGCCCTCTTCTCGATAGATGTCAGTAAACAGGCTAATAGCTTAATTAGCACTAGTGTTGATATAAAGCTTGAATTGGAATGTCTGAAGGAATTTAATGCAGATATTGTAGCATATTGTTTAATCATAAATAATAAGCTTTTTGAATATGAGCCCTTAACTGGGTTGGTAAAAAAATAATTTGAAATTGATTTTTAATTGAAACAAAATGTAATAAAAAATTTTTGTTTTTTATAAATTTTTTCTTTATTTAAACAACACCCCGTACGAAAATAAAAAATTCACTTACTATGCAAATTGAATTACATACGGTATAGGAAAATAAAAAGACATGCGTCAGCATTAAAAATAATGATGACGCATGTCTGTGAAATATTTTTAAATGAAAATAAAATTCCCTTACCAAGCAGTTTAAATTACATATGGTATAGGAAAATAAAAAGGTATGCATCAAATTTAAAAATAATGATGACGCATGTCTGTGAAATTCACTCACTAAGCGAATCACATCCGGTGTCATATTACACCTCAGTAAGCATTTTTTATTTATAATAATCAGACCTGTAGTAAATGGTTGGGTGGAGAGGGAATAGTTTAAATACTGCTCGAAATATTATATGAGCTCATTCAGTCTTGGTGATTCAAACCGCTAACGTCGATGCTACATGTAAGTAAAATTATTTTTATACTTTATAACTTTTATTGTTCTTAAAATTTTTTTTTAGTTTAAATACTGCTCGACATATTATAGGAGCTCATTCAGTCTTGGTGATTCAAACCGTTAACATCGATACTATATGTAAGTAAAATTATTTTTGTACTTTATAACTTTTATTGTTCTTAAATTTTTTTTTAGTTTAACAACATGAACTGTCCTCAATATCTCAAGACTTACAGCCGTTTGGACAATCTCCGTAGACATGCGTGTGTGAACAAAACAGTTCACACTTGTGATATTTGCGAGAAAACCTTTAATAGGAAAGACAGTTTAATTCGACATCATAACAGAACGCATCCTGAGGGAGCAGCAAATCTACATGTAGAAAATGCTGCTTCAACTTCGAAGAGGAGCTGCCCTCCTTCCACCAATCGTGATGACCCCGAGGTAGGGTTAAGCGGTTGTGGATTAAGTTTTCCTAATACTGCAATGTATAGGGGACATCTTCGTTCACAACAGCACTTATCTAATAATGCTATCTTATTGGGGGATGGAGTTTTCGAAATTGCTAGCAGTTTTAACCGACGCGTTGCTTCATATAGAATTTCTGGCAATCAAAATTCCGATATACAAACTTTTTTGACTGAATCTAAATTACGATCTATCCGGTTGATTAAAAATGTTGTTGAGCGGGTATTATCGGGGGTTAAGGTACAGTTTGCGCTATTTGCTCACTATGTTAAACCTCAAGCGGATGAGCAAGTAATCGAAATAAAATCCTTCAATACTCGATATACCGTTGTGACACAGTCATCTGACGTTAGCGATATTTTTGATCGACTGGCTAGCATTATAATCACAAAATCGGAGGAGTTTCAGGAGAGAGATTCGGGGTGGGCGTTGGTTTCCGTCTCGCATTTAGAAATTAACATAAATTCTTTTACGCCCCTCAGCGGATCATCTTACCTAGAACTACCTCATTCAATTCTAAATAAAAAGGCTTGCATCAACATTAGAAATAATAATGACGCATGTCTAGGTTGGTGTTTAACTGCAGCCCTCCACCCCGTTAATAAAAATTCAGATAGGGTAGCTTGCTACTCCCATTATTCTACCGTTTTGAATTTAGAAAATATTAAATTCCCTGCTAAAATTAACGATTTTTCAAAAATTGAGGATTTAAATAATTTGAGTATTAATCTCTATACTTTGGCTTATAATTCGGATTCGAAAAATTATGATGTTGGGCCCATCTATTTTACTAAATCTACAAAAGATATTCATGTAAATCTATTATTGATTGAAGACGGAGAGAAATCTCATTACGTGTTGATTAAAAATCTCTCCAGACTAATTTCTTCCCAGATTAGTAATAATGGACATATGACGCATTTGTGTGGCGGGTGTCTGATATACTTCAGAACAGCTGGACAGTTAGTTGCTCATCAACAATTTGATTGTAATCATTTATATACCGTTCTACCTTCAACCGAACCCCATAAATCAAAATTGGGTGATATGATGAAAGAAATTGTTTGTGCCTTTTGTCATTTATGCCGATTTTGAGTGTATCTTGGAACCAATTCACTCCTGCAGCAGTGATCCAGCTATTCCGTATACGAGGTCTACTCATAAGCATGTTTCTGTGAGCTTTGCTTACAATATCGTTAGTAAACATAATTCTAGTTTAAATAAATTTGTGACGTATGCTGGTTTGGATTGCTCAACAGTATTTATCACGCGATTGATGGATGATGTAAGAGATATTTATAAAAAGCATTTAAAAATTGTCGTTCCAATGAATCCTTTGACTATTGACGAGAGAAATAATTTTAATAATGCAGTTATCTGTCACATTTGTGATTTGCCATTAAATGAAGATAAAGTGTCAGATCACTGTCATTTAACGGGGAAATTCAGGGGTGCCGCGCATTCAAATTGTAATCTAAATTTCATAATTCCAAATTTTAACCGTTTGTTTCTACACAACATGAGCCATTATGATAGTCATCTATACATTAGAAATTTGGCAAACGATAATTTTTTAGACATAAACGCTGTTCCGGTTAATAAAGAAAAATATATTAGTTTTACGAAAAAAGTTTTAGTTGATCATTATACTGATAAGGCGGGCGTAAACAGAGATGTATATGTAAATTTACGATTTTTAGATTCATTTCGCTTTATGGCATCCTCCATCGAAAAATTGTCAAATAATTTATCTCCAACCGATTTTAAAGCCGTTAAATCACATTTTCCAGATATTGCACAATTCAATTTAATTAAACGTAAGGGAATTTTTCCATATGAATACATAGATAGTTTTGAGCGATTGAATGAACCAGCACTCCAATAGATAAATTTTATAGTACTTTAACAGGAGAGGGTATTTCTAATAAAGATTATATGCATGCTCGAGATGTTTGGACCATTTTCGGGTATAAATCTTTATTGGATTACTCAAATCTATATTTAAAAACAGATGTTTTATTATTAACTGACATTTTTGAAAATTTCCGTGAAATTTGTCATAAAACATATGGTTTGGATCCGGCACACTATTTCACATCGCCGGGTCTCTCTTGGAGCGCCATGTTGAAATATACCAAAATTGAATTGGAGTTACTCACTGATATTGATATGCATCATTTCATTAAAACTAATATTAAGGGCGGGTTAACGCAATCTTGCTTGAGATATGCTGCTGGTAATAATAAATATTTAAATACATTTGATGCGAGTTCTCCAAATTCGTATTTAGTTTACTGGGACGCAAACAATCTATATGGGTGGGCAATGTCGCAGTATTTACCATTCGACGGTTTCAAGTGGTTAACAGATGTTGAAAACTTTGATGTTTTATCAATCGCGGATGATTCAGATATCGGGTACTTTTTAGAGGTAGATATCGAGTATCCAGAAGTATTACACGATAACCATAATGATTTACCCTTTCTTCCCGAGAGCATGAAGCCTCCCACATCTAAATTTCCCAATAAGAAATTAATTGCAAACTTGCATGATAAATCTAAATACGTTATACACTATAGAAATTTAAAGCAAGCAGTAAATAACGGACTCAAAATTATTAGAATTTATCGGATTTTCGAATTTAAACAGTCAAATTGGCTACAAAAATATATCGATTTGAATACTGCTTTTAGAAAAAACGCGCGAAACGATTTTGAAAAAGATTTTTATAAATTGCTAAACAACTCGGTCTTTGGTAAAACTATGGAAAATGTTGACAAGCATGTAGACGTGAAATTAATAACGCATTGGGAAGATATAGAAAAACGGAGGGGCGCCTCTAGCTTGATAGCAAAATTAAATTTTAAGAATATAAGTATTTTTGCTGAAAACTTTGTTGCTATTCAGATGGAGAAACTTAAAGTTATTTATAATAAACCCTTATATATAGGTTTCTCCGTTTTGGAATTATCAAAATTGTTAATGTATGACTTTTATTATGATTATTTGAAGCGTGTCTATGCTGAACGGGTAAATCTATGTTATATGAATACCGATAGTTTCATTTTAAAAATTAATACCGATGATATCTATTGCGACATGAAACAAAATCTATCTAAATTTGATAAGTCAAACTTTTCGGCCGACAACGTTTACAACATGCCGCTCCAAAACAAGGCGGTTCTCGGTTTAATGAAAGACGAGAACGCAGGTAAGGTTATGAGTGAATTCGTCGGATTACGGGCCAAAGTTTATGCTCTAGAGGTTGAAGGTAAACATGTGAAAAAATCTAAGGGAGTGAAACAGAACGTAGTAAAAAATACAATTAGTTTGGAGGATTATAAAATTTGTTTATTCGAACATGAATTAATTTATAGACGTCAAAATTTATTTCGTAGTAAATTACATGCGATTTCCTCCGTCGAACAAAATAAATTGACCCTATCGCCTTTTGATGATAAACGGTATATTAATGAGTATGGGGTACATACCCTAGCTTGGGGTCATCACAACATCGTTGAATAATCAGATGGCGAGTTAAATTGGTAATTATAAATTAGATATAAAAATTGCATTACTTAATATTACTTCTATTATAGTCTCCAAACGCTTTGAATTCCCCCCCCTCTACTATTTCTTGTTACTCTATATATACCGCTGCAACTTGTTCTAAACTGCCAGTCTAGAGTTTTTCATCGTTCCACATAGCAGTAAAATGGAGGTATGCAGATTTCAGCTTTATAATTTATATTTTAGCAATCTAATATTTCTATTGTCACAGCTGATAGCGAACCGATTACCTATACCGAATTCATTGACAACGCTTTGAAAAAGTAGGAAGATGCTATCCTTAGAGAGAAACAGCTTGTCGGACAATCTGGGTATTTGCTTAATAATAGCGGTACTAAGTGGATTGTTATTGGACATAGTCCGGCTGCTGGTTTTGTACCAATTATTCAAATCCGCTCGTCGACCGTCTGCATCTTTTTCACTGCGGATGAGTGGAAGGAATTTTGCAAGACTGAGGGTTGCAGTCCTAATCATCAGATGGAATGTAGCATGTACAGAAAAATACAGGTAATTCGACTAATGAGTCGTAATCGTGAAATTGTTCTATCTAAAGACACATACGACAACATATTCAGTTTGATTGAATTATTAAATCAAAAGTTGACTGTTTTGAAGACTTTGGATTTCGTGAATTTTTATAAATCGACATTGAAATCCTGTGTCCAAATGTCTGGTGATATATGTAGCAATATAAAAAGATTATTGTCTTGTCATAGTAACTCTTTAAATGCTTTATTTATGTTAGAAATATTATATCTACATTACAATACCTTACATTTAGATTTTGAAGTCATTAGAGTGGGTTGTTAATTTATATTTATTAAATTTCATATATAATTCTAATTTATATTGTAAATATATTTAGTTTGAATAATAAATGTTTAAAACGTAATTTCCTCTTTCATTTATTGCTTCAAAGTGTCTAGACATTTTCCTTTCATTAACCATTTTTTCTTTTTGATTGAACCTCGTATATCAAAACATAAATGACACTGTAGGTTTAAATAAAAAAGATTACAATACATTAAATTTTGATGTTGAAGTCATTAGATTGGATTGTTAATTTATATTTTATATATAATTCTAATTTATATTGTAAATATATAGTTTGAATAATAAATGTTTAAAACTTAATTTCCTCTTTCATTTATTGCTTCAAAGTGTCTAGACAATTTCTTTTCATTCGCCATTTTTTTCTTTTTGATTGAACCTCGTATATCAAAAGCATAAATGACACTGGCACAATCTAGTAAAAACAAGCTACAATTACATCCGGTATGATATTACACTACAGTCAGCAATTTTTTATAAAAAAATTAAAAATATTCAAAGCGTCTAGACAGGCTTCACCGAGAAAAAACTTGTTCTATCATGTTTAAAAAAAAAGATTACGTAATATGTAAATGCTTCATTTATGTTAGAAATATTATATCTATATTACAATACCTTACATTTTGATGTTAAAGTCGTTAGATTGGGTTAATTTATATTTATTAAATTTTATATATAATTCTAATTTATATTGTAAATATATATAGTTTGAATAATAAATGTTTAAAACTTAATTTCCTCTTTCATTTATTGCTTCAAAGTATCTAGACATTTTCTTCTCATTCGCCATTTTTTCTTTTTGATTGAACCTCGTATATCAAAACATAAATGACACTATAGGTTTAAATAAAAGGATTTATATTTCACATACATGCGTCATCATTTTTTTTAATGCACATTCTAGTAAAAAACAAGCATGGACATGGACATCCGCTATCATATTACACTACAGTCAGCATTTCTTTATTTATAATATTGCGAAATATGATTGTTCTAGAAAAAACATATTCATTATTTTTCCTTCGTCATCATATTTATATTCTTATAGAACACCGAATGTATTTTTATTTAGTATTCCATCAAACCTCTGTTCAGTGCACACGTGTTTTATTATTAAATTGTGATGTTATGTTTTCGGTGACCCCACTAGGGGCGTGTGTGGTTATGTTTCGGAGGGTGCTTCCGAGGGCCCCACAAGGGGGCTCTAGGGGTGTGTCTGGTTTTTGCTTCTGACGGCCCCATAAGGGGCCCTCCATCTTGGAAGTATTTTTTCTTTTTTGCTTTTCAAACTTACTGTGTGGTTATGTTTTATTAAATTGTGAGGTTATGTTTCGGTGGCCCTACTAGGGGGCGTGGGTGGTTATGTTTCGGAGGGTGCTTCAGAGCTGGTATCCCCTTGCAGACAACTCAACCCTTTCGGGATTATATTTAACATCAATACTATACGTTAACATAATTTATTCAAACACTTTTCCTTTTTACATATTTATTTACGTTAACATGTTAATTTATATCTTCCTACTTATCAGTTGAAGAGACAGGTCATTTCAGGAGTTAACCCAAATACGTTAGGCAGTCTATTGACTGTGGTGCTCGGTCCAAAGAGACATATGACGTCCTAATGTTTCGGCAGAAACCTACTGACGTTGGGGAAGCTTTATTGCTTTTAAGAGCTAACTCCATATGAAATCTTCCTAGCTATAAATAATTGGAGGTAGCATATAATGGAACTTCAGCTATTCCTTCTTCTCCTTTTGAATCCATATCGTGTTCCATCATGTTTTAAAAAATATGATGTAATAATATACTTATAGCACGTAGGATGTAACCTCCTTCAGTATTTATTTAACTTCTGTCTAGTGCGCTTGTGTTTTATTCAATTGTGAGGTTATGTTTCGGTGGCCCCATTAGGAGGGCCGTTTGTGGTGATGCTTCAGAGGGCTCCACTAGAGGGCTGTGTGGTGATGTTTCGGAGGGTGATTCAGAGGGCCTCACAAGGGGGCTTTAGGGGTGATGCTTCTGAGGGGGCCCCACAAGGGGCCCTCCATCTTGTAAGTATTTTTTCTTTTTTGCTTTTTCAAACTTACCCTCATCCGCCATTTTGTTTTCTAACGTCTTTTTGGCTTGATGCATTTTTGCTTAACTCCTCCTTCCGCCATTTTGTTTTTTTTCTTTTTAATGGAACCTCGTATATTAGTGTGGAGGAGGAGGTTGTTACGTATGCCTGTGAGGTTATCAGAGTATGACGTCATTGGGTAGGGTTGTGACGTCATTGGGTTGATTGAGGGCCAAGGTTTTGAAGGTCAATGACCTTGAAGGTCAAGGTCATTGAAGGTCAAAGTCATTGAAGGCCAATGACCTTGAAGGTCAAGTCAAATTTTTTCGGTTTTCCATTTCTAAGTCCGCAAAGAGTTTTAGCACATATCTTTTATTTACACTATCATCAACAGCAATAGGGTCCGCCATGAATCGAATACGTTTACCACCAATATTTACGTCACCATCGCTTGTTAGAGGGAAACCAGCTGGTCGACGGTCGAAAATTCTCTCAGCAGACAATGTGGCTTGCACTTTATTACTGTGACGTCCAAACTTGTCGGTACTCATTGCAATAATGATGAAAAAATATATGTGAACGTTATATAATTACGCCGGTCTCTCGTAACTCTTCGATTATTGCCAAAATTTCATTATTGTGATTTGTATGACCAGCATTTTCCGATGCTACTAGAAGGCGTAAGCGGTCAATTAGTTCATTTATATCATCCCAATAAATATACTGATAAGGAGTGTTTTTAACAAACATATTAGCTCCTCGACAGTTCCAAGATTTTGATGGCTGTTTTTGTTTGGCTAAAGTTAATGGTTTAATTATACGTTTCCATTTTAATCTACCATTACCCTTCAACTGTTTTGCACTATCATTAGATCTATGATGCGTGCTGGTATACTCCAATATTTCATGATAGCGTTTTAACTCATCATCAGTATACTTTTTTGGATTTGATTTAAAAATAAGCTCAAAAAGGCAAGCACTACCCTCGTATCGTTTTTTCCCAATTACAATACTATCTCCCACAAATTTTACTATTTTATTTCCCAATTTTAATTTATTAACGTCTGGCTCATATGTAACACCATATGTGGAATCATAAACGTTTCTAGTATCTTTAAAGAAACCGTCTAGGTAGTTTCTAGCTATGGGGTTTATATTTTCATAGAATTCATCGAGCACTCTCTCACTCATTGACTGATAGAGGCTTCGAAAGGAGTCATCGACTGGATCCACTGATGTAAGCTTCTGGAGTAGCTGCGAAAACGCTCTCATTCTCTAAAAAATCTGGCTGTCTCAATAACGATTTTGTTAATAACCCGTAGGTTACCGCTGTGACAGGCCTCACCGGTGTTGCGGTTAATTGTCTATCTTTAACAGCCGGTGAAGCTGGTATCTCTTCTTTTTTAAACTGTTCCGACTTGATGTTTTCTATTTGAAATTTGTTTGCATCAACAATTTTCTTGAGGGGTTCCGATACGGGCTTGAACATTTTCTGTAGTAACTCATCTTGACCCGACCGCTGTAGTTTTAATTGTAAATGTTTTTTCCTAACAGCATCGGTAATATTAATAATTTATTGTGTAAGTTTTTCGTTTGGAGATTTTTTTTTAATCTCCGTATGCTTCAGTATTTTATTTTTCTTTACCATGATAACTCTTTAACTGACAAATCGATACTGTCAACAAGCTCAACTGAGCGGTGCTATTTAAAATCAACTTTTTATAATAGCATAAATGCATACAAATATTGAGGCAAAACCTTCACCAAATAAACAACACAAGCCACAACAAGCGATTATTTTATTACAACAGCATACATTCTCTTTAACTATATCTGAGGGTTCCTCCATCTTAACACAACCAACTCAAACGAATATCTAGATTTGAATGTGCAAAAATTGATATTTACAAACTTATTTCTATATCGACCGCTATTAATGTCGCTGTCTTTATCAATTATTAAAAATCCAAACCGATCTTCCCAACACTTTGCACATATAGATTTGAACTCATTAAATGTTATATCAGTACCCACGTGATCTTCATATACATGTCGAAGATTGGTATCGTCTTGTTTAAATAATATTAAAAAATTAGCGTTGTCCCTACTTAAATGCTTTGGTATGCGTGTGTATGTTTGGCACAAATAAAAACTGTCAACACACTTATGTCGACCCATACAAAAATATGATCGAATCTGATCCTGTTTATCACAGGCTACATCATCAAATATGAATATAGAATTTGATTTAACATCTGCCGGGTCTATGATGTCATCATTTTCTTTATAGGGATAGTAGTTAATGTCTGGCAGTCTCTTCATAACATTTTCAAGGAATTGGTATTTCGGTTGATAAAGAGATTTAGAGTAAACATAAATGTTTTCAAATCGAAGTCCATTTTCATTAAACAGGATTGACAGCATTACATTTGCTTTTACCACTAGCTGAAGGGCCACATATAATACAGCGAACCGTGTCGGGTAACAGAGTACTGTGTCTACGACAGGCTGTTTGACTCTCAACACACATATCTAAATTCAATATGTTCAATTGCTTCTTCTGTCTTATTAAACGCATCTTTTAAAACTGAGAACTTTAGTCAAATACAAATTACTATATACACACAATAAATCAGTTCAATGCTGACATTCAAGGAAGGCTACCGCCTGGCTGAGTATTTATATAACAATTATCATCTGTTTTACTGCGGTGGAATGGAAATTTGCATACATATGATAAACAATAGCATATCACTTTTGGCCCATATCCAAATTCATGGCAGAGTATGGATAGCTCTCTGAATTTAAATATAATTTTATATTTGTAATTGCGGAATGATCAAAATCTGAAGAATCTGCGTGTATATTATCCTACTTTTTATGTTGAAAGCCCACTATAACATAGCGAGGTTTCTCTAAATTTGTGCTAGTTTTAATAGGCCATATATCGGTCTTTGTACTCGTAGCACGCAATGCCGGTAACTTATACAACTCCCACTTTCTAAACGGTATATATATCTTTCTATTTTCCTTGAGAGCATGGAGCAATTTCAAGCGGGTTTTATCATTCACATTTATATGCGGCACATACCATTCAATCTTCTCAATTTCCAATTTCGCCTTCTTCATACCGTCTGGCTGAGTGTTTATATAACAATTATCATCTGTTTTACTGCGGTTCAATATTAATTCTTGACTAACGTTTAAGAAAATGTGATTATAATCCTCTAGCAAACCGAAAAAAGGTACTGGTACCAGGTACTGATACCAGATATCAGTACCTGGTATCAGTACCTGGTATCAGTACCTGGTACCAGTACCTTTTTTTCGGTTTGCTAGAGGATTATAATCACATTTTCTTAAACGTTAGTCAATAATTAATATTGAACCGCAGTAAAACAGATGATAATTGTTATATAAACACTCAGCCAGACGGTATGAAGAAGGCGAAATTGGAAATTGAGAAGATTGAATGGTATGTGCCGCATATAAATGTGAATGATAAAACACGCTTGAAACTGCTCCATGCTCTCAAGGAAAATAGAAAGATATATATACCGTTTAGAAAGTGGGAGTTGTATAAGTTACCGGCATTGCGTGCTACGAGTACAAAGACCGATATATGGCCTATTAAAACTAGCACAAATTTAGAGAAACCTCGCTATGTTATAGTGAGCTTTCAACATAAAAAGTAGGATAATATACACGCAGACTCTTCAGATTTTGATCATTCCGCAATTACAAATATAAAATTATATTTAAATTCAGAGAGCTATCCATACTCTGCCATGAATTTGGATATGGGCCAAAAGTGATATGCTATTGTTTATCATATGTATGCAAATTTCCAGTCCACCGCAGTAAAACAGATGATAATTGTTATATAAATACTCATCCAGACGGTAGCCTTCCTTTAATGTCAGCATTGAACTGATTTATTGTGTGTATATAGTAATTTGTATTTAACTAAAGTTCTCAGTTTTAAAAGATGCGTTTAATAAGACAGAAGAAGCAGTTGAACATATTGAATTTAGATATGTGTGTTGAGAGTCAAACAGCCTGTCGTAGACACAGTACTCTGTTACCCGACACGGTTCGCTGTATTATATGTGGCCCTTCAGCTAGTGGTAAAAGCAAATGTAATGCTGTCAATCCTGTTTAATGAAAATGGACTTCGATTTGAAAACATTTATGTTTACTCTAAATCTCTTTATCAACCGAAATACCAGTTCCCTGAAAATGTTATGAAGAGACTGCCAGACATTAACTACTATCCCTATAAAGAAAATGATGACATCATAGACCCGGCAGATGTTAAATCAAATTCTATATTCATATTTGATGATGTAGCCTGTGATAAACAGGATCAGATTCGATCATATTTTTGTATGGGTCGACATAAGTGTGTTGACAGTTTTTATTTGTGCCAAACATACACACGCATACCAAAGCATTTAATTAGGGACAACGCTAATTTTTTAATATTATTTAAACAAGACGATACCAATCTTCGACATGTATATGAAGATCACGTAGGTACTGATATAACATTTAATGAGTTCAAATCTATATGTGCAAAGTGTTGGGAAGATCGGTTTGGATTTTTAATAATTGATAAGGACAGCGACATTAATAGCGGTCGATATAGAAATAAGTTTGATTGTTATATAAGTTTGTAAATATCAATTTTTACACATTCAAATCTAGATATTCGTTTGAGTTGGTTGTGTTGAGATGGATGACCCCTCAGATATAGTGAAAGAGAATGTATGCTGTTGTAATAAAATAATCGATTGTTGTGGCTTGTGTTGTTTATTTGGTGAAGGTTTTGCCTCAATATTTGAATGCATTTATGCTATAATAAAAAGTTGATTTTAAATAACACCGCTCAGTTAAGCTTGTTACCAGTATCGATTTGTCAGTTAGAGCGTTATCATGGTAAAGAAAAATAAAATATTGAAGCGCACGGAGATTTAAAAAAATCTCCAAACGAAAAACTTACACAAGAAATTATTAATATTACCGACGCTGTTAGGAAAAAACATTTACAATTAAAACTACAGCGGTCAGGTCAAGATGAGTTACTACAGAAAATGTTCAAGCCCGTATCGGAACCCCTCAAGAAAATTGTTGATGCAAACAAATTTCAAATAGAAAACATCAAGTCGGAACGGTTTAAAAAAGAAGAGATACCAGCTTCACTGGCTGTTAATGATAGACAATTAACCGCAACACCGGTGAGGCCTGTCACACCGGTAACCTACGGGTTATTAACAAAATCGTTATTGACAGACAGATTTTTTAGAGAATGAGAGCGTTTTCGCAGCTACTCCAGAAGCTTACATCAGTGGATCCAGCCGATGACTCATTTCGAAGCCTCTATCAGTCAATGAGTGAGAGAGTGCTCGATGAATTCTATGAAAATATAAACCCCATAGCTAGAAACTACCTAGACGGTTTCTTTAAAGATACTAGAAACGTTTATGATTCCACATATGGTGTTACGTATGAGCCAGACGTTAATAAGCGGGTTTATCATTGAAAGCCGCCAGAATTGCTATTAAGAAAGCTGGTGGTAGAAAACGCATAAAGATACCTCGAATATTACCAATACCAAAATCTGGAGGGATTTTACCTCTGATACCGCTATTTGACAAATAAATTTTTTTTAAAAATATTATACTATAAAAAAATACTTACTTATTCTTTTTGTTATAGATTAATAAAGCGCTAATTAAATTTTATTCTGGTGTTTTATTTTTTTCTAAAATATATAAATATTAACGATACTTCGACAGTAAAATATAACGATGCATTTAATGTTTTAAATGAAAAACAAAAATTCACTTACTAAGCGGATTGAATACATCCGGTGTCATATTTGATAGTGTGATAGTTCTTAAATTTGATTCGGGCGATAAAAATTTGAATATTTATTTTTATTTAATTTTTTATATATATGGCTGGTGATGATTTAAATCTTTTTTTTTTTGTTTGGGATACAACTTGTTTATTTATGACTGCATTTGCATAACTAAATAGTAAATACTGTGTAGGAGAGCTGCTGATGGATGTGTTAGAACAATGTAACCGACATATGGATAATAGCAAGTTAGTAAAGATTTATAATTAAATATTTTAAAAACCGTATTGTTAAGATAGGTGAAATATTAGTATCTATTCAAAAAAATGTTAGCAACATGGCTGCTCTCCGCGAATTTGGGGTAGCATTTTAAAATAATTATGATATGTTATCTAGATGATTTGAAAGTATTTTTTTTTATTTCCATGTTTTGTAAATAAACAGGAAGTATAATTTTTTTAATACATGTCAACTAATGCGGTTTCTTTTCTAATTAATTTTTGTTTGATGTGAAGTACATGTACGACTAAATGATATAAATAAGTAGAGATATGTAATATATCAAATTGTAGATGTAAATTTATTAATATCTACATGGAGATTGATAACAGTTGATAAGGGTCAGCCGCTGTCTCCTTCTTGAAACTCTTCGAGATCAACGAGTTATGACGTCATTGGGTTCCCAATGACGTCACAACCGACGTCAGTATGACGTCATTGGGTTGGGTTGTGACGTCAGTAGACTTGGGTTGTGACGTCATTGGGTTGGGTTGTGACGTCAGTTATGATGTCATTGGGTTGGGTTGTAACGTCATTGTGACGTCAGTATGACGTCATAGAGGAGGAGGATCCAGAACCGGCAAATCCTATCTACTGATGATCTTATTAAGAGAATAGCCAACGAAGGCTTTCACTGCCTAGGATATGCAGATGATTTATTTCAGAACGATCCCAAACATGGAATCCTTACGCCGCAGAACCCACCAATAAAGCAACCATTGTCTTGGGCAGGTGTAGGCGAATGTGTGAAACAAACTGGGGACTTAATCCCAAAATCACTTTATGGTTATACACAATGGTAATTAGACCCATGATAAGCTACGGAGCAGTCGCATGGTGGTCAAAAACTAAGCAAGCTAAGTGGCATACAAAGACTAGCATGTCTAGGTGTCACAGGCCATAAGAACAACTCCCACAGCTGTGCTGGAGGTGATGCTAAATCTACCACCTCTAGATATCCATATACAAGGAGAAGCAATTTCAGTAGCCTACAGATTAATGCAAGGCCAAACACCTATGAGCCGAGTCCCTTTGGGCAAATCTCAATGAATGATGTCATGGTTCAAAAATTCAACTTTGATCATATAAAATCATTCCAGGTAGCGACGAATGGCAAAAACGCCCATCCATCCACGCAGAATATATCTGGTACACTGACGGCTCTAAAAGAGAAAAAGGGAAGACAGCACTGCAAATTTATACAAAAGTTCTAATGAGATACGCAAATTTGGGACAAATAATGTATACGAAAGATTCAGACCCATTGGAGGAAGCAATGCCAGATGTATTAAAATATCAAAATTGGTAATATAGACGTGGACGATGACCGTTATCACAGCACAAACAAATTTCGCAAATAACCCCAGGAAGAATAATAAGTGGATTACCACCAGAAACATACCAACCAACGTACCAACGAATTCTAAATTTCCAATCTATTCAAAGTTATCCAAAAGTAAATCTATTTCCTTCAAACTAAACTTCCAAACGCAACAACCTTCCAATCAATATGTACGACAACTAATAAATCAATCCTAATCAATACCCTAAGCAACATCCTCAAACTACTAAGCCACCATAATTTCAATTTGCAAAAAGTCCAATGCAATTAATGGAGAAGAGACAACCATTTGAACAACGAATAGACGTAGACTCGAGGACAAGTCACCTTTTGGACCGCCGTATCCACAAAATAAATGAAAAGTCACAGAATTAAAACAACAGCAAGAAACTGAAGACTATGAAGAATATAAAACAAGCTTACCAAGAAGAAAATATTATAAATATGAATAGTTATGAGACGTAAATACTGAACCATCTCCTTGAGAACCACAAGAAGCAATTTCCAATAGGAGCCTCGGAAAAACAACCACCAGCATAAATTTAAGGATTAGAAGATCACATAGATTTTAGATATTAAGAAGCTATGAGATTGACCTATATTCTTGTTCCCGAAATCAAAGCAAAATTTCTAATCGATACTGAAGCATCAGCATTTCCACAAGTATAGCTTAAATGAATTTCCAAAATATATAGTTCGTTTACCTTTCTCAGTAACTACAATGCATGGCACAATCTATCACAGTTTTACCCTTAGAACACCATCCCTATATATTTAATGTCTATGGACAAATTCAACGACTTTTTACAAAAATATGACGAAATCATTGGATTAAAATTACGAACGAAGCAATCATCGATTTTAAGAAGAAAATTTTGGAAACAAAAATGGCAACAATACCAGTGTACTTTTGGAGATCTAAGTATAAAAATTGGCCCAATAGAACGAAAAATTATGAAAATACCAGTAAGCTGAAATTTACATGCTATTGTAATACACCAGGAAATAATACCAGGAGCGGAAATTTCAGAAATCATAATAGCAATAAGAGATTATGAAGCAATTACAGAAGTTACAAATTTCAAAAACTATTTAGTTCATATACAAATGAGAGGAATGCATGAGAGGAAACGAAATGAAAAAGAAGCGAAGTTATCGCCACTTTAATAAAGTAAATTCAATGCCAGAATATACAAACAAATTTGCTATTAGATCAACTAAATTCAGCAGAAAAGAATATGATAAAAAAAGATATGTATGGAATATAAAGACATGCTACAACGAAAAAATGCCATTAACATTTAATAAACATTTAATATCGAAAATTAAGCAACAAATCCGTTCAAAAGAAACACCAGAGTTTCAAAAACACTATTAAGGCACCTGTACAAAGATAAGAAGTCAGAAGATAGATTTAAAAATTGGATGCAACTGGGGTAGAGAAATACCGGAAGGTAAAAAATAATAGATTATTGACAAACGAAAAGACCAAAGACGATAAATGTCCGATTCCGAATATAAATGACAGATTAGATAAGCTAGGAAGAGTAAATTATTTCACAACCCTAGATTTAGCATCAGGATATCACCAAATAAAAATGAATAAAGATCAAAAGAAAACCGCATTTAATACAGAAGATGGACACTACAAATTTACCAGAATGCTCTTTGGATTTAAGAATGCAGCAGACACATTTCCGCGTGCAGTGAATCATATATTAACAGGGTCAATCACAGAAACTTGCCAATATCATAATTTATTCCACGTCACTACAACAACAAGAAACGAAATTAAGAAAAGCGCTTGATCGATTGAGAGAATCAAACATAAAAATATTCTTGGATAAATGTGAATTCTTGCGAAGAAAAGTTAAATACTTAGGACACATAATATCGCCTTCAGGAATGAAACCAAATCCAGAAAAGATATAAGAAATAAAAAAATATCCAATTCCGAAAACACAGAAAGAAATTAAATAATTCTTAGGACTTGGTATATTATAGATTTATTAAATATTTTCCCGAAATAACGAAGCGCCAATGATGAAATTTTGAAGAAAACCACTTAAATCAAAGTAACCGAAGAATACAAGAAAACTATCGGATTATGTAGAAGCATATTTATGAGTCAATTCTAAAATATCCAGATTTTACGAAACCATTCATTGTAACGCATGCAACTAATTACGCAGTAGGAGCTATATTATTACAAGGCAAAATTAGACAGGACTTACCAGTTTCCTGTGCATCAACACTATCCGAAATGGAACAAAGATATTCGGAAAAAAAATGTTAGCCACAGTTTGGGCATACAAACAGTTTAGAACTTATAGAACTTTAAAATAAAATATTTACACTCATGAACCACTTGCGGTTATACCGGAAGTCATAGCCGATTTTGATATTTTAAATGGAATGTTATACTTTTTATTGCTTTTTTAGATTCCTTGTAAAGTACTATACACTTTATATTAAGGTTTTTTTGCGCAAATTAACCGTTTTTTGAATTATTTCGATTTTTTTATTTTTTTTTTATTTTTCAATGGACACTTTAAAACCATATATCTGAGGCGTATTTGATCTAAACTACGTCGTATTTCTACTGGAGATAATAAAAGGTATAAGATTCCGAGTAATGTCGAAACATTTAAGAAATCTCTTACAGGGTGTTCAAAATTTATTGATTATTTAAGTAATCATTAATTAAAGAAAAATCGATTTTTTTTAAAATAGCACAGGTATAGGTTTCCCTATGTTTATCTCTCATAGTTTTAGAGTTATTAATGATTATTTTCTAAATTGAGCATTATCAAAAAAAATCGTTTTAGTAAGCCTTGAAAAATAAATCTGATCTGTCAAAAATGTTCACAAAGTATATTTCGTGTCTAACTGGTTTTATGTTCTTCACAAATATCTAAGCGAATTAAATATTTATTCTAATAGAGATTAGCATATCGATGCGACAATTCACATCAAGCTTTGATACAAAATAATACAAATCTGTATAAAAACAAATTTGTATCTGTATATACATGGACACACAGTACGTATTTACCAGTGTTTGCTTCAACCACCAGACGCATGCGTTTCTGTCTCACGACTTTGTCAATGGCGGGTTTACGAAGACAAACGACTGCAGGTACACTTCGCGGTCATGTAGCAAATTTTGTCCTGTCAGATGACACCAGATAACCTAATGACATCTGACGGACAAAACCGACCACGCCGATGCAAAGTGTTTCTTCTCGAATAGCTACGCTATTACAGGAAAAGAAAAAATACGCATGTTACTGTGAGTCCATTAACTCGTCGCCAGGTGGCGTAATATAGCAAAAACAAATTAGCATATCGATGCGACAATTCACATCAAACTTTGATACAAAATAATACAAATCTGTATAAAATAGTTATTTACGAACCAAGTGCGTGAAATCATATTTTGCGAATGAGTGACCAGTTTAAAGCGCGAGCCGTAGGCGAGCTCTTTATGGACACGAATTCGCGAAATGTTTCACGCACAAAGTTTGTACAATATTTTTTGTACGAGAACTATAATAATAATACATATTGTTAAATACGTTATCATTTATGACACACTACTAATCTCTTGATATTAATTAAAAAAATTTGAGTTGGCAGTATTGATTATTTGAAGTGACATTTAATTTAAAATTATCAAATTCAAAAAATTCCATACAAAATAAAGACCTCACCAACAATATGAATTCTGATAATGAAATGCAATGTACACCGCCTGAAATTCGCGAAGCTGCCAATATTGCAGTGGATAATTTATTACCTATAAAATCAAAAAACATATACAAAAGCACTTATACTAAATTCGTAACTTGGGCTAGATCTAAAAATATACAAAAATACTCCGAAAATTGTTTATTAGTTTATTTTCAAAATTTACAATCAAATAAATCATTATGGTCCACTTATTCTATGTTAAAATCATGCTTAATAATATATGATAATACGGATATATCTAAATATGCAAAACTCATAGCGTATTTAAAACAGATAACGAAGCAACATCAGCCTAAAAAATCAGCAGTATTAACCGAAGAACAAATTACTAAATTTATTGTTGAAGCACCAAATTCTTTGTTCCTACTAATAAAGGTAAAGTCATTTCCATATATTTAAATTCCATAAAACACTATATGTATTTATAGGCTGTATTAATATTGGGTATTTCTGGAGCGTGTCGACGTGAAGAACTTTGCAAAATGTCATTGCGAGACATAGAATTTAAATCGAATTTAATTATCGTAACAATTCCAGAAACTAAAACAGGTAACAGCCGTACATTTGCAATCATTAAGCCTGAATGGATTGCATTAATTCGGCAATATGCAAATTTAAGACCGGACAGCCAGCAGCGATTCTTTTTAACATATCGCAATGGCAAGTGTGTTTGTTCACCTGTTGGTCTTAATACAATTGGCAAAATTCCAATGCGAATAGCTGAGTACCTTCAGCTTGATAGCGCTAGTAACTTCACAGGTCACTGTTTTCGAAGGAGTTCAGCGACATTGTTGGCAAACCAAGGAGGTGACTTGCTTTCAATTAAAAGGCATGGTGGATGAAAATCATCTACGGTTGCAGAAGGATATATTGAAAATTCTCTGCATAGTAGAATTCAATTAGCTAAAACAATGACCCCGTTAGAGATATCGACTCCGCCCGTAACTTGTTCGACATCTGAAATACAAGATATATGTAATAATACAATCAACGTTACTCTACCTTCGCAATCAAGATCAATTCAAACAAACCAGTTAATCCCTGGGGTATCAATCTCTGGTTGTCAAAATTGCCCAATCAAAATTTTTAATAATTGTTCCGTTTCAATTTCTGAAAAGAATGAATAATGGTAATTTATATAATATTTGTTGCTGTTCTGACATTGAATTACATACCTTCCAAATATAACAATTTCTATTTCATTTCTTTTTATTTTCATAGAAAAACAACGAACTGGGTAGCATATTATTAAGGTTAGGGATTTATGATTTTAAAATGTCACTAAATTAATCAAGTTCCAGGAAGTACCAACTTTACTTTTACGCACTCGTGTTTAAAGTGACTTTTTACGCATGCAAATCGAATCGTGAAATGACAGGTTTTGATAAGCGAGTACAAAAACAAATTTGTATCTGTATATACATGGACACACAGTACATATTTACCAGCGTTTGCTTCAACCACCAGACGCATGCGATTCTGTCTCACGACTTTGTAAACCCGCTATTGACAAAGTCGTGAGACAGAAACGCATGCGTCTGGTGGTTGAAGCAAACGCTGGTAAATACGTACTGTGTGTCCATGTATATACAGATACAAATTTGTTTTTATACAGATTTGTATTATTTTGTATCAAAGCTTAATGTGAATTGTCGCATCGATATGCTAATTTGTTTTTGCTATATTACGCCACCTGGCGACGAGTTAATGGACTCACAGTAATATGCGTATTTTTTCTTTTCCTGTAATAGCATAGCTATTCGAGAAGAAACACTTTGCATCGGCGTGGTCGGTTTTGTCCGTCAGATGTCATGCGGTTATCTGGTGTCATCTGATAGGACAAAATTTGCTACATGACCGCGAAGTGTACGTACAGTCGTTTGTCTTCGTAAACCCGCCATTGACAAAGTCGTGAGACAGAAACGCATGCGTCTGGTGGTTGAAGCAAACGCTGGTAAATACGTACTGTGTGTTCATGTATATACAGATACAAATTTGTTTTTATACAGATTTGTATTATTTTGTATCTAATAGAGATATTTTGAATTTATTCTACATTCATGGTGAATCTCTTCAAATTATTGAAAGAACATGTCGACTTTTTAATGAAAGATACCCACATTTCCCAGCAATTAATAAAACTAAATTCAAGCAAATAGAGTCAATTTCCATTCACTTTGGTATTCAAGTTAAGGAGACAGTTCCAAAGCCGATTGCGGGCGATGAAGGTAATGAAATCGTTGTTTTGCGAAATTTTCATGTGCATCCAACCAGTTCTATACCGCCGACATCTGCAGATGTAGGAATTTCATGTACATCAAAGGATTTTAATGAAAAATAATGCATCCTTATCCTTTCCAATCAGTTTTGGCATTTTGTCCAGGAGATCAAGATAGAAGAATTCAATTTTGCGAGTTTATTTTAGCTAAAACACAAGACAATTTTTTATCAAAATTTTAAGGATTTTTAATAGAAGAAATTGTCATCATTGGACACAACAAAATCCACATGTCATTAGAGAAGCAAATGTTCAAGACACTTTTAGCTCTAATGTTTTTGCAATAATTATACATATCCACGTTGAAAATGAAATTTATAACAAGCGTCAGGTATCTACGATTGTTAAGGAAAGTAGTCCTGCCATTTTTGAATAACCTATGTTGGTTTCAAATGGATCGAGCACCTGCTCACTCTTCACATCAACTATAGCGGGAATTAACTAATATCTTTGAGCATAAGTGGATTGGTCGCAATGGACTTTTTGGTTCTGGCCACCTAGATCCCCCGACCTGACTCTCCTTGATTTTTATTTATGGGGTCAAATAAAAAATAAGGTTCATGCATCTCCCGTGCAAAACAGAGAATAGCTTATAAGCAAGTAAGACAAGCACTAAGCACTAAGCAAGTAAGACAAGACTGCAACACACTTAAAAAGAGTCATGCTTTGTTTAGATCGCAGATTATTTTGAATATTTGCGAATATCATTATTAACGCATTATGTGTTTATAATATATTAATTTTATTCACTTTCTTGCTTGTTAATGTGTAGTTATTTTTGTTATCTCATAAGATATAAAATATTTTCTCAGTTTTGAAATTTCTTTTCTTTTCTAACCTTTTCGCAAGAAGTTTGATGAATCTATACATATAATTGGTATAATTCCAAAACTATTTAGATTTTTTTTCCAAAGCTTTCTACTAGTAATGTTCAATTTAGAAAATAATCATTAATAATTTTGAATTTAGTTTTATTCATTAAAAAGTCGACATGTTCTTTCAATAATTTGAAGAGATTCACCATGAATGTAGAATAAACTCAAAATATCTCTATTAGAATAAATATTTAATTAGTCTTGAATATGTGTGAACAACATAAAACCAGTTAGACACGAAATAAACTTTGTAACAATTTTGACAGATCAGATTTACTTTTCAAGGCTTACTACAACTCCATATAACGCATTATAATAGCAACAAAAGTTATAAATACAGTTGATGGGGAAACAGTACCATTAAAACCATTTACGAGAATATGCACCAAATACTTCATTCGGACGACAGGTACAAAGAAAAAATACTTTTATTTGTCAGTGAGAGAGCTGCATATATGTTAAAAACACGCAGACTATTAAAGGAAACAAATCCTAATATGCTGCATATTACTTGTGTGGCACACGCTCTCCACAAAATCTGTGAATATATCAGAGACACCTTTCCGGAAGTTGATAGACTTGTATCCGCTTTTAAAAAAGTTTTCAGAAAAGCATCCCTTTACAGGGAAAAACTTCCATCTTTGTCACTTCCAGTAATAACTAGATGGGGAACATGGTTGGAAACTAGTTTTTATACTGAGAATTTGGATAGTTTACAAAATTTCATTACATGTCCAAATGACGATGATCGAAGTATTTCTGAGTGCAAGGAACTAATACAAATTCCAAATTTAACAAATTAGTTGCATTTTCTTCAAGAACACTTTGGAAATTTGCCAAAACTAATCACTTATTTTGAAAATCAAAATTTCAAATTTATTAACCACATTAGATGTGGCTATTAATAATTTGAAAAATATTTCAAGTGATTTCGGATGTGGCCTTCGGCAAAAGTTAGACGCAGTTTTTAATAGAAATCCAGATTTAATAACATTGCGGTAATTGTGTATGGGGACAATGCCTCAAAATCTAACTGCTAAATACGCTGAAATAAAAGAATATTTCCAGTATGCACCTATAACCAGTTCCGATGTAGAAAGGACGATTTCTATCTATAAGGAAGTATTTCATTCAAAGAGAACAAATTTTGCAGAAGTGAACCTTGAGAGAGTATTGCTAGTTAATATTAATACTACTTACTCAACTTGAACTACAAAATTAATAAATAAAAATGTATTTCGTATTTTATAGATCACCACCCGTTTGTTTCCCAATTATATAAATAAAATTAAAAACTTTAAAAATACAAATTTTCAATAGTACACCCGTGGACGATGAGTAATCGGCCTCTCGTGTTCAGTCCCTAATTATTATATTTGCAAGACAGATAGAATACATCAAGAAATGTGCAGAATATATGCAGGTACAACATTTTAGCGGTGAAGGACTCACAATTTCCCGCTGTGCTAGACGAGGAAGAATAATAGAAAATCCAGAACAGAAAATTAAAATAATAATCCAACATCACGAACAAAAAACTAATTATAGAGGATTAGAAAAAATCATTAGACAAATTAAAAGAGGATATTATTGGTTGAAAATAAACACAGATGTAACAAATTACATTAAAAAATGTAAAGTACGTCAAAGAAATAAATACTATAAAAAAACACCAAAAATATCTTATCAGTGAACAGATCACGTAGATAAGCCATTCGATAAGATGTACATTAATACAGTAAGCATCGATGGGCAAAATTATTGAACAATGATTGATGTATACTCAAGATATGCACAAGCATACTCATTGAAAAAAACTCACAGAACACCAAAAGAAATAGTTTTAGATAATGGATTAGAATTTAATAACCCAACCTTAAAGGAATTAATGAAATTACATAAGATAAAATGGCGTTATACAACGCCGTAAAATCCAATCAATTGAGCGTTTACACTCTACGCACGAGAGAGACGATATTGTAAAAATAGTGAATAATATCGCACACGAAGCATAAATTATAAATACCACGTAACTTAAATTAATTACAACGTTATTATTTAAAAATGATACAGTTACAGAAACATTCAAATATCTCGAAAACTAAGCCGTTCACGAAAAAATGTCCAGATTTAAAATTTAATAATTCAATGGAGAAGATACATTAGTGCTAGAATTAATCCCTCTCTCTCCCTCCATGTAGATAGTTTGAAATCTTAAATAGGAACCCGTATGTTTTATTGCAGATTCAAAAAGTACGTAGGATTTGTCTGAAACATTTTTTTCAATTCATGATAGATGGCGCTGTAATCGATTAAATTCATTTTGTTTTTAATTTCTCGCACTGATAACCTATGCATACGATTCTGCAAAACGTGTGGAATATAAAAATACGTTTTCTTTGCAAATAATCAAAATTAGTCTTAGAAAATCTTCATTCATCTTACAAATTTCGAATAATTGGGAAAATGTCACCTGTAGAAATGTAAATTGCTGGTGAATAAATTACTTTTAGCGTAACTCAACAACGACGTTTTCGTAGTACCACCTTGAGGTCTCCTAACCTCTCACGTATCAGGATGCGTCATTTATGTAAGTCCCTTCGCCTCTCACTTATCAGAGTGCTAAATTTCTCCTCGCGTCATCATCTTTCAATTAAAGTAACTGCTTAAAGGGATGGCCTTCGACTTCAATGCACTTATTATTATCCGCATATCAAATAAAAAGTGTATCTTCTTGAATTTCGGCTCAAGCATTTCGGTTTCGCCCAATCACATTTTCACGTGTTGTTGGTACGATATTGTATACTTTGTATTTGAGATAGTCCCATAAAAAGAAATCTGGCGAAGTAAGATCTGGTGATCTAGCAGGCTAATTTACTGAACCAACTCTACAAATTACGATCATGTACTTCACGTGCTACCACCGAATAATCTTCTAGACAACCACATCTGTCGTACTTCTAAGGTAACGTCTTCGAGCAGTACTGGCAGTTAATTTTCTAAAATGCCTCGGTACATTTAACCTTTCAAGTAGCCTTCAATAAGGTGATGACTGGCGCTGGTGTTCAAATTGGCGAAGCCAGTGCAGATTTTCAACACTCCAGTTGTAATAACGTCAATAGGACACCTACTTTTACACATTCAATGCAATACTTGTTTTGCGCATCATGTCCTCTTAGTTACAACATCTTTCAACATTATAGTTCATGTAAACAGATATGTAAACCAGGTCACATCTAACTAGGTTAACAGAAGCAAAATTAATATATGAACTGGGACTGAGAAGTCTCGCCAGTCAGGCAGTCTTCTGTATCAGACCTTACGTTGTTATACAAGTTCAATTCGTGACTTGTAATGTAATTGTTATCGTTAATTTATTTTATTAAACGTTATTTAATCGTTCCCGAATGTGTTATATGTCCTGCCGATAAACCGGTCTATAAATGAGCTGCCTCGGAAACTATGCCATGACTAGGACTACGATATTACATGGCGATCCGATCAGCTACTTTCAGATATTACATGGCCATCCTTGCACTTTCTGACATTATATGGCAATCCTGTCTACCACTTATGACTTCGAATACAGTAAGTGGAATCCGGAACGAGCCCAAACGCATGGTAAGCTGAATAAATAACATGGGAACTACGCGACCAAAGAAGAAGTCAGCCTCAGCCAAGAGCAGGTCTCAGCCGCTCACAGGTCAGCCCCGGAAGCTCTCTATCACTTCAGCTTATAGAAGAAGCACAGATATTTTTAGAAATCTAAAAGACAATTACAGTGTGAAGTGAATAATGCACAGACAATCTCAGAAATAAATTTTGTGTATAAATATATTTTACTTGTAGTGATAACAAAGTCACACAAGAATGAAGAATCAATCTCTCAAGTATATTTGTATACTTGATTTAATTTTATTACAGTATGATTAAAATGTGTTTATTAATAATATTAGTTGACTCTTATGTTTAATATTTGTAACAATTTTTGCTTACGCTAACAAAATTTTAGCACTGTTATTAAATGTCAGGTATAGACAGAGTTGATACAATATTTATGCTGTATCAACTATGTTGAAGGGAAAAAAAATACGTATATAATTGTATACCCTTCTGTACCGGCATAGCTAGACGAGAGAAAATCGCTATTTTCGGCATAGTCTCTTTTGTCCGATCTGATAGGTCAAAATTTGCTATACCTATGGAGGCATTCCATTAAACTTTACTTCACTAGCCAAACTGAAGAAGTCTATTATGTGACAGAAACACGTGTCTTTGGCAGAAGTAAATATTGGAAAATACGAGGTGTATATCCATGTGTACCGATGCAGATGTGTGTAATGCCTATCTGTTTCATTTGTAACAAATGCGTAATGCGTGCTTAACATATTGATGCACTCAAATTTCTTTGGTAGAGTAAAATAAGTTGTTTCCTAAAGTTATTTCTTACTTTTGTACGTTTATTTTGTGTTTTTGGAATTAGAAAAAAATACGAATGGAAGAAATAACACAAACATTAAATACATACATTGTACATACAAAAACATTTTTATAAAAATTATTTTCAAAATAAGAAATGGTATTAAAAGAATACATTATTTTTTTATTTGAAAGCACTCCGATAAGTTATGAGCAAAGCAAATCGCGTTAATCAAGTATGTGAAGAAGGAAGCCCGTTCCTAGGTTATGATTAAGGTGGTTTGCTCGCTATCTGAATCTTGTTTTATACGGGTAAAGGAAACGATAAAAAATAGAAAGTTGAAGTTTTATGTATAGCTTTAAAATGGAAAAATTAACTTAGTTAAACCGCCATTGTTCTAAATTTGTTTATACTAATTTTTTTTTTGTAAAAAGCGATTTAAAGTTAAAAAAAATAAAAGTAAAAACTAAATTTGTAGCTTGATAAAAACAATTGTAACTAACAACCAACGTTTTAGTGAAACTTAATGTAGGTATGATACGGCGATGCATTGTAGGCGTGGCCTAATCTCGGCAGTAAGCTATCTCTAGGTCTTCTTAAAGTAACAGGTACAAGATAAACAAAACCGAGTATAGGAATTTGTATAAACCTACATAAACGCACGTAAAGAAAATTAAAGAATTTTGTAATCTTTTGAAACCAAATTGAAACAATAGCAAAATAGCAATTTCTTGCCAGGTCGGTCTTTGCCCATTTCTCTTCCAAGCCCTGAAGACTGCAAGATCCGGATTAGCTTCTTGATCGGCGCCCAAACTGTCAGGTTGCCATTGGTCATCAACCACGGTGGTTCGAAGAGCGTTGGCCGATTTGTCTTCGATTCTGTTGCAATATCGACAGTCTTCTGGACAGGGCCTTCTGGAAAGGGCATCTGCATTTTGATGTTTGAGGCCTGCTCTGTGTTCAATAACAAAGTCATACTCCTGTAGCCTCTCAATCCATCTAGCTACTTGACCCTCTGGATTCTTAAATTGCAAGAGCCACTTTAAGGCGGCATGATCAGTGCGGATCAGGAACTTCTGCCCATACAGGTACTTGTAAAAGTGCTCAATGGTCTTAACTACTGCCAATAGTTCTCTCCTGGTTACGCAGTAGTTCCTCTCCGGTTTGGACAGGGTCTTGCTGAAGTATCCAATGACCTTTTCTTGTCCATCTTGGATTTGAGAGAGCACGCCACCAATCCCGACGTTACTGGCATACGTATCCAAAACAAACCTCCCAGATGGCAGTGGATAGTTTAAAACAGGTGCACTGATCAACGTACCTTTTAACAACTCAAAGGCCGCTTGGCATTCGTTGTTCCAAATGAATGCTCGATTTTCTGTTAGGCGAGTAAGTGGTTTTGCAATGTTGGAGAATCCCGGAACGTAGCATCGATAATATGTGCATAATCCCAAAAAGCTTCTTAGCTGATGTTTGTCTTTGGGTACCGGCCATTTTTCCACAGCTTTTACTATTTCGGGATCCACAGCAACTCCTTTTCTGGAAACCACATGTCCAAGGTAATTTACCTCCTTGCGGAAAAGGTGACACTTCTTTGGACTTAATCTCAGGTTGGCATCTCGCAACCTCTGGAATACTACTTCCAAATTTTTCATGTGATCTTCAAAGGTCTTCCCTACCACAATCACATCATCGAGATATACCAGGCAGGTGTTTCAGGACAGTCCCCTCAGTACAGTGTCCATGAGTCGCCCAAAAGTAGCTGGGGCGTTACACAGTCCAAATGGCATGACTGTAAATTGCCAGAGACCTGTACCTAAACTGAAGGCAGTCTTCTCTTTGCCATTGGGATCCATTCCCACTTGCCAATAACCGCTCTTTAAGTCGAGAGTGGAGAACCATTTTGCTCCTGCCAAGGTGTCTAGCGTATCGTCTATTCTTGGGAGAGGATAGCTGTCCTTTTTGGTCACACTATTTAAACGACGAAAGTCCACACAGAATCTGGTAGATCCATCCTTTTTCCTGACAAGGACCACTGGTGAAGCCCATGGACTATTCGATGGTTCAATTACTCCTTGGCCTTCCATATCCTGTATAATTTGCTTGGCTTCCTCACGTTTTGCCAGGGGTAACCTTCTTGGTCCTTGCCGAATTGGACTTGCATCGCTGGTATTTATTTTTATGCATTACAATATTGGTTCTTCCTTTCGTACCAGTTTCAGTTTCAAAGACGTCTTCATAATGTTTGATTAAATCCTTAACTTGGCTTTGTTCCTTCTTGCTCAATCCCTGACAGGCGGAGTCGATTATCTTGGACAATTTCTCAGAAACCTGCACGAATCCATTCTTCTTCGCCTCTATATTATGAACGACGGCCGACACTGGCGAACACCACCCCAGAATAGTACCCTTCTTCAATGAAACAGGGTAATGCTTCACATTCATTACCCTTATCGGTACAGTCTTCTGAGTCTTAATCAGCACTTTGGCAACTAGTATTTCTCGGCCTACCTCGTCATCATCAGCCTTTGGTTCCAACATTGTAACATTTCTTTCCAGATAATTGCCTTTCATGCACGCCGTCTCACTCCTTGCATCCAGAACAACATTCTCTGGTGTAAATACTTGTACATGTCCACAATTTTTTCCATGAAGAAACAATTCTTCATTATTTATTTTTAAAGTGCCTTCCTCCATGTTTAACTGGAAGCCGTAGGTGTTCATGATGTCTAATCCCAAGATTATTTCTCCTTCTATGTCGGCTAACACGATGTCGGATTGATGTTGGTCCTATGATAAAATTGTCATCTACTTCACCTGCCACAGAAGCTGCTTCTCCAGTAGCTGTCCTAAGTCTCCATTTGCTAGAAAGTAATTTTTTATTCCTGGAAATCAAATCGGGTCGCACGATCGTTTTCGTCGATCCAGTATCTAGCAAGCAAGCATAGATCCTTCCTTCCATAATAGCGTCCACATACAGGCCGTTGGTTTGATGTTGCAAGGATGCGATTTGGCCAAGCGTCCTTGGGGCTTCCTGATGTTGGATCGGTGATTATCCCGCCGCTTCGACCCGCTTTAGTTTTCCTGCTGCTCAGCCGATGCTTTCTTGGCCACCTTACCACATTTACGTCGAATGTGACCAACGCAATACTCTTTTGTTTGGTTTGATTTGATTTAGGACTCGACTAACTACCTGCTCCATGAACTCCTCATTTTCTTGTTTGTCAACAGTGCAGACACGAGCATTGTTTCGAGAGGCTTATTTTGCAGTCTCAAACTCAAGCGCGTGCGCCAAAGCATCGATCAAGATTTTCGGTCGTGCCAACCTTAATGCTTGCTAAGTATCAATATCCCGTAGACCATCTATGAACGTCTGGACAGTTAGGTGTTCCATGAAATTATCTGGCGCCATCGGATATGCAAGTCGAACTAGACGAGCAATATCTGCCTCAAATTCCTGAAGATTCTCGCCTTTCTTCTGTGATCGATTCTTAAGTTGTGTATGGTATACTTGCTCCAAATGCGCATGGCCATATCTCATCTCCAAGCGTTTAATGAGTTGAGAATAATCCTTTCGTTCCTCAGTAGGCAATGTCTGCAAAATATAACTAGCATCACCCCACAATGCTATGATTAAAGCAGTCGCCTTCTCGACAGAAGACCATGCGTTTGCTTCTGCGGCTGCTTAGAATTGCGTCAGGTAAGTCACTCATGACGTCTTTCCAACAAAAGTTGGTGGCTTGATTCTGGTCTTCGAGATAGTCACAGGTTCTTCTTTTATTTCGATGGGACGCGGTAAAGCTTCTTCGTTGACCTGCTTGAGGTCAGAATGACTCATGGTAACAGGTAATTTCATCTGAGTCATTATTGCCTCTAAAAGTCTAGAATGTTCTCCAATTTTCTCTTCTACAGCTATGAAAACCTCTTCCTTTAACGCTTCTGATTTTTCCGCTAGTCGCTCTTCTAGAACTTTCTCCACTTGTTCCAGACTTTTTTCGAAGCTTCTAGAATTTTCTAGTAATTTCTTTACCAGATTTTTCTCGAGGATTCTAGCGGTTTCTAGGTTTCTTTGTTCCATCTGGGCTTGCGCCGTCAGAAGAGACGAACACCAAAACTCCGTAAGAAAAGGCGAGAAAACTTCATCTTTGGCTCAGCATGTAAAGGAAACGTCCCACACGATAGACTTCAGCAATACCAAATTATTGGCGAACATAGAACATATGAAAACCAGAATTATCAGGATTATCAGGGAAGCTATTGAAATTGAGAAACGTCCGGCCAATTTGAATTCGCGAAGATGATACCAAGAGGCTACCAACAGCATGAAAACCAGTATTAAGCAAAGAAGTTGTCAACAACAAACAAAAACACCTAGACCGCAACCCAGCCAGTACACTCCAGCTACAGGCCCAACGACACGGAGCCGCGCACACACTCAACCAAGTGTAATCAACCAGAACGCTAAGCGAGTATATAACCACCATCCTAAACTCGACTACGTCAGTTTACGAGTAACCAGAAGCAGAAGCAGACAGTTATCGCAGGCCTGAAGATGGCAAATGTGATTTTTCCGAAACGTCGTCCAGAAACCAGCACCGGTCTTTACAAAGACCAAACAGTGGAAACGCGAAAGAAAACCCGGATTCCAGTTACAACACATACCACTACCCGCGGAAACCTGAAGAGTTCAAAAATATAATAAAATCAATTTTCATTTTTTTTTTAAACTCTACATTTTTATCTCCGGAAGAAGCAACAAAGTTGATGCTAAATATAGAGATAATTAATAAATTAGTAATTGACAGACCGCTTGCCCGCTTTTAATTTATTTTACCCAATATAGTACGATCGATAATTTCTTATATATATAAATTTATATATATATATATATATATATATATATATATATATATATATATATATATATATATATATACACTCACCGGCAAAATAATCGATCCAATCAAAAAATTGATGAAGTTTGTTCGTTAATAAGTTTGTTATTTTAAATTCGATTTGATTCATTTTTTTGCATATTGTAGGTAAATTTAAATGTAATCTATCACATCTTTGGAATTTTAAGAAAATTTGGCGTACATCATTTTATACAGGGTGACACAAAGTCTGTTTTTTTAAATCAACTTTAAAACCACATATGGATTGTCAAAGTTGCTCCACCTTGTATTTTCTTATTTTGTTAACAAGACACATCATTTCTTTACAATTTCTTTTTTCTATTTATTACAATAGCTTAATTTTTGTAAAAGATACAAGGGTTTAAGAAAAATCTTACATTTTTACATTTTTCCTATGGTACTAACAATAAGTTTACGAATTTATCGTTTTTGCATAGAGGGCTATTGAAATACTGTCAGTTGTGAAATCTAAAACCTGTCAATTACATTTTTGAACGTGTTTCTTGTCGAATAGTAATTTAAAATTTGGATCTTTCTGTAACCGGCGCAGCGAGAGCAGTTGCTTTGATTCAGGATGGTAGGTCACAGTATTATGTGGCCAGAGTGTTGGGAGTTTCAAGATGTAAAGTTCAAAGAGTTGTTAAATGGTTTAATGAATTTGGTGTATACACAAGAAGAAATCATTGTGGTCGAAAGAAATCTACTAGTGAGTGAGATAATCGCTTTATAACGTTAAATGTTTTGAGGGATAGAAAAGTTACTTCTGTGCAAATGAAAAACAGATTAGAGGACGTAAGGCAAGTTCAAGTAAGTGATAGAACAATAAGAAGGCGGCTGTATGATATTGGACTGCGTTCTAGGAGACCTGCAACTGGTCTAGAGTTATTGAGACACCATCGAGTTGAACGCCTTAGATTTGCTAGGGAACATGTAAATTGGGGTAACGAAGAATGGAGCAACATCCTATTCACGGATAAGTCCAGATTTTGTCTTAGAACACCAGATGGACGTGAAAGAATTTACCGGAGAACTGGTGAACGTTTCTTTCAAAACCATTTTTTTCCTAGAGTAAGTTATGGGGCGGTTCGATAATGGTGTGGGGTGGCATAAATTTTGAAGCTCGGACGGACTTGGTTATAATTAACGGGGGAGCCATGACAGCCGATAGATACATAAGAGAAGTTTTAGAACCACATATTGTTCCTTTTGCACCGTTCATCGGAGATGATTTCATGATGATGGGGAGGAAAATACGATCTCGTGTACCAACGCCTGCAAATTTACAGCAGCTTAGTGACGTTCTAACTGAAGAATGGAATCAAATCAACCAGGCTTACATTCAAAACTTAATTGAGAGCATGCCAAGACGAATTGCAGCTGTTATCCGTGCACGTGGAGGAAACACTTCGTATTAAGTCTTTTATGTTTTTAATTTTCTTTTCAATTCCTTTTCATTAAATTCGGTGTTAAGTTAAATTCGTAAACTTATTGTTAGTACCATAGGAAAAATATAAAAATGTAAGATTTTTCTTAAACCCTTGTATCTTTTACAAAAATTAAGCTATTGTAATAAATAAAAAGAGAAATTGTAAAGAAATGATGTGTCTTGTTAACAAAATAAGAAAATATAAGGTGGAGCAACTTTGACAATCCATATGTGGTTTTAAAGTTGATTTAAAAAAACAGACTTTGTGTCACCCTGTATAAAATGATGTACGCCAAATTTTCTTAAAATTCCAAAGATGTGACAGATTACATTTAAATTTACCTACAATATGCAAGAAAAATGAATCAAATCGAATTTAAAATAACAAACTTATTAACGAACAAACTTCATCAATTTTTTGAGTGGATCGATTATTTTGCCGGTGAGTGTATATATACATATAATTCTAGAACATTTCTTGAATATACTAATATAAATTCACTACTATTTGGGTTATCGGTCTGTTTTAAATAAAACTCAATCGTTCTACACTCAATATTTCGTCAATATATTTTTTGACTTCATCAGGAGTAGCTATAACATTGTAAAATACACTTTTCTCTTACACTAATATATTTACAAAAGAAAACTCACAGCTAGAGTTAGGCGCTGGCGATCTTATTAAATAATTCACACATAATTGTCACTAGCAACTCACAAATAACACATCAACATTATATACTTAAACAAACAACGACAACTGTAAAAGTTTAACTTGACAAGTGACACAACACTTCTCTCTTGATTTTTACGTTGAATCCTTATCCGGTTGTAAAAAAAGGTCTATATACAAGAATCTATCTATATACATTATGTTATTGTAACTAAAATAAATTCCCTGGTTACAGTGTTCTGTACACGACATTAAAAATATTGAAATTGACTATTTATTATCTGTTTAATAAATTTTAATAAATAACACTTAAACTATTGGTGTCCGTTTTAAAATTCAACGTGCTTTTTTCTTTCTGAATGTGTATCATTTCAAGTACTAATCTATTTTTGTAATGTTTTTTTTTTCCAAAATTTGAACATTGTCATAATTAAAATTGTGATTGTGATTATTAAAATGTAATGACAAAGCACAGGATTTCTTTCCAATTCTGCAATCACTCTTATGTTTACTATTCCGTTGTTTGAATAGTTGCGACGTTTGACCTATGTAGCAATCCCCACATTCTTGACAAGGTATTTTATAAATGACATTATTTTGATTTAACACGGGTGTTTTGTCTTATATTTGGCTAATTGTAAATTAATGTTACTTACTTTTTTAAATTGTTGAACAATTTGTTCAGTTAAATTTTTTATACACAGAACTGACTTTTGTCTGCATTATCGTCATCGGACCATCAAAAGAGTTGGAATTATATATTAGCTTGTTTAATATATGTTTGGGATAGCCATTATTGATGAAAGTGTTGAATAGTTTTTTTTAATTATCCTTTAAAGCTGTAAGTTTTCTTTTGTGAATATATTAGTGTAAGAGTAAAGTGTATTTTGCAATGTTATAGCTACTCCTGATGAAGTCAAAAATATATTGACGAAATATTGAGTTTAGAACGATTGAGTTTTAATTAAAACAGACCGATAACCCAAATAGTAGTGAATTTATAAATATATATATATATATATATATATATATATATATATATATATATATATATACAGTGCATTCGTAAAATAGCGGATAAATTAAATAAAAATTAAAAGGGAATTTTTTTAAAATAACCCTCACACCTGTCGATTTTGAGTTTTAGTTTCGAGTTTTCTTACGTAAAACTTAAATATACAGAGTGTTTCCAAAATCCGATATGACGTCATGTTTTTAAATATAAACACCCATTTTTTATTACAGAATTAGAAAGGCCAGATTTTTTTTACATACGACAAGGTAATGTTGAATGATGTTTACATAAGAAAATTTTGAAGTAATATTATCGTAAACTTTAAAAATGAAAACAATCATCTAAATTAAATGTTAGAATTGAGCACCGTTAACAATCAGACAATAGCCAAGGCGATTAAGAAATTCTTTTTGAACGTTGTCGATGACATCTGCGGTAAAGTTTCTAATATCTTAGCGTATTCGTGCTTTTAAATCTTCTAAAGATGAAGCGCCGCCACACTACGCTTTACCTGTTCGCGCTTATTATTATAAATTGTTTTATCGAAAAACTAAAATAGAGAGATGGAGAACACAGGGCGGAACGAGGTAATTCCTTTGAATAAACACCTATAAAAAACCGAGCTGAATAAACATTGTGGCAAAATAGATGATGTTATCAATAGAGCTGAGGATGTTTGCGGTACGGCAGGACCGTATGTAGTGCATCCCAACCAGCGTATAAACACGATGCAGCGAAACACTTTTGTTAGTCGTGAACTGGCAACGTGATCGTGTGTTGTCTTGAGCTCTATTTAATAAGTATGACGGACGTGCCCAAGCCAAGAAAGCGCCCATTGTATAACGACGTGAAGAAATTTATCCGAGACTTTCCCGATTTGTATTATAATGGAGCAAAAGTGGTTTGTAAATTATGCGATAAACAGTTACTTTGCTGGGACAAATACGACTGTAAAAGACATGTTGAAAGTGTACACCACAAAGACAAAAAAAAGAAAAAAATAATGTGCTGTCTAAAACGCAATTCATTTTCGATTTATTGACAATGCTACTCGTCTGCGATGTGCCAGTTCACCTGCTAGATAAAAAAGCCTTTCACGACTTTTGGAATAAATACAATTCCAACATAAAGCTACCGTCACGGAGAACGCTACTCACCTATTTACCAATTGTGCGTGAGGACATTAAAAACAGAATAAAAGCAGTAGTAAATGATAAACAGTTATGGGTATGTGTCGACGAAACGACAGATCGAAAAAAACATTCTATTGTGAATATTATAGTGCGTGTACTAGATCCTGTCAAATCAACATTTCCCATTTTATTAGCCAGCAAAAGATTGGAAAAGTGCACTAGCGAAGTAATTACGAAGGTAGTGCTCGATACGCTACAAAAATTTCAAGTTTCAACTAATCAACTCCTGATGTTTATGAGCGATGGTGCTGCGACAATGCGTTCTGTAGGCCGTTCTCTTAAAGCAGATTGTGAGAGACTTTTGCATGTGACATGTAAAGTTCATGCTTTACACCTTGTGGCACAAACTATTCGGCAATGTTATCCAGAGGTGGATGCATTAATAGCAACCACAAAAAAAGTGTTTCTAAAATCTCCCAAACGAATTCGAGAGTTTCACAGTCGGTGCCCTGGTATTCCCGAACCACCAGAGCCACGTTGGGGAAGTTGGTTAAAGGCGGCATTTTATTATGCCAAGTATTTCCAACAAATAAAATCTGTGGTTCTACAATTCAATCCTGCCGAAGCTGTAGCCATTAAGGAAAGCCAGAGACTCTTTCAAAACACTTCCCTTGATGCAGATTTACAAACTATTTATAACAATCATACAGGATTGTTTAACGCAATCGAGAAATTTCAAAATACTGCATTATCGTTAGCGGAGTCACTGCAAATACTGGACGATGTACACGCCCAGCTATGCGCAGTAAATGACAACAAAAATGTTAATGTAATAGAAAAGTTCGAGAGTGTGATAAACAATGATTTTGATTTTACCAGATTAAAACAAATTAGTAATGGTGCAAGTGTAGATTCGGTTTCTATCTATAAAGATTATTTTAATTGTGCGTGTGTTACATCCGTAGATGTCGAGCGGTCTTTCTCAAAATATAAAAAAATTAATTCATCAAGGCGTACATCGCTCACCGCTACAAATATGGAAACGTATCTAATGCTACAAACTTACTGCAAGTCTTATCCACTTGGCGCTATGCTATAATAATCGTAAATAAGGTAAGTGTGTTATTTATATACAGTACACATAACTGACATACCTAAGTGATATAAATAGCGAATGCATGTAAAGCAATAAAATCACGCATGCATCACCGATCGAAACAAGGTCATTATATTCGTGCGTTTAACTGAATACTATCCTGGCACACCGCAAACATCCCCAGCTCTAGTTATCAAGTATCAAGTCAAACCGGAAAAGTCTGATCATTGTTTAACCGTTCATCATCAAAATTCAATTTTTTTTATCATCTTCAAGAGTTCACATCATCTTATAATATACTTTCCACTTTTTTTTTTTAATTTTGGAAACGTGTAAAATTATTGTTTGTATGTATATACATTCCGTTAAATAGTTGAATCTTCTTTTCAGAAAGTCCTAATCAAGGTGGTCCAAAAAGTTGTTTATATTTGCTTGTGATGTAGAAAATTTTATATGTAAGGTAGAGAGGTGGGGTCGTCTTAAACGATAGCTCGGCTCTGGGAAACTTAGTCATCATGCAGCGCTACATAGGAGAGGAGCGCTCGTTTTGTGTGCGCGAATATTACCGTAACAACAATTCTGCCACCATTGCGCGCCGTAGATATCGACAACACTTCAATTTGCACGATATTCAGCAATGTCCAAGCATTCAGCTGATTAAGCAATGGGTTAATAAGTTTGAGGAAACTGGTTCAGTCTGTGCGCGACCAACCAACCGTATCAACTCGAAAGCGCGCAGCTGCTTTAAATGTGACGAGAACCTCGGTGCTTCGCATTCTTCACAAAGATTTAGGCATGCATCCGTATAAGGCTCAAATAGTGCAAGAACTGAAGGCTACAGATCCCGCTAATAGAGTTTTATTCGCTAACGAAATAAGGAACCGAATTCCAGCAGCAGTCGACATCTTATTCTCCGATGAGTCCCATTTCCACCTAAATGGCCACGTCAATACTCAAAATTGTCGCTACTGGAGTAGTGAAAACCCTAAACGGGAACATGAAAGGCCTTTGCATAGTCCGAAGGTCACAGTATGGGCTGCAATGTCGGCATCCGGAATAATTGGCCCTTTTTTTTTCGAAGACCAACAAGGTCGCACAGTCACTGTAAATTCTCGGCGTTATGTAGACATGATTCAAACTTTCCTCACTCCTGCTCTTCAAGAATTTGAAGGATACACTCAGGACACCTGGTTCCAACAGGACGGAGCCACCTGCCACACTTCCAATCTTTCTTTGCCTGTCGTTCAGGGGCTTTTTCCGGGAAGACTGATTTCTCAAAGAGGGGATATTGAGTGCCCCCCCCCCCCCCCGAAGCCCTGACTTGAGTCCCTGTGATTTTTTTTTATGGGGTTATCTCAAAAGTAGAGTGTACAGCAACCGCCCTGCCACTCTGGAGGAACTAAAGAACAATATTCGACAAGAAATCGAAGGCATAACTGCAGACACTTGCCGCCGCGTTATGGAAAATTGGAGAGGTCGCCTTCAAGAGTGCCTGGACACAAATGGGGCACATTTAGATAACGTAATTTTTAAAAAATAAATTTCCCGTAATTTTTGTAAGCCTTAAAAATAAATTTGTTCAAGTAGATCAATTTGTATTGTTTTTAATTCTATTCAAAAAGTTAATATCTTTATGGACCAACTTGTACTTTCCTTTCCGGATTACCGTTCACACAGCTTTAAAAAAGCGATTATCAATAAACAAATATTTCTTCATTTTGTTTGTGATATTAATTTATAATTTATACGTACATACTGACAGATATACTGTATAAAATATTTAAAATTAATTACTTGTTTCGGTTAGAATACACACATATTTTAGAATACATACACATATTTCAAAAACCATTAGCGAAATTTTATTTTAAATCTTTTACAACGAGACCGTATCATCTGTGCTAAATATGTTTACAATACCGATCCTTATCTAAAACATCATAACGTTCCTGACAGTGTGTTTTGCGTTTGTAAGGGTGTCACCTGCTTTATCTCTCTCTGAACCGTTGCTTCTATCGTTAATATGATATCGCAGTCACACCTTCATGCAAAGACAAGTTTACGGTGGTATACCTCTTAAAATTCTTTTATATGCAACGCCGAGCAAACAGTCTTAAAGCTGGGAATTATATGCACACGGAAACTGTACTATATGCGCATACAACGAGCCACCGAAAAAATTCATAATTGGAGTAGACTGTGAAATTGGGTTGGTACTTTAGCCACTTCTACATAATGACATTTATTATTTGACATTGAAACTAAAAGTTTGTGTCAAATTTTTCAAAACTCTTATTAAGAAAATTAAATTTATTTCAAAAATGGTATTCAACATAGAACAAAAAGCAAAAATTATAGAATGTTACTTCCGTACAATTGTGAAAGTAAATGGCGAGTGGCAGTATTCAATTACGGAATGCATGGCTGATTTTAGTGAAGAACATCCTGAATTAGTGTTTGACTACAATGATTTTTACAATGTTTTGACAAATTATGTAAAGTTATTCAGAGACTAGTAGCGTCGGTCGAAAAACTGGAAGTGGACGGCCATCTAAACGTAAAACTGATAATATTGAAGCCCTTCAGCATATTATTGATGAAAATCCAAAAACATCATTTCAGTAGTGACCCAACAAACAAATTTATCTTATGTTGGTTGTGTTTAGATGTAAATGGACTACATTTTCAACAACTTCTGTAGCTATATGTAAATTTTGATTATGATTTCGATATTAAATAAATTATTTGTTTTCTTTTTTGTTGTAGTATCATTTCAATGCCATAACCTTTTTTTACAATGAAACCAAATGAAACTGTCAAGCATCAAGTAATGTGTCATTATGTGGAAGTGGCTAAAGTCCCAACCCAATTTCACAGTCTACTCCAATTATGAATTGTTTCGATGGCTCGTTATGTTTCGAAAATTCAATGAAAATATCGAGAACTTTTATTAAAATATGCAAAAATATGTAAAGTTTAAGTGATAGTTACACAACTAAATTATTGTAAAAATATTAAATGTCAATATAAATTTAGAGATACCACAAATATGTACTACTGTCGTGAGCAAAAAAAAAAACGAGACAGTGTCAAAATCGTTATGTCAATTTCCTTTATTTTTTAGCGTTGTAATTGTAACATTTGATTAACTTTCAAACTCTAACGTCAAATTATATATCATAGTTGATAATTCAAAATTGAAAATGCCGCATCTTTCGAAAACTGATAAAGCTAGACTTGTTACTAGTTTGAAAAATGGGAAATTATTAAGAAGTGTACCGGTTCAATTTAATATTGGTAAAAGTTCAGCCGCAAGAATATATAAAAAAAATGGCGGGGAGAGGATAATTAAATCGGAAAATAATTTCCGCACGTAACAAAATTTCGAATACGCAGGAAGACGAAACATTAGTTACTGAGATTAGGCACAACCCTTTCAAAACATTAAAGGAAGCTATAAGAACAACACAATTTCCTATCTCAACTTGTAACACAATGGTTTCAAGAGATTGAAATTTAAACTTGAGATATCCAGCCCTACAGTTCTTATCTAAATCCCATTGAAAATGTATGGGAATTAATGAGATAGAGCTTCTACCCAGGAATAATTTTGGGAGATTGTTCATAATGCTTGGTATCAAATTTCTACAAATTTTGTACAAAATATTGTCGCTTCAATGTCTGCAAGATTAGATGCAGTTAATAATAACGGCGGAATGACGAAATACTAATTATTTTAATTTAATAAATAATCTTTCTCTATCGTTTTTAGTAATTTTTATTTACATTTATTTTAAAAATGTTTAATAAATGTCAATAAGACAAGACACATTTTTGACAATTCCTGACTTACTATTATGAGTAAAGATAGCCACTTAAGTAGTCACAATTTAAACCCACGCAGAAACAGTGTCCCGTTTTTTTTTGCTCACGACAGTATATCAATATTTTATTCGAAATTTTACAAAATACATGTATAATAATAATAAGTAAGCTTTGTATTTATATTTGCCTTTGTATAAACATTTACAATTAAATTCCTTTCTAAATTCTCAACTAAAAATGATCTGCGATCCGTCAATAATAGCTTGTATGCTGAAAAGCTTCAGTCAACGTCATATTTTCAGATAATTGATGGACTCATTTCAATAGCTTCATCGTAGTTTCCTTGCAATACACTGGATATTCAGCTAAGCTGATTAAAGCCCTCGTTTTTCTCTAGAACTTGTGTTAATTTAATTTTGAACCGGTCTCCTATGGTACCTCACACATTATAAATTTTATTCTTGAAACTTTGAATCAATTCTATCGATTTAGTGAGTTCAACACCTTGAGTTTCAAGTTTTCGTGGTGTTTCACTAATAAAATCATAGTTTGCTTTGATAAAAGCAAACTCTTGGCGTTATTGCGGTTTATTTAGTATATCTCTGCAATCTGCAATTCTTATCGAGTCGTTTGAAAAAAGAGAATAAGTTCTCTCATCTGTTGAAAGATATCTGCATCAAATACAGCGGCATCAAGCCACGTGCCGTATCTTGTTATTATGGGTTGTGGTGGCAGTGCCCGACCAGGTAACTTATCTTTGTCTGATTGAACCCTCAGCGGAGCTTCATTAAATGCTTTTTTGTCAAATTGATCAATGAATTAATATCTGGAAATGTGTAACGTATTTGTTCTGCTACTCTGTTAATAGCATGGGCCAAACATGTTACGTGCATCAGATTCGGGTAAAAAATCTTCAGATTCTGACTTTACCATATATGTCGCAGCATCCGATAACATCAGTAATACCTTGTCACTTGGAACGGCATTCGGCCAATAAAACCTCGCTAACTATCGTTTATAATTCTTGTTTCAGTTATTTGTTTCTCCAATTCTTCTGTACCAATTAAAAAGGATTGGCCGGCGCAATTTTCATTTAAAATGCCTATCAATAAGTTGGCAATATAGCGTCCACAACTATCTGTTGTCTCATCGACTCCGAAATAAATATAATTTATCTGCTCCCACTATGGTAAGTAGACTATTGTTAAATTGTTTTCAAGCAGGTAAGTTAAGTCCTAGTTGCTATTGACGATGGGACTTGGGTAAATAAGTGATTTGGAATAATGCAAATAATAAAAACATATGTTGAACTTCAAATTCTAATTATTATTAATTAATATTTATAGTTATGGTACAATTATTATAATTGGTATAATTATTTAAATTTCTACGATGTAAATGGTCACAATCGATTTCAATCGCATCGGTCGGATTCAACGGACTGACATGAGAATGACAGCAAATTTTTGCGATCGATGCCTGACTTGAACAGCTTTATATCCGTTAACGTCAAAAAAAATTAATAAAGGTCACTGTCAAAATGCCAAATTAGCAGCCCTCGCTCCCACAAATCATATATATACTTAGATGTGTAGCTTGATAGGCTATCCGTGTATAATTTTGCAAGGAAAGGAGTCCGAACAAGGTGAGGTGAAGGAAATTAGTTACGCAACTTAAACATCACAAGGATGTTGCATTTAGAAGTTGTTCTGGGGTAGGAATTTCATATGTTAACGAAAAATTTATTGTTGGCTATCTTGCTCAATTAGTATTCGCCGTATTTAAATTTTTTGATCTCGTGCCCATGTTATATGTTATAAACTTTCGTTGGACTTATTGTTTGTGTAAGTAGCATTTAGGACTATGGATAATAGTGTATAGTTTTATCATTTTTTTTTATCTTATTAGTTGTAGATTTTTTAGATTAATATTAACTGGATAGTGTCATATTCTGAAACGTCAAACTATACAATTTTTAAAAATACTATTGTATTTCTTTAAATTCATCTGGCATACGTTGGTATAGATCCTATATTTTTATACGAAATACGTTTGTTTGTAATTTTCATTTGAATTTACATTTTATGATATATTTTGAAGATATTCAAGAAGGTGGAAAAGAATTAAATAGAGTATGGAGAAAAAGAATATTTCGTTCAATTAAATTCTGCATTGAAAATGTCTAAGAAGTTTATGTAATGGGTTCTAAATTATATATATTGATTGCAATACAGAAGTTAATCGAATGAAATATTATTCTTCCTTCATGAATAAAATTTGAATAACCCCAATAGTAATTTAACTACAGCTATGTTGGTTGCATACACAATTATCCCCTTTCCCCGCAAGGTGACCAGTCGACAAGCTATACATAGGGATCTATTTTACTATTAAGTTACACATCTATATTATTAGTATTATTACTGATCTGTGCTCGCTCCGCTCGGGAGCAAAATCGTCCACGACCGGTAAAAGCTACTTCCCTCCTTTGTAGTGTAAATAACTATTTCATCTATTGTTTCGATAATTTTCGTCATAGTTTCCTAAAACAATAGATTAATGTGCTTTTTTCTTATAGTTGAGCGACTAGGAACGGACAGTTTCGTATACTTCTCTTAAACATTATTAAATGTTGAATTATCCAAATTTGAATGTGGAATATTTGCACTTAAGAAGGCGTTACACAAGTCATAATGGAAACTATTCTGTTTTATATTTTTACTTGTTGAAGTAAACGATTGATTCAGAGTAGCTTGTGGTGCATTTTAAATCTTGTGATATTTCTTTTATTCAAATCAGTTCCTACATGCTGTGTTAATTGAACTTTTTTGTCGTATCGAATCTACAATAATTAATTGCAAATATTAAAATATGAAATTAAACGTAAACAAAGATAAACTTACAATTTTATTGCAATACTTGCAAAACATTCTGCCATTATCTATACAAAATTCAGGTTAATCTTTTATCCAGAACGACACATGTGAATATGATTTCAACATATCACAAATATAAATTACGTGTACATATACTTTCGAGAATTAATTTAAACACTGGCGATATGACTGACCTATAGGTCAACCTCATTGCTCGTAGATTCACTGAAACTTCCTGGACTTGATAAACACAAATCTGGAAATTCCCGTTGTACGGAAATGCTCATCCGGACTGTTAGTGTAATTTTGATATATTATGAATAAATGGTTTTATATATTTTTTACGGTGCGCTTTAGAAATAAATTATAAAATATGAACAAATATGCAATTTTATATAAAATATGTTCAAAGCAGTATTTATACGCAATATTTGCAAAACAAAAGTAGTCGCAAATGCTTTCTTTATATGCGTATAGATCTGCAAGAATTTTGGTAAACATATAAATAAAAAATATGCATTTTCATATAATCATTCATATAATCATAATATGATTAAAAACGAATTGCAGAATCGCATGCATAGGTTCTCAGTGCGAGAAATTAAAAAAAAATAATTTCATCGATTACAGCGCCATCTATCATAAATTGAAAAAAATGGTTCAGACAAATCCTACGTACTTTTTCCAGTAGAAGTCGAATCTGTAATAAAATATACGGTTCCTATTTAAGATTTCAAAGTCCCCCCCCCCCCCCTCCCATACATGGAAGAAGAGAGAGGAACTAATTCTAGCACTAATGTATTTCCTCCATTAAATTTAAAATCTGGACATTTTTTCGTGAACTGCTATATATATATATATATATATATATATATATATATATATATATACACACACACACACACATAAAGTAAATTTTTAACTTACCTGTCTGACATATCTGGTGTTGGATTGGCCCTAAATTGCCGTGGTCCCAAACCCAAATTTCTTGAATGAACTTCTGGTAATTCGATCATCCATTGTTCTCGTGCAACTTGATCTTTTACACCTTCTTGCAAACTGTTTATTTTCATTTTAAGAGCTCTCTCCTCTAATGCAATATGTGCTTTAGCATGAGATGCCATATTAGGAGGTAGTGGTCCATAACATTCATCATCTTCAGATAATTCTGTACATTCTGTAAACAATCTACATCCATTTGCCCGAGATGTGTTGTCGGAAGTATAGAATAGTTTGGGATCATCACTTGCTTCATATTTTTGTGCATTTATTAAATGCGGAGGAAGTTTTGGACCATATAATTCAGTTTTTTCGTCAAGTATTACAGTTTCTGATAGCACTTCTTCGTGTCTCATTTCTAAATCAGATAGTTGATGGTTTTTTAAATAGGGGGGTAATTCCGGGCCAATTTGTTTCTGAGACATTTTTATAGAAGATGAAGATAATATTGTACGGAATTATCGCTTAATTGACTTAATAAATACACTTGAGATAATCAAGGTCAACTTCGTTTAATTAAAAAACAAAGAAGATTTAAAGTTTCAGCTTTGAACTAGATTATTTAGGGACACCAAATTTGTGAAGGTATATAAAAGTGATTATTTGCCTCTTTTGAATTATGCTAAATTTCTGCTTTGCTTATGGTATTATTTTTTTCAATATAACATTTTAAAATTGGCTGGTTTTCTTAGTTATTTATTATTGTCTTCTTCTCCTTCAAATCGATTTTACCTTCAGAAACAGAATACTTAAATCTGAGAACTGGCACGCTTTATGTAGTTATCTATAAAGATGAAAGTTAATAATTCGATTTTTATTTAAATATACATACTTTTACAACTTTTACAATACTAAATTATATTTGAAAACATAACAAATTAAGTAAATCAAAATATTACAGATGAAACAGATATGTATTACATATATCTGTATCTGTACGCCTCGTATTTTCCAACGTTTACTTCATCCAAAGACACGTGTTTCTGTCTCAATAGACGTCGCCAGTTTGGCTGGTGAAGTAAAGTTTGATGGCTCGCCTCAAAGGTATGTAGCAAATTCCATCCTATCAGATGGCACCAGATAAACTAGTGTCATCTGACGAACAAAAGAGACTACGCCGGTAATAGCGGTTTTCACTTGACCAGCTATGCCAGTTCAGAAAGGAAAAAAATACGTTAATGGACTTATGCCTATATACGTATTTTTTTCTCTTCTGTACCGGCATAGCTGGTCGAGAAAAACACGTGTGTTTGGATGTAGTAAACGTTGAAAAATACGAGGTGTATGTTCATGTGTACAGATACAGATATGTGTAATACATAGTGTCATTTGTAACAAATACGTAATGCGTCTTAACGTATTGATGTACTCAAATTTCTTTAGTAAATCAGAATATATTTGTCGTTTGGTTTGTCTAGTTTTAATATCCTTATATAGGTGCCCTAAATATAAATAATGTTTGCCATTTTTAAATTTAATTTTTATTTTTTATATATCTTAGTTATTAGTTGATTTACGACCGAAAAACTACTGAAAGTGTTTATTAAAAATTAAAAGAAATGCTAAAACAAAACTGTTGTTAAATTTTCAAGTTTTAATATAACCCTCAAAAAGAAATAAAAAATATCAAAATAATAATCATGACGCAAATAAGAAAATCTAAACAAAAAAAAAACTAAAAAACACTATGGTTCATTCCAAGTAAGAAAAGAGCGTTGGGAAGACAAAAGAGAGGGCGTATTTACGCAGACAAAATCAAGATTATTATTTTGTTCTTTATGTTACGCTTCGCATATATAAGAATGTTTAATTCTACTTTTAAATTATATTTATTTCTTTAAATATTCGGCATTTAAAATATTATACTTAACTTACACATTTTTCTGTGTACATATTCGTTTGCAAAGAGAAAGCATTTCTTTTGTTCTCGCTTAGACGATAGACCATCGAAATCTACCTGCCTTTTAACGGTCGCATGAATTCCTTCATACATTTCGTTTTTAAAATGAAGTTATTAATTTTACGTACGCCTTCTTTTATATATGGTGTCGCATATCATTTTAAAGCTGATCTCACAAGCAATATTTTAATGATATCTGCGTCATCGATATCATAACCTTTCAGCTAGCGCTTTTGATTCATTCGTTATTCAAGACATCGATAGCATCGATCCCTCTCTTAACTTACCTTCGTAAGTTAAACATATTACTCTCCGTACTGTTGAAGTACCGGCCATGATGCATGCGCCCCTGCATCTCCGCAACTAAAAGGTAACCTGTATTGTTCTATATATATTATTCTTTTAATCTAATTCACATTTGTTTAACTAATTCATTTCATATTCCTCCGGCCAAACTTCGCTCTACATATTTGTCCAAGTATATAACGCACCTCGTGGCCGACCATCTTCGCAACTCAAAGGTAACTCTGTATTATTCGATACAAAGGTTATTTTATATTAATCACAATTAATTCGCTGCTTAATTTAACAATGTATTCAGTATATTTGTGTGTTAATTTTTAATTACTTATTCAACGTTCCTTGTGTATATTATTTTTATTTAATTACTTTTAAATTTATCAATCTCAACTTCTCATGTAAATAATAAATACAAACTTTAAAGACAACGCTCCTGTGTTTTATTTAGTTAGTACGCTGTAATATATTTAAGCATTATCACACACGTCCTGGACCTTTGATGAAACTTCAGCACCACTAATTATTTTATTTTAAATAATTCATTTTATTATTAGCAACCACAGCCGGCCAACCAGAGCGCTTGTTAGTAATAAATGTCGCCCCCAAGACGAACAGCTAGTTAGTAATAAGTCTCGCCCAAGACGAAAAGCGCTTCTTAATATATCAAATTTTCTTGTCAGCATAGATCAGTACTATTGATTTGCGTATTTTACTAGTTGATGTTGTGCTATTTATTATTAATATTCCTTAAAAATTGTTCATTATAGAGGCCATAAAATGAAATACTCATTTTCTGAAGGTACTGTGTTTGACATTATCAAAGAAATGGAAATATCAGAAGTTTTACATTCTCCTTTAAGAAAACGAAGTTACGATAAATAGGGCAAAGCATTAAAAAGTACAATTAGAAGGCACGCGCATTCATTTTTCTAACAAATGAATAACCAACTTGTACAAAAATATGTGAGGTACCTAATTTACATATTTTTAAAATGAAAATGTAAACTATATATGAGTGTAAATATGCTTTCTACATATTATGATGCTAATTTATTCGAATTTTTTAAAAGAAAAAAAAAATCGCCCTATAAAAAATTCGAATAAATTTATTCTCTGTTTTTTAATAAGAGAGACAAAATTGAAAATGGCCCGCCAAAATATACACTTGCGATTGGCTAATTGCCGGTCTACTTTACACTACCCATATTTGGTAATTTAGTGCCGCCATATTGTAGACACAGTTGATCGAGTAAATATTTTTGTTAAGTATTTTCCGATTGTTTTTTTTTGTATTTCTATAATGTTTAGACAGCAAAATATATTTTTTAAACTGTTTGCTTCTGAAAATGGATCAACAGCCTAGTACAAGTGGGCTATCAATATCGCCTCCAAGAAAGCATGCTACCTAGGGATGTGGGCATTTTTCTATACAGGAAAAGCAACCTATATTGAACATCTACAACCAAATTATTCGTAGTGGTCCTACAATAAATAAAACACGGATTAAACTGCAAATATCAAACACTTTAGATAACATACATAAATATTTCTCAAGTGTTTACCGTATTATTCACGAATACAAGCGAAGAAACTAAGTTCACCACCACTAAAACGGTTAGGAAGAAAATCGTTTCTCTCTATATTTGACGATACTGTTATAGCATATTAAAAAACAAGTTTCATAAGGCACCATTTTGCCGCACGAGATCAGTTTAGAAAACGAGCCGCGATAGCGGCGAGTTTTCTAAAGAGCGAGTGCGGCAAAAGGCCTTATGAAACGAGTTTTTTATACTATTTTTTCTATTTTGCTTTTTTTACATTAATAAATTGGAATTATTTAATTTGGAAGTTCACAGTTTAATTTTTATATAAAGCATGCAGTTGGTCACATTGATACTTGACATTGTCAAATTTAAATCTTGGTATCCCCGAAGTATATTATATTACATATTATTTATTAATTTTCGTTAATTTTCGTTGATATTTTATTTAAAAATATAAACATGAGTGACTTAGAAACTAATATATCTTGTTGTCAATTGTATACAATTTACGTTGTTTGTGTAGAGTACGAACATATGTATATCATATTTGTCAAATGTACTTAAATTCTTAAAATCAAATGACAGCAATGATATTTGAAAATAATAAAATAAAATAAAACAATAACTTTGTTTTACTACTTTATTCACATATAATCGTGACCGCGGTCCTAAATATGCACCACACATCCATTGTAACAAACAAAAAGAAATTCTAGCAATAGAAACAGAACTGGCATTTGCAAATAACAATCAAATTAGCAGTATCTTAGGTAAAGCCAAAGTTACAAATATTCTGAAAAACAACTCAACATCTCGCAATAATCAGTCAGACAGACGAGCATTGCAAAGTATTAATCACAAAGTCATAGAAAACAACCTCACGATAACAAAAGCAGATAAAGGAAATTCGTCAGTAATATTAACTAAAGGTGATTATGAAAATAAAGTTAAGAAATTTATAGACGACAATACTATCATAGAATTGAAAAAGGACCCCACTAAACAGTATCAGGCAGAAATTAAAGAATGTGTCAAAAATTGTAATGCAGTAATCTCAAACACAGATAAGTACAAACTTTTCCATATGAATCCTTCCCCCCCTAAATTATACGGTTTAGTAAAAATTCACAAAGAGGAAGCACCCATCAGACCAGTTGTTTCGTTTATTTCTTGCCCCAATAAAAAATTAGCCGAAAAATTAAACGTAATAATTAGACAATATACCGAATTTACAGATAGCTCTTCCATAAAAAAACGCAATACAGTTAACAGCTAAATTAAAAGATTGTAATATACAAAAGACCGAAATCCTGGTATCATTTGATGTTTCCAACATGTTTTCAAAAATACCACATAAGGAATGCTTAAGGTTAATAGAAAACATATTAGTAAAGAAAAATACAAACCCGGTTGTTATACACGAAATCATATCTCTAACGGAGTTAGTCACCAACCAAGGTTACTTTACATTTAACAACAAATTCTACAAACAAACAGAAGGTCTGGCAATGGGCTCACCTCTAAGTCCTCTATTAGCTGAAATTTTCATGAAGCATATTACAGAAAAAATTCTTTCATCACAACTAGTTAAAAAACATATTAAATTTTGGTATCGGTATGTAGACGACATCCTAGCTTGCTTTAAAGGTACTCATAGACAACTACAAACATTTCTGAACTACATAAATTCAATCCATTCTAATATCAATTTTACAGTAGAAATAGAAGAGAATAACAGTATTAACTTCCTGGATTTAAAATTAAACAAATTAGATCAGAGCTTAAAATTTGATATATATCGTAAACCTACTTTCACTGATTGCATTATTCCCAAAGATTCACTACACCCTAAGACACACAAACATTCATTTTTTAATTCTATGATACATAGAGCATTAAATATTCCTTTGTCTAATGAATCTTTTGTTCGTGAAATCAATACTATAAAACAAATAGCGGTAAACAATAGTTATAAAAGTAGCGTAATTGACAGTATACTAAAGAAAAAACAGTTACAAGTGGCCCTTAGTTTAGTATATCCTAAAGATAGTGCTAATTTGAAACAATTTGTCTCGTTAACTTACTTCGGTAAAATAAGCGAGCAAATTGGAAATATAATTTCAAAAAATAATAGTAATGTTAGTATAGCTTACAAACCATATGTAAAAACAAGCAATTTCATTTTTAATGTAAAACCTAAAACAGATATTAATAACAAATCAGGAGTGTATAAATTATATTGTAATGATTGTAAAAGTGTATATATAGGTCAGACTGGTCGAAGTTTTATTATACGGGAAAAAGAACACAGGAGGTCATATAAACTAAAGAAGACAGATTCAACATTCGCAAACCAGCTTATTACAGAAAGGCATACATTTGATCGGTCACCGTAAAATATTGCATTTGGCCGAGAAAGGTCGTAAATTAAATCTTTTAGAGGCCCTAGAGATTTTTAAAAGCCGGAACAACACAATAGATATCGTTTTAAACGACCAGTTGGATCTTATATATACACCTCTTTTCCAATGTTGTATATAATAGTTAAGTATATAGTAGTAATTTTAAATAACATCATAAACCACCCCCATATATTTTTGTGTCATTTATAAGCTCTATGTAGGCCTGTAACTTTTGCAGTTTGATAATGACATTGTATGTCGAAACCGCGGTCACGATTATATGTGAATAAAGTGGTAAAACAATTTATTTTATTATTTTCAAAATGAATTACCACAAAATTACGGCTACCAGTATTAATTTTCTTAAGCAATGATATTTATTTCTGTGTTAGAACAACGCCAATATTGAAAAATGAAAAAAAGCGTATCGAAATGAAGCTCATTTCGATACTGTTTTGGGTTTCATAATAAGTTCATTTCGAACGCAAAATAGAAAAAATACATGATAAGAATACGGTACATATTTTTTTCTATTTTGCGTTCGAAATGAACTCATTATGAAACCCAAAGCAGTATCGAAATGAGCTTCATTTCGATACGCTTTTTTTCATTTTTCAATGTCGGCGTTGTTCGAATACAGAAATAAATATCATTGCTGTCATTTGATTTTAAGAATTTAAGTACATTTGACAGATATGATATATGTTCGTACTCTACACAAACAACGTATATTGTATACAATTGACAACAAGATATATTAGTTTCTAAGTCACTCATGTTTATATTTTTAAATAAAATATCAAGTAATGTTATCGAAAATTAATAAATAATACGTAATATAATATACTTCGCGGATAGCAAGATTTAAATTTGACAATGTCAAGTATCAATGTGACCAACTGCATGCTTTATATAAAAATTAAACTTTGAACTTCCAAATTAAATAATTCCAATTTATTAATGTACAAAATGCAAAATAGAAAAAATAGTATAAAAACTCGTTTCATAAGGCCTTTTGCCGCACTCGCTCTTTAGAAAACCCGCCGCTATCGCGGCTCGTTTTCTAAACTGATCTCGTGCGGCAAAATGGTGCCTTATGAAACTTGTTTTTTAATATACTATAACAGTATCGTCAAATATAGAGAGAAACGATTTTCTTCCTAACCGTTTTAGTGATGGTGAACTTAGTTTCTTCGCTTGTATTCGTGAATAATACGGTAAACACTTGAGAAATATTTATGTATGTTATCTAAAGTGTTTGATATTTGCAGTTTAATCCGTGTTTTCTTTATTGTAGGATCACTACGAATAATTTGGTTGTAGATGTTCAATATAGGTTGCTTTTCCTGTATAGACAAATGCCCACGTCCCTAGGTAGCATGCTCGCCGCTATCGCGGCTCGTTTTCTAAACTGATCTCGTGCGGCAAAAAGGTGCCTTATGAAACTTGTTTTTTAATATACTATTTTATGATGGAGAACTTCTTACGCTAAACAAAATTTTAAAGAAAATAAAGAAAAATGAAAATATACCTCAAATGAGTCGTTCAACTTTATATAAACTGATGATGATGTTTAATTTTAAATGAGTTGTGGTATTAAATTATATAAGTGTTTGATGTAATATAGTGTATGTATTCATAGGTATTTAAAAGGTAATCGCAAAAGTATGCTGCTTGAACGTGATATTATTTTGTGGAGAGGAAGATATTTATCTTCAATTAAAAAATATAGAACTGAACATGTAATGTTATATCACGCAGACAAGCATTTATAGATGGTGTAACTACCAGTCTAAAAAATCCCATTGGTAAAGGAAGACGCTAAATTATTTTACATATTGGCTCTAAAAACGGTTATGTTGACGATGGGTTCTTGGTATTTGAAGGAAGAAAAACTGCTGATTACCAGGATGAAATGGCTGCAAACGTTTTTGAGGCGTGATTCAGAAACATAAAAATTACCTGACAACAGTGTAATTTGCAAAAAGTTAAGAACATGTAATCAAAGAGGAAGATAAAATGTATAATTTAGATTGTTTAATAGATGATATATAATATAATGGAGCCGTTTATTATTTTGCTTGAAAATCATGACAGTAGCGACAGTGATTTTAATATCGACAATGATAGTGATTCTACTTTAAATCAAATAATATTCTATATTTTGAATGTAAATCAGTATGAAATATTTAAATAATTTTAATCAACCTTTTGAAATTGGAAATTGTGTAATCAATAAATTTTAGGCTTATTAAGTGTAAGTTGTAAGATAATATAACTTATAGAGAAAAATATTATCAATTATTTATTTACGTACAAGTAATTAAATTTGTCTCAGCAATATTTAACAACGAATATTCTTTCTGTTGTAAGCTAATCAATTTATTTATTTACTTACATGTTTTTTAGATTATCACATCCAATATGAAATTTCTTAAATGAATATAATTTTTTTGTAAATATTTATTATATGTATTGCAAATATAAGTCAAATAATAAAATAGATATTAAAACTATTGCCATTTATTTTTTTGCAACTGTGATCTATAATGCAGTTTAGTTAAATATCGAAGTGTAAATAGCAAGTGCTACTTCATTTCACTGTAATTTATCATTTAAATTTGCCGCCAAAATTAGTTTCGGTGGAATATGCCTAATGTAATGCGGGTTTATGCAGTTTGTCTCTCTTATTAAAAAACAGAGCATAGTGTCGGAATATGTAGAAAGCATATTTACATTTACCTTCGCGAAAAATGCAACAAATTTATGTGTGTTTTATTTCTACACTCTATTTTTAAAGTAGAGAGACGAATTTCTGAACAGACCACTTTGACAGTGAAATCTCATTGGTTGAAAGCAATTTGGCCTTGCTTTCAACCAATGAGATTTTACTGTCAAAGTGGTCTGTTCAGAAATTCGTCTCTCTACTTTAAAAATAGAGTATAGGTTATCAGAGCGGATGCCGGTTTACCTTCTATTAAACGAACAACAGTTTGGAAAATTCTAAAGAAACTAGGATTCTAGACACCATTGACAATTTTGTATTCTGAGTTCAGGATCATGTGAAAGCAATTCATCAAACAGTAATTTTGTACGGATACATGTGAAGTCCTCGTCAGTGCTTTTCAACAAGAACCATAAGATACGTCTATAAAGAAAGAATTTTTTTTGTTTATGACGAGCCAAATTTTCGCGACTAATAACACTTCGGAGAAAGGCCTCAGTGAATTGCTCAATATAAGATTGCAAAGAATAAGTTCATGTTTCATCTGGATTGCGATTACCGCTACGAAAATGAACCATTACAATATATACGGCATGTTCCGATGAAAATGCCACAAAAACGTTTCTAAAATTACAGTAATTTAGCCATTAGCCGTAGTAATTAACATAGCTTTTAAGGTTATCTCACATCACACACACAAAGTTGATGTATTGAGCTCTGAACAGAACTATTAATCCAAAAAATTAAATTGAAATGTAACAAAAACAATTTCTAGACCCGAGGCTAATATCAACCGCTAACATATATGAAGTAAATACCTATGATAGGTAACCTATGAAAGTGAAATTGAAAAGTAAATTGTGAAAAATAACTGGTCACGTTCGCATGTTAACGCCGGAAAAAGGAAACGACGCTGAAAAAGACAAAACAGAGCTATTCAAGATCAGATTTTTGTCTTCACGCAACGAAGTGATAGAGTAATAAAAACAATTAAATTGATACATGTGCCCCATAAATATAAAGAGGGCCATCAACATAATAAAGACAACGATGATGTATTAAAATTATAGTAAAGAAAAGTTATTGAACCAATTAGAAAAGATCAATATTATATAGCGTTTTTATCTGTATTCCATTCCTTAAAATGTCAACCTAAAGTGAATGTGTGAATTTGAACAAGTTTACATTGTTCCGAAACATTGTACAAAAGTATTAATATACGATTTAGATCAATAATTCTGGCTTGTAGTATTATTAATATGTGAATTACATCAGAAAAGATATCGTGCAGTGATAAAGTTCTTAAAAAAAGGAAGGGAGACTGATATTACATTAAACAAACAGTGAAAGAACAGGCGAATATCTTTTGAATAAAAACAAAATGCTGAGGATAAGTCATTGTTCAATGGAATCCCATTCAAATATTTCTCCCTTATTGATGTCCTGATCGACGATTCGAAATTTCTTAATTTTAATGATGCATTTTTTCAAACCTTTACTGTTGCTAGTTACAATTAACGACACCCCAGGCTTTATTTCTAACGTTCCTTATTTGTTAATCTGAAAAATAAGGCTTTCAAAACAAAAACGGATGTTTCAAGCGGTTATGATTGTTTATTTTGAAAGCAAGATTTGTAATTACTTTTATGCAGGCACAAAAGTAACGTGCATTCAAAACGTTCCTTATTAGAGACGGTCATGCTTTTTGATAATGGTTGGTGACGGTGCACATAATCTGTCACAAACGTATAATTTTGAATGAGCATGGTCGTCTCTAATGAGGAAAGTTTTTGAAGCCGCGTTATTAATTAGGCGATGTAATAAATGTAGAGAAGTGAAATATATTTACATTGCATAATTTAAAAAAAAACATTTTTACATTGGTGTTCAGTGTTTGCTACAAAAAACTTTGTATTTCCCTAAAGGAAAACGCACGAAGCAAAACCACTTTCGTCATTAAAATCTATGACGTAATAGTTATAGTACGTGTATGTGAGCCTTGTATCGACTTATAAAGTTTACGGTAAAGTTTATAGGTTATATTTATAAATTTATTATTAAATTATTTATTAAATTGACTAAAGGAAAATTAATTACATTCTTATTAAAGAAAATATGTAACAAACAAATGTACTTTGTGACTGTAAGGAAATAAAACTATATTTTTAAGTTTATTATTTTAACAACTAAATGCCGTCAAATGATTCGGCAGTTATAGCAAGCGCCAATTAAGTTGGCGCTGGTGCGCAGACGCCGTTTTTAAAAACGCCCACCCCCACTACTCAAGTAATTGTCAGAATACATTTGTCATTGACGTTTGACGGAACATAATGTCTTTGCTAGGGCATCATAAAGTGATACACGCTCAGAGGTTAGAATTATCTGACATTTGATGTAAAACCAAATATAAATCTCCCCACTACTTTTAATCCTGCGCGAACTTACCCCTCCTCGCGCCAACTTAATTGGCGTTTGCTATATACGTAAACGATTTTTCATTATGACCAACATCTTATGTTAATATCTTTTATAAAACTAGTTGAAATGACGCCAAAATTAGAATTTTTAATTAATATTAATCATCGAAATAATGTTATGTACATATAATATATTCCAGATTAATAAAATTATAAATTTAGTAATATAAGTATGTATAGCAAGCGTCTCTTTTTCCATCTCAGTTTTTTCTATACAATATGACTGTGATATATTTTCTGTTACAAGTTTGAAGTTGTTAACAACAGAGGCAAAAGAATATAGCTGTTTTTAATTGATTTAACTTGATAATCAATATCAAAGTATTTGTTTTCCTCAATGTAATTATTTTTCCTAGAACCTATTATAATGAATAACTTACTCTTATTAAACATATATTTATCGAAGCTAAAAAATAAATTTTTCAATATTATAATAGTTCCGAATTGTTCAACACCTACTGCAATACACTTGCACAATATAATTTTATATGTTTATGCAGCTAAGAAGGTATAGTGTGATTTTTAGATATTAAATTAGTAAGAGGGTTTCAGTTAGTATCACTAAAAATTAATATTTTTTTGTTATAGGTACTGAACGAACAAATTATCTCTTTTTAATTTGGGAAATCTCTTGGACGCATATATACATAAACATTGTTATAAATTGAATAGTAAAGGACACATTTTACAATAATTTATTCAAGATTACTTTTGAAGAATTTTAGGAGAACTAGTTTATTTTAATATAAATTAAAATATTTTATTATAACTTATTGATATAATAATAGTTACATCAAGATCTTTTAAGCCCAAGTTTTATTGAAATTATTTCTAGTAATTGTTTTAGAAATCTATTTCCTTAATAAATAATGTGAACTCTTAAAATTATTAATAATTACTATTATTTCCCCTGTGCTAAAACTTGTCTAGTATCAAATGTATTTATTTTTACATAACAAAAATTTATGTCCACATTTTCGTTAATTTTCTGCTGCTGTACTTAACACTTTTAATGACCCCAGCTGTTAAAATTCCTTTCAAACTTTGTCTCACTGATGATTTCCAAACTATGTCATCAATACATTGTTTCACTATGGCATTGCTATCAGGATCATATGCAATAGCTCTAAGAACATCCTCAGTGTCTTGACGGAAATTGCCACGATTCCAGAATCTAGTTAAAGCAATTTGAGGCCACCTAGGCAGTTGATTTAGGTGATGTAATTTTGCTAGTGGTCTTACATCTTGTGAACAAAATACATCATTATTCATATTAGTCTTTATTTCACTGTTTTTAACATATTCAACTGGAAAATCAACAAAATCATGTAAAACTTTCAAATAAGGTTTATATAAATTACGAAATCCCATAATTTGTGGTTTGACTATATTTTCAACTTTGTTTTTATCTTCACCAAATGTCATACGAAAATCACCTCCATAACTTAGATTTGTAATTATACAATAAAAATCATACTCTGTAAATGTTTCTTGCAGTATTAACAAAGCAGCATGCACAGCTGACTGTAAATTTAATTGCAATGCTATTTGTAATTCTGTATTTGAAGGACTTTTTATTATTTCTACAGGCTTATGCAATCTTCCTGCTAGATATAAATCTGACCACTCTAGCAAGTCAGTTATTAAATCTCTTGTCGTTACTACACCATATTTTATAAATGTATCTTCAAAAGGTACCAAAGTATTATAGTAGACTTTTGCACCTGAATTTTCTTGATACCTTGATATAAATTTGTGTCCCAAAAATTTCAAAGCGCTATAATGTGTTGGATTTCTCTGTATATTAATTTTATGCCATTTACTTGAATCGTCCACACAATAAACTAAATCTATCATGTTTTGTTTATTTTGTGTTAATTGCTTCTTTACCCCGGACCCATACGCAAAACAAAATTGAATATTTTGCGGAAATCGTGATAGTATTCGCGAATATAAATCCGAAATTAAAAGAGATTTAGTCATGTTCAAGAACGTAGTAAAAGAAAAAGGCAAAACTTATTCACTTTCTAAATATGCATAACCTAAATTTCTTAAATACCTTAGCCGCAGTCTAGACCAAACTTCAATCAGTGCTGCCGCCACCAGCTCTAAAAACGTACTGAATTTACAAACAACGTCCTGAATCCAGAAAAATTTATCGATGACCTTTTAATCTCAAGAGACAATAAAATACAGTTCATAAAGTATAAGCACAGAATAACAGAAAAGACAATAGTATATTAAAAAACGAGTTTCATAAGGCACCATTTTGCCGCACGAGATCAGTTTAGAAAACGAGCCGCTTGCGGCGAGTTTTCTAAAGAGCGAGTGCGGCAAAAGGCCTTATGAAACGAGTTTTTTATACTATTTTTTCTATTTTGCGTTTTTTACATTAATAAATTGCTTAAATTGGAATTATTTAATTTGAAAGTTCAGAGTTTAATTTTTATATAAAGCATGCAGTTGGTCACATTGATACTTGACATTTTCAAATTTAAATCTTGCTTTCCGCGAAGTATATTATATTACATATTATTTATTAATTTTCGTTAACATTACTTGATATTTCATTTAAAAATATAAACATGAGTGACATAGAAACATATATATGTTGTTGTCAATTGTATACAATATACGTTGTTTGTGTAAAATACGAACATATATCATATCTGTCAAATGTACATAAATTCTTAAAATCATATGACAGCAATGATATTTATTTCTGTATTCGAACAACGCCAACATTGAAAAATGAAAAAAAGTGTATCGAAATAGAGCTCATTTCGATACTGTTTTTGGTTTCATAATGAGTTCATTTCGAACGCAAAATAGAAAAATAATTTTTTTTGTAGATTTCGATTTTTGTGCGCCGAATCCAATCAGCCATTTTGAAACAATGCTTGGAATACTTGTGGAATGTTGTTTACATGATTTATTTAAACGCTATTTTCATATTTTTCACTGATTAATTTCTTCGTGGCGTTTCAAATTTCGTATTCAGTTTGTTTATAGCAGAGATTCATAGATTTATTATGTGTTACTGTGAGGTTATAGATTTAAGTTTTGTTTTTCTCATATTTCTTCTTTAAGTTATTTAGTTTAATTGTAGATAGTTCACTAAGATAAACTTTAGATTATTATAAGTAGTGTAAATTTTTGTATATATTAAAACAAAATGGATACATTTAAAACAAAAACATCTATATCATGTTGGTGTGCTGTGCCTTCATGCAATTAGAACTCTAGTAAAATAGGACATAGCTTCTTTGCTTTTCCAAAAGATAGAGACTGGTATGTTTTAAAAAATAATTGTATTCCATTAATCTTCTAATCTGATTTGTAGCCTTTTGCAATTGATAGATCTTTGCAATCGTCCTGATCTATTACAAAAGGATTTAGCAAAAGTATGCAAAACAACATTTATCTGCGGCCAACATTTTGAATATAAAATGTTTATGATTTAAGGAATAGATTACAATCTCACGCAGTTCCCACAATTTTTTCGGTGGACATAGTGCTCGATGAAGCAAGTACTTCACAAATTTGTAGGTTTATAAAAACTTACAAAGTATGAACTTGTGTACAATATTTTATGTTTTAGCGAATACTGGCTGCCTTCAACAGGAAAATATTCATACTAAAGAAATAAAAGCACATTCTGTTGGTGAGTGAAATTGCAAAATTTGTTGACTATATACTGATTAGACATTACATTGTAGATTTATTTGCAGAACAAGAACCACCTCCAAAAATAAGAATTTTAGAGAATATATCTTTGAATTTGCCAGAAGACAAGATTACTGGTAAGTTAATTTAGTAAGATTTAGGAGATACTAGTTTGATGAAAATTGTCTGTAGAGAATATTCAAGTGGCTGCATTATCTGTTCACGAAGAAGTACCTGTAGATATAGCTCCAAACTTACTAGGTTAGAAGACAGACGTTTTAGAAGTAATTCCAGATGTATCTACAAGTAAGTACATATATCTGCATATTCTTCATCTCAATTGAATGAGGCTGTCTTAGAAATACAGTTGATATGATTATATTGTGCAACACCACTTTCTTATGTTCTCTGTCCATATCCATATAATTCTGGGTAGATGGAAAATCTGTATTTCAGCTTCAATAAATTACAATGCAATTGTTACGGCCGGTTTCATAATATATTTAAACAGTCTCTTATTTTTTAAAAGGGCTTTTAGTGAAATATTTCGTCTCATAATTGCCATTTAGCTTAAAAGTGTCTTTTAAATCAGCTCTTAGTTAAAAGAAGAAATCTGGCCATTTAGTTGATTTAAATGACCATTTAACCTACAAATAACACATGGGCTGTCATTTATAACTGCGAACGTTAGTCAATATGGATGAATTTTATACCTCCTCGTCAGACTCCAGTTCCACTTCCGAAGGCGACGAAGATATTTTTGTAAGAAGAAGAAAGATTTATAAGGAAAGATAAACTGATTTTGAAATATACGACGACATAGATTTTTTCGATAGATTCAGATTAACAAAGCGAGGTTGAGCGATAGATATATTAAGATGTATGGGGAGGAACATGAGACTGAAGAAGCAGCGGTGCAGTTTTATAGAATAGCTAGCTTTCCAAGGGTGATTGGTGCTATTGATTGTACTTTAATTAAAATAGAATCTCCAGGTGGTGATGATGCAGAAATTTTTAGATCAAGGAAAGGATTCTTTGCATTAAATGTGCAAACTGTATTAGATGCTAGACTTAAAATACGAAACATTGTATGTAGATGGCCTGGCTCAGTTCACGATCAGACCATTTTCAAAAATTGCAATTTAAAAATGGAGTTTGAAGATTTACGATATGGGAGGTATTTGCTAATTGGAGATAGTGGATACCGCCTTGAGCAATATTTAATGACAAAGTTAGAAAAAACAAGGTCGCCTGCAGAGATTCTATATAATGAATCAATTATTCGTACCAGGAATGTTGTGGAACGACAATATGGTGTATGGAAAAAGCGATTTCCAATTTTGTCATTAGGAATTTGCTTAAATGTAAACACAGCAATGACAGTAATAGTTGCTACTGCTGTATTGCACAATATAGCATTAGACATGCAAGAAGATATTTCTTTACAATGGAATATTGTAGATGTGTATAATTTAAATAATGAAGCAGAAAATGATAACATTATTGAAAATCAATCATGTCGCCAAGTAAGGCAGTTATTAATTACAGAGCACTTCAACAGATTGTAAATCACTTCAACAGATTGCAAATCTTTAATTATAACGGAATGTTTTTTATTTATAAATTTGTTTAATATATACATTATCAATATTAGTTTTTATTTATAAATTAGTATAAAATATACATTTATCTGATTAGTTGTTAATTTCAGAGCACTTGAAAAGGTTGTAAATATCAAATCCTAATGTGTATGTAAATAAATATAGCTCTTATTTTAAAATATACATTCATATTCCTTAATTATGTTTTTTTTTTCAATTTCCATATCCAACAAAATCATTTTCTTTTCATGTTCCCTTTGGTTCTGTTCTATCTGCTTTTCTACAAGTATCTTTTTCATTCTGTAATACTCAGCTTTAGCTTCTATAACAGGATTTGCCAACTTGGGTCGCAAACTCTTCCTCACTGGTTTTTTTAGTTTTCGAGGAACATAACTACCCCACTGTAAAATAAAATTATATAAGCATATACATATTAACTAAAACAGAATTCTTTTGCTAGGCGTATTATTCATTCTAAAATAAAAAGAAATTAAACTACAATACATGATTTTTCTCCATAAAAATACTGTTTTAGTACATACCTGAAATAAATATTAAAATATCTTAAGAAATTTGTTCAAATAACACTAAAAATACAACAACACTAGTAAAACGTTAAACGACGAAAGAAAATGCTTTGGATCTGACGCGCGTATATCAGTCAATTCGAATTTTCAGTATGACCAACATTACTAATTTAAGGTAAAAGTCCTTTTAGTTAAGAAGCATTGGCAATATGATTATGAGACGGTCGTCTTTTAATATAGCATTTAAGAGAGCTTTTAAGCTAAATGGCCTTTTAGATAAGATCCCTATTAAGAAAATATTATGAAACCGGCCGTTAGTACTATAGACATAACGGGTGTTCATTTGAAAAGTCAATCTAGGTTACTTTGAAATTTTGATAGAATAAGACGCAAATAACGGGTGTTCAGAAACATTCGAAGTCAAAGTAGTCCTTGAAAATTTGAAGTCATGTCTGAGATAGATTGATACATTTACTTAATACAATTTTATAGGTTATCAAATTAGTATCTTCGATATTAGATTCTGACAATTTTTGACAGACAACAGTTGACATTTAATAATTATTACAAATCAGATACTTAAGTAAAGATCATAGATAATTATAACAAGTAGAGAATGTAAGCTCCCATTATAAATGATGAACCCATAAAGAGAGTCATCTACCGGTTAAGGAGAACGTTTCCCGGGTTAATTTGAATTCGGAATTTATTCGTTTTTTTAAAAATATTTTGCATAACTTTTTTTTTTAACAACATAGTTATAGAATTAGTATCAATATATTTTTATAATCCAATTATTACAGTGATAATAAATCTATAACATAGTTGTAAAAAAAAAATAACATTTTCAAGACTTAAAATTTTGTATTGTTTAGTAATTTCAACGAAACTAATTTAATACAAATGCAATAGTAAAAATAAAATCAAAACCAAATATATATTTTATCTGACTTTATTCATTATGTTCATGGTAAAAGCTTGCTTGTACAAATTGGACACATTATTGGGTACTGGTCTGCGATCTTTTCCATTGAGTATTCTATTTGCACCTTTTGCATAATTAAATATCAACAGCTTTGTAAAGCTTCTTACTATTTTTTGTTCCAGGGCTCCAGAATGTTCACATTCAACAAAATTAAATTGGACATTCGTATTTATTAAATTTACAATATTATGCAGAAGATTGTCTACAGAAATATTATTCTTCAATATATATGTTGCTATATTGTATATTTGTATATATTTTTTTAACATATCTTTATTTCAGTATTGCAAACGCTTTGCAATTCCTCCGCCATATTCTTTTTCCTTAATGAAGGCACTAAAATCTTCCTCCTCCCCTCTGCTTAAAACATTGTATTTGCAAATTATGCACTTTCTTATCTTCAAAGTTTTAGCAATATAACCGCTTACATACGCCATCGCATTTTCCTTTAAAGGTTTTATGGCATCAAAATCAATAGGCAAATCAAAACATTTATTTATTTTCGGTTGATTTGCATTATCCTGTTGAAAAAAAAGGAAAAGTTTATCTAAATACCAGTCTCTATGTCATATACTTACACCACTGAAAGATAAGAAATTTTTCAAACTAAACAGCATGTTGCATTCATCATCTTCACAATTAGCTCCGATGGAATGCTTGCTTAATAATTGATTAACAAGTAGTGATTTAAAAATATTACAAAATGAAGAATATGTGGGATTTGTGTATCGCACACCTCTTTGCCTTATTCTTCCAAAAAAATTTTCAAGTGGATCTTGGTTAAGGCAACGTGGAACAAATTTCTTGAACCCTATAGTCCTTAATTTTTTGTCATTAAAATAAAATTTTTTAAAGTAATGACCCAATTTCCAAAAGAAAGGGGAACTTTTTTTCTACCATTATTATCTATAGTGAACATAGACGTAATTATTTGAATGGCAGATTTCCAAAAGTCAACATGAATGTTGTCGCTTGATGTAAAACTTGTTTTTAAAATTTTTGCTCCAGAATGGAATGGTGCATGGCCATTTACACTATCAAAAACAGAGTCAAAAAATTTTAAAAATTGCGCAGTTTGAATGGCTCTCCTGTCCATTTTTAAATTACCTTCACCATGTTCTGTAAATTAATTACTAAAACTGATATTCTAGAAAATTAAGCCATTACTTACCAGTTTTGGCCATTAAGTTAATAGCTGAAGAAACTGTAAGGCTGAATACCTGTGTGCACATAGGTACCTTCAATTTCTTTATCTTTTCTTTGGCAACATGGTGTTCTGTAAGTTTTGGCATTATTCTTAATTCGCCACTATAGCTGTCTAACTGCCAAGCTGTGTAGATGTCTGTCCATTTAGCAATTTTTTTTTCTTCGTTGTAAAACAAATGTCTACCCAATAAGTTATTACGTACCCCCTTCATTAAATGAGGAGGATCAAAAAATGGAATAAGTTGAAGTCCATCTACTTCAAATACATTGTCATCCATATTTTTTCCAATTCTCAGGTAATTGGATCTTGGGTCCTTGATTAATGTATTTTTATGGCACTAAAATTATTAGTGCCTTGGTCACATATTGTGCCCAAAACAGTAAATCCAGCCCTAAATACGGTTCTTATAATTTCTTTAAGGGATCTCATAATTTGAACCCCTTTTACTGCTCCTTTCACAAAATTGTATAATATGGGATATTTCCATTTACTATTAACACCACGTAGCATAGAAACCTAAAACAAATAGATACATTTTTCTTTTTTTTTCAATAGCTTGCTATAAAAAACATTACCTGGACATGATTAGCATATTTTCTGTTCGATTATTTTCGAAATGTTCAAAACCTTCAACTTCATCTTTAAATTGATTGTAATTAAGGTTTGGTGAGATGCTCATTTCATCAAACATTAAAAAGCAATATCGATCTATTGCTTTCATAATTTTACCTACTTCAGTGAGATTATTTATTATACTCGCATTCATTCCAGGTTCAATAGGAATATTATTCAAAAGTTTCATTATTGTAACCCTGGATGGAAGAGAAAATATCTCTGACAAGAATTTGTACCCAGAACCTGTTTGTTTATAAATTGCTAATGCAGTTATTTTGTCGTCAGTTGAAAATCGACGACCAGATTTCTTTTTTGTGGAGCATTCGATTTGGCTCTTAAAAAAGTTTCTGGCAGTGTCATTAAATGTATTTGTCAATTTATGAAAAGCGTGGGTTTGCGAGAATTTGGCAGCAGTTGACAAACGTTTCAAATATTTTTGACTTTTCTTTTTTTTAAAGGTAATATTTTTTTCTTGTACCTTTTTGTGTATAATATTTTAGATGTTGGACTTAAAAGAGCTGCCTTTTTTATTGAAACTAAATTCATTAGTATATGTCCCTATAAAAGATATACAAGCATGCTTTAAGGAACCTCACTTGTACTAGACCCACATGTGTTTTTGTTTCCTACAAAAAAAAAAAGAAAATTATTTTTAAATTATCTATTTTCACTTTATTCGTAATTGATCTATATTTGTAGTTCTTGCACAGTATCAATATAAATAAAGCACTAGATTTAGATAGTCAGCAATTTAAAGTCTGTTTTACTCTAATATGCATATATTTAAAATAATCTCTTCCATGTTTTGGCAATTGCTACATATTAAAGTAAAACGGACCTTAAATTGCCGATTTTCTAAATCAGCTGTAAGATACAAAGGTCCAGAAATGATTATCTACATATATAAACATATTCGATACCTGTCAGAAACAGTTTTCTTTAAAATTTTATTGGGTCCAAAATCGGTAGTCAAGAAATGTTTACTACAAATTCTGTAATGTCTATAAATATATTCATCAGTCAGTTTAAGTAGTTGTTTGTTTCCAATAACTGATAGCCACGTTCTAAACAGTTCCCCATACTTATCAGGGTTAGGGAAACAATGCCGAGAATCTGAATTTGAGGGAACGCATCCAAATACGGCACAACCAGCCTTTCCCATTTCGAAAACTAAAAACAATTTTTTAAGAAACTATATACACAAACAATATTTTACTTACTATACTAATCGCTACAATATGTTTTATATGGTAGATATTATAAACCGTGATGTACAAAAAAATTATAAAAACAAAACAAAAACACCCGAAGGAACTAAAAATAAAAATGGCTGCAAAAATAACGAGTCTCTATCACGTTTCACATAATTAAAGTATCCGCTAGATTTCTGTAATTAATGAGAAGAGAGTCATGTTGTATTTAAGGAGAACTCAGTTTAGATGCCATGACAGTTCCACTTAGGGATATTAAGCTTTCATTCTTTACTTGTTATAATTATCTATGGTAAAGATATACGATTTTTTGTTCAGAGCCCACTTGACTTCGAATGTTTCTGAACACCCGTTATATTAGTATGTGTTTGTTGTTCCGTAAATGTAAATCCAAATGACATTTGATAATGTCAATCACAAATATCAGTGCATAAAATAATCGTGCGTCGATTCTGGTTTAAATAAAGAAATTTTGAACGGAGGTTCAAATGAACACTTGTTATAACAAGTGTTCATTTGAAAAGTGAATCTAGTAGCATGTGATTTACTGAGAACATTTTGAAGTATGTCGCAAATTAAAATTTACTACTTAACCTACGAAGTCGTATATTTTCACAGTTTCATACTATTACAAATAGGGGGCTGGCTAGGTATAATAATAAAATTATTTGATAGATAATAAAATAATTACGGATGCTGGTGAAGTCTCATCAAAGGTCCAGGACGTGCGTGGTATTGGTTAATTAAAATAAATATACAACAACTTAGTTACTAAATAAAACACAGCGGCGTCCTTAAATTTTGTATTTATATTTACATAATAAAGATTTGAACTCGTATATTTAAAAGCAATCAAAATAAAGTAATATGTACACGAGGAGCGGCAATTACGTAACTAAAATTAACACATAAAAATACTCTGAAACGAGCGTTAAATGGAGTAGTAAATTAAGGGTTAATTAATTACGATGAATAAAAAATAATCTCTGTATAGAACAATACAGTTACCTTAAAGTTGGCGATGGGCGTCCACGTGGTCTGAAGATATACTCGAACAAGTATATGTAGGGCGATGTTTTTCCGGGGGAATAAGAAATGAGTTAAATTAATATGGATTCACTTAAAAGAATAATATGCATAGAACAATGCAGTTTACCTTAGAAGTTGAAGAACACCTGGTCGGCGTGATAGCGTCATGACTTGGACAGTACACGAGGAGTTGTTTTCTCACGAAAGGTTCGAGAGAGAAGCAGGAACTGTTAGTTTGTATCGCAAAGGAAGGGGTCTAGAACGGTTGGTTTATGATGTATCGAAGAGGGGGTCGATATCTCGAATAATAGTTAATTAAAACGCGCAACTTGAAGACGTCGTCTGTCAATGTCATAAATATTCTTAGAGTAACCCTTGTGACATAAGCTTCCTAACGATATCAAACACGACACATAAAAGAAGATGTAAATAATATTAAATTAAGAACAATTTAAAAATATGGAATTTATCTAGAAGAAATTCGACATTAACGTTAGGGTTCTGAGTCAGGTAGAAAAAGGGTCGTCGGCGGTCAAGAAGGTGGCAAAAGAAATAGAAATACTTTCTCTTTGTAACGAAAATGAAAGTTTGTACAAATGAAGAAAAATGTCTTAAGTTTAAATATAATTAATATGAGATATTTAAAAACGAAATATTATTTAAAATTACATAAAAATATTTCACATGCTAAGCGCAACAATACATACAAATAAATAACAAATAATAGGTATTTATTGAAAACTATAACAAATGTTGAAAATGTTGTCCTTCAAGATCAATGCACTTTACAATCCTCCGTTCAAAATTTCTGATGATATTCTGCAACATTACTGGATTGTTATTAATTTCCATGCATTTCTGTTCGATTCTCTGTAGCATATCATTCAAATTCAATATAGGTGTTCAATATATGTTATTTTTTAGATAAGGTCACAAAAAGAAGTCGCAAGGTGTTAAATCGCATGAACGTGCAGGCCAGGCAATTTCAGTATTTCGACTAATTATACGCTCATCAAAAAATTCTCTTAAATAATCCAAAGATTCTGCAGTACAGTGACAAGGTGCTCCGTCTTGTTGGAAATATGCATTTTGAAGTTCATCATCATGCAACTAATTGACAAATGGTTGTAAAATTTCCGTACGGTACCTTTGAGCATTTAACGTTCCCTGAAAAAATATTGGTCCAATGATTAGCCTTTGGCTTATCGCTGCCCAAACAACAATTTTCTCTGGATGTAGCGATTCTTCATTAATTACATGTGGATTTTCACTACTCCAAATTCTTGTATTTTGTGAATTCAGGTATCCCGTTTTATAAAACCATGCTTCATCAGTAAAGATGGCTCTTTGCGAAAGTTCTCCATTATTGTTCATATTTACAAACCAATTACAAAACTGTAGTCTACGTGGGTAATCAATTTCTAACAATTCTTGTACTGCTGTGACATGGTATGGATAAAGTTGCATATCTTTCTTTAATAACTTGTGAGTTGTACCGACAGAAAGATTTATTTGTTGACTTAAATGTCGAACAGATGTTTGTGGTTCATTTTCCATTATTTCTTCAACACGATTGACAACTTGAGGTGTACGTTTCTTAACTGCTCCGCTGCCTGATTTTCTTGAGACTACCAGTTTCAGAAAAAAGTTTTAAAGTTCTATCCAAAGTATTCTTAAATTGTATATAATCTATTACAAAATGTGGAAACTCAACTTGAAATTCTACCATGCAATCTTGAACTGAATAAACCCATAAACCATCAATTTTATTACCACTTCGAAAATAAGCCTGGACTAAAAAAATTTTATGTTCGAAAGTGAAAGCCATTTTAAAACTGAGAAGAAATTTATTTAAACCAGAATCGACGCACGATTATTTTATGCACTTACTGATATTTGTGATTGACATTATCAAATGTCATTTGGATTTACGTTTACGGAACAACAAACACATACTAATATATTTGCGTCTTATTCTATCAAAATTTCAAAGTAACCTAGATTGACTTTTCAAATGAACACTTGCTATTATAAGTAGATTTTCCATAATATATGTATACCGTATGAACGCCGGGGAGTGATTGATCTACCACAATGTAGTAAGACGAAGACGAATAGCGAGTTTATGTGGTTAGGGTTGAGAGAGTATATTCAATGTGTTCTACTGTCTAACTGTACGGGCGTTCCATTTCTTTATCCAACACATTCTACATACGATCTAAGTACGAATCAAATAATCTCTCTCTAACACATTGAATATTCCTATCAGTCGCTCATTCTGTTCAAGCAAGGCGAATATACTTGCAGTTGGCCAGTCATTACTTATATATCCATCGATCGCACGACGTTGGGCACACGGTATGCATATTTTTCAGAATCTCTCCAACCGGATATCCAGCCAAGTGTGAGTAGTGTTGCATTGCAAACAAGAAAACACCTGTCAGCAATTTCACCACGAAAGCAGAAATTACGAAAAGCATTAGTACATAGCAGAAAAAAAATTCTAAAACTGCAAAAAACCCGACCTTCAAGTGAAGTTCCAAATCTAAAATAAATTTTTTAATTTGTGTGACCAATTTTTAAGTCCAGAATTAGCAGGCATTGTAAAATTCAACGCCGAAGTGAAAAATGCTGCAATAGCTCATTATACCCCGGAATATAAGCAATTTGCTTTAAGTATATACTTTTTACGACCAAAAGTTTACAAATACCTGAACAAAATCATTCGCTTACCAAGTGCACAGACTAGAACAAACCGGCAACTACATGGAAAAAAAGTATCCGAAACTATAGACAGAGATAGTTATATCCTTGTCACATTTTGATGAGGCCTCAGTGAGAGGCAGCACTATCGACATTTACGCGCTAAATTTAAATAAATACTATGTAAATTAAAATATTAAATTCGTATAACACGTAATTAATTTAGCAGAAAATTTAATACAAACTGGAAAAATGATAAGAAGAATTACTATCATTTTAACCAGTTTGTATGAAATTTCACACTGAATTAATTACAGTGTTATACATATTTTTTTATATAGCATGTACTGTCAGTAACGCTACTTATTTACAACTAAACTAGTAATTTGAGAATTTTAATTAAAAATAATATTGTCCATATGTTTAGATAACATAATATTAAGTTATTTACTTTGTTCAAAGTTGCAATACATAATGCAATAAAGTAATATATAACAGGTACATATAAAGTACACAAACATTTTTTTCAAAATATTTTTATTTTATACATCAATTTGTTTTGGCAATAATATAAATACAATACAAATATCCAAAACATACTACCTTCTGTTTAAATTAATATTCCTATGAATAATATACTTATGCAAGCTAATTTATTTATAGGCGAATTATATATTCATAACTTTACATAACATTACTTGTCAAAAATATGTCTTGTATACTGTAACACCAAAGAGTAACACTGAAGCCACTAATGAGAGTGGAGAGAACGGGTGCTTTGGTGGTGTACACTCACCATTACTTTTATCCAAAATACAACATTGGCAGTTAATTGCTACGATGGTATCGATAAAAAGACTAGTCAATTGCTGTGAACAAATAGAATCGTTGTTTACTTCTTGACCGATTTCTTCTTCAACAAAACGTTTTTCGGAATATGTAAAATTGGAAATTAAATAACTCTAATACTCATTATTTTATATACTTAATTTTATATACTTAATAATGTAATAAGTAAAAATATTACAAGAATAATTTTAAATCAGAATAATTGAAACATACATGAGTAGGTAAACCCCACCAGTTTTGTATAATACAAAGGTATTTTTAATAATATAAAAATAATTTTAAACACTAATAATAACAATAATTTTAAACACTGTGCTTCTTACTTTACAGCTTGTATGCATATGCTTATACTAATAACAACTGTTGTGCTTTCTAAATAGGGTGCAATGAGTAATAACTAAATATAAATTTGCAAATCATGGACAAAATTTATAATTATCAATTAGACGAAGACCTTGTGCTATAAAAGTCAAGGCTTTGGTTGCAAACTTCTCGGATTTTTCATGTCCAAAGTCTTCAAACCCTCTTATACGGTCGACAGCAGCATCACATTGGATGTGTTGTTTTATGTCCATCTCATCAAAGGATATTGTACAAATTATGTCCTCCTGCTTTGCAGATTTCAAGCAATGATCGATAGGCCTAAATAAATGAGGATAAAAACAATGATATTTAAATTTTAGTAAGATGTTTTACAAGTTTCTTGTTACGTTTTGGAAAAAAAAGTCCAATTGTATTAATTAAATCTATTTTAATAATTAATTGAATTAAGATTGGTAGTGACATCGCGCGTTTTGATTTACAACTTCTTCAATCTAATCGAGTTTCGCTTGCGTGAGATTCGTAAAGAACGTTATAGATGTCGCCCTAAATCTGTAGCGCATGTCCGAGTGACTTAGGTGATTCTCTCTGTCTTTCGTACGATGTTCATTGACCAGTCAAGTTGTTACTTTGATTAAGTTCGTGTAAGGTTTTTACGGTAAGCAGTATCTTGTTCATTTGTACCTTTTTCTAATGATTGTCCTTTATCCTTTGTAGGATATAATTTAATTATTATCGTATGCCTGTTAGAGAATTTTAACCGTTTGCTGCCTTTCAACGCAATTAAGACTCCGCAGATAAAGCTTGGCTAGCGGACACGTGTACTACAGGACTGATTTTCTTTAAATCATCCACGGATGTCTCCCTGGGAGTTGGATTTTTGAAGGAAAACCGAGTGAAAACGGCCTCATTTCCCGTTCATTCGTGATTTTTATTTGTGGCGTGGTCACTAAAAAAAAATCCTAGAACATTATTCTACGACTCCAACATGGCGAATTTCCGATGACATCTATGGCCGCAGTACTTTGGGTGAATTGCATAGAAGTTTAACGAAATAGTATTCATCAAAATCCCTTTGGTGGACATTTTCTATAGAGGTTGTAATTTAGACGTTAACAAGGAACATTTAAAGTGGTGTTAGATTTTCTTTTCTTGATTTTGTTTAAAATATAAGTACCATTCATAACCTGTGGTTATGTATGGGTGTTAACATTTCATTTAAATAAAGGCTCTAGAGAAAGCCGATTATTAAATATTTTGTGCCTTCGATGCAATTTAAACGTTATATAAATATATCGTAAGATCCTGTTAGATTTATACATTTTATTTAATATAGAGCTCAATTATTGTGAAGAGCCTATTTATTGTTTGAATTCAAAAGTAATTTACAGTCAATACTTTACAGTACAGCGATTAGATTATTCGTTCAGTTTTATTCATTAATTTACTTGTAACTTGATTAGCCGTGCAAGGCATTAATCAATGTGTATTTAGTAGATAGGTGGTTACACACCAAGTTACGATCTAATGTCTATTATTATTTATACTGGTTCTCTAGCTTCATTAGCAATCAGGTGAAATTTGTATTGTCAATCTGTACGAGGCATTGGTCCTTCAGACGGGCCTACGTACTGGATAAATATTATTTTGGGATACGTTGTTGTTTTGTTGTAATTAAGATAGTTAAAACCTTATTGTACAGAACCCAGAATTAAGTATACTTAGTTGCGTTCTACTGAAACTTTTGTTCAGACACGTATTTAATTTAATTCATATTTTGTTTACTTTAATTTCTTACCTGCTAATACAGGGTGTTATACTTTCGATTGAGATTGTATATTGCAATTCATATTTTATTTGCTTTAATTTCTTACCTGTTAATACAATGTGATTTACTGTCAAGTGAATCTGTTTTATTGTTTTTACTGATATGCGCCAGGGGCGTAACAGTTAAATTACATCTAATTTTAGTTTTTTTTAATTTCATAGTTTTGAGAATTTCAAATCTATTATTTTGTGAAAAATTGCTCTTAACATCGACGCAATATTATTTTTGTCAATATTTTAAATTTTCTTGAGCCTACTGTTTTTTTGGGGGGTTTATATTAAACTTGTTATAGTTGATGTCATGTGTTTATTTGATACCTATCCCACAAGTGTATGAGTTAGGCAAAGGTGTATTGAATCAGTAACAAGTAGTTTGGGGTCAAACTAGTGTGCTTTTGAAACTACCAGCATCCCACCCGCTTCCGTGTTACGGGGGTATTTTGCAGGGGAAATACGGTGGCGCCTAGATTCCACCTCGCGACCTTGACCCGCGACGCACTCCGAGTATCGATTGAGTTGGCCGGCAGAGTATTTCCTTTGGGACGTTCACCAACAGGTAGGTTCAAAGCAAAGGGGGTGGCCCAGCAGAACATCTCGCTACTTCGTTTAACTACTTGTTTTGCAATTAGATTTTGTACATATGCGATGGTCCTATTTTCGAAAGGAATACATGCTAATTGGAAACAGCCAGTTGGGTATGTATTAACTCATAGTACATGTACTGGTGAGGAATTGAAAGAAATTCTGCAGAAAACTATAATAGCACTGCATGAGGTTTCTTTATATGTTAAATAAATTATATCCGACATGGGATCAAATTTCTATAAGTTTGCCAGAGAACACGGTGTTACACCAGACACACCATTTTTATTAATTGGAAATCAAAAAAAATTTTATATGTTTGATACACCACACTTGATAAAGGCCATGAGAAAGATATTTTTCAAATATCACAGGTCTACAAAATTAAACTTTTTGACAGATGTTTTTATTTTGAAAACTGATTTTATATAATTTTGGTAGGCTGATTTCAAAAATTGTATGCATTTATTTGTATCACGTAAGGTTTTTTGCAAATATTAAATGAAAAAAAAACGATATTTCTAAAAAAATTTATTTGTTTATTGAGTAAAAAGGTGGAATACAAGTTAAAAAAAGTGGAAAAAAATACTTTTCTCAGTCTTTTTTAAGTGAAGTCTTTGTCTTTTTGCCAGAAAGCTGCGTTGTCCGGACATTCGGTTGTATGTTTTTAAGGGCATATCCCGTTTTAACATCCAGCAGTAGTCCGCCATCATCGTTATGCTCCATCTGCCTTGGTATCGCGTTGTTCCATTTCCTTAATGGCTTGGTGAAACCTCTCTCCCTGTTCTTCGCTAACTGCTCCAAGATTTTCAGGAAAATAGTTCAAGTGTGAAAACATGAAATGCACTTTTAAACTCATATTACAACCTATACGATGAAAGTGTTGTAACATATTTTGAACAATATTTTCGTAGTTTTCGTCCTTAGACTTCACACAAAACTTATCAATTACTTCTTTAAATGAAACCCAGGCGTTTTTCTCGAAATTGGTCATTGTGTTTTGAAAATCCTTGTCTTTGCATAATGTTTTTATCTGCGGCCTAACAAAAATACCTTCTTTTAACTTGGCATCGGATAAGGCTGGAAATGTCTCGCACAAATATTTAAAACACTGTCCATTTTTGTTTAGGGCTTTAACAAACTGCTTCATCAAGCCAAGTTTGATATGGAGAGGAGGCAGTAAAACTTTTTTGGGGTCAACCAAGCTATCTCTTAATACATTTTTGCTACCAGGTGTAAGGCTTGTTCTAGAGGGCCATTCTATTTGAGTCCAATGTCTATCCCTTGCTCGACTATCCCACTCACAAATAAAGCATGGAAATTTTGTATAACCTCCTTGTTGTCCTAGTAGCATGCACAGCACTTTAAGGTCACCACAAAGCATCCACTGATGTTCTTGGTAGTTTATTTTCTTTAAAAGATGTTCAAAATTTTCATACGTTTCCATTAAATGTACCGAATGGGCAACGGGAACCGAGGCCAGCTCGTTACCATTGTGCAATAAAACGCCTTTTAAACTACGCTTACTTGAGTACGCTAGTGTCTTGAGTAAAATATTGACATAACTCTTTTTCGCGATCCCGGTAAAAGCTTGATGTGACGCCAGGTGCCAGTAAATGTTTCTCACGAAGTCGGGAGGCTAACAATTCGGATGCATCCTTTGGAAGGTGCAAATCTCTAATTAAATCATTTAGTTCGCGCTGGTTAAACACTTCGGGCTCTCTGAAATCTGAGTCATCTGGGTCGCAATTAGATTCCTCTGATTCTGACGATATGACGTTTTCTAGTGCTTTTGGGGCGGTAGGTATCGGTACATCTGGTCCATGAGGAACTGGTCAAATAGCAGAGTCAAGATTGGGACACAATTTGTTTCTTATTTTTTCTGTTGAATCCTTGAACATTACACGAACAAAAATAACAATCATCACTGTGATTTCTAGGCTCTCGCCATACCATAGGAACACCAACATTAACCATTTAAACATTTCTTCCTACCTTTTTGCCAGTTTCTTAATGCTTCAACGCAAACGGAACAAACAGTATAAGGAGCCCAGGACTTGTCTTGGTCGCCAATTTTTACACCAAAATAAGCGCGGTATACATTTTTCACAAACGAAGTTATAGTTTGCCTCTGCTTTACTACGACATAACTACCACAGATATAACAAAAGTTATTCGGATTGTTCACACAATGTCTTCTTTCCATATTTATACGTTCTAGAACACTTAAAATACGCAACAACGAAGACAAGAAGCGCGCGGACACTGTAGCACGACGACTAACACAACCAAACTGCACATAAGCAGGTTTCAACGTTGTATTGACGCTTCTGCGCCGACTCTGTTGCTTTGCTGAGAAATCTAATATTAACCAGTGTTGCCAAATCACATTTAATTTCATAAAAATCAATTCATTTAAGAATCATACCTAACATGGAACAAACATATTCTTGTCATAGGTATGTATATTAATAAATTAACATTTTTAAGATATAGAGCGCTATAAAAAAAATTTACGTGATAGAGCAAAAATATGGCGTTTTTTGGAATAAGGGCCCCCCAAACATATACAAATTAGCAAACAGCTTTCAAACATCAAAATCAATGTAGACCTGTGTATTCTATAACATGTGGTGATGCTGTATCAAATAAGAAGTATCTGGAGAAGTTTTATAATAGAGACAAGGAGTCATTTATAAGAAGTGCCCCTAAACTTACAGATTCTCATATTCACCCTTTGAGCTTTGATAAAATGAAAGTTAAATTGGCAGTACAAGTTTTTAACCAAAGTGTGGCTGCAGCATTATCAACATATATAAGCTTAGGGTCTCTCCCTGCGTCAGCATTTGGAACAGCAGTTTTTATAGATAAAATGGATAAATTGTTTGATTTATTAAATTCTTCTAATTCTCAATGCGATAAAAAATATAATAAAATCTTCAGCGGTGAAACATATCAAATTGAATATTTAAATGAAATGAAAAAATACTTTGAAAACATACAAATATATAACACAGGAAGAAACAAAACAAGTTCTCTGAAAACCTTTAAATGTTGGCAAATAACCATTAATAGTATTATTTTGTTATGGGAACATATAGATAAACCAAATCTTCGTACGAGAAGATTACAACAAGATAGTTTAGAGAAATTTTTTGGATCGATCAGACAACAGTGTGGAAACGCGAGAAATCCTATACCCATACAATTTAAAAGGGCTTCTAAAAAATTGTTCTGTATAAATTACTTTGTGTATACAGATGGAGCTAATTGTGCTGAAGATTTTGAAATAATTTTAAACCAATTGAAGAGCCCCAGCCCATCAAACGTTATTGCTTTATTTAAAATAAACATTCAATATATTCCTAAAAATATTGAAACTAAAGATTACATAACATTGGATATACCAGAGCAAAATGCTTTTGTGTATGTGTCTGGTTATTTGCTAAAGAAATGTTTTAATAAGCACACATGTGAAAAATGCCAAACACTCAATGAAATGGTCCTTACAGTGTCAACCATTTTAACTCATTTTAAAGCCGAGGTTTATGGAAACTTGATAGTCCCAAGTGAAAATATTACTTCATATACATATATATGCACTATAGAAACAATATTTATTGAAATGTTTCCGGAAGTTGCCATTCATTCAGAGGTCACAATAAAACTGGAAAATATAAAAAATATAAATTATAATCCTCCCTGTGATGAGTTTCCTTTATCTATATTTAATAAAATTATTTATACGTTTAAGAATATTTTATTCACTGAAGTTTTTTAACAGAAATTTAACTGCTCAAAAGGGTAAAAATGTTAAATTAAATATATTAAAACATTTATAAATATTGAAATAACAAAAATTTTCTATAATCAAATGAGTTTTAATGCTTTTATTTTCCTATTTTTGTTCCAGGCTCTACAAATAGTTATATGTATGTATAATACAAAGGTATTTTTAATAATATAAAATATTATTAAAAACCTGGTATGAAGAATATTTTATATTATTAAAAATATCTTTGTATTGGGTTTAATTTATTGTTTTTGTATTCACAAAATACTGGTATATTATCATTATCTTATGTATGTTTAGCTTATGAATAAATTGGAGAATGTAACTTTTACAATTGCTATTATATATTTATATGGTATAAGGTGCTTTCTCTAATCTCATTTGTTTTCTGATATATATATATATATATATATATATATATATATACCGGTATGGTAAGGTGTCATCTTAAATGCGGCTTTCCATGTATAACAGGAGAATTCTAGGAGCACGTTGCCATATCGTACAGCTCATGCTACAAGAATTGTGCGCCTGCGTCATTTGCGTTCACAACGCTCCGCTCGGCATTTAACAGTAAAAAAACATCATTTAAAATAAAACATAACAATGTACTAACATACTTGGAATTTTAATATAAAAATTGAATAAATTACATTAAATAAATAAATAAAATTAAATTAAAACTTCTTATCCAACTAAATAAACTTCTTGCAACAATCAAATCAATACGTAAAAAACAATTTTCTCAAATAGAATATTAAAACGCAAACAAAAAGCATTCTTATAATGTAAATAAAAAGATGTTTCTAAAAGTAAAATAAAACAAAAAGATTCTTCTAGGAAAACTTAATAAAAAAAATTCTTAAGGAAAAATTGAAATTAAAGTAAGTGTTCGAATAAATCGCCTCTGTTCTTGACAAAACCCAAGCCTGTGATATAGCGTGATAGGACGCTATATTACAGTGATAGGACGAACGCGAGACGATATAATTGACAGCAGCGAAGACACACTCTCAATACGTGCTAGATTAGTACTGCCGCACTAGTCATACTTGTAGTTTGTATATCGAAAGACTGTATGCGTGGTGGGGGCTTGGTTTCTAATCGTTGCTACATACGAGGCGATACTGGCAACAGCGCCGTGTTTTTATACATAGGTTTACGTCCCGATTATAAGTGTTCTTTCCGTACCGGTATACCGATAGGTCCAACTCATACGGGCCATAGGCAACAATATACGTATGGAACGTAATGCGATGTGGCAACGTGTGTACGATGCTTATACTGAGTGACTTTCTTAAAATATAAATTTATTTTGCAGAATTATTGATTTTTTTACTTTTATCTTTTAGAAAACGTTATTGTTTTTTTATTACTTAAAATTACTTTATATGAAAAATAGTATACCATAAAAGTGTAAACAAAGACAGTATACATTGAAACGAATATTCATTCAATTGTATTGTCATGAAATTGAATTTGTCAATCGTTGTTAAATTTGTTAGAATGAATAGATATTTATGTTTATCGGAAAATACTAATACTTAAAGCAAACAAATAAGGTGTAGTGTTTTGTTATAGGAATGTCCGAATGTATAATATCCATTTCTTCCTGCATATTGATTATGCAGCTGATGCTTTCGTAATATGCTCATATTTGTATTTCTACTATTATCGTGATGTTATTATAATACAGATACCAAAATCTCACGTAATATTTCCATCAGCCTTTTATTTTATTACCTACGGATATTCACAATTCCAAAATACGTTACAATGTTGCTTATTTTAGATTGTAATTAGCTGAATGCTGTCGCAAAACTGATCTCTGCATTTTTAAAAATGCCAGAATAAAATTAACCCCTGCCCTTATTATAGTTTTACAAAGGCACAGACACGTACTTCAATTTCTACGAAAAACTAAGCCTACAGTTCATGTATAATACAGTGACAATGAAGACTGGTGCGTTTGTCGACCTACGAAGTTTACTTTACTTGTTTATTGTTAATAAAAGGCTGATGGAAATATTACGTGAGATTTTGGTATCTGTATTATAATAACATCACGATAATAGTAGAAATACAAATATGAGCATATTACGAAAGCATCAGCTGCATAATCAATATGCAGGAAGAAATGGATATTATACATTCGGACATTCCTATAACAAAACACTACACCTTATTTGTTTGCTTTAAGTATTAGTATTTTCCGATAAATATAAATATCTATTCATTCTAACAAATTTAACAACGATTGACAAATTCAATTTCATGACAATACAATTGAATGAATATTCGTTTCAATGTATACTGTCTTTGTTTACACTTTTATGGTATACTATTTTTCATATAAAGTAATTTTAAGTAATAAATAAACAATAAGGTTTTCTAAAAGATAAAAGGAAAAAAATCAATAATTCTGCAAAATAAATTTAAATTTTAAGAAAGTCACTGAATATAGGCATCGTACACACGTTGCCACATCGCATTACGTTCCATACGTATATTGTTGCCTATGGCCCGTTGCGAGTTGGACGTATCGGTATATATATATATATATATATATATATATATATATATATATATTACTTTTTAATTGCTTTTGTTCTTAATGTATGTACAGTATTTTTTGTTAGATTTAAATATTTTAGATGAAATATAACATATATATGTATAACATGTGTTTTATTTTTCTATCAACCATATTCCTACTTGTATTCCAGGGCTAAATAAATTTATGTGAAGATGAGAAGTATTAAATAAAACATTTTATAATTCAAGGGAATCTCCTTGTGTTCAGTTATAACATATTCTTTTTGAATTGTCTGAACACGATGGGAGAAAAACCCATTTTCATTAAATTAATCAACATATACATACATGGCAATTAACAATACTTATAATTCATGTCTTAATATATCTCTACAGAATATCTAAGAATATTTGTTCAGTGACATATAAATACAAAAAAAATACCTACTAATGTTGAAGATGTTGTTGAATAAAGAGCCTCCTAAAATCCAATCCCCTTTCACCATCATAAACATTCCTAACTACTGGTACTTCATCATCAATATTTTCTTCAAAATGATCATTTTCCCTCAGACCGATATTATATAAAACAGCTGTTGCACATATAATTGCAAGTGATGTTTGCAACTTTGTTTGGAGACCTCTTTGTAGACATGGAAATCTTCTTTTCCATGTACCAAATAATCTCTCAACAATATTTCGGGTTCTTACATGTGCCCTGTTACATCGTTCCTCTATTTCGTCACCTATTTGACAACAAACTTAAATTTTTTCTCAAACCTATTGTGTTTATAACACTACCTGGCTGTAATACTGGTGTAAGTAGATAATGTCTACAGGCATATCCATTATCCCCAACTAATAAACCTGGAATATCCCCTCTTTCCATTTGTACTCTTACAGAACTTCGATCAAATATAATACTGTCGTGGCTAGATCCTGGATGTCTAACAACAATATCCATTATTTCCCTATTTGGACCTGAAACAACCTACAATAGATTTTATAGTAGCTCACCATTGTGTGAATTATACTGCACCTGCACATTTAAAGAAAAGAATCCTTTTCTGTTGCGAAACACTTCACCATTATTACCTCCTGGATTTGATATTTTGATGTGTGTACAGTCGATACATCCAGACACATTTGGAAAGTGAGCTACCTCGTAGAACTTCACAATATTGGAACGTAAATTTTGCATAGTTCTGGGAAAATGAACAAAATTTCCCAATTGTTCTGCTATTAGCACAGATACCCTTTTTATTATACAGCTTATGGTAGGTTGACTAATACCTCGTAAATCACCAGCTTCAACCTGAAAGTTACAAGTGGCATAAAAACGTAAACTCACAAGTAATTGTAAAACTGGAGGAATAGGTAAACCACGATTAGTGGGTTTTCGTAGGCCCTCCATAACAAGTGGCAAGAGAGTATTTGCCACAGTATCCTTCTCGAATCGGTAATGTGCTCGAAATTCGGTCGCACTAAAAAATTCCATCGGATTATAGGCATCCCGTATGTATCTCTTTCGGACACGTTCTTGATTTTCTTCCTCAACAAAATCGATGTACTCCAGAAAATCATCTACTTCAAATTCTTGGTATAAATCCATATCCATCATTTACTAACACACAAATCCAAAATTTCAAATTAAAAAAGGTTATGTGTTATGAATTGTGATTGTCAAACAGGATCTCAAGCCGCCAACATCACGATTTTACATAAGCTCGTGTTTTTTCCAGTCTTGGGCAGCTGCCGGATCTTAACATCCAACTATAAAACGAAAATGTTGCGCGGACAGCGTCTTAAGATAAGCCCCTCAAGACCAGGACCTTAAGCTCCAACTATAAATATGTAAATCTGCGGTGACCATTCGGAACTATAACCGTGTATTTTCTGTAATATTTAATTGCATTTAAAACCAAACTACTATATGTTTGAATTTTCAAATTACTCATGTTAATTATGTATTTTTATAAAAAGAAACCAATAAATTAGAGTGACTGTTTATTTCTGTTTTATTTATACTTATAACCATTTAATGTAATACAAAGGTATTTTTAATAATATAAAATATTATTACAAATCTGGTGTGAAGAACACAAATACAGGTTCACTATTAATATTTTTAGTGAATATTAATAGTGAACCTGTATTTGTGTTCTTCACACCAGATTTTTAATAATATTTTATATTATTAAAAATAACGAGCCATCGAAAAAATTCATAATTGGAGTAGACTGTGAAATTGGGTTGGTACTTTAGCCACAACCACTTCCACATAATGACACATTACATGATGTTTGACAGTTTCATTGTAAAAAAAGGTTATGGCATTGAAATGATACTACAACAAAAAAGAAAACAAATAATTTATTTCATATCGAAATCATAATCAAAATTTACATATAGCTACAGAAGTTGTTGAAAATGTTGTCCATTTGCATCTAAACACAAACAATTTTCTTAATAAGAGTTTTGAAAAATTTGACACAAACTTATAGTTTCAATGTCAAATAATAAATGTTTTATGTGGAAGTGGTTAAAGTATCAACCCAATTTCACAGTCTACTCGAATTATGAATTTTTTCGATGGCTCGTTACCTTTGTATTATACAAAACTGGTGGGGTTTACCTACTCATGTAGGTATGTTTCAATTATTCTGATATATGTATGTATATGTCAGCTTTTCATCAGTTGTTTAAAATAACATAAATTATGTAATTGTAACTTTGCCAATATTTACTTTCAGTCATTATGCCAATGTGATGTCAGACGTGGTGTCTAACGTGTGCAGGATCGCCATGTGATGTGACCCGGTCCTGAAGGGGCTCATCGCTGCGTTGTACGCAGGTTCGCCGATATATTAAATAATAGACTGGCAACGTTTGGATAACATCATATAATTAGTTTACACATTATAACGAATTAACAAATAACAGTATGTACGTTAACAAAGAGACACTAGTTTAAGGAGGTTTCTATATTACACTCTCTATGACTTACTGTGTCTTACTGCATATCTTACTGTGTATCTAACTGTCCCTTGAGATCTGATGGATCTTGTTATATACTGCAGAGTGCCCTCATTCAGACTAGAGGCCTTAGTATAATATCAACAACGTGGTGAAAGAGTATAACACATATCGAGGCTGTAGGACGTACCGAGGTCGTGTTTTATATACAATAGAAACAAGACCGGGGTCGTACCTTGACTAAGATAAGTAGTACAGTACATGACTCGATTTGGTTACCACACCTTCCACCCGGCGAGAAAGAAAAGAAAAGATGGTTGTAACACGTTTTTACTTTTCTTTTGCTAAATATCTCTATATCTAATTATATTTTCTTATGTACTAAGTGCAGATATAATTTACATTAATGGGATATATTTACTTATTATCTAAATATTTGACATCTTTCTGAAATTATTCGTTGTTTGAAACAAGAGTTTTATAAGAGTTACTTAAAATTATTATACATTACATTACAAATTATTCGTTGTTTTAAACAAGAGTTTTATAAGAGTTACTTAAAATTATTATAGTTGTAACTTAAAATTATTACAAATAGTACATGATAAATGTAAATAGTAACTTTTAAACTCTAAATTGTAAAAGTAAATAGTAAAACGTAAAATGTAAATTTGTAAATGGTAAATAGTAAAAGTAAGTAGTAGATCGTAAAAGAAAAACTTTAAATGGTAAATGATAAATTTCAAACGGCCGTTGTACACTGTCTCAAGTTTGTTTGCATAAATTTTATCTCCATAACATGTAGTAGTAATTTGGAATAGTTGACTTATTTCGTAGTTTGCAATTCTTTTCTTTCCTTAATTTTTCGCATTCGATTCTTGTCTTTGATTCTTCATGTTTGCTTGACTGTTCGTCTTCAATTCTTTGTGCTTGATTGGTTGTCTTCAATTCCTTGCGCTCCTCTTTAATCATATTTATTTTAAAATAATTCAACTCTCTTTCTTTTGCTCTATGGCAAAATTATTTTAGGAAATCACTGATTCGTGAATTTTCCTAGACAACACATATTTCGTGTATGTCACGTTCTGCGAAGCAATTCTTGAGGATAGTTAAGGACGCATGTCCTGCTGGTTCCCTTATAACTCATTCCCCTTATCTTCACTGCAGAAAATCTGGAGAGCAGTTAACAATATACATTTTTGTTAAAACTGCTTTCTCTTTAAAAAAATTGTGAGAGCGTTTTCGTCGTATAGGACCATTTCCTTGAAGTGCATGTTTGCTTCATTACGACTCTGGAGTGAATTGAAGTTTTGCCCTTTTTCGTCACTTGAAATTCTTTTGATTCGGCTGGTTTCCTTTTCAACAGTTCCATAACCCTAATATGATCAGTCCTGGAGTTGGCGGAATCTGTAGGTGTTGTCGGTTTCGTAATGGTACGATCGATAGGTCTCTGCCGTCGATTGGATCCTTGACGTGATAAGGATGCTATCAGTCGTCCCGTTACTAACCTTTACATCATTGGAATCAACTTCTATTACACCACGACCAAAACCTCGTGATAGTTGCGCGGTAGCAAAACGTATAGAGCTGCTCGCATCGTATTGGCGCGCTGATAAAAGGGGCGGGCGTAAAGCTAGATAGGCCTAATTGCCGGTCTGATATTGGTTGCTCACTATAAGTACGTGTATGTATGTATAAGTGTAGGTTTAGTGCAATAAAAGTATACTGCCGATCAAAATGCAATGAACATCTATTCATTTAGGCGGACGCGCCATTAATGCACAAAGTCGTTAAATTGTTGCTAATGTTATTAGCTATTTATTTATTTATTTTTCTGACTGCGAATAGTTAAACAATATTTAGTTTTTTTGTTTATTATATACAATTTTATTATAATTTGCAGGAGTATCGACCGTACTTCGTAAGGGTTAGAGCGTTATTGGGGAATCGGTGTGTTTATGAACGACTATTTATTAACTATTCACTATTTTTCCAGACTATTTTATTTAGTTTTTAAAATATAACGTAACTGTGCAGTTTCAAATTTCATTTTTAAATTAATTAAACGTTAATTAACGTATTTTAATTAACGTATCGATTCCTCAATTACACTTTAATCGTATTATTAATATGTTATTATTATATATTTATTTTCCAGTAATGCTTACAGTTCAAGTAATTTTGGCTAATATGGGAAAGTTTTATTATAAACTTGTTTATTGATAGTTTGTATCCATGAATTGACGTTGCTTCATTACTTAATGAAAGAATTTGTATTAAAAAATTAATAGACAATTACCATAAGCACCTTTTAATGTGACGAGTAATTATCGGTAATTCGAAGATTAAATTAAATTATGACAAAGGAAACAATTTCCAAGTTATAAATACGCCAGAATAGTTCTGTCAGTCCTAAGCCTGAATAAAGTGTTAACGAAGGTTATTGATTGTAGCAAAACCGAGTTATAAAAATACTGTAACTTTTGTACGAAACTGTAAACCGGCTATCGCATAACTCCACCCACTCTAATACAATATGCGCAGACTGGCCCATCGCTATCACGAGGTTTTGGTCGTACTGTAGTGATAAGGCGTTTGCAACAAAAATTTTGGAATTTGTAAATAATAATTAAATCATGTTCCTCGTATATTAATCGGAATTCTCTTTATTTTGCAAACTTTACGAATGCGTTAAGACATACTTTCGTTCAATGTCACGTAGTGTAATTGTTTAAAAATAATAAATGATGTGCATTTTATGCGAACTTGGCCTTGCCGTTGTCTATATTAATTTTGTACGTATTTTACTTCGATGTTTATTGATTCAACTGTTTAAATTCACATGTTATTGTTTTTTTAAAGGTCATGGTTTATTTAAAATTAATATAATGTATAATGTAGTTATAAAGCAATACATTATGGGCGAAAAATTCACTTAAAAAAACCTGTCGCAAGTTTGTTATCCACCATACACGAGAATGTAGAATTCTATACACATTTTTTTTAAGAAAGCCGCCTACCTGAAATGGAAAAAAACACGTTATATTTTTAATACTATCGCGCATATATTCACTTACGTTAAAAGCATACATACAATAAAATGCATACGTTTTATTTTTTAAATAGGCGCTACACAACAAGTGTAGAATTTCAAATTGTTTATCCAACTAATTATATGATGTTATCCAAACGTTATCAATCACCTTTACACACTATAATTGTCTTTACTAAAAAAATACCTGGAATCTTCTGATGAAGTCAGAGAGTGGCTGGGGCTGACCTGTGAGCGGACGGAAGCCGCTTGCTCCTGGCTGAGGATGATTTTTTCCGTCGCCTGGTTTCCATTTTATCTTATTGGTTTGCCATTTTTCCGGGTTATTCGTTCCGATCTTCCACTTAGTTTATTCAGCCTTAAGTGGCTGGCAGGATCGCCATGTGATGTCAGACGTGGTGTCTAACGTGTGCAGGATCGCCATGTGATGTGACCCGGTCCTGAAGGGGCACATCGCTGCGTTGTACGCAGGTTCGCCGATATATTAAATAATAGACTGGCAACGTTTGGATTACATCATATAATTAGCTTGGATAAACAATTTGAAATACTACACTTGTTGTGTGGCGCCTATTTAAAAAATAAAACGTATGCATTTTATTGTATATATGCTTTTAACGTAAGTGAATATATGCGCGATAGTATTAAAAATATAACGTGTTTTTTCCATTTCAGGTAGGCGGCTTTCTTAAAAAAAATGTGTATAGAATTCTACATTCTCGTGTACGGTGGATAACAAATTTGCGACAGGTTTTTTTAAGTGAATTTTTCGCCCATAATGTATTGCTTTATAACTACATTATATTAATTTTAAATAAACTTGACCTTTAAAAAAACAAGTAACGGTGCTACGCTGTTTACATTTCGTTGGCGTAAGCAGAAATTGTTACACATTTTATGCAAACTAATATTATTTCTTACAATACACAGAAACATTTTAAATTATTGAAATATACACATATATAAAGAGTCTATGTATAAAATGTCCATGCATTGTTCAATCACCTTTACACACTATAATTGTCTTTACTAAAAAAATACCTGGAATCTTCAGATGAAGTCAGAGAGTGACTGGGGCTGACCTGTGAGCGGACGGAAGCCGCTTGCTCCTGGCTGAGGATGATTTTTTCCGTCGCCTGGTTTCCATTTTATCTTATTGGTTTGCCATTTTTCAGGGTGATTCGTTCCGATCTTCCACTTAGTTTATTCAGCCTTAAGTGGCTGGCAGGATCGCCATGTGATGTCAGACGTGGTGTCTAACGTGTGCAGGATCACCATGTGATGTGACCCGGTCCTGAAGGGGCACATCGCTGCGTTGTACGCAGGTTCGCCGATATATTAAATAATAGACTGCCAACATTTGGATAACATCATATAATTAGTTAACACATTATAACGAATTAACAAATAACAGTATGTACATTAACAAATAGACACTAGTCTTAAGGAGGTTTCTATATTACACTCTCTATGACTTACTGTGTCTTACTGCATATCTTACTGTGTATCTAACTGTACCTTGAGATCTGATGGATCTTGTTAGTTTTCACTTAGTTTATTCAGCCTTAAGTGGCTGGCAGGATCGCCATGTGATGTCAGACGTGGTGTCTAACGTGTGCAGGATCACCATGTGATGTGACCCGGTCCTGAAGGGGCACATCGCTGCGTTGTACGCAGGTTCGCCGATATATTAAATAATAGACTGCCAACATTTGGATAACATCATATAATTAGTTAACACATTATAACGAATTAACAAATAACAGTATGTACATTAACAAATAGACACTAGTCTTAAGGAGGTTTCTATATTACACTCTCTATGACTTACTGTGTCTTACTGCATATCTTACTGTGTATCTAACTGTACCTTGAGATCTGATGGATCTTGTTATATACTGCAGAGTGCCCTCATTCAGGCTAGTGGCCTTAGTATAATATCAACAACGTGGTGAAAGAGTGTAACACATATCGAGGCTGTAGGACGTACCGAGGTCGTGTTTTATATACAATAAAATCAAGACCGGGGTCGTACCTTGACTAAGATAAGTAGTACAATACATGACTCGATTTGGTTACCACACCAAATTTTTGTATAATATATATTTCAAAGACAAATTTGTATTAAAAGAAATTTTGTTCATATATAATCTAGTACATTTTGTAGAGTAATATGCAGTTCCTAGAATTTTTTACAATAAATAATACTTGGTTGTTATTACATGTATAAATACAGAAACATAATACTATAGTAGCTGATATAGTATTTTTATTTACAAGTATGTTATTTCGAAATAAACCGCTTAAGTATCTTAACATTTTCTCAAAATGACGACAGGGAAACAATAGCTCCAAGGTCATGAAAAATGAACCCTAAAACATCAAAAGTACCGCCGATTTTGTCCTTTCTGTTATTCTGTGGTAATAATCCCGTCTTTGGCTTAGCCCAAGCCGTATCTCTGTGCTAGGCGAAGCTTCAAAATACATACTTTCGTTCAAGCTATCCCTGCCATACAAGTAGGTATTGTTTGTTATTTGGATGTGGAGATAATTCTTTGAATGTTGTTGATAGAATTATAGATCAGTGACGCAGGGATCATCTTTGGTGATTTGTAGTATAACTACTTTTAGAATAATATTTACTTGCATTACTTATAGAAGTATACAGAAAGCGCCAAATAAGATGGCGAACGGAGGGGGTGCGCGGTAGTCGTTTTTAATAACGTGCACGCCCACTTGCTCAAGTAATTGTCAGAATATATTTGTCAGTGACGGAACATAATGTCTTTGCTAGGGGATAATAAAGTGATACACGCTCAAACGCAAGAAGTAGTTTTTAATGTTTACAATTATTTTTATAAACATAAAAGTACATCATTGCTATTAAGTGAAATAAATATTTAGAATCAGAAATATTAGTTGATGAAACGACAGAAAGTTTAATAATTAATGTATATAATGAGAGTGACAGTGATGACTACAACTTCCGAAGAATTTGTTTAATATATTGTATTGTCAGTAATAAAGGAATAAACCATTTATAAATTAAATATTCTTTATACGTATGCAAGCAAATGGACTTCTTAACTATCTGTTTGTAATTTAAATCTCATTTCATATGTAAATTGTTTAATTATTTATAACATCAAGTTGCTTCCTCTGTAAATTTATACTGTTTTAAAAATATTCTTAAAAACCTGTTTATACATTACAATCTCATTATTACTGTCGACACCAAAAAAAATGGGAAATCTAAAATTTGATTGTGTGCTATTGTCAGCTTGTCAATTTTATTCGTGTCAAACGGTTGTCAAACGTTACTATTGGTTTTAGTTTTAAGTATGCCGAAAGCCCGAATCTTAATCCAATTGAAAATTTGTGGGGCACATGGAAAAAACAATACGTCGTAATAATTTTAGACATACAGGAAAGGATTAATGGCATAAACGAGTGTCGGCAAAATTTAACTGCACAATATTGTGAAGCTCTAATTAGATCTATGCCTAGAAGGATTAGTTTGGTGATAGAAAATAATGGCAATGCGACAAAATACTAAAGCATTATATTTTTGTTAATAACTACCTAATAAAAAATACAACCTTTATTTTCTTGCCGCATATTATTTTACGACGCCTAATTAAATTATTTTGATTAATCATTCGGATGGCAATGTCAGATAATTCTAACCTCTTTGAAAAAAAAAACAATTAAACAGATTAAAAAAACTTAAAGCACAAATTTCTGTGTACGTCAATTTCCCACTCAGGCAAACATCGCCGTAAAATCTCGAATCCCCCGATTACTATAAAAAACAGACAACTGGTTGTCAATTTCTGCGGCTTTTAAATCACGCAATATTAATTTCAATAAAGCCCGAACCACCTACCAAGGGGTAGTAATAAACCCCTCCACTGCTGACGACTACAGGAAGATGATCACCTTCCTGAATTCGGACAAAATGGAGTATTACACATACCAACTCGCTGAAGAGCACTCGCTCAAAGCAGTTATTCGCGGTATCCCCTCAGCAATACCAACTGAACACATCCTCAACGACCTAATCGCGTAAGGACAACGTCCTAAAAGCCCACCGGATGAAGAACGTCCGGACAAAGCTCCCAATGCCGCTAGTTCTCGTTGAGCTTCAAAAAAACAACGAGAACAAGAAAATATTACGACTGACCGAAGTACTCCGACTCCGGATCACAGTCGAGATTCTGAATAAGCGAACTGAAGTCACTCAATGCTTCAGATGTCAGAGATTCGGACACGGCTCACGCATGTGGCACATGCATCCCAGATGCGTAAAATGCGGGCAGGATCACCCCACTTTGGAGTGTAAGATGCCCCGTGAGGACCCGGCCGCCTGCTGTAACTGCACCGGTGATCATACGGCCAATTACAGAGGATGCCCCCGCCATCCAGTCAAGAGAACGAACAACTTCTCCCACCTGCCTATACCCGCCCAGACAATGAGCGCGCCAAGACCTAACTTCCGCGAAGAACCAAGGAAAAACCCCTCCCAAACCAGACCCGAATTCCCGTAGCTCCCACTTCCACACCAAACCCACAACAACACCCCCGCCCATCCCCAAACCAACTCAACCTGAGGAATCCACAACTCAGGACAAATTCGATTGCCAAAATCTCAACGTCGGCGCATTGCTCCGTCTAGTTTTTAAAATCCGCAATGGTCTCAAAAAAGTCAATTCCATGGAAGATGTCATCGAAGTCATTCTAAGTTTCACTCAGGAAATAACTCAACTCTTCAATACTGCTAATGAATAGGCGACCCAACAAACCTTCATCTCTAAAGATCGGAGCATGGAACGCATGCTCCCTACTCCCCAAAATCCTGAGTCTCACCGAATTCACCCAACGCCACAACTTGGACGTTATTCTGGTGAATGAAACCCACCTTCGAGCTGCAAACGCTCCACACATTCCAGGCTATACTTTGTATAGAACTGACCGCCTCTTCGGGAGAGGAGGAGTTACGGCCATTTTCATTAAATGTTTCCTGCCACATCATGAATGCTTTTCCCCCGTTCTTATGGGCTTTGAATCCACAAGCATAAAAGTCCAAACAAGACATGGAGATCTCAAGATCATCTCCGCTTACAAACGGCCTCAAGCACCCCTTCTGCACGAGGAACTAGATGCCCTCCTCGATGAAAACGTCCCCACCATCATCGCTGGAGATCTAAATTCCAAGCATCCAGCGTGGAACTCTAGAGTCCGAAACCGCGCTGGAAATTCCCTTTTCTCGTACATGGAAAGGAACAATATTATCGTCGATGGTCCCGTTGAGCCCACACACTACGGCCCAACTGGAGCACCTGATGTTCTAGACATCATGGTGGCCAGAGATCTCTTCTTTGACCACTCCATCACAGCGCTCCCAGACCTCGACTCAAATCACGACCCAGTAATCATCGAACTGGGTCAAGAGCTCCCCCTTCTGAGCGATTCAGAATTGTCATGTCCTGGCCAGCTTTTTCTAAACACCTCCAGAACAATCTCGGTCTGATTCCCTTCATCAATAATGCCCAAGAGTTCGTAGAAGAAGTCGAACGTTTCACCAACTCTATCCACTACGCCAGGGAATTCGCTTCAAACTAAATTCCCGTAAACAAACAAATCTCACCTCTCCCTCGAGATTTGGTCGAACTCATCAGACAGCGAAACCACTCCCGAAAAACGTACAGTCGCACCTTACACCCAGACGACAAACGAGAGTGGAACAGACTGTCTGTCGACGTCAGATATGCCCTATCCAACCACAGCAATCAGACGTGGAGAGAAAACATGGAAGCTCTGGACGAGAACCCAAAGATGTGGCAGGTCAAACGAGCCCTGGAGAGGAAACATCAACCTTGTGTCCCCCCAATCCATGGGCAAAACGGAGTCGTCTACTCCCAAGACGAAAAGGTAGAGGCGTTCGCTGATCATCTCGAACAAACTTTCAGCCCTACCTTCGACAACATCAACATCGAACATCTGGAGGAGGTAGATCGTGTCCTCAACAGGCAACTCGGGATTCCGCCTCAAGATATCCTCCGCCCAATCACTCCGTCAGAGCTAAAATGTTCTTCGTCAGGCATACCAGGACCAGACCAGACAGAAACCTTTCAATGTACGACAGGGACATACCATGGGCAGCGAAGCTGAAGTATCTAGGGGTCACACTACCAGGATACCAGGCTCACCTGGAAAGTCCATATTGAAAAGGTCCGGAACCACGCTGCGGGAGTGATCACGCAGCTATATCCCATGCTGCACGGTCACAACAAGCTGGACCTTAACATGAAGATTCTCCTCCTCAAGGCCGTCATCAGGCCAATCCTGACGTACGCAGAACCAGCGTGGGGACATGCTGCGAAGACCCACATTAACCAGCTCCAGATAGTCATAAACAAAGTCTTGCGTATCATGACGCAGGCCCCATGGTATGTAAGAAACGACACCATCCGTCGAAATCTCGACTTCCCAACCATCCGGGAAACCATAGTAGAGATCGCAAGGAAGTATTTTGAAGATGTTCCACAGCATGAGAACCCGTTGATCTCCGAAATGGAAATACACCTGCATTTCGGTAATCATCGACGACCCCAAGACGTCCTACTTGATGACCCTCTTTGAAACAACCCTCCAACACCCATCACCTTACTCCATCTCTCACTCCAAAACTCCTACTGCCCAAATACCGGCTATTTTTAAACACCCATCTTCCGATTTAACAATTCACTGTTCAGAACCCGAGAGGCCATGAGCCGCAGCACACTGCATCTCACACCTAAACTCGGTCAAATAATCATCCGCGTCACGAACCAAACATTTAAGAACCGAAACAAAGAACTAAGTTTATTTCGGAATATCTCCATTGCTAGAAGAAGAAGAGAGTTTGCCGGCATTCACGATGCACCCGTGGTTAGAGGAGGTCCGTTGTTTCGGAGATGCGTCTTTGTATTTATGAACCAGTCTACGCTCAAACACGTCGTGCCTTCAAACCGGAGGCCGCCGGTGGTAACAGATTCGCGGTTTAAGGGATTCGCGGAATGTGTACAATTAAATGCTAATTCGCGACATTCAGCCGCGGAATTCGCGGCTAATTAATTAAATTCGCGGAATCCGTGGGGGCAATTCGCGGGGTTCGCGGTTTAATTAGCTGGTAATTCGGGTATAAATCACAAAATTCGCGGCTAATTAAACCGCGAACCTCGCGAAATTCGCGACCAATTGGCTAAAGCCACGTAATCCGCGGGGTAATTCGCGGAAAATTAACCAAATTCGCGGGGTAGTTCGCGACATTATTCGCGAGTAATTAACTAACTTCGCGGGGTAATTCGCGATATTATTCGCGAAATTCGTGGTTAATTTACTAATTTCGCGGGATAATTAGCTGCATTCGCGGTTAATTCATGCTCATTTACATATAATTACTATGAATTACACGTTTAATATGCAATATTTTTGGCCGATAAAATCACATACGGTTTTAAAAGCGGGCTAGCGAACACTGAAGCACAGACAAGGACAGACCAGTAACAAGGTTTAAAAATTAATCCGTGAACTATCCTGGTTTAACAAATGCAACAGCAATTAGTAACTATCTTTGTCACATACTTGATGAGGCCTTAGTGAGAGGCGCTGATAAACGCAAATCATACGCATGCGCAACGCGTCCTATCAAATTTGAAAGGATGTGCTTTCTTTGAGCGGCAATTGAGGCCATTTTGGATTTTATATTTGCAAGCGTCTGTCGAGGTAGTTTGAAGTAGTTTTTTATATTATTCTAATCTTGTAATAACCTAGTTAAGTGATGTTTGTAGTTTTAGTTCAGTCAAGGCGAGGCCCCGATCTCATTTTACATTGTATTAGAAAATACGACCTCGGTCTACCTATTTAGGTAAACGCAAGCATCATTGACTAAAGGTTACACGCTTGCTCATCTGTTTACACAGAAACGAGGACGTAGTCAAACGAGGACATTCTAATGGTATATAAGATATTCTACTAAGGAATACAAATCAATCATAGTCAGAGAACCAGTAAGAACTCTCATTTGACTACGATACTACTCGTTGCCATACTTGTAAATAATTGTTAAGTTTGTGATGTATTAACTCATTATACTTCGTTATACCAACTTTACCTGAGTTTTATTCCGATGCTTATGTGCATCATCTTATCGACGTAACCATGTAGCCGTCACAGGACCCGGTTACATTACATGGCGATCCTACCAGCCACTTAGGGCATAGGACATTACATGGCGACCCTGCCAACCACTTAAGGCCCTGCCAGCCACTAAGGCACATCACATGGATTCCCTGCCAGACACTTAAAGACATTACATGGGGATCCGGCCAGTGGAAAAACTGGAACGAACCCGGAAATATGGCAAACCATTAAACAAACAGAATGGAAACCAGGCGACGGGAAAAATCATCCTCAGCCAGGAGCAAGAGGAAGACAATCACAGGTCAGCCCCAGTCACACTTCATCTACCACTTCAGGAGAAGAAGCAGGTATTTCCTTTTAGTAAAGACAATTACAGTGTGTAAAAGTGATGCATAGACACTTTATACTTGTGTATATTTCGAATTATTAAAATGTTTCCTTGTATGTATCGTAAGAATAATATTGGTTTGCATAATGTGTGTAACGATTTCTGTTTACGCCAACGAAAGGTAAACAGCGTACCACCGTTTCTTTTTAAAGTCAAGTGTACGAAAACTAATATGTATAATGTAATTGTAAAAGCATTAAATTATGCCCGAAAAATTCAAATTTAAACCTGTCACAAGTTTGTTATTTAATATACGCAAGAATGTAGAATTTCATACATTTTTTTTTAAGAAAGCCGCCTGCCTAAAAACAGAAAAAATATGTTATATTTTTCATAATTTCACTTACGTTCAAATGCATATACCGATTGGTTCAGCCCGCTACGGGCCATACGCAACAATATACGTATGGAACGTAATGCGATGTGGCAACGTGTGTACGATGCCACTCCGCGTGCGCATACATAAGTCCGATGATCGAGAGCAACAGATTGCCCCTCATTCGTATTTAGCTGTGCAAACGTAAAGGTAGTTATCATGTCAGTGTATACAACCGCAGAGAAGGTACAAATAGTTTCGTGGTATCTTGCCGGCAATTCCTTTCGAACAACCGCTGATTTATTTGCTGTAGAGTACGTAAATCGGCCTATTCTTTCGCATTCGACGATTGAAAGGATCGTAAATGCGTTTAGGAAATATGGCTGTGTAGTCGAAAATTGCCGCAAATGCCAACAAATTTACGAACTGCCTCATATCCCTCTAATACCTGCCGATCGGGAGGAGAGAGACGTGAGGGTTTGTTCGTTAGTTGAAATGGGCGACCTTAAGTGTTCACGGCAAATTGCAGACGAAATCGGTGTTAGTAGAAGTACAGTAAAGCGGATTCTAAAACGCAACAAATATAAAAGTTACAAAGTTCGAAAGTGCCAGGAGATTTTTCCCGAGGAAAATTTTGCAAGAATGGAGTTTTTTGTGAGTCCGTGATGGAAAAGGCTAACGGGGACGAATATCTTATAAAAAATATTCTGTTTACCGACGAGTCTTCTTTTCCACGTCATGGCAAGCATAATCCCTCAGTCGTGCGATATTGGTCTCGAGAAAATAAACATCTAGCTCGTAATGTTAAAACTCAATACCCCGAAAAACTTAACGTTTGGGCGGGTATCTTGGGTGATAACATTATAGGGCCATTTGTTATCGACGGCAATTTGAATGCAGTAAAATATTTAGATTTGCTGCGAACACGAATTATTCCTGCTGTCCGTCAACTGAACGTTGATTTTGATGCAATTTGGTTTATGCAAGAGGGTTGTCCCGCGCATAACAGCAGATTAGTAAGAGGGTTTTTAGAAAACACTTTTCCTAATCGTGTTATTTCCGGGAGGGGTACGATAATATGGCCACCTCGATCCCCCGACCTTAATCCCTGCGATTTTTTTCTGTGGGGTTATGTCAAAGAAAATCTTTACGGTCTTCTAACAATACCGAACTTGCAACAGTTGCAAGTTAAACTGTTTAGAATTTTCGAGACAATAACACCTAGAAATCTCGAGGGAGTGAGGCGGGAGTTTTACAATAGGCTCGGCTATTGTTTGGGGAGAGAGGGCGGTATTTTCGAATCCTATATTTAGTGACTTTCTTAAAATTCAAATTTATTTTGCAGAATTATTGATTTTTTTACTTTTATCTTTTAGAAAACGTTATTGTTTTTTATTACTTTTCCGTAGCAGCTAAGAATACAATAATAATAATAGACCTTATTATGTCTGAAACAAATGGGCAAATTACGTATACAGAACGAATATGCAAACGACTATATCCTTGCGCGGTTTAAGTCTTACTAAATTCATAACTGCAATGTATGGCAATTTAAGCTACTGCGCGTGGAGGGGATTCGCTGTTGCCACTTATTGCTGGTTATGGCCCGTTCAGAGCTGGTTCTATCGGTATACATTAATATGCATACGTTTCATTTTTTAAACAGGCGCCAACACAACAAATGTATTATTTAAAAGTTGTTTATTAAAGCGAATATGTAAACAATAACATGTATATTTAAACTAAATTGAATCAATAACCATCGGAGAATACGTACGAAATCAATTTAGAAATCGACAAGGTCAAGTGCGTATAAAATGCACGACGTTGTTTATTTGTAAACAATTGCATACATGCAAAAAAAATGCATACGCTTTATTTTTTTAATAAGCGCCACACAACAACGTGACATTGAAGAAAGTATGTGTAAACGCATTCGTATATTTCGCAGAGAATTCACATTAATATACGAGGAAGAGTATATTAATTTTATTTACAAGAATTCCAAAATTTTGTGTCACAAACGCCTTACCACGAACAGAAGTTGATTCCAATGATGTAAAGGTTAGTAACGGGACGACCGATAGCATCCTTATCACGTCAAGGTGCCAATAGACGACAGAGACCTATCGATTGTACCATTACGAAACCGACAACAGGTACAGTTTCCACCTACTCCAGGACTGATCATCTTAGGGTTATGAACCTGTCGAAAACGAAAACCAGTCGAATCAAAGAATTTCAAGTGAGGAGAAAGGCAAAAAACTTCAATTCGCCCCTAAGTCGTAAGGAAGCAAGCATGCGCTTCAAGGAAATGGTCCAACACGACGAATACACTCTCATAATTTTTTTTTAAGAGAATACAGTTTAACAAAAGTGTGTTTTGTTAACTGGTCTCTGGTTTTCTGTATTGAAGATAAGGACATTACAGGATAAGGGAATTTCCGCTGTACGAGCACCCTTACTGTAGTCTAGGATAGCTTCACAGAATAGTTCTGCGCGGAACATGACATACACGAAATATGTGTTGTCCAGGGAAACATACAAGTGAGTGATTTCCTAAAATAATAATTTTGCCATGGAGCAAGAGAGAGAGAGTTGAGTTATTTTTAAATGGATATGAAGAAAGGGAACGCACAAAATTGAAGACAGACAAGCAAGCACAAAGAATTAAAGACAAACAGTCAAGCGAACAAAAATAATTAAAAACAAGAATCGAATGCGAAAAATTTAAAGAAAGACAAGAATTGCAAAACTTCGAAATAAGTCTACTATTCCGAATCACTACCACATGCTATGGAACGAAGAATTTAAACAAACAAACTTGAGACAGTGTACAACGGCCCAGTTGAAATTAAAATTTTTTTTGTTAATAAAGTTAAATAATGTTACCAAAGTCGTTTAATAGACACTATAAATGCCGAAATATCGGAAATGTTAGAAAATAAGTAAATGTAATAATGTAAAATAGATAGTAGATAGTAAATAAAGAATAATAGGTAGATATAGGAACTCCAATACCTAAATGCTAAGGAAAGAAAAAAAAAGCAAATAAATCCTTTGTTTTTTTTTCTTTTTCGCAGGATGGCAGGTGTAATAACCTAGTTAAGTGATGTTTGTAGTTTTAGTTCAGTCAAGGCGAGGCCCCGATCTCATTTTACATTGTATTAGAAAATACGACCTCGGTCTACCTATTTAGGTAAACGCAAGCATCATTGACTAAAGGTTACACGCTTGCTCATCTGTTTACACAGAAACGGGGACGTAGTCAAACGAGGACATTCTAATGGTATATAAGATATTCTACTAAGGAATACAAATCAATCATAGTCAGAGAACCAGTAAGAACTCTCATTTGACTACGATACTACTCGTTGCCATACTTGTAAATAATTTTTAAGTTTGTGATGTATTAACTCATTATACTTCATTATACCAACTTTACCTGAGTTTTATTCCGATGCTTATGTGCATCATCTTATCGACGTAACCATGTAGCCGTCACAGGACCCGGTTACTTTACAATCTTATGTAGTTATTGGTTTTAAGTATAGTGTATATATTTAAAGTTACAGTTTCAGTGTAGTGTAAGATAAACTTTAGACTAATTATTTGCTAAATATATCGAATTTGAAGCACTGGCATTGGTAAGTGGAAACATGCAAATACAGCCGAGTAATATTTGTTCTAAAAGTATTTACAAACTATTTCTTATGAACAATAATATTATTTATAAATTTGCAAGCGTTCTAATACTAATCATGTAAATTTTGCAAGTTATGTGAAAACAATCCTTTTTATATACTTAAAATTTGTTTGTAGGTGATATAGGAAAATGGATTTCAAATGTATTGTTTGTGGTTATGGGGAGGACTAAGTAGATAAATTGTGTTACTTTCCCAAAAATCTAGAAAAGTGAGTATTTGCTAATTTTTTTTTAATACTTATATAGTCTACTATACAGTTTTTTTTCTGTTGTATATTTGTAATACGTTTACTGTTGACTAACATATTTTGTTGAATATAGGTCAAGAATTTGGAAAGAGGCAATAGGCATTATTTCAACTGATTCACTCCGTAGCCATAGAATTTGCAGTTGATACTTTATGCCTGATTACTATCAAAGCTCGCTTTTGATTTGAAACGTGATGCAGTTCCAATACTTTATTCGATAACTACTTCATCCTCAGCTCTATCACAAGTCTCTGCTAATATTACAGAACTTATGGGAGCAGATTTACCTGTAGCCTTAACATCTTCAGCTTCTGATAACCGCAGAGAGGTATTTGAAGAAATGCAACCCGGATCATCCAAACAACCAGATGAACAACTGTCTCTATCAGATGTATCAGCATCAAAGTAATTTTCTTTTTATATTGCTATTTAAACACAATAGTCTTAGTAAGAATTATTTATTTAAAGATGTGTTTTATTTCAAAGCTGCACACAAGAGTCAGTTATAATGTTTCATTACATTAAAGCAATATTAAAGATGATCCACAACTTTTTGTTGTAAATGGTGAATGAATAAGCTAGATAATATATCAAGAGCATACAAAATTTAATTATACATAAATTATATATATATATATATATATATATATATATATATATATGTATATATATTGTTGTGAGGCATACTGCACTCAAATAACAGCTCCTATAATGGAAAAAGTAGTTATGCACCAGCAGTATACACATAATACACATGGTATATAATAGCAAAAATTGAAGGGCGTAATTATGTGAAACTAGTGTCGAGATGTGTATAAATTAAATGACGTTAACTTTATAATTAATTATTTGCTTGTTTTCTTTCTTACTTATCTTTTAATATTTTTATATTTCAATTTCTTAATTCAAATCATACGCGACATATTACAGACAGCTACTTTATCCACATTTTACGATACTAGTTAGCCACGCCCACAATTTTAAAATACCATTGTCCCGCGAATGCGATTTTTAGAATGTAAACAACAACATAACCTATGTTAAGAATGTAATTTATTATACTTGTTAATTATTCCGCTAATTTATAATCCAGTTTATACTGAAATATTGTATAAATGTATATTTTAATAGATGTAACAAACATTAAAACGTCGAGGCTTTTTAGTGAAAATTAAAAAGGCTTTGGAAAATAAAAGAACGCTGGCGGCGTCCTCTCCGATAAAATTCTTACAACAAATGGCCGTACTTCAGACTCAAGTAAAAGTTTTATTTAAAAATTTATATTAAACGCAGTGTAAAACTAGTAAATTCTTATACATACGATACCTTAATATCAAGCTCAACTTTTGAAACTTAAATTGGACCAATATCACGTTAAATAACGGATTTATCGAGCATAGCATCATTTCGCTATTGGAACAGCATCGGACCGACAACAAGAGCCATTGACCGATTCCGACGCATATACTTGGACAAGGTGCTGCCGTACTTGGACCCAGCTCCATTATGACGTTCTAGACCAGATACCAGATCCACACGGACAGAGAATATAAACCCAGGTTCCTACTAATATCCAATATCCTAGAATTTCATTTTAAAGTCAACGTTTATTCATTATTAAACACTTAATTCAAACATTGTTTACATCTGTATATAAACGTAAATTTATACATTTCCAAACACATATTTAATATCACATTCATTCTTTCAATATCCTTATAAAAGGAATATATAACTTACCTTCTGTGTTAATTTTAAACAACATTTGTTATATATTTGCACTACTTGTTATGTACACAACCATTTATCAATTTTAAGTAACACATGTGCATTATTACGTAATACCGTTTTTTTATTATTAAGTTAGAATTCACATAATATTACAGTTATCTTATTTTTATCCTTATTTTTATGCTTATTTTTACGTCAAACTTGTTACAGATTACTATTTCTTTAACGTTAATAAATTTTCATTTCTTGATTTTAAATTTGATCTTTTATTTGTTAGCGTTTGATTGTGGAGTTTTTTACTTGATAGATTGTTTAATTATAGCATTATTCTCACGGGGTAACAGCAGACCGACGAAGATCCTTTTTATGTTAATAATTGTTTTGTTGTTCTCAAGCTCTACGATTGCTAGCTGGTTATCAATTATTCACACAGATAGCGTCGCACAATTTAAGTATATTTATACTTATGGCGCCCAAAATTTGAATTTAAAAATAAACTATACACAACAGCAACTTCAATAGATTATTTTCTAAGTTCATATTCTAATTGATTATTAATCTTGCGTACGTAGCACGTCAGCCCCGTATCAATTGGCACCAACAACGTGGAGGCCAGCTATTATCCCGTAAATTTGGTAATAAAACTCACACAATTTAAGCGTTAACAAGTAATCTTCTTTTTAAAGAAAAAAAAAATAAGGTAAACTGTAAAACAAATTTAAAGGTATTGAACATATGATATTGTTGTGTACTGTATTGCATGATTGATTTTCCATTGTAAGCGTAAACATACTACTTTCACGAGGGATCCTCAACTTTAACAGGGATTTACAGGACAAGGTTAGTGAAAAAGACGATCAACTTGTGGGTACTTATTTTTATTTTTACCTAAAATATTTAATTCATTGGAGTGTGCATAATAATTATCTGGAGAGATATCTAAATTAATATTTCTTTGCTATCCATTATCTAAATTCTTATCAACTTCCAAAATAAATATAAATAGTTTTCACATATTTAAATAATTAAATGAATATAAAAATGGATACAAGACATCGAACAAAAGTACCTAAAGACAATGTTGATGATGATAGGACCGAGCAGGGAGATACTGTAATCGCTCAAACTTCAAGTGCCGAAACAGTAAGTACACCTGAAGATAGCCAGGTAATGAGTATGTTAAATGCGATAATGGCACAAATAAATAACATGAAACAAGACAATACTGAGTTAAAACGATATTTAAATAATATGAATAATGATATGACCAACAAACTAGACACAAACAATGCTGACTTAAATAATATGAATAACAAATTAGAATCGAGCAATATTGACATAAATAACAAACTAGACACAAATAATGCTAATATGAAACAAGAATTAAATGACCTAAGTAATAATTTAACTACCAAATTAGAAACAAACATGCAAATCATTAACGAGAAATTTGAGCTTAATAATGCTAACATTGACAACAAATTAAGTGCCTTTAAAATAGATCTAGAAGGAAAAATAGCTGAAATTTCCATAGCACAAAAAGCTATGGAAGAAAATGAATTAAAATACCTGATGAAACTCGACGAAACCGTCGCTCTTCAAAATTGACAATGGGCAAAACAACTGGATGCCACTACAAACGAAATTTTTGATATAACTCAACAGAAAATAAAAATAAATACTTTAGAAATACAGCAGAATATAAACAAAATGATTTCGGAAAATAACGATTTATTAAACACTAAATTAACAAACTTAAACAAAACAAACGAAGACAATACGGAACAATTAAAAATAACTCTTAACCAAAATATCAATTCTCAAATAGATCTATGCAAAGATAATTACAACCAGGAAATAAACAATGTTAAACAAAACCTAGATATAATAATGACAACTAACCAAGAAAATTACACTATTACTCAAACAAATATGAAACAATTAGAGAATAAAATAAAAAATTACTCGATACCAATAAATTATATTAATGCCAACAGTCATTCACTTAAGATAGATAACTTACTTCAATTTGACGGGGATATCACTAGAGTTCACCCTATGTCGTTTCTAAATTGTATACAACGTTATCTGGAAGACGTAACTGAGGAGAAACAGAAGTTGGAGGTAATTCGAGCAACCCTTCGAAATAGTGCCCAGGAATGGTTTCAACGGATTGAGGACCACTGTCTCACACTCAACCAATTTGTTATTCTGTTTACTCGAAACTATGGGGATGAGACACAGCAAAATAGGGCGAAGATACGATTACGTACAGGTAAATACAGACTAGGACAAATATCTAGAGAAACGTATGCTTCTCGTATCTTTAACCAATGCAAGCACATAAATGATATAGAGGAATCTATGATCGCCAGGCAATTGTTAAACCATTTTATCTATACTGACACGCAGGCCATAATCTGTCATACTGTAACAGATATGGATTCCCTCATAGCAATATTACGACGATTGGATGATTTCTCGGAAAACAATCATCAACAACAATTGAATTATCGTACCCAGAATAATCGTAATTACCCGCAAAATAATACAAATAACAGTCATACAAATTTACCACCTCCAAGACAAAACAATTTTAATAACAATAGATACCAAAATACAACAAGACCATATAATAATAATAATTTTAATAACAACAACAGCAATTATAATAACAACAATGGCAATTTTAACACAAACAATGACAGAGATAATCAGTATAATACACAAAACAGGCCAAATCTCAATTTTCAACCCACAAGACACACGAGCAATACATATCAGAACAACAACAATCGCAATAATGACTACAATAGAAATAACTATAATAACAATCAGACACAAACTTTCCAACGACCAGAACGAGAATACAATAACATTAGCAATCGTGGTCGAGGTCGAGTAAACAATTATTACAGACGTCATAGATCTGCTTCTCCTATACGTTCGAATATGGAGGATGAAAAAAAAAACGTCGATTTCGCCAGTCGATATATATGCAGACCCGAAACCAGGCCCATCCCATCAACAAAATTAATACCAATCGACTGTAACATACCACATAAGATCCAGAATATTTCTTTGTACCAACCGCCAGAAGAATTCATTTTTATAGAAGACGCAGGAGATCCAATATCCAAAATATACACTCTACCCATTATCGAACTAAAATTTGACAACATAAATATGAATTGTTTAATCGATACAGGGGCTGAAATCACCTTATTAAGAGCAGAAAAAGCTAAACCCTTACGGGGATATGAAAACAAATTAGTAAAAATTAAAGGGACAGACATAGTAGCAGCTAATTGGCAAGAAAATGGGGACCGTTACAAAACAGTTATGTGCTGAGATATATATTGAAGAATCCATATATTTATTACATTGTTATATAATCGATAAATTACAATATGACTGCATAATAGGCATTGACAACATTAAAGAATTAAAGTTGATATTAGATTTTGAACAGGGTATAATAAACATAAATAATAATAAAGTAATAATTAAGAAACAGTTATCAGAAGAAGAAATAATAAGATATAATGTATATAAAAGAGATGTGTTGATAAAAGAAATTAATAATATATTATTAGAAAATGCGCCGGGCTATAGCAGAGAAAAGGAGTGTAATATTGATAGAGAAACAGAAGGAAATATAAATAATATAATTAATAATAATAATGGAATGAAGAAAATGGACGATTTGCAAGGAACGATTAATAGTCACGGGCGAGGAGATGAAGTGGAGATTAGAATTGAGAAACAGACCATAAAGACAATTAATAATTTTGAAGATATTAATGAATTAATATATGAATTAAATATACCATATCCTACAGTCATAACGGATTTAATAGCAATTTTACATAAAAACATAACTTTGATTAATAACGACATTGTATTCGCAAAAGGATATCAACACCCAATCAATATTGATAATGAAGAACCATTGTTTAGTAAAAATTATCCTATCCCATATAATTACCAACAGAGAGTTAGTCATGAATTAGAACGATTGGAACAAACAGGAATCACAAAACATATGACATTGAAGACAGAGTAATTGTTAAAAACTTGAGGATATCTAACTTAAAAAACAAAATAATGGGTAAATTATTAAAACCTTACCAAGGTCCATATGTTATAAGGCGTATACTAGGTAACAACACTTATGAACTCATGGAAGAAGAAACTGGCTATATAAAAGGCAGATACCATATCTCCATGTTACAAGATTTTTTAGAAGAATAAACTATACTTATATTCTATATTCAAGTCGATATGATCTTAAAGACAGTCTAATGGGTATGTTACAGCTCGAACAAATAATATTAATACAACGAAACATATTTCTAATCAATAAAATTAAAAAGCTAATATTAAAAGAATTATCCTATATAATTATACAAAGTAAAATAACAACTTATAAATAAAGTGCACTTGACAAGAAAAGACATAGACTAATTATATAAAAAAAAAAAAAGATGAATTGAATTACCAAAACAAGAATTAACATTCGTTGAAGTTCATAATTTTACATATATTAAGAAAGAGAATTACTTAGTCTTTAATAATTAAAATATTTAGATATATTTGTTTTTTTTATGAAAATAGTATTTATGACACACAACTAGGAAGCTAACGCAAGTTGATGTTCCTTTTTCATTCTTCTAATCAGGGAAAAGAAAAATCCTCAATTCCTTTCAATTTTCTTTTCGCGGGGATAATGTTGTGAGGCATACTGCACTCAAATAACAGCTCCTATAATGGAAAAAGTAGTTATGCACCAGCAGTATACACATAATACACATGGTATATAATAGCAAAAATTGAGGGACGTAATTATGTGAAACTAGTGTCGAGATGTGTATAAATTAAATGACGTTAACTTTATAATTAATTATTTGCTTATTTTCTTTCTTACTTATCTTTTAATATTTTTATATTTCAATTTCTTAATTCAAATCATACGCGACATATTACAGACAGCTACTTTATCCACATTTTACGATACTAGTTAGCCACGCCCACAATTTTAAAATACCATTGTCCCGCGAATGCGATTTTTAGGATGTAAACAACAACATAACCTATGTTAAGAATGTAATTTATTATACTTGTTAATTATTCCGCTAATTTTATAATCCAGTTTATACTGAAATATTGTATAAATGTATATTTTAATAGATGTAACAAACATTAAAACGTCGAGGCTTTTTAGTGAAAATTAAAAAGGCTTTGGAAAATAAAAGAACGCTGGCGGCGTCCTCTCCGATAAAATTCTTACAACAAATGGCCGTACTTCAGACTCAAGTAAAAGTTTTAATTAAAAATTTATATTAAACGCAGTGTAAAACTAGTAAATTCTTATACATACGATACCTTAATATCAAGCTCAACTTTTGAAACTTAAATTGGACCAATATCACGTTAAATAACGGATTTATCGAGCATAGCATCATTTCGCTATTGGAACAGCATCGGACCGACAACAAGAGTCATTGACCGATTCCGACGCATATACTTGGACAAGGTGCTGCCGTACTTGGACCCAGCTCCATTACGACGTTCTAGACCAGATACCAGATCCACACGGACAGAGAATATAAACCCAGGTTCCTACTAATATCTAATATCCTAGAATTTCATTTTAAAGTCAACGTTTATTCATTATTAAACACTTAATTCAAACATTGTTTACATCTGTATATAAACGTAAATTTATACATTTCCAAACACATATTTAATATCACATTCATTCTTTCAATATCCTTATAAAAGGAATATATAACTTACCTTCTGTGTTAATTTTAAACAACATTTGTTATATATTTGCATTACTTGTTATGTACACAACCATTTATCAATTTTAAGTAACACATGTGCATTATTACGTAATACCGTTTTTTTATTATTAAGTTAGAATTCACATAATATTACAGTTATCTTATTTTTATCCTTATTTTTATGCTTATTTTTACGTCAAACTTGTTACAGATTACTATTTCTTTAACGTTAATAAATTTTCATTTCATGATTTTAAATTTGATCTTTTATTTGTTAGCGTTTGATTGTGGAGTTTTTTACTTGATAGATTGTTTAATTATAGCATTATTCTCACGGGGTAACAGCAGACCGACGAAGATCCTTTTTATGTTAATAATTGTTTTGTTGTTCTCAAGCTCTACGATTGCTAGCTGGTTATCAATTATTCACCCAGATAGCGTCGCACAATTTAAGTATATTTATACTTATGGCGCCCAAAATTTGAATTTAAAAATAAACTATACACAACAGCAACTTCAATAGATTATTTTCTAAGTTCATATTCTACTTGATTATTAATCTTGCGTACGTAGCTCGTCAGCTCCGTATCAATATATATACATATATATATATTGAAGTAATACATAGCCTCTCGTTGTGCTAGCCCAATGATGAATTACTGAGGAGGTGATAATAAATATAATGAACGAGTTAAAAAAAATATTAATTTTGAAATTAAAAGATGGGCGCCTTTATATAACTCCTCAAACTGCTCGATCTGTGTTTTAAATTGCCAACTAGTCGGATCGCATGAAACTAAATTAAAAAGCTTAATTAAATGTGAAATCTCAGGCTCTTCGTTAGATATAAGTTGTTGCTTCCATAAAAGTAAACTATTAATGTTAAGGCTTAAAGAAATAACTCCTACAAGTAAATATAGACAAATAAAAGATTGATATGATAATAAAAATATTAAGTTTATTGCTATAAAAGAAAACTGTAATAAAATAACATGTATAGGAAAGGGTTAAATTTATGAACTATATATAAGTGACGACAAGGTGTTAACAAGAAAAAAAAAGGTTATGTGTGTTACGAAATTATAAAAATATGGATTACAATACAAATGATCTTTTAAATAAATAGGTGAGTACCTTTTAAATTAATGTTGTTACGTTAAAATTGGTTTTTATTTAATATTAATATTAGTATAGGACGTTATAGGTTAAGGTAAACAAAATCGAGAATTTTATTTGTGTATAATTAAAAGAATTGAAAAATTGAATAATAAATACGCTATGTCTTTAGCCAGTGTTTATAGTAAACCTGTTGTTTGATTTGTAGATTGCACGCTTCAAAATGGATAAGTCTTGGCGTTCGAAAATAGTCCGATCGCTGATCAAATTGTTGGCGGTGTGGGTAGCCGTTCTTGATGACGCTATCGAAGTTTTTCTTCGGACTTGGTTCCTAATGCCTAATATCTCCCTGCGTTCTTGTTTGGCTGCTGAATATAAGGTATTGACGTAGATTGACGATAAATAGTTCAGTAGATGGTCTGTGGTTCTTTCTTGATAATATATCTCCAGAATTCCTTGTGATTATGGATGATACTATGTCAATGACGCTTTGTTTTACGTTTATACGTAAAAGTCTAAATATCTTGTAGAATATCACTTGTTGATTGTATTAATATTAATGCAGGATACTTTTGATAACTTTTTCACTGAATTAGCGTTTGAATTATTAATATTATGAGATTTCTAAGATTCGGTCGAAAAAAATGCGTCTATTATTTTATGAATTTCAAAAGATGATCCCGATAGCGCTTGTCTGTTTTACCAAACTTAGCTATCTAATGATGCCAAAAAGTCTCGATGTTTTACCTTATTAACATATTTAAATAGATGGAATTTGACTAATATTACTATTCTTACAGATTTTAAAAATTATTTAATAAATTAACAAGTTAGGTTAATGTAAAACTTAATGTTACAAATTGAGTATTGCGCACGATAAATATTTACATTTGCCAGATGTCAATTTGTAGGCGTGGCTTACTAGCGTCGATATAAATTAAAAATGCATATGAATTTGAATATGTGTTTTTCGCGCTAATATATGAAATTTGAATTAGAAATAATAAGTAAGAAATTAATGAAAGAAATATAAATATAGAAATTTAAGAAAATAATATTATCGTTATTAAAATTCGTATGCACTTCGACTCTACCAATACTTGATAATATCACATACATAACCTTTTATTACCCTTTTCTTACTTTGTATATCTTATTTTTCCCATTTCAGATGCAGCTCAATGTGTATGCCTTGCATCATTACATTATCCCCGTGGAAAAAATGTCTGAATGTACAAATGAGGATATTCTTTTCCCTAACTAGATACATGAAATGGAAAATAACAACCTTGCTATACTAATCTTATTATATGTGTCAACGAATTTAAGAATAATGAGTAATGATTATAAAAATGTATTTATCTATTAACAGGAATAACTTCTTCTATTTTATATAACTAATATTCAAGAAATGTTTAATTGCACTATTAAATTCCTTTTTTTTTTTTTTGTACATATGATCTTTTAAATCTTTAGTTTCTTGTTCCTTTTTAAGTATAAGTTTTAGTTTATTTAATTGTTATTTATCTTAATAGTAATGTTGTCTTTGTTTATTTTTATAGTTTTTGTATAATTTATTAGTTATTGTTATTATAATCTTTTAGTTTACGAGCTATAACATACCTTTCAATAATATTAATAATTTTTAAGACTATATTCATATTCAATTGTAATCTATTGTTCTGATGCGTAATCTTGCAACATCGTGATATGATATCTACCCTTTATGTATCCGGTTTCTTCTTCCTTCAATTCGTAAGTGTTATTGCCTAGGATTCTATTAATAATATATGGTCCTTGATAAGGTTTGAGCAGTTTTCCCATTATTTTATTTTTAAGATTAGAAACTCTTAAACTTTTAACTATAACTCTATCATCTAGATTATATGTCTTATATTTTTTATCAACGGTGTTCCTTTTCCTTTCCCATTTAATTTTCTTAGTCAACAATTTCTCTCTCACTTCCATTAGTCGTTCGTTGAAGTTGATGGCTTCTGGATCTGTCCATGGTCTTTGCGGTGGTTGTCCAGTAAAAATAGTTATTGGACAATGGTTATGAACTGTACTGGGTGTATTGTTTAAGGTGAATTCTATTTGTTGTAAATATTTGGCCCATTTATTGTGATTATCATTTAAGAGAATTCTTAGATATTTTAGAGTTTCACGTATATATCGTTCTGTTGGATTGCCCTGTGGATAACGTATTGATGTATAATAAGTACGTATATTGTGTGAGTGTAAAAAGTCCTTGTATGTGTCACTAGTAAAATACGTCGCGTGATCGGATAAAATTGCTAACGGTTTGCCATATTGTAAGAAATAGTCTGTTAATGCTTGTAGTACAGTATTAGTGTTGCATTTCTGTGTGGGAATTAATTTAATAAATTTGGAAAAGATATCGCAAATCACAAGTATATTTTTATAGCCTTTCGTACTTGGTATTAAATTGGTAAGAAAATCTATAGATATAAGTTCTAAATTATCGTACGTTACAATGTTGTGGCTGATATTTGTGTTGGTATAATTCTTATCCTTCGCAAGTTCACATGTTCGGCAGTGCTTGATAACGCTTTTAATGATTCTCTCGTCGTTAATACAATAGAACGCTTCTCTGAACAGTAGCCAGCATTTTCGAGCTCCTATATGTGTGTAGGTATAATGTAAATAGTCAGTTATTTCCCTCGTATGTTTCTCATTTGTGACATAAACAATGTTCTTACCTATTTGCTTTACAATAAAAGTATCTCTTAGTGACATGCCTTTGTAAGTTCCTGTTTCCCTCAAGTGTTGATGTATCTCCATGAATTCTGGACCTGATTGTATTGATAATAGTTTGTTGTTAGAAAATGTTCCCTGTTTTTGAAGTTGTACCAAATTTATACAGATATTTTGTCGTTTTACATCCCCGTCTTGTCTGGTTAGAGCATCCGCTGTAATCATTTCTTTCCCTGGTTTGTAAACAATCTTGAATTCATACTGTTGTATGAGCAGTGTCGACCTATATATGCGGCTATTATTTAGTTTACAACTCATAATATTAACTAAAGCTTTATGGTCTGTTTCAAGTGTAAAACTTTTACCAATGAGATAATATCTTAACTTTGTTAAAGCAAATACTATAGCTAACATTTCCTTTTCTGATATTGTATATCTAGTTTCACAGGCTTTAAGTGTTCTAGAAATGAAATAGATAGGCGTTTCGATGTTGTCTTTAATTTGTACAAGTTCTGCGGCGATGGTTTGATGTGATGCATCAGTTCTGACTACAAATGGCAATGTAAAATCTGGGTGGTGAAGTTTTAAATTCTCGACAAAACTTTCTTTTAACTGAATGAAGCAATTTTCATATTCTGAAGTCCATGTCCATTTCTTTCCTTTCTTCAAAAGCTCCAATAAAGGTATAGTTCTTTCACTATAGTGGGAAATGAATTTGCGATAGTAGTTCAATACACCTAAGAATCCTCGTAGTGTTTTTAGGTTCTTTGGTCTGGTGTAATTCTTAATTTCATCAAGGCGTGTTGGATCTAGTAAGATGTTTTCTTTATTTATCACATAGCCAAGGTAATTTATTTCTTGACGGAAAAATTGACATTTTAATAGGTTTAATTTCATACCTTCCGTTGTTAAAGTGTTAAGAATTATATTCAGGTGCTGTAAATGCTGTTCTACACTCTCGGAAAATATTATTATATCATCAAGATAGTGTAATGCGAATTCGTTGTATTTATCCAATATTTTATGTAGAAATCTAATAAGGGCGGCTGGCGATGTTTTTAAGCCAAATGGGCACACTCTAAATTGATAAACAATACCATTCACAAGAAAACCACAATATTTTCTCGATTCAGGTTCTAAGTTGATAAGCCAAAATGCATTCTTGAGATCTAATTTGCTGTAAATGGGCTTATTACCACATTTTGTTAACAATACATCTATATTTTGCGGCATTTCGAATTCGGGTTTGATTCTTCGATTCAAAGCTCTTGCATCTAAACAAATCCGTAGAGATAAGTCTTTCTTTTGGACTATCACTATAGGATTAATAAAGTAGGTATTAGACTTCTCTATTATGCCAGTCTGTTCTAATCTTTCCAGTTCCTGATTCACTTTTTGTCGATAATGATACGGGATGGGGTAATTTTTGCTTATTAATGGATCTTCGTTATCTATATTTATCGGATGCTGATATCCTTTTGCGAACACTACATCATTATTAATTAATGTGATATTATTATGTAAGATTGCTATTAAGTCTGCTATGACTGTTGTATATGGTATATTTGAGTTCTCTATAAAATTCTTTATATCTTCAAAATTGTTTATTGTATTATTTATTTGGTTATCCATTCTAACCTCGACTACATCTCCTCCCTCGTGACTATTCTTCGTTCCTTGCATAACTTCCATTCTCTCTATTCCAATATTAGTATTCTCAAATTCAATTATTTTTCCTTCTGTAACATTATTCCCCTCATAATCTCTTCTATAGCACGGTTCTTTATTTAACATAATATTATTAATTTCTCTCATAAGCACTTCCTTCTTATATAGGTTATAACCTTTTAATTCTTCGTCTGACAATTGTTTCTCAAATATTACTTTATTATCATCTATATTAAGTATACCATTTTCAAAATCTAAGATCATTCTGAGACTTTTAATGCTGTCAATACCTATTATACAGTCGTATTGTAGTTTGTCAATTATATAGCAATGTATGATGTATTTTGATTTGTTGATGAATATTTCTGTAGATAATTGTTTTGTTACCGTCCCCATGCGTTTTCCGTTCGCAGCAATGATGTCTGTCCCTTTTGTTTTTATAATGTTCTTCTCGTATCCCCGTATGTTTCTAGCTTTCTCTGCTTTCAATAAAGTGATTTCTGCTCCTGTATCAATTAAGCAATATAAAAAGATATTTTCAAATTTTAATTTTACAATGGGTAATGTATATATTTGGGTAGTTTGGTTGCCTGCATCTTCTACATTAATGAATTCTTCCAGATTTTGATAAAAAGTAATAGTATCTATCTTAAATGGTATGCTATAGTCGTTTGGTGTTCTCAATTCTGGCGTGTTGACGGACCTGGTATTGGGTCGGTATAGAGGTCCACTTGTGAAATTGACGTTTTTTTTAATACCTCCTCCATGTTTGTACGTATAGGCGACACAGATCGGTGACGTCTACTAATATGATTTATTTGACCACGACCACGATTTCGTATATGGTTATATCCTCGTCCTTGTTGATTAGAATAATTATTCGAATTATTATTATTTTGTTGGTGATCCGTTGAGCGATTATTGTGATTAAAATAATTATTATTGTTATTGTATCTTGTCGGCTGGAAGTTAAAATTTTGTCTATTCGGTGGGTTATTTGGTTGATTGCGGTCATTATTTACATTAGGGCTGTAATTATTATTATAATTGTTATAATTGTTGCACGGTCTTGAAGTATTTTGATTTCTGTTATTATAGTTAGGATTATTGTATCTTTGAGGTGGTGAATTCATTTGATTGTTGTTATTGTTGTTTAAATTTTGAGACGGATGATTGCGATTATTGGGATTGCGATAAATGTGTTGTGGCTGATGGTTATTTTCCGTAAAATCATCTAACCTTCTTAATATGTCTATAAGTGAATCCATATTAGTCACCCTTTGACATATTATAGCTTGAGTATCAGTGTAGATAAAATGATTCAGGAGTTGCCTGGCAATCATTGATTCGTCTATATCATTCAAGTGCTTACACTGATTGTATATGCGAGAGGCGTATGTTTCACGAGAGACTTGTCCTAATCTATATTTACCTGTCAATAACCGTATTTTTGCTCGATTTTGCTGCGTTTCATCCCAGTAATTTTTTGTGAAGAGTGTAACGAACTGGTCAAGAGAATTGCAATGGTCCTCAATTCTTTGGAACCACTCTTGTGCACTATAACGTAAAGTTACACGAATAACCTCCATTTTATGTTTCTCCTCCGAAACATCCTCTAAATAACGTAATAAACAGCTAAGGTACGTCATGGGGTGTACTCTTGTAATGTCCCCGTCGAAATGATGTAGATTTTCTATCTTAATAGAGTTATTGTTAGTATTATTGTAATTTGTTGATGTAAAATAATTTCTAATTTTATTTTCTAATTGTTTAATGTTAGCTTGCGTGTTAGTGTAATTATCATTATTGGTAGTGATTATAGCATCTAAATTTTGTCTAACTGTGTTTATTTCTTGGTTATTATGATCTTTGCATTGACTTATTTGAGTATTAATATCTTGGTTTAACGTTATTTTTAATTGTTCAGTATTGTCTACATTTATTTTGTTAAAATTAGTCAATTTTGTATTAAATATAGTATTATTCTCTGAAATCAATTTGTCTACATTTTGTTGTATATTTTTAGTTGTAGTTATTAGTCTCTGTTCGGCATCATTATGTATTTCGTTTGTTGTTGCCTCTAACTGTTTTGCCCAATGTAAGTTCTGTAAGTTAACGGTTTCATCTAGTTTTATTAGGTATTTCAGCTCGTTCTCCTCCATCTTTTTCTGAGCTGTAGAAATCTCAGCTATTTTACCCTCTAAATCTACCTTGAAAGCACTTAATTTGTTGTCTATATGAGCATTATTGAGTTCAAATCTTTCATTAATTTTTTTCGTGTTAGCCTCTAATTTAGCCGATAAGTCAGTACTCAGATTAGTTATGTCTTGTTTTAATTCAATATTGTCCCTTTTTAAATTCTCGTTGTTAATGTCTAATTTATTTGTTAAGTCATTGTTACTGTTAGTTAGTTCTTGTTTTAAGTCCTTACTATTTGTATCTAATTTGTTATTCATATTTATATTATCTTGTTTTAAATCATTTATTTGCGTCATTAGTGTCTGTAACATGTTCAACATCATCTGGCTATTATCTGGTGAACTTACCCCTTCAGATGTAGACGTTTGTGCAACCGGAATGTCTCCCTGTTCAGCCCTGTCTTCTTCCGTAGTGTCCTTTACTGCTTTTGTCCTGTGTCTGGTGTCCATATTAATATTGATTGAATTAATATTATGCAAAGAGTTTATATTGATATTTTTCTTTAATTGTTAATAGAATTATTATAATGAATAGTTGATAAGAAGAAATTTATGATTTAAATATGTATAAACAATATTCGAGACACAGTAATAATATAAGTGGACAAAAGTTAAATAAAACAACGTACATACAAGGTGATATTTCCCCTTCACTAACCTTTACTATATCCGTAACTCCTTCAAAGTCTGGGATGTGAAGAATTGTAGGTAAAAATCAGCTGAACAATAGGAAAAATAGGTACACAATTCTACACACAACTACAGTAATAACATACACCTTTCGTCTAAATTATATATGGAAAATAATTTTGAATGTAGCAATTATTTGTCATAATTTATATTGTTCGAGTTATTTAAAAGAAGCAATCTGGCCTCCACGTTGTTGCGTCAAATGAAGTAATACATAGCCTCTCGTTGTGCTAGCCCAATGATGAATTACTGAGGAGGTGATAATAAATATAATGAACGAGTTCAAAAAAATATTAATTTTGAAATTAAAAGATGGGCGCCTTTATATAACTCCTCAAACTGCTCGATCTGTGTTTTAAATTGCCAACTAGTCGGATCGCATGAAACTAAATTAAAAAGCTTAATTAAATGTGAAATCTCAGGCTCTTCGTTAGATATAAGTTGTTGCTTCCATAAAAGTAAACTATTAATGTTAAGGCTTAAAGAAATAACTCCTACAAGTAAATATAGACAAATAAAAGATTGATATGATAATAAAAATATTAAGTTTATTGCTATAAAAGAAAACTGTAATAAAATAACATGTATAGGAAAGGGTTAAATTTATGAACTATATATAAGTGACGACAAGGTGTTAACAAGAAAAAAAAAGGTTATGTGTGTTACGAAATTATAAAAATATGGATTACAATACAAATGATCTTTTAAATAAATAGGTGAGTACCTTTTAAATTAATGTTGTTACGTTAAAATTGGTTTTTATTTAATATTAATATTAGTATAGGACGGTATAGGTTAAGGTAAACAAAATCGAGAATTTTATTTGTGTATAATTAAAAGAATTGAAAAATTGAATAATAAATACGCTATGTCTTTAGCCAGTGTTTATAGTAAACCTGTTGTTTGATTTGTAGATTGCACGCTTCAAAATGGATAAGTCTTGGCGTTCGAAAATAGTCCGATCGCTGATCAAATTGTTGGCGGTGTGGGTAGCCGTTCTTGATGACGCTATCGAAGTTTTTCTTCGGACTTGGTTCCTAATGCCTAATATCTCCCTGCGTTCTTGTTTGGCTGCTGAATATAAGGTATTGACGTAGATTGACGATAAACAGTTCAGTAGATGATCTGTGGTTCTTTCTTGATAATATATCTCCAGAATTCCTTGTGATTATGGATGATACTATGTCAATGACGCTTTGTTTTACGTTTATACGTAAAAGTCTAAATATCTTGTAGAATATCACTTGTTGATTGTATTAATATTAATGCAGGATACTTTTGATAACTTTTTCACTGAATTAGCGTTTGAATTATTAATATTATGAGATTTCTAAGATTCGGTCGAAAAAAATGCGTCTATTATTTTATGAATTTCAAAAGATGATCCCGATAGCGCTTGTCTGTTTTACCAAACTTAGCTATCTAATGATGCCAAAAAGTCTCGATGTTTTACCTTATTAACATATTTAAATAGATGGAATTTGACTAATATTACTATTCTTACAGATTTTAAAAATTATTTAATAAATTAACAAGTTAGGTTAATGTAAAACTTAATGTTACAAATTGAGTATTGCGCACGATAAATATTTACATTTGCCAGATGTCAATTTGTAGGCGTGGCTTACTAGCGTCGATATAAATTAAAAATGCATATGAATTTGAATATGTGTTTTTCGCGCTAATATATGAAATTTGAATTAGAAATAATAAGTAAGAAATTAATGAAAGAAATATAAATATAGAAATTTAAGAAAATAATATTATCGTTATTAAAATTCGTATGCACTTCGACTCTACCAATACTTGATAATATCACATACATAACCTTTTATTACCCTTTTCTTACTTTGTATATCTTATTTTTCCCATTTCAGATGCAGCTCAATGTGTATGCCTTGCATCATTACAATATATATATATATATATATATATATATATATATATATATATATATTTAACTTATCTTTGATATATTGATATAATTCCAATATTGACTATTCAACCTTTACCATACTTGAATTTATCAATATGCAACATATAAGAAAAGAAACTTGTTTGTAAAACATCTTACTAAAATTTAAATATCATTGTTTTTATACTCATTTATTTAGGCCTATCGATCATTGCTTGAAATCTGCAAAGGAGGAGGACAGAATTTGTACAATATCCTTTGATGAGATGGACATAAAACAACACATCCAATATGATGCTGCTGTCGACCGTATAAGAGGGTTTGAAGACTTTGGACATGAAAAATCCGAGAAGTTTGCTACCAAAGCCTTGACTTTTATAGCACAAGGTCTTCGTCTAATTGATAATTATAAATTTTGTCCTTGATTTGCAAATTTATATTTAGTTATTACTCATTGCACCCTATTTAGAAAGCACAACAGTTGTTATTAGTATAAGAATATTCCTATGCATACAAGCTTTAAAGTAAGAAGCACAGTATTTAAACTTATTCTTGTAATATTTTTACTTATTACATTATTTCGGGGTAAGTATATAAAATAATGAGTATTAAAGTTATTTAATTTCCAATTTTACATATTCCGAAAAACGTTTTGTTGAAGAAGAAATCGGTCAAGAAGTAAACAACGATTCTATTTGTTCACAGCAATTGACTAGTCTTTTTATCGATACCATCGTAGCAATTAACTGCCAATGTTGTATTTTGGATAAAAGTAATGGTGAGTGTACACCACCAAAGCACCCGTTCTCTCCACTCTCATTAGTGGTTTCAGTGTTACTCTTTGGTGTTACAGTATACAAGACATATTTTTGACAAGTAATGTTATGTAAAGTTATGAATATATAATTCGCCTATTGTAAATAAATTAGCTTGCATAAGTATATTATTCATAGGAATATTAATTTAAACAGAAGGTAGTATGTTTTGGATATTTGTATTGTACTTATATTATTGCCAAAACAAATTGATGTATAAAATAAAAATATTTTGAAAAGAATGTTTGTGTACTTTATATGTACCTGTTATATATTACTTTATTGCATTATGTATTGCAACTTTGAACAAAGTAAATAACTTAATATTATGTTATCTAAACATATGGACAATATTATTTTTAATTAAAATTCTCAAATTACTAGTTTAGTTGTAAATAAGTAGCGTTACTGACAGTACATGCTATATAAAATAGTTATTGACGATACAAGTGTTAAAAGTGCGATTTTATTTCACGAGTAAAAGTTTGCGACACGAGCGTTAGCGAGTGTCGCAATTTACTAGTGAAATAAAATAGCATTTTTAACATGTGTATCGTACAATATTTTTTCTACAAACAATTTTTGTTATAAAATATAATGAAAATCCACTGACCAAATTTGACAGATCATGAATACGTTTTGACACAACTGGACGCAACCGTTAATAAATAACGTCAAATTAATTTGTCACAATTCATACAAAAGATGAGTTCGTGTTTAAGTTCGTGTAAAGAAAATGAAGTAATAGCGAGAATAATCATTCTGAAAGTACTGCAACACAGGAAATAAATATCTCGAATTACACAAACTGTACATTTAATATTAATTATCCAAGAAATATGTAATTTTCATTTATACTCTATTTTTAAAGTAGAGAGACGAATTTCTGAACAGACCATTTTGACAGTGCAATCTCATTGGTTGAAAGCAATTTGGCCTTGCTTTCAACCAATGAGATTTCACTGTCAAAGTGGTCTGTTCAGAAATTCGTCTCTCTACTTTAAAAATAGAGTATTGTAATGACTCATCCGATGACGCGAGGTGCGTCATCCCTCTGGATGTTTTCGCGAGGCCTACGTGAACGCTCTAGAAAAGTATTCACCAGATATAAAAGCCGCGTCGAAGAAGGGACATTCATTCAATACCCAAGTCTCGCGAAGTAAACATAAATATAGTTACATAAATATAAAATACATAAATGTACTTATTGTTGTTAATAGTTAGTTTTATATTGTTATACGTTTTAATATTAATATAGTGTGTGTGTCTAAAGTTATTGTTAGTTTTATTTAAGAACCCGAAAAGACAAACTTTACAGTGGTATTCAGGTGTGGACTAATTAATAAATAATAAACTAAGTAGACAATTAAGTGTTAATTAAGTATTCGTTTAAATAAATATACAGTGCGGAAAGACGTTATTTTAAATATCGTGATGGCCAACAGAATGAAACTGACCGAATTAAAAGTGTCCGAGTTAAAACGAGAATTAGAAGAGAGGGATGAGGATACAACTGGCAAAAAGTCGATCCTCCAGCAACGGCTTCGCAATGTGTTGATCCAAGAAGGCGAGGATCCAGAGAATTATGTCTTTCAAGTTCCAGGAGGAGATGCTGACGTGAATTTGCTGTTAACTCAAATGAAACAAATGGGGCAGAAGAACCTGGAAACTTCTGGAAATTTAGCAAAAACTCTAGAACAAATGGAACAGAAGAATCTGGATAGTGCGAAAAATATGGAACAACGAATAATAGATTCACAAACTAAAATGGAGCAGAAAAGCCTGGAAACTTCTGGAAATTTAGCAAAAACTCTAGAACAAATGGAACAGAAGAATCTGGATAGTGCGAAAAATATGGAACAGCGTCTAATAGATTCACAAACTCAAATGCAACAAATGGAGCAGAAGAACCTGGAAACATCTGGAAACTTAGCAAAAACTCTAGAACAAATGGAACAGAAGAATCTGGACAGTGTGAAAAGTTTGGAACAACGATTAATAGACAATTCGCAAACTTTGGAACAGCGTCTAATAGATTCACAAGCACAGATGGAAGAAAGAAACCTAGAAACCGCTAGAATCCTCGAGAAAAATCTGGAAAAGAAATTACTAGAAAATTCTAGAAACTTCGAAAAAAGTTTGGAACAAGTGGAGAAAGTGCTAGAACAGCGATTAGCGGAAAAATCAGAAGCGTTAAAAGAACAGGTTTTCATAGCTGTAGAAGAGAAAATTGGAGAACATTCTAGACTTTTAGAGGCAATAATGATTGAGATGAAATTACCCGCTACCACGAGTCATTCTGATCCCAAGCAGGTCAACGAAGAAGTCATACCGCGGCCCATCGAAATAAAAGAAGAATTTGTGGCTATTTCAAAGACCAGAATCAAGCCACCAACCTTTGATGGAAAGACGTCATGGGCAACTTACCTGACGCAATTCGAAGCGGCCGCAGAAGCAAACGCATGGTCTTCTGCCGAGAAGGCGACTGCTTTAGTCATAGCATTGAGGGGTGATGCTAGTGATATTTTGCAGACATTGCCTCCTGAGGAACGTAAAGATTATTCTCAACTCATTAAACGCTTGGAGATGAGATATGGCCATGCGCATTTGGAGCAAGTATACCATACCCAACTGAAGAATCGATCACAGAAGAAAGGCGAGAATCTTCAGGAATTTGAGGCAGATATTGCTCGTCTAGTTCGACTTGCATATCCGATGGCGCCAGATAATTTCATGGAACACCTAGCGGTCCAGACGTTCATAGATGGTCTCCGGGATATTGATACGCAGCAAGCATTAAGGTTGGCAAGACCGAAAACCTTGATCGATGCTTTGGCGCACGCGCTGGAGTTTGAGATTGCAAAGCAAGCTTCTCGGAACCATGCTCGTGTCTGCACTGTTGACAAGCAGGAAAATGAGGAGTTCATGGAGCAGGTGGTTAGTAGAGTTCTAAACCAGATCAAATCAAATAAAAGAGTACTGCGATGCTGGAATTGTGGAGAGATTGGTCACGTTCGGAGTAAATGTGGTAAGGTGGCCAAGAAAGCATCGTCTGAGCAGCAGGAAAACTAAAGCGGGTCGATGAGCGAGGGCAATCATCGATCCAGCATCAGGAAGCCCCAAAGACGCCTGGCCAAGTCGCATCCCTGCAACATCAAACCAACGGCCTGTATGTGGACGCTGTTATGGAAAGAAAGACCTATGCTTGCTTGCTAGATACTGGATCGACGAAAACCATCGTGCGACCCGATTTAATTCCCAGAAATAAGAAGTTATTTTCTAGCAAATGGAGACTTAGGACAGCAACAGGAGGAGCAGCTTTTGTGGCAGGTGAAGTAGATGTCAACTTTATCATAGGACCAACATCAGTCCGACATCGTGTTCTCGTAGCCGACATAGAAGAACAAATAATCTTGGGATTAGACATCATGAACACCTACGGCTTCCAGTTAGACATGAAAGAAGGCAGTTTAAAAATAAATAATGAAGAATTGTTTCTTCATGGAAAAAATTGTGGGAGTGTACAAGTAATTACAGCAGAGAATGTTGTTCTGGATGCAAGAAGTGAGACAATTTTGACGGCGTGTATGGAAGGTGATTATTTGGACGGAAATGTTACAATGTTGGAACCAAAGGCTGATGATGACGAGGTGGGCCGAGGAATAGTAGTGGCCAAAATGCTGGTTAAGACTCAGAAGACTGTACCGATAAGGATAATGAATGTGAACCATTACCCTGTTTCATTAAAAAAGGGTACTATTCTGGGGCGGTGTTCGCCAGTGTCGGCCGTCGTTCATAATATAGAGGCGAAGAAGAATGGATTCGTGCAGGTTTCTGAGAAATTGTCCAAGATAATCGACTCCGCCTGTCAGGGATTGAGCAAGAAGGAACAAAGCCAAGTTAAGGATTTAATCAAACATTATGAAGACGTCTTTGAAACTGAAACTGGTACGAAAGGAAGAACCAATATTGTAATGCATAAAAATAAATACCAGCGATGCAAGTCCAATTCGGCAAGGACCAAGAAGGTTACCCCTGGCAAAACGTGAGGAAGCCAAGCAAATTATACAGGATATGGAAGGCCAAGGAGTAATTGAACCATCGAATAGTCCATGGGCTTCACCAGTGGTCCTTGTCAGGAAAAAGGATGGATCTACCAGATTCTGTGTGGACTATCGTCGTTTAAATAGTGTGACCAAAAAGGACAGCTATCCTCTCCCAAGAATAGACGATACGCTAGACACCTTGGCAGGAGCAAAATGGTTCTCCACTCTCGACTTAAAGAGCGGTTATTGGCAAGTGGGAATGGATCCCAATGACAAAGAGAAGACTGCCTTCAGTTTAGGTACAGGTCTCTGGCAATTTACAGTCATGCCATTTGGACTGTGTAACGCCCCAGCTACTTTTGGGCGACTCATGGACACTGTACTGAGGGGACTGTCCTGAAACACCTGCCTGGTATATCTCGATGATGTGATTGTGGTAGGGAAGACCTTTGAAGATCACATGAAAAATTTGGAAGTAGTATTCCAGAGGTTGCGAGATGCCAACCTGAGATTAAGTCCAAAGAAGTGTCACCTTTTCCGCAAGGAGGTAAATTACCTTGGACATGTGGTTTCCAGAAAAGGAGTTGCTGTGGATCCCGAAATAGTAAAAGCTGTGGAAAAATGGCCGGTACCCAAAGACAAACATCAGCTAAGAAGCTTTTTGGGATTATGCACATATTATCGATGCTACGTTCCGGGATTCTCCAACATTGCAAAACCACTTACTCGCCTAACAGAAAATCGAGCATTCATTTGGAACAACGAATGCCAAGCGGCCTTTGAGTTGTTAAAAGGTACGTTGATCAGTGCACCTGTTTTAAACTATCCACTGCCATCTGGGAGGTTTGTTTTGAATACGTATGCCAGTAACGTCGGGATTGGTGGCGTGCTCTCTCAAATCCAAGATGGACAAGAAAAGGTCATTGGATACTTCAGCAAGACCCTGTCCAAACCGGAGAGGAACTACTGCGTAACCAGGAGAGAACTATTGGCAGTAGTTAAGACCATTGAGCACTTTTACAAGTACCTGTATGGGCAGAAGTTCCTGATCCGCACTGATCATGCCGCCTTAAAGTGGCTCTTGCAATTTAAGAATCCAGAGGGTCAAGTAGCTAGATGGATTGAGAGGCTACAGGAGTATGACTTTGTTATTGAACACAGAGCAGGCCTCAAACATCAAAATGCAGATGCCCTTTCCAGAAGGCCCTGTCCAGAAGACTGTCGATATTGCAACAGAATCGAAGACAAATCGGCCAACGCTCTTCGAACCACCGTTGTTGATGACCAATGGCAACCTGACAATTTGCGCGCAGATCAAGAAGCTGATCCGGATCTTGCAGTCCTCAGGGCTTGGAAAAGAAATGGGCAAAGACCGACCTGACAAGAAATTGCTCCCCATTCACGAGAATTGAAGTCATACTGGGCACAATGGGATTCCTTAACCATGGATGACGATCTCCTGAGACGTGAGGTCGAAAATCACGATGGAAGTGAGCGCAAGATGCAAATGGTGGTTCCCAAGAAAAGAATACCAGAGGTATTGCGAGAACTCCATAATGGTGCTTCTGGGGGACATTTTGGAGTCCATAAAACACTGGAGAAGGTGCGCCAGAGATTTTACTGGGTGAATTGTTCACGAGATGTGAAAGAATGGTGCCGAAAGTGTGCAAATTGCGCCGGAAGCAATGGTCCCCAGAGGCGTCGACGTGCACCCATGCGCCAATACAATGTAGGAAGCCCATTTGAAAGGATCGCCATAGACGCCGCCGGTCCTTTTCCAGAAAACAGCAAAGGAAATAAATACATAATAGTGGTCATGGATTACTTTACCAAATGGGTTGGAGCATATGCTCTACCAAATCAAGAAGCTGGAACTGTAGCAGACGTGATTGTGAAGGAGTTCGTCAGCCGTTTTGGTGTACCCTTGGAACTTCACTCCGATCAATGGCGAAATTTTGAGTCCAGTCTATTCGAAAAGATGTGTGGACTTTTGGGCATACGGAAGACGAGAACAACTCCCTTGCATCCACAATCAGATGGGATGGTAGAGCGAATGAACAAGACCATGATCAGACACTTATCCAAAGTTGTCTCCGAACATCAGAGTGATTGGGACGAACATTTACCATTATTTCTAATGGCGTATCGGGCCTCCGTTAAAGAGACAACAGGCCAATCACCAGCCAACGTGCTATTCGGGAGGGAAATCCGGTTGCCTTGTGATTTAAAGTTTGGGAGCAAGCCTGGTGATGATCTTGCCGGAGAAGATTATGTCAGCACGCTCAGACGACGACTAGATAATATCCATGAACAAGTCAGACATAATATCCAAGATGCTAGTGACAGAATGAAAGAGAGCTATGACATCAACGCCGAGAAGAGTGGTTACCATGAAGGCGATCGGGTTTGGTTGTATAATCCACAACGTCGACGGGGCCTATCTCCAAAACTTCAAAAGAATTGGGAGGGGCCATACGAGGTGTTGAAGCGGATCAACGATGTAATATACCGCGAACACCTCACACTAAGCCAAGAGTCGTACATTTTAATCGATTAGCCCCATACTCTGGAGACAATGACGAAACCGTTGACTTGCGCCGATTGGATAGCCAATACCATGAACTAACCTTCGAAGACTTTATGCAAGAGTATTCTGGTTCGAGAAAAGCTCGATTTGGGGTAACCATCGAGAAACAGCAGGATTTGTTCACGGTGCCGCCAGACTACGCGCTTGCTCATTGCGTAGCCCGAGATCTACGAATGGCCAAAGGAATTGCCAGGGAATTTAAAGAGAGATTTGGCAGAATCGAAAAGCTAAGGCAGCAGGGACCAGCAATTGGGAAGAGTCTCCAAATAATAAATGAAAGACAGCCCATATTTTATTTGGTCACGAAAGAACTGTCGAGCCTAAAGCCAACCTATCGAGCCTTATGGGAGGCCCTGACCCACTTACGCGAACAAATGTTACAGCAAGACATTCTGAAATTAGCAGTTCCAAAATTGGGTTGTGGATTGGACCGCCTGGACTGGAGAATTGTAAGGAGCATGTTGGAAGTAATCTTCCGACATACTGGTATGGAAATTCTGGTATGCAGTTACCAGCTTGAATATTCCTGTCCATCCAGGCAAGATAAGACCGTGGACTGTTATTTCGATATGACGTCGCAATGTAACAAAGGCCCTACCTGTCGATTTCGTCATCGTTTGAGGAGACCAAAGCATGACATGTTTCGGGACGAAACTTCATTTTTAAGAAGGGGGCAATGTAATGACTCATCCGATGACGCGAGGTGCGTCATCCCTCTGGATGTTTTCGCGAGGCCTACGTGAACGCTCTAGAAAAGTATTCACCAGATATAAAAGCCGCGTCGAAGAAGGGACATTCATTCAATACCCAAGTCTCGCGAAGTAAACATAAATATAGTTACATAAATATAAAATACATAAATGTACTTATTGTTGTTAATAGTTAGTTGTATATTGTTATACGTTTTAATATTAATATAGTGTGTGTGTCTAAAGTTATTGTTAGTTTTATTTAAGAACCCGAAAAGACAAACTTTACAGTATAGTAATAAAAATCACTTTAATATATGTTGTCATTTTTGACAAACTGTCATGTAAATTTACTTTTAACACTAGTGTTAAAAGTACTACTTTTAAGACGCTACGCTATAATATCGCATTTTTAATTATAGTTAGCCGTGTCAAAATGTTAACTTTTAACGGTGTTTGTAGAAAATAGTATATTGTACAACTAGTGCTGAAAATAGGATATTTCACACGAGCGTGAAGTTTGAGCCACAAGCCGTAGGCGAGTGGTTTAATTATGCGAGTGTGAAATATTTTCAGCACGTGTTGTACAATATACTTTTCCGACGACCGCTTAGTGACAAGAATTAATTTCAATTTGACATTTGAGAGTCATTCATTTGACAGTTTCCTATTTGTTATTTTATGATTAGTAGGTTGGCATGTCTGTTACTTTGCACACGGTTCTGCGACGATTCTAATTGGCCCTCTTGAACTTTTCAGCACAGTTTTAGTTACAAGATAACTTTTCAACACAGTTTTAGTTACAAGATAACTTTTCAACACAGTTTTGGGGATACAATGCAATTTGCAATTTTCAGTGCTAGTAAATCATGCGAATTTGTTCTTTTTACATTGTGGTCGTCGGAAAAAATATGTATAACACTGAGTTCATGTCTATTTCACTACCCCTTTCCCGCTCTTTTCTATTTGCAGTTGAAACCGCAGTCGCTTGGTTCGCTATTGTACACAAATTCAAATTCCCCGCCAATATCCGATTAGTTCAAAGTTGAACACGGTGTCAGCATTATTAGTATTTTGGTTTTTCCAGTAGAGTTTGAGATTGTTTATATTAAGATTTACGTTTATTATATATGTATATTTAACTGTTTTAGGCTTTTGTGTGTTTTAATTGTGTAGACTTTTTATATAGTGATAAAATAAGTTTGGTGAAATTATAAAAACCGTAAATGTAAGTAATGTTTATAGAGGTTTTAATAAGTTATTCAGAGCTTAAAGCTGGATTTATAAACTTGACGTCGACGTTCCGTTCAGCTCCGTAGCCGTTCGCACTAAAAGGTGGATTTATAAACTTGACGTTCAGTTGACGTTGTCGTCGCGCATGTTTTTTGTAGCTTTAGCGCAGACGTTTCTCAGCTGTTTATTAGTATGAACGCATTCACGCTAGAGAACGAAATCGGTGAATTGGAATTCTATTGACATATTCAAAAATATTTATTAAAATGGACGAAAATCAATATTTGGCTGGCAGTTTGGCAATTTTACTGTGTTTGTGTGCAGCGGTCAAAATTGATTCAGCGAGAAGGAGAAGGCGATATAAAGTACGTCCAATAAACAGAAGGAGACGTATAATGGGCAACTTCCAATATTATTTAAACATGAAAGCAAATGATGCAGAACAATTTTTTAAATATACCCGAATGACAGTAAGAACATTTGACAAATTGATGAATTTGATAAAACCAACTATAAAAAAGCAAAGAAGATCAGATGGCATTTCTGCTGGGAGCGGTTGATAATAACATTGCAGTAAGCACTTGTGATATTGTGATTATACATATTTCTTTAAATTGCAGATATTTATCACAAGGCTGTACGATGCAAAGTCTTGCATGGACATTCAATATAGGAATTACAACAGTACATAAAATTGTTTTTGAAGTTTGTGATTCCATTTGGAGAGTGCTTAGTCCAATATACTTAAAATCTCTATCATCAGAAGAGGAATGGAAAAGTATTGAAAGACAGTTTAATAATGTATGGAACTTTCCACATTGTATAGGAGCCATGGATGGCAAACATGTAACAATACAAGCACCAGCAAAAAGTGGCTCATTATATTATAACTATAAAAAGCAATGTAGTATTGTGTTACTTGCCATATGTGATGCAAATTATAAATTCACTATAGTTGATATAGGGGCATATGGTTCACAGAGTGATGGTGGTGTGTTAAAAAACAGCATGTTTGGACAAAGATTAGAGCAGCAAACTCTAAGTGTTCCAAAACCAAATAGATTGCCTGGCTTGGACATTGTTATCCCATATGTTTTCGTAGCAGATGCCGCATTTCCTTTGAAGCCATATATAATACGACCATATCCAGGAAGGAATCTTCCCGCACAAAAGAAGATTTTTAATTATAGACTATCACGAGCCAGGCAACTTATTGAAAATACATTTGGTATATTGGTGGCTAGATGGCGAATACTAAAAACCACAATTTGTGCTAAGGCAAACAATATAGATTGCATAATAAAAGCTGTGGTAGTTTTACATAATTACTGCCAAGTAGAAAATGCCATAGATTTAAATATTTATTGTCCACCAGGCTACATCGATAGTGCTGAAAATAGAGGAACCTGGAGAGATGAAGCAACACCTCTCCAATCTGTTCATAGATTAGGTGCCAATATTGCAGCTAGGTCACTGTATAAAGTACGTGATAGTTTGGCTCGCTATTTTATTTCAGATTATGGCAAGGTTTCTTGGCAGGATAAAGTGATTAAATATATTTTAAATACTTTAATTTCACTTTAGGTTTGTAGGATAAGTTAGATCTAAGTTATATTAGCTTTGTAAATATTTATTTTTATTCATATATATAATAATATGACAAATAAAAGTCCAAAAGTAAATACATATTGTTTTTATTACGCCTCCAAAATTTCTAACATAAGCTTTCTTTTTTCTTTTGCTATGGCTGGTGGCATGTCATTTAAACATGCTACTACATATTTGCCAAATGTATCGCTTGCCGTCTTCTGTTGGCCTGGACGATTTTGCATTGTAGCAGCGACATTTCGTTCCACTTCGAGGACTGTGTCTATGGTCGCCTCACCTCTATTTTCTTGCCGCTTTCTTTTTCCTACATTTAACATAATATATAAATACATAGATATAGTAGTAGCTTCAACAAACCTTTTCTTGAAACCGGGGTCTCCTGGGAAACTGAAGATTCTATTGGTTCTTCATCTGCTTCTATCTTAGGAGCATTTGTTTCTTCTATCTCTGCATCAACATCGTCCTCCAGCTCGTCCTCTTGAGTGCCTGGCGACAGCAAAACGTCCATTGTTGACCACACAGATGAACCTGACGAGGATGGTCTACTCTCGCTTTCCACTATATGTACAGGAGTAGTAGTGTGTGTCCTACTCGGATTAAGCATAATTTATTATAGTGCAGTCTTATAAAAGGAAAAGGCTACATATCTCCTTGGCTTTGAAAATTTATTATAAAACAGCATCTTATTGAATAGATGCCAGTTTGATTCGACTGCAGCTGAACCTGAGGGAAGCAATCTCTTCTCTTTTGTGTAGCGATCTCAGGTTCTTCCAATGCCTCTTACAATTTTCAGCTACAAAAATTATTAAGATTATACATACATACATACAAGATGAGGTTTATATACATATTACCAGACATTTCAGTAAGGTTTGCAATTTCTTGCCACGTATTATCCAATTTTTTAGAGTGTCTGGATGATATTTGTGTTGCAAGTTATAGATAAATTCATAATTTTGAACGCACTCTATTAATAATTCAAGGGTATCTATAAAAAGTAAACAGAAAAATGCTATGTATGTATTGCAGGCGCGGCTCGTGATGACGTGTTTTGGTTTGCAGTACAATGATACGAGTGCCTCGTGTGTTTTCGGTGTTTACTAAGCAAACGTTACATTTAGTACACGAGAATACACGAAGCACTCGGATCATTGTACTGCAAACCAAAATACGTCATCACGAGCCGCGCCTGATGTATTGTATCTATAGATTGTAAAATAAATTATTTACCTGCTATACTTTTAGATGCCATATTCATATTAAAAGCGACTAACCAATTATGAGGATAACACTAGACAACTTTGTGCAAAGCAGTGTAAACTAAAATGATAAAAGCACGTGACAACTTTCTTTGTGTCAAATAAAACAAGAAATCTGCGCAAACTCGATCAGCACAATTTCATTGGTTGGTTACCCACGTCAACGAACTGCAACGGTAAAAGATAAAAGTTGGTTACAGGGGGCGGGCAGTAGATAGGATTTACTGTATCCTTGTGACGTCATAATTTTAGTTGGGGGATACAATCCAAAAGATGACTCTTATTGCAGAAAAATAGAATCCTGTTTCGTGAAATACGAATAAATTTTCTTCACACTTAAAGGTTATGTTTGACATTGTTTATGTTTGTATAATATTTGTTCTGACGCCTTGTATTAAAATTTATGGTAGTTATAGTGTATGCAGTTAATTGATATTTTTGTGTAAATCTTGGTTGAGTATTGTGTAAATAGTGTATAATAGTTATTGTCTATAAATTTGTTAATGTTAATTAATATTATAAAATATATAAATGGGACGTTTTATCAACTTAGTTATGTCAAAATGAAGCTTCGTAATTGTGCAGTAAGTGGTTGTATGGATAGAAAGTCGTCTAGACATCGCTTCCCTAATCCAAATGTCGATTTAACAAGATATAAGGAGTGGCTGAAGGCTTGTGGAAATGATAAATTAATTTTTGCGAAACCTGAAAAAGTTTATAGTAATTATAGAGTATGTCACATACATTTTAGAACTGAGGACATATCTTCCAATGTGTTCTTAATAAAAACAGCAGTGCCAATATTATCTTTACCCTCATCGAAATGTGGAGAAGGTAAAAATTGTTATTGATTATGAACTGCAAATGTAGCATTTATTAATTTGCAGGACAAGACTCATCACCGATTCCTATGGAAGGTATTGTATCTGCACTGCCAAGCACTTGCACTAGTATAAAGGAACAAGCATTAACAGGTGAGGAAAATTATTTAGCTAACATGTTAATTAGTGTATATTTTCCTTTTGTACTTAATTAGAATGATATTATTGTTTAATAAGAACATATACTTATTTGATGTTGAAATATTGTATTTTTATTTACAGAACATACACTGTCCCCAAAATTTTCCGAACCGTCTACATCAGCTAAATCATGTTTGCCCTCTACCTATATTAATAGGTAAACTGAATACTTTTGATAGATAGAGATTCAGAATTAATTATCACTTTTAATTAATAATTATGTAAGTAGGCATTCTTTGGGATCTAATTGTGAAAATGAAGATTCCAGCAATTTATTAAATAATGTGATGGATTTCCTTTCACATAATCCTAATAATGATGAAGTCGAAGTTGTAGAATCACTAGATTTTCAAATAAATGAAGAAACAAAAGATATTCCATATGTGAATAAAATTGCTATTACATATATCTTCTTCTTCAGGTGCCATCTCCTCTCAGAAGGTTGGCTATCATCACGGCTATTCTCATTTTTGATGCTGCGGCTCTGAATAGTTCAATGGAGCTGCATTTATACCACTGTCTCAAATTATTTAACCAGGAAATACGTCTTCTTCCTATATTTCTTCTTCCCTGTATCTTACCCTGAATAATTATCTGTAGCAGAGCATATCTTTCCCCTCTCAACACGTGGCCCAGATATTGTAGTTTTCTTATCTTTATTGTGTTCAATATTTCCTTCTCTTTCCCAATTCTTTTAAGTACTTCACTATTCGAAACCCTATCTATCCATCTTATCTTCAGGATCCTCCTATATGCCCACATTTCAAATGCCTCTAGACGCTTATTAGTGTCTTGCTTTAGCGTCCAGGCTTCCATCCCGTACAGCAGCACCGGGAACACGTAACATTTCAATACCCTGATCTTGAGACGCAGACTAAGGTCATTGCCACACAATACTTTCCTCATCTTGTTGAATATATTCCTGGCTTGGCCGATTCTCGTTCGAATTTCTTCTGTATATTCATTTGTGTCGGTAACAGTTGTTCCCAAATATTTGTATTTCTTTACTCTCTCTATTGACTGTTCTCCAATCCATAAGCCTTCTTGATTATATATATAAGCGGTTACATATATAAGCGGTTTTATTTCTAAAAAAATTGGCACATTTTATAAATGCCATGTTTGTAAACAAAATATAATTGCGAAAAACAAAATAATGGAATGGCATGATTTAGTGTCTGAAAAAGACATTGCAAATAACGTTGCCTATAGATTAAGATATTGCACCCTGAATTTTATTAAGGGATTATGTACATCATACAATATTATATTAAGTGTAATACCACAAATATGCTTTAAAAAATCTTTTTTTGATGTTTTGTTTAACATTTTAAGAGATAAAGTAAATTTTAGAGATAAAGTAAATTTTAATTTTACGGAATGTCTTCACACAAATGAAGTTATTGAAAGAATTTTAATGCAATTCTTGATATTTACTATAGATAATTGGGTAAATGGAGTCAATAGAGTTCTTCAAGGGAAAGATTTGAGGGTTAAGCGGCCCAAAGATGCCATTTATATTCAAGCCCTAAGTATGTATCCGAAACGCCGCAGATAATGATTTTATTAATATTCTTCTTTGATGCGGTTTTCAAATATTTAGATATAATATAGTAGTAATTCTTTTTTTTTTATATATCAATGTTATGTGTATTATTTAAATGTGTCGAAATGTACAAATATACTTGTGACAATAGTATTTTTTTTTTTAATTTTGCAATGTTTATTAAATGAATGATAGTAAGCATATGCTGTAAAAACTAATAGCGGTTGCATGCGATGGCTTGTGTGGGGAGGAAAACCCAACACAGTAATATAATTTTCTCGACATAAATTCACTGCTCGTAGAGTAACGTGCGAAGAATGGTTGTCCATAAACAGCAAAATTGGACTTTCCTTAGAAGGTCTTACATGTTTTATAAAATGTTGTAACCATTGGAGAAAAGACCCAGCGTTCATCCACCCTGACCCATTGCACACGCCCGAAGATCCCGGTGGTGCATCGTTTAAGAAATGCTGATGCCATCTGACTCTTGGAAAGAGGAAGAACGGAGGAACATAATGGCCAACAGCACTAAAACAGCACGCCACACTCACATTTGTACCCTTTTCAGCAGAAGATACTTTTATGACTCTACGGGTTCCTGTTGAACTTAGCACGTTCGGTGTCTTAGTTGGCACCGTAGGACAGCCAGTCTCATCTACATTGAAGATTTGATGAGGAGCGTAATTTATTTTGGCTAAAATTTCTTCATATGTAACAAAAAATGATTCTATATTTGTTCTGTTAAAGGCTGCCAACCTCGCCGCCGAAGTAGCTTCTGGCTTTCTCAATGAAAACTTACATCTTGTCATAAAACTTTGAATAAAATCTTTCCCCGCCTTTTTACTTTCATTATTAAAGCGGTGAGGAATCTTCAAAGTTTCGGCGTAATCATAAACAATCTTCGAAAACTGTTCTCGGGTTACACCAAACGCCCTTTTATTTAGATCCTCTACATATTGCTTTAAGTTGTTCACTTGCTCATCGGTAAATGTGCACCTGAATCTTCCGCTATTAATTGGCATAGTCTCCTCAGTATATTTCTTGACATGGCGCCGCAAGGTAGCTTCCGGAAGATTGTATTGTTTGGCTGTACTATTCACCGACGCCCCACTCTTCACCTTCTCCACAGCCGCGGTCATTTTTTCCTTTGACCAACTTTGCCGGTTCGTCTTTCGTTGGTAAATTTTAACCATAATTATTCACTGCAAATTAAACATGACACTTTACGCTAAAATATAAAATAATATATACGTAATAAAATTATATACTTGTCGGGTAAGATGACGAGCTCGCCATCTTGTCCGCTTGTCGGGTTCGTCAACTTACCCTACACGACTACTTTTAAATAAATTTTCCAACAGACAAAAATGTATACGTATTTTGAGATGCGTCTATAAGCTATGGTCATACAATAATAATATCTTACATAAAATACTTACTGCGGAAAGAAAGCACTAATAACAAACAATCTACAGCTTGTTTTATAACGAACTAATTTTACAAGCGCACAGGGTCAAAACATTAATGGCGTCATCGCGCCACAAAACTATGACAAACTTTACTATCCTCGCACTGCAAAGTGAGAAACAATGTTGACACACGAGATACTTCTAAGACGTGGCGCTATCTATTTACCTTTTCCGAAATGAAACAATTCGTCATCTTAGCCGATTCGTCATCTTACCCGCCCTTCCCCTACTTGTTAAAATCGCAAATTTAGTTTTATTTTATTGTAATTTGAGATGGTTTGAATAAAATTGTTTAACTGATATTCTAATTTCATTTTCGTTGTTTATTTCGAAGTAGATAATTAATTATGTTGAATTCTTTGCTTATGCGTTTCCATAGAAGAGTTTCTTTGTCCCCACGCTAGATGGCGCTCTGAAGCAATCGAACAAATTTCCTTTAACTTCACATTCTATTACGATAGTAATTTTCTAGGGTCGAGCCAAACAGCGATATTTACATAACGCCGTTATCGGCGATCGCGATTTTTAAATAACGGCGATTTAAAAGCGTTATCGCGATCGCGACTTTTCGCACTAGGCGTTTTCATCATTTCGCGGCTATGCTCTCGCGTGATTCATTTTGCTGCTGCATATTAATTTCACTACATTTCACTACTTGCCTGCCTCCTATTGTACATCATAAACTGTAAAACTGGAGCTGCTGACTAGGAAACTTGATTTTATTTTGAAAAAATAAAGTAAAACACTTACTTCTTTAAATACACCTTCTCTTTGTTAACTACATATATGGATTGGAGTCCATTTTTTGGCACGAAGAAATAATAACATGTATTTCAATCAATTAATGTTTTATTTTAACAAAATATAAAATGAAATAAAAACAAAATAAAATACATATTAATAATACATTTTATAAAAACAAAAAAATTAAATATAATATATTAAAGAAACAAAGAAATTTTTGGCATTTAAAAAATAGTTGCCACCTATAAAAGACATTTATTTGCTATATTTGTAATTAGCATTTAAAAATAATAACATTTGAGTTTTCCTGTCACTTAATCGTGTTCTACGTTCATTCAGGACCTGACCAGCTTTAGAAAACAACCTTTCACAAGGAACTGAAGAAGCTAGAGCACATAGTTTTTCTTGTGCAATTGTAGATAGATTAGAAAAATGAAATTTATGTTCCTGCCACCACTTTAGAGGATCAGAACTTCGTGGAATAATATCTTCCTCCATGTATCTTTGAATTTCAATAATTGCGCAGCTTGTGACGGTTCCACGAGGTCGAGCAACTGCAACACTTCGATCAAAGGAACCCCATATTGAACATTCATCATCCTTAGCATTATCATCTGCTCTATCAACATTAACCTTATGTAACTGTGGCGAAAGTTTTTGTTCAAGTGCTTCTTGATGTCCCAACTCGTTGGAACTCAACTCACTATATGCTGCAGAGATTTACAAAATTAGAAACTGCGGTTAAGAGTTCAATTGCTTTAATTGATAAGGATCTCCCTATTTTAAGTTCATCCGAATGGCAATTAGCTAAAGACTTATGTAGTATATTAAAACCACTTGAAAACGCTACAAAAACCATCAGCGGTGAATTCTATTGCACAGCATCTTTAGTTATTCCAATTACTAATGGTCTAGTTGATGTTTACACTAATTTACTGCAAAAAGATTTCCTACCGCTTATAAAAGAAATTATTGCAGCTTGTCGCAACGGTATAAATGAGCGCTTGGGAAATGTAGAAAGAAGTAATACGTTAAGCGTATCGACATTTTTAGATCCAAGATTTAAAAATTTAGCGTTTTCTAATCCCTCTTTTGCCGACAATGCGAGAAAAAATGTCCAATAATTAATTTTAAAGGTGTTCCATTTAAATTGTTTTGACGTTGAAATGTTATCAATTTTTCATTAGCAGTATAACTTCTGCGAAAATGGGTGACAATAACTTTGATTTTACCGATTAACTCCTGCACATTATTATTTTTTAAACTGTCTTTAACAATTAAATTTATGGTATGAGCAAAACAGCCGAAATGTTTCCAATTTAATTGTGTGGAGATGGCATTTTGAAAGTTATATGCATTATCAGATACAGCGAGCAAGATCTTTTTTTCTATTCCCCAATCCTCTGCAATTCTACGCAGTTCTTTCGCTAAATTTTCTGAGGTATGGGAGACATTTATTGCAGAACACTCCAATAAAATAGAATATAACTCAAAGTTATTATTTAAAAAATGTGCCGTAACACCAATATAACTAATCGTGTTGACCGATGTCCAACAGTCTGTCGTAATACAAAACTTTCTACCTGTTTCAACAATTTCTTTGATTTTATTAAGACATTCTTCATACATCGCGGGAATAGCAGTTTTAGACACAGTGTGCCTACTGGGTAACTCGTATGAAGGATTTAAAGCAGAAACAAATTGTTTAAAGCCGGTATCTTCTACTATTCGAAAGGGTTGAAAATCCAAAATAAACAGTAAATTTAATTTATTATCAATACCCTGCTTTGCTTTTTGCGTAAGTTTTTTTGGGAGAAAACCTGTAATTTTTTGTTGATGACTTTCACCAACCCTTCGAGATGTGGAGGGCTGCTGGGACATCTGAGGACTTTGGGAAGTACCCGGAATAGCATCGTCTTGTTGATTAGCATCTTCGTGCGCTTGCGAACTCTCTCCGACTTCAATTTCTGTTGAAATTTTTCGTTCGCTTGCAGGCTGTAAATGACAAAAATAAAAATTAAATATATGCAAATAGTGCAAATACACACTTTGCTGACAAAACAAATAGGCACAATAAAAAACAAAACTTTAAACTAATTGGAAATTATTTATTTCATAAAACTTACCAGTTTTGTTGTACTTGTTGGAAGAGATACTGTTGAATGTTTATTTCGCATATGCGACTTTAAATTTGAAATTGACGTTCTGTATGAAATTTTTGCTTTACAAATATTGCACTTTGCATAAATTTCATCAATAGGCTCGAAAAACTGCCACATTTCACTTGTTTTCCGCTTTTTTAATTGCGACATTTTTTTTAAAATTGGCACCGAAACTATCACTTGAATGAATCACGATTGAAAATAACAAAAATATTGCCTGCAGCGCTTTTATATATGGGTATAATAAGTGAATCCCCTAGTTGGGCAAAAGTACTTTTTAAAATTGCACCAAATTCCACAATGCAAAAAAAGATTTCTACTATACCTTTCTTTGCATTGGAAGTATTGGAACCTGTAAAATATTATGGAAAACTGTAATTCTGCTTCGTTGGGTGAGGGGCGTGCAAATAGCGTCGAGAACGCTTGAAATAAAATACGTTGCATTTCGCTATTTCGCTCTATTTTACTGAACGCGATGGAAAGCGAGTAGCTGTGTTGCATGTTAGTTGACGCCATTTCGCATATTCTAAAAAATCGCTGTTTCTGTCAATCGCCGTTATTTGCGATTTTAGTCAACTGTTGCTATCAACGATTTTTCAATAACGGCGATTAAATCACCGGTAGCGAAATATCGCTCATCCCTATAATTTTCTATGGTTATGTCTGACCGGAATACGAACGACTCCCAAAGTCTTCTGAACGCCAACGTGAAGTTTATAAACACACTCATAAGTTTAACATATTTTATCAGCCGCGAACCTCAACTGCTGCGGTGCGGAACGTCAATGACCTTCAACGTCAAGTTTATAAATCCAGCTTAATTGTTTAATGTTGTTATTATATAATTATTGTATGTTTCAGTGGATCATTAATGGTTTATTATTGTTGTGTTGTGGGGTGTCCAATCACCAACAAACAGGAAAGATTGCATTCTTTTCCTAAGATATTGATGTAAGAAAACGAGTATCATTTATTTTAGTTTATTATTATTTTCTTTATTAGAGGGCTAATAAATGGTTTAGGGTTACTGGTCGACTGGATTTAATGCATATAAATTTTGATGCTGTTAGAAAGAACTACCGAGTATGCACCACCCATTTTGAGGAGAAATATAAGTTTCCCGAATATTATAATCAAACAAACCTTAAAACCAATGCTATCCCAACAATGCATTTGCCAGGTAATTTGAAAATTTTAAAAATATGAATCATATTTATATATATATATATACAGGCTGATTCATTTTCGGCCCTCACCATGGGGATCTCGCTTATTATTGGAGATAGAGTATAGGTTTAAATTTGGCAAAGTTGTTAAATTTTGTGTTTGTTATAAATCCGTAAAGAAAATAGACCTGTGACAAATGACCTTCGTTATTTAAAAAAAAACGCGAAAACCCCATTTTCTTCTTTTACCTGTAGCACCGACATTTGGCCTTGTAGAGAAAATATAAAAACACATCCTTGTGGCCATTTCTAAACCTCTATCCAGTGGTGTACTCTAAATTTTTATACGACGTTTCGTTTCTTTCTGGCCATCATCAACTATCTAATTTCTTATAGGCGCCATATTGGATTTAGACATCTTCAGAAAGAGTTTTTTTTTCTGATTTCAACTATGTACAACATGCTGACTAAAGTTTTTGACATTAGGTTTTATTTGAAAGAATAAATTATAAGATTAAATAAGGTAGCTTGGGAATTTCAATATGTCAAACATTTCATTTATTGTTCATTAATAATACAAAAATGTCATACACTAAAGAAGAGAAACGAGATATGATAAGTATTTTTTATTCTTCGAACCGAAATTCAACAGTAGCGAGTACAAGATATCTACAATTATATCCAGAACGACAACAGCCTCATCGTACCATTTTTCTATATCTCGACAGAAATTTGGTCGAGAATGGATCGTTTACTAAGCCGCGTAATAGTCAAGACAACAGGAATTTAAATGAAAATCGACAAGATATTTTACAAATGGTAAATTAAAAGCGTGTTTTCAAATTTCATGTTAATATTGTATTTTTATAGATAAATAATAATCCATCAATTTCTACACGCGAAGTAGCGTCAGAATTAAATTTGTGCCAGTCCAGAGTTTGGAGAACTTTACATAAAAGTAGGTTTATACCATACAGGATCCATGTTAATCACTCTTTACTGCCTGGAGATAATTTGAGAAGGCTTGAATATTGTAATTGGTTAATGGGAAGGATAGAAAATGACGAAATTTTTTTAAGCAAAATCATCTGGTCAGATGAAACAAAATTTACAAATTCTGGAATGTTCAACAGAAATACGGAGCACTATTTTTAATAGGTAATTGGCCGATTGAGAAGACGAATTTCTTTTGACCTGGAGCGAATAACGCAGATTACTATTGATCGCAAAGCATTTACACTCGGCTGGGACAGTGTCAGTTGGTTGGTGGGGTCCATTTTGAAAATTTACGTTAACTGTTACAATAAATTTATGTTCAGATTTTTTTTTAATTTAATTTTAATTTTGTACAAAAATAAAATTTTCGTATTCTTTTCTAAATTTATATCATTTTTTCAAAAAAATTGTGATGCAACATACCAATTGTTTTATATCACTATTTGGTGGATATAAAGATCTACCAAAAACGAGAAAAAAATAATACGGTTGCCATTTAAAGAAAGTGTTGATAACGTCATCACTCCAAAACCAATGACGTCATAGAAAAAAATTGTATGTCAAAAGATGGCGTTTTAAAAAAGAAAATTTACCTGTCCGAGCGTTTTTCAAAAAAATGTAAAATAATGCGGTTATAAACTTGGTTCCAAACGTTATGACCACACTGTATATATATATATATATATATATATATATATATATATAATAACTTCGTGACCTTGGTATGATATGGTAAACCTAATCAGTAGGCGATTAAAGGTCTGTATATTACTTCAAAATATATGTATTTAAAAAACTCTACATGTTTCGGCTGTATACGCCTTTTTCAAGAGAATACAAAATATGAATGACAGGATATAAATGTCAAGTAATTAAGTTGCTATGGTTTAAATTATTCAAAGATACATTCTAGTAATAATAATAAATCATGCCTTAGTATTCCAAAAAATAGATAACAAGGTGTGAAAATATGTGTTGTTCGCTGCTAGCAATTTGTGTCTCCTTCTGGGTATGAACTTGTGTGTTGGTTGCTGCTGGCAGCTTGCGTCTCTCTATGGGTGTGTGGTTTTGTGTGAGAGCGTAAGTGTAGGGTTTTGTATGTCGGTGCGTTCGTGCGTGTGTTTAGTGATCGGTCGCATGAATTTAGAGAGGTCGGATAACCAGGCGTTGCGTAGGGCCGCCAACCCTTTCCCGACAACTTCTTTACAATTCCGTGCAGTACTTCGACGGTCTGACCCCCGCCCCAACGAGGCAAGGCTGTTCCCTTAGTTGCGATGAGCAACCCCGTACAGGGTGCGCTTCGCCTGTCTGCGCCTTGCCTCGTTGGGGCGGGGGTCAGACCGTCGAAGTACTGCACGGAATTGTAAAGAAGTTGTCGGGAAAGGGTTGGCGGCCCTACGCTACGGCTGGTTATCCGACCTCTCTAAATTCATGCGACCGATCACTAAACACACGCACGAACGCACCGACATACAAAACCCTACACTTACGCTCTCACACAAAACCACACACCCATAGAGAGACGCAAGCTGCCAGCAGCAACCAACACACAAGTTCATACCCAGAAGGAGACACAAATTGCTAGCAGCGAACAACACATATTTTCACACCTTGTTATCTATTTTTTGGAATACTAAGGCATGATTTATTATTATTACTAGAATGTATCTTTGAATAATTTAAACCATAGCAACTTAATTACTTGACATTTATATCCTGTCATTCATATTTTGTATTCTCTTGATAAAGGCGTACACAGCCGAAACACGTAGAGTTTTTTAAATACATATATTTTGAAGTAATATACAGACCTTTAATCGCCTACTGATTAGGTTTACTATATATATATATATATATATATATAGAGAGAGAGAGAGAGAGAGAAAGAGAAAGAGAGAGAGGGAGAGAGATTTGATAGATATGTTTTACGTTGTCCAATATTTTATTGAAGTAATTGTTGTTTTAATTCGGTTTCAAGAGATTACAACAGGATATAAATGTCAAGTCACTTGACATTTATATCCTGTCATTCATATTTTGTATTCTCTTGATAAAGGCGTATACAGCCGAAACATGTAGAGTTTTTTAAATACATATATTTTGAAGTAATATACAGACCTTTAATCGCCTACTGATTAGGTTTACTATATATATATATATATATATATATATATATATATATATATATATATATATATTTAGTGTTTATAAGAATTAAATTTCTTATTTATTTTATTGGCCGTGGAAAGATTGAACGGTCACAAATACGCAAAAAATCAGACTGCTTTAAAAAAACACCAAATGACACTAAAACATCATTTTGATTTTGAAAATACCAAAATAATAACAAAGCAAAAAATACAAATTGATTGATGGACTTTCTAAACTCTATTACCCACTCATTAAACAATAGAAGACAACCAACCCCGCCCGCACACACCAAAAAAAATTATTCTATTGTTTCCCATTTGTAAATACATATACTATATATCCCTTAACACATTTGCTAGACCATTTGCTAATTTTAAAACAATAAGAAATTTCACTTCTCCAAACAAAAGACATTTAGTCACACAAAATATTCGAAGCGACACGGTCGTTTCCTAAAAATGTCTCGGGCAAAGCCCGACCACACATGTGCAAAAAATGAGTTTTGAAACAGAATAAATCGGTGAGTTTATATCATTTAATATCCTTACTTTGTTATTATTTTAATTTAAATTTTTAATTCATTCATACAAATGTAATCATTTTAATTTTTCCTTACTTTATTATTAATTTAATTTTAATTTTTAATTCATTCATACAAATGCAAACATATTTTCTTACTTTTCATTGTATTAATTTTTGTTTCTAGTCACTTGAAAAAGACTTAATAATAAAAAGAGTCGAAACGTTGTAGAAGAAAACATTGAAATTCATTAAAGGTCGCTAAACCAATAAAAAAGTCTATTGTTTTAATATATATATATATATATATATATATATATATATATATATATATATATATTGTATATATATATATATATATACATTTTATATTTTTTATTCCCTTGACAAAGGCATCATTGCCGAAACATGTAGGGTTGTTTTAAATATATATACTTTGAAGTAATGAACTACATGTAGACCTTTAATCGCCGACTTATTAAGTTTACCTTATATATATATGTATGTATATATATATATATATATATATATATATATATATATATATATATATTTAATATGACTACTGTAATATGATGCAACTTTTACTTTGCTGAAATAAACATATATATTTACTTAAATTGTGTATTACAGAATGTGAGAGTGGAAACATTGAATTTGGACAAGATCTTCAAGTCGAAGAGATTATAGCAGGTCCTAGTCCTAGTAATTATGTCCATGAAGGTATTTAAAATACATTTTTTATTTGTTGGTTTAGATTTCATTTATTTAATTTTTTAGAATTACTTAATACAGATATGGAATATCCTCCAAGCAAGATAATGACGATATCTCAACCAGAAACACCCAGAAAAGGTAGTTATTTTAGCATTTTACTAGAACAATAGAGAAATATGTTTGTCTGAATTTAATTACCAGTGTATACTCGTATTTTAGATACTAGTACTAAGAAAAGTCTTGAGATATGTGAATGTTACCCGTGTTAGACACTTGACCCCAAAAGCGCAAAAACTTTTCCATTTGGCCAAGAATCTTCGTCACACCGCCAGGAATTTTGAATGTGCTAGTAATAAAAAGCGTATTAAGGAAGCAGTTGATTTCGCTGAATCAAATGAATTCATGAAATGCAAAGTGAATGATGTTACTTTTAAATTTATTTGCACACAATTAAATATGCAGAGAAAGAAAAGCCCAGGACGAAGGTACTATGTGGAAGATAAAGTCTTCGCACTATCTTTGCTGAAACAAAGCCCTAAAGGTTATAAATTATTGCAAAAAATATTTGCCCTACCTTCTCGGAAAACATTAATTATTTTAATGAATCAGTTACCCTTTTACACGGGTATCAACAAAAGAATGCTAAACAGTTTACTTGTTAGTGTGGCAAAAATGGAACCCTTAGATCGCTATTGTTGTCTCATGCTTGATGAAATGATGCTAGATGCTAGCCTCGCTTATAATAAAAAGCATGATTATATTGAATGGTTCCAAGATGCTGGAGAAGGTAGATGTACAAAAATCGCTGACCATGCAATAGTATATATGGCAAGGAGGGGCTTGCGGAGAAAGTGGAAACAACCAATAGCATTTTTCTTTATAGAATCAGCAATGAAAGCAGCAGATATAGCAAGAAATGTAAAAAATATTATTAGAGAATTGCAGGGTATCGGTTTACATGTTGTAGCCACAATATCTGACCAACATTCAACAAATGTGACAGCGATAAAATATTTAAAAGAAGAACATCGGAGAACATGTCACATAAAAGGCAAAGAAGACACTTTGTTGGGATTTTCTATAAATGGAGAAGAAGTTATTCCATTATACGATCCACCTCATATGTTGAAGGGCATAAGAAACAATATGCTTGAAGCAAATGTAAAATTCACGTGGAAATCAGGACAACAAGTTGCTAGGTGGGGTGACGTTATGCAATTTTATGAATTAGACACTGGCGATTTTGATATTAGAATGTGCCACAAACTTACGGATATGCACAATATCCAAACAAAATAAAAAAAATGAAGGTCAAAATGGCAGCCCAGGTGTTTTCCCAACGAGTGTCTTCAACAATGAGAGGATTAGTAAAATTTGGTAGGTGTTATTCCATTTTTTGTTTACAATTTCTTAATATACATATAAAATTATATTTAACTTTTGATTGTTTACAATAAATGTGGGTAATGTATGGATCAAATCAATGTGTATTACTGTTACAGGTCAAGGGTGTTTACCGCAAACAGCAACCGATACTGCTGAGTTCTTCTTATTTATTGACAAGCTCTTCGATAGCTGGAATGCTTCTACTATTAGCTTCCAAGAAATTAAAGCATTGCGGTGTGCGGTTACTGAACAATCAGCACACTTAAACTTTTGGAACGAGGCTATTGGTGTTCTTAGATCTATTAATTTTCAAACAATTAAAGGACGACAATTTGTTCCTCCTTCAGTAAAGAACTGGATCAGTACATTGAGAGGGTTTATGTATCTTTGGAAAAAATTTAACGGACTTTGTTTCAAATATCTATGTACAAGAAATCTAAACCAAGACCCATTAGAAATTTTTTTTGGATATGTGAGAAGCCATGGTTTTCGTAATATTAACCCAACTTGCACCAGTTTTACGAACTCCTACAAGTATCTCTTACATGCAAGGACCACAATTTATTTAGTTTATTTGTTAATAAATTTATACAAATTTATATTTTGATGTGGACTAGAAATATTAATGATATTTTAAAAGGTAAAAATATGAAAAATATTAACGATGCAATAAAACAGATAGCTGTTGCCAAATACAAGAAAAATAGAGAAAAAAAAAGAAAACTATGTGAAGTCAAACAACTTCCAGAATTATAACCATCTGCGCTTCTGTTTTATTATTTTATGTTTGTTTGTTTCAATTGTTAAAACTATTAAATGTTTACTATTTATATAGATATTTACTGCAAAACATCAATTCTTTTTAATATATATAAAACAGTTGAAAATTGACACAGCATATAGAAAATGTTTATTTATTTTTTTATATGAACCATTATATGTATCTATATATAGAAATAATATAAATAAAAAATTAACAACAAAAAAATTACTTTTATTTAAATTTCCGAAATGAATTTGAATAACATTGAAATAAATAAAACGAAAAAGTACGCGCCAAATGCGATGGCGCTATTTGCGACTGCGGTGTTAACTATTTTTAGCATCGTCAGCTGTTTGAGGAGTGGCCTATCTATAAGTATATCTAATCCAGGGTTGCCAGGTCTAGTGATTTTTCACTAGATCTAGCGATTTGAGTACTGTGTTTGTGATTTAGTGAAAAACTTCTGTATTTTAGTAAAATCTAGTTATTTTACGTATTTTTCGTTTTGTAGTTTATATGAAATCATATTTATCAAAATAGATTGCGTTATTTATTATTATTAAATATTATAGATCCTACGTAAAGTGACATCTATACCTTAGTAGTCGAAACAATTTTCTCGCAATAAATAATTGATATAATACATGTAGAGAACGGATGCAATTTCCATAAAACGCAATCGGCAATTGGAATTGTGTATAACGTCGCTCAGTACATCCCGGTGTAATTCAATGAAGTATTTGTTTGACTTACTCGGCCACCTGGTCTTGCAGCGATAACAATGGACAACCCAGCTATTGTATACGGAGAATATAGTGTTTGTCAGTGGTGTCGTGTACGTAGATAAAATAAATAAGTTTATCGTATTTCGTAAGAGAAATAGCACGTACATTCCTTTTCTTTTCATTTAAGCAACATCTTCCAATTATTTCCAGTATGCACCTATAACCAGTTGCGATGTAGAAAGGACGTTTTCTATTTACAAGGATGTACTTAATTCAAAGAGAACAAAATTGACAGAAGAAAACCTTGAGAAACTATTGCTAGTCAATATTAATACTCCTTTACTCAACTTGAACGACAAAATGAACAAATAAAAATGTTCCAATTATAGAAATAAAATTAAAAACTTTAAAAATACAACTTTTCAACAAATACATATGTATTTCGTAATTTTATAGATCACCACCCGTTTGTTTTCCAATTATATAAATCAAATTAATTAATAAATATGTATTTCGTAATTTTAAATAGATAGATCACCACCCGTATGTTTTCCAATTATATAAATAAAATTAAAAACTATAAATACAACTTTTCAACAAATAAATATGTATTTCGTAATTTTATAGATCACCACCCGTTCGTTTTCCAATTATATAAATAAAATTAAATATTTTAGAAATACAGCCTTTCGCCAGTACTGCACTGGGCTTTGCGTCATGTGGTAAGCGTGTCCGTTCTCTATAATAAGCTCAGTACGGGAAGTACCGTTCAAATTATTTTCAAATTTGTAATTTTTGAAATAATACGATGAAGGGTAAGTACCTATTTAAAATGGGAAAGTGTAAAAGCTCTTGGCCGGGGGAATTTTGGATTAAATCATATTAGATATTTATGGTAGAATCTTATTCACGCGCGCCCAATCGCACTGAATTCTTTAAATAAATTAATTTTCGGATTATTACCATGTAAGTATTTACTGCAAATAAAACCGTTTACATATTTTTATTAGTTTTCCTAAATCTGTTCTAAATCTACTTAAAAAAAAAAGAAAATTTATCAACAAAAATACAAAACTGATTGGGAGAAACACAATGATTACCAACATTGGATAGAAGCTAGTTCAAAAGGAGAAGAGTTTTACAGATGTAAAATATGCGGTAATGACTATCTTGGAGGGATAGCTAGTAGAAGGGATTTGCCGGTTCTGGACCCTCCACCTCCACCATGACCTTGACCTTGGCCTTCTGACGTCACAACCCAACGACCTTGGCCTTCTGACGTCACAACCCAACGACCTTGACCTTGGCCTTCTGAAGTCACAACCCAACGACCTTGACCTTTGACCTTGACCTTTGCCTGCAGACGTCACAACCCAACTGACGTCACAACCCAACTACGTCATACATACGTTACAATGACGTTACAACCCAATGGCGTCATACATAAGTCACAACCCAATGACGTCATAATAGACATTACAATAGCGTCACAACCCAATAACGTCATAACAGACATTACAATAGCGCCACAACCCAATGACGTCATAACAGGCATTACAATAACGTCACAACCCAATGAAGTCATAACAGACATTACACAAGTAGCAGGTTGCAGGTAGCAGGTAGCACAATTAATAATATTTCACAATATTATAATTGCCGTTAAATTGATAATCGCGAAACAAGATTTTACACGAATTTTTTAGCAACTCAGTTAATTATATATCTGAAACGCCCCAGGGACTAACGTATTTGGGTAAACTCCTGAAATGACTTGTCTCTTCAACTGATTAGTAGAAAGATATAAATTCGCATGTTAACGTAAATAAATATGTAAAAAGAAAAAGTGTTTGAATAAATTATGTTAACGTAAAGTATTGATGCTAAATATAATCCCGAAAGGGTTGAGGTGTCTGCAAGAGGATACCAGCTCTGAAGCACCCTCCGAAACATAACCACACACGCCCCCTAGTGGGGCCACCGAAACATAACCTCACAATTTAATAAAACATGCGTGCACTCAACAAAAAAACATAACCACACAGTAAGTTTGAAAAGCAAAAAAGAAAAAATACTTACAAGATGAAGGGCCTCCTTGTGGGTCCGTCAGAAGCAAAAACCACACACACCCCTAGAGCCCCTTGTGAGGCCCTCGGAAGCACTCTCCGAAACATAACCACACACGCCCGGGACCACGGAAAACATAACATCACAATTGAATAAAACACGTCTGCACTAGACAAACGTTTGATGGATACTAAATGAAATCCCCTCTCCACACCTATCAGTATATAATTATGATGATGAAGGAAAAAATACGTAAATTAATTTTTTTCTAGAACAATCATATTTCGCAATGTTATAAATACAGAAATTCTGACTGTAGTGTAATATAAAACCAGATGTTATTCGAACCAGACGTGACTAATAATCATATTTCGCAATATTATAAAAATTGCTGACTGTAGTGTAATATGACACGGGATGTTATTCGTGTTTGTTTTTTACTAGATTGTGCATTAAAAACATGATGACGCATGTCTGTGAAATAGTAATCTTTTTTATTTAAACCTACAGTGTCATTTATGTTTTGATATACGAGGTTCAATCAAAAAGAAAAAATGGTTAATGAAAGGAAAATGTCTAGACACTTTGAAGCAATAAATGAAAGAGGAAATTACGTTTTAAACATTTATTATTCAAACTAAATATATTTACAATATAAATTAGAATTATATATGAAATTTAATAAATATAAATTAACAACCCACTCTAATGACTTCAAAATCTAAATGTAAGGTATTGTAATGTAGATATAATATTTCTAACATAAATAAAGCATTTAAAGAGTTACTATGACAAGACAATAATCTTTTTATATTGCTACATATATCACCAGACATTTGGACACAGGATTTCAATGTCGATTTATAAAAATTCACGAAATCCAAAGTCTTCAAAACAGTCAACTTTTGATTTAATAATTCAATCAAACTGAATATGTTGTCGTATGTGTCTTTAGATAGAACAATTTCACGATTACGACTCATTAGTCGAATTACCTGTATTTTTCTGTACATGCTACATTCCATCTGATGATTAGGACTGCAACCCTCAGTCTTGCAAAATTCCTTCCACTCATCCGCAGTGAAAAAGATGCAGACGGTCGACGAGCGGATTTGAATAATTGGTACAAAACCAGCAGCCGGACTATGTCCAATAACAATCCACTTAGTACCGCTATTATTAAGCAAATACACAGATTGTCCGACAAGCTGTTTCTCTCTAAGGATAGCATCTTCCTGCTTTTTCAAAGCGTTGTCAATGAATTCGGTATAGGTAACCGGTTCGCTATCAGCTGTGACAATAGAAATATTAGATTGCTTAAATGTAAATTATAAAGTTAAAATCTGCACACCTTTCTCCATTTTACTGTTATGTGGCACGAAGAAAAACTCTAGACTGACAGTTTAGAACAAGTTCCAGCGGTATATATAGAGTAACAAGAAATAGTAGAGGGGAGGGAATTCAAACCGTTTGGAGACTATAACAGAAGTAATATTAAGTGACGCAATTTTTATATTTAATTTATAATTACCAATTTAACTCGACATCCGATTATTCGACGATGTTGTGATGACCCCAAGCTAGGGTATGTACCCCATCCCCATTAATATACCGTTTATCATCAAAAGGCGATAGGGTCAATTTATTTTGTTCGACGGATGAAATCTCATGTAATTTACTACGAAATAAATTTTGACGTCTATAAATTAATTCATGTTCGAATAAACAAATTTTATAATCTTCCTATAAAAGTAACTTTGAAATTTTAGAAAATTTAAACCCTGTTTTTAAAAAAACTATTTAAGAAAATATTTTACAATCCTGACGTGTTGAAGTAAATTTTAAATCAAATTCATAATCAGCATGACAAAAGACATAAGCTTCACGTATTGGTGTATAAGTAGACTAAACTGTGTTGACCAGTTAATTTGCATTTTCCTAAATTATTTAGTTTGTTAGTAAATAATGTTATAGTTATTAATGAAATAAAAATGAAATATTACTTAATTTCCATAATCTACCTATCTATACTCCCATAAAACGACGTCGTTCAATTCTTTAATTCTTAGATGTATTAATACCCTCTTATCGATAGAAAATTATAGTAAAGAGCTTAACTACATTAAACAAATAGCCTGTAACAATAGATATAAACCAGATATGATTTACAATATTCATAATAAACAACTCTTTAGGTTCAATTATGAAAAACAATTAACAAAAAATTTAAGAAAAACAATAAATCGGGGATTTACAAACTTAAATGTTGTTCATGCCTTAGATTTTATATAGGCCAGACAGGTAGATCTTCTTATAAAAGAACAAGAACGAAGTTATATTAATAATAATAATAACTCACATTATGCAATACATTTTATCCGGGAATTAACTTCCTTATAATAAAATATATATAATCAATATCTAAAACAAGAAAGAAAAATATATAAATACTGTAAATACACACACTATGATGTAAACTCACCCATGGTTGGTGTTAATTAATATATTTTCGAACCAAAATTATGATCTTATACAAAATATTTGCAAATAATACAATTTGTTTTCTTATTATAAACATATATATATATATATATATATATATATATATATATATATATATATATGACACCTTGCTAAAAACGTGTACGTGCGCAGACATACAGAAACAATATATAATTACATGCGGGGATTATAATTAAAGCAGACTTTGCGTAATTGGAGTATAGTACAATTTACTTCTTCATGATAAAAAAACACTTAAAAATATTATTTTATTGAATATTATAGGGTATCAGAAAATTAATTTTATTATCAAAGCCGCATCACCGTTTACTAAAAATAAAATCATGATTGACATAAACGTTGTAAATAGCATATGTAACTAATAAAATTTTCTAATGACCTACGAATTATGATTAAAGGCAATAGTAGGTATATACATCTTTGTTTCTAACTATATATGGAGTATATAGTATGTTTCTTGTTTAATATGATTGATTATATAATACTAGTCGATTAGATAATTAAATCTATGACATTAATTTACCGTAGCATAATCTAAATATAAATTATTTATTGTTTTTATAAGGTAAAATTAAAAATTTCAATTGAATTTATACTATTACAAATTAGATATATTGTTTATAGAAGAATCGAAATAATGATTAACAAATTCAATATATAGTCCATTTAATAAACAAACATAGGAAATTTTAAAGTAACATACTTCAAATATCTAATGATATATAATTGTTTACTTCAATGTTGTTGACTAGAAAATTAAAAAAATTCTATATACTACATACATGGTGTACGTTTATATGCATTAACAAATAATTTTTGATTTGTTATTACTGGTATAAAGAAAAAATTTATATTAATTTACATTATAAACCCCACGCTATATTGTTATATTATTTCTCTTATAACATGGGTGTATATATATATATATATATATATATTATAAATAGGTAAAAATTACCTGATATTAAAAAGTCTCAAATACAAGTGATTTCAGTAAATATTTTTGTTTTCAAAAAATCTCTAAGTATACAAATCATCTAGATAACATATAATAATTATTTTAAAATGCTACCACAAATTCGCGGAGAGCAGCCATGTTGCTAACATTTTTTGAATAGATACTAATATTTCACCTATCTTAACAATACGGTTTTAAAATATTTAATTATAAATCTTTACTAACTTACTATTATCCGTATGTCGGCCACATTGTTCTAACACATCCATCAGCCCTTCTACACTACAGTATTTACTATTTAGTTATGCAAATGCAGTCATAAATAAACAATTTATATCCCAAACCGAAAAATAAGGTTTAAATCATCACCAGCCATATATATTAAAAATAAATATAAAATAAATATTCAAATTTTTTATCGCCCGAATCAAATTTAAGAACTATCGCACTAAGTTTTAATATAATAAAAGAACCGAAATTACTTTACATACTGTATGTAATATATAGATATAAAATTTACCATAATAACGTTAATTTTTAAACTATCCCTCCCCACCTAACCATTCTACTACAGCGGTCGGTAACAATAATTTCTTGTGTAAGTTTTACGTTTGGAGTAATATTTTGCAATATTATAAATAAAAAATGCTTACCGTAGTGTAGTTCATATAACTATCAAATATGACACCGGATATCTGCGTACTAAGTGAATTTTTTGATTTTCATTTAAAACATTAAATGCATCGTTATATTTTACTATCGAAGTATCGTTAATATTTATATATTTTAGTAAAAAATAAAACACCAGAATAAAAAATTTAATAAGCGCTTTATTAATCTATAACAAAAAGAATAAATAATTATTTTTTTATAGTATAATATTTTTAAAAAAATTTATTTGTCAAATAGCGGTATCAGAGGTAAAATCCCTCCATATTTCGGTATTGGTAATATCTTTATGCGTTTTCTACCACCAGCTTTCTTAATGGCAATTCTGGCGGCATAAACGTAAACTTACAATAATTTCTTGTATAATCTCAATTTTAATCTCTCTAACATAAATATTGAACAACTATTTTTGACCAGTTATTAAATATTAGATTTTCGTAAATCATAAGCTATATAATTAGCTAATATAACCTACACGTATGAACACATTTTAATCAATTTTACCATTCACATGCCAATGTATATTTTCACCTAGGTATATATACGGTATGTATACATACATGTAGGGATTGTATATTTTACTATCGAAGTATTATTAATATTTATATATTTTAGTAAAAAATAAAACACCAGAATAAAAAATTTAATAAGCGCTTTATTAATCTATAACAAAAAAGAATAAATAATTATTTTTTTATAGTATAATATTTTAAAAAATTTTATTTGTCAAATAGCAGTATCAGAGGTAAAATCCCTCCAGATTTCGGTATTGGTAATATCTTTATGCGTTTTCTACCACCAATGCATTAACAAATAATTTTTGATTTGTAATTACTGGTATAAAGAAAAAATTTATATTAATTTACATTATAAACCCCACGCTATATTGTTATATTATTTCTCTTATAACATGGGTGTATATATATATATATAATCCAAAAATCCCTATTACCATAACAATGGTGTAGGGCGTTTATCTTCTAGCTTTTTATAAACGTTTTCCATTCATTTCTATTCCTTGTCATGTTCTTCGCTTCTATCCATGTTTTGCCTTTCCTTCCCAGTATTTCTGCTATGACATCATTCCATGTTGTCCTTGGCCTTCCTCTTCTTTTATTTTTCATTATCCTTGCTTCCCATATCCTTCTTGTTTGTCTTGTATTTTCCATTCTATATAAATGTCCCCACCATCCTAGCTGTCTTTGTTCAATGTATTCTAACACTGACTGCATTTTCAAATCTTTTCGTATTTCCAAGTTTCTTATTCTGTCCATCCTTGTAACTCCTCTAACTCTTCTTAAATACTTCATTTCTACTGCCTGTAATTTATTCTTTTGTCTTCTATTTAATATCCAGGATTCACAGCCATATGTTAATATCGGTCGGTAAATTGCCTTATATACTTTTAGTTTTGTTTCTCGGGATATCTCTTTTTTGTTAATGAAATTATTCCTCATGCTGTGGTACAGCTTTGTTGTTTTTTCTATTCTTTGATTAATCTCAGCGTCCTGGGTCCCTCTTCCATCAATTCGTACTCCCAAGTACTGGAATGTTCTCACTTGTTCTATTTCAGTTCCTTCTATTACGATTTTCGTATCTACCTGTTCATCTCCCACTACCATTACTTTAGTTTTGCTCTTACTCATCGTCATTCCACTGTCCTTTAGTGTCATATTCCATGTTGTTAAATTACGTTTCAGATCTTCCTCATTGTCGGCTATAACTACTATGTCGTCTGCGAATGCCCCTTCCGAAACTTCGACTGCATTCAAGTTAAGGTGTCCAACCCTGAACTTTTTACTTTTACATGCACACTGTTTGATAATGTCATCCATATAAACAATGAACAGCATTGGGCTCAGACTTCCCCCTTGGCGCAGTCCCTCGTTTGTTTTAAATATCTCAGATTCTAAATTGTTAGCTATTACAGCATTAGTATTGTGGTTATATATTTTCTGTATTAATCGTCTTATTTTGCCATTGACACCTCTTTCTCTTAATACATTCCACAATCTTTCTCTTGGTACTTTATCGAAGGCTTTTTCCAAGTCTATAAATGCTAAGAACACTTTCTTCTGTTCTCTAGAGGCTTTTTGTATTATTTGTTTCACAGAGAATATTTGGTCTTGTGTGCTCCTTCCTCTTCTAAACCCACTTTGTGACTCATGTAACGTATTTTCGAGTTTTGTTCTTAGTCTTTTATCTATTATTTGCTCGAGAATCTTCATTGCAGTACTTAGAAGGGATATTCCTCTGTAATTATTGCATTCTTTCTTATTTCCTTTATTCTTGTATATTGGTACTATCAATGACTTCTTCCAATCGTTTGGTATTTCCTCTTCTCTCCATATTCTGTTATATATTTTCAACATTAATTCTCTTCCTCTTTGTCCTATATTTTTTATCATTTCTGCTGTTATTTTGTCACAGCCTGGCGCTTTTCCATTTTTCTGTTTTTGTATTGCTTCTTCCAGTTCGTCCATGGTAATTATTTCTTCTGTCTCTTCTTCTCCTATTATTTGTTGTTCACTAGCATTCTCCTTTTCCACTCCTCCGCTTAACAATTCCTGAAAGTATTCTTTCCACCTTTCTATAATCTTCATTCTATCGCTTAGGATCTCTCCCTTCTTATTTTGTATATAATGTGTAGATTGTGACATTTCTTCATTCCTTACTGATTTCAAGACTCTGTAAAATAGTTTTTGGTTCTCTTTACTGTTTTTTTCCATCTTTTCCCCAAATTCTTTCCATGTCTCCTTTTTTGCTTGTACTACTAAATGTTTCACTTTTTTTCTTTCTTCTTTGTATATATCGTATTTTTCCACTGTTTGTTCTGCTAAGTATGTTTTCCATGCTTTTTTCTTTATCTTAATTTGATGTCTTATTTCATTTGTCCACCATTTTGTTTGTTTTTTCTTTTTATTTTTCCTTACGCCACATATCTCTTTCGTTGTAGTTATTATTATTTCTTTAAACCTATTCCAAATTTCTTCGATAGTTCCATTAATTTCTATATTTTCTACTCTTTCGGCTATCATTTTCTGGAATTTTTCAGCAATGACTTCACTTCTTAATTTGTATATTCTAAGTGATTCTATTTGGTCTTGTTTCTGTGTATATATAATATATTGCTTTTCCTTGTTTTGAACTTTTTCTTTTATTCTTGATATAACCACAAAGTGATCGCTTCCTATTTCCGGCCCTCTTCTTACTTTCGTGTCGCTCACAATTCTTCTGTTATTTTTGTCAACTAATATGTAGTCAATTATGGACCTCTCCCCCCTACTCTTGACTTCTCTAGTATATCTGTGTATATCTTTGTGTTGGAAAAGAGTGTTAGTTATTACCAAGTTGTGTACAATGCAGAAGTCCAGCATTCTTTTTCCATTGTTATTTCTAACAGTCTCCCCGTTTGTTCCCAATACTTCACTATATTCATCGTCTCTTATGCCAACTCTACTGTTGAAATCTCCTACTACAAACATTATACCTTTCGCGTCTTCCACCACTAATGTTAGTTCTTCCCAAAATTTATTCTTATTTTCTGATGTATCATCTTCGTTTGGCCCGTACACCACTATTATTGTTTTCGTTCTGTTTCTTTCCTTCATCTCTATTAGTAATATTCTTTCTGACCAGGCATTCCATCTATAAATTTGGTTTTCTAATTTCTTGTGTATAATGCATCCCACTCCTGCAGCTGCTCTTTTTTCTTTTCCTACACCACTATACATCATAATATGACCATTGTCCGTCTTAATAACTCCATGTGCCTTTTTCTTTGTTTCCGTAATTGCTAATACATCCACTCCTAACTCTTCAAACTCCTTTTCTAATTCCTTTTCTTTTCCTGTTATGCTCTTTATATTCCAAGTACCAATTTTCCATGTTTCACTTTCTTTATCCTTACTTTTCTCTATCTTTTTTATTTTTTGTGTATCATCATTATCATACTGATCATTATTTTGTTTATTTTCCTTTATCATATCCTTTTTCTTGTCCGGGTCATCATCTTTATTTTCACTAGTCTTTACTATTAGTTTTTTGACACTATTTTTGGGATTTTCTTTTCTCGTGCCAATTCTCGTTCCTCCTTATTCCAATTCCCCTTTTCCCTATTCCATCTCCATTGTTCTCCCTCTACTATTAACTTTTGGAATCCTATCTTAACAGTTTTTCCTTTCATTCTCTCTTCTTTGGCCTTTCTTCGTATCTTTTCTTGTATTTCTCTTTCCTCTTTTGTCATGTCATCGTTAATGTATATATTTTGTTCCATAAACCCTCTCAATTTGCCCTTATTTTTCATTATTTTTATCTTATCATCTATATTCTTCAGTTCTATTAAGCAAGTTTTTGGACCCAGTTGTTTCACCGCTTTAATTTCAATTTGTATTTCCATGTACTTCCTGATAATATCTTCCACCGCTACCTTTAATTGATCTTGATCACTCCCATCTATTTTCAAGCCTACCATAACTGCGTTCTTTCTTCTATTCATACCCTCGAGTTTATCTAATCTTCCTTTGGCACTTCTAATTTCTTTTTTTCAGTTCTTCGTTTTCTTTTCTAATCTTCTCATTTTCTAATTTGATTTCTTTCATTTCTTCCATATATTTATCTTGTTTTCCCTCTATGTGTTGCACTTGTGTAACTAATCCTCGCATCATTTCCATTAATTTATCTAATTTACTTTCGTCACTGCTTGCTTCTTTGTCTGGTGTTCTGGTCAGCTTTTTACTCTTTTTGAAGATTTCGGCTACGTCTTTTTTATTTCTCTTTCTTTTTCCTTCATCCGTGTTACTCCCATCACTGTCCATCGCAAACAATGTCTATCCAGGCCCCCAAACCACTAAGCTAGTTATCTCGTTAATATTTCCTAATATTTTATAAGCCGGACCTGTTCCTTATTGATATATTTAACCATTTATTTAACTAATTGCTATTTAATTAATAGTTAAAAAGCAGGTAAGGACAAAATCACGTTTAATTCATGTTTGTATAACCATTTCAAATATTTATTTTAAAATTTTCGGATCACATTTATTTCATTTTATTTCACACTAATTTGAAATTCGCTCGTGCGCCACAAATTTATTTATGTCTTACTAGTCCTTGTTTTTATTGTGCCATATGTTTATATTGTCGGATGCTGGCCTCTTTAGCGAGTCACCGCCCACATCTCTCTCTATCTCTTTTCTGTTGTTATTGCAAACACTAACATATATTATTTATTTTAATCATGTACTTATCTCTTCCACTATTTCACAAATTTACACCTTTGTGTATCACTTCTAATTATTTACTAACAATATTACTTTATTACACTCGCAAAAACCTCGTATTCGATAAATTCTTGCGGAGCCAAAATTACACGTCTATTCTCTATAACTACCACGCTACTCCGGGTGTATATATATATATTATAAATAGGTAAAAATTACCTGATATTAAAAAGTCTCAATATACAAGTGATTTCAGTAAATATTTTTGTTTTCAAAAAATCTCTAAGTATACAAATCATCTAGATAACATATAATAATTATTTTAAAATGCTACCACAAATTCGCGGAGAGCAGCCATGTTGCTAACATTTTTTGAATAGATACTAATATTTCACCTATCTTAACAATACGGTTTTAAAATATTTAATTATAAATCTTTACTAACTTACTATTATCCGTATGTCGGCCACATTGTTCTAACACATCCATCAGCCCTTCTACACTACAGTATTTACTATTTAGTTATGCAAATGCAGTCATAAATAAACAATTTATATCCCAAACCGAAAAATAAGGTTTAAATCATCACCAGCCATATATATAAAAAATAAATATAAAATAAATATTCAAATTTTTTATCGCCCGAATCAAATTTAAGAACTATCGCACTAAGTTTTAATATAATAAAAGAACCGAAATTGCTTTACATACTTTACATACATATATAAATATAAAATTTACCATAATAACGTTAATTTTTAAACTATCCCTCCCCCCCTAACCATTCTACTACAGCGGTCGGTAACAATAATTTCTTGTGTAAGTTTTTCGTTTGGAGTAATATTTTGCAATATTATAAATAAAAAATGCTTACCGTAGTGTAGCTCATATAACTATCAAATATGACACCGGATATCTGCGTACTAAGTGAATTTTTTGATTTTCATTTAAAACATTAAATGCATCGTTATATTTTACTATCGAAGTATCGTTAATATTTATATATTTTAGTAAAAAATAAAACACCAGAATAAAAAATTTAATAAGCGCTTTATTAATCTATAACAAAAAGAATAAATAATTATTTTTTTATTGTATATTTTAAAAAAATTTTATTTGTCAAATAGCGGTATCAGAGGTAAAATCCCTCCAGATTTCGGTATTGGTAATATCTTTATGCGTTTTCTACCACCAGCTTTCTTAATGGCAATTCTGGCGGCATAAACGTAAACTTACAATAATTTCTTGTATAATCTCAATTTTAATCTCTCTAACATAAATATTGAACAACTATTTTTGACCAGTTATTAAATATTAGATTTTCCTAAATCATAAGCTATATACCTACACGTATGAACACATTTTAATTTATATCTTTTTTATATAGTCTGTAGCAGTATTTAATAAAATGTATATATATCACCATAAAAACAATTTTAAGAAAGTATTATTATAAAATAGATAAGATACTTAGGCATATTTACAGAAAAATGTAACAATTTGATTGAAATGTTGCTTTTAAAATTAAGTAATCGAAGCTTAAATATTATAATAAAATAGAAAATAGTTATACTTAGAAGGATGGTTGAATAATGGGTACTTTATATTCAATTTTTTTGTATAAGATTACCAGTATAAGTAGAGTTCTATATTTATTAGTTATATCACGACTGCCTGTATAGTATACTAATTTAATAGAAATTTTTTTACTTAGTCACACCACGGAATAAACAGTTTAAAATTTATGAAAATTTATACAGTGATATTCAATTTTTTTGTATAAGATTACCAGTATAAGTAGAGAGTTCTATATTTATTAGTTATATCACGACTGCCTGTATAGTATACTAATTTAATAGAAATTTTTTTGCTTAGTCATACCACGGAATAAACAGTTTAAAATTTATGAAAATTTTGAAACAGTGAGTGAACCAGATGGGGATATTCGAGTTGAAGTTTTTGTTTTCGATATTGAAACTCAACAACTTTTAAATTTATTTGGTGATGAGTTAAAAAATGCTCCATCGATTCATCATTCTGATTATTTTATTACTATCCCCCTGTGGAGAATGAATTTGTAATAGTTTATTATTATATTCAGTAAGTTTTTTCAATATCTACTACATTAAAAAAATACTTATTTATTCTTATTGTTATAGCCGAACATTGGAAAAATATATATGCAGTAAGTTTCTATATTATACTAAAAAAATATAAAAACGCTTGCATCAACATTAAAATAATGATGACGCATGTCTGTAAAATTCACTCACTAAGCATATTAAATTACATCCAGTATCATATTACACCACAGTAAGGTTTTTTTATATTTATAATATATAGTAAATATATATAGTAACTATAGTAAAATGGTTATGGGAGGAGGGATAGTTTAAATATTATAGAAGCTTATTGAACGGAAATGTTAATTGCAGTCTGTTCTCCGCTATCGTGAACAACACTTCTACTAAATTTCGTGAAAAAAATGTCTAGGCGAGTACAGTTTAACGGTAATATTGAAATTTTTTACGAAAATGATGGCTGTATATTTGATACTAAAACAAATCTAATAGAACATATTCCATTAGATATATTTAAAACGAAAGTGAACCCAAAATGTATAGAGAAGTTCTGGCATTTAATTTCACCTGAAAAACAAATTGAACTAGAAGAATATCGACCGTACTCTGTTTAGTAAGTCATATTTTCCTTTATGGACAACAGAGCTGGTTAGTATTAGAAGAGTAAATATTTCCAACCCAGCAACATATTTATTGGAAGATATGAATAATAAGCCTATTCTTGGCAATTTTTATGAACCAGTTTTTGATGATTTTGCAGTTTTAGTTTATTAAGGCATGTAATAACATACGAATTGAATATACAGGTTTTATTCTATTGAAAAATCAAAACAAATGTCACTGTGTATTTTTAAGCCACCTATATAACTTAAATATATCTATGATGTAGGTACATTACAATCAATCCCTACATGTATGTATACATACCGTACATGTACATATGTACATATGTTCATACGTGTAGGTACATAGCTTATGATTTACGAAAATCTAATATTTAATAACCGGTCAAAAATAGTTGTTCAATATTTATGTTAGAGAAATTAAAATTGAGATTATACAAGAAATTATTGTAAGTTTATGCAGCCAGAATTGCCATTAAGAAAGCTGGTGGTAGAAAACGCATAAAGATATTACCAATACCGAAATCTGGAGGGATTTTACCTCTGATACTGCTATTTGACAAATAAAATTTTTTAAAATATTATACTATAAAAAAATAATTATTTATTCTTTTTTGTTATAGATTAATAAAGCGCTTATTAAATTTTTTATTCTGGTGTTTTATTTTTTACTAAAATATATAAATATTAATGATACTTCGATAGTAAAATATACAATCCCTACATGTATGTATACATACCGTATATATACCTAGGTGAAAATATACATTGGCATGTGAATGGTAAAATTGATTAAAATGTGTTCATACGTGTAGGTTATATTAGCTAATTATATAGCTTATGATTTACGAAAATCTAATATTTAATAACTGGTCAAAAATAGTTGTTCAATATTTATGTTAGAGAGATTAAAATTGAGATTATACAAGAAATTATTGTAAGTTTACGTTTATGCCGCCAGAATTGCCATTAAGAAAGCTGGTGGTAGAAAACGCATAAAGATATTACCAATACCGAAATCTGGAGGGATTTTACCTCTGATACCGCTATTTGACAAATAAAATTTTTTTAAAATATTATACTATAAAAAAATAATTATTTATTCTTTTTGTTATAGATTAATAAAGCGCTTATTAAATTTTTTATTCTGGTGTTTTATTTTTTACTAAAATATATAAATATTAACGATACTTCGATAGTAAAATATAACGATTCATTTAATGTTTAAAATGAAAATCAAAAAATTCACTTAGTACGCAGATATCCGGTGTCATATTTGATAGTTATATGAGCTACACTACGGTAAGCATTTTTTATTTATAATATTGCAAAATATTACTCCAAACGAAAAACTTACACAAGAAATTATTGTTACCGACCGCTGTAGTAGAATGGTTAGGTGGGGAGGGATAGTTTAAAAATTAACGTTATTATGGTAAATTTTATATTTATATATGTATGTAAAGTATGTAAAGCAATTTCGGTTCTTTTATTATATTAAAACTTAGTGCGATAGTTCTTAAATTTGATTCGGGCGATAAAAAATTTGAATATTTATTTTATATTTATTTTTAATATATATGGCTGGTGATGATTTAAACCTTATTTTTCGGTTTGGGATATAAATTGTTTATTTATGACTGCATTTGCATAACTAAATAGTAAATACTGTAGTGTAGAAGGGCTGATGGATGTGTTAGAACAATGTGGCCGACATACGGATAATAGTAAGTTAGTAAAGATTTATAATTAAATATTTTAAAACCGTATTGTTAAGATAGGTGAAATATTAGTATCTATTCAAAAAATGTTAGCAACATGGCTGCTCTCCGCGAATTTGTGGTAGCATTTTAAAATAATTATTATATGTTATCTAGATGATTTGTATACTTAGAGATTTTTTGAAAACAAAAATATTTACTGAAATCACTTGTATATTGAGACTTTTTAATATCAGGTAATTTTTACCTATTTATAATATATATATATATATATATATATATATATATATATATATATATATATATACACCCATGTTATAAGAGAAATAATATAACAATATAGCGTGGGGTTTATAATGTAAATTAATATACATTTTTTTCTTTATACCAGTAATAACAAATCAAAAATTATTTGTTAATGCATATAAACGTACACCATGTATGTAGTATATAGAATTTTTTTAATTTTCTAGTCAACAACATTGAAGTAAACAATTATATATCATTAGATATTTGAAGTATGTTAAGAATTGCTGAAAAAAACAAGTCAATCAACGGAAAACGTACAGACGCGTTTCGTTCTGGTTGGAACTTTTCAATGCACGGCATTCCTCGAAGACGGACATTGCTTTTCATTTCTATACTTTCTGTATATATAGTTAACATTTTGAACTTACTGCAAGGGAGAATTAATGAATATTAAATCTCATTCTTACATGTAAATGTCGACTTATGTGATGCGTTCATAACTACAATCCGACAAACTAAGTTTGTACCAGTATGCAGAACACACCCTTTCGCGACAACGAACTTCCTGGTAATTAGGTTAATTAAGAATTGCTGAAAAAAACAAGTCAATCAACGGGAAACGTACAGACGCGTTTCGTTCTGGTTGGAACTTTTCAATGCACGGCATTCCTCGAAGACGGACATTGCTTTTCATTTCTATACTTTCTGTATATATAGTTAACATTTTGAACTTACTGCAAGGGAGAATTAATGAATATTAAATCTCATTCTTACATGTAAATGTCGACTTATGTGATGCGTTCATAACTACAATCCGACAAACTAAGTTTGTACCAGTATGCAGAACACACCCTTTCGCGACAACGAACTTCCTGGTAATTAGGTTAATTAAGAATTGCTGAAAAAAACAAGTCAATCAACGGGAAACGTACAGACGCGTTTCGTTCTGGTTGGAACTTTTCAATGCACGGCATTCCTCGAAGACGGACATTGCTTTTCATTTCTATACTTTCTGTATATATAGTTAACATTTTGAACTTACTGCAAGTGATATTTAATATTCATTAATTCTCCCTTGCAGTAATTTCAAAATGTTAACTATATATACAGAAAGTATAGAAATGAAAAGCAATGTCCGTCTTCGAGGAATGCCGTGCATTGAAAAGTTCCAACCAGAACGAAACGCGTCTGTACGTTTCCCGTTGATTGACTTGTTTTTTTCAGCAATTCTTAATTAACCTAATTACCAGGAAGTTCGTTGTCGCGAAAGGGTGTGTTCTGCATACTGGTACAAACTTAGTTTGTCGGATTGTAGTTATGAACGCATCACATGTCGACATTTACATGTAAGAATGAGATTTAATATTCATTAATTCTCCCTTGCAGTAAGTTCAAAATGAAGTATGTTACTTTAAAATTTCCTAAGTTTGTTTATTAAATGGACTCTATATATTGAATTTGTTAATCATTATTTCGATTCTTCTATAAACAATATATCTAACTTGTAATAGTATAAATTCAATTGAAATTTTTAATTTTACCTTATAAAAACAATAAATAATTTATATTTAGATTATACTACGGTAAATTAATGTCATAGATTTAATTATCTAATCGGCTAGTATTATATAATCAATCATATTAAACAAGAAACATACTATATACTCCATATATAGTTAGAAACAAAGATGTATATACCTACTATTGCCTTTAATCATAATTCGTAGGTCATTAGAAAATTTTATTAGTTACATATGCTATTTACAACGTTTATGTCAATCATGATTTTATTTTTAGTAAACGGTGATGCGGCTTTGATAATAAAATAAATTTTCTGATACCCTATAATATTCAATAAAATAATATTTTTAAGTGTTTTTTTATCATGAAGAAGTAAATTGTACTATACTCCAATTACGCAAAATCTGCTTTAATTATTATCCCCGCATGTAATTATATATTGTTTCTGTATGTCTGCGCACGTACACGTTTTTAGCAAGGTGTCATATATATATATATATATATATATATATATATATATATATATATATATATATATATATATATATATATATATATATAAAAATATATTGGATTCATATTTTGTATTCTCTTGAAAAAGGCGTATATAGCCGAAACATGTAGAGTTTTTTAAATACATATATTTTGAAGTAATATACAGACCTTTAATCGCCTACTGATTAGGTTTACTATATATATATATATATATATATATGTTTATAATAAGAAAACAAATTGTATTATTTGCAAATATTTTGTATAAGATCATAATTTTGGTTCGAAAATATATTAATTAACACCAACCATGGGTGAGTTTACATCATAGTGTGTGTATTTACAGTATTTATATATTTTTCTTTCTTGTTTTAGATATTGATTATATATATTTTATTATAAGGAAGTTAATTCCCGGATAAAATGTTTGCATAATGTGAGTTATTATTATTATTAATATAACTTCGTTCTTGTTCTTTTATAAGAAGATCTACCTGTCTGGCCTATATAGAATTTAAGGCATGAACAACATTTAAGTTTGTAAATCCCCGATTTATTGTTTTTCTTAAATTTTTTGTTAATTGTTTTTCATAATTGAACCTAAAGAGTTGTTTATTATGAATATTGTAAATCATATCTGGTTTATATCTATTGTTACAGGCTATTTGTTTAATGTAGTTAAGCTCTTTACTATAATTTTCTATCGATAAGAGGGTATTAATACATGTAAGAATTAAAGAATTGAACGACGTCGTTTTATGGGAGTATAGATAGGTAGATTATGGAAATTAAGTAATATTTCATTTTTATTTCATTAATAACTATAACATTATTTACTAACAAACTAAATAATTTAGGAAAATGCAAATTAACTGGTCAACACAGTTTAGTCTACTTATACACCAATACGTGAAGCTTATGTCTTTTGTCATGCTGATTATGAATTTGATTTAAAATTTACTTCAACACGTCAGGATTGTAAAATATTTTCTTAAATAGTTTTTTTAAAAACAGGGTTTAAATTTTCTAAAATTTCAAAGTTACTTTTATAGGAAGATTATAAAATTTGTTTATTCGAACATGAATTAATTTATAGACGTCAAAATTTATTTCGTAGTAAATTACATGAGATTTCATCCGTCGAACAAAATAAATTGACCCTATCGCCTTTTGATGATAAACGGTATATTAATGGGGATGGGGTACATACCCTAGCTTGGGGTCATCACAACATCGTCGAATAATCGGATGTCGAGTTAAATTGGTAATTATAAATTAAATATAAAAATTGCGTCACTTAATATTACTTCTGTTATAGTCTCCAAACGGTTTGAATTCCCTCCCCTCTACTATTTCTTGTTACTCTATATATACCGCTGCAACTTGTTCTAAACTGTCAGTCTAGAGTTTTTCTTCGTGCCACATAACAGTAAAATGGAGAAAGGTGTGCAGATTTTAACTTTATAATTTACATTTTAGCAATCTAATATTTCTATTGTCACAGCTGATAGCGAACCGGTTACCTATACCGAATTCATTGACAACGCTTTGAAAAAGCAGGAAGATGCTATCCTTAGAGAGAAACAGCTTTGCGGACAATCTGTGTATTTGCTTAATAATAGCGGTACTAAGTGGATTGTTATTGGACATAGTCCGGCTGCTGGTTTTGTACCAATTATTCAAATCCGCTCGTCGACCGTCTGCATCTTTTTCACTGCGGATGAGTGGAAGGAATTTTGCAAGACTGAGGGTTGCAGTCCTAATCATCAGATGGAATGTAGCATGTACAGAAAAATACAGGTAAGTCGACTAATGAGTCGTAATCGTGAAATTGTTCTATCTAAAGACACATACGACAACATATTCAGTTTGATTGAATTATTAAATCAAAAGTTGACTGTTTTAAAGACTTTGGATTTCGTGAATTTTTATAAATCGACATTGGAATCCTGTGTCCAAATGTCTGGTGATATATGTAGCAATATAAAAAGATTATTGTCTTGTCATAGTAACTCTTTAAATGCTTTATTTATGTTAGAAATATATATCTACATTACAATACCTTACATTTAGATTTTGAAGTCATTAGAGTGGGTTGTTAATTTATATTTATTAAATTTCATATATAATTCTAATTTATATTGTAAATATATTTAGTTTGAATAATAAATGTTTAAAACGTAATTTCCTTTTTCATTTATTGCTTCAAAGTGTCTAGACATTTTCCTTTCATTAACCATTTTTTCTTTTTGATTGAACCTCGTATATCAAAACATAAATGACACTGTAGGTTTAAATAAAAAAGATTACTATTTCACAGACATGCGTCATCATTTTTTTAATGCACAATCTAGTAAAAAACAAACACGAATAACATCCCGTGTCATATTACACTACAGTCAGCAATTTTTATAATATTGCGAAATATGATTATTAGTCACGTCTGGTTCGAATAACATCTGGTTTTATATTACACTACAGTCAGCATTTCTGTATTTATAACATTGCGAAATATGATTGTTCTAGAAAAAAATTAATTTACGTATTTTTTCCTTCATCATCATAATTATATACTTATAGGTGTGTAGAGGGGATTTCATTTAGTATCCATCAAACGTTTGTCTAGTGCACACGTGATTTATTCAATTGTGATGTTATGTTTTCGGTGGTCCCGGGCGTGTGTGGTTATGTTTCGGAGAGTGCTTCCGAGGGCCTCACAAGGGGCTCTAGGGGTGTGTGTGGTTTTTGCTTCTGACGGACCCACAAGGAGGCCCTTCATCTTGTAAGTATTTTTTCTTTTTTGCTTTTCAAACTTACTGTGTGGTTATGTTTTTTTGTTGAGTGCACGCATGTTTTATTAAATTGTGAGATTATGTTTCGGTGGCCCCACTAGGGGGCGTGTGTGGTTATGTTTCGGAGGGTGCTTCAGAGCTGGTATCCCCTTGCAGACACCTCAACCCTTTCGGGATTATATTTAGCATCAATACTTTACGTTAACATAATTTATTCAAACACTTTTTCTTTTTACCTATTTATTTACGTTAACATGCGAATTTATATCTTCCTACTTATCAGTTGAAGAGACAAGTCATTTCAGGAGTTTACCCAAATACGTTAGTATCTCTGGGGCGTTTCAGATATATAATTAACTGAGTTGCTAAAAAATTCGTGTAAAATCTTGTTTCGCGATTATCAATTTAACGGCAATTATAATATTGTGAAATATTATTAATTGTGCTACCTGCTACCTGCTACCTGCAACCTGCTACCTGCTACCTGCAACCTGCTACCTGCTACCTTCTACCTGCTACCTGCTACTTGCTACTTGTGTAATGTCTGTTATGACTTCATTGGGTTGTGACGTTATTGTAATGCCTGTTATGACGTCATTGGGTTGTGGCGCTATTGTAATGTCTGTTATGACGTTATTGGGTTGTGACGCTATTGTAATGTCTGTTATGACGTCATTGGGTTGTGACTTATGTATGACGCCATTGGGTTGTAACGTCATTGTGACGTATGTATGACGTCATTGGGTTGTGACGTCATTGTGACGTCAGTTGGGTTGTGACCTCTGCAGGCAAAGGTCAAAGGTCAAGGTCGTTGGGTTGTGACTTCAAAAGGTCAAGGTCGTTGGGTTGTGACTTCAGAAGGCCAAGGTCAAGGTCGTTGGGTTGTGACGTCAGAAGGTCAAGGTTATGGTGGAGGTGGAGGGTCCAGAACCGGCAAATCCCTTCTACTATAGCTGCAATACGTAAGCACCATGATTCTATAAAACACCAATCTAAATCTAAATTAATCAAACAACAAAAATTCTGTGTTATGCAATATGTAAGAAGCTCTACAAGCACGCAACTTAGTACAAAAGAAATAGAAATAAGAATTGCATCTTTCATTGCAGAACACAATATATCTATAAATTCAGTTGATCATCTGGTACAACTAATTAGGTCTATAAATAATGAAAGTGATGTTATAAAAAATATTTTCTGTAATCGTACAAAATGCACAGCTATTATAAATAACGTAATTGGTCAATCAAGTTTTGAAACTCTAATAGAAACTTTAAAGTGCAGCAAATTTTCTTTAATAATTGATGAGTTACGGATCATACCGGAATTAAAAACTTAGCATTAGTTGTGCGATTAAATCAAAATTTTAGTATAAATGACGAATTTCTTGCTTTATTACCAATCTATGATGCAACTGTAGTAAATATACATAATGTTATTGTTCAATTTTTTAATAAACATAATGTTCCATATAAAAATAATATAGTAGGATTTGCAGCTGATGGGGCAAATTCAATGATGGGCATTAAGTATTCCGTCAAAACTTTATTAAAAAATGAAATACCACATCTTTTTACTGTAAAATGTCTATGTCACTCAATAGCACTCATAGCTTCCCATTTCCCATGCTTGTGAAAAATTACCTTCTACAACGGAAAAACTGGTGCGAGAAGTATACACTTATATGCAATATAGTTTTAAACGACAAACACAATACAAAGAATTTCAGCAGTTTCTTGATATTAAACCCCATAAGCTGCTGCAACCTAGCCAAATACGCTGGCTCTCTTTAATTTCTGTTGTTAAAAGATCTTTCAATCAAATCGATGCATCTGAATCCATTCACAATAATTTACAAAATCCTATGAATAAATATTATTTAGAGTTTTTGGAATATGTTTTACCTGTATTTACTGATTTAAATAAGGAATTTCAATCAGAATCTCCTAAAATTTATGCAATATATGACAGAATGTTAGCAGTATACAAGACTATTCTAAGTTGTTATATAAATAATACATATTTGAGTAAAACTGATGTAACTATTTTGTAATATAGAAACCCAGAACATTATGTTTTACTAAATGAATTATATTGTGGCCCGAAGGCAGGTATATTATTTCAAGAAAATACTCTTTCAGATGGTGATAAACATAACTTTCAATTAACATGCTTAGGTTTTTATGTTGAAGCTGCTCATCAATTATATAAACGCTTTCCATTTAAAGCAGAAGATGTAAAGACACTTAAGTTCTTTAAATTTTTGGACCCAAAACTTATTAAAACTACAAGTTCATTAGGTCTAGCAGCAAATTTTCATAGGAAAAATATTGATCTTCTTTCATTGGATAGAGAGTGGCGATTATTGCAAAACAGTGACTTCAATGAGGATGCAGCCGATTATATTTCTTTTTGGAAAAATATCTGTAATCAAATTAGATGTGACAATACTGCTGTTTATCCAGAACTATCAAAATTTGTCAATTTAGTTTTAACATTACCTCACAGTAGTGCTTCGGTAGAAAGAATATTCAGTGCAGTATCTCTCAACAAAAGTAAAATCAGAAATCGGTTTTCTGCTACTACCTTAACTGGAATTCTACACTCTAAGAGATTAATAAATAGTGATAATAAATCATGTTTTGATTACAAAATTCCTGTAACTGTAACAAATAAACATAACAACAATATGTATTCATCAGAATAAAAATATATTATTTAATGCAATTTATATAAGCTCTAATTTGTAATTTACTAAAATTACCTTTTATTTTCTTGTAAATTTTACTTAAGTTTAAAACAGCTTGTACAGTGTTATTGTAAAATAGGTACGACTTTATGCAATATTATACCAACAAATATATATATTATATATAAATATATATCAAGAAATTCTTGTGTTTCTTTTATTATTTACATACCTACCTACTGCTTTACATTTTTTTTATTGCAAAAGCTCTTCTTTCTTTATTAACGAAAACTAAAACTATACATTATACATACTACCGGTAATTAGACATATGTAATGGTTTCATTTATAATTACCGTGAAATCTAGTGATTTTTTAAGTTCTCATCTAGTGAAAACAATTATTTTCACCTGGCAACACTGATCTAATCTATGACTGAGTTCGAGCCGAGCCGTGATCTAGTGCGGACGTTTGTTGGTTGCGACGATATACACCCCGAGAAACTCGGCACTATCTCGCATAATAACACAGTGAAAGTGATAAAAAGTAAATCGCCGGGACTATATTAATCCAGCAAGAGAAAAAGGGATACTTAAAAACAGTGATATAAAGTGAGTGTTACTTATTATAAATAGCCGTGACTATATAAACCCAATAAGAGAAAAAGTGTAACTTAAAAAGCCAAGAGAAAAGTAACGGGTGTTCAGAAACATTCGAAGTCAAGTGGGCTCTGAACAAAAAATCGTATATCTTTACTTAAGTATAGCAAACGCCAATTAAGTTGGCGCGAGGAGGGGGTGCGCAGAAGCCGTTTTTAAAAACGTCCACCCCCACTACTCAAGTAATTGTCAGAATACATTTGTCATTGACGTTTGACAGAACATATTTTGTAATATCTTTGCAATGGGATCATACACGCTCAGAGGTTAGAATTATCTGACATTTGATGTAAAACCAAATACAAATCTCCCCACTACTTATAATCCTGCGCGAACTTTCCCCTTCTCGCGCCAACTTAATTGGCGTTTGCTATATCTGATTTGTAATAATTATTAAATGTCAACTGTTGTCTGTCAAAAATCAATCTATCTCAGACATGACTTCATATTTTCAAGGACTACTTTGACTTCGAATGTTTCTGAACACCCGTTACAAAAACAAGGAAGGTTCTTATAGACCGACCGGGCCGACACTTTTTTCGCGCTGCGACAGATGATAAATATATATATATAAACAAATACATTCCAACCGCAATATAAATAAAACGATAAAAATACTAATAGATTCGGAGGTTAACTACGAATATAATTAATTAAGTAATAAAATAAAACCAGACTAATCATAAGAATAAGAAAATATAATAATAAATTATACAGAACCTGTGTTAGTACAACGAAAGATAACTAACTAATGATGAGTTCGGATGAACACCTAACAGACGAGGGAAAAAGGAAGATAGATGACAGAGAGGAGTTATTTAAAAGAACAAAAAGACATGCAGAACGCCGACCAAAGGAGAAATGCCAAAAGACATTATGATGGAACAGACGAAGGAAATTATGATACTACTTAAGAGCGACAAGCGACATAAAAGAAATAAAAGAAGAGCAATCTACAAACAAGGAGGAGACGAAAATACTACAAGAAGAAATAAGAAAACTTACAAATGAACAAAAAGAATTTAAGAATGATATAAAACAACTTAAGGACATAAACGAGAAAGTTATGCAAGAAATAGACAACCTGAGAAAGATGGTAAGCGAAGCAAACAGAAAAATTGAAAGATTAGAGACAGAGAAAAGAAGAAAAAACATAGTAATTCAGGAACTGCGAGTAAATGTAAATAACCCCAGAAAACTAAAAGAAGAAATGCAAAAATTTTTAGTAAGAGAATTAGGAGTCTCAATAAAAACAGAAGCGGCTAGAAAAATAGGAGAAAAGACATGTTTGATTGAACTTAACAATTTGCAGTCATGAGAAACAAGAGTAAGTTGCAACTCCATAAAGAAAAAATATATATAAATGACGATATGACAAAAGAAGAAAGAGAGATCCAGACAAAAATAAGAAAAATTGCAAGAGATGAACATGATAGAGGAAAAACGACTAAAGTGGGGTTCCAACGACTAATAATTGATAATATGATATGGTATTGGAACAGAGAGACAGAAAAGATGGAAAACTCCAGGAAGAAAATAGACAAGCCAAAAAACTAATAATAAAAAAATATATAAATAAAACACAGGAAATGACCCGGCAAAGAAAAGGTACACGAAATAAAAGATCTTGTAAAGTAAACAAAGAAGAACGGAAAGAACAGAATTATATATGGAAAATAGCGACATGGAATATTAGGAGTATTACAGGAAAAGAAGTAGAACTGGAAAATGAATTTGAGGAGCTGGGAGTAGACATACTGGGGATAACAGAGACGAAGAAAAAAGGAAAAGGACTAGTAAAACTTGCAAAGAATAATATACTCATATACAGCGGAGTTAAAAAAGAGGAAAGAGCAGCAGCGGGAGTGGGGTGCCTAATACATAGAAAACGAGCAACACATATACAGAATTGGAATGCATGGTCGGTACGTATACTAACAGTGGAAATGAAAAATAAAAATACTAATCAAATAGATATGATAATAATCGTTTATGGGCCAAACGAAGATGATAAAAATATAAATAAAGATACATTTTGGGACGAATTAACATGAATCACTGAACAAGCTAAAGGAAGAATAATTTTGATAGGAGACTTCAATAGTAGAGTTGGTTTACAAGATGGAAAGTATAAAGCAGTCATTGGGAAATATATATATATATATATATATATATATATATATATATAATGAAGAGATGCTAAGAATCGCTGACTAAGTAAAATAAATATAAGAATAATGTGAGCGTTAAAACTAAAAAAGTGAATGATGTAAGAAAAACTTAAGAGATTCGAATTTGAATATTGGGCGCCAAGTTTTAACGTACTTAAATGATCCAACGCAATCTGTTAAATACCCCACTAGCTTTCGGGAGAGCTTGAGTACTTATGCTTTATTTTCTATCTAAGGTTTCAAAGTCGGTCGTTTGTATCTCCCGTAAATGCAATGTAAATGGTATATTAATTCGACACAAACTCAACATTCAAACAAATCAAATAAAAGATTGAATCAAAATCAAAGTAATAAAATTTATTAGAATAAAAAACAGAGAACTGTAACAATTATTACGTGCGAATAAGAAATCTGTACATATGCTCGTATTATCTGGACTATACGGTAAAAATCGGTATTGTGTAATTTTGCACATGTGTTTAATAACAATAGTTAAGGTTATGTATAATGCAACAGTGCAAATAGATATTAAAAGTTACTTAAAAATAAACACACAAAGGTAAGTTACATATAAAAGTTTTATAAAAGATTGAGAATGAATGAATACTTATATATATTTAAATAGATGTTTAGAAATGTTGAAATTCAAATATTATATTTTGATGCAAACAATGTTTGATATTGTGATGTGATATAAATTTAATATTAACTTTAAATGATGTTCTAGGTTTTATGGGGAATAATTGGAAAGAACCTGGTATTTCTCCTGTGTCTAAGGCTTGGATGTATTCTCTGGGCTCGCAATTGTGGAATAAATCAGAGTTCGTCTGCTCCAAGGGAAGTCCGTGTCGGAAGCGATTCGATGTTGGCGTTGTCGGTATAGATATAGTTCCAAGTCCGAAAAGATGCTTCGTTCAATATTTATTATATTCGACGTGCTGCGGATCCAATTCTTCTATCAAAAGTTCGGCCTGATTACAAGGTATTAAATGTCTATGGTTTTCGTAGGATTTTCTTGAATTTTAAATAGTAATTTTAATTAAACTTTTTGTGATAGCAAAAATGCGGCCATTCGTTGTGAAATTTTAGTAACAGACCCTTTCTTCGGCTTTTGTTTTTCCCACAAGCCTGTGTTAAATGTCGGCAAAAGCCTCTAAGTTTATGCTTTATTTATCTAATATAATATGAACTTTCATAATATTATACTTTTAACATAATAGAAAAATTAATTAAAGAATTTACAAATGTTTATAATGTGGTTTTCAATGTTAGATAAGTTCAAAAATGCATCGTAAAAATCGCATTCGCGGGGTTCGAGACAATTTTAAATTAGTGGGCGTGGTTAACTCGCTTCGATATAAATCTTGATGTGTATGATTTGAATTTGAAATGGAAAAATATAAATATAAAAAGTAAGTTTAAAAATCAAAATAAGTTAAATATCAATTTTAAAGTAATCGTCGTATTAATTTATACACATCCCGAAACTAATTTCACAAATTACGTCCACTAATTCGATATTTATACATGTGTTTATGATATGTAATAATCTGCATTTCCTTTTATAGAGCTGGAATAAGTGTGCTGGTTGAACCATAACAATATATATATATATATATATATATATATATATATATATATATATATATATAATCTAACCCTATTTACCCGAAGGTGTAGGGTGTGAAATTGCATCCTATGAATCATGAATAAATTTACTCCACTCCTTTTTATTTCTCGCCATATTTCTTGCCTGTGACAGATTCATCCCTCTTTCTGTCAATATTTTTCCTACACTGTCGTCCCATGTTTTCCTAGGTCTTCCTTGGAGTCTCTTCTCATGTCTTCTTGCTTCCCATGTTTGTTTAACTGGTCTTTCATTTCCCATCCTAGTTAAATGCCCAAACCATTTGAGTTGACGATCTTCGATTATTTTCAATACAGGTTCCACATTCAGTTGTTTTCTTATTTCTGTATTTCTTATTTTATCAATTCTGGTAACACCAGCTACTTTGCGGAGATATTTCATCTCCATGGCCTGTATTTTGCTCTTCATGGTCGGCGTTAGGATGCAGGTTTCACAGCAAAAAGTTAGTATTGGTACAAACACAGTTTTATATACTGTTAGTTTGGTCTTCTCTGAGATCTCTCTTTTTCCTATGAATGATTTTTTTAGGCTGTGGTACAGTTTAGAAGTATTTTCCAAACTTACATTTACTTCTATATCGTGGTAGCCTTTGTTGTTGATATTTACCCCTAAGTATTTAAACGTCTCAACTTGCTCTAATTTCTTCCCATTTAACGTGTTATCTGCTTGCGAACTGCCTCTGCCTATTACCATTATTTTTGTTTTTTCCTCGTTTATTTTCATGTTGCTAGATTTCAATTATGTGTTCCAGGCTTCTAGGTTTCTCTGTAGGTCTCTTTCGCTCTTGCCAAATATTACCAGGTCATCTGCAAAGGCACATTCACTCAAATATACTGGCTTCATATGTCGGTGTCCGATGTACATCTTTACTGTTTTTTCCCTTGTTTCTTTCATCGTGTCGTCAAGGACTAGATTGAAAAGCATCGGGCTTAGTACTCCTCCTTGTCTTAAACCACTATTTACTAGGAATTCTTGAGATTGCCTGTTATCCGTTCTTACATAATTCCTGTTCTCTTTATGTAAGCTCATTATTGCCACTACTAGATTCTTCTCCACATTTCTCTTTTCCAGGGTTATTCGCACTTTAGATCTCGGAATTCGATCGAAGGCTTTTTCCAGGTCTATAAAAGCCTGATACATTTCAATATTTCTTTCTATGGACTTTTCTGCGATTTGTTTGAGTGTAAAATATGGTCGTTTATATTATGCCCCTTTCGAAACCCACTCTGCGACTGCTCTAGTTGTTGATCTGTTTGAATTACTAGTTTTTTTGTGAGAATTCGTTCGTAGACCTTGGACGGTATACTCAGTAATGTTATTCCTCTGTAATTTTTGCACTCCTTCTTATCCCCTTTCTTAAAAATTGGTACTATGATGCCAGTTTTCCAGTCTAATGGTACTTTCCCTTCCTTCCAAGCTTGGTTATATATTGCTGTTAGCATCTCGATTCTTTTAGGGTCCACATTTTTTAGCATTTCACCGGTTATTCGGTCGTGCCCTGCTGATTTCCCTTTTTCGAGCGCTCTTATGGCTTCTACAACAGCATCCATCTCTATTTCTTCTGCTATTAGGTATCCTGTGTGGTCATCTTCTTTTCCACTGTCAATGTCCTCAACCTCGTCCGTGAATAAAAGTTCTTCGAAATACTGTTTCCATCTATCCATTATTTGATTCCCTTCGTTAAGTACATTACCACCTTTATCTTTGATTTGTTTGATCCCAACTTGTTGGTTTCCCACTCTTGCATTCTTGAGAATTCTGTAGAATAGCTTTTGGTTTGTATGAAAGTCTTTTTCCATTCTAACGCCAAATTCTTCCCAAGATTTTTCCTTGGCTATACTTATCATATTTTTGACTTTCTTTCTTTGTTCCTTGTATTCTTCATATCTAATATGAGTTCCTTCTTTTATGTATTGTTTCCATTTGTTCTTTTTGAGTTTTACCTCATATCTAATTTTCTCTGTCCACCATGCTGTTCGCTTTGTATGCCTAAGTAGAGGGGATTTGCCGATTCTGGCGCCGCCTCCGCCTCCATGACCTTGACCTTCAAGGTCATTGACCTTCAAGGTTATTGACCTTGACCTTCAAGGTCATTAACCTTGACCTTCAAGGTCATTGACCTTCAATCAATCCAATGACGTCATAACCCAACCCAATGACGTCATACTTACGTAACAATTACGTCACAACCCAACCCAATGACGTAATACTTACATAACAATGACGTCACAACCCAACCCAATGACGTAATACTTACGTAACAACCTCCACCTCCACACTGATATACGAGGTTCAATCAAAAAGAAAAAAAACAGAAATGGCGGAAGGAGGAGTTAAGCAAAAAATGTATCAAGCCAAAAGGACATTAGAAAACAAAAATGGCAGATGAGGGTAAGTTTGAAAAAACAAAAAAGAAAAAAATACTTACAAGATGGAGGGCCCCCTTGTGGGGCCCTCAGAAGCATCACCCCTAAAGTCCCTTTGGGGGGCCCTCTGAAGCACCCTCCGAAACATCACCACATACTGTCCCTCTGGTGGAACACTCTGAAGCATCACCACAAATGGCCCTCCTAATGGGACCCACCGAAACATAACCTCACAATTGAATAAAACACAAGTGCACTAGACAAAAGTTAAATTAATACTGAAGGAAGTTACATCCGACGTGCTATAAGTATATTATTACATCACCACACACGGTTCCTCTGGTGGAACACTCTGAACCAGTACCAGTACCAGTACCAGTACCAGTACCAGTACCAGTACCAGTACCAGTACCAGTACCAGTACCAGTACCAGTACCAGTACCAGTACCAGTACCAGTACCAGTACCAGTACCAGTACCAGTACCAGTACCAGTACCAGTACCAGTACCAGTACCAGTACCAGTACCAGTACCAGTACCAGTACCAGTACCAGTATCAGTACCAGTACCAGTACCAGTATCAGTATCAGTACCAGTATCAGTATCAGTACCAGTACCAGCATCAGTACCAGTATCAGTACCAATATCACAGCTCTGAAGCACCCTCCGAAACATAACCACAAAATTTCGAATTGCAGCTGTCAATTTTGATAGTATGAATTTAACTATTAATCAATATAAATTAGAAAGGGTTGATAATATTAAATATTTAGGAGTGATGATTGATGCTAACATTAATTTTAAATCACATGTTCAATATTTATTAAATAGGATGTCACAAAAAGTTTTCTTTCTAAGTAGAATAAGTAAGAATTTATCTTTGTATACTTTATTACTGTTGTATGGGGCTATTGTGTCGCCATGTATTGACTTTTGTTCAACAGTGTTGTTCAGCATAAACAATGGTGAAATGCAAAAATTACAAAAGCTGCAAAATAAGGCATTAAGAATTATATTAAAGTGCAATAAGTATACACCAATCAAGCTTATGCTCGAGGTGTTGAACCTGTTGAGTATAAGGCAATACATAGTCTACAAAACCATGATTTGTTGTTTTTAAAATGAAAAACTGCATGTTACCATCTTATTTAAGTGATAGAGTAGCTGTTGTACAGGATATACATGAACACAATACAAGAAATGTAAAAGACCTTTATATAGAGCGATTTGACAGGGTTAGGACATCGAGAAACGTTTTTGTGAATGGTTTCATATTGTTTAATGCATTGCCGCAGGGTTTAAAATATTGTAATGACTTAAATAACTTTAAGAGAAATCTGTTAGAATATGTTAAACAAAAATTTGAGTGATCCATTGTAAATTAGTTAATTAAGTAAAATGTAAGAAATGTAGTTGTAAAATAGCTTTGCTAATAAAAATACTTACTTACTACTTACTTACTTACTTACACACGCCCCCCCTAGTGGGGCCACCAAAACATAACCTCACAATTGAATAAAACACAAGTGCACTGGACAAAAGTTAAATGAATACTGAATGAAGTTACATCCGACGTGCTATAAGTATATTTTTACGTCATATTTTTTAAAAACATGATAGAACACGATATGGATTTAAAAGGAGAAGAAGGAAAAGTTGAAGTTCCATTATATGCTACCTCCAATTATTTATAGCTGTTAAGCCCATCGAAATTCAAAGGCACTACTCACGAGGCTCGATGTAGGCAGCTCGGAACACGGACAAGTCTACCGTCAAGTAATTTATAGTCATAAAGACCCCTTGAAATTCAAAGGCACTACACAGAGGCTCAAGGTAGACGGCTCTTCCAGCTAGGAGGATTTCATATAGAGTTAGCTCTTAAAAGCAATAAAGCTTTCCCAACGTCAGTAGGTTTCTGCCGAAACATTAGGGTGTCGAATGTCTCTTTGGACCGAGCACCACAGCTAATAGACTGCCTAACGTATTTGGGTAAACTCCTGAAATGACCTGTCTCTTCAACTGATAAGTAGGAAGATATAAATTCACATGTTAACGTAAATAAATATGTAAAAAGAAAAAGTGTTTGAATAAATTATGTTAACGTAAAGTATTTATGCTAAATATAATCCCGAAAGGATTGAGGTGTCTGCAAGGAGATACTAGCTATGAAGCACCCTCCGAAACATAACCACACACGCCCCCTAGTGAGGCCCCCGAAACATAACCTCACAATTTAATAAAACATGCGTGCACTTAACAAAAAAACATAACCACACACCCTCCGAAACATAACCACACACGCCCGGGACCACCGAAAACATAACATCACAATTGAATAAAACAGTGTCACCTCTTAACGCTATGATTAAAGCAGTAGCCTTCTCGACAGATGACTAACAGATGAATTGCATCAGGGAACTCGCCATAACATTTTTCCATCAAAGTTTGGTGGCTTGATTCTGATCTTTCAGATAGCCACAGCGTCTTCGTTTATTTCAATGGGCACACGCATAGCTTCTTCGTTGCCTTGCTTGCGATCAGAATGACTTATGGTCACAGGTAATATTATCTGGGTGATTATTTCCTTTAAAAGTCTAGAATGTTTTTCTAAAAGTTTGGATTTTTCTTCTAAAAGTTTAAACTTTTGTCCAATTTTCTCCTCCACAGTAATAAATGTTTTAATGCTTCCAAATTGTCTAATAGTCGTTTCCAAAGCCCTTCCCGAGATATCCGCGTTTGATAAGCAGCCCCGTAAAGTTGCTTCCCACACTTTTATGTTTTCAAAATTCAAAGCACGAATTTCGTGCTCATCCCCTTCCCGAGATATTCGCTTTTGAAAAGAGGGAGCCAACCTTACGGTAGCTACATTTTCGAACTTTCAAAATTGAAGTACCTATAAAGAAAACGCGTTATATCCATTTGTACGTCATACTAGATCCATGACGATACGTCTATATATGTTGCCGGCAAGATGTCAATTCGAATATTATAAGATGTCAAGTATAAAATAGTATATTATTCAACGAGCGTCTAAAGATGGACATTAGTCACGAGGATGACGTTTAAGACGCGAACCATCAGGCGAGTGTCTTAAGTTATCCGAGTGACTAATGTCCATTTAGACGAGAGTATAATACTATACTTTTTCCACTTGTATATATGAAGTGAGTGTTCTAATTAATTAATTTTCAAATAAAATTACACATATTTAAAAAAATTTATTATAGAAATTTATTTTGACATTGCAATTTTTAAATTCCATAGATGGTGTTGAATTATTATCAAGATTATTTTCATTTGAGTTTATTCGTTGATATGGGTTGATAAGCATTTAACTGAATCATGCGTCTGATTGGCTAACAACCCGTGACTTGAGATTTTTCCTGTGACTTATGAGGTTTTGTCCGTGACTTATGAATGTCAGTGAGTAATGAGTGTCATAAATTAACAAAAATCAATATCTTTATATGCATATTATGTAATAGAAGTGGAAAAAGGTCAATAATGAAGCTAGTAATTGCGTCGACTGTTTACAGAAATCCTTCGGCATTATATCCAAATGACAAAACGAGATAATAAACACAATGTAGTTCTAAAAGGAACTGTTTTTAAACAATCAAAATAAATGGGAAAAATGTGCACAAAACTAGGCTTATGTTACAGATATGTTATCTTTGAACACCGAAATATTTGACAATTGGAAAAATGTCACTGGTGTATAACTGGTTGCCTATTATGCCACCATACATTTATCCCTATGTGTAAGACTAAATGAATAAAAATAAATGCATTATACCTATGTATAATGATAAAATAAAAACCCGGTATCTGTACGACATAGTCCAAATTTTAATGTTGGGACTATTTTAGAGTGTAATGTATTAACCTAACTTTTAAATTCCATTATTTCGAGCACCGGATGACAGCAAAACTCGTTATATAACGAGTCATCGAAAAAATTCATAATTGGAGTAGACTGTGAAATTGGGCTACCACTTCCACATAATGACATTTATTATTTAACATTGAAACTAAAAGTTTGTGTCAAATTTTTCAAAACTCTTATTAACAAAATTAAATTTATTTCAAAAATGGTATTCAACATAGAACAAAAAGCAAAAATTATCGAATGTTACTTCCGTACAGGTGTGAAAGTAAATGGCGAGGTGCAGTATTCAATTGCGGAATGCATGGCTGATTTTAGTGAAGAACATCCTGAATTAGTGTTTGACTACATTAATTTTGACAATGTTTTGACAAATTGTGTAAAGTTATTCAGAGAGAGGTACACTTACTGCTGCACGATATCGCAATGAGATACTCGGCTCATTCATAAATCAACTTGATGATGAGGAATTACAAACTGGGTATATCCAACAAGATGGTGCAACAGCACATACGACCAGAGAAACACTTCAATATCTCAGAGAATTTTTTGATAACAGAATAATAAGCAGGAACACTGAAATCCCATATCCAACTAGGTCTTGCGATTTAAACATACGTGATTTTTTTGTATGGCCATACATCAAAAATTCGATTTATTCAACGCCAATTCATAATCTGGAACAACTGAGAATTCGCATAACAGAAAAGTGTGAAGAGATCAACAACTCACAGTAAAGTTTTTGCTGGATTGCGGAGAAGAGTTGGTTTGTGCTTAGATGTAAATGGACAACATTTTCAACAACTTCTGTAGCTGTATGTAAATTTTGATTATAATTTCGATAATAAATAAATTATTTGTTTTCTTTTTTGTTGTAGTATCATTTCAATGCCATAACCTTTTCTTACAATGAAACCAAATGAAACTGTCAAGCATGAAGTAATTAGGGATGAGCGATATTTCGCTACCGGTGATTTAATCGTCGTTATTGAAAAATCGCTGATAGCAACAGTTGACTAAAATCGCAAATAACGGCGATTGACAGAAACAGCGATTTTTTAGAATATGCGAAATGGCGTCAACTAACATGCAACACAGCTACTCGCTTTCCATCGCGTTCAGTAAAATAGAGCGAAATAGCGAAATGCAACGTATTTTATTTCAAGCGTTCTCGACGCTATTTGCACGCCCCTCACCCAATGAAGCAGAATTACAGTTTTCCATAATATTTTACAGGTTCCAATACAATTTGTTATATCCGAAGAAACCGTTGTACGGTGAAACAGCTGTCATATAGTCATTATTATTATTAAATAAAGTGTAAATCTAATACAACATTGTGTGTTTTTATCATCCAATACTTCCAATGCAAAGAAAGGTATAGTAGAATTTTTTTTTGCATTGTGGAATTTGGTGCAATTTTAAAAAGTAATTTTGCCCAACTAGGGGATTCACTTATTATACCCATATATAAAAGCGCTGCAGGCAATATTTTTGTTATTTTCAATCGTGATTCAAGTGATAGTTTCGGTGCCAATTTTAAAAAAATGTCGCAATTAAAAAAGCGGAAAACAAGTGAAATGTGGCAGTTTTTCGAGCCTATTGATGAAATTTATGCAAAGTGCAATATTTGTAAAGCAAAAATTTCATACAGAACGTCAATTTCAAATTTAAAGTCGCATATGCGAAATAAACATTCAACAGTATCTCTTCCAACAAGTGCAGCAAAACTGGTAAGTTTTATAAAATAAATAATTTCCAATAAGTTTAAAGTTTTTTTTTTATTGTGCCTATTTGTTTTGTCAGCAAAGTGTGTATTTGCACTATTTGCATATACGGTATGCGCCAAAATAAACAACACTGAAATTATTGAAGTATATTATTTATTATTTATACATTATTATGTCTATAGAATACATGTTCAAAATGTGCGCCATGGCGTTGTAGGCACTGCTCATAACGGTTACGCAGATTGTCAAACATATTCGAGAACACAGGTTGCTGCATATTCCTGAAAAAGGAGACAATGGCACGCATTTCAGTGTTGTTTATTTTGGCGCATACCGTATTTAATTTTTATTTTTGTCATTTACAGCCTGCAAGCGAACGAAAAATTTCAATAGAAATTGAAGTCGGAGAGAGTTCGCAAGCGCACGAAGATGCTAATCAACAAGACGATGCTATTCCGGGTACTTCCCAAAGTCCTCAGATGTCGCAGCAGCCATCCACATCTCGAAGGGTTGGTGAAAGTCATCAACAAAAAATTACAGGTTTTCTCCCAAAAAAAATTACGCAAAAGGCAAAGCAGGGTATTGATAATAAATTAAATTTACTGTTTATTTTGGATTTTCAACCCTTTCGAATAGTAGAAGATACCGGCTTTAAATAATTTGTTTCTGCTTTAAATCCTTCATACGAGTTACCCAGAAGGCAGACTGTGTCTAAAACTGCTATTCCCGCGATGTATGAAGAATAAAATGAAAGAAATTGTTGAAACAGGTAGAAAGTTTTGTATTACGACAGACTGTTGGACATCGGTCAACACGATTAGTTATATTGGTGTTACGGCACATTTTTTAAATAATAACTTTGAGTTATATTCTATTTTATTGGAGTGTTCTGCAATAAATGTCTCCCATACCTCAGAAAATTTAGCGAAAGAACTGCGTAGAATTGCAGAGGACTGGGGAATAGAAAAAAAGATCTTGCTCGCTGTATCTGATAATGCATATAACTTTCAAAATGCCATCTCCACACAATTAAATTGGAAACATTTCGGCTGTTTTGCTCATACCATAAATTTAATTGTTAAAGACAGTTTAAAAAATAATAATGTGCAGGAGTTAATCGGTAAAATCAAAGTTATTGTCACCCATTTTCGCAGAAGTTATACTGCTAATGAAAAATTGATAACATATCAACGTCAAAACAATTTAAATGGAACACCTTTAAAATTAATTAACGATGTCCCAACTCGTTGGAACTCAACTTACTATATGCTGCAGAGATTTACAAAATTAGAAACTGCGGTTAAGAGTTCAATTGCTTTAATTGATAAGGATCTCCCTATTTTAAGTTCATCCGAATGGCAATTAGCTAAAGACTTATGTAGTATATTAAAACCGTTTGAAAACGCTACAAAAACCATCAGCGGTGAATTCTATTGCACAGCATCTTTAGTTATTCCAATTACTAATGGTCTAGTTGATGTTTACACTAATTTACTGCAAAAAGATTTCCTACCGCTTATAAAAGAAATTATTGCAGCTTGTCGCAACGGTATAAATGAGCGCTTGGAAAATGTAGAAAGAAGTAATACGTTAAGCGTATCGACATTTTTAGATCCAAGATTTAAAAATTTAGCGTTTTCTAATCCCTCTTTTGCCGACAATGCGAGAAAAAATGTCCAAGAAGCACTTGGACAAAAACTTTCGCCACAGTTACATAAGGTTAATGTTGATAGAGCAGATGATAATGCTAAGGATGGTGAATGTTCAACATGGGGTTCCTTTGATCGAAGTGTTGCAGTTGCTCGACCTCGTGGAACCGTCACAAGCCGCGCAATTATTGAAATTCAAAGATACATGGAGGAAGATATTATTCCACAAAGTTCTGATCCTCTAAAGTGGTGGCAGGAACATAAATTTCATTTTTCTAATCTATCTACAATTGCACAAGAAAAACTATGTGCTCTAGCTTCTTCAGTTCCTTGTGAAAGGTTGTTTTCTAAAGCTGGTCAGGTCCTGAATGAACGTAGAACACGATTAAGTGTCAGGAAAACTCAAATGTTATTATTTTTAAATGCTAATTACAAATATAGCAAATAAATGTCTTTTATAGGTGGCAACTATTTTTTAAATCCCAAAAATTTCTTTGTTTCTTTAATATATTATATTTAATTTTTTTGTTTTTATAAAATGTATTATTAATATGTATTTTATTTTGTTTTTATTTCATTTTATATTTTGTTAAAATAAAACATTAATTGATTGAAATACATGTTATTATTTCTTCGTGCCAAAAAATGGACTCCAATCCATATATGTAGTTAACAAAGAGAAGGTGTATTTAAAGAAGTAAGTGTTTTACTTTATTTTTTCAAAATAAAATCAAGTTTCCTAGTCAGCAGCTCCAGTTTTACAGTTTATGATGTACAATAGGAGGCAGGCAAGTAGTGAAATGTAGTGAAATTAATATGCAGCAGCAAAATGAATCACGCGAGAGCATAGCCGCGAAATGATGAAAACGTATTGGCCTAGTGCGAAAAGTCGCGATCGCGATAACGCTTTTAAATCGCCGTTATTTAAAAATCGCGATCGCCGATAACGGCTTTATGCAAATATCGCTGTTTGGCTCGACCCTACAAGTAATGTGTCATTATGTGGAAGTGGCTAAAGTACCAACCCAATTTCACAGTCTTCTCCAATCATAGATAATATAACTATACTGACTCCAATTATGAATTTTTTCGATGGATCGTTATAAACATTCATGGCAAATAAGCACATAATTTCCGTTTTAATACTAAATGTTTCTTGTATATATTTTAACAGGGCAATAGTTACATGTGGTGTTGAAAGATAACATATCTGTCAAATAAGCATAGTTTTGTATACATTTTTTCCGTTTATTTTGATTATTTAAAAACAGTTCCTTTTAGAACTACATTGTGTCTATTATCTCGTTTTATCATTTGGATATAATGCCGAAAGGTTTCTGAAAACAGTCGACGCAATTAATTGCTGCATTATTGACCTATTTATACTTGACATCTTATAATATTAGAGTTGACATCTTGCCGGCAACATACTGTCGTGAGCAAAAAAATCGGGACAGTGTCAAAATCGTAATGTCAATTTCCCTTATTTTTTAGCATTGTAATTTTGACATTTGATTAATTTTCAAACTGTACGTCAGATTATCTATCCTAGTGGCTAATTAAAAATTGAAAATACCGCATTTTTCGAAAACTGATAAAGTCAGACCTGTTACTAGTTTGGAAAATCATTAAGAACTGTATCGGATCGGTTCAATTTAATATTAGTAAAAGTTCAGCCGCAAGAATATATAAAAAATGGAGGGAAGAGGATAATTTAAATCGGAAAATAGGACCCGAACGCCGAACATAATAAAAATTTCAAACCCGCAGGAAGACGAAACAATAGTTACTGAGATTAGTCACAACCCTTTCAAAACATTAAAGGAAGCTATAAGAACAATACAATTTCCTGTCTCATTTTGTAACACAATGGTTACAAGAGAGTGAAATTTAAACTTGATATTTCCCGCCCTACAGTCTTTATCTAAATCTCAATGTATGGGGATTAATGAGATATAGCTGTTACCCAGGAAGAATTTTGGGAGATTGTTCAAAATGCTTGGCATCAAATTCCTATAAATGTTGTACAAAATATCGTCGCTTCAATGTCTACAAGATTAGATGAAGTTATACTTAAGTAATAACGGTGGAATGACGAAATACTAATTATTTTAATTATATTCTTTCTCTATCGTTTTTAGTAATTTTTATTAGTAGATATTGTAAAAATGTTTAATAAATGTCAATGAAACATACATTTTTGACAATTCCTGACTTACTATTATGAATGAGTAAAGAAAGCCATTTAAGTAGTCACAATTTAAACTCACGCAAAAACAGTGTCCCGTTTTTTTTGCTCACGACAGTATATAGGGCGTATCGTCATGGATCTAGTATGACGCACAAATGGATATAACGCGTTTTCTCTGTAACTGCATAACGGGTGTTCAGAAACATTCGAAGTCAAGTGGGCTCTGAACAAAAAATCGTATATCTTTACTTAAGTATCTGATTTGTAATAATTATTAAATGTCAACTGTTGTCTGTCAAAAATCAATCTATCTCAGACATGACTTCATATTTTCAACGACTACTTTGACTTCGAATGTTTCTGGACACCCGTTACTATCAAATACAAAAAAAGTGGTACAGTGTGAAGTTAAATGTAAAGTCAATTTTTAAATATTTTAGTATTGCGACGTTGCAAACGTACTTAAGATTGTATGGTTTGTCTCAAAAAGAGAGAGACAACTTTCAGAACAACCCACAATGACCGTTAATTTTCATTGGTTGAAAGTAAGTAATGATGTGGTTTGGGATGGGGGTTCGTTCGGAAAGTTATCTCTCTCTTTTTGAGACAAGCCATAGTAACGTGCAAAAGTTATTTTTGACACTTACACCCAAGGATTGTATAAGAACATAGGATAGCCAGATCCCTATACCGGCAGTGTTGTTCGCATCGAGCCGTGACTCCGCCTCCTGTGACGTCACAAACGGACCAGTCGCACCGATAAATAGTTGAGGTCTTGGGTTGCTTGAGTTAAAGTAAAGTGTTTTAATTTAGTTTTCGCCGTTACCCTTTGTAAATTAGCGACTGAAATGCCGGGACGTCGTTGTGCGGTAGTTGGCTGTAATAACGGTCGTATTTCTACGAAAATTACCAATAGAGAAATCGTTTATCACAACTTTCCAAAGGCGACAAACTTCGTATCCGATACTGTCCGTAAAGAATGAATAAGGCGCTGCAAACGAGCAGATAAGTGGAATCCAAATACTAGCCAAATTTGCTCAATCCACTTTAATGCAAACGATTATGAACGTGATATGCGGAACGAATTATTAGGTAATAATAGTATATTATACTGTAAGGGAGAGAAATGCGTTATTTTGGCAGAGGTGCAATTTGAAGCCCGAGGGCGAAGCCCGAGGGCTACAATGCACCGAGGACAAAATAGCATCTCTCCCGAATCGTATATATTATTTTTTACACGGTCTCATTAACTTAAAAACACATATTTTGTCATTATGAAGTAAGTAGCACCAGAATTATTGTATTCGGATTTGAGCATTTATTTAGTAGTCGTTAAGTTATTGTCATAACTACAAAATAAACAAACATGAATCACAAACGTTCTCCATAATGTAAACTCCCTTGGGAGCATTATACTCCCTTGGGAATAATCGACTACTTCTGTTTTAATTTTGATGTCATAGAAACTGATTTCTACTCCCGACCGTGGAAAAATGTATTTATACGTTATGAGATGAGGATAAATTATTCTAATACATAGTAATTATTGCTACGGTTACCTGTACGAAAACAGCTTAAATACACTGCTGTGCCTAGTGTAAATCTTCCACAAATGTCCAAAGATATAAAGAAAGTTGCGACAAGAGGGGAAGCTTATTTAAAAAGAATAAAGGAAAATGAAAGGAAAGAAGAAGTAAATAGATTGATTGCCGAACAATCGATAGCTTCATGTTTAGCGGCAAGTGAGCTGTCAACAGCGTCTTCAACAGCAGAATTTAAAACCGATAAGCCTTTAACTGTCCCAGCAGAAAATATATTATCTAAACAATATGCGGAGCTTCGTGAAAGTCACACTAAATTATCCACAGAGATGGAAATTATGAAACGGAAATTGAATTTGCAGAGAAAACAACTTTTATACTATAGACTATATAAGAAAGAACAAGCAAGATAAACCTGCACAAAAACAGGAAACGGTAAAAATACTGAGAAAACTCTTAACAGAAAATCAAATTTTTATTCTTCTAAACAAAAAGAAACGCGTTAATTGGACTACTGAAGAGATTGCAGTTGCTTTTACTATTCGTTACCTCAGCAAGAAATGCTATATATTTTTGCGAACTAAACTTAATTTCCGTTGCCAGCGTTGTCATCTTTAAGAAAGTGGGCATCAAAAATCAGAATAACGCCGGGAGTTTTAGAAGATGTACTAACTTTTCTAAAGGTAGCAGGAGAAAATATGTCTGCAAGAGAGAAAACTGTAGTCATTTCTTTTGATGAAGTCAAAGTTAAAACCACTTTAGAGTATTGTGTTGGTGAAGATCAGGTGCTAGGTCCTTACAATTTAATGCAAGTCTGTATGGTTAGAAGCTTATTTTCTACTTGGAAACAGCCTATCTATCTAGACTTTGACAAAAAGATGACAAAGGATGTGTTAATGGATCTGATCACCCAATTGCATAAAATATCATATAACTGTTGCAATTGTAAGTGATTGCGGAAGCAGTAATGTTGGTCTCTGGAAAGCGTTGTCCGCTGACATAAATAAGACCTATTTCGAACATCCGCAAACCAAGAAAAATGTTTATGTTTTCGCAGATGCTCCCCATTTACTGAAACTTCTCCGTAATTGGTTTTTGGACACAGGATTTAGATTGAGAAGTGCTGGAAAGAAAGAGATAAGAAAAGAACCTTTAGAAAGTTTGATAGAATTAACCAATGTAGAAGTAAATTCCTGTTATAAAATTTCTGAAAAGCATATTACAGTTGAAAAGAGTAAAAGACAAAATGTAAGACTAGCGGCTGAATTGTTATCACATAAGGCCGCCCAGGCATTATTACGATACAAACCAGGCCCTGACAAAAAACTTGCTGAAGATGTCGGAATGTTCATAGACAATATTAATTCTTGGCTTGATATTTTTAATAGCCATGTGAATAGATCTCCTGGCCCTGACCCTATGAAAGCCCCTTTTGGAATTTATTTACAGGACCAAGAATAACACTTAAATAAAGTTAGAGATTTAATATTTGACATGAGAGCTGAAGGAAAAAACACTTTGCAAATTTTTCAGAAAGGAATAATAATTTCTATAGAATCGTTGAAACTACTTTTACGAGATATGAAGACCGAATTTGAAGATGTACATTATATATGTACTCATAAACTTAATCAGGATTGTTTGGAGAAGTTTTTCTTCCAGCTTAGATGTCGAGGGCCGAATGAACATCCATCTCCATTGGAAGCCATCAAAAGAATAAGAATGATTATTCTTGGGAAGAATCCTGGTATTTTAGAAGCACAGGTACATAAAATGTGTTTATTAATTCTTTACATATTCCTAGTATTATATAGGTACCTATCTACATAGCTATACTTTTTTTAAAGGTGAACACACAAGAAGCTGTTCCTGAAGAATATATAGTGGCCACAGTTTTGGAACAAGCGAAAGTTTCACTTGAATTACCGGAAGAGAAGTTTGACAGCAATGCAACTCAAAGTAGCAATGGAAGCTCGTTTTCATCATCAGGGATTTCAGAAATATCTGATGCAAAATCACCAGAAACAACGGACGATGCATTTGAGTACATTGCTGGTTTTATAGCGAAGAAATTTAAAAACAGTCATCCCCAACTCGGCGATTATACTTATAAAATTAAAGCCGATCACGCCTACAATTTACCCTCATGGGTACAACAGCTCTCTTTTGGTGGTCTTATTAAGCCCTCAACAGATTTCTTAAGTACCATTAAACAGTGGAACAAATATTTTGAGATATATCATGGCGATAATAAACTGCGGAAAGAAACACTGGTTGTTAAAAGACTAGCTTTAAAAATTAAAAAGCGAGAAAATTTGTGCTTTGTTATTATAAAATTATTTTGTAAATTAAGAACTGTTAACCGGATGAATTATTTAAATACAAAAAGAACCCTTAACAATGCTAAAAAATCGAGTAAACGTAAGCTTTCTACTAGTACACCGTCAGACACTCAACGAACACTAGCTAAAAAAATGCGAAAAACCACTACTTGATTCGTTTTTATTTAATTACTGCGTAATAAAACATTGCTATATACTGACTCTTTTAATTGAAAAATATATATTTTTTGCTTTGTATAGAGAATACATGCTCATCGGCTTTCTTTATTTATGTTTATGTACCTAATAAATGTGTTTATTTGAAGTTGGAAAAGTTTTTTTTTTAAATTATAAACCAAAGCAGGCGCGGCTCGTGACGACGAACTTTGGTTTGCAGTACAAAGATACGAGTGCCTCGTGTGTTTTCGGTGTTTACTAAGCAAACGTTACAGTTAGTACACGAGAATACACGAAGCACTCGGATCATTGTACTGCAAACCAAAATACGTCATCACGAACCGCGCCTGAACCAAAGTATAACCTTATGGCAATAAAAACGTGCATTATATTTATAACAGTACACTGACGGATATGTTATTATCAAATGAAATATTATATACCATAATAATAGCACTAATATAACTCCATAATTAATTGTTGTAGTAGCTAAACACATTTTATAAGGTGCTTTACAGTAGTGAACGCGTTCAACCTGGTCCGTTTGTGACGTCATGGCTCCCCACTACGCGGCGAAAATATTGCGGGATCGAGCAATCCTATGTTCTTATACAATCCTTGACTTACACCTACCTGTAGATCAACGTATGTTATTTGATACTTGATACCACTTTTTTTTGCATTCGATAATAAAATTCGAAAATGTAGCTAAGGTAAGGTTGGCTCCCCTTTTCAAAAGCGAATATCTCGGGAAGGGGGTGCGCACAAAATTCGTAATTCGTGCTTTATGGCACAAAACAACACAAAGCGATGGCGCATTTGAATTTTGAAAATGCAAAAGTGTGCGAGCCAACTTTATGGGCCTGCTTTTCAAACGCAGATATTTCTACGCGAAATTCGTGCTTTACAGCTCATAACGATGGCGTATTCGAGTTTTGAAAATTCGAAAATGTGTGAGCTACCGTAAAGTTGGCTTCCACTTTTCAAAAGCGAATATCTCGGGAAGTGGGTGAGCACAAAATTCGTGCTTTACGGCATAAAACAGCACAAAACGATGGTGTATTGAAATTTTAAAAATTCGAAAATGCGGGAGCTACCGAAAAGTTGCCTCCCACTTTTCAAACGCGAATATCTCGGGAAGGGGATGAGCACAAAATTTGTGTTTTATGGCACAAAACAGCACAAAACAATGGCGTATTTCTATTTTGAACTTCAACTATAATACAGTCGTACATAAAACATTTAAATTATTTAATACAAAGGTATTTTTAATAATATAAAATATTATTAAAAACCTGGTGTGAAGAACACAAATACAGGTTCACTATTAATATTTTTGTGAACGGGTCCGAAAATATCTCTCCCCAGAGACGTAGATACGTATTTCACCTTTCTACAGGCTCATCGGTACACCCCTGCTGGAGAAAGAATATTTCCAGACACATTCACAAAAAAGAACCACATCACCGTAATTATCCAGACCGGGCGTAGAAGTAAATTCAGCGCTGCCTGTTGTCAGACAACCGAAGTACCTCGCCCCGTCCACATAACCAATGTGAAGTAACGACGCCTTTCCATATAATAATATTTTATATTATTAAAAATACCTTTGTATTATACAAAACTGGTGGGGTTTACCTACTCATGTATGTTTCAATTATTCTGATTTAAATTATTTACACAGTTTAAGATTTACATTCAGTTACAAAAACAATACAATTTCAATTTTTATATTTTTTGCATACATAATAATGTGTCGCCGATTTAAAATAATATATACTGAAAAAGAAAATCAAATTAGTAAATTTAAAGGAATTAATTTTGATACTTATATTGCATTATAATTTTGTCAATTAGTTAATTGACGAAGGAGATACTTGTTGAAACTTCATTATAACGCTAAGAAATAAGTAATTAAACTTCTAGTTTCAAAAATTCTTTTATTGTAAATACCACTACAATATTGTTTCGCCATACAATGGCTTCATCAAAGAGTATTTCATCCACCTGATGAAGCCATTGTATGGCGAAACAATATTGTAGTGGTATTTACAATCAAAGAATTTTTGAAACTAGAAGTTGAATTACTTATTTCTTAGCGTTATTTTGTCAATTTTTGAACTTTTATGAAAATTTTCCCTTTGTTATTACTCTAATTATAAAAAATAAAATATGTATATTTTATAATTGCAATTCTTATCATAGAATTCTAGAAACTTCATAGGATAAAAAAAGTAAAAATAATACTTCTTGAAATATAATTTGGAGATTGCACAATAACATAATACACTTGTATAAGGAAAAACATTGCCGATGGCCTTGTATGTATTCATTTTATATTAGTTCAGATAACGCTATTGTATTGCATATACTAAAGGTTAAAATCTTTGAAAATATTTTTGTGCTTATCACGATATTCATAATTAAAACAATATTCTGGGAATCAAATAAGAGTGGAATTACAACTGTCATTTTTTTTTACACATTTTCGAATGGATTCAATCGTGTTTGAAATGAGATAAGACCTATCCATTCATATTGTTGTGTAATGTAGCGTAAGTAAATAATGATTTTCGTAATTAGAAAAAAACTATAAATACAAAATATCTACATACTTACTGTTTAAAATCATAACGTATTTCGTAAGATAAAGTCTTAATTGCAAGTAGTTTGCAAGTGCATATACAATATACATATAAGATTATACCAATAAATTTTGTATAAATCGAATATGGGTTTATTATCAGAAGGTAGCCCTTTATCATGGGAAGAAACAAAAATGTTAGCAAACCATGTACGAGAACATGGTATAAATCAATTTATAAATTTGTATAAGCGTCTTAGAGATCGCGAAGGTGATGTTTTAAAGTGGGGTGATGAAGTGGAATATGTGATTGTAAAATTTGATCATGAAAAGAAGCAAGTAAAGCTTCTTTTACGAGCAAACGATATTTTGGATCAATTGAATGAGAAGGAACGACAAGATCCTACTGGAGTTAAGTCATTGTGGAGACCTGAATATGCAGCCTATATGATCGAGGGAACTCCAGGAAAACCATATGGTGGATTAATGGCCCATTTCAATATTGTCGAAGCAAATATGAAATATAGACGGGAAGAAGTTCAGAAATATTTAAATGCAGGAGAAGCTATATTAACATTAACTAGTTTTCCAAGGTACCTTTGAATCATTTTTATATTTGTAAAATATTATATAATGTTATATAATATATAAATATGCATGTCATGCTGTAAATAACAATCAATTATTAGTCATCAGTATAAAATATTAAGTATCAATCATAATTATTATATTAAATTTTAGGTTGGGTTGTGAAGACTTTACATATCCACCAACCAAACCTACTCCCTGTGAAGGTGCAACAAGATCACTCTTTTTCCCAGATGAAGTTATATTCCCTGGACATCCACGATTTAAAACTTTATCCCAAAATATTAGAGAACGTCGAGGAGAAAAAGTAGCTATTAATTTACCTGGTAAGAAATTATTAAGAAAAAAAGCAGCATATATCTAAATTAATCAATATTAATTTTCTAAAATAATATCTAAATAATGAAACTTATTTATATTAACGATATACCATGTCTTCAGTTAAATTCTTATTTGGCATGGTGTTATAAAGTTTGTGACATTGAAAAACATTAATGATATTTTTGAAGAAAAATTTTGAAAGTTATCATCTGTTACGTTGCAGTTATATTTTTCTTAACTGTCCATAAATTTGAAAATAATTTTTAATAATAAAAACTTTGTGTGATAATTCTAACATAATGAATATTCTACTTGAAAATACAAATTTTAATGTATTTAGGATATCTCAAAATTTTACTTAAAATTATTAATATTTTTCAGTGTGAGCAAGTTTATACATATTAAATATAATCATAAACTACTCTAAATAAAAATTTTATTGAAAGCATGATATTTGTCAATTACATAATGCCATAGCCAATGCCATGCATTGAAAAGTTCGCAATGATTACAGAATTATAGCAAGCGCGGAGGGGTAAGTTCGCGCAGGATTTGAAGTATTGCGGAGATTTGTATTTAGTTTTACATCAATTTGCAAGATACCATAGGTGGCGTAAACTACACATCTATCACTTAATAAATTAATAATTTATTAAAGTAAAATAAATAACGTGGACGTTTATAAAAACGGTTTCTGCGCACCCCGTCCTCTCGCCATTTTATTTGGCGCTTGTTATACATAGGTATTATTTTTCTTAAGAAATTATTTTGTTTCATTGAAACAAGATAACTTCTTAATTTTGAAGGTAATACAATAAAATAATATTTTATTCTGAAAACTATTCAAATTTCTCTAAAATATTCCTCGTTACAGTCTTCTTCTTTCTAAAAGGTAGTAGTTAGTTTTTGTTCTCTGTTCAGGGGCTTAACCCTCGTTATAGTCGATATACTTTTGCATTTGAAGAATCCATTTTTCAAAACATTTTCTCAATGTTTGTGTAGGTGTTATTTATTTCTTTCTTAAAAACATCGACAGCTTGATTGGTTAAAGCAAAATTAATTCCACTCCAGCAGCCGATTACTGCATTTTGTTGGCGACATATAAATAAATCTATCTTTCGTCGCTAGTTATAATTAACAATCAGCTGAGTGAATCCATGGACAAAGCAAGTAAAAGTGGTTTTGAACCAATTACGCTTATTAAGTTATTGCATTATTGGAAAGCTATGTGCTTCAGCAGATGCAATATTTATATACACCCAAATAATCGTGCAAGATTATTGATATCTTTTATACCAATGCCCAAGACTGCTTGAATCAAGTAAGCAATAATATAATCTTCTCTTATGACCTTATGTATAATGAGAATGTTTTTGTTGTTTTTGGACGCCTGTACAAAGCCGATACTTCAAAGGTTCACAACCAAAACGAAATTCGTTATACTAGGGCTTTGCCTTCTTCAGTTAATTAACACATTCATGCTGACTTAATCCACCCATGAAATAGAAAAAATTATCGTTCGAAAATATTCGCTATTAGATTTCACGATTTTACAGAGATGTTATATACATATAATTCAAATGTTATAACTTCAAAATATTTTTTTTATTTGACAGTTGTTACTCTTATAAAAGATTAAAATGTTACAATGAGATTTGTATCAATAAACTCCTTTTGTTTTGTTGTACTGTCCGAGGATCATTTGTTTCTTTGTTAATAATATTTGGCAAATATTACATTTTATACAGTAAGTGAGATATTATGTAACAACATAGCAATTGTACGACATTTAAGTTTGAGCCTGCCACATGTAAATTAATGTCTGAGCATTATTTAACTTATCTTGTTATTAAAAGTAATAATATCTAATTTCTATTATATTCTCTATCCTCAGTTTTTAGAGACGTAAATACTGTGATACCTATAGACGATTCTCACTTACATAGTAAAGCTGCCTTATCAGATTGCGTTTATATGGATGCTATGGGTTTCGGTATGGGTTGTTGTTGTTTACAACTCACATTTCAAGCTTGTAATATTGAAGAAGCCAGAACGTTATATGATCAATTGGCACCATTGTGCCCTATTATGGTAAGTCTATAAATGCTTTCCAATATTTCAGGAAAAATTTCTGATATATAAATTCTAGTTAGCATTGACAGCAGCGTCTCCCCTACATAGAGGTTTTGTAACTGATGTAGATTGTCGTTGGAACATTATATCAGGTTCTGTAGATTGTCGAACGGAAGAAGAACGTGGTCTAAAACCCCTAAAAGAAAATAAATTTGTCATAAATAAATCACGTTATGACTCTATAGATTCGTATCTATCGTCACAGGGTGAAAAATACAACGATGTGCCTCTTATATACGATGATGTATTATTTGAAAAGCTAAAAAACAACGGTATAGATAATTTACTCGCCCAGCACGTGGCACATTTATTTATCAGGGATACAGTATCATTATTTTCGGAAAAGGTGCACCAAGATGACGAACAGGATACTGATCATTTTGAGGTAAATAGACGTACTCCTCGTCTAATAAGGTTGTTGTATCTTGTAAATATAGTATCTAAGTTAAGCAACTATGCAGTAATATAGCAATTATTGTAATTAACCAAAGAAAGGTGAATTAATCAACAGTATTCAAAATCAAACACCAAATTCAATAAACTCGACAATTATTCACATATACGCATTGTGAAATCAATCGAAGAACTAAAAAAGGAATTTTTATTAAATAATAGCGCATCAAAAGTTAACAATTCCATATTGATTATGGCTGAGGAAGTCTTATCGTCTGTATGCACATTAGGATTTTGTCGGTTAGTTTTCTAGGCGGTCCAAGAAAATTATACGAATGAGAGCATTGTCAATAAAAAATTATACGAATGAGAGCATTGTCAATAAATATTTTATTACAATGTTGCGGAAATTGTATAGTATAAATTTTAGGTTATAAATGATAAAATACAAAAGCAATGTAACTGAAACTACAGTTAGTAGTCACAAAGACGCAATAAAACAAAAAACGATAGTCATTCATTACAATCGGGACATTCTCATAGAACAATAAATAAAGGTGATAATTTAATTGTACGGACGCGCTCCACAGAAATCACTATTTATTTAAATTGGACCATTTTGCGATAGAATATAGCATTAAGCAACAGCAAATCAATAAATTCAGATAGTATATTTTGTGTAAGGTTCTGATCATAAAAGGCTTGGTCCTCAATATTATGGCTCAAGTATCAAGAATGTTGGTGAAAGTGTAATTGTGCCAAGTTTTTGATCTGGTAACAGTATTTAACCAATACACTATATTCATGGAATTATGGACAAATTTGTGTGTAAGAATATTTTACTAAATATTATTGGCGTTTGCTACAAGTGTACCAACACGATAACAACTTTAAGTACACAACTAACTCTCAGCAAGAACCTTCGGGAGATTCTCAATTGCAAGATTTGAAAAAACTACATATTCTAATAATATTGTGCAGCTGTAATTGCGAGTATGGGTCCTATAAGCAAATAAAAATTTGTAAGAATATTATATAAAGTTGATTAACTTTGTGGTTTTGCTTATGAGTTAGAATGAATTAATTATTTATGTATATATTTACCATAAAATCTTTAAATCTATAAAAAAATTAAATCAAAGCGTTTGTTTTTTAAATCTTTTTTAATTAATCCTATCTATCATTTTTTGTGTAATTACAGTAATTGCTTTATTAATCTGTCGATATTTAACTTATGTCCGATACATAATTATGATTCTTAGCCAATATATTTTTATATAATTTTTTCTCAAGCAAAGATTTGTAGTTTCTTACTATAGTTTTTCGTTTGCATAATATTGAGTGAGCAACAAAAAAGTTTTCAGTTAATATTTAAGTCTACGGAAAAATTGAATTTCAGGGAAAAGACGGTTATTTGAAAGTTTTGGTTGTTGAAATGTGTAAATTACAACGATTTATTGTAAAAAATATAGATTTTTTGGAGTGCTGTCTGTTATAAAATGAAAAAATGCCCAAAAATAAAATTTGAAAACTAACATCAAAAACAACATTATGTATGTAAAATCTCATAATATGTATTCAGAATAAAGATTAATTAATAATTAAAGTAAGCACCGCAATTTATTAATGCAGTACACAAAACAAACAAGTATGACATTGAAGCAATCATTAATTTTTTTCTTTTGACACAAATGTGTTGGTTCTAAAAAGAAACTTTTTTTTTTATTGGAGAAATTAATGTTTGTCATCTGTGAAGTCATCCCTTGGAGTTTATCGTGTGGGGTTTTGATGATCTGTTTACCCTATTGTTTAAATCAAAGGAAGAACAAAACACAATCTATATGGCTGCCGCCTTCATCTATACAGCGTAAAGTTCTTTGCTTAACAGAGTTAATAACAATTTCTAGTATCCAAGGTGAATTATTAATTTCTTCGATCTTATTAGTGATCCTTTGTTGCAGGTCATTAAGATCGAAAACAGGTGTTACAAATATATACTCCGTTCACTGTAAGTTACAATTTTTTAAACGTCGCCTCCCTTCCACCGTGTTGCCGGTTAACTGACAATTACAGAATAGGTTATGTCTGATGTCACTTAAGTGATATATGGGTTATGTTTTTCATCATCATTGATCCATGCTGATCGCGTAGTAATGAAGTAAAGAGCTATTCATGAAATTTAGAAGTTATTCAACTAATTTATAACTACGTACATAATATATCAAATACAAAACAGCTAATATTGCTACCCATATCTTTCTGCACACGAAACAATTTATAATCAATAGTACACGAAATAAATTTGATAGGTGATCGCATTACTTTGCTTGAATGGTTTACTGCATATAATTAAAGTGGATAAAAAACAACACAAATATTATAGGAATCAGCAATAAATAATGTATGAACATAATCCAATAAATTAAGTAAAAAAGTTTATAAAGGAACTATTTATTTGAATATTGAACTACAGTCTCTATTTACAACAAATAGAAAAAATTTTGCAATATCAATGCACTAATTCTATTGCAAACATACGAAACTCATATATACATATTACATAAATATAGTAATAAAACCATTTGCTTTTTGTTTTAAGCAAGCATCTTAAAGCAAGCAAATTACACATAACATTATTAAAGACTGCATCGAAAAGTTATTCTTGATGTCTCTACTTAAAGTTAATCGGAATCATCAAGTTGTATCCAAATAAATAATAAATTCTGCCATTTCATTTTTATCAATCACAACCTCCCTTTTTCACCGGTCTTCTATAATGTTTTCAGCATGGTTGATACAATTCTTCCACATCTCTGGTGTTACATGTTCCAGTGCATCCTGTCATAGTCTTAAAACAATCTCTGCCGCTCCCCCATACCCTATATTATTGTAATATTTTTTCGGAATTTCCCATACATTTTAATTGCATTGAATATACAATGATATGGGGGTAATCTAAGTACATTGTGTCCATACTTTTCAGCCAACTTATCTGCCACACACTTTTCTTGGTCTATGCCATTAAATAATTAAGTAGTGCTAATTATAGAAATTAAAAAAAAACTAACTGATAAGTTGCAGGAGTTGGGGTTTCAGAGTTGTCATCATATTGTATTTTATTTTCATTTAACCAACCCTGGATGATATTAATCTTTTCCACATAGAAGTTGGGATACTTTTTTCATGGTAAGGTGCATTGTCCATGATGATCAGAGAGATGGCTGGTCCATGATGATCAGAGATGGCTGCTCTAGATTTTTAAGTAGGTGTTCTTGAAAGTTACTTGAGTTTATTTTTCCATGATAGTCTAGATCATTTCCTTTTGATGAAAATGTAAGCGATGTTTCAGATATAAATCCTTTTCGATTACCAGCATTAACAATAATATATCTAGAAAGCATAATATATTAACTAGTATACATTTGTAATACTAATCGTTCACTAACCTTCGTCCTTCAATTTTAGTCCTTTGATATTTTGAATATTCTGATCTTGCCACGATCTACGTATAGTGCCATTTTGGAAAATTCATGTTTCATCTACAAAAAAACAGGCGCTTACAAATAATTCACATTTTTATTTTTAATGTTTTTTTTTGCTTTTAGCAGAAATATGGTTTGATTACAGTTTCAGATTTCAATGAAATTGAAAAAAAATAAGAATAAATAAAAAGAGAAATTTATAAGTATAAAAAAATTATATCTAACACATCACACACACCTACGAATCTAAATCAAGAACATCACACACATAACTAAATTTAACACACCACAGTTCATTATGTTGCATATTGTTCACGAATATATATATTTAAAACTACTCATCTTCAAGATCAGAACCTGAATCTAATGAAAATTCTGAAGATAACCCAGTATTTGCAGTAAAAGTCAAATTTTCTAATACATTTTCAACAATATTATCTAAATGATACATTTTGTTTTCTTCTGCTATAACGTGATGAATGCTATCTTTCCATGCGTCAGCATCAACCATGTCTAATCCTTCTAATAATAAATTTCTTACTTCGTCCAATTTAAATGTCTTATTATTGGCCGCAACATGATGCTTGACTTGAGCCCATATAAGTTCAATGGGGTTAAGATTACAGTGATATGGAGGTAAACGTAAAACTGTACGGCCGCTTTCTCTAGCTATTTCATCGACCACGTATGAAACTGGATGACAGGATGTGTAATTTTTTACAAGCTCAAACAATTCAGTCTTTAACATAGAATTATCAGCTAACATTCCTTTGGTTAAAAGCCATTCAATGAGTGCCTCCTTTTTCCATGATAAAGTAGGTGAATTTTCTGTTTTAGTAGAATGATAAGGCGCATTATCCATTAATATAACACTATTGGGCTCAAGAGAAGGTAATATATTTTACATCCATGCGATAAACACCTCACTATTCATATCTTCATGGTAATCTGAAGTTTTCTTGCATTCAAATAATAACAAACCCCCATTCATAAAACCAGTTTCACTGCCAATGTGAAGCACAATTAGTCGCTTTCCTTTGCCAGATGGATCTTTTAAACCAGTGAAAGACCTTCAACAAATGCTTGCCTTGGATAAAGTACCGTTGTATCTTTCCATATTTTTGCTTTAGTGTAACCTGCATTCACCCATCTTTAATCTAAATAATAGATTTTTCTCCCTTCTGCACGAAACTTTCTTATACTTGTCAAATAACGACGTCTCCATAAGATAATATCATTTCGTTCAATTAATATGTTATTTCGTGTGCGTTTTTCCCACTTGAATCCTAGTTTATTTAGGATTCTCCAAAGTGATGTTCGTTTTAAAGGAGGTAAACTGGCATCCTCTTTAATAGCTTCACATATTTTTGTGCAAGTTGGTAACTCATTTTTAAGGAAAAATGAATTCACGTGCTTTCCAATCGTACTTTTTGATACTTCATCTAATTTATTGTAACCATCTCGGCAACTCCGTTTTCTTAATAGAGACTGTGTAACTCCAGACATTTCAATTTCCTTAATAATGTCAAACATAAAATTCCTACCAATCCCTACTTCCCTTGAAGTTTGACGAACAGCAGCTGTTTTGGACATATTAGCTTTGTTCTTAAAATACACATTGTTAGCCATCTGCTTCTGTCCACTTTTTACATATTTTCCTTTACGATTTTTTGATGGACCTGGTAAAGATCCATGCTCTAAAACGATTGCGATTAAATAAATGAGTGATAAAATATTTTTAGAAAATGATGTTTTCATTTTATAATCTCTATAAAGAACTATCTTTAACGAATATTAATAATAAATAGCACAATAAACAACTAGTAAAACATGCAATTGACTAGCACAGACAGAAATACCGGTCAGTACTGACAGCAAAACGCTAATTTGACAGAACTAAATAAACATAATTTTGCCTCCATAAAAGCGGCCTCTATTTTAGCCAATCACAAGCTCTTATTTTAAGCCCTATCTTTCCCAACGGTTTATTCTCATTTGGAATGGACATTGGAATGAAGTAGCAACGCAGTAAGTCGCTGTGAATATATTATTTTTTTTTCAAAACAAATGTTCTTTTTAACGCATATATTTTACCTTTCGTATATATCCCTTGGACCATCATTATCACGTTCTTTTTCAAAATAGAAAATCAAAGAAACAAGCTTCTTTGATTGAGAATTCAAACATTTCGGCATTCTGAGACTAGATCTAGAACTTTTCACCAGATAAGCGGAAGATTACCGATTATTATCGCGATGTGAGTGTTGTTTTGAAAAAATTGATTGAAAGATTGATATAAAAAAGCGAAGTTTAAATAAAAGAGGGTACACAGTAATAAGGAGAAAACTGGTAACAATTAATTAAAATGAATTCAAATGTTAATTGTCAACAGCATAAATGTCAACACCGATATTTATATTGCAAATGCGCATTTTGCGAATACATTTGATTTTTAATTATGGCGTTATCGCATAATGTAGATGAATAAATGAAATGTAGAGAATTCGATATTATGAAGCATTCCTGAATCCCCTTAATTTAGTGAATTTCGGAACTTAGAGTGAACGGAGTATATAATTTTTTAAGTACTGCCATAAAAGAAATTGCACTGTGTTAAACCACAGGAACGAGGTAGCAGAGTTTATATTTAAACTAATAATCTCCAAAAAATTCTCTTAGAAAACCAATTTCATTGGTAGTTTATACACAAGCTCCATCTTGTTGGAAGTAGCCTTCATGTAATTCATCATTGTGTAACATATTTACAAATGGTATCAAGATTTCCAGTCTGTAACGCGCAGCGTTTTAATATTCCTAAAAGGCTTAAGCATTTTTTGGCTACTGTTTAAAATTTTGAATTTTTAGTCGATATACCTAAAAAATATAGATCCAATAATCCTTCTCTGACAAACAGCTGCCCAAACTCCAATTTTCTGTGGATGCAGTGGTGTTTTCACAAAAAAGTACGGATTGTTTGCGCTCCATCTTCATGTTTTGAGAATTTACGTAGCCAGAGAAATGAAACCAGGATTCATCAGTAAACATAACCTTTTCATACCTCCATCATTAAAAACAAAATGGTCAATAAATCTTTGACAAAATTCCTGTCGTTTCGGTCTGTCCACAGGAAGTATTTCATGAGTCTTGGTGTAAATGTCGCACAGATAGCTAAGGACGTTCTTCTATCAATTGCCTTGCCGCTTCAACATTCTCCTCAGATATCTTCCAACTTGTCAATTTGACTTATGATTATTTACAAATGACACCTCGTCAATTCTCTAAGCGCAGACGTGACTTATATGTCTATCTCCGTCGTTCGTGGCCTACCTAGGATGCAAATTTTGTGGCACGTTTGATAGTATTGATTTTATATTATTAACTACCTGAATTTTTGGTACGGTCGCGGTCACATAAAAGCGACCGGCACTTTTTCCTATTGTATACATCATGTCACTTAATAATGAAAAAAGTCAAATATTATTTAATTTGTCATTAGTGTCATTACTTACAAAGCCAAAATTTATGAAAATAACACAAAATGTCAAATTAGTGGTCGCTTTTATGTAACCGCGACCGTACATTATTAGCATATTCCTTCATTTCCACTTTAATACTTATGTATAATGCTTCACAATTTTTTTGTTATTGATTGTTACTAATAAAATACTTTCAAATTGAAATCTATCCCATCTACAAAAGAGTATATTTTATACAACTGACATCATGTATATTTCGATGTATTAACAGCTTAAAATTTGAAATTGTAAAATTCTTCATTCCGCAAGTACCTACTTCTATTTTTAATTCATTTTTGAAATTATTTAATTAATTTTTTAGTATAATGAGATCTACTCAGATGACAGTGTTTTTTTTATTATATTAATAGAAAAAAGGTGCATTCTAACCATCGTATTCTTGATATTTTGTAGCCTCATTTTATTTTGATTCTTCGAAAGCTACTTTTGTAATAATTTAATAATTGCTATATATGGCATTAATAATTAATACAAATATTATTTTTGAATTCCACCTGTTATTAATAAATTTTTCAGACAGATGTTTAAACAAAAACGGAGTTTTTCCATATGAAGTCGAAGTTGTCATTAATAAATAGTTGCATTAGGAATTCTTTGTGAATATTATTAGGTATTTACCTCTTTATTCAAATTAAAGATAGTTAGAATATGACAATAAATAGAACCAATGTATTTCTTAGCACCATTATATTATTATTATTCATACAATCTTTCTTTGAATAAGAAAGCCAAATTATCCACTATGGGCCGTCTTTTGAGGTATTTTGATTTTGTTGACATGATACTATGATTTTTCTTATTCTGTACAATCATTTTTGATAGAATTGTTTACTAAATATAATATTGGTTTAAGAATTCATAATGGAATTAAGAAACTCTTTATATTTATTACATAAATTTTGATAAAAAAAAGCTTAATGGATTAAAATATAAATGATCTTGCTTTGATCAATTTTAATTCATTCAAAATTTGATAGAATATTCAGTCAACTAATTGGCAGACGATGAGATTCAAACCACCGCCACCAAATTCTACCATCGGTTGGAGAGTCGAATTTAGGCCATGTGAAATCCAAATAACCGATTTTGAAAACGCTGCCATAGTATGTTTCGTTGTTTTACTAACAAGAGTAATACTGTCCTATCAACTAAATTTCATCATTCCAATTAGTAAGGTGAGAGGGAATTATTATTTAAATATGTATCTACATATGCGTAATAAATACCTTCTCTTTTAGGTCGACGAAAATATGCAAAATGCTCAAAAAAGAGATGCGTGTTTAAATCACAAATTCTGGTTCCGTAAGGACATAACTACTCAAGTCAGTCCACCTGAAGCAAATAAGTGCTGTAAAGGTGTTACAAATTGCGATGTGATGTTATGCGACCAATTTATACCTATGACAGTAAATGAAATTATCAATGGCAAGGTATTAGTTGTTAACAATTTGAAATAAATGGTTTTGAAATTTTTAAGTCAAATTTTTAGAATTCATTGCTAACTAACATTGCCATTTTAGGCAAAATATTTTGAAATTGGAAGTATAATTTTAAATTAGTTTTTTTATTTAATGCTTTAAAATCATATACAATAAAGAGAATATTGCAGGAAGGCGAATTTCCCGGCTTAATACCTCTAATTAATAACTACTTATCTGGTATGGATGTAGATGCTGATACACATTGCACAATCCAACAATATCTTAAATTCATTCAAAAACGCGCTTCTGGAGATATTCTTACAACAGCATCCTGGATTAGAAACTTCGTTCTGAATCATCCGAATTACAAGTATGTTATTTAATTATATTAAAATTAAATTGACACTCATTAATATACAATTCATACCCAATATTACACACGAATTTCATATTTTCTGTTTGTTTAACTTTTATTACTGACTAAAATATTGAAGAATGACAATAGTTTTAACCTTTAAAGTGAGCTTCGATATTTAACATTCTCTTGAAAATTAACTCCCTGTAAAACTGTTCTAATTCGGCTTCAAATTGCTTCATGGTCCTCAATATAGTTTTAATGAGGTCAAATTGTCATTACTGAATAAACACATTCAAGTCCAATGATTAAAGTGCCTCGTCGAGTGTGGAGGCAAGGAGTCTTCATAAGTATATTAGTTGTTGGAGTAGTCATAGTTATTGCCTCAGTCAATCTTGATGTTAGTCGCGGTATTCTAAAGTCAAACCGAGATAATAAAGTTGGTGAATTAATTTTATTTGTTATAATATTTGTCATAAAATTTGAGCTAATTGTCTGCCTTTTATCAAGAGACTCAAATCCGTGTCGATCAAGAAGTAAGGAATAATCTAAACCACGTTCTGGAGAGAAACATCAATCTTGAAAGATAGAGTACTTCAAGGAATTTTTTATGAACTCAATCAATGTAATTGACATGTGTAGAATACCAAACAACTACGCCATTATCCAACTTAGTATCAGCGTAAAATATCGATTTTGGAGATACAGTTTTATAGAACTCTTTTAAAATTAATTTAATGAATCCCATAATTCGGCAAGCGGACATAGTAATTGCTGATCATATATTCCGAAAAGCTAAGATTCTCACCGAAAATGAATCCTAAATCATTGGCATACGTCCTATACCGAACAGCGTTGTTGATGAAATAGTTGTAATCAATTCTTGTTAACCACTTATTAAAAGACACGAAATGGCACTTTCCAATATTCAACCACAGATTATTCCTCGAGCACCAATATATAATAATATATATTTTTAGATCGTCAGCATAAGCTAATTAATACTGGTATTTGAACGAAGTTATTAAATTGCTGATGAATATGTTGAACATGAAAGGCCCCAGGTGAGATCCTTGAGGTACTCCAGAAATTATGCCTTAGATTTAAAACCATTAAAGTAAGACGTAATTAGGATAATTTACGATATACTGTTTTCATCAGGCGTGTTTCAAATAGAGCACGGCCAAACATTTTCATGCACATTTTCAAATACCACCACAGACTATGATATAACGTCACATAAGCGACAAATTACCTTGGCATTGGTTTAGTGTGATGTGTACGACTTGACGTAACCTGAATTATCCTTTACAGTTTGCAGGAAATAAACAATTTTTCAAAGTTTAAAAACATCTAATGGATGTGAGAATATGTGAATTAGTGAATCAAAAGTTTCGATAAATTTTCCGGCGAGTCTGTACTCTTTGTATACAGTTTAGAAACCGGATATCAAATCAAATTTAATTATATCTAAATTTTATTTTGCAATTTCGCTGAAGTAGTCTTAAAATTCGAGAGTTTATAATAACGATTATACGTAATCATCTTTCTTAATAAAAAAACAGCATCATAATCAAAAAGTTCAAGTGAACTGTAACATTGAACCATCCTAGACAAATCCACTTTAAACGAATATCTGCTAATTTTAGTGCTGCCTAAATTTAGAAGAAAATGTTGGTAATAATAGAAATATGCATAATATGGTTCAAATTTGAAAAACAAGATACTATTACGTGTTTATTATTTAAGGTTTTTGGATTTTCTTTCTAGTTTGTTGAAAAACGAAGTTTTGTCCACCTATGCTTAATACTGATAGTTTTGCATTATTTTATAGAATTTGTTTATATCCCTTGTTTATTAGTAATGTTCTCTCGATTTTTACAATATCTCTCCATTATCGAACCTTGACCGTATTTCAATGCTCATTTTCAATCATTTATAGTCACCAAGTTATCTGTATAAAGCTCGTTTATAGGCTTTTCTTTTTCTTACTTTAATACAGAAATTGATATATGTTTTTGATTAAAAAGTGCTTCTAGTTGTCTTTGATATACTCTGAATATTTTGAATTATGTCTTCAATTATACTCAACCAGTTCAGCCCCAAGTTTATGTTTTTGTATTTTTATACATGCAAGCATTACTAATAACAAAGAATAAATATTTGTTTTATTTACTCAAAATTACAAAATATTGCTATGGATTTTTCCCTAAATCATATTTAAAGTTTATTTAAAAATGAATGTACATTATTTGTGGATATCTGTGTATATCCGATATGTATTTCTTTGTGCTAAAAGCAAAAACTTGTATATTTGAAGGTCGGCTTTATGTGAAAGCCATTGCGGGGTATGTTGAGGAGATCAAGTTATACCTTTAGACAAGAACGTTCTATTTCTTTAAAAAATATATTTATATTTTTAATTAAATTCGGGTTGAATTATTGTGTTAATTAGTTGATGTATTTGATATTCAATTCCCGTATATTCTACGAGATTGTATTCTCGTAATTGTTGATTTTTTTATTAACAACGTGTCTTGTAGGTCTCCTTAAAAACTGTAAGTTTTTTTTTAAATTTTACGATATAAAAATTTTGATTAATATTATAAGATATTTATATTGTACTCAATATTGTTATTAAGAGATTTATTATTATTAATAAGAATATATGATAAAGAATATTTTTAAAATTTCTACGTATAAAAAAATATAATTTTAAAATTTTATTCGTTTGGGAAATCAAGGGCATTTTTTGTATGCGTTTGATGTGATCGCGCATGTGGTAAATTTTTATCGTGTTTTCAAGTTTATACAGTTTGGTTCTCTGGGGAGAAATTAAAAATAAACTTTACTATTTTTTTAAAAATAAGTTTGTTCGGAAGTCATAGAGGAAGTTTTAATTCACTTAGCTGTAATATTCAGTGAATTGTTTTACCTCAGGAATTGTTGAATGATGCAATATTAATCTTTATACTTTATAAAGATTTTTTTTTTCTTTTTTGTTTTTTTGTATTAAATATTCATTTAAATTTTATTCTGTCTTTGATTTTGTGCTACGACCTTTATTGTTGTTTAATTAAAAATAAGTAACTTATATAATAAAAAAAATTGTGATAACGATTCACTGGCGCTCAATTCATGTTTAACAGTTCCACGTATTTCCGATTGGAACCCTGAGAAGTAAGCAGTCCCATTTTTGGAAATCAACTGGCTGAGTATCCTAGTTGGGTAGATTAGTTGTGGATGGTGGTGCAGTAAATATATAAACCACAATTCATACCAATATGTATGTTGAAAATGTTGTCCTTATTCAATATATCTTTGAATTCTCTTTTAAAAATTATTATCTTCACAGATAATCAGCTTCTAAAACAACATTTTTTCCATTATTTCCTTAATTATTATTAACAGGAGTGCTAACTTCTAGTGTATCTTTCTTAACTGCTCAACTGCCAGATTTTCTTAAATGACTAACATTTTCAAAACCAATTTCACAACTGTCTCTACTCTAGAGTGTTTTTTTTTAATTGTATGTAATTTACTACAAAATTTGAAAACTTAGCTTGAAATTCCTCAATACAGTCTTGAATAGGTCTCTAAAGTCTAAGCCATTTTAAAACTCCGAAAAGAAATTAAATTGAAAAAGAAATCTCATAGAAGACAACTACGATTCACACTAGTTAAATATCGCTTGAATTTATTCGTATAAAAAGTCTGCTTTTAATTTTCTTTATTTTAACAAAATGTCAAAAGTAAACTAGATGTTTAATACATAATAAATAACTGTTTGTGTTAGTACCTAGTTTAAAAAAATAAATGAATGTCTTTGATATACTTTAAACATTTTTCTTTATCTTTATACTCTTATATTACAGGCAAGATTCTAAAGTGTCTGAAGAAATAAACTATGATTTATTGAAAACAGTGAAAGGAATTCAGGAAGGGTTAATTTCATGCCCAGAGCTGTTAGGATATTCCATGATGTCCAAGACAAAGGAAAACATTCCCACTGCGCTCACAAAGGAAACGTGTTGACATGTACTCATTATAAAGTATTTGTAAATGTTAAATGTGTAACGTATTTAACTGTTAACACGTTTTGTATTTTATACACTTAAAAATGAAAACAAAAAAATTTATTATTAGAGTAAATTTGCTCTGACATGTGATATATATATATATATATATATATATATGTGTATGTATAGCAAACGCCAATTAAGTTGGCGCGAGGAGGGGTAAGTTCGCGCAGGATTAGAAGTAGTGGGGAGATTTGTATTTGGTTTTACATCAAATGTCAGATAATTCTAACCTCTGAGCGTCTATGACTTTATGATACCCTAGCAAAGACATTATGTTCAGTCAAACGTCAATGACAAATTTATTCTGACAATTACTTGAGTGGACGTTTTTAAAAACTGCTTCTGCGCACCCCCTCCTCGCGCCAACTTAATTGGCGCTTGCTATATGTATGTATGTATATGTACATATATATGTGTATGTGTGTGTGTTTAGATAATTTCTTAGCCGTTCAGTAAATATATCTAATGATAAATTCTTGGAGTTTGTCGGCTTTTATATGAATATTATATATAATTGCGAAGTAAATGTCGATGTAAACATTGCTGTCTACAAATTACAAAACAGGCATCTGCTTTCAAAACAGACATTTGCTATCAATAACTGACATTTGCTTTCAATAACTGACATGTCCTTTCAAAACTGACATCTGCTTTCAAAACTGATTTCTGCTTTCAAACCCAACATCTACTTTCAATAACTGACATCTGAATCATTAACACTGTTACTTTATAATGCATTTCTAAATAGCTTGAACCAAGGTCTATCGTGGCTTAAGTGGTAAAGCAACGGTCCGGCAAACCGTAGACTTGGGTTCAAGTTCCAATGTAGACAAAATTTTTCAATTAAAAATTTCGTATGATTTGCTTTGTAATTTGTAGACAGCAATGTTTGCATCGACATTTACTTCGCAATTACATACTGATTTGATAATATTTGTAAATATTTCATATAAAAGCCGAAAAACTCCAAGAATTTTTCATTTGATATATATAACTTAATAAGTCGGCGATTAAAGGTCTGTTTAGGGTTGTTTTAAATATATATACTTTGAAGTAAACCAGACCTTTAATCGCCGACTGATTGAATTTACCATATATATATATATGGTAAACCTAATCAGTAGGCGATTAAAGGTCTGTATATTACTTCAAAATATATGTATTTAAAAAACTCTACATGTTTCGGCTGTGTACGCCTTTATCAAGAGAATACAAAATATGAATGACAGGATATAAATGTCAAGTAATTAAGTTGCTATGGTTTAAATTATTCAAAGATACATTCTAGTAATAATAATAAATCATGCCTTAGTATTCCAAAAAATAGATAACAAGGTGTGAACATATGTGTTGTTCGCTGCTAGCAATTTGTGTCTCCTTCTGGGTATGAACATGTGTGTTGGTTGCTGCTGGCAGCTTGCGTCTCTCTATGGGTGTGTGGTTTTGTGTGAGAGCGTAAGTGTAGGGTTTTGTATGTCGGTGCGTTCGTGCGTGTGTTTAGTGACCGGTCGCATGAATTTAGAGAGGTCGGATAACCAGCCGTTGCGTAGGGCCGCCAACCCAACGTTAAGATGGCACAAGTGTGACCATCGTCAACCGAGGTAGCCACCAAGAGTGTTCCCTTGGTTAGCGATGAGCAACCCCGTACAGGGTGCGCTTCGCCTGTCTGCGCCTTGCCTCGTTGGGGCGGGGATCAGACCGTCGAAGTACTGCACGGAATTGTAAAGAAGTTGTCGGGAAAGGGTTGGCGGCCCTACGCAACGGCTGGTTATCCGACCTCTCTAAATTCATGCGACCGGTCACTAAACACACGCACGAACGCACCGACATACAAAACCCTACACTTACGCTCTCACACAAAACCACACACCCATAGAGAGACGCAAGCTGCCAGCAGCAACCAACACACATGTTCATACCCAGAAGGAGACACAAATTGCTAGCAGCGAACAACACATATGTTCACACCTTGTTATCTATTTTTTGGAATACTAAGGCATGATTTATTATTATTACTAGAATGTATCTTTGAATAATTTAAACCATAGCAACTTAATTACTTGACATTTATATCCTGTCATTCATATTTTGTATTCTCTTGATAAAGGCGTACACAGCCGAAACATGTAGAGTTTTTTAAATACATATATTTTGAAGTAATATACAGACCTTTAATCGCCTACTGATTAGGTTTACCATATCATACCAAGGTCACGAAGTTATTCCATATATATATATATATATATATATATTTTCGTGACCTTGGTATGATAAGGTAAACTTAATAAGTCGGCGATTAAAGGTCTGGTTCATTACTTCAAAGTATATATATTTAAAATAACCCTACATGTTTCGGCAATGATGCCTTTGTCAAGGGAATAAGAAATATAAATGACAGAATATAAATGATATATTTATATTCTGTCATTTATATTTTTTATTCCCTTGACAAAGGCATCATTGCCGAAACATGTAGGGTTGTTTTAAATATATATACTTTGAAGTAATGAACCAGACCTTTAATCGCCGACTTATTAAGTTTACCTTATATATATATATATATATATATATATATATATATTATATGTATGTATATATATATATATAGTGTTTGATCTCTCGTATACCTAATTTTGAGGGTATCAAGTTCCCAAATTGTATAATGTATTACAAAAAAAATCGCGTAGAAAAGGTTTTCAAATAAGCGCGAGGAAAATATTTTTAAGACGGTCTGCATACATAGTGTGTGTGTGTGTGCCTTCTACGTAAGTTTTATGCTATCGACTGTTATTTAAAGGAAAAATGCTGGCCTGTGAACAATACACCCACTCGTCGAGCATAAGGCGCTATTGTGCGTACAGTATCATATTAAGATATTTACCGCTGAAGCTTTAATGTTCGTATTTGTACCGACCACTGAAGTTGTGTCTGGCAAATATTGCATCATTTTATTTTTTTTTGTGTTGTCTCCTTACATCAGTATGGCTTACAATAATAATGAATTAGTGGATATGGTGTTAATGTATGCTGAGTGCGAACAGAATGCTGCAAGAGTTCGCCGACGATTTGCAGAACAACGCGAAGGACGTAGCAGTAGCAATAGAGTATTAGACACAGAAGATATTCTAGAAGCCATAGAAAACGACCCAACACTCAGTACACGACAACCTGCCAGACAATTTAATGTGTCCAATTATACTATCTGGAGAACGCTGCGTCAAGATCAAATGCATCCACATCATTATAGTCGGGTACAAAGTTTATTGCCTGCAGATTATCCTGCCGCGAGTGCAGATTTATGAGTGGTTACAGCAGCAACATTTACGTAATTCACAATTCCTTCTGTGGGGATATTTGAAGGATCGAATCTATAGGACGGAAGTCGATATTGACGAATTGCGTGAACGTATTATAGTGCAAACAGATCATGTACGTCAACGCAATTTGTTTCAAAGTGTACGTGAGTCACTTATACATCACACTAGATTATGTATTCAAGAGAATGGCGAGAATTTTGAACAATTGCTGTAATCCTGCATTCCAAACGAACAAGAAAACGTTGAGTCGCTTCTAAAAGAAAACTATCTAATTTAATATTTGTAATCGGATATCTGAAGAAGTAGGTATTTTATTTATCATTGATGAATGTGTTTACATAAAGCGAACATGCATCGACTTCTAAACAATGTTTATTATGGCACATCTGTTAGCGTGTTAAATAGAAACAATTTTATGAATGACCAGTATAATAATAAAAATCAAACAACGGCATATTTATTTCCTACGTTTTCTTTTTTGTACAGGTCACTGGACTGTGTGTTTGAACTAACTAAACAGCGACTTCTTGTAATTTATCACGTACAAACCTCAAGATAATGTGTACTATCTAACATAAAAACGTGAACTTTTTCTTTAAAATCAACACAATTATATAAATTTTTTTTTAGCGGATATTGAAATAATTGACGTACTGTTTATATTATATCAACGAATGAACAAACATCCTGTATATATATATATACATATATATATATGTACATATATATATATACATACATATAATATATATATATATATATGTATATATATATATATATGTATATATATATGTATATACATATGTATATACATATTTAGGTAATTTCTTAGCCGTTCATTTAATATATCAATTGATAAATTCGTGGAGTTTTTCGGCTTTTATATGAAATACAGTCGAACCTCCATATATCGAACTTCTTTATAGCGAAATTCTCCATATATCGAAGTTTGTTCTAGTCCCATGACATACATACATTATGGAAAAGACGACACAATCGCGAAGTTTCTGAAAGAGCACTCACGTATGAAGTAGTACTAAAAATAGAAAAACCGTTAGGCAAGTCGAGTTTGTCTGCAATCTTCAATTCCGTGAATCCTCTACTCAGTAGTAGAGCTCCGCTATCTTTTAGCATTGTCTATGTACTTGACCTTTACATGCACCGAACGTTAGCTATGTAAAAAAAAAGTCGTTGAATGTAGCTGAAAAAGTAGCATTGATAAACAGATGTGGATAGCGGAGTGCGAAAAAGGGACATCGCGCAAAAAATTGGAATTCCAGCCAGTACAGTGTAAACGACAATAAAAAATCTGGAATCGGTTTTAAAAAATAATGAATCTGAAGAACCTGATAGAAAAAAGGCAAAAACATGCAAGTATGATGATGTGAATGAAGCAGTTCTCAAATAGCTGAAGATGGTAAGAGATAAAAACATGCCTATCTCAGAATCATTCATAAAAGAAAGGGCAGTGGAATAATAAAATGTTAGGACACGAAGAGTTCCAAGCAAGTTCTGTCTGGTTAGACAAATTTAAGAGGTGTCACGGCCATTAAAGAAAAGGCTATTTCAGGAGAAAGTGGAAGTGTATCTGAGGCAGATTGTAACCAGTGGAAAACTACGATTTTAAAAACAATTTTAGGAGAGTATGAGCCAGATAATGTGTTTAACATGGATGAAACTGGACTTTTCCTTAAATGTTTACCAAACAAAACGCTAGCTTTCAAAGATGATAAATGTTTTGGAGGCAAAAACAGTAAGGAATGAATAACTGTTGCCGTTTGCGCAAATATGTCTGGAAAAGAAAAATTTTAGTAATTTGAAAAAGCAAGCAGCCAAGCTGTTTCAAAGGAGTGAAGTCCTTAGAAGTCGACCATAAATACAATAAGAAATAATGGACGACGAGTGAGATTTTGAATCAGTGGATAATAAAGTTTGACAAAAAAAAAGTTGTTCTTTTTATAGACAATTGCCCTGCACATCCTTCTTTTATAGCAGATAAGGTAACAAATGTGTAGCTGATATTTTTTCCTCCAAATGCAGCTCCAAAATTACAACCGAAGGACCAAAGCATAATAAAAAATCTCAAAATGCATTACCGAAAACAGATTCTAAGGAGACTCATTTTTGCTTTTGAAAACAATCTTCCTATTGACAATACGATTAATCTCAGAATATGCATATCAGAATTAGCAAAGGTGTGGTAAAATAATGTAACGGAAGAAGTTAGTCCATTATCACATATGGAGGAATGCTGGAACCAGTTACAATCAACAGATGCAATAAATTACAAAGCTTCTCTGAATGAATTTTGCACGTGGATAAATACGTTATTGTAGCAGAATACGCAACAGAGGACGATATCTTAAATTCATTGAAAGAAAGTGATAATCAAGAGGAAGACAATGAGGCGGAAAAAATAGAAGTTTTTAAGCCTACCAAGAGGAAACTGATTGCCGCATTTGAAACAATTCGTCAGGGTCTTCGATTTGCAGAAAATGTACCCGATACTATTTTTGTGTTACTCAATAGATGCGAGCATTTATATGAAAGATCTGCATCAAAGACTGTTAAGCAGTCTTTGAAGTTATTCGAAGTTATTTTACATTCGAGCACTAAAATACTGTTGTACTACTTTCGTTTAGGTACTACATACCTATATACCTATTTATATAAGCCTATCCATACTTGTTTTTTAATATGCAATATACATATGTGCATGTACACTTAGCTGTAGTATGAGTTGTACTGCAAGTAATAACAGAAAAACTCATGTTTCCATATATCGAAATTTCTATATATCGAATTTTTCTTATGGAACCATCGACTTCGTTATATGGAGGTTCGACTGTATTTGCAAATATTATCAAGTTAGTATGTAATTTCGAAGTAAATGTGAATTGCTGTCTATAAATTACAACGCAAGTCATATGAAATTTTAATTGAAAAATTTTGCCTACGTTGAGACATGAATATTGTAACGTTTGTCTTTCGGGTTCTTAAATGAAACTAACAATAACTTTAGACACACACACTATATTAATATCAAAACGTATAACAATATAAAACTAACTATTAACAACAATAAGTACATTTATGTATTTTATATTTATGTAACTATATTTATGTTGACTTCACGAGACTTGGGTATTCAATGAATGTCCATCCCTTCTTCGACGCGGCTTTTATATTGTGAATATGTTCTAGATGCAGGCAGAACGATTGAGTAAATGCGAGAGTGTATGACGCGCTACGCGTTGTTGGATGAGTCATCACATTGCCCCCTTCTTAAGAATGAAGTTTCGTCCCGAAACATGTCATGTTTTGGTTCCCTCAACCGATGGCGAAATCGACAGGTAGAGCCTTTGTTACATTGTGACGTCATAGCGAAATAACAGTCCACGGTCTTATCTTGCCTGGATGGACAGGAATATTCAAGCCGGTAACTGCATACCCGAATTTCCATACCAGTATGTCGGAAGATTACTTCTAACATGCTCCTTACAATTCTCCAGTCCAGGCGGTCCAATCCACAACCCAATTTTGGAACTGCTAATTTCAGAATGTCTTGCTGTAACATTTGTTCGCGTAAGTGGGTCAGGGCCTCCCATAAGGCTCGATAGGTTGGCTTTAGGCTCGACAGTTCTTTCGTGACCAAATAAAATATGGACTGTCCTTCATTTATTATTTGGAGACTCTTCCCAATTGCTGGTCCCTGCTGCCTTAGCTTTTCGATTTTGCCAAATCTCTCTTTAAATTCCCAGGCAATTCCTTTGGCCATTCGTAGATCTCGGGCTACGCAATGAGCAAGCGCGTAGTCTGGCGGCACCGTGAACAAATCCTGCTGTTTCTCGATGGTTACCCCAAATCGAGCTTTTCTCGAACCAGAATACTCTTGCATAAAGTCTTCGAAGGTTAGTTCATGGTATTGGCTATTCAATCGGCGCAAGTCAACGGTTTCGTCATTGTCTCCAGAGTATGGGGCTAATCGATTAAAATGTACGACTCTTGGCTTAGTGTGAGGTGTTCGCCTGATGCGGTATATTACATCGTTGATCCGCTTCAACACCTCGAATGGCCCCTCCCAATTCTTTTGAAGTTTTGGGGATAGGCCCCGTCGGCGTTGTGGATTATATAGCCAAACCCGATCGCCTTCATGGTAACCACTCTTCTCGGCGTTGATGTCATAGCTCTCCTTCATTCTGTCACTAGCATCTTGGATATTGCGTCTGACTTGTTCATGTATATTATCTAGTCGTCGTCTGAGCGTGCTGACATAATCTTCTCCGGCAAGATCTTCACCAGGCTTGCTCCCAAACTTTAAATCACAGGGCAATCGGAGTTCCCTCCCGAATAGCACGTTTGCTGGTGATTGGCCAGTTGTCTCTTGAACGGCGGCCCGATACGCCATTAGAAATAATGGTAAATGTTCGTCCCAATCTCTCTGGTGTTCGGAGACCACTTTGGATAAGTGTCTGATCATGGTCTTGTTCATTCGCTCTACCATCCCATCTGATTGTGGATGCAAGGGAGTTGTTCTCGTCTTCCGTATGCCCAAAAGTCCACACATCTTTTCGAATAGACTGGACTCGAAATTCCGCCCTTGATCGGAATGAAGTTCCAAGGGTACACCAAAACGGCTGACTAACTCCTTCACAATCACGTCTGCTACAGTTCCAGCTTCTTGATTTGGTAGAGACCACTATTATGTATTTATTTCCTTTGTCGCTTTCTGGAAAAGGACCGGCGGCGTCTATGGCGATCCTTTCAAATGGGCTTCCTACATTGTATTGCCGCATGGGTGCACGTCGACGCCTCTGGGGACCATTGCTTCCAGCGCAATTTGCACACTTTCGGCACCATTCTTTCACATCTCGTGAACAATTCACCCAGTAAAATCTCTGGCGCACCTTCTCCAGTGTTTTATGGACTCCAAAATGTCCCCCAGAAGCACCATTATGGAGTTCTCGCAATACCTCTGGTATTCTTTTCTTGGGAACCACCATTTGTATCTTGCGCTCACTTCCATCGTGATTTTCGACCTCACGTCTCAGGAGATCGTCATCCATGGTTATGGAATCCCATTGTGCCCAGTATGACTTCAATTCTCGTGAATGGGGAGCAATTTCTTGCCAGGTCGGTCTTTGCCCATTTCTTTTCCAAGCCCTGAGGACTGCAAGATCCGGATCAGCTTCTTGATCTGCGCGCAAATTGTCAGGTTGCCATTGGTCATCAACAACGGTGGTTCGAAGAGCGTTGGCCGATTTGTCTTCGATTCTGTTGCAGTATGGACAGTCTTCTGGAAAGGGCATCTGCATTTTGATGTTTGAGGCCTGCTCTGTGTTCAATCACAAAGTCATACTCCTGTAGCCTCTCAATCCATCTAGCTACTTGACCCTCTGGATTCTTAAATTGCAAGAGCCACTTTAAGGCGGCATGATCAGTGCGGATCAGGAACTTCTGCCCATACAGGTACTTGTAAAAGTGCTCAATGGTCTTAACTACTGCCAATAGTTCTCTCCTGGTTACGCAGTAGTTCCTCTCCGGTTTGGACAGGGTCTTGCTGAAGTATCCAATGACCCTTTCTTGTCCATCTTGGATTTGAGAGAGCACGCCACCAATCCCGACGTTACTGGCATCCGTATCCAAAACAGACCTCCCAGATGGCAGTGGATAGTTTAAAACAGGTGCACTGATCAACGTACCTTTTAACAACTCAAAGGCCGCTTGGCATTCGTTGTTCCAAATGAATGCTCGATTTTCTGTTAGGCGAGTAAGTGGTTTTGCAATGTTGGAGAATCCAGGAACGTAGCGTCGATAATATGTGCATAATCCCAAAAAGCTTCTTAGCTGATGTTTGTCTTTGGGTACCGGCCATTTTTCCACAGCTTTTACTTTTTCTGGATCCACAGCAATTCCTTTTCCGGAAACCACATGTCCAAGGTAATTTACCTCCTTGCGGAAAAGTTGACACTTCTTTGGACTTAATCTCAGGTTGGCATCTCGCAACCTCTGGAATACTACTTCCAAATTTTTCATGTGATCTTCAAAGGTCTTCCCTACCACAATCACATCATCGAGATATACCAGGCAGGTGTTCCAAGACAGTCCCCTCAGTACAGTGTCCATGAGTCGCTCAAAAGTAGCTGGGGCGTTACACACTCCAAATGGCATGACTGTAAATTGCCAGAGTCCTGTACCTAAACTGAAGGCAGTCTTCTCTTTGTCATTGGGATCCATTCCCACTTGCCAATAACCGCTCTTTAAGTCGAGAGTGGAGAACCATTTTGCTCCTGCCAAGGTGTCTAGCGTATCGTCTATTCTTGGGAGAGGATAGCTGTCCTTTTTGGTCACACTATTCAAACGACGATAGTCCACACATAATCTGGTAGATCCATCCTTCTTCCTGACAAGGACCACCGGTGAAGCCCATGGACTATTCGATGGTTCAATCACTCCTTGGCCTTCCATATCTTGTATAATTTGCTTGGCTTCCTCACGTTTTGCCAGTGGTAACCTTCTTGGTCCTTGTCGAATTGGACTTGCATCGCCGGTATTTATTTTGTGCATTACAATATTGGTTTTACCTTTCGTACCAGTCTCAGTTTCAAAGACGTCTTCATAATGTTTGATTAGGTCCTTAACTTGACGTTGTTCCTTCTTGCTCAATCCTTGACAGGCGGAGTCGATTATCTTGGACAATTTCTCAGGAACCTGCACGAATCCATTCTTCTTCGCCTCTATGCGATGAACGACGGCCGACACTGGTGAACACCACCCCAGAATAGTACCCTTATCGGTACAGTCTTCTGAGTCTTAACCAGCATTTTGGCAACTACTATTCCTCGGCCCACCTCATCATCATCTGCCTTTGGTTCCAACATTGTAACATTTCCGTCCAAATAATCACCTTCCATACACGCCGTCAAAAATGTCTCACTTCTTGCATCCAGAACAACATTCTCTGCAGTGATTACTTGTACATTCCCACAATCTTTCCCATGAAGAAACAATTCCTCATTATTTATTTTTAAAGTGCCTTCTTTCATGTTTAACTGGAAGCCGTAGGTGTTCATGATGTCTAATCCCAAGATTATTTGTTCTTCTATGTCGGCTACGAGAACACGATGTCGGATTGATGTTGGTCCTATGATAAAGTTGACATCTACTTCACCTGCCACAGAAGCTGCTTCTCCTGTTGCTGTCCTAAGTCTCCATTTGCTAGAAATTAACTTTTTATTTCTGGGAATTAAATCGGGTCGCACGATGGTTTTCGTCGATCCAGTATCTAGCAAGCAAGCATAGGTCTTTCTTTCCATAACAGCGTCCACATACAGGCCGTTGGTTTGATGTTGCAGGGATGCGACTTGGCCAGGCGTCTTTGGGGCTTTCTGATGCTGGATCGATGATTGCCCTCGCTCATCGACCCGCTTTAGTTTTCCTGCTGCTCAGACGATGCTTTCTTGGCCACCTTACCACATTTACTCCGAACGTGACCAATCTCTCCACAATTCCAGCATCGCAGTACTCTTTTATTTGATTTGATCTGGTTTAGAACTCTACTAACCACCTGCTCCATGAACTCCTCATTTTCCTGCTTGTAAACAGTGCAGACACGAGCATGGTTCCGAGAAGCTTGCTTTGCAATCTCAAACTCCAGCGCGTGCGCCAAAGCATCGATCAAGGTTTTCGGTCTTGCCAACCTTAATGCTTGCTGCGTATCAATATCCCGGAGACCATCTATGAACGTCTGGACCGCTAGGTGTTCCATGAAATTATCTGGCGCCATCGGATATGCAAGTCGAACTAGACGAGCAATATCTGCCTCAAATTCCTGAAGATTCTCGCCTTTCTTCTGTGATCGATTCTTCAGTTGGGTATGGTATACTTGCTCCAAATGCGCGTGGCCATATCTCATCTCCAAGCGTTTAATGAGTTGAGAATAGTCTTTACGTTCCTCAGGAGGCAATGTCTGCAAAATATCACTAGCATCACCCCTCAATGCTATGACTAAAGCAGTCGCCTTCTCGGCAGAAGACCATGCGTTTGCTTCTGCGGCTGCTTCGAATTGCGTCAGGTAAGTTGCCCATGACGTCTTTCCATCAAAGGTTGGTGGCTTGATTCTGGTCTTTGAAATAGCCACAAGTTCTTCTTTTATTTCGATGGGCCGCGGTGTGACTTCTTTGTTGACCTGCCTGGGATCAGAATGACTCGTGGTAGCGGGTAATTTCATTTCAATCATTATTGCCTCTAAAAGCCTAGAATGTTCTCCAATTTTCTCTTCTACAGCTATGAAAACCTCTTCTTTTAACGCTTCTGATTTTTCCGCTAATCGCTGTTCTAGAACTTTCTCCACTTGTTCCAGACTTTTTTCGAATTTTCTAGTAATTTCTTTTCCAGATTTTTCTCGAGAATTCTAGCGGTTTCTAGGTTTCTTTCTTCCATCTGTGCTTGTGAATCTATTAGACGCTGTTCCAAAGTTTGCGAATTGTCTATCAATCGTTGTTCCAAACTTTTCACACTGTCCAGATTCTTCTGTTCCATTTGTTCTAGAGTTTTCGCTAAGTTTCCAGAAGTTTCCAGGTTCTTCTGCTCCATTTGTTGCATTTGAGTTTGTGAATCTATTAGACGCTGTTCCAAGGTTTGCGAATTATCTATTAGTCTTTGTTCTAGAGTTTTCGCTAAGTTTCCAGAAGTTTCCAGGTTCTTCTGCTCCATTTGTTGCATTTGAATTTGCGCATTCTCTATTAATCGTTGTTCCATATTTTTCGCACTATCCAGATTCTTCTGTTCCATTTGTTCTAGAGTTTTCGCTAAATTTCCAGAAGTTTCCAGGCTTTTCTGCTCCATTTGTTCCATTTTCATCAATAGCGAATTCACGTCAGCATCTCCGCCTTGAAAGACATAATTCTCTGGATCCTCGCCTTCTTGGATCAACACATTGCGTAGCCGTTGCTGGAGGATCGACTTTTTGCCAGTTGTATCCTCATCCCTCTCTTCTAATTCTCGTTTTAACTCGGACACTTTTAATTCTGTCAGTTTCATTCTGTTGGCCATCACGATATTTAAAATAACGTCTTTCCGCACTGTATATTTATTTAATCGAATACTTAATTAACACTTAATTGTCTACTTAGTTTATTATTTATTAATTAGTCCACACCTGAATACCACTGCAACGTTTGTCTTTCGGGTTCTTAAATGAAACTAACAATAACTTTAGACACACACACTATATTAATATCAAAACGTATAACAATATAAAACTAACTATTAACAACAATAAGTACATTTATGTATTTTATATTTATGTAACTATATTTATGTTGACTTCACGAGACTTGGGTATTCAATGAATGTCCATCCCTTCTTCGACGCGGCTTTTATATTGTGAATATGTTCTAGATGCAGGCAGAACGATTGAGTAAATGCGAGAGTGTATGACGCGCTACGCGTTGTTGGATGAGTCATCACAATATTAAAAATTTTTCAATTAAAATTTCATATGACTTGCATTGTAATTTGTAGACAGCAATGTTTACATTCACATATACTTCGCAATTACATACTAACTTGATAATATTTGTAAATATTTCATATAATAGCCGAAAAACTCCAAGAATTTATCAATTAAATATATATATATATATATATATATATATATATATATATATATATATATATATATATATATATATACACAAACCGCTATCGATTCTGCTTCTTTTCATTATACCTTCAATTTGGCGTCTACTTGAAGCTCTGAAGTATATCATGTTTTTCTCTTTTTTAAACCGCTGAATGTACAAATCAAACGCTATAGTGACTTTATTTTCTAATATACTCTGATGGCAGAAAAAAAAATTAAGGATTTTTTGATTTCATTTTCTTATCAATATTGCGCCCATACATGTGACTATTATTTCTGCATCAACAGATATATATTTTTAGAAACCTGTAAATCTACGTCCGAGGTAGGTATTTTTATTTTACTGAATACATCTTTCTGCGTCTGCTATGTTGTCAAACTTCGTATCTCATATTACGTATTATCTACATATATTTAATATACTCGTAAGTATTTGTGCAATTCTTTAAAAAATAGCAGTTACGTGGATTGGCGTATTTTAGAGAAGGAACTATTTTTCTTTAGTTTATATACATTTTTAATATGGAATTGCTTCTATTGCTTATCTTTCTGAATTAAAATTAATAAAAAAAAATTGTTTGTTTATTTAAATTTAGTTAAAAAATTTTTATTTTAAGTCATACATAATAAACAAAAATGATGAATTTACAAACAAATAATGAGTTATGTGTAGGAGTCTTACTTAATAAACTAAAATATGTAATATGTACGCATATTCACATACATACATTTGTGCTATATTCCAAATTGTAATTCTGTGTTAATAGCAGTGGCGGCTGGTGCATAAGTGCTGCAGAGCTCCCAAAAAATTGGGCGGGCGAACCTGTATTAGTTATAACTAGTTTTCTTTTACATAATTTTTCCGACATTTCTGATGTTTATAAAAGCGTAACATATTGTTGTGAAAATTCTCCCCCTGTATATCAAAAAATTTGCATATTTTTCTACATCATCCTGTAGAGGACATCAAACCCTACAATTTGACACCTCAATCATCAAAAGAGAGATATTCGCTTCCGAAATTCCAACACTTAACGCCGGTTATATACCTATAGTATATTATCAAATAATATACAATAGGCGACCAGTGGAATAACCAACCTAATTCGCGCGATCGCTCACTTGTTCCTTATCTGGTCCACACGTACGTGCGCTCAGAGCTCTTTCAAACACCCGCGCGCACGCCTCTACCCCCGTGGCTGTCTTAAACCAATGCGTGATTTTACCAGGCATCGTCGCTGCATTTAAACCAGCGCGAAGGGCGATATGATTCGGTATCTAAACTAATATTATAAAGAGGAAACATTTGTGTTTTTGTATGTATATTTGTAATGCTTTCACACAAAAACTACTGGACCGATTTCAAAAATTCTTTCACCATTAGAAAGCTGCATTTTCACTGAGTGACATAGGTTATATTACATTAAAAAAAAAGATATCCCCAATAAAAATGCATTAATGTAACCCAAGGTGTGAAAAAATTAGTCACAAAAAATCTGCCATCGCGTACGCTGCGGAAACTATTGTTGATAGAACAAAAAAATGTTCTACAGTATTATAGAACGTATTAATATCTACAAAAAAGTCCGCGAAACCATATGTCCAACTACTGTAGTTATGCCACTATAACTACTTTTTTTACATTTTAAAAGTTAATAAAAGTGCCGACAATAATCAAACCATATTATCCATACCTCTGTATTATTTCTTATCCTATTAAATGATATTTTATTAAAGACCATTTCAATGCCAGTAAAATACTTTTTAAATTATTAAAATCGGACATTCCATTCAAAAGATATAACGAATTTAAAAATGTCAATCTAAAGAAAATAATGTTATAATATAATGTAGTAGTATTGCGATGGCCATATTCATTTTGTTTGTAATAAATTGACAATCGAAAAATTATAACTGGAATAAGAATAGTATTGGCAGAAGGAATTTAATAACAAGTTCAATGAGAATGAAAAGTAATAGGAAACAGGCACAGAGAAGCTGTTATAGAAAGAAGTTAATCATAAAGTGATATAAAATCCAAAAATTAAGGATCACAAGAAAGGAAGATTAAATATTTAAGAGAATACACTCACTATTGTATTTATTCAAGGTAGGATCGAAGAAAAGACAACATATACGATACAAATTTTATTAAAAGAATTTAAATAACACTGAGATATTTGAAAGATGACGTTTTTGAAGTAATTTCGACAATGTGTCAAAAGCCAAGTGACAGGAACATTATTAAAATAGCGGGTTACATTGTTTATAAGTTATGTTAAATTAGTAAATGGACTAAACAGATTTAATAAGCGATGAGCCACCACCAGAAAAACGCAAACGTCCAAATAACAGCAGATTTAATCATCGAATTTCGGCTTTAGAGGTGTGTGATGTTATTCTAAATTGTGCAAAAGATCGATTTCATTTTAAAGAGCATCTAGTAGTGGCATCACTTTTTTTTCGGAATGCTTTGGAGAGTATTGCAGTAAATTTCCTGAGGACAAACTCACTTCCGCATGCTCCTATTATCCCACCTTTGATAAAGAAAGATTACGAACTGAATTGTCTGTTATTTACTCAAGAACTGATTGTAGATCTTTAAAAGGCGCACTACCTCTTCTAAAATTTTTAATAAAAAACAATCTGGGAGATACGTTGAAGGAGACTAGAAAATTATTAGAAATTGTAATAACAACTCCCATGACAACATCAGAGGCCGAACGATGCTTTTCAACACTAAATCGAATTAAGACGTTTCTCAGAAATTCAATGACCGAAGATCGTTTAACATCTCTTTCCATGCTATCTATCAAAAAAAAGTTTATCTCCGAAATAGACAATTTTAATGACAAAGTGATAACAAAATTTGCAAATCGAAAAGAACGTAGAATAGATTTAATTTATAAGAAATAATTTGTTAGTAAAGTAGTGCTTAGTGACTCTTATTTTTTTGTGTGACAATTGACAATCGTTCCAGAAATACATTACTTCAGTGCGGAAGGCGAAGAAAGCACGATAAGATCGATGGGAGACAACCTCTTACTGCCCGTGCAAGGTAAATTTTTTTGTAAAACTTGCAGAACACCTTAAAATTTTTAGCACGAGCCGCCACTGGTTAATAGCATGCTCCTTTCTAAATAAAATTACACTATTCTATTTATTATTGTTAGGTTATGTAAAGTATAGAGATTTCCAGCAAGTTTTATTTAAATATTCTGTAGGATAAAGTGTTAGCTATAACAAAGGCAAACATTTTTACGTTTTTACTATCAATGACAAAATAAAGAATAATTTATAAATATACAAACTATTTTTATTTAAACAATTTATAAGTATGTACAACAAACAAAAGATCTGATAATTTACTTGATATAAATAATTAAAGACTAATTTTTATTGCGATACATATTTTGAACGAAAACTTTGATTTGTGGCCATGACTTATTTTGGAATTTTTCGGGATATTTGTCCCTTAATTTTTCACATTCGCTTTTTTGGGAGGAATTTTTGAATTTATGTGTTTTAGAAAATAGTTTAGTTAGTTTCTTTTGATCATCTGTCCAAGGGATCAAGGTTCTTTTTCTAAGAGTTATGATAGATTTAACTGAGGCAGTAGCTGGCACCTCTTGGCTTAAGTCACTAATTTCTTCTATCTTTTTTTCATCGTCGCCCTCACTATTTTCTTCACATTCTTCAACACTTTCGTCGCCCAAATTTATTTCTATCTCATCCAAAGCTTTTCCTTAAAATTTCCTGCTTTACCTTTTTCCATAAGCATTAGAATTTTAGATATCTTAACTGTTTGGTGCACATCATCAGGTAGACGATAAACTTGTTTATGAACATTACTTGTATGTCCCATAAAAGTGGCTAATTGTTCAATATCATTAGAATTCATGTTAAAAATCTGAGTCAAAATAGCAAGATGCTTTCGTAATCTTGTAGAGGTAATAGCTTCCGGATTTTTCAATTTACTTAATTGTATATGTCTTTTCATAATTTGATATCCAGTAATAGGATTATTTGTATTTAATTTGGGAAACAGGTATATATTTGTGTCATTGACAAAATTACTGCGCAATTGAATTAAAATATTTACATGATCGGGTACTAAACAAAACAGGTACGCATCGGCCTCGTTTACCACGAATTACTACTCTTTTAATTAGCATTCTCATAAAGATGCAATGGCATTCGCTGCAATTCTCCTACTCTTTTCCTATTTAATAACAAAAGCCTACAAAATATGGTTTCCATTAGCAACTTATATGAGGTAACATCCTTTTCATTGACTTTAAGAATTTACACAGCTTCACTTGCTTTCTGTAGAAGATATGTTCGAAATGTTTTTAAATCGGTTGCTAAAGGTAATATTGTTAATTTATTCCATTTTTTGGTACTTAAATCAGATGCAGCTATTGTGGATATCTCGAATTTCCATGCATCCTCCAAAAGCTGTTTGAATGTTTTAAAATTTGATTCACTATCGGCTGTCGAAATAGGCTGAATTATTATATTTTCGTTTCAACGTGAATAAAATTGCTATATCACAACAGTTTTTTAAGGATGTCTGTATGTTCATAGCATAAGTTGGTGATTTGAACACATCTGTATTGGGATCAAATTTTACTACAATTTTCCCTCTCAGTTCCCTCATTTTCCGAGAACACACGTTTATGAGATGTTTTTCCCTATGATTTCTTAAATATCGAGATCCGAATTTACAAATTAATAAATCCTTTTTAGCTGTAAGTGATATTTTATCCGCCGCCATTCTCGGAAATACTGTTTCGCGAAGATGTTTATCAATAGGTAAATGTTTCACTAATAAATCTTGTGCGTCACTCAAATGAGAAAATTTAGTTTTTCCTTCTGTATTTAAATGACAGATTTTAATATGGCGCCAAAGTTGATTTGGTCTGTAGTATCCGTAGCAATATTTGCAGGGAACACATTCTGAGTTTTCTTTTTCAAGATGTGTTTTTTTTACAGGTTTTACGCAAGTATCAACATTTTTCAAATAGTTTCCTCTTTTTCGAAGATTCGATATAAGTTTTTTGCGAATTGGGTGACTGGTTTGGAAAGAAAGTATTTTCTGAACTTCGGTTTCTCTAGAATGGTTCCGTTGAATATGTCGGGCAAAATTAAGTACCTCTGATTCGCAATAGTAGCAGTGATCAGGCACTCTAATTACTTTCTTCCATTTCTTTTTCATCAGATCAGATATACTCGGCTTATTTAAGGATTCTTTTAATTTATTTTCCTTATTTTTGTTCTCGTCTTCTAAACATTAATTATTAGCATTTTCTAGATTATTTCAAATCCCTGATATTTTAGACCGTGTATATGCTGCTATTGGTATTTTATTATTTACAGAATTTTTTTTTTGTTTGTTTTTTGATTGACATTTCTCATCATCAGAGGATGAAGTTTCTGTATCTTCACTATTATCAGGAACATACTCTGAGTGAATTGGACTGAACTCTTCGCTTTCATAGTTTAAATTTTTCTGCAAATCTGTAGATGAATCACTTTCAGTAGGAGGAACAATTGAATCATTATCACTTTCTTCTGAAAGTACAAACATAGTAATTTATTTGTTTTTTTGTAAGTATAAAGCCAATATTTACCATTTATTGAATACTGGTTAGATAAAGATTGGAAACAATTCTCGGCTAAAAGTTAAAGAAATAATAATTTATCGTTCTGCTTATGATTTTACGAATATAAATACAATCGTTATTTATGTTTGAGGCATGTAAAATGTACATATACATATGTATAATATATACTATTGCTTTAATAATTAAACCTAGATAAAGCGGTTCGTAAATTACAGACCAAGCAATAGATGCAAGTTTTAAGACTTCAAAGGAAATACAAATATTCGTATCAAACGTTTATTCAACATCAACTACAATATTGAACTCTACATGAGTTTAAGAAGAATACAATATATAAAAACCTAACACAAACATATCCATGTGTGAATCATTGAAACAACGATACAATGAATATTGGCCATTGATCCGAATGAATGCGATTTTAAATGATAACAATGCGAACCATCACGTTTATGAATCATATTTGTAGGGAACACATTCATAATATTCATAATAGTTTGTAAAGAAAATAAACGGTATCAAACAAATGTTTATACTAATACGAGTACAATGGTACATATATAACTAGAGACCGGACACATCGGGCTGAAATTATGTCATTAGTTCATTACGACGGACGATATAAATAGTCTACAACATCTAAGTACATCACGCAGTTGTTGAATAGCACTATTCATTCGGTTAACCGAATGAATAGTGCTATTCAATAACTGCGTCCATTTCATCCCGATGTGTCCGGTCTCTGTAATATAACTTGCTCGTTTTCTGGAAAAATTGTCGTCATTGCATACGACCGCCTTGTCCAGAATTAATCATTACTAAGCCTGGACTGCTAAGCCTCCTTGTCCAGGCTAATTAATGATAATAATGTACTAAAAATGAGTGCTGGACGAAAGTGTATGTTTTTACCTCTATCTTCTGACTTAATATTATAACACAGTCGAATTAGTTAGTGTAATGTTATATAAAGAACTTAAATTAAAAATCCTGTTATGCCTCTACTTATAGAATACCTATATACTATACATATTTACTAAATACTTACCTATTTCTTGTTCGTGGTAACTTGTTCTTTTCGTAATATTCGGTGAAAGCAGTAAATTATATTTTTTATTAGTTTGAGACTCGGCAGCTGATTTGAGTATTTTTTCTGACCTGTTCATGGTTGTATTTCTAACAATTAAATAGCCGAGCTTAATTTAAGATTAAGCAGTTTAGTTTATTTATATATGTATCTGTAACCGTAACTTGTTATTAAAGAATCTTGATTAGAAATAAATTCGAATACTACCCAAACAGTTTACTCACGAATGTAGGAAGCACCAATAAACGAGGCGATCCTAAGCGTTGCCAAGTCGGTTGGACGCAGAATATCGGAATTATGAATATCATATACATATACACGTACACTACTGCAGCGCCATCACACAAAAATAATCGATTTCTCGCGAACTAAATTATGTAGTATGCCAAATGAGAGTTGTCTGTGAAGTTTCCAGAATTACATGCAAAATCATCAATGTATGGACGCAGGATTGATGGAACGACATATATATATATATATATATATTATATTATATTACACAGAGTTTTAAATTAGTGTAATGGTAATAGCACAAGTACTAGCTTTTGTTATAATTTGTTATTTAATTTACATTTTTGCTTTAATGTTCTCTTTTTTGAAAATTAATTGTAATTTTTGTACTTATTTTACAAACGATGCATTTAAGATTTACCTACTGCAATTTATTGTATAGTCTGCATATAAATAAATATTAAATGTTTATTTTATATATTTATTTTCATATATACACTTACCTATATTAAAACCAAGTATGGTAAATATTAAGTTGACATGATCACCAGATTTTGTTGACAGAGTATAAATTAATAAGTATATTTGATATCAGATATTACACCAGTACATTTCTTTTTCTTGCAATATTCCAAACCTTCTACGGAAATTTATTTTCTTGGCGAAAATCTAATTTATTGTTTATTACAAAGAAGCTGAAGCTGGTAATGAAAGGTTTAGTTATAGGTACTAAAGAACCAGCAGAACTAAAACAAGAAATAAAGAGTTTTCTAAATATACAGCTGGATATAGATATCAGGCCAAAAACAGTAAGTAAAGTAGGAAATAGAACGTGTGTTATAGAACTGAACAGTGAAATAGAAAAAAATGAGATTATGAAAAATAAAGCAAAATTGAAAAACAGGACAGGAGATCCGGTATATATCAATGATGATATGTCACCGAAAGAAATAGAGAAACAATTTCAACTAAGAGCTTTTGCTAAGAGAGAAAGGGAAAAGGGAAATAAAACAAAAATGGGTTATAACAAGGTGATGGTAAATGGAGAAGAATGGCGATGGAATAAAGAAACTGAGAAAATTGAAAAACAAGCAGCAAAAAACTAAGATATCTGAAACAGGACGGAAAAAACGGAAATGACATTGCTAATGAAAATGGACATGATTGTTGATCGGAGGGAGAAAGTAATACAAATGCTAGACCATGCGAAGGTAAAGGTTATAGAGAAAAGTATCGATAGGGATGTCCTGACAACGCAAAGGAAATTGACAAGAGAAATAAACATTGCCAACAAAGAAACTTGGAAATATGCAACCTGGAACGTAAGAAGCCTAAAGGGCAAAGAGCAAGACCTATGTTATGAATTTAATGACCTTGGGCTGGATGTACTGACATTGTCCGAAACAAAGAGAAAGAGCCAAAGAGAAATTATGTTAGAGGATGGGCATATACTAATTCTCAGTGGTGTACCACAGGAGAAGAGAGCTTCGGCAGGTGTGGGGTGTGTAATAAATAAAAAACTGGTAAATAACATACAAAAATGGGAAGGACACTCAGAGAGGATCCTTACGGTAGAGCTAAGTATAGACAAAGATACTAACTGTATCGATAATAGCTGTCTATGGCCCCAATGAAGATGAAAAGACAGAAATTAAAAACAAATTTTGGGAAGAGCTAAATCAGATAACGGAAAACTGCAAGGGTAAAATAATAGTAGCGGGAGACATGAATGGAAGAGTTGGAAGGAAGGACACATACACGGGAGTGATAGGAAAACATTGAGAGGAAACCAAAAATAATAATGGAGTAAGACTAATGGAATATTGCCTTAGAAACAACTTAATAATAGCAAACACATGGTACCAACATAAAAATGTGCACAAATATACAAGAAGGGGACCAAATAATGAGCTATCTATTATTGACTATATACTAGTGGAGAAAGATAACAAAAAAGAGGTAAAAGATGTTAGAGCTAGAAGAGGTCCAGAACTGTACACTGACCACTATATGGTATTAGCGAAAATTAAAAAACAGGAAAAAAGAATTGATGAATGCAGGAATAAAGGAGATGTAATATTTACAAGTATAAGAACATACAAACTGAGGAACGAAGACGTAGCAAAAAAATATCAAAACATGGTAGAAAACAAGATGGAAGAACTGAAGATGGACAAGAATGATGGAATTGAAGAATATTGGAAAGCTTTAAGGAAATACTATTATGCTCGACAAGGAATGCCTGCTGGGAAATGAGAGGACGCGGTGGAACTAAGCAGAAGCTTGGTGGAACGTCGAAATTAAAAAAGAAGTTAAAATAAAGAAAGAAAAATGGAAACAATACCTGGGAAACAGAACAGAAATAAAATATGAGCTTTACAAAGAACAAAGGAAGAAAGTAAACAAGATGACAAAAGAGGCAAAAGAGGAAAGCTGGACAGAACTCGGGAATAAGAGCGCAGCAGCAAGGAAAACCAAAAATTATTCTACAAAATACTTAAAATATTTAGAACAGGAAAAACGACAAAACATGCACCAATTATGGATAAGGAAGGAAATATAATAACAGATGATAGTACAGACAATGAGTAGATGGAAGGAGCATTTTGAGGAATTGCTAAATATAGATGGAAATGTAACTGAGACAAACATAAGAGAAGAAAAACAACGAATAACTATTGAAGATGAGGATAGATTGGGACGCATAACCAAAGACGAAATAATAGAGGCTTTAAACACACTGAAAAATGGGAAAGCCCCAGGACACGACAGAGTAACCACTGAAATGATGAAGAACGTAAAAGGAAAAGGAATAGAAATATTTTGGCAAATATGTAATAGAGCATGGGAAGAAGGTAGAATACCGGAGGACTGGAAAATTGGACAAATAGTGCCAATATATAAGAAGGGAAATAATAGGAAGTGCAGCAACTATAGAGGAATAACGTTACTAAGTACAACAGCGAAAACCTATGAACGCATATTGGAAAGGAGATTGCAAAGATACGTGGAACCAACACTTGAGGAAACTCAAAGTGCATTCAGGAGAGGAAGAGGGGTTCACGACAACATATTTACTGTGAAGCAAATAATTGAAAAAACAATACTACGCGCAACTAAAGCATATTTCGCATTTGTAGATCTAGAAAAAGCTTTTGATTGTATAGGAAGAAAAAAAGTATGGAATAGCTTGGAGAAGAGAAATGTTGACAAAAAGCTAATAACAGCAGTAAAGAGCATGTATACAGAAAGTATAAACTATGTAATCAGTAAAAATAGAAAGTCAGATATTTTTGAAATTAAAGACGGTTTGCGACAGGGAGGAGTACTCAGCCCGGTACTGTTTAATATTTTCATTGATGAAATAATTAAGAAATGCAAACCACACATGAAAAAACTCAACGTGGGATTGAGAAACCTAAAAGCAATAGAGCTAACGGAGTGTGTATTCGCAGATGTTGTCATTATGGCTAACACCGAAAAAGGGCTGCAAGACAATGTAAACATATGGAATAACATATTAAAGGAGAATGGAATGAAGATAAATATAACAAAGACAACTGTGATGATAGTAACAAATTGAAGTAAAGAATTGAATATAAAAATCGACAACCAAAGGATACAACAAGTTGAGCAAATTAAGTACTTGGGAGTAATACTGGAAAGAAATGGTAATCAAAACATTGACATAAGTGAACGTATCAAAAAAACAACAAATCTATACCATGCAATGAGATCAGCATTTATAAGGAAGAAAGAGATATCAAGAAAAACCAAGATGACGGTATACAGAACAATATTCAGACCAATATTAACATACGGAAGCGAATCATGGGTACTATCAAATAGAAATAAAAGCAGAATACAGACGATTGAGATGAAATTTCTGAGGGGAGTGAAAGGCATAACAAGAAATGAGAAGTGAGAAATATTGACGTACGAGAAGAGCTACAAATAGAACCCATAATGGAATATATAGAAAATAAACAATTAGGATGGTGGGGACACCTACAGCGTATGAGGGAATGTACACAAACTAAAAGGGTATGGACGTCCAAAATAATAGTCAAACGAAGACCTGGGAGGCCGAAGCAAACATGGGAAAAGGAGGTAGCCAAATTGATAGAGAACAGAGGAGAAACAGTACTGAACGCAAGAGAAATTGCCAAAGATAGAAAAAAGTGGAAAAACTTTATACAAAATACTGACAATACACATTAGTTAAGAGATAAATATGTAAAATCCGTTCACCGAAAGGTAGAAAGGGAACTTAGATTATATATATATATATATATATATACAGGCGCGGCTCGTGATGACGTATTTTGGTTTGCAGTACAATGATACGAGTGCCTCGTGTGTTTTCGGTGTTTACTAAGCAAACGTTACAGTTAGTACACGAGAATACACGAAGCACTAGGATCATTGTACTGCAAACCAAAATACGTCATCACGAGCCGCGCCTGTATATATATATATACAAAGAAGCTGAAGATCCAAAGAATTATTTCTTCCAAATCTTGGAACAACGACTAATGGCTGCACAAACCCAAATGGAAAAACTACTTGAAAATTCTAGGATTTTCGAGAAAAGTCAGGAACAAATGGAGCAGAAGAATCTGGACAATGCGAAAACTTTGGAACGACTAATAAAGAATTCACAAACTCAAATGGAACAAAGAAGTTTGGAAGTTTCAAGAATCTTTGCTACATATAAATGTAACGCTAAATAATTAATACGAAAACTGGCTCTGGTTATCTTTCGAAATGCAGTAGCGTTTCAGAGACTTACCTTTGGTGAGCGAGTTACTGTTGAAAACTATCAACGAGCCAGACCCTTGCTAGCGTCAGGTGAAGATGATGTGCGGTTCCTTACGAAACGTCACAAATTAACCAGTTCTTAACTGGGAAAAAGGTCGTCACCGTGTATCGTATACTTTGTTGGTCTGTAAGCTGTAATCTACGCCACACAGAGATTGTAGAAAATATAACTCACCGGGTGAAAATGGAAAGATGGTTTAAGAAGGAAGCTACTAATGCCACTTCCTTAAAGAAAATTCACACATAAATGGACATACTACTAAATTTATTAGTATTGCATCGGATTGAGCACACAACGTAAAAAGAAAATATATGACAGTAACCCAAGCTATGATTAATATCCTTTTATTCAATTGCACATAAAAAATAGCTAATTAATTAATTTTCATGGACCAAATATGGTAATAATTTAATTTACAATAAAATGAAATTTATATATTCAAAAGTGAACTACATATGGACTAGACTAACAAGCAAAAGAAACTTCAAAGATCTCACTCGTTTTACAAACAGATTTTACATAAAATTGACTGTATATCAAAATTTGAAAAATATAAGCAATCTAAAATACTCCGTTAATTACAAAATGATACAATTAATTAGCGGTTCTACAATTAGAAGTGAAAATGATATATATATATATATATGGTAAAGTCAATCAGTCGGCGATTAAAGGTCTGTTTTACTTCAAAGTATATATATTTATATTTTATATCCCTGATAAAGGCATCATTGCCGAAACATGTAGGGTTTTTTTAAATATATATACTTTGAAGTAAAACAGACCTTTAATCGCCGACTGATTGAGTTTACCATATCATACCAAGGTCACGAAAATATTACATATATATATGTATATATATATATGTATATATATATATATATAATATTTTCGTGACCTTGGTATGATATGGTAAACTTAATAAGTCGGCGATTAAAGGTCTGGTTTATTACTTCAAAGTATATATATTTAAAACAACCCTACATGTTTCGGCAATGATGCTTTTGTCAAGGATATAAAAAATATAAATGTAAATTTTATATATATATATATATATATATATATATATATATATATATATATATATAATAACTTCGTGACCTTGGTATGATATGGTAAACCTAATCAGTAGGCGATTAAAGGTCTGTATATTACTTCAAAATATATGTATTTAAAAAACTCTACATGTTTCGGCTGTATACGCCTTTTTCAAGAGAAAAATACGTATACGGCTGTATACGCCTTGAAAAAGGCGTATACAGCCGAAACATGTAGAGTTTTTTAAATACATATATTTTGAAGTAATATACAGACCTTTAATCGCCTACTGATTAGGTTTACCCTATATATATATATATATATATATATATATATATATATATATATATTTATATTTTTTATATCCTTGACAAAGGCATCATTGCCGAAACATGTAGGGTTGTTTTAAATATATATACTTTGAAGTAATAAACCAGACCTTTAATCGCCGACTTATTAAGTTTACCATATATATATATATATATATATATATATATATATATATATATATTGTGATAATCTATATGGACCTAGATTAGAATAAATTAAATCCTTTCGATAATATAATACTCTAATATGCAATAAAAGAAAACACCATATTAAACAAATAAACTCAATTTAATACACATAAAAAAAAAACAAAAAATACAAATAAAATATAACAATTTGAATTTCTCCCCACTATAATATACTTGATTGCGAGAGCCCTCAACTTCTAAACAAACAACTAATAGATAATGAATAATAAGCTAATTCAGTTTGTTATTAAAGTAAAATACTCGAACAAAGGTAAGTAAATTTCATAAGTGTATGTAATAAACAATTTGTTAATTTAAATTATGCCCTTTAGATGAAAAGAAAGAATTTAGAAAGGTATACAATACAAACGATGTGATTTAACCTCAAAATGGTACTAGTTCTCTATATTAATAATTTCGGATTCTCAGGGTAATAAAAGGTTGGTCTTGACTTTATTATCAATCAATAAGTCTATGTAGAAATCTATCTCGGTAATACTATATATAAATATTCCTATAAGTGTTAAAAATACAGTGAAGCTGTTCGATTTATGGTTAATAACAATAATAATTCATAGCAAAATCTCTATTTATAGGATAAATTCTACCTTGTATATGTGCACAATATATGTTCGTAACAGTAGATGTCTCAGCTTAGCAATATGGACCTTCGGGAAAGTGCTCAAACAGGTTACAGGGTTTAATCTTCCGATTCAATGACTGGAAATGGTTTAATCAGCACGACTAATTGTATGGCCCATAAATAATGGAATTAAATAAAAAGGATTAGAAGGGTTGCTATAATAGGATAAGGCACGATACTTGATTGACGTGGATATCAATTGTTGTGTAAGCACTTAGAAATTCAAGGTAATTTGAAACTCCAATGTAGTATATATTTTTAAATGGAAATATTCTTTATTTTTCAGCTTCAGAATGTGTTTTAAAACATATAAATCGCCTTAAAATTCTTCAAAAAACGCATTATCAAAATTAATTCAATGTGGCTACGTTTATTTATTTTTAATTCTATTTTTCGTTGACAACCAACTTCTGTTGTTTTTCAACGCCTTAACTACTTCGGAAAATATATCCACTCGAAAGGAAAAGGCGAGTCTAATTAGTAATATCAGATTGAACCTTTAATTTAAAATTAATAAGGAATAATACGAAGGTTTTTATAATATCTTATAATAATTTAAAAACTTGTTAATTAATTAAGTGACATTTTAAAAAATTGCATATTGCCAATTGGCATAAAATAGATTACCCTGTTTATGTTATTCTAACATAGATGGCGCGATCAACATATTTTTAGTAATATGAAATTTAAATATAATTTTAAATAAGAAATATTAACAAAAAATTGTTTATATACACATAATAATAAGCAGACGACTGAACCAGCTCATTTTCCCCATCAACAAAAAAGGAATTGTCGCATGTGACAATTTGTTTTTGTTATTCTTTAAAAAAAAAAATAAGACTAAATTATAGTATAAGAACTTTGTACTTAGGATATTGGTTTGCCTTCCTGGTAGGTCAAGAAAACAAAATATGTACATATCTGAATGTTCAAGTGCAGTTTAACAATATCCCAGGTACTTACTAGTTTTCTAAAACGTAATTTTGTAAATATAGTAACTTCACAGTGGACAGAAAAAAAACTTATTCTAAACAGTTTTAAATAGTATATACAATTTTGTGTTCATGTAATGTTTTTTATAAATGTAATGTTCTAATCAATAGAAAAATGGACCACCTGGAAATAATGGTTACTGATATGGACATTATTTAAAAATCGTATAATAATGAAATGTGGTATCTTCCTTTAGGAAATAGAGTTTCAATTTCCGCTAAGTCGTATGTATTGTGGCCGATTCTTTGAGTAATAACATAAGGCCCTGTGTAAGTTTTCAATAACTTTCCCATAATCTTGTTTTTGCGATTTGTCACCCTCAAGTTCTTGACAATTACTTTATCTCCTATATGAAACGTTTTAAACTTAGATTGTTCCTGTAATTTCTTCCGTTCCCACTTTTCTTTTTTCCTTTGTAGCTTTTCCCGTATCTCCCGATACTTTTCTTCTAAATTTATGATTTCCTCTGTATCCCATGGACGATGTGGACTTTTCCCTGTGAATATGGTCACCGGACAATCTTCATATACTGTGCTGGGTGTATGGTTCATAATACATTCTATCTGAGGTAAGAACCTGCACCAAGTGTTGTGTTTCCCATCTAAAAGTATCCTAAGATATTTTATAACTTCCTTGATGTACCTTTCTGAAGGATTTGCCTGTGGATGACGAATTGAAGTAAAATATGCTTTGACATTAAAAGAGTGAAGGAAATTGACATAACGGTCGTTGTAAAAGTAAGTTTCGTGATTCGATCAAATAGTTTTGGGCGTACCACATTCAGAAAAATAATTGTTCAAAGCTGAGATAACTATGTCGGTGTTGCATCTTTGTGTTGGGATAAGCTTGACGAACTTTGAAAATATATCGCAGATAATTAAAACATTTTTGTATCCCTTAGTGCTGGTAATTAAGTTGGAGATGAAATCTATAGCTACTAATTGTAATCTGTCGGATACCATTATACTTTGCGAGATATTATAATTGGTAACATTTTTCTCTTTCGCTAGATTACATAGCTTACATTGTTTGATGACCCGTTTAATAATCCTTTCATCATTCGTGTAGTAGTAAGCCTCTCGAAACATGATCCAACATTTCCTTGCTCCTATGTGTCCGAACGTGTTGTGTAAATGTTCTGCTATTTGTCTGGTGTGTTCCTCGTTGGTTAGGTAGACTTTGCTTCTTCCTATCTTCTTGATTACGAAATTTCCTCGAATTTCCATGCCTTTGTAAACTTGATTGGTACCAATTAGAGTTCTGATCCCTTGAAATTCTGGTAAGTTCTGAATTTCTTGAATGCGTTGTACTGAATATAGCCCTTCCTTTTGTAGCGATACAAGATTGATGCAAATTTCCTGTTTTTTCTTCTCTCCTTCCTTCCTGCTTAAGATATCTGCAGCAATCATTTCTCGCCCTGGTTTGTATCTAACTTCCACATCATATTGTTGCAACAACAACGACCATCTGTAAATTCTGCTGTTGTTGAGTTTAGTGTTCATAATGTTTAATAGTGCTTTGTGATCGGTTTCCAAAATGAATTTCTTTCCAAGTAAATAATAACGTAATTTCGTTAACGCAAACACTATTGCTAACATTTCTCTTTCTGAAGTTGTATATCTTATTTCACAAGGTTTTAGTGTACGGGATGTTAAATAAATTGGTATCTCTAGATCATTATTTACTTGTACTAATTCGGCTGCTATGGTGTGTTGTGATGCATCGGTTCGAACAATAAAAGGTAAATTGAAGTTTGGATGGTATAATGATAAATTTTCTACAAAACTAAGTTTGAGTTGGTTGAAACATTCTTCACATTCAGCATTCCAGATCCACTTTGTTCCTTTCTTGAGCAGTTTTAATAAAGGTAATGTCCTCTCGCTGTAGTTGGGTACAAATTTACGGTAGTAGTTAAGTAATCCTAGAAATCCTCTTAAAGCTTTTAATCTGCACGGTCGTGGAAAATCTTTGATGTCTTGTAAACGGGTAGGATCAAGTAAAATATTCTGTTCATTTATGATGTATCCCAGATAATTGACTTCAGTACGGAAAAATTGACATTTACTTAGATTTAGTTTAAGTCCTTCCTCTCTTAATGTAGACAATACAATCTCTAAGTGTTGTAAATGTTGTTCGGGACTATCGGAAAAAATCATAATATCATCTAAATAGTGTATAACAAAACTTTCATATCGGTCGAGTATCTTGTGTAGGAAACGTATTAAAGCAGCTGGCGATGTTTTGACTCCAAATGGACATACACAAAATTGGTAAGGCATTCCATTGATTATAAAACCACAATACTTCTTTGAATTTCCTTCTAACTTTAATAACCAAAAGGCATTTTTCAAATCTAATTTACTATAGATCTTTTTGTTACCACATTTCGTCAATAAAATATCTATGTTAGGAGGTAATTCGAATTCTGGCTTTATTCTGGTATTTAAATTCCTGGCATCTAGACATATTCTAAGAGAACCATTTTTCTTTTTCACAATGACTATAGGGTTTATGTAGTATGTGTTTGATCTCTCAATAATTTTCGCATCTACCAGTCTAGTTATCTCTTCGTTGATCTTTTCTTGATAATAATATGGAATAGGATAATTTTTACAAGTTAATGGTGAATCGTCATCTACTCTTATTATATGGGTATAGTCACGGGCAAATGTAATTTCTTCATTAATTAATTGTATATTTCGGTTGAGAATCTCTATTAATTCGTTTTTCATGTTAACATCATTTATTTCCTGTTTATCAATGATTTTTCTAATATCCTCTACATCAGTTAGTGTCGTATAATCTCTCATATCTTCCTTTATTACCACTTCCTCTTGCTCTTCTTCCAAATTACCATTCCAATTCACTTCTCCTTTCTCTCTTTCCATATTTATATCATAAACATTATTTTCATATATGTATAATATTATTAATTAAACTTCAATACATTTTCTTTATAAACTGCATATCTTTCTATACTTAAAACATTTATTAAATTGATTGAACTCTCGCTTGGCACTTGGTGAAACATCTTACAAAAAATCGCAGATGTTATCGCCAATGACAATTTCTTATTATTAAAAAACGATCCAACGTGGTCATTTCAGCGAGATATAAAATCACTTTTGAAGAATAGTAGTCACATAATCACACCTAACAATTCATACACCTTAAATATCATGAACCCTAACGCCCCTTTGTTATACGGCCTCCCCAAACTTCACAAGCAGAATTGCCCGATGAGACCGGTCGTTTCATATGTCCAGGCTCCAGCGTATAAGCTATGTAAATTCATGAACAACATTTTACCAGATCTTTTACAACTTAAATTTAAATTTAGCATAAAAAACTCTTTAGATCTAGTGAAGAAATTAGATTCAGGTGGTCTACCAAGTAACTTTAAATTGGTTTCATTTGATGTCTGTAGCTTATATCCCTCCATCCCTATTAACGAACTAAATATAATTCTAAATGATTTAATAGCCAAGAGTACATTAACAGGTGACAGTAAGGTAGAACTACGTAATATTCTAAATGTTTGTATTAAACAAAATTACTTTAGCTTTAACAACTCCTTTTACAGCCAAAAAGATGGCCTAGCAATGGGCTCCCCATTGTCTTGCCTCTTAGCGGAAATTTTTATGTCAAATTTTGAAGATAATTTGTTTAATTCAAATATCCCACATTTACGTCACATTCACAAATGGTTTAGATACGTAGATGACATTATATGTGTTTGGACAGGTACAAATAGACAGTTAGATCTCTTCTTCATTCATTTAAATACTATCAATAACAAAATACAATTTACAATAGAAAAAGAGAAGGTCAACTGCTTAAACTTCTTAGATCTCACGTTAAAGAAACTGAATAATAAATTAGATTATAGCATTTATAGAAAACATACTTTCACAGATACCCTTATTTCAGCAGATAGCAATCAGTCAAACAGTATAAAAATATCTTCGTTTAACAGCTTTATACACAGACTTTTACATTTACCTCTATCTAAACCAAATTATGATAAAGAAGTCAATACCCTGAAGTGTTTGGCTATAAATAATGGCTTCACCCCAGACATAATAGACAATATTATCAAAAAGAAAAAACGTCAACAAATTAATAATTTTTTGTATGCTTCTTCTCAAAAAGAATCTCCTAAACATAGGTTCATAAATTATATAGGTAGGACCTCGAATAAAATCACTAATAGATTAACAAAAAACAACATAAAAACTATTTCAGTAAATAAATTTAATTTAGGTAAATTATGGGCCAACAATAAAGATAGATTTGAAAAAACACAAAAATGTGGAATATACAAAGTCAATTGCATGACCTGTGATGCGTTTTATATCGGGCAAACAGGTAGAAGTTTTCACACTCGTATTACTGAACACAGAAAAGCCATTTTAAATTCTAGGAAATGCTCAGGGATTTCAGAACACTGCATTGATAACAACCATATGATCTCATCGGACAATTTTAATATATTACACTCTTCTTCAAAAGGATTACGATTAAATCTCCTGGAAATATTAGAAATTTCAAAGGCGAAAAATAAGTCGTTAAACATTGTAAACGAGCAAACAGAGTTTAGACTTTCGCCGATAATGAGGGCAGTTATTTGAATTTAATTAGTTATTATATTATATCTTAAATTACCCCCTTTTCCATTTGCACGAAAATTTGTTAGTAACGTTATCCCCTCTCTATTTTGTAGTTACATACATCTATTTATACTTTAGAAAATTTATTCTTATGTTAATTGAAAATGGACTGCAGAGTCCGAAACAATTGTCTTATTTTATGTAAATAAAATTTAGTGAAACATATAACCAAGTGTTCTTTTTTCATCGTGAATTTAAAACATTTATTTCTTTATCCATCTTCATTTCATTTTTCCCAATCTTTACCTTTTCTTCTTCAAAATTTAATACCATTCCTAGCTTCTTCATACTGTCCACTCCTAATATACAATCATAGTGTAACTGTTTAATTACGTAGAATTGCAAGATATAAATTTTCATATTTATCATAACTTCAATACTCAAACAACGATTAATAGAACCCATTTTCTTTTTATTTGCCGTCACTATATCCGTGCTTTTAATTTTTATTAAACTTTCTTCATATCCCTTGATTTTCTTTGCTTTTTCTTCATTGATCAACGTTATTTCAGCACCAGAATCAATTAATGTTGTAAATTTAATATTTGTAATAGTAATGTTAATAAACGGTAGACTAGTATTAACTGATATAATCGAATTACCTTCCTCTGCTGATAAAAATTCTTGCGGGTCTTGATAAAATTGTATATTCTTAAAACTTAACTTATTTACTAAACTATTTACAAAGATTTGTACATGTTGAGTTTCTTCTAATCTCGGGAAGTGCTCGGTTGAGGGTCCCGATATCTCTCGTCTAGAGAAATCGGCGTTTTTTTTGCATAGTGTCGTCCTTGATTTCCTCTTGTATCGAAATACCTTTATTTATATTATTAACTTCCCGTCTTTCGGGGGGTGCGCTCGGTCTTTAATTTCTATCAGCATTATAACCGGCGTGATTCGTGTAATTGGTATTTTGAGAATGATATGACGGTCGAGAGTAATTATTGTTTGACCGATTAATGTTTGAACCATTAAACCTATTATTACCAGGAGGATGACCGTTCTGTTGATTGTATGCATGTGAGTGTGAAGGCTTGTTATTTGTATAATTGTGATTGTGTGCCGGTTGTGTCTGTTGGAAGTTCGGCACGTACGGTCTGGGCTGGTATCCCTGGTTCTGATTAGCAAAATTGGCTCTTGGTAGGTAATTTTGGGGTTGTGGTCTCGTTCTGGATTGGGTATTGGCCTCATGATTATCAAGCTTGCGTAATAAATCGATCAATGAGTCCATATCCGTTATGTTCTGGCATATTATAGCGTGTGTCCGTGAAAATAAAATGATTTAGAATCTGGCGTACGATTGTCGATTCTTGCAACTCGTGTACATATTTACAAGTATTATATATACGCGTTGCATAAGCTTCTCGGGATAAATTTCCTTGACAATATTTACCCGTAAGTAGTTTGGCCTTAACCTGGTCCTGTTGACTCTCGTTCCAGTAATTTCGTTTGAACAAAGCGACGAAATGTTCTACGCTTTCACAATTATCTTCTATCCGCTGGAACCATTCTGCGGCTGATTGTGTGAGTGTAGCACGAATGACATTCATTTTTGTTTTAGTGTCCAGTAAATCCTCGATGTATCTGAGAGTATTCTTCAGATAAGTCATCGGGTGTATCGCAGATTTGTCCCCATTAAAGTGGATGAGGTTTTCTATCTTGATACCACTATTCAATAAGTTAAGGTTAGGCATACTTATTACATTGCTAGCATTCTGTTTAAGTCGTTCCAACTCTGATTGGATCTCTTTCAATTGGTTGCAATTAGTTTCTTTTATACTGTCGAACTCTCTATTCCTATGCAATTCAGTCTCCGAAAATAAAATGCGTACCTGCTGATTTACTTCATCGCGCATTGGTTGCTGGTCTTTTGTCGCAGACACCTCCAGAAGAATTTTTTCCTCCAACGCTTTATTTTGTGTCTCGCATACAGCTATCTTAGCTTGCAAGTTAGTGTTTAATGTCTCAATAGAACTTTGAGTTTCACCCCTTAACTTATCGTGAGCATCTAGTAATTCTTCCCGCAATTGTGTAGTTTTATTGCTGATCGCCACGTTAACTAATTGTAATTGGGAATCCAGTTTCGCGTCTAAACGGTCCTCTATCTCTTTGATTCTATTTTGCGTGGTAGCCATCTGCTGATTTATTTCTGCTTGATGGGCATCCAATTTTTTGTTTACTTCTCCTAACATTTGTTCTTTATTTTCATCTAACTTTATATTCACTTCCCCCATCTGTTTTTGGAAACCTTTCATGAGTTCTTGATTATAAACAAATTTTTTATTCATGTGTTCTTGAAAACCTTCCAACTGTACACTATTTTCCTTCATCATCGCACACAACCTTGCGAAGGCATCATTGCTAATTTCCGGGGTCGCGGAACTGACACGTTTTACAATAGTTTCAGCAGTACCTGCTGCTACTTCCACTTCCGGTCCTTGAACAGTTGTAACAGGCCCTTGAGCCTGCATGCATCCCCACCAAATCTTGATCCCCCATTTGGTCAATTTGCTCTTCAGCACCTGCCCTCTCTTCAGTTACTTGTGACCTGGACTTCCTCGCATGTTTATGTGAAAAGTGATGTGTTTGTGAATGAACAATAAAAGAATACAAATGATATCACCTTAATTAAATAACAACCTATGTATAACTTTGTAATTTAATTTAATTAAACTCTGTATATTTTATTCTAATAAATGCTTATTCAAAACTTATGTCTTTTCAATTATATTTATAAACAGATATTATATAAGTATAAACTTACTGATCAGATAATAAAGCCACTTCCCTTTTCAATACAAAGCAAGTTAAATGAATTTGGATTCTTGTTAATAAAATTTAAAGAACTAGGCACCCACGTTGTAGCGTCAATAAATGTGATAATCTATATGGACCTAGATTAGAATAAATTAAATCCTTTCGATAATATAATACTCTAATATGCAATAAAAGAAAACACCATATTAAACAAATAAACTCAATTTAATACACATAAAAAAAAACAAAAAATACAAATAAAATATAACAATTTGAATTTCTCCCCACTATAATATACTTGATTGCGAGAGCCCTCAACTTCTAAACAAACAACTAATAGATAATGAATAATAAGCTAATTCAGTTTGTTATTAAAGTAAAATACTCGAACAAAGGTAAGTAAATTTCATAAGTGTATGTAATAAACAATTTGTTAATTTAAATTATGCCCTTTAGATGAAAAGAAAGAATTTAGAAAGGTATACAATACAAACGATGTGATTTAACCTCAAAATGGTACTAGTTCTCTATATTAATAATTTCGAATTCTCAGGGTAATAAAAGGTTGGTCTTGACTTTATTATCAATCAATAAGTCTATGTAGAAATCTATCTCAGTAATACTATATATAAATATTCCTATAAGTGTTAAAAATACAGTGAAGCTGTTCGATTTATGGTTAATAACAATAATAATTCATAGCAAAATCTCTATTTATAGGATAAATTCTACCTTGTATATGTGCCCATATATATGTTCGTAACAGTAGATGTCTCAGCTTAGCAATATGGACCTTCGGGAAAGTGCTCAAACAGGTTACAGGATTTAATCTTCCGATTCAATGACTGGAAATGGTTTAATCAGCACGACTAATTGTATGGCCCATAAATAATGGAATTAAATAAAAAGGATTAGAAGGGTTGCTATAATAGGATAAGGCACGATACTTGATTGACGTGGATATCAATTGTTGTGTAAGCACTTAGAAATTCAAGGTAATTTGAAACTCCAATGTAGTATATATTTTTAAATGGAAATATTCTTTATTTTTCAGCTTTAGAATGCGTTTTAAAACATATAAATCGCCTTAAAATTCTTCAAAAAACGCATTATCAAAATTAATTCAATGTGGCTACGTTTATTTATTTTTAATTCTATTTTTCGTTGACAACCAACTTCTGTTGTTTTTCAACGCCTTAACTACTTCGGAAAATATATCCACTCGAAAGGAAAAGGCGAGTCTAATTAGTAATATCAGATTGAACATTTAATTTAAAATTAATAAGGAATAATACGAAGGTTTTTATAATATCTTATAATAATTTAAAAACTTGTTAATTAATTAAGTGACATTTTAAAAAATTGCATATTGCCAATTGGCATAAAATAGATTACCCTGTTTATGTTATTCTAACATAGATGGCGCGATCAACATATTTTTAGTAATATGAAATTTAAATATAATTTTAAATTAGAAATATTAACAAAAAATTGTTTATATACACATAATAATAAGCAGACGACTGAACCAGCTCAATCTATATATATATATATATATATATATATATATATATATATATATATATATATTCATATATATATATGAACTTCATGTGTATGAGAATTAATAATTATTAAATCTTATTTTACATGCGATTGTCGCTATAATTTGTTGCATTTAATTCTACAATTCGGCAAATCTCTTTTGCCCTAGATTGTAGACGCAACAAGCCGCGACATCAACTGTACAAGTTGTCAGTACAAATAAAAAATTTTTTCACAAAATTTTTCATTTGTACTGACAACTTGTACAGTTGATGTCGCGGCTTGTTGCGTCTTCAATCTAGGGCAAAAGTGATTTGCCGAATTGTAGAATTAAATGCAACAAATTATAGCGACAATCGCATGTAAAATGAGATTTAATAATTATTAATTCTCATACACATGAAGTTCATTACAGTTCGTATATATACACGTAGTATAGAAGTGAATATCATGTCTGTCTTCGGTAAGGTGCACTGATGATCTGTAAAAAACAGTGAAATATCGATATATGCACATTCCGCGCAGATAAGTTTTTCACAAAATTTTTCATATATATATATATATGTATATATATATTTGATCAAGGTCTTTGGTCGTGCCAGCTTTAATACCTGCTGCGAATCATTATCCCGGAGGCCATCTATCTGAACAGCCAGGTGTTCCATGAAATTATCTGGCGCCATCGGATATACAAGTCATACCAGATTGGCAATATCCGCCTCGAATTCCTGAAGATTCTCACCTTCTAGGACCGATTCTTCAGTTGGGTATGATATACTTGCTCTAAATGCGCATGGCCATATGTCATCTCCAACCGTCTGATAAGTTGGGAATAATCTTTGCATTCCTCAGGAGGTAATGTCTGCAAAATATCGCTAGTGCCACCTCTTAACGCTATGATTAAAGCCTTCTCGACAGATAAATTGCATCAGGTAAGTCGCCATGACATTTTTCCATCAAAGTTTGGTGACTTGATTTTGATCTTTGAAGTTGCCACAGCGTCTTCTTTTATTACGATGGGCCGAGGCATAGCTTCTTCGTTGACTTGCTTGCGATCAGAATGACTCATGGTCACAGGTAATTTTATCTGAGCGATTATTTCCCTTGAAAGTCTAATATATTTTTAATTTAAAAAGGTATATAACCCCTTACCACAAATTGATAGTCGTATCCTAAATACGTATTTCGACAACTAAGTTGTCATCATCAGTAGGTAAAAACTACTAATTAAAGTCACACGGGGCACAATAAAGTAAGATAAACGCTTACGCACAACTACTATACACTGCAACCCTGTAAAGACTAAATTTACCATGCACATTTTAAACTACGAGATAAAACACTTGTCTCTTTGGAAAAGGTTCTTAAACATCTGTTAAAATATCGAACAAAGGGACGGCAAAAATTCTTCTCTAAATACGGCGCCAACTAAAAACGATTTTAAAGCTACGGTGACCTACTAATAAACTAAATGAAAACACATATATTTCCACAAAACACTAGTATAATTAAATGTATGAGCATTTCATGTGCAATGTACAAATTAATTGTTATTATTTAAACGTGTTATATTCCAATACGCAGGTAGTGACAAAAGGTTAAGAAGTCGTATCGTAAAGGCCGAACTCTCATGACAAATTCTGAGAAAGACAAAATTAAGAAGAGGCGTTATATGTGAAAAACTAGACATCCGGCTTGTTGTATTATACTAAATGAGAATAACAATCCTCGTGAAAAGGGTCAATAAATAATTAGATATTGTAGGTGTATGATTTAGAATTTGATTGTAAATAGGTGACAATGTGTTATATTAAATGAGAAACCATTTCGGTGAACAGGGGGTTTATGAATAATTAAATATTGTAGGTATATAAATTTAAAAGTTAATTATAAATAGGTGACAATGTTCTAGTTAAGGGGTTAAGCAATTTAATATAATGTATAGAATTCACGGTAGGCTCTGGGTGTGTAGGAGGTAATTTTGGATATTAAATGAGAATTCAATTCACGTGAAAAGGGTCTTGAATAATTGGATATGGTAGGTATATAATTTAAAAGTTAATTATAAAAAGGTGACATGTCCTAGTTAAGGAGTTGCGCTATTTAATATAATGTATGGGATTCACGGTAGTCTCTGGGTGTACTAAGGAGGTAATTTTGCATATTAAATGAGACTCACTTCCCGTGAAAAGGGGGGGGGGTCTATGCATAATTGGATATTGTGGGTATTTAATTTAAAAGTTAATTATAAATAGGTGGCATGTCCTGGTTAAGGAGTTAAGCAAAATAAAATAATGTATAGAATTCACGGTAGGCTCTAGGTGAAACATGATAAATAATTTAATAAACAAAAACATCCGGTACATCTGTTCCCCAAAACGCGAAACAAGATTTACATTTCGTGAAACAAGCCGAATGCTTCATTCAAAAACCATTGTTTAGGAGGTAATTGTATTATTTCACGTGTATGGATTCCCACATGTCTATAATTACTGATGTTACATCCCCCACCCACTTATAAAAATGTGAATAGACTGCTGAACGGTATTGGAGATTTATCGCTATTCAAGGAGGTATGTTTATTTTTCGCGATAAATATACTTTCGTAAGCATCAAGTTCATGGGGTTTATTAATTCCTTTTATCAATTTCAAACCTGTAATCGGTACATTGTGTAGTGTGCTCAAAGCGTGATTTGCGACATTTGATTTATCCGGTCTATTGCCTACACACCCAGAGCCTACCGTGAATTCTATACATTATATTAAATTGCTTAACCCCTTAACTAGAACATTGTCACCTATTTATAATTAACTTTTAAATTTATATACCTACAATATTTAATTATTCATAAACCCCCTGTTCACCGAAATGGTTTCTCATTTAATATAACACATTGTCACCTATTTATAATTAAATTCTAAATCATACACCTACAATATCTAATTATTTATTGACCCTTTTCACGAGGATTGTTATTCTCATTTAGTATAATACAACAAGCCGGATGTCTAGTTTTTCACATATAACGCCTCTTCTTAATTTTGTCTTTCTCAGAATTTGTCATGAGAGTTCGGCCTTTACGATACGACTTCTTAACCTTTTGTCACTACCTGCGTATTGGAATATAACACGTTTAAATAATAACAATTAATTTGTACATTGCACATGAAATGCTCATACATTTAATTATACTAGTGTTTTGTGGAAATATATGTGTTTTCATTTAGTTTATTAGTAGGTCACCGTAGCTTTAAAATCGTTTTTAGTTGGCGCCGTATTTAGAGAAGAATTTTTGCCGTCCCTTTGTTCGATATTTTAACAGATGTTTAAGAACCTTTTCCAAAGAGACAAGTGTTTTATCTCGTAGTTTAAAATGTGCATGGTAAATTTAGTCTTTACAGGGTTGCAGTGTATAGTAGTTGTGCGTAAGCGTTTATCTTACTTTATTGTGCCCCGTGTGACTTTAATTAGTAGTTTTTACCTACTGATGATGACAACTTAGTTGTCGAAATACGTATTTAGGATACGACTATCAATTTGTGGTAAGGGGTTATATACCTTTTTAAATTATTATTTAACCACAGTCTCCATTGAAAGAATTTTTAATATATTTTTCTAAAAGTTTGGACTTCTAAAAGTTTAAACTTTTGTCCAATTTTCTCCTCCACTGTAATAAAAACTTCTTTTAATGCTCCCGAGTTTTCAGAATTCTTCTGTTCCAGAGTCTGCTCCAGTTGCTCCAGACTGTTCCCGAAGGTTTTTGAATTTCCCATTAGTTGTTTTTCCAGATTTTTCTATAGGATTACAGAAGTTTCCAGTAGTTGTTTTTCTAGATTTTTTTCTAATACGTTAGAATACTTTATTGATTAGTCCGGGGACTAATCATAAAGTATACGGGTATTTAGCAATAAAATAATTCACACATACAAGTCAGGTATTTAATCTAAACTAGTTCTGTAAACTGCTGATGCAGAAACAATCATAGGTAAGGTATTAAAATAAACCAGTTCAATATTGTCATCGCATAAATATGATGAAGTGCAAGAATTGTGAGGTCATCAAAATGCATTATAAGCATCTGTAAAAACCGTAATTAAAGTAGGTTATATCAGCGACACCACAACAAATATTAAATGTCATGGATATTCAATTACGCTTAAGTAATGTATGTAAAATAAAAATGTTTAGAACTGTTGGAATTAAATTGTAAATAGGATTTGTATATATACCATAATTTTTGTTAAATAAAGCATTAAGGAATTTTCTGTTCTTTAATCAAGATTAAGGAATATTCTATTCTTTAATCAAGATTAAGGAATATTCTATTCTTTAATTACTATTCATGGTCATTCGAGATTAAGCAATGTGCTGTTCTTTAATGACTTATTCATAGACCTTCGAGTCTATTCAATGACATTTACCAATGTTCAACTGTAATCATGTAAACTCTACCTGTACCTCGCTCGTAACCCTCAAACACCCATTGACCTATAGAATGCCCACGATGATACTCGCGATACACCATATAGGAAATATTAGCGATTGTGTTTGTCCTAACGAAATTAAAGTACTATTTAATAAGAAAGAGATTCACGTTAGAAGCTGATCACAGGGCACTCATAAACATCATGAGCACAAACTAAACAACAATCGAATCTACAGATGGACACTTCTGATACTAGCATACGAGATAGACATTAAATATAGGGAGATGATCACTGCAGACGTATTAACAAGGAAAGATGGTGAAGTTAAGAAACAAAATATTTGCATAAATCTGATAGAATTACAAAAAGGGAATATTTTCTTTTAATCAAATAAAACAAATACGAGGATCAGAGGAATTCATAGAAGTTAAATAGTTGTTAAAAGAAGTGGACAATTACAAAGGGATGAAGATCGAGAACGGTTATATAATAAAATTGATCGGAAAAACCGAGGTATATGTGTTAAATGAATGTCATTCGAGGAAAATTGCACACTTTTTACATAATTGGTATATGTACTCATATAAGAGCACGAAAATGTTTGCTCATCTTTCGAGAGCATTCTATTGTATTAACGACGAGCGAATAATCAAGAGTGTAGTAAAGAATTGTCAAGTATGAGAATTAGCCAAGACAAAAGACACATACAATATGTGACATTTTCTCAAAATTCATTAAATTAATACCATCTCAGCGATGTAACACAGAATCCATACTGCAATCGTTACAGGATTATTTTACTCAATATGGCACTCCTACAGCAATATTGACAGACCATGCGTCATATTTTACAAACGGAAGATACCAAGAATTTCTTCGAAGTCGTAACGTAAGAACATATTACACATCCATAAGGTAATCCAACAGAAAGGTATATTCGAGAAACGCTTAAGTATTTAAGAATCTTATTAAACGACAGACACAACAGATGGGCGAAACATTTACAACAAATCGAATTCGTAATGAACAACACATCAAGTACGGTACATAATCACTCTCCCATTACTGCATTACCGGAGAACCTCCAGAAAGACCATAGGAAAACAAAGAGCTTACAGATTTAGCAGAACGACTACAAGATGTTAGAGAAAGACCCAAGAATCGAAAAGACAAATGGCAACGAAAGAGGATCAACGTAAATACAAAACATATCAAATAGGAGATTACGTAATAGTCCAAAGTCTACGAGTAACCGACCGAAAGAAAAAGATCATGGGTAAATTGCTAAGATCATATCAAGGTTCATTCAAAATTAATAGAATAGTTCTGGAAATAGCGAGAGAGGTGGCGAGAATTATTACGTAGTAAATAATCATTGTATTTGCGTGAAAACTCGAAAAAATAAAGTGATTAAGAGTTCTATTAGAGAGTGAAGTATATCACAAATGTTGAAAAAATAGACATTTTGTTAAAAATAGGAAAAAATCAGGTATTTAATTTTTTTGTGTCCAATTCGAATAAGAAGCCAGGCTCCGAGAAGTTGATTTCTAACGCCGGGAGAAGATAGGCAACTCGCATAACACGAGCACAGTACCGTAATAGAAAATTTCAGAAACAAACAGAATCGGATGAGGAAGAAAAACTTAACAAAGTATCAGGAATGTTGCAAGAAATGTCAATGAATTGGCAACAAATGAGGAAAGAATTGCAAGAAACAATGAAAGAAATGAGGATAATAAGTAAAGAAAATGAAGAAATACGTAAGGCAAATGAAAAAATTAGAAGAGAATATGAAGAGATGAAAGCGGACATGGTCAGCATGAACGATAGAATAGATTATCTAGAAAAGGAAAAGAGAAAGAAGAATATAGTGATAACAGGTATGGATATGGAAGCACAGGAAACAGGGGAGTTAAGACAAAAATGGAAAAGTACATCGAACAGCAGCTAGAGATAAAAACTCGTAATAAACGTAAACTAGGGAGGAAAGTATGTATGATCTCGTTCGAGAAATTCGAGGATAACATAAAAGTAATGAAAAACAAACACAAACTAAAAATATAAACAGGAAAGTATACATGAATGAAGATCGAACACCACAAGAATGCGAAATACAAAAACAAATAAGAGATAAAAGTATGGAGGAAAGACGCAAGGGGAAAAGAGTCAGAATATGATATCAAAAATTAGAAATAGACGGAGAAAAATGAAAGTGGAATACGAAAATAAACGCAATAGAGCAGGAACGACAACAGTAAAAAAATTGAGAATAAAAGAGAGGATAGAATTTATGACTGAAATGGCAAGGGAAAACAACCAATGGATGAACTAGGAAGGACAAACAAACAAACAGAAAAACAAACAAAGAAGCAAGGGGAAGAGAAAGAGGAGGCTGATGAAATAATAGGAATAGGTACATGGAACATACACTATAGCCCTATTAAAACGAATTAATAAGTAAACCATAATGGGAAAAAAAATAGAGATAATTCGAGAAATGGAGGTTACAGCTAATAGGACTAAGTGAGACAAAGAAAAAAGGCAAAGGAACAAAAGATTTAGTAAATGAATATAAGCTATATTACGCGGGAGTAAAACTAAAAAAACGACCAAAAGAAGGAGTAGGAATAATAGTCAATAAAGAAATTGAGAAAAAGGTAGTAAAATAATTAACAGAGTTAGTTAACATAATTCAAATATATGGGCCAATAGAAGGAGCACTGGAAGAGGAGGTAATATAATTCTAGTTGGATCTGCAGAAAATACTTGACGAATGCAAGGAGGAAAGTGAGGACAATAATAATGGGGACTGGAATGCCAGGGTAGGATGTGACCAAAATAGAGGAATGGGATGCATTGGGAAACATGGAGAGGAAATAATGAATCGAAATGGAATAAAAATGATAGATTTCTGTAGGAGAAATGATCTGATAGTAGGAAACACAAAATGGGAACAACGACTAGAGGATAAATATACATTCGTGGCAGAAGAAAGAAATGCAAAAAGCATAATAGACTATATAGTATACACACATAATATAGAGGAAATGTTCCAAAAAATAGAAACGAAAAGGAATCACAGATAGGATCAGGGCATAAGCTGGTAGTTGCATATTGTAGCGCAAAAGCGAAAAGGAAAGGAGCGGAAAAGCAATATAATAAATTAAAGAAAAGAGAGGAATATGAGGAAAAAACAAATAAATCATTTAAAAAACGGAAAGAAAAGATAGAGGAACACTAGAAGAAAAATGGAATACATTTGAAGAAGTGATAAGTCTAAAGGCGGAAAAAGTATGTGGAAGAAAGAAATATGATAAGCAACAAAAACGAACAGATTGGTGGAACGATAAGGTGAAAATCCAGTTGAAAGAAAAGAAGATAGCATGGAAAAGATATTTACAATCCAAAACACAATAGGATAAGGAGGAATATTACAGAAAAAGAAATAGAGCAAAAAAGACAGTGAACAATGCATAAGCAGAAGGTTGGAAGAAATTTGGAGAAGACATAAATACAGAACAAAGAACAGATAACAGAAAATTTTGGACAAAAATTAAAAGATTAAAAGGAACGAAAAGCAAGGAAATAAAAGCTATAGCTTTTATTTCCTTGCTTGTCGTTCCTTTTAATCTTTTGATAAAGACAGCCAAAATAAACTGAAAACAGAAATAGAAGGAAGTGTGGAATCAATACTATACGAAGAAGTATATGAGTGATAAGTCAAGGAACAACACAGAAAGGCAGGACAAAGAAGAAAAAATGCAAGAAATAACAAAAGTGGAGGTTGAGGAAGCAATAAGCAACATAAGAACGGGAAAAGCATGCGGAGAAGATGAAATAACTCCGGAAATGATAAAATGGATGGGCAGAGAAGGAAAGGAATGGCTATGGGAAATATGTAAGGAGGCATGGGAAAAACAATGCATTCCTAGGGAGTGGGAAAACAGCCTGATAATACCTATATACAAAAAAGGAGAGCAGACGGAGTGTGAAAACTATAGACCAATATGTTTAGCCCAAACATCCTTTTAAGGTATACACTAGAATAATAGAAACGAGATTAATAATGTATGCGGAGCCATTATTGGAAGAAGAACAAGCTGCTTTTAGGCCATGTAGACAAACGAGCGATAACATATACAGGTTGATTCAAATTAAGTGCGCACTATTGCTATCTCTGTTATTATTCATTCTAGAAAGTAGGTTAAATTAGCAAAGTATTAGTGTTTTTAACATTGATTAGCATGCAGTTCATGATAAAAAAAATTGAACAACGCATTTTCGAGAAATTTTGAAATTTATAATGTTTTTAAATGGAACAGCCTGTATATTTTTTAAAATTCTGAATGATAATGTTCTTTGTAATATAAAAGTTTCAATACACTATTGTCCTAAAACGAATAATAAAGTATTTACGGTGGAATTTGATGTCAAAGATACTCTTTCATTCTGTAAAATCAGTAGTAGGCTTCTTTCACTTTAAACAGAACAAATTGTATGCCCTTTGTAAATGTCAATAACGTACTGAATATACGAGGGTGGTTTGACAATTAACTTGGTTTGCTATGAAAGAAAACAATTTGAGTTTTGAAACGTACTTTATTTTTCGACATAGTCCCCTCGAAGTTCAACGCACTTGCCCCAACGTTTCTCCAGCTTCGCGATTCCTTCACGGAAATGAATTGCTTCGATGCTTTCAAAACACTGGTTTACTTTCTGTATGACATCTTCATTAGACTCAAACTTTCGTCCTGCCAGAAAAGTTTTTAGTTTCGGGTAGTCCGAAGGAGCTAGATCTGGCGAATACGCTGGATGCGGAAGCAGTTGAAATCGTAGCTCGGCCAATTTTTGCTGAGCGACACGACTTGAATGTACGGGGGCATTGTCATGGTGAAACAACACCTTTTTCTTGGCCATTCCCGGGCGTTTCTCTGTTATTGCCGCCTTTAATCGGTCCAAAAGTGATGCATAGTATTCTCCGGTAATGGTTCTTCCCTTTTCAAGGTAGTCAATTAGGAGAATTCCCTTTGCGTCCCAAAAAACTTATGCCATGACCTTTCCAGCGGATGGAACGCATTTCGTTTTTTTCGGAGCCGATTCGCCACGGGCAATCCATTGTTTCGACTGCTGTTTAGTTTCCGGGATATAGTGGTGTATCCAAGTTTCGTCAATTGTCACAAAACGGCGAAAAACTCAACTACATTCTTCTGAAATACTTGCAAATTGTCGGCAGATATTCGCATGCGAATTCGCTTTTGCTCTTGAGTGAGTAAACGCGGCAACCATCTTGCGCACAGTTTTTGCATGTGCAATTCTTTATTCAAAACGAAGTGAACTCGCTTAGTTGAGATGCCAGTGGCTTCCGCTAACTCGCGCACTTTCACTCGTCTATCGGCTAAAATCAAATCATGGACTTTATCGATGATTTCGGGTGTCGCAGCTGATTTCGGGGCTCCAGGACGTGGTGCATCTTTAATGCTTGTTCTGCCACGCTTAAACTCATTTACCCAAAGTCGAACACACTCATAAGGACATGAGTCAACCAATGTAGGTGAAATTCTCTCATGAATCTCCTTCGCTGTTTTCCCTTCCAGATAAGAGAATTGAATCACACCACGAATTCCAACTTTATCCATTTTTCGCTATTGCTCGAAACACTTCTGTTTGAGTAACTATCAAACAACGAGTTACTGTCAGAATGACTTAAGACCAGAGAATATTAACTCATAGGAATGACACTTTATGACTACATATACAGATTACATTTGCGCCCTCTATTAGTGTGTGAACCAAGTTAATTGTCAAACCACCCTCGTACATCTTTCGCACGTTTAGTTAATTTTTTTTAAATTTTGTGTTGTGTTCATTAGTTCTCTATTTATTTTGCTAAACATTTTGGTTTTACTTTCATTGCTTAGTGTTTGACAATATTTCACTATTGTATTTCCTCATTTGGAGAAATGCGATATGTTGGAAGCATACATTTTATGTCATCAAAATTCAATAAGGACTAGCGAATATTATGCTGAACACTATCCTTTACGACAGCGCCAGATCGACGTTACTTTCGAAAACTTTACAAACAGTTTAGACTGCATGATTGCTTATTTAGAAAGAAAAGAACAAAGAAAAATATCGTCGTCAACGAAGAAGTAGAAATTACAGTGTTAGCATATTTTGAAGCCCATCGCGAATTTTCCATTAGGGATGCTACTAAGGAATTGGCATTAAGTTATTCATCAGTTCAAAGAATTTTGAAAAAGCATAAGTATATCCCCTTTGAGTTCAGAATCTCAAACATTACAGCCAGGAGATTAGATTTCTGTCATTGGTTTGTTAGTTTTTGTGATGAAAATTTGAATGGAGCACAGTGTATTTTATGGAGTGACGAAACAAATTTTTCAAATAGAGGCATGTTTAATAAGAAAAATAGTCACTACTGGTCTCAAGAAAATTTATTAATAGTTTGTCCACATGCTGCACAAGTTCGATTTAGTTTTAACGTTTGGTGCGGATTAATTAGTTCGGTAGTCGTTGGTCCACTGTTCTACAATGGTACGTTGACAGGAAACAGATATCTGGAATTTATTCGTAACGTTCTAGAGGATTTCCTTGATATCGCCAATTACCTGATGCGCCAAAATTTATACTTTCAACAGGACGGTACTCCTGCACACAACTATCACCTAGTGCAAACCTACCTCGTCACCATCTTTGCCGAAAAGTGGATTGGTACAAATGATCCAATTCAATGGCAAGCACGCTCCCCTGACCTCTCACCTATAGACTTTTTCTTTGGGGATACTTAAAAAATGAGGTGTACAAAACGCGATACGACAACGTGCGCGAATTGCAAGACAAGGTCAGAGAAGTTTTTCGCCAATTAGATAGAAGGACAATCTTAAGAGCCACCCAGAGTGTCAGTCGCGGCTCGTGATGACATATTTGGGAGTGCAAGTACAATGATGCGAGTGCTTCGTGTATTCTCGTGTACTAACTGTAACGTTTTCTTAGAAAACACTGAAAACACAGGAGGCACTCGCATCATTGTAACGGGTTGGCCATTTAATGTTGCGGTTTTAAAAATCGCGCTATTCCCTTGTATATATAGAAATTAATATAATACAAAGAATTCAAATAAATTTTACCTCAAAGTAGCCCTTGGAAATTATGATTATGTCTTAGCTTGTTACTAATTTTAATAGGAATTTTGTTGGTTATGAGATGAGATATTTGATTGAAATGACAAATGTCAAAACAATAAAACGAACATTTTTAAGTGAATGAAATATGTTTATTTCCAACAAACAAGCAAAATTTTATAAAAATTGTTCATAGTGTCCACCACCTTGTTCGAAACATTTCTCACATCTTCTTCTAATGGAGGAAAAAGTGTTTTGTAGTATCGCATTGTCAATTCCATTAATTCTTTCAGCAATTCTGATTTGAAGGCCTGCAAGATCAGGTATCTGTACTTGATAAATTGAGTTCTTTAAGAATGGCCATAAAAAGAAATCACATGGGGTAATGTCACAAGATCTTGGTGGAAATTCATGTTCAGTGTTTAAACTTATCAACCGATTTTGAAAAAATTGCTGCAGAATATTAATTGTTTCACCTGCTGTGTGTGCTCTAGCTCCGTCTTGTTGAAAGTAACCCTGTGTTATTTCTTCGTCGTCAAGCTGTTCGATAAATGGCATAATAATTTCTTGTCGATACCTTTCTCCTGTTAAGGTTCCGTTAAAAAAAATAGGGCCAATAATTCTCCTTCGACTAATCGCACACCATACACCAATTTTCTGCGGAACCATAACGGAATGTGTCACTGTGTGCCGAAAACTGTCATAATCAAAGATGACGTTAGGGAACTCATTTCTAAATTCTTCTAAACAATCTTGAAGAGAATACTGCCATTGTCCGTCAATCTTACGTCCGTTTCGAAAATAAGATTCTAGCATGAATGATTTGTGTTGTATAGTAAAAACCATGTTAAATCAATTTTAAATTACAAAGCAATTTTTGTCAACTATGCATCTGTCTAATTGACAACTAATGCAAATTTAATTTATTAATAATCATACGTTTTTAAAGGAATGGCCTACTAGAGGCAAAGCTTATTTGAACGCTTTTTATATATTTTTTACACTAGAGGGCCAAGCGCGGTTTACAATAAATATATGAAAAATTTCCCTTGTCAGTTTTCAATATGGCGTCGTATCCAACGGAAGTGCGTGTGGAATTAATAAAATATTATTATAGAAATGGGGTATCTTTTGCAGCTACGGCAAGACACTTGCGTACTCTATTCGGGAGAAATAACGCACCAACGGAAAACACTATAAGAAGGTAAGGAAAAAAAAATTAATTTAGAAAAGTAACAAAGTATTCGTTATCGTGTTTCCATGTCTACTAATCCGACAATATCTTAGGATTGTAGTGAAATTTGAAGCAACAGCATCTGCGGCAGACGAAAGATCAACTGTTAGAGAACGTCAAAAGACCATCCGGGTACCGGAAACCATAGAACGAATACGGGAGCACTTTACAACTCAACCTTCAACATCGACCTCAAGAGCATCTCAAGAACTTGAAATACCCCGTACAACACTTAGGCGGATCCTAAAGCAAGATCTAAAGATGAAAGCATACAAAATCCAGATCGATCAGCCGTTGAGACCGTTTGATATGGAGCGACGCTACAATTTTGCGAACGAAATCATTGAACGCATTGAAAATGGCAGCATGTCATTGGAACGAGTGTGGTGGTCGGATGAGTCACATTTCGATGTATCCGGTTATGTGAATAAGCAAAATTGGAGACATTGGGGGACAGAAAATCCACGTCTAGCAATTGTTCGCCCTCTTCACCCTCGACGGTTGACTGTATGGTGTGCTATCTCGTCGGCAGGAATTATCGGTCCCGTGATTGTCAATGGAACCGTTACTTCGCAAAAATATTGTGAAATGCTTAATGAGTCTTTTATTCCCGTGGCGCATGGATTAAATATGGTGGAGAATGCATGGTTTATGCAAGACGGGGCTCGTCCGCATCGCACGGAAGTTTTCAACACTCTTGAAGAACATTTCGGTAACAGAATCATTGGTCTTGACACTCAACAGTTTACAGGCGGAGGGATAACATGGCCACCATATAGTCCAGACCTCAATCCTTGCGATTTCTACCTGTGGGGATCATTAAAAGATACGGTATATCGCGATGGTATAGACACCCTGGATGACCTTGAAATGACAATACGGCAGCGAGTAGAAGCGATACCGTACGCCACACTTCAGGCAGTTTGTGGAGAATTTGAGAAGAGGCTGCGAAATGTTATCATTGCTCGAGGCTCTCACTTCGAAAACCTGATTTATTAAACCGCATCTTGTTGTTTAATTGCACCAATAAATCATTTTTTTAAATTAATGTTTTGTATGTTTAATATGACTTCAAAAACCGCAACCTTAAATGGCCAACCCTGTACTTGCACTCCCAAATACGTCATCACGAGCCGCGCCTGCAGAGTGTACTGAAGCGGGCACGAAAATGTATTGAGCAGGAAGGTGACACCTTTGAGCAGTATTTATAAATTATACATGTACTTTCTTCTTTTTAATTTAATTTTGTAAGCTGTAATATGTTAAAATAAACATTAAACACAAAATATGTATCTGTTTTGTCAAAAGTTAGCGGAGCAATGACAACATTTAGAAGGAAATAGAAACTGCTATAACTACTTTATTATTCGTTTTAGGACAATAGTGTATTGAAACTTTTATATTACAAAGAACATTAGCATTCAGAATTAAAAAAAATATACAGGCTGTTCCATTTAAAAAAATTATAAATTTCTCGAAAATGCGTTATTGAATTTTTTTTCATGAACTGCATGCTAATCAATGTTAAAAACATTAATACTTTGCTAATTTAACCTACTTTCTAGAATCAATAATAACAGAGATAGCAATGGTGCGCACATAATTTTAATCAGCCTGTATATATATAGATAATTATTTCGTGAGCTTTGTATGGTATGCTAAATTCAATTTGTTGGCGATTTAAGGTCTGATCTTACTTCAAAATGTATATATTTAAAACAATCCTACATGTTTCGCCAAATACTATAGAAAAAGGCATCATTTCCCGAAACATGTAGGATTGTTTTAAATATATACATTTTGAAGTAAAACCAGACCTTAAATCGCCAACAAATTGAATTTACTATATATATATATATATATATATATACATATATACATATATATATATATATATATATATATATATATATATTGATAAGATGCTAGCTGTGGTGTGATTGTGTTTTAATAGTTAACTTATATTGGGCGCCAGTGATTAAATTAATCACAATTATTAAACTGCGTCCTCTGTACACATAAAAAGGCACTAACTGCAGTCGAAGAGCAAGATAATTAAGTAAATAAAATAATTACTCCCTTCAGGGTTCTAAGTCGGTCTTGAACTATCTCCTTTTTGGTAATTTGGTATAAATAAAATGCTAAACTCATCAATTAAACGTTAACAAATAATACGACAGTATGAAATGATTAAAAAAAAATATATTGAGCTAAAAAATAGAAATATGTAACAAACATATGATATGAACTAGTGTTTATAGTAAAAATAATGAACTTAACCTACGTGAATCTAATATGTTGTATTGAATAATATACTTGTGGACAAAACTACGTTACCTAACAAATAAATGTATTGCTTATATGAATCTGGTGAGTACCACTGACTTATTTTACATGGTAAACTATACTTATAGCAATAAATCTTAGTAAAAACGATGTTTAAATATTAAAAATCGAAGTTAAAGCAAGTTAGATTCTCTTATTCTGAATTGGCTTATTATAATGTGATTTTAATACGTATAGATAGAATAAGTTGGACGTCAAGAACCTGTGTTTCACTGGATATACGGCGTTGGATCTGGCTGGGCTCGTAGCTATGTATTTCCAAGTCCGGTGTACTAAAACTTGGTCTCGGGTTGCCTCTGATAGTTCTTCCAATTGACCCACGCTTCACCGCTGGAACACTGGTGATGATGCTATGGACGATTGTCGGTGTATCTTCGATGATAGCAGACTCGCTTATCCGTCAGCAGGTTGGCCGTTTAATTATGCTTCTATTTTGTGCACTTTGGATGTTGTATTTAAAGATTTGTTAAAATAATTGAAATTAAAACTTAGACATTACGTAAAAAAAATACAGCCATCGGTTGTAAAATTCCATCTGTCTCCGCGTCCCTCGTTATTCTTTTATTCTCACCGCCTATTTTAATGTATACAAATAGCCTCGAAATTTAATTATCCCAACATCGCTTTGTGTTTATATTTTAATTGATATTACATTCTTAACTTAATCATAACATTTTATTAATAATTTTCAAATACGGTTTGTCTTCGGGTGAATGCAGGTTATGTTGTTGTTATGAATTTCTAGATGTATTCATTTGTGTTCAATCTAAATTTTAAAAGAGGGCGTGTCTAATCGGTATCAATACAATACTTCAATGTAGATAAATTAGATACCGTTATTTACGCGCGAATAATTTGAATTATGAAATTTGAATTAGAAATATAATAATAAGTTATAAAAGTAAAAATAAATTGATTTGTATTACTGTTTTCGTTGTAATAATTTATTTACATGTTGATACTAATTTTACAAGCAAAATTCGTCAATTTCACCCTTTTTGTAATTAGTTATAAGTATTGTTCTATCTGTTCCTCTAATTCAGAAGCTGATTTATGGGTGCTACATGAACCATAACATTAATCCCCGTAAAAAGAATATCTGTAATGTAATGAAGATACTTCTTTTTTCCGTATAAGATGAATGAAATAAGAATGTCAACCAGTAGTACTTCCTAAAATATGTGTCTAATAACATTAAAAAATAAATGTAGTAAAGTTATACGAACATTAAATTACTGATCTGTGTTTTTTTTTTTTTAATTAGAAACGTTTATATCTCGTTTGGGTTTGCAAAATAGTATTAAATCTGTGTTTATTTGCTTAAGTAAATATTCTTTCTTTTTATAATTATCAATAAGGTTTTTTTTTTTTTAAAAAAATTGTGTTATATTCATAAGTAGTTATTTATTTCTTATTTTATTTATATCATGGGTTATCTCTTTATATAGTGGATTATTAGATAGTAAATATTAGTTAAGTATTCTAAATTTTTAATTTATTCGTAAAGTTATTAGTTAATTTGATCTATAACATATTTTACATACTGGGCTGTTTTTGAGATTTATATATTGGTGTTATATTTCCTTTTTGTTACTTATTACATAAAATATTCAGGTATTTGTTTGTGAAGTTATACTTGGGGTTATTTTGTTTATAAATAATTACATTGATGGTACATGCGTTATAATTCTTTTAATAGTTTCTTATTCATACTCTATTTCCTTTTTTTTTTTTTTAATTGATATATTGATATTAACTTTAGTTTCAATAATAAATAATACTCTCCTTATCCACACTACTCATTACATTCTCATACTCCTCGCTAATCATTGTAATACCACTCCTTTAACATATATATTCTACCTTATAAGAAGACACTTTTGTCTATATATTTTCATAATAATAATAATTCATTTAATTATATATTTCTATACACCCCTCTCATATATTAATTCATTCTAGCTTATAAATCTATACCTTATCCTTCTTAAATCATATCAACACTCCTTTTATTATTTATTTTCAATCATACTCTCTTTATTTATAATAATACATTTGAACTTTCATTTTAATTAACCTACGCATTTTGTAAGTGGATGTGTTCCCCATTAAATGATTCGATTGACAGTACCAATGTTATTTAAATAAATGTTGTTTCGTAAGCTTATTTAACCATCTGAATATGTGTTGTCACTATATTTTATTTGTATTTAATCTCTTACTTGTAGTTAATTAGTTATAATATTCAAGCTCCAGTTATGCTTGTTCTCTTTAATTTATTAATTATTTACCTTGTTGTTAGTTCATCAATTATACTTTATAATATGTTCTTTCTTATTAAATTGTATTTTTCATCTCTTTGTTGCTATTTAGCATAAGTGTTGTTAGTTTAATTTTTAGTAATTAAGAATCGTATCCTTGTAAAAAGCTTAGTTCATTATATGTTTAGAATACCGAGATTCTGTCGTCCCATTTATTCAAGTATTTATTTTTCGACGAACTGTTTTAAGGAAATTGATGCTGTTATCCCCGTATAAAAATGTCATATTACCTCTTCCTTGTGATTTGTGTAAGTTTTTGTTGATCAGCGTGCATGTAGTTACCAATTTTGTGTAAGTGTATAAATTTGTGTTGCTTTTTGTAATTAATATAGTCTTAAGGAAATTGTTAATAGTTAGATATTCATATATTATAGAATCGTTAATCATCCCTTCTTTAATTAATTCGTTATCCGTGCTGTTGTGTATAGTTATGTTTGGTGAACTAAAAGTTGTGTTTTGCATATGAATTTTCTTTATTTGTGTGTTGTTGGTTGCATAATTATGGTTAATATTCTTGATTTTTATATGAGACTTGTTTAAATTTATATTGTTGATCCCCGTCTTCTCCATGTTAAAATTATTATACTCTTTTGCATTATTTAATAAAAAGTTTTGATAGGCTCTGTCATTTATTAAAAATTGTTTGTGTAAATTATCTTTATGTCTGTATGTAAGCGGTGTGTTAGGCTTATGATCAGATGCAGTTTTGATTATGTTTTCCTTATGTACCTTGTTAGTAGTTATGTTTCCTTGTTGATTTTCCCATACCTGAGTGATTATTATCTCTTTATGCGTGTCAACAGTGTTACTAATAATCTCGAATTCTTGTGTTATGCTTGTTGTTAATTTTTTATTAAAAGTATCTATTTTGTGTGTTAAATTTATTATTAAATTTTCATTTACAGTGTCCATTTTATGTATAATCCTTTCTTCCATCTTTGTGTGGCTATCTTTCAAACCTCTAATGTCTTCTTTAATTTCTTCTTTGTCCTGTCTCAGCTGATCTAATTTTTGGTTTAATTTATCGTTGTTCTCTGTCATTGTTTGTTTAAGGTTTTCATTATTTGCGTCTAATTTTGCGTTGTTCTCTATCATGGTTTGTTTAAGGTTTTCATTATTTGTTTCTATTGAGTCTAATTTCTTTGTTAAATTTGTCAAAATGGCTGTTAAAGTGTTTAAATTCATACTTGTTTCTTCTTTCGGTACTTCAGGTTGGGTAGTAATTGTGACAGAATCTCCCTGGGCTGTTTCTCCTTCTTTTTCTGCAAGGTTTTCCCTGGACTTACTTCTTGTACGTTTGTCCATGATGTTATAGAGTCTATTATATTATTTTAATGTGTTTTTGTGTTCAAATATTGATAATAAATAATATTGTTTTATTAATGTATGCAATTGTAGATTTTTATGACAAATATAGTTAAGAACAATGATTCGACACACATAAACAATGTAAATAAAAAGGAAAATAATAGCAAAATGTACGAATAGGTTGATTTTCTCATTCACTAACCTTATTTCCTCGTGTCCGTCCCCGTAAAGTTGACGTTCTCTGAAGCAATGTAATATATTCAGCTCCCCACAAGAAAAACAGATACACACAATACCATACAACAACACACATATATTCAACAAATACAAATACGCGCTACAGCTTCCCTATTCTCTAATTAACATTATTTGTTAACACTTTAGTTGCTTTTGAGTTTCTTCTCATTAATTTAAAATTTAAAAGGGGATAGTTCGGGCCCCACGTTGGGCGCCAAAATGATAAGATGCTAGCTGTGGTGTGATTGTGTTTTAATAGTTAACTTATATTGGGCGCCAGTGATTAAATTAATCACAATTATTAAACTGCGTCCTCTGTACACATAAAAAGGCACTAACTGCAGTCGAAGAGCAAGATAATTAAGTAAATAAAATAATTACTCCCTTCAGGGTTCTAAGTCGGTCTTGAACTATCTCCTTTTTGGTAATTTGGTATAAATAAAATGCTAAACTCATCAATTAAACGTTAACAAATAATACGACAGTATGAAATGATTAAAAAAAAATATATTGAGCTAAAAAATAGAAATATGTAACAAACATATGATATGAACTAGTGTTTATAGTAAAAATAATGAACTTAACCTACGTGAATCTAATATGTTGTATTGAATAATATACTTGTGGACAAAACTACGTTACCTAACAAATAAATGTATTGCTTATATGAATTTGGTGAGTACCACTGACTTATTTTACATGGTAAACTATACTTATAGCAATAAATCTTAGTAAAAACGATGTTTAAATATTAAAAATCGAAGTTAAAGCAAGTTAGATTCTCTTATTCTGAATTGGCTTATTATAATGTGATTTTAATACGTATAGATAGAATAAGTTGGACGTCAAGAACCTGTGTTTCACTGGATATACGGCGTTGGATCTGGCTGGGCTCGTAGCTATGTATTTCCAAGTCCGGTGTACTAAAACTTGGTCTCGGGTTGCCTCTGATAGTTCTCCCAATTGACCCACGCTTCACCGCTGGAACACTGGTGATGATGCTATGGACGATTGTCGGTGTATCTTCGATGATAGCAGACTCGCTTATCCGTCAGCAGGTTGGCCGTTTAATTATGCTTCTATTTTGTGCACTTTGGATGTTGTATTTAAAGATTTGTTAAAATAATTGAAACTAAAACTTAGACATTACGTAAAAAAAATACAGCCATCGGTTGTAAAATTCCATCTGTCTCCGCGTCCCTCGTTATTCTTTTATTCTCACCGCCTATTTTAATGTATACAAATAGCCTCGAAATTTAATTATCCCAACATCGCTTTGTGTTTATATTTTAATTGATATTACATTCTTAACTTAATCATAACATTTTATTAATAATTTTCAAATACGGTTTGTCTTCGAGTGAATGCAGGTTATGTTGTTGTTATGAATTTCTAGATGTATTCATTTGTGTTCAATCTAAATTTTAAAAGAGGGCGTGTCTAATCGGTATCAATACAATACTTCAATGTAGATAAATTAGATACCGTTATTTACGCGCGAATAATTTGAATTATGAAATTTGAATTAGAAATATAATAATAAGTTATAAAAATAAATTGATTTGTATTACTGTTTTCGTTGTAATAATTTATTTACATGTTGATACTAATTTTACAAGCAAAATTCGTCAATTTCACCCTTTTTGTAATTAGTTATAAGTATTGTTCTATCTGTTCCTCTAATTCAGAAGCTGATTTATGGGTGCTACATGAACCATAACATTAAATACATATATATATATATATATATATATACATATATATATATACATATATATATATATATATATATATATATATATATATATATATACTGAGAAGACTGATGGTAAGGAAGATAGAGGAAGAAGAATTATATTTGACTTTCATAGATTTGAAGGCGGTATTCGATACGGTAGAGAGAGAGGAAATATGGAAATGCCTGAAGGAAAGAGAAATACCCACAAAACTAATAAAAATAATAAAAGGCGTATATGATGTTAGTTAATTTAATTTAAACAAAAAGGTCAAAAACTATTATGTATTTATTATACGATTTTACAGACATATATTACACGACTCTTATTCTACTATGAAGTTTGTTACATACCACTATTATAACCAAAATTTCCCACCATACAAAACAATGTATTCTGTGCAAACATAGTTGCCTATTCAACAGTTCAACATATTCGTTCATTTAATAATATTACTAACACTTCCCCTTGTTGAGATGTTGAATATCCACTAATGAAAATTAAAACATTTTAGTTATTGAAGTACATGCGATAACATATTGCTAATTTACAACTTATTCAAATTGTAGGCCAAACACTAACAAAAATTCGCTTAATTTGCTATTACACAAAGGTTTTGTTAAGATATCTGCAATACTCTTGCCAGATGGTACATACTTAAACACTATCTCATTATTCTCTACCAGATCGCGTAAGAAATGTAATCTAATATCTATATGTTTGGATCTGTTTGAAATTACATTTGTTTTACTTAAACTAATCGCACCTTGATTATCGCAATAGATCAAACATGGATTTGGTAAAAATTCATTCATACCAAGTTCAATAAAAAGGTTCTTAGTCCATAACCATTCTTTAGTTATTTCAGTCATAGCAATATATTCAGCTTCTACCGTTGATGACACACTTCTTTGTTTTCTAGTACGCCACACAATGGCCGCACCCGCGAACATTATGACGAACCTACTCCACGACTTTCTATCACTTTTATCATTGGCCCAGTCTGCGTCCACATACAGTTTTAATTTTTCACCCTTTTTCTTGAATACTAACTTTGCATCCATTGTTTTCTTCAAATATCGAAACACCCGTTTAACTTCTTTATTCACCCATTTGCTACCAGTTATGTTTTCATCCTGAGGTCGCTTTACTATCTTCCATGCACAGTTTTTCTGCATACTTGCAAATTCTTCTTCCATGGCGCTGCGCCATTTATCTGCATTAGGATCTGATAAAGCTTCTTCTGGTGTATTTGGTATTTCTATCTCTCCACCTTCACATTGTGTCAAATTGCAACAATGGCAAATTGTTGGTTTTCTCTCTCTTCCAGATCTTCTGACTTCTACTTCATCAACTTCCCCTCGAACAATCATCTCTTCTTCGTTGTCGTCTTCTTCTTCATTATCGTTTCCTTCCATTTCATTTCCTTCTGCTTCATTATTTATTGGTACGTCATCATCTCTGGTTTCTTCATCATCTATCTGAAAGCTAAACTCATTTAGGTTTGCTTTATTATCATCCTTACCTGCGTCGTCTTTAAATGGAAAATAATCTTCTTGGAAAATAACATCCCGCGTTACAATAATCTTTCTGTCTTTAATATGCCACAATCTATACGCTTTTGTGCCTTCTGGGTATCCCAAAAATATGCATTTTTCAGCTTTCATATCTAACTTACTTCCCTTTTGATTTAATGCCCATGCGCAGCATCCGAAGATACGCATCTTTTCCAAGTTTTCTTTATTGAGTTTCTTACCATGCCACCGTTCATATGGGATTTCATTGCCTATAGATTTGGATGGGCAACGGTTTCTAATATAACATGCTGTATTCAAAGCTTCTGCCCAAAATGTATGTGGCAACCCTGACTCTGCTAACATACATCTTACCATATTGAGTAGAGTCAGGTTTTGTCTTTCGGCTTTACCATTTTGTTGCGGTGTATATGGTGCTGTCTTCCTATGTAAAATACCATTTATTTCCAAATGTTCCCTGAAGCTAACACTGACATATTCTCCCCCATTATCACTTTGTAATTGTTTAATCTTCTTATCCTGCATATTTTCTACTTTAGTTTGGTATTTTTGAAATTCATTCAGTGCATCACTCTTTCTTTTAATTACTCTTGCGGCTAATTTAAAAAATACATCTGCCCCCGATTTTCCTAAAAAAATATATACGAGCGTTTAGGGGGGTGTTAATTAAGCATTTTATCCTAATAAAGTTATTCTAACAGAGGCACCCTTAATCCACAAAAAAATAAAATACGATCAAAAAAACAACTAACCTTAAACGTTACGTTTACGCCCAAATACACATGAAACATCTACTTTTTGGCCATTGTATGGTATTTTGAATTTATACTAATGCCTTTTACGTTTATATTTGCCGTGTTTTTGTCTTCATAATCTTATATTTTGCAAATAAACAAAATTGGAAATTTTACTGTCAAAATCAACGTTCTGTCACCGTAAATTTCATCCAGAACTGACAACTTATGTATAACAAATACAAATATTACTGTCCATATATATTCTAATGATTTTTTCTCTACGTCATTTTTAAAAAGAAAGATTTAGATACTTTCTTCCTATTGGAATGTTATTGTGTTAAGAATTTATTTAATTTTTTTTAATAACAATGTTATTTTATATTTAATATTTAAAATATTTTAAAACATTTATTTGGAAGTAATTTGAAAATAAATTTAAGAATTATAATAAAATCAAATATGTACCTATTTTATTGTAGTAATTTTCCATTTAGTTTAAAATGAATATATTACAGTTTACATTGCTATTAACAATTCTGGAGTTAGTATTAATGCTAGCAGCTATTATATGAAATATGTTCAAATGTAGGTATTTCACACAAACCTAAAATACTGTTGTAATTTTTCAACATTTACATAACATGTGACTTTAATAGAAGATTCGTTCCAGATCTTTCATAATAAAACATTTACTGATTGCCGAAGGAAATGGTTCAAATCGAACTAATTTGGTAGTATTGTTTGTTATACCTTTATAATTATCTGAACCATATGCAATTGACAAAGTCGAATAGACATTACAGTGGTCAATTGGTGGATAGGTTACTTATCAGTAAACCTAAAATTCTAGTACAGACTCAGCCCATGTACAACGAAAGATTGAAGAGGGATAACATTTGTATCTTTTTTAGATTGACTCTTAACGATTTCTAAGCTGCATAGCGTCTCTTACCGCAACTTATTGTACTATTTTACCATAACTGCCATTGTACAATCAACCACTGTAAGAAAGCATAATAATGTATTTTATATAACCAACACCTCGTTAGCTGATTTCATCTTAATATCGTGCAATTAAGACTTAACAAAAATCCAACATAGGTATCTGAGATCCCTACAGCTTCTGTGGATTCAATCATACATCTTTTATGCATTCGCAATCATGGAATTAATATGCCCAACGAACGTTAGCATATGATCAAAGGTAACTTCAAGATATTTGACAGTCATACAATATTTAAGATCGCTGTTCTCTGACGTAGGTCCTTCGTTCTTATTTTTTGTCTTCGATATAACTGAATTTAGAAATGTTAAACGATAAGTTGTCGCTTCTACATCATGCCTCTGTTAATCCATCAATTTGTAATCGGTAACAGTCCTCTAGAGAGTACATTCCTAAGCGGGGTGGTACCGCCTTCTAGTGGGCGTTGAGTCTTTCCAAGGGGGTGATAGTGGTGGCAAATGAGGGAAAGGTGTTAAGGCAGTCGAGGGGGCTGTGGCATATCTACTATTATATTTAGAAAATTAATATAATAATATACTTTAAAAACGTACCTACTGTTTTTATGAATATGCGTTTTATGTAACCAGCTAGCTAGTATATAGGATTATTATCTGAATGTTACCGCGTAAGTAAACATAATAAAATTAAATTAGTATTAGCTGCAGATGTTACTTAATTCGGTTTAGTATTGTCGTTGACAAAAGTTGTTAACAGAGCAAGTGCACCGGCGCCACGGCGGCATCTTGAAAAGCAAAGGTATACTCGTATAAGTTAAAACTTGCACAAAATCAAATGTATAAAAGGCAGGGATAGCCCAAGGAATGTTTCATTACTTTTGTGTGTTACGTCAGATATCCACCGAGACTGACGGGTAAACATCGCCATTTAGGTAGGCAAGTAGCGAAATAAAACTGCGCGTTATTTAGAAAAATGCTTTCCGTTCGAATAACGCCTGCGCTTATTCGTAAATACGTATATAAACAGCTTCACACTATGACAGTTTTTCATCTAATCATATACTATATATATATAGCACGCGACCCGCTGCTAAAGAGACTGAATCCAAAATGAAATAGCCGTAGTACAAGTATTGAGTATTTGAAATATGAATTTACGCACTCTTCTACGAACCAATCACTACGTATGTGTTTAGGTTTTTTCTAATGAAGCCATGAAGCCTTCTTGGCTACAAGTACATTTGAAAAAAAATTGAAAAGAATTTGCTGGGTAAGGTATCCGAACAACGTGAGGAGAAGGAAATTAGTTATGCAACTTAAACATCACAAGGGTCTTGCATTTAGAAGTTGATTTGGGGTAGGAATTTCATATGTTAACGAAAAATTTAATGTTGGCTATCCTGATCGATTAGTATTCGCCGTATTTAAATTTTGTGATCTCGTGCCCGTGTTATATGTTATAAACTTTCGTTGGATTTATTGTTTGTTTGTGTAAGTAGCATTTAGGACTATGGATAATAGTGTATAGCTTTACCATTTTTTTAATATTATTAATTGTTGATTTCAATATATGAATAGTGTCATATTCTGAAACATCAAACTATACAATTTTTGAAAATACTATTGTAATTCTTTAAATTCATCTGCCATAAGAGCTGGTATAGATTCTAAATATATTTTTATACGAATTAAGTTTGTTTGTAATTTTCATTTGAATTTATATTTTAGACCTATCCATCCCGCTTATGACTGCCACTAATCAGGTCCCCCAAGAGAGACCTTCCCCTTATCTGCCACCTAGGGATGCGCCTGGTGGGTAGCTCAACCCCCGCGGAAGAGGTCCGCGAACAAGTAAGAAGTTTATGTAATGAGTTCTAAATTACATATATTGATTGCAATACAGAAGTTAATGGAATGAAATATTATTTTTCCTTCATACATAAAATTTGAATTACCCCAATAGTAATTTAACTACAGCTATGTTGGTTGCATACACAATTACCCCCTTTCCACGCACAGTGCCCTGTCAACAATCTATACATAGGGATCTATTTTACTACATATTATGTTACACACCTATATTATTACTAATCTGTGGTCCACATAATTATAAGTAATTCATTAAATGACAGATTATTTGGCCAACTTTGTAATGATAATATTGCAGATTGCAATCGCTTTCTGCTGCACACAAAATTTCATGGGCTTTCTAAAGGTATTTGGCTGTATCTTTTTCTTTAATCTATTTGATCCAGTATTGGACTTCTAGGAAGAAGAGACCAACAACTGTGCGAAAACCTAATTATATCCAAAAATGACATCGCTTATTTGATAGCTCTTTTAATAGTATAAGTATTAGACCACAAGTTTCATAAGGCACCATTTTGTCGCATGAGTTTTCTAAAGAACGAGTGCGACAAAAGGCCTTATGAAACGAGTTTTCTAAACTATTTTCTCTATTTAATAAATTTCAATAATTTAATATGAAAGTTCAGAGTTTTATTTTTATATAAAGCCTGAAGTTGGCCCCTTGATACTTGACATTTTCAAATTTAAATATTGCATCCGCAAAATATTTATTAATATAATATTAATAATTAATTTAAATTTAATTTTTATAAAATTAAACTTACTTGATATTTTATGTAAAAATATAAACATGAATGACATAGAAACTAATATATTTTATACTACACCCCAATATACATTGTTTGTGTAGCATTTTTCATTTCTATGTATATCACCATCAAAATATTTAATGAAGATTATTTACGATTACAAGGTTACGAAAAAACGTTAAAGCTGGTTTTATGTGAAAGCTCTTCTATTCAAACGAAATCTAGGTAGAGATGAGCACACCCGCTTTCCCACATTATCGGCAGTCTGCAAAACTAGAAAATTTACCGAATTGCTACCAACACTTGGACGTTCCTCATGCTCTACCAAGAAGCGATGTATTTTACTTGGAATTCCAGTATGGGCTCTCTTAAAGTTCACATATTGTCACACTCCCATTAGGACCAATGATAATACACATATTTTCTAGGAATATACTTAGAAGCCTATATATGGTTCAATATAATGTAAAATATGTGCTATTTTATTTAGAATGTATAAGATCAATTTACACTTGAATTATTTCAATAAATTTACTAATTTAGTTTGCTTATAATTTTATTATAAACTCAAAAATTGTTTGTTTGCCTCGTAAATATGCATTAACTGGGAAAATTTGTTACTTTCTCTAACCTGTAAACCACTGCTTTACATCCAGAATAAAATAATAGGGAATACGTTGTTTGGCAGAAATATTTTCGACTGCAAATTATCAGCACTAAAATTCTCAATAGCAATGGAAACAAAATAAAACGCGTTATCTACTTAATGCTTTTATTATTAGATAAATAAGTTTAATACTTATTAAAATATAAACATTGCCAAATATTAAGAATAACACATGCCATGATTTCGATTGTTGTAAATTTACAAAAGTCAATTAAATATTTCAATATACCTAATATAAATACAGTATATATATTTAAAAAAATATACATTAAAACAAGATATACAAACAATGCAGATCATCTATAAGAAAGATGAAAAATACATATAACATTATCAGTTTAAGAATACAGTAAATCATAAGTAAATCACAAGTAATATATACTTTAAAAGTTATAAGGCCTGCTCCACATGCCATTTCTTCATTGCAGCACGGAGTTTTCGGCAATGCTGGTTTATTATATCGCTCGCCAGCTTGTTATATAATTTAATGCCCAAATGATTCGTGCTTAATTGTGTTTTATTTATTTTATGAAAAGGAATGGCGGTGTTTCTTCCATTTCTGGTATAATAATGGTGAAAGTCTTTATTTTTTGCAAGAATTGTTTGCCTTTCATGGATATAATCAAGACAGGAAAGGGATGGTATGGTCATTATGTTACGGTATTTGAATATGTTTCTACAGCTGGTTCTTCCGGAAACCTCACATAAGGTTGTGATACTACCCCTTTGCTCTAATACTATCTTTTTAAATACATTTATATAATCCAACATTAAAAAATTGCTTGACTAAACACGTCTAATACAAGAAAATATATTTAAGAAATATATACACATTCTTCTTTTGCCTCTTGTATTGTTTTCCACCAAAATTGCATTTCTAAATGCTTTCTTAAATATAATTTTCCCACGGAAGATACGTTAACATATACATCCACTTCCAAATTAAATTAACAGGATTGACTACCCCGTTACCATTCAAAAATGAAATTTCCGTATACAATGAATCGAAAAATTCTTCGCTTGATTTTGCTTATAATCTCCGATATTCCATTATAAACTATTCAGTAATGCATAGCGTTTCGGCCTTGATTTTTCAAATATATAGTATTTGATAATATGTATTACTAACAAATATTATTATTCTATATAAACAGTCATACCGTCAGTAAGTCAGTCATTTGGGGTTACTGTGGAATCCTGGTCATCAGTTATAGTAAGCAAGTCTAGTAAAGTCTTGTCAACACTCAAGTCTAGTTTAGTCACTGTCTGATTCGTCAGTAAAGTCCTCGTCTCGTGGGAACTCTCTAGGAGTCAATGGATTGTACAACAATCCCGCTAGACGTAGAAATTCCACAGTCCGATCTAATTTAAGCTCAGCACATCTTTTTTGAAAGATATACCGGGCCAAATTACCCGGAATATGAGCTTTTTTTCGCCCGCTAGAATTAATTGTCTTTTTAGCAGCTCGCCACGAGGACTCTATGCCGTTGGTATGCGCACCTGTGTCGGGATCCTTAAAATTAAGGGAATGGTTCACCCGCAGGTGCTCATACCGTATCTCAGTCGTATGCTCTCCAGTAATCGCTGATGATAGTTGTTCCCTCTTCGATCCAGTCACGGATGATAGGGAGCAACGTATCAGTAGTACTGAAACAAAAGAAAACATAAAAATAATCACGTATCCTTAAAAAAAGAATATTTATTATAATCCGAAATTGGTGGAGACTGTGCCTTGAAAGTTGAAACACGCAGAAACAAGAATAATCCCTAACCACAATATAACTCAATAAAGTTTAAATACGTAAGTTGACATTTCAGTAGAACAAACTGAAAACGAATAATAGTACGTTTAACGCTATTTTCAGTTTGTTCTACTGAAGATGGCAACTTAGTTGGATGCCGAAACACGTATTTAGAGTTTATTGATATATATTGTAAAGTTTGTCTTTTCGGGTTCTTAAATAAAACTAACAATAACTTTAGACACACACACACTATATTAATATTAAAACGTATAACAATATAAAACTAACTATTAACAACAATAAGTACATTTATGTATTTTATATTTATGTAACTATATTTATGTTTACTTCGCGAGACTTGGGTATTGAATGAATGTCCATCCCTTCTTCGACGCGGCTTTTATATCTGGTGAATACTTTTCTAGAGCGTTCACGTAGGCCTCGAGAAAACATCCAGAGGGATGACGCGCCTCACGTCATCGGATGAGTCATTACAATATATATATATATATATATATATATATATATATATATATATATATATATATATATATATATACATATATATATACATATAGTTGGATTTTTCTTGCTTCTGTCTGTTTCATTTATCATTAAGTTACTACAGCATTAATTTTTTCATTTTCTTTTCGCAAGACGTCATGATGTGACAACAGAATTACGCAGTTAAGTAACCATAGTACGACAGAAGAAACTTAATATGCATAATTGGTTTATTAGTCTCAATGTAAAAAAATACATATAACGTTATCTTAGAAAGATATATAAAGCGTCTGTACTTTAATTTATAGTAAAAATTTATAGTAAAAATAAAGTCCATAACTTTATTTCAATAAAATTAAATGAAGCATGTCTATAATGATGTCATCTATTGGTAAATTAGTTCTAATCACCAAAAAGACGGTTTTTTTTCAATTTTATAAATGCCTGTAACCATTTTCACTCTTGCGACAAAGAAGTGTACACCAATAACGCATATGAGGTAATATGTAAGGTAAATGCTTAAGAATAATTATAATATTACATAACACTTACCGATCTTCAACTGTGACCATAAAAACCCTGCCTGTGCCTCGTTCATAGCCACCAAAAACCCATTGACCCTCAACAGGGTGCCCACGATGGTACTTTCGCTTACCGAATTTAGATTCGTCAATCTCAACGACTTTGCCAATACCACCCAACTTTTGTTTGTGTTCAATAAACGCATCAAAAACCACCTCGCGACAGAAGGAAGCCCAATCTGTCGCGGTTGGTTTGGAGATGTTCACTTGTTTACAAATTTCAGTCAGATCAGTATTGGAAACCCATAGATTGACAAAACCTAAAATCTGTAACAACGAAAGTTTGGAACGAGCTAAAAACGTCCCAGTTCGAATGTTAACGTACTGTTGGCATCTCCTTTTTGGTCTAGTCCGTCTTTTTCCACAGTACCACCGTACCCCGTCAGGTCTGAAAGAAAAAATATAATTTACCAAAAAAAAAAATGCACTTTGAGTTCAAAATATAATTTTACTAAAATTCATTAGGTGATGATAATTGTAATACAAAAACCGAAACAGTCACTTTTATAGCTAAAGGTTGAGTATGATATGGGAGGAGGGGGTTACGACTAGTTGATATCATTACCAAATTGTTAAATTCCACTTATGACTATGCTACAGAATTATGATAATTCTCAAATGCTATTGATTTAATATACAAAAAAATGTGCCAAATATCAATCGGCGAATTTATGTTTATAATTTAGGTACAAATTAGGCCAATATAATTAACATTTATTCGACAAACATGATTTTAAATATTTAGGTTTAATAACGGAGTGTTATCAACCTCTAATTGGTAATTTAAAATGAGGTTTAATTTGTTTGACCTATTTATTTCTAAACTCTAATAAATTCTATTTATTGCTCTTATCCTGTATGTGTAATATGTCAAATATTTTAGTAAACTTATGTTTATGCTCTATACAATGGTTTGCATAAGTAGAATCTGTTTTCTACAATTTGAGGCGTCATTCATGTTCTTTTATGCGTGTAGAAAAGGACCTACCAGTTTGTCCAAAATAAGCTAATCCCACATTCACAATTTAATTTATAAACACCAGATTGTAAGTTCCTTTTTCGGTTTTATCTTTACTATTGTTAATATAATTATGAAGTGTGTTGTTGGTTCCAAATGAAGTAAGTGTACCCGCCTTTTTCTTCCAAAAATTCATTAATTTTATTGGAAGTTGTGCCCATATATGTTAAAGATGTGCATTTTGAATAAGTGTTAGGCACTACAGGGTAGATTAGTGAAATAATTTTTGTTTTTTATAAAGGAGGTTAATAACCTCCTCTATAAAAAAAAAACATTTCATTTATCTGCCGGATATGAGCAGTAACGCGCCAAGTATCTTCGGCGCCGTCGTGCGAAATACTGATAGGCGCCTTTACCCTATATGTATTGAGCCAAAATTACCAGCCACTCTCCCACAGTTCAACATTGAAATTTATGACGAACTCTTTAGACTTGTTAGTACTGGTAGGTATTTTTTATTTGAGGCAAACAATAGGTTCACATACAAAAAATATTATTAAAATTTTTATTGCACACTGAAACAACAGTAACAAAATAAAAAACAGTATTCCAAATTATTAAAAAACAAAAAGTCTGTATTCATTTAATAAAATTATTACAGTATGATTATTAGCTTCTATTAAAATGCTTAAGATACCCCTTTCACTTTTTTAATTATTAAATAATATTAATTAAGTTAAATTTATACAAAAAACAGTGTAGATGCAAATATCAAGTACACTCTTTGAAGTAACAATAAAATTATTGCTGTCAATGCTAAAATAATTGTAATAATTGTTTTATGTAAATTTGTTGTTTTGTTGTAAACTTTCAAAAAATGTTTTCAATATTTATAAAATTTAACTTATCACAAGTGGCCGTAGGCGCCTTTAAGGCCTTGGCGCCGTTGTGCGCTGCACGACCTTGCCCATATGGACGGCGCGTCACTGGATATGAGCAATAAATTTAATTAGAGAGTTTAGAAATAAATAGGTTAAACAAACTAAACCTCATTTTAAATTCCCAATTAGTGGTTGAAACTTGAAACTCTCCGTTTTTAAACCTAAATTATTTAATATCATGTTTGTCGAATAAATGTTAATTATATTGGCCTAATTTCTACCTAAATTCGCTGACTGATATTTGGCACCATTTTTTGTGTATTAAATTAATAGCATTAGTTATCATAATTCTGTAGTTATAGTCACAAGTGGAATTTAACAATTTGGTAATGATATCAATTAGTCGTAACTCCCGCCCGCCTCCCATACTAAACTTTTAGCTATAAAAGTGAAGACTGTTTCGGTTTCTTATTACAATTATCAACACCCGATTAAGCTCTAGTAGAGCGAAATCAACGTAGTGAATTTTAATAAAATTATATTTAGAACTCAAAGTGAAATTTTATTTCATCAATGATATATTACTATGGAGTTTCAACACGTATCGCCTTCGTCAATTAATCAAAAAAATAAAGTCTAATACTTACGCGACCGAAGCAGCTACTATTGTCAGGGGGTTTCCACAGCGTGGGCACATATATGTACCCACAAGAGGAATTAACCCCCATGCAATCAATTGCTCTGCCACCGCTTTCGGTTCACCCGCGCAAATCTCTCTAATTTCTAAAACACTTAGACCTCTTCCAGTCATTTTATCAAAAGTGAAACGAATTTTAACGGTTTTTAATATATATATAAATATATGTATTGATATTTACAGTTTCGGCAACAAAAAAAAAAATAAATTATAACATTGTTATTAATGAATATGCAGGACACTAAACAAAATAAGTTAACAATAAACACAATAACATTTTCAACGAATTGAAAGCCATCAGATAATTACTGTTTTTGAACTTTGAAAATTTCTGTTATAAAATGACGTAAAGGAAAATAACAGTGGGATATATGTGAACAGTATATTTTATTTTTCAGATGTTGTCTGTTCTGTATGATATTTACGGTGACCGAACGTTGATTTTAACAGTAAAATTTCCAATTTTGTTTATTTGCAAAATATAAGATTATTAAGACAAAAACACAGCAAATATAAACGTAAAAGGCATTAGTATAAATTCAAAATACCATACAATGGCCAAAAAGTAGATGTTTCATGTGTATTTGGGCGTAAACGTAACGTTTAAGGTTAGTTGTTTTTTTGATCGTATTTTATTTTTTTGTGGATTAAGGGTGCCTCTGTTAGAATAACTTTATTAGGATAAATTGCTTAATTAACACCCCCCTAAACGCTCGTATATTTTTTTTTAGGAAAATCGGTGGCACATGTATTTTTTAAATTAGCCAAAATATATTTTATAAGTTTAGAGAAATTTATCCAAAGAATGTGAAATAATGCCCATTTAAATGAATCTCGTTATCATTCGTTCTCTCACTATAGGACCTATAGGTACTATCAGATTAACTGTGCTTTGTAAAATGTGTTTTGTTAAGCAAATATTTATATTATAGTCTTCGCTTAACATTGTATTATTATACATTACTATCACTATTAATCTTTTAAATTTTTGAATTTTTCCGTCTAAACAATTATCACCTGAATGTCAGCATATCTGCTATAATGGTTATTAAGAAGATCCATAATGCCAGAGATATTAATTGATATTTCAACAAAATACTTAGGCCATATTTATAGTCAGACCTTAAGGCGGCGTCTATGCTTAAGTATGTGATTGTGACGCATTTGCGATTTATAAACCAACCTTAAGCACCAGCTGATACTTAAGGCGGCGATTATCTAATAATTTCTTAAGGTTGTGTTGGCGCTACCTTAAGTAGTTGTTTGACAGTTCGAGCATAGAAATATAACCTCTTAATATTTTGAACTTTAACATTTATTTTTTGAGCGATATGGATGTGTACCAAGAATTAGATGAATTTTTGGAATATATAGATGTTCTAGAAGAAGAAATGCATGTAGAACGTGTCCGAAAAATATACATACGAGATGCCGAAAACCCAATGGAATTTTTTAACGTGAACGAATTCCGTGCCCGTTATCGATTTCGCAAGAATACTGTGGCAAATACTTTATTACCATTAGTTTTGGAGGGCCTACAAAAACCTACTAATCGTGGTTTACCAATATCTCCAATATTGCAGTTGCTTGTTTTTATGCCACTTGTAATTTTCATGTTGTATCCGGTGATTTGCGAGGTATAAGTCAACCTACCATAAGCGTAATTATTAAAAGAGTATCACTATTGATAGCGGAACAATTAGGAAATTTTATTCATTTTCTTGAACTGTAGAAGGAAGACGCACAAATATTATAAGGTTTTATGAAGTTGCTCGTTTTCCAAATGTCGTAGGATGTATTGATTGCACCCATATAAAAATATCAAGCCCAGGAAGTAATAATGCTGAGGTATTCCGTAATAGAATGGGTTTCTTTTCTTTAAATGTTCAGGTATTGTAGAACTGAAATAATAGTCAACTACACTGTACTATTATCTATTGTAGGTCGTTTCAGGTCCTAATAGAGAAATAATGGATATAGTCGTTAGGCATCCAGGCTCAAGTCATGACAGTGTTATATTTGACCGTAGTGCTTTAAGAGTGAGAATGGAAAGAAGAGACATTCCAGGTTTATTAATTGGGGACAATGGGTATGCATGTAGACATTATCTGCTTACTCCGGTAATACAAGCAGGTATTTATAATAAACACCAAATATTTATGGCTAATAATTCACAACATTTTATGTAAATAGGAAATGAACAAGAAGAAAGATATAACAGAGCACACAGAACAACACGAAATATTGTAGAAAGATTGGTTGGTACCTGGAAAAGACGATTTCCTTGCCTTCAACTAGGTCTTAAAACTAAATTGGAAACGTCAATTGCAATTATATGTGCAACTGCGGTATTATATAATATTGGTTTAAGAGATAATGAAGATTTTGAAGCAAATGTTGATGAAGTACCAGCTGTTAGGAATGCCAATGATGGAGAAAGAGGGTTAGATTTTCGGAGACACTTCATTCAACAACATTTTGGACACTAGTAGGTATTAAATATTTCTGTATGTTGTTATCAAAATATTCTAATGAATATATTATTTAATAAACACGGGTTTTTCTCTCATTGTGTTTAGACAATTCCAAAGAATATGTATTTACTGAACACACGGAGCTTCCTTTTAATTTTAAAGTAGATTTTTATTCATGGTTACCTTCTCCCATTTAAGTGAATATAGGAATACGTTTAAAAAAGTATACATGTCAAGTAGATATGTTTTATTTCGTTTAAAAAAGTTTAAATTACAAAGGTATTTTTAATAATATAAAATATTATTAAAAATCTGGTCTGAAGAACAGAGAACAGTTCAAATTAAACAAGTGATTACACATAATTAATTGATATAGGAAAAAGTACATTAAACTAACACCTTTTCAATTAATATCTGAAAATCAACAAACAACACAAAAATGACAACATACACTAATGTAATGTATACAGCAGGAAAGCACCTCTTAAGTTGTTTAATACATAGCAAAAAGCGCCTTAAAACTAAGCTTTCAAATTTACAACTGAAAAACAAATTTACATTGCAAAAGTACCTCTGTCCAATTCCACAGGCAAATAAAACACCTATGACTTTTAATATATCCCATAAACATGCAGAAATATAGTATATGAAAATGAATTCAAATTTTTAAAACATAAAAGTATTTAAAGAAATTTAGTTCATTTAGTTTTATTATTAAAATATTTGAGTTAATAATGTTCATCAGTGTTCAAAATTAAGAAATTAATTTAATTCTTTAAAGTATTATGATTTGAAAATATATAGACAAATGCAACAGTAAAGCTTGCCGATAAAAAATACACCAAAAAACTAAAACTTTCCAATCACCTATTAAAATAGCAATATAAATCAAGAGCAGCTCATAGCCTTTGCACAGAACAACTATAAATTAACTACAATACACACAATAATAAAAGCACTTCTCATCATATAATACCTATGTCAATATGTACCTACAACTAAAGTCTATCGATCTTCAGAGAGCTAGCTCATAACTCATAACCTTTACACAGAGAAACTATAAATTAACTTAAATATACACAATAATAAAAACACTTCTTACCATTTAATACCTATGTGTATACCGTACGAACGCCGGGGAGTGATTGATCTACCACAATGTAGTAAGACGAAGACGAATAGCGAGTTTATGTGGTTAGGGTTGAGAGAGTATATTCAATCGGGTTCTACTGTCTGACTGTACGGGCGTTCCCTTTCTTTATCCAACACATTCTACATACGATCTAAGTACGAATCAAATAATCTCTCTCTAACACATTAAATATTCCTATCAGTCGGTCATTGTGTTCAAGCAAGGCGGAATATACTTGCAGTTGGCCAGTCATTACTTATATATCCATCGATCGCACGACGTTGGGCACACGGTATATACCTTACATGTTATATAGTCAAGTCTATCTTCAGAGAACTGTAAAAACAATGAATTACAAAAGTTGAAAGTAATGAAACAAAATTGCTAGCCATACTCACCTTTGTTTTAAATTGCTGAAGTTTGAGCTTTGCCAATTCAGCTTCATCAGCAGCTCTCTGTCGATCTAGCTCAGCTCTCTGTGGATCTATCTCAGCTCTTTGTCGATCTAGCTCAGCTGTCTCCACTGCTAATTTAATCCTCCTCTGTTCTCCCTCAATCCTGGATACCTCTAGTTCAGCAACCCTTGAATAATATTTAGCCCTCCCCAGGTCCTCTTCGATAACCATTTTCCTAAGTTGATGAAGCTCCTGCTGATGGCTAATGGAGTTATTAAGTTTTTGAACCCTACCATCTTTTTCCTTTATTGCTTTTACTGCAATATGAACATGTTATGGTCTTTGATGAGCTGTGCCAGAAGCATTTTTTCCTTCGTGGTAAATGTTGCCGATTTATTCATCTGCAAATTTATGGATAATTGTTTTATTGTTCATATTTTGTATTTTTATTTCATCAATTCAACAAAATCTATTTATTTTATATTTACCTTTAATAAGTATTTATTAAATTTAACAAATTACACTATAAACTGTGAAATCTTTGGTTTTCAATAAAAAACGTGCCAACCAAATGCAACTTAAAAAGATCCACAAAGAACAATTTCGCGCCAAAATGTCATTCCGATAACAAAATTCCCTAACGTTACGAGCTTGGAGCGAATCTATTCCGAGAATTTCCGAAGTATTGTTTATAAAATAGAACGCGTACTTGACACAAACTTCGAAGTAAGGCGTGCTTATGTTAGTACGCAACTTAAGTAAGTATTAGCACGGACTATAAATATGGTCATTAATAAGTTGGCATTAGTATATAACGGGTGTTCAGAAACATTCGAAGTCAAAGTAGTCCTTGAAAATATGAAGTCATGTCTGAGATAGATTGATTTTTGACAGACAACAGTTGACATTTAATAATTATTACAAATCAGATTCTTAAGTAAAGATATACGATTTTTTGTTCAGAGCCCACTTGACTTCGAATGTTTCTGAACACCCGTTATAAGACGTATTAAATACAAGCTTTTTCATAATAAATATT